>CM036572.1:10000-2410000 GCA_020745775.1 Theristicus caerulescens | reverse complement strand
TGCTACCCAGACGCCCCATTTCCCTCCCCATTAACACAGACTGGGCCACAAACACTGTATTCTTAAAGAAAGACTAAACTGCATTTTAAAAGCGTGCTATTCACAAAGGGTACTGAAATGCTTCACGATTAGAAATCGGAAGCTCGTGATACGCTCCAGAGGAGTGAGAGTTAAGCCAGCCCTCCTGGGATTTCAGTTTCAGGGTTTAAAGACCCTGGCTCCCACCTGAGCTGAGCTATCCTCACTGCGCTGGCACACCGCACACTCTTCACACCTTATCTGCAGAAGATGTCACCATTCACTATTAATGACAAAATACTTGAATCACCGCTTTCTCAGCCAGAGGATGATGACATATTTATGTCATATCTGTAAAAGCAAAGGAAAATCAGCCTTCACATAAACTATCCCTCCTTAGCACCAACCAGTACAGACCATTAGTGGTTTCAGCGTGACGGGCGTATCTGTAACTCTTAGAAATCAAAGTGACCTCAGTAACCAAACCTGAAATAAATTAGAGAAATGACAAGATGATCCTCTTGCTTGATAAACTCTAGGGTGCAGACATGCTTTACTCCTCCTTTACGGAGAAGTGAGTATTTCCCTTCAACAAAACCACTGCGGCTCCTGGAGCGCAGAAAGGAAGGTTGGAAAGACCCTCAAGAAATCTTGCAGTTCATCTCCCAAGCCCCACAGAAGAATCAACCATAACTAAATAATACCTGGCAGGCGTTTCTTAAAGCAACAGCTGCTCAAATCTCTACGGATAATTTACATTGTGCTTTAATTTGCTTTTCCAGTGCCTAACTGAAACCCTGAATCAGCTCCAGATAGTCATTTTAGCTGCATTTTAGTTACAACTAACTCTTAGCAGATAGAAGAAAGAAATAAAGGGCTGGGATTTAGCAGTACTACAAAGGAAAAGAAAACCAATCAAGACTGCTAAAAAAAATAAAACCATTGTGGACAGCCTTATATAAACACCGACCACCCCAGTGCCTTCGAGCCATAAAGGTGCCGAGCACGCCGCGCGCTGTCTCTGCTGCAGCACCGAAGCTTGGCAGCCCGGACTGGCGTAAAACCCTTGTTGCACCTCTCCGCTGAGTTCGGGATAAAGTGCAGGAAAGCACTGGCTCTGGCAGGCGGAGTGGGCACCAACAGCGCACAACGGGCTACTGACTCTGCTCCATCGTCCGAGGAGCTTCACCTGGGCAGACAACCAGCAGAGCTGTTTCTATACGAGATGCTTTTCCGTTGGGCATCGGCATTTTTAAGAAATAAGGAGACAAAGTAATGTGTTCTGATAAGCCGTTATTTGCAAGTTGAACAGCTTCTGTGTCGCAGTTCAGAGCAAAAAGCAGCACTGATGAAAGCAGGATCCAACCCCACCTGCTCCAACCGCTGTCTCTGGCCCTGGGACAGCGTGACACGCTGAAGCCTGCAGAAACACAGCGAACGATGATGCGCTTTAAGTGGACTGCTCGGAAAAGAATGGTAAACATGAGCTGAGTTAATAAACCGTATTATAAACAAACTATGTGCTCTTAAAACAAAACAAAAAGCCCAGACACTTGGTGTGCCCACAGAAGAGACTCCGAGACCCCACTTCATCCACCGCTCGCAAGCGGGTCTCAGACCCTCGGGATGCGAGCGGTCTGCAAACTTCTTTAAGTCAGACAACGCACTGCTTGTATTTTACACACGCTAGAAACTGAAGCAAAGACAGGTTAAACGACTTCATGTCACACACTGAGTCATGGCAAAACCGGATCTGTCGGTTAGCAGCCTGTTAGGTAAGCGTATTTGCTCGACACCAGTTCAGTAATGTTCCTCGATCCCCATGAGGAGAACAACAGTCCACTGCTGCACCTTCACCCCAGGGCTGTGCCAGGGGTTGTTTTCACAGGCTGCTCATGCTAGTCAGCTCTCTTCTCAAGGAAATGAATGGAAATGAGCAGATTACCCTTCAGAATCCTATCTCTGTACTGAAAAAGAAAAGGAGATAAGAACCCAAGGCTATCTGCCCATCAAAGCACACTACCCAGGCACAGAAGCTCTCGGTCACAGAGCAAGGCTCTTCCCAAAGTTAAGGCCTAACTCACAGAGTCAGCGTGCCGGCAGCGAGAGGAAGAGCGGGTTCTCGGAGCAGGCCACATCCTCCTCCAGCACACCTTACAGCATCACTGCCGTTGTGCCCACCTTCACAATGAAAACCTTGAACCTACCGCATCCTCCGCCGATGGTCCAGGCACTCACTAGATGTGCGTTCCTCATCAAAAATACTTGCTACGGTCTTCGTTCGCTCAGCTTCCCGCAAATTGACAAGAGCTCAATCTACATCACACCTAAACCTATGGCATGTCCCCACTCGCAAGATCCTGCCATTTGACCATCGGAATTTTAATCAGAGAGAACAAAGCTCATCAAAACCAGAGTGACAGACTTGTTTGAATGCTTCAAGCTGTCAGCTGGTAGCAGATTTTCCAGAGGGAGATACCTGCTCCACCTGCCTGACAGCACCCAGATCATCAACTGATCTACGTGAGGTGCTGCCGCGGCCTCTCAAACCTCCTCTTGTGGTGATGTGACTGCACTGACGTGAGGGGTTGAACCAGGGAGTATTTTGTGCCGCAGCAGGAAAACCTGGTGTATTTTGAGCTGCACAAATACTCAAGAGATTGGTCTGGAGACTTCATGAGCAAGGATGCACTTCCAACAAGCTAAATTGGTATATGAAGGAGAGTCAAGAATGCGACCAGAATTTCATATGGTGGGCATCGAATTCAGACGGTCCTGTTCATACCAGGCGATTTTAGAAAGGTGGGAGAGGGTGCTATAGAGGGAAAATGAGTTTGGTCTCTTTCCCAGCATCTCTCACTAGCTCAGGCTCACTAGCGCAAGCAGAACCAGCTCCCGCGTACCTTGCTGAGGTCACTCCGGACAGTCTCTCTCTGTCCCTTGCCTCTACCTACAGAAATACAAACACACTGCCCAGGGACACTGGGAATCCCATTACCAGCAACAGCACTTAGGTATGGCTCCTTGTAGCACTACCTGTGTTATGCACCAGGCATAAGACGTGCTAACACATGGCACGTCCATCGCCTTCTGCAGGGTTATCACCACCCTCGAGGCTCTCATGAGCTACCACCAGATATACATCACGCTTCTTATGCGGAAACACAGAGGAAACAACTTACTTTGTCAGATGCTGCTATGGAAAAGATCAGAGGCCGAAGGAAGGACAGGGAAAGCCCAAGGGAATCTTTAACTAGCAAGTTGAGTCACTTGTACCATCTGCAATAAGACAAACCCGATTTCAGTACAAAACATTCCTTACTCATCCCTGTCCTATCCTCTACAATGCAACGCAGGCAGCTTCCAGTCAGGAGATGTTGTGATGTTCAGCGAGCCTGGGGTTTCCTATACTCCAGCCTCCACATCCAGCTGGACCAGAGACAGGGAACCAGAAAGCTCAACTTTACTTCTCGCCTTATCAAGGCACAGCTTTAGGTCAGGCACTTCACATCCCCGCACCTCAGCTCTTCCACCTGGGACCTTTCAGAAGTGCTGCAAAATTCAACTAAGGATTATAAAATGCTTTGATGTCCCTTGGTGAAACAATTTATCAGCAAGTAGGAGGGAATTTTGCTTTGTTTTTTTGACAAGGAAGACCTGCAAACTCTATATGCAGTATTTTGTATTTGTATTATTGCTCCCTTTCTAAGCATGCCCATACGCCTGTATATGTAAAGAAGACAGGAGGGGACGAAGATGGGAAATGAAGGACAACTCGTGCAGTTTTACTCCTTCCCTCAGGGTGCAGCTGCACGTGTGGCTCTGCCCTGAACCCCCAGACCAGCGTGCAGGGTGGGCAGCCAGCGCACTCCTCAGCGCTACGTATCTCAAATACCCAAAAAGCAACAAGTTAAAACCAAAGAAACCCTTTCACACGTTGAATATAATCACACTGTGGGACTCACTGCCACAAGATACCACTGAGAGGATCGGAGCTCTCTTCAATTTATAAAGAAGAAAAAAAAAACGTTTTGATGTTTATATAGCTTTGTCAGGTTTTGGGGAGTTCAGCATTTTATAGACAAAATTCAGCTGACATGGCCCACAGTCAGAAAAAGGCATCAGCAGGGTTAGGAAAGCAGATTCCCAACTTCCAGCCCTGCTGCTGACCTGTGACGCAGCGCTGCTTTGCAAAACAATGAGATAGAAAAGTTACTTCAGTGCGTCAGGAGAGATGAACTGTGCAGACACCATCGGATTTGGCAGGGCTCCTCTGCTGCAGCCAGCGTGGCTCCCTCATCCTCCACCACCAGGCCTGATTGCCTGCACCAGGTCTGCGCTCAGCACAACGGGAAAAAAGGGAAAAAAAATAAAGGAAAAGGTGAGCACAGCAGCTAGTCTAGCACCTGAGTAACAAGATAGGTTAGGATTACGTGAGGCAATTATTTGACAGAAGCCAGCCTGCTGTCAGTTCATTCTGTGGTTTCGGCGGGCCTATGCAGACTCCAGAAAGCGAAGCTTGTGTTCATGTCTAGCAGAGCCATTTCCACCTGCCATGGGGCACCGGCGTCCTCCGGGGCTGCAGCGCAGCTCTCGTGTACCTGGAAGCCTTTGAAAAAAAAGATAAACACCGCACTACTTGTCAGGAGGCACTTAACTTCTCCTGAAAGAAACCCAGGTGGCTGTGCTGCCTGCAGCACGCCAGCGATGGCTGGGGACATGGCCACGTGCCCCCAGAGACGCTGAGGGCCTGCGCGCACCCTGAGCTGGCCAGGCACAAGCCAGCTCTGGCCTAAAAGTGGGACCTGGGGGTGATGGTTGACAGCCGCCTAAACATGAGCCAGCAGTGTGCCCAGGTGGCCAAGAGGGCCAATGGCATCCTGGCTTGTATCAGGAATGGTGTGGCCAGCAGGACCAGGGAGGTGATGGTGCCCCTGTATTCGGCACTGGTGAGGCCGCACCTCGAATCCTGTGTCCAGTTTTGGGCCCCTCACTACAAGAAGGACATTGAGGTGCTGGAGCGTGGCCAGAGAAGGGCAACGAGGTTGGTGAAGGGTCTAGAGACCAAGTCTTATGAGGAGCGGCTGAGGGAGCTGGGGTTGTTTAGTTTGGAGAAGAGGAGGCTGAGGGGAGACCTTATCACTCTCTACAACTGCCTGAAAGGAGGCTGGAGCCGGGGGGGTCGGTCTCTTCTCCCAAGTAACAAGTGATGGGATGAGAGGGAAGGGCCTCAAGCTGCGCCAGGGGAGGTTTAGGTTGGATATTAGGAAAAACTTCTTCACTGAAAGAGTGGTCAGGCCCTGGCACAGGCTGCCCAGGGAAGTGGTTGAGTCCCCATCCCTGGAGGGATTTAAAAGACGGGTAGATGCAGTGCTTGAGGACATGGTTTAGTGGCGGACTTGGCAGTGGTAGGTTAACGGTTGGACCTGATGATCTTAAGGGTCTTTTCCAACCTTAACAATTCTATGATTCTATGATTCTATGAAAAGCCCTGTGTGGTTTCTGGAGATGTGTCTCAGCACCATGCTGATGAGATCTGTTAAGAGACAACCAGAGGAGGACCGCAGCGAGCACAGCTCCAAGCCGTCGCCGAAACAGGGATGCTGGGCGTGAGCTGGTCCTCTTCCCCACCCATCCGCACCAGGTGGGCAGCACTACAGCCAGAGGAAATCCTTCTGGTCACCACACATCTTGTTATCAATCCCATGCAATTAAGAGGTGTGCCAAAATGGCAGTTAGACGAGATGGGAAAGGCCGGGACTACGCTTGCTGTTCAGTCACCACCCTTGCTGGCAATGTTCAAGAAAATGAAAGGCTATAAACATAATTGAACAGCATCAAGCAAAGCAGAGAGCACAAGCTAAGCGGGTCACAGATGAATATCTATGGGAAAAACCCTAAGAAAACAAATATTAGTTACTTGCAATTAGAAATAAATTTGTTTTCTTAGGTCATGAAACGTTCTTGGATTAACGTAAATTCAAAGAAATCAGCCACCCTCTAATTCAAGTCAAACATCTCTGGAGTCTGCAAATAACAGAGAGAAAAAGGATCTCCGTTTGCGGGTTTGTGCGTGTGTAAACACATGCATTTACGTGCATGGGAGCCACTTGTTTACAGAGAAAAGGGTTATCAGCAGCAACGTTACGAAGCACGAAAGCGCAGATGTGGACGAGGCGAGAGCGCTTCAAAATCCTGACTCCCAAAACAACCAGAAACGCTGAAGTATGCGGCCAACACGGTGCGCATCCAGGGCGTGTCTGTTATTGTTTGCATTCCCGCGGTGTCAATATTATAATAAGAAATGTATAACATCAACTGTCCCCCTCGCCTCCCCCAAACCTGTTGGGTTTTTTCCCCCATAAATTAATGAGATCCAAATAAAATTATTACTAGTATCATCATTTACATAACATTTGTCATCACGTAGGAGAACGGGTCTGCTGAGCGTATAAACAGGAGCACGGATGACGAGCCAAACCACTGAAGTTTCATTTTCGTTACATCTCTCTGCACATCTACATCAATCCGTCATACGCATTTATAAGAAACTCCTTCCGAGTCATACGAGCCCAGCACAAAGCATGCGACAAAACCAAGCACACTGGGATGTGCAATGAGCACACAAGCAAAAGAGCCTCCAAACCCCACTATTTCAAGTCAGTAAATAGGAGAAATGTTTACGTTGTGGAAGGGTCATCAAGAGTGAGGATTCTATAGATGTAAAAATCATTAGATGTACCTGGGTAGTTGTTTAATTAACAGGCATACAATTCCCTCTAACTTAGTCCGTTACTTGCATTTCATTTGCTCCTTACTTGGGAGATAACAACCAACCACTTGTGCTGCGTCCTTCAAACTCCAGCAAGTGTTTTAGCCAAGTCTGAACTCAGCGTCGCTAACGAACGGCACAACTCCAGCATCCCAAAGTCTTTTTCGCCCCCGAGGTCTCGATCACGACTGTACACTAATCAAGCTGTTACTCTTACGGGTCCACCTCAAGCTGAAGTATTTAGACTCTTGCTTTTTTTCAGCAATTTGAAATTATGTTCTCTGAAATATTAATACATATAATGTGTAATATTCAACAGGCTTTTGGGTAAACACCTTGTAAACACGGTTTGACCCGTACTGTAGGCAGTGCCTGATGGGCTAGGGACACAAGAAGTGACACCGCTGTGGACAGGCTGGCGGCCGGGCCACTAAAAGCCACCCGGGTTTCCCCGCGGTGGGTCAGAGTGGCCCGCGGCGGGGTTGCACCCCAGCCCAAACCCAAACAGTGCCGCAAACAACTCCCCAAAGCAATAAACGGCCCTCGAGAGAGCTGAAGGCACGGAACAAGACTTGCTCTGGTTATAAATTAAGAAAAGCAAAGCCTACGTGGTTTAATTTTCCACTGGTGGAAGAGGCTGAAGGAGCAGGAAAAGCCATGCGCATACCTGCCGGAAAACGAACAGACCAGAGCAAAGGCATCGGCATGGCCGGGGAAACGGGACGTCATGCGGCACTCGCGTCAGGTTTGAAAGCGCTTGGATGCCACGTGTGCGCTCACGGAAGGCAGCGCCTCGATGAACACGGCAGGACCTGACTCCAAAGCCGAGGGCTGCTTTATTTGCAGACCTGCGACATGCGGCACGTGCTGCAGGAGGCAGCACGTGGGCGGCCAGGGACACCGCCACCCCGCCGGCCTCCTCCTGGCGCTTCTGGGGCCTCCGGTGTCGCACGCAGCACCGTGCGCTACGTGGAAGGAGAGGGCAGGCGCTGGGGTGGGTGCCGATCTCACAGCTTTGCAGACACCACTCTGCTCCCTGACGGACGTGATCGCATTTCAGGTCAGCCCACGGAGCTCTCCCAGCAGCTGTACCCTGCACTACTCCCCAAAGCTGGAGATTACCCAAGCTGCACCCCAGCGACTACCAACCACTAAACGAAGTACAAAGCAGCGACACAAGCTGCTGGCCTGACCTCCTGGTGAGTCCAAGGAGAACGTGAAGATCCAACCGCTGTCTGCTTTCAGGGAATCCTTCTGCACCTCCTCTCTTCAGAAAGCTCTCCTTCCCGGTTACGAACCGCACCCAGAGGCAGGCCTCCACCACCTCTGTCCAGCTGGGAAGCGGCCACGGCGCTCTCCATGCAGGCAGCACGAGCGGCTATGCCTCACGCACCGCGTTTTCACGTGCAAGCACCGCAGCGCTCCAGGAATCCCCGTGAAGGGGCCCAGCCGCACCTTAACCCTCTCCCCTCCCAAAGCCGTCCTGCTCTCCTTTCTCCAAAACCTTTCTGGTTTTTCCTTCTATCAGTTTTCTTCCTCATAAAGACAGCACGGTGAACGCCTGGCTGAATGGAAGGCTTTTCTCCTCCTCTACTCCCAGGTCTGAAAAAGCAACAGCCTAAGTGTTTACAGTATTTCACCATCTGGCTGGTAGGAGAGCCCGAGACACCAGCTGGGCAGATCCACAAGGAATGACCGCGGACCACGCTCACCATCGCGGCGGCAGGGACTCCTGAGCAGGCTCCCGCCCCGCTCTCCTGCCTGAGGCCGAGCGCTCTGCAGCACCGCTGTCAGCTTTCGACCCGGCAGCCTTAAATCAGTTTTATTTTAGATTGTCTAATGCTGTTCCCAAACTGGATTGATTTTAAGGCCAGGCTGGCCCCCCAGAGTTAGGCAGTGGGTGTAATGCAGACCGTAAAGCTTCTCTGAACACATATCTGAAGGGGGAGGAGAGGAGGAAGGCGAGGGAAGGAAGCCAATCTAAAACGCTTTATTGTTGCCCAAACAGCCTTCCCCAGCTATTTCTCTGCTCGTGCTCTCCCCTGACATCTTCCTGTTACCCAAAGTTCAAGCGACGGGCTCCTCCCTCTCATGCCACACATCTTCCTGGTGCTCACCACTTCCCTGAAGTAGCCACGTTTGCGCTGACGCTGCTGCTCCACCAGCCAGTTCAGCCCTGACGCCTCCGTTGCAGCAGCAATGGTAACTGCGCGTATCGCAGCAGAACGCAAAGCGCCCGGTCACCGCCGAGGAAGCGCCGCGCCGGCTGCCGTGCCGCTCACCCAGGCAGGTCCTACCTGCAGTTGCGCTTTGCTGTAAGAACAGCATCTCCACACATCCTTGCGTGCGGCTCCTTGTAATTAGAAAGCCCGCCCAATTTCTTTTTTTTTTTTTTTTTGGTGCATTGCCTTGCCCACGCCCCGCTTAGAAATAATTTCTGCCTTCCGAGGTTACCCAACACGATGCAGCTAGGTCACTCCTGCCCCTCCTGCCTCGCAGTCGGCACTTCTTCCCGTGTATCCCAGATCCTCACTTGTTGCATCAGTTTACAAAACGTTCCCGTAACGTGGGGTAGCTGGAGAATAATTAAAATCTTTTCCGGCGGCAGAAGATATAATAAAGAACCCTGCTTAATACCAGCTCTCCAGTGCTTAACCTCTGCTGTACCCAGAGCACGGGCACCAGCTGGGAGCCACAGAGCTGCGAATATTAACGGCCACCGAGCTCGCCTGAGGAGAAAGGCGATGAAATTGTCACGGCAGGGCGCTCCGTCACCCTGCTCCCGCCTCGGCTGGGGGGGCCGGGGCCAGGCTGGGGACACAGCACCGCTGCGCCCCGTAACCCCACGGGTTTTGGTTCTTATTCGGGAACCCTCTTGCCCCTGCACGTCTCGGGGCTGCCTTGCTTCACCGCATCTCCTGTCTCCTGCGTGACTCAGCACTGAAACAATGGCTTCGCAGCTGCCGCCCGGCAGCGGCACACAAAGAGCGGCTCCCCCCGCTCCTGCCGCAGGTACGCGCTCCTGTCGCTGAGCTCATGCCGCAGCGCGGCTCCGCCGCCCCTCGCCGCAGGCGGGCGGGAAGGAGCAAAACCGCTCTGCGGCGATCGTTCCTCAAAAGCCGTGCGCTGACGGCGCTGCCGCCGAGCCCCGGCGCTGCCGTACGGGAGGAGCCCCCCCGAGGGGCGGCAGCCCGCGGCGGGGGCGGCCGCGGCAGCAGGAGGAGGAGGAAGGCGCACGGAGCGGCGCGGGAGGGGCGGGCGGGCAGCGCTGCCGCCGGGGGAGCCGCCGCCGCCACCGTGGGGCTTCCCCGGCCCCGCAGCCCCGCCGGGGGGGGGGGGGGGGGGGTGGCGGGGCGGGAACGGGGCTCCCCGCGCGCGGGCGGGGCGTGGCCGCGCGCACGTGGTGGCGGGCGGCGCCTGTGGCGTCAGGCGGCGGCGGCCCCGCCCCCGGCCCCGCCCGCGGCGCGGGGACACGCAGCGCGCGGCGGAGGCGCGCCCGCGGGAGGGGCGGGGGCGGCCGGCGCCCCCCGGCGCGGCCCGGGGAACCGGGGAGCCGCGGCCCCCGGGGGCCGCCCCGCCCGCAGGGAGCCCCCGCCCCGGCGGCGGCGCCGCGCTGCCCCCCCACCCCCACCACCCCCCCGCGCCCTGTCACTTCCCCGCGCGGCGGCACCCGCCCCCGGCCGGGCCCCGCACCGGCACCGCCGCGCCCTCCCCCCCCCCCCGCCGCCATCCCCCCGCGGTGCCGGCGCGGCCGGCCCGGCGCCATCCCCGCCGCCGTTCCCGCGCCGCCTCGGCCGGCCGCGGGCTGTCAGGCGGCGGCCCCGGCGCGGCGCGGCCCCTTACCACGTGCGGTCTGCTGCTGCTGCGCCTGCCACTCCAGGAACCGCGCCGCCTCCAGCAGCGTCTCGATGCTCATGGCGCGGGCCCCGGCCGCCGCCGCCGCCGCCTCCCCGGTCGCGCGGGCCCGGCCGCAGGCGCCGCGCCGCCCCGCGGCTCGCCCCGACGGCAGCAGCGCTGGCGACAAGATGGCGGGCGGCAACAGAAACACAACAGGCGGGCGCTGGCGCGGCCCCGCTACTACGCGGCGGGCGGCGGCAAGACGCGGCGCGGAACGGAGGGCGCCGCCCGGACGGGACGGGACGGGACGGGGCGGCCGGCCCGGCCCGCCGCTACGCGGGAGCGGCCCCGCGGCCCCGCCGGCCGGGCGGAGCGGCCGCGAAGGCCGGTTCGCCCCGGGGCGGGGGCCCGGACGCGGGGCGGGGGGCGGCGGGGGCCGGGCCGGGCCGGCGGCGCTGCGTTCCGGCCGCCGGGTTTTCCGAGCCGCCCTCCCCCCGCAGTGCGCTCGCGGCCCATGACAATATGTCACCGCGGCGCCGGCCAATGGGCGCGGAGGACAACAAGGCATGGAGCACCTCCACATGGGCGCCCCGCGCCGCCGCCGCGCGCCTTAAAGGGGCCGCGCCGCCCCGCGCCGCGCCCCACCCCGCCCGCCGCGGCCCTGCCCGCCTCCCGCCGGGCCCCGGGAGCGGCCCCCCGCCCCGGCAGCCGCGGTTGACCGGAATCCGCTTTTCTAAGTAAGTTCCCGCAGGGCGCGCCGCTGCCGGAGCGGGGCCGTGAGCCCGGCGCTGCCCCGGCCCGGCCGAGGCTCCGCCGCCCCGCAGCGGGGAGCGGAGTCACGCAAAGCCGGGGCCCGGCTCGGCCCGGCCCGGCGGGTACCGGTGCCAGCGCCGGCGGGCACGTGCAGGCCCACGCGTGTCCGTCCCGCCGCCGGGCTTCCCCAAACACCCCGCAGTCAGGAAGATAAAAATACATTTTTTTTTTTTTCGTTAAACGCACGTCCGTTACGGCCCGGCTCGCCAGCCCCAAGGCCGTGCCCCGGGACCCCCGCAGCCGCCGCAGATGGGCGCTTCGGCGGCCGGCGGGGTGGGAGCTGGGCACGGCTCTGCTGGCAGCAGGGCTCTTCCCGAGCCCCGGCCTCCGCGCTGCTGGGGCAGAGCCTCTTCGCAGCTTTTCGGGCTCTGTGGGCGACGAGGGGCTCTGCTGCGTCGCCTCCCCTGCCCCGTGGCCGCCCGCCAAGGGAAAGCCAAGCCCTTTCCACCCAGCAAAAGCGAAGGAAGAGGGAGGCTTTTGGGAAGCGCCTGCAGAAAGTCATCGCGTGTAGCGCCTGCTCTCTTGGAAATGCCTCGCGGTGGAGCTGGAAGCGCTGCCTGCAGTTAACGTTAGCTGACGTTTTCCTTTGTCAGGCCCTTTTTTCAGTAGCTTGCAAAACTAAATTAAACTTTAATTATCCACACTGAAATTTTCCACGTTAAGTATCTGTGTCCTGGTTTCGGCTGGGATAGAGTTAATTTTCTTCCCAGTAGCTGCTCTAGTGCTGTGGTTTGGATTTAGGATGATCATGTTGATCGCACCCTGATGTTGTAGTTGTCGCTCAGCAGTGCTTACTCTGGTCAAGGCCTTCTCAGCTTCCCCTGCCCGTGCACAAGGAGCTGGGAGGGGGCACAGCCAGGGCAGCTGGCCCCGACTGGCCCCAGGGCTATCCCATACCTATGGCGTCATGCCCAGTATGGAAACTGGGGGAAGAAGAAGGAAGCAGGGGACGTTCAGCGTGATGGCGTTTGCCTTCCCAAGTCACCGTTACGCGTGATGGAGCCCTGCTTTCCTGGAGACAGCTGAGCACCTGCCTGCTGATGGGAAGCAGGGAATGAATTCCTTGCTTTGCTTTGCCTGTGTGTACAGCTTTTGTTTTCCCTATTAAACTGTCTTTATCTCAACCCACGAGTTTTATCACTTTTACTCTTCCGATTCTCTCCCCCATCCCACCACGGGGGAGTGAGCCAGCGGCTGGGCGGTGCGCAGTTGCTGGCTGGGGTTAAACCACGACACTCTAATTAACTTATTTTTTCGGGCTGGGAAAGATAGTGAAGTAAAGTAAAAAGAAACTGGTTAGAAAAAAGAATGCCTCTCATGGAAAGAATGGGATTAAAAAAAAACATTTTCATGTGTGAACTTCCATTCTATTTTAAAAAAAAACTAAGGAATTTACAGACCAAAAATTACACTGAGGAATGGCCGCTGAAGGTGGCAAAACCACGCTCCCGTGAGCTGGGCTGTCCTGGTTTGCGGAGCGTGGGACTGGCTTCTGAAGGTGCCTGCGCCAGCCCGCAGGAGGTTGCCTTGTCCTCCTCGCTCGGCGCGCGAGGCCTCGCTTACCGCGCACTCATCGCGTCTTTCTCTGCAGATGAAAGTAGTCATTTCCTCCTGGGCTTTGCCATGAACTCATCTCCGGGTTATCTGAATCCCTCCCAGCAGTAATGAGCGTATCGTCATCGCTCACGAGTGGAAGATGTGGGGAAGGACTGCGAAAGCCTGGCTGAAGTAGCTCACCTGGTGCCATCGGGCAGTTGTGGCTAATGGAGGGATGCGCTCTGGTTTTCAAGGAACGTTTCAGCTGCTTTTCAGTCATCTGTCCTCCGTCTGCAAATCGCCTCAACCCGCTCCGCACAACTTCTGCGGTAAATGGAAGAGTTTTAACAACATGAGCGCCCTTCATCACCCAGCCCTGATTCTTTAGAGCGGACGCCCAGGCTGTGTACTGAACTCAGCAGGAGGCCTGTATAAAAATAGTATGATTACTAATATAAGTCATACAATGCATATATCCTTAAGGAGCTCAGGAAAAGCTACTCCAGGGCAAGCTTAATCTGACATTTCCTAAGTCCGTCCCTTTGTAACCTGGACGTATTTAGATCTATTTTGCACGCGTTGTATATGTTTGTGTATGTTCCTTCAAAAAATCAGATTTGTCTGCTCGCAGCAGAGGAGCCAAGGGTCAGTTGGCACCTTGCAAACCAAAGCTGAAGAACACCAGCAGGGCTTCAGGTAGGACAGCCTGCAGCTCCTGCTGGCGTTGCTGTGCGTAGTGCAGGGCTGTCAGGCTTCAGGTGTTGGACTGGTCAGCGCGGCGCTTGGAAAAGCAGGGCATTCAGACGAGAAGGTAACAACAACAGAAAGGTGAGTTAGACTGAGAGGAGCGAGGGGTGAACCCCCCAGCTGCATCAAACATTTGTTGCAGTCTAAGTTGATGGCGTGGGCTGCAGTTTTGTAGGCCAGGTCTGTGCGTGGAAGTGCAGTAAATCACAGATTCTTTCTCCAGCCACCTCTCGTGTCTTTCAGACCGTGCGTAATCCTACAAGCCACACAGGTTTCCAGAGTGTTCTTCTAGGTGGCCTCAGTTTTAAGAAGGAATTGCTATTCTGCGATCAAACCTGCTTTACAAACCTCTTAACCGCCGAATTGTGCCCTCGCAGGGAGCCGCGGTACCTGCCGGCGGCTTTACAGCGCGGCTCAGGGACGCGCCGCTGGCCCCGCACTCCTGCGAGTGCTCCTCGCTCCCGCGCTTTAGCAAGCGAGGTAGAAACACAAGGCAACAGAAATGAATCGTTAGAGGAGCTTACTGACAGTACAACAGCCAGTGGCCTAAAGGAGTATACTTGTCAGAACACCGCTTTTAAAAGAAACATTTTCAGGTGCATTTGAGTAGTTTAGCCCTGTGCTGAGTTAACTGCTTTAGTAGGAGGCAAAACTTGCCTTCTGCCCACCCAGTAACATCTCTTGCGACACTTTAATCTCCAAGGAGAGTTGTTTGTTCTGAAACCTTGAGCTCTGCGGGCTCTCGACTGCTAAGCTAGCTCCTGACTTTGGCAGCTCGAAGTATAAATCGGTGCCATTAAACATTCATATCAGAGCGATGTTTCCTGATTAAATTCATTTATTGCGAGTTTTTGGACCCAACCAACGCAGCAGCTTGGGAACACATCCAAACTCCATCTGCCTCTGGAGGATTACACTAAGAAAGGTTTTCGCTGAATCATTTGACCCTGTTACTAGGGACAGCAATAAACCAGAACACTTAAATTACTTGGATTGAGTTTCTGAACACTTAGGGAGAGTTTATAAAACTTTGCGTATGTGCTAAAAGCACAAAGAGGTCCAATGTCTACCCCGTTACAGCCCGCACTTGTGAAGAGTGGACGCTGGGCTGACTTCGGTCACAACAACCCCAGGCACCGCTGCAGGCGTGGGGAGGAGCGGCTGGGAGCTGCCCGGCGGGAAAGGACCTGGGGGTGATGGTTGACAGCGGCTGAACATGAGCCAGCAGTGTGCCCAGGTGGCCAAGAGGGCCAATGGCATCCTGGCTCGTATCAGGAACGGTGTGGCCAGCAGGAGCAGGGCAGGGATCGTCCCCCCGTGCTGGGCACCGGTGAGGCCGCCCCTCGAATCCTGTGCTCAGCGCTGGGCCCCTCACCCCCAGAAGGAGCTGGAGGGGCTGGAGCGTGGGCAGAGCAGGGCAGCGAGGCTGGGGAAGGGGCTGGAGCACAAGGGTGGGGAGGGGCGGCTGGGGGAGCTGGGGGTGCTCAGCCTGGAGAAGAGGAGGCTGAGGGGAGCCCTCATCGCTCTCTGCAACTGCCTGAAAGGAGGCTGGAGCCGGGGGGGTCGGTCTCTTCTCCCCAGGAACAAGCGATGGGACCAGAGGGAACGGCCTCAAGCTGCGCCAGGGCAGGGTTAGGTTGGGGATTGGGAAAAACTCCTTCCCCAAAGGGCTGTCAGGGCCTGGCACAGGCTGCCCAGGGCAGGGGCTGAGTCCCCATCCCTGGGGGGATTTAAAAGCCGGGGAGATGTGGTGCTCAGGGACATGGGTTAGTGGTGGGCTTGGCAGCATTGGGTTAACGGTTGGACTCAATGATCTTAAAGGTCTTTTCCAACCTCAACGATTCTGTGATTCTATGATTCTATTCTATGATTCTGTACCCCCAGCTGAACACAGACGCTGGGGGCCGAGGACGCCAAGCAGCAGAGCGGCTGGGGCTGAGGTCAGAGCTGTCCTTCCCCTCCGGCTGCCCGGCGCAGGCTCTGCTCTGGGTTTACGCTGCTCTTCCTCACCTGGGCTCCCCCGACTGCAGCCCGTGGGCAGGAACCGCTTGCAGCCTTCCCCGGGCGAGGGGCTCCCGCGGCTCCCGCAGCGTCCGCAGGGGCACCTTGGGGCTGCCCGCGCCCAGCCCTGCTCTGCGGGGACAGCAGGGCTCTTCAGCTTCCCTCTGTCGTTCTGAAACTGTCAGGCAAATCCTTTGACTAACGTTTTTTTGGCCTTCTCCAAAGATGAGATTTAACTTACCAGATGAGAATCGAAAGCTTTTGTTTCCTTTACGCATATATACGTTCAGAGGTGTGTCTTTTTACCCGTTTGAGGGAATGCTGAGGGCATTTTAACTTCTTATCTGGTTATTATTTCCTGTTAGCCAGTCCTTTAGATAATATGGGATGATATTCAGATGGTACAGATATTAATCTCTACTGTATTCCGGCTGCAGTAAGTTTAAAATCGATGGAGTTGAGCATGAATGAAATTGCTCCCTTTCACTATGAGCAGTGAATTTGGATAATATCTTAAACATGAAGCTGGGCTGTGAAAAAAATGTTTAAGCATTTTGAATAGCACAACAAATGCCAAGCCTTACTGTACTCAGTAAAATGCATTTCTTTATTTTCAGGGTTATTATATATAAAGTTTGAATGGGTTTAGATTTATTTAGATATAATTATGATCGTGATATGCATATGTTGATAGTGCAGGGAAAACAAGCAGTGCTTACAGGTCCCATTATCTTTCCTTATATCCGCCCTTCCCCCCCCCAAAAAAGACAAGATTTCAGAGGAGATGAAAAATTGCCATTTTGAGGATGACACTATCTTACAGTGCCACCTCTACACAAAATGCCACAGGGATCACCTAATAACCTAAACATCATTTTCTATACTAGGAATATGATGGATGTTCAAAAAAAACCAACTTCAGCTGTGCAAATTTGGAAGAATAACTGCAATAGTGCTGAAGACTCGACAATCTCCTTCCTGTTATTCTGCTTATTTCCTTTCCGCCTGTGCAGCGAACAGCCTCTCCTTACACAAAACCATCCTCAGAATTTTTGCATCACGCGGCCGTCAGTAAATTTAGCTTTCTGGCAATACTCATCGCTAAGACTTTCCCTCCCCAGTTCAGAAATTACGCACGTTCATTTCGGGGCAGGAGGTGCCTGGAGCAGGAGGGGGTTTGAGGCTCGCGAGGAGCGGCGGTTGGGTGTTTATGGTGTTGGCATGAGGACGGTCTTTAAAACTTGTGCTACGGCCCTGGAGAAACCACGGCGCCTGCACATGGGGAGCAGCCTGGGCTCCCCATCTGCCCGACGCGCTCGCCCCGGCCCTAGCTGCTCGCCTGCCGGTTGGGGACAGTCCCGCTGTGTAGCAGCGTCCGGTGTGCATGCACCACTTACCTGTTTTCCTGGTTTTTTCTCATCAGGAAGGAGCTTTTAAGGAATTATCACATCCTGGTTGTGCCTGTTGGTAGAAAAAATAACTCCTAAATGGGAGCTTTTTACTAGCAAGGTAAAAAGTTTACATCCCAGCCAAAATTATTTGTATTTAATTTGAAATACAGTTGGTTTTAGAGCACCTTGGGTAACGTAAGCTCATTAAATGTCTCTTAGAAACCCAGCTAAATTACTTTTGAAAGTTAAGTAATTTTTACTATTCATACTATTTATAAACGTTCAAATAAAAATTGGATGAGCAACTCGGGTAATTGATTTTGTGCCACGCTCTCACGCGCACTTGCATCAGGTTGGATGATTGGGGCGGTTCTAGACAAAGGGATGCGACTTTCCTAGATCACACAAGCCCCTGCTAGCCAGGGCATCACCCCCTGCAAGCCGGTGGCCGTGCGGGGACTGCGCTCTGCGTCCTGCGCCCCAGACCGTAAACTCTCATCACCCGTCTCCCCGGCTCGGGCACCACGACTCGGCTTCCAGCGCCTGTGAATTCTGCTCCTCCCTTACTCCGAATAAACAATTTTTCACTTCGGGCCTCTGAATAATCCTGCCGGAGTCGGTGGGAGTACTTGACTGCTTAAAGTTTTATCGCCTGCTTAAATATTTTGTTGCTCAGGGCCTAAATTATGACTGAACGTAAATGATTAGACGAGTGTTTATTCTCCTTTTTCAGGCTTCACACTGAATAAGAAATTACACCAACCGTACTCACATGAAAGCGGGAGTTTATCTCAATATTTTCATTCTGAAATTCAAGTATTGAATGCAGAAAAACCCACAAGGGTGCAAACAATTAGTGCTCTTCCCTGACTGAACCATTCTGACTTTCTCTGTAATCCTTTTATTTATGGTTTTAATGATGAATACATTCTTACTGTAAATATTTAATCATGAAGAGTGGTTAAGCAGGGCTTACGCGATGAATGGGTCTCGCCCAAACTGCCGATACGGCTGAAAAGTCGCCCATTCCTCCCCGCAGCAGCACGCGACATCCACCCTCGGGCAGCGCCGACACCGGATTGACGAGGTCTCGGACACTCCAGATCCCTCCTGGTTTTACCCAGTAATCTCCATACTCATCCAGTAACTTGAACATAAGGACGGCCTGTATTATGCCAAGGTGTATCTTCCGAAAAATACCTAGTTGTCGTCTGGAAATACCATGAGCAGAAGTCAGCCCTTCCACTTGGCCCAGTGGCTGTTTGCACCCTCCAGTAAAAAGCGGTGCTTAGTTTTTCCTTTGAAGAAGCCTGAATTCAGCTTCCAGCCGCTCGGCCTCCGTACGGCTTTCTCTCAGCTTAAGGAACTGATCAGCACCTTGTGTTTCCTCCCAGAAAACTACGTGTATTTTGTAATGCAGCTGTCTTTTAATGCTTTGGGTAAGCCAGACCGAGTTGTTTTAAGCTTCTGACTGTAGGGGATATTAATATTAAACCCCCAGAAGCATTAAAGGTAGCTTTTCTTCACTCTCTGTTTTTCAGTCACTCTTGTGGACACCAAAGCTCTGTATAAGATATTAGCATCAATCACATCGATACAATACACATTAGTAAAATCTCTGCTCTTGCCAAACCAGCCTTAGACACCCAGGCATCTGCAGGGCCCGCAGCAGCGCGACAGTGCCAGCACCGTCAGCGTGCGTTTCTTCCCGGCTGCGTTCTCCCCAGCGCCGTTCGTAATATTTCTGCAATATACGGCATCCATTGCTACAGAAGCACCTAAGAGAGACTGGTTCAGGTAAACTGAAGCGAAAAGTCATCCTGGCAGTCAGAAATACTTCTTGGGCTCCCCGTGTCCACGCTCAGGGCTGGCTTTTTGGGGCACGCTGCTAAATCCTGCGGTCTGTACTTGGGCAATCAGAGCATTTGGTCGGGTCCGGAGCTGATGTGGTCTGTGCTGAAGCACAAGGCAGTTAGTAGTAGCTTTGCGGATTTCTAAGCAGGTAAAAACCTGCCCTGTTGCTTACACCAGAATAAGGAAATGCCGTGTAGCAGCGATAGACTGCAATCAGCTGCAGAAAGCGCTCCTGGAATTGTTGATAACTGGTGGGGGGGGAAAGGTCCATCCAAAGTCCACAGACTCCACGCTGAGGTCTCCTGGGCTTGGGGAGCAATTGCTGACTCAGAAATGAACACTGAACAAGTCTTCCCAAGCTGCTGCAAACTGTCGTCAGTGGTAAGACACCTACTCAGAACGGCAGAATTTCACCTACGAAATACACAAACCCAAGTATTCTCCACTGAGGACGGGATTTGCCTCTGCGTTGCTTTGAGTCGCCTCTTAACTGTGTTAAAATGGTGCCAAATCAAAGAATTCCGGAGAAGAAAGCTGCCGAGCGATTTCGACACGCCGAACCCCGCTGTGCCCTCCTGCTAAGTGAACCTCAAAACCCAAGGAAAAGGTTTAACGTAGAGAATCACAGAACCGTTTGGGTTGGATGGGACCTTTGAAGGTCATCTGGTCCAACCCCCCAAATACTTGCCGCCTCTCCCTGGCGCAAGAGGTGCTTCCCTGGCAAGGCTGTAAGGACAGGGGCAACTTTATGGGGCTCCGCAGAAGGTGCGGAGCCCTGGGGGAGCGCTGGGGACCCTGAGGGAGCACTGGGGACCCCGGTGGAGAGCTGGGAGCCCCGGGGGAGCACACGGAGCCCTGGGGGAGCGCTGGGGACCCTGAGGGAGCGCTGGGGACCCCGGAGGAGAGCTGGGAGCCCCGGGGGAGCACACGGAGCCCTGGGGGAGCGCTGGGGACCCCGAGGGAGCGCTGGGGACCCCGGTGGAGAGCTGGGAGCCCCGGGGGAGCACATGGAGCCCTGGGGGAGCGCTGGGGACCCCGAGGGAGCGCTGGGGACCCCGGTGGAGAGCTGGGAGCCCCGGGGGAGCACATGGAGCACCAGGGGAGCGCTGGGGACCCCGAGGGAGCGCTGGGGACCCCGGTGGAGAGCTGGGAGCCCCGGGGGAGCACATGGAGCACCAGGGGAGCGCTGGGGACACTGAGGGAGCGCTGGGGACCCCGGAGGAGAGCTGGGAGCCCCGGGGGAGCACATGGAGCCCTGGGGGAGCGCTGGGGACCCCGAGGGAGTGCTGGGGACCCCGGTGGAGAGCTGGGAGCCCCGGGGGAGCACACGGAGCCCTGGGGGAGCGCTGGGGACCCCGAGGGAGCGCTGGGGACCCCGGTGGAGAGCTGGGAGCCCCGGGGGAGCATGGGGACCCCGGGGGAGCACTGGGGACCCTGGGGGGAGTGCATGGAGCCCCGGGGGGAGCATGGGGAGACCCGGGGAAGTGCTGGGGACCCCGAGGAGCTGCTGGGGACCCAGGGGGAGCGCAGGGAGCCCCAGGGGAGCGCTGGGGACCCCGAGGGAGCACTGGGAGCCCCGGGGGAGCACTGAGGACCCCGAGAGAGCACACAGAGCCCCGGGGGAGTGCTGGGGACCCCGAGGGAGTGCAGGGAGCCCCGGGGGAGCACTGAGGACCCCGGGGGAGCGCTGGGAGCCCCGGGGGAGCACTGAGGACCCCGAGAGAGCACACAGAGCCCCGGGGGAGTGCTGGGGACCCCGAGGGAGTGCAGGGAGCCCCGGGGGAGCACTGAGGACCCCGAGAGAGCACACAGAGCCCCGGGGGAGTGCTGGGGACCCCGAGGGAGTGCAGGGAGCCCCGGGGGAGCACTGAGGACCCCGGGGGAGCGCTGGGAGCCCTGGGGGAGCACAGGGAGCCCCGGGGGAGCGCTGGGGACCCCGCTCCTGCCCCGGGCGGTGGTCGGAGGGATCCCGTCCCTCAGCCTTGGCCCCCCCAGCCCCTGACCCCGGGCCTCGCCCCCGGCAGTGCCCGCCGCCGCCGGCAGATGGACCCCCAGGCCGCCGCATCCCGGCAGGGCCCCCGCGGCCCGGCACCCCCAGCCCCGGGGCCGCCGGAGGGCCCGCAGGGTGCCCCCGGGCTGCGGGGGGGGCGAGGGCACCGACAGCAGCCCCGCCGCTACGGAAACCCCGGGCGGGCGTCGGCGGGGCTGTCCGAAACGCGCGGTGTCGAACTGGGAGCCCAGCTCGCAGGCAATAATAATCAGCTTCAAAACCGAGCGATACATAGCAACGAGTACAGCGTAATGCAGGTGTTCTACCCCTTTCTGTTTCAAAGCCGTCATGATGTCAGCACTGTTGAATGCTGATATTTCAATTCTGCAAACATTCCCGGACTGATCAGCCAATCAGGTAATCGTTTATAGAATCACAGAATCGTTGAGGTTGGAAAAGACCCTTAAGATCATCGAGTCCAGCCGCTAACCCAGCACTGCCAAGCCCACCACTAACCCATGTCCCCAAGCACCACATCTCCCCAGCTTTTAAATCCCCCAGGGATGGGGACTCAGCCCCTGCCCGGGGCAGCCTGGGCCAGGCCCTGACAGCCCTTTGGGGAAGGAGTTTTTCCCAATCCCCAACCTAACCCTGCCCTGGCGCAGCTTGAGGCCGTTCCCTCTGGTCCCATCGCTTGTTCCTGGGGAGAAGAGACCGACCCCCCCGGCTCCAGCCTCCTTTCAGGCAGTTGCAGAGAAATGATGATACTGTATTACCTTTCTGCAACAATGTAGCGGGACCTGTTACTATCTGAGATTGCTAAATTCCTATATAGCACCTATAGAGAGGTCTGTGTACATCACATTAGTCCTTGTCTTTAATGCAAAACCGCTAAAAGCGATTTAAATCTACAACTACAATAAAAACAAACTGACCAAAAGAGAATATGCTGGTGTAAGAAGTAAGTAAGCAAGAAATGAGGATGCAGGAGTTTGGGTGAGTGAGCCCTATCTGCTCAGGCGGTGGAGAGGGGTGGGTAGTGTAAAACAGGCCTTGATTTACGAAGCGAGGAGGTACCAGCAGGCAGAGAGCCAGTGCTGCCGTCGGAGGGGACGCCCTGCGTTTTCCCCCCCGTAACAAAGATGCTGACCCCCGCCGCAGGTCCTTCCCCGCAGAGCCGTGGCCGCTGCCTTGGCCGTGCAACCCCTGCCTGGGGAGCGATCTCTGCCTCCATGTTTATAAAGCCAAGGGTCAGCAGGCGTGGCCGGGGCGGGATGCAGAGCGGCACGAGCAGCCATCCATTCCCAGCACCGAACAATCATTGTCAATAACCCCGCCATAAATGTCAGCCTCCGACACGGTGTCGATAACTTATTGTGTAAGGATAATGCACCACCTTGGTAAAGGCCAGCGTAAAGAGCAGTTTGCTAGCCGGCATTGTCTGACCACAATTACTGAGGGGCTTTCATATATAGGGTCAATCGTTTGATGGATGGAAGCTGGTGTATTTGGGTGAGATTATTACAGTGCTGCTGAATAGCGGCGTTTGGGCTCGTGCAGAGCAGCGTTTCTGAGACATCAGGCTCCTCTCTGGGGAGGCTGTGACCTCTGAGGGATGCAGAAACTGGTCTGGAGAAAATGGGAGGAAAAATATTTGCTGCTCCCTGCAAGTTCATTTAAATTGAAGACTCAGCAAAAGAACACTTAATAGATGTTTCTTGCTTTTGATGACTTAACCAAAGCTGACCCAGCACAAGAGGATAATCAACACATTCTGCCCTGTTTGTTACAGTCAGTAAAGATGCAGAATATTAAAAATAAAATGAAGGTGTTAGATAAATTACATACCTATCATCAGTGTCTGTACCCGACTTGAGCCCACACACGAGTGTATTAAGCTCTTCAGAGACAAAGTCTCTGCGCAATGACGGTGCAAACACCCAGTTAAATAACTTACGTGTCAACATGCTATTTTATTTTAAATGTATTCTACAATATACATGTGTGAAAACGGAAGTTTTTGAATGGCACGAGCCGATTCAATTTGACAAAAGTTCTGGAAAAGGATTTTATTTAGATTTATGATCAACATCTGCATGGTTCATAAAAATACAATTTTCCCTTTCTGTCTATATGTACTCATGCTTGTATTGAACATTTCTATATTGTAATATATGGCCATATTAAAATGGAATGATAGCAAAATCGGGTTTGAAGGAACAGCAGCTCTAAAAATCATGCTTTGTGCTTGCAGTAGGATGACACTGTTGGACACTGTAAAATAAAACCTCAATAACATAAGATAATGTTAGAAAAGACCCCTCCTTTTTTAAAGCAGATGCTAAAAAGTAAGACAGTTCAAAGTTTGCCTGTATCCTAAAACAGCCGTTGTCTGGCTCTGCTCTGAGAAGGGCCGGAGCAATCAAACTGCCACAATCTAGTTTAGGAGGCAACGTGCACATAAATTATTCAGCATTCTGAAATCTAAAAATCAATGCTTTACGCTGTGTAATCCAGCTTAATGTAACAACCAGAAATCCAATTTATGAGCAATTTTAGATCAGGTTTTCCCACAAAACCTCAAGAACTGCAACTGCAACGCGGAAGAAGAGGAACGAGCCTTCGCCTCCCCTACGGTACGCACATACACCCTGTTGTAGGACACGTGCTGGGTTGACAGCGTACGCTGTGACTCTCAGTGCTGGCTACATCCTAACCCTCCTCCCCTTGCGGTATAATTAATAAGGAGCTCTGCATAAAATGCTGACATAAGTCTTTTAAAACGGTCTTGCTCCCTGAAGTAGCAGTACTGTTGCTGCTCGAGCCCTCACAGACCTCACTGTCGTTTCTAAATCTTAGTGGGATGAATCCCAAAAGGGGAGAAGCAGGATACGGTGCTGCAAACTCCAACCTGTACGGCTTACTGCCAGCGGCATCACTGCAATCAATGTAAATCGTAGCTGTACATAAACAAACAGACAATAATAGTAAATTCATCTGTATTCCCTCCAGTACCGAGCATGCTATCAGGGCTTAAATAATTAATACTCTGGCTTATGATGTACCTTTCACCCCAGGATCTCAAAGCACTTTGCAGTGTGTGGGGATGGATTTTTATTTTGCTGGAGTAAATAGAGTAGAGAAAGATTAACTGATTGACCAAGGTCATGCTGCGTTAACATTTTATTTCTGCTCTACCATTTAACTGGATAGCTGCTGTGACCTTGTAAAGCTAGAAGGCGGCTGCATTTTAAAGCTAACAATGTAAAGATAATCTCCCTTAAAGTGTACCATATGTTTGTGATTAGGCAAAACAAAAAGCTTCAGAAGAATTGCTGGTCGTGGGAGTGTTCGCAGTGTTCCCCGGGGTATAATGGCTGGAATTTTCAGCGGAGCCCGAGAGAAGTAGATGAAAGCTTCCCCTCTATTTCAAGGAAAGATGGTTACTCAGCATCCCTGGGCTCTGCTGAAGAACCAAGCTTCTATACCTATGAAAGTTTCCCAATTAGAAAAACTGGAGCGATCAGGTGAGATGATGGAGGGTATGCCAATCCATTCCCAGGGAAGTTTTGATCCAGGAAGCTCAAGATGCCACCACAAAGCCATAAATCAAATATTTTAGCAACAGACGCTGGTCTGCATGGGGGAAGCCATTGGGATATAGCTGTTAAAGCCAGGCTGACGATCTAATATGTCAGTGAAAGACAAAATGGACTAGTAGAAGAAAAAAACCAAAGGCTTGTCGCCACAAAGGTACTCAGGAACAAATGTGTTCTGCACTCTCTGGCTCTGAACACGTGTCCAGTCCTTCTGCTGAGCCATGCCCTCACCAGCTCCGATTCCCCATGGCAGGGGCGGCCGGCCGCTCTCAGCAGTGTCCCCTCCAGGCTTCTCTCTTCATTTTGTCCCGTCAGCGCTCGCCAGCGCGCCCGCGGCACAGGCACAGCGGCTTCTGCCTTCCCCCAGACGGGCCAAGCGCCGGGAGCCGCCGCGCTCCCCTCCTGCGCAGCCCAGCTCTGTCGCCAGAGCCAGCCCAAGACATCCCGGTGTTTTAGCTAGGCTGGCATCCTCTTGTAAAACAGATAAACTCAACTTATTGCCAATGATTTTTCAACCGGGTGAGGATGTAACATTTGACTGTCTTTTCGTGTGGCCCTAAACTGATTCTGCAAAGCCACGCCAGTCTCAAACGCCGACCAGATGAACTCAGACGAGATCAATGGGCTGCAGAAAAGGAGCCACTTGACTTGGCAGGGAAAGAAAACAATCTTTTTTCTCTGCGCGGCTCCCCCAGAAGTGAGTCAGTAGGCCTGACGAACAGAAACACAAGTTGCCATAGAAACTCGCGTGCCTTCCACCAGGAGGAGGAGAAAATGTAGGCCAATATTTCTGCTTAGCTGGCTCTTGTTCTTGCTGTGCTCCTCAGCCTGCCTGCATCCCAGGGCTGTGTGAGCAACTTGCATTTATTTTGCCCCCAACTGAGAAACGCCCTCGCCCCCACCGCCTCGGGAAGCCGCGGCTTCGTGCGTGCACACACGCGTGCGCACAGCCGCGCACGGACACACGCGGGGACAGGGACACGCATGTCAGCCGAGCCAGCACCGAGGCTGTTGCTGGGTGACTAGGAATGAGGAGCCCGCTGCCTGCGGCAGGCGATGGGCAGTGCCCCCGGCACGGGCAGCGCGAACCCGCCCCAAGCAGCATGCTTTCACGGCATTCACGCTGCCAGCGTGGCAGAAGAGTAAGAGTAATGGGTTTGAAATGAAACGTTTGTGCCGGATTATTCCAGCCACCTTCGATTTAAATGAACGCCTTTCCTCCGTACTGTAGGTTTCTCATCTGTAAAACAAGCGTGAGCCCTCAGCGGGGTGGAAACGCGCGCGGGTCATTAATGTACGTAAAGCCCTCTGCGATGCGCCGAGGGAAGGGGTTACATGACGCGTACGAACACAGATGAACGCCTGAGCTGCTGCTCCTTGCTCGCTCACACGTGTTCTCCATCGAGGCAACCCCAGCAGGTAACGCTAGAACTAATAATGACAAAACCGACGGATCGAGCCGGTAGCTCTGAAAGCTGAGGAGCCAGGAGCTGGCCAGATGAGAGGGGTTCTCCTGCGGGCTGCCTCCTAGAAAAAACACAAGTGTCTTTGCGAACGGTTTTACAGTTGAATAGAAATGATCACCGCTGAACTAGCCTTTGGTTTATGTTGTTCCCTGAGCATATGCTATTGTTGGGTTTTACCTTGAAGTGTACACACGGGGCAAGTTGCTGTACTTCTTTTCCTGCTCCTTTTCTTGCAGATTGCAGAAAGGACAAATGGCCAAATATTCAGTGGACTGTTATGCTTTAACCAGACTAAAAATAAAAACAATCTATCCAAGGGAAGAAAAGCCACTTTCCCCCTATTTTTAGCTGCAATCTTTTGTGACTGACTTCTAATTAAAACAAACAGAAAAGACATTTGAAATTTGGCATTTGGGCACAGCCCAGCGTACAGCCCAGCCCCGCGTAAAGCCCAGTACGCAGCTTTTGCCCACCAGCTGGCTCTCGGAGCTTGTGATAACACAGCTCTGAGATGACAGAGAGCTGCCCCGATGCCAGTCCCGTGCCCGCAAGCCCTGGCTCCATCAGGGACACTTAAAGGAGAGCGATCAAAATGACGGAGAGAGCATCAGGGCATATCGCCCAGCCACCGAAAGCACAGAGAGGACAGTTTTCAGTTCAGTCCAATAGTCTCCTGCAAACATATGATCGGGTCCATCATTTAAAAGGCTGCACATTTTTAATGAACTGACTCCGGATCCTGACAGCTGGGGAGACAGGTGGCGGGTGGCAACACCTCTCCTTCTAAAAGGTCGTTTTGGTTTGGGGGGAGGAGGAGAGCATCTTCATCTGTAAGTGATCTATGTCATTTGAGCGGCGATGTGACTGTTGGGTTCAATATGATTTTCAAATCCCTCCAGGTAAAGACAGCTTAATGTAATTATCTACTGATTGTGAATGAAGAAATATCCATAAAACCCAAATTCCTACAACACAATTACTTCAAGACATTCTAGCAAGAAAAGTTTTCTTTTTGCTGTAAAATAATGAGTGAAAGACAAATAAAGAACAAATGGAACTGTTTTATTCTTTAAAAAATAGTAGTCTGCAACAGTACAGAGCCCTCCTACCACAATGAGAGCTACGTAAAATGATGGTTGCGTGGATTTGATTCTTGATAAGGGCTTAAACCAAAGCAAGGTTCTTATAATGATGCTGGTGTTACTGCCCTGGGAAGAACCCAGTGGTTCCCACTTCCAAATGTACTTTGCTCATCCCCTGTAACTGATCCACTTTGAGTGCTCACCACACTATAAAAATGGTAAAATTCATTTTTAAATGTAAAGATGCAAGTCAAGGGCAAGCATTGCCACCAGCAGGGCAATTGGTAACCTTGGTTCACCCCAACAAAAAGATTGCTGTGGCTTGACGGTACAAGCAGAGGTGTAAGCTGCGTTTACCCAGGAGATTTTAACTTTTGAGTGCAGATTTCACATCAAGTACAGCGTCAGAGGCCACTTTATAGGAGCATAACTGCACATACACAGAACTCCCCGGCTTGAAAATCCGACTAGTACCTCACATCTGACTTGCTGATGCTCTGCTGGCAAAAGCAGGCAGTTCAGGCCCGCTTCTCGCCGGCTTCGGCAGCCCTGCTGCCCCTCGTACCCCGGGCAGCCCTCCCAGAGCCGGCAGGGCGTCTGCCGAGCTCCGCAGGCTTCGTTCCTGCATCTGCTCTGGCCTTGGGAAAGGGACTGCTCACCCTTCTCCATTTACCCTGCCACCATTTGTTTTGGTGCTGTTTGGTTTTTCCTATCCCGAATGCTTGGTTTCTATGACAAGATCTGCCTGTTTCAGTGGTACCCACATAATGCCCCCCCATCTTTTTAATAGTTACTGTAATAGAAATAGTTAATAATCACTGTTTGGTTTAGATATCTGCTTTGGGAGTGGAAGAGTCAGAAAACTTATTTTAGAGGTAAAAATCCCTGTATAGGTTTAACAAAAGTAGAACAAAATTCAAAAGAAACTTTGCAATGTTTTCACTGGGGAAGCAAGAGCCTAATTCTGTGGCTGTCGCTCTGCCGGGTTCAGTATGTGGGACACTTCCCTCTGGGAAGGAATAAGGGAGATAACGTAGAGTTAAAAAAATAAAAGTCCTAAGCTTACTACAAGATGAGAACTTGAGAATATGTTAAAACTTAACAATAGTTTGTAGAGGGAAGTTGTTTAAAAGTATAAAATGTCAATATTGAAGAACAAATTTCTTCCAGTCTATAGTGTCCTGTTAAATAATTTTCAAATGACGGGAAGTTTGCTAAAGTAAGCGCGAATGCAGTATGAACTAAAGCATGATGCAACGCCGGCAGCTCCAGCGCTGCTTTTTTCCCAGGCTGGACGTTTGCCAGGTCCCGTTCCTTCTCCGTGCGCTACAGCAGCTCTTTCGGCGCCTGAGCTCTGTGCACGGGAGTACGAAGTCCCACACATCAAAGGGATGCTACCCCATCGTGTTTTCCCAGCGGCATTGCTGGCTTCGCCTTCCTGGGGGAGGGAAGCATCTCACGTAAAATCATAGAATATCTCAAGTTGGAAGGGACCGATATGGATCATTAAGTCCAACTCCCTGCTCCTCGCAGGACTACCTAAAGCTAAACCATATGACTAAGAGCATCGTCCAGATGCTCCTTGAACTCTAATAAACAGGCTTGGTGCCAATTATATTATATTAATTATATTATATTATATTATATTATATTATATTATATTATATTATATTATATTTTTTAAAATGTAAGTTGCAGCGATGTATACTAGGAGCTGATCTCTAAGTCTGGCATGTTTGTCAAATTTGGTATTAGCATTCTCCTGATTTATTGTAAGAAATATTTCGCAGATGTTTTCCAGCAAAATTTAAATGCAAAGTTACAGATTCCAATAAAGCTCACGGTCCTCCTCAGGCTGCTCCTCACTCCGCTTGAGACGTTGGTTCAACCAAAGCCGCCCTCCTGCCCGGCAGCTACCGCTGATGAGGTAGCATGAATCAGCTGAATTCTTTTGACCTAAAAAGGTCAAGATTTTGCAAATGTAAAAGCTAATCCTGTGAACAGCCATGTGTAGCGATTTGCTGCCCAAGTTCATTTCAAGGGGCAACTTGCATGTGACTTCAGCCCCTTACATGTAACTTGGCTGAAACCGTACTGACACCGCAACCTTAAAAATGGAGTTTGCCATTTGGAAAGTACCATTAAATCTTCAAAAATATAAAAATAGTGCAGAATTACAACTGAAAATTCCTTCATTGAAAAAGAAAGCAAATCTTTTTCTTCACAGTTCTAAAAAATGAAGGAGGAATATGATCCCTTTGATAACGTAGGCTCCAGCCGAGCAAGGCGCCTTCATTTTAAGCACAGGACCACGACCTTGAGGCCAGTGGCAGTGCTAAAGCTCAGTCCATGCTTACTTGCTAAGCTGAAGCAGATCTTGATTATTTTATTGCTTCCCAGCATCTCCCAAGAAAAAAAAAGTTTAAGTTGAGGTGTGAGAGTCCTCTCTCCATCTCAAGCTGTCTGCTTACGACAAGGTATTACTTCTCACCAAAATAACCTATAAAGTCCAAAGATTTAAGTTTGGCTAGAAGATTTAAGTCTTTGTAATAGGAGATGTATAAAGTAATGCTATTCAAGCATACACGTGAGGTTTGTGCTTACACTGAAAGGAAGAGTCTAAAAGAAGAACCACAGAGGAAATTTGCTGTTCAAGAATCAGTAACAGGTAACCAGCTTCCCAAGATGCTGATTTTAAATGTTACTCTACTGAAATTACCGGAGTTACCTCATATAGAGAGCTTTACATGTTGAAAGAAAGAGAAATAATTGGTGAGTGATCAAAGATTTCTGCCTGGTAATTTACAGTCATTTGGGGGCAGGATTCCTGTGGAGAGGAAAACCAGACCTCAGTAGGATGCTAAATGATAAAAAGCTCCTATGGAGGCAGTTATGCATTCACCCAAATCTCCTCTAAAAATGCAGCAATCTGCTAAGACTCATAAACCCGCTTTTCTGTAAAGGAGCCCTGGGGTCAGAAACATGCATCTTTGTGTACCGCAGAAAGATACCCCAACAAAGAGTTTTCTCTGCTTTCCATACTTTTCCTGCCAGCCAGCCATCGTCTCTTTTACACGCCTGTGTTTTAAAGCCTCTACGTCTGCCAGCAGTAGGTGATTGATTTTAATAGCATGAGTCGCATGAGGGAAACTACTCGCGTGCAGAATCTCGTACAGAATGACGAGGCCATCATAGAATTGAATCATAGAATCATAGAATTGTTAAGGTTGGAAAAGACCCTTAAGATCATCAAGTCCAACCGTTAACCTACCACCACCAAGTCCACCACTAAACCATGTCCTCAAGCACCACATCTCCCCGTCTTTTAAATCCCTCCAGGGATGGGGACTCAGCCACTTCCCTGGGCAGCCTGTGCCAGGGCCTGACCACTCTCAGTAAAGAAGTTTTTCCTAATATCTAACCTAAACTTACCCTGGCGCAGCTTGAGGCCATCATCACCCTGAAGAGTCCTCCCGTCCCCAGGCCGACACTGGCACGGTCACCAGCCTCCACGGGAGCAATGCAGACGTCGTGGAAATATGGATTTGATGGATTTCAAGGAAATACTCAGGACTGAGACAAGATTATTTTAGACACAAATTTTAACTTACATTTTCTGTCAGCAGAATTTTGATTTACACAGAAGCATTATTTCATAGTTATATATCTTTCCAGATGGCTTCATGCCCAGCACCCCCACACACCCCCAGAAAATCAGAACTGGAAAAGATCATGTTTCTTCCACGCATGACTGCGGGAAGCACCGCTCACTGGAAAGTACTCAGAAAAGGCGATTTTAATCCAGCAGATACTGATTTCTCACAATGGCTATTTTTACAACAGCAGTAAGATTAATGAAGATTGGTGATTAACCTAAATTGTTCTCCCTGGAAGGATCAAATAAGCACTGCAAATATCAGTGTCCCTTGCTAGGAGGTGATTTACACCCCCCAGGCACGCTGGCTGCCGCCCCTCCTGCATCGTGTGCAGGGAGAGGAGGCTGCCGCCGAGCGGCTGCTGTGCTGCGGGAGTCAGAGGGGGCTCTCAGCGCTCCTCTGCAGGCCTGACCCCATAGCTTTGCTTTTACATCACATCTCACTTGGGACAAAAAGCGATAGACGGCATCTTCAAAGATTTAACTGTGACTTTATGTTGCAGTTTTTTTATGTTACTTTTTTTTTACGTTATGTTATGTTAACTTTGACTTACGTAGCAACTCCTGCCTTCATTGAGCAACATGGCCTGGGTCATCAAAGCACTGCCAAAGTTGAAATACAATTACTAATGAAGCTCACACTTTGTTCAGACTGATGTAAAAAAGGCATGGTACATATAACTGATCTCTGCTCGCTGGCATGGTGTCACAACACCGGACCAGGAAGCCTTCAGTTGAGTGAAGGCCCAGTTATGCTGGGTACTATCCAAAAACACTACGACAGCTTTTGCCAGATCAGAGTTCACAGCCTGCAGGGACCAGGCAGGCAAGGCAAGTGTTACTCGTCCAGATTCACCACTAAGTGACCTGCCCGCACTCAGAGACCTGAGCAGACCCAGAAAGCCAGGTTTTTCCTGCACTGCCCATCGCCTTCCCTGCGAGACCGTGCTCTTCCGTATATTGCCACACCATGCCAAAAGCAGACGTCTCTGTGTGGTTGCATTTACTGTGCTGGATTTAACTATCAGTGTTCTGGTGTCGTGGTTTAACCCCAGCCAGCAACGAAGCACCGCCCAGCTGCTCGCTCACTCCCCGCCGCTGGGATGGGGGAGAGAATCAGAAGGGTAAAAGTGAGAAAACTTGTTGGTTGAGATAAGAACGGTTTAATAATTGAAATAAAATAAAGTAAAATAGTAGTAGTAGTGGTAGTAGTAGTGGTAGTAGTAGTAGTAGTAATAATAATAATAATAATAATAATAATACTATACAAAGCAAGTGATGCACAGTGCAATTGCTCACCACCCACCGACCCATGCCCAGCCCGTCCCCAAGCAATGATCGCCGCCCCCTGGCCAACTCCCCCAGTTTCCATACTGGGCATGATGCCATAGGTATGGGATAGCCCTGGGGCCAGTCGGGGCCAGCTGCCCTGGCTGTGCCCCCTCCCAGCTCCTTGTGCACGGGCAGGGGAAGCTGAGAAGGCCTTGACCAGAGTAAGCACTGCTGAGCGACAACTAAAACATCAGGGCGTGATCAACATGATCATCCTAAATCCAAACCACAGCACTAGAGCAGCTACTGGGAAGAAAATTAACTCTATCCCAGCCGAAACCAGGACATCTGGGTACCAAAATGTCTTTATAATATTAAGAATTAACAGGAAATGTTTCATAATAACGGAAGGCATGAGGTGCATGATTTCAACTGCTTTTAATAACCCTACATCGAATTTTTTCTCCCACTTTCTCCAGATTTGAAAGCTCAATTAATTTTGAGCTACAACTCTGTCTATCATTGCAACCACATGTGGCAGAGCGAGAATTCATGCGAGACAATGGTTAATTTTTGGTATCTTCTGCTGCCTAATGACAGGTGTGCTGTCCTAAATAATTAGCTTTCAAAAAGGGATCCCTTTAACCCTTCTCTAAAACTGGTTAGTGGTCTTGGTTTTACTTCATTAAGCTCTTGACAGCTCAATGTACTCACATCTGTTACTGTTTGGTAGTTTGATTCCAAGAACACAAATCGCTTCAAGAACTGGCAACAAATTCATTCAGGCTCGGGATGCAGATCCAAATCCATCTGTTTACTAATCAAAAGCCGTATTTTAATCACAGTACAATAGTGGCGTCAGCAATATCGTAACTTAGACTTTCTCTCTGCCCTAAACATGACAGGTAGTACTCTTCATTTAAGCTGCATTTATTTGAATTAGATATTTAAAATGCAAGTAGCCTGATATTCAAGCACTTGCATGCAGGATGTAATCAATCTGCTTGCACTGGACGAGGTCATCAGGCATTTTTTACCTACAGGCTTAACCTGGAAATTTGTTACGATTTTTTAACTCCAGGTAAAACCTTGGCCTGATAAATTATCCCACCTTATTCATCATTTAGCTATAGCAATGAACTCAGCTCTGCACTCCCTTCAGATTCATGCTTATGCCTTCTTCACGCCTGGGATATAAACGAAACTTTCCGGTGCCAGATAGACCGACTTTTCTGGCTGTGTGTACACGCTGTAAGTCACGAACACGCTGCATTTTGTACCTGTGTTCTTCCATGGACAGGAGGAACGGGACCAGGGTTAAGCCAGATCTCCTGTGTACAAACAGACTCTTGCCTGCAGGTCACGCTCTTTGTTTTGGAAGCTGGAAACTCCACAATGAGTAAGGCAGGAACAGACAATGTTCTATCCCTGGCAGCTCTTCTGTTCACTAGTCTGATGCAATTTTTTTTGCTCCTGGTGAAGTTTCAGGTCTTGCATTTTAACAGATGTACTCCCATTATAAGAAAAACAACAAAATATTTAAGAAATTAAATAGCGATAGGATACTGAACTGGGTGGTCTGATCCAGCACGGTATGCAGTTTCTGTTACATCAGTCACTTCTAATATGATTCTAAACTACATCAAGAGAGGAAAAGAATGTGATGAACAAAATTATAGCTTAAGTTTCTAATTATTTGTTCCTATGAAGTAAAATACTTTGCCTCCCCCAACAATGGTAAAGCTGACTAACGTCTTTAAAGCTCAGGTGACCGAGGAGAGATTAAGAGAGGAACTGCAGCTTCGTCGGATCCTGAAACTTGGGGAACAGCCCGTGCTAAATCTGGGCAAACACCACAAGATCCAGTCTGAGGGAAATGAGAGAGAATCTCAAATTTCAAGATGTTTGGCTTAGCCTAGGAGGGCTGAGGAGAAACTATGTGGATTACGATGGGTGGGTCTGGGTAGATAGTGACTCATTTGGATTTGAACCAGGGAGGATGTACAGGCATCACAACACCAAATCTCAGTGGACATCACAGACAGTTTTATAGGTTCACAGTAACTCCAGCAGACTGCCAAAATGAGAAATAGTAGTTTGCACTGCGAGAATACTCACCGCTGCGGGCAGTTGGGTGGGTAAAGCACGTCACTGCGACATCGATGTAAAACAGGCTGTGGCTGGATCTTGGCACAGGAGCAGCTGCATTGGATCCCCCTCAGATTCAGAGCATCTGGAGAAAGGTCCTGCTGAGACGGCCAACTGCAGGGAAGTGGGCAAGACAGGGGACAGCTTGCGTGAGAAATACAGGCCCGCAGAGCACTCTCGGTAAAGGCTGAGGACTGCGAAGGCTGCGAGCTCTGCCCTCCGTTCGACTCAGATGGTGAAGAGAATGCAGACGAGCTGATGAATATTTCGGTTTCTTTGGGATGAGAGATGGGTGCGAGTACAATGCAAGACAGTGACTTTTTGGTTCTTCATCTTCTCAGAAAAAATAAAAGAGCAGACCACCAAAACTGACATGGCACATCGGAAGACAGACAGAACAACAAATGGAAAAATAGTAAGTAAGACTGTAAGGACATTACTGACTTGCAGCTGCTCTGTGGAGAGTCAACTCAGATGAGGGGATCCGTAGATTTATTTTCCAAAATGCAAATCCTAAAGAAGGACTTACGTTGCACTATGTGACAAATCAGCATATGGCTGTATGTGTCAGCTTCTAATCGCAAGAGGCATTTTGATTTTCAAAGAGCGGGTGAGATGATTGTAAAATTATGCCGTATCGTTTAACTGTGATTCCTATAGCACAGTCAATGGTTGGCAAATGTAGAGTGGTCAGAGGCTATTACAGGATAATCACCTCTTCAAATGAGAAAATCTGCAGACATTAGGCAGCATAATTCCCCATGGAATTCATTCTTCTAGGTGGGCTGCTGTCCTTGCAGCAGCTTAGCTAATAAGGGAGTTAAAATTACCCCCGTGGTCCTCTAGAAAGAAGACCTGGGGAAAGGCAAAGGGGGGGGAATAGTTCTAGACTAGAAGAAAACTAGGTCAAGTACAAGGTCAGAAGACACCGACAAAATCTTTGTTGATTTTTGGATGCATAAGAAAAATGAAATAAGGATCTGCATTACGATTCTCCATGTTTGTTTATCATGTCTGCTATCTGGGCCGTTAACACATAAATGTGCTGATGTTCTCCATTGTCAGTGTTTCAAAGGAAACAGCGAAGCAGGGGGTGCACAGTTGTGAAATATGAGCGTATTCAATAGCTGTTATGAGAGATTTAGAAAGCAAGGACTAACGATAGTGCCTAAGGAACCGGACTGTGTAGCTCCCGCTGCCAAACATGGTGTCGGACACTTGGTTTGCATCTGGAGTGCATGACAAGAGGCCCGGAGCCAGACAGACAATGTTTCTGTGCAGACTCAGCAAGCCAAGAACATGTGGGACACGAAGTCTAGACTGGATACAGCAGTTTAGTGAGCATCTGCTGGGAGGGAAGCTAATCCAGGATTATAATACACTGTTCAAAGTGCACATGCTTTGAGAGCAACAGAACACACTTGTAGCAGGTGTTTTCATGATGAAATTTTCTTTATGCACATACTAGCTGAAAATGTTAAATAGAAACAAGTGTGTGTGTGACGGACGATGAAAAAGAGCATTTGAAGTTCAGAAAGTACAATGGTATTTCGATTAATCTGAAAACAGTTGCATTTTTCAAATGGTAAATTTGCATTTCTATGCAGAACAAATACATACGGAACTGCCAAGCAGGCTTAACTGAAGATTTAATTGATTCAAAATCAAATTTGCTGATTTCTTGCCTTTGTATTCTAGTTGCGGAGTAGCAGTTTCTCATTGACCTCACGTACAAATAGCTCCTATGCTTCAGCTAAGAACACTTACTCTGGAATAGCCGTTGCTGAAGGAACTCATCCTTACACCCACCAAAAGCGTGACCGATAAGCTCTTACGATGTAAGCTGGGTGACCAGAAGCATTCTGCACACGACAGCAATCTCGTGCCAAAGGTTCTGGTGGGATTTTTGGTTAAATTCACAACATCTAATTAGATCTACTACCTACTAGAAAATTTAGTCCTGAAGAGGACAGTAAGAATTATGCTTGGCCACACATAAAATTCTTCATGATTATGAATAGGAAAAAATGTCACATAAGACAGCTGGTATCAAACACTGGGTCATCAGTACTCTCTTACAGAAAATACCAAATACTGAAAATAATACTTTGAATAAATTTGCTATAAGATTGAGGCAAACTATACTTCCAGAGTTTGCCAGCTAACACTACGTAACTATTATCTCCTTGTGCGTAGCATGAACATTTAAAAGCGTATTAGGATGAATCGTATTGTATTGATTGAGCCTGTGTTAGAATCAAACTCTATTCTTTCGGAGATAATTTCCAAATTGTTGAATAACACTAAATAGCTGCGAGTCAATGCCACAGTTATTTTTATGTGAATTACAATGAATTTTGCAGTTAAGGATACATAAGGCTATAAAAGTATAGTTTAAAAAATCAACAGTTCAGTAATTGTCTTAGTTACGGTATGATGTCTGAAAACACTGACTGCTTTATGGTCAAAACCAGGTGAAAATATTTGTCAATTTAGATGATGAACCTGCAAATTGCGGTGCTGGATAGAGTTCTTCTAAAGTCAGTAGAGAGCTCTGTAGGTGCAATGAATTGCAGCATTGAAGCCATGAGTGAATTCTTGACCCTACGAAAATCCACAAAGTTTTGACACTAATTATAGATTTCACCCATTATTTTCCCTGATATATGGTAAGTCAGTAAGATCCTAGTTTATTCATACCTGAAAAGAAAAGCCTAAGGGATTTTACAAGATGGTTAACCTATGACCACTACATTAAGGCTTCAAAACAAATGTAACTCATTTGCTCAGGGATGACAGATTAATAAATTGTTCCACCTCATTATCCCTGTAATACCTGACGGCATAGCTTAGAGGAAGTCTGGCAAATGACACAGGCCAAAGGTCAGTGCTCCTTTTTCAAAAACAAGATTACGAACCTTAATACAAATATAAATGATTCAGTGGATTTATAAAAAGGCAGTAGAAATCCTAGTTCAGGTTCAAACAATACTTATCAATGTAAAAATTGCACATCAAGCTGTAAAGCGTGGTGCTAGGCACAAGAAATGGAAATGGAAATTGATGCAACTGTGCTGCCGACTTCTGTCTCGGTGACTGTCCCCCTTGGCAGTGCCGGTGCTGCCAGAGATGCCGGCGTGCCAAGGCAGGTCTGTGATCTGCACCGCTGAAGCAGATCGTGTTCTGCTGGCGGTGAAGGTACCGCAGCTGGGCTACTCCAGGGCTACCAACAACCACGACAGGGCGTCTCCTGATTCCTTTCTCTGGGTTGGAACATCAATATAAAATAATAGAGAGAATGAACAGTCGATTAGATACAGTCCTGCAATTCCAAAACCGTGAATCAGGATGAAGACTCTCTCGAGTGAAGCTTTAAAATAATACCTCATTTTAAATGGTTAAGCTTTTGCGCGTTGTAACGTCCCTAGAAATCATCAAGCCTGTAGGGTCGTACTTGCAAGCTTTTATCAACAACTGCAAGAACGAAAAGAATATTTAAAATAACAAAACACTCGCCTGCAGGAGCTAAGGAAAAGGTGAATATCATGAAAGCTGTGATGAAATTACGAGACCTGGAAGCTATGAAATACAACTTTTCATATCAAAAGATGAAACTAGCTACAAACATGCTGAGGTTTACATATTGATTAGTCTTGGCAGAGAAGCTCATAAAACCAGAAGGTAATAGGAAGAAAGGTTGTGGCTCAAAATAATTACTATTTATGGTAACAGTCACGCATTTTCTATGCAGGCATGTGTAAACTTTAATGGATAAAGTGTAGAATAGAGCAGGGCAGAGAAAACTACAGAACTAAGCAAAAATACTATTTTTTTAGAATTGCTTCTACAGCTGTGGAAATAAGTGAAGATTTGCTAAACTGTGGAGTGGACAATTTTAAAATGATGATAAAGACAGCTGAGTACAACAATTTGAATAGCATCACTGCAGCCAGACCCAAGCAGAACACAGACTTTCATGCCAGTATTATGCATGGAACTATAAAGGCTTTTTGTTTCCAGAGTCACAAATAAAAATCATCTAAACTATTAGGTCAAGAATGTCTGGTGTGCCAGGCCTAAGATGTAGCATGAAATAACCTTAAACCAGCCAGCAACAGCGAGTGAGGAATTCCCCTTGTGAAGGGAAACTGTACTGGTGCAGCAGGTAGAGGTCTAAGATGCTCTGGTGGGTATAAAAAAAGGGGGAGTGTGAAAGGAGAAGGTTTATTTACATCAAAAATCACTGAAAAGGATATAAATGAAAGCTGTTCCTTTTCAGCTTTAACATAGGGCCAAGAAGCTGAGACAGGAGCCTTGCTCTCCTCCAAAGTCCAAACCAAGTTCAGACACAGAGAAACTGGTCCTTACTTTTTAGGCATCTTTGCTTGTTGATCAACATCACTAGGGTGACTGCAACAACCTGTTATCAAGTTATAGTCTGTTTTGCTACTACAAAACATATAAGGTAAATAAAAAATTAAAGTGTCTGTAAATAAAGATGTCATGTAGAAACAAACATGGATTCTGTTTGGCAGCAAATACCTTTGTTACCAAAGCACCTGGCATTTTAAAACGTTGGTATTTGTGTCTTTCTCTGCTGAATATTTCAAGCAGGAAGAATGGCTCTGGAGAAAGAATTATAGTAGGATGGGAACACTATAACCATCAACCTCAGTCATGTTCGAGATTAATTCATAATGTCACTTACACTGAAAAATTACTTGTATTTCACCTCTCTTTTTCCAAAGGTCTTTAATTCTTCCTCTGAAAAGGAATGTTATTTTTGCTGCTCAATTACATTTTAACCATTCCATCAGATCGAGCTATATATAAACGTATGGACCCTTGTTTGAGATTCCCTTACTCAGCTTTCACTTCATGAAGAGAAGAGCCGTGTTCCAAGGTCACAACTGATTAATCTTGACCTGTGAACCTTGAAAGTGTAAAGTCTTAATATAAATGTATTACTCTACATAGTAAAGTGAAATGTACTCCGTATCCATGACAAATAATGAACTGAATTTTTCTGACTTTACTCTTTAGTTGCTAATTAAGCACTTAACTACAAGATCTGTTAACTCTTCGGTGCTCTTTGGATAAATTATGTGCCTATAGAAAGAGTGAAAGTGTTTGGCCCTTTGAGCAGGTGTGATGGAGGTGTCTTCTCGTCAGGTATTTTGCAGAAGATTTTCTGCTAAACCTTGCGGGTGCTCATGGTGGAGCTGCCACAGGCATGCTTCAGCCTTACAGAGAAAATATTATGAACAAGCATTAAGGCTTGTGTTTAACAAGTGTTTAAGGCTTCCAATAGTATTGTGGCCATCTTTTTATATTACTGGTACTATTAGATATTTCTGGTAATATTTGTTAGAAATTAAGCCACAAGACAGAGGCAAGTGAAATAGTTATTTTAGAAGAAAAATATTTGCTAAATGGATACTGTCTTCACAAATTCAATTATACAGTAAATAAACTAAATAAACTAAACTAAACAAAGGTTTGAGAGGGGAAAAACCTACTTCCTTTTAATGGCATCACAAGAAGTTAAGCTTTTTAAAAGAAAATACCTTTTTTTACGTTCATTAATATGTGCTTCTGGAACATGTCTCTCATCCATCTTTCTATAAGAAAGTCTCATCTACACAGATGAGTGAAAGCCTGTGCTACTGAGATGCTCAGGGTGAGCAAAACCAAGTTGTGTTTCCAATGCCCCTTGCGGACAGGTAAGACGATCAAACACCGGTTCACGCTTCGAGTGCCTTCAGTGCAGTCTCACTTCGACAGGTTTCCACCACGCAACACCAGTGATGCTGGTGGAATTACTGCAGCATACCAGTGAGGGGAACTGGGCTTCCAGAGTCCAGGAGAGACTGGAAGGAGAGGAGTGGCAATGTCTCTGCAGCTCTGCTCTGTACAGTACAAACAAGAAAAGATAACGTCTATGTTCAGGTCAATCTTCAAAACAGATTTCTCATCATGTGTGCAGTCTACTGGCAGTCTCTTAGAAGAAAATGAAGTATACCACAAGATGGGACTTATATCACCTGGCACTTTTCAGTTAATCAGAAGACAGTAAAGTCAAACCAAATTTACCAGGTGCTTCTTGTAATTGCAACCAGGACTGGAAACATTTACAATTGTGGCAATGCAATTAGTTGTGCTCAACAGACACCATGAAATCATTTTCAGAATGCACTAGGACAGTCTTACATGGGTGTTTCAGCAAGCAGATGCCATATTTCCTGCAGATCTGAGGCCCAATGCAATTGAAAATGTAATAAATCTATTTTTATCTTTAATCATTCATTTTGAAGTACTGACAGGCATATTAGGCACGCCTGTCTAAAATTAGTTCAGTTCATGATGGAAGCAACCATTTACTCTCTCAAGCTATTTGTATGCTTAATATCAGAACTCTTCTTTTGGGAGATGTTACCATTTTTGTGTGAGGTTTCTCTGAAATATCTTGTTTGGTCCCTAGAACACAGTATTGCTATCGTAATTAACATCCTAAAGCTCTGTGAATTGTACGCCATTAAAATTTCCTTTAACCTGCAGACTGCTCTGGGAAACAAAATAGAAATCTGGTCCCAAGAAACTAAGCAGTAAAATAAAAGGATGGCTGGTTTAGGAAATGCCAAACTTGGACCCCCACCGTTGCATTTTACCCTCAGGAAGGGTGCTGAAGCCATCACAAACCAGCAGCGCGTTCCTCGCCCGTGGCGCGCCCAGGGCTGCAGCGGTCAGTCTTCGCAACGGTAGCTCCAGCTGCTGGCTTTGGGCCCAAGGCCGGGAATAAATAACATCTCAGTAATAAATAAGATCTTCCTCTATGCACATACTCTGATCAGATGCTCTAGGGGCACGGAGAAACCCTAGCCCTGTTTATGACACTGCAGTACCGGTTCTACTAGTCACATTTTCTTAATGTAGCTTCCTTTTAAAGGTTTTGGAGGACTCATGAGCAGATGAAATAATCTTCCATATTTTAAACCAGGACTGCCGTCGCAGCCCTGAGTATTCCCCAGTGCCTAGGCAGCTCTCAGAAAAGCCATCAGCTTTGCTTATGTCCAAAGCGCTTACATACTTAGACTCATGTAGAGAGATAAAGTGAGATTTTTAAACCAGGTGACGATTTGTGTCCGAAGCTGCCCACCACCACAGGAGAACACACAGCAATTCCTCCTCTAGACACTGCAACTTCACTGCCATCTTCCCAGAAGAACAAGTGTGAAGGTGGTAAGGTTTTGGCCGTCACAAAAGTCTTGAAGGTGGCATATTACATATATTTACTATAAACTCCATCTAATCTAAATCAACGTTAGCTCATCCCTTCCGGATGCTCCATTTGAAACGGTGGTTACTATTCCTGTGGTTGGGTTGATCAGCCACTGGATGTCACTATTCGTCTGAATACATAAAGCCAAACAGCATTTGTTTGGCATTAGAAAATTTTTAAAGACATGATGAATCTCAGCACACTACATAGCGATAGTATTTTCAGATGCTGAAAGCATTTGCTCAAGTCTCACATTTCTATCAGGTATATGGTATAAGAAGGGCCTGATTTAATACTTTTTTTTCTCTTTTTTGGTGACTCATTTATGAATCTGGTAGCAACTCATGTGTTCACAATTTCAGCCCTCTCCTGACAGTAAATTCATGTCCTGTGCCATGTGCTAATTTGCAGGCAGAACCAGCATGCAGACTCCGGCATCCTGCAAAGCGTTCCTGGGTCAGCCCCAGCTACACTGCCATTTTTCCCAGGGATGACAAGGACCTTTTCCACACCCCTGGCATAGCTCACTGTCTCCCTCCCATGGAAAGCCCACATAAAGATGTTTCAGAGCTGGCTGGCTTTCAGTGCAGACAACAGATGCCTTGAGATCTTCAATTCCAAATTTGATTCTGTCTGATCAAAACGTGTCCGGAGTCACAGCTGCACAAAATGTCCCAAATCAGGAGCTGTCAAGATACGCTGTTGAATTAGGAGAGGAGAAAGGGAAACTTTTATTCTTTATCTCCTAAAATCTTCAAGTACCAAGTATCAAAGTACAGAAAACTAAGATAAACTAATGTTCTTCTTTGCAGGGTTAAAGGCCAGAAGATCTGTTTCTCCAAAGGGTGAGAAAAGTTGCACCGGCAAAGTGGTTGTAGGGTGTTAGCACAACCGGCCAGAATGAGCACAAAATCATTGAACAAGGTGCAAGGTAATGGAGAATCTGAGCAAAGGAGTGTAAAATGAAAATGGAAAATCTAGGGGAAAAAAAAGATCCAACTCTACCAGTTAAATGATGTGAATCTTACTTTTACAAAACCCCTTTTTGGCAAGGTCCCAACTGTATCGCAAGGAAAGCCAGTCGCAGGCAGCACAAAACAGAAGCCTGAAATGCCAGCTGCTAACTCCTTCCCGTACAGGACAGGGTAGTTATCTTGGAGCAAAAATTGACTGTAATTCATTTTGCCTAGGGTGGAAATAAGCTGTAAGGAAATACAGAAACACTCAATAATGATGCTCAGGATCAAAAAAAATCTCTCTTGAACATCCCACCAATGGCAATGAAAGAGCCAGTGACAAAATCACACATAAAAACAATCTAGACAAAGTTCTTTTAACATATAAATTAGGGTTTGTTTTGGAAATTAAGATAAACACTAGAAATTTAGAAATAAAATTTTGAAATTAAAACCACCAGACCTGATTCTCACCAGCCCTCATAACTAAAAAAAAAAAAAAAATTAAATTGGTGGTAACTGCTTTTAAGTCTATGATACACAACTAGAATAAATGAAATGAGGATCGGGTCCATTTTCCTGATGGTATGTACTTCTCTGCATACTGTAAAATTAACAGTATTATTTTCCAACACTTCTTCAACCTAAAATACAAAAGCATTTAATTATGCAATCAACATTATACGAAGCCATTTCACTATAAGCTCTTTATGTCAAAGAACAACACCCTTCAAGAGCAGCGCTCATACAAGGGACCCCAAGCCAGGGCAGGAGACCTGCCGCCGCAAGGTCACCTTTCAGACTTCGTTGCGGTGAGACACCGGGTTTCTGCGCGGCCCTGCGACAGCCGGCTGCTGGCCCTCCATTTGCTCCGTTGTGAATGGCCGCCGACTGCAGTTCAACGCTCCTCATGCTCCAGGAAAGACCGAGCATCAAACGGATCTCTCGCAGCAGCTTGGAGCAGATCGATTACCTCTCTGCTTAGGCAGATGTGCGCAATAGAGTCGTAACACCGAAGCGAGCTGAGTTTGGCTGCACTTGACAGTCTCTGAGACAGAACAAGAGGAGGCCTCACGATATCAATACATCAAAGAGGAGAAGAAAAGTATTTGAAGAAAAGATATTTGAAGAAAAGATATTTGAAGCAATTTTATTAAAAAGGATGGCCGATTTGTTTTACAATTAATTTGAAATAATTATTTAAAATAATTAGATTGCTCTGAACCAATACTGTAATTTTAACACAGGTATAATCACTGTAAATGACTTTAAGAGCTTGTCTACAGGCAAATTGCATTGCTCTGATGATAATGGGATTGTTAAAGCTCAGCAAATCCCCAAGTCCAGATATAGCTGACATAGCAAAAAAGGAAGGGAAAGAAGTTATGCCAGAAAACCTAAAACATCTTGGGCTTACGCTGACATAGCTATTTCAGTCAAAAGAACTCCTAACTAACCGAAACAATTGCACTTGAACAGCAGCAAGGTATACATCAGCTCTGAAACACAAAGCTGCAGCGGAAGCAATGCTGAAATTTTGCTACATTGAAGTTTGAAAGAGAATGTGAGCAAGTGCCATTAACCTTGCCTTTTAACGGAGTCCTTCTGCAGGCTGCACAGCAGCTTGGGAAGAGGAGATGTGAACGTACCAAAGCCCAAGGGGGTGGCTTTGCAGCGTTAAGGCTACCCACCTCCTCCAGCCGGAGCTCCGAAGGGTGTCAGTGCTACGCCAAATGGCAGCTGGCCTGCGGGGACCTGTAGCGGTGATTCTCCAGACATGCGAAGACTTAATAATAGCTTACGAAACCAATAGAGAGATTTCTCTCACCTTGGAATCCAGTATATGTATTTGTCCCCTCTGAGTCACGAAGAAAATGAAAAATAAAAAGGCCACAGCAAAAGGTACACATGAACCGGTGAAGAAAAAAAGAAATTACAGCACACAAACAGTTCCTAGAGTCAAAATCCCTTAGTCAGGCGTCTGTTTGCCCCGATACAGGAATTTGAGGATGCTCGACTCAGTCTCTCCTTGCTGACCCTCGAGTCACGCAGGGCATCCTTGGGCTCCATGAAAGATGTGCAAGCCCGAGTACCAGCAGGCGTGGCAGAAAAGCAGTGGCGGGTTTCAGATCAGAACGCTGACGCCATGGGAAACGCTCCGTTCTGAAAACATCTCCCCCAGATCAGAGGAAAGAAATTTTAAAATCATTTTAGGGAAAGCCTTTACAAAAAGTCCTGGCTGCTGAAGTTCATGGCAAAATTCGCGCTAACTTTAGTGGAAACAAAAGTGAGTTCAAATCAGTAAGTACCTGCACCAGGTTCTGTCTCAAAAGCTGAAAACTAGAAATGAGAAGAATGACTGACCTAATACTCAGAAATTACTTAGTGACTGTTAGTAAATCTATTTTTGAGTGGTTAACTACAGACTTCTCAAAGAAACTTGATCACCAGAGATAAAACTTTAACAAGACAGCACCTTTTAATGTATTCCAGTTTGAGGCATATAGAACTACTAATCACTGCAGTGAAAAATTGGGTCAGAGTTATCCCCATCTTCCCCAAAGTGCTGTAAAAGTAGATTCAAGTGTATGTATATTTAAATTAATGTATAATTATATATTTATATATAATTTTGTATTCTACTTAGCAGAGATGGCAAAGTACAGTAAGTGCTGAAACCATTTTGGATGGTATTCACTGAAGGACGACAGTAAAAACACCAACCACAGGGCATTTTTTGCTAAGTCCACTTTCAGCCCTGTTCTCAATAGATAAAAAATCTATATTAACTAGTGAGTCAAAAAAACCCTCTGCAATTCCCAATGCACTAGGCAGAGACAGGGATATTTCGTACATGTTGATTAACAGATATAAGATGCAATATGGATGTAAACAAACACATTTAGACGTAATTTATGGTTGCACAGATCTGTAAATAAGAAAATAGGGATAAGTAAAGGTGTATTATTTTCCACCAATATTTCTAAACCGCTTCGTTTTATTTCTACCATATGTTCATATGTAAAGTCTTAAATTAAGAAAATTTAAGCACAGCATGCCTTTAGTGGACTCCATCCTCAGTAGGCGTAACTCAGCAGGCAGTAAATCACGGCTATTTGTGCTAGCTGGCAACGTAGCCCTAGATTTGCTATAAGCATTATCTGTGCTTTCATATTTCTTAAGCAGCAGCCTGTTAAGGTTCCATTTTCAAATGTTTTTCATCAATAATGCCTAAAGGTGGCATGCTCACTAAACAATCTTGCTAGAAACAATACAAGATAAGACATAAAAGACATATTAGATTACCCAGTCCATGTCTCCAAATGCAACAAAAACAAATGCAAAATGCTTTGGGGTTTGTCGCTTGCAGCATGCAACAGCTTTTCCATTATGCTTTGCCTGATTCTCTGCCAGATTTCTTCAGTAAAACTGAGTGTGAGGACGAATGGAAAGAGCTTGTCTGGAGGTCGCACTGGGAGCTGGGAAGCAGCAGGTTGGTGTTCCACTCCTGCCTTGCTCCAACGCCTTACCGGGCCCTTCCTGCCTCGTTCTACCCAACTATCATTAGGGACACTTAAGCTTCCTTCCCATGTAAGCCTTGCAGATATAACAAACAGTGATAGCAGTATTATTACATTTATTAACTAACATTAATGCTATAAGTAAATCCAGGACCCCCCAAATGCATTGGGACTTCTAGTGTCATGCAACGTAGCCAAAGAGTTTAAATTCCTAAATCATATAACTGTTCAAATACAAATTACAGGACCTGAAGTAACTTCATACTACAATTCCAGTTTTAAATGCTTCGATGGGGATTGCTGCTGCTTCCCAACTCCTCACCTGCGGGAGGGGGACCCCCTGGTTCTTACAGCCTGCGTTCTACTAGCCCGCCCAACAACGGGGTCCGCTACTGTGGCCCACCCCAAATACCACAACTATAATATTTTTTTTCCACCCAAACTTGTTTTATTTTTGCCAAAGTCAATCTCTTCCTCATAACTCAGAATCACCTGGAGGGATTTCCTCCTGTCCTTCCTTGCTCCACAGACATTTACTTCTTAGCCTTCCGCAAATCTGAGCTGTGCTCCTTCCCCTATTTATCTCCCTCGTTCCCTGCCTACCCTGTCAGCAGCTGTACTCCTACACACCTTCACCTCTTTCCTTTTTTTCTCTCTGTACCGTACTCTCTACTCAACTTCTGGAGCATGACTTTACAACTGACACCAATCATGCAACTGAGCGCAGATCCGCGTGAAGCCCACGGGAATCGTGGAGGAGATGGGAGTGCTGACGAGGAACGGTCACAGGATCGGGGCTTTGGACTGCAAGGTCCTCATGACAAGACTGTGTCGTGCATCTGTATATATGAAGTGCATATGTACCTCCATTTGTTACGCATATCCAGGGAGGGAGGCTGCTTATTCCCAGGTGTGCTGGGAGGAAACATTTACTAATATTTCCCAGATAAGTACTAGTAAAATTATGAGGATCACTGCCATTTCAGGAGTGTTGCAGAAATCATTTGATGCTAAGAAAGTATTCTGAAGCTGAGAAGAGCTATGTAGGCACTGCTATTATAAATAATAGTTTCCTAATTCCTAGTCCGAATATGTCAGTAATAGCACAACAAATAGCTAGGCTAGAAGCATGTTGTGAAGCAAAACCAATTAGATGAGTTTCATTTTCTTTTGGTGAGGAATTACTCTTTACGGTTCTACTACACGAGTCCACGGTGTAGGCTTTGAGCTGCCAGCTCTGCAGGGCAAGGCTTAAATTAAGTCTTCTTCTGCCTTTTTTTTTTTTTAAAATCAGGAAACTATTTAATTCATTTCAGGCTTTGTAATCTTTTCCAACCCACTGTTAAAAAATAACAAACAAACAAAAGAATACCCAAAGCTAAATGTTGACTCTAAACCCCCTTTCCCAGCCTCCTATTTAATCAGCCTTGTGGCATATTGGAAAATAGATCATTTAGTTCCACTTCAGTATTACGGGAGGAAAAAAATCTTACAGTCAGGCTTAAAGCACCTAAATACCTAAAGCCATATTCTAATCTGTAAAGCACATGGGTGTAAACCAGGCAGGCAATTTTTCATTTCCTTGGGGCAACATTGTTTATGGTGACGGGCAGGGGCTTTCTGCATTTCATCAGGCCCTTCACGAGCACTCTGCCAGGCACGTATAGCCGCGCTCGCTGCGTTAGTGCTCAGATTATGTGCAACCGAACGTCTGTCCTGGTGGATAATGGGTATGGTGCTCAAAGCGGGGCAACGGAGGTGCAAGGAAATTTGAAATGGCTGGCTACGCCCTTCGAAATATATAGGGCTTAATATGTCAAACATATAAGCAGGAATTTAGTAGTGCTGCCAGTGAAAGCCACCTGCAGTCAAAGCAAATAGTTTTACCCTGAAAAAGTCTTGCAAAATGCTCCCTATTGCCTATCCAGGAGATAGTCGCCTGCCTGCAGTCAGGATTCGTGACCACCGGAGAAGAGAGGTTCAGGGGAGGTTCTTCTGACCTGGAGGAGCCTCTCATCTTCTCATGGTAGAAAACCCTCACAAAATTCTATGGTGTCGCAGAGATTTAGGACAGGATTATATGATCCCCTGTGATGGCAGCTGACTGGACTCAGTTACAGACGGTCCATTCCAATTGTGTGTTCCTTCAGCAGATTTTGAACTGGCATCTGAGAATGTGAGACTGCTGATAAAAAAGCCCCACGTTACATGAATGACAAAGTGATAATATCTTTGAACTCGTTTTGGTTCAGTTCTTTCACATGTTTTTCATCAACATTCTAATATCAGAATAAACAAATGTAAATACTGCCTGATGATGCTGGTAAAAACCATCAATAGAGATTGAAGAATTAATTAAAATGGAAAAAAATTCTCTGGGGAAGGACCTATCTGGGACTTTTTGTTTTGAAATATGTAAAGCCAACCATTCCTTTCTCTGGCTTTTCTTTTTTCTCTGACTGGGCACTGCCTTCATCCATCCCTACTACTCCATTAATTAACTGCCCTTAGGAAGCTGACATGAAAACACCTTTCTTCTGGTCCAAAATGATGGAGGTATGCTAAAAGCAGTTACATAAAAATATAAGAAAAAGGTGCAAAGTCCTCATTTCTTTATATTTCACGAAGATGGCGAAGCATTTCTGGACCTAGCCAGAAGCAAGATCTTGTTATTTTAAGTTGTTTTCCAAAATAAATCAATTTCAGGGACTAAAATTGCTCTGTTTGTTCACTGCGTAGTGACCAGACATTATGGATATCCTTAGGTTTGCTGGAGTAGCTGTGTAAACATGTACCAGTAAAAGGTAGAACTGATGCATGCCACGGGGCTCGGTGCATTTGGGGACGGAGGCAAGCAGTGTCGGTTCGGTAATTCTCATGCCCTCTATTGGGAGTCTGTGTCCTGCCACTGATAATCAAAAACTTGACCTAGTAAAGCCTTTTCTCTTCCCCAGTTCCTTTGCACTGAAAGAACATCTCCCTCCTTCTTGCGTACGGCCGAAGGGCCGGTCAGTCGGGAGGGGGGAGGGATGAATAGCGGGGTGCTCCGGAGCGAGCAGGGTGTCTGGGTGTTGGATCTTTGCAGGCGGCGTGTGTGAAAAGCTGCACGCAGTTTGCAAGCCACAAGTTGTTACCGTCTGATGCAGATACTGTGCTGTACACGGTACAGAGCAGAGAGCGTCTCGTGCTATGTTGACTGCAGAGCAGCAACACAAGGAGAGGCTTATTTAAAAATACAGACACGTAAGCAAGACAGAAACCCCACCTCCATGTGATTGTCTGAGAGGGATCAAGTGGGTAGAAATGCCACAGATAGACACACTCCTCCCAGCATAATTGTTACTATCACAGCTGTGGTGGAGAGAGGGGGAGGAGAGCGGATGATGCAAGGAGCTTGGCATCATGCTTAGCAATCACCAGACTGCACCCTTTCGTAAGAGGCGAGGAAGCGCTGGAATCCACCAGAGACAGCCACCGGGTGTGCAGAGCTGGGACTGCAGAGCCAGCAGCGAGACGCTGCATCTGCATCTGCATCTGCTGCGCAGCCCTCCGGACGCGCTCGGCCTTCCCACCCTACCCGCACAAAGTTTATCCAGCAGCTATGCGATTTACTCCAACACCACCAGTTCTCTGTCACTTATTTTCAGAGCTCATTACAAAGAGTAATTAAATGGTCATAACGTCCCTAGCCTTAACCCTATTTAGTAGATAAAGTGGATAATTAAGCATTGTTAGCTCCATTTTTCATCTGTGGAAATTGGTGAGAGAGGCTAACACAAGGTCACAGGGCTACTCTGAGTCAACTCAGGATTGTAACTCATCCGTTACTAACTCCTTGATCCAAAAACACTGGGATATTTCGTTGATTTTAAGGAGTTATGGATCAAAACTGCTATTCCTGTCTTATCACTGAGAAATCTAATACAGAGAAGTATTAGATGATTTAACTGAATCAGGTATTTGAGAACTTGAAATGAGCGCTGATATTTTGTATTTCGTCTGCCAGGTGAGATACCCACCATCTCTTTTTAAACAATCTCTGTTTGATGTAGCTAATTGTTCCTATATGCGAATCCTTGTGCTAATATATAACGAAGCAGTCAGATGTGACAAATCTGACACCCGGCCTGTGGAACTGAGTTTTAAATGTTATTATTTGTAGCTGCCTAGGTAGAACCACAAAACCCTGACGCTCGTTCTCGGTCGGAGTTTTTCATTTGTGTTAACTGCAGCGACAGCTCTGAGATGTTGGACAAGCCTCTCCCCTGAGAGCACCTTCCCCGAGTTGACCGTGAGTCACTGGAGACGGTAGTTCAAACTGCTGTATCCTTCAGGCTATATATAGCTCTATTCCTATAAACTATTATCTCACTTTTGGCCAGTCGGCTTGCTTCATTCAAAAGTGTTTATCTTGCCCTAACTGCCAGCCTAAAGGTGGAATGCTATTTTCAGACTATGAGAGAGGCCTAAAGAGAGCTGAATTTTTAAATACTCCCCTTTCCCTGATTTGTTTCATACCTTAGTACTTAGGCAAGATACTACAAATTGAAGGCCTCTATTTATTCACAATATGCGTATAAAACTGACAAATTTTCTCTACTTACATGTCTCAACCTGATTTCTAGGGAGTGGAAAAGACTTTAAACATTTTTAATATTTGGCTTCGCTCCTATGGCAGACCAGCGAGGCTCAAGAAAAGACCACGTAGGGACCTCCAGACAGTCACCGGTGTGGACAACGACTGTCCCAACAAACACAAGATCATGTGAACGATCAGCTTCACTGGGCCATCCCGTCTCCCAAATCCTGATTGTCTTCCAAAGCTTTCATAGGAAATACATGATTATACCCACAAAATCACAACAAACATTGCATTTCATACGTCCATTTAAACCTATGGAAAATTTGTGGCAGATTTAAAGGGTGGGAAAGGTAGACCCCCTAAGTAATCTGTATGTCATAAAAAGCATCTTACAAAATCCACTGAAGTGAAAAAGCCTTTAAAGGACAATTGCCTTTATTAAATGTTGAAACAGTATGAAAAACAAGAGTTCGAAAACTGCCCTTATATCTAAAATTCTTGATAAGGACTGAGTGGAGGATCATTTCTTGCCAAGTAATTCAGGTATAATCAGGTGAGGTCCACCTGTGCCATGATACCCAGCACCAGACATGGGCTAACATTCCCTAAATTGGGTTAATACTCAAACACGGTTCACAAGTTAAATGACTTGGGTAGTTTCTTTCTAGTATGGACAGACCCTCCGCTTATAGTGTGGCACAGCGGAGACATCCAAAAGATTTAGACAGCTTTGTTGCTTAAAAAAAAAAACCAACAAAGCAACCAACCAAGCAAAACAACTCAAAGCAAAAACTCAAAAAAATCAAGCTTTCTAGAAAAATTAAAGGCAGCTGGACCTGACATAGGGACTGGACTGGTGGTACAGCGATGCTCCCTCTCCCCGTCTCATAGCTGCCTTTCCACTTGGCTCCGAACCAGTGTCATTGTTAATTGGATGCTGAGTGATGGATCTGGCCACCTGGCACTCTGTCTGGCTGCAAGCTGATGATCAACTCACTTGGCAGGCTAAGTGGGGAACTGGCCACCTGGCTAATACGAGGGCTACAGAATCTCTGACGAGCTGATTGCCAACCTGCTAAGACTTTTTTTTTTATTGTGGATACTGACAGTGACTTCTCTCTTTTGCTCTATTCATCTTTCTCATCGCAACTTGTATGCTCACAAAGAAACACCCAACTCATGACCCCCTCCTCTCTTTGCTTTCCTCTGTCTGCTACGACGGATAAAGACAGACTCCTGCCTTAATTGCTACATGAGAATAAAATGAGCTTCTCGCCTTCTCCTCCAATTTCTTTAAATTATTCCAAGTTCCCTACCCCCACTCCATCCTGTCTTGCTTCTCACCATCATTCTCAACACTCCAGATTAAAATTCGTATTAGCTGATGAGTTTCACAACAATTTTTGAATGGTGTAGTTTGTTGCGTATTTTTTATTTAGTAAAAGTACTGATAAAAATTAAGAATAACATCAAAACAAAGAACTGGACAAGAATAATGTGAAATCAGATTCATGCCTGAAGGCTAGATTCTCCACTTGCCTTGCACCCTGTTTTATTATTAGCACTTGCAAAACCTTAGTGAGAAAGGCCACAATTTTGATTTGATTTTTTACATTCATTTTGCATATATGTAAATTACTCCACAAGGAGCAAGGCAATGGAAAATGAAGAATGAAGTGCACAAAAATACATCAGTAAAGAATTCTAGAGTACTGCCAGCATCACACAGTGAAACATCCTAAGTTATGCTATGGAAATTAATTTTATTACTTCGAGATCTTAAAGAAAAAAGTATTACAAGTACCGAAATTTTCTACTCAATTTCAAATGTACTATGATGAGGTTCCGCAATGTTTTTAAGCTGGTCTTTGGATACAGTAAGTAGCTAATGTCAGGCTCTTACATTCACTAAAAATGATCTGAAAATAATGTACTTTGTTAATTGCAATCATTGTACAAAAATTAGATCACTGATTGGAATAGGGCTATATTCACTCCTGGTGTGACTTCGTTAATACGAACCAAAGATTCATTTGCACCTTAAAGGGCCTGCTTCAGTTGACTTTAATGGGGGACTTTCCATGAGCTTAAAGAACTGGATTGAGCTAAGAAGAGGTAAGGCGGTCCAGGGGGTGATCTTCCAAAATCTTAAACAGCCATAGTTTAACTGCAGTTAATAGAAACATTTTGGTTTATCCAAGTGGAGATTACGGAACTTGTTTTTTTCTTTTCATTGCATATATGCTACAAATACGGGAGGGGATTATGCCGTAGTTCTAACATCACAGTTTAAACCAATATAGCTTGGCATCGCTGTTGGGAGAAGCAGCCACATGCTCCTCCACCCGCTCATTTCTACGCTGATACAGCCCTTGTATTTGTCCGCCAAAGTTCTCATGGAGCCACATGACGAAACACATCATGAAACTGAGCCAGGTAAAAACTAGGGTCATTTTCCACTCTTGGTTATGTTTATCTTTGGTGTTCTCCCATCTGTTCATCGCACAAAGGGAGGGAACAGCATGGGGACAGACAGAGCAGGCTGGGAGCTGCAGAAGAGGGGATCACTTCTTTTACCTGCAAGTGCTGTCTTAGAGCAGTTAACATTTATGCGAAACCACAAGATAAATAGCTCACCTCTAAGAACTGCAGCACCAAGGGAGTGTTCGTAGGATTCGTTTAGCTGCAAAAAGACGTTATGAGCTGAAAATATGCACTGAAAAATGGCAAAGTGATATGATATTGATGTGCAGATGCGGTTAATCCTGAAGAAGTCTCTTTATATGAAATAATTCTGTTCGCTTTTCTGAATCTGCACGGTAAGTTCAGCTCAAGCTTTTAGCAATATTCTAAGCATGAAGGTACGTATCGATACTGTATTATTTACACACACACTGTCTATGTCTAATAATATATTAATAGACACATATATTTGCATTAATAAGTTATTAGAAGTTTACACTTTGTGGTCCAAGATAAAAATATGAGAAAAGAAAGGAAAGGAAGGAAGGTGGTCAGGCAAATTCTCTAGTGATCTCTCACTTTGTCTCCCTCTTATTCCCCTCCTACATGTTGTTTCAGAGTGTTAGTGCCCCAAGCAATACAACAATAGCTGAGACAAAATGTTCATGTTTTAATTCACTTCCAAAATTCAGTTTGAGGAAGCTGTCTGTCAGAAACAGACATTTAGACAAAGTGCTGGTACCTTTTTAGAAGCACAACAGCTATGTGCTTCCACGTCTCTGAACTTTCCTGGAATTAGCCTACTTAGCTTTTGTAGCCTTTTTTTTCCTTTTTTTTTCTTTCCAATTTTCATAATAGCCCTGTAATTATAGGAATAGTATCTCTCTACAGTCTAAAGGTGGAATAAAGTATTTTAGATATTCGTTAAGACAGGAATGAATGTTAAACTAATCAAGTTGCTGTTTCACATTATTTTTAACCTTTTTTCAGCTGGGCAACTGATTTTCCTGCATCCACGCTGGAGCAGGTTTCAGGAAACTCTTACTGCTTTTTAGGAAGCCCTTATCAGCATGACACCATTTTTTACTACCTTTGAGCAGCGTTTACTCTCCTTTACCTGGTGAGCCTCTAGCAATAAAATCACTGCCAATCTTCATAAGAACGTATAGGTGAGTCAGGAACCCACACACCAAAGCACAAACATCACCAGCCACTGAAAGAATTGCCCTGTCCTTCAGAAGCCTGCTCCTGCAGAGCAGCATCACTCCCCTTTGCAATCACCACGCCAGATGCCTTTCAGGTCACACCAGTGCCCTCTTGGAAAGCGGGGACAAAAAGGCATTGCGGTACGTTTGGCTCTTAGCGTACCTGCTGACTTGTCTGCACTTCCATCATCGCCCAGGTAGTATTGGCATCTGCTCCTGCTAACAGTGTCTGGTCACTACTGGACTACGGAGCCCTCGCTGCTCATAGTTTACATTAGAGAGGCTCCTGCTTGCTTATTTGACCCCATTTCTCCCTTCTGGCTTTACAGCCATACGTAACTTCACTTTGATCCCCTTTATGTCTCACAGCTCATATAAACACTGGACTACTAATATCAAAAAAAACCTCCAGTGATTTAGCTGACTTTCAGTTTCAGGTGTCTAAATGTCAGGCTACAAGAGGCTCTCTTGTGCTCTCTGACTCTGTATCAGAGCTTGAACTACCAAGTTATTAGATAACAGCTCATTGGCACGGAGCTCCTTCCAACGCGTTCAGCTGGCTCAGCTCTTTCCGATCTGAGAATGCTTGCCGTTTTTCTGACTGGCGATGCATCCCATCAGCAAGGACCCACATTGGTTTTTAATCTTCAACAGGTAAAAGGCTGCTGAATAAGTACGATTGTCATTTCCAAGCGTGACACTTAGCACTGCTGGCATTTATTTTGCCCATCTTAGGTGTCAGTGGAATACTTGTTGCTGTTTGCTAACAGGCTTTGAAGACTTCCAGCTGTGGACAAGGATGATGGAAACTGTGGGGCAAGGGATTTATTACAAAACCTCAGCATTTGGAGTTATCTTAGTAAAGTATGTGGCCTTCTTTCTGTTATTCAGCTGTCACTGCTAATATCGATCTGAATTGGAGCTGAGTGCTGCTGAGCCCCTGCAACTTGCAAAAGCCCGGGAGTTGTTGCTTAGTACCTTGCCGGTGCCCCCTTTGCTCCTCTTCAGTGCTCACAGCAGTCGTGTCTTGGTTCTGATACTCACTGCAGTGACTGATTAGTAGCCTGGGAGCAACTAAATTTTAGTTCCCTGTAAAAGGTTGTTTTTCTTTAACTGGTCTGGCAGTCCAAGAATAGCTCCGTGCACTCTAATACATACAGTATTGTAAGTAATGACAGATAATGCTATCAAGGTCTTTTCCTAGAATATAGGGATTAACTCACCTCATTAAAATGTACACATTCTGCATAGCATAATGCGGTACTACTTCAGGACAACTATTTAAGCCAGCCAAAAGATATTATGTTCTGTGAGAACTAGGATGATCCCTAGCTGTCCTCTTACTTCCCCATATTCAGATTTTTATAATCTTTTTAGATTAGTACATCGATATCACAGCACTGAGCACTTTTAAAAACCTAAAATAGACTACATTAGCTTAAATTTCTAGGTAGTAAAGAAACTCGAGAGGAGAGAAACATAATTAACTTGGAGCATGGAAGGATTCCCTTGTGGGAAAAACACCCTGCACTAAAAAAGGTAGTTTGTACAAAGTACCTAACAGTGAACAGAGGGAATCTGGCAGGTTATGCACTCTGAAGACTGGTGTCACAGGTCGAAGGTGGAAAGGTTTTTGTTTTATTTTCCCTTGAGCATTTGCTCTCAGACATTTAAAACTTACCTGATTTCTTTGGATATTGAAATGTAGTCATCGCAATTTTCAGTGCCTGGTTTTTTTCTTTCAAGAAAATTAAAATAAAAGCTATGTTGCTGGAATTGCCTACAGGTATTTCTCTACGTTCGAAGAATGCTTCTGAAAGCTATGCTAGCACGTGGAGGCCAGTTCTGCTCACATGAAAATAATAGGTTAAAGTATCCTGAGCACCAGTAGACGAAGAAGGCAGGAGATGGAGAAAGCAGAAGCCCATACAAGAAGATCAGGCCCTCCAAAAACCAAACCACTTTGCCCAAATGATTCAGTTTTTTCCTCAAAACTTACTTTTTCTTTTCAACTTTTAGTAAGTTGAACTCTTAGCAGTTTCGGGGCTGCTTAATTTCTTTCTTCTTCTGCAACAGCCTCTGTGACAAATGGCAATTGCATATATATTTGCTTCAGAATCAAGCTTTTAGACTGGTATTTATCAGCTGTGTCAATGCCTGTTCCTACAGATGTGTAGGTGGCTACAGAAAGGTGAATTTTACACAACTCACTGTTGATCTACTACAGATGAAAATTTTAAAGTCCAGGCTCCCATTCTAGTTATTACTGTCTTACCAGAATTCAATTTACTTTTAACAGCCTTACCTAACTTAATTATTTTGGCGTAATATGTCAATCAGTTGTCATCCCCCCCAACACTGTTTGTTTGTTTGTTTGTTTAAATTATGGTTACATTGCCAACTTAAAACAAAACAAAAGATATTTCTTTCAGCTGTGTTACATACCATTGGCCTAATTAATTCTAAGTCCTAAGAAATAAGAGTCCTAGGAAATATTGCTATGGGAAGAAACAACTTTGCAAACCCAGACTTCTCATTTATGCAATTCTGAGTCTCTTGCTGACTCGTCAGGATCTTTGGCTGGTTTACATCCTTCTGAACAAATCCTTAAAAGAGGCAAATTGTTTGTTTGTTTGTTTTTGAAAAATTCCTGAGTAGCTCTGTAAATACAACATTTCGGAAGACTACTACAGATTAGATGTGTTATAGTTTATATCAATAAATCTTCTGCTTTATCAGTATGTCAGAAATCTTAGGAGATACTTTGTATTGTCTTGTACCATAAAATGACAAAAATGTTCTAATCTCGTATATCCTTCACAGAGCCTGCTTAATAATGAAAAAGCTGCCACACAAGATAAAGAAGTGAATACAGATAACACAATGAAGCCTGAAAATGGGGACAGAGAAAACTCTCCAGGCCAAATGGAAATCTGCTGGGATTCTCTAAATGAACCAAAGAGGAATTCATTCCCTTTTTTTTAAGAATTAGTAAATCGGTCTCAATTAGAAATTCTTCTCAATTCCAAATAAGAATTGTCATTATTTATTAACACAATTTCTAACCAAGGATGTCACTACGCGTTAAAATGGTAACAAAGGGAACCTCGCAACTGTAATTTTTATAATTCCAGTCTCACATCTTGTTCCCAGTTAAAGTGGTATATCATTACTGGATAAGCTAGAAAGAGTACTGATGTAAAATAAAGGGTAAACACTCTGAAAATCATGTCCTGTCATCTGCTAAGACCACTCTGTCCTATGTCTCTTTCAGTCATAAAATAATTTATTGAATTATGAAACCATTCAATAAAACATTATATTACCTAACCGTGATCTTATTTTACCGCGGCTCTAACTGAAACCAATGGAGTTTTGCCTGCAAAATGTTATGTCATGGTTGGATGCTAATTTTTTGCCTTCAGGTAATGTTCTACTCCCTTTTTTCATAGAGAGCTCTTAAAACCATAGAACTCGGTCTTTATCAATTTTTAGGTAACACACATTAATTTAATGAAATTTGCTTAGGGTTTCCTATTTGGAATGAAAACAGAAAATACAGTAGAGAGGGACAATTCATCCTTTCCAAAGCATTTTTAATTAAGTGCGCTTTCTAACCTGGCCAAAAAACATCACATCCTGAAATATATCTTTTTCTAATGATGTATATAAACATAATAAGGTCACTGAGGGCACTAAGTTATGCTTAGAACAAATAATGGAAGTATACCAAAGGTCTGAGAAAGCACCTCAGCCAGTAGCGTGTGAATGCACATTAACCTTCTGCTCTAAACATTACAGACCAGTTAGATGATTAATTCTGTCAGAGTCACCTACAGCTTTAACACTGGGTTTGACAGAGATTTTTTCCAATACTTGTTAAAATTATTTTTGTGGTGACGTTTATTGAAGCATAAATATAAACAAACTTCATAAACCTGAATTAATAATGCTGGCATTTTGAATGTTTCAAATGCATTCAAAAGAGGTTAAATGATTTGCCCAAAAGGAGAGGAGTTAGTCAGAGAACAAAGCACAGGACAACATCACAGTATATCAGTGTTAATAATTTGTAACTTTTCCAAAAATGAACCAATGTTCCTTCTTTCTACCATTTTCCTCACTATTCAGAATTATAGTTTCAGCCAGAAGGGATTAACTAAAGAAATATACGTATTCATGTACTACAGGAGGAATCATTTTACTGCTTCTGTCATTTACAGTTTTCAATGCTGAACCTCCACATGGGTAGTAGTGCAGCATCCCAACAGTAACAGCAAGCACTCTGCCCCACTCTGTCTTCTTTTTGTGTATTTGCTGTCTGACAAAAGTTCTAAATCTCAGAGGTTTTCTTCCATTTACAATTTTCAGTACTTTTACTAGAAAATACCTACTACGACAGGCGATGTCTTTAAGTGGTCTTTCTCACAACCCATTTTAGATAACATAATATTAATTATAACTGTTCTCCAGAGGGAAAACAGTGGTAAAAAAGCAAGCTAAGGTTACTCTTTCCTTATGAGAGATGCTATGAAGAACAGCCAAATTCCACTGAAGTATTTCATTACTAGCTAGCATAATACTGAATCACGGCACAACTAACAAGCATAATTGCATTCAGAAAGTTTCATTTTAAGAATGTGTCAAACATATAATTTGATTAGGGCGTGTGAGTATCTGTGCATGGGTTGTTCATGGGACATTCTTATGTATGTGAATCACAAGGCATTATGAGCCACCTACCTCCTGGTAGTAGGGAAGCTGCAATATTCCTTCCTATTAGAAAGACACCTGGGCTGTCTTTTTAAACGTTGACAGCAGTCTCAGCACACATCTATTTTAACTCCTAAGCCTTCTAGTTAGGCCAATAACATTCATGATGCTACCGAGAAACAATAGTTACGAATTTTCTAATCTAAAGGAGAATTTGGATTTTCTGGTAATAGTAAATATTCTAAAATTTAAAAAAAATGAAGCATCAGTATGGCATTTACAATTCTGAATAGCTCTATTTTTTGTAAAATGTTGCTGATTTTAGTGGGGGACTAGAATGCCAGTTTATTAAAGTTTGAAACAGGTTTGTTAGTTAAATAGATTGTACGTTAGGAAAAGAGCAATTTAAAAATTAATTTTGCCTGTAAGAGGTAAGTATTTCTGTTCAGGATTATATTTTTGTTTAGAAGACATGTAAGATTAAAAATCATCTTTCAAGTAGCTACTGACGAGGCTTGCAGCATACCTTAGCCTGTGTGTTATAAATCTCCTCTGTTAGCTTGTTCATAACTTCAGCTGCAAAGCCCATCATCCTTCTGGAGAAGCAGCAACTCACTCTTCAAGTCAGCTCAGCTTACTCTTGCACCTGACAGAACAGTAAGATGTTATGTCAACAAGGCATGCAACGATTACAAAGGCAGTAACTGTTGATAAATGTCCTTTAGGACAGCCACAAGTTACAGTTCCTATATAGCTTCTTCCATTTCCCACACCTATAATGGAAATGACATTATGAGTAACATCCTTCTCTAATTTTCATGGATCGACTAAATAAAGATACTTGTACTGTTAAAATTGTGTTTAGAACGCTGCAGTGTCCTTGGGGCAGAGGCCTTACTTCCCTATTGTTTTACAATATCATGAGCAACAGATTTCTGCTGTAAAAGCAGAACTTTAAAGAGCTTCTAGTGATTCTGCAATAACAAACTAATACGTGTGGCTGAAAATGGTTTAGAGGAAAGAAACTCTTAACTTAGAAGCAAATTCCAGATTTCTATGTATTCTAGATAAACAATAAAATTATAAAAGCATGAAAAATAACACGAGGATATCTTTTAATATGAGGCTGAGTGCAACGAAACTACCCTTTGCTGTATGATGATCATATAAAATGCAAACAATGTCATTTAGCATTGCTGGCAGTGCTTTATTATTTCAAGTGAAAAGGAATATAGTGAAAGGAATTTAGAAGGGGGTGGATAGTGTCAGCAGTGACAACATCCATGATTACACATTACTATAATTAGCAATGGAATTTAAAGAATTAAAAAAGCAACATATTTGCTTTGTTTTTAACTATGCTTTTGACTCAGCAGCAATTCCATTGATACACTTGGCAGAAGAGTTTCTCTCAGTCTTTTTTAAAATATAAACCCATTAGAAGGAGAAATGCTGTGACCAAAGGTAAACACTTCCATATAAAAAGGGCCCTAAAAAGCCCTCCAGAAGGCAGTTTAATCCAAATCTGGGATAACTATGGATTAAGAATACATTGATGTTAGTTTGTGCTCCCCTCTTTAATACTACTACCTCATGGTAATGTGCTTTCGACTATTTTCCCCAACCCTTATACTGACCAACTCTTATGTTATAGTTGCTTTTTTTACTTTCATACACAAATTTGTGAAGCGACCTTTCATCGCTACTTCTAACAATCTGTATACTTAGTCTCTTTTATTTCATTCTGGAGTGTGATTTCTAAAGGTTATAGGTGTGAACGGAAAAGCGATGCTGAGGCACAACAAAGGCTTGCACTTAGAGTACCTCAAACTTTGCTTAATTGCAGTTGCAATATGCTTAGAAACGTATCTGTAAGACTGATGAATGATTTATCTGATCTGAAATATCTGCATGTGCATTTGCAGCAGCTTTCTATGCAAATCAGGTACTTATGCACACAAATTATTCTAGTTAGCTACGGGAGTCTATGACGACCTAATCTGCATGCTCGGCTGTAGGACACCTCTAAATGAGCATGAAAACTCTGTGCAGCTTTTGCATGCAAAAGTGCATGCCCAATTAGATTGAAAGGTGGATCTTTTATTATCCCTGCATTGCTTTACTATACTTTTAATTGGAATGTACGTGTTCCTGGCATTCACTTTAACTCATAAGAACATTTGGAAGACATAAGGAATAATGTGCTGAAAATATTAAATAAAAATTTAAAAAATAAGTTATTCATCCTTCGAATAAGTGTAATTCTCATACAAATTTTAAAAATTTGGGAACAGAAAATATCTTCTTGTATGGCAATAAATACCTGCAATTAATACTCTTACATTAAAAACTTTGTCAAGGCTATTATATGCACAGCATCACAAAAAAGGATACTTTTAACATCTCACTGTATGGGGACAGAGGAAGTTGAATGTGAGGCACAGCCGACGCCGATTATACCCTCACTAAAACGCAAAATAGCCAGCAGATAAATTGTGACTTCACAAGTGAGCCAGGCTTACAGCTGTCAGATAAAGCTGCACTTCAAAGGGGAACAATAAAGTTTATATAAGGTCCTCTGGCAGGGTACGGCCACTAAAAACAAAACTGATAAGCTGATGAAATGCTACTTGTACCTGGACTTTCATCCTTTGGCTCTAGGAAAAGTAGTTGCTGGGCTAACACGTGAGTCAAAAGAAGGACCCATGCGAAAATAATATCCATAGAAATACAGACTATTGAATCAAGTATAGAAAGACAACATCGTCACTGTTAGTAGCATAAACAATTTATAACCTATGCATGATGACCAGTTGAGAAGCGAAATGGAATAATATAGGCATGTGAACTTCAAGTAGTAAAAATGGAAGACTTGCTGAAAATGTCATCACTTCACTTTCTTTATAATAAATTTGAAAAGGGGTTAACTTCAGTAAAAAATTCTCCTGTGAAGGGTGAAGACATTGCACAAGGCCAAGGTTCTCAATACTGAAGCACATTAGAGACCGGCTTGGTTTATCTTCCCTTCTTTTTAATGCTATTAAGAAGGTCGGGTAGAGAGGGATAGAGTTACAGATTGCCCTCCTCCTTCTGTTGATAATATATAGGAAAGGCCACAGGAGTACTGGGAGGAGGATTTCTAAAATCCGAATATAGATTAAAAAGGAATCTGAATGCTTTTGTGCTATGCTTTGCACTGGGAACACAACATTTTCCCACACATAGGTATTTTCTCTCTGTTTTGGTTGCTAAAATAATAATTTTTTTAATATCTTTAAGTTAAACCCCAAGTGATGCTAAAATTAAAAAATATACAATGGCAGAAACTTTTGCATGAACTTCCCTCTATAAAAACAATAAAGTGGACAATTTTGCAGTTTTAGAGGCAAGTCTTGCTTGAGCCACAGGGAAGTCACTATTTACCAGCGAAGAAAAAGATGAGAAAATTCTCACTTCTTGTGATTTACTCCAATGACAGGGTTAATGACACAGGTAGACATGCCCATTGACTCATTAAATTGAACGGCAAGGCACGGCTAGAAGTTAATTTTCCTTCGGTATGTGCTTAGGCACCTAGGTATGACAGTATTTGTGTCACCAGAATTTATTCCCAAGCTAAAACGGAGTCAATCTTTCAGTTCAAATCTGTGGAGGCATTTTCATACAACTTTTTATCTTTCAAAGCTCTGTAGTTGTAACAGCTTGTAGCTTTTGTAGGTCAGGCACCGAGATGGACTTGCAACATGTAAATTAGTTGATTACAGTGGTACAGTCGCTACGGATGTTTTGCTACACAAATATGTAGACACGTAGAATATTAATGACAACTTTCATTCATAGGCAACATACGAATGATCAATGAATGAGGTTTTCAGTGTTTAGCAGAAACCTTTTAGCAAGGTTTGATGTAACATTTTGAAATATGTAATCTCCGGTGTAGTAGATAGAGCTGTGTGGGCCACCCCATGTGGTAAAAAATACACTGAAGAAGCCTGGCTCACTCTGAAGCGTGGCTGTGCAAGTTGTAGACATTTACTTTAGGAAGATCCTGAAGAAAAATTTGAAGTTGGAATCAGAAGGAGCTATGCAATTTGGATCTGCACGTCCCCGCTGAGGCGGAGGGTATGTGTTTTCTATTATCAAGGTACACTGTGGTAATCAAGGAAACTATCAAGAAAAATGGGCTCTGAGACTCCTCATAGTTCAGCCGTGCTGGGAGCTGGGATTTTTTTTTCCATCCCAGTATCAAGCAATGATATTACAAGGAAGGCCAGTTGTAAAAGGAGAATAAAATATCTGTGTCATAAAAGCGTTGGGAAAATTCATTAATCTCTTTGAAATGGATTTAATTTCTTGGGTAGGTGCTAATTATCACTTGAGTATGCACCCCAAAATACTTGATATATTAGACTTTTGAGAATGTCAAAGCAGTTTTGCCCGCTTTGCAAACAAACTGAAATAAGGGTAATTTTGGCATACCATTTTAAAGTCTTATGCTAAATTTCAGTCCCTGTTTCTGCAGATATCCTGCTCACTGGTTGCAGTTAACATAATGGGCACTTCTAGAGAATTACAGATTGGCCGGCCTGATCCTGGCTCCTGGGAAGGTTACGGACCAGACCCTCCGGGAGGCCAAGGTCAGGCACAAGAAACAAGAAGATGCTTGGGAGCAGCCAGCACTGATTGACCAAGGGCAGACTGTGCTCAACACGCCCAACCAGCCCGATATTCTGCAGTGCGATGACCAGCTCCACGGACAAGGGGAGAGCTGTGGATGTTGTTTACTTTGACTTCAGCAAGGTTTTTGACATGGTCTCCCAGTATCACGATAGCCAAACTGGTGAGATACAGACTAGACAGGTAGACTGTATGGCTGGCGGAAAAATGGCTGAACCATCAGGCTCAAAGGCTTGTGATCAGCAGTTCAAAGTCCATGGGATTTCAGGGTGTAAGCTACATGCACAACGATATAACTGAGAACATGCTTATGGGTAATTAACCTGAACGTGGAAAGGGCTCATATCCTTTACTAACAGCAGGAGTGGAAGGCTCTAAGCTGCTTGCGGGCCTGCCCATTTATAATCAGCACATTAAAAAACAAACGAGCCAATGACTGTATGCCTCTTAAGAGATAAGAAGATGTACTTAACATGTTTAAAAATTAAAAGTATAATTGCCAGAGAACAATTTAAGAGGCTAAAATTAACCAATGGCTAACACCCCCTAGGATTTAGAATGTGGGGAGTAATAATCTTCAGTTGGATACGTTATTTTCCTGTATACCTGAGGGGCATGAAGGATCATGCAGATTTGCAGTTTTGATCCAGTGTGTTTCTCATGTTGACAGGTCTATGAAATACCACTGACATGTGCCTCATGTGGGAACCGGGAATGTTACCTCTGCCACGGAAGGAAAGTGCTATTGCCAGTGGTCAGCAGAGAAATTTAGAAATACTGGGTGGGTAAAAAAAAAACCAAACAGTATGGCTAGACCTAACCCCCTTTTTTGGAAAGTATCTGAACACTTCCTTGAAATGTTGATACAGGATACTGACACATGCTGCTCTGTTTCAATTGTTTTTCATTAACAAAAGGATCAGAGCCACACTGCATCATCTCCTCATTGGAAATTTGGCCTACTGACTTATCCAACTGTTTATCTCATCATTAATTATATTAATCAGTATATTGAATCTGAACTACTCTATACTTTTAGTCCATTTTGAATGTCACCGGTGTATTTGGGAACGTCTGTGATATCATAATCTCTGGGTGTAAACTATGAGAAATTTTCAAGGCTTAAATGGTGTAAAACTTGTAATCTAGTCAATTAAAAAAAAAGTTAAACGCAGGTTCATACCCAAAATTTGTCCTGGATGCATTTGCAGTTTTGCATTGTGTTCTGGGTTTAAATAGCCCTCTCTTGCCTATTGCTATATAAAATAACAACATAAACAAAAGAGAAAGTGACCGACCATAAGCCATAGCACAACAGTGAAGCTGACAGAAAGCCGTCAAGTGCCCTCAGTACGTAAACGGAGATTCATTACATAAATTTTAGATATTAGTAATCTCAGTTGCTACTTGCAATAGGAACAGATAAAACCATACAGCTTTTGATTATGAAATTTTCAGTGTCCCTTGAAGTTTCTTCAAGTTTTTGCTATACAGATAATTTTACATGTGGAATGACTTATTTCCACAAATCAGCATTTCAGAACTTTATGGCCCACGTTAAATGTTGTATTATGCTCTTATGCCTGCCAACATTAGAGGTGACTTTGGTCACCGGTCTTTGATAGTGACACATGTAACTGTTTCCTGTAACAGCAGGGCTCTTTCTGTTTTGCATCTGGATTTACTGCGATTAAGCAGTTATACTGGTTGGGTCCACTGCCAGCTCATCTCTGGCATTTGCCAAACAGAATATTTTGCAAAGCACCTGGGTAAGGACTGCTGCCACTGATACTCAAACCACTGATGACCACAAGGATTGCAAAAATCAAAAACCGAGGGGATAATTTGGCTTCTGATGTACACTGCTGCTTGACTATGTCAAATGGCAATTGAGGGAGGTGGCAGCCCGTTTCTCCAGGACTCTGTACTCCCTTCTGTCAGGCAGTTCTTGTGAGCACGTGGATTAAATTATCAGTGGCCTATGCCTCAGTGTACCATTAGGAACACTGATATGTTAAAGCGAGGATATTTTGAGATTTAACTAAGCGGGGTTCATAGAAGATTATGGAAACATTCTATTCCAAGTGTAAAGCATGATTTTTTTCATAGCGGTACTGTGAATGTGCACTAGCAAGTTACACAGGGACACGCCAAGTTCCTGGATCTCCAGACATGCAGGGGTAACTGTCACAAACGATGTGCATGCTTCTTTGAAACCTGGGAACTCTAGGCCTGTGGGACAAGGTTACTCACTAAAAATAGTGCTTTCTCAGGAGCAGATTCCACACAAGCCAGAACACGCCATAGCAGTGTATCGTTGCAGTGAGACCAAATGCAACAGCGCACGGAAAGTAGCAGAGTAACTCCGCTTTAAGACTTTTCTTGGCAGTTGCACCAGTTTGGTTAGAACAAAGCCAGCACCGGCTCCTTCGCGGCTATCCAGAGTGCAGAGCTGTGCCACGCTGCATCACCGAGCCCCATCTCACTGTTCTCTCCGTCGCTTTGCACAGCACCGATGCAGATTATTGCGCGTTTCACGTCGTGCGAGCACTGGTGGTGCGGACAGCCTGAGAGGAGAAGCTTGGAGAACCAAGCTACGCTGTACAGATAAATGGAAATAACATGTATTTACTCTGCCTGTTTTCTCTTCCTAGCCCCTCCAGTGGTATCAAGTCTCTTCATGGATATTTGCAGCTTCTTTTTGACATCACTAACGCAGCTTTACCACTAATTAAAGCACTGATGAAGAAAAGAACGGTGATGGGGGAGGGGTGGTGGTGGTGTGACAGGGCAGCAGGTTGCCACAGCAGCCGGAACCTGAGGAGCACGGGCGCCGGGGAGGGGACGCTTACGAGGAGCTACAACGCTTGGTCCCGGAGGGGGAGGCCCGGGGGGGGCCGAGGGGAGGCCGGTACCGGTGCGCCGGGCCCTCCCGCAGGCCGCAGCGGGGCGCGCGCGGGGCAGGCCGGGAGGCGGGCGCGCGCGGGGCAGGCCGGGACACGCGCCCTGCGCCTCAGCCTCCCAAGATGGCGGCCGGCGGCCGTCCCCGCCCCCGCCCCGCACATGCGCAGTGGCGCGGCGGGCCCCGCCGCTCCCTCCCTCCCTCCTGGCGGCCGGGGCGCCACTGACAGACCGCGGAGCGGAGCGGTGCGAGCGGCGAGAGCCTCCGGGACCCCCCCCCGGACCCCCCTCCTCCGCGCCCCGCCCCGCCGCACCGGTGAATGGGAGAGGCGGGCGGCGCCGGCCCCACAGAGCAGAGCGAAGCGGCGGCTCGGGTAAGGCCGGGGCCGCGCCTCCCCTCCCTCCCTGCCTGCTTCCCCTCCCCCGGCCGCCGTCGCCCCCCCGCGGGAGGCTGTCCCGGCCGGCGGCGGGGCCGTGCGGCCGGCGCGGCTCTCCTCTCCTCCCCGCTCCTCTCCTCTCTCTCCCCCCTCCTCTCCGCTCCGGCTCCCCGCCCTCCGCTCCCTCTCCTGCCCCCTCCCTCCTTCTCTCCAGCTCGCTCTCAAAATGGCGGCCGCGCCCGTTGGTGAGGAGGGAGCCGGGGAGGAGGCGGGGGAGGCAGGGCGACGGGGCGGGAGGGAGGGAGGCGAGGCGGGGGACGGTCCCCGCGCCCCGGCGCGGCGGGGTGGGGTGGGGGCCGCCGGGCGCGGTTCCCTCCCCTCTCCGCTGGCCCTTTCCCGGGCTCCAGCGCCGTCCTCGCTGCCGGTGACTTAGCAGGAAAACAGGGCGCGGGGGAGGAGTGGGCCAGACAAGGGAGCGGGGTGGGGTGGGGGGGAGAGGAGCCCCTGCGGTGGGCTCCGGCTCTCCCGGCCTCCGTGTCCTTCCCCCCCCCCTCCACCCTTTAGGCCGCTTCATTTCTCCTGGTGACTTAGCAAGATACCGGGGAGGAGGCGATGGGCCAGGCGCAAATAATGATAAAACAAAAATAGTCTGGGCCGAGGAGCCTGGTGTATGTGTGCCGGAGAGGATGCCGAGCATCCCTTCCCGGATTCCTCCTGCAGGGTTTCCTCCTCCTCTCCTCTCCCCCGTCCTCTCCGAGGGCAAGGCAGGCGTTTGTCAGGAGATGGCCCAGATCTCCAGAGTCGGCCGCAGCACGGAAAACAAAACGAGAATGGATAATACAGGGGGGAAGGAGGAGGTATTTTAAGAATTTGTTTCACATCCACCCCGTTTTCCTGCAGTGCTCTAGCAGGGAAAACATTGATAGGAGGTGGCTCAGACCTTCAGAACCAGCTGCAGTAAAAACGGGGGAGGGAGGTCTAATCTCTCCTTCTTGGGGTCATATCGCTGCCTGGTTGTCTACAGTCACACAGACTTTCCTTGAAAACCTTCTAATAGCAATCGAGTTTGCTAAAATGCTCTATTTATTGCTATTCTTGAGTTTTTGTTTCGGCAGGAGGTTATACGCAGGCAGGGCTTTTGATGGAAGTTGGGGGGTGGGAGTGGTGCCTCCCTTAAAAAGTTTAGGGTTTACTCAGTTCTATGGGTGTGAGGTTTTTTTGTTTGTTTGTTTGTTTAAGGTGGATGCAATTAAACCTGACCTTTAATACCAATAATAATGTGACACCTTCCATTTCTTTGCCATAGTATCACTGGTAAAATTTCCTTGCTGATAGTGCTGCAGCAGAGGGCTTGGTTGTTGCAGGTCAAGTCAATTCATAATGAATTACCTAACCAGGGGATGGTGGAAGGTTAATCTCAGCTATATTAAAAATCTTTAATAAATGCTATTTTACTGTAAATAAATATTTGGGCATACTGACCTGGCCGAATTATGTATTTATGTAGAGATTCTTTTAAGTGTATATTCCTACGACAGTATTGTTTATATAGTATTAGGAGATGGGGGTTAAAGAACCTGTGTTCAGTGATGATAATTTCGTAAATGATTGTGCAGCGTTTGGCTGGTTTTCGGAAGAGGGAGGGTCTGCTATCAAAATGTTATTTGCCCTTAGAGTAATTTTGTTAAATAGGAAAATTATGTTGGGGAGCTAAACAAAGAAAATATTTTTAAACAGAAAGATTTATTGCAAATTTCTAGCTTGTTCTCAGGGATCTCATTTTTGTGTGTTTCTTTTGATATTACCATGTTTATGGATGCTGTGTGCAGCCATTGAGCAGAGAAGAGACTGGGTGGAGTAAGGAGGCAAAGCTGCGAAATGGCTAGATTACCCTTTCATAGCTTTTTTTTTTTTTTTTCCCTTTGCTTGCGTTTTGCTGGGGTGGAGGAATACTAATTGCCGTAACAATGAAGTCTCTTCTTTAGGGAAGAATCTAATGGTGCAGGAACCTTCTGAAATGAAACAAATCTCGCATTCTGTTTTGAGGCTTATTTTTCTGCAGGGTGGATCTTGATTTGTCTGACAGTGAGAAGTGACCAGTCACTGTTGCAAAGCCAGAATTTTTTTGTCTGATAACCATTTCAATTTATCGACTTAGATATTCACTTGTTGAATTTATTTTATTTACACTTTAGATAATTCTTGTAATTTTTATGTGGGTATTTTACACACACGATTCTCTGAAATATAGAGAACCCCCTGTATTGTTGCTTAGCGCTATTATTTTTTCATATAACTTCTTGGTTAGAGTGGGTTATGGGTGGCCACACAAGAAAAGGCAATCCCTGCTTCCTCTGGTGCCCACAGTAGAGTAACTCCTCTTAGTATACGGACTTAATTGCGTTACCCTTCTTCATGTGCCGTGTTCATGTAAAATAACGTTTCAAGATTTTGGAAGTCCTTTTGAACAATATGGCTCTGTAAGAGCATTACTGTACCACTCGGGTACTGCTGCATCGGGGGGGTAATACTGCTGCTTAAAGTTGTGTAGGAAAGGCGTTAGAACAAAGGATTTGGGGAGTACAATAGGGATCAGATGAAGCACCTAGGAAGGGCTGCTTGTAGAAGTGCTCTCCCGTTCCAGATGTGGCTCATGGCATTCCCACCTGAATTCGGTGTTGATCAGAGCAAGTACAGCACTGAACACGAATGATTCTGAAGCAGGTTGAGGTTTTGCTTTTTCTTGGGTCTGTCTCAGTTCTGGAGTCCAGTTTTTGATGGTAGATGGCCACAGATGAAACCGTGTTTGGTTTTAATTAGCCCAAAATTCAATTAAAGCGTAGCGGCTTTTTTATAAGATGTAGTTCATTCACTTAGAGTAGATGTTGCAAGATTCAATGGATGCATTCACTAAATGCCTGTGTCTAAAAATGAATCCAAGCTAAGAGCAACGAAGAATCCAATAAAACGCTTGCCTTCCTATAACTTTGGTTGATTTTTGTTCTTGAAATGATGGCAGTTACCTTCTGTACAGGAGTAACTTGTTAATTTCTGTTCTACAAAAGAAAAAGGCATTAATACTTACCTTTATGACTGATGCAAGGTCTGTCTTGTGTATATTGCTGACTCTTCTGCCTCTACTGTTTCCTATGCTGCACCCAGCCTTGAGTGCTCAGTTTGTATTCTTTGTCTTCTCTCAACTTTTTTGTCTATCCAGCTTGCTATCGATGGGACAGCTACTGAATTAACATCTGTTGACTGTCTTGCCCAACGCTCCAACCTTGTCTTTCTCCAAGAACTCTGTAACCAACTTCCATCAGTGCGAATTATAATGTGTTTGTACCCTCTTGTAAAATACTCTGGGCAAACAATAGCTGGAAAACCCCTGCCTCTATAGCTCAGAAATATACCCTGTACGTTTGTTACAAAGTTTATTTACAGCCCTCTGTAGCTCCTTCTGGTATTCATGAACTAGAGCGGTTGGACTTACTGTAGTATGAAGGAGAGCAGCTTTGGAACAGTTTTGTTTTGGTCAGCTTTCCCCTACTTTTGTGAACTTCAGGCCCATTTTCTGAACTAAAGGCGAAGACTGTGGGAGGGCTGCTGAAATGTCCGTGGAGTGAACACTGACATACTTGTCAGCCTGAAAATAAGAACTGCGTAGGCCTAAATTTAGGAAATCAAGAGGGCAATAAAAATCAGTAATTATTATTAATAAATAATAATTTCAGATTTCATATAGGGTGTGAGGGAGTTTCCAGCTTATAAGATGTAATTTCTGATGGCAATTGAAGATATTACCCAAGTATCAGAGCCATGTGTGCTAATCAAAATGGCTCTGGGTTTCTTCTGTGAGGCTTACTGTAGAGAAGTAGTAACTTATGTACTGTCTATACATGTGGATCTGTTAATGAAGTTACAATGAGTCTCCTCTTTCTCCTTTTTATAAGAGCTTAAATATCATTGGCAGAACAACCTGTCTACTAAAAATGTATTCAGTTGATTAAGCCTTGCCTGGGTTGAATGGCTTTCTCGGGAGCTACTTTATTACTGACACAAGGGGAATGGGGCTCCTAATGTGGCTTTTGGGTGTTGTGAGCATAGGTGTTTATTAATGGGTGATGTTGCTTTGTCTTTTGATCTGCCTGACAGAGTAGGTTACACCTCAATTTAAGTTTTAAAAAAAAATAGGCATTTACGCTAAGACATAATCCTGACATGTTTAAAACTAGTTTTCAAGTACCTAAAGTTATTTCTTCAGAATTCTTATTATAAACGCTGTCCAAGTTAGCTGGAGTGCTCACATGGTCATCTTCTGCCTGGAAGGCCTGTGCCATTACTGAAGATGCAGTGGTGTGATTTGAACTGTAGCTTTATTATGTCAGCTTCACTGTGGTGCCCTTAGCTTAGGTTGAGTTAAATATCTGTTTTTCTTGTATTACAGTTATTTTAGAACAATGCTTTTCCTCATTCCTACCATGTTTTGAGACCTACTGGTGAGTATTACATATTAGAAACATCTGAAAGAACCATGATTTTTATCTGATGAATAATTTAGTTGTAGTTTTAACCTGGTGAACTTGCTAGGTACTGCACGTTAGCCCCAACAAATGCGTATATCTAACTTATATCTTATCTTAGTTGTTTAAAGAAGGGCCTTTTCTTCTCAATACTCATTGAGGCAGGACTTGAATGAGGCAATGCTTGTCTCATTCAGCATGTTTAAAAGCTCATTCTTTTTTCTTCCTTTTTTTAACCTCATGCTTTTTCTTTAGGGGATTAGATAGGTGTGACTTAGGCTATCTTGCTTTTAGTTCGCTGTCATGGAAGCCGCCTATCATATCACTTCATGCTGGCATGTACTGTCAAGGAAATTTCAAAAAAAAGGTTACTTACAAAATAAGTGTACGCGGTGATCCATTTCATCAGTACTATAAACATACAGTCCCCTTCAAAGCAAATCATGTGTGCCCAGCATTGTCATACTAAGCAGTATCAGGTGCACTGGTGCATGCGTAACTATAAAAAAAGCAACATTATGAATTCAAAGTGCTTGTTAGTTAATACATTTAGAAGTACTTTTGCCATTTCCTCCTTATTGGTACTGCTTCTGAGAGAGCCCAGCAGTTTGACTTGGCTGCTTATGGACTTTTGCATAAGGATCGTGACTAAATACATGTAATAAATGCATCTTTGTGGTTGTGATTCCGTTGATTCTGGAAGGCTTACCTGATATTTTTAACCAGTAACTAGTTGCTGCAGTCTTGAAAAGGTATTTCCAGTTACGGGACAATCCATCGTGGTTGAGGTTTATAGGTGGTGCTGCAGCAAATGCCTGTCCTGTAATTTTCTCGGATCTGTTGTTAAATAGGTCCCTGTTGAGTGAGTTCGTAGATAGGCTTTTCTGAAGCACCTCTTGTTCTCCACGGCTTGTTGGTGAGTCAGCTGGCATACCTCCTCTGAGGTAGGGCTAAAGGTAACAGGTTTTATGGCATGATGCCGTACTAGTTTACATCTGAGATAGCACAGTGGCCTTCATGATTGAAACTATTTATACGTTCCCTCTTGTATCAATGTTAATTGTTTCTATTGTGCTCCGCAAATCTTAGGTTCTTTTGGTTTGATTAGAGAAGTCTTTCCCCTCTGCTCCTGCAGATTGCCTCTGCCTTGTCTTTCTGCACAGAGGTAGCTTAATGCTAAAGCAAAGGTGTTAAGTTTATCCTCCTTTAAGACTAGAGGAAAAGCAGTTAGAAACATCTAGCCTGTTTACCTGTAGATAAATGACTGTTTCTTCCATAAAGAAACAATGTTGGCAGTTTGTCTTGTGCTTGATTCACCTGAAGAAAAAGATCGGATAAACAATTTGGTTTATTTAAATGCTAGTGTCTTTACAATCTATTAAGAGGATGATGTCATTAATGTGAGTGTGTATATGTATTTTGAAACAGATGGTGTCTATTAAATCAGTAATGGTAGAAGTTTTTGGTTCTCACTCAGCTGGATTTGTAGGCAGCAAGCACAAACTAGATTAGGGGAAGCTTAACAGAGGAGCTCCGACCCTAGTATTCATCCGCAGCAGACAGTGAGGATGGGGTTAAAGCTCTAACATCATGCATGCCATTTTTGTAATAAAATCTTGTAAATAGCTAACACTATTCCAACAAACTTGGAATTTGTCTTTTTCATGGTTTTGTCACACTAATAAGGCTGGGATGAGTACCAATGATAGAGAATTTCCAGTACCACGGTGTATCACAACCACAGATTTATACATCAACAAAATGAGAACTGAGATGGCTGTGAATATCATGGTTTGCTGCCTAGTGTCTGGTCTTTCTTGGCCCTGTTTTGTGCTACCTGACATTGCTTCCGCATGGGAAGGGGTTTTCCGTTTCAGCAGTACAAGAAGTAATTCTGTGTTTGTCTTCTGCTGTCTTGGCTTAGATGAGGGACCTTCCTCCAGGGAGAGAGTTGCTCTCTGCAGGGGAGAGTTACTGCGTGTGCGAATAGATGGGAGATGGAGGGATTCTGAGAAGGGGTGCTGGTAAAGTTGGGAAGAGGAGGGCAGGTATTTCGTAGGGACTGGTTCCCACAACTTCACATCTGCTTTAGAGGCAGTAGTGTAGTAGGTGAAGATGGGTCATAAGAAAGATGAGGCACCTTCTACAAGAACCCTGATTTCATTACTTTTGGTACCGGTGTCATGAAAGATTAAACTCTGTTCCTTGTAACACGATAAGATGTATGTATCACAATTATGATGTTTGGGGGTTTTTTTCCCCCCTCTTGTCAAGTGAAGCCATTTTTGGTCAACAAGCTTTGAAACTGGCTGAAGGACTAACAGAGTGTTGTCACGATTTGAAGAGTAGAAGTTCCATCTGAATTTTTGTTTGGATTTCTTTGTGGTTTTGACCTTCTCCTGTTTCTAAAGCTTTAACATAGGTGTTCCCTCAAGTTTCCTTCCAAATGTTTTTATGTATAAATTTAATCAATTCATAATCACTTTTATTAACATCACATTTCCAGTATAACAGGCAGCTTAATAATTGAAGTATTTACATTTGGATGTAGTCCTGTGACCTCCTTTACAGTTGTAAGTCTACTACTTAATTCTTCAAGCCAGAAAAGGATGGGGGGAAGAACTGAAAAGAACAAAGTTCAAATCCAGTGCATGACTGCTGACCAACCATAAGAAACTATTCTGAATACATGCACTCTTCTCTTGGGGGCTAAGAGAAAGTACCTTAAATACAATGTTCTAGAATTGCTATCGCAAAGTGTGTATGTATTGTTTGACCTAGCAAAAATGATTTTGAAAAATATCTTTTGCTGAAGTCACCCAGATAAACCGTGACGTGCATTGCACATTTCTCTGACCAAGCTTAGAGTAGCAGCTTGTAGTAGTTTAGCCCACTGTAACACTAACCCTCCTCCTCCCTTCTCCCTCTGTCCTCCTCTTCTGCACTGCGCCCCCCGCCCCCATTTCACTAACCCCTGTCTGACCAGAAAGTCATTCAGGTTTCCAGTGAAGTTCAGTGGAAAACCAGTGGGGGTTAATATGAATTTAAAACTAATTTTCTGAAAGAATTCCTTGCTATCGTATCGCTATCATATCACTATCGCAACATAGTAAACAACAACATAGAGAGTTCTATGTCCAAAACTTTTTCACACATTTTAAAGGTTTCTTTTCTACTGCAGCCTGCTTTTTTTTCCAGGTTGTTCATTTACTGGTAGTTAAATTTACCTGCGTTTTCACACAGAACGGAACAGGCAGGCTAGAAGTAGGATGTTTTCACTTACTTTCTTTCAAAGTCTACGCGTAGACTACAAACTTGAGTTCTGACCTGGAAGAAGCTTAAAGGCACTAAGGTGGTATGTAGTGACTACGTGCTTGAGATATTTCTCCTGAGAGTTAATTGTATCATGCTTCTATCAGAATTGCAAAACTGAGGTGATAGAGGGAGGATAAATGTCAAGGCTGAATTAATTTAGACTTCTTTCCCAAAAAATTTTCCTAGCAAATTTGGTCCAAATGTATCGAAAAGTCACGTAGTGTTGGTGCCTGGGAAGGTAACAAGACCAAAAATGTCTTTTGTTGTTTTACAGTCCTAAAGGTAGGTAGTGACTGCCAGTCATCTGTTAAGTAGTGATTATAACTGAAATAATGCTGAAAAGTAGAGGGACATATAAGTTTATTTCAAAATGCACATCTCTAATGAGGATAGAAATGCATTTATTGAGGGAACATGCAGTATAGAGTAGTTAACTTGCTCCTGTTTTATAGCCTCTTGATGACATTTCTTAGCTTTATTTTTTAGATGTAATTACAACCTGCATTCCAAGTCTTTGGAACATAGGCACTGTATCTGATCTGCTATAGATTACTTTCTAGTTCCCCATGGATTTATTGTTGAATTATTTTCAGAAGTAAACTACAGTATCAGGTTTTCAGCAAAGTCAATTCAATTAACCTGTAAAAGTAGGTGAAATGGATAAGAAAACAGGCATAGGACTTTTCAATTTTTGTGTTAAAAATAGATTTGCTTTGATAAACCTTTAACTGAACTGAAATGGAAAATATTTTCGGTAACATTGCAAAATGTGAAGAAACACTGCACAAAATGCTGTATTATGTGTAATACTATATTGATATACTTGGCAAAGCGTTTGTGTTTAAGACCTATGGGCATTTTAAGACTTCACTTAATTGCAGAATAACAGGCTTACTAAACGTGTGATTTAAAAATCAGGCTCAGAGTTGTAATTCAGATCAGATTTGCTTTTTGTTTTGTTTTTCCAAAATAAGATAGTTGGTGGAGCTCACTTTTTCATAATCCTTCAGCTGGCTTTACTGATGTAGGCTGAAAAGTGGAAAAAAGATTAGCCCAGCTCATAAATGAGTAGCTTGCTTGTATTCTTTGACTCATCCCTGCCGGCTTAGCAGGTGATGAATTCTAACATTTTCTAGGATAAGGTGTGTTTGCCGCACTGTAAGAACTGCATGGCTGTTCTCTTGTGATTATACTGTATTTGTGCTTTGCTGCTGCAACTGGGGGTGAGATGAAGGGGGGGAAGGAACTGGATGTTTTATTTTACTTGCTAGTGTTTTTCTTTCCCATCAACAGATGGAGACGGATTTCTAAGAAACCTTTTCAGGTCATAGTAGTTATGCCCAAGAAATATGGATATTACTTCACTTTTAATTAGATTCTTATTTAAATGGCAGCTTCTATGGAATACGTTTGTACAGTACACTTGTGGGAAGAGTTGTCCTATTCTGTGGCTTGAGTTTGATAAAGCAGCTTTTTGCTTACTGAGTTTAAAACAAAATCACACCATTAAAATCAGTCTAGATTGAAAGGAAATGTTCTTATGTACTTGCCTATATACTTGCTAGAATTTAGCTGTATAATCTAGAGGTATACGAGAACAATTCATTTAATCTAGTTCTCACATAAAGGACCGTAGCTCTAATTGCCTGCAAATACTCACAAATAACCACTTTAAGTCCTCTTGTTAATATGTTATGAAACAAGATACACTGTTGAAAAACTTTGTAAGGATCTAATGTGCCAGCCATGTAGCAAGTGACAATGCAACAGGAGTTTCTGCCTTATTAATGCATAAATGGTTTGTCTCAGCTTTAAAGGATTGTGGAATTTAATTCCAATTGTATCAATTCAGTTAGGCTTTTGGTGGCTCTGGTCTCTGCTACCACTTCATAAGTGACTTGCCTTTCACTGGGGTTGAAAAATTACCTGAAGAGAGGAAGCTAACCGAACTAGGATTTCAGCTATATTAACAAACGCAGAAGAAAACATAAGGAGTTTCCTTCCATGTAAAACATCTTTTAAGAACAGTAGAATGTGGTAGAGAAACCGCCTGAAAGTTGGTAGCATGTAGCTGGACACTCAAGACTGCTTTGAGTTTTACACAGGTTGTTGGAATTCTAAATGATTGCAAATTAAGATGTAAATTTGAAGCTAAATGTGAGCGATCTAAACCTCTGTAATTGATTTCATAATGTGAACCCAATTGTGTGTTCTTTGTGTTCATAATGGCTTATATGCCTTTTTAACACCCAAGTACCTCGTATTAGGTGTACCTAACCTGCCAGTCTGAGAACGTGATCTCAGATTTTGTCTCCTTGAATGAAACATTCTTGCAGAATATTATTGAATACATGATTTTGTCATAATAATACTTAGAAAAAAATGGTTTTGTAGTCGAGTTTATTAGGGTATTAGGATTCGGGGGGGGGGGGCACCCAAAATTTACTGTTCTTAAAGCATAGCCACAGACAGCTCTTTGATAAGCTTTCAGAGTTGAAAGGTGTTGGTCTGTTCTGTATCTGCTAATACATTTGCTCTGTAATTTATGCCATCTATCTCTTCCAATTTTGGATATAATGAGCTAGTTACGTGTTTAGTGTATGTAGCTTGTGTTTTTTATGGGGAAGGCTGTTTATGGAGCCTAAGTAATGGTCATTAAAACTGCAGAAATTTAATTTATTTATTTTTAAGTTCCTGGAGGAGCTATAAGCATGTGTTCCGAGATCTGCAATAACAGGTTGGTCAGCAGTGGTTGTTAGGTTGCTAGACAGCAGCAGGGTGAACTTGGGGTGGTGCTGATATATTTAACTGTTTGCTGCTACTGCTGATGTTGTGAACCAGGGAATGACGTAGAAACTGATTTTCTTGGTTTAACTCATAAAAATTCAAAAGTTAAGAGAGAAGATATAAAATATAGGAGGGATGAATGTGCTTGTGGGAATTACGGGAGATGGGAAAAGTACTTAAGAACGTATTAAGGCTGATGGACTTTCTTGTAGTAGCTCGTAAGCAAATGTTTCTGTAGGCTTGAGGACTTAAGTTACCAGAATGATAAAGATTTTGAGCCTGGTAGGTTCCAGTGGGTGAGACCGTCTTTCATCATGGTGCTGATGAAGATTTTCTTGATGACGGGAGCCCTGGCTTAAGTAATCAGAGTAACTTAGGCTGTGAAAGAAGCTTGTAAAATTGAACTTCTGAAACGTGTAAAGGCCTTATAATGTAATACATCTTTCTCTATGCTACTCTTTGCAGCTTTATTGAGGTGACTTTAAATATCTGGTTAGAACCCACAAATGTCTGCAAGGAATACTGGTTCATGATGAACTTGGAATAGCTTTCTGCTCTCTGTCTGTATGTTACTACTTGATATTTGTATAGATTTTTCTTAGACCTTATTGCTATGGTAGCAGAGCACTGTCAGTCAACAAGGCATTGATACAGATGATTTTGCATGTAGCACAGTCACTCACAGTGAAAGGAAAGCACTGATCCTAACGCATGCGTGTTGGATTGGGCCTTGCTCATGCTAGAGACATGCCCAACAAAGTCTAGCAAAGCAAGCGGACGTCCAGAATGGAAGATGAGTTTGACAAACATTATTTCCCATTTGTATATTTTACGTTTACTGGGGTATATGTTGTTTCTAATAAACTATGTAATCATTTAACTTGCTAACTGCAATTTAGATAGATCATATCTCAATTGGGAGTGATTTTTACTATAACTTTTTCTGAAGAGCAGAAATGGGTATTGTTAGTCAGCTGAGCCATTTCGGTGATTTGATTATGGTGTTGATCCATAAGCAGTATTTTTGACACACTTGATAGGAGTAAAGGAAAGACAATGGAGAACCTTGAACTGATCTTGTTGATAAAATACTGAGGAAGATAAGGTTGGTTGTGGTGGCACGGTTTGGTATCTCAGGATACATTTATGAAAATGCTTGGATTTGGAAGGGCTTCATAAGAACTTAATGTGAACCACCCTGTTGATGGTAACATTAGTGGAGAAATTATGAAGCTTGGTGGTTGCGTGCTGGCAGCTGGTAAGCACCAAGTGCAGCTCCTTCCTGTGGTGTGATTCCCATAAGGCAGTTTAAAGGACAAAAGCCCTCATTCTTTCTGGGATGCTAAATCCCTGACTGAACTAATACCTTGCAGGGACCAATGTAGCATCTTACTGAAGGTATAATTTATATCACGAGTTAATAACTAGTAGCTAATGGTTTCTTTGACCTCCATATTTATGGCTTCAATTTTGTCACGGTACGCTATATGCGTTACTTTGAAAGAGTTGAAGGGTAGCCTGCCGCATACAGATAAAACCTCCTGATTAAAGCTGTAGCAGTGAGTTATTACAATTGCTAAACAAAGTCATAACAGTAGTAAAGCAGAAGTAGGTGAAACAGAAAAAATAACAAAACTTTCATCCTGCTCCAAAATATTTGGATGAGCTGTGGTATCTGTGGGTATCTATGCAGTAAATAGCAGCAGTAATCAATAAGTCAAGGATTAAGTCCAGAAACTATTTTAGTAGTTAAGACTAAGAAAGCAGGCTGGTTTTGGTTTTAATAACTTCTGTCTTCAAGTGTGTTTGAAAACTTCTGTTTAGTCTCATTGTAGGTTTGCAAAGTAGATGATCAGCTTGAAATAGATGAAAGCTAAATGTCAAATTCAGGGCACAGTGTCTTTACCAGATATATGTATTCAAACCAAATTTTAGTACTGTTTAGCATCCAGTGTACTCTGAGAAGCAAAAATGTAATGGAACTCTGTAGGAATTTACAGACTAAATGTGATTATTTTTTTATGTGTACGGAATGGGCAGTTTTAGGACTTTCAATTCCAGTAACTTTGCTCTTGCTTGGTGCTAGTTTAGGTAAATGAACATGTATTTTTGGCAGGTTGAGACTAAGATGCTGAAGGGTTAATTTGATTCCATAATCTGTTTCTCAATTATATTTGGAGAATACTTATAATATTTAAATGTCTCCTGAAGCAAGTATGAACGCCATCATAGAAATACCTACGAGCCAAGGCTTATCATTTATTGGCATGACGTATCATGAACTGAGGGGAATTCTGGCTATCTCTTGCCCGAAAGTGATATTTTTTCCCCCTACCTCATTGCTTTGACTATATCTGTTTAGCTATTGTGCTTTGAATACCTATTATATACCTACTACTATAGCTGTCTCAAAGAGCTAGCAAATATAGCTGAGCCTGTTTCATTTTTCTATTTGTGCATCTTATGAACGGTTAGCAGATCTCTTGTTAAGTTATTGTGAAGTTTTCCAGTAATCTAGGAAACACTTGAACCATACTGATAGACATCGGTATAAGCACCTACTGTTTAAAGTCAGGAAGAAGAAACTGTCTTTTGAATTGTTAGGATGTCTTAGTCACCCTCAGGAAGAGGGTGGTTCCGATACAGTATCAGATCTGTCATGTCCACTTCAAGTGTGAAGCTAGACTCAGCTGGGTGCCCTGGCACTAACCAGTTGTGAAAGGTATGTATTTAGTCACCATCGGGGTGGGACCATCTTTAAGTGCACGTCAGGCAGAATCTCTGAGCCTCAAAGCAATTTCAGCAGGAGTAAGTGTGTCCTCATTGCAGTGTGGGTGAGTCTTGTGGTGAGCGCAGCTGGCTCCAGCACAAGGCTGTATGTGGTGAAGCTAAGGAATCTCTGAATCCCAGTTTAGGAAGGTGGGAGGCGACTCTTAGATATGAAGGGACAGAGGGTCTTCTACTTTTTTTTTTTTTAATGAGAAAGTCAGAAGACCCCATACTGTGCTGTTTCTACCGTCCCTTACAAGGAAGGATTCTTCCTCTTTTCGGGTTTTTCTGCCCAATTTGTTGGTCTTTATCAATAGTTCTCTATGCTTTAGAAGCTTTTGTAGGGAAAAAATTCTGGCTTGCGATGATTCTTGGCTGTCTTTTTATTTATTTATTTATTTTTAAAAGATTATGCTTTAGTATGCCACTCCAGTCCTACAGCACTTAAGGATTGAATTAGATCTTTTATCCTTATTGCTCAGACATTTCTACCAGCCCCAAGTATAAAAGCTAATCTTTAGCTAAGTGGAGAAGTTAGCAGTTGAGATGAGATGGAGTTGTCTGAGGATGTGCTACTGTTAATGGAGCTGAGGAGGATGTTACATACAGTTTTCAAATGGTTTGTGTTGTTCCGTAAAGAAGTAGCCTACCTAAGCTGCAGTGGGTGATGTCCGTGGTTCTCCCACCAGGTACCTGCACGTTGTAGAAAACTGAGCAGATACCATACTGCCAGGGGGAGTAAGAGGCAAACACTTGATGTGTCATACCTGTTCCAGTGTTACGCGCTCAGCCAGGTCTAGCTCCCAGTTTTAAAATGCTTATAAAGACAGCTGATCTTGCTGAAAACACTTGCAGCCCACTTTTGTTGCAAGATTGTATGCGTGCAGAGGTTTGCCACTCAGTGCTTCTCTATGTGCAGGCTATTGATATGGAATCAAATGGGTCTTAAGTTAGAAACGGAAACTTTCTGCAGTGTAAGTGGGGCTATTAATAAAAGGCACATCCTGTTTTACATTTAATTAGTGGCTGTTACTCCATGGACGGCTCTGTTTAGTTTGTCCTTTTTTTTCTGTACTTGACACAGAACAACTTAAAATTTTCATACCAAGACATCTTTCCTTTCAAAAAAGATCTGGCTCTGTCTTGACACCACCTTATTCACAGTAAGCTGCTGATATTAGAAATGACCAATTTCAGGCAAGATGTAATAAACAGGCGTTGGTTTTGGGTTTTTTTTCCCCAAGGGTTCTCTTTGAACGCTTGCTTCCTCTCATTACTGAGGTGGTTTGCAGGTGTGTGTGTAATGCAGTGGTGACTATAAACCTTGATAGGCAGTGGAGGAGGACTGGTTAGTCTTGCTCCGCTGAGTTTTGTGTGTCACAAAGCCTTCTCTAGCTAAAGAAAAGGCAATGCACATGGACAGTATTCGTCCATTCTCTGTTGTTTCTAAAAGTGGCACAGGTGTATAATTAAACTGGGTCCTTTTGGCTTTTTGTTTTTGGACATTTTTGCTTGGGTGGAGTTTTTTGTTTGTTTGTGGGTTTTTTTTTTTTTCTGTTTGTTTTCATTCTTTTTTGTTTTGTCTTTTGTTAAAGGATGTATGTGAAGGAAGTTGCCCTAAAAATACTTTGCCTTATATTCAGGTGCCTTTGTAGTTAAAAAGTCAGGAATACTGAGAAGGGTGCTTGGAACAGACACTTTTCAGAGAAGCGGGATACTGTAGATCAGTTGATTGGTAACTTATTGTGGATCAGCTGTAATTTGCTAATAGCAGAAACAGCTGCTTTGCCCTGTAGCTGTTGAAATTTATTTAGTACCAAGATCTGTTTCTGAATAACAGTTCAGAGTTAGAGCAATGGAGCAGGCCAGGTGTTGCTAAGTGTTGGGGATACAGGAGAAGTTTGGGGTTACTTTACATTTGAGGGGGGGAAATGCCTTTCTAACTAGGTGGCATGTCAAGGATCACCTTATAAACATGCTTGCTATTATTTTTGGGCAAGTGCTATAGTTGCATCTCCTAGACACAATCACAAAATTGACAAAATAGCTGAGTATGATTTTTACTGGGGTTATTGCACCGATGCTGGATTTACAAGGCATTTGCTGCTTAGTGGTAGTTCACAATAAAAAAGCCACCTTCTGGTTTTAATACCGTGTTTTTTACCATGGTACTACTACAAGCAGATTTTGGAAATTTATAGCGTCGTGTTCTGCTATTCAGTGCTTCAAACAGTGCTTCTGTCTATGAAGAAAGTGCCTTATTTTGTTCTTCTCCACAATGTTTATCACTACTGAAAGCGTTGCTATGTTCATACTGAACTGCAGAGATTCAGCCATTATAAGCCTCTCCTTTTCAGTACTTAAATTTATAGCAGCATTGCCCTCTAGAGGGCACTTCTTCTGATCATTTCAATAGATTTTTTTTTTTATATTAACTAAATCTCCATTAATTCGTATGTGATACTCCTACTGTGTAGTGAACAAGAGGCACCTATTGAAAGCCAGTTGTCTCTTTACCTGTCAGAAAGCGAGATATGGGACAAGAATAAGTGAAATGTTTGCTTCTGATCTCTGAAAGGATGCAGCCTGCTCTATCAGTTTTCAGCAGAATTGTTTCTGAAATAGCTATTAGGGAAGAGGTCAAACTAATTAAATAATGTCTTGCCTGTTTAGAGTGCTCCTGTCCTAAACAGCTTGCAGAGCAGTATTATGGTGTACAGCATTTGACGTGGAAAATCCACCGGCAGAGTGAAATACAAGCAACTTGCAGCTTAAGCTTATTTTGAAGCAGACAGCAGAGCCTAGATAGGTTTAGAAACAAGCTCCTGATCCCCTGTGATGGATAAGTAGACATTAATGATACGAGCTTAGTATTTTCTTTAATTTCTTCTTATAAGAAAGGCTTTGGTTTAAAAGAAGCTCCTTACCAAAATTGTTATCCAACTTTTATCGTGAACCTTGCGTACCTGTTTGTCTAGCAGAGAAACAGTAGGGGAGAGTCAGTGGGAACACGTGTTTCCTGAAGTGGTTGGCAGAAAGTTTACAAACCCAACTACTATTTCCTCAGTCTTTGGGTATTGTTGTGTTCAGTTTATCTTGATGCTAAAAGCCGGTTGGTCAAACTTGCTTAACAGCTTGAGTAAATCATGTGTTATATACAGACTCTTGTCAAGTATGCAAGAAATGCTAACTTCAGCAGTTTTCATAATCACGTTGCTTATAGGAGAGTACCTGCAGTGCAGAAATCAAAAGGCAGTGCAGCTAAAATGATTTAGGTGATGTCATCTTGACTAAGATTGAAACTGTCCAGTTGAAGTAGATTGTACGCTAAGAATACTGAAGTTCATGTTACTGCATGAGAAGATATTAAATAGTGCGTGTGGGGGGAAATAAGTAATTTGTGACAGGCACAATTCTGACTGACTTGAACGCTCTCTTGAATATGTCAAATTTCACCTATATTCTGAATTAGCTTGCGTTGTCAGATGTGTAGTGGTCGAGTCACTGTCTGAACCCAGATGAAGTAACTGGCTTGTGGCAAATCTGCACCATGGTAATTGTGCTACTCTGATAAGATTGAGGATCTGTTTAAAAACTTGCTGTACCCCAAATACGGGTGAGATAAAGATTAACTGTAGGTAAGGCGTGTTAACACATGACTGAAAAGAAGGCAAGTATTGTCTTTTAGAACGTGGTTCTTTGGAACTTCTTCAGCTAGTGTTACTAGACTAGGAAAAGTAATTTGTCTAATATAATTGTGTAATAATCTACCTGTAAAGTTCACGTGCTGAATTATAGCTGTAGTCTTTAAAGGTGCTGTTTGGTAAAGCCTAGTATAATGCCATGACTGAGCTACAGTGGCAAACAGAGTGTGCCTTGATGCCATTGGTTATGGCCTGAAGTGTGCCATAGCATCCTCCATAGTCCTTTTCTGGAATGTTCTCTTCTTTCCTTAAACTCTCCCCCAAAGCTTGAAAGATACAGGAGAGCGTTAGATGATCTCTAGGGTGTGCTGAAAATTAGCTGAATGAATCTTGATGGGTTTAGTTTGATGAAAAGAGAAATCTACAGAAGATAAAAAATCTAGCGTAAGGATAGAGGATTTTGGGGGGTAGCTTTTTGATAGGAGTAGTGAGTGCAAAAAGTAGGGTGTTTACGGTAGGCCCAGGTTCTTTTCACCACAAGAAAGTATGGTGGAGTTGCCTACAAACTAGAACTGGGCTGTGACTGAAGATATCTCCTTCAGCTCCCTGTTTCTTGGAAGAGTGATGGTGGGAAGATGGGGAATAAAGAAAGTGTACAAGTCTCTCCAGGCTACTCAGTCCAGGTTGGAGATGCGCTATAAGGGCATAATCCAGACTAGCAAAATAAAATTGCGTTTACAATTTTAGTCAGTTTGTTCTGTTCAGAGTGGTGTTGCAATCTGAATACAGAACTCTTCATGTTAGTCCAGAGTGACTGAACGCTTATTTAAAGGAAATTAATGATGTCTCATTCTCTGCCTTCTAGATGGATTGACTCTCCTGTGTTGAATGCCTCCGGATTTCCTATTGGATTTCACGTCTGGAGAAATATTTTTGATTTAAGCCACTCGGTGGCAGACTGAATTGTGGATCCAGGGTTCCTAAGACTTGAGATCTTGAGGAGGCAGCCACTGCTGAATCACGTTAACCTGACCAGCCACAATGGTGCTGTCACAAAGGCAACGAGATGAACTGTAAGGAATGGTTATTTTTAAGTTTGTGTCACATTTTCATTAAACTTTAACTATTAACTTTTGTTTCCAAATAGATTTTACAGAGTGGCTCTGCTCACATGCCGATCAGGTACCATGTATTACGGTTTAGATCTCTGTACTCTTATTTTTATACAGCTGCTGGTATTTGATAATAGAATTGTGAAATGGTGAAAATATAATTTCAAAGTTGTTATTGGCATAAAAATGGATTCTTAAATTTGCTATAATTTATTATCCTCTATTTTGTTTTGATTTCAGTCACAAGGTTATTAAAGAGTTACAGTAAGCAGCAAGCACACTGCAATATATGCTCCAAACTGATTTGCGAATTCTGCTTTAATCTTGAGTAAATTGACACTTTTTTGTTATTTTACTCCTGAATGTAGATAAGGATCTGATCAGAATGTGCTACATTGTGATTATAATCTTTCTTTGACTCCTTAAATTGTATTTAAAATGAAGGGTATATTTAAAGAAAAAAAAGGCAACAAAAACCCACCCCACAAAAAACCCACCAAAACCCCTCACCTTAATTCAATTTCAGATATGGAATTCTTTCCAGATTTTAAGGCTAGGAATAGGCTGTTGAGTTCCATGCCTTAGTTTGCTTCCTCTTCTGTAATAAATCATGTTAGAGCTAGTGGTGGGTGGCAATCAGGATGGCAATGTCTTGCATGATACCCAGTTTCATAAACTTAGAGTTTGTGGTTTGGTTTTGGTTTTTATTCCTTTTAAAAGTATGGACTAAGTATCATTTAGCATTCGGTGTCTCTCTTGTCCATGGTAAACTCTCTAATTTCTCTTTTTAATACAGCTTCTTCACTTTTCCAGGAATGATTCAACCCCCTTTATATTAAATACAGTATGCAGTTTGCTTTTTAGTTTCATATACTTAAATACAGTTGTTCTTAAAGTAGAGGAGAAGCTCTCTTCAAATTTTGATTTTTACAACTGTTTATTCATTAGATTTGGAGAAGCTCTGGGGTTTAAACACATTCAGGATTACGATTTTTTTATTTTTTTAGCTATTCTCTGAAGTTCTTTTTCTGGCAAAAACTTCAAAGAGTGCATGCGTTAATGGGGAGATGGAAGCAATGAACTGTTAAGAATGGGAATGGGAAATGACCAGAGACTTAGGATTTACTTTAGAGGTCTGATGAGAAGGCAATACTTTGTTTTAGCATACGTTGTTTATGGGGAGAAACTTGAAATTCCTACTTGAATGCAGAGTTATATTTATAGTTGAATGTCCGAGGAGAGATTGAATACGTGTAAAAGGTAGGAAAGAATAATGTGATGAAAGCCACAGGAAGAATTTTCATGTGAAAAGCAAATTCTTTTCAGAACAAAAAGTCATTATTGCTTCTTTCTTCATCTACCAAAGGGTATTCAGTTTCTCTTGAATGCTTTGTGTAGATGACCTTTGGATTTTTGTTTTTAAAAAGTACCTGTGTATTAGCTTACTTAAATATTTCAGTACGTGTATGTCTCCCCCCTGCCTGTATATGTATGTATACACACACATATCCCTTCCCAAGAAAGTAAGTGGTAATAAGAGAACAAAACTAGACTTCCTTCTGGAGGCCGATAAAGTAACTGAAAGTAATTTTACCTGTAAGTCTGTGTAGAACATTGAGCTTACTTCTCTTAAGCAAACTTTCTTTGTTGTGTAACTTGAAAATATTTATCCATTTGAAATAAATTTTGAAAATGCAGGGTTTCCTTAGTCTTGTTCTCTTAAACAAAAGGTGCTGACTGCTTGTTGAAGTCTTAGAATAATATTGAAACTTTATGAGTAGGTCCAAAGGAAATTCATGCTATCTAGAGAGAGAGGTTCAAGACAGATTCATTTGGTAATTGTCTTGTGTCGAAGCGTGGAATATTTTGAAGACTAATGTAAAATTAGAAGCACTGTACATTTTGGTCACAGGCAATATCCTTTCCTGTAATCTAACTAAAAGTTATTGTATCATTCTGAAAAACAAAGCCAAGACTTGTTCTCTTAAACTGAGCATTTTATTCAAGTTTAACTGAAGTAAGATTTTGTACCCTAAACTGTTCTACCCAAAATAGTTTTCCTTCAAAGATAAAGCCACAACTTTAACATGTAGATGTGGTCGTGGATTTTGTATCTGCTATGGGTTTTATGTATGACACAGATTGATAAGTATATTCATGCTACTCCAATGTTTGATAACTTAAAAGAAAAAAAAAAAGCTCTTCACTGAACCTAAAATAAAATGTATATCCTGCTATTGACATCTTGAAGCAAAATCTGTTTGCCAAATGTATTTATAAAATTTGCTTGGGCTTTTAACAAACCTAATAATCCTAGATGATGTACTGCATTGAAGACTTAGATGTTGATCGTGCTTTTTTAAAAATAATTAAAAAAATCTGAACCAGTTTTTCTATCATGCAGAATTGTGGCTGAAGATACTGTTCTTTGTTTTTTTAGAAATCGAGCAATAGCAGATTACCTTCGTTCTAATGGCTATGAAGAGGCATATTCGGTTTTTAAAAAGGAAGCTGAGTTAGATGTGGTGAGTTCAAACAAGATTCTTCATCTATATTTTAAGTAGAGTTTATAATTTTATGGCATTTGCATCCATTCTGAACATGTATATCTATTATCTATCTGTTAGCTCATGCATTTTTGGAACTGGAGGTGATAAAGTCTTACAGTTTATTGCCTTGCCATAAAATTAAAAAGCAATCATTGGATGACTTAGCAGTTTATGAGCAAGACTCTTACCTTTATCTTCAACTCATGACTTAGGCATATTTTTAATCTTTTTTTTGTCTAGCTACCACTTATCTATACAATGCTGAGTTTTTCCTGTAATGACCTTTTAAGGATCCAAGTCCTGAGAGGGCCTAGATACTTCAAGATGAAAGGTCCTAGAAAACAAAGCTAACACAAGGCGATGTGAATGTGTAAGAAAGATGATAGAAGATGGTGTATAAAAAAAAAAGACATGTCCCTTCACTGGACTCGCTCCAGCAACTCCATATAGGACTAAAGCAGCTCTCGTATGGGGAGAGGTGGAGAGAGCTGGCACTGTTCAGCCTGGAGAAGCGGAGGCTTAGTTGGGTCTTATCATTGTTCATAAATATCCGATGGGAGGGTGTGAAGACTCTTCTCAGTGCCGCTAGTGACAGGACAAGAGCCAGTGGGCAGAAATTGAAACACAGGAAATTCCATCTGAATATAATATAAAACTTTAGGGTTTTGTTTTGTTTTGTTTTACTGTGAGAGTGATTGAACACTGGAATAGGTTGCCCAGAGAGGCTGTGGAGTTTCTGTCCCTGGAGATATTCAAAACCTCACTGGACACAGTCCTGGGCAGTCTGCTCCAGCTGCCCTGCTTTGAGCAGAGAGGTTGGACTTCATGATCTCAAGAGGTCCTTCCAACCTGAGCTATTCTGTGCTTAACGGGCAGAAGAATGTGTCTAATCTTAACACATTTAATTCCCGTTTCCTGCTGTTGTGTCCATCCCCCCCTCCCTTCCCTGTAACTCATTTCCTTAACTGTGCTTACTCTTATCACGGAATTCTGCATAAAAGCATAAACTTTCTGCAATACAAAATTAGAAAACTGAAGACTGTTCTCTTGTAACCAGATTTGGAATGGTGTAAGACTATGCAGCTCTGGAGGCTGACTTCACATGGTAATGTTTAAGAAAAAGGAAGACAAAACAGGATTGCTTTTGTCCTCTCCTTTATCATACAGAGCAAATGGGGGAAGTCTGTTTTGTGATTGGAATTGGGTCAGTAGTTAAATCATTGCCTGAAACTGTTGCGTACCGGTTGGTTAACCGTATAGTAGGAGGGCAAGCCTAGATAGTTAATGTAAGTTGATCAGCTCTGTTAAGCAACTCTATTTTGTTAGACTGTTCGGATGCTAGTGACTTAGACCAGTCGTTTCTTGCAACTTAATTCTGATATTTGCCTTTGTAACAGGTGATTCTTGGTATTATTTTTAAACTTTACACTTAATCAGCATAGGAGGTGTGCATTTCATCTGAGTTTGTTTCTCTGGAGACACATGGATTGAGTAGTAGATGTCTATGTGCTGACTTCTGATAAACTCTTGCCTTTTCTCTATTATAAATCTTGCGTTGTTGTTTTTCCGAAATGCTTGGTTGAAGTTTGACTTCATTTCTCCAATCTGCTTCCAGTATCTAATAAATAAGTAGAAATGACAAATTGGAATGCCATACTTATAATTGAAAATCCTAATACCATTCCCTTATCTGCCTTATCTATCAACCTAATTAAGTCTCCTCTTCCCAAAGGTTAAAAAGGCAATCTAAATAGGCTAGGTGGTCCTGAGGGGAAATAGAAAACGCAGTTGCTAAAAGTTCCACATGACTTTCTTGTAAGAAAATCTGAATTGGATGGGGCTATACTAAAATGACAAAAAAAAAAGGCAGAAATTATTTCAGTAAATCGGAAGAATTCAATTGTAGCTCTACAAAGAGGGATTTCATTTTTTGTATTGATTATTCCTGCAGATAACTCCAGCTTTTACAACTGTCCCTGAAGTAGCAGGTTAACATCTGGTCTCCGCCCAAGGTAGTCAGTCCTCAGAGCTTTTATGGAGGATGCCATGGCATTGTTATTTTCCCCATGCTTTTGTTATTCTCCATCTAATTTAGAATTATTCTAGTATGAGATTGTCATTTTGTACATGGAAATAGTGTGCAGTATTTAATTACTCTTCTGTGCCTCTGATGTTTGTTTTTCTGTGTTGCTTTTTTTCTTCTTTCTTGTGTTAATAGGTGAGAGGAAAAAAAAAAAGAGTAGTCCTCTGGCTTTTACAATAACATCAGCTGTTCATTGTTGCTCCTCAGCCATTCCTTAGAGCCCAAAGGAGAAAAAATATTTAGTAGAAGAAGAGTATTCTTTATTAAAGTTTCATTAGAGTTGTAAAATCAATGTTGATTTCTCCAGTAGCTGAGGTGGTGTAAGGCAGGTATAGTAGTCTGCTTTCTGCTTCAGTTACTGAAGTAAAGATGCAGGGAGAGTGTACTTAAAGCTTGTCTTTGAGAAGGTAGCACAAAGCAATGCAATATTATGGTGGTAATTTGAGGTTAACTATAGTCAAGTTTAAAAAAAAACCAACAGAGTTGGTTTGGGCTAACTGGTTTTCAAGTGAGATGGAGTATATGTAATCCTACTCTGACAGCTGGCCGCCACTGAGAAAAAGCGCATTGTGCTAACAAGTAACAGTGCTAGCACAGTCCTAACTCTGAAGGTAGGAGCTCGTTAGTTCCTAATGCTCTAGTTGGTGGATATGAAAAAAGGGGCTATCTTTGAGAAACTAATCTTGGTCCTTGCAACCAATGCGTGCTGTCTGCTGTTGTTTTTATAAGAGTTATTTGGGCAGAGGGATGGGGGGAATCCTGTAACAAAATATGGCACAACATTCTCAGATATACAGAGCGCTTTAAAAGCTTTCAAGTAATGAAGACAGAAAACAACATAGGTAACAGTTCAGTCCTAGTTTTTGGATTTTATTTGCAGAATCTAGCATTATTAATCTGTACTGCTGCAGTATTTTTAATTAAAAATTATGTTTTAAAATGTTTTTCTCTTCTGTGTATGTAAATTGTAGCTATTAAAATTTGAAGTGTGGTTGCTCTGTTTAACCAGTAAAACTGATGATAATCTTTTGCTTGAATTCCTCTTTCTGTGGTCAAGAGATGGTATTAAAATGAGCTGTTCATGTTGCCTTTGAAGAAACACTTCTACAGGCTTTAGAACTAGAATTTATTAATTTATTTAAATGCTTCTCCTCCTCAGAATGAAGAGTTAGATAAGAAGTATGCTGGACTTCTGGAAAAAAAATGGACATCTGTTATAAGATTACAAAAGAAGGTAAGTAGAGATCTGATGGATTTACTTGTATAAAAAGTTACGACTGAAATCAAACATTCATCACTGAATAGAATGTTATATTACAATTTCCTTGTCAGACAAATGCAAGGGTTAGAAAATGATGCCTCAAAGATGAATTTTGAGGACTTGAGTAGGGAAAATAGCTAAATCCATGTTCTAGAAAATGTTTTGTTTATCTCAGTGCTAGCAGAGACATCCGTTCGGTTTCTTTATAAAAATTTCTTTACTTCAGTTTATGGATTGCATGTGCAGTTTCTGAAGCTGGGAATAAAAGAGGTGCCCTAAGGCAGTTTGTGAGTGGAAGGATTGAATAGCTGTCTCCAGAAGGCTTAACTGGTTTAGAAAGAAGGTAAAAACCTGTGCTGCCAGTTGTCTTTGGCCATTACGTTAAAGGGAAGAAACCATTAACTCCAGTGCATTAGAGCAAGTGACTCTACTGCAAGTGGACAGTACAAAACTCTTTTTAGTAATGCTTCAAGGGATCTAGAGTGTATTAAAAGCTTAAAAAAAAAAGTGTGCTAACAATAAAGGCCTATCTATTGTAAAGGTTAATATATCTAGGGTTTTAGTACACCTTCAGTTTCCCTGCTGTTGGTTAACATGCATGCCATCTCAGGGATACAAAAAACTATTGCAATAGTAGCATTCCTTTTTGTGAACACAACCTCCTTCAATAGTTTGTCAACATAGTAGCTCCAACACATTTGTACAGTATTTGAGTAAATGTGATTTTGTAGAACTTTTTTTTTTCCTGTCAAAATATTTGGGAAGTTGGAGAAGAATAAATGATTAATGATTAAATTATTAAAGGATAAATGATTAGGTTTGATTTTTAGAAATACCGACACTATCGAAGTTGGTAATCAGTTTGGATCCATGCAATCTTTGCTTTACTGTGAGCTTGGGAGCCAGTTGGTATTTGGATTATTAATGAGTGAAGGTGAATCTTGGTATAAAACTAGAAATGAATGGTCTCTTTAAAATTCATAAACTTAGGTAATGGAATTAGAATCGAAGCTGAATGAAGCTAAGGAAGAATTTACATCAGGTGGACCTCTTGGTCAGAAACGAGACCCTAAAGAGTGGATTCCTCGTCCTCCAGAGAAGTATGCGTTGAGTGGACATAGGAGTCCTGTCACTCGAGTAATTTTCCATCCAGTTTTCAGTGTTATGGTCTCTGCTTCAGAGGACGCCACAATAAAGGTATGTGTTTGCTACAGAAGATTAAACTAAGCAAGTCGGAGGATGTGTAATTTGTAACATCAGTACTTCAAGCTGGACGTGCGTCGTATTGATGGAAGATTGATTGTTTCAGATTCTGCTTTAGCTTCAGTAGGAACAGATCTTTCAAGTACGATGTCCTGTGTAATCTACAAATTTTAGTTTTGTACTGGTCCAATTAATATCCTCAAGAGTATTTTACTATCCTTTGACTTGAGGAAAAAATAATTAAGCTAATGTGGATTTAGAGACTGGAGAAATAGATAAAGGGGGAAGAACGCATTTTGACTGCTCAGTAGAGAAGGAGTGGCATAGTGTATAGAGTAGTGATGTGATGAGAGGGAGGAAGATGGTTGCCTCAAGTCATCTGAAATGATTATTCTTAAAGCTGAGTTTAAAATGGTTATACAGCTGTATTCTTAACTGAAATTCTCTTTTTTCCTAAATGGGACATACAAGTCCCATGAAGTCCTCATGACTTCCAGTAACTTTAAATGGTCTTCATAGGCCTTTATTGCAATGTATAGTGGCACGAGGAGATTTCTTGTAGTAGGCAAGTAGTTTCTCATTTTAGCATCCAATAAAGACATGATTGTGCATTTTGCTGTTGTTTGAATGTCACAGTTCAAGGGAATTACCCCAATAAAGGATAATTGTCATTGTTCTCTTCTATGCTGGTTTGAAAACTATTTGGAAAATTGCTGTTCTGAAAAACGTTGAGTAGCATGTTGAACAATGTGCTTAAAAAAGCAAGTTGTTCTAATAGTGGCTACCTGTTGGAGAAGATTAAAATAAAAAGTGTCGGCCATACCTAGTTCATGAAAAGCTTTAGCCTGTTCTTGTTTCTGCAGCAGACTTGAACATAGAGGACTGGTGTGTTTTTCTTCAAGCAGGCAGGGCCAGCTGAAACAGTGACAGCTCTGTGTTTGTTAGATGTTGTAGAGGAGCCTAATTAACTTTGGTTTTGCTCCCTCTTATGGATACACTGGATGAATTTCCTTATTCTTGAAGTCAAGCTGTATAGCTTAATTTCTGACTGTTGCAGTCCCAGTGATTGCAATCTATTGGGATGATAGATTTTTTTGTTGTTGGGTGTGTTTTTTTGTTTTTTCTGTTTAGGATATACTTTAATTTTGTGCTTGAGGGAGACACAATAAAATCTGTAGGAGCTTGTTTTGTTGCAAAGGCTTTTGTTTGTGGTTACATGATGGAAGACTGACTTAATTAGGAGGTGAAAATGGGGACTTCACGCTATCTTGCAGTTAACTGCAAACATTTGTTTAATTCCTGACAAATTCTGTAATCTACTAACGTGTGCATATCAGACTCTTCAGAGGGGTTTCGATTATCATCCCTAAACCAATGCATTCTGAATGTTGTTCCTTAATATGCAGAATATTTGCTATTTGGTTCTGAAGCAGGAAATAAATTCTGGAGCCACAATAACGCTTGGGGAAGGGGGTGGGGGTGTTAAAGATGATGCTTTCCCCACCAACTGAAAGTGGGCTGTATGGCTGGAGTTAGGGAACTAGCATACAAAGGGATGGAGAAAAACAACCTGTACAAAGTGCATTTGTTCTCTCCAATGTTTTCTAAATTGATCTTCTTTATTTTTGAGGGTATTGGGTGTTAAAAGTTTTAGATGCAATGGAACTTATTTTCCTGCTGTGTTTATAATGCTTTAAGTTAGCTGAAAAAGTTTTCAAGATGCATGAATTCAGTTAATTTATAAGTAACAAAATCATATAAAAATAACGCTTATTTTTCTATGCTGTTAGGTTTTTCAGGGCTGTCTTACTTTGTCTCTTGCTCAATTAGTTATTGAATAAGGTGCCAGACTGGCCTGCAGAGTGCAAATGTAAGGCTGGAGAATACAAAGAGTAATAGGTTGCTGTTAACAGATTTTCTGTTCACTTGTCAGGTGTGGGATTATGAGACAGGAGACTTTGAACGAACCCTTAAGGGGCATACAGACTCTGTGCAAGATATTTCCTTTGACCACACTGGCAAACTATTGGCCTCCTGTTCTGCTGATATGACCATTAAGCTATGGGATTTCCAGGGCTTTGAGTGCATCAGAACTATGCATGGTAAGGTATAAAGGGAATTGATTTAGTCTGTAAAGTGATATTTTTTTTTTAATCCAGGAAAACTGCTGATGTGTAAAGGGGTTATAAACCAGGGTATTGTCCAAAAGAAGGAGGGGGGATATTTTGATGCTTTGAGTGCTCTGTAAATAAGGTATATGTTTAGTGTCTATGGAATGAAATAACACCTCAAATCTGCTATGCGTGATGCTGTGGGAAGCATCCCATAATGATATTGAAATGAAATGGCAGTTAGAGGGGTTTAGCACTAAAAATCAAATGCTTACTAGACAATAAAACCGTGCCTTCAAATCATTAAAAAAATTACCTTCTTCACCCCTCCGTTTCCCTGATGTTCTGCTTCAGGAAGGAATCAATCAGTGCGAAAGGTGTTCTGTATGTGCTGTGCAGCCTTCTGCTTCCCTGTTTGTCTGATTTCAAATGAACATGCTTTGCATTAGGCTCAAAAGCCATAGGAAAAAATGGGAAAGCAAAACAACCACAACTATAAGATTTTAATACTGACAGCAACTATTTATTTTACAGTGTTGATGCAAAAGCGTTTTTATACTACTGCTTGTCTTGCTTTTAATATCTTCTTGTAGAAGTGGTGAGTAGGAATAGAGAATGTTTGAGGCTTATGAAAATAAGCGCGCACACACACATATATACCAAAGAAAACAGAAAGCTGTTGACTTTTGGGCATACAGTTCTTTAAACGCCACAGAACACTATTGTAGAGGAAGAACAGACATTGCAGCTGGCTGATAGCAAGAGAATAAAGTAATGCTACAGAGGTGAGGGGTTTTTTTGGTCTTTAAGGATTTCTATACGAACACACACGCAGTATGTATATTTGTATGAACTGGATGTTGTAACATGAGTGTGGGTGAAGTAGCTTCACGTATGTTGCCAGTTACATCCCTTCAACTCAAATTCAAGTGAAAAGAAAGAAATAATCTTTTCAGTGAGGAGTTAAAGTACCACACTTGCACTGAAATTGGTCTTCTCTAACGCTTCAGATACTTGATCACTGGTGTGATTGCTTTTTAGTAAGAGTTCACCGGGGGCTCTGAGTTCTTAGTGGAAAAACAGAAATAAAAATTGTGAAGTTATACATCGTAGGTACATGGCTTGCAAGATGCAGTGCCAATAAGAGAAAAAAAGCAACTTGTTAGTGAACTTACTGGCTATAACTTTTTGGAAAAAAGAACATCAGATCTCCAGATGAAAAAAAGGAAGCTGTTTAATGCCTCTAATGTGATGAGAAATTATATATACGCTAAACTACTGATCTCAGAAGATTCATTTCTAATCCTGACAATTTAAGTAGGGACAATTGCAGAGCTCAAAGTAAGACAAGTGCATGAATTACAGTCAAGCTGGACTTGTCAAAACCCCCCCTACCCAACAGCTCGTTCTGGATAATACTAAAATTTCAAAACAGTTAATTCTAATGTTTGCCACTTTAACTTCTAACTTCTTGTAATACTGGAAATGAATAGTCTTTACAGGGTGTGTTATCTCCCTTTATATGTTATGTCCCATTGCTTGTGGGATGAGTAAAGCCAAGAGCTGAAACCACATACACGAGGTCATAAGGAGTTTGTGTTGAGGAAATGATCTGGATGCTTTTTCCTGCCTTGATTGATCATCTTCCTCTCAGATCTCTCAACAGTAGTAGAAGTTGCTGTCATGTCTATGCAGTTGGTTCTTGAATCAATGCAGTACAGTGTTTTATTAAAACCTAGTATCAGATATTGGGAAACATTCAGTCTTTTCGCATTAAGCTTCTGCAGTGAGGTTTGGCATGCCTGTCACTGAAGACCTGTTCTCCTTTTAAACATCTTCTGCATAGTGCATCAGCATACTGTAGCCAGATCTAACTGATAATTTTAAAGACAGTCACTGCAGCAGCTCTCTTCTAAACTACTAGCTTTCATAACTGTGTAGAAGTGTTGCTTACAGTGGCGAGTGTCTGGTTTTAAAATGTCTTAAAGAAATTTTTGAAACAACTGTGAAGGATGCTCAATGTCTGGACTGTGTGGTTTCTAAAACCAGAAATGATTATTTCATAAAACCTCGTTTACATGTAAAGATTATTCCATAAAACATGCACTACTGCTGTAGCTGCTTGCCCAAGATAAATGAATAACAAGTCCTGTGTGCCCTGTAAAAACTGTTACAGTACCACTTAATAAAGGTTTTGTTTTGGTTTTAGGTCATGATCATAATGTTTCTTCAGTAGCCATCATGCCCAATGGAGATCATATAGTTTCTGCCTCAAGGGATAAAACTATCAAAATGTGGGAAGTCCAAACAGGGTAAGTGCACTTCTGGCTAAACATCAGCACCTAAACAAAACAAGCATAGACCACTGTTTATAGGAAATGGGCCACATAAATCCTGAATGTCAGCAAACATTGAGGTATGATATTGTGCCCTTTAGAGTAATTCACTTAAGGATTCTGCCTTAAATCATTAAGCACAGGGTCTTAGGTTTTAGTAGCGACTAATTAAAACTAACTGGCTTTATCTTTCTGGGAGCTATGAGGGTAGAACACCATAACTCAGGACCAGGTAGGAATATAAATTCAGTGGTTAACCACAAGTTTAAAGGGAGCATGAGAGGAGAGGAGAGAAATCTGTTACCTTTCTTGACACAGATCAAGGTCTCTCCTCTGCTTTTGTTTTGTTCTGTGGGTTTTTTTTCTTTGTTATCGGTTGGGGTTTTTTTGTCTTACTGTTTCATTCATCATTTCTCTCTTTAATCCATCCATTTGTTAAAGTTGTAGGTGAAGGCTGCCTGAATGACCTGTAAATCTCTACTTGTTCTTAAAATACCTATTTAATGCAAGCTGTCATGTCAACTTCATTTTTTCCTGAAGCTTCCTGCTTTCTACCTTAACGAGATTTGCCAGTTCTTAGCTGTCAGTTCTTTCTCATGTCAACTTCCTATCCATGAACTGTTTTACGGCCTTGTACGTCATCATCCAGGATGGGCACGTGCATGCTAAGATATTGTATCTTAACTTCTAAGAGTAGGTCAAGTGTCCTTAAATTTCAAAGGCATGTGTAATGGTTGTATTGCAAAGTTAATTGAGTCGTGCTGTATTTCTCTTTTTCGAATAGTTACTGTGTGAAGACTTTCACGGGTCACAGAGAATGGGTGCGCATGGTGCGGCCTAACCAGGATGGCACCTTAATTGCCAGTTGTTCTAATGACCAGACAGTGCGTGTTTGGGTGGTAGCGACAAAGGAATGCAAAGCTGAGCTCCGAGAACATGAGCACGTGGTAGAATGCATTTCCTGGGCTCCCGAGAGCTCGTACTCCACCATATCAGAAGCTACAGGATCAGAGGTAATGTTTCCAATGCTATAAATAAGCACATACAGATTTTTGACTATGCTCTGAGTAGCATTTAGAACAACTAAGCTTTGTTCTCAAGGTGCTTGGCAGATATAGCAGGTGTACGAGTATTTTTTGCTGAGTATACCTGGTGTACTCCATTTTGGCTTCGCGGGATCCATGCCTTTGTGTTTAACAGTAGGACCCTAGCTTTGCACTAATGAAAGTGAACTTTGGAGAGATGCTCTATTTCTGAGACGGTTGAGAGTGGGACTACTTTCACATATTTCAGCAAAGAAATGTGGAAGGTAGCTTATCTGGCATAACGTGAAGATTATAAGGATGCTCAGCAATTGAAAGGTGTGGGGGGGAAGTAGTGAGCCAGGAATGCAGAAATGAAGCTGCCTTGGGTGTATTGTGCTGGAATTAAGCTTTGACTGCTATGTCCTAGTCTACAAAGTTAATGATATGAGAAAGCATTCTTTAACAAGAATAAATCCCCATTTGTGTGATCACAGATACATCTTCTCTGGTTCGGTTACTAAATCTTCAAGAAAGGCTTACTAAAGGTCAGCAAAAATTTCCTTTTAAGGATGACAAAGTGTAGAAGAAATGAACTAGAAATTAACTCCAATTTACAGTTAAAAACCCCCCAAGCATTTCTGCCTTGTCTTCTTCCTCAAAAAGGACACAAATACCCACGGGGAAAAGTAGATACACTGAAGACAGGGACTTGTCTAGTGATGGGTTTTACAGGTTATTTCAGTCAAACTTTACCTGCATCCTTAAAAGATCCTTATAATCTTTTAATTAAAAGATTATTAAAACTAAATTCCAAATGTTCACTTCCTCTTGCAGTGGTAACTATCTGAAGTGGTGTCTCCCCTGCCCTCTGCTGGTCTGATCAACTATATACATCACATCACAGTGCTTAGCTTTGCACAGGCAGCAAGTTAATGTTAACCTCACAGTTGAAACATTTCAGGTTCTGAGAACTAAGTCTTTCTTTCATACTTCACATGATTACAAATAGAAATAAGTTCAGAGTAGGAACTTTTCAAAAATTCTTAAACTTGCTTCATTACTTTTTATGAAGAATGAGAACACAAAGGTATGTCTGAACTTCGTACTCTTTTGTCCTGAGATGTCTGACTCTACTTGAGCTGTGCCTGCAAAAAGAGGATGTCTTGCAGTAGGCAAGTGTGGATTCAAAGTGTTATTTGGCTTGGTGCATCAGCAGGACATACAACCATTTCTTTTCACAGATTGTTTAATTCCTTTCACTTTTTGTTTATTTCTCCTAGTGTTAGTAACAAAACACCCGTGACTCTCAGCTTTGGCATTGTGCGTTTATTAGCTGTAAGCTGTCATAAGATCTCGTTTTGCTACTAAGAAATAGCACTCAGAAGGGATCTGCTTCCTCCCTCCTCTTCCCTCCCCTGTCCCATATGTTCCATAACTTAAAACATAATTTTCTGTAGACTAAGAAGAGTGGCAAGCCTGGGCCTTTTCTGCTGTCTGGATCCAGAGACAAGACCATTAAGATGTGGGACATTAGCACTGGCATGTGCCTTATGACACTTGTAAGTTCATTGGTGTTTTTCTGGTGGTCAAAGCTGCATATGTAAAGCCAGTTTTAATGGAGTGAATTATCTTACATGTTTATCTTCTCAAGAGAAGCCAGAGTTATTGAAATAAGGCAAACACTGGAAATATACAGTTTTAATGGCTTCTATATTTCAGATATTGTCATTGCTGAGAGAGACTTAAGACTCTCAAAGTACACAGTATAACTGCAGGAGTACTGTGGTGTAGTTTGTGATGAGTAGCTTGGTTTGTCTACAGAAATGCTGATAATCATCTGAATTTTGTCTTCTGTAAAATGTCATGTTCTTTCAACGTGTTGGTCTTCCGGCAGGCCACGGACTGCTGTTTTCCAGCCTGTGTTCAGGCTGGCCTGGGTGTTGGTGCTGGGGGTGGGGAGCAGAATCAGTGCAGATCACATGAGGACTTCTGTTTGTTTGCCTTCAAGGACAGGAACTGACATTCTTGGTAGTGCTGATATAGATGTAATAATAGAAACTGAAGATAAACTTTGAGGTGTAATAGGTTTTAGGAAGCTAAATGCTCTCCTTGTAGCAACAGGGCAAGGAGTCACTCAGTTTGCCGTAGCGTAGATTGTAGAATGTTTCACCTTAAAACATGCCCCTCCTCACTGATTTCTCCTTATGCACAAGGTGGGCCATGATAACTGGGTACGTGGCGTTCTGTTCCATTCTGGGGGAAAATTTATTTTGAGCTGTGCTGATGACAAGACTCTACGTGTCTGGGACTTCAAGAACAAACGATGCATGAAAACCCTCAATGCGCACGAACACTTTGTTACCTCTTTGGGTATGTATTGTTCTACAGTGCTTACTGCACAGTACAGAGCCAGAGATACAGATTTTTCTACATCTTCACCAGCTGAAGTCGAGCACCGAGCTAGACATTCATGTTTTGGATTCCAGTGAAGTTTTGTGCTATGTGTATTTTAATAAGGACAGATATGAATTTTGAGTGTGCTGCATTTTTCCACTTCTGTTGCCAGTGTTGCATACTGGATAAAGACGTTAACTGCCAGGGTGTTCTGGAACCTCTCACCGCTGAGTGTGTAGGCATTTGGGGAGTGCTGTAGTGCAAATGCTTGCCCAGCAAAAGAAAAAAAGGCAGGGGTGGGGGGGAGCAAAATGGTCAGAAAAAAATACATTTTGAGTTCCTGGACATTCCTGATTAGTATTATCAGATCTTGGTAGATGTTAGTTCCCCCCTGCCCTGGCAAAACCAAACCAAACCAACCCCTCCCTGTTCAACAAAACTAGCTTTACTCTGGAATCTTCTCTATTGGGTTTTTTCCCTCTGTATTCCTCTGGCAGTTTATAGCTTCTTCAGTAAAGCGGTGTTAGTTAGGTTAGCAGTGGACCTGGAATTGGCTACTAAGGTTTCCTAAGCAAACTTGTGGGTCTAATCAAAATGCAGGGTTTCCGACTTCACTCTTAAATTGTTGAAGACAGCTGATCAGAAAGGGGCAAAGAAAAATTATGAGTTGAAGAACATTAAACCGTTCGCATGGTTGGCTGACCTTGGGATTGGCCGCTTCAGTTTACAGATGGCTTTGCTGAACCCTTTCTGCGCAGCGAGGCTTTTTGATTCCTCTTGGTTAAACTTCCCAGTGCTGTCTGCTGACCCGGTCCGAAATTGATTTGTATATATGAAGTATTTTGGGATCTCCTGAGAAACAGTACACTTTGCATTTTTTAAATACTAGCTCACAGCAAAAAGAAAAAGTCAAGTTTCTTGACTTCCGATTCTTGACTCTCTCTTACGTAAATACATGAAGTTCTGTCTTGTGGTGGTATTCAAGGGTTTTATCAGCTTGAGATGTTTTGGATTCCTCTCCGTTATAACTTTATCTGGATTTCTTTTCCATGAAAGCTCCTTTCTAACTGAACTGAAAGGAGATTTGCATGCTTTACAAGATGATAGCATGAGAGAATTTGCCTTCAGAATTACAGACGTGATGAGCTTTGAAATCTGGTATTTGAGCTGGTATTTCTTTTGAAAGAGTAATGACATTCAGTGAGAGCGGAAAATACTAAGTTTTGGATTCGTTCTTAACATAAGCTTTTCTTTCCTCGCAGATTTCCACAAGACGGCACCGTATGTGGTTACTGGAAGTGTAGATCAAACAGTAAAAGTGTGGGAGTGCCGTTGATTGAATTCACATTTGACCCCTTTTTCCTCTGGATGCACTCAGATACCATGGTTACCCATTGAGCTCTGTTTAAATAAATATTGTCCTTTCATGTAAATTATTCTGGATGTAGATTGAGCTTATTAAATGTTACACACAAAGTATTCATGCATGGTGAATCCAAATTGTATACTGTAAATTTACATACGTTGTCTAGAAGTACCATAGGTTTAAGAACATGGGCTGGCATTGGTCACATCAGACCTAAGAAGGCAGAAGTTGGATAATTGAAATAGGGCACTTAACTGAATAGTTGACAGTGTCGTTCTATGTCGGATAATTATACCTGTTTTTCTTTCTGCTGTCTGTTGGTGCCTGAATTGGTGACCTCATTTGGGAAAAGTTTTGTAGGGCTCTTTCAGAAATGTGTATCTATGTAACATCACTTAAGTGTGCTTAATAAATCTTCTCTAAGAATACTAGATAATAAGGCTGCAATTCAGAATCTTCTGAACCTTATATGTAATTAATGGAAATTAATTAAACTCTGGAATATTTGTCATGAAACATTTGCCAAATCAACAGAATACACTTGTTTTGGCCTCCTATCACGCAAGGGTTGGTATATTTATATAACTAACTGTAAACCTGAAATAAGACAACAAATCTTAGTAGCAGCTGATGTGATAAATGTATTTATTTTTTATTTGGTCATTCAATGGTTAAGCTGTGTTGTTAAACTAAGTTTAAATGGGGGTTTTTTTTGTTGTTGGTTTTTTTTTTTTAATGCTAGACGAACTTCCAGGAGGAGTTGTCCATCCCACTAGAATTTAGTGATCTAATTTCCACTAGAGCTTAATCTCCCAAATGGCTGCCATGGTACAACTTGCTGTTTGCTTTCAATGTTTGTTAGAGACGTGCAATTCCTATTACACAACAGCATCAAAGTACATTTCCCTCTTACTCACTTGCAGGAGGTTGGGATTTACAAAGGTTTCTTGGTTTCTTTAGTGCCTCCTTGGAAACCCGTTTGAAAATGAGGTTCTGCTTACCTTGACAAGACAATGTGGCTTGAACAGAAACGTACTGTGGTTTGCATATTGAGAAATATCTTGGGATACAGTATTTAAACGCTTGAAAGAAAGCACTAAATGCTTTGAGAATCAGATTCTAATGGCAGATACAGATTGATACAGGCTTCTACAAGAAAACCAAAACACCATCAACAAAACAAAGGCCATCCGTGGGAATGATGCTATCAAGTAAGCATTTAAAAACCAAATCCTGTCGGCAAAACGAGCCCAGCTTGGTTCTTAGTATTTATGTTGTTTGGTGTATACAATTTTTAATTTGCATATCCCTAAAGTTACATATTTTGATCTGAAGTGAATGAAAATATTATAAATTAGTATTTTAATCAGCATTTTTGTGACAAATTCCATTGTAGATAACTGAGAATTACAATACTTACCAAACTAACCAGGTCTTTTTAAAAATCCACTTTGAAATTTACAGTATGATGAAGTACCAGTCTGATGTTTTAACAGGTGAATTTGTGCTTCATTTTATTCATTTTGTTTAATACATGGCTTTTAAAACTGTCCCTTTTAAAACTGAGACTCCTTGACCAACGTAGGGTTGGCTGGAGGGCGTACACACTAAAAGGGTGAGGGGTACGGTGGTTAACTTCCTACAGTCACCCGCAGAAGGGCCTGTTCCTCGGGGGGAGGAGATGGATTTCGGAGCTGGGTTGCCTCGGGGAAGGGGCGGAGGAGACGGAGTTCTGATGTGGGGGTTTTTTGGAGCCAGTTTAAGATTCAGGCTAATCTCTTTAAATCCAGTGGTTTATGTAATTTTCAGTGTGTGTTTCTGCAGTTAAGCATGCACAAATAAAGTAATTTTTTGTTTGTTAGCTGCTTGGACTGGAAAAATTTGCTGCTTTTTGTCCTATTCGAGAATTCCAGATACACAAGTAGTGCATCTTAAAGTTCCTCAGTGCATCTGCAACTGTAAAGTACTACATCTGTTTAGTTCCTGATAGGACCTATAAACTTTATTTAAGTATAAAGTAAACCACACTCATGTACATAATTCATAAAGATGAATGAGAAATTAAAGGTACCTATTAAGTGGAAGTTGTCTACTGCATTTTTTCCCTTTAGCACACAACTATTTACAAGGACAACCAAGTAACTAAAGTCACGTAAGCAGCATTTAATTGCTTGTGTGAAACGCTCTGCGAAGTACTTCTGCAATGCGATTTGCAACCTTCTCCTTTAACAAGCAGTGAATAATCTCAGGGATGGTCCCGAACGGATCACAAGATAAAGCCCTGGTTAGACAAAAAAGTGAAAGCCACGACACAGGAGTTGGGTTCGTGAGGGTTTCCTGCAGCGTCGCTCCGTGCTACTACGCTGCGTTCAGCTTCTTCCACTGCTCGCGCTGTTTTCTGTCAGCTAATCCTGTGCCTTTCCTGTGATAACGAGTACAAGAATGAGGTTACCGGTTTGGATTACAAAAGAAATTCGTTAGTTTAAGAGGTTCGCTGCTGCTTTGTCACTTTCCTTACTAAAATTGGCATCGCTTAAAAAATACCTATGTATAGTCCGTCTTACCAAATAGACCATACAGGCTTTTTGGCTTAAAACCAGACAGACATTCCAGTGCCACGCTACGGGAACGTGCCCAGGAAGTCTTAGACGCATTCTAAAAAGTGCAACACTTATTGTGGTTTAGACAGAATCTGGAGGTCGATGTTTTGTAGCATCTTGCACTTTAGAAGATTTAAAGAAAAAAAAAAAAACAAACCGTCCTGCTTTTGTGTATGGTGTGACCAATGATGTGCCCGGGGCACTAAGTAAAAAGAAAAAAAAAAATAAATCTAGTTGCTAGCGAGTTGTCCGAGGGCTGTGGAGCACTGTAGTGTTTTGAAAGCTTTGGCTATAGCCTCACCCAGCCCAGTCTCCTTTATCCTGTCAGTACCCTGCTTCTCCTGTTCGCCTCCTCCTGTTTTTCTGTGAGCTGCCTGATAATATCGCTCTTAAATAGCTTTTGACTCGCGCGAAAGCTATTTAAAAGAAAAGATTATACTTTGTTTTTGTAGACGGTGGTGGCTTGATAATCCTTTTAATGAGCTGAATATTAAAAATACCGAGTGAAGGAGAAACGCACTTAGAATGAGTTATTTGCTGTCCAGGTGTACATAAAGTCAGTGTATTTAAAAAAGTCGATACCAAGAGTCTTCTAGCAAGAATACCTGCGTAAAACGGTAGGGATAAACGTGTTGGGAGCGGGGAAGTTGAGTCGGATTTACAAGTCACAACTGGATTTAACTGGCCTTTTTCTCCTTCCACTGTGTCATGTAAGTAGCTGCTTCCTTGTCCTACCTATCCCTCAGGCTTCCCCCGGTTCATCCCGAAGATAAGTTAGCAAATCCTTCACCTTTTAGACGTCGACCCTGGCATTGACATGAAGGCAAACATTGAATTTTTTCCTAAGGACGATGTTAGAGGTTGCAATTGGAGAAAACAGTTCCCAGACTGTAGGAGTTAACTGAAGCTATTGACACAATTTAAAAACGAAAAAAAATCAGTAAAGGAATGTATATAATACTGCTCTGTGTTTTACAGTAAGATTTGTTGCTCTCAGACTGTGTAAAACAAAATTTATTCATGTTTTCTGCATATTAAAAAAATCTTATTGTACCAATTGGTAAACTATTAAATGCATATAAAACTAGATGTGGTTTTGTTTCCTTGGATGCAAGAATTAAAACTATTTTGAAAAAAGCTATTGGTGTTTCACCCTTCAGATTTTGCTCCACAGCTGCTTTCCCTTTTACTGAATTTTCATTTCAGTCGTGCTCGGCTGAGGAAACGTGAAGCATTTTTAAGGCCGTTGGTCACAGCTGGCGTAGTCAAAGGTTTTCTTGGTTCACGTGGTGCAGTGAGGTTGTCTACAAAAGCGTGCGCGGGCCGGGAGAGGCTGCGCGGTGCCCGCAGCTGCTGGGACCGGGGAGCGCCCGGCCCTGTCCCGCTGCCGCCTTTTCCCAGTTTTGCTTTGTTTCGGGGTGGTTTTTTGGTTTTTTTTGGTGGTTTTTTCATTTTTCCCCCCTTACCTTGACCCTTACTTTACAGCAGACCTAACAGAAACCATCCCTCGCCATTTCTCTGCTCGGCAGCGCTGGAGCTGTGGGCGCCGCAGGTGACCCCCGCGTGGAGCCGCTGGCAAGAGGAGCCCCGCGAGGCGGAGGGTTTTGTTCTCACCTGGGTGCCTTTCGGTCCGCGCGTCCTTTGCGGGCGGGGGGGGGTTTTCCTGTGGTCTGGCCTTAGTTGCCTTGAGTGCTGCTGGTAAAGGGGTCAGCGAACTAAAATGGAAACGCGCGTTTGTTGATGGAGGAGCAGGGACGTGACCTTGACCGTGACGGGGGGAGAATGGAACAAAGCTGCTAGCAGCTACGTGCTGTGTAAGCGCCCTGCACGGTGTTCCTTGGGAGCAGGAACCGACCTGGGATGGGTTTTGGGGAGAGGATTGACTTTTATTTGGGAAAAAACTGAATTTCACGCTTTGCAGAGCCGTTGCCTGGGGCATCCCGGGGAAGGGGTGTCCCGAGCGATCGGTCCAGACGCTGTCAGGACGCAGGTTTGAAAGGAAAGCCACCTAAATATTTGCAGATGTCATAAGCTTATCAAAGGGAGAGAGAAGGACTATTAAAATAGAAGTTGCTAAGAGCAATCTGCGTAGTTGAAGAATTTCATTTTCCCCTTCAGCTTGGTGACTTGTTGATTATGCAGCCTTACCAAAAGCGGCTTTGTGAACGCATGAGCAGCTTCCACCCGCTGTTTCCCGTCGGATACAGCGCTGACCGGCAGCAAAACATTTTTCAGCAGACAGGGTTGACTATGAAAAGAAATTACAGGAATTTTGGTCGGTGGTGGGAAGGTAGCGATGTGCTCGGTGGAGCAGGGTCTCTCTGGCCAGCGCGACCGCGAAATGCAGCCGAGGTTGAACCGGGGACTGCTGCTTGCAGGGAAGTTGTGGCTTTTACCGTGTGTGTGAGGGCATTAAGTGCCGCCGATCCCTCTGTCGGGAAAGCCGGCGAGGAGGGTAAAAATAGCGTATTTCTGTGTGCCTCCTTCAGGGCTGCTGCTGGTTTTATCTTTCCCTGCACTAATTTCAGTTCGCTGCGGTTACTTCTCTCGGGCAGGGCACCGTTCGCAGCCGCGGGAAGAGCTGAGCTCCGTGACGAGCCCGGTCCGAGCGCTCCGAGGAGGCGCAAGGGAGGCGTACGAGGAGCCGTGCCGAGCGGGACCGGCGCTGGCCTGGCGCAGGCGAGCTGTCCCCGGGTCGCTCCCCTCGCCGTAGTTCTTCTCCGTTCGCTTTTACTTAAGAACTTGTGAACTGAGTACCTGAGACCACCCGAACCCCAGAAGAGGTAAAAAGAATTACAGAATATTTGTTGTTAAACGCAGTTATTTAACAACTAACGATGGCATCCAGGCTGTGCAGCCTGATGAGCCGGGCTTTGCCTCCTTCAGCTCCATTTCACGTTTACAAAACCGCTGCGTGCGCGTCGCTGGGGAAGGAAGGCGGGGAGAAGCCTGGGCTGGGTGCGGAGAATATTTGCGGGCAGAGGAGCGCGGGACGGGCACGGCCGCTGCAGCGTGGCATCGCATGGCCGCAGGCTGCAAAGCCCCCGCCTCTGCCCGCTCCGGGCTCCGGCGCACAATGGCTCCAGCGCTGGGGCCCAACACCTCGCACCGGACTGTGAAGAAACCAGTAAGTACCTAAAATAGTTCAAAAAGCTTTTAATGGACTGAAAGACACTAGTAAAAGAAAAATCTTGTAGGAAAGATGCACTGTAGTCATTTATTGATTGCTTTCCAGGAAATTCAGAATTTTTCTAATAGGAGCGAGGTCTTTTGCAGTAAAGACTCGTGCCTTGTCGCCGCTCCCCTCCTTCCTCCCCCCAACAGTACAAATACCTGCCGTAGTACAGGGTACAGAGCACAGTGACAGCACTTGTTCTCCAGAAGGTCAGTAAAAGAAGCAACGCAAATTAGCAGAGGGCACTATCGATGCCAGACACCCGAGAGAGCAGAGCGAGCCTGGACTCCTTGGGCAGCACAGGGCGGCTGGGGACTAGCGCTCGGGAGTTGCTCTACAGCTCGAGCTGTTTGGGAAGAGACATTCACCTCTGTCGGCTCACCGCGGCCTGCAGCGGCCGCCGGCGCGGCCAGGGGAGCGCGGGCTGGTGGCTGGCCCCCGCCCCGGGCCGCGTCTGCGACGGGGAGGGGAGGGTTGAGTGGCATCTGCCATTTCAGCAACGTCCATTGCCAGCAATGGAAGCTCCCCTGGCAACAATCGCAAAACCAGTGTGCAAAAAAATTAGTTAAGAAGGTACTAATTAGCCATAGGTGTCAGTGCTGCGGGAATTTTAGTTCTTATTTACGCTCCCTCCCCGAAGCCTAGGAATTGTTGTTGTGGGAAATGGAGGATTCCCATCTGGTTGGGCTTGGTTCAAGTCCACCAGCTCTGCTATTGCAAATGAGACCAAGTCCCTATTTCTGACTTCTCCTCCCCTCCTTTAGCAGGGCCGTGGGTTCCTGCCAGCTCCCTCCCTTCAGCCCTCCTTCGAGGCCACTGCCAGTCTCTCCTAGGCACTGGGGTTTCCATTGCAATGGAAGTTTGTGCGCTTTTTTAAACATCACGCCCTCACTCTTTGGATACAGCATCCTAACGTACTCAGCTGCGGGCAGAGCAGAGAGGTGGAACTGTGAGTATCATTCATATATATATATATATTTATATATTTTTAATCTCTATCTATATCTTTACCTTGAAAATTAGAATGTGAATGTTACAAAACCCCACTGAATTGCCAAACTGCCAACCGAAAGTAGAAAAAATGGTTAAAGGAATCCAATGGCTATATCCTGATGTAGAAAAGGCTGTACATTCCCCCACTTACACGCAGACGTACAGGCGTCGGTCAGCTGAGCAATACAGATATGGCTGCTTAGTCTTCCTTAGCACAAACGGGGAGTGGTGGGGGAAAGAAATCTTTTGGCTTGGAATCCACGTTTTACAAGAACACCGAGCAGTGGATGGGGCTGGTTTTGTACTGGTTTAGCAAAGCAGTGTCCTTAGTCAACATAAAAATGACCTGAGAAATGTTACATACCTCAAGACAGTTCATTTGGAATTCGTATGTACAAAGTAGAAATAACTGATGATATGTGCACACACACAACACGTACACGCGCACGCAGGCACGACGGCCTCTGGCTGCGCTCACCTAGGATGGGTCTCGTACGCTGCTGCATCCCGGCCACCTTCCCCTGCGCGGGCAGACACAAGCTCACTCAGACAGATTACATTTCTCAGATTAGTTCTTTGCATTGTGTATTAATTGTACCAGTGCAATAACATTGTCAAAAAAGGAGGAGCTGCTCCAGGGGAGTCCGAGACCCTGGGTCAGATTCAGAAAAGGGTGGTTTAAACTTTTTTTTTTTTTTTTAAGCGAGGTACGCGTTAAGCAGAGCTCTGTGTTAAGGGGATCTCAGCAGAAGGCGTGCTTGGCTCAGCCTCTTTCTCCTCCGCAGCTTTGTCCTCTGGTTCCAGCTGTTCGCCACTTTTTATGCTTTCTTGGAGCTGCTGGCGTCGCTGCACCTCTGCTTTAAGGTTCTCCAAGTCTTTTTGGCTGAAGGGGAAAGCAGGAAGGGGAGCAAACGTTAGACCAGCGTTGGGAGCGGGGCGAAGCACAGGGACAGGGCAGCGTTCAACAGAACGGGACGTGCTCCCAGCGCTCGCCCTCGTCCTGCCAGCGGCCCGGTCCCACGGCTCGGCAACGCTGGGTGCTTGGTTCGCCAGCTGGTTTTGAACCGGGAGGCACCGGGAGGTGACCCACCCGTGGCCCCTGAGGTTAATTTGGCTGTGTCCAGGCAGCCTCCAGCTGCTTCTGGCAAGATTTTACCATCAGCGATGATTTATAGCCTTAGAACGATACAGTCTCAGCTCAGGCCATCTTTTTCCACCACCCCCCCAATCAAATTTTCAACTAAAAGTCTAAGAGATAATTTATAATAAATGAAAAAAGACCATTTTAAGAGTACTGCTGTTTATAGTGGTCTTAAAGATGATGATGATAATCAGGGCTAGTATTACCGTTTGTGTTCTTTGTAAGCAAACCCTGGGGAGCTGGGGAGGGAACACCTCCGCGCTGCACCCGGAGCGGCTGCCCTGCGAAGCGGCGCCGGTGCCGTCCTCCACGGCTCCAGGTCTGGGTAGAGACCAGGGACTGCGCCTCAGCCACCTCCCGCTGCAAACAGGGCTAAAGGACAGAATCCCCGTGCTGCTGGGGCGAGGGGCTGCCAACGGGCCACGAGGGGAGATGCCAGCTGCTGGCTGCTTGCCGAGCGAGCCGTGGGGCAAGTCACACAACAGCGGTGTTGGCCACCGACGCAGCAGTTCTCCGGGAAGCTTCCCTGATTTCCTTTAGCGTCACAGAGCAGTTTGGGGGTTCAGGTTTTATCAGATCAGATTGCTGCTACAAGCGCGAGGTTACAGTTCGGAGAGGCCCCTGACGTTTCATGCGATGTTCTTCCAACCAGCAGCTTTTTTAGTGCCACTAAGGATTGCCCAGGGATCACAGAATCCTAGGAAGTCCTGAGTTGGAAGGGACCCCCGAGGATCAGAGTCCAACCCCTGTCCCTGCACAGGACAACCCCAAAATTCACCCCATGTGTCGGAGGGCGTTGTCCAACTGCTTCTTAAATGTTGTCAGGCTCTGTGCCGTGACTGCCTCCCTGGGGAGCCCGTTCAGTGCTCCACCACCCTCGGGGTGAAGAACCTTCTCCTAATGTCCAACCCAAACCTCCCCTGGCAGAGCTTCCTGCCCTTCCCTCGGGTTCTGTCGTTGGTCGGCAGGGAGAAGAGATCAGGGACGCCATAGAGCATCCCTTTGCAAGCCTTCAGGGGACCCAGCACCTTCAAAAGCCATTTTCATGCAGAAGTGACAGCTTCTGCCGTTATTTGCCCAGTGCTGCCTGAAGGGAAGAGGTACCCGAGATCACTGGCAACTCCCCATTTTGGGTCGGTGACTCAATGCAAAGGGAAGCATTGCATTTATGCTATTGCTGGAACAACGATTACACGAAAAGACTACTTGATTTCTAAAGGTACAACACACAGAGGTGCCACTCTACCTTAGTGGAATGAAGAGAATTCCATTGATAATGTTGAGCTGCTCCAGGACACTGGCCATACTGGGAGCCGTGAACTACAGCGCAAGAGAAAAACAAGTCAAAACCCAGATAGAAAGACTCAGAGCTGCTAAGCAAGTCCAGACACCATTTAGCCACAGCTGAGAAAAAAAACTACGTCTCCTATGACACTCTAGTAGCTGTAAAGTGGCATAATCTATATTTTCTACCTCTTTATACCCATAAGTTGAAAGGCAACATCTAGAGGCCCTGTGGGCAACCTCCCCTCTGACCTCAGCAGGGCTTCAGTTAAATGCAGCGTATACGTGAGGTCAAAATGCGGTGGGTTCTTTTCTCTCCTTCGAGTGTTGTAATGGGTAAAATCTTCATGGGTTCGAGCCTCTGAGCTGGACACGATTTCCTGGACTTGACCATTTACTCAATTCGAGGTCCTCTGCCGTGAACTCCTCGGTTCTGTAACCGGTTCTTTGCAGCGAGAGGAAAACCCAGCCGCTCCCAGAGCCCTACGCTGCTCTGCCCTCTCTGCTGGGAGGGAGTCGCTGCAGCTGGAAGCCGCTTTCCCAACCCGCTGCTCGCAGTCCTCTGGCAGCCGCTGCTGTACGGCGTGGCAGGGAGAGCAGCCGTGGCACCAGCCGTGCACGCTGCCCTAGATCTGCCGCGGCGGGGCTGGTGCGAGCCGCCGGGTGCGCAGGCAGATAAGAGCAGCTGGGTTTGGCCCAAGAGGGCGAATCCGCTCCTGCTCCACGCAAGGCAAAGCAAGGCAGCCCTGCCGTGCTCCGCTCTGCTGCCCAGCCTCCCCACGCCACAAAATCCTTGGAAGGAGAACAAAGCACCCGGTGAAAGATGACGGCATGTTTTAGGATGAGGAAACCGAAGTACTTTTGGATTGAGCAACCTGCCTCCAAGCCAGTGAGTCAGCAGAGGGGCAGGTTTGCCCGTAGGCGTCCCAGGCTCCCGCACTGCGAGCTGCCCAGCGCGTCCTTACCCATTTCCCTGCGTGCCCTGCAACAGTCAGCTGCGCTCGACTGCCTGAGCTCAGGAGGAGCCGGAGCCCAGAACCGCTCTGGGCAGAAGCGGAGGGGACAAATGCTCCGTCCGCACTGGTTACGCTGAGCCACGTCTGTCTGAGCCCCTGCCCCTGCAGGGACCCTCCTGCGCCCGCAGGGACCCTCCTGCCCCCGCAGGGACCCTCCTGCCCCCGCAGGGACCTGCATCTGGCACAGCATTGCCACCTCCTGCCCGCGTGCACTCGGTGCCCTTCAGGAGCAGCTACACACAAGTCTCTGCCTTCCCGGCAGGCACTCTGGCTTGCGCTCGTTGCATGAGGTTACCTTAAGTGGCATGATGTTCGCATTGGAGCCGTTCTTGTAAATCTCGTTCATTGTGCGTTGAAGAGCGACTGCTTGCTGAGTCAGGTATTTCAAGTACTCAGAGCTCTCTTTGGTCTTTTCATGGTGTTCTCCAAGCTAATCAGAAAAGGGGGGGGAAAAAAGGTACAATATTACAAATCGGAAGCGGACCCAAAGCAGGGTGCACTCCTAGTCTCTGCTAGCTCAACATCCTCAGAGAAACTCATCAGAACTGGATTTCACCTGCCTCGGCATTCAAAAACAAACAAAAAATTCCTCTAGGAGCCTTATTATCAACATTACACATTTCCGTCAAGTAGGAGCACGTCTGCGGGGTGAGCGGCATTCCCTCCGCCAGGCTGTGCTGGCAGCCGGTGAGACGGCGCCGGATCACAGCGCGCAGCTGCGGACGTGTTGGGACAGACCCCGGGATGATGCAGAAGTTTCACCGTGCCTCAGCAAGGGCTGCGAGCGGGAGAAGGTATTGCCCACGAAACAGCTCGGCTACAAAACCAGTTTGGATCTGGTATTTAAGAGAGGTGGTGCAAAAAGAACAGGCCAGCTCCTTCCGCGCCCTGCCAGCACGTGGGGCCATGCCACCAACAGAAGCTTCTGCCCAGCCACAGGGGTACAGCAGGAGCAAACTTGCAGGAGGGCTATTCAAAGACTTTTGGCATAAAATCCAGGCAGTTACTGCACAGGGCAGCAATTCTGCCCCGTCCCTAGGAAGAAGATTCCCTGGCATCTGCTCAGAGCTGTCTGTAAGCGAGGCCTGCCCGAGTTCCAAGTTGTGGCACTGCTTTGCAGTGGCACCGCTCGTTTCTGTGGCAGGGAAGCGATGAGACAAGCGCGCAGCCCGCACGCTCCTTACCTGGTTTTTGTAGATGGTGTAGCCTTCCTTCTCGTGCTGCAGAGCTGACCGGAATTCTGCTTTGCTCTCGTACACTCGGGCTACCAGGTGGTGGCTGAGGGAAGGAGGAGGATTTAGAGGTACTTTAATGAAGAAGAAACATTTCTGCACTGCAGAGAGCACGACTTGAACGTAATCTTTAAGCTAGAAGTCTTAATACCAGCGTCAAAGGAGGCAGCTACTGGACTCCGAATACAGCACCCTGGTAGTTACTTCTCCCCACCCTGTTTGGGGATTAATATACTACACTGATTTGGGCCGGATTTCTGTTGAAATGCTGAGAAGCGACCTACAGAAGTAAAAACTGAACTGGGGATTTTTTCCTCCTGCACCCAGGAAAGCTGAAGGCCATGGCAGTGAACTGAATGGAGGCAGCGCATCCACGGGAACATCTCAGGGCTGGATTTGTTAACTGGGAAAGAAGGAAGCAGCCGTAAGTCCTCACCCTTCAAAAAGGCTCTTTTTGTTTCTTAGAAAGCAAAGGTGTGAATTATTTGATTATTCACAGCCAAAAGTAAAAAAAAACCTTCCGGCACAGAAACAACCAGCAGAACAGTGGCAGAGCTGGGACCCAAGTCACCTGGGCTCTCTCCAGCTGGGAGAGCTGCCTTGGCTTGGACTTTGCTTCCTCGGTGTCTCTGGAATGAAAAAAAAGATTGCTGGTTTTGGCAGTTTTACTCTGCGGGAGGTGATGAAGCTCATCAAGCATCCCAGTGCCACTAAGGGAAGGCAAGATGCTTTCTGCAGAACGCAGATCCATCAACTGCTGGAAAACAAATCAGGCTCTTGTGGGTGCTTAATAAGATTTATTTTCGCCCCGACGAAGAACAGATGGGTTGCAATGTGGCAGTAATAATTAGGAGCGGGCCAGTGCTTGGTTGATAGTGAGCCAGTTTTGCATTCAAGGACAACGCAGCCAGCACTGAAGAGCAGGGGGTATCTAGAGCAGGTCCTAAAGGTGCCGACCACTCGTCGCTCCCTTGGCAACACAAGGAACCGCTCGGTATTTTATTCAAATACAAGGCTTTATGGTAAAGGACAAAAGCAAATTATATGCTTCTCAAAGATAGCTCCCTGAGGGCTGAAACAATTAAATACAAGTGTTTACCTATCATCCCAGCCTCCCAGTATAATTACATTAGCCTTGCTCTCCAGCCTTCACTTGCCACATACGTTTTTCTACTGAGAGCCCACAAGGATCAGGGTCATCCTGACATTTTGGGGGCAACCGGCATTACAGCAGATCCCACGAGTAACTGTAAGAACAAGGGAGCTCTGTCTTTTGCGACAACAAACGTGGATGCTGCACCACGACCTCGACTCACGCAGCCCAGCAGTCCGACAGCTGGGGTGAGACTGAATCTCCCATTTAACAGGATACAGCCGGATCAGATCCCTCCCAAATGAGCGCACGGTGAATGTACTCGCTCTCTTTAACAGCACGGCGACCCAGCCCAGCACTCCACCCTGCCTCACCTTAGTGCAACTTTCAAAGACTTGGAGCCGTGATACTTGGAGCTGATGGCCAGCGCGTTCTCCAGGAACCGGAGCGACAGGTCATACTCCATAACCCCGTGGAGCACCAAGCCAATGTTGTTCTGCACAAAGAAGTCAAGCAGGCATTCAGAAAGCAAATTCAAACGACGCATTTATTGCTTCGTAAATACCACGACCACGCGGGTATTTCAGTGCTGAAAAGGCCGCAGCAGCCCCAAGTCCCCAGCAGACAGCACGTAACGCATGACAGAGACCATTCTCCCCCTTGGGAGCTCAGTCCAAACAACCCAGACAAAAGAGAGATAAGGAACTCTCTCTATTTTATGCAAGGGCAACGAGAACAGGCTAAACTAAGGAATTTGCCCAAGGATTAGAGGCGCTCGAACCCACGTCTCCGTGCCCCAGGGCAGAGCTCCAGCCCCAGAAGGCTGACCATCCCAGCTAGAGAGTCAAACTCCTTTTTTCCCTTCTTCTAATAGCACTAACTGGTGATAATCCAGGGAAGAAAAAGCAGTGGCTAAATATTTAATTTTAAATAGCCAGCACTATGGGCATTTTAAAGGCCGAGAGGTTTCTTGGGGATCAGAAACTTGAAGACACTAAAAATTTACTTACATCTAAGAGTGCCATTTCTGGGTGATCCTCCCCAAATACCAATAGCATGAGGTAGCGTGCACGGTACAGTAAGTTCAATGCTGTAGAGAGTTGGCTGTTTGCAAAGCAGTACAAAGCAAGGTGCATCTAGAACAAAAGAAGTAACCCAGCATTAATGGTTTTTATTTCCCGCTCTGTAAAGCGAACTGATCCTTCCTTTCTACTCCTTTCCTCAGCTGCACACAAATAAAAAAGTCTTCCTTTATGGTTAAAAAGGATTTCAACCACTCAGAAAAGTCCAAGTCTGCTGGCTGACTGACAGCTCCGCTGAGGTGTCCCACAAGACACAGTGCTGAGCGAGCCCAAGCGTTCCATGTCGGTCTCTCTTATGCACCTCAAGGAATATTTCAAAGTTGACCTATACATATATGATATTCTGATTGCGTTTTTGGGGGGATTCTTTCTCCTTCTTCATTTTTGACCTAAGCCCAGGGCAAAAGCCAGCACAATTCATGAATATAAATAAACATTCAGCAGACAAACGCCCAAAATTCTAAACTAAGTAGGACAAATACTGGCCATGCAGGACACTTATAATGCAAATACTTAGGTATTCGGTTTACAAAATCATCAGATACAAAACTTATGATGAAAGTGGAGGATTCTGGGAAGAACACTGCAGAAGGAAGGAGAACTGCAACTGTTTTCTAGCTGCAGGCAGGAATTAAGGCTCACAGACTCCAGGTGGACACGCGAGGTGCTGCTTCTCCCCCGGCACCCTGTACTCACGTATTCTTGAATCGTGTTGGGATGTTCAATACCCAGGACCCTCTCGCTCATTAGCACCGCTTTCTGCTGATTACTTAAGGCCTAAACAGAACAGAAGACCCGAGAGCAAGTCACACAGTGCCATGCACTTGAGCAAGCATGGGGAAGGAATGAGAGGACTAAACAGACCCTGCCCGAGCCCTTGCTTACCTCTGAATAATCTCCCATGATGTAGTTGAGACGAGCTAGCAGCCTCAGGCAGGCACAGATTTCTACATGCATAGCACCATACACATTGTTGAACAAGTTTAAGGCTTCATTGATGAGCTCGCAGCCCTCCTTCAAGAAACCTGAAAAAAGTTTATTCATACACGTACGTATGTTAAATAACCCTAGTGCTACTGGAGAAGCGTGCTGCCTGTGAAGTGGAAACGGCAGTGGGATGTGTAGCCATAGGTCACTGCCTCGTGCAAGGACTAAAATCTAGAAGGAAACTGCTGCCCTGCATCCATCCTTGCTCATTGCTGGTATCTTTATAGCAGGCGTGGGTTTCAGATGGTCCTGGAGACCACGATTCTCTACCAAATGGGGTGGGCGGGGGTATAGTGGTGGAGGGCAGCGGGCCATGCCACACGTACCCTGCTCTTCCTTTTATCAGCAGTCGCCTCAAGAGGCAGAGGCAGGTTGGGTCTGTACCTTGCTGAACCTTTGCTTGCCCGCTCTGGAAGAAGTGGAAAGCATCCGAGGCTTTGGGGTTTACGTGCTTCACTACAGGGAAGATGTTGAGAATATCCTCTTCCGTGAAGGTGGGCTTGTGCCTGTTGTCGAAGTTGTACTCCTTCAGCAGTATCTGGAGGAACCAAAAGACCAGAGGTCACGGTCACCGCTTTCACAGGTACTTGGCAAGAGAAGGGGGGAAAGGAGCCTTGAATTCTGTATGCGGATTCACAGTCAAAACATCCCCTGTATCGCTACCTGGGGCCAGAGTTCTGAAAGAGGGTCACGCGTAGGCGTGCAACAGCACGTGCGCGTGGGGAAATCGCACCGCAGTGCCCAGGCACGGTCGTGCCATACTGGAGCCCCGACAGGGGAACCCCATCCAGCCAAACCCCCGCACCCAGAGAGAGCGAGACAGCAGTGCTGTGGGGAAGGAAAACCCCGGTTCTTCAAGTCCCGCTCTGCTCAGCCAAAGAGCTGCTTCTCTTTGGACAGGGAGCGTGCGTGTGCATGAACCCGAGATGTGACTTTGGTCTGTCAGACAGAGCAAGCTACAGGAATTGTATTCAGGCTGGCTGATCTTCCAAGGGAGATGCCCAGCAAGTTTACCCTAAAAGGGAACTGGATTAGAAATCTTTCCCCAGGGCTGGAACCTCTATTCCAGCATTAACAGCACAAAGACCACTGGGGCTCTCGCCATCTGTCTGAAAGGCCGTCCCTGCAAGCAGCCTGCACTTACTCTTCATGCTTCTCAGTACAGAACGCGATAGGGAAGGGAAGGAACACGCGGCTCTTACTTGGACTCCAGTTTTGAGGGAGATTTCACGAAGTAGGGTGATTTTCTGTAGATTATACACTTCAGCTGCTTGGTCAGCATTCTCACTGCAAAAAGCACACGCAAGCTTCAGCCCTGAGGTAAGTCCCTGCTCAAGGACATCCCTCCACTGTGGATGAAGCATGGGTCCCCGCACAGCTAGGTGCTAACTGAAACCAATGACCAACGTTACAGTGGTTGCTGATGGTCTATTAAAGCTTACAGAGACGCACAACAGCACTTTTTACTGAAATCCTACATGTGTTCTCTTCAAAGCTCGCTGCAGAGCTTAGGTGAGAGTCTGAATGCCTTCAGCTCTCGGTAACGAGTGAGCTGTCCCTGACGCGAAGGGATGATCAGTGGTTTAGCCAACTCGTCAGGGTTCTTCTCTTGGGCCGCTTTGCTTGTACTTCCAGTTTAACACTCATTATCTGCACCTTTCAGCAGCCTTATTCACCATCTGTTTCAGATACAGGAGAAGCTGTCCTTGGTTTTGGAACATAAGCTCCCTTCAGCCTAAATCATCATCTATATAGACGAATATCTTGTGACTACACTCCTTCGGCTTCTTGCCTTCTGTTCCCCCCTGCCCCGCTAAGGAGAGCTTTCCCTTCCTCCGCTGGTTTTAGCTGCCTTTGCCTCACAGGTTTCATCTCATTTCAAATTTTCACTTCCCCCTGCGGCTCTTTGCCCGATTTCTTTCCATTATAAGCCTGTAAAACTCCCTCAAGAGTACAGATTTCTATTCAAACAGAAAACAAGTCAAAAGGCAGGTCCTATTAAAGAACAATAAGAGCTACAGACATGTGGCAAGAGTCCGGGCCCAAGCGAGGGTAACTGCTCTGCTTACCATTCGAGTCTAAAATCGAAGTAGTTCTTTGCTTCTGAACAAATGTTCTTCCAAAGCTCCTGAGGGGTCATGCTGGCCCATGCGGTGTTATCGGCATTTCCAAGGTTCCTGTTTTTCCTTTTCTTATTCTTTTTCTTGGAGACCAGCTCATCAGCTGGAAGATGGGCAATGGGATTTGGAAAGGAGCTTAGAAAGCAATTGAGGAAGTGGCTGATGGCTGCTGATAAACCCGACAGCTCCACGCCCTACAGCGAGACACCGAAATCAGTCGTGGAAGACACCTGCCATCACACAGGCACTACTCCGACCCCGAGTCTCACACAAATCCAGTCCTACCAGAAACAGGAAAATCTTCCAGAAATGGGAGAGGAAGGCAATATTTGCAAGTGGAACTAGCACAGACAGAATTATGTAGATACGAGACATAAGTATATACCTACACACACACAAAAATATATAGTTCCATTTCGGGCTGCTACCTGGGACAGAGAAACTAGAGAGTGTAAAGAAGATTTTGGTGCTGGAATAAAGCCAGGTATATTGCTATGCTATGTACGGACAGGTATAAGGATGCACGAGTGTTCATGCAATTAAAAAAAGCTTCTTAGAAGGGCAAAAGCAACACCGTTTAAGAGGAAAAGGTACTACAAGGAAAACAAGCTCGGATTTCACTTTTAAAAGCCTTCAACGTAATGAGTGAGAATCTGGGGAAGAAAAGCATGAATGATTACTCTCTGGGAAAGCTATCTTCAAGTGGGAACTTGTTTTCCCTTGCACTGTACCTATTTTAGCGCTAATGAGATTGTACTTCCCGTCGCTAGGCAACCCCCATGAACTGCCTAATGAGAGGAGAGACTCAACCGCGCTCTGTTGGTTGGAAAAAAGTCATTAGAGAGGACACACGAGGCAAGAGGTTAGACTGCAGGTCATACCTGGAGGTATGTCTTGAAGATGTGTTTAGCCGATCGAGTGATCAATTCACTGATTCCTATTTTCTACCCAAAGGAATAAAGAACAGAGATTAAGAGTCAGTCGGCAATAACAATAAAAAAAATACGCTTTGCTTTTGAAGTGGGCTTTTATCAAGATCTGCAGAAGACACGTTCTCCAGTCTTACCCTGCAGCTCGGAACCGGTTTGCATTTGACAGCGCTCCTGGAGCCGGGGAAGAGCCCCTGCACACCCACCCGTGGTGACCACGAGCCACCCGGTGCGGCACGGCACAGCTCAGCTCCAACGGTGCTGCCAGGAGCCACCGCAGCACCAGCCCAGCGCCTGCTCGCGGGCAGCCGCGCTCACGCCACTTTCCAATTTGATCCAAAGCCCTGACGGATCTTAGACACTTAAAAAATGCACGGCTTAAAATCTGACTATGTGTTACCTGCTTGGGAATCCCTGAAGCACTTCTCTATCCCAATGGAGACTCAAACCCTCTAACATTATGATTTGGGAGCCAAACTCCCCATCCACCACTTACAGGTCCTTCTCCCTCCTCTATTTTTGAAGCTGTTTATTTTTACACAGAGAAAACAATTGGCCAAGTTGGAATCTATACAGGGCAAATTATGTCAGAGGCGGTTTTAATTGTCAGTCTGATGATTAAGCCTGATGCTTACAAAAATGTGATCCAGCTGAGCACGGCCAGGGGTCTTGGTGATGAAGTTGATCACTTTGCCTAGATAACGCATGTTGATGCCCCTCTGGTGCATGGCCTCTGCTAAGGTAGCCCCATCCATCGGGAGCACCGTGTGATCCAGGCAGTCTTTGACCTGCAGGGTAGACGCAAACTTCAGTTACAGAGAGCAAACGTGAAGGAAAGAATTAAAGAAAAAAAATCTGACTGAGGAGGGAAAAAGGCGTTGCCTGACAGAGAAGGCAGTTTCCAGGGATGACATCTCAGTTACAAGCACAGCAAGAACTGGCAAGTACAGAGCACTGCTCAGCCGGAGCCAGGGCTGCTGGGTGCTCCCTGCCTCGGGCCACAGGCTCCACAGCCGGCAAAGAGGACAAATTCAGCCTGGGGAGATTCCGCAGGAGCTCTGGTTGGCATCTCCTCTGCTCTGGGATCCGGCGTAAAGGAAACCCCGTGCGGCCACAGCCTGGAGCCCCCCGCACAGCTGCAGGGCTGCAAGTGGGAGCAGCGCTCTGCCAGCAGCAGGAGGGAGAGCAGTTTCTCCAGCGCTAACGGGATGGCAATCCGCCCAGCGTGGCGAGGGCACGGGGGGCAGGACTGCTGTTTGCCGACTGCCAGTCGCACACACCTCTGTTACCTGGGGTTCAGGGTCACCCCGAAGGCTGACAGTGACCCCAAGCAAGGCTCTTTCGGTGGGCAAAGTGCTGTAACGCCAGAGAGCACCGCGCTACACGGGCAGGGGGAACACCTGCAGCAGGCAGCCCAAAGGAGTTTGTGCAAGCTCCTTGCCACTTCTACCACTTTTACTCTTATGTCTCAGTGGAGAATGAGCAGCGCTATGCAATCTCAGTACGCACTGGGCAGCTGAGGTGGGGAGAGATCAACTGTCATAGTAAACCAGCTCAGGCTTCATCCGATTCCCCGTGCAAAACAAGCAGAGGCAAAGGCCCCGTGGAGCAGCGCAGAGGACTGTAACCAAGCGCTGAGAACGCAGTGTCTCGAGTGGCCCAAGGAGACCAGCGGAGACAGCGACAGCGTTCAGCGTAGTTTAGCATATGACTTCCAGCGGTTTGCCTGAGGCCACCCGGGAACTCAGCAGCAGAGCAGGGACTCCGAGGACTCCTGTGGCTCGGGCAATGAGAACCGCCTTCCCTTTGGCATGGCTTATTTAACTAATGCTTGTGGAACTAGCGGGCTAACTAAAAACATTTCCAATTAAAAGACTACATAGAGCAGTGCACACTTAGCTGATAAGGGGAAATGGCACTTGCATTTTAAGTTGTGTTGCAGTGCTGATAAAGAGTCACTTAATTCACGTCACGGAGTAACACCAGTTACTCTCTGATACGCAGAGTACGGAGGACTGCAGGGAGAACTTGCCCTCACACATGCTTATGCAGCATTTTGGGTTTATATACTAGTGTATCAACTATCTTGTAAAACAATATCTTGTAAAACAATGGTCACCAAGCCCTTTTCTGATTCACTCCCCCTTCTTTTTATTTAAAGGCTGAGTAGCTGGTCTTAAAGATTAAGCTGACTACAAAACTAGTGGATTTAAAGTTCAGAAGAAACTTTCCAGCATGGAAAATCCCCTCCTACATAAGACCAACAACCCCTGAACCTCTTGGAGCAGAGATCATCAATTCTGCCCTCCTAGTTACAGTGCCTGCTGTACCATAGGCACGAGCAGTCAACGTAGAGAGCGTCTTGAGTAGGGAAAAGCTGGTATTTCTTATCTAGCCAGGCGCATGGGTAAGCATCCAAAACGCTTAAGACTTACAGAGGGCGTTTTTACAACAGCTATTAGCAAGAACAATTTCCCAGTTCACTCCAAAGTATTCATCACCAATTAGTCACAATCAGGGTCAGATAATGCAATAAGTTGTGCACGATGCCCAGGGTTAGGGAGGATGACTTACGTGGTCTTTATTGCCCCAAACTCTTAGCAATAGCTGTTAATTACTAGTGCCAAAAATTCTTTGTTGGACTGAGGTGGGAAAATTGTGCCCTGATGTAAGAGAGGAAATGGAAACCCCCTCTTGCTCTTGCACCAGAGCCGCTTGCACTGGTCACTGCACTTCGCCACTGGTGCCAGAACTCAGCTGCCAGCAGAACACAGCGTTCGCTCAGCAGGCGAAGCTGGTGTACGCTGGGTCAGTGCTTGCTCAGCGGCCAGGCTTGAGGCCAGCTTTCAGAGGAGACGTTACTGCAGGTCCTCAGTTCCTTACCAAACCTGGGATCTGGCACGACAGCAAGAACGCAGCAGCATCCTTCAGCAGCTGCTTCTGATCCTGCACCTCCTCTTTGCTGGACTCGGGAAAACGAACACCTAGGAGAGTAAAAGAGAAAAATGTAAACACATCAACTCAAAGACGACACAAGTCATATACAGAAAGCACACAGTAAGAGCGGGTAAGAAGTTAGTCATTCTGTTTCCCTGGAATTAAAGATGCTTCTTCAAAAACTCATCTACTCTACAACGTTTCAATGGAAAGAGCAGTAGCTGCTCTGCTTGGTTAGTAGCTCTGCTGCTCTTGCCCACTCATTCATTCTTAACGCAGCTTTTAAAAGCCCAAATTCTGCTCTTTATCTGGTCCATTCTACCTATTGCAAAGTTTTGTGTACATTTCCAGTGCGAAAGAGTCAACTGGCTAGACTGGAGTGGGAACGTTTCAGCAGATGGACCAGCAAATACTGCAAGTGCTAGAAACTCAGAGCCTTTTGCTTTTGCATGCCAAAATTGAAATAAGGTTTTAAGTTCTAGCTGCAAAGTTGGTGCCAAAGCACTAATCCTTACCAGCCTTAGAAGATGCTTGGGTGTTTCAAAACACACGCTCCTTCTGACACATTTATTCCAAGCTAAATTCAACTATATGGCCATTCCCCTGCAATCTGCATGCATACAGCCTCGGTAGTCACCCCCATAAACACTCTGGGAGCTTCTGTACTTCCAATAAAAAATACTGATTCCAGCCACGGAAAGCTACGTACAATGCCTGCGACTGATGCGTGCATTTGTAAGGGCACTGTCACCTGCTTACCATAATGTTACTGAAACAAACCCTGCCCTTCATGGAGGACGCAACATCAGTTGTTCAACTACAACTGTTGTTTTCGGTGTAAACTACTACATTATGATCAAATTTAATTTTTTCCCTCCCTCTGCTTCTTTTCATGTGGTCTAGCAGCTGGGATGCTGGAGAGTCGCAAGAATATTCTTGGCAGCAACCTGCAGACCTCCCCCGAGCGTAGCGGTGGGAGACAGCTTACTGCCTGCACTTGGCGGTTCGAGCATTGCAATCAATTACGCTTCTTTCTCTTTTCTGTATCTTTGTGCTTCACGGAGAATCCTGCACCATGCCCAGAGAGCCAAAAGCCAGCAATATTCTTAGCTACAGAACACAGTTTTTTGCCTGTAGCTGGCTGGACACAGCAATCATCTGAAGGAGGACTAAACCCAGCTCTTTGTACACATACCTGGTGAGAAAATATCTGGGTTAAACCGAATGTCAAATGACGTGTCACTAATGGAGCCTACAGCCTTGCAAGCATTTCGAATCACTTCTCTGCTTTTGGGATCCACTGGAGCAGGAAGAAAAATAGAATACAAATGAATGTGGATTGCAGAAAATGACAAGCCTAGCTATTAAATTAAGAGAAAAGTTTTGTTACTAAAAGCAGCAACGATGGCACATTCTGCAGAAATACGTTATAAAAACAATCAATTGTAAGATATTTGGAAAGGAGGATGGCTGCAAAATGCAAAGTCCGAACAAGAGCACAGAAGATGACCCAGAAAACCCATGGACCCCACCCACAGCTACTCAGAAATCCAGGGCTGGGATTCCCGAAGGTGTCTGTCCTTGCACGCTTCCCAGCCCTGCCACAGCCCGCTCCCCTCCACGTCCGCTAAGCCCCTGGCAGCCCAGCCCCGGCTGCCGACCCCGCAGGCCAGCTCGCTGGCCAGGCTCTCACTCCTGCGGCAGAGCTGATGGGCTCGCCGCGTTCACAGACACTCGCCCACCAATCCACCCAGCCCCCCCGGGTGTGTGTGAACAGCTCTATGCAAAGAGCTACGACAAGATTGATAGAAGAAGCCAGTGCTTACCCTGTTTAACAACAAATAATCACCCCAACCACCCCCAGCCTGGCAGTGACAGAGCCCACCAGCTAGGGCAGGAGGCCTGGGCTGCTTCTGGTGCTGAGGATGAAATACCTGTTCCATCATCAGATGCAATGGTCTCAGCAAGCTCTTTCACCTGATCAAGTCCAGTCACGTTATCATCTATTTTACCATCCTCTGACTCAGACTTCTCGCTGTCTGCAGTACCGTTCTCTGGAGAGGCGCCATTTTCCAGCGCACCTGAGCTCTCCTGCTTGTTGGCTTTCTGCTGCATCAGCTGCAGTGCAGCCAGCTTCATGAATAAGAGATACCTACAGTAAAGGAAAAGAGGAATTCAGCACAGCAGGAGAATCCAAGAGGATCGCCACTGCTCTGCGAGGAGAAACCTCACAAAGTTAGCATTACAGACCACACAGTTTCCCTGTGGAGAGGCAGGATGTACACCCTCTTCCCATGAGCTTTCCAAAAGGAGTGCACATTAGTTTATCAGAAGAAGCAAAAAAAGTGGGTTTTCATTACTCATAAATGGGAAACTCATCTCCTTGCAGTGGTTACAAATTGCTTTCCACACGCAGCATCGGCAGACAGCTCGGGAAGACTCTCGCTGCCAGATGCACAGGACCAGTCGAACACAAACCGGCAGCAATTTTGCCAGGAGACCTTCGCAGAGAGAGGCCCGGCCTCTGCTAGCCAAGGAGCAGCAGCAGCAGCACCCTACGGCCACGGTCCTGCAGGCTGCTGGTCTGGAAGCTCTCCCAGGGAGCAGCAAAGCCTGCCTGCAGGCACGTGGCAGAACTGGGAAGGGTGCTGGCTGCAGAACCGGTTGCTCAGCGGGCAGGGCTCCTCCGTCAGCAACTGGAGGGCTCGTCTTCCCGGCCAGCGAAGCACAGGCTCTGACCATCTGTGACAGCAGAGCACCTGCACCCTCCGCATCAGAAGCGGGAGCATTAACCTGCTTCCAGCACCATGCAGCTGCACCACACGACTTTGACTTGTCCTGCTCCCACAGCCCCTACTTCCCCACCTGCACTGAGTGAGCCCAAATGCCAACACATCCCACCACAAAAGTGCCCACAGCAGTTCCCATAGGTCATTTTTTTCCAGCCTCTTGGAAAAAGAGGTAGCATTCAAGACATCTGGACAGCCTTAAAGAGAAGCATAAATCCTTCCCGCTCCCTAGCCATCAGGTGCATGGGATATCTGCAGGGAAAGAAGAACTTCTAAATGTTTGGACAGGAAACAACAAAAACAGATCTGGAGACTAAAAAGCAAACCACCTCTTTCCCTGGCTCCCTGTAACCCTGTCAGAATCCCTACTGTTTTCATCTCTCGTTAATTAAGTTTCTATAATTGCACCTGTAGGGCCAAGCAATGTTCCGGGAAATCAGCTGCCCACTTCTGGGAGCTCTGTTGTGATGTCCCTGGGACAACGCAGCATGGTCCTGGCTTGGACCGCTACCAGTTGCGGGTGGAAGAAGGGGGGAGCTCAGCTCACCTGTGCTCTACAAAGGCATCAACAAGCTCTTGCCGGAGACAGCAAAGCTTGTGTCTGTGCTGCTTGGGGAACCCCATTTTCTTACATTCCTCTGGCATCTCCTCCCCTTCAACAGGCAGGAAGTTTAGATCTGGAGGGAAAGTGCGGAGAAGGTCCAGGATGTAGTGGCGTCCGTCGTTGCCAATAATGCCTTTGCACTCCACCGAGGAGCACAGCTCCACTTCCTCATTCTTGTCGTTGAGGACTTTGTGCTTCTGGATCTTCAGCGGCCTGCTGGTCTTCTCCAGCAGCTCCAGGTATTTCGGGTGCGAGACAACTGTCTTGCCAAAGTCTATTGACCCATAGATGACGCTCTGTTCCTGCTCCCGTTCCAAGATGCCAGGAATAATAGACTGAGCTGTCACCCTGTAACCTCTGTAATCCACCACCACAGTCCCCAGCGTGTACAGCCCTTCTACATCCACAGCATTATAGGTCCGCACACCATTGAGATCATTGGTAGGAGCTACGTAAGCAGCAACATCTCCGCCAAAGTCCTTGTAGTGGTCACGGACGTCAAAGCCCAGGCTGAAGAAAATGTTGTTCCAGATGAACATCTGCATCTTGGTCTCTTCACTGGGGTTGATGGCCATGACATTGCCATCAATGACAGCCATAGCACCTCTCGTCGCTGCTGCAGTGAAGTCGCTGTGAACCTGGAGGTAGGTGGAGAGAAAGCTGGGTAAGGAAGGGCTCCCACCCTCCCACCTCGCTCTCAAAGCTCCCTGCACACTTCTCCTTCACTCCTCTCCTCCTGATAGCCCTCCAGCAGGCAGGCAGGTCAGCTGGCTTTTACTTTTGTGAGCCTGGCTAGTGGCTTGGATACAAGCTCCAGGAGCCAGAGCATTAAGGATCAGCATGGCTCAGACTCATGCAGAGGAGGGCTTAGGTGTAAGTGTGTCCCCGCTCCCCTTGTCCCACCTACTCAAAGGAGGACTGGATCAGACAGAACAGCAGAGGACTAAGAGGAGGCTGCCTCAGGGGCAGCAGGGAAACACGGGGTCAAGGAGCACAATTCTTCCCCGTGGGGCTGGGAACAGAAGGCAGACACGTGAGAGAGAACAAGACCCCTTAGCTTACAAACAGGGATCCTCTTGCAGTTTCTAAAGGGTAGCCCGGGTCCAGATGCGATACGGGCAGCAGAGAAGGGGCTGCGTGAGGAGTTGCCTGCATATCCCAAAGTTACCTTGAAAATGGCTCTTTCTCTCAGCAGCCTCTCGGGCAGGTTCTTGCGCGGCAGCTCTCGCGTGGTCTGCAGCTCCTCGTTCCAGTCTCTGGTCTGAAAGAGTCAAAGCCTTGTGGGAAGCAATGCATTATGTAGGAAGGGGCTGGCAAGTCAGCGTTTCTGCTTTACGAGGCATTTTGTGAGAGAAGGGAGGGGAAGGGGCAAGAATTCAGGCTGCCATGGAGTACAAAGGAAGTGAATTAGCAGCAGGAATGAACACTCCTCGTGAGTGGACTTTATTCAACAGCAGCCTGGGATAGATCTTACATTAGCCCAGCTTACGCAGTGCAGTTTAACTGAAATAGCTTGCTAGCTCTGGAGGAGCACGGTGCAGGTTTCATTAGCCAGCACACTGCGATGTGGTCACACCGCAGGCAGACAGCCGTTACAGCCCTGCACCGCTCACGGCCTGCAAGATTTTATGCTATGAAGTTGCAACTGAAGCATTTGGAACAGTTTGCTCAAAGACACAAGAGCTGTTCCAGGCCTGACTGGCATGGAAGAACGCTCTGCCTTCTGTGCAGTGGTGCTTGTCGGAGCAGGGACATGGGATTTATAAAGAACCGAGCAGAAGTTGCTCCTCTCAGACCTTTAAGTGCTCAGGGAGTTGCAGCCTGAGCAGCACAGCCCCTATAGTCAAGGGCACTGTCAAGAACAAGGACTCCTGGAAGTTTTCCCTTGATGAGCAAAACCCTTCCACAAATACCAGAGCTCTACTTGTTAAATGTTAACCAGTTCCCAGTGCAGCTGGCAGCAAAAAAACTCTTGCCAGAGTTCTCAGGCAAAGCAAGACCAATACCTGTCCAGGTATGTGCTCTTCATAGCCCAGTCTAGAAGTATAAGCGTCTTCTGCCCGGACACAGTCCATGGCATGTTCTGCTTGCGGAGCCGTCCAGCTGTACACTTGGAAAGGAGTGGCTATCCTTTCAAAAGGGTGTCTCTGAACCCTAGTTTGGGAGTGAAAACAATTAGACATTTTCCAAAGGAAGATTTCATTCTATTCTAAGATTTTTTGCTCTGCTGCAACATCAGCTTCTGACAAACAATGGAACAAGACCAGGCCCCACGAGCAGCGCAGTGGGCTTTCATTTAACAAGTACTATACCCCATGATGACTGGTTGGCATGGGCAGCATCTCTCAACAGCAGTCTGCAGAATGACCTGGGCTCTCCCCATCCCCTTTCCCCAGTTTTATCCTCAGCTGTATCACCGGAGGTCCCCATCACCCTCCGCATTCAGAGGCGGAGGATGCCCGCTCCCAGCTAGCCACCTCTCAGACTGGCCCTCAGCTTTCACACCAGTCCGTATGGGTTGCATCATAAAACCAGCCTGCAGCACACATCCGCTAATGAAGTAAAAAAGCAATCTTCACCGAATGGCCTCTTGTGTGATCTGTCTGCTCTCAGCAGGTGCTGGAGTCTCATCTGTATTTACTTCTGGCCCAAGAAGCAATACAGTATAATCATTTTTAAATGGCCAGATAGTCACAGTGGTGGCTGGAGGCCACTGCTAATTTCCAGCCCTTGTCTAGTGCCACTTTCATCTTCTTAATGAGAGCAGAAGCAGAGCTCCTGAAAGCCACACAATGTGCCTGTCAATTTGCACCCTGCTGAGCCTAGGCAGTTCATTAAGCGGACTCTAAAGAATGACAGGCTTTTGCACAGGACCCACTGTCCTGGAGCAGAATAAATGGTCCCTGCAGCAAGGACAGAAGAATAAAACAATATGTTATTGTTTTGTATTATTATTATAGGAGCTAGAGGAAATTAGAGAAAATGAACATGCACGGACATGTTTAAAGTAATTATTCTCTCTCCACCGTAAGCCTACGCATAGCCCTCACTGTGTTACTTTCCCTGATATTTTATGCTTCAGTCTCTTTTTTGGATGCAGGGGAGAAGTACCTACTGCTCAGGTTACCAGCCCAGTGCTGCTGCAGCATGTGGCCATGCGTCACATTAACTCTTTGCTGCCCGGCTAGCTAGGGAGTCATCGAGTCTCCCAGGAGGCATGGAGCCAACATGCAGATTCAGCGAGGAGACCCACATCTCAGGAGCTGGTCAAGACATCAGCAGTTTCCCTTGCAGGAACACCGCAGCCCATCTCCGGGCCTTCTCTCCCACTGCACACATTGCCCTACGTGTTCAGTTTCCCAGCAGGGACAGAGCACGTTGCATTCCAGGTAAGCCCCACAACTGATGCTCCCACGGCAATGGAAAGCTGTTGTTCCCCCACCCTTTGCTTTAGGAAGAACCGAAATCTGTAAATCTACACGCTGTAAGCAAGAGTCCTCTGGGAGCTCCAGCCAAGAGAAACCATCCAGTGGGTAAGGACTGGGATGCTGGGCTTCCACCGGCCTCTGTTACAGTCGTGCTGAACAGCAGCAGACAAGTCACATCAGCTCTGACAGCTCCGTGTTTCGAGCGAGGGAAAGCCAGTTACATCAGGGTGCTGCCGTGACATTCAGTCAGGTGTTTTGTGGTCCTCGCTGCATAGACTCGCATGTCCCAACCACCCCACCGCTATGTGAGCCCGGAGAAAGCAGGCATTGCAATCCTTGCTGTATCAGTGGCCTCCAGGTCCCACAGAACCAGCCACATAGCTGCGCCTCGCCAAGCAACTCCACAACAGACTACTCGAGGCAACTAGAGAGGAAAAAGTGCTGCTACCGTTTCTTCTGCAGAGCAGAAAAGTTTTTTTTGAAGGTAGGGCTGATCTGGTTAAGTAGTTCCACCAAGGAATGACTGAGAAAACTGGGGTTTGCAGGTTTGGGATTGAAGTTGTATGCAGTAGACCTGCAAGAGAAAAAAGAAACCAAGTCACAAGCTGTCATCATACCTGAGACTTCCCATCCCCTAGGAACGGGGTACCTGAATGAGAACTTTCCATGTATGCACTGCGTGAAAGTCCTGCATAACATGCCCTGGCTTGCAAAACGGAGACCACGTGGCACACGGGCAGATGGGCTGCAAGGGCCCTCTCTCGTCTCTCCACGAGATACAGCTAGTAACCCTGCCCCCGGGCCCTGATGGATCACACAGCAAATTTAGTTTAGACCTTCTTCAGCCACCACCAGGTTCAAGAAAGGCCTGTATTTCTGTAGCTGGGAAGGACTGATTTCACAGAGCTTCCCAAACACACCCCAAGGGCCTTTGCTTAACCGAGAACCCAACGGTAACGGCACCAGCTATACCAAACAGTCGGTGCCCCCTCACGATAACCTCGTCTCCCAGCTGGAAGGCTGAGCACCAGACCTGCCAGGAGCTCACCGACAGGTCCCCCCTCTCCAGGTCCCATTTTGCCAAACTCAAAAAGGCCACTTGTTTCACGTTCATTGTGCCACTTGGTCTCCTGGGACCTGCACTCAGATGCGTACCCTTAGACTCATTACTTTTATTTTTTACAGATATGGGGGGAAACGATGGACTACAAATTATTTCTTCCACAAGCCAGTTTAACACAGAGCACTTCCACTTCATAATGAGACAGAAGGTTAAAATGTGCTTGAGTTTTATCTTTGATATTTTAAGCTCTCCTTCTCTTCAGGCAGCTTCATTCTCTTTCTGTGAATTATAACCTTGTATTTCCAACACGCAGTTATGGTTGCCAAAGCAATTATCTGGATTGCAGGATCAAGGCCACCCAGAGATGTTCCTGAGCTGATGGTTGCTCGGGTACAGCGGAGTTTGTTGCTCTGAAGTTCTCTCCTGTCCACCTCCAACTCAATAGGTCTCTGTTACAGTCTACTGGGCTGGATGGACCCCGCACCGCCCTCAATACAGCCACTCTGACAGGCACAGCACAGCCAGTTTAACAGTCTCTCATAGAAACTATTTAAAGGAAAAAAAAAGTTAAATCTGTGCCCAGCTTAGGAAGTTCTGACAGGCTGTGCTTTTGCTTTAGGGCAAAATGAGATAGTTGCAACGGTCAGGAAGGAATTCCCTCCCTGCTCAAAATGCTCTAATTAGCTGATGACATTATAGGATGTTTACACTTTCCCTAAAGCATCAGGCATTTATCCACTGTGGAGAAATGGTACCAGGCATAACGCAACAGCCCAATCCAGTATAGCAACTCCTACAAACCCATGTGAGCAGTGAATTAAAATAGGCTATTTTCCACCAAAAAAAAAAAAAAGCAGCAATTGTTTGTGGGTTCTTTTCCAGTTGGCCAGCACAAGCTCCCTGCTGCAGGGCAGGACAGGAGGAACCTTAGTTACTCACTGATTCAAGTAAAATCCTCGAGTGGATGCAGTGATACTGACGTGCCGATCCTCCACCGTGATGACATACAAATACATGAGGTCCCCGTGCATTTTCCGGTTACCGGGTGGAGGGTTCCAGCCGCTCATTGTCAACACCTTTAGGCACTGCAAAGGCTACAGAAGAAGACAACAGAAGCAACTCCTGTCAGCAGGAATTAATTCCCTTCAGTTACAGAGCCATTCGATGTACACGCCAGATTCCTTTTACCTGCCACCCTCGCTTAGTTCCAGAAACAGAGCTTACAAAAAAAACTGGTCTCAAGAGCATAGCCTTCCTCGAGGCATTTGCAGTCCACTAGCTTGCCTCGGTTTGCTGCCTTTCACACCATAACACACCGGTAAAAACAGACACCCTGGGCCTTTGGGCTGCACAAGGCATGGATTTCTTGCTGTACTGGTTTTCAAATGGCAGCTTCTAAACCGGAATCCAAGTGGGAGGGTATGGGAAAGCTAAGGGTAATTTGTAGCCATCTGCAGATCCTGTCTCCAGGACTTGCAGAGAAATGCTCTTCTCCCTTCCCTGCCGCCCCTCCCAACAAGACCGGCCGTTTTACGCTCTGCAGATGTCCAGACTCGGTGTCCAGTGTTTTGCACACAAGGTCTTGGACTTTATTCTTTTGGCTAAGCAGTGCTATTCCAGCACTCATTAAGCATCACGCAGAGCAAATCCCAAAGTCCACTTCAGTGCAGCTTTCAATCCCTGAACACCAGTTTGCTGCAAGGAATGTGCCGATAGCTGTTTTAATGACACAGGAGAACTCTACCTTCCAGTCTCTGTTCTGGGGCTGAAGGGCACACAGGGGTCTCTCTTTGCTACCTGGCAGGATATGTTCAGGAGGGGTGCAGTCAATTTGTTCCATTTCGGTACCTTTCTTCTTCCGTTTTCCACTGTCTAGAACGGACAGAGACAGAAAGTCAGTGCTGAAAACCGTACCATTCCCTCCTCCAGTAATTATTCAAGGAGGAATGCAGAAGTGCTCCAAGCGTTTCTCTGCACTCCTGAATGGTGTGGGACAACGGATGGTTACGATGTGTTTTAACGAAGCAAGGAGTCAGGGGAATGAAAGGACTGACCACACCAGGGAAGCCTTTTTGCCCCGTACCTCCCAGGTCTCCTTCAGTGAAGACACTCAGGAAGGACAATGAATTACAGTCCACACCGTTGAAAGCATCTGATGGGTCAAGACTCTTCAGAAGGTCCCGAATGTGACGCACGTGTATCCTGGCTTCTCGCACTGTGTATGGCTCTGATGAGCAAAAAGGGAGGAAAGAAACTGGAATTACACAGTTGCTTACTCCTTTGGCACACAGGTCTCAAAAAGGAACCACAGGAAAGGGCTGCCAGGTGGCCAGAACCACTCCCTATGAAAACCCTCACTCATTCCCTCCCGAAGTCTGAAGAACTTGCCTTCCACCACTTTCAGCAGTGAGCCCTCCTGCAGTCCTTCAATAGTTTTCAGCTCAGCAAAGTTATCAAGGACGTTGCCATCCAGCTGCAGAGAGAAGCAAGTCCGATGGCAGGTATCCTCACGGTCCATCAAAACTTGGTGAATCTCTTGCACCATCTCTTGAGGAGAGACCTTAAGAAGGGAAGAACCCAGAGAGTTATTCTCAGTCCTCACGCGTGTTCTTGCCAAACTTTGTCCCTCTGCTGCAGAACCAAACGCCTCTTGTACCCCTCCAGGCTTGGAGAGGCAGACGCTAGCTCTCCCTCCCAGGAAGATCACTTCTGTCCCTGCTGGGAGGGCACTGCCACCTCCGGCAGGGTCAGCCACCCCAGCTCCATGCCACAGGGCTTGGCACCCAGCGGTGGCACAGCCTGGCACTGCGCCGAGCACTCAGCACGGGACAGAGGTCGCTGAGGGGGCAGGGAAGGAATAGAAGGTGGTGGGGGAAACCAGGAGCTCTTCCCTTATCCAGCCACACTGCACATTTGTGGTGAGGCTTTGAAGGATGCAGATGGAAAACAGACCATTTCCTCCACTCGATCTGCCGCGGTATCCGCAGCGCGGTATGGCATGTCCATGCCAGTGCCACACCTCCAGGGCACGCCGCCTGCAAGCGCGCGTCTCCGTGACGCAAGAAACCGCCCCGGGTTTGTGCACCAGGGCTGCTCTCCTACCTCCCTGCTCTGGCTCCAGCGCCACTGACACTGCTCTCAAGGTAGGAGGACTCAGGGTAGTTTACATAAGCTGCTGTAAACAACTTGGCCTGCTATTATTAGCTTATTAAAACTAACAACCAAGGGGATTTAAAGGAGAAAAAAGCTAGTCTGAGATTCAGCTAGTTCCATGGGGGATGTAATTTCACTGCACTCTCTGCTGGTCTTCAGAAGATAAGGGTTCCTACTGGGTTTAGACTCCAGACGCCTCCCCCCAAAACGAGAGACACTTCATCCAAATGGTTTTCAGTGAAGTATCCAGCTAAATCGGAATATCAGCTAGGCATGTCAAAACCCGTCCTGATCTGGCAGCACACGTTACTGTCCACATGACACACGCGGAGCTCTCCGTGCTGAGGGGAAGCGGAGACTGCATCATCCCCTTGATCTTCAGGCTGCTGCTTGAGCTCCCTGAGCTGTGCTAGCGCCTGTTGCTGTACCAAACCCAGGTTAGCCCGAAGGAGCATCATGCCAAAACTGCTGGGCAAGCAAGGGATTTTCCCTTCCTGAGCGTCAGACCCAAAAATCGTGTTTTCACATCTCTCCTTTAAAACAGCCCCGAAGTGTGAAGGCCATTTCCCCCATGCTCAGCTCCACGCCTGAGTCCCTCCGCGATGGACAAGGAGCACCTACACCTCAGCTAATTCCCCTTCCCCTGGCTCCACACCTGGGATCCGGAGCAAAACACCCTCCTCGTCCTTGCAAAGCCTAGGCAGGCCCGTGTCAGACAGCCTGTTGCTCACATCTCTCCTTTCTTCCTTTTTCTCTAGAAGCCACTGGTCAGGCAGCTTCTCTCCTGCACCCTCCATGCTTTGCTGCCTCCTTCCCCACTTAATCCCATCAGAGGATGGATGAGCCAAGGAGCTGTGAGCAGCCTGAAGGTACCGTCCAGGCTGTGGGGGCTAACAGGGGCCTCCCTGGGCACAGTCCCTTGTCCCCTTCCCTGCCTGGCAGGCTGAAGGGACAGGATTGCGTGCGCTTGAACACTTCCCGCCTCCTCCTCCTCCAGCGCTGCCTCTGTTCCCCTCCCCAGCCAGCGAAGGGAGGTACCTGCAGGGAAAAGGGCTCTATCCCTGGCGCACAGATCTTGACGGTAAATCCCGTGTCCTGTATGACAATGACCTCCTGGTCGTTCCCATCTTCTCCCGGGTCAGCCTCCTCGTGACCATTCTGCCTGGCGTCCTTCTCGCCCTTGAGGCTCTCATGCGGGCCGCTGCCATTCATCAGTGCCACGCCAGACGGGTGCTCTGGGGGAGAAGAGAGGGATTTAGACAAGGTCTGAACAAACGGACAGTCCTCTCCGAGTGGCTGGAGAGACCGGTTCGGACAACACCACCGTCCCCTGGCCAACCCAAGCGAACCAGGGGTTAAAAGGCAGCAAGCATTTTATTCTGCACTTGGTATTTACTAGGCATAGGTGTGCCAAGCCCTTCCCCTCGCAGCATAATTAACGTGCTCTCGCTCGCCTGCGGGGTTTGCATCTTCCACAAACAGTGTGCGGAGAGGGGAGGGAAGGAAAGCAGGAAGGATGGGTCAGTGTATAACACATTCAGCTTAGTCTTAAGAAGCCTCTTAATTAAAAGAAATGGGTGTGTGGTGCTTTGCGGCCCGGAGGCAGCTGTAACCTCTGCACCAACATGTTACACGGCTCCTAACATACCTCCTGGTACGCTACTGTTCAGCCAGGAGAGAAGGGAGGGGAAGAGACGGCAGTTGCATTGCTAAGCTGCGCGTCACGTGGAAGCCAGGTTACTCCACAGGCACACAAACAGCTCCCACGCCCCTGCCTGCATCTGGCCACCCTCTGCATTTCCAAAATACTTTGCAGAGATCCCATGGTGCCAGGGCGAGGCTTTGCCTAAGCAATTTTATTCAAGAAAAAGGTGACGACATTTTAAACGCTCATTTAGACAGATGTGTCACAGGGACGGGGGAACTCTCTGCACCTACTTCATCACTCATGCAATGGTTTGTTTTCTTTTCCAATAAGGCGGATAGTGTCAGAGAGCTGATAAGATCTAAGAAGCTGCAGGTCTCCTAGAGCAGCCTACACCCACCAAACCGGGCTGGGGACCATGCTAAAGAGGATACACTGCGTTGTTGGACTGAGGTGCTGCCAGGGTAAGCTGGAGTCATGGGAAGAGCTGCCGATGACAGCTGTTGAGAGAGGGAAGAGACCCCCTTGTCCCCAGCCCGGGAGCAGGGCACCCCTCTGACGCGCCTACCTCCGGCAGCGAACGCTGGAAAGGAGCGGACATCGCACCTGCAGCGCGCGTTCGCAGCACGGCTGCCCCGTCCCGGCTGCGCACAGCCAGCACACCCACCATCGGACGCCCAAAGTCACACGTGGCGGTTCTAGCTTGGTGCTCCCAAGCGCCCGCTCGCAGGTGGCGCAGATGGAGCGGGCTGAGGGCTTTCCCGGGCACTGGGAACAGCCTTTCCGAAAGGCTGCACTGGGCCGGGGCGGCTCAAAGCCAGGATAACGCCCCGAAGCTGCTGAGCACCAAGCTGCGGTCCTCCAGCCAGCTCCACCTGGCAGGTCTCCTTCCTTCTCCTCCTCACCCCCTAGCAAGGCATCAGCCCCAGCCCCAGCTGCGCTCCGGGGGAGATGGCAGCTCAACCTCCATCATTTCTGAAATGCAGACTGGCGCTGTGGCTCAAAGACCTAGAGCTATCACGGCTAGTTCTCGCCTATCAGCCCCAACTGCTCCGGCAGCCCAGAAAAGTCACTCAGCCTTCACCATGTGTAAGAAGAGGGATGGAAACGTTATATCCCCTTGCACACCTCCGGAGCGCAACACGAGGCTGCAGCGACAAGCGCTGCTGAGTGTCCCTGGACGGTCCTACTCCTGCTCTCGACTACGACTGCCAACAGCAAACCTGCCTCAGGGACGACTGTCAAGGCTGAATTAGGACATGGTGAAAGAGCAAGACACAAGGGAAGCACACCCGTTCCAAAAGGCAGCAGGTAACAGAGCTACCTTAAGCAGCCTCTGCTGCCTTCAGCATCTCGGCAGCTGCTGCTCATGTTCCCTGTCGCTTTGCGTATGTCCCTAATGTGAGCTGTTCATTTCTTTGACAGATGAAACCACGGGCAAGCCAGACGAGAGGCCTGGCTCTGGCAAGCTGCAGTCATGCTAGAAAGGAGGAAGAAAAGCTCCACACAAGAGTGCCCCAAGAGATGTGGTTTCAGAAAAACCACGCCATGCCCAGAGGGCTGGGGAGAGCCCCTTGTCACACCCTACAGCCAGCACAGCCACGTTCCTGGACCGCCTGAACATGCGGGGATGAGGAGGGAGAGCAGAAAAGCTATCGCAGAAAAGCTACACCTGGGGCTACTAGCACCGCAGACAGGACGACCCGCTGGGCTCCCGAGCCAGGTTTGGTCCAGCCCCTGCCCACCCAAGCAGGGCAGGATCACTGAACTTTTTGCTCCTGCTGTACCAGCCAGAAAGGGGAGGCAGAATTTGGCTACAAGGAAGGCTGTAGCGCTGACCAAAGACCCAACTTCAACCACTGTAGCAGCGGCCAAGGGCAAAATCCAGGCACAGCCACAGCGATGCTGTCCCGAGACCCCCAGTCTCTACCTATCCACAACCAAGGACCTTTTCCGACAGCGTCGCAGATGCCAAGCTCGAGGTGCAGCTTACGAACGGCTGACTTTCGCTGGCAGCTGAGGCGTGGAAGGAGCAGCCCGTGGGATGTGCCAGGTCCTGTCTCTCTGCTCTCGCTCCCGGCCACATCGCCTGTCCCGATGCTCCTGCAGTCTGCCCTGCGCCATGCTCCAGGCACCCTCCTATGCCTGGTAGTCATGCTAAAGGCTTGACCAGGGATGACTTCCAACCAACCGACTCAGCGGTAGCAAGGTGGGCACTGAAGCTACTTCTGTGCCGCAACAGTTGGCAGGATATTCCTAAAAGGGATGCTGTCATCTCTGAGTAAATGTGATTTTATGTCTTTTTTTAAGCAAGATTCAGCAGAGAAGGTGCCTCCACAGCGAGCAGAAATTAACTGGCCAGCTTGGAGCTGGAAGCGGGGAGGAGGAAAGCAGTGTATGGGGACTAACCAAACCAGAAGACACCAGGCTTCACGCGAGAGCTGAGCCGCCCATGCACATGCTGATCTCGAGGACAACAAACACCTTCAGCTGCAAAGCAAGACAGGGAAAGCTTGCATGCAGCAAGGAAAAGTTACCAACCAGGACCACGCTTCTGCTTTTCACCACTCAGTGGTATCGGATCCCTAAATTACCGATTGTTTCAGAAATCGTAAGACTGTTTCTCATCTGCCAAAATACAACACGTTCGCACTTTCCATCCCTCTTTCCCTGCTCGAGTGAAGACGGGGCTGGTACAGTTCTGCACTTTGCGACAGAAGAGACATGTAGAGGCAACACCTTCATATCTCCTTATGCCAGAAGATCCAGCTCCAGCCAGCACTGTCTTAATTTTAGAAACAAAAGTTAAGCCTGGACCAAGAAAGAATGGCTGTCCAGCAGGTTAACCCTCTGATTTAAGGCCAGCGAAGGCTTTCCAGCGAGGTTTTTACAGAATGAGTGTTTCGACGAAAACAGCGTGTTTTGTTTCAGCCCCAGCTGATGGCAGCGCAGGCGAGCTTGCCTGGAGGACGTGTTGCCTGCTGGGTGCTGACTCACCACATGCGCTCTCCCGGCGGGGAAGCGGAGCCTCACCCGCCTGCCTTAAAGTGGGTCACCAGTTCTTACCGCCTGCTGCAGACCGGCTGTGCTGCGGCCTCAGCAGTGCCAGCAGGGAGAGCGAGGCGAAAGCATCGGGCGCTTGATTTCAGCATATTCAAGATGGCAGCAAGAACAGCAAGGACACCTGAAAGACACCTGCAGAGATCTCTCTCCTGTTACTCACTCTCAGTTCAAGCCCCAACCAGGCCAGTAGCTGCGTTTAGCTGCAAGCTCTCGCCCGCAGGAGAAAGCGCTGTGCGATGCACCCCGGACGGTTTCGTGGAAGGCGGCTGAGTCACGGGGAAGCGGTCCCACCCGCTCCGGGGGCGCTCCCCGGCCACTCCTCCCGCTCACCGCCCCGCTCACGCTGCCGGAGACGGAGCGAGGAGATCCCTCCCGGTACACGTCAGCCTCAAGACACGGTTTTGCGGTCTCGACCGAAGGCCGTGACCTCCAGGCTCCCCTGTCATTGCAAGGGATGCGCCAGCGTCCCAGCAAGGACCCTCCTCCTTTCGGCCCTTGGTTTGTACCCGCAGGCGCGTCTGAGGCTGCTAAGCTCCAGCTTGTGCTGGCTGGCAGCCAAGCTGTAACACGATGTTCTCATTGCTACTCAGAGCACAGCGTGAGCAAACCCCGAGTGCACGCAACGCTGAAGCGTCGGGAGAACAGGCAAAGCAAAACATTGAAGAGGGGAGGAGGTGGCAGAGGCACCACCTCACCGGGAGGAACCGACTGCCGGCACCTGGTAGAGAGGTTCAGTAAAAAGATGAAGTTTCATCTTTGCACCTGGGCAATGAGTACAGCGCCAAGGTGACAGCCCCCGTTTTAATCACGCTCCCTATTTGCGGTGAGCCTGCAGAGGCGGGGGGCACCGCGCAAACCCCACCGGTCAGGATCCCGGCACGAAGGAGGGTGCGCGCCCGAACGTCGCTGGCTGCACACAGTGACAGACGGCACAGATCACAGGAAGTTTTAGTTAATAACTAATTACTGTTCAAACAAATCTTCTAAACCAAAGCCAGTCACTAATCCTTTTATTTTAAAGGATCAGGTCAAAAAGACAGCAACATTATGTTGCTGTAAGTTAGGCTGGTCTGGAGGGAGGGGAAGCAACAGTACCAAACCCACGGACTGCTCCGTCGAGGAGACGTTTCCTTCCCGACATTAAGTAACAGCAGAGATTATTAGAGACACAAAACCTGAAAATTAAAACCCTACCTTTTCCATCACTGAGTTTAGGAGTGCATTTCTTATTACCGGCTCCCGTGTCATTCTGAGGGCCCAAATCCTGCCTTTCCCTCCTCAAAGGTGTTTTGAATTCGGAGCAGTGCAAGACAGTTTCTGCACGGTCTCCCAGCCAGCTGCGCCTGCAGCCCCAACACCCGCCGCTGGGCACACGGAAAGCAAACAAGGCGCTGAACCAGAAACCAAGCAACCAGCTGGGGTCAGTCACCCTACGCATCCCCTCATGCCACCGCGTGCGCCAAAAGACAGCACTGGAGACCAAAATTCAGCCACTGCACAGGGACTGAACAGAAACAAAATATGGCGACAGAAAGGCAAAATTTGACCTTGAGACTTGAAAATAATAACCTGAGTTTCTCATATCCTAGAAGTCCTGGCGAGGACAAAAGCCACTCCAGCTCAGTTACCGCTTGGTGCCACATCGGAGCCGTGCTGTGCCAGTTCGTGGAGAAGCGGGAGAGGAGGAAAGCAGGATGCGGCCGAGCGGCTGCCCCGTGAGCGGCTGCTCCCCTCCCATGCTGCAGCAACTGCTGGGGCCCTGCTGTCCCCACGGCGCTGGAAAGATGCACTGGGCAAAGGAGGAGAAGGAACATCCCATCCCTGCGCTCAGGGTAGCCATGGAGCTGCTCCATCCCTGCAGCTCGGGCATCTCCTCCCACCCGCACACGGCTGAAGGGACCCAAAGGCTCCGAGCAAATGCTGCTCCGGTCCCTCGCCGCCCCACGCTCCTGTCTGCGCTGCTGCAGGCCGGGCCTGGCAGACCCGCTCCCATCCCTTACAAGGGCCATGTTTGCAGTCACAAACAAGAGAAGGATTTGCCTTATGAATTAAGAAAAAAATAAGGAAAACCCCCTTATGTTTGTTTTGCTAACAAGGACAAGGCACAAACAGGTCCCTGTGTGGTACACAGCCTGGGTGGGATACCTCGCCACATTCCTCCTTCTCCTTCTGCCGTGAAGTTAAAACATCACCTTGCCTCCCCTCTCCTTCGTCCTCCCCACCCCACGGGCACCCGCAGCCACCCACCCCCGTTACAGCCATACAGTGTTTTGGCTACACGAAGCACGACAGAGTGCGACGCCGCTGAGCACCTAGAAGCGTGAGCTTCTTTTTCTTCCTCTTCTTCTTCTGCTGGTGCTGCTTTGAGGGCAGTGCCTGCACCCGAGCGTCAGGATCGCAGCTTGACCTGCTGCCAGGACAGGCGGCGGGGTCCGTCACTACAAAACCAGTACTTGCGTCCCGAGCCTTAGATGACACCTCGCCAGGGAGGACAGCCGGCACGACTGTCCTTTGGGCCGGTGGGGTTTTCCCCGCGCTCCTTGGTGAAGCAGAAGAAGGTGTCCCAAGGCTCCCCGGGGAGGGAACAGTACCTCTGTGTTTCAGCACACTATCCGGACCCGCTGCTCGTCCCTCACTGTGGCCCTGGCTGGCGGGACGTGCTCCAAGGGACGCATCCCCCCCGTCAGCTGCTGCCACGTGCTCCTCCCGGCGGCAGGATCTATGGGCTAAGCCGCTGTCCTCAAGTTTCACACAGCTCTGGCAGGCCTCAAGCGACTGAGCATGATCGACCAGCCCTGCCGGCCCTTCCCCAAGGTCAGCTGGAAGGACAGCCACCACACGGGATGCCTCTGCCTGCCGGAGCAGGCCAGCAGCTCCAACGCCAGGTCTCAAACAGCTCTTATCACAGACCATCACCGTTCCTTCTTCGTTCTTGGCCTCGGACAGGTCTTGGATGTATTCAGTGCACTTCTGCAGGCTTCCAGTCACCGCCTCGCTGGGGATGATGTCTGGGTAGGGCCCAGAACGCTGGGCAGCTTCTGGCGTCTCCGGGCAGACGGCGCAGCTCGTGGGAGGCTTTGGTAAGAGGGGTGACCTCTCATCAGGTGAGTTAAAGCTGCGCGACTGGAAGATTAGATCGGTGACATGCCTGCAGCAGTTTGCAAAAAGGCTGTTCCCCATGATCACAAGCAGCCTGGCTCATACAGCACCGGATTAGAATAGTTAGTTTTGTTTGCAGACATATACTGCAGTTCCCACAAGGCAAACTCTCACGAAGCAGCTCTTGCCCTCCGCGGCTGGAACCTGCTCGCCGTCTCACGCAGTCAGCCGCCTTCTCCAAAGAAAATTCCTACTCGGCCCCAGGGTGGCGGGATGCAGAGGACCAGCAGCTGACTCCGTGCAGTGTCCTGCGCAACCCGAGCTCACGTCCCGTGTGCTCGACAGGATCGGACACTGGGCTCGCAGCCGTTCTCCCAAAGTGCAGCCCAGCGACCTTCATCCACCGCACGCCTTCGCCCCTCTCCCCGACCGCCACGCTCACACCACCACGATATCCGCGAAGCCCAAAAGCAGCTCCCCACAGCCGAAGCTCTCCTCTCCCCGCCACGCCAGAACAAAACCAGCCGCGTATCTAACAGGTTCCTCAGGCACGCTCGCAGAGGGATGCTGGCCCGATCGCCCCGGCCCGGAGGTCGTTATAAATAGCCCGATCTCGAGTGCTGCACCAGTGCAGCATGGGACGAGTGCTAGAGCGCTTCAGCGCTGCCAAACCTGTAAGCAAGTGAGATGCATTGAATTACAAGGCGAGGGCAGTTACTATGGCACGCCTGGGCCCAGGCACAGCCATCCATACTAAGCAGGCGGGCACAAAACAGCCAGGCAGTGAACCAGTAAGCAGTTTCCAGACAAATTTTCTGTCCTCTCACCCTGCTCTGCCATATCAAACACAAACAAACCACAAAACCACAGAGACAACCCCCTACCACCACTCCTCTCTCTGTGCTTATTTAAGAAATCCTAGCAACTGAAGTGGGGATTACGGAGCAGGAGATTTCTGCAAGCATCAGGTGCCCCGGGAAGGCTGCAGCCAAGCAGATCTTTCAAACACGCGATGTGATGTGCGAGAGCTGCAGCCTGAGCTGACCAGCCTTGGACCCACCTGGGAAAGCCTTCGTGCCCGGTTAGCAAACCTGACCACCTCTCCACTCCTGGGCAGCCCAAGTTTCGGCACAGGCTTCCTCGGCAAGTCTCCTGAGCGCTCGACACTGCCTCATGGATGGGAATGGGCACAACTCTGCACTGAGCAGGAGAAAAATATGTGCCACATCCCAAGCACAAAAATCTCAAAGCTAGAACAAAGCCAAGACCGCACAGCTCGTCTGATCGCTTGCTCAAGGCCAACACAACACACGGAGGAAGGGCAATCCCTTCTCCAGAGCAGGCCCCGGGAAGGCCAGGAGCAGCCCCCAGAGCCTCCGTGCCAGCAAGCCACCTGCCAGGAGAAAGGCAGAAACCAGCTGAAAAACAGAGGAAAAGCTCTCCCCAGAAAACCCTGGCTAGCTTCTGTTGTCCTTTCAAAGGCAAGAAGAATCAGAAGAGAAGTCTCTCCCACTCCAAATCGTTTGAGCTCCTGCCCCAATAAGCAAGGAGCCCCAGGCACAGGAGCCACCGGGCCTGGGAGCCCCGGAGCCCTGAGACAAGGCACCCCTCGGCCTCGGGAGCCAGCACCAACTTTCAGATCACATCGGCATGGGTAACTCATGTTTTTCTGATGATTTTTGAAGGAGTTTAGGTGTACTGACAGCTTCGACTCTTCCTCCTTATCAAGAGACCTCTGGGAAGAGGTGAAATCTCCTCCTGGAGAAGGACCCGGTCGGGAGGTCTCATGAAGCCAAGCAGCATTTCTGCAACTCAAGCCAAAGCAAGTTCAGAGCAGCGCAGTGTTAACTTTAACACGTGAAGGCTGGCGTCGGCAGAGCAAACACAAATTACATTTTAGCTGAATAATAAATTAAACAAAATAAATAGTTTAATGAATGTAAATAAATTGACTAAATGAATAGGCATTAGCTCCAGAGATGGCCCTAGTGGAAACGTTTCTGCAGGACATCCCGTCAGGGGAGGTGGGAGAGAGCATGGACGCGCCTCCCTCTATCTGCCCAGCGGAAACCACAGCTTCCCAGAAACTTTCAGCACTTTAGGTGCAACAAGCACTTCTTTTAATAAGGGCCCACAGTGAAACGTTACAGCTGCTCTACCGCTGTCATTAAACTGAAATTGGTTATAACCCATCTGTGGGTAGAGGTATAAGCACTGCATTTATTTTTCAGCAGCTTTACAACGCTGGGGACTGACTCGCATGGAGAGCGTGGCGGGGCTGCAGCGTGCGGCTCTCCCGAGGGCCCCGGGCTCGCTGGTCTGGACGTCTCTCCTGCAGCATTTACAATCCATGGATGGCAAGTGGGGAAATTATTCATTCCTAGCTCTTGTGCAGCCGCAGTAAAATTTGGCTGGATAGACCTAAACAACTCAAGCCACATTCCAGCCTACTTAGGAGTTTGTGGCTTTTCTGTATTCTTACTGATACTGGGACATTTGCATTGCAGCCGTGCCCGAGGGTGTTCACGGGGTCCCACAGCTGCTGGCTCAGACTCTTACAAGCCACTGAAATGACTCGTGCTTTGCATCTGGCACCCTGAGTTACCCACGCTGTGCTCTCCACACCTGGGAAACTACATTTAAACCCATTTGTAAACTTTCAATCTGGCCAAAACTTCGGAAACTTAGTCCTGAAACTAGCTGGCTGGATGACCCTGCTACAACAACGTGCAATTCAAACATCACAGAAATCAGGAGCAAAGACTCGGACCTAAGGCAAAGTGCAAAGATCAGCAACAACAAAAACATCAACTGTGTTAGGAAGAGCACGTTTCTCAAATTTCAAGAGAAGAGAGTCGGATGAAGGAATCACATTTCAGACAGATACCGAGAATCAGTCAATAATTCTCCAAGTACGTGTATTTTATTCTGGCACATACCTTAGTTTCAGAAAGCTACTGAGACAGCGAGAGCCCAAGACAGTGAACTATCCCGTTAGACTTTGCGGGCTGCGGGACCAGCAGAACATCAGGCTTGCAGACAGAAGCAGCCGTGTTGGGAGGCAACAGCCACAGCTCCACAGCGTTGCAGGGAAGACTCCAGCTTCACCCCACACTACCACCGATGCCTGTCACCACAACCACAGTGGCTCTGGAGAAAACTCCACGTGGCACAAGCCTGGAAGGACCGACTTTGCTGGTCCTGAGAGCCCTATATAAATCTTAATGTGGCTGAGAGCCCCGAGACCTGCCGAGCTGAACAGCAGGGAGCTCTGGGTAGGGTTTGCAGGGGAGATCCGAGGGCTGCAACGTTGTCCTCAGCAGCTCCCGCTGCCTTCCTGCGCCCTGCGGCACAGATGTGCCGATTAGCCCGCAGCCTCCCACCCGGCCAGCCCTGTGCCAGCCACCCGCAGCTGCCCCGGGCCTGCTCGGGGCCGCGCACAGCCCCAGGGAAACAGGCTGGGCGGCTGCTCCCGGCGGCTCTGCAAAAGCGTGCTGCTAGGCGGGAGCCTGGGAAACTCACCCGTCCCACAGAAACCCCTCTGCCAGGGACGCCGAGCACCCTGTCCTGCCTCTCGCAGTGCCACAACCTGAGCTGGCACCAGAGCCCACCTTAACCACGGCCAAACCTGCACGCTGAGCTTCCAGGCTGGCGGAGACTTTGCAGGCATCAACACCGCTGACAGTAAGACAGAGTCTTGCCCCCAGCGCCGGCTCGCGGGGCACTCCGCAGGACACAGCTTGCTAACCAGCAATATCCACATTACCGTTTCCAGTCTCATCCAACCGCGACGGCAGGAGGTTAGCTAGCGGAGAGCCTGGGAAGCAGGGCTGGTGTCAGGCTAATCTGACCCGCAGGAGCTCTAGGCAAGCAGGGCAAGAGTCACGATCCTGCAGTTTTATGCTGTTGGACAGTAACTACATAAAACTCCTCTGAGCCTGCAGCTTCGTCAAAGGGCTGCAGTAGAGCTTTTCTCTTTAAAGAGAAAGGCAAACTAAGGAAATGTTTTTTAAAAAAAAAGAAAAATGTGCCATTACTCTAACGTCACTTAGCTGTGGGGAACCTTACTTCAGTGGCCTGCTTCGTGGGATTTTTCCCTCAGGACTGGTCAAGCAGCTGGGGAGCACCACAGCAGTTATTTCTTCAGCTTGAGAAAAGAGCTTACTTCTGTGAGTGTGGATCTATTTTCCCACCCAAAGAGGGAAGGTTTGTTGCCTGTGTAAGTGCCTCTATGCCGAGTTGTCAATAAAATGCCAGATAATCACTCATCCCAGACTCACTAGCGTTAAAAAGGTGGAATGCAACAGAAAGCTCAACTGCCAAACAGGCATGTGCGAGCTCCGCTACATCAACTACGTGCTTGCGGGAAACGAGAACCAGACGCTAACCCTTAGACAGCCCTGCTACTACTGGCAAAAAACTGACCTGCTTCCAAAAAGCAACAGCCACCACCACCACGGGAGCAGCCACGCTTTGGTTTTCATCTTTCGTGCTCTGTCCAAGCACTGCCCCATGGACTGGTTTTACTTCTCAAATGCAAATAATAAAAAAAAAAGCATGAACTGCAGACCTTTAAAGCCTCTAGAAATAACAACTTTCTAGTACAACCAATAGAGCACAACGCAAGAAAGCAAAGCGAGCGCTGGAAGGCGGCGCCAGGAGAGGGGTGCGCTGCCAAGTTTAGCCATTTACAGACGACGAAGACAAACACTGGACTCTGCAACACAACGCTGGTTTTACTGTGCATGAGGCAGTTGTGCGTCTGCAGGTGCATTTATCCAGGCGCGTGTTCCTGACCTACTTACTTCCACTTTTCAGCTGGGAAACCCAGCTCAAGGCAGCGGGAGCTCAACTCTGTTATCCCACCTGCAGAACTGCTCCGGACACGATCCCCCCAGGTTCCCATCCCCCATCTTGCCGCACAGACGCTGTTATCACACTCCTTTCCTCTTCTTAACCTTGTAGCGGCGATCAGATTTCTCTTGCACAATATTCCTCCGATTCTCCCCCCCGAAGCCTGTTACAGCTGCATATTAAAAAAACCTGACTGCCAGCAATTCAGCCCTTTCCAAAACTCCAGCGAACCTCCAAGGTCGGGCGACAGACAGCGATAGCAGATCCCGAGATTAAGAATCAGTCTTCTGACCTTGTTACTAACGCACAGCTACGCTTGCCTCCACAGCAGTTTTCCATCAACACCTGCATTCTCTGCTTTTTTAACAGAAGACGTGGCTGAAGATATTGGTGGCCTGGAAGAACGGGGATGGAGGGACCTAGCTAGAAAAAGCAAATCTTTGTGCAAGGCAAGGTTGAAAAGCATTTTACGGTAGCTAGAAGCACTGCGAAACTTGCAGGTGAGACAAACTTGTTTTAAGGCAGTGACAACTGTAGGAACAGAAATAATCCAGGAATTGCTACGCACAACGGCTGTCTCTTGGTCTCATGCTAGCTAATAAGAAAGGTAACTTAACCCATAACTGCTCCCATCAGAAATCATTACAGGAACCCCAACTGTTCACAGTTTTGTGTGTTTCTGCACTCAGAAGGACAGAGTGGCCCCAACAGTTTTGTCTGGCTTGGAAGTAGAGAGCAGCAGTCACCAGCCCCCTTGCCTTTTAGAGGCAGAGAAAACAACCCCCAAGTCTCAACGCCTGGCACAGCAGAGGGGTGCACTTCCTCAGCGAGAAGCCCACTCGGAGCCTGCCCACCGCCCAGCGGTACCGACAGTCTCCTTCAGACAGAGCAGGGTGCCCCAGACGGGTGCTCCGCAAGCCGCAGAGGCAGCGGTGGGTACATCAGAGCGGAGGCTGATTTTCCCTGGCAGAAAGAGAGGCCTGGGAACCAGAGCCGGTAACGCTGCGGCTGCCAAAGCGGACAGGCTGCCCCCACCTCCTCCGCAGCACAGCACCTCTGCCTGGGAGCCATGCGGCCAGAGGCACCGCCTCAGCCCCAGGCTGCCAGACAAGACAAGAGCCTTCCTCCCCCTCCTCCCCAGACCCACAAGGTGCCTGAGCAACTGTGCAGTGCTGAAACACGGGGAGGATTTTTCCACCTCCCTGCCGCCTTCTGCAATCAGCTTGCGCCCTGAGAGGCAGGGATTACACAGCGTAACTTTTTAACCCAGTTGCTGGCACCACAGGCCTGATGCCTGCTTTAAAAACTGGCGCGCAGGGGGGAAGGGGAGGCGTTCGGCACTGCGCTCCCCACTCTTGAACTGCGTCCAGCCCGCTCCAGCACCAAACACCAATGAACTTTGCTTTAGGTGACAAACTTCAAAAATTCACCTCGCCGCCATAAAATCAGGGGAGGGAGGAAGTGGCGGGTCACTCGCTCAGCGGATACGAGTGCCTCGGGACGAAGGCCAGCCACAAACCACGCTGCTGCCACCCTTTTTTCTTGTACGTTAAAGATCAGAGAAAAAGGCTGAGCCCGAGGTGAGCGCTCAGGACCATAACTTCTTGAAGACACAACGTGCCAACCTCAGCAAAACACAGAGCGGGGGGCAGCCTCGCAGGGTCTGCGCCCAGAGCCTTGGAGCAGGCGCTGGGGACGGTCAGGACGTGGGGCTGCGCCTCGTCCCTGGCCTGAGCCACTCAGGCTCTGATTTAAAGCAAAGGCAGCCAGCAAATAACCAGTTAAAACGTGTAATTTGCAGCTGAGGTCTCGAACAAGCCATCTGCCCTTCCCAGGGAAACCCAAGTTCTTGCTTTTGAGTATTTCCTAACGTGTCAACGGCTGCTGTATCCCAAACTTCCAGGACGATCCAGCCCTCTCCTCCCTACCACGACAGAGAGGCCGAGGTCCCCAGCGCAGGGCCAGCGGCCCACGTACGGGTGCGCCCAACGCGTGCAGTGCCCAGAACGAACTTCGTGGCCTGGCCACCGGTCCCGTGCCCCCCGCCCCGCACCGGGAGCGGCCGCCGCAGCCCGCCCCGCGCCTGGCGCTACCGGCACCGCAGCCTGCGCGGCACCTCGCAGCCAGGGCACGGCACCGGCGGTCCCACCGGGAGGGCCCGGGCCCGGCCCCGCGTAGCCCCCGCACCGCCGAGGGGCCGCGCCGCCGCCTGCGGGCCCGGGCAGCGGCGGGAAGGGCCGGGGGAACGCGCGGGGCCCCGGAGCGGCCGCTCCCCCCCCGCGGCCGCGCGGTGGTGCGGCCCGGTGAAGGTGACCTTCACCGGGGCCCGGGGCTCCCCGCTCCGCCGGGCCGGGCCCGGGGCGCCGCACGGCGCGGCCGCTCCCCCGCTGCTTCCCCGGGCCCCGTCCCCAGGCTCGGCCTCGCCGGGATGCGGGGGAGCAGCGGGAATCACGCGTCCCGGCCCCGCTGCGAGCGCCGCGGCCTTCGGCCCCGGCAGCCAGCGCCTCTCCGGGGAGGCGACGGCCCCGGCGTGGGCTGCGCGGAGCCTCCCCAAGCCGCGGAGCGGGCGTCGGGCCCCGGCACGGCTTCCCCGCAAGAAACGGGGGGGCCCCTGGGCCAGGAGGCCCGGCAGCCCGGCCCGGCGGCGGGGCAGGCGGGTCGGGCCCGGGCCGCTCCGGCGGGGTCTCCCCCAGCGGGACGAGCAGCCGAAGTTGTCAGAAGCGCCCCGGGGCCCACCGCGACCCCGGCCCCTGCGACCCCGGCACCCCGCGACCTCCCCGGCGGGCCCCGGACTCCAGGAAGGCGGCGGCGAGCCCGCACCGCCGCGGCGGGCACCCCCGACCCCGCCAGGCCCCACCAGGCCCGACCCGCGCTCCCACCGCAGGCCTCGTCCCGGTCCCCGTCCGCGGCGCCCCCCCTTACCGGGGCGCTGCTGCGTCTCCGCCGGCCTCCTGCCGCGGGGGCCCGGCTCCTGCTGCTCGCCGCCCTGCGCGGCGGCCGGCACGGCGGCCGGCGGCATCTCGTCCGCTTTAATGACCATGGGGCCGCGCCGAGCCCCGCGCCCGCCCGCCCGCCGCGAAGGACAGCGCCGCTCCGGCCCCACGTGGTGCCGCGGCCCCGCGCGCCGCTACGGCGCGCCGCCCGGGACCAACCTCCGCGCCCGCCGGCAACGCCTTAAAGGGGCAGCGCCGCGCCGTCCGTTCGCCCTACGCCAACCGCCCCTCCGGGCGGCCGCCGCCGCACCCGGGGCCGCGGCCGGGCCCCGCACCGGCCGGGGGCGAGCTGCCGGGCTCGGCCCGGCGCCAGGCGGGGGCACGGCCCAGGGAGGCCCCGCAGGCCCCGGTGAAGGTCACCGGCTGCCGCAGCCCGGCTGCGTGCGACCTTCCCGGAGGCCGCAAGGTCGCCGGCCGGGCGGGCCGCGCCCGGGGAGGGGGGTGACAGCGCCCGGCCTGCCCCGGCCCCGGGCCTGGCGCCCCCGGGAGCCGGCAGGGCCTCGCCAGGCCGGGCCGGGGCCGCGGGGCCTGCGCCCTGTCCCGCACGGCCACGTCTGCTCCTGCATAAGTGGCTGAGTCCCCATCCCTGGGGGTATTTAAAAGGCGGGTAGGTATGGTTCTTGAGGACATGGGTTAGTGGTGGCCTTGGCAGTGCTGGGTTAACGGTTGGACTCGATGATCTTAAGGGTCTTTTCCAACCTTAGCAATTCTATGATTCTATGCCCCTGCCGGGGGCTGGCCCTGGCCCCTTGGGGGTTCCCCAGGGCAGGGGGCAAGCGGTGGACACGGACAGAGGCCTTTAAAAGCAGCCATCTCCCCTAGGCTGGGGTCTCGGGGGCAGGAGGGGCTGCAGGCTTGGGCAGGGGGGCGATGGGCCTGCCCATGCCCTCACCGGAGCAGAGACGCGGCCTCGCACCCCTGGCTCCGGGATGGGGACACCGGGCACGTACCCACCGCCTGGCACCGCTGGAGACACGGGCTCCCGCACGGCCCCACAGCCGTGGAGAGGCTCCGGGTGCCGAGGCAGGAGCCGGTGCTGGGGATGGAGGCAGAGACAGGGATGGTTCGTGGCTGGAGGTGCTGGGGCAGGACAGGGCAACACTCTGCAGATTTCAATCTCTTTATTAAGAAAAAGGCGTATTACAACAACTCCTAAAGTACAGCTCCATACTCTGGGTATTAACACGTTTTGAAAAGCACTTGGTTAAAAAGCAAAGTCGACATTAACATCGTCCTGGCGAATAATGGTGTCATGTAGTAAAATGAACATTCAAATAAAGCACAGCAGTGTCAAACCTTTGGCATCTGTCCCACCACAATGGCTCTCCCCAGCACGAGGCACAGGCTTTTATTGTTCTCAGCTGAGCTTCACAAACTCAGCCCAGGAGAATATTTTTGCTCCGATGAAACCCCAGCTGCTCTGGGACCGGAGGAGCTGCACGCAGGGGTGCTTCCCTCCCGTTCCCTCTGCCAGAGCCGTCCCCGGGGTCCCGAGCACAGGTCCAGCCAGGCAGAGGTGATGTCCCCACCTGTTACAGCCTTGGCAAGGATGGGGATGACAGCGACCTTCTGCATGACCTTGAAACACCCGAGCGAGTACAGATGGTGCTCGTCCCTGCAGGGCCGAGGGGCTGTGGCTCTGTACCTTACCCACATCCCCTGGGGGTGAAAGGGTCTGGTTTTTCAGACATACAAAGGTTTGAGGGATTCCCATGGCCTGATCGTCTCATTCCTGCTATAACTGCAATGACGGGAAAGGGGATCTTTTTTGGAAGCCACAAGATCAGTGAGATCTATTGGAAAGAGGCAGGAGGCATCGCCACACCCGGCGGAGGACCAGATGCCGCTTGGGTTTGTGCTGGGCGCAGCTCTTGCACCGGCAGCTTCGCAACCCTGTTCCTGCCCGAAGGCGTGAGGGGAAGGAGGGTGAAACGAAGGGATCTGACCTGGTGACAGTACCGAGTGTCACACTCCGTGTCCCCCTGCTCACAGGCACCAGCCCTTCGCCTGGCTGCAGCTGGGACAGCAGCGTCACCGCAGGGCCAGCCCCCAGGCAGCGCTGGCAGAGAGGAGACAGAGGCAGAAACCCGGCCTTGGGGAGCAAAGGGCAGCTTTAACCAGCGAGGAGACGCAGCACTTTTATCTCCGTGCTTTTACAGGCCGCGTCGTCTGGCGGGATCCTACGCGGCGGCTGTGCTCGTTGATCCCAGGTTTCTCTTGCTCACCCAGCCCTGGCACACTGGCATTGCTGATCTTATCCACAGCGTGAGGCAACCTACAGATGTAAGGGAGTTTTCTCTCCCCTCCTTCGTATTCGCTGCCGGACTTGGCAGCCAGGCGCCGACAGTGCAAGAGGGTGACAAGAGCAGACGTGCACAGAGGCGGCTGCGGCGTCACTACAGCGAGACTGGCTCATCAGGGCCACTGGGAAGCGAGGGCTGCTGTTCCCGGAGAAGGGCAGGATGCCGCAGCTTCACCGGGGCAGCAGGAGCCAGTGCGCAAGGCTGCACACAAGGACCCCGAAATGTTCACCTAGGTCCCGAGGATGAAAGTCCATCGGCATGCTGCTGATTTACCTTCCCGGTGGGGAGAGCTAGCCGGGCAATGCTGCGCTGCTGCCACTCTGCCTCCTGGGAGCTTATTTTGGGGAACTCATGCACAGAGATGCTGTGTGGAGCAGAGCAATCCCTGACCACGGCTGGCTCTGGCTCTCCAGCTGCTTCAGGTGGGACGTTTCTTGCTGCGTCGCTGCCAGCTTTCCTGGGCATCCAGGAGAGACCACCCCTCAGCCCCTCCGCTGCAGCTGCCCCCGTGCAGCACCCATCAGCTCTGCCCCGCGCCTAACTTCACTTGCAGTAAGGCCATTTATAGAAAGCCTTGGGCTCTGCCTCAGCTTCCCCAAGGCAGCAGGATTAGGCCCCGCCACGGACAGGTCTCTGCGCAGTGCCACGCAGCAGCGGGGAAGACCGTGCAGTCTCCCGAGGGGATTTTTGGGAGTGGCTGCGCCATTCAGGCCCTCGCAATGGCACCCTCACCGCGGGGACGGGAAGGATGCTGCCAGGAGCACTTAGATTAGCCCCAGCAAACACATTCAGAAAATATGGCTTTTTAATTAACAGGGTCAAGAGGGAGAACTTCCCGATCGGTCTGCCCAGGGCTAAAATAAGTCCAGGGGAGCGTGCACCGAGTCACCAGGACTGGCTCTGCCTCGCGGTGCTGCCGGCTCTGGCATGGGCGCAGTCGCAGCGAGTGCAGCGGGCGCATCTCCTCCCCACCCGCCACTCCCCCTGCGCCTGCTGCAAGGTTGCACAATTTGAGACATCACTTTCTCAGAGAGCATTAGGAAAAATAATAATAATAATAATAAGGAAAAGAGAGATTAGCAAACCCAACACATCAAATCCATGAGCTGCTGCAGAAAGAAAGGAGGGGTGCAGAGGAGAGGTGCCCGGCTGTTAGTCTGTACGCAGAAAGCTCTCAGCACGTTGTGGTTTATACACATAAGACATTGTTTAACAACCGAGCATTATTGCTATGCATCCATTTCCAGTCTAATCATTAAGCTTTACGAGTCAACATTAAACATCGCTTATTCCGTACAAAGCACGTAGGTGTCAGCGGTTACACTCCTTGATCTACAGGTAGCAGGTACACGGCACAGGTCGAAGCTGCGTGCACCCTTTGGACTCCCAAGGACTCTGGCAGCGCTGGCTAAATGCACCTACAGATCCCTGTTACACCTTACAGGCTCAGGGCTAACTCACGGTCCGAGACCAGGGGGTCTGTAAGAGCCCCTCGCCCAGGGAGAGGAGGGCAGGCACTGCCCGGGCTCCTGCTGCTCCCGGGGCTCGCTGTGTCTAACAGCGGCCTACTCATTAAAAAATAGGAACGCTGTCTTTTTGTTCTTTTTTTTTTTTTGATCATTTTGATCTCTTTGATCATTTTATATAAATACAAAGATTAAAATAATTTATCTCAACATCATTTCTATTACAATCATACAGTGTTTTCCCTTCAAAACAAGTGCGTGTATGTATATATATATAAGTGTATATATAGTATCTCTAGAGCTTCCCTCCCCCCAAGAAAAGCAGCAGTGACCGAAGCAGGTACAGCACGCAGGAGCTGATCCTTCCCGCTCCGAGGCAAGGCTGCCCAGGGAAGAGCGCGGGGCTCGCCCCGCCAACTCATTTCCAAGCACGTTACGTTGGCATGAAGGGGGGAACCGGGGCGCTCCCTCTCCATCCCTTTGGGAAACGGCCTCGCTGTAGGCAGCTCTGCCTGCGCATCCAAGGGCTGCGGGGCTCAGGGCCTGCCCAGCTGCCCGCAAGCACCAGGAGGAGGGAGAAGCAATGGGGGGACTGGAAATGAGATCAACTCCTTGAGCAAGCTGCTAATTAGCGGTGAAGAGGGAAGGATCCTGCAGCTCAGACAGGGCTGCTTCATTTACATACTAGGCACTAAAAAAGATGGTTGCTAGGAAGGTATTTACACAGAAGAAGGATCATACCTCTCCCTCCCCTTTTCAATGCTCAGGTCGGTCATGAACACCATGATCTTAGCAAGGATTTTATAATAAAAATGCAACACACTCTGTTTGCCAGGATTGTCTAGGAAGGAGAGAGGAAAGCAGCTGTGCACACCACAGCTAAAGGAACAGCCAAACAGTGCAGAGACACGTATTACCCTCTTTCACGTTAAAAGAGAATAGAGCCGAATCCTCAGCAGAACCTCTCTGAACCTGAGAGAAACAGCGATTTCCAAGGGCCAAACGGCACCTCGCCTGCGTGACCCCACCAGCAACCGGGTGGCCACGATGCTGCACCCCTGGGTGCTGCTTGTGCAATGCGGCACAAACTGCCCCTTGCTGCCCTGCTCTGCCTCCACGGGGCGGGCAGCAGCAGGGCCCCAAGCACCCCAGCTCTCCCCGGAGCTGGGGCATGGGCAGAGCCCACCCTAAATCACTTTGCAGTGGGAAACAGGCGGGAAGCATCCCGCAGCCTTCCTGAGAGCCAGACTCAGGGCTTTTCTCCCTCGTGCAACTGTACGCAGGTGCTCAAACCCCAGCTGGGTGTTAGCAATGCACCCCATGCTGCCCCTGCACCCCCGCCTGCCCTGGGAAGGCAGTTTGGGCATGCGATGCTCTGCAGCCAGGGCATGCGAGTGCCCTGCCCAGGCTCTTTGCAGCCTTCTGCGGGGGGGTGATGGCTGGGGAGCTGGTGGGGGCTCTGCTGGGCTCTGGCTCCCGAGGCAGTGGCTCCAGACGTGTCAGGGGCTGCAAGAATTTCCCCTTAGGGCTCTGCCTTCATCCCCACACCTCTGCAGGGCTTCAGCCAGGGTGACTGCTCCTGCTAGGGGGGACCTGCCCAGGCGCGGCTTTGCTGGGCTTCTTCCCAAACTGAGGGGTGCGTTAGAGACCATGGTAGCAGCTGAGGAGTGGGGGGTCCCAGCCCTTGGGGGTGCCCTGGGGGGAGCACGACGGGTCTTGCCCTCCGAAGCCTGACTATTCACATCACAGCCAAATAAAAGCTACAAAAGCTGCTAACTTCTGTCCTGCTAGTGCAGCTCATACGCTTAGGGGTTTGTTTTTCCCAAAGAGCTGGCCTAGGAACTGTTGCTGAGAATCTCGTAAAAGCATTTTAATATAGTATATAAATATTGAACTACAAAAATAGACACCTCTGACTGCATGGGCACGCTGCAGGTGAGCTTGGGCAGGCTAAGCCCGACTGGTCTACGAGGGCGATGTTTTTGAAGAGGTTTCAAACTGAATTGGAAAGAAATGTGGCCCAGTCGCAGTCTGCGGCTTCCCCCTGCCCGCGCCAGCCGCAGAGGCCACGGGGGTCCCGCGGGAGGCGACCAGGCAAGGCGCTGGCTGTGGGCAGGGGCCGGGGCTCCCAGCTGGGCATCGCCTTCCCAGCACGCCTGCGCGGCCGGGCCAGCCGGGGCTGGCAGCCAAACCACCGGGGCAAAACCTGCCCCTCGGTATTGCCCGGAGCAGCGCAGGTCCCACTGGTGCCCAGGCAGCGAGACCTTCGCCCTGCCCAGCCGCCAGTGTTGTTCTCTCATCTCCCTGTTTCGGCTGTTTCAGAACATCCAGGGAATGGATCTATAAAGCCGCTGGTTTGGTTTGGGGACCGGGCAAGGCTGCCCCGGCGGGGTGAAGGCTGCATGCTGTACAGCCGCTGCACTGGGAGGGACTGGGAGGTGGTGGGGGAGGACTGGAGGGCCCCCCAGCAGCTTGGCCCTGGGCGACGCAGCAAGGGACACAGGCAAAGTGGCTTTTCCAGCCTCTGCTCCTCGTGGAAGCTGAGCCTGGGGCTGGTTTGGCCCCAGCAGGGTTTCTGCGTATCGTGGTGCACCACGGCTCGCTGTCAGCAGCGCGCTCCTGGTGTGGCTGCTCAGTCGTCTGCGGGGAACCCAGACCTGGTCGCGGATGTGACCGAGAATCGAAATGCTGGTGCCGAGACAAGACCTGGCCGGCGCGGGGGGTGCAAGTCGCAGCCCTGTTCCAGCGGCACGCGGAGCAAGGCTGCGGCAGGCGAGGAGCCGCGTGGGGCATCTGGCAGGGCTGGCGCTCGCAGCCACCTAAGTCCTATGTGTAAATGTAACGTGGGGGAAATCCGTGTTGGAGACAGCCAAATCACTGCGCAGGGGAGAGAGGGCCTGGCACTCGGCTGGCACGGCTGCACCGTCCCCGTGGAGGGGGGATCCCTCCTGCACCCATGGGACCAACTGTCATTCAGGACCTTCCTGGTGACGTCTGGGTCCCCCCCAGCCCAGCCCCGGTGCTGGTGATGCCCAGGGCTGGAGGCGCAGCTGAGCTCAACCCGCTGTGCCGAGCCGCGTGCCGCACAGCCGACGCTTGCTGATGCACAACCCCTGCCGGCACCCCTGGCCGGGGAAAACACACGCGGCGTCCGCTCCGAGAGGCAGCAGCAGAAGATCTTCTCATCGCAGAAATGCTAATTTTCTTTCTTTTTCTCTCTTTCTCTCTTTCTTTCTTTCCTTGGAAGCTCTGGACAGGCGCTCAGCTGTTTCCCCTCGCAGACCCCATGCTGGGTTGCCCGCCTGCCCCGCAGTGCTGCCGGCGGCAGCCCCGGCTCAGACCCTTCGGGCAAGGGGGATCCTCCCTGGCTGCCTGCAGGCAGGAGGTGTGAGCAGGGCATCCGCTTTCTGCTGCCCCTTCCCCTCTGAGGGGACGGGGGAAAGCAACCTCGGCCGGCGCCCACCCCGGTGCTGCCGGGCTCAGGCCTTCCCGGCCAGTCCGGCCATGCCGCCCTCTCGACGCCTACTCCCAGGCCTGGGGGGCACCGCAGGGGCCGGACCCCTGCCTCTTGCTGGGCTCGCCCTTGGCTGACCTGGCCCTGGCCACCGGCTCCTGCGCGGGCTGCCGGGGGGGCCTCTGCGCCCGGGGTGCCGCAGCAGCACCGGCCGTGCCGCGGGCCTGGGCGGGGGGCTCCGGTGGCGGGCGCTGCGGGGCGTGCAGCCGTGCCGTGTAGAGGAAGAGGGCTGGGTCGGGCATGGCGTCGTGCTCCTCCGGCACGGGGTCCCTGGGGCGGGCGTTGTCCCCGGGTGGGCGCCGGGGGTGCGCCCTGTGCCCACGGCGCCGGGGCCTGCCCTCGGCCGGAGGGCCGGCGGGGGGCTGCTCGGGGGGCGGCCGCCCACCCGCCCGGGGGCCCGGCAGCCGCTGGGCAGTGGCGTGCAGCTGCAGGGAGAGGTAGGCGGCCGCCTCTGTCTGCTTCTGCAGCTCGGTGTCGAGGATGGTGACGCGGTGGCTCCGCCGCTTCAGCTCCTCCAGGAACCGGCGCTCCTTGTTGCGGAGGCTGGACCGCAGTGCGGCCACCAGCGTCTCCTTGTGCCGCAGCTCCTTGCGCAGCTCCAGGTTGTCCTTCTCCTTCTCCTGCAGCTGGGCCTCCATTGCCCGGCACTTCTCCTCCAGCTCCCGGTCCAGGACGTCTGCGGGGCAAGGCACAGAAGGGGGTCAGGGGAGGCAGTGGGGGCTCAGCCCGGCACGATGGTCTTTTAGCCACCGCTCCTGGTGGGTCCCTGCGTGCTCCCGATGTGGCTGTGAGGGCACATGGACACAGCTGCCAGATGCTGGCATGTCCCAGCAGTGCTATCGAAGCTGCTCGGGCGCCTTTGGGAGCTGGGGCTCCAAAACTCCCCACGAGCTGCCCGAGCGCGGGCTCCCTGCCAGCGCAGGCAGCCTTTCCCCGCGCACTGCAAGCCGGCACGGGAACCCCCATCAGCCCCGAGCTGCGGTGCTGCAGGCACGGTGGGATGTGTAGCACCCAAACGCGGGAGGCGACAGCAAAGGCAGTTTCAGCGGAGGTGCTGTTGCCATGGAACCTGCCGCCTCTGCCTCGCTGCAGCCTTGTGCTGCAGTTTTAAAATTTCCCTAGGTAACTCTAGTTTTTCACCCTAAAACTGACTTTGAGCGTATGCAAACAGAGGGCACAGGGAGCCTACGGGCTGGGAGAGAAAAGGAAACGACAGCAGTGAAACCATCAGCCCAGCTTCGGAGCCGTCGTCGACCTCAAGCCCCAAGACTCCACAGCCCGATTAGAGAGGATGGAGATGCTAATCCAGGGTTACGGAGGAGCCGGGCTGTGCTCGGCAGGGAAGGAACCCCTTCGAACGGGGGAGCCTGTCCTGGGGGGCAGGATGGCCAGGCAGCCAGCCCTCCCCGCCCGCTCTGCGCTCACCGCGCCGTCACCTCTGATTACTGATGCCTGACCTGTTCATCTCTCTGCTCCTGGCAGCAGCCGCCTGCCAGCGACAGGGCGCGGACGGGACTTGTTAAAACAGAGGCACTGCATCGAGCGGCAGGTTCCCCAGGGCTCCCACCGCCCTCCCTGCCCTTCCCACACCTCAGCGGGTGACGAATGCCCTCCCTGCCCCGGCCCTTATGAGTCACACCACGGGCACCCAAAAAAGTGTGACTTCACCTGCTCCTGCACACCTTGCACCGCTCCGGCCGGCCCGTGCGGGCTCCCTTCCACCTGCCTGCAGGAGGATAACGCCTGCCTGACATCCATCCCACCATCCATCCCACCTGCCATGGTGGCATCAAGAGACTGTATTGAGTAAACACCTGTAGAGCAATTTGAGAACAAAACTTTGCATTTCCCCAATCCCTTCCGCCTAATGGCCTTGAAAAGCTGGAGGAGATGAGGGGTGGAGGGGAAGCATGGCCACCACAGTGATTCATTTCATGGTGACTCTCTCCTCTCCTCTGGGCAGCCTTCGATCCGCTGTGGAAACGCACTGAAGGCGTCCCTGGACAAGGGCACCCAGGTCCTGCGCCATGGCCATGTGCGGGTCCACGGGGACCCACTTCTGTGCAGCAGGGAAGGTTCCCCCGTGCCCCAGAGGGGTAGGGCTGGCCCGAGCACCCCCCACCCCAAGAAGCCGTCCTGCAGGCTGGCACGGCCGGGAGCCCCGTGTGCTGGGGGGCTCCCTGGGGGCCTGCAGTCCTCCGCGGGTGGTGGCCTTGCACTTGGGACAGTGGAAGTGTCTTGGAGGTGATGCATTGGGAAGGATGCTCCGGAACGGGAAGGAGGAGGCTGGAGCATTGCTGGCAGCTGGATTTCGCCTCCCCTCTGCACTCTCGGGTGGGAGGGAGCAGGGGGCAGTGGCTCAAAGTGCTCTTGTCCTTGGCCAAAAAGCATTATCATCTCCAAAAGGAAAGGCACGCTGCTCGCGTGGGGCTGTCACGGATGCCGGGGACCTGGCCCAGGCACAGGTTTCTGCTTGCGGACGCTGCAACTCATGACCGGCTGCGTTCCATGCACTCAGCCCTGGGAGGTGTTTGGGGGACGGGAGCGGCCGGCGCAGGGGGTTCGCACCCTTGCGGTGAAAGGGCTGAGCTCAGCGGGCAGCAGGGCTGTGCCGCTGTGCCGTGAGCCTGGCACGGGGCCATGGCGGGCCAGGCCGCCCTGGAGCACCCTCCCTGCCCGCGGCCCGGCTCCTGCCCCTGGCAGCCCCGGCTGCAAGCTCCTGCACCCAGCCCTTGGTGGGGCGCAGGGAGGGGAGCGAGCGCTCCTCCCCGAGGGCTGGCACCTACCCCTGCTCACCCCTGCCTGCCCAGGCCTGCTCCCATTGTCTACAATAATCTGCTTTTTACGATATGATTTGCAACTGCTTTATAGCCTCAGCTCCTAAGTGTCCTCTGCAGAAGAAAAATGCTTTATAATGAGGTCTTAAGGGAGGCAGTTGCACACAGTAATTATTACGAGTGGCATTTGTAGAGCAATCATTTGATGGCGTCTTAAATTAGGTGGTTGCCCCATAAATGCGGCAAATGTGATCGTGCTCTTCGTAAGCTGTTGAAAGGCTGAAGGATGGGCAGAGACCTGTGAGTGGGACTCGCTGCAAATTATGGTCCCTGACGCACCGATGGCACCTGGCGGGCTGGACGCGAGGCCCTCCCACCAGCAGCGAGCCCACCCGTGTGGGGAAGGGACCTCAGGCTCAGTGGGAAGAGGGGGGTGAGGTGGGAACGGGGGTCTGCTGGGGGCTGTGATGGCCTGAGAGGGGCTGGGTGTGCACTGCCCGCTGCGCATCCTCCTCCTGAGGACGGCCCCGGGGCTGGGAGCACCAAATCCCCCTGGAGCCAGCCACGGCACCGAGTGAGGGTGCTGCCAAGGGACGAGAACCCCGATGGCCCCGGTGAGAGCGGCCCTGCGCCCGCCCTGGCACTGCCAGCCCCAGCTCTGAGGATGAAGCACAAGCTGGGGCTCGGTGCCAGGGACCGTGCCCGGGCAGCACCAGGGATGAGTTTCAGCTTCATCCCTGGGACGGAGGAGGAAGAGGAGCTGGGATGCTCACAGAGCATCCTCTGCCGGCCACGGGTGCCCGGGCACCACTGCCTGCCCCTGCCTGACCCGCGCGCTGTTGGGGACGGGCATGCGTCACCCAGAGCTGTGCGGTGGCATTTGCTGGCCCGCGGGAGCTGCGTGGTGAGGACGGTCTCAGCCTGGGACACTTTGGGACAGAGGCAAGGCCAGGCAGGACGGAGCCCAAAGGGACGCCCCAGGGACGCCCCCTCCCCGCCGGGCTGTGGATGGAGCGGGGCCATGGCCGCAGCCAGGCGGGCGGTGGGAGCCCCCGGGCACCGCAGCCCTGCTGGAAAGGGGACGGCGGCTGCCCAGGAGGGGCAGATGGGCCGGGCACATCCTTCGGGGGAGCGCCCAGGTCCTGGCCGCGGGGGCCACCGGCCACAGTCCACCTCCCGGAGAGTTGCCCAACACATCCCGCTCGGGCGCCAGGCTGGCCGGACTCTGCTCCGCGGGTCAGGGCTGCGGGTGCGTGTGTGTGCGCAGGACGCAGGGAGCAGCTGCAGCTGCCTCCAGACAAGGGGCTACGGCAGAGCGATGCTCAGGAAGGGGGGAGCAGTGCCCAGCTGCGTGCCGGCAGCGGGACGCCGTGCTGGGGTGTCCCTGCTCCGCTGGCGTGTCCGTGTGCAGCCGGGCACAGCCCAGCCCACGGCCAGGCCCCCTGCCCATCTGGGCACTCGTTGCTGGAGCAGAGGAGCTGAAATCAGGGTGAGCTCAGTGCCAGCTCCCTTTCATTTGAAAACCTGCCCTCGGCCATCAGGTCGTAGGGGCCAGCCCGCTGCTTGCCAGCACCATGAGATGATGAGCCCTGTGCCACGCTGCTCTGGCAGGAGATGTCCTGCCTGCGGTGCAGCCTTGCGATGGGGGAATTGCCCGCGGGTTTCCAGTTACCCCCAGTCCCGTTTGCCTGTCCCAGGTGGATGAAGCTGCCTTTGGGCTGGAGAAGGGCTTTCCAGCCGGGCTGGGCTGCCTGTCCCAGCTCCAGGGCTGCCCCAGGAGGGGCTGCAGGACACGGGGCTGGGTGGCCCGAGGGGACAGCGTGTTGTGAAATGCCTTTTGAGCAGCTCTCTGCTGCTGGTCCCAGGCCTGGGATGGTGCCTGGAGCTTGCAGACATTTTTCATGCACCAAGACTTTTCTCCCCCTTATTTTGGAATGCGAAAGATTATGCTGTGGGCAAAAGTGACTGTTTAATGAACCAAGAGTGCCAGGAGATTTTCTGAATCAGAGTCTGGTTTGCAATCAGCGAGCTGAGCTTGAGGGGGAGCTGATAATGTCCTTGTTGGCTTTTCCCTGGGGCTGAAGGGTTTGCAGGCTTTGAGTCCTGCCCTGGGGGTCTGTGCGCTGCTCCCAGGTGTCTGTGCCAGGGCTTTAGCAAAGCCAGCCCAGGGATGCTGGCTTTCACATGCAAAGCCTTCCTAGGTGGCTGCCCAGGCATTTAACCGAGCTGCCAACAGGCTGTGAACATGCACACTGACTTCCCAGCCACAGCCCTGCCCTCAGCCCGACTGTCCCCTGCGGACAAGGGCCATGTCCCCTCCCTGGGCGGCCCCAATGGGGCCCCTCCGGCCGCGGGCTCTTTGGGTGGCCCCCCGCGCCCACACACGCTCCCCCTTATCTCATGCACAACCCGTGCTCTTACCTTGCTGGCGGGCTTCCAGCTCTTTTATTTCCAGGTCATGGGTGAGCTCTGGAAGAGAAATCAAACAGGAATGAGAAGGAGCATCCCACCGGTCCTACGCGCTCCCTGCGTCTCCCCCTGCTCCCCGCCGGGGCTGCCGGGGCGCTGGCAATCCCTGCGGCTGTGGCACTGCCTCTGCCTGGCCACCTTGGAGCACCAGCCACGGGCTGAACCAAAAATAGACAACTCTGGCAATTTATATGTTATTAACCAGCCTTGGGATCTGGCATCTGCCACGGCACTCGCCCGTGCGACACAGCCAAGGCAGTGTCTGCAGGTCCTGCCCCATGGCATGGGGAGAGCTTCCATTTCTCCGGCGATGCCTTTTCTTTCTCTAAGATTGTTGCTGAACTATTTTCAGTGCTTTAAAGCAGGACAAAGAGCAGAGCAATGGACTGAAAACAGACCAAAGTGTAGGCTGCCACCCCAAGTATTTCATAATTTACTCCTTCCAGGCTGATCTCTGCCTCTGCACGTGACGCAAGCGGGACAGCGTTGACCCTGCGCGATGTGCCCGCAGGACGATGCTGCCCTGCTCCGGGGGCAACGCGTGCCTTCAAAATCCTCTCCCAGCCTGGCACCGAGCGCAGCCGGGGTGCTGCAGGTATCTCCCCGGGCGGAGGGGGGCCAGGCAGCCGCAGGGCTGCAGAGGAGCTGCTGTTTGCGGGATGTGGCCCCAGCTTCCCCAGGGAGGCTCCTCAGGGCTGCTGGGTACAGGCGTCCCACTGCGGGACAGAGGCTGCAGACCCTGGGCACTGCAAAGTGTCCCTGCGACTGTCCCATCTCCCGCTGCAGTGGGCCCAGGACAGGGTGGCGGGGTCTGGGGTGCGGGTGCAGGCAGCTGCAGGCAGAGCTGCCCCACACCCACGCTGCACCCGGGAGCAGCAGCAGCAGCGGGGCAGCATCCTGCGGGGATGAGCCCAGCGCAGGGCTGCAGCCCCTGCCTGCCTGCTCAGCCCTGACACTGCCTGCGCTGCCTGTTCGCTGCCTGCACTCTGCCTGCTCTCTGCCTAGCCCAGGGCTACAAACCCAGCTCACAAAGGGCAGCGAGGGAGGGAGCTCAGGGACTTTCTGGAGTTCACTTTGACCTGCACACCTTTACAGACAATCTCTTTCGAGTTAATTATCACAGCCCACCAAACCGCCAGCAGCTCTGAGAGGAGAGGGGCAGCAGCAGCGTTTGGTTGTTTTGGGGCTTTTCTTCCCCCGAAAATGAGTTCAAATGGTTAATCTTTGCCCTACATTTTTCTTTTAATCTGCTTTCATGTTGACTCTAATCCTCATCACTGCCACCCTTCTGAAACGAAATGCTTGGCTCAGGCTGCTGTGCCCGTCTGTCTTGGAAAACAAATCTGTAGTGAGAAGGCAGAAGTAACCGAGAATGTAATGCAGTTTCTGGAAAGCTTTCAGCGCTCCTGACTGCCCCATTGGAAATCAATGGCAACTGTGTTATTTTTCTGAAGCTAAAATAATAGGTTTGGAGTCTCAGATATATTTCAAATGAAAACTAAAGCAGTCGCCCATTTCCAAAGAAGACATCGCCCTGCAGAGCGAGTGCGGGCCTCGGGGATGATGCACAACCCAGGGTCCCAGCTTCTGCGCTGGAGCCACGGGGGCTGGTGGGAACCTGCCCCAGCCCCATCCCCACGACCCCCGAGGGGCAAATCCAGGGGAGAGCACCCCGCAGGGCTCTCAGGCGGTCCTGGCCTCTGCGGGACGGATCCAGCTGCTCTGCACTTCCATATCCCACCTCCCGCGCTGCCGGCTCTGGCTGCAGCCGGCTCCCAGCGGCTCTCCCGCTCGGCCCCGGTGCCTCCGGGTGACCCCTGCGCAGGGCAGGGGACAGGGCACGGCCGGGTGATGCACTTCAACCTGGCGCAGGAGGCAGCTGAGGAGGTGTTTGTATTCCCTGCCCGTAGGACATGCTGCTCTGTATTCTCCGCCACGGGCTAGGACGCACGGGTCCACCCCACAACCCCATCCCCGGCTGTCCGAGGGCCTGTGACCCTCTTCGAGGCAGCTGTGTGCCCCTTGGGGAGGCTGAACGTTTGCAGGCAAGCTAGAAATGGGTTTATTTAAGACATGGCTTCTCTCAACACATCGGGCTTGCCCCTTTGCTGCCTAGGAGGACTGTCCTGATGCCCTGATGTGTGAGGGTGCGGAGGGACCGTCGGCACAGCCCGTCCGGCCAGCTTTGCTATCGCCTGCAGGGATCCCCCCAAACCCGGCTCTGCTCCTGGCACCAGCCTTCCCTCCGTCACTCTGCTGACACCACTGAGCAGGCTAATTATTGCCACAAGGCTTGAGTTCATCTTCCAGTAAAAGGAGAAACAGAAAAGCCAGAGGAATCTATTGCTATTTCTGCTGTTTATACCTTGCAAATAAAACGGGAGTGGGAGGGAAGCCAACTCTCCTCTGTTACGCAAGGCTCATTCCAATAAATGAATCACAGCACGCGGCTCTGGGCTGCGTTACCTTCCTGTAAAGCCTCTGACTGGGAATGCTGGGCTGCAGGGGTTTGCTGGGGCCAGCTCTGCCCTGGCCCCGCAGCGAGGGCTCTGGGATTTGCCCAAAGCAGCCGCCCCCTCCTCCTGCCAGGCTGCGGCGAGGGGCACAAGGCTGCTGGGTGTCGGGGGGCTCGCGGGGGCCGAGCACACGGAGGCTCCATCCCACTTTCAGCCCTTGCTGCTGGGCCAGCAGCAGCCCTTGGCGTCGGAGGCTCCCGGGACGCTGGGCGCAGCCAGCGGGAACTGCTTTGGGTCCAGAGGCAGCAAATCCAGGGATTTATTTACTTGAATAAGGTCCCTTCTGAACACGGCTGTTCTGCTGCTGGATCCAGCCTGGATCCAAAGGTGCTGGCTTGCTGCGTGCCTCCCCCCGCACAGAGCCGGCTCGGCTCCCCCTCGGAGCAGACGGTCCCTCCGTCGGCGAGGGCTCTGGCACCTGGAAACTGCCACTGCTGCTGCAGGCGGATGGAGCTTCTCAGGGCTGAGTAGGTGGCAGCTGAGAAACAGAGCTCTGCAGGAGGGTGGGCATTTCCAGTGGCGATGCCTTGGGGAGACCGAGGGGATGGTGCAAAAGTTAAGGTCTGAAACAACAGCTCCAGGGCAGCCGGCGCAGGGCCACAACGGGGGAAGCGCTGACTTACCGACTCCGCTTTCCTCCTGCAAACAGCCCCACCAGATAACGGCATTCAAACCATCAGCAAAGTCATCTTAAAACTAAGCAGGAGCTTTGCCCCCTTGGCTCCTAATGGAAAGGCGCTGCAGAATCACCCCCCTCGCAGACGAGGACGTGACTTGTCCGCTCAGACAGTGCTGTGCTTCGGCCGCACAGAAGGAGATCGCTAATAACCAGCTGTGCAACGGGCTCGTTTCTGCCCCTGGGGACTCAGAACCCCCCAGCCTGATTTAGGCACGAGAACTCTGCTGTCCCACCTATCTGGAGAGGCTGTGGATGAAGCCATTAAAAGAAAACAATGAGAACAGCAAAAGGTCGGAAAGGATAGGGCAAAACAGACAATTCTATCAATGCAGAAATGTCTTTGTTTCCCGGGAATCAGGGAGGACGAGAGGCTGGAAGACAAGGAGTAATTAGCTACGGCTGAATTATTGATGAGAGCGATGGCACAAGTTGGAATGAGTTTCAGCGGCGGGCAGGAGGCCGGGGAGCCGTCGCTCTTGCGAGGCTGGCTGAAGGGGAGGGCGACATTGCCGCAGCGGGGCCACGGCGGGGGCTGGTGGCTGTGTGCCCCGCAGCTGGGGCGGGTCCCTGCGCCCCGCACCGGGCTCGTGGCTGCGTTTCCTGGGGACTGGAGATGGGCAGACCCCGGCCGGCTGCCGCAGGGTCTGCCGTGACCCTGGGGAGCCACTTGCCCCCTTCCCGAGGGGCCAGGCTCCTGGTGACAGCCCCTCAGAGCTCGGGAGAGGCTGGGAGGCTGCAGCCCCTGGGCGAGGGGCTGCTGAGGATGCCTGGCAGGGACCCTCCCTCCAGAGCAGGGAGCAGCCTGCGGCGGGGGAAGAGATGTGCTGATGCTGCTGGCGTTAGTGCTCATTCAGCACCGCAGCGGTAAAGCACGGCAAGGGGCTACCAACACCGGCACTAGAGCCGGACTGCTCTGGGCTGGGCCAGCAGCAAGGGAATGGATTTCACCTCTCTGTGTGCAAGAGAATAGAGAGCAACAAAATATAAACAAGAAAACCGCATTTTCTCCCGTTCTGAAAGCGGTTTCATATGCCCCCATTACTGACGGCGGTCAGGTCTCTTCCCTCCCTTAGCCCACTGGCATCTGGGAGAAATGATGAACTACTTTCACATTTTAATGATCAAAATACCTTTGTGGGCACAGATCACAGGAGGAAAAGGCAGGGCCACCTCGCTGGCTAATGCTGGGTTTTCCCCTTTCCTTACACCAGTGAATCCCTTGGGGTAGCGACTCCTGCAGCCAAAGTACTGCAAGGTGCAGGAGCACGCAGCCGGGGAGAGCGCTGCGCTACGGGGCTAATCCTCGTTCAGAAGCGTGCCCCGAGCAGGGCGTGAAAACAAAGGGAGAGGGGTTTAATGATGGATTATCAACACAGCCTCCTGTCTTATCACCCACCCGGCCAGCTGATGCCCAGAAAAAAAATCGCTCTGGTTCTTCAGTGTTGCAGCTGGAGGAAGCTGCTGGTACCCATTCGCAGAGGAGCGACTGCAGAGGGTTTGACCCACACCAGATTTGGTGGCCAGGTAGCATGGTCCAGGGAGGGGCTGGTGGCACCTGGGTGCAAGCGGGAGGCTGAAGGGGATGGAGCTCCCCTGATCCCACACTGAGCAGGATCCCCTGCGGCTTGGTGCTCTCCGCGTCCTGCCGAACGCAGTGCGAGCTCCCGTGCGGGACTGGCCCTGGGACCTCCTGGCAGGAGCTTTCCTGCCCGACGTGCTCCATGGGCATGCAGCTCCCACACGCCGCGGCCACCCCAACGCTCACCTGAGCAGTGCTTCTGCAAGCGGAGGATCTCCAGGTGCAGGTCATGGAGCAGCTCCATCTGCTCCTTCTTCAGAAAAGCGATGTGCCGCTGCACGCTCTGGATCTGGTGCTCCAGGGACACGGTCTCCATCGCAACCAAGTTCACGGTCCAGGCCTGCGGGGAGCGGAGATGGCTCGTGATCAGACATAGAGCAGCACACCGGGCTGGTGAGCCCGGGCCCCGGAGCCCTTGCGAGGGGCAGAGCCCGCTGGGCACAGGGTGGGGTGGGGAGGCGGGTGGCTGCTCTCCTCTGCCCTTTCCCCGGGGACGTGGCTGTGGGCGAAGCAGCTCTGCTCAGAAGATCCCCGGGGAATGGCCCCCAAGCCATCCCACCGCCCCAGCACCTCTTGGGGCTGGCTCCCGTCCTGGAGCCGGGCTGGGAGGCTCAGGGACTGCGTGAGTAGAAAATGCGGCTGCACAGACCTTGGCATCAGAGCGGCTCATTTCTATTTTGAATTTGGCCCTAGGAAATGTTTTATCGCTGAGCAGGGTTACATCTGGGACAGGATTGCTCCCCGCACTCCCCAGGTGGGAGTTGCACCAGAGATGATTTTGGCTCTCACTGGACAAGCCGCGTATTACAAAGCAGTAACTGCAGCAAGAGATCCAACACATGAAAAATACAACATGCTCCGTCTAACCCGATCAGTGCTACGCGGCGAGGAGAGTCATGTTGTCTTCCAGAAGGAGAAACGTCTTCCCTGGTAATTCTCCTGGCAGACAAGAGCTGCTGCCAGTCCTGCGCCGGGCAGCTCAGCCATGGGGGTCCATCACCACGTGTTAACTAATGGCTTCGGCAACGCAGCCGCGCGAGCTGCCTACCTGCGCCGCTGCACCGAGGAGATAAAAATAAACCCCTGAAAGAACCCTTAATCCTGGGAAATACCATTTCATATGGATGCGGAATCCGTCCTTCCTCCCCGCGCCCAGCCCAGGAGGAGGGGAAGCTACAGCAAACCGAGGCGACGGTGGGGAAGACGTTTTGCCAGCAAGCCTGAGGGACGGCGTGCACCGTCCTGTCCCTGGGAAGCTGCTTCCATTCCCTCCTTCATCCGCGTCCGACTTCGGTTTGTTTTCTATAGAAACTTCAGAACTAAGCGAGCGCTTTGGCTCATGGTTACGGCACGCCCAGCTCGGTACTGTAGTACATTTTAAGATAATTCCCGCAACCAAAATCGAACCAAACTGCATTTAAGCTTGATTCCACAGTAAGTGATCTTGGCAGTGCCCCGAGTTCAAAGCTTTGTTGTTGCCAAAGGCTCTTCAGATTCGTGAAATTCTTAAAGTCGGGTCTCCATATTCCTACTATTTCATGAAAGAGGGGGTGCAGTGAGGCTCCAGAACTAAAGGTTCGGGGTGTCTCCTGCTGTGCCCCGCTGCTGCGGCATGGCCCCGCGGCCAGCCCCAGCCCACCCTCACCGGCCGTGGTTCCTGGCACCGGTGTGACCCTTCCCGTCGGCGACTTGGCAGCTCCGCTGACACCTCTTGTGTAGCCACGGCTGCCACGGGATCCGTGGGGAGCGAGAGCCCCCCACGAGGGGCTGGTGCCGCTCTGCCTCCTGGGGTGCTGCATGGGGGGGCTCTGCCTTGCTGCACCCCCTGCAAGCCCAGCAGCCAGCCATCGGCCTGGCTTCCACGGGGGATGTCCCGGCTGCAATGTCCCCAAGGCAGGCCAGTGCCACCGGTTTGGGGAGCTCCAGTGCTGCCGTTCCTCTCCTGCAGGCGGTGTGGGGTGCGCTGGGAGGGGGCTGGGTGGGTACCCCAACTTGTGATGCTGGCGGTGCACAGGCAGGGTGCTTAGAGGCAGCTGCAGCACCTAACCGGCATTAAATAAGTAGAAATCACAGAAATGGTCTTCTCCTGTGGTTGCCCCCTGCTTGAGGGGTGAGACCGAGCTGTGCGAGGGGCTGGGGCTGGGGGCCGGCCTGCGCATCCCCCTCAGGGGGCTGGCTCGGGGCTCGCTCTGCAGCCTGGGGGTGCGTCTGCCTGCGGGGGCTCTGCATAAAGCCTAAAATAAGAATATGGACTAATGGGAACTGGCTTTGGCATTTATGGTGGACTGCCACTGGGGTTTTTTCATGTCCCAGGGCAGCATTTCCGGAGGCAAAATAATGAAATTTGGAGTTTTAGGATGGCTCTGCTATTCAGGGAATGAAATGCTCCAAACATTCACCCCCTGAATGCTATGGGAAAGCATGAAAAAGGCTGGTGTGATACATAAAAGCAACAGATACAAAGGTCCTGCTTCTCATTTAAGGTGCTTATCGTGGGAGGTATGATTTATACCAGCTTAAAGCTTCCCTGTGGAACAATGCCACGTAAGTGAAAATAGCCCTGGATCAGCCTGCTTAGTCCTGCCCGGCTGAACGCAAGGTGTGTGCGCTCTGTGCAAGGAACCCAGCGGCACTTCCAGGCACCCCGGGGCATCTGCGGCCCCTCGATGCTGGGCATTTTAAAATGGATCAGGGGGGCAAAAAAAAATCTAGCTCTAAGACTAATTAAGACTTTAATTCGTCATCATTCCCATTCTTCTGAGTGGCAAGGCGATGATTTTTAAGTCTCATAAGTCACCTAGCCTTTCCTGATGGCACCGTAATTAATAGACAAGGAGCTGGCATTCATTCTCTGTACCGTGAGAGCTGGCAATGATGGGGATTTGTTAAAGGGGGGTGTGGGGGGGTAATTTACTTGTGCCAGTGCCACAGCTATGGGAGTTATCTGGCATCTGCGTAGGCCGGGAATACACATCACACCGCAGCACGTACCCTCCTGCCAGCCAGGCCGCGGGGGGGCTGTGAAACCGCCGTGTGCTGGGCTCTGGAGCAGCTTCTTGATGGGAGTTGTGGCACCTCGTCTCAGGAACCATCGGAAAGTAGGTTGGACGAAGCCCGGGGGATACGTAGTGCTATTTTCAAGCACTTTGTTCTGTCTAGTTGAAATGTCTTTAGTAGAAATGGCTGCAAATTTTCCATTGAACTTTCCCTCCTCCCTTTAAGTGGGAAGTTAACCCTTTTTTACCAATGAAAATGTTTTCCTTTAAAAATAAATAGTTGATAAATATCAAGCTGTAAAGAAAGTCAAAGAAAAAAAAATCTGGAATTGAGATCTGTTTGTTGTCCCTGATTTGGAAGATGAAAAGCCTGCATAATTTACCTGGGGAAGGAAAGCCTGTTTTCAAAATTGCTATGGGAAATCCTTAGCGGGTTTGGATCAGCTTTGCCTACTCAACGCGACTTTTACCGTTTCCCTTGAGAAACAGCTCTCAGCTTGCGGCAGGAACGTCAGAGGGATCATGGCTGGGGGAGAGCACCTCGTTTTGTGAAACTCCCGTCAGCACGAAGGACCCCAGGGCAGGCGGGGCGGGAGCTGCCTTCCCAGGCACACAGGGACATCGCTGTCGTCGCGCTGCTGCCTGAGAGCAGAGATGGGGCGATCTCTCCTGGGGCTCCTGTGCCCCTCGCAACGGGAGCCCGGGGGGCCGCGGGCGGTGACCTGAGGCTGCTGCTGCTTCTGCAGCCCCACCGCCCCCAGGAGCGAAGGGAGGAAGGTGCCGTTCCGCTCTGCAGCCGTCAGGCAGCTGTGTCACAGGTAATGATGCAAGAGCCAAGAGCTATTAATGAAGCTGCAATTTAGTCCTGAGGCTCCAAGAGCCTGTAAGCCGTTCCAGTGTCTCTAACGTTACCAGAAGGCAGGGAATGAACTCCCGCCTCGCCGAGGCCGTGTCCACCCGTTACCCCAAAGGGTTTCAGAACCGAACTCTCAACAACGCTATCTTCCCTCGGTTGCTTCCAAAGTCAAGTGGAGATTGCAGCAGCATTTTGAGCCTTTAGTTTGATGCGTGCCTTTGGTCGTTTCACCCAGCACAATCACTTGGGAAGTGTTGGGAGTTACTGGGGGTCAGCTGCTGCTGGCTGACTTAACGCTTCACTGGGCCATCGCATCTCCCAGCTAATAACGCCAAAGCTCCCCATGTCGAGGGCTTCAAAGCACCCAGCAAGGGCTGATGACCATGTTTCTACGTGGTGAAGCAAGGTGGGAACCTTCAGCCTGTGTCAGAGGCACGAGGCCCGAAGCACAGTGACCAGGGCTGTCGCTCCCAGGCGTGCTAAGAAGCACCAGCTCCCCTCGCCCCGGCCTCGCCAGCGCTGCTCCCGAAAGGATGGTTGTAGTGCAGCAAGCAGGGATGGGGCTGGAAGTGCCCTGATCCCTGCCTTGCTGCTGGAGCTGCCGCTTTTCTTTTCCAGACTAGCTCTAACCTGCCAAAGCAACTGGTGGTGGCCGCCTTCGCGGTGACCACGTACTCCGTGGCTTTGAGGAGTTACGTACAAGGTTACGACTCCGGAAAACAATGTCATTCAGAGTAAAAGCCAAGGGTAAGTGATAGTCCCCTTTAGTTTGAAGGATGCTCTGTGCCCTTGTGCTTCTGATTGTTGTATGCACACACACACAGAGCTGGAAAGGAGGCAGCAACCAGCTGAACAGTGATTTTTGCCCCTGTTCAAAGGTGACACCTACAGTCTGAGCTGGCCTCTTCTCCCTGCAGAGCTGTGGCTGAACACTGTCTCCAGTTTTGGAGACTGGGCATCCGAGGGGCTTTGCTCCATCAGAGAAAGCTTTCCAAGTTTCCCTTGCTGAGCGTGCAAGGTTTTGAGCGCAGGACTCCCAGGCCTCTCCTCGGAGTGGAGAGCCACTCGGGACCAGATCTTTAGCTTTAAAAATGCAATTTTAATATCTTAACCCTCAACCGCAAATTTACTCAGACAAACTGTGAAAGCTGAGCTGGTTAAGTGCTGGATAAGTTAGAGGAGGTTTCTGGGAAGTTTCATCCCGATTTATCAGAATTCTTATTTCTCGCAAGACAAAATGACCGAAGCAACCTCTTGCAGTAGCTACGATGACTGATTAGTTGCAAGTCTACTAAGACCTGATTTCCCTTGCACAGACAGCTTGTTTGGGAATTTGCTTGCAGGGCAAAACTATACTGAGGGCTGTGGTTTAATGCCAATCAGAATCCCCAAACTTTGACCTCAAACCTCTGTTCCTGATGATGCACTTCAAAGGCAGATAGGGTATTGCGTGTACACATACCCCAGCACAAACACCGTCACGCCGAGATCCGGCCCTTATTCACGTAATTATTTTTCCCCATAAATGGCAAATTAACTAGGAGTCAGAGCGCACAAACAAGGTTTGCAGGAACAGGTTGATAACTTATCCTGCTGTGGTTGCCAGCAACCCCCCTCCATCGCATTAAAACATACGCAGGAATAAACACTGATACGTATTAGAAATCTATACTGCTTAGTATTTACGATCTCAAAGGACACGAACACGAAGTTGGCAACAACGCCACGAAGCAAGTTATGTCTTCAAACGCATGGAAAATAAGGCAGCAAGAAGCTAAGAAACTTGCAGAAGGTCACAGAGGCAGTGCGATGCCAGGAATAGAACCTAGAGGTGAAATCCCGGCCTTGGGAAAGTCAGGGGAAACCTTCCCTGATCTCAGCAGAGGCAGCACGACACTCGGAGCCCTAGTCGCTATTCATTATCTATCGGTATCTATTTAAAGATACAATCAATACAAACCTTGATTATAAATTATTGTGTTTTCTCGCAAGTCTCTAAAGACAACTGCCTGACTAACAGCCAAAGCTGAAGCTCGTCATTTGGTTGCAGACGCTGAAAGCAAGGCCGTGTTTTCTCCTGCTGGCTCCGGGGGAATTAGCGATGGATTCAGCTCTCCGTCAGGAGCAGAATTTGGCCCACCATCAACGCTTTGAATCAATCATCATCTCGAGCGGGTGATCCCTGCGGTGCCATCCCGCACTCTGGGAATTTCGGAGCAATGCTTTCTGGTCCCCAGCTGAGTCCTTCTACAGACACTTAACTCCGCAGCTGCCAGCGCAAACAGGCAGAGCCTCGCTCTCCTTGGCATCGCCGTCTGCAGCGGGAGGAGAAAGGAGCCGCGGGCGGTTCCGCGCAGGGTGAAGCAACTTCTCGAGCGGGCACAAGAAGGGCTGCGGGCAACTTCTGGAGGGACAGCCCCCCCCGCAGCGCGGCAGCCCCCTCCCCGGGCCGCCCCCCGCCCGGCCGCGCGTCCCCGCGGCTCCCCGCGCCCTGCGCCAGCGCCCGCACCCCCGCGGGCGGCTCCGCGCCGCCGCCCCGGCCCCGCCGCCGCCGCTCTCCCTCGCCCGGAGCGGGGTGGTGGTGGGGGGGGGAACCGCCGAGCCCGCACCGCGGCCGCCATCCCCGGCGCCCTGCCCCGCCGAGCCCCGGTCCCTTACCTGGGGGGAGCGGCGGGGCCCCGCGGGGCGCCCGCTGGGCGTCATGGGGCGGCGGCGGGGCCGGGGCCGGGGCCGGGGCCGCGCCGGGCTCCCGCGCTGCCCGCGCTGCCTGCGGCGGCCCCGCCTCGCCCGGCCCGGCCCGGCCCCGCCGCCCGCCGCGCCGTAAACAGGCGGCAACGTGACCGGAACTGGGGAGCTCCGCCGGGGCGAGGCGGGCGCGGAGCCGGGGGGAGCCGCGGGGCCCCGGGGGACCGGGCCCGGGGGGAGCGAGCCCGGGGGGAGCGAGCCCGGGGGGAGCCGCGCCGGGGCCGGGGCCGCGCTCCCCGGGGACCCGCGGTGCGGCCGGGGCCGCGCTCCCGCTCCCCCCGCCGCTGTCCGCGGTGCTGAACCGCCCGCTGCCTCCGGCCCCGGGGAGGCGGCGAGCAGCGGGGCCCGGAGGCCGGGGAGGTCGGGGTCTGCCGGGGAGCCAGCAGCCTCCGTGGCCCCGGCGGGGTGCTCAGTGTTAGCGCGGCTCGAGGGGGGCCGGCATGTCAAATGGGGGACGGTCCCCGCCTCGGCGAGGGGCTGGGAGGGGAGAGCGGGTCGAAAGAGAGCTCCCCAGGAGCTGGGGTCGGAGGGATGATGAGAAAAGGTTGTTTACTCATGTGGTTATGGATTCTTCGTGCCCTTTTGTTTGCGTTATCCAGAGCAGCTGGGGCTCCACTTTCAAAGATGACTGAATCCATTGCGCCTCTTTTACAGCAGGGGAAGCTGAGATGCAGCGGCCTGTTCCATGTCGCATGGCAGTGAAGGAGCAGAGGAATGGTAGCGTCCTCCCCGTCAGCTGACAGTCTGCTGATTCCCATTCCCTTAAACCTAAATCTGCTACAGACAGTGCAGTCTTCCTGCTCTGATGCTCAGCTGGATCGTGCTGCCATCCTCACATGAAAACTGCCGCTATTCTGCGTGCATCAGCCTCCGGTGCACAAACAGCACGTGAACGTGTTGTAGGGCAGCCCCCAGGCTATGGTTTGTGTATCATTTTGTCACCCCACACGTCCTTTCCTCCCCTTGGATGTTTCAAACCTCTGGCTGAGCGCCTGTGCTACACACGACGATCGAGGGTGTGCCGTGGGAAACAGTCCTGCCTCCTGCCTGCGGGAGGGCAGGCGGAGGAGAGCACGGGCCAGGTGTAGTACGGCGCGTTTGTAACATCCCTGCGCTGTAACAGCCGAAGAGTGGGTCCTTACCGGCCGCAGAGCGGTGTGGTGCAGCCTGGCTTGGGGCGGGCTGACAGCAGAGGAAGGCTGGGCTTGGGATTAGGGCTCTTCTATGGAGAGCGAGTTTAGTTCACACTAAGAGAGAAATCATTAAATCAGGAGAAAAGGTGGCCAGTGAGGCCTGCAGGGCTGCACACACACACACAAGCTTCTGATTTGCGATGAATTATTCAGACATTTCTGCTTAAGGCCCCAGCCAGCGCAATCGAGAGCTTCGGTGCTTCCTAACGCTCATCCAGCCCCGCTGACTCCTCTGCGGGCCTCCTCTCAACTTTTCTCTTCAAAAAAGAGTTCTTCCTGCAACGGCGAGTCGGTAAGAGGTGAAGGGTTTCTGCATGAAGGAGGAGAGTGCAGACTTTCAGAGAAGCGTTGTCTTTTTAGGAGCACCTCTCACCCGTTTGCAACCATCAGGTCAACGCTTGCCACGGTGGCGTTTGTCCCTCTTGGTGCAGTTTGCTATGTTTGCGTGTGGGGCTGCTTTAGTGTCTCGCTTATCTTCCCCTACCTCACGTTCTACCTCGAGTAGCAGTGAATTACAGACGGGGAGGCGGGGGAAGCGGGAGGGGTGATTTCTGAGTGCATCGTGTTTCACCAGGTTTGTACAATTTTCATTGATTTTCCACTGAATAAAAGCCGAGCCTGCAAACGATCAAGGTCAGGCATTTGGGGACAGAGCTGCCTCTGTAAATGAGGTCATCGCTCCAGGATACAGCCGTGCTGCGGGGGCAGGCAGCGGAGCGCCGCGCAGCCTCTGCACCCGGCGTGGCGCGGGATAAAGCCGGCTGCTCTGCAGCGATTGCCTGGCAGCTTGGGCTCAGCCACGATGCACACACGCTATTAATATTTCCCAGCGTCCCTCTTGCTTGCGCTCACTGTTCCACAGTGAACTGGTTTCACCGGCAGCTTTTTGCTCGGAGAGAGCTGCTCTCGGCTTTTTTGACCGGGACGTGACCTAGCAGTCCCTTAGCTCATGCCTCCAGCAACCGTGATGCCCTGCGCCGCAGCGACGCTGCGACCCTTCCCCGCTCCCGCCTTGCTCTGAGAGACAGGAACCGCTTCTCTGATGGGTCTGAGGTGGTTTGGGGTCAACATAACGAGTCAAAAATGGCAGGAATGCCCGTTTCGGCCTCAGCAGGGGTTGTGGGGTCCCTGGTGTGTGACCGAGCTCCGGAGGCTGTCGGGCAGAGCGGCCTGCTCCGTGCCTGTTGGACGCCAGTTGGGAGACATCCAACGGCAGTGGCGCCTGGCAGAGGGTGCCGACCGCGGCGGATGCGGGCAGGCGCTGAAGCGGCGGGGTCGCAGCGGGGCTCGGGGGCCAGTGGCTGTGGAGGGACCTCACCGGAGCGCCTCGGCCCCTGGTTTTGCTGCAGAGACGTGGCTTTTCCCCTTGGAAGCCGCCCTGGAGAGAGGACGGTGGAGACTGCAGGGACTGCAGGGACTGCAGCTGGGTGTTGCAGGCAGCAGCTCTGCCGTGCGGGGCTGGGCGCAGGCTGCTGCCCGCTGCCTGCAGCTCCGTACCGACACTGACCTCTAGCGACAGCGGTACGGGCAGCGGGACGGGCAGCGGGACGGGCAGCGGGACGGGCAGCGGGACGGGCAGCGGCAGCTTGCACTGCCCGGGGCTGGGGCTCCCCGTCCTGGGTGGCCGGGGGATGCTGAGGATGCTGAGGATGCTGAGGATGCTGAGGATGCTGAGGATGCTGCGGCGCGGGGAGGCCTCGGCCGGCAGCAAGGGATGGGCACAGACCCCGGGGTGACTGGGGGTGACCCTGCACCGGTGCTGGGCAGCCGCGCGTGCGTGCACGTCTCTGTGTGCATGTGTCGGTGGTGGCTGTGCACGGCCCTCGAAGGCCGCAGCCCTGCTGCAGGGCTTCCCCGGTGCCTTGGGCAGGCGGGAGGGCGGCTGCAGGGGCTGGGACCACCGCCGTCCTGCCCGGCAGAGAGGGCGGCTGCGGAGGGAAGGCGGCACAAGGAAAGTTGTGCCGTGAGCCGCGGCCTTGCTCAGGGCCTGTCTGTGATGCTGCTGTGATCCCATCTTAGCTGAGACGTTTGTTAGGGGAGGGCACGCAAAGGCGGCAGTCGTCTCGCGCTCCACTTGCAGTCAGTGGGAAGAAATAGGCACCCGGGCAGCAATTCGGGCTGCTCCTGGCCAGGCACCCCTCGTTCCTCTGGCTGCAGGGCGCTGAGGGCCATGAGCCTCTGCCCGCAGGTCTGCCCGTGGTTAAACGCCTTGGGTGAGGTGAGAGCAGCTCCCATCAGAGGTGACTGGTACCAGGATAAAACAGCCGCTGCCCGAAGGGAGCGTGCATCTTGGTGTGCACTGAGGTTAAACCTGGGCCTTAAACCTTAAACCCTGCGCCCTTCTACACTAGCTACGTGGGGTGCTTTTAGACCACGGCTTTCCCCTCCACCCCCCGAGTTAATTATTAGGGGAATTTTTTGCATTTAATTTAAAAATGAGTTTAACTTTGCCTCAAATATTATTTTTTAACCTAATTGAAATGTAATGTGTGTGTGCCTTCTAATTGCTTTGAAGAACCTAATAATAAGCTCCTTAAAGTGATGGAGGGCTAAAAGCTAGAGGGTTTTGATAAATTTAACATTAGCTTAACATTTCCACAGGGATTTGAAAATATCAGACTTGCAAGGCTATTGCTTGAGCTAAGCAGTGCAATTTGTCCTTCTTCAAAGAGCTGTTGCTCTGCCCAGCTCGCTGTGGGGAGGGCTCAGGGTGCCGCAGTGATGCTGGGGGAGGGAGGCAGAACGGGGCCCGGCTGAACGGGGCAAAGCTTTGGGAAAGAACAGGCCAAATCTGTCAGCCTGGCCCTGGCACGCCGGCCCGGAGGGACGCCGGCCCGGATCAGCACGGCGCTGGCAGCTCAAAGGGGTGCATGGAAGATGCCGGATGCGTTGGCGTGTGTGTGCTACGTGAACGCTCCAATTTTTAAAATTTCTCATTATTTGAGAACTTTTTTCAATATTTATTTTTAAAATAAAAGTTGTTTTTATTCTTTTGATCTCGCAAGCCTGCAAAACGTGTGCTGAAACAGGGCTGGGTCAGTTCCCAGGCTCCAGGGGCAGAAGGGAGAGCTTCGGCCTCTCCTGCACCCGCTCCCCTGGCCCCGCATCCCCACAGGGTCCCATCGCTGCTTCCCACCCGTGACATCCCGCAGCGGGTGCAGGCACCGGGGACTCATCCGTCAGGACTCGGACTCTCTCTGTGCTTACAAGTGTGAAATTCAGCACGGCTCTCAGGCTCTGCAGAGCAGGGATCAGATTTTTAATCTGTCCTTGGCTCCGAATCTGATCGCAAGCAACATCAGTCCAGGCAGAGCTGGTGCCTGGCGGCTGCAGGCAGCTGATAACAGGGCCTTGCCGAGGGATGAGCTCACTTGCTGCCTGGCTCATTAAAATATGATGTATCAACCATTTCCTGGTCATCATTCCAGCCGAAGCACCCAGCTGAGGACCAAGCTACCAGCCCCCTGCGGCAGAGCGGGCTGCTGGCTGCCAGCCCCGTGCCTGGACATGGCCTCTCGGCGTGGGCTGTTTCCCTCCAGCCCGTAACTTGTGGGAGGCAGCGGCTCCTCGGGAGGACACGTCACTGCCCAGGATCTGGGAGACCCCCAGCTGAATTCGCTTTATGTGACCCTGAGCAAGGCACAGCCCCTCCAGCGACGGCAAAGCTCCCCTCCGCTTCCTAGCGAGGGGCAGCTGAGACAGAGGCATCAATGCCGTTCAGGTGTGCTTGGGCCCTACTCTAGACTTACCAAGAATAAGTATTTACTTGGGTAATTAATGTCATTTGATTTAAATGAAGCTGTTGGAGTGTGGGTGCAACACCTGGGTTGGCTGAGTTGTGAAATTAAGTTCTCAAGGACCAGAAAAGTTAGGATTTAGGGCCAGAACATCACCTTTGAGAAACAGATCTTAGTGCGATTTGAAGCTCCTTGAACTGCTGTCTAGGTATGCTCCCAGTTTGTTTCCTGAGCCCTATGGGCCGTTAATAACTGGATGCAGCTGCAGGGCTTGGGAAGGGAAGCCCTGGCTCAGTGGATGGCAGGTTTTTAGCTTTCAATCTATGGGAGAATAATTTTCACTCGGCGTTCCTGGACCTCGCGTGGGCAAGTTCTGCTGGGTTACTTGTTTTTTTTTCAAGGGTGAGCAAGGACCGGTGCCAGAACCAGGGTTCAAGGGCTGGGCTCCAGCCCCCCAGTCTGCGCCGGTGCAAGGGGGATGGTGTGGCTGCGGGGGGCTCAGGCTGGGGGGGGGCTGACTGCCAGGAGCCCCTTTTTGTGCTTCTTTCCAGCGGTGACTGTGCCCGAGGGACTTTGTGATACTCGGCTCAGACTCGCTCTAAGCGTTTGAGGCTGGAAAACGTGCGTTTCCTTGCAGACTCCGGTGGGATCCAGCTGCGCGGTGGGAGCCTCCAGAGCAGAAGCAGGGCAGCTCTCCCCTGCGCCCCCGGGCTGCCCTGGGGGGGAGCGGGCATTGCACAACGCTTTGCATAACCGGGCACGGTGATGTGACCCCCCCGCACCTGCCCGGGCCGGGCCGGCTCCCCCCCGGGTGCCGGAGGAGGCGGGAACGCGCAGGAGCCGGCGCAGCCGCCCCAGCCCCCGCGGGGGCCGGTGACCGGTGACCGCGCTCCGGCGCTGCCCGCCGGGCCGGCTGGCAGCGGGGATTTGCCGGTGGGGCTGCCCCAACCCTGCCCCTGCGGGACCGCCCGCTCCCCCCGCCCTGCGGCAGCGCTCCCGGCCCCGGCATGGCCTCGGGCAAGGCGGCGGGGGAGCGGCGCTGGGAGCTGGTGCGCTGGTGAGTGCGGGGGCCGGGCCGGGGGGGGACCCCGCCGATGGGCCGGGGGGGCTCCGGGGGCCGGGGGGGCCGGGCCGGGGCTGGGGGGTCCCGGCAGATACCCGGGGGGAGGGTCCCGGCAGGCTCGGGGAGGGGGGACCCCAGTGGGCGACCGGGAGGGGCTGAGTTTGCAAAGGGGGGTCCCGGCTCTGGTGTGGGGAGGGATGGGGTAAGGGGGTGCTCCTAGCCCCGGGGGGGGAGTCCCGGCTGCTGAGTCAGGTGAAGAGGGGAATCCCGGCCGGGGAGGGCTGTGGGTGTGGGTGGGGGGGAGCGGGATGCCCCGGCACCCTGGGCCCCTCCGGGGCGGTCCTGGGGCTGTGGGGGGTCCCAGCGGGGGCAGCCCCGGCACCCTGGGCCCCTCCGGGGCGGTCCTGGGGCTGTGGGGGGTCCCAGCGGGGGCAGCCCCGGCACCCTGGGCCCCTCCGGGGCGGTCCTGGGGCCGTGGGGGGTCCCAGCGGGGGCAGCCCCGGCACCCTGGGCCCCTCCGGGGCGGTCCTGGGGCCGTGGGGGGTCCCAGCGGGGGCAGCCCCGGCACCCTGGGCCCCTCCGGGGCGGTCCTGGGGCCGTGGGGGGTCCCAGCGGGGGCAGCCCCGGCACCCTGGGCCCCTCCGGGGTGGTCCTGGGGCTGTGGTGGGTCCCAGTGGGGCAGCCGCTCCAGCCGGGGCGGGGGGCACTGGTCCCTGGGCAGGGAGAGGGCGGTTCGGGGCTGCAGCTGCTGCGAGGGCCATCGCTGGCATTTGGGGTCCAGCAGAGGTAGAAGAGTCGGATCCCAAAGTGAGATCCTGCTTCTGGGAAACGGCCCTGCCCTGCCCGGAGAAGCGTGGGGAGCAGCAGTGTCCTGGTCCTGGGTGTGCCTGGGTCTTGTACCCGCCAGTGGGAAGCCTCTGGGATGCTCACGGATGCTTTGGGGGCATCCTGGCTGTTGTCGTGGGGTGAAGGGGTGCTGAGGCACGCAGGGACCCGCTTCTTCCTGCTGGGGACACGGCGATCGCAGTGACCGGAGCAGCTGGGACGGGCTGACATTGGAAACAAGCTTTCTCTGTATTTTTTTTTTTTTATTTTTAATTGTGTAGTTTGTGACGTCCAAAGCTTGTGACTTTTGAGCAGGGCGCTGTAGCGATGCCAGGCTGTGACTGGGGTGACTCCCGTTACAGCATGGTGCTGCTGATGTAGGGGCTGGGAGCGAGCCCAGGGCTCGTCCTGCATCCCAACACCGGCCGGGCAGGGAGCAGAGCCAGGCTGGACGCTGGGGCTCCCACGTGTGGGTGGGATCCCTGCAAACCTGGGTGAACAGCCAGAGTGGAAATCATCAGAAGATTGCTCCAAGCTTGTGAAGCTTTTTTCTCCCCCCCCCCCCCATTTCTTTTTTCCCCTCCTCAGCAGCCTGGGGCACTTCTTTTCTTGCAGGCTTAGACCCAAACTGTTACAGTGGCTACTTGGCTTGGCCGTTCTGCCGTCCCCGCTGCCTCGTCCCCCCTTCCTTCCCAAAAGATGTTCTGGCTTGCCTGCCGCTACTTTGTGCAGTGGTATCATATGCAAGAGCTGCAGGGGAGCATGGGGACTGCAATGTGCTTGGCTGCTTATACCAAGAAAATTAGCAGGTCAGCCTGTACCGGGGATACTCAAGGAGCCATGAAAGGGTTTCCTTTTGCTGAGAGCGGGAGGTCCTGCGCTGTCGCTGCCCCCCGGCTCCGGCAGGACCCCGCAGCCCTGGGCTGGGTGGGTTCAGGCAGGCGGCAGAGCCCAGTAGCAGCGAACAGCTCCAGCCATGGCCCCGCTCATCAGGGCTGCGGGGAGCCCGTGCCAATGTGGGGCATCCCCTCGGCCCCATCCGGGCAGCGTGGCCGGATCCCTGCGGTTAATGGTGGGAACGCAGCGCCCAGAGCATCCCCACGCAGAGGAGAGGACTGTGAGCTCGCCCCAGCCCTGGCTGGGGTTTCGTGGATGCCGCAGCTGTGTGTGCGTGCGTGCGTCTCCAACCAGTACTACAGGGGCTTTAAATAATTAATTGCTTGCTGATGAAATTTCATGTTCAGAGGAGGGTGTGTGAAGCGCAGCTGGTTGTTGGGATGGAGGCAGGCAGCAGAATTGTGTTCTGAAAGATGGGAACAACCGCGGTTACCGACATTTTACTCGCGTAACGGAGAACCTGTACTTCTCTAATCAAAATAATAACCATCGATTCATCACCTGAATGTTATTTAATAAGCCTCAACATCTGGCCTGACATTCGAAATACTGTTAGGAAGCCGGTGATAACGCCGGGGACAGGGCTGGGGCTGGCGGGGAGCGGCTGGGCGGGAGCTGTGGGAGCAGGCTGTGCCCCAGGGTGGGGATGCTGAGCGGGCGGCGTTGCGCCTCTGCCTCCCGGGGTTTTACAGTGAAACGTCCCACGCTGCTTTGGGAACATTTGCTCTTCGCTTCTCTGCACATGGGAGTTGTGGGAACTCATGGGTCTGGGCTGGGGGGGTCCCATGTCCCCTGCAAGGCTCCACGCTGCGGCCGCTGCCTGCGCTGGGTGATGGGGACCGCTGGCGTGGTGGCAGCAGTGGCTGGGGCGCCCTGTCCCCTCCCCGGGGGATGCCCTCGAAGGGATGTCCTGTCCCAGCCGCGGCTGCGTGCCTGTGGGAGCATCCGCTGCCGGGCAGGGATGGCGCAGGGATGCGGACGGATGGGGCTGTAATGTCATTATGCTGCTTCCACCGAGGAACACGTTAGCGGTGGTGCTGGACTCGCCGCTCCGAGCAGTGCTGCGGAGCCAGCCGCTCTGCTCTCCGTGTCCTGCAGCTCCCTCTCCACAATCCTGCGCTAATAAATATTTCAGTCTTTCTCGCTGTTATTTTTAGGTACGTGCGAGAAGGCCGCTTTCGGATCGAGGAGAGGACGCTGACGGCTTTCCAGTGGCTGTACTCGCCCCACCAGCACCGCATCGTCAGCCGGGCGGACCTGGGCTCCCCCAGCAGGTAAGGGGGGCCCAGTGGGTGCAGGGCTGGGGGCGCGGGGAGCGCTGGCCCGTCCCCGCCAGCGCTGCCGGCAGCCTGCTCTGTCACGAGCCCTCATGGTTTTGACGTGGGTCTCCTGAGCCTCAGCCTGGCTCTGGAGCCCTGTGAGTATCCGAGCAGCTTGGGTTTCGCTTTAAAGTAAGGTTCCAGATGCAGGGGTCGCAGCTGGGAGCTGCAAACATCGCATCGGCACCCCTCTGGTTTAAAGCAGTGGAAAGGACAAATTACTGACTGCCTCCCCAAACTTTTATTTTTAAAAAGCCGTGCTTCTGGTCAAGCACACAATCTTTTGAGGACCTGCTTTATGCATGTAGCACTTGAGATTTACTTAAAATAAATTGGGAGCCAGGGCCTGTGTATCTCCCAACCATAAATGATGTCTGGAAAATATTCCTTCTGATACCCTGATTTCATTTGGTGCCTAACCTCTCCCCTTTGCAGCTGGTTGAGAACACGTCTCGAGCTAGGTCCTGGGCATGTGCCGTGGCTCTCCCTGCCGATGCATACGCATCGCTGTCGGTTCGGATCCCAGTGTTTGGTGATAAAATGCCATTAACATAAAAGCCTTGCGGGTTTCAAGACACATATAGCGCAGTGTCTGTTTGCCTGCCTGTTAAGAGCACTGAAACACCCCGAGCCCCTGGGTGGCTGCGTGGCTAAAAGCTTTTCCCTCTTTATTTCAGCAGCAGCTTTGCTCTGAGAGCCCTTAAAGCCCTGAAGTATTTATCTCTCTGGAATCGCACGTATCAGAATAACGGCGGGAGGGAGGGGGTGCCTGAAACGCCTGGCTCGCTGCGGGGAGCAGGGGCTGCCCAGGACGGGGAAGGGCTGCGGGTGCTCTCAGAGGCTCCCTGCAGGGTGAGGGGTCTCTGGGGGGGACGGTGCTGCAGAGCCCCCGGGCTGGGGGGGGAGGGCCCTGCCCCGCTCACGGGGAGCAGGAGCGGAGGTGACATCCATGCCTGGAAGAGCTTTCTGGGAGCGGGAGGGAGGTGCCCCGCTTTCCTCGGCGGGAGCCGTGGTGTGCACGTGTGCCGTGGCCGGCCGCTTCCCCAGATGGCGATTCCTCCGCCTGCAGCTGGAGAGGCTTTCCAAAAACTGGAATTACCATGCTGGTTATTGATTTTAACTAATTTTTACAAATTGCTATCAAAGGCTGCGTTAATCTCACCCCTGATGCACGTAAATCATGCAGCATGTGGGACTTAAATGCGTGTAACGCCATTTATAATTAATGTGAAATACCATTGGGGTTAATTCCACTGGATTCATTTGATTTCCCAGTGGGCTGGGAAGTTAGGAGAAGTCTGGCAGAGTGCGTGGGACATCATTGTCCTGCATCCTCCGGGCCCGGCGTGTCCCCGCTGGCAGGCGAGGGACCGGCACGGTGAGCGGGCAGCCGTGCCCAGCTCCCAGCACCGACGCTCGTCTCGGCCGCAGCGCGTTGCTGCGGAGACTTCAGCTGGGGAACGTTTTAGTGCCTCGGGTGGCACGTTGACACCGGGGTGCTCTGTGGCATTTCAGGCTGCCACATTATTTATCTGTCACGTTAATCGGATCGCTGTCTCTATTTTGCACTTGCTGCTTTTTCTTTGCATAACGGTAGTGACACAGCTGAGCAAGAGGATGGCTGATCGGCTGGAGGGCTTAATGGACCAGGTGTATTACTTTTATTATTTGTACACATTAATGTACTCATCGGTCCCACTTGAGCAGCACTTTATAGAAGGATGAGAGCATGGGTCCTGTTTCCTATGGGAATCGTAGGAAAGAACCACCCAGCCGGCTTGGTTTTGCCCTGGTCCCACACGCGGTGTTGTGTTTGGAAGCAGCAGGCACGCTGCTGCCGGCAGAGCTGCTTCGGCAGGGATGGGCCTCTCCTGCACACGGGAAGGCTTTCGGCAGCCAGGCCTGGCTGCCCGCTGCCGGGGAGCAGCGCGGTGGCCGTGGCCATTGGGTTTGCAACACTGCAAACCTGGGGTCAAGAGACTGCGATGGTTTTAAAGACTCACGTGGCTGTCGGGCACCAAGTGCGAGCGCTGGCCTGGCCAAGCCGCGTGTGCTGCTGGCACGCTCCGGCGGGGACCAGGCAGCGTGGGGTGCAGCGGGCTGCCCAGCTCAGCCCTGAGCGCCTTTGGTTGCTGAAATCACCTCCGTCGATGTTTAGTGCTGTTAAACAAGTTTAAGGGCTGCCAAAAAATTGCACTGGTTTCACTGAATCTCTTCAGGAACCAGTGGGGCCAAAGCGATGCAGCTGTGACGGCCAGGCTGAGCTCTGCGGTGCAGGCTGCTCCGTTGGGCTCTGCCGGGTGACGGCAGCGTGGGGCTGGGGTGGGTGCCCCGTGAGCTAGAAAGGATGGGCCCGTTGGTGGGAATGGAAATTTTGCCTTTGCTTTCAGTGGGTCCAGATTTTGGCCCTGGAAGCTCTTCTTTTGTCTGGTCCAGTCTGTGCCTGTCTTTAATTCAGCTGTAACAGATGAAGGGACTCACATCTAAGACTGAAATCTGCTTTCAAAGCTGATCCAAAGGGGGTTGCTCTATTTTCTCATTATTTTTTCACAAAACAGCCCTTTCGCTCTCAAAGCCCCAGGCAGGTTTAACGGGCGAGATCCTCAGCTTTCGCTGGTGCGTATTGCTCCAGCGACGCTCCCAAAGCCCTGCCGGTGGCTAACCCTTGCCTGGGACCCCATCGCATCTTGAGCCTCGTATTCTTTCCTTTCCCCCCTCCAAGGTCCCCAGTCCCAGTTTCCAGCTTGCTGACACGCTTCGCCTGAGCAGCGCTTATTCCTCTCCCCTCTGCATGGGTGAAGCGTAGGGGTGCTGCAAGGCAGGGCAGAGCAGTCAGGGCAGGGCTGGAGGAGGGCGGCTCTGCCTGGCAGCACCCCCGGCTCTTGCCACCCCCCCTCCGGGCTGTACCGGTGCCTCGGCCGGGGCCCGCGGTGCGCAGCGCCCGGCGCAGCCTCCCCGGGGCTGCGGTGGCTGCGGGGCTGCCAGACCGCGCTGCTCCGCACCTCCCCGCGCCGGGGCTTGCAGCTGCTGCTGGTTCTGCAGAGAACGGCGAGGATATCGAGGTAAGACGCTTTCCACTCTTGCTAAATCTGAACTGCGGTCGCAACGTATAGCGGTATTTAAATAGCGTGTGGGGACTAGAATGTAAATACCCAGGGTAAGCCTGTAACAGAAAAGATTTAAGTCCGTATTTGCCCTTGTTTTTACCCTGCGTGGGCTTGTCTGAATGCAAATGTGAGGCAGAGCCGGGAGATCTATTGTTGAAATGCTTTACAATTCTCAGCTTCTCTGTTTGCATCTAAATATGCGATGACTACTTCAGGCAACGCAGGCTTTGTGTGTCGGGGGCTTGGGGACGGGGGACGTGGGATCCGTGCCCCGCTGTGACCGGCGTGGTGATTACCAACGCTTATGTTAAATATTGAAAATTCAGAGGAGGCAACTTCAAAAGGTCCTTTCAGTGCTCTGCTCCGATGCTTTGGGGGTCCGTGGCGTTGGTGCCTGCTGCGAGCGGCTCTCCGGCAGGCTGCGAGGGGTTGCGGTCCTGCCTTCGCAGGGCACCTCCTTTGCTGAGGAGCCCCAGTTTTTTTTGCATTTGGCAGAAACAGAGCACGGAAGGAGATTGTTCTGAGCCTCTCTACGCACCCAGCGCCCTGTTTGCGGGGTCGCCCTCCTCCTCTCTCCCTTTGAGCGAGATCGCAGCTTATCTCTGTCAGACAAGCAGCGTAATGTCTGCTCGCAAGGCAGAGCCAGAGCAGAGTGCTTCTCTTTATCCCGCTCATCTCTGCGGGCAGAGCACCGGTGTAGCCCGGTGTGCGAGCTCGGCGGTGCTGATAAGGGCTGTGCGAGCACGTCGCCCGCATCCCTGGTGTATGCGGGACGCGAGATGGATCCTGCCCGGTACTGCCTTATTTCCTCATCTTCTGCAGGCTCCAGGCTCTGCTGCTTTATTTAAGACCGCTTGTTGTTTTAGTAGCACAAGGGACATAATATCTGTCCACACGGCACGATTTATTGGGGGTTGGAAACACGCCAAGGAGTCTAAATTCAGATTCAACAAGAAGCGTGATTCCAGCCAGCAGGCTCGCTCTCTGCGCACACCAGGTTTAAGAGCTATTTCGTTCTCCCTCTGCTGCTGATTCCTCCCAAAGGGCAGCTCACGATAACCATAGCAGCAAAACTGCCTTTTTTTTTTTTTTCTTTGCTGATATTTGTTTTCTCATCCTTCCTTCCTCTTTGTGGCTCAGCATGTCCGCATGGTAGCGGGGTCCTGGGGGCTGCTCAGAGTCCCTCTGCTGCTGTTGCCTGTCGTGTACCTGGAGTCAGATGCTCTGGTTGTCGTTAGTGGCTGCTGTGGAAACAGGAACAGGACTTCAGCAGCAACAGTAGGAAGAGACATTTTTTCCAGGAGCTAAAAACAGCTCATTCTGCCCAGACCTCTTACCAGTTTCGTGGGGGTAGATGAATCCCTGCCTGGAGTTAACATCTGCCTCCAAGTTGGATGCCAAACCAGAAAGAGCTGTTTCTTGATTCGGATTTGAATCTAGCCCAGCTCTTTCAAAAACCACCCAAAATGGTGGAAAAATACAGGTGATATTGGCAAGATGTAGCAGGGTTTTGAAAAGCTCGAGTCCAAATCCTGTGCCTCTCGTTTGCTGTGTTTAGATGGAACCACGTACAAGTTTGGCCTTGAATCTGAGCCCTGATTGCTGCCTAAATCTAATCCTGCGCCAGCACATCTTGGCTTCGGGCGGTCGCTGCTTAACCGTGTGCCGTGGGAGGGCTGGGGAGCGGGGCAGGGCGCGGGCTGGGAGGAGAAGCCCCCGTGAAGGAGGGTGCGAGGGCGTGCGCTGCTTCCCTGAGCCCAGCTCCCTGCTGCTGCAGGCACCATCTCCTGTAATGGCTTCATAAACATGCTGAGTGTCAGTTAGGGTTTTTTTCTTCTGTTATTAGGAAACCATTCCAGAGACTGTTTATATTAAAGATTAGAAACCTCCTAATTTCCAGCCAAAGCATCTTCAGGTCTCTCTCATACCCATGCTTTCCTCCCACCCCCACGTTTTGCCAGCCCTGCTTTTTAGTTTAAGCAGTTCTTTTTCTGTCTCGCCGCGATTTCTTCAGAGGCTGCAGTCACGTCCCCCCCATGTTTGTCGTGTGATCTGGGCCAAATGCTCTTTGGTTCCTCTGGTCCAGCTGCATGCCAGCACCCGCCTGGCCCCCACCTGGGGGAGTCCCCGGCCCTTGGAGAGGGTGTGCGGCAGGCTCCCTCCCCGGGTCCGTGGGTGACAGGACGCGTAGGTGAAAACCAGCAGGAAGGGGGTTTTGTCATTTTTTTTTTTGCCCTAATGCATCCTCCCTCCACCAGCCCCTGCAGCGCCCGGGCGAACAGGCGGTGAGCTCCCGCTTCTCCCAGCAGCGGTGGTAGGGGACCGCGGCGTGGGATGCGCAGTGGATGTGCAGGTAGCCATGGTGATGGTGCCCAGGGACCTGGCACTGGGCATGGCCAGCTGCCTGCCTGCCCGCAGCAGGGCACGGGAGGGGGCCCGCTGCCCTCAGCGCTGCCTGCCCTGCCTGCGGCCGGGCTGTCTCTGGAGCATCCAGAGCAAGGGACGCCGTGTGCGTATCGCAGCACGCACAGAGAAACCTCCCTGCCGGGTCCTCGGGGGAGGCACGGTGTGTGTGAACACGGGCACCTGCTACTCGGCCAAAGCATCCTCTCTCGGGCTTAACTTGCATGGGAAGGGGCATGGTTGGAAGAGGTGGGGAAAACACACAGCAAATCTGTGTGCTTGAGCAGGCTCTTCCTAAAGAGAGAGCCTCTCGAGGGAATTTCACCCTCTCACTAGCAAGACAGCTCTAAAATGGGTGGACCTGAGAAAACAAGCAGCTCTGTACGTTAAATTCATAGTGGGCTGAGAAGAATTTAATGAGCCTGGAAGTCTGTGTGGTGACTTTCTGTGCATAGCGCTGTGATCAGACAAGATCTGCGTCCCTCTGCATTAAAGAGCTGGGTTGTGTGATGCTGGGAGAAACTGGTTGCTAATGTGTGTCAGGCTGGGTACCCAGAGAGCATCTGCGCATCCAAAATGTGACTGCTGGCGATGCTCTCGGTGCCGCAGGGTGCTTGCAAACCCAGTTACCCCCAGGAGGCCCGAAGGCGGCAGCCGGGGACCCGGAGGACTCTGACTCCCCCGATGCTGCGTGCAGCTGAGCTGCGGAGGGCTGGGGAGTTGCTTGCTCCGCGTGGCAGTGAGCGGGGCTTGCTCCTGAACGTACGGCCTGGACCGGGCTTTCCTTGCCTCCCCTCTGCACTGCCTGGAAGCAAAGAGATCGATACTGCAAAGAAAAGACAAATTAGCATCGATGGGCTTCAGACCCAGAGACGGTTAAACACATTGATTTCTGCTGATGTTTTTGTCCCGAGCCAAGCCAGGCTTTGCAGAGTTTGGCCTTGTCTTCCTCCACGGTGGTCCCGTGGAAGCGTTTGTGTCTCTGCCAGGCTGAGCGCAGCCCTTGCTGGCTTGTCCCAGAGCCCCGCTCCCACCCACCGCCAACGTTCACTGGGATGTGCGTGATGGGGGGCTCGGGGACGGCCCTTTCCATGGTCCTTGGCTGATCAGAGTTTGCCTGTTTCTGCTGGTCACTGAGCTGCCTCGTTTAGGGAATGGATCTGGCCTCCCTGGTGCCACTGTGTGGTTTAGAAATCACTTTACCGTGAGCAGCGGTGCTACCCCCTTCCTGCTGCCCAAAGGTGTTTGGGTATCTCGGCACGCGTGGAGTGGGGATGCCTCCAGAGATGCGTGGGGAGGAGCTGCCCCTCTCCCCTGCGATGGCTGCTGGGTTTATCCTGCCGGGGCCGTGGGTTCCCCAGCTTGGAAGCATACGAGGACAGCACCCAGCCTGTGCTGGGCTCAGTCAGCTGCTGCAACCAGCAGCCAGTGGGTTCCTCCACCTCTCTTGGTGACCCCGGAGCGGATCTGGTGCAGCCTGGGGCTGTCTGTGTCGGCCCTGGGGCCTCGGGAGGGTGAAAGGCTGCGGTGCCAGCCGTGCTGTTGCCGGTGCCTTCGGTTCACACCAGCTCCACCCTTTCGTGGTGTGCAAAGAGCCGGCTGGGGAGTGCGAGAGAGCCGCTTGCGGGGGCGGAGAGGAGCCAGGGGCGCTCTGGGCTGGATGCGGCCCCATGCGGCTGAGTCATCCGACCTTTCCGTTGCTCCAACATCCCCTGTGCAGCTCGGGGCAGCAGCGCAAGAGCTCATTAGAAACCTGAAAGCTGCAGCTAAGCTGGGGGCTTCGGCTGTGGGGGGCATGGGTGCCTGGGCAATGCTCGGGGGGTGCTCAGCCAAGCGCCTATTGCTGTTGCTTTCCTGGGGTCCCCTCCTTCGTGCTGTGGTCCCCAAGGCGTAGCCGGGTGCTCCCCGGGCCACCGGGAATGCTCGTGGCGCAGCGCCTGGCTGTCTGAGAAGTGACGTGTCGCAGGGTCAGGCAGTGGCTTCCTCCAATATCTGTTTTTCAGCCGTTTTCATAGAACTGAGCAGGAGGGATCAGATCGCTTTGGATGTCGGGATGAGTCTATGAGCCGTTAGCGGTGGCAAATGGCATCAAGAATGTGGAAGAGGAGCTGGAGCGTGGTCTGCAGCGTGGGCTGGGCATAACCTTGCTCTCTGGAAGGAAGAGGCTCTGGGGCCTTATCCAGCACTGAATCTGCCCCTGACATGTAACTGTTGTGAGTGGAAAGTGAGCTCCCCGGAGCCCTGACCCTGGCGTTCACACTCACCATTGCCGTGTTTCTGCTGTCCCCGGGTGGGCTCTGCGGACCCTGGCAGGGCCAGGAGCCAGCCCGCCTCTCCCCAGCTCCCCGCTGTCCCTTGCCCCCACCTCGCACCAGCAGCTCGCGGCTGATGCTGAGCAGAGCGCGCGGGACGGGGTGAGCGCAGCAACGGGGCTTCCCGTGGGCTGGGCTCTGCGGTGTCTAACCCAGCCTCCCCTCAGCATCCCCAGAGCAGGGACCCCAGCCTCCTGCCCAGCTGGCACCCGCGGCTCCTGGGGCTCCCGTGGAAGCCCTGGTGCTTGCAGGAACCGGAGCCGTTAGCTGCAGGGTCGCTGCAGCTGATGGCTCCTGGCAGGGGATGAAGTGGATGCGTGCTTGCACTGGGGGCTCACTGGGCTGTAGCGCGTTGCTGCGGGGCTGCCGGTGCAGGGACCAGCAAGCCTCGTCATCAGTGGGATCAAACCTCGGTGCCCAGGGTAGAGGCACGGTCTGCCCTTCTCCCCAGCACGTTCAGCGCACTTTTCCTCCCCTTTTTCCCTTCCTCAGGTTAGGGGCACCCGGAGCAGGACTGCATTTCCGAAGGAGGCTGCTAATAAGCTGAACACTTTTTCTGGCCAGCTGAGCGTTTTGCTGGGAATTAGCTCTTCATTTCTGCGTGGATGTGTTTGCAATTCTTGCTCTATTCCACAGGCTGATCCTCCCAGTTAAACCTGAGGTGTATTCAGCCCTCCCTAATGAGTTTAACAAGCGGGCTGTAGATCCGCAGGCTGTGCGGCTCAGCTCCCCCGGCTGCCGTCCGTCCCTAAGAACAAAGCGGCAGCTGGGGCTGTTGGAAAGAAGCAGTCACGGAGTCCCCTGCAAAGAGCCGGGCTGACGGAGGTACGTTACGGTCTCTGGAAGCTCTCCTTGGCTTTACTGTTCTTTGGCTGAAGCTCACCTCTTGGGTGACGGACGGCGTTCCCGCTCGCCAGCGCCGGGGCTGAGGAAGCCCCCGTGGCAGGCGGTTAGTGCTGCAGACCTGTTGGCTGTTGAGCAGTAAGTAGCCACCTTGGAGAGCAAGGTGGGGTTTGTGGGAAGCTGCTGTTTAAGGCATTGAGTTTCTCACTTCACTTCAGCAGCACCATAAAGGGGAGAAAATACTGTTAAAAATATTCCATGCGCTGAGTCAGAATTAATTCGGACACTGTTTTCCTTTGCTTTGTACGTTGAGGCTGATGATATGCACAGCGTGTTCTTCCTGCCAGGACAAAATCTAATATTTCTGGGTGCCCACAACCTTCCTTAGAATCATAATAGAAAGATGAATACCCTCAGCGTGCCGCATGCAATATTAAAGCACTAATGATGCAATCAGTCTCTCTTAGCCCCAGTAACAAAGGAAAGAATTACGCTGCCCTTCCTGGGCATAATTCCGCTCTGCGGTGCGGGCTCTGACCGCCGAGGAGACGGCCGGGTACCTGCGCCAGCCCCCTCCTCTGCCCGCGCCTGCTGCTCGTCCCTCGGCAGGGGTAGTGCCCTCCGTGCCGAGGGCTCCCGTGGGCAGAGGGTCAGCCCCGTGCTGCCGCCCGCGCTGGAGCCCCTCGTGAGCAGTTCGCCTTTCCATGCCCAAATCACCGGAGCAGCCCCCGGGGACTGGAGCAGCAGGTACCGCCTGCGCTGGCTGCACCGCGGCGGGGAGCTGGGGACTGAATTGTGCGGCTGTGCCTGGGGGCCGGTGGCCTGGCTGAGCCATCCTGCGGCTGGCGTGTCTGCGGGAGACCGGGCTGGCAGCTTCAGCCGCCCGGGAGTAAGGTGCCTTTGGACCCTCCTTTCTTCTGCGCCGTTGGTTCATGCATTCGCCAGCGCTGTGTTGCACAGACCTTCGAACGCCCCGGTTTTGGTGGCTTCACTGGCAGCCGCAGCTGCGATGTCAGGGCGGTTCAAGCCCCGCGGTCCCCCGTTAGGTGACGGGAGAGCTGAGCCGGGGCTGTGCAGAATTTGCCTGTGTTTCCTTTTGTAAACAGTATCGCAGCCCAGCAGTTTGTGCTCATTAAGCTCTAATGCCACGCAGTTGTTGGCACGCTGCTATCGGCACAGCCTCACGCTCCCTCCCCTCTTTTGCTCTTGGTTGGGGGTGCGATGGAGCCGGCTGAAACGCGGGCACCTCTCCTCAACGCTGCTCCCACCGCGAGCTGCTCCAGGGGCTCCAGGGGAGTTTGGGTTTATTAATTAGCTGTTAGCAATGTGGCTCGCCGCCCCAGCTGTGCGGCACCCCCTCCCCGGTGTTACCGGTGGGGCTGGGGCCGCTCACCGGGGTCGGGAGCGCAGCCGGGGTAGGTCAGGGCGATGGGCTCCTGGTTCTGGCAGAGGCCCCTGGGAAATGTTAATTTTGTCTGGTGCAGATGGTACCAAGGAGGCATCCTCCCCCAGGCCTTTGTTTCTTAATTCTGGCTGATCAGTTATGATTTGGCTGTGCCTGCTCTGAAAGGAGGAGGGTTTTTTTTTTTTCCCTTTCGTTTTTGAGCCCAACTGTGTGAAATACCTCAGGGGGGAAGAGGGGAAGCGAGAAAAATGTCATTGCAGACAAACTATTTCTGGATGCGCTCCCGTGCGGGCGAGGTGGCGCTGGGCAGGCGCTGATGTGATGCCCTGGGGCGGAGGGAGGCTGGTGGCCTCTGGGGAGCGGGAGTTGGGCCCTTGGTATATTTTAAACCTTTGCCTGGTTCAGATGCTGTTTGTCCCCTGTATCTGTGGTGGCCGACGTGGTCCTGGGGGGCTGCTGGATGGGGAGCAGGGAGAGCTCTGCTTCCACCCCCGCCGGCCACGGGCATCCCCGGGCGCTGGTCCCGCTGGTGCGGGGAGAGGTGGGCTTCGTGCCGGGGCTGCCTCGCACCTCTCCTGGGCAGCGGGAAACGGAGGCAATTCCCCTATGGCCGTCTCGAGGTCCTGCCGTCCCTGGGGGGAGGTATGTGAATCACTCTTCGTGCTTTAGCAGAACTGCCGTGCCAACGAGGCGTAAGGAAGACCTGCCAGAGTAATTTTGACCTACTGACTGTAACGACCCCCCGTTAAAGGGGAGTCTGGCCTCGCGTTGCCGCGCGTCTCCCCATCGCCCTCGCTGCTTCCATGTTGCCTCTGACAACAGCGAGTTCACGTAAGGACTGAAGTGGCAGAACAAGATGCAGTAATTGATGCTTACAGCGCTGCGAGAGTAAATGTTTAAATGAAGAGCTGGCTGTTTTCCTGGGACTCTCCAAGTTGTTTCTGGTGTGATGCCAGCTACAGATTGATGCTTCCCATGGCTGCTGTCGCTACCTGCCACCGCACCTCTGCGTGCGGGGCTGCGCTGGAGCTGCAGCAGCTGGGTGGTGTTCTGATGCACTGCAGAGCTCGGCCATGCGGGGAAGCTCCCTGCTTTTATTTTCAGGCATGTAAATCGTGAGCAGCTCAGTAAAGCTGGGCAGAAATCAACTGGTATGAGCGTAAGAAAGACGTGACCTGGGGGAAGATGAAGTGAGAGGATAACGTCACGCTGTTATTGATGCAGAGCTTTAACACGAGCGTGCAGGCCAGAAACAAATGTGCTCCAAGCAAATGTCTGCTCCAAATATTTCATGGTACCTGAATTATGGCTTTCAAGCCTGCAGCATGTTTGGGATTTTTTTTTTTTAAATAATGTCCTTAAGAGCTCTAAAAGGCAAAGGATTTCCATCATTTCATCCCTTTAAGGAGAGATGGCTGTGGGCAGAAAAGTAGGAGTTGAAATAGCTGGATTTCAATCCAAGCTTTTTTCCTGGAGTTGAGTGATTTCTCTCTCCAACTCCTTATCCTCCCTCCCCTTCTTTCACACACCAGACAGAATCTAAATGTCTCTCAATTTAAAGGTTTTGGGTGCTTGGATGAGGGTCTGACTCCTGCAAGTGCCAAGTGCTGGGCTAAGAGCTGCCTCAAGTCCCCTGGGAGCCGCGTGAGCCAGGCGCTGCCCGGTGGCACCGAGTCGAGGGGATGTGTTCTGTGTGCGCCAGGCGTTATTTTAAATCACCGGAGTAGGAGGTGAGTCTTCGAGTAGCTGAACCAGTAGGACCTTGGCAGTCGGAAGCTTTCTGCTGGCCTTTGAACTGCCGGGACTTTGGGAAGTGGGCTTTGGGTTCCTCGTGCGCACGGTGGACGATGCGCGGCCGAGCAGCTCGTCCCCCCCTTGGCTGTGGCACGAGGCGAGGCTCCGGCGTTGTGCCGGCGGCACCCGCACCGAGTCCCGCTGCGGCTCCGGGGTAGCGCAGCCCCCCCAGCTGCTGGGGGTGCTCGGGGTTCCCACCCTTCCTCCTCGCTTTGACCGGCCGAGGGTGAGCCCCTGTTGCAGCCCAGGCCTGAGTGGGTGTAGACGGGCACTGGTGGCTGGTTTGGGGAGGTGGAAGGTGTGGAGCCAGGGTGGCCAGCCCCCTGGGCACCATGCACGGTCCCCGGCACCGGGCTCACCTCCCCACGGGCTCTGCTGTGCCCAGCGATGGACCGCAGCCTGTTCTTGGGATTTTGTGATTGATGGAAGCTCATACCCAGCTAGAGGTCAGCATTTCCATTTAAATGGGACTTCTGGAGCCCTGGGGTTTTTGCTGGTTGCAGATGCACACTTCAGCATTACGGAGCTGCCGGGGAACCGGAGGAGAGAAAACCTGTGCGCCGCAGCTGCGCAGGGGCCAGGTGGGAGACGCCTCGCCGGGCTCCAGGGCAGCCAGGGATCTGTTTGCTGTGAGAGATGAGGCGATGGGATTTTTGCTTATTGAGGTTTAATGCCTTTAGTGGGATGTCCCCTGCAGTGCGCTGGAGGGTCGGTCGGAGGGTCCCCTAGCCGGGAGCCAGCCTGGTGCAGTGACCGCAGCCCTGCCGTTTCGGGGAGAGCCAGGGGAAGAGCCACCCAGGGAGGCAAACCTCTGCGTTGCCACCAGTGACCCCCTGCATCGGGCCCCGGTGGCCGGCTGGGCTGGCAGGCAGGGTGGGGGCAGCCCCACGGCACGATGCTTGTGGGCAACGCCGTGCCCGTGGCTCGGCCCTGGTGCCCACGCTGCCCGCGCAGCGCTGCCCGTGGCTCCTGCCATTAGGAGAAATACGATATTTGCCACCATAAGGTTGTGAAAAGCCTGAGGCCACAAAAAAAAAAAAAAAAAGGAAATGACTTTTTTCTGGTGTTTGTATGTGTGCGTGTGTGCATGCGCTTGGGGCAGCTGACCGGGAGGCAGCGGGGTCCCCCCCGGCACAGCGCTGTGCACGCCGGCAGGAAGCACCCGCTGTGGCCATCTTCCACGCAGCTGGCACACGGGGGCTGCTGGCCCTGTCGCCGCGGGCCCGCATGGCTGGAGCGCCCCGGCAGCACCGAGCCGCCACCATGTTCCACAGAAAGCGCAGCGTCTCCTTTGGCGGCTACGGCTGGTGGGTGCCTTTCCTTTCTATTCCCCCTTGGCTACTGGGAGCATGATGCCGCGTGAGGAGCTTTTCTTCCCTCTGCGGCTTCAAAGGAGGAAGCGCCGCGGCGCTGCAGCGCGGTGCCCTCGCGGCAGAGCCCTTCCCGCTGCCCCGTGCCACCAGGAGCGCGGGGGAGTCGGGAAGGACCTTCTTTCGCCATGCCCGCAGGGAAGCCCGGTTCTTCAGCAGGCGGGTGCCGCTGTGCCCCAGCAAAGCCCCTCGTGAGCCCTGTGGGTGCCAAGCAATGAGGGGACCTCCCTGGGGGCTTGTGGTGGGCTCCCGTGGGCACGTCACCTACCAGAGCGTCCTGTGGCTCTCCCCCTTCCTTTTTCTCGCTATCGAGGACCTGCTGCCTGTTCCTCCTCTGCCTGGGCAGCGATGCTTACAGCCGCCTTTGGCACCTTGCGGCGTGCGCGGCGAGGTCCCACCTGGTCCATGGCAGGTTCCCGGCACCGTTGACACCTCCCCAAGTTGTCCCTGCTCTGTCTGTCCTCGGCAGAGCACCATAGCTGCTGCCTGCACCCCGGGTTCAGTGGGACGGTTTGCTTCTCGTGCCCCTTCCCTCCGAGAGGTGTTGATCTATAGGGAAATAGCTTAAGAAAACAGCACTGTTCTCCCTCTGCCCTTTCTCCAGTTTCCCTCTCTCTAAGGTATTTTATGCCCATTCTGTCTGTGCTGTGTGATTGTGATCTGTGGGAACTGTGGCCGAAGCAATTTTGTAATGATTTGGGCTGTTTGGCACCGGGGCAGAGGGTTGCGCTGCCTTCCCCTCCCCGTGCCGCGGTGGCGGCAGCCGGGAGCCCCGGGGGCTTTGGGAGGAACCTTGTGCTGGTGGGCTTGGAGCTGCTTGGCACCTGCCGGGGGAAATGCTGAGTAACTGCGAGGGCTGCGAGAGGGCAGCGAACCTGTCGAGGGTTTCGGCAAAGTCTCCTGGGAATGGAAGCGCACGCCTTACTGAAGCCAAGTGTTTTGTCTCAGCTGGATTTTTTTTTTCTTTACATAAAAATGGGAAGGAAGCCCTCCGATAAACTTCTGTACCAATAAGTTTTGTGAAATGCGGGCTTAGTTTATGGCAGAGACAAATCGCTGCTCTTGGGCAGCTCCGCCCCGCAGCCGCCGTTGGGAGCGGTGGCTCTGGGGCCCCAACCACGCCGGGCACATCCCGGGAGCTGCTGCCGTTGCCAGTTTCCCGCTGCGATGGAGCAGAGCTGTTACCCACCTTTGCAGGGGCGTTCGGGGCCGTCTGGGCTTTGCTCATTTGTTTTCCTTCTGCACTTCGGCAGTTGCAGGGAAAAGACAGCCACGAGCCCGAGTCATGCAGGAAAATGGGGTCTGCTGGCTGTTGGGGGCTGTGCCGCCATCGCAGCCTGGGTTGGGGGAAAGCGGGGCGCGGGCTTTCCTTTAAATATCGGCATTGGTGTCTGCACAGTGCGAAAGACAGACTGGGGGTATGGGGGGAGCCCTGTCCTCTGTGCTCCGCGGGGGGAGCTTCCAAGTGGGGTCGGTGCACAGCTCCCCGGGGGCCCTGGGGAATTCACCCCTTGCAGTCGCCTGTTGCCTGGAGAGCGTCGTGCGCAGCTGGGAAAGCGCTTCCCCGGGTGTTTATGGGAAAGGAAGGGACCTGCTGCAGCCCGGTACCTGCATCTGCATCTTCTCACGGCTGCCTGGGCCCGCGGCCGACACACCCTTCCTGTGGGGACCGCGCGTGGGGTGACCGGGCACACCCAGCCACCGCCGTCTGTAGCGGCAGTCGCTATTTCCAGCCCTCCGCTGGAGTGTGAATCGGTTTGGTTTTTTGGGTTTTTTTGTTTTATCGTTTTTTTTCTGTTTACTGGCTGTATCTGCTGCCAGCAAGGTCCTGGGAGAAGCGTGCTGGTCCTGGGGCGGCAGATGCGGTGCTGCTGCTCGCGGACGTAGGGATGCACATCGCGGGCGATGCAGAGCCGTGGTGTGTGCAGCCCCGGGAGCTGCCCCCCCAGCCCCCTGCCTGCACCCCCTTCCCGGCTCACCGGGGTCCCGGTGACCGATGTGGGTGCCAGCCTCTGCCCTCTCCCCCCGGGGTGTCAGCACCCGGCTGGTGTCGGCTGCTCCTTTCCCCCGGGCGCTGCCCTTGGCGGCAGTGGGGGAGGCCACCCCCTCTGCGGGTGCTGCCGGGGCGCCCCAGGGCCGTGCCGGGGTGCGCAGGGAGGAGGCTGGGCCGGGGCGTGGGGTGTTTCACTTCACCCCACCTCGGGAGGGGGTGCAGGGCAGGGCCTGACGAAGCGGCTCTCGTAACTTAGTCATACTGCAACTGCGGTTTCCCTAGCAGAGGGTTTTCTTTCTTGGGTGTTTCGGGTTTTTTTGTTGCCTTTTTTTTTTTCTTCAAGAGGTGAAATAACAGCAACTGATTTTTCTTCCTGTGGTTCCGGATGAAGCCGCTCGGTGCAGCTCCCGGCTCCGGCACGGGTTCTGCAGGAGCTGCCCAGCCACCCACTGTCCCCATGGCTCATTTGCATCTGTCACCAAGTTTGGCAACAGCTATTTACGCCAGCACGCTTTAATGTTCCACTTGATTTAATGATCAACAAGGTCTGTGGACGGGCTTGTTAAGTATTAAGTGACAATCGTGGGTGCCCTGGGTCTATTTTTAGGAGCAGCAGCATGCCGGCTTTCTGGGAGCTGATGTTTGGGGAAATCATAGAATCATAGAATTGTTAAGGTTGGAAAAGACCCTTAAGATCATCAGGTCCAACCATTAACCTACCACTGCCAAGTCCGCCACTAAACCATGTCCTCAAGCACTGCATCTCCCCATCTTTTAAATACCTCCAGGGATGGGGACTCAACCACTTCCCTGGGCAGCCTGTGCCAGGCCCTGACAGCCCTTTCAGTGAAGAAGTTTTTCCCAATCCCCAACCTAACCCTGCCCTGGCGCAGCTTGAGGCCGTTCCCTCTCGTCCCATCGCTTGTTCCTGGGGAGAAGAGACCGACCCCCACCTCTCTACAGCCTCCTTTCAGGCAGTTGTAGAGAGCAATAAGGTCTCCCCTCAGCCTCCTCTTCTCCAAACTAAACACCCCCAGCTCCCTCAGCTGCTCCTCATAAGACTTGGTCTCTAGACCCTTCACCAACCTCGTTGCCCTTCTCTGGCCACGCTCCAGCACCTCGATGTCCTTCTTGAATTGAGGGGCCCAAAACTGGACACAGGATTCGAGGTGCAGTCTCACCAGTGCCGAATACAGGGGCACCATCACCTCCCTGGTCCTGCTGGCCACGCTACTCCTGATACAAGCCAGGGTGCCAGGATGCCTGGGACGAAGCTCCCGTGGGCTTGGGGTTTTGCGAGTGCATCGTCGGTCTGAGCAAGAGAGGGAGCCAGGGGCGGGTGATGGTGTGCGCAGGCAGGGCGGGCAGGAGACGCCGGGGTTGAGCTGGGGTGTGCAGGGTGGCTTCGCCCTCGGCCACGGGGAGCGGGGACACCCCACGTGGGGTTCCTGCCCTGTCTGCCCCGGTGCCGGCTCGGCCTGTGCCACGGCGTGCCGGGGATCCGGCCCCGCTGCGTCACCCGCGGGCGCAGCTTCCTTGTGATAGAGAAGTTCAGCCTGACAGCGGCGGGAGGTAAAGCTGTGAGTAGAGGGGAAACTGCGTTTCTGCAGCCTTGCCGCGTCCTCTGTGACTGCAATGCAAAACAAGTCGGGTTTGGGGTTTTTTTTTTGGTGTTTGTTTTTTTTTTTGAGATGTGGAATTAATTCCATGTGGCAGATAACAGAGCGTTTGCAATGACTGCCAAAAGACATCTTTTTACATTTTGAGACATTACTATGATTTGCATTAATTACTATTACTGTGACTTTAACCACAATGATTCTGTGGAGATAGGCACTTGTTAATGGCGCTAAATAAATAAGCGAAGTGACTGGGGCTCCCAGCCCTGCGCGAGCCGGCCGGGGCTGGGAGCGATGGGGCTGCTCTGCGTTCGGGGCGCTCGGCGTGGGCGCTCGCAGCAGCGGCAGACGGGTATGGGGGTAAGTAAAAGGGTAAGTCAGCGGCTGCTGCCCGCGGGGGGATGGCGGAGCCCTGCAGGGATGAGCCTGAGCTGAGGCAGCGACCAGCCAGGTAGGAAAAGCCTGCGCTTGCTGTATCCTTGTTCCTTCCCCGTCGGACCGGGCTTCTCGTAATGCTGCAGGGTTGGGTTTGCGGGGTTTGGTGTGATCGTCCCGGCGCGTCGGGTCTGTCATGGGTCTGTTGTCTTTAAATATGTGTTTTGGGGGAGGTGTGGGACCAGTGATTTGGAGAGAGCTTGGAGATGGATAAACGTCCTCCTCTGCTGCCCAGTTCACCTCTGGCATTTCAGGTGGGGAGGCAACAGTTCTCTGCTGGTCACTACCAGGAAATAAGTGGGGGGATTTTGTTTTACTTGCTGCCAGGCTTCAGTTTGGGTTAAATTTTGGTTGATTTTGTTTTCTGGTCAAGTCTTTCTGTGGCGATCGTCGTGTCAGCCAGAGCGATGGCACCTCCGAAGGAGATGCTGGGGTCGGGTTTGCCAGCAGCCCCCGGTACCCGAGTTGGGAGGGGGGACAGCCCTCCCGTCTGCGCCCGCAGTAACACGCTCCTCTGCTTTCTCCCCAGGATCGACAAGACGATGCTCGCCAGCCTGAAGATCAAGTGAGTACCTGCGCTCTTCTCTCGCGTAAAGTGATTTCCCCATGAGCTACACGGTGCTGAGTGATGGCTTTGTGCGCGGAGGATGCTTTCGTGCTAGCTGGGCCGTCTTCCCAGTTCCAGCTCTGTGCAGTGGTAAACGGGCCGTATCTGCCCTTTCCTGGAGATGGGTTTGTGCATGTCCCACCGCTTGTTCTCCTGTCAAATCCAAGGTGATTCAGGCCCTGGGTGATTATAATAAATGCAACGACACAACCGCTGCGTGATCGGTGGGTTAAGGCATGCATGGTGCAATTCGCGGGGCACCGTCTCTGCTGCGGGAGGGATGGGGGTGGGAATCGGCAGGACAGGCTGCCACCGAGCTTCTGGCTGTAAATTCAGTGAAGTCTGCGGGGTTTTATTTTGGTTTTGAATCTTGCAGTCTGGAAAGGGGGTGGGTGTTGGTGGGATAAGGGGTGTCTGTGCTTATTACCCAGCTCCCGTGCCGCTGGGCGGGCTGTGGGTGTTGCTCTGGAGGAGCAAAGATGCTCTTGGGTCCGTGAGCCGGTGGTGTTGCTTGGGGGGGCCCATCTTGGGTTTGCCATCGACTTGCTGAAAGCTGGCGACGTGGGCTGCGTGGCGCCTGGCGAAGCGGCTGCTGGGCCAGATCCCGCTCGGTAATGGAGCAAGGCATGCGGGATCACCGCCCCGGCTGGAAAATGTCATCAGCTGGATGGGGAAGAGCAAGCGAGAAATGGCTGGGAGTGGTGGTACTGATGCTCGCTGTTCTCCAGTGCTCGCGGCTGGCTGGGACCTGCCTCCCGTTCCCACCAGGCCTTGTCCTCCCGCTTGCGTGACCGGGGGCACCGATCCCTTCCCTCCTGCCATGGCAGAGCCTCCCCTCTCCCTGGTTTCTGGATAAACTCCCCGAGTCAGGGGTTTTCCATTCCAAGTACACGTGCGGCTCCGACACCATCAGCGTAACCATGTGCTAATATAGAAATACTCTGGCCAGGCCTCCCTCGAGCTCAGGGTAACGTGTATGGGTAACGGCTCATGCGGTTTCCCTCTCTAATCATTACTTGTGCAAATTATTCATTAATGGAAAAGTATACAGACAGCCTTGGGGGAACCTGCTGCCTGAATGAGCCTGCAAATGCCCATTGTAAATAGCACAACAGAAATGCTGCTGCTAAGCTCGTTGCTCAGGTTTTTGCTGAACTAATGAGAAGTTTAAATCAGTGTTTATCGCTTTTGGGAGGGGAGGGAAATCTTAGCAGACTTTCCTTTTCCCGTGGAGCTGGGAAGGATTTAACTGCTCCTTGTACACTGCCGTATGCTGTGCCCTGATTTTGTTTTGGGGCCTGTCCACCAATTCTGCTGCAGAAATACTATTTAACCTCCTCTGCCCGCCGTGCCCGGCAATTAGTGCCGCGCTCGGAGCGCTGTGCTGCTGCCGTGGGGCACGCTGCCGCGCTCCCGCGTGGGCAGGGGTGAGGGTCTGGGGCCATGTTTCTCTCTCCCTCCCTCCTGCCCCGGTCGGAGGAGGGGGTTTGCTCGGGGCGTTCAGTGAGCATCCACTGGAGTTGTTTTATCCCCGCTATTTGCAGCTAATGCTTTCCACAGCCTGATAACGCTTCTGGTTTGTGGACAGATTGCTTCATTAAATGGTTCTGTAATTGGGGCCCAGCCAGAGTCACATTAGATATTTGTAAAAGCTTTTAAAAAAAAATATATATATTAAAAAAAATAGTTTTGGTTTTCTAACGCCCTCTTATTATTGCTGCAGCCTTCTGGCCAAGATACCCGGCGTAGGCAATTTTCTTCACTGTGTAACTTGTTAACAAAAAGACAAGCTGCTTTCTGCAAGCCAAGGAGCACTTCACGAAGCCTTGTGCGTGCTGCAAACATCAATATTGACTTGCAGAAAGCTGGCAGGGGAGGAATAGCGCACGGCGGTGGATGCGGCCCCGAGCTTTCGGCTGCAGAGGGGGTCCCAGTGCGGCTGGGGGGCTGCAGGAGCCCCCGCCTGAGCCGGCCCCTCGCGCCCGGGCTGGGGGCCGTTCGCTGGGGCAGCATCGGGCCCCTCCGTCCCGGGGGAGCGTGGCAGAGGGGAGCAGTGGGCTCTGCGTCCCGGGGGGCTCTCAGGGGCGAGAGCGAAGGCTGGATCCTGTGCAAAGCCCGTGTTCGGTGAACCCGAGCGCTGCAGCGGGAGGGCGCGAGCACGACGCTGGGCTGCGGGATGCTCCCCTGCCCGCTGCTCTTGTCGTTCGTCATGATAAACTCGCACATGCAGGTGGCACCAGAGCATCAAAGCGGTTTTCCCTCTGTCTGTCTCTCCTTTTTCTTTTTTAATTTGGGTTTCATTAGTTCCTATGGTAACCATGAATATGTCTGAGGGACTCGGGACTGGAGAGAATGAGTAGACATTGCGGAGTGGGAGTGTCGGAGGAGAGGCGATGGATGGGGAGCCCTGGCATCGCGGTCAGGGGCTCCGCTGGCCCCCTTTGGTGACGGGCAGTGCGGGGAGGTACCGGGGCCGCATTCAGGCAGGGAAGGCGCTGCGGAGGACTGAGCATCCCCGGGCAGCTGCTGCTGAACGGCCCCGTTTGCTGCTCAGCCCCTGAAATGCCCAGGAAGCTCCGGTGAGTTTGGGTCTGGCTCTGCCTCTGGGAGCCCGTGCCCCGCTGGGGTGGAAGAGCCTGAAAACATCGGCTCTCTAGTGGGGAGCTTGGGTGCCCGGTCCAGCCGCTCCGGGTTTAAATGTGCAGCTGGCAACAGGCCATCCCTGGCTCTCAAAAATTGCTGTTCTGGGGCAGGAGAGAGCTGAGTTTCTGGCTGCCGCAGGGAGCCAGGGGCTGCTCTGGAGAGCTTGGGCACGCTCCCACCTCGCGTGGCTGGGGGCGGCTCCTGGGAAGCCTCGCAAAGCGCCCAAAGGCAGGGTATGGGGGATGGAGAGTCTGGGAGAGGGCTTGGAAATACTCTGCTCCCAGGTTTTAGGGGGTGCATGTCCCCAGGGGTGGCAGCGGGAGCTGGTGCTGTGGGGCTCGGGTGCCGGGAGAGGGGCTGGGGCTGCCGACAGCCGCTGGGACCGGGGCCAGCCCTGGGGTGCTGCGAGACGGAGACCGAGGCACTCGTGCAGTAAACGGGATTTGGCATGTGCAGACCCAGGATTTTGGCATGGACTGATTCCATCGCGATCCCTGTTTTTCTCTTAAGTTTTTTATTCCTTACCCGCTTCATGGGAAAGTGCGGGGGGCAGCTGAACCCCCCAGGCTGGAAAAAGGACGTCACATCCAGAAGCAGCCCTCCAAACCGTGGCTTGGCGCTGGTGTTTTCTTGCGTCACATCAAGTCTTTGCAGAAAGCTAGCAGCGTCTCCGGGATCGCGGGGTGCTCCTGTGGTGCCCTTAGTGCTCCTTGGGGCACGGCTTCATGCAGAGCTTCTAAAATGTGGTGGAGGTTGAGGTCAGGTCGTGCTGCCGGGGAAGGGAAGAGCTCAGCCAAACGGCAGCTAAACCCACTTCCCGAGTGGGGAGGTTGCCCTGGAGGAAGAGTCAGCTTATCAAAGGATCTTTGCATATCACAAATCGGCCCCAGGCAGATGAGCTTGCCTAGTGAGTGAGTTTGCTTCTCGCAACTGCCCTGCGCTAACCCCGGGCAGCACGGCAAGCGCGGGGTCCCAAGGGGGCAGGCAGGGACCCCCGAGCCCCCTCTGCCTCGGAAAATCCTTGTACTGGGGAGACTGGAGGTGGGAAGGTGCGATGGGGATGAACCCCTGGGGACCTTCCTCTGATGGGGATGAACCCCTGGGGACCTTCCTCTGATGGGGATGAACCCCTGGGGACCTCCCTCCTCTGTCCGTCCGGACTTCTCGGGAACGAGCTGGTCGGGTGATGTCCGGCGCGGGAGGTCAGCCAGCCCTTTGCCTGCTGCTGGCTCCTCGGCCCTCTGTGCTCTGGTTATTCTCTCTTTGGTATCCCCAGTGGGATGTACTGAGAAACCACGGAGTATTTTTTAAAAAAAGAAATCAATAAAAAAGTCCCTCCTTCAGGCAAAGAGTCACCTCTTGCTTTAGCCTTATAAAGCAAAAATAGCAATGAAATAATCACGTCTCCGTGGAACAGAGGAGCTTTGTACGCCAGTTACGGAGAGTCCGTGTGCGTACAGCTAAAATTCACATGAAAGTGCATGTGATGCTCATCTGATGATGGGAACGGTGGTGGAAGAGAAAGGTGGGAAGAGATGAAAGATTTACTTGACCTTCGTAAAATGAGCTGTGTCCAGGCTTGAGGCTCTTTAATATTTGATGGGCCAGAGCTGAGTTAATGGGAAGATGTGGGAATGATTTAGCTTCTTGGCGGTAGCCGCACTGACTATTGCAGTAATCTCAGAGGTTTGCGCTTAGGTCCTGTGAGGACAAGGTCTGGAGAGCAGATTGTGTCTAAGTAAACTCCTTTGACTTTATTACCACCTTTTGAAATGGATAATTGCATGCAAATGTATGTTTAGCAATTATACTTTAGCTGTAGTAACGTACGCGTTACACTGAAAACGCTATCAAATCTACCGCAAAGCAGCCGTCTGCAGCGAAGAGGGGAGGCGGGCAGGCTTCCTATTTCATTTGCTTCGTAACCGCTTATCGCCGGGGCTGCCGAGCCTGCGGGTGAAGCCTCCCGCAGCGCCCCGCTCCCGGCCAGCGTGCCGGTGTGCCGGCGGAGGCAGTTATCCCAGCTCCGGTGCAGAAATGGAAGAGAAGAACTGAACGCATGGGGCCGGTGTGCGAAGGACGCCCTGGGACTCTGAGCAAACTTTAAAATCAGCGCTGGGGCTGGAGGGGCTCAACGCGGCACCGGCCGGTCCAGGCTCCCAGCCAAGTGCTGGGCAGAGTCTCTAAATGGGTCTGTGCGCGGATGAGCATTAAGTGGGCACCCAGCTGAGGCGAAGGTTGTTTAATATGCATCGCCCCGCCGGCTCGGATGCTCTTCTCACCCCGGAGTGATGCCTTTCCCTTTCTGACGTTGCTGTTGTCAGTTATATTAATTTTTATTGATGTGCATGTGGCTCGTCTAATCAAAACATTCTTCTCAGCTTTTCCTGAGCTGTCTTTCTTGGTCCTGACTCTAATCTGACCCTGATTTTTTTTGTAAAGTTTTGCTGGAAACTTAAACCATCTGCGATGGGTCACAAACTAGCAGTCCCCTCGTGGGTGTCGGGTGGGTTCCCGCAGGGCTTCCCCTGGGCTCATGCGGTAGCGAGGAGGCAGAGTGCACCCTGAAGTGGTCCAGTCCCTTCAAAATGATGGTGTAAACCCGGTTTACCCCATTTAACGTTTCCCCAGCCAAGCCGCTGCTCTACCTCCTCTCCTGGGAGATTCCTGTTGCTCCGTGGGCGCCAGGGCGGTGGCAGCTTGGAGGCGCGTGGCCGGACACAGCATCCCAGGCAAAACAAGTCCTTGTGTCGGTGGCAGGTCTCGTGGCCGTGTCCCTGCTGGCACAAAGCCCCTCGTGAGTGGCAGGGAGGCTGCAGGCAAGTGGCTGGGGACGGTGACAGGTCCCTGTTGCTGGCGCGGGCGCTGGCTGCTGCCGTCCCCGCTTGCCGTCTGCTGCCTCGGAGCCGCCTCCTGCGTGTTCGGGCCAGGCTGTGCCAATGCCGGGGGGCACCGAGGGCTGCGCAGATAAATGTCAGCGCTCCCCTCGCGCAGGCCCCGGGTGACGGCTCTGCCTGGCGGGAGGCTGGCTGCCGGGGGAAGGCGAAGCGCCTGCCCCCCCAGGCTCCCGGTGCAAGCGGCCGGCGGGTGGCTGGAGCTGCCCCGGGCTTTGGCTGTGCCAGATCCGGATTTGAGTCCTTCACTGATTCAGTGATGTTTTGGTTTTTTTTTTGGGGAAGAAAAATAAAGGGGGGGGAACGGGACAAAAAAAGCTCCACTCTGACCAGGTTCAGGTGCGTATCCAGACCCAGGCGGCACGATTTGATCCTCCTCTTCTGGGAGGAGGAGATGGGCATGCGTTAAAGCATTTCCAAGTCCTCCTTTATTTGCAGTGCAGATGCAAACAAGCTGGGAGAGGCAGTGGGTTGCTGAGGTGTGGGACCAGCCCGGGGCCTCTCAGAGGCTCCATCCCAACCTGGCTGCAACCTGTGGGTGCTCGGCCAGGGCTGTCGAGGCCGGGGCTCCTGCCGTCCCCCCTGTTCCCGCCGGTGCTTCCCTGGCTGGAGCCTCTTCCCAGGCGTGCCAGCAGTCGGCACACGAGCACTTGGCTTTTTGCTGCTACTTGTTCTTGCTGTGAGCGGATAAAAGCGAGGGGAGCCCAGGCATCGGGCGTTGGGGTCCCGCTGCTGCGTGGCCATGCTGGGGCGGCTCCCCTCCCCTTCGAGGGGGGTTTCTGTCCGTTAGCGAGCAAGTCCTGTCGCCCTGTCCATGCCGTGAGTCGCTGCACGGTAGTTGCCCCTCTGGGCCCTGGTGCGAGCGGGGAGCTGTAGGGGACGGGGCAGTGCTCGGTGCCCTGGAGGGGAGCAGGGTCCGGGCGCTGGCTTTGCCTCTGCTCCTGCCCGGGGGGTCCTGCCCAGCGCTGCGCCCTGGGGACCCTCGCAGCGGTGAGCTGTGCTGCCGGTCCCCCCATCCCGGCACGCTCCTCCTGTGCATCCCCAGGCGGGAGATCTCCAGCATGAGGAAGCAAAGGTGGGAGTCGGTAATTTAAAAGGAGGAACGTAAAACTAGCGAAACTGGGGTGAAAGTAGGGCAGCGCGTCTGGGGGCTGGAGTGAATCATCAGCCAGCTCTCACTGCTTTATTTGCTTTTTATGCAAAGAAATCAGTCTGTCAGCTGTGGTTTTGTTGCTAGTTTAGGGTCCGGTGGCCCGTGGATGAGCAGGTCAGCACTGTGCCATCGCCCAGCCAGGGCTGCAGCGGGTCCCGGTGCCAGGCAGCAGCACCTGGGGTGGGCAGGCGGGTGGCCGCAGGGCTGCTCGCCGAGCCCTGGCTGGAGCTTGGCTGCGGTGCTGGTGCCTTAGTCACCGCAGAGCCGGGCTGAGCGGGTCCCGCCACCTTGGGAAGGGCCCATCCCAGCCCCGGCCACTTCTGTGAAATCTGGGCTTTGCCCTCATGGCAGCGCTGGCTGCTGGGCTGAGATAAGGACGGTCCCGTCCCGCATGGGCACTGCACCGAGGCTTGGTCCTGCCCTGCCCTGCGGCACCTACTCCCGGCCCCCAAATGCCCTTTGCCACTGCTGAGGCTCCGCTGCCGGAGCCGTGTGCTCGTTGGGGCCGGGAGTAGGTGCTGGTGCTGCTGGGCAGCGCTGCCCTTCTGCCCGCGGGCTTGGGATGGCCGCAGCAGGCGATGCCGGGGGTTACACCTGATGTCCTTAGTCAGGACAGAAACGGATTTTGGGGTTTCTTTTGTTTTAGTGGTGGTTTTTTTGGTATTTCTCTTTTGTGACTAAAGATAAACCCAAGCAGGGCAAGTGCCGGGGCGGGTGGTGTCTGCCTCTGCCCCTTGCCCTCTGGCGTGCTCGGGGGCGAGGGGAAAGGGGTTCTCCCCGCGGAGGGCTGATGCAGCACCAGGGTCTGGACATTGTGGCTGTGCCGGGGTGATTTGCTGGGGCAGCGGCTGGTGGAGCTCAAACAGCACGGCATCCCATCAACACCACGTTCGAGTGCAGAACCACCCCCAAAAATCCCATCTGTTTTCTAGAGGGGAAAAACAACCTGGGAGATGGGAGCCTTAATGATACCCTATTTTCTTTATGGACAGAAATGACTTTTAATGGGTACAAGAGCTGCTATTTTTGCTGAGGCGCTGTACCATTTTAAGAAGAAAAATTAAGAAGGGTCTGAGGAGCTTTGGTGAGGTCTGGTCGAGCCGAGGCACAGCTCGGTGGAGGCCAGTGCCCACCTTGCCCTCATTGCCCCAGCAGTGAGGGTGGGGCAGGGCCCCGGGAGCCACGCTGGGGCCGGGGGCACTGACCCTATATGTTGCAAAGAGGGGAGCGTTTGGAGCCCCGGGGCTGCCGCTACTGCTCGGTAGCCCGCTGTTCCAGCCGGAACGGGCAGCGGTGCAGCACCAGCCCCGGGCAGCTGCTGGCACATGGGCGCTGCTGGGAGAAGGATGAGCTGGAGGGGTCGGTCTTTGCTCATCGGCTCCCAGCAGCGCCGGGGCGGGTGCTGGACTGAGGGTCCCCTGTGAGCAGCATCGCACGGCTGGGCGCTGTGCGTTGTGTTGCAGAAGACCCTCGCATGGGTGGTACTGCTGTGGTCGGGAGGTGATGAAGAAAGACACGCTGGAGATGGTGGCCAGAGGACGGGTGGTGGGGGAGCGGCAGGGAGCGGAGTGCAGCCTCCCAGTCAGCCCTGCCTCGGCCAGCCCCAGGGCTGCCGGGGGATTTACAAAATCTAGCCAGTCCCAACGTCTCCCCCCTATCTCCGGCGAGCAGGCGGGAGCGCTTCGCTCTTCGTGGAAGGGTGGTTATCGCCCCGGCTGCCCCCAGAGACACCCAGCCCTGTGCCAGCACAGCATCCTTGCAGCACGTTTCAAAGCCTGCCTGGGACGGAGGAAGCTTTCCCAGGAGGAGAAGGGTGCTGTCAGCTTTGAGGACTTGCGGTGTTTCAGCCATTTAATCTGGTAAGCCTTATCTAAATAAAATTTCGGGGAAGGGGGGGCAGGTAGTGGCACAGCTCCACTGATGCTCCCACCCTGGGAGGCTTCCCTTGGTACTTGGCTAGGTGCTTTCCTCGCAGGGGTTTGCTGTAGATATTTGGGTTTATTTGGGGGTTTATTTGCAGAAACCCCAGCTATAGAGCAGAGGCAGCGGGCTGGGATCCGGCGATGCAAATGCCGCTTCCCGGCGACGTTGGAGGTGGCGCAGCGGCGCGTTCTGCTCGCGTGCTATCCAGTTCCATATGTTAAAATGTTGTTGTTGCTGTCAGAACAGCCTTCACATATTTAAAGCTAGATTATCCACAATTACATCTGCCCAGAGGACTTAGCAACCCCACGTGGGTCTATTTTTAGCTCTGTTTCAGAACTAATAAACTGTGCTGGTTTATATATCTTTCCTCCTGCCATATTTATAGCCTGTCAAAATAGGAGCTGTTTGCAGACAATCGAAAGGCGGCTGCTTGGAAGAATAGCAGCCTTCTAAAGCAAATATTGTTGTGACGAGGGGAGGGAGCCTTAATGGCTAGAGCGATGGAGACACCATCTGCCTGCGGGTGTGCGCTCCCTAATACCCGGGTGTGCAGGAGGATGGGGTTGTCCGCGGGGCTCACCCGGGGCAGGGGCCCTGGCCGCTGGTGAGTGCTGGAGGTTTGGAGGGGCTTTTACCCTGCTTGGCATGCCCGCTGGCCTCCCCTCGGCCGTGGCCACGCGTCCGCTTGCCGCCGGAGTGGGGATTTGGGGAGCGCGAGCAGCCCAGCGCTGCTGAGCTGAGCAACCAGAGCAGGGCAGGGAGCACCGGCGCGGGAGCCAGCGCCCGCACTGTGCCAAAGCCTGGGGTTTGTTCCTGATGATAATTTTGTTAATTACTGCACCGTTCCCGCCGGCTGTCGCTTTTCCTTCTAGTCGGCGGGGTCCTGGCCTCCCGACCAGCCCTGGCAAGCCCCGTGGCGTGGCAGGGACAGGCGGCTGCTGGGGCTGTGCCTGGTGCCTGGGAGCTGCCTGGCAACACTCCCGCGCCATGGGACGGTTCGGTGCCGGACAGTGCCGGCAGGGCCCGTGGTCCCTGTCTGGAAACGGCCCTCCCCATCCCTGGCGTTTTATTTCCAGTGGGGCTCGTGATGCTGGTTTTGTGCTTGGTTAGCAAGCACCGGCGTCAGCGTTGGACCCGTACAATATCCAAGGACCTCTCATCTTCCAAAGCCTGTTGTGAAAACCTGGCTCGTCTCAGACTCTCACCCAGAAGAGACACGTAGAGGCTTGACAGGTACTTGAATAGGTCAGAGCTATGTTACGAAGTCTCTGTGAAGACTCAAAGCTCGCTCCTTTCAGACACCGTCCTGTCTCGTTCCTCTCAAGTGTTACCGGCGTCACACCAGGGACTGCGACAGCTCCTTCCTCCTACAAGCAATTGCTGTTAATCCTCTAAAATTTGGAACGCAGAGCTTGATGTTCTCTTCCCTGAGATGGTGCGGGTTACGTTGCTCGGTGACGTGGGGGTGGTAACCAGCCGTCCCGGCTGCACCAGTGGCTCGGAAGCGGGGCAGGGTTTCCATCAGGTCTTCACTGGAGCTCCAAAAACCCAGTGCAGCTGTGTTAGCCGATAGATTCGCTCTTCGCTTGTACGTTGAACTGGAGGACAGGGAGGCGTGCTGACAGGCGGGAGGATGAGAACATGATGGTCAGAAGTACACGATCAGACTGGGGGTCTGTGTCTGCTCCCTGGGAGTGCCAGTGCTCAGGGAAAGACTGAGAAACGGGACATGTAAGTCGTGTCCCCTTGTGGGCCCTCTGCAGCCCACGCTGGTGGGAAAGGAGAGTTTTCCTTTCGACTGTGTTTGTGCTGTTGCCCGCGACCGCTGCTGCAGCTGGATGCGGTCACGGCGGCTGCTGGCTGTGTGTGCAAAAGATGCTGCCTTGCCCAGGGTGCTCCCGTGCTGCTGCAGGCACGTCTCCTCCTAGGGAGGAGAAGCAACCCTCCGGAGACCCTGTAGATGGGCAGCGTGTGCGTGGAGCCGGTACGGAGCAGGTACCCCTCTGTCCAGCCTCCCTCTTGTGCGGGTACCAGCTGCCAGCGAGAGCTCCTGCCCCCAGGCACTGTACCCTCCGCTTCCCAAAGCCCCGGCACGCTTGATCCACGTCTCTTGTTCCCGATCCTTGATGAGGTTGCACAGCGTGAGGTGATTTAACGAGGAAGATGGCGGGTTTCCAGCTAACAACTGCATCATTTTCTATCTTTTTGATCTGGAGCAAGAGGCAAGGAAAAAGCTGTAGAGCAATAGAAACCCATTTCTGAACGTGATTGACTTCAGCACGTTCCCTATTGTACGGATGTGTCACTGAGATAATACCTGTGTTTTAGCTCTGCAAATTATATGTCTTTTAGCACTCTCACATCAAACAAAGTGTCTGAGGGAGATGGGTAATTGAGATGGCGGCATCTCCTGGGGGAGCTGCTGAGGGCTGGGAAGCTGCTGGCCTGGCTGCTGCCCTCTGCGGCACCGGGACGCGTTCCTGCACGAACCGATGACCACCCCTCGCAGCGCACCATTGGTGAGCGCAGCAAAGCAGGGCGCTGATCCCCCCCCGAGGTTCCTGGAGGTAGAAAGTGTTTCTCCCTATGCGGCACCCGTCTGCGGTGCTGCCCAGGTGCTGGCGCGGCTCCCATGGGATATGGGAGCTCATCGCAGCATGGATCCATGCAGGGGCAGCTACGCTCCCTCCCCATCACCAAAACACCCCAGCGTCGAGGGAAGTCGAGGCCCTGAGACAGAACGAGATTTCTCCAGGGCTCCCGTGACCACCCGCGGCAGTGCCAGGCTGGTCGTCTGTGCAGGCTGCCACCTCCCCATCATGCGTTTAGATTAACTCACCCCTCCTGATGCTGTCCTTGGGCCGGGGGGCTGCGGCAGTGGGGGGCTTGGGAGAGGGAGCGACGGCAGTGCGGTGCCGCTGCCCTGTCGAGGGGGATTAGAGAGGCCCAGGCGTGCGCTCCGCTTGGCTGGGGCTCCTCTTTTACATAATACGATTAGCGCTTCTCTGGAGCAACCCCTCCTGAGCCAGCTGAATATTCAGCATTGCCACGAGGATCTGCATTTGCAGCCACCAGCTCTTCTGCTCGCTCTGCCCGGGCAAGGCTCCCAGCCCGCGCCGGCCACAGCCGCAGCCCACCTGCGCTGGACCCCGTGCGGTGCTGCTGTGCCCAGGGGCTGCTGCGGTTCTTCAGGCACAAGTGAAGCAAACCCCTGCCCTGGTGTCGGTTTTAATTGCGGTGATCCCATGACTCACGTGCCTGGATTTTAGGCTGCGCAGTGCGGGACTGGCAGCACGACGCTGCATCCGACCCCTTCAGCGGATGCTTTGGGATGTTTAATCCGGCTTTCAGAGGGACGGGGCTGAAGCGGTGGCTTTCCGCAGCAGCTGGGCTCAGGGACATGGCTTGGCGTCGCCTGTTGCTGTAGGAGGAGCAGCGCTGGCCGGCCCTGCGCCTTTCCTTTCCCTGCGCTCCCCTGCCCGTGGCTGAGGGCAGCTCTCCCCGGAGCGCTGGGCTCCAGTGAGCAGTCCCTGGGAGCCTGACCCTTCTGCCCGAGCCCACCCCCTTCCCCCTCCTCTGCCTGGGGTCCCCTCCCTGCTCCCGCATCCCGTGCAGCATCCTCAGGAAGGAGCATCGCTTGGTTGAGGTTAAACTTTGGGCCTAATCCTGAGCTTCCCAGCTGGATACCGATGGCAGTTGATTGGAATAATGGCTTCGGGGGTGGTGGTGTTCTGCACAGGGAGCTGGGGAAGGACTGAGGGCTCAGGAGGGTGCTGGTGGTGCTGGAAGTGTCGGGCCTGTGGCTGATGTTAGTTTGCTGTGCATCCTGAATCTGGCTTTATTAGCGATGTTAATGATAAATGATGGCATTTAGTTCACTGATTTGCTAGTAGAATTCAAAGGATCTGCTCATGCTGTAAAGACTTATTTCCTCTGCTGATTTGATCTAATTGAATGCTGAAATCTTGGAACTCATCTCTTCAGAAAGCCTGCGTTCACAGGGAAAAATACCCCAAATTATCAAGAATACAGTTTCCGTGTAATTGTGCTGCTGTCGTAGGCATGACTACCTCGCACTGTGTTTAACCATCAGAGATGATACAGCCGCTCAAGGGAGCAAACCGGGCAGGGGCTGATGCTGCACCCGCGCCCCGGGGCTCCCTGCCCGCCCACGGCAGCAGCGTGACGCACGCCTGCCTTCTCCTCCCTGCCCCTGATTCACTGCCCGGCCTTCAGCAACTCCCTTCATCTCCCCGTGCTACCATTTTCCTGTCCGCAAAAAGGCTTTGCTTTATCGCTGTGCTTGCTGGCTCCGCGACGTGCCGAGGAGCCAGGGCCAGTGCTGCTCGGCTCGCTGGTGCTGAAAGGTGGGCTCAGCACCAAAACGCGACTCTTGTTCTGACGTCCCGGGATGTGTGTGAGGGGAAGATGCTTTCTAAGAGCTTCTTATCAAAACTGTGTCTCTCTGGAGGCTGCTGAAGGAGGAATGGTTCCAAAAATAAAATTATGAGAACCTATAGATAGACATATAGACGCATGTAGATAGATATCTGTAGATATGTAGGCAGAAAGATATCTGTATATCTTCTTGCATAAAGCAGATCCAGCTCTCTAAGCCCCCTGGACTATCAGAGATGGTTTTATATCGAACACAGGGCAGAGAACCGAGCGTTCCCATCTGACCCTGGAGTGTTTGATCTGGAAGGCGTTGCTGCAGTAGCCCTGGATGAAGAGCTTTGCCCTCGTTTGCATGGCCTCGCTCAGCCTGCAAGGTTTTCTCTGCAAGTCACGATTATAATTTTTGGTGATCTTCCTGGGCTGGATGAACCCTTACTGCCACGGGCCGCTGCGGCTCCTCCGGCGGAGATTCCAGCTGCGTGTGACTGATGAGCTGCTGGAAAGGCGAAACCTGCGCCTCGGGTGATGCTTCATCCGCCGCAGGGCTAATGACGCGGGAGGGGGCCGGGGGGCACTTCTCGCTAGGCTTTGCCACCCCCATCGCCAGGAGCGGGGACTGGTGCATCCCTGCCCTCGGCGGGAGCCGGGGTGCCGAGGGCTAAGGTTGGGGTTGGCTGGTCAGCGTTCCCCGCACGTGGCCGGCAGGCGCGCGGTGGGTGCCTCCTGGTGCGGGGAGCGGGGCCACCAGAGGAAATAAGTGAGGGGATAATTTGCAGCTCATCTGATTAAAAGGCTGCGATTTCGAAGGCTGGGCAGGGAAGATGAGAAGGCTGTGGTACTGAACAAGCGTGGCTGCTCGCCGCTGTCTGGGGACGAGGCCCTGGTGCCAGCGGGGGCCGAGGGATGGGTGCCCACGGGTGCAGGGAGCACGGCGGTGGGGGGACGCGTTGCTGGCCACCGCTGGTGGGGTGGATGCAGACAGGACCCGCGCTCTGCGGTGCAAATCCCAGCAGCTCTCGCGCTTGAGCAAATAGCCACTCGTTTGACCTCCCGCCAGCCTGCTAAGTGGGCAAATATTTGCTGCCACCTTCTCTCGGCTGCTTAGCAGAAGGGGAAGGGAAGGGGCGTCATGCGGATCGCACGGCGGGCAGGTCCCACGGCCTGGCTGCACCGTCACCGGTGCTCTGGTACGGGTCACCTTTCTGGGGTACAAATAGCCCCCTTGTGACATCCACTTTCAGTCTTTTGCGCTCAAAGCCTAATTGCAGTGTGATAATACAAATTCATTTTTTTTATCAGTGTGCTAATGCAGAGTTATCTTAGTCTGTATTCCGCGTGCTGTTGCGATTTACAGCAGCGTCAAAGGGCGACCAGTACCACCCTGTGCAGAAGCGTCCAGCTGGATTTCACGGCTCAACCCCCCTGCTCCATGCCGGCCCTCAGACCCTGCCCCGTGTACAGCCACGCCTGACCCCTGGTTCTCCACGAGTTCTTCTTACCTCGTTGGAGCGCTCTAACAAATGCCAGCCCGCTTCAGGTGTATTTTAAAGTCTGATTAGCATGAATGTAGCAGCAGTGACAAGGTGCTCGGCATCATCCGCTCACTCTGCAGCGATTACCCCTTTCATCGTGATGCTCTGGGGACTGTACGACCCTGAGCGGGACGTCCAGGGTGTGCAGGGAGGAGGTGCTGCCAATGCCTGCCTTAGCTGCCGCTCTTGTCACCCAGAAAAGCCTGAGTAACGTGCCAGGACTGGGATCTCTTTGCAAGCAGCAGCAAACAGCTGATTGCATTGGGTAACGTATGTGATGGGGGACTTGTCTTGCTCTTCTCTGCAGTACAGAGAGCAAGCGGGGTTCCAGAGGGGCTGAGCCTCTCGCTTCCCAGAAAGGAGCAATTTGCACCCCCCATGGCTTAATCGAGTGGCATTTCCTGCCTCTCGCTGAAGCTTAAATTGCTTCTTAGCTCTCCTCCACGCGGCACAGGGGGGTCTGTGTGCGAGTCTGGGCGTCTGCCAGCATGGACACGCACTGTGCATGGCCGAGGAGCCGCCTCTGCAGCCGCTGTGGCCAGCTGTGAACCAGACGTTCTGCAGCGGCTTTGCTGACCGATTTCTGCACAGTTTTGGGGTGGGCAGGGCGTACCGCCAGTGTTCACGGTGCCGGTTTCCACACCAGCAGGATGAGACAGGGAGGCTGCACGTGAGCTACGGGAACCGCTGCCACCATCCAGGCTCTGCCCAAGGAGCTCGGCTCTGGTGCTGATGTCGCTGCCCAGTTTCATGCTGGGGCACCATAGTGGGAAAATTGTTCACGTTTTGCTCTGGAGGTGCTCATAAACTGGAGCAATAAGGGTTGCAGCGTGCCTGTAGGACCACCTGTGTTGGCCAGAGGAGAAATCGAGGATTTTTAGCCTCCTGCCAGCAGCTTGGGTAAAGCCTGAGCCCACCCTGTGGCGTAGGGACCCCCCTGCCCACCCCGACCAGGGCTGGAGGGTGCAGCGCCGTGTGCGGGGTCAGGGCTTGCCCCAGCTGCGGCCGTGGGAGCCGCAGGCATGCAGGTGTCCCAGGCACCAGCCGTGGCTCTGGAGATGCCGTCCTCAGGGGGCTGGGGGTGAAGCGGGGGCACCTGGGGCTCAGTCCCTGCTCTGTCTGCATGGACCGGGAGCGGCAGCGGCACGGACAAGGGGGGCTGGCAGAGGGGGTATCTGTTGCTGCCTACCCCAGGGCACCAGGGCCCCACTGGGGGAAGCTGTGCCCCTCACCCCGTGGGGCCTGCGGCCAAGGGGGATTTGCCCCAAGACCCTCTGGTCTCGCGCGTGCTGATGAAGGCAGGGGAGCAGCCAGGCGCCGGGATGTCTAACAGCCAGGAACGCAGTGGAAGCATGGATGCTGTGGTCCTTTAAGGGCTTGGCCCATTCGCTGTGGCTTTTTATAATTTTTTTTTTTTAATACCGATGCCTGCTCTGAGGTGCTGGGAGGTGCTTTCAGTGCTGCTGCCCGCTTGTCTCACCCTTTTGGCGTGCAAACACAGCGAGGGGACATCACGAGATGCAGCGAAAGCCCTGCCCCACCTCTAGGGAAGCGGTGGCTTGCGCACAGAGGGTGCAGCCAACACAGGGTCGGGTCTGGGGCCTGCGAAGCCCCTGATTATTTTTAGGTCATCTTTTGTGATTGCTTTACATGCCGAAGTCTCTTCCCTCAAAGCCTCTTTAACCACAGAATGGGTGCCCGTGTGCACCCATGCTGCTCCCTGCTCACCGGCGCTGTATCTGCAGTGCTGCTGACCGTCAGACCCTGCTGCTCCTGTGTGGGGCCAGCTCGTTTTTAATGGCTGGCAATACCTGTCTGAGCCTTGCCTTCCCTCTGCAGCGAGAGGTTGTTCGCTCATAATGAATTTTTGTTCTTTCACTGCAGCTTTGATTGCTTTCCCTGCTTATTTCCTGGAAGCCTGATAATTGCTCTGGGGAGCTGAAACATCGCGGGCCACGCTCAGCCCCAAGTCAGGCAGAAGGTCGATGCCTGTGTGCGCTCGTGATGGGGACGGGCTCTGGATGGGGGACCAGCCCATTGCCTCGGCTCCCAGTTGAGCCAGGCAGATGAATTTCTTTTTGCACATCAATCCTGTACTTCTGTACAGCAGCCACAGCACCGGGGCGCAGGGAGCCGCCGGGGTGTGGGCATCGCAGCGCGGTGGGGAAGCCTTGCCGGCTGTGTCGGGGCGAGGGCTGGGTCTGCCCCGTGCCTTGGCACACATCAGTCCCTCTTCCGATCGCTCTAAATTGACAGGGTGCTAAGGTTGCCGGTGGCGTACCGCGCTCGTCTCGCACCGTTTCAACTTGCTGTCTTCTGTCTCTGTGTTGCCTGCACGGAGGAGCTGGCTTCACGCTTTCTTGGTATTTCCTCTATGTCTTTCTAACCGAAGCCATAAAATAAATCTCTGATCAGATTACTTAGGGCTGGATGTAACATAATCTAAAGCTCTGTTTCTTGTGATACTTCTCTTAAAACTGGATGCGCTCTTATCCTCTTCCTGCAGCACCGTTTGAAACGCTATAATCACTTTCTCCCTAGTTTGCAAGCTGCCAAATCCTTTTCTTGCTATGCCAGGGAAATTGGAATGTGACTGCTCCTTTACGGAGAACCAGTTACTATTTTTGTCTTTCGGTCCGTGCTGCTTCGGCTCCTTTTGTTCCTCTCTGGCTCCCGGTCCCTGGCACAGGCGCAGCTGCCCCCGCTCCCAGCTCTCCCACCTGGGCAGCGCGGGCGCCCGCGCCCGGCCATGTCCCGCTCGAGTCGGGGCAAGCACCCGCAGGGGTCTCCGGGTGAGTGCTTGGGGTGGTGGGGAAGGGGCCCCGGGGTGGTGGGGAAGGGGCCCTGGGCAGAGCTCTCGGCGCCCCGTCGGCCGCTGCGGCTCAGCCATGGCGCTGCGGGGATGGGCTGGCCGTGCCTCCAGCCCCGCCGTGGCAAATGCCTGGCATAGCTCGGGTATTTCTGGCTCCGTCCCTCGTGAGCGAGGGAACCAGAAATATCTCTTGCAAAGGGAGGCACAGAGGGCGTCGGGGACTTATCCTGGGCTGTCTGACGAGGCAGTGCCGTGGCTCTGGCCGGAGAAGCCCTGAGTCACCGGAGCTGGGCTCAGGTGTGAGCAACGGGGCCCTGGGGGCCTTCGTGGGTGGAAACGCACCCACAGGCGACTTGGGAAGGTCAATGGGCTGCTCACCGAGAGGTGATTTAATCTCACTGCAGCATTAACACGAAAGCCAAAGTTATTCCATAAATATACGACTTCTTGATAATGTTACTAGTGTCATTTATTCGCGGGAGATTCAGTAATACCGGCGATGAAGGCTTGATCTTGTCACAATCCAGTATTTTCAGATCCTTGTTTCTCAGCAGAGTGTCCAGAAGAAAATGCCAGGCTTTGCATAAATGAGCCAGCCACCCAGGTGATTTATTAATCACAGCGTGTAATTGTCCTAACCTGCCATGAGCTCTCTCCAGCCCCTCGGGACCCGCGTTCCTAGTTAGCTGCAAAACTGCTTTCTCTGAAGCAGAAACGTCAGGGCGTTTTTAAAGAGATATTTATTTCTTCATAAAACAGGGGCAGCTGCTTAACTTGGAGGCTGTTTAGTCACTGCAGAGGTAATACTGCATCTTTAAAGGAAGGATGGAGATTGAGGAGCCCAGAAGCGCGGGGCGGGGGGAGGGAGCTCGTGGTCTCTGGTCCAGGCTCCATCGCAGAGCTGTGGCTCCCTCCAGCCGAGCCTGGGAAACCTCCGTGGATGGGGAGCTGGCAGCCCCTCTGGGGACCTCCTCCAGGGCCAACCCAACCTCCTCAGTTTCCCTGATTTCCAGTCTAAACCTTTCAGGCTGCAGCTTTCTGTCTTAGCAGACATCCTTGGCACATCTGTGCGGACAGCAGCCGGGGGGCTTTCGCGGGTGCTGGCCCCGACAGGGCGTCTCTCTCTCAGACCTTCAGGAAGGCAACGCGCTGGTGGCATCACTGCGGGAACCAAAGGTTGGCCGGAGTCACCGCAGCCCCGCGGAGCTGGGGGACAAGGCGTGGCGCCGGGGAGATGCTCTGCAGAGGTGTTTCTGTAGCCAACAAGGACGCGGGCAGAGTACTTGCCCCTTGCTGGGATCAGTTTGAGGGGATCCTCTCTCGGAGAGAGTAAAGGCTGAAGCGGGGATGCGCACCACGGCCGATGCACTGCGGGAGCCAAGGAGACGTGGCTCTGCTCCGGGGTCAGGGTGCCCCAGCCACCCACGGCGCCGTGCCCGCGCTGGCCACGCGGTGCGGCTCGCTGTGCCGCACAGCCTGCCGTGCCCGCCCTGCTCCCGCTCCTGCCGTTGGCGAGCAGAGACCATTGCTGGGTGCGCGGTGAGCTGTCCCTTCGCGAGGAGGACCCACCGGGCGTGAGAGGGGAGAGCCGCAGGCACTGGGGAAGGCGGGCAGGGGCCGTTCCGATGCACCAGCCCTGCCACGTCCTCTGCCTCCCTGGGTGTCCCTGCCATCCTGCCCCAGTCTGTCCTGGGGCCTTTTATCAGATAGCGGAACATAAGGAATATAGGGCAGCTTCTTCAGGGACCGTCGCAGCCACAGGCGATGTCCTCGGGAGCAGGAGGTCCCTGGTGCCCCTTCACCTGTGCGTGCAGTGGCTGAGCATCCAGACCTCCTAGGAAGATGTTGCCATCACCAGATAGGAGCTTGTTTGTGCTGGGGTGGGGGGAGCAAAGGGGGCTCCGGCGTTTCCCTCCCAGCCCCTTCTCTGTGCAAGAGAGGAGGTAGGGGCACGGCACGGCACGGCTGCATCCCGGGTACCGAGCTCCTGCCCCACCAGCCCTCATCCAGCCCCTCACCATTTCTTATCTTGCCCTCATCCTATAAATTACAAATCAGCTACAACAAAGTCCAGAGAAATTGGTTACCGCACGGGCTCGTTTGCCCTTTTTGGGTGGGGAAGAAAATATGGCTGAGTGTGTCTGCTTAAAGTGATTCTCTATTTCCAAATATGAGAGAATTGAACGTCTTTAAAAATCAATACAAAGCCACTTCAGCATAAAACAAGAGGAGATTAATACTTAACTTGTCTGGAAAAGGGGAAGAGAGACAGTGGAAAATGTCTCCGGAGAGAGAGATTCAATGAAATTCAAAGCTGCCTGTTTAATGTGAGAGGTAAAAGGTTTAAAATTAAAACCCCTCCCCCTCCATTAACTGGAAGCTAATGAGGTGCTGGAGAATTGGTATAATTTGGCATGGAAATGGGTTCTAATTTCTTTCTTTTTTTTTTTTTTTTTTGCTATGCCTGAGAAATTTGTCAGACTGATGATTTCTGCTTGAAAGGAAACAGCCAGGTATTTTCTGCAAGAACAAAGGGATTTGTTGGTCCAACAAAAAACTTTATTAAAAGGCTTCGCAGTGCGAGTTAAGCACTCTTCCCTGCCAGTGAGGATGAGGGTAGCACCCGGGCTTAACGGATGCTTAATATCTCCCTCTTACCCGCTCGCCATCAGGTGCTTCTGGGGTGAATTAACGTGGCACGTTGACAAAAGTAACGTTGCACGTATTTTTGTCTGACTTACAGTAGAATGCATAAAGAGATTACAGCGATGATGGTTTTTTTGCTGAATTTAAAGAATACTTCTGATTAGAGATGGTGCTGAGACATTTCGATAGAAAAGGCCGGAGCTAAGGTTATGTCGATGCCCTTAAGCGTGGCGGGCAGGGAGGTGGCAGGCAGGAGGGGGCAGCGGGAGCGGCTGCTCGGTGCCAGATGCGGTCGGTGGCGTCTGCGAGCCGTTTGCTCCCGAGCAAACACATTTATTACGGACTTTGCCAGGAGAGCCCCACGTGCTGTTAATGATTGACCGCCCCGGCCTGGGGGTTTCCAGGCAGCTCATGGAGCGTGAGACCGCTGGGCCGCTGCAGGGTGCATGATGGCCTCCCTGCTGGGCGAGGAGCGCGGGGCCCTTCTCCCCATCTTTCCCCGGGAGCTGCTGGGGGGGGTCCCGCTCGGGTGGGATGCTGGTGGCGAGGCGGCCGTGGTTGGCCCTGCGTGCCCGTTTGCAGCAGGGTCCCCCCAAAAGCCCCGACCTGTCCGGCTGTGACAGCAGCCCAACAGCCGCGCCGGGGGTCCTGCACCCTGCTGCCGCCCGGAGCTTGTGCTCTCCCTGCTCTGAGGCCAGGCTGGTTCAAGCGCACCCGGGGGACACCTTCATGGGCTTGACCAGGCGATGCAGTAGGGCTATTCCGCCTCTCTGAGGCTGGCTGCGAAGATGTGGAGCACCGGTGGCTTTTGGGCAGATGCCGCCGTTTCAGCCCTGTGGAGGGCCGGAGTTTGGCCCGCGTGTTCTCGTGTGTGTTCTCACGCCTGCAGCACAGACTGTGTTTTCATCCCTCTAACGAGGAGCGTGTTCGAAATGCTGTAGCTAGTCCTGTGTCTAATTCCTGTGTAAATTAAACTCGCAGAGGAGGAAGGTGAGATGGGGGGGGGGAGACCCGGGTGTTTTATCACCATGGCAACAAAGACTTCCAGGGAAAGGTGCTGAGGTTGTGAAGTAGATCATTTACAGTTTACTTAATAAAATATATATATATATTTCCTGGAACAAGCTGTGTGCCAGCTCCCCCGTGTAAGAGGCAAGCTGGAGGGCTCGTGCTGCCGCGCTGCTCCCAGACCTGGCTCCGCGCAGCTCTGCAGCGGGGAGGGATGCTCATCCCCGGTGCAAGCACAGTGGGCGCCTGCCTTGGCCCAGCGCAGAGCTGTCCTGCATGGAGGAGGTTTGCTAATGTCTGAAAAAGGCAGAAAAAAACCATTGTAAGGCAGGAACGAGTGTTCAGATTTTAAAGAGGCTGTAATGTAACTTCACTCTTTAAAGAAGCTGGTGTATGGGTGATGCTGTTTTCGTGTTTAGCCTGGAGGAGGCTGAGGGGAGACCTCATCGCTCTCTACAACTGCCTGAAAGGAGGTTGCAGCGAGGGGGGGGTCGGTCTCTTTTGCCAAGTAACAAGCGATGGGACGAGAGGGAACGGCCTCAAGCTGCGCCAGGGCAGGGTTAGGTTGGGTATTAGGGAAAACTCCTTCCCCAAAGGGCTGTCAGGGCCTGGCACAGGCTGCCCAGGGCAGGGGCTGAGTCCCCATCCCTGGGGGGATTTAAAAGGTTGGGAGATGTGGTGCTTAGGGACATGGGTTAGTGGTGGGCTGGGCAGTGCTGGGTTAGCGGTTGGACTCGATGATCTTAAGGGTCTTTTCCAACCTTAACGACTCTGTGATTCTATGAAAACCTCGGCAGCGAGGTAACACAGCATCAGTGCTGACACTGGAGCTCCGCCACAGGAAAATCAGGTCCGGGTGCATTTAACGTGCTCGAAACCCAGCTCGCCCCGGGCTGACGGTGTGCGGGGAGGAAGGAGAGCGGTCGCCGTTCCGCAGCCATGCCCCCCCCTGCCCGGCCCTGCCCGGCCCTGCCCGCGCCCATCGCCGCTGCCGGCCCCGCGGGAGCGCGCAGGGCGGCGCGGGCGCGGAGGCGGGCGCGGACGCGCCGCCGCCGCCGCCTCCCCCGCAGGTGCCGGAGCTCGGTCGGCGGCGCCGGCAGCGGCGATGTCCCGGCCGGCCGGCAGGATGCACTCCCGGCGGGCGGGGATCCGGGCGGCCGTGGTGCTCATCGGGCTGCTGCACCGCTCCCGCAGGCAGAGCAAGGAGAAGAGGTACCGTGCGAGAGCGGGGCCGGTGGTCTCCCGTTAGGGGCGGTTGAGCGGAGCCCCCGGCAGCTGCAGGGCCGGGCAACGGGCGGTGGGGCACCGGGCGAGCCGGTGTCCGCGGTGGGTTTGGGGTGCGTGTCCGGGTCGGCAGCGCTACCCCGGAGCCGGGCAATAGGCACGGGGATAACGGCGACCTGCTCGCAGGGCATCTATACATACATACATATATATATATATACACACACGTGCAGGGGTTGCGCTTCACCCTGCCCGAGTTAGGTTCACCCCAACGCCCCTTTCTTCTGCTGTGGAAGACCGAGGACCGTTCTCTTTCAGGGATCGCCGTGTTCGCAGAACTGCTTTAACTCGGCTCAACAGCTTTGTCTCTTCGCTGGGAACAGCTGACAAATGGTTTCATCTTTCATTGACTAAGCCGCGGACTGTACTTCATGTTCAACTTTGTGTTTTGAGGAAATAGCCTGTTTGCAATATTGTGTTAGCTGGCATCTGCTCTGCACGGCTCCGCTTTCCCCCCGGCTCATTAAGGGGAGTTGCTGTTTGCTTCAAAGATTTACCCTGCTCTGATTTATGCTGCGCGTCCTCGGTCAGGGAGTTCTCTCTCCTCCAGGACTGTGCTGCTCTGGCAACTTTGTTGTTAAAAATAGTAAGAAATATGCATCCAAACCTTGGTGGTGCGCATACCTCCGATTCGGGGTGGAAGCGATGTGGGCACTGCTGCAGATTGAGTTGGTTTTTTTTTGTTTTGTTTTGGTTTGGTTTTTTTGTTCACTTTGCGATTTTGTACCGAAACCATATGAATGAAGAATTGATTATTTGGAGCCTTTATTGTAAAGTATCTCCCCCACCCCCTAATCTGTGAGCCTGAAAAATCAGAGGAAGACGACTGGGGATGAAGCTTTAGCTCTTCCCCCACCCCCAGCTTTGGGTTACAGGGTCCGTGCCCCGTGTTTTGGTGCTGCTGCCGTAGGTGCTTTGCCCGGGATGACAGGCGTCCTTGAGAGCAGGATTTCGGTGATGCTTTTATGACTTAACGGTGACCTTCCCGTGTAGTTCATGCGTTGCTGTTGTTGTTTTGGGATGTTTTCTTCTCCTTTGCTGGGGTTTTAGGTAGTTCATCAAAGCTGAACAGTTGGAAAAAACCAGCCCTCGGGTCCCGATGGTCCTGAGTAAAGAGCAGAGCTGGATGCTGGCCCGAGCTGAGCGGTGCCACGGCTGTGACCCCCGTCCTCCCCTGCCCCCGGCTGGGGTGCGGGGGCTGTGTTGGGGTGCCCCAGCAGGCTCAGCCATTCCCATCCCCGCTGTTGCCCCTTGGGTTTTGGCTCATTCAGCCCAGGCCTGTCCCTGTCATAGCTCTACCCATGGGCCGTGGGCTCCCGCTACGGGCCAGCATGTTTCAGAGGGGCTGGCTGGCTCGGGGGCTGCCGGGGCCCCATGCCCCCCCAGTGCTCCGTGGTCCGGAGCCTCTGCTCCCGCTTTCACGTGCTGCGTGTAGGGAGCATCGTCCGAGCGCTGGGCAGGTCCGTGCCGCTGGTGGGGCCCGAATGCTCCTCCAAACATCAGCCCTGCTGAAACTCGTTGGCCATCCCGCGTGCGCATCAAAACACGGCAGGGAAAGGAGGGAGGGCTTTACCAGTCACACCGAGCAAGACGTTTCCCAAAGAGTCGTCTTTCCCCTAGGTACCAGTTTTCTGTGAATGAGCTCAGCATGACACTTGAGGGCTGAGAAAAAATCTGGCTCTGAACTCTCACAGAAATCTGGCCGCTGATGTGGGAGTCTGGGCTTTTTTTTTTTTAATTTTATTTTTTTCCCCGCCATCACGTTGAGCACAAACCCTCTCAGTGTAGTTCTTGCTGCAGGGTTTACTGAGGACGATGAGAGTCACGCAGACATCTTAAGGGGAGAACAAGACCCTGAGGAGGTTTTTTCCTGTCTGCTGTGGACTGAGGAGCCTTCATGGGAGTGATTGCAAGAATTCAAGCAGTGCTTTACGGCGGTTGCTTCGTCTTATGCAAGCTGCCAGGGCCATCAAAGTGACATAATCTGCAGGAAAAGGAAGGGGCTGCTCGCGGCATCGTCAAAAGGGACTCTGTTCCTCCACCTGCTCCTATTTTCTTTTTTTCCTCCTACATTCAGTCTTTGTTCTGCGTTTGCAATTGAATTTTGCTTTACATGAGCCATATGCAAGCCTGGCAGGATCGGTGGCAGCTGCAGAGTCCCTGGTGGCCCATGTCCCTTCCTTGTTAGCAACCCAGCAAAGTGCAGCACAACAAATCGACTTCCCCACGCTCCCCTCGCAGAGCCGGGGTGATGCTTACCTTGCTCCCTCCGCCTGCAGTCAGTCTGTCCGTGCCTGTCCTGCGCGCTTGAGCTGGAGGGGGGGCAGGAATGATGTGCGCCCGCAGCTGGGGCCTGGGGAGCCGCTGCTGCCGTGGGCTCAGGGCTCCTCCTGGCTCTGGTCCCGCTCCAGAAACCTGGGATTTGGAACTGGGTATTTTTATCTAAACCAATTTTCCTGAATGTCCCACGTGCAAGCCAGGTGACGCTACGGTGGCCTATGGTCTTCTCGCGGGGTAAAGCCGATGGGTGGGTGCCTTGGTGTGGGTGCAGCCCTCCGTTTGCTTATTGGTCTCGGCTACGGTGTAGGCAACTGGGAATAAGGCAAACGTCTTTTATCTCTGCTGTTAGGTTACTGTTTAGTTCAGCAAGGGCTACTCATGGGTAGTCTGTCTCCCGGGGCCATTGAGTGAAACCTTTGCGCTGCTGAAGTCGGTTTTCATCCCCGTTTCTTTCAGTGGGACGTTCACCGGAGCAGCATCCCGTGCGTTTCGGGCCTCCCCCGTCCCGCTCCACCTCCCGCCCCTGCCACAAATGCCCAGGCGGGGACAGCGTCCCTTCGCCCTTCGGCGTCGGTTCTGCCTGCGGTTGGAGACGCTGGTTCCTGGGAGCTGTTCTCTGTAATTTGCAAATTATTGAATCAGCTCAGAAACGGCTGCCCAAGGCTCGCTGGCTCGTGTTTGTCAGGAATCGGCTCAGACGAGCCTTCTGGTTTTCAAAGGTCCGTGAGTGCCTTGGCTGGTTTACCCAAATGCTGTGGGAAATCACCGCTTTCTACTCCTGCAAGTGAGATCAGACGACAAAATCTGTAAATGATAAAAATCTTTTTCCACCATTATTTGCCTATTGAGCCTTACTTTCCCAGCCAGACCAGTGGGAAGTCCTTGGCCAGTTGGAAAGAACCCGATGTCTGCAGAGGTGCAGGCAAAGCAGGAGCCAGCTCCTCGCCGTCTCCCCGCGCAGGATGGCCGATGCGCGGCGCAGCAGTGACCCACGCAGCCAGCACTGCCCGCACGAGCGCGGGACGCTCCGAACTGTTCTCAACAATATTCTAGGTGCAGAGGAGTAATTAAAGCTAAACTCCTTGGCAGTTAAATGTCACCTTGCTCTGAGCAGGGCTTCGGTTCCCGCTTGTGGGAGCTGCGCAGTCAGGGAGGCTGTGTGTGCACACAGATGCAGGCTGGCAATTTGCAAATACGTGATTTATTGCAAGAAACCTAGACCAGAAAACGCTGCGCTTTTTCTTTGCTGACTCTCAGGCTTCAATGCGAGAAGGTAACGCTTCAGGGTAGGGCCAGCCTGAGCCCAGGACGTAACGGGGTAAATGAGTTTATCAGGGAAGATGTTCCACGTAAGCCGTGGGGCACCGGCGGCTTCGCAGCGCTGGGTGCGTGTGGCCGGGAGGATGAAACCCGGGTCTGGGGTGGCTGTGGAGTCCCAGGGCTGTCTGAAGTCCGTGGCAGCCCTGCAGCAGTGTGTGTCCTCTGCAGGCGTCCTCCCCGCGATGAGCGATGATGCAGCGAGATCTTGCCTGCCTGGAGTCCCTGGGATTGGATGGAGAGCTGTTCAAAGTCAGAGTAAGGTGCCTTGTTCAGGCACTCACTGCAGATTGCCAGGTGTAAAATCTCAGCGCCGTGCCCTTGTCTCTGTTGCAAAAAAAAAAAGAAAAAAATTTTTTGGGGTTGTTTTTTTGCAACTTTTGAGCAGCCGGCCAAGGGCTCCTGGCTGCCTCCGTGCCTGGGGTGTCAGCAGGCGCTCACCGGTGTCCTGGGAACTGGGTGTCGGAGGCTCGGTCCCAGCCGTGAGCCGCAGCAGTGCGGTGGGACCCGCCTGCGGGGAGCGGGGATGGAGGGGACCCTCCCGGCAAGGGAGGGCGAGCGGCCTGGGCTCCGTCCCACCACCCGCCCCATCACGGGGGCTTGACCCGGGGCGGCGCGAGGACGAAGAGCAATACAGAAGCACAGTCCCCTGTGAAAAATGAAGACATTGGGCATTGAATATTAAATAAATTAAAAAGGGAGCAGCTGGCAAGGTGATGCCCATCAAGGACAAAAAAATGATGGGTCCAAAAATAGAGGCTGTTAATTTACAGGATAATCGTTGCTGTCCTTCTCAAGGATACAGCATCTAGACAGGCTGAACCTGTTGCTGCAACAGTTTTGCGCCTCCTTAGGCCAGGTTTCATCTGCAGAATTAAGCGTAGGCATAAAGGGAACCTGCAAAGCTCCATGTTTAACTTTCACAGCATAACAAAAGGTAGAGCTAACCACTTAGTGTGAAATACTTTGCTGTATCAGATAATATGTTGACATCTCCCCTTCCCACGTGTAATTCATATGAACGTACTGTGTCAATTTAGAGCCTGTCTGGTAAATCAGACGAACAAAACAAGAAGGTGGGATGCATTAAAGTTTTTCATTAGGCTTTGGAGCGAGAAAATGGGAGGGAAGCGTGCGCTCGGAGGCAGGGGTTCGGCTGGGAAAGCTCGGGGGGCTCCGGGGGTCCCGGCAGCCCTGGCTCTGTACCGAACGGGACATTTTAATCACAATTTCAGTGTGTCGGTGAGGTTTACCAAATTCAGGATATGAATTTGTAGGTGCTTTTGGGATGTGATCGGGGATGCTTAAAGACAAGAGAAAGACTTTCCCTGCCCTTGCTGTGTTGGGAATGCGCCAGTGTTACAAACCCAGCGCCCATGCACTCAAACTGGGGGGAAGAGCCCCCATTTGCTCCCCCGTTGGGGGGAGCAGCCCTGGCCGCGCAGGCTGTGCCTTCCCAGTGGGGGCTGGTGGCAGCGGGGTCCCCCCCAGCACAGCCCCACGGCTGCAGCCCCGGCCCTGGGGGGAGCACGGGAGCCGTGCCGGGATGGCAGGGCAGATCTCACGGTCTCCGTTAGGAAACCCTGCAGTTGGGCCTGCGTAACTGCATTAAGGTATTTCCTTAATTAGATTTACTAAGTATGTAGGATTCTAATTCTTTCTTTTCCTTCTCTCTTAATTTGCCTAATGAGAAAAATGAAGAAATAAAATTACGAAAACGATGCCCGCGATGCCTTCCGGGAAGGCCGGTGTGCAGCCATGCAGCTCCGGAGGATGCTCTTGCCCATCCTGTGCGCTGATGCCCGGCCCTGGCCAGGGTGGGCTCGGGGGCGTGGGGACCGGGCGAAGCAGCCAGGCGCTGGGTGCTGCCTCTGGGGAGCGAGCGCAGCACCGTAACCTTTGGATATGTTATCAGTCCTCGAGACGCACGTCTCCCGTGGCGCCAGGGAGAGGCGAGTGGGGAGTGATTGCAGAGGCCGTTTATTGGAGCCGTGCTGTGCCAAGACCAGGCTTAAGCTCATCACGCTATTCCTGCCGTCCGTCCCCACCCCGTCCTCTCCTCTCCCCTGCTTCCTAATTGCCCTCTTGCGTCGTGTCTGTCGTCAGGCTGCTCAGGCAGGAGATGTATTTTCTTCTCGCGCCACGCCATCCTGGTGCAGGACTCGGTGGAAGAGCCGTGAGTCTTTCGGGAGGGCTAACGCAGAGCACGCTGGGGGCCGTGCCGCGGGAGGGTCCCGGCCCCCGCGGGGCGAGGGAGGCCATGCTGCTGCGCAGCGGAGGCGGTGATGCTCGCGCGCCATGGGCCACCAGCATCCCCTGCCCGCCCGGTCTCTGGCTTTGCAGGGACCCCCCGCCGGGGGGGATGGATGTCCTGGGGCCGCTTCCCAGGGGCCCTGCCGTGGGTGGGAGCCGGGTGCTGGTGCCACGGGGAGCTGCACAGCGTCCCCCGGCCCCGATCCTCGCTGGCGCGAACGCCTGGGACCTTTGCTGCGGTGTGGGCTCTGCAGACACTTGTACCCCTGGTGCCAGCCGGGGACCGGGTCACGGCGTGGGGCTGCCGTGAGCACCCGCTGGCTCTGGCGTTGTCCTCAGGGGAGATCCCCGGAGGCTGCTTCCCCGTGTGAGCACGCCGGTGCACAAATAAAGATGTGCTAATCTTCCTCGTGATTCATTTATCATCGTGTGAGGGTAATCTGTTTGGGAATTAGGCTGATGGCCCTTGACCCCATAGCTGACAGCAGACTGAATCATCCCAGTCAGTAGTTGCAGTTTAATGTAACATATTTCCAGTGCACGGAGGCTAATTACAAGCGATGGCTGGTGAATGGGTTTGTTTTGCTCTCCCCGGAATTGCAGGAGCGGTTCCAGCAGTTTGGCCTCAAAGAAGCAATCAGCATGTGACAGAAGAACACGTTGTTAAGTTGTGTGAGTGATTTTATAATACTTAGAATATGATGCTATGGCAACCCGTTACAAATCCCAGATCAAATCAAATTATTTGTGCGCATCCCTGTAACTTTAATCTTTGCAAAGTCTGATACGTTTTATGCCTTTGAGGCCACTGTGCAGGTTAGTGCGATCAGGCGGAGCTCAGGGTTCAAAGCAAGGAGAGCAAGGGATGAGTGGTTCGCTCCAGACCAGGCTGTGCCTTAGTGTCCTAGAAAGTCAAAGAGCAAACAGTCAAAATCTGTCGTCCTCGGCGTTTTTTTCAGCAGTGGAGTCACGGTGAGTTTGTGGAGAGGAGAAAGGGAAGGAGCTCGATAAACAATATGGGTGGGCAGGACATAAATTCTGCTGTTGCCCATGTGCATTCCCACATCGTTTGAATTCATTTCTTGCATTGAAAAACTGGAAGATGCCAAGAGCTTAAATGAGAGGTAATAATGTAAGGCAAATTTGACCTGCTCTGATTTAAAAAATAGAAAGAAAAAAGATGTATATTGGTTTAATGTAAATGTCAGTCCATGGTCCAGATTCACGTTTGGACACAAACCACTGGGTGTTTCCCCCAGTGCCTCCGCCTGTGGTTGCGTTGCTGGCACGGCCCAGGCGGTGCCGCAGCCCTTGGTGCCCTGCGGCTGCGACGGTGACGGGTGCTGCTGGCCCCACTTTGCCTTCGCCCCTCGTAGCCGCGGGGCAACTTTCTGCTCTGCTCCTGCTGCTCCATCACGTTGCAGCCCAGAGGCCAAAAAATCCACCTTCCTCCTGCCTGCGGCTGCCCGTGCCTCGGGAGCCCAGCAGGATCATCCGAGTCCAAGGGAAATAAGTCCTGACGGCAGGGCCCCGCTGCCCGCACGCCTGCGCCGCCCCGGGCTCCGAGAAGTGCAATCAGCAATTAATTACAAGTGTCGGAGGATTTGGCCTGCCGCGTCCCAGGGGTCTGTGAGCCGGGTCCCCGCGTGCCGGTGGCTGGTCTCGGCTGCAGCGCTGCCTCGTCCTGCCCCGCGCCGTGCCGATCCCCCCGTGCCCTGCCTGCTCTTACACCTCCGGGACAGATTTATGGGTTTGAACTCCAGCCCTGAATTTCCCCCAGCATCCAGCTGGTGTTCCCCTGGCTACGACTGAAGTTCATTAATTCTTGTTCCTTGATGGTTGACTAATGAGAACTATCGATCTGTGTCCTGTTGGTCCCTGCCTTCCCTTGGTCACGGGCGTTGCAGCTCCCTGCTTCTCCTGTCTCCGTACACGCAATACATTAACAGCACAGGCTGCCAACCGGCAGCCCCCCCAGCCAAATCTAATCGTGCCGGCTGCAGGGACGCGGGCTCCGAGGCACCGCCAGCTCCGGCTGCTCTCCTCTGCTCCGCCGTGAAGCCGGTCCTGCAGCGACAGGGAGAGATGCCAAATCCCTGGTCTGGGCTGTGGCGCTGCAAAGGGCAGGCTGGGATCCTGCAGCGTGGGGCTGCGGAGGGGCGGGAGGCTGCAGTGCCTTCCTGCAACCCGCAGCGTGCAGAGGGCTTCCTCCTAAAAGCGTATCTATATACATATGTTTATGTGTGTGTGTATGCATACGTACATTTTTGTCTTTCAAGAGATGGAGTCAAGTTTCACCAGGAACAGGAGAAGCCTATTAGCAAGAGCAGTTGTGCGTACAGGCAGGAGGAGCAGGAGCCAGCCCTTCTCAGGCTCCGGTTCAGTCTCTCGTTAGCAGGGACGCAGCCAAACAGCCGCTCCTTTGCTCACGCAGGCAATGGTGGAGTTTTGCACTCCCCGTTGCACCAACAGTCTTGTAGAAAACTGGCCTGTAGTGCCCACAGCATCCCCACTGCATCCCCACTGCATCCCTGCGGCATCCCCACTGCATCCCTGCGGCGTCCCCGCGGCGCACGGCCCTGCCGAGGAGGGGCTGCAGGCACCCGCGCCTCCGCCATGACCAGCATGTGGTTGTCGCCCGCTGTCATGAGAGCTGGGACTCGGCGGAGGAGGGCAGGAGCCGAGGCGGTGGGGCTGGCGGCAAGGGCAGGCGTTGCGGGAGGTTGGGTGCGCACCCTCTGGCAGGACCTGCCTGTTTTGGAGAGGGTCCTGGCGAGCATCGGTGCCCGGCTGCTGTGCACGCCATGCCGTGCCATCCCGGGGCGGGCTGCCATGGGAACCAAACCTCGTTACTGCGAGATAAACAGTTGGACGTTTTGGCCCAGTTTCTGCAGGACTAACCTGGCAGGGACGAGAGGAAACTAAATTAAATCTCAGATTTTCTGACTCCCAGAGTAGCATCTGGCAGTACCACTGCGAGCGCCGGCTTGGTTGTCTGCCTGGGAAGCCGTTGGTGTAAAGGGGGCAGGGTGTTTTTATCAGATAATTGGTGGAGGGTTGAGGTTGTGCCTTTTCGAGGCTGGGGGGCTTTCGTGTGATGCTTTCCTGGCAGGTCCGTGGCATGGGGGCTGCTCCCAGCTCCCTGGGGTCTCGTGTCCTCATGTCGCCTCTCGCTGCCTCCAAACTCGGCGCCTGTGCCCGGCTGCCCCGTGGCGGAGCTGCCCTTAGCTGGGCCCTGCCAGACCCTCGCCGGGGAGCCCCTGGGTGCTATGCCGGCATCGCCGAGCTGGAAGCTTCCTCCACCGTCCATGGCGCCCGGGCTGCCAGGAGGCCGATCAGTCGCGGATCCTGCCCAGGCAGGGAGGGTGCCAGATGGAGGGAAACCGTGGGGATGGGTTGTCATAGAAACCCAGCCCTGCTGTCCCTGCTCCGCCGTCCGGCAGAGCCCAGCACCGGCACCGCGCCCCCGCCCCGCGGCCGGGATCCGGCTGGCTCCCAGGGACGGAGGCTGGGCGCTCGGTGGGGCAGCGAGGGGCCCGGGCCCGCCCTGGGCGCAGCGCTCTTCAGATGACTTTTATCATCTTTTTATGTGTTCTGTTTGGTTTTTTCTCAGATTCAGGATAGTATTTTACAGGCAGCCCACACGCCCGCGGCTTTGCCAAAGAAGATAAGCCCTTATCTCCTGCCTCGCGTTCTTGCTCGGGGCACGGGGGAAGCTGACGTGCCTGCATTTGGTTTTTCAGGAAACAGGAGCTGCTGAACAGCACGGATGTGACCGGCCCGGAGCGGCCCCTGTCCCCCCCGCTCACCGCCCCGCCGACCATGAAGGTGAGTGTGCGGGCAGCACCGTGCCGGCTGGGCGATGCCGTGCCGGGCTGTGGGCGCACGGTCCAGCCGAGGTGCCGGTTTTGGAAACTGAAGCTGGTGAGGAGCGGCACTTCCAACGCAGCGGCTGTACGGATTTGGGCTGTTCCCGAGGGAGCAGCAGTAGGTGGTTTCTGGAGTTCAGCCTGCAGCGTGTTCAGACACCATCAGCGGCAGCAGGGTGTGCGTGCCGGCGGGCCCCATCCTGCGCTGCCGCTCGTGTTACGCAATCACGAGCGGCGATGCCAAGCAGGGTGCAGAATACCAGTGCTGTTATCCTAATAACCCTCCCCGGGCGCCGCGGCGGGTGGCTGCTTGCCAGCGCGGGGCAGACGGTGCATCCCTGGCGGGCAGGCACTGCTGGCGGGGTCCGGCTCGCTCGCTCCTGCCGGGGACTGCTCGGCCGCTGCCTTTTGCCGTGGTGGAGGCAGCAGGTTGCAGGATGCAGCGCTTCCCCTCCGCTCTGCCCGTGCCAGGCTGCCTCTGCAGGGCTCTGCCCTTCTGCAGTTTTCCCAAACCCAACTGGAGAAGGTCATGAGCAACCTGGTCAGACCTGGAAGCTGGTCCTGCTTGAGCCAAGGTTGACTGGGCACCTCCACAGCTCCCAGCTCACGGTTATCTTGTTCAAACAGTCTCAAGCGAGCGGGGAGGGCGCAGCCCTGTGCCGAGCAGGGCGATGCAGAGAGCCGGGGTGGTGATCCTGGGGCAAAGCTTCAGAGCGAATTTGGCAGGAAAAGTCAATCTGAGACATGGAAGTGAATGGGAAAATAGGATAAAATGCAACAGGGGTTCACCAAAAGTAGCCTCTGTCAGAGTGACCGGAGACGTTTCTGCGATGCCAGAGTTTCCAGACAAAGGCAATTGTAGCTCTTCTCCCCGGGCTGCTGCAGAGCGCTCAATATGCTGCCACCCGGGAAATTACTTATTAAGCTGGAGAAAATGAGATGAATGTGAGGATTACGGGGTGATGAGAACCTGGTTAAATGGTTGTTAAGAGCAAGTGGGCTTGGAAATAGAGTATTGAGTTAGAGGAGTTTATTAGTGGAGCTTCTGATAATTTGGCTTATTTAGGGTTTTGTGTATGGCCTGGGCGCACAAAGCAGGCAGGAGCTGACGCGGTTCACTGGTGAGATGAGCTGTGGCACCTCGTCAGGCCACAGGGCAGGAGCAGGGACGTGTCTCCAGGGAGAGCCCGCCAGCAGCGGGGGCATCGTCCTGGGGGCACCGTGGGAAGTGGGGAGCGAGGGGGGATCGCGCCCGCGGGGCGTACCCGGGGACGTGCAGCGTGCCGGGCGCGGGAGGTGCCGGCGTGCCAGCAGCAGAGCGAGCTTCCTGCTCCTCGTGCCAGCAGCGTTCCTGGCCGGCCTTGGGCTGGTGCCTGAGGAGGGGAAGCCAAAGCCCTCGCGCCGTTTACCGGCCTCAGAGGACAAGAAGTTTCCCAGGATGGCGCTGGGCAGTGAGCAGCCCTCCCGGGGGCTCGGAGGGGTTTCACCCGGGGGTGTTGCTGCATCCCACGGTGGGACGCCTGGTGCCCACTTGCCCGTGCACGGCCGGGGAAGCCACAGGAGTTGGTGTTTCTCCCGTGGGCTGTCCTGGGCGAACGCTGCGGCTCCTCCACGGCCCCAGCCTGCCCTGCCCCTGCGGGAGGAAACAAATTGTCAGGGCAATTTATTTTACCTTGTAGAAAGGTGGTAAATTGCTCGGTAACACCTGGCTGGAGTTCAGGTAGGACTTTCTGTGACTGCGAGCGCTGCAGCCCCGCAGTGTCCCTGGGGCTTGTCCTGCTGCCGTGCTCCTTCGTGCCTTCCCAGGCTTTACAGCAGCACCTGCGTTCTGAGAGATTCTGCCTTTGGCCTTGTCATGTTTTAAATGGAAATTCTGCCTTTTAACGAGCCCGTGAGCTGGGCAGGCTGGGCCTGGCTGTGCGGGTGCGGAGGTGGCCCCCAGTGCCGGGGTCTGCTCCCTGCCCGGGTGCTGCTGCAGGAGGGGTTATGGGGGGCGAGACCCCAGGCACGCCGCAGGCAGGGCCGGTGCGGCTGGAGCCGGGTGATGCGGGGCAGCGGGAGGTCGAGCTCTTCAGTGATGTTTAAACTTCAGCTCAAGGCTTCCTTCAGCATGGGAAACTTGGCACGAAAACCTATGGAAAGGCTGCATGGAAAAAGTGCGTAGATGCTACTCCATACGCTTCAGGTAACGTAAGCTCCCCAAAAGCAAAGGCTGAGTTTTTTTCTTCATGCATCTCAAAGATGGCCATTCCTTCTCGCATCGCAAGCCGCATGGGCCTGTCTCGCGGTGGGTGCTGCGGCTGGGGGAGAGGCTGGCGATGGCTTTGGCTGAGGATGTGCCGGGGGACCGGTCTCCACGGCAAGGCTGGAGGCTGCCTGTTTCACTGCTGGTTCTTCATTTTTATAATCACGTGATTAAAGCAATTGAAAGGCGATTACTGACTTCTTCTGCTTTACAGCAGGATTAAAGGGCTCCAGCATCTTTTGCAGATGGCACAGGTTGTCCTTTTGGAAAGGCGAGGCAGAGCTGGGAGCCCGCGGCGTGTGCTCCCTGCCTCCATCCCTCAGTCCCTGCAGCTCTGGTGACGGCAGAGCCGCTGCGGTGACGGCTGCCTGCGCTGGCACCCAAGCCAGGCAGCGGCAGAGGAGGATCCCGCATCTTTCCCAGGCGCAGGGTGCTCCAGAGGTGCCAAACGGGAATAACCCCATTTGTCTTCAGGCTGGGGGCTGCCTGTGGGCCACTGGGTTTTGTTTGTGCATCTGCTTGTTCGGAGCTTCCCCGTGCCCCCGCTGCTGCTTCAGTCTCAGCTGCCGTCAGCTCTTGAAAGGCAGGGGCTGGGTGTGTGTTTGCTGGCATTTAAGAGATGGAACTGGAGATGCCTGGGGGAGGAGATGTCAGGGATTAAGGAGCCATCAGCTTGATGAAGGGAACCCTGGGATGACTTTGTGGTTGGGAGCCAGAGACCTGGTCTGTCTGGAGACGTTGCTCGGTCCCCTGGCCATCGCGGTCAGCGCAGGGGATGCCGGGTGGTGGCTCGGTGCTGGTGTAGCCGAACCTGCGATGAGATGCTGCGCAGCATGAGGACGTTGAGTCAATATCCTCAGTGCTCATCCTGCTCTGCCCTGCTCTCGGTAGACTTTAAGGTGCTTCCCAGAGATCTCGGCAAGGCTTAGTGTCATGGAGAGGGATGAGGGGTGGGTACGGGCAGTGGGAGCAGGGACAGGAGCGAGTCCCCAGCACCTGGCACTGCCCATGCTGCGGCACAGCTGCGCAGGCTTTTTGGCCAAAGCAGTCATGTTCTGCCTCCTCCCCGGGGAGTTTTGGGATGAGAAGGCCCTGTAGGTGCTGGTGCCTGTTCTGCAGCTCCTGGGTCAGCAGCTTGGGTTGTCCTGAGCTGACTCTGGGAGGATTTAAGGTTGAGATTCGTTCAGCTCCTTTGGAAGGGCTGTGGCTTTTTTGCGCATACAGATTTCCAGCTGGAGAGGTCGGATTTTCTGCCTCCTGCCCAGTGCCCGGTTCCCGCTGCAGCTCTCCCACGCGAGTGCCCTCCCGAGGGGCGCAGCACATCCCGCTGCTGGGCTGTGCATCCCGCCGAGGGGCCGCGCATCCCGGCGGGAGCCGAGCGGAGGGCAGGAGCCTGCCCGTCCCCTGCAAACCCTCACCCGCTTCCTGCCCAACCTGTTTGGGGCACTTTGCCTCCCAGGGGAGCCACCCTTTGAAATAACAAAGCAGCAGTCCTGCCGTGCCTCTGGCTTGGAGAAACATTAACGAAGGGAGGTGTCAGGGCTGGGGAGGGATGGCTGGGCTGGCGCTCGGCCGCCGCCGCGCTCGCCGAGCGCCCACGAGGAAGTCTGGTTGCGGCAGCAGCCGTGGCTGATGCCGGGGAGACGACACTGGGAAGATGATGGATTTCTTACGGGGCCTGCTGGTGAGTGCTGCGCGGCCCGCGGTGGGTTGCTGGGGAGGGGTGCTGGGCAGAGCCCTGCCCCGCTGCGCTCCATCCTTGCTGGCTCCTGCCTGGTGCAGGGTTTTCTTTCTGGGTGTCATTTTCTTGAGAAACCTTCAAAGCAGGCACTTACTGGCTGCACTGCAGCTTCTGCTCTGGGTGCTCCTCATCCACAGGTACCTGCTCCCTGAACTCGTCCCTGGGGTGTGGGGTGGCTGAACAGACGCTGCGTGCTCCAGCCGGCTCGGCTTTGGACCCGGTGCCTTGCCTGGTGCTGACGGAGAGGAATGGTGTACTTTTCTGTGCTGAAGCAGTGGGACGTGACTGTACGTCCCCTCTTAGGCTGCCAGCACAGCACGCTCAGTGATGAGGACATGTGAGCAGGAAAGGAATAACAACTATACCATTTTGGGTTGAGTATTTTGCATTTCTGAGGTCATTAGGACAAGCTACTGGGCAGGTTTGTCCTGCCGAAGGTGGACAGCTGTCCGCTCCGGTGTCGCCTTTGGTTGCATTTGAGAAGCAGATGCAGGTTTAGTTTGGAGCGGTCTCAGCGACCCAAGTGGGGCGAGCGTAACCTTAAATGGCCTCAAGCTGCGCCAGGGCAGGTTTAGGTTGGATATTAGGAAAAACTTCTTTACTGAAAGAGTGGTCAGGCCCTGGCACAGGCTGCCCAGGGAAGCGGTTGAGTCCCCACCCCTGGAGGTATTTAAAAGACGGGTAGATGCAGTGCTTGAGGACATGGTTTAGTGGTGGACTTGGCAGTGGTAGGTTAACGGTTGGACCTGATGATCTTAAGGGTCTTTTCCAACCTTAACAATTCTATGATTCTATGATTCTTTCCTGCCGGCCGGGCCCATGGCAGGGGACATGCTTTCTGTTGGGTGTCACAAAGCTCCGATTGTCTCCAATATAATTACCAAAATATTTGTGGCCCAGTAAAGCTTGGCTTCAAGTATGCATAAATCCCTAAAGGGTACAGACTGCTGTCTGCTTTATGAAACACGGGTACGCATTTTCTGCTGGAACTTGCTTTAGCAGGTGGATCCGGTGCTGCCGTGCGCTTTGCTTCTCTGGTTCTGGCTGCTGGCAGAGTGGGACCTGGAAACTATTTTAATTGATCCAAGGAGCGTTTGTCCGTCGCAGAGACCTGAAGATAAACCAGAATTTAAACCAAGCTCAAAATAAGGAAAAGCCTTTTTAAAGTGCTCCCAGCTTTGGGCATAGAGCTCTTCTGGGCCTGGGGTTCATTCTTCCTCCCGTGGGTGCAGTAGATAAAAACGGGGCATAGTCTAAAGCTAGAAGCACGGGCAGGGCTGCTTCCGAGCCACGGCAGTCCCTGTCTGTGCTGGCAGCGTCTTTCCCCCGTCCCAGCTGGTGTCACTGAGGGCAGTCGCTAGGCTGCTCCTGCCGTAGAACTAACATTTTCTTGCCACATTTCTTAAAAGGAAATCTCTCTGAGATTTTCCTTTGGTCTTTGATTTTCATTTCTTCATCTCCTCCTCTGTTTTTTTCTCTCTTTTTTGTCTTTTGAGAAATTCAGTCTGTTTTAAGAGCTCACCAAAAGTCACCCCCCCATACCTTTCTCCTTGGTGCTGTAACCCCTTCTGCCCCAAATCTCGCATCCCTCTTCTGCAAACTGTTTCTGATAGCTGGCAGCATCGGAGCGGCTGATCCTGCTTTCTGCTCTCCCTCCTGGACCGGCAGCGTCCGCCGTGGCCCCAGCCTCTGCTCGGCTGTGCGAGCCGTGAGCCCGTCCGCTGCGGCCGGAGTGCGGCGGGTGGCCGGGAGCAAACACGGGTTAGGGGAGAGGTGGGGGGAGGATGGATGGGGGAGAGGAGGGACGGGGCTGCTGCTTCATGTGTCCAGAAAAGCCACTTACCAGTTTATTGGGAGTGCCCCGATGTTTACAGTCATAGTTTGACTAGATAATTTATTTGTGTGTACTTGAGAGCAGGAAAAGCCGGATGAGGGATCAGGATCGTCCAGCTGAGATTCAGTGGTTGCTGTGCCGAAGGGGTGACCCCGCAGGTGCCCGGCGCATCGGGAGGCCGGTGTGTGCTGGCACAGCACCATTTCCCTGCGGCTGTGCATGCTGGTGGGGCCGTGCCCATGCCGGTCGCTCGGGTCAAACCCGTGTCTGCTGCGTCCAAACATGACGGCAGGACCGAGTGGGAAAGGCGGCCGGTGCCTGCCGAGCCCCAAAGCAGCTCAGCAGTGCTCCGGCCGCCGCCAGGACTGGGGCCCCTTTGGGCAGCGCAGGTAGAACAGGGCAGGAATAGGGTTTCTTGAAGCCCCTCCTAGCCTGAGGGAAAGCAGGGCTGAGCAGGACAGACGTGGCTTTAGCACCTCTCCCCGAGAGGCAGCGATGGGCTCTTCCCGGTCTGGGTTTGCTGTCCCTGAGCCCCTCGCACTAAGCGTTTCTGAAGGCGCAGGAGCCGCGTGCCCCGTGTGCCCTGCATGTGCCGCAGCGGCTTGGGATGCTCACGGGGCTGCAAAGCCGCGGGCATCGGCACGGCTGGTGAGGGAGGCAGCAGCCCGCCAGCCGGGCAGCGGCGCGCTGGGGGAGCAGGGCGAGCTCCCCGGCTGCAGGGTCGGGCTGCTCTCCGGAGGAGCCACACAGGATTTTTTAATCGGAGCCCGGGGCTCGCTAATCTCTTTAGTTCATTTGGCAAGTAGGCCATTAACCCTGCACGGGGCAGCCCAGCCCCGCCGTCAGCGGCATTGCCGGTGTTTCCGCAGCCGGAGAAAGGCAGAGCCCAGGGCTTGCCTCTTGCACGGTAAGGGACGTGGGGAGGGCTGCTGTAGGTGTCTTGTTTGCAAGAGTATTTATTTGCTTTTTTGGATTGATTGTTCTGGGCCTGTTTCATTTCAAAAGGAAAGTTTTTTGCTGCTGGTTTGTGTGCACAGACCTCCTCCTGCCAAGGGCCCTGCAAAGCAGCAGTTGGGCCATGGGGGCCATGGCACACGCACCCCATCCCTCTGCTCGTGGCAGGACCGGCTCTGCCCCATGCCCTCAGCCAGCCCCACGCCTGCGGCCCTGCTGGGCGCCCCATGGCGCTTGGCAGCCGTCTGCGTTTTCTCCCCGCCTGATCCCTGAGATCCAGCGCCCGCTGTGCCAAAGCGAGCAGCAGATCGCAGAGCAGCAGAGCATGGCTGCAGCTGGTGCTCTCCTTCCCTCCCCTCCTGCCGGGCTGTCCCGCGCTCCGCAGGGCGGGATCGCGCCAGCGGCCCCGCTCTCCCTTTGGCATCTCTAGCCTGTGTCACCACTGCAGAGAGCTGGGAAACACGGACCTTAGAGATCTGCGGAAACACCCAGGGAACAAAAGGAACCCATATTGCCCAGCCGATGGTGCCAACACTGCTGTGATTAGAAAAAGAAGTGACTAAAGAACTGTTATCAAACTGAGCGGGCTGGGAAATTGTCGGGGCTGAGTGTTACTGGCGACGGTGAACTGCAGCAGTGAAGCCCGAGCTCTGCGTCAGGCTGGATGGGAGCTGCCAGGGCTGGGGAGCGGGACGAGCGCCTGCAGCATCGCTCGGCCTGTCCTCTCACGTTTTATTGGAAACAAAATGCAGAGCAGGAGGAGTTACGGAGGTGGGGACCCGCTGCTGCTCTGTGCGCTGCCCACGGCTGCGGTGGGGGCACTTGGTGTGGGATGGCCACCGGCCCTGGGAGTCCGGGGCGGTCGCAGGGCTCTGTCCCTGCCCGGCGGCGCGGCTGGACGGGGCGTCTCGGAGGCACACACCATCGGTTATGGATGGAGTCTCTTCTTCCCATTCCCGTTGAGGGCTAAAGCCAGCACGCCTGGTACGGAGTGGGGGTTCCAGCGTCCCTGCCTGGGCATGGCTTGGGCTGGCTCACCTCGTGCCTACTGTAACTGAACAGGAGATTTGCTTCTTTTCTTTTTCAGTCTGCGGAATTCTTCGAAATGCTGGAAAAAATGCAGGTGAGCAGCAGCAGCGTGCCAGTAACGCGGGACGTTCCCCACCCAGCAGAGAGGCCACAAGGACAGAGATCCCACAGCACCTTGTACATTTAATGTGCTGGGAGGCCTTGTACGATCGTAACAGGTTTTGAATTGTTGCTGAAGTCCCCAGCGCTGCGTGAGCCCTGCTGAGAGAGGGCACAGCAGGCGCTTCCCAGCTCAAACCGCACAGTGCTTTCGGCAGCATCTTCCTCTGAGGTTATTCCTCGTCGCCCCGAGCAGTTTTGCAAAAGGAGGTTTAGGGGCACACGCTCTGAGACACGGTCCCCTTGCTCCCTGGTAAAGTCGGCACGCCGCTGCCTGCCTTTGCAACGGCACGCTCTGGTACAAGCACGGCTGCGTCAAGCACTGTCTCAGTACCCCTCGGGTCAGGGCAAGGCATTCCCTTGTCCCACACCAAAACACGTCAGGATGTGCCCGAGGAGGAGGGTCGGGGGACCAGGGTGTCCCCTGGCATGTGCCTTCTCCCTGCGGGAGGGGCGCGGGCAGGCGGTGCTTGCCCCCGATGCCGGGACGCGCGGTGCTCCCCCAGCGCGGCACGGGCGACTGCGAGCAGGGTTTGCAGTCCCCGAGCTCCCGCCTGGGACGGACACTGTGAGACAGCCGGGGCTGTCGCCCTGCCACACGTCGGGGCTGTTGTCCCCGCTCCGCAGGAAGGCAGCGCAGGGATTTCCTTTAGGAGCCCATCCCAGAGAAATGAAGATGAAGCCGGAGTGGGACATGGGGCATTTTGTGTTTGGTGCTGTGTCAGCACCTGGGAAACGATAGTCCCTGCCTCACATTTAGACATTTTCAGCATGGTGTCGCTGTGTCCCAGGTCTTGTCCTACCCCATCCCCATCCCCCATTTTCGCTGTGTTGCAATGGGGTCTGTCCTGGCACGCCGGCACCTCTGCCCAGCTCACCCCCAGCAGAAACCCCCTCCTTTCATGCCACTCGTGTTAGAGTAATTTCCATGTAGCAAAATACCCTTGTGGTTTTCTCTGTGTTGTTGAAAACATCTTAATTATTCGATCTATTCATTTTGTTCCAAACAGGCACCAAAACTTGAAGAACAGAGGACTGGAAGCCAAAAACATAAGGTTGGTTGAATTTTGTTTCTTGCGTGGATCTCTTCAAGTGTCGCCCCTTTATCTCAGGGCTTTAATGTGTATTTTCAAAGACAGTCACTCAAAGGACCAAAAAGGATTTAAGTGTTATCTAAAAACAAGGCACTGATTGAATTGCAAAGATGAGAGAGCGGTGCCTGTAAATCCCTGATCCGGCTTTATGTCCAAACCTGTGTATTTCAGCAGCGAGCTGCGTAAAATGGTTGGGTTCTGCCACAGAGCTGAGAAGCTTACAGCAATAGCAGAGACCCCTTTGGAAAAGGACTTACCCAGCTGCAGTGCTTTCCCACAGCTCCGGAGCAGGGAGGGATCCCCACGCTGTGTCCCAGGGGCTCAGCTGGGCTGGCACGGGGCTGGTGTTGGGCTGGTGAGGTGCTGGTGTTGGGCTGGCCAGGTGCTGGTGCTGGTCCAGCAGCTGTGGGCAGCATGGTGGCACCGTGCCTGGGGCTGGTGCCCATCGCTGTGCACGGCAGCCTTGCCCGACGCGAGCATTGCTCTCCGTTACTGCCTGGCGCTCGGTGCATGGCGTGGGGACGGGAGGGACCAGTGCAGCGGGCGGCTGGAAGTGCTCCCTGGGTTGGATGTGCAAGGCTGTGGTCTTAAGGGATGGCTGGTGGGGAACAGATGGTCATACATGGTGTTTTGATTCCTTTTTGCAGGAAGACTACATCCCGTACCCCAGCATCGATGAGGTGGGTGCTCGGGACCACCCTGAATGCCTTCAGGCGAATGCCTTTCCAAAATTGCCAATAACGGGGGAGTTGGCAGAGAGCCTGTATCCGAGAGGAGCTGCACAAAGCACGTTCCCCCGCCCTACCTTTGCGGCTGATGCTTTTCCTCAGTAGCACGTGCCCTCTTCTAGGAGAGAGAGAAGAGGTTTTGGAGAGGGGCTGAATTTGCCCTCCATGGTGCTGGGGCTGGGGGCAGGACACAGGGCAATGAGCCCCTGCACCCTGCGTCCGCACCCCGGTGCTGCCTGACCCCTCACGGGCGCGTGTCTCTGCAGATCCTAGAGAAGGGCAGCCCGTACCCGCTGATCATCCTGCCCCAGTTCGGGGGATACTGGATCGAAGACCCGGAAAATCTTGGCACGCCCACCTCGTCCGACAGCAGCATCTGCGAGGAGGAGGAGGAGAACCTCAGCCCCAGCACCTACGGCTACAAGCTGGAGTGCAAAGGAGAGGCCAGAGCCTACAGGAAGCATTTTCTGGGGAAGGTGGGTGCCCCTGCCGCAGGGGACGAGCAGTCGGCTGAAAATTGCACCACCCCCCCAAGAAAAAAAGAAATTCTAAAATTGTGAGCAAAATGGGCAAATTTTGCAACTTCCCTCTTTGCAAGGATTGGAGGGGACCGGTGGGTTACCAGTGGCAGCGATGGCCATGCACGGAGCCTTAGCCCCCGGCCCCGCGGCCGGCAGGGCCCCCCCAGGACACAGGGTGGGTGCGCCGGCTCTGAGCCTGCCCCAGCTGCGGGGACCCGGGGCTCGGCTGGCTCGGGGAGCCCGGCGCGGCAGCCGCCTGCCTGCCCTCTTGCTCACAGTCTTGTAATCCTCTTTCTCCCTCTGAACAAAGCTGAGGGCAGAGTGCTAAAGTCCACGGGCAGAGGGATTAAAGCCCTGGTCCCGGCGAGGAGGGAGGGCAGGAGGGTGGCAGGGGAGCCCTCTGCTCCCGGCCGGAGCGGGGGGCAGCGTCCTTGCCATCATCGAGCTGCCTTCCCTGCCGCTAATGCACTGTTTTCTATTTTTAGGATCATTTAAATTTTTATTGTACAGCCAGCAGCCTCGGCAATCTGATCCTTTCTATTAAGTGTGAAGAGGCAGATGGCACGGAATATTTAAGGATTATACTCAGGTATGGGGGGGGGGAAGCTTTGTTTAACAAAATATTTTCTCTCTGGGAGTCCCTTGTTTTGTTTCTACTGTAAATGCTAGAGCCGGGCTGGCAGCACGCAGGCTGTCGCCCACGGAGGGGCTCGGGGTGGGATGGGAGGCAGCGGCATCGTCCTTTTGCTGTTTCTGCGCTGGGACTGCCTCACCCCTGATAATGAACGTGAGACTTTGATCCATTGCTAAGCCTGCTGAAACTGAGCGTAAACCTCGCTGTGACACGGACTAATACCAGTCACATCTATCGCCATCCCTCTGCAAGCTGACAAGACCCAGCGTGTCTGAACCGTTGTGTCGTTTCCCTCCAAACTATGAATATTTTAAGAGCTGCAGAGATGAGAAGACAAATTGAGCCTTTGCTTACTAACCAGGCCCAACAAATTCAGCAGAACATCTTTTCCCGACAGCCGGCGGAGCATCGCTGCATGCACGCCGCAGGGCTGGCGAGCGGGGGGCTGCAGCCGCTGTCTCTTTGCCTTAGACGCTCCCTGATGTCTGCTCATTTCTTTGCTAGGTCCAAAGTGAAGACGTTGCACGAAAGGATCCCCCTGGCAGGATTTAGCAAGCTCCCTAGTATCCCTCAGATTGCAAAGGTAAAATGCCAGGCTGGGCGGGGATACCTGCAGCAAAGCCCACGCTGCTGCATGTTGGGCAGCGTTGGGCGATGTTGGGCAGCGTTGGGCAATGTTGGGCGGCGTTGGGCGATGTTGGGCGGTGTTGGGCAGCGGTGCCTGGGCTCTCGGGTCCAGGGGCGCTTGGCGGGTCGTGGTATGCGCTGGCCTCACTGTTGGTGTCCCGCTGATCCTGGGAAGGTGACTGGTTGATATCTGGGGGAAGAGGTGAGGAAGTGGCAGCACCTTTGACCCATGGAGAGACCTGGGACTTGTCTTGCTGCAGCCTCAGTCGGGTACCAGCCAGGCCATGGGGCATCCCAATGAGAGGATGCGAAGCGGGGAGCTCCTACAGTCAGAGGCTGGAGTTGGCTCCTTTATGTGACATTCACAGCCTTGCCGCGGAGTTTCGGCAGGACAAGGGTGTCTGCTCCGTGCGCCCGGGGACCCAGCACTGACCGTTCTTTCCCCTTGCCCACAGGCCTTCTGCGACGACGCCTCTGGGCTGAAGTTTAACCCGGTTCTGTACCCCAAGGTGAGGTAACTGGCCCCAAGTCGGTTGCATATTTGGGCAGAGAAGGTCAGATAGAGTTAATTCTCCCCTTTTCTCCAAGATCTGATGGCTACTTTGATACAAAGCATGGATATTTGTACTGCATCTTTCTAGCTCTCTACCTTGGTAGCTGCCTGCAAAGGAGCTGTGCGTGCATCTGGGCAGCAGGTTGGCTAATGGCCATCTGATGGCATGTGCATGCCACCGTCTCGTTCTGTCGACTGGCCACCAAGGACTGATGGCACTTTGGTATTAATCTGCCCTCAGATTATGGGGAAGGAAGGAAAGGTGACTGCCTGTGGGGTGTAAAACCAACCTGGATCTTGGTTCGATGCCTTAAGGTTTGCTTGAAACCCAGTGGGATGGGTTGAGCCTGTGCGTGAGAAGCTGTGCAGGAAGAGATGCAGAGGCGGGTGGGTCACTGCGGGGGACGGAGTGTTTTTTATCCGGGTGGCAGTCCCCACTCGTGATGTACTGGGACTGACTCATTACCCGCTCCAGCATCGCTTCTCCTCCTGTGTGCTCTTGTGCTGCCATAGAGACCCACTCCTGGGAAGTTACAAAGCAAATCCATCGTTTTCGAGTACCTTTTATGTAGGAGACCTTTTCTGTGGCCGGCAGAGCAGTAAGTTATAAGGCAGTTTCACCATCCTTTGATGTAGCCAGGGTCAAACCGATTTCGTTCATCCCTTGTCATTATTGATGTTGCTATCAAACCCTTGTCTGGAAGTTCAAGAACAGCCGATGCCCAGCTGGGGAAGACGAACGTCTCTGACAGGGTCCTCGCATAGCGGGGCTGGGACTGTGGAGCTGGGGTGCTGCGAGAACTGCCGTTATCTGCACCCAAAAGGCCCCAAACTTCCCCCAGAAAACCTGTGAGAGGTCGGGGCTCCCCGCACCCCCCCGCCATGCCTGGGCGCCAGGGCTGCAGCTCGTGCCCACCCAAAACCCATGGGCATCCAGGTGGATTGTCCGTGGCGGAGGCTGCAGGGATGCTGATAACCAAAACCAGGGCCACTGTTGAACACTTTTGTCCTGTTTATGTGGAAATTTGGCTTCTGCCCCCTTCCCGCTCCCTCGGGTGCTGCCCCGCCGTTGCCGTACCCCGCTCCGGTGGGCTCTTCCCCGCTGCCCGCCATGAGGAGCCGTACCGCAGGCAATGACGAGCGCACCAAGCGGAGCTGTGAGCCCGGCCAGCGGCGTCCACCGAACAGCGTTTGCTCTTCTGGATGTCCCATTTTGAACTACCAAATGAAATAATTCATATTCTGTTTTACTGCAGGCGTCCCAGATGATAGTGTCTTATGATGAACATGAGGTCAACAACACGTTCAAGTTCGGTGTGATCTATCAGAAGTTCAGGCAGGTGGGTTACCCCCATGCTCTTCTCGTGGAGCCAGAGCTCTGCGTTTCACGAGTGTGGGACCCCTGAAGCTGAAATTCGGCCCTGCAGTTAATTCTGTCACGTGTAACACGTTGTGTTACGGGGCGTCCTCACTAATAATGCATCTCTTATTGCTCGGATGTTTCCCTGACTCATTAAAAAATGATGTGACTGAAAAAATTCAGTATGGAAATCAGCCCACAAGCTGCTGTAGGGAAAAGTGGATGTGAAAATGGATTTTAGCAGGCACGATATTTTAATCAGATATATGTTTAGACAGTGAAACAGTTACATTTGTCTTGGAGGACTGTGGGCTACGAAGACACGTGTTTGCTGAAAATGCTGTTGTTAGCCGAGGGACTCCGGATGGGGAGCGCAGAGGCAGCTGAGTCTTATAACTCACCAACGATTATTCTGGACAGGCACTCTAATTATCTTTATGTATTTCATTTTATCTTGGATTGAGTAACTCATGCAAGACCATAATTAAGGTCTCATTGTTTTGAAATATAGCACACAAGGGATGATTAAGACTTGGATTTTCCGATAAAGGATTCATTTGCGTTTTGGTATTGCCTGTACGTTATCCAAGGTCCCTTGCCTTTGGTCGGAAGTGGCTCTCAGCAGCTTTCCCTTTGGGTGCCTTGGTGGCTGTGACCGGCCCACAGCCGGTGCTGGTGGCCAAGCGCGGTGGTGGCCCTGGGGGGGTCGCACACAGGGCAGGAGGTGGCAGGAGACGGGCAGGGAGAGGTGGCCTGAGCAGAAATCGCTGTTCGAGCTGGGGCGGGACGGGTTGCTTTCGCTGTTGCTGTGGCACTTTTGCTGATAGCACGGTTTGATTTTACGAAGATGCTCAGAGCAGGGTGGCAAGCAGAAGGCGCGTTTCAAAGGGATCTTTCACGTTAGTGGTGTCCGTGGTCGCTGTGTCCATAGCACCTGTAGTGCGACAGGGGAGCAGCGCTGGGGGGTCCCCGAGGGCGCAGGGCTGTCCCAGTGCATGGCAGCCGCGGGGGACGGTGGCTTTGGTTGCGCTCGGCTCAGGCAGCACGGGGTCTGTGGCTCTGTCCGACCGACGCCGCGGTGACAGAGCCATGGCCAAACCCTTCTCCTTTCCCCGGGAGCCGGTTCGGCAGGCGCTGCACAGCCCGGGTGGGCTGGCTGCTGCAAACAGGCAGGGCTGGGGCTCTCAAAAGATGCGCCCTGTGTTTTGTAGACCCAAGAAGAGGAGTTGTTTGGCAATAACGAAGAGAGCGCTGCTTTCAAGAACTTCCTAAGTTTTCTGGGAGACACCATAACACTCCAGGACTTCAAAGGGTAAGCTAAATAAAAGGAAGGATTTTACAAACACATTTAACAAGAGACCATGTCATATGTAAAAATATCTACTGTGCGTGAACAGAAGTCATCTCACTCATGAGCGGGATGTACAGAGCAGAAGCAAATATAGCTTTGGCTTGTTTTTCAAAGCTGGGGGAGTTTTCAAAAAAAATTGGAGCTGCCAAGAGAGAAAAACTTCCTTTTCTGCAGTTTTGAGGTTGTGAGAAAATCTGGCTGTAGATGAAAGGAGCTTCATGTGGGAATGTGCCCTGTCCGGTGGTGCGGGCTCAGTCACGGTGCGGGCACAGCCCCCCGCTGCTGGCGAGGCCGTGGGCTGGCGGGCGCGGGCAGCCCGCCGCGGCAGCTCTCGGCACCGCCGGTCCCGTGGCTGGCACCCACGGCTGCGGTCAGCTCTGGCCCACCGGCCCGGCTCTGCCGCACACCCTGAATTGCAGACCGGTGACAGCGATGCTTAGTTACAATACATGACGCATGGTTTGTTCTTTCCCATTTGCTTGCTACTAGATAAAGATAAATGAGCTGGTTTGTTCTATCACCCTGTCCCCTGACAGCCGCCAGCGGTCTCTGCTAAGCTTTCAATTAATATTTCTTCATTTCTCCCCGACTTTCCCTTCGTCTCCAGTTTTCGAGGAGGTCTGGATGTCAGCCACGGGCAGACGGGAGCAGAGTCTGTGTACACGGTGTTCAGGGACAGGGAGATAATGTTTCACGTCTCTACAAAGCTGCCTTTTACCGAAGGAGATACACAACAAGTAAGAGAGATGAGCTTCCTTGCACAGAAGCGTCTGAGCCGGGATGCGCTGGCGCTGCCCTGCCCAGCGCCGCAGCCGCCGAGCCCCAGCGCCGCGGCATCCTCGGGCGGCGGCGCGGGCAGCGGCCGCGTGGGCTCCCCGGCGTGCGGCAGCCGCTGCGCCCGGAGCTGATGTTTGCTCTGGAGGGAGCAGAGCCGCCTGGCTTTACCGACCAAATGTTTTCCCTTCCCGCTTAGCTCCAGAGGAAGAGGCACATTGGCAATGACATTGTGGCAATTATCTTCCAAGAAGAGAACACGCCGTTTGTCCCAGACATGATCGCCTCCAACTTCTTGCACGCCTACATCGTCGTGCAGGTGGAAAACCCCGAGGCAGATAACACGGCGTACAAGGTGAGGGGAATCTCGGCTTGCACGTGCTGATTTTTGCTTCGGCATCTCAGGCTGAGGCCTGGAGGCGGCTGCCCTGCCCCTGTGCTCAGTGGTACAACCAGTATTACACCTAACTGGAATAGGTGTGTGTATATTAAACATACGTATATACACACACATCTATTTATCTATGCACTATTACATAGTGTGTGCATATAAAATATACGCATGTATAATAGCACACTCATTTCCTAAAGACTTTTGATGCTACTCAGTATTTGAATAAACCTCAGAACAGCTCATACCTGTCTAACACATCGCTCAAGCGCAGGTAGCATAAAACCCTGGTATCTCTCAGTTTTCTATGAAGAGATCCAGCAAGACATAATTTTTCAAACTGAAAGCCCATTGCTTAGAGCCACAAATGAAAACACAACTCATAGGAAGTAAATGTAAAAAGCTGTGCATGGTTAACCCGCTCACGAAAGCAGGAGCGATGAGTGATGAGGGCTGGGGAGCAGCGGTCTCGCCGGCAGGGTGAGGGCTCTGGGATGCTCCTTGGCTCTCAGGCACTGGGGCACCTCGGCTGGGCTGGACTGGGCTGAGCTGGGCTGGGGAGGGCATCACCCACCCCACGCCTGCTGCTCCCCAGGAGAGGGATGTCCGTGCTGGGGGCTGCCCTGCTGCGCCCACGGGAATAACGTGTCTCTTGGCTCCGCAGGTGTCCGTCACGGCCCGGGAAGACGTCCCCTCCTTCGGCCCGCCCCTGCCGAGCCCGCCAGTATTTCAGAAAGTAAGAGATGAGATGGGAAGCATGTTCTAAGCCTTAAAAAAAAACCCCTATGTGTATGTCTGAGATGTTTCCAAGCATGCCTGTTTAGGGAAAACATGACTTCTGGCATTTATATACATTTATTTTGATTTCTAGTGAGGCCCCCGGGGTTTATGGTAGGGCGGGAGGCTGTGCACCATCACGCAGCGTAACCTGTGCAAGGTGGCAGCTGCGTCGCTGCTGCCAGGGCACCCGTGTCAGTGCGAGGGTGACGGCCAGCGCAGGAGGGCACCCTGAGCCCATATGGGGTTTTTCACCGATTCTCCCACATCTGGAGGGGGCTGCAGGGTGCTGTGAGCTTGGTTTTGGGTTGGTACAGCTCCGGTACCAGAGATAGGCAGAGGTTTTGGCTGGTGTTTTCCACCTTGCCTCTCTCCCCCCAGAGCCCCGAGTTCCGGGAATTCCTGCTGACGAAGCTCATCAACGCCGAGAACGCCTGCTGCAAGTCGGACAAGTTTGCGAAGCTGGAGGTAACGCTGCCCACCCGTCCCTGCCCGGCGCCGCGGCGGGCGCAGGGAGGCTCTCGGCGTTCCTCCTCCAAGCTGGGTCAGCGCTTGCGGGGACAAGCGGTCAAAGCGTGCACGTGTCTCAGTGCGTTTGATGGCCACAGGGTCCCGTGGGGCCGCTGGTGCCCTCGGCGGGGGGATGAGCCGGCTGTCCCGCAGGTCGGCACCGCTGCCTCCTCCCTCGGGGCCCCGGCTGAGCCTGTTCTCGCTCCCCCAGGACCGGACACGGGCCGCCTTGTTGGACAACCTTCACGACGAGCTCCACGGGCACACGCAGACCATGCTGGGGCTGGGGCCTGAGGAGGACAAACTGGAGAATGGTGGTCATGGAGGCTTTCTGGAGTCTTTCAAGGTAAACCTCTGTCCCTTGCCAACAGCAGAGTTAAAATGCAGCGCGGGCTGGCAAAGCACATTTTAGTGGAAGATGGGGATGAGGGGTGTTGGGGATGAGGGGTGTCCCCTGAGAGCAGGGCGGCGGGAGGAGGTAGGAGCTCACCACCACCAGCACCCGCTCAGCCAGCGGACACCCGAGCTGGTCCCGGCAGGAGCAGGCACAGGCTGACATGGTTGTGGTGTTGGCAAGTGCCACCATCGGGGTGGCCTCTCCAGAGCCCCGGAGCACCCCTCTCCTGCCAGCGTGCTTTGGCATTCACCGTGTCTCCGGAGGGGTCTCGGTCCAGGGCCAGCACCCTGGCGTGGGCTGTGCCTGCGGTCGGGTCCGCTGCTGCAGGGCAAGTCCTGCTCATGTCCCCGGGCTGCTGGTGGCCCCACTGTGGGGCTGTGGCATGGGGCTGGGGGGGAGGACGCCTGGGGACGGCTGCCGTGGCAAGCAGGTGGGAGGTGGTTGTTGGGTTAAATGGGAGACACAATGAGAGGTGCTGGATGTGGAGAGGGGAAACAGTGCTGGGTGCGTGCTGGGGGGGATTGGGGGTGGAAGGGGAGAGAAAGGAGAGTGGGTTGGCAGAAAAGGGGGGAGGAGAAAAAGAAATGAGATAAAATGATGTGGGTGAAACCGAGCAACGGTTGGAGGTAGGGACAATGACCAGCGGGGCAGCAGGGGACGTCCCTCGAAATGGAGGGGCAGCGCTTGAGTCTCGGGGGATGAGCTGTTGCCAGAAGTCTCTGGTGAGGCTCCCCTGCGACAGCGATGGGGAGGCGGCTGGGAAGGGCTGGCACGTGTGAACCTGGGCTGCACTCATGGGTGGGTGCTCATCAGAGCCCCCGAGCCAGGGCACCGTGTCCCTGCCGTGGGTGACGCCTGTGGCCCTGCTTTGGCCTGTGCAGCTCCCCGCCGCCTCTCCCCATCCCGCTCCTGGCGCGTCAGCTCTGCCGGGCAAAAGCCGTTTTAGCTGCATCTGCAGCGGGGATGGGTGCTGGTGCGGGGTGGCCATCACCGTCCCAGGCGAGGGAGCTGCCCTGGCTGCGGCTGTACGGAGACAACTCCTGCAGCTACCTCATAGGCACAGTTTTCTCTATGGTATAGAGAAACAGGCACTGGTGGAGATGGGGTCACCTCATCCTGCGCCCGATGGCTGCAGAGGAGGGGTGAGCAGCTCCTTGGCCCCCACCACGGGGGTGGGTGGAGGCTCAGGGGTGCCCCATTTAGGTACGAGATGCGTTGTAGAAATTGAGATGCTGGGCAGTCACGTCACAGTGTTCACTTCAGGGTGTGAGATGCTGATGTTAAATAATCACTTTTTTGCATGCTTTTTGTGTACGAGAAAGTGGACTTTGGTCTCTTGGCGTTGCAGGGTGTGCCGGGGCAGGCGGTGAGTTCAGTGGTCCGGGCTGGGCTGCGTTTGCCCGGCCGCCTCGGGACCGCGCTGCTGGGCTGCATCCTAGCTTATGTCCTCCACCGCGCGCTGTCAGAGTGAACGGGGGCGAGGAGAGATGGTAAATAAGAGGGCTGGGAGGGGGCGAGAGCTGCTCCCCACGGTTTCTTTTTGCCTGGTGCCTCACACCTGCGACCCAGCCCACAGCCCCTTCCTCCCCGGCTGTGCGACGTGGGGAGCGGCCGCTCGGAGGAAAGCGGAGCTTGTTTCTGCTGGGCTTTGAGTAAGCGAGAGGGATGCCTTCGCCTCCCCGCCGCAGGGAGAGGAGCCGCTGGCCAGCCCCGCCGGGACAGGGTGTCGGGGTGCCCCGCAGAGCTCCGCAGCCTCGGCGGCCCCGGGCAGGAGCCTTCCTGCCTGCATGGCACGAGCGCCCGCCGGCGCTGCTGGCAGCAGAGCAAGCAACCGGTTACTTTTATTTGCAAACACTGTCAAATTTTGTATGAATTGCTGACCCTAATAAATCAGGTCTGATGGACTCTTGCTTGGTGTTTGTTACTGGATGGGCAGGAGGGGACAGCGCGGGGCTGTCGGGGCGGCCGCGGTCCCCAGCACGGGCTGGGGCTCCGTGAGAGCTCAGGGCTGTGGCTCCCGCTTACCCCGGTGCAGGTCCGCCTGCAGCTCGGTAACCCCTGGAGCCAGCAGCAAACTGGTGCCTGTGCGCCATCGATACGGTGCTGGGCACCTCCAGAAATCTGGCCCTTGATGGCTTGTTCCCTCCAAAACCTCGTTACCTTGAGCTGGGATTCAGGGGCTGGGGGAGAGGTAGCCATGGCATGGTGGCTAGCGCAGCAGCAATTCAGAGGGAATAGCTGCGAAGAACAACTTTCCTGTAATTGGCACGCTGGCATCACAGTCCAGTTTGGGCTCCCGTTACTATGGCGACTACAGTAATTAAAGTATGGGAATGGATTTTTTTTTAACTTGTGCATTTCACTGCTGCTTTTCATAGCCTGTGCCAGACTTTCAAAAGATCTCGTGGTCATATTTGTAAGTGCTTGGGACAATGACTGAGAGAAGACTTTAAAAATAGCTCAGGTCCTGTTTAAGCACCCAGACGAGTCTTTGGATCTGCAGAAGGTCTCTGCCCCTGGTACGCGCAGCTCTGTTTGCAACCGTTTGAGTGAGAACAGGTTCCAGCAGTCCTCTTCCCCCGCTTGTGCCACTGACGTTCGCAGAGCCCAGCCGTTGGCCCTTTCCCGGGAGATGTGGAGATCTCCGCGGGGGCTGCGAGTCCCGCCGTGTCCAGACCTGGCGCGGCACATCTCCAGGCTCTGCCGCGGAGGCAGGTTGGACTCGGTGCCTCTGCTCCGTGCCCGGGCGAGGTGCGCCCTGCCGTGGGCATCCCTTGGCGTGCGGAGCTCCAGAGGTGCTGCAGCTCCCCGGGGCAGCCAGAGGGAACAAGGGCATGAGGCCTTGCGCTGGGCATCTCGTTCCTGTAAAAACCAGCCTGTGCCAAAATGGACATGGATGTTTCGGGGCAGCTGGGAACAGGCTGTGCGTTGCTGAGTGAGCAAGGTGCCTAAGGCTGTGCGGGAAATGCAGCCCTCAGCCTGCCCACGAGCGCTTTGGCCGAGGGGTTGGATTGCAGGAGGAGTTTGGCGGTCGTGGTCGTTGATTTGCTGCATCCAGCAGTGGGGATGCAGCAGGAGAAGCTGCGCTGGGCTGCAGCGCTGGCACCAAGCACGGCAGGCGTGAGTGCGGGTGGGCTCTCGGCTGGAAACTGCGCCCAGACTTGGCGACGTGGCCCAGGCAAGGGCGGTCCAGAGGAAAGTGTTCCCCAGAGCTCCAAAAAGCAGGGCCAACGTGAAAAGGGTGAGGGAAGGGGGCTGCTTGGTTTGGAGAAATGGAGACCAAAGGGAGCTGGGAGAGTCTGTGACCGTGCTGTGACTGCCGTGGGGACGATGCTGCGCAGCCCATCTGTGGGTCCGTTACAGGGATGGCTGGGCCAAACCAGCAGCAGAGAAGGTTCAGGCTAAACGTATTTTTCAAGCATAAGCATGCTGCAGAAGTACTTTTTTGAAGAAGCTGTGAAGCCTCCAGCTCTGGAGATGTGCGGGGCAGGCTGGAGAGATCTGTCAGCATGCAGGGAGGTGCAGGCAGCAGGCAGGGCAGGAGTCTCCTTGCAGGACCCGTCTTCTTCCAGTCCTGGGAGAATCGCGGCGGGGGGGTGTGTGCATCCAGACACTGGCTTACGACTCGGCTGTGGTCACCGCGTTCTTGCTGAGGGGTTTGGGAGCTCGGCCAGGCGCTCGGCAGGGCTCTGGGGCTTATGTCTGCCGCTCCCGGTCCCATAGCTATGGTCCTCGGCCCTCGCACCCGGCATCATGGGGGCACTGGGGGGAAAACCCGACCTTGCCTTGGCTGTGCGGCTCCCGCGGGGTGGCTCGTCCGTGGGCTGCGCGGGGCAACGGCTGCTGCTGTTACTCGTGGGATTGTTGTTGGTGTGTGCCGGCTCTCGGCGGGGGGGACCAAGCAGGTCACGCTTTGGTGTGCGTGGGGGGGACCCGGGGCTGGGGAGGGGGTTTGGGGTTGGCGCCTCGCAGGGCGGTGATGACCTGCTGTCCCCTGTCCCCTCCGGCTGCAGAGAGCCATCCGGGTGCGCAGCCACTCCATGGAGACGATGGTGGGCAGCCAGAAGAAGCACCACAGCGGTGGCATCCCGGGCAGCCTCAGCGGCGGCATCGCACACAACAGCGGCGAGGTGACCAAGACCACCTTCTCGGTGAGCGCGGCCGCGGGCCCCTCTGTCCTGCTGTCCCTCTGTCCATCCCTCCCTCCCCAGCCTGGCAGGGCACTGCGCTGCCGTAGCCCGGCAGTCCCCTGTGCAGGCAGTGAACGTAAGGGCGGGGAGAAGATTTGAATAGAGCATGATTTTATGAGTGCTGTGTTCAAGTTGGGTTTGTTTTGTGGAAGAAGCGAAGATTAACTTCCTGGGGTTTTCAGCCCCGAAGTACAGAGGAGATATAAAAGAAATTCTGGCATTACGTGTTGTCTAGATGCGCAGGCTGAGAATTGCGGGCAGCAATTGTAGGGCTTATGAGCTTCTAGGAAGGAGCTTTGCTCTCCAGCCTGGACTGTTCTGTGCTTTCAGCCCCCCGTACCAGCAGCTGCCGCCAAGAACCAGTCCAGGAGCCCCATCAAGCGCCGTTCGGGGCTGTTCCCTCGCCTGCACACGGGGTCTGAGAGCCAGGCGGAGAGCAGGACAAGGTGGTAAGTTTGACATTGCCCTGGGTACTAAGGTTAAAAGCTCCTGTTAAACGGTGGAGAAGCTGTTGGTGGGTGCTGGAGACCTTGCCTGGGGTGCAGCCTCCCCTTTCCACACAAGCCAGCAACGAGAGCTGCTTTTGCCGTGTTCAGGGGAGTGGTGCCTTGGATCCCTTCCCTCTGGTTTAAACCGAAGCGGTGGTATCCAGAGAGCATCTGTTACTCTTAACAGTTTAGCATTTGGTGTTAGGGAGTATAATTTGACCATCCTTTTTAAGTCTCTTGTATAACTCGTGCAACCTGTCTCTTTGTGCCCTCAGCGACAGTGTTTCTGGAGCCCAGAAGACACCAGATTTGGGACATTCTCAAGAGATGAAATCTGAGACCTCGTCCAACCCCAGCTCCCCTGAAATATGCCCCAATAAAGACAGGTGAGCCGGGAGGAGCCCTGTCCTCCTCCGACCGGAGCCCAAGTCACCCTGTAGCTGACTGACCATCAGGGACTTTGTCAAACAAAGCTGTCTCCAGGTTTTACTATAAATAAGTTTGATATTAAGGGAGGAAAAAAAAGATTCTGGTGATTCATGAGCACGGCTCCTTTATGGTCTGAAAATAGCCGTCTTTAAAAACCAGAAGAGCAAAGAGCAGTATTTGACAGAAGTTGCCCAAACCATCGTGGCACGGGAGCTGGGGAGGCCGGTGGTGCCCGTCCCACCCTGCCACTGGGGAGTCAGCCTGACCCACGGGTTTCTGCTGGTGGCACCCACCAGCTACTTTATCCCATGCTCTTGGGAACGGTTATTTACAGAAGCACCTCGCTAGGTTTGTCCCTACGGCAGCTGCTTTGCTCTGGGGGTGCGCGGGAGGGTTTGTCCCCACCGTCACAGCGCAAAGGACGTGGCTTTCCGAGCGACAATCACGTGCTCTCCGTTTTGTTTCGCCTCTCTTCCTAGGCCGTTTATTAAGCTGAAAGAGAACGGGAGGTCAAACATCTCCCGTTCCTCCTCGAGCACCAGCAGCTTCAGCAGCACAGCGGGGGAGAGCGAGACCCTGGAGGAGTACGACAGCGTGGTAGGCACCAAACCTGCCCCGTGCTGCGCTCGGGCTCGGACCCCGCAGCTCCACGCGCCCCTCGGCTTCCTGCTGCCTCCGGACCCTCGGGGGTCTCCGCGCGGGGGGGGGGAAGTGTCCTGTGGCCCCCTCAGGTGCCTCCTCCCCACTGACATCGAGAGGTTTAATCCCATCCCCGGGTGAGGGGAGGAGGAGGAGGGTCGGGGTGCCCGATGGGACACCCCAGTGAGCCTTGGCGTGCACTGGGACAGCGCTCGGCACACTGGGGCCAGGAGGTTGCTCCGTCAGGACGAGCTCTCCTGGGAGCGGGCACACCACGGGGCTCTGATGGGCAGGGATGTAACGAGGCATCAGCGGGGCGTGGGGAGAAAAGCTGGCTGCACGAGAGATAGCTGTGTCCCGGTCTCTCCCCATGCAGGGAAGCCAGCCGTCTACAGCATCACCGTTCAAGCAGGACGTGTTTGTCTACAGCGCCTCGCCCGGCAGCGAGAGCCCGGGCGTGGGGGCCGCGGCCACCCCCGTGATCATGAGCAGGAGCCCCACAGGTGGGTCACGGGAGGGCTGGGGGGAGGCACCGGCTCTGCTTCGCTCCTGGAGCCCCTGGAAGCCCCCGGGGTCCTGCAGCGGTGCGGTGGGATGGGGTCTGCGGCTCTGGGATGGAGAAGCCCCCTCCCCAGCCTCGCCCAGGCTGCAGGTGGCTGCTGAAGGTGATGGGGCGAAGCAGCGGCCGTGCTCGCCCTGGCAGGACGGGCATCCCACGGGGTGCGGGGCAAGCCCTTGCTCCTCCCGAAACCCCGGTCCCGATGGGGCTCTTCTGGAGAGGCGGCCCCATGTGCTTTATTTCTGTATTTCCATGGGGAATTTGTTTCCCTTCTAAATTGGAGCACAGAGGTGGCTTTTGCTGTGGCTTTGTTTCCTCCCTTCTCCCCTGACAGACATGTGCAGTAGTCGTGGAAACTCCCTGTCTCCAAGGACTGAGCCATGACTCACAAATTATTTAATAAACGAGCAGCTTCCCTTGGTCTTGGCTCCGTTGCCCCTGCTGCTAACTCACTCTGCCGCTGACTCCATCCGTTTCAGTCGGGCGATTTGCAAAATGAGGTGCAATTCAATGGGGTAAAATTGGCAGAAACGGCCCTTTGTTGGTGCGTCCCGCGGTGACGGCACCGGTGACGGCGCGGTGGGGCTGGGGGATGTCTGCAGCGCTTGCCCCTCGCCCGCAGGTCACCGCGGCTTTCGGTTCCTCGGGCAGCAGCGTGCCTGCCGGAAGGCACCACGACTGAAAACGCACGTTAGGAACTTCGGAGCTGTTTGCGAAACAGCCAGGGAGGCACAAATCCACCCTGATCAGCTCCGTAATTAGGAACAACGCGGGGGAAAGCTGGGCTGCAGAGTGCAGGCTGGCTGGCTTTTTGTATCTCAGCACCCCACAGGTCCTCCTCCTTATTTCATTAGTGATTTTCTGAACTATGAAACCAGCCCCTTGTAATGTTTAAAGTGTTTATTTTGTATTTTTCCTGCCAAGAACATGGAAATCCACCCATACATTATACGGATCAGTCATTTCTTGTAGCCTTTTCAGTGGCATTTCCAGTAGAAAGACTGTGAAATGTAATTAAGCCTCAATTTGTTCCATCAAAAACATTTAACGTACAGATTTTGCCAAACATTCAGCCAAGGCAGACTAAATATTGGTAGCACTTGTGACAGTCTATTGAAGCCGCTTCAGCAAATATTTTTGTTCACAGATTATTATTTTTCTTCTTTGCTTTTCCACTCCCTCCAGCAGATATAAAGAACAGAAACTCTCCAAGGTCAAACCTGAAGTTTCGCTTCGACAAGCTCAGCCACGGCAGCTCCAGCACGGTAGGTGCCGGCGGCTCTCGCTGGGCGAGCGGCCGCGCGGCCGCGTCCTGCCCTGCCCGGCTGCGGGCGCGCGGCGCTGGCGGCGCGGGGGGCCCGGGCTTTGTGGGGCTGCGGAGCAGGAGGAAGGGCCCGCGGGGGCAGGCCGGGAGGGAGGGGAAGGGATTTCGTGCCCCCTTTGTTTGCAACCCAACCCACGTTTTGTTCTTTCATTTAGAGCCACTAGCAGGAAGGAGTCATGAACTTGTAAAAGGTGAGTGTTTGTAATAGTGTTGTGCAAAATGGCTTCTCTCATCTGTGGTCAAGCGTGTATGGCTAACGTTGGCTAATTGCACTGTTTATTATTAAATATGTCATCTATAACATATCTTCAAGCATCCTAAACACTTTTGTAAGATGAGGGCAGCATTGAGTGAGAAAAACTGTCGAGATTAATGACAGACCGGTCTGTGCCCGTCGGTGCCGGTGTGTGGCTTTACGTGTTCCTTCTGGAGTACTTTCAGGTGCTTCCACGGTGCTTCTGCCGCCTGCTCTCAGGGACAATGTGCCGCAGCCCAGTAGGTTTCATTTTTGTCCAGTAGGTTTCATTTTTTCCCAGTTAACCACTTTGTGAAACGCTCGTGCCCATCTCCGCAGGGAGGATGCAGTTTGCTGTGCTGTGCTCTGTGCACTGGGGATGGAACAGCAGAGCAGTTGTCCCTACCAGAACCAACACCAACCGTACCCCTTCCAAAAACCAGATGGAAACACTCAATTTACGAGGTGGATTTTATGAGCGGGGGTGAAGGGAGCACAGCGTGATTTGCCTGGGCTCTCGGTGGCTGGGCGACTTTCCATCCAGCAGCACGGCTTTTGCCCATGTGCAGGGCCACCAGCACGAGCGGGTGCTTTCACACAGGAGGCATTTGCAAGCCACGAGGACTTTATTTACTGATTTTCTCGCAGGCTCCAGTTCCTGGAGTCTTTCTATGTCACGAAATCAGGGGTTTCATTAGGAAGTTCCTAGCCGAGCAGAAGAGCCAATGATACTTAAAATGAGAGGAATTTCCATTTCTGAAAGCGTGGGTCTCAAAAAGCTGCAATCTTTAGCCCTTCACTGAGTTTCCTCCTCTCCCGGCCCAGGGGCGGCGGGCGGCTTGGTGTCTCGGGGATGGGCACTGCCACGGCTTTGGCTCCCTCCCTGGGACCAGCGCTTCGTAGCCGTCACTGCAGGAGTGAGAATGTTCTCCTTCCACAGTCTCTGACACTTTTATCCTTTTCTTCTTTGCAGAGAATTTTTGTTTCAACAAAGGGAAAACTCTTCAACATCCCATGGGAAAACGCACGCCCCGGCTGCGGGCAGCGAGGTGCCCTCACCTCCCGGCTGCCCCTCTGCGCCGGGAAGAAGCTCCCACCTTGCCACCATCTCTGCCCCGACGGGGACCCAGCCACCTTCCCACCGGGTGAACCCCTTGCCAGCAAATGCCCCGCGCCTCTCCCTCTGCGCTGCAGGAGGAGAGATCGTCTCCAAAACCGCCTGGCACACGCGTGCGGCCGGGGGCCACGTCCCCTCCGCGGTGCCATGCCGCCCCGTGGGTGCCCGTGCGTGCTGGGCTGATGGGTGCCAGCTGGGTGCCGTCCATCCCCCTTCGCGGCTTGCCTGCCGGCTCCTCTCGGGCAGAGGGGAGGCAGGACAGACCCCCCGCGCAGTTCGGGTGCCTCCATGCTTTATTTGCAACTATCAGTGGGGAAGCAGGTGGGGTTCGTGTTTGTTTTTTGGAAGGGCAGATGGTCAGGGCAAAATGACGTGTTTGCTTGGCCCCGGGGCAGTTCCCCCACCCCATCGTTTGTCATCGCTCTTCTCTATTTGGAGACAACGGGGCAGAATATTCCCCCCGCGGCTCTTCCCGGCGCGGGGTGGCGGGGGCCGCGGCAGCCACCAGCCACCCCCCTGCTGCCTCCCCCCTGCTTTTCCAACCAGCTCGCTACCCACATTGCAAAACTTTTAGGGCAGATGCAGCCTCTTACTCCACGCTTACGTAGTTTTTGGCACAAGAGGAGGGTGTCCGAAGCGGTCCTGGGGGAGCAGAGCTGGTGACCGGGGCCGACTCATCCTCTCTCGGCAGCTCGGGAAATGGTTTATACGGCCTCCCTGCTTTTTCCCTGCCTGAAACTCTGAGCACAGGCCTGGAAAAGATTAACCAAAGCTAGAGCTGTAGTATATCTAAGTTCCAGAACTAGTACTCAGAGTGAACTTACCCTGTGGGCTCTGCTTTACCCTATGGGTTGGATCGCCAGGCAAGCAAACGCATAAAACTCCAGTGATTTGGATGGCATTAGGCTGCTCCACCCCTTGCAGAATCTGTCCCGCTGCTTTTGAATGTGCTTTTGTTTGTTTTGAAAGATGAGGACTATGAATTCTGCAAGGTGACTTCCCTGTAATGCCCTTTTCCAAAAAATACCTCTCTCAACATGCCAAGAAATCCTTTTGCTCTTTTATGGAACTTTGTCTAAAGTTTACTGAAGTCTGTCCATGAATTTCACATTGCTTATAGATTTCCCATACCAGTTTTTTGAAAGATGCACTGTAATGCTGCAGAGATGCTCCCTCCTCCCCCTTACCGCAATCCGTGACCGTTGCAAAACCCCCCATGAAATCAGGTTCTCAATCTCAAGTGAAAGCGATTCTTGGAGTTCGTGATTCCTAATGAAAACAGAACTTCGAGTGCCAAAGTTAACTTTACACAGCTGGAGCTCCGAGGGCCACGAAAGTACCTGACAGCGAATTTTCGGAGACGCGTGCAGAATTGCACGCCTAGCAGCAGCCCCGGGCAGCCGCCGCGGTGGGGATCCGCAGGGCCGCCCGCCGGGGGCCGCGGCCGCTCCCCGGGGATGCACGGCTCTGGGGGGGCAAGTGCCCGTAGAAGCAAACCATCCCCTCCCCTCCTCCCCGCCACCTCCCCCTGGACCAGGGCAAAGCCAAGCCAAGCCGAACCGGCTCTGCTGACCGAGGCTCTGCTGACCGAGGCTCTGCTGACCGAGGCTCTGCGTGGTACTGTCTGACAGCCTCGGGGTTTGGTTCATAGAGGTGCTCCCACTTGTGCGTGTAATTTATCTGTTTGAAAAGAAAAGGCCCTCATGGGAGAGGAAGCAGATTAAAGGAGGAAAACACATGGTAGAAAAGGCGGAGAACAATTTCACAGGCACTAAGTGTGCTGCGTAGGACTAGTAAATACCAATAACCACCAGTGGGGACACTCCCTCCTGCTTTCAGTGAGCTGCATTTAAATAGAGTTTAAATCTTACGGTTTTCTTTGAAAGAGGAAAAGCAGCGTGCTTAGCCCCGTCCGTAGCTAGCTCTAGATGTCTCAGGTTCCACATACTTTGCTGTTCAGCACTTCTGTCTGATGATGCTTCGGTAGCACTTTCAAACCCATCCCCAGTTCTTCCTCTTAGAAGCTTTTGGTCTGGTTTTCTTACGCTGCTCAGAGAAATACTGGCTGGTGCAACGACTTGCTTTGAGGGTCTCTTCTTGGTTTTGCTTTCTTTCCCTGAGAAGTTGCTCGATTCTGTAGACGTCGTCATTCGCCTGGGTGTTGATCTCTGTGAGATCTTTCAGCAGAAGATGCAGTGGCTATTGTAGAATTATTGGAATGGCATTAACAGGCAGGCAGGACAGTGCGAAGCTTCGGGGAGAGAGATGCAGCGCGTCAGACTTGCCTTTCCTCGTGCCAGCCCGCTGGAACGGCAGCGGGGCCGGAGCCAAGGTCTGGCACAAAGTTTGCCAGCAGCTTCCGCGTACTCCGGGATGTTTTCAGCAGCGCTCCTCCCGACGGGTTATTAAAACCTACTGCGACATCCTTAAGACCAACTGGGCTTTTAAAGCTCCTGTCCTAGCCAGGCTCTAGCGCGGTTCCTGCCTGCCGGCACTGCCTCGCGGCTGTGCGTGTCTGGCGTGCCCCTGTCAGCCCTGAACCACCCCCAACTGTCCCGCGGCGCTGCTGGGGACTGCCTGGCAGTTGTGTTGAACCTCGGAGGCATTTGCACTTCCAGCAGTGGGTGAAGGTGGTCCTGTATGTATATTGCAAAATGTTTTGTGCTTATAAGAGACACACGCACATATATATACATATAAAAAAGGGATTTATATATATATATATGTAAAAGAAAGGATCCTTAACTGACACTAAAATTATTGGGCAGTGCATTTTCCTTTCTGATCCCCGCCGTTTCCATGCACATAACTTCTACCAGACTGGGAAGCGACTTTGCGCAGGGAGCAGAAGGGGCTCAGAAATGCGGCTGGGGGAGGATCGGGGGAGCCCCCGGCTGCATGCAGAGCTCTCTCCTCTCACGGGGGGTTGTTCCCCTTCTCGCCGGGGTTCGGTCCCCCCCTTGCTCCTGCTGCACCCTGGCTGCTGCTTGGCTTGGACCAGTTCCTGACCTTGGTGAGAAGCAGAGGCAGGTCAGGTCCAGGTCCGCCTCCCCAGCGCCGGTGCCGCAGGCTCCCAGTCCTCGCAGCAGAGCGGGGAGGGACCCCTGCTCCCCCCCGCCAGCATCTCCTGCGTTAGCCCTGGGGACCGGTTTGCAGCTGCCGAGTGCTGGCAGCGAGCTCTGCTCCGTCTGGGCTTTAATTCAGGAAAGCACTTAGCGTGTACTTGCCTCCTCTTGAAATCCCACAAAGTCAAGCACCGGATTACACTTAAGCACAACATGAAAATGCTTTTTTTTCTGAGCGAAAAGGGGGGGATCCTAAGCACAAACTCAGTTTCTTTCCAGAGTTTTGAGGGTCTTCAGGAATGGCAGGTGAAGGGGCCAGGATAGGTCGCTGGCAGGAATGGGCTCGTTAGCCTGCGCTGAGGCTCCTGGGCTGTCTTCGGCTTGACTGCAAGAGGTGCTCAGCGCTGCTAACTGCTTTTAAAACCAGTGGCTGGGCAGAGCTCAGCACCTCTGCAGGTCGCACCTTGCACTCATGTTGCTTTGCTGATGTTCCAACTTCTGTTCCACTAGAGCTGGCAAAGAGTCTGTCATTCCCCAGTCCTAGAGCATGCTTTCATTATGTTTTAATGAATGTAGCACTGCGTATATCCTGCAAAGGGAAATGCTGAATTTATATCATTAGAATGTGAAGAGAGTTTATAGAGTGAAAATAAATCTTGAAGAAATGTATCTGACAAAGTTTATTTTTTATGTAGAGAGGCGGTGCTTTGTAGTTCCTGGTGGCCTATGTCTGTTGTAAATAATGTACATTTAATTTATTGCTATGGTAGCAGATTGTATTTGTTATGTATAAAACGAAAGGTTCACAAATGTATATTTTGTTGCTTAACCGTGTCTTTGCAAAATTCACAATAAATAACATATTTTGTGTCCATATGTGTACTACGTTGTGTATGTCCATAAGGTGACTGAGCTCTTTGGGAACGATGATCTTTACATCCCTGTAAAACCCACGCGACGGCAGAGACCGGGGCCGAGCCGTTACTGGTGCGACTCTGGGCGAGCTCCTATCGTCACAAACTGAGCAGAGGCGCGTCAGCGTGCAGGAAGGTGTAAACGGGGACGTCTCTGCTGATGCTCCTAAGGCCAGGACGGATCAGCAGAGGAGGGCTGGCTTCTCTTTTACAAATGCATAGCAATTTTAATCGAGTGAACTGTTCTGTTTGAACTGGAATTAGTGCCCCATAAAGCTCAATATAAACCGGTCCCTGTCAGCAGCCAGCCCACATGTGGTAAAGAAAATAAACAGGCGGCAATTCGGTTTGTCTAAACCAGCTTAGTTTACCTTGGGTCGTCAGCATCTTGGCTGCCTTTGGACATCCTCCATGAGCTAACTATGAAATTGGATTTTCTCCCTCCAGCTCCTCAGGCTCCTTTCCAATTCCCCTCATTTCCCAGATCTCTTCCTCCCAGGACGCTAAGAAAAGAGCTGTTATTGTTTGGAAGCGGTGTGTCTGGTACCTTCTCCCCACGGCTCAGGCTGAATGAAGCACAAAGCTATTAGCCAGCGTTAGGGTTTTAACATTTTGTGATGAGGGGAATGAACCCATTAATACCTGTGACAAAATACTTGTCTTTGCCAGGAAAAAAATTCCACCACGAGGAGCATTTTGTTCACCCTCCATAATGCAGCAGAGCGGCTCCGGTGCCTGATGCCTGCAGACCCTGCGGGAACCCCAGCTTGGCGCCGCGGGGGATGCTCCGGCAGGACCATTCACGGCCCCAGCTGCGGGTGCCCGGGGAGAGCTGAGACGGGGCCCTGGGTGGGTGCTGGCTGTAGCAGCGGGGTTGCACTGAGGCTGCGCTGGGGCTGCGGCTGCTCTCGCCCAGGCGGAGCAAAGCCGAGCACAAACTGCCTGGGAAAGGGGCTTGGGCAGCGCTTGAGCTGCTGCCAGCGCGCAGGGGAGGTCACCCCAGCCTCCCTTAAACTGAAGACTCAGGACTTTGCTTTGGGTTGCACGTGCCTGCCTAGAGCAAAGCGTGGGCTATGGTGACGCGTCCGTCAGAGCCGCTGGCTTCCACCAGGAATGGCAGATGAAGAACAAAACCTAAAAAGTTCCATTTGTCTTAACAAATTTTTATTGGTGTAAAAATTATTCTCGATTACCAACCCCAAATTTGGCCCCTCACCCCAAGAAGGAGATGGAGGGGCTGGAGCGTGGGCAGAGCAGGGCAGCGAGGCTGGGGAAGGGGCTGGAGCACAAGGGTGGGGAGGGGCGGCTGGGGGAGCTGGGGGTGCTCAGCCTGGAGAAGAGGAGGCTGAGGGGAGCCCTCATCGCTCTCTGCAACTGCCTGAAAGGAGGCTGGAGCCGGGGGGGTCGGTCTCTTCTCCCCAGGAACAAGCGATGGGACGAGAGGGAACGGCCTCAAGCTGCGCCAGGGCAGGGTTAGGTTGGGGATTGGGAAAAACTCCTTCCCCAAAGGGCTGTCAGGGCCTGGCCCAGGCTGCCCAGGGCAGGGGCTGAGTCCCCATCCCTGGGGGGATTTAAAAGCCGGGGAGCTGTGGTGCTTAGGGCCATGGGTTAGTGGTGGCCTTGGCAGTGCTGGGTTAATGGTTGGACTTGACAATCTTAAAGGTCTTTTCCAACCTAAACGATGCTATGATGAGCCAGCACTGAATCTGTCTGTCGCCAAATCCCATCTCTGGCTAAAACAGAGTCCAGCCCAAGATGAGGCCACCTCCTTGGCTGTGGTCAGGTTCTGGTTTCCTGAGGAGAACAGCAAAACTCAAAACAGCGGTGAGTGCTTTACCGAGGGCTGGCAACAGCCAGCGCATCAGTCCTGCTCCGGCACGCGTAGCTGGTGACTGATCGTCACTGGAATTGGCATTTGTAGGCAAATAGTTGTGGGGGTTTTGGCAACGTGCTGGAGATATTTCTCCTCTCTTGAATTTTTCATTCCTACTTTGTTGTAGTTGTTGCAATGAATCAGAATAAACACATTTGTCTTTTTATGGCTTTTTTTTTCTTCGTTGATCAGAAAAACCATCTTTCACCCCTTTTAAGCCCAAAGGAGAGCAGAAGAAAAGGGAATAAAGAAACTCAAATGAACAAATAGTCTCTGGATTTGTTTTGGGTTTCTGGGACAATGCAGCTCCCACTAAAGCTTCTCCTATGAGAAGGGAATTTATTAAAGCTTCTGTCTGTCCTGCACATATTTCTCTTCTTCTCTCCCCGACCCTATGACAGCACCACCTGAGCCATGCTGTATCCTTTCCCTTGCCAAGGCCTTCTTCCTCTGCACGGACTTCTATTTCAAAGAAAACAAATGATCTCACAGGAACTTCACTATATCTGAGAATTGTATCCCTTTGTCAAAATTAGCTAACTGGTGCTCATTTTTTATAAGAAAACATGCTAAAATCCAAGCACGTTACTGAAAAAAATGATGGAAATGTACACTGCTCAGGCAATTTGCTTCTTTCAAAAGATCCAACCGAACTGGTCGGGTTTTTGGTTGCCTCCTGACAGAATTTAAATATATGGCCACTGAGCAATTTCCCTGACTTCGCAGAGTCCCGAGTGAAGTGCCAGACTTGCCTGCACAACGAGGGAGAACAAAAGACTTTGGGTGAGCCATCGGGGTGCTCTAGACCAGCCACACCAACCGTGGAGAAAGCAGCTCTTCACCTTTAGAGCAGACAGCCCGGGAGTTACAGGAGACCTCTGTGCACCCCCAATGTCCTCCAAAACGGGATGGGAGTAGAGCCTACCCCGACACCGAGCAACCTTCGATGTTTTCCACATGTCAGACAGGGATATGGTTTCTTTCCTCCCACTCTTAGCCTGTTTTGGCCAAGGACAACATGCTGTGCCTAGCACAAAGAGGGCCTTTGCTGGCTCCCTCACCAGACGCTGCTCTTGGGATGTGCTCACGACAGCTTTATGTGCTCAAGCCAGGGGCAATAATTACCAAAGGAAAAGAAGTTTCAGAAGAAAAGACTGAACAAAAATGGATGGCATAAGGATGTAGATCAAGTGTTCATCTCGCCCTGCAATGCACGATACTGAATGCTGTCTCAGGTTTACTGCCTTCTCTGCCCCGCTGTACATGCCTATCGCATCTGCAAACCCCCATCCTACTGCCGTGGTTACCACAGACTCCAGAAGAAGACATTTTCCCAGTTGTCCTCCTCCCCTTTGCCCTGGGATGCCTTGCAGGACTGTCGTAGCGTTGACAAGGCGTGGAAGCACTGATGACCTGCAGCCCTTGGGTGCTCCGTAGCATGCTTCCCGCAGGCAGTGGGCTGCCCACCTCCTGCTGCCATCGCTTCTCGCCAGGCGGCACCGTCCGACTCGTGCTGCCTCCGTGGTGGCCCGGCAGACGGTGGCCTTTCATGCTGTTGTTTTCCACCCTCCCTTCCAGATTGGGCACCCAGCATTTTTTGTGCACTCTTTAGAGAAGCTCTGCTCCTTTCCTGGCTGGAACTGGAGGTCCCATCTCTAGTAAGGTTTGGGTTGGAGGGGAAAACAGCAACGAATTAGCCAAGAGTAAAATTGAAAGCACCGAATGTGTTTCAGGTAGAAAATGGAAAACAAAACCCACATCTACCTTAGCAGTGCTCCTCACTAGGGCAAGGAAAAGGGAAAAAAAGAGATTGCGACTAAAAGAAGACAAAGCACGGCTTCCACCTCCCAGCACTGGTAACCCAGTTTGGCGACATGGGTCCTGGGGAGAGCCTCGGCCACCCACCGTGGGGACAGCTGGCACAGCAGGCTCCTAACCTGCCCACAGCCAAGATTTGGTAGCCTGGAGGTTATTTTACCTTTGTGATGGTAGCGAAGGGAACCTGCGAGGCACGCAGTGAGGCTGACGAGGAGCAGCAGCCAGGCGGCAGAGGGAGCTTCTGCCCATGAACAAAAGAAAGCAGAACGTCAGAGACGTGATGGCTGCGGTGCCTGACCCTGGCCGTGCTGCCATCGCGTGCAGGGGACGGGGATGGGGACAGGGATGGGGACAGGGACAGGAGCAGCAGCTCGTATAGGTCGACTGCAGGGCATCAGAGTGAGAATGAGTCCCAGCAGGCAGGCAGTGATCCTGCAACCGCGATCAGGCTGCAGGACATTTTATTGGAGTCCACTGATCCCACTGAATTAAAGGCCAAACTTAGCTTTATCCCAAATCCCCTGGCATGAGGTTTCCGCTGATATTTGGTCTGAAATGATGTCCTCATTCAATCCTCTCTGCAAAGATTATCTCCTATGTCGCCCAAGACAAAAAACCCCTCACATTTCAAAGCTTTTTTTGAGGGACTTCTCTATGTTTTGCTAAGGGCATTTGGTAGATGCTTCAAAAGAGACCCAGCTCTTGCTTATGAAAAAGACTGTTAACTATGGGTCAGAACTGGCCAGGAACTGACTTCCCTGAGAAATGGACACTTTGGTAAAAAAAGTGGTTTGTCATTTATTTAAATTTGAACCAAGGAGTCAATTTTGTTGTTTTTCATCAAGATGGCAGAAAGTCTGATGAAAAAAGAATACTTTGTTGGATTTCTTTTTTTTTTGAGAAGAGCAGTGGAAGGAAAGACCGAGACAGGGGAAAGATCAGCAGCAAGTTCCCCCCCCAGCAATGCCACGGGGTCAAGTGTGCAGGGGACAATGTCCCCAGGCGAGCAGCGTGCCTCTCACCTCCACAGTCACGCTTCTCCTGATGGGGCCTGCGGGCGCCGGTGGTCTACCCAGCACGGGGACTTATGGCCATCGTCCTTCAGGGATGCTGTGAGCAGAAAATATCTAGAGGAGCTGTAGGTGCCGTGGCTGCTCTGCTGCTGGCTGCTCGAGAGAATGTTCTTCATGCCATCGGGGACCTTCCAGGAGTCCTTCGGCTCCCCGAGCCACCGAGCCTGGGTGTCGTGGGGGTAGTAGTGCCTGATGTTGCAGAGCAGCTTGTGCTGCTCTCCTTCCACCAGGGACAGGGAGTGAACCTTGACAGTCACTGTGGGTTTTCTGGTGAGTGAAAATCTATCATACTGCTAAGTCTCTCAACTTCTAAGTTCTGTCTCCATCATTAAACAAAACAAAACAAGTGTTTTATATGCTATGTGTCTGAGCACTTCCTGCCAGTCTTAAAAAAAATCCCAAGCCCATGCTATTACCTTCTATTTGCAGCTGGATTGTCTGTTCCCCAGTAAGAGAAGCCACTGACACCGAGCAAGAGCAGGTTCCTTCATCTCTCGTTTCTGTATTTCTGAGTGACGGAGAAGCGTCTCCCTTGGGGCTTGCCTCTAGGACCACCTCAGCCTGGCGAGCCACGCGTTCCACCTGCTCGCTGGATCCACTGTAAGCCAACAGGCGTTTTCTGTGCCCCCCTTGCTGGTGCAACGCCCACTGGATGGCCACATCTGCCCGGGGACCCCTGGGGAAGGCCCAGTCCGGGCGAGCATCCTTGGCCAGGGAAGGGAAGGGAAGGGAACGGCAGCGGTGGGGGCCGGGGGCTTCGGGCGGGTGTGCAACGGGGCGAGCACCAGTGGGGACCAGTTGCCATCTAGTGACCTGAAGCTGTACTGCAGATCCTGACCCGCTTAAAGCTGAGGATGGGGACCCACTGGTGCGAGCCGTCACCCCGCCTCACGGCTTGCGGGCCACAAGGTCTTTGTGCGCAGCCATGGGACGTGGCAAGGTTGGATGCGGGGCTGTGAGTCAGGAAGGTCACAGTCTGATACTGCCCAAGAGGCATTTTATAACTGTTTTATAACTCTTCTGTCCCTTGTTCTCACCTCATTTTATGTGACAGTATAACAGCTGTAATAACAACTTCTCCATAACTCTTATTGCAACAGAAGGTTTAATGAAGCAGCGTTTCCTTCGCACCACGCTGACTGCTGCTTTGGAAATCATTGCAAACCCAAAAGCTGCAAGGGAACGCGCACAGGGCCCACACGTGTGACCTCAATACCGGGAAGTGCTAAAGAGCATTCAAACACTTTGGGTGGCAAATGGAAATCAGCTGAGTGGCCCAATGAGCCTGCTGGGGAGGCTATGAAAGGCAGCTGGGAGGCAGCAGCAAGCTTAGGCAGGCTGCCTGCAAGAGGGTGCTGGGAAGGGCTGGCCCTCGGCTTCCAGGCTGAGCTTCTGCTGTGTTTTATCTGCTTGGATGTAGTGAGGCTCTGTAGTCTCAGTAAAGTGCTCCTGATGTGGTAAATAATCAATTTAAATCTCTTTTTTTTTTTTTTTTTTTTTTACAAGGGATGGGAGAAAGGCTGATGTGGGCCAAGGGGAGTGGGAGAATCTGAGAAGCTTGGTGTGTAGGCAGGGGGTTCGCATGTGCCAGCGATGGGCTCTGCAGCTCCCTGCAGCAATGCATGGTGCTGAGCACCACCACCGGCTGCCTGCTCCGGCAGCTGCCTGCTCCAGTGTCGCTGAACCCTGCCAGAGTCCTGCTGGGAGGCTGCGGGGGGCCGGGAGCCCGTGCTGGGAGCCCACTGGCTGCAGCAGCCCAGCCACCACCTCCCGGGCTGCTCAACCTCCCGTGCAGCTGCATCTCTCTTGATCAGGCACCGCCAGGTCCTGGTGGGTGGAGGGTTGAGCAACATAACTTTGTGGTCTGGAGATGGGAACTAGAGCCTTGCTTTCTTGCTCTGACCCTGACTCGCAGCCCTTCCGTGTGTGCCAGCTGACCAACAACTTTGGGTTTCTTCACCCGAAACTTCTCCCTAACCATAGCTCACACCACAGAGCTCGCTTTCTGTGCAAACACCATGAGAGCGCTCTGTCTGCTGAAGAGCTAAGATAAGGCTTAATGGGTATGGCTATGTTAAAGCTTTGGTGATTTAAGTATTTGCCGTTAGGGCTTTTAGCGATGATGGTATAGAAGTATATAAATAGAAAACAATTATGCTTTTGAGAAGCTGTTTTGAAGTTGTTAGCTTCTGCAATGTATGCATAATCCTCAACACAAGGCAGAACATATGCTTTTTAATAAAAGCATTTTGTCTTGCAGTATGTTAAAAAGCTAGCTTAAACTATTATTTGTAAACTCGTGAGGCTTTTAAAAATAGACCGAGGTGCTTAATCACAGAAGCCCAGATGCGAAGTGTGGGGAAGTGACACGGAGGCGACAACTGTTGCAATGTGTAGAAGCAGAGTATGGATTTGTAACACCCCAGTGCAGATGGGGAGGAAAAGGCAGGTTTCCTCCACACAATCCTTCTGAAAAGGTCTCAGGTTTGGGGTACAGCTGGAATACAGCAGTGGTAGCTGTTCCTCAACTTCTGGGACTGTGGCTGCGATGCCCCAGCCGGCTGCACTTCCCCTCAATGCTTGGAGTGATGAAAGTCCCCAGGGGAATGTGACCTTTTCTGTTACCTGAAAGGCACAATCGCTCTGCAATGCCCTGGAAAAGCTGTCCGGGATTTGGGTTCTCTTCTTCTTTCTGGGCTCGCACGAGGAATGCTGCAGTTGTGTGTTTTCCAGCTGTGTGTTTTATGGTGCATGTGGAGCAGGAGTGTGAACTGCTGGCTCCGACTTCTCTCCCAGGCCAGCTGATCTGAGTGTCTGCTGTGAAGCAAGGGCTGATCCCACAGTCAAGCATGCCGGTATCCTCATTTGCGGATAGACGCAATACGGAGGACTCGGTAAGAAAAAGCATGCTTGGACTTGTTGTGATCCCAGCCCATCTAAACGTGCAGCAAGGCCAGCCCACGTCTATGCGCAGCTCTTGACGCGGTCCTGCCCAGCCTGGATCTGCGCTGTGTGGGGTCTGTCTCATCGTGCCAGCTCCTCCGTGAATGAACTCTGTCCCTTCTGTCTCGCTTCTGCCAGGTGCAGCATCCCGCCGACCGAACTGCGGAGGGTCTGGGGGCTTCACCTGGAAGGGGGGGATGCCTGACTCCTGTTTATTTGGTGTGTAGTAGGGGACAAGCTGTGTGTCACCCAAAGCCAGACTCTCACAAGGTGATATTCTTAAGTCCAAGTCTTCATCTTTGATTGCAAAAGGTACCCTTTGGACCCTGTAAGTACAGACGATGTGTTTAATGATCGAGTACCAGCGGCATTCATCTTCCCTGAGGTGTCTGAACACCTTGTGTGTATTCAGTTCCAATTATAAGAGGACTATTGAAGCCAGCTGCCATCTCCCAGCTGAGCTGGGGTGGGTGGGAGGAATCCAGAGACCCCACCGCATCACCGCTTCCCAGCCAGGGCTGATGCGCCCGCAGTAGCTGTGCCACCGTCCGCTCTCCAGAGAGCAGCTGGCACGGTACAGCAAATAAAGCTTATCTGCTAAGACACAAGACAATTATTGTGCAGCGCAAAATTCTTGCCGGTTCCTCCTATACAGAGCAGTATTAACCCGGAGAAGTTTAAAAAGTTAAGCTTTAAAATTAAATAGTGTGAGACAATGTTGAGAGTTGGATAAACAAGCAGTTGAGCTGTACATTTTGAAGGTACAGGAATCTTTTCTAGAGCTGGCAGATGGGCAAGCTGGGAACTAACGGTTGAATATTCCAGCCAGAATTTGGAAAGTTGCCCAGAGAATCTGGACTTGGTGGGAGGGAAACTCAAGTTTTCCAGACAACTGGAAAACAACTCAAAACAGACTTCTCAGGCAGAATTGCTTCACTCTTGTAGTTTAAACAAACTGCGAGGATTGTGGAAACAACCAGCTAAATCCAGGTTTCTGAGGATTTGGGGGGTAGCAATTGAGCTAAATTGTTCACTTTTATAGCTGAGATGGACCAAATACTTAAAGTGCTTGAGAGCACTCAACTGCTGGGAGTCTCACTCATCAGGTGAAATACAAACCCAAATATTGCAGATCCTTTTCCCAAGAGGCCGCTGAGCTCTGTCTGATCTCTAGTTGGGGACTATGTTTTCTGGACATGAAGCTCTACTAGTTTCAGCTGAAGAACCTTCTTCAGTTCAGCCCTAGAGTATTTAAGATGCTCGCCATAATTTATTCCAGCAGTAGCTGCAATTATGATACGCTGTGTACACAATTTTCCAGCTCAGCCTTATTCCATATAATTTTGAACTTGAGATGCTCCAATCAGGATCCTAATTTTCTAGGCTCTGTCTATAGACAGATACACGAGATGAGTGGCACTTTGAAACTCGGCTGCTTTTCCTTTTCTTATGAACTACAGAGAATCCAATCAAGCATGAATCCAGGCATAAGAGGAAAGTATAAATAATCATTACAGCATTTATCTCCTAGAGGTTTATTACTAGATTACTTACTGAATTAAGATATTTTCTTTGGACATGCAACTGTCTATAGGTTCGAGTAATTTTCTTACCTGGAAGTGATCTTTCCTTCTGTGCTTTACAAGGCATTAGCAGTTTGCTTGGGGTTTTGAATTCATTCAGTTCCAGCTTTCCACAGAACTAAGAACAGGGTGCTTTTGGGAATGAATTGCATATCAAAGCCAGAGCTGAGAACACAGTGGCTTTGCTTGGCTGCTTACCTGCTCGGAGGACTGGAATCACGGAAAGATGACTGAGGGCTTTTACTGCCCAGGCATCTTCTCTGCCTCTTGCAGGTATGCTTGCTATGTCATGGGCTTCTAGTTCTGATCACAGAAGAGAATAACTTGATCATGCAGTTACAGGAGCATCTGCAGACATGAAGCAGGCTTTGATGCTACAAGCACAGCACAAAATCATACCTAAAACTTCACATGGAGTACGTAAGCGGGGCACAAGCGCAGCAGCAAGGAGCAGCTGTCAGCCCTCTAGGCTTCCAGCTGACTATTGCCATCCCATAACCAAACATAAGGCACCAGGCTGATGTTCTGCCTCTCCTGGTTTGAAAACCACTGACCTAAACAAGCAAAATTTGGGACCTGCAATTAGTGGCAGAAGCTGGAGTAGAACCAGCTGCTCTGCCTCAACTGTGCTCTGCAGAGTGGGGAGGGAGCCGGGAGCAGGTGTTTGCGTGTGGCTGGGGAAAATCAGAGCCCTTTTGTCTTCCTTGCTATGCTGGCTTCATGTTAATTAGACAAAACTCCTTCAGAGATGCCCAAGGTGATGCTGCCCTGCCCGCTCCCCTGGGGAGCAGCTGGGGCTGCCCACAGCGAGTGCCTCAGAGGCAGGTCTGCCTTGCCAGGGTGCTCAGTGCGGTCCTGGGGCGCTCGCTGGCGATGCTCCCAGCCCTGCTGCCACCCGTGTGTGAACTGTGTCACCCCAACCCCAATTAAAAATGGTTAGATGTTTTAAGGCTGCTCCGAATCATTTTTAGAACTTATCGGATCTGGCAGAACCGTGCGGTGCATCTGTTAGGGAAGCTGATAAGACCTTGTCTGTCTTTTTAATGAAAGCCTATATGTACCAGATAATCACGCTGAATAGTACTCATTAGAAAACCTCCTAAATGTAATTTATCAAGTAATTTTCTAGCCACTGTTGGAAAGTAGAATGAAAAATGAAATGACAGAATGGTTTGGGTTGGAAGGGAACTTGAAGGATCATCTACTCCAGCCCCGCTGCCATGGGCAGGGATGTCGTTCGCTGCATCGGGTTGCTCAAAGCCCTCTCCAACTTGACTTTGAACACTGCCAATGATGCGGCATCCAGGCAGCTCTGCTCAGTCACTGGTCCGGATCCAGCTCTGGGCTTTGTGTGGCTTAAGATGCAATCAAGGCAGCTGCTAATAAAAAGCAGGTTTGGTTTTCATATTTAAATTTGGAACTAGGGACAAGAAAATCCAATTTAGGGATTTTTTTTATGCCTGTGAACTCTAGATGCAATATGAAAAACTATTCAGAGCAAAAGTTTACAGCAGTCATTTGTACCTGCTACTGGATAAAGTCGAGTATTTGAGGGTGAGATGTGCATTCCTCAAGCCCAGGCAGTGAACTGGGGCTGTAAGGCAGTCTAATGGAACCGAAAATCACCTCAAACCTTTCCCTGGGGAAAGACTCGGGATGACCCAGAGAAGAAAAACAGCTATCCCTGTTCACATACTTCAATTATGGTCCTGTGAATTCATTTAACAAGAGGTTTCGATATTTACAGCCAGATTAATACTTCAGTTTGATTTTTTTGATAATAATGGATGTTTGTTTCTCTCATCCATTACATGTCATCCCAGAAGCTGTACAAATTTATGGAAAACACAAAGCGAAGCTGATGTACTTTCTTTGTAAAATTAGAAGGCTTTGGCACATGTGGGTGTCTTAAGCACACAACTCAATATGCTGTTGAGCTACTGAACATGTAAATCTTTCAGTATTTAATTTCAGCAGTGACTCTGTTCCCAGGTGGGTGGGGAAGAATTTTCCAGTTTCATTCCTTGGAGCTCCTGAAACTCGGAGGTTTCCTCTTCTGTACAGAAGGTGGCACTGGAAATACAGGAATGAGAGCGTAATCCTCTGCGGGCTTTTACAAAACAGGCTTGCATTTGAGTAACACCTTGGTAGAGGGTTATTCTCAGCTTCACAAAAATGAGCGTTCCCTCTTTCTCAGTTATTAAGGGTCCCGTTCAGCCTCTTGCGGAGGATTAATTTACAAGGTGACTTGTACTGACTTGGGAGGGAATTCTTGGGACACGCAGTATGTGCGCTGGGTCCCATCCCAAACAGCAGCGTAGTTGGCTAGTTCGGTGGAATGTAGGCTTTTTTCCCATCTCTACCTACAGAGCTTTTGAACAACCTACAAAGGCTAATGGAAGTTATCGCAGAACATATTAAAAATATGTCTGAGCTCCACAGATGAATTAGCACCTAATGGAAATTGTCATAGCCTGGAAAGTTCAGGATAACAAGGCACATGCCGAAGTGACTGCAGTTGATCAGTACCTGCTGATGTGTTTGCATAAGCAACATTTAAGTGATAATTTGATGTCTCTCTTGCCACGCATCAGTTGTCTTATTTAAGCAGTGCTTTTCATATGCATTATACTTTCTAGGTATGAGAGAGGGCTGCTTCTGCAGAAAGCTCCTACAAAATTAGAACTGACAATACAATGAGTAGTTTAAGCAACACAAGGGAAAGAGATAAATAATAGCTTTCTTATTATATTGCTGGATAACAAGAGTACACCAGCAACTATACTTAGCTGTAGAATTTTTCAGCTTTAATAATTGAAGTGACGTTTCCAGTACTGTAATGCTGCATCGTTACAGGTATTAAGCAGGGCAATTTTTAGATGAGTTGTTAGGGAGTTTGGTGCCGTATGCAGAAAAAGCCGTCATTATGCCTTTTACATTACTTTATTAGTTTAACGAGTTTGGCTCTGTTCCTAGAAACGGTGTTGCCATTTTTGCTGTCTCTGCTGCTTCAGAATGCCATTGGGATGGGGATGTACAGAGAGGTGGACATCAGGCAGCAGAGTGGGTTTGGAACTTGCACGCTTGTGGACATGGCACGGTCCTTTCTGCTAGTGTCATTAGCCGAAGGACAAATGCCCTTTGCTTTAAAACGGACTCAGGTCTTGACTGCTTATGGCACAGCCAGCCGGCAGCAGGTAGTGTCTTATCTAGATTTCCAGGGAAGATCCTATTGCTGCCCATTGGTTTAGAAACATCGCTTTTGACTGTTTGTTCCAGCTGAATAATTGGAAAGGTTTTTCTGCAGCCGCTTCATTTCCTGCGCTACTTCTGATGCAACCCAATGTTTTCTAGGAAACCTCCTGTCGCTTCCCTGCTGTCACCATGGAGGTGATGCTCTCGATGCATATTCCTCCTCTCTTCTCTTGCCGAAGGGAAAAGTGAAGGAGTAATTCCTGCTCTCCTGCCCGCAGCGGGAGATGAGACACAGTGTTTGCAAGAGCACTTGCATGACTTGATCCGTATTATCAAAAGTGCCATAAATGGCACTGTTGTAGTTCATCCCTTAGCATGCGCTATCTTAAAACAATGTATTCAGAGCTACTTTTAAGAGCTTTAGAGTTTATTTTGGAAGGCAGGAGAAGCTGTTTGTTCAGATGTCTTGTCTCTAATCTCAATTTGCTACTTGAGTGCTTGAAGATAGGAGACAGCGAAGAAGCTGAACTATAAAAAGGGGAGGAATGAGGAAGGGAAATCAAAAACACTTGCCAAAAGTCTCTGAAATTTGTACTCGCATCTTTTGGCGCTTGGCTGTGCTTTGCCTGTGTCTGTGCTGATTATTGCCGTACGAGCTGGGGCGGCCACTGCAACTCGTGGCTAATTGCAAGGGTTGTCTGACTTCATCTAGTCTGTCGCTGCAAGCAGGTTTGCATTTCGGGTTGCCTGAAGGAAACCTACCAACAACCCAGAAAGCCTCTCTGGAATACTGAAAGAAAGAGAGATGTTTGGTGAAGGATGGGGTCTGTAAGCTGCAGCTCACGCAGCCTGCGTGGGAAAATGCCTCTGCTGGGCAAACAGCAAATGAGAGCAGATCCATCACCGTGACCCGTGGGGACCTTCAGTCCGGGTCCCTGCTGCAGGTGTGCGTGGTGCCTTGGGTGATGGGCCATGGATCCTTAAAGGCCTGGAGCAGTTGCTCTGAGAAGCTGATCTGCTTGGAACAGAGGGCAGAGATTTTTATTCCTGCATTAAACTGAATTTAAATGTTTTTGGGGGAGTGGAAGATGTGTGTGGAAAGAGCAGCTTGAGTGAAAAGCTCCCAGGGACAAAGAATTTGCCTGGCCTGTTCAGCACTGTTCTCTACACTTACAGTTGACGAGTGCCATCTTCTTCCCAATTCCTCTTAGTACTAAGGAGGAGCTGCTGTTTGCTGAGCTGGGTGGCCGCATTTGAGTTAATACTGTCCTGAGTGCATTGGTGTCCCTGGCTGTGCCACCAAGAGCTCTCTCCTCCTTACTGCTCCTCAGGTTGAGCGTTCATTTCATAATCCCACACCCAGCTAACGCGCAGGACCTGAATCCAGCTTACCGTAACGGATGACAAAAGGCTCTTTCAAGCTGACCTAAGCTATGTGGACAGCAGGAGTGATGCAAAGGGGATAAGGATGAAGTGCTTCATTTGAAAGCGGACACAGACCCTGGGGTCCCTGTGATGTGCAGGCGGAGGCTGGTTCAGGCTGGGAGCCACAGAGCGGCAGCATCGCCTCGGTGGAGAAGGGCTTTACTGGCCTCCTGCCATTGCTCTCTACTCGAAAAAATAAAATCGAAGCATGCCATGGAATGTAGATGCTGAAGTTAAAAGAAAAATAAATCATTTTAGTTGTAGGAGCTTAGAGCTCACATGCTTGACTAAAATGGCAAGATCTTTCTTTTGCAATGATGGAGATGCTGCAAGAGACCTTAAAAATCGCACATCGTAAGAGCAACTTCTCAGAAACTGAACAGCTGTTATTAGGAAAGGTTCAGCAGCAACGGCGCGCAGCAAGCTGAAAAAGGCAGGTTTGTTTTCACAGTGTTACTAAAGTTTCCTTTACAACTTTACCAAATGCTCCAATTTCAAAGAATTTTTGTCCTAATTAGAAGAAACAAATTAGGCTTGCTTGAAACTCTTCCAGCGTTACCTCATTTTCCATGTTACGCATAGGGACGCTGCAGGGCCTCAGTGCTTGCCCTGCCAAGTGCTGCTGGAGGGGGTGCAGGTGTCCCCACCGCCCGCGGAGGTCCCCTCCCGCTGCCTGGTGGTGACCAGGAGGACCCTGTGCCTCCACCCAGCTTCTACCAGGGGAGAGCTGGTGCCTTTGCTTAAGCCAGGAGGTCCAAGGGGGCCTCTCTGCTTCTGCCCTGGAGATGTTGACTCCCAGCAGAGGGACTGCAGCACCATCCTAAACTAGGGTATGGCTCTGGTATGTGTTTGGTTTTAATTTTTTTTTTGAAACGGCCTTTCAGAGCCTTCTCCCCTTGCATTTGTCTTCATTGTCTGCCAATTAACTGAGCAGAACTCTAAGTAGTTTCATGAAGCTTTTCTACCCCTCCCAGTCTGGAAGAAGATTGGTGACGGATTCATGTGAACTTTGTTTTTTCTGGAGAGTTTGATTTAGAGGTTAATCCCATAAGCAGCAAAAAGGAAGCGTGATGGAGGGGAAAGCAGTTGCATCATAAGAACAGATCTAGGGAACATATTTCCTGAAAAAACTAAGTGTTTTTTGTAGTGAAGATCCCCACAGCTTCATAATTTTCCACTTAAGGGTCATACTTTGCCCATAGCGAGAGCATCCTGCCTGCATCTGGGTGCCCTGCGCATCTATAGTGTGTGTTGAAGACAAAATGGGCCTTTTGGGGGAGTTTTCTTCTCCTACTTTAGCAACCAGTGACTTATTAGTGAGAGCTGAGATTCTGTAGAACAGGATAATGCTGTGGTGCAGCCAAGGAGCTGGGCTGTGTGCTGCTCACGTTGGTAGCTCTACCTGCAGCCCTGCTAAGGATGCCTTGGTCCCCCTGGGGCACAGAAGAGGCAGAGGAGCTGCCGAGGGGACAATCAGTGTGTCTGCCAGCAGCGCTCACCGTCCTCTTCTGGTCACTTCTGTTGATGGAGGTTGCCTGCTCTTTTTAAAGGACTTGACATGTGCACTGTCTGGATTAGGTGTCCAAGCCAGAATATAACCCGAGTTGTTAAATGTCAAGGTTTCCTGACTTCTGCTTTTGAGGGTGACTTACCTATGGCGATGTTTAGAAGACCAGAGGAACCAAATGCAGGACTACCCCATGCTAGGTGGAGCTGGCCATTGCGTTTGCCACTGAAGGATACAGAGAGAAGATTGCTGGATAATTGCATACTTCCAATAATGATAAACAAAGGTTTGGCTAAGGTTCAAGAGCTTACTAAATGTCTGGCAGTTCCCATCAACTTACAGCCAGTGCCATGGTCTTTAATTTCCAGGACGTTTCTGGCTATCTTTCATGTGTCCAATAGGGGAGGAAAGTTTGGGAAGGAATACTAATAGATTTGTCTTTCTGTGCATGCATGGTACTGAGACCGGTGAGACAAATTGTGTAGCTCTGCGAAGTGCTGGGCGGCGTGATAAGTTGTACTGCTATGTTACGCTCTGTCCACTAATCCATCTCCCCTTTGATTCTCCCCCATATTACACCCCCCCCAAGTTTCCATCAAGCTCTTTATGGGAAGGACCCCCCACCTCCTGAGTTGCTACAGAAATTTTTCCTTTAACCTCCTGATGCCATTTCCCCTCTGTTACCTGAAGTCAGAAGTTGGCTGCGATTTGGAGTATAGAAACGGCCGCTTTGGGACACTCCAATCATGCCTCTAATTGTCTGTTTTCTCTAACAGGGATAGGATGGCTTTTCTTCTTTGCTCTACTGCACTTTCTGGAAACCTGGCGGAGAAGCAGAGATTGGGCTGAATTTGGCATGGTTCTCCCTCTGTTTGCTTTGCTTGAGGTCTTCCTGGTGGATTTTTTATTAAACAAATTAGATGTGTTGGCAATAAGACACAATTGTTCATAAATACTGGGTAAAGACTCAATCATGTACCACTGACACCAGCGGGGATTTTATAACGGATGTCAATAACCACAGTATTGTGTCTAAAGAGAGCGCTCTTCCGGAGGTGGTTCTGTTTATAAAGAAGTGACCACATTTACTGACAAGCAGAATTAATCTGTTGGGTTTCTTTTTTTTGCATGAATTTTGCAGGAGTAAAATCTAGCTTGTTTTCCATTTCTGTGCCATGAGAAGCGTATTGATTTTTCTTCACTTCTGATTGTTCACATTACTGGATTGCTTTTAAATAGTTGACAGAGAGATCATTCATTTTCCTGCCCCTACATATTCTACAGTGCCTTTCTTGTTTTATTTGTTTGTGGGGGGGGTTCCACAGTTATACATCATATTGATCACATTTTGCAAACTGCGGTCCGTGTAGGAGTGGAGAAGCTGTTCCTCTGTAGGGTTTTTGCTCCCTTCCTCCCAGCAGCTTCAGCATCTGTGTTTCAGGTTCCTGACTTGGATGTTGGAGGTGAGGTTCAAAAAAACCTCTTTGCCAAAGATCAGAAAATGCTAATGAAATAAAATGACCAGAGATAAATCTATGGAGTCGCAAGAGGTGTTTGTTAGTGACAGAAATATTGAGAGTGGTCATTTGTGTTTTGTCATTGTAGGAGTGTTGAATAAGGGATGCAGGCTCAGTGATGAGTGGTGTTCCTCAGGGGTCGGTATGGGGACCGGTGCGAACATCTTTGTTGGCGACATGGACAGTGGGACTGAGTGCACCCTCAGCAAGTTTGCTGATGACACCAAGCTGTGTGGTGCAGTCAACACACTGGAGGGAAGGGATGCCATTCAGAGGGACCTGGATAGGCTGGAGAGGTGGGCCCGTGTGAACCTCATGAAGTTCAACAAAGCCAAGTGCAAGGTCCTGCACACGGGTCGGGGCAATGCCAAGCACAAATACAGGCTGGGTGGAGAATGGATTGAGAAGGACTCGGGGGTTTTAGTTGATGAGAAACTCAATGTGACCTGGCAATGTGTGCTTGCAGCCCAGAAAGCCAACCACATCCTGGGCTGCGTCAAAAGCAGGGTGACCAGCAGGTCGAGGGAGGTGATTTTCCCCTTCTGCTCTGCTCTTGTGAGACCCCACCTGGAGCACTGCATTCCTCTCTGAGACCCCCAACATAAGGAGGACATGGAGCTGTTGGAGCGAGTCCAGAGGAGGGCCATGAAGATGATCAGAGGGCTGGAGCACCTCTGCTATGAGGACAGGCTGAGAGAGTTGGGGTTGTTCAGCCTGGAAGAAGAGAAAGCTCTGGGGAGACCTGAGAGCAGCCTTCCAGTACCTGGAGGGGGCCCACAAGAAAGCTGGAGAGGGACTTTTTACAAGGGCACATAGTGATGGGACAAGGGGTAATGGCTTTGAACTGAAAGAGGGGAGATTTAGATGAGATATAGGGAGAAGCTCTTCACTCTGAGGGTGCTGAGGCACTGGCACAGGTTGCCCGGAGAAGCTGTGGGTGCCCCATCCCTGGCAGTGTTCAAGGCCAGGTTGGATGGGGCTTTGAGCACCCTGGTCTGGTGGAAGGTGTCCCTGCCCATGGCAGGGGGTTGGAACGAGACGGTCTTTAGGGTCCCTTCCAACCCAAACCATTCTAGGATTCTATGATGTGCTCTCCACATCATAGTGGGAGTGTGAAGCATTCTTTCAACCCAACAGACACAATAAATGAGGAAACCTCTGGGTATCTTTTCAGTGCAGAATCCAGGCTTTGAAATGCTGTCCTAGCCCAAATGTACACCAACATCTATTTACGGTATGTGCCTTAAGATGTAGTATCTTGCTCAAACCCAAACTTGTCTGTGGCACAGAAGCAAGCCATTTAAGGGTTTCAGTAAAGGAGCAGTTACCTAGTCTTATTTTTGTTTGAAGATTAGCATTAGAAAAGGCCCCACTTGACCATTAGCAAAGGCTGTATGTAGCTTAAGTGGTAGTACTAGTTTGAACATACTTGTGTATGGCACAGATACGTTATTTCATTTCTACAATTTACCCCTAGGGAGAGAAAAAGTGTAATTTCTTATGTTTGTAGATAGTGATATTAAAACCTAGGCCTCCTAAAATATGCAAGCTTGTCCTGTATGGAATTTATGTCTATCTCAGCAGGAACTGCACATATTGCACAAAGCTTTTGCCCAGAAAGGTTAAAAACATCTCATCTGTTCAGCAAGACCATGACTGAGCTAGAAATAGTTCAGATGCCTGGGGCAGGAGATGGTAGGGGAATAGCTAAACCACTGAGTTAATTCAAAACAGAATAAAAACTTTTCTTTTGTTATATTGTCTTATTCTTTGCTTGGGTTTTTCTGGCCACTTTTTTTAACTACCTTTTGCTTTGAGTGTAGAACAGCAAACATTGTGGTAAAGGATATTTATTTCTCATAGCTCTTTACACTGGAAAAATAATGGGGCCTTTTAGTGCTCATATTAAATGTTGTTAATATTGATTAAAGTATCATTACTACTATCAATCAGCATTATATGTAATGATAAGAATATACCGTGGGTGAACAGTGCCTTCTTGCTGCTCTGTGTGAGGGAAACCCGCATGATGGTGAGCATCGGATCTCCATCGCGGGCTCTGCGCGGGCAGCTGCTGCCCTGCCTGCCTGCATCCTTTGGCGGGCTGGGTTCACGTTTGCAGTATGGGCTGCAGAAGTTACGTGCTCAATACCTGCACGTTTGCAGCACAGATGACCTGGAAAATCAACGTCAGCATTTCATTGGTCTGATTTATGCCTTAGGTGTAGCTCTAGGCTAAATGATATTTTTAAATGGGGTTTAAACATGAATTCCTTAGCTTCCAGGGCATTTACGATGGGTATGAAAGGCAGAACAAAACTCACCAGAGAGCTTGTTATGAATTTGGAATGAGGAGTATGCTAATGCAGGCTCACAAAGCTGCAGTGGAAGGGTCTGCTACTTGGGCATTTGTAGACATTTATGAATTAAAATATTTTTTCCTGGGGGCTAGTAATGTGTCTTCCCCAGAGAAAAAGACAGTAGTTTGGAGACTCTGTTCCTCCACTTCTGTTTTTATCAGGTCTCCTCCTGCCAATCTAAATGAAGTCTCTAGACCTGTCTCTCAACACATCTTCACTAGAGGAATATGGATTGAATTTATGAATGGTCCCACATGCTTGTTGCTTTGTTTCTAGGGCATTTGCCAGTGGACAGATTCGATTTAGTTCAACAACACTATACTAGAAAGCACTTAAATAAAATTAGCGGCTAATGCAGCATTCCTCAAGAAGGAATAGAGTGTGACTGTACCATGTTTGATCCTGTCAATACTTGCCTGCTGCCTGCCTTCCTGCAGGGAATGAGAACTGCCATGGACCCAGAGCCATGGAAATGCAACTGCCCTACCAGCACCCGCTGTGCCGCGGAGGTGCTCTCCTCCCCCAGGTACAGCTGTCACCCAGAGGGGACCCTCTTTAATTTCACCTGCATTTAGGCACTTGGATTTATCCAAGCCTGAATATTCCTGAAATAATCAGGCCAGCATAAGGATAGGACACGGCAGGAGTAATTGCGCTGCACTGGAGCCGATCACCAAGGGGTGAGATAAACCTTTGAGTGCTCTTTAGCCCAGGTCTGGAGATCTGTCTCTAGAAATTCAGCTGTATTTTGGTCACAAGGTGTTGGATTTGAGGGAACTTTCTCTGCTGGAGGAGTACAGTAGAGTAGTGGTGAAGTAATGTCTTTTGAGGCTACGTCTTGTCTCACAAATGCAACGGTGATTTTATGGTTCAGCTGCAATGTCATCAGCAGCTCAAGGTAGGGGCTCTGCACGAAGGAGTAGCGTTGCCTCACTTCGAGAGGGTGCAATGGATGTGGGGGGTGACCTGACTGGTACAGAAAGCAGCTGAGAAGCTGGGGGAGCTCTTCTGCATGGAGGCACAAGACAAAGCATAAAAGTTTTTAGGAGGTGGGGGCCAAGACCTCCATCCAGCAGAGAAGGCAAATATGCCTTCAGCCTCTTGCGAGCCGGTCTCTTGTGGGGTTGGTTCAGAGCTCGTGTGCTCAGCCCTTAGCAACAGCCTTCCCCAGTTGCTAATCCTGTCTCTCTCTGCACATTTCTGGTAAAAAGGATGCACAAATGGGTGAAGGGAGACATCGCCTCTCTATGGAGAATTGGCCCACCCTGAGGAAATGGTAAGAGCACAAAGGGAGGTGAGAAGAAACCGTACCCTGAGGTTTCCTCTTGCTGGAGGCATGCTGGAGGATAGCCCTGTTCTCAGCTCTGCCACCGAGAGGCTGGATCCCGCGCTGAGCAAGTCATCTTGTCTCTTCGCATCCTTTCCCCCTGCGCTGTGTCACCTCTTTAGGCTGAAAGCATTTTAGGAGCAAGAGCTGTCTCTCCCTATTTGCTTATACAGTACCTAAAGCAATGGGGTCCTAACTTCAGTGAGGCCTCCAGGCAACAGGACAACAGTGCTAATAAGGAGAATTAATAATTCATTTATCACTTTACTCTCAGTGAATAATCTCCAATAATCATGTACAATTTGCTGCTTCAGTGAATACTCTGATAGTAAACAGAGCTGGTAGAATAAAGTCACAGGAGTAAAAACCCCATGTAAAAGGAGTGAGAAAATGGTCAAGACTAACTAAAAAATTCCAAGGAATGTTTGTGCATAATCATTTGCAGTATTTGCCCAGTTCTAGCAATGGCCTGGAAAAAGTAAACACATGGGAAGGCAGATAAAAAGAAGAGTTGCTCAGTCTCTTACACAGTTCTTGTTCGAGAGCCAAATATCTAGCTGTATGGTCCCAACGAGCAGCCCATGTCCTGTGGTCACAGGCTTATGGACTGGATGATCTAGGAGCTCCTCTTTCCTTCTTTAACCTCATTACAGGATGAAGAAAGTGCTGTAAGAGAACTGTTTGCCACTGAAGCAATTATGTAGGAATTAAATATTCACAAGGTGCAAATGATTGGGGCATTCAAACTGCAGATCTAAATCCAGCCTGCGCTGGAAATGCAGAGAAAATGACCTTTTCTCGTGGTATTGCATTCAACACATCTAAGGGTGAGTCTGCATATAACTACCCATCATAACTACGTTACATTTACTTTCCCCATTTGCTCCTTGGGCTGATTCATACCGAGAAGACCTGGCCCTTATTTTCATTTGTGTTTATTGCAAAGCTGTTTGTGAACGAGGCAGATACCGGCAGCACGGAGCCGTGTCAGGCTGCAGTGTTGTTATTGGAAACTGTTGAAACCCCGTCTCTGTTACCAAATGTAAATCTCTTTCAGAACAGATTCCACTTGAATTATATTGTTTTATTTGCAGCATGGTGTTTACAGTGCCTGCTCACATTACCCCTCACTGATGTATAGTGATGATGCATAAGTTAGATTTCACAACGCTGAGAAAATTAACGCTTCAGAAGAATTTATCTCCCCTGTTATTGATGTACTGTCAGTAGCAGTGTGCTAATATTCTCTCCAGAGAAACTAATGGCACTGACAAAAATCACTGAACTTCTGTTCTCATCTAAATATCTAGATAAAAGATGGCATTTCTGTATGCGAGAAGCATTATTTGGTGATAGCAAACTGTTATCTGTTTTCCCCTTTGTGAGGTACAGGATATTTGTTAGGTTTTTCTTTTTTCTGGCCAACTTTCTGAAACCTGATTTGGCAGATGTTATTTACTCATGCTTTGCTCTCTTACATCTTTTTCCACAGAAGTATTAAAGCATTTAACTTTCATTGAGGCCACTGATTCCCATTACTTTCAACTAGAAATAACATAGCTGGATACCTGGGAGGATCCGAGTCTCCGTGCCGATCTTTCCACCACTTTGGTTACTGCACAGCTCTGGCAGCCAGCATCGCTCCTCAGCCGTTCCTTAGCACTCAGAGTGCTATAAACCACCAACCCCTGATCTTGAATGTGATCTGCAAATCCTTCCAGGCCAACGCTTTTGGAGAGATGAAGCACAGTCAAAAGCTGGATGCAGCCTTTACCCAAGAATGGCTTTGGACTTGAGGTGAGACTTTATTTTATGTTAAATGTGATCATAAAGGCTTAGATTTTCAAGGCATGTGAAGAGTAAATAACCCAATTCTTGTCAGATGCTTTAAGCTTCTTTGAACATGACATGCACAAATCATGATTTTTAGGAACATCCAGACTGTGACTCAGAGTTTATAACCACAGGCTTGGGCGTGTTTGCATCTGTCTTCTTCCATTGCACGGTGAGCTAAAAGTTATGTTTTCGGTAAAGTCTTTTTGGAGTTTTTCTCATTGCCTTTTCCCTCTCAGCAATGCGCCCTTTCTTCCTGTGAAGATTAGAAGCTCCCTGCGGACATGGTTGTGAAATGGTTTGCAGTTTCTGAGGGGTGGAGCATAAAAGATTTTCTCCACGTAGTGCAAATGAACTAGACATTTGCAAAACAGATTCTGTGCTAAGTGGAAAAGCAGAGTTTTCTCTCTGCAGATGAACACCCTGCTGGTGGTGACACCTGGGGATTGCCTAGCAAAGTCCATGGCAAAAGAAATCACGTCTGTCTTCCTCAGGGGTGTTGCTGGAGGGTGGAGGGGCAATTTTTGGATAAGAAGTGTCGTTTGATTTCATAGAATCGTAGAATCATTAAGGTTGGAAAAGACCTCTGAGATCGAGTCTACCCATTAAGCTAACTGCCAGGTCCACCTCTAAACCATGTCCCTAAGCACCACATTTCACCATTTCTGCACATAGTGGTGGACTTTTCAAGCTTATTAATAGACGGAGAATAATAATGACGGAGACAGTCTCTTCAAAATAGACCATTATTAACTGAAATGTCAACAGTAATAAACTTCACAGGGGGCATCCAGCAGCTGCTGGATTAGACTAATGGTTTACCATCGAAGCCCTGAGCTGGAGCTGATCAGGAAGCTGACGAAGGGGAAGGTGATTTCCATCCATCCCTCCCTCCCCAACACAGCTTCTGATCTGACTGGGGCGTCATCCCGGTGTTCATTTCTGCCGTGGTTTGAGTTGTGCCAAATGCTGCATCGCGTGAATGCCATTCAGCCGCTCTTTGATTCCACTGGTAAGCAGGTCTATTAAATGAATCCTTCCAAATGAATATTCAGCCTTACATACTCATAAGTTTGTGAATAAAGCCCCGTTGGTGGGAGGAACTGCTAGTGGCTTTCCTATGCACAAACAGCGTGTGCATTTCTGGATAGAAAAATAAGAGTATAACATTTTAAAGCTATAAAGAATTCAAATATGTAATGGTTTGGAGAGCTGATTTGAAAGTGAAAATCCAGGCAGGGATTTACTCATTTTCTCATTAAGCCACCTGAAACAAATCACAATGGCTGTGCAAGATGCTTTCATTGAAGGACACGGACGTTTGCCAGTACTAATCAAAACAGTGCGGGCTTGGGAATACTGCTGCTCACAGACTTGGCCAAGCAACAGGGAAGCCAGCCAGAGCCAGCGCGTTTGCTGGATCTGCTCTGCCTCGGTGCTGGCAGAGGGATGGCATGCAGAGCTGTGGCAGCGGAGCATCTCCCGACCTGGGGATCAAAACCTTCCTCTGCAAAGCCACCGGCACCAGCCTCATCCTCGTGCCTGGGTTATGCCAAGAGCTGCGATGGGTGGTGGCTGGTTCGCGGGCATTTAGGAACTTTCTTCTCTCTTGGGCTGGCATCAGCTGATGCTCCGAGATTCACAACGCCTGATCCAAACCTCCACACTCCTAGCGACTCCGCAAGCCTGCAGAACCCAGTGCTACCCACTGCTAAGTAAACATTAAACCTCTGTCTTATAGGCATGTCATGAGACTTAATTAATGCTTCTGAAGTACTTGGAAACCCTTGGATGACAAGTAGGCTAAAATATTGCCAGTCCCTGGGGAGCTTTCCCCTTCAGCGAGGAATTTGTTTGGTGGGGTTTTTTTTATTTAGTGAGCAGTGTCGCCTGAGGACTGTCCTGACAGTGATTATTTCTGAGGCAAGGCAGCAGCACATTCACAAGGCACTGCTGAATTTTAAATAGCTTCCAGTTTATCGTTGAAATACAGCAATGGAGCAAACAATCCCTGTTGCACCACTGCAGCGAGCCTGACCTGAGACTCTGCCTCCAGAAACTGCTCTACAACTTAGTGCAAAAAAGGCACATGCAGAAATCACAGTGTGACGTGAACACATTTGGGAGGTCCTACCTTTTTTTTTCCTCAGGTAAAAATGCATGGAGCCATATAATTCACCTTTTCTGTAGGAATGTGTCTTGCTCACCTTGCTCTGCATCTTTAAGTTGGGTAGCAATCTCTTCTTATACCCGGGGGGAAGGGCTGGGGCAGTTAGCAATACTAATAAACAATGTTATGATAATGCAGATTATGTAAATGTACCAGTTTTTCTTCCATTTCTGTGCTACCCATGGGATCAAGTATTTTCTGGTGTGTGAGCAGGCTGCAGAATTGAACCCTCTTCCTTTTTAAAAAAGGCTTTACATGAACAGAAATATCTTCGGAGGTTCACTCGTCTGATACGCTAACTAGTGACTGTGAACACAGCACGCACCATGCAGAAGCCAAATAACCCTCCATGAATTCTTCCTATTAAAATAATTGCTAGGGCAGAGGAATACTGCAAACAGCTGTGGTTCATCCCATAAACATATTCTCCCTCCTTTTGGAGCCTCAGCTTCCAACTTATGCCAGAGCCCGTCAGCTGCAGGAATAGTGGAACATATTTCCTTTGCAGAAATGAAACGATTACTGTTGAATAAATATGTTATGCATAGACCTGAACTATCCAGTGAGTATTGCATATGCAAAAAGGAAAAAAGTGACAGTGTTTCACACTGAACTGAGCTGAAGCGACAGTTCATCTGCCTAACACGATGGCAGTGGAGCTGCCTTGTGTTAGCAGCCTAGCAACACTGAGTTTAATGAAAAAAATCCCCTGAAATCAGTTCAACTCTGAACGGCATCATCTTGCCATTACAGTGCGCTCACCCTGGCTGGGAAGCAGGCTGTAGAATGTCACAGGGATGTGCCAATAGAGAGATTCCCTTGCAAACTGAGCGTCCTCCTGTTGGCAGCCGGTCCTTCTCCTCCGCAGCAGCGCGTGCATCCCCACCCGGGTGTGCCAGTGGGTTGGGGTATCCAGCCCCCCAACACCTCCCCCTGCGCTGCTCTTCTGCAGAGCAGGGATCAAGAGCGTCGTCTTGGGACCCTCGTGCCGACTGCAATGGAGGATGCCTGGGCAGATTTATTGAGTCTTAATATGCCTTTCTCCCAGAAATGGCCCCAAAATGGAAGCCTTGCTGGTTAGCCCAGGATGTATGACTTTGGTCCCTAGTCCATCCGCTCTGTTGGTAAGCTCCCAATTCGTTTCAGGGGGCTGAAGCTTCCCCGCTGCCCCATCAGGCCACCAGCAAGGGTCCTCTCTTCTCCCTCTTTGCTCTGGCCAAGCTCAGTGTCCATCAGACTGTGGCTGGCAGTTGCTTTGTCAACTTGGTTTGAAATCAGCCGGATCACCACCTCTTGCGAGGCGGCGTGGGGCCGGCAGGCACCCTGGTACCAGCCGTTGCAGTGACAGATGGTGCCGAGCGGGATGCCCAGCTCCCTCGTTTGGTGGAGACTTCGTTATTGCAAGGAAAAGCTATTTCCTGGGTTTTGTTTTACAGCATTGTGAAAAACAAAACATGAGGCCCCCCGGGGCTGAGAAGTCTGACTGACTAAGCAGACAGTTAATACTTGGGTTGGAAGATGATTAAATTTTAGACCTGGCAGTAGAATGGTCTGCATGGGTAAGTGTGCTCTGATGCTCACCTGGTGTGGGGAGTGGTGGGATCCATGTTCCAGCCTTCAGACTTGCTCTGAGCAAATAGCACCATCTCGCCTTGCTCTGACTTCCCCCTTTTTTTGTTTCTGAGATGGCGACACTTTGAGGAAGGAACTTTCTGAGCCTTCTGTGTTGTGCCTATGGCTGGGCTTCTTGGTTGGAAGAGCTGCCACGCAGTAAAGGTTGCTCCTGAGTCTGCAGGTTGGTGATGGGTGATGTTTGTCCAAGCCCGGCGCTTTGGGGATGGTTCTGTGCGGTGTTGCCTCTGTCCCCCAGTTTAGTGTGCCCTGTGAGAGATCGTGCGTAGGGAAGGGGGACATGGCTGGAAAGTGGGAGCTCTTTCACCTGGCTTTGCCACTGCAGCCAACGCAGTATGAAATAAAGCCTTCAGTTACAGGGAGCACATTGAAAGGTGTTAATAGGACACGTTTCTTCAAAGATTTGGCAGCTTCTGCTCCCATATCTCCTGGGCATGGTTGGGCTCCACCAGCAACATCAACTGGATCTGCTGAGACTGTGAGTCCTCCTCGTGCAGAAAGCACTGGGGACAGCATCCCTGCGGGCAGGACTGTGGCCGGGGGTGTCGGTCACTGCTGGCTTCTGCTGCAGAGGGAGCAGTGAGCTTCACCTTAGGGTGGTGAAAGCGGGGCAGGTGAATCCCAGCCCATGTCTTTAGCAGGGTGCTAAATCCATCACCGTAAAATGCTCCACCATCGGTGTAGGTCGCTTGCCTGACAAATGGGAGAGGGCTGTGATGGTCCTACTGCCCAGCGCTGGACAATCACTGGAGCGGGGCTGAGCATAAGGAGTTGATGAATCTCCCTGGAGATATCCGGGTACCCGCATCCCCCAGGCTGCAGGAAACCCTTCTGAACCAGTTCCTTTTACCCTCTAAATTAATGCCAGTGAAGTTGGAGTAAATGTTTTTAAGAGAAGTTGAGGGCTAATAACAGATTGATTGCTCTTTGCCCACCATGAGCTGAGGCTGTTTTGACATTCAGCCCTGGTGCCGCAGAGCTCGTTGACATGCAGAGCTGTAAGAGCTTCAATCGATGCACGGAGTCAATGATACCCCGAGCCTGGGGAGCCCCGGAGCATCTCCACCACAGCCGCCCAGGAGATCAGGGGAGGCACAGGCCGTGTCCTGGCCGCTTGCAATGCGTGGTGCATGCGCTGAAACGCAGGCTGGTGCAGCTCCAGCACCGCTGCGGGACTTGGGGCGACCGCTTTGGCTGGAGTCAGCGCTCAGAGACACTCCAGTCTGGCTGCTCGGTCTGCTTTTCAACTTGGCCATGGAGTTAGTCTGGCAATACTTATTTTTCAGAAATATCAGTTGCCTTTTGCACTGTTTCTTTATTATTTTGACCATGGGCTTTGCCAAGATGTAATCTAATCTTGAATAATTTACAGACGGGCATCATTTCAGTCTCAGCCCTATGGGAACGCATACGATTCTTTAACAGGTTTTGATTGCCTGGCTGATTTAAAGCACAATCTGAAGAAAAGCCTCATTTGGGAAGGGCTGGAGCTCCTGGGTGCACTCACACCTTGCTCACAGCCCTGCTGTCCGTCTGTATGACCAGCTGCAATGGGCCGAGCCGAGGAGGGTGGGACACCCTGCAGCCAGAGGGGCTCGGGGTCCCCAGGCTGGGACCAGCAGGCGCTGCTGGGCTGCGGTTTGCTGTTATAGAGAGCTGGGTGAGAAGATGAGCCCCTGAACCCACCGATCCACCCGGGGCAGCTGCCTGGTGCTGGGCAGGGTGATGCGGAGAGGGAGGTGAGACGGCACAGAGCAAACCCCGGTCTGTAGCTGCAAAGGGACGTTAGGGAAAAAATGCAGAGGTCAATCTAGTTTTACGGGCTTGGTATTCGTCTGACAAAGTCAAACCCTCTGACAGGCCCATTTATTTCTGTAAGTCACGTCTGACTGGAGGAGATGAGCAATGGACACTGCCACCTATGAACCCCATGTATTGGCAAGCTGTCATCAGCCCTTACTGTCACAGCTGTATTTCTTCCCGCTCGGCGTGCGGGAAGGGGAAGGTTTTACAGGGAGCAGTGCTCGCCGGCATGCCGGCTCCACGATCCGCCTGTCATGCTGCTAAAATAGACTGTGCCATATTTGCAAAATATTGTTAATCAAGAGACACAGTTCAAGGCATTTGACTGGCACATCCAGTTAAGTGGTAGCAAACACATGTTGTAAAACTACTGTGCTGAGGCCACCTTCCTAATGAATGCAAAGTGGGAGCAATCAATCAGAGCCTCGAGAGCAGTCAGCACTCAGCTCCCTGCATCTGCAAACGCAAATTGAATGAACAATAATGAGTGTTATCTAATTAGTCCACACAGCTGCAATGTTACAGCCCCATATAGGACATACCTTGTTAAATTTCATGGTATGTATAATAGAGTGTCTAAGTTAAAATGATTGAGATTCACCATGTGCGTGCCTAGTACAATAGAGATAGGTAGATTCTTAGCAATAAATGCGTTATCCTCAGCAGATGGCCTCTGGATTAACTAATGCAAGGATCTTTTTAACAGTCAGCTAGTTAAAGTGCAAATTAGCCAGTGTAGCACAACTGCTTGGTGTGTGAGTGCTTTGGCCTGGGATCGTCGGTAGGCTGGGAGCAGAGCCCTTCCCGTTGCGGGGCAGGCCCTCAGCGAGCTTTCACACGCGGCCGCTTCTCCGGGAGCTTTGTTATTCGGTCTGTTGGGTCTCGGGGGAGGATGGGGAGCAGAGCTGTCTCGGGGTGCTGTGCTGCGGGGAGCTGCCGAGTGCAAGCCTTCCACAGCCGTTTTCTTTGGAGCCGGCGGTTTTAAGCTGGGAGCCTTAGTCCTCTGCATGCCTTGGAGCTCTGTCCTTTGCAAACAAGCCTCCTCAGAAGCAAACATGCCTCCCTCACCCCATAGTTCAGGTGGAGTTCTGCTTGTGCCCAGGCTCCTGCTGTCCCTTAACACACTCCTCAGCAATAACGTCTGTCTCCTGGTGTGACCATGCGGAAGATTTTCTTTTGCGTTGTCCAATAATCTTGGCATTTTGAAGCACTTGGCACGAAGCGATGCTGGAAAGCAAATGATAAATGATTTAGGATCAGCAGCTGAAACCATTCTCTCAAGCAGCCCGCGATTCTCTCAAGCAGCGTTCGAACTGGCTGCACACGTTGATCGTGAGCAGGGCTTAGGAGTTTTTGAGTCATTTGTGACTCAGTCCTGATTGCGTACGTAGTGACTTGTTTACTTGAAGTGGTTGGAGCATCCCTCACCTTTAGGCTCCTTCTGCATCCCATGGGAAAAGGTAGGTTCCAGCAGGCAGGTCAGCCTCCCTCTGCTGAGTGTATTGAAACCCTAATATTCTGCCCGGGCTCCGCGGCTGGATCATCGGAAGACCTGCCTCAGGATAGTCCCTACCTAACATCATCCAGCAGCACGCAGAGGCACCCAGCTAACTCTCACCGAGCGAGCGCGTCCGCGGCCACGGTTCTGGTGGGAGCAGCAGCGGAGCTGCTCCAGCTGAAAATGAACCCCGTGCATTCGTCCGGCTTTCACTTTACCTGCAAGGAGACCAGAAACCCATTTCACAGTCGTTCTTAACAATGAGAGGGAACACCTGGGGCCAAATTTATCCCCGAGACTGTTTCATTCAAATGCATGTCAGGAATTTGGCCAAAGAAGTATTTCAGGCAATTCTTGCATCTTTGTCACCTTCATGTTCAACCATCTCTGCTCTTCCTGCAAAATCTGTGGTGACACTGCAGGGGATGGTGTTTAAATATTGATGCTTTAGCAGCTTATGTTTTTAATACATTTTAAATTATGCACATTTTTATTGGACCCATAGGTTCATCATCAAATTAGTCTCTCCCAGCTGCACAGCAGGGTGTTTAGTAGCTCCGTATCGATTTCCGCCTCAGTCTTTGAATTCTTGTGACTGGATGCATCTTAGTGCCTTGGCAAGGTAAACAAATCCACAGGCCTTTATTAGAGCGCCGCTGGTTAGTAGCCATAAATGTGTAATGAACAACTCGGTATCCTTGGAATTAGATCTCCTTAACAATCATTAGTTTCATCCCTTGCCGTTTTTAATAAACCTCTTGGTAGCGGGCCAGAACCAATTATACTTGTGCTTGGAAAATTATAAAACAAGGAAAAAAACTGTATGTTGCCACAAATAAGTGAAAATTTGAACTGGCCTAAGACTGCGACATGTACGGGACTCAGCTGTTGTTGAGAATTTAGTATTGCAGACAATATTAGTGGAATCTATATTTATTTCGCGTATTTATGGCTTCTTCCACCTGATGCTAAGGCGGCATCGGTGTGCACATCCTGCCGTAGCAGCAGTGGCCGGACCACTGGGCTTCCACATCCCTCGCTCGGGCTCTGCGGACCTGAGATGCCTGCCCAGCAGGACCCAACAGGTCACGTCGTGAGACGGTGCGGCTTCACTGAATTAACTCTGATTAAAAAGTGTTTTGTTGAAAGATCCCTGGCCGATGATCCACTGAAATCCTTAGAAGCAAGGATGACTGTTACGATACAGTGACTGACTGACTTATAATTGTTTGAGAGTGGCGGAGAGCTGGGGACACTTGCCACTAAAGCCCAGGCCTGGGAGTCCAAGGGCTGGCTTTTCATTTTCCCCTCTCTTCTGCAGCTCTGGATGGATCGTGGAGGATGCCCAGGGACCGGCTCTCTGCGCCGATGCGTCCTTGCCTGTCGGGATGAGGCCAAGGCTGCAGGTAGCCCAGCATGGCACCTGGGAAGGAGCTTGGGCGACTCTCAAGTGCTCTTTCTATTCCCACTGCAACCAGTGTGCGGTGCCCTGGCTGCTGTACAAGGTGAGGGGTTTTCCTCCACGTGAAGCGTTTACTCTTTAAAAGTGCGGAAAGTGGTGTCATCCCTTATCTAAACACTCCCGTGTAACTGGGTTTTCCTCTAGATTTGGTGAATGAGCTCTGTATCAGCGGGACTTTTGCAAGGTGCAGTGAGAAGAGAAGATGTATTTGCACCAAGTACAACTATTGCCTGGGCTCTTCCTACAAGAAAATCATTAATAAAAGATCCATTCATTCTTCTCCAGGCAGTTCTTACGCCATCACACACAAGATATATTTTTTGAGTGAGGTGATAAGTTTCTAGGATGCAACATCGGTTTTACAGTAGAGCCGCTGGCATTAGTGAGAGGAGAATGGCAACATAAACCGTAAAAATAACAGATGGAAGGCAGATATAATAAAATGGAAGCACAGGCAAATTATAAACCCATTCAAACTGTTCATGCAGATAAAACAAGGAAACAAAACCACATCTGAAACCACAAGGACCGGGTGTCTGTTGGGGAAAAAATGTTTGATTTTGCTTTTTGTTAGTGTTGTTCGCAGTGGAGGCGTTCAACTTCAAAAGACCTGAAGGAGAAGCAGTGATTTGCGTTGCAGGGGGAACTTTTGCTGTGACACCGTCATTTATTGGTGAAGATCATTTTCAGTGTGGAGGCTTAAAGATGGTGTTTTTTCCTCAACCCACACTGCAAATGTTAATGTTCAGCTTGTGCCAGTGCAATTATTTTATTACAATAATAAAATAGCATCTAAATAATTTCAGAAACACGAAAGGAAAAAGAGCCCTCAAAAACCTGAAGGGCAGCTGAATATGAAAGTGAAAACACAAAACCATGCTGGGATCTTCTGGAGCGTTCCTGGGTGTTTGATGGGACAGCTGCCAGGGACGAGGCTGAGGTGGCACTGCGGTACGGACAGACCCTGGTGAGGGCAACGATATCCCCGGGGGAGACGTGGGATGCTGGGGGCTTCTGCGAACACGCCGTGCCAAGAGACAGGCTGCAATTCAGGAGTTAAAAATAGCCACAGCATGAGTGTCTCGGTTTTTTACAAGAGACTGTGGTCTCAGGGGTCTGCTCTGAGGCTGGACTAGAGCTGGGGTCTATCTGGGACTAAAGGCCCAGGTAGTCCCATGGTTTTTACTGGTAACCCTGAATTCTCCCATTTGAACTGGGACACACTGAGCATCTAGTTGCGGTCCAGACCCCCAAGGGAGTTACAGGCCATCGCATCCAGGAGGGGTTTATCTTCATCGTTCACCGGTGGCTTTAGGCATGCAAGTAAGGTCCTGGGCTTGCCCTTGGAAGATCCCATGGCATCTCCAACGTGCTGCTGCCGCTGCTCCCCTCCGGCACGTGCTGTGCCTCGGCGCCTCAGGCTTGCAGACATAGCGAGACAGCTCGGTGGAAGTGTGATGCCTGCCTGCGGGCAGGACGGCTTGGTGTGACAGAGCCCAGGACCTGGGGAGGTGGGCAGCTTGCGGGCAGCGTCTGCAGAGAGGTGAGGCTGTGCAGAGTCCTTGTGAGGCCGTGGGTGGGTGGTGTGGCGGTTGTTGCTGTGCTCCCGTAACAGGGCTGATAACCGTGACTGCTACTCCTGCTGCTGGGCCAGCGTGCTGAACCGACCTCGCTGCCCTTCATGCATTGCTCACAGTGCTCATCGTGCCGCTGCGATTTCGAGAGTGACAATAACCGATCCATAAACCTCTGTGGTTGAACACCCCCCGCCGTGCAGACCCTGCCTTTGAGGGCTTCACTTGCAGGTGAGCTCATGGTTCATCGTGAATGCCACTGCAGGGATGAAGGATGCTGTGAGCACCACGGAGTGTCTGGTAAGATGATTTTAAAAGACCCAAACAAAAGGCTAGGTACATTGGAGCATCCAAAACCATCTAGCCGGTATGCTGTCTCCAGCAGAAACTGGACAAATACCAAGTGATCCGTGCCTACAAATAAGCCTCCCAGTTTCTAGTAATTAGCAGATTAGAGACTTCCTGAGCCAGAAGTTGCATTGGGACCAAGGGGCTTAATAGCCACAGATAGGTTTCTCCTCTGAATTAATTGAATCCCTTTTTGAACCCATTTATCCTTCTGGCCGTCATGCATCTCACAGTTTAATTACACAGTGCCTGATGATTTAACTGGGTGCCCCTTTCCCGTTGTACTGAGCATAAGGAACTGACATTCATAGTCTCACCTTCTTCACACCATTTATCCAAAATCTCACTGCAGCTTTCTACAACATCTGATGCTTATTAATGCCTCACTTTCTGAAGACACTGGACTGGGAGTCTGTTTTCTTTTTCTTAATGGTTTTATCAGTGAACAAAGAAGGGGGGGTGAGATCTGAGTATGTTCTGAATTCTCTGTCCAGAAGGTAAAGACACTCAAGTGAATTTCTGTTTTAAGTCTTAGGATTTTTAAGGTAATCTCACATTTTTGGCAGAGAGAAGGAACTGCTTTACTGAAATGTTGTGTATTTAGTAGAAGGTAATGCAGAGCTAGTGAAGGTAAAGCAGTACATGGGCTCTGTGGAGCTTTCCCAGTGCAAAAGCATACGGATGGGGCTGGAGATTGTTCCGGTTTCCTTGTGTTTCAACAGCCTGGGGTGCTGCTCCAGGAGACCTCTCCGTCGGACAGAAGGGGTGTCTGTTGGGTCTATTGCAGTTTATCTGTGTTTGTGAAGTACGTGCAATAGTTCATGAGAAGATCGCAGTAGCTGGAGCTCAGGAGAGCTGTGCTGTGTTTCATGGCCCGAAGCCACTTGCTCTTTGCTGCAGCGGCTCCTCTGTTCAGCTCCAGCCCTTTACACGAGCCGAACTCTTTTCTAGGAGTTAACCCAAAAGTTATCCCTAATCGTATTCTCCTATGCAGCTTTGACCTTAGTAGTTGTACACCCTGATCTGCAACAGTGTGCAGCAGAGAGCGATAACATGAATAAAACCCAACAGCTTACAGCGACAGCGCGTTGCAAACAACGCTTGGACAACAGAGCAGACAGGGATGAGAAACTGCAGGGCAGGGGAGGATCGCCGTCCTACCCAGCCCATGCAAAGGGTGACAAGTGCTTTGAAACCGATTTGAGACATGCTGTGCTAAGTGGGGAGGAAAGGGGGAAGGCGCAAACAGCAGACAGTTTGGCACCTTGATTTACTTTTAGGTACCCTTGAGCTGTATAATTGACTCTTTGTTCTCAAAGATTGGCATTATTACTCTAAACTTCATAATTCTTCCTGCTATAGAGCTCCCTTCAGAATCACAGCATTTGGAATATTGCTCTGAAACATTTGGATCATTACAGTGGAGCTGGGTGTTATAGCCAGCCATTATGTTTTACTCTGCAATGGGTGCAATTAGAGATACAGCTTCAAAGTAAAATGTAGGAAAATATGACTACTGGGGGGGGGGCGAAAGGGAGGAGGGAAAAAATATTGCCTAGAAGCTGATTCTGCATAGATAAGAAGAAAAAGGTTCTTGGCTAGTTCATCAGGATGAAACCCGGAGAGTACCAGATGGGTCTGTCTGTCCTTCTGGGGCATTTTTAATACCCCGTTTTCTGCAGTGCCTATGGTAGGTGTCGGAGCTGCTGCTCAAGCACAGGGGGAAAACCGCGATGACTGCAGACTTCAGCGGCCGCCGCCGCCTCTCTGAAGTGCACACGGAGCTACAGGCTTGCGAGGGACCGAGACACGACGTCCCTCTCCCAGGCCACTTCTTTCTCCTGCAAGGCTGGAGATATCTGACTGGCCTGTGCAAATCATGCAGGATTATATTGTGTGTCAGTCAGAAGAGAAAATAACCATCAAGTCTGGGCTCAACAGACAAAATTGGGAGTGGTTTAACTTTCTTATGAGTTGTACCTCGAAGAAGCATGAGAGCTTCTGTGTTCCTGCAAGTCCCTGGGACTGCTCGTTGCCTCTCTTGTGGATCCCCCGGCCTCTTGTCCTGGCACAGCTTCAGGCGCTGGAGCTGGTGGGATGGTGCTCTCGGGATGCTGCATGCCCTTGGGATGCTGCATGCCCTTGGGATGCCACGTGCCCTTGGGATGCCACGTGCCCTCGGGATGCCACGTGCCCTTGGGATGCCACGTGCCCTCAGGGTGCCCGGGCACCTTGGCTGCCTGGCTTGGCAGCTAGCAGGCTTGTGCGACCGTGTGGATGTCAGTCCAACCACAGAGGTGGGATAATTTCAGGTCTGCAACCACACAACCTCCAACAGCTTTCCCCAGCGTCTGCTCCAAGCCATTTATGAGTCTTGCCCAACCAGACGTGGTGCCGTGTCCCTGCGCGACTGCTCCATGGCTCCGGTGACCTTCACACCACTGAGCTGGGTCCTGCATTCCTATTGAGGAAGGGGCTGAGCTTTCCATTTTGCAGATTTTGGGGTTCAGGATCTGCTTGGGGTCACATGTGGATGACAGTGATGTTTCCTCATCCTCTTCTTGCTTTGCTTCTGGTTGGAAATATTTTTAATTTTTTTGTTTGGTTTTTTTTTCAGAGAGAGGGCAAAGGACTAAACCTTTCAAGCTGGTCATGATCTCTCATTGATTTTATGCAATGATATTCTTATTTATAACAGCATCAGGTCAAAATTAAGCTTTTTCTACTGGGGTTTATGATGATGATGGCAATTTTATGAGTCCTTGTCTTCCAGAGCAAATGAGTGATTAAATTTTTCAAAGACCTTCTTGTATCTACAGTTTTCTGCATTTCACTCTGGAAAATCTAAGCAAGAGAAGCCATTGGCCTCTTTGCAGTGTCTGGGGGGGGGTTGTATATGTTTGTTTGTTGGTTTTTTTTGGCTGGGATTGCAAGGTTAATACTTTATCAGAAATCCATACTTTTCCGTGGTTCTTAAAACATTCCAGTGTATTTTACATTTAAATAGAAATGAGGCCTCCTTGAAACAGATTTATTCCGGTTGGCTTTGCACATTGATGATTAAAGAACGTGGTTCAATTTTTTTGTCTCATTCTGAGCAATGTCTCATTAGATTTGCTTTTTATTGCTTTTCATATCCATCATGATTTGTGTCAGCAGAATGGTTATAGAGACGGACAGCTTATTATCAGCTTTAAGTGAAGAAACAGAACACAAGAATGGTTGCTAAAAAAAGGGAAAGGTAATTAACGCTGGGTGCCAGAATATAAATGAAGCTTGACATTTTCGCTTTGTAAATCCAAATTAACCCCTGTCTTAATGTTATAGAGTGCAGGAGGGGATGCTGCGCCTCCGTCCGCCTCTCCGCGTCTCCCCTGGTGCTGCGTGCCCTGGCGCAGCGTGGCGATGCCCGGCGTGGCTTCAGCTGCTGGTGTGGTGGGACCTGATAGGGATGGGAAACTGCTGCAGAGCTCCTGCACCCAGAGCTGAGCTGCTGAACCTGAGCTGCCGTTAGCCCACGGTGGAAGCTTTTGGTCAGTCGGGAATTCAAGCAATTGCTTTTTCGGTGCACTTTGCTGTCCCCCTCCCTGCTTAATTTTCTTATCCTAATGTGATATGTCTGCAATGTAATTAGGCTCCGTTATTTGATGTATAAAGTGGGAGTGGGAGGGAGGGTCAGGGAGGACAGATTAAAATGAATTGGGAATCTTTAAGTGAAGAGAAAAGAGGACTGGAGGGAGCCATGATAACTCTTTACAAATACTTAGAGGGACATAATAAAGAGGAAAGGGACCAATTACTCTCATTAGTCAGTGCAAACTGAACGAGAAGTAATGCCTTATGCTGCAGAAGGGAAACGTAGATTATGATGGAGACGTCTGAAGAATAACACCACAAAATGAGCTGCCATGGGAAGGTGTTGGTCCTGCTGCCCCGGGATCGCACAGGGAAGGCTTTCAGAGGCAATTCAGTCCTTGGAGGGTTCTCAAGTGGCCGTGCACGTCAGGTGCCCAACTTGCCCAGAGACACCAACTTGCGTCTGTAAGTCGCTGAATATTTTGAAAACTTGGTTGTGGATGTTCAGTGCCCCCTCTCCTCCTCTTCCTACTGCCAGTACAGAAAAGCTTAAACTTTTGTCTAACTGTGGAAGCTGCTCTGCTTAACTTCTTTCTGTGCAGTGAGCTCGGGGCAGCTGATGACCCCCTCAGGGATGTGTGTGGCAAACGGCTTTGGGGAGAATGGGCCATACCACAGATCCAACTCTGGGGTTGGAGACATCACCAAGCTTGCCCGAGGCAAGCAGCTGCGTCAGCTGGGATGACAGCTCCAGAGTTACGGGTCCTGCCTCTAAAGCTGCATTATGGATCCTAATGAAGTAGTGCTGGCGTGAGCCTCGAGCAGTAGAGGCCTGCTGCTGCTGGACCGTTGTGAGGTTGAAAGTGCCCTTAACACCTTTGAAAAGCAACCAGTAGAACCACTTTATTGTCCGATAACTGAGCAATTAACTTGTGTCACCACTGTATAGTGTTTCTTTTGCCATAATATGGAGCTTTTAAGGAGAAAATTAAACCTGCCAAGCATCATTACATGGTAAGCCTACCAAGCAAGCAACTATTCAGATTTCAGTGGCCTTGACTGAAGAACCTGGTAGAGTTCAGACAACTGAAAAATGTGAGCATCTGGCCAGACTCCAGATAATTTACCAGTACATTAGAGATAATTTTTTGCTGGCTTCATGTATACCTGGTGATTCCTATTCAACTATGGAAATTTTTCCTGTTCTTGTATATATCCTCATTATTTGAGATGACACAATAGGTACCAACCTACAGTTTGCTGCTCCTGTTCCTTCTGATCATATACTTATCATTGAAATGGAAGTGAAAATGAGAAAAACTTGGGAGAAATCTGAGTGGGAATCATGGGGAGTGTATTAGCATTTGGTGAGCTGGGCACAAGAATCACTCAGGAAATTAAAAGGAGGATGATATTTTGAGGTGATAAAACGTTAAAATATGAAACTTGTATTTGAGTCAGATCCAGCCTTAATTTTTCCTTTTTAAGCTGTAGCTTATGAAAAGCTTGAGCCCATGCCAGTAACAAGTCTTTGGGCTATTGCAAAAGGGAGAAGGGAGATGAATTAAATGGTGTTAGAGCTGGACTTCTTGGTGAAGTCCTGATGAAATGAAGTGAGAAATGCAGAAACAGGTTAAAGGACAGAGAAGGTGGCCATGTAGTTGAAACAGAAAGGCAGGAGAGCCTACTTACTTACACGACGTGTTAATCAAGGCAATGTAGTTGTAGCCATCCCTGTCGGTGAGGGTCACCGAGCCAGGAGGAGGCAGTGGAATGGCCATTACCTCTTTGATAATGAATTTGGCTCGCCCGGCTCCCACTGACACGCACAAACGTGTCCGATGGATGGAGACAACCCTTCAGAAGCACCAAATCCTTAACGGTGCAGCTTTGGCTTAGGTGGTTCTCCTGCTGCCCCACCAGCTGGAGAGATGTGGTGATCCTGAGATACCCAGCATGGCTTCAACCTGGTCATGTGTCAGTCTTCAGTTGGAAGGTCTTTAACTTACAAAAAAAATAGCAACACAAATTCTTCCCCCATCCTCCAGCTTCATGTGGTTTTCAGGCCAACTCAAAGCTCACTTGAAGGCTGGCCAGAGATGTTGGGGAAGGTCTGTGCCCTAGAGTCTGCATGCATCGGGATGGGGTGTTGTAAAATAGTTTCTGTGTTTCTCTGCAAATAACACAAAAGAAGATGCAGGCATGAAATCTGGGAGGAGGTGCTGTACAAATGGCTTCTGGGCTTGGCTCAGGGTGAGGACTGGCCCATGGCTGGCGCCAGGGCTGCCAGCTACGGCACCGGGGCCGGGGGCGTTCGCTGCTGTGCTGGATTTTGGCCGAAACCACTCAGTATCCTCTGAAGGCAATGGCTGAGCGTGTGGTCCCAGTGACCTTCCGCAGGCAGCGCGGAGCAGCGGGTGCGGGAGGAGACGGCGGTGCGGCTGTGCGCGGCGGGAGCGGAGGGGGAGCAGACCCTGCCCGGGCTGCCACGGCGCTGGCTCTGCCTGGGCTTGTACCTGCACAGCCTGAGCATGGAGCAACGTGGTGGGGAATGAACACAGCTTTGCTCCTCTTATGTGAAGCCTCAGTTATTCATTGGTAAAGTTATAAACCTTCTGCTTTGTTCATTTTTCTGTTTGGGGCTTTTTTATTAGTTTTAAAGTAGACATATGTAGCTCTGCTATGGCCTGTTGGAAATACATGTAAAGAGATTAACAAAGCATGCTGTAAAGGCAGAAATAAAGAAAATATCCCAAATACAATATAATACAAAAAACTTAAGTGGTTATTTTGTGCTGATTTTTCTCTTCTCTGCGTGTGTATATGGTTCAATGGTAAAAAACAGTATATGCCCTCGTTACACACAAACTGCAAGCTGCATCCAGCTCTCCCACAAGCCCTGACCAAATCTCCCCTCTTGCAGGCATGAATACACAGTCCCGAATACACAAAGCAAGAGCAAAATGGGACAGCGGGTACCGCTGCACAGCGCGATGGCGGCGGTCCCTTTCCCTGCCCTGGCGCTCTGCCGGTGCCGGCACCCGCCGAAGGATGCGCAGAGGCCGGCCAGGCTCACGCCTCCCTGCTGGGGCTCCGGCCCCTTCTTGTTTGCTCGTTTGAATTCATTCAGCTCCACAGCAAAACGATTCCCTGGGCAGGCGATTATTTTATTGCTGGCTTTTTTTCTCATTTCTTTTTTGGCCATTATTGAAGGTACAGCTTTCATTACATCCATTCAGTGGAAAGAGATGATAAAAACCAAAGGGGAAAGGCAGGAAAACACCATTTAAGAAATAAATGCAAAGTTATGACGCCTCTGCCTGAGAAAGAGATTTTTATGCAGTTTTTGGCATTTACAAATCCGTTGTGAAAAGGTCACCCTGTACTTGGAATCTTATTAATACAGAAGAATGGCCCAGAAAATGTCATGTCTTTTTACCATGATATTTACACAGAAAGGAGTGACTCAGCATACGAAGCGTCTCAGGCAGGACGGCATTAACGAGGCTGGAGCCCGCAGTTGTGCTGCAGGGATAAGTGGTTTTGGCAGCCCGCTGGCCAAGAGGGGGGTCCCAGTGCCACGAGGCGACGATCCCGTCACTGTCACCGCGGGACAAGGGGACAGCCGGTGGTGACAAGGGTGCTGCTGGCCGGGGGTTTGGGGACCGGCCAAAGCCCAGCCCGGCTGCAGTGTTGGCCCCTCGTGCCCTTCATCGCCCCAGCACGGGCAGAGCAGCAGCCGAGAGCCGTGGCCAGCGGGCGAGTGGAGCCCCTGGCCCGGTGTGGGGCAAGTGGGGCGGCCAGCTCGGGGACCCGAGACAGCTCAGAGACCCGCACCAGGAGCTGCCAGCGCGCCCAGCGAGCAGAGAGGGGTGTGCATGCGTGTGTGTGCGTGCGTGTGAGTGTACCTATGTTTGCTGCGCACCTCCGCAAACTGCGGAGAGATGCACACACCAGCTCCCCAATGTGTGTGTGTGTGTATCTCTCTCTCTCTCTACATAAAAATATATAAACATATATATGCATATAAATTTTCTAGGAATGTACACACATTTTTTATAGTTATGGGTATAGTTTTATGGATATAATTAGAATATCTACTTATAGATTATTATATAGTATATGCACAATGGAGACAAATGCATGTACATGCGCATACACACACACACAGATGCATGCACGCACACTCTCTCTGAGTGTATGTATACATGCACACTACACAAGAGACACTCTCTCTATATATCTGTGTGTGTACGACGCTGTTGCTGGCTCTCACACAGTGTGTACGTGTACACACACACATATATCCCCTCTCCACGTGCACACACTGCCTCACTCACTCACTCACATGGAGTATATATATATATATATATATATACACACACACAAACCACACATACACTATAAACACACAAAACCTACATATACACTTACTTACACGCTCTCTGTCTGTATATTTATATATACATACATATATGTGTGTATATACTATATATTACCTACTATATTACTATATATAACATATACTATTCATGATTATAGACTGTATATTATATATACACACAATGTATTAACTATACACAGACACACACTATACTTAAACACACATATACTACAGAGTACATACACTATAAATACATAAACACATACAAACTATATACACACTTACACTCTCTCTCTCTTTCTTCTCCCCGTTTATAGACTGTACTTTACATCGTACATATTCTCTATACTCATTACATACATTTTGTATATAAACACATTCTTACTGCACCCCCGCAGTCTCTGTCTGTACAGACACACGGACACACACACACAGACACAGAGACACACACACACACACACACACACACAGAGACACAGACACAGAGACACACAGACGCACACACAGACACAGACGCACACACAGACACGCACATACACACAGACACACACAGGCGCACACACACACACACACAGAGACACACACACAGACACAGAGACACACACAGACACACACAGGCGCACACACAGACACACACACACACACAGAGACACACACACAGACACAGAGACACACACAGACACGCACACACAGACACACAGACACACACACAGACACGCACACACAGAGACACACACACGCACACACAGACACACACAGACACACACACAGAGACACACACACAGACACGCACACACACACAGATACACACAGACACGCACACACACACAGATACACACAGACACGCACACACAGGCGCACACACAGACACACACACACAGAGACACACACACAGACACGCACACACAGAGACACACACAGACACGCACACACAGACACACACAGACACACACACAGACACAGAGACACACACAGACACACAGACACACACACACACAGAGACACACACAGACACAGAGACACACACAGACACGCACACACACAGACGCACACACACACAGACACGCACACACACACAGACACGCACACACACAGACACAGACACACAGACACAGAGATGCACACTCAGACACACACACAGAGACACACATACACACACAGACGCAGACACACAGACACAGACACACACACACAGAGACACGCAGACACACACACACACACACACGCACACAGTATCTTCCTTGCTATACAGCCCCCAATATAGTCTCTTCCCACTCTCTCTCTCTGGCTTTATTAACATTATATACTGTATTATATAGTTTATATCCTGTAAGTATATACTATATCATATAGTATATATAATGTACACTATTTGTAATTACATGCGATATATTATACACATACACACAATATATAAGATGTACGCACACTATACATACACACATACAATGCACACTATATAGTATACGTGCTATATACCCGTATACATAAATACAGTCTCTCTACCCACCCACCATGTATATCACAACTATACTACACAGTATATATACTATATACTATTTATAATTGTATATTATGTTTTGTATATGCATACACAGTATAGACACACACACACACACACACTGTCTCTCTCCCCCTGCCCCCTCTGTCCATATATTTTTATATTTAAAAATGAAACAATATACACTATATATTATATAGTATATAATTAATGCTATTTATAATCACATACTATATATTATAAACACAAGCAATATATACATACTTCTCTCTCTCCCCCTCTGAAGACCCCACGTAGTATATCATATACTATACATTAGATATAGTGTATATACTATTTATCATTATATAGCATATATTTATATGTATACACATACAGACTATATGCACCCACACAATATATACTTACACTATATAAACATGCACACAAATGCACTCCTCAGACACGATACATTGAATACTATATTGAATTTTATGTATGCTATATGATACACACATACATATACACCCCCTACTCACACATGCTCTCTCTCTATCTCCTCACGCTGTAGCCAATATAGTATGTATGCAATATACAGTATACACACACGTTGTAGTATGTAGTGTATAGCACATAGATATCATATAGTATATATAGGTATACGTATAGTATACATATGTTTATGCATACTTTATATAGTATGCATAAACATAAATACAGTATACATTATACTAATAGTATATATACAATATAGTATAAATTATACATTTTACTGGTGTACACATATATACTATATAACAACTATAGTGTGTAGTGTGTGTATATATAATGGAGATGCACTACATATTATTTGTATACTATATATACACACACACTTCATCCACTATAGCTATTATATAGTATATACCAGATCATATACATATGTGTACTAGATAGTATAATATATACTACCTACATATATATATTTATATATATATTATTCAGTATACATAGATATACTATATAGTATGGGCACATATACATGATGGTATATGTGTATAACATATAGTATAGATACATATATACGTATACTATATAGTATAGATAATTATATATGTATACTATAGTATATATAGTATAAATACTACATGTATGCAGTATATATTATGCTAGTATTCATATATATACTATCTAGTATATACTATATAATAGCTATAGTGTGTGTAGAGAGAGCGTGTGTTCACACTATATACATGTACATATGTGTATATAGTATATGTGCACATGCATATTATATATATATACACACTATAGCTATTATATAGACTATGTACTCCATGAAATATATACTTATATCTACTATGTTTATGCATATCATATAGTATATATACACTGATACATATGTACACTACTCACATATTGGTATAGTTTATATATACACTATATGATATGCATATGTATATGTATCATATCGTATACCCTCTATACTATATAGTGTATAATTATATAGACACTATACCATATAATTATATACCATACACACTATATACGCACAGATCTCGCCCTGCCCCTCGCTGGCTGTAGCACCCAGGGCCAGCACCCACGGCGCGGGCAGCACGCCCCACCAGCCATTTTTCTCCTGAAAATGGTAAATAAATTAAAATGCCGCGCAGCTAAGGGACAGCCCCCCGCCCGCCGCGGTGTGACCCGTCCGGCTCAGCGTGCGGCCTGAGACAGCGCGGTGTTGGCTTGTTCTTTTTTCTTAAAACACAAACCCACTCTGTTTCCCGGCTCTGCGTTCTTACCCTACCGTTAACATAGCAGCACCCTCGTTACCGCCGGGGGAACGGCTCCCCACTGAGCTGTGCCAGGTCTGTGACGTCGGGGCCATCGCGTGCTCCTCCCGAGAGTCGCGCTGCAGCCCCACTAACGACGATTAACCGGCTGTCGGCCGCTCTGCTGGGCAGCCCGGCCGCGGTGGAGACATTTCCCACTGACTGTGGGAGCTGCTGCACGGGCACGGGGGGCAGAGCGGCAATGGAAACACAGCAATAGTGTCCGTAGCACAGCTTATGAGGACCCCTCCCCGGGATGGGGGCTGTCACTCCCCTGCCGTGCACCTCAAAAAAGGGAAGGCAGCAACACAGAGCTCACTTTTTTCCCCTAAAGCCTCATTTTATTCCGTTTGACTTGCAGCATTATCTTGCACCTCGTTGTTCTGGCCATAATCCACTCCCCGCGCACATCAAGTGCAAGCCTGGCAGCGAGGAATCCAGCTGGGAACCCCAGCGCCGGGAAGGGCCGGCTGCGGAGGAGGCACTGGCCACGCTGGTCCCGTGGTGGCCAAGACGGGGCAGCCGTCCCCCTGCCTTGGGGCTGCCAGTCCCCATCCTTCCACCCGCCGGTTTCAAGCACCAGTATTACTGGAATGAAGGCTACAGCACATGTGTCAGCTAGCAAGAAAATAACGCTTTATTGGGAAAAAAAGGCTCACATTTAGTAAACTTCTAGTTATGGCAGCATCAGCAGAAAAGATCCTAAATACCCAACCCACGGCCGTACAGACGGACAGCTCCTCCGGTCGGGGACCTGCTGTCCCCAGGGCCCCTGTGCTCGGTGGGGGCTTTGTGCTGGTTCCTGTGCCCCCAGTGGCACTGGCACAAAGCTGGGCTTTGGCTTTAAGGCTTTTTTTTCCTTCTAAATTTTTATTTTCATTCCGAACTACTTTTTTTGTTGTTCCAACAGGACAGACAGCCGCGCACGCCTGTGGGAGGCGAAGCTGCCGGCCGCGGGCAGCCGCCCCAGCGCCGGGGTCTGGCAGGGACGTGGGAACAGACTGTCTCCACCTGTACCTTGCGGCTGTGCCAGCGACCATGGGTCGTCCATCGCCTGTCACCTGCATGGTGGGGAATGGGACAGAGCCCTGAGCCCCCAGGGCAGACGGGAGCTTTTACCAAGTTTCGACAAATAAAGAAAAACCAATTTAACTTTTCTACCCTCTCCTATAGATGCTGCAACTTAAGACCAGGGAAACACCAGTGATTCGGGACCACCGGGGCCCCCCTGACTCTGCCTGGCCCCCACAACCCCCAGGACGCCGCAGTCCCCGGGGGTAGCGGCCGCTCCTTGCCGACGGGCAGCTCTGGGGGAGGTTTCCTTGCAGTTTGAATACATGAAAAAATGGGGACTGCAAACAGCCTTGTTTTGGCCATTATCCATTACAGCCTCTATAGAAGAAAATTACTTTTCTTAATCATAATCACCACATAATAATCCTTGCATGAGACCAAAAAATAGGCCTCTATTTAGAATTTCTGTTATTAATTCCTCTTGTTTCTGCAGCAAGAAAGAGGAAAAATAAAAGGCTTTTCTTCCTTCTCTGCTTTTCCTTAGCAAATGTTATCTGAGGACTGACTGCAAAGCCTCCTTGGGAAACACTGGCAGCCCCGGCAATGCCAAACCGTGCCGCGGGTGCCGGCAGCGGGGCTGGCCGGTTGAGCCCCACCACGCCAACACCCGCGTACGCTGGGCCTGGGGCGAGTCCCGGGGTTAATTCTGCAAGAACAGGAAATCCTTGGCACAAGCCGGGCCCCCCAAGAGCCTCCCCACAGCCCCTCTCCCCTTCCCACACCCCGGTCCATCGGTTTTGCCCGGCTGCCGGAGGAAGCGTGGCCCGGCCGGGCTGTGCGGGTGCGTGACGGGAACGTGCTCCTGGGTGCCTGCGCCTTCCCCGGGTCCTTCTTCCACCGGTGCGGCTCCAGCCCCGGCTAAATTTGACAGAAGCTCAGAGACGGTCGTGCCTCTGGAAGGAGCAGCCGAGGGGCCACGGTGGGGGCCGCGGTGGGGGCCGCGGCGTGCAGCCCGCGGCACCGACAGCGGAGAAAGGTGGGGGGCAAACGGCCGCCCCGGAGCAGACCGAAAAATCTGGCACTCGCAGCACCGTGGCTGCTTTCTTGCAATTCCCCCGGTTATTAAGGAAATCTCATGATTATTTTTTGAAGCCTGACTCATGTTTTTTAAACACTTGGGACCATCAGTGCCAAGGAGCAAATATTATGGGAAAGGCATTGATTCCTCAGTGATTTATCTTGCTTTATTTTAAATGATCGGCCTGGATGCCCTTTTACCTGAGCAGAAGCGTAGGGCTCCTTTAGAAACAATATCTTGCTAATTGTACCCGAGTCATTTTGCTGCATAAAGCATCTTATTTCATAACGATGTGAGTGGTGCAGTATAATGAATGCCTGCCTGGGGAAATTAAAGTAATCAATTGCCAAGGCCAACACATTTTAGAACAAGTACAGAGAAAAAGTGTAGATAAGGGCTTTTAAGCCACAGGGTGGAAAATACCTCATAATTCTTTAACCAGTTTTAAAATATGAACAAATGTAATTTGTTCATCAGCTATGGAAATAAAAAAAAAACTGGCTACGTGGAGCGGGGACTTGCATCCTCTGCTGAAAACTGTCTAGCGCAAAAAACCATGAAAGCCATTTCTCCCAGAAATCCCAGCCCCGCTAAACCCCGGCGACCCTCCGCAGAGCTGAGGGGGCTGTGCCTGCCCGGCTCCGGCCACCCCCGGCTGCCCAACTCCAGACTTTCCTTAAATATGAGGCAAATCATCCAGCACGAGGGAATGTTGCCACTTGCTCATTTGTGAGCTTTAATTAATGTTTGCAAAACACTTACAAGATGAAAACGTACTCCAGAAGCGCTAAGCATTGTTGTTACAGCCACCTCACCGGGGCGCTTTGATGGAGTTTGCTTCAATAACGTCTGCGGAGCACGTTGAGCTCTCGGGGTAAGGGGTGCCGGGGCAGCGCACGGTGCCACCACCCTGCCCACCCGGGGGCTGTCACCGGTGCCAAGCCGCGGCTGCCGTGGGGCACGTGCAGCGGCCGCAGCCCCGTGTCGCTGTGAGCCACGACGTTCCCCGGCTTGCACAAGGGCTGATGTACCGGCTCCGGTACTTCGGCTCTTACTAATGAGCACTTACGTCTTTTTCTTCATAAAATGATTTTCACTGTAATCACGCTGGACAACTCGAACACAGCAGACGTTTTAATGAAGGCATGGGACATCCGTAAAAGTCCATGTCACAGATAAAACAGGGAATACATCATGTTTATTACTTGTTACATGAAATTGAATTGCGCCAATGATCTGATGCTGAAAGCCAGTCGGAAATGAGTGGGGAACTGCGGTTGTATGCAATTTCAAAATGTAAGTCATAGCATCATCCCTGCCCCGCCGCTCTCCACCTTTTGCTAGGGAATTTATACGGTACCCATGCAAACGTCTGTTTAATTTGCCTCGAGGGGTACCACAAACATTCCCCAACGCTTTCCCAGTCCGTGGTACTTTTTACGCCTCAGCATTACTTCTAGACAAGGACAAGACTGTCTACAGTACTTTGAAAAGCAGAAATTGCTCAGGTCCTTCAGCCTTTCTTTTATAAAATTCAATTCCAGCCCAAACCTTTATCTTAATATAATCCAAACCAAGGGTAGCCATCCTCATACCAAAAGCGATGGACAGCTCCTGCCCCTGCCAGCCTCGCGAGCACCAAAACTGTTTCAGGTCTGGCAACAAACAAAGTTTTTCAGCCTTGCTGTTCCCAAAACTGGTTTCCAGTCCCTGTGTTTAAACTCAGCTTAGCCCAAACTGCAGTCTGCTCCCGCCCATCCCCAGGCTGGCTCCCACCCACCGGCCCTGCCTGGACCACGGGGGTCCCACGCCGAGGGGGCTGCCTCCTTCCCCACCCAACACCCTCCGGTGGGGATGCTCCGACCCTCAGCAGTATTGGTCCCCCCTCCAAAAACCCCCAGTGTTTACTGGCCACTCACCTTCCATATTCTTCCTTTCACAAAGCCACTTTGTCATTTACTCTCGGTGACAGGTCACCACAACCCAAGCACCAGGCTGCAGCAGTGATTTATCACTGCTGGACCTGTACAGCTCTATAAAAAGAGCCATTTCTGCTTTTTTGGCTAGCACTGACAATTACAGATAGTTGGCCATTTTTCTTACGAGCTTTAGCTTGCGGCTTTTTCATTCCCAGGCAGCTCTAGAAGTTAACAAATTGCAGGTGGGCTTCTAGGTCTGAAGAGAAAGCTCCTTTTCTTCGCCTGGCGTGGTCTCAGCTGTGGAGCTCTGGAGATGGGGCAAAATCCCACCAGCCGCCGGCCCCTTTCTTGGCTGTAGGTATACACCTATTCCTAAACACTGTTTTGAGTAATTTGTGTTCTGCTCGCTCGTTTACAGTTCGGGGCTTTGGTTGCTGCACTCGGAAAACTTTGTTCACGTCCCTCGAGCAAGGAGCCGACTGGCAGCTGCAGGTTTGGCTCATCGTACCGGTGACACAGTTCGTATGAAGGAGGTTTCTCAACAGCAAAGGACAGATTGCTTTATAAAAAAACCCACCACCAAAACCTAATTAAGACTATAGTAAATAATTAGATTGTGGCATCTGGCTGTCCGAGTCCTGAGATTGCACATGTTCTTTCTAATGCTTTAAATTTTGTTTTGAGCTTGCTTAAATGAATTTAAAATTCATTACAGGATGTCCTTTTGGGCAAAGTTTAGCTAGCCTAAGATGTAATATTATTTTTCTAGGTCTTGGTAGCTCTTGGAGCTCTGTTTGTAACTAAACTTTGACCAGCAGCAGTTATCTCAAGCAGCACCTCCTGAAGAGCCCCAGGGCGAACGCAGCAGCCAGCCCATGGCCCCGGACCGGCCACCCTGTCCCTCTTTCAATAGAAACCATGACGTATAACTTCTTTAACTTTTAACTTTTTGATAGAAACTCTTCATGCATTCAAATCAAACTGACACCTTGGCTCTGCGTTTCTTTTCAGTGAACAAATTAACTGGAAATCTCTGCTCTCGAGAAGCTGATCCTCGCCGCGGCAGCGGGTGGGTTTTCTCTGGGGCGAGACCCGATGCCACCAGATCCCCCTTGCTCCAGGCCAGGGGCTCATCCCCTCCTTCTCCCCCAGGCAGATGAGCAATGGGTTTCTGGCTATTTGGTCTTGCAAATCACACTTCAAAGACACGTTCCAGCCCGCTGGGCTAATGACCAAACCCCTGTGCTCGAGCCCCCTCTGCTCCATTCCACACGCTGGACTCTCACAGTGGTCTCAGTCTGGTTTAAACTTTAACACTTAAGACCTAAAAGCTCTTCTGCTGCTTAGTCCCCTGTATAATTTGTACTGGGGTTCTTACTAGAGGAACAAAAGACCATTAACAGTTTCATGCAACTCAAGACAATGCACTGGCTATATCTGCAACCTGTTCTATACAATTCTGCTTCCTCATTAAAAATCTCAAACCAACCACTGATTACATCCCACTGGCTTTAATAAGCGTTGGGAACTATTGTTCTCGCCCACAGCAGCTGTAGCTGCCCCTTACAATGGTCTCGACTTCTCGCACTGGCCGCATGGCGATAGTCTTACTGCTCAGCCCCCTTCCCTCCAAATGCAGCTAATAAATAAACAGTTTTTGTAGGGCTTTGTGCCCTGGTGTTTCAGGCTTCCAGCATTGTGGCAAGACTGAGAGAAGTTTAAGGTGAAGAACTGAGGGGTGGGGGGGTCATTGCTATTGAGTATTAACATCGCGCGAGTGCCTGGCAGCACATCAGGGGGACACGGCCCGGGGTCCGCAGCCAAAATGCAGGCAGCTGGAGAGCGGAACGATTAGTCCCACTTTTAGAGCCAGGGAGCTAAAACAAAGAGGCATTGAGTGATTTGGGTCACCCAGGGGAGCCTGAACAAACGCCAGCGCCGTGCCCAGATGCGGCCGAGTGGCAGGTTCGGCTGCCCCCCATCCCTGCTGCCCAGGTCACCACCGCCCTGGGAACTGGGAAGAGGGAGACCTGAGCTCGGGATCGCCAGCTCTGCCGCAGGCAGGGCCGGGCTCGTGCTCCGCTGTTCCCAGCGCTGATAGCCGACGACCGCAGCCTGGCTGCGTTGCGCTGGCAGGGGGTGCAGAGCACGGCTCCGCGTTTGGGCTGTGCAACATGAGCGGTCTCCCACCTGGAACCAGCCCCGAAACCAGAGGAGATCCTGTGGTCCCCATTGTCCTTCAGACACAGGTGCTGTGGCCCCGAGCCGGGATGCGAGGAGATAAAACACTCGCTGGGGAGCCCAGGTGAGAGCCAGGGCAGGAGGGGAGCTGCCGCCTGTGCCGCAGAGCGGCCTCCTGCTGCGGGGCCACGCTGCCCAGCACCGCGCTCCTCGAGGCTGCAAGGAGAAGGCAGATTGCACAGTGAGAAATACAATATAAATGCTCTTCCTCTGGAAAATTACTAAGAAAAAGTTTGTTCCTCATCTGCAATTTAACTTTATATTTCAATCTTTAATCTACAGCTTTTAGTTATGCTTGCGGCCAGCTCAAAAAATGGAAATAGCTGAACTTTTCAGACATGAAGATAATAAATTCACAAAGCAGAGATTAGAGGTTTAGGGATTCATTCTCAATTCTCCTTGATTTGATATGAGGAAAGAACTTGAAAGAAAAAAAAAAAGACCTTTTCAAACTCCTTCGCTTGTTAGAGACATTCAGGGAGCTTCACATCCTTGTCTTCTCCTGAGGACTTGTAGGTATTTATAGTTACTTCAGATTTAGTCTCATCCCAGGCACGTACCCTTAGCTAATTCCTGCTCATCAGGTTTTCTAAAAAGGAGGGTTTTTTTCTTTCCCCTGTCACTGAGGGATGAAGGCTATTCGAAGCCATTTGATCTTGTGAGGCTCTTCCCTGTCCTGCAGCAGTCAGCCCTCATCGTGTTTGGGAAGCTGCTCCGGGAGCCCTTAGCTGGATCCATCCTGCCCCTGCCCGTGCCCCGGTCGCTGCTGGAGCAGCCATGGGCTGGAGAGCCACACTCAGCACGGTGGGGGCCAGCCCGGCACAGAGCCCGTCTGCAGGGGATGGACGCGATCCTCCAGCCATGACAGTGCTGCTGGTTTGCGCCCGACAAAGGCTGCGTCCGTCTGTCTGCTCAGTTCAGCTCCTGGTGCTGAACCAAGAAACGATGCCCTGACAGGCTTTCCCATTAGGTACCTATACACTGGGGGGGCAGACAGACACGGACTGACCCTGGTCCCTGTCCAACTGCATGAAGATCCCACTGCCTCAGCTCAATACTTCTATTATTTTTTTATATCTCCATATGCATATAGGAGCAGCTGTGATTTTCCCATAGGACTTGCAGCTGGTACAAATTCAACACACTTTAAAAGGGGGATTATTTTGCCTCCAATGCCTCAACTCAGTAAGAAAAAATAAATAAAAAAAAAACCAAACAAAACCCAGCAAATCAACCTGGAAGAGAAAGCTCAACAGTTTTGCCACCTCACCTCCACTCGGCACTCACAGCCACAGCCATTCACTGCCCTTAGGGTGAATGCCTGGGACAGAAACCGGGAGAAAATTCCCCAAATATCATCCACAAAATGGAATTTAAAAGAATAAAAGGGGGCAACATCAACTGTCACAGAGACTCTAAACTGTCCCAAGTTGGATGTTTTCATCGGTATCCACCTGAGGAAGAGATATTTTATGACATCTCCCATGCTGCAATAATCCCTTAGGAAAAGCATCTGAGACCCAGGCACGTGGACAACGACATTTTTCATCGTCAGCCTGCCCAGTCTTCCCAGCTCGGTCCCAGCTCGGTCCCAGCTCATGCCACCGCTCCATCCTCTTTGATGGACCTCACTCCTGTGATGGACCTCACCCCTTGGCGTTTTTCTGCACATCTTTTCTTTTAGTTTGCCTTACTGGTGACTCATTTTACCTTTAATATGTTTTGGCAGGACTGAGGTATTTATTTTAACAAAGTAGTAAAAATAGTTTTGAGCATGTTAGCAATCTGTGCAGTTCTTGTCAAGTCACTGCTTTTTTAATGCAGTGGCTTGGATTGACCTGACTTAGCTCTAAGCATACACAATCAATCAAGATCAAACTTTACACCGTATACAATTTCCTCATTTTTAATAACTTGCACAGTGAAATATTTTGCCGGTTCTGACATGTCACAGGCTCACACTGAAAGGCGCTGGCTTGTTTAGCTTTCTCTAAGCCATTACAACATTTTCATTTTACTCTTCTCTTCATAGAAGTCAACTGGACATGTAAGAGGTCGGAGTGGATTTTGATAACATATGACAACGGCGAGTGGTTTTTAAGATACAAAACCTCTGACTACAGAAAACTCCTGAAATACCTCCCAATGGTCACTGTTTCCTTCATTTTTTTATTTCCTATGGGATTTGAGATTCCCATCGTCCTGTCCCACCTTGAGACCTGAACATTGATTTCCTTTTAGGATATCGATCTCGTCTGAATGCTCGTAACAAAATACACATTCTGGCTTAGTTACTCATGCATTGCTGTTCACTTATAAGCAGACCAAATTCTGCAAAGTCACTGGTAGAATGACTTTGGCAGTCATCTCCATGACCAGCATCGTGCCAATGAAAGCTTTTATGGGAACGCAATTGTATTACAGGCTAAAATACCGCCAGTCCAGGTTTTAAGAGCCACGTTTGATTCTTTAACCAGGTACATTTTCCTTCCACCAGAGATTTACAGCCTACATACTACATTACTTCTCAAATCTGTTTTTAATTGAAGTTGGTTTTGTAATGCAGCTACATGTGCGTTATTTGATAAATGTGAATCGTAGTAAATGCCCTTAAGCCAACTCTTTAAAAGTAGAGAGTTTTATAAATGTGCTTCATAAATAGCAATATTTTCTAATTTCATAGAACAACAAGAACAAATCACCAGCTTCTTTCAGAGATAGATTAGTTCCCTGTAGACAATACATAGATCCTAACAGATTTCCATCTATTTTCGGGACTTTCAAAGAACAGCTATTACCATTCAATTATCGTGCTTCATTAAACAACTTAAAACCTGTATATTGCATGCCTTTAGTTAAAAAAATGTTCAGTAACCTTGTTTATGACATGAACGTAGTGTTCGTTCGGAGAAATCTGGCAGAGCAAGCATGCAGCTGCACAGCATTGCTACAGCCCTGCGCTGCTGGGCAACTCCGAGGGGAAATTGCCGCAGCCCATGTCCCCGGGCAGCCAGCACCTGTCCTCGCCCGGCTCTCGGGGACCGGCACGCCACACTGCAGGGAGGGATGGGGACATCTCCAGGTGACACCACGCTGTCCCCTGTGCAAGTACCTAGCTACAGCTGACCAGGGGAAAAACCCCAACCGCTGCCCATCGCTGCCCGCCGCCTCCTGGCGCTGGAGCAGCCAGAGCACCAGGCTGCCCACCGGGAGCTGCAAACCATCTTCAGAACATGATGTTTGTCAGGTGCTTCATCAGGGAAATATAAATATCCTTCCTCTGCCGGCGAGCAGGCAGCCTCTGACATTACAGCCGACCGCGACGAGTGCCGGACTCCTGCAGATCTCAGGGTGACACTGAATTTTACTATGAAACATGAGGCACTGTGTAAAACTTAATTACCCCTGTGTGCTGTAAAGCCAGGGACTAATCTTCAGTCACTGTCAGCAGCACAGCTCAGCAACGTCTCTCCTGGACAAAAAGACGATGGTAACATTTAGTTTCCCCCATTCTCCCCCTCTCCCCCCAGCCCATCTCTGGCGCGTCTCACCGTTACCCAGCTGCTCCTCGGGGAGAGGCCCTTGCTGCTTGGTGAGGACCTGCTGCCACCGCCCGTGATGCTCAAGGTTTTACCTGAAATCACAAAGGAAAATTGAGAGACAGCCAAGAAGCGGACCCATGACTTCTGAGTCTGACTCCAAAGCCCTGATTAAAGGTCACCTCACACTTCTGTTTAGGGGTTATTAGTTTTTGTATTTGTACAGTCCTTCACAAGCGTTACAAGCGATGAGCAATGACAGCTCATGTATATGTGTCCGCGTACACACACACACATATATATATACACCCTTATATCTGAATGCTATGCCAAAGAAATTATGTTTCACATCATTTCTAGTGTCATCTTTGATTAATTTGCATCTCTTTTCTCATTATGGCTCATCCCTCATTTCAAAGGTGTCCTTCAACCAGGACACTGGGAGAGGGCCGAGAAGTGAAAAACAACACGGAATAATCTAAAGGTAGAGTCTAGGAAAGCCTTTCTGACAGTTGCACTTCTGGCTTAACACTCCCATCCCCAGATCACTTCTTCCCATGTGTGATTTCTTCTTGAGCAAATTAGCTTTCCCCAGAACTGATTCATTGCATCCGAATGGCCATAGATTCCCTCTTACATCTTATTAATCAAAGAATAAAGGAGTGAATGCATATGTCTGAGAATAATAATGGGGCATTTGACAGCTAAATGGAGCCACAATATGCAGAAATATAAACATCCACGCACAATTTATCCGCTTTCTCCCCCCCCACTCCCCTCAGTGCAATGTGTCTGGGTGACTCCATGTCTGAAGGTTAAGCGAGTCCTTTATCGTTCAGAGTTCAGGCACCAGAACCAAAGTGGCTATAAAACGGCTGCAGGGGAAGGTCCCCAGAACCACGGTCCCTCGGCTCTCCCGCGCAGAGAACGACCGTTCTGCCGGATTACTGGAGAATACCCTCTGCCATCATGGCTGTAAATCACAGCCAGAACTTGCTACCATATCGCTCTGAATATAGTCTGAAAACATCATAAACAGAACTCATCTGGGGAGATATTTCATCTTAAGACTTGATGACAAGGTCAGCGGTGCTTAAACGCGTCCTTCAGCTCAAGGTCGGCCCTTTCTGCACATTCTATTTTAAGACCTACACGATGCCGACCTCCGTACTCCATTCACATGCCCTTGAAACGCCGCCCTGAGACCCGCTGGATTCGTGTCTCACCTTGAAATCCTACTTTGTAATACAGCCGATACATCGGCAGGAGAGGCCGGCGTTCTGCTGCGCTACGGGGAGCTCGTTGGCAATCTTTGACCCTGTGTCGAATCCAAGCAGATTTCTTTTCTGTAGAACATCCTATAATGGGTCATCATCTGGAAATCCCACAGAAGGATACTGCTGACCTGGGCATCGGTCCTTGAAGTCTGCAGTCCAGCTGACAGCTCTTATAACACATTAGAAGTATATTTTAAAACAAGGTCGGTCAGTCGGTGTGCTATACCACACCTATTCTGTAAATGGAAAATCAATGTACACAAAGCTGCTCGATTTCCTGCAAGACGTGCCTCAACTGCAACATCTGAAAAACCCAGCACCACCACCAAGCATTGACAAGGTTATCTCACTTTGGTTGGAAAATGGTTTTCCGCACCAAACGGATGTTTGCTGCACAGAAATCACACTTGAAAAGGAGTAGTCCGAGATACAAGATAGACAAGAAAAACAAAAAGATGCGGCGGTCCCAGATATTTCCTTTTAAATGTTAGCGAGCCTCTGCTTGGCAAAGGCTGAGGAGCAGAGCCCTGGGAGCTCCCCTGCGCAGAGGCCTCGGCTGGGGGCCTCGGGGGGCCGTCCCTGATGCGGCAGGAACAGCGCTTCACAGCCAGTGCTTCTTAATTCTTCTAGCGCATGTGGCAAATAAGAATAATTATATATAAAATTATATGACTCAGGCTAGTTAATTATCAAAGGGAAAAACCAGAACAATGCACAACATTTCCCAAGATTGCCGAAAGCCTTTTAAACCAGGCTGCCTTTCAACAGCAGTTGTCAGCTTCTAATTAAACCCAACTCCAAGCAGTTTCGCTGAAATGGAGCCAGTAACACAAATCTAATAGGATGTCTTTTGTTGAGACCGCGCGAGTAAACAGTTTGGATCCCGTTACAAAAGCTGCCTTTTGCCGACTGGCAGCAAACCTTGCTTTCTGACTAAGATGTGTGTTCGTGGTGAACTGAATATGGAACTGGCTTGTGCCACATTTCTCTTTTTCCCCCATATATATATTTGCAATACATGAAATAAACTTACACCAACAGGAGACCCTCCAAGAGGACCGGTTGAAAAGAACATCCTTCTTTTTGGTTCAAAATCTGTTCTGCGTCTTTTTGGTCAAAAAGACATTCTGCAATTAAAATTTTCATCAGAAATGGAACATTGTTTCCAGCTTTGCAGATGGTGAGAAGGAAAAAACTGTTGTCGCTCGGTGGCATAGGTGGTTGCTTGGAAAACGAGCGCTTGCCTTCAAGCATGCAGGAAGCCTGAGTGTCTCATTGTACAACATGGAAACAGTTTGTTCTTCGCCTAATACAAAATTAAACATTATGAAATTCACTGAGTGATATGTTTTGTCCCATGAGAGATTAGCTTCAGAAATACAGAGACAGAAAAATCCTCATCTTTCATTATCATGCCAGTTTTTAAACAGCTGGGAAATACTGCTTCTTCCCTCAAATGAGCAGACTAGACAAAAACAATGTTCTACCTCCACCTCCCCCCAACAACAACACTTTTCCCATGGAAATTTTCCATTTAAATTAAATTTCTTCTTTATTACCACCCTCTTTTTTTAAAAAATTTTTCTGGCACATCTTTTCTTGCTATTAACCTTTTTCCCCCCTACATATCTATTTTTCATTTTCTTCTATTGCCAAGAGCAACAACACATATCCATGTGCATGTGCTGGGGGAAAGAGGGATGAGGAAAGGAGAAGAAACAGGAGAGAAAAGAATAGAAAGAGAGAAAGGGTGGAAAAAAATCATCTGATGAAGAGCAATTGCTGGAAAGACCAGCTAAACTGATTGACAAGTCGCTCTCAGGAAAACAAAAAGTTTTGCTGTTTTGCTGTGAACCGAGATGAAGTCCTTGGTCCTTTCTCCTCCCCCAAGCGTAAGGGGGGTTAATCCCTTGCTGCTCGTTAAAGCCACTGCACTGCGTTAAGAACTTTTTTACAGTGAACAAAACGAGCAGAAATAAGTCATTTCTGGTTCCTAATCCACTCTCAAGCTACTTTTACTGCCAGCTTTTCGTGTGCCGTACAGAGAAAAGGGAGAAGCAACCGCTAACGGCACGCTGGGTCTGCAAGCTCCCAAGGATCAAGAGCGTTACGCTATAGGAGGCTACTGAAAGGGAGACTTTGATTTATGTATTTCACTGATATCTTTCCATGCTTGCATTTGCATTTACAATCCAATGAAAAATTTATGACTGTTAAACTTATCCTGTATGTCATAATTAAACACAAACAATCATTTCCAAATAACTGTTTACCATATTGCATATTCAGTTGTGCAATTAATCTCAATGACTCTTTCTCCTTGTAAATAAATATAGGCGGCAACGTATTCTGCCATAATGCACTCGCAACTGCATCCAGCGGAAGATGAAGAGTCGATCTGACATTTCAAGAGAGCGCAGTTACCTGCTTAATAAATAGATTGGAAACCCTGTCATTTTCAAATAGATACCTTGTTCTCCTGCTAACTATTCGTTCTGAGGAAAGCCTCCCAGAGAGATTTATAGGACAAGTGCTGTTTAAACATTAATCTTAATGCGGAGGAAGAGGGAGCGGGCTGCTCTCAGAGCTTTGCCAAGGGATCTGAGACCTGAGGGGGACACGTGCGAGCCGGCCCCCAGCGCTGCCGCCAGCGATGGCTCCACGGCCAGAACCTGCGTGACGGCGAGCGGCGGGGCAGCCGGGGCTCCGGGGGAGGCCAGCGTCCGCAGAGGCACCGGCAGGGACCTCCTCACCCGTGACCGGCTCTAACAACAAGCGGGCAAAGAGATGTGTTGGGAAAGCTCCAGCGAGACCCGGCAGTGGAAAGAGGCCTCGGCATAACGAAGGTAAACTCCTGCAAACAGACCTGTCTCTGGCTGTACCTGTCCTTGCCAGCCCAGCTGGGCTTTGCTGGCAGAGGCTGGGGTTGCCAGCAAGGAATGGCCTCGCTGCCGGTGCAAACCAGGGATGATGCTGCCGCTCGCTGAGAAGCCGGTCCACGCTGAGTCAGTGGCACTGTAAGCAGAGTATCGTTAGGATTCATCAGCAGCCTGTTTCCTTTCAGGCATAAAAAATGAAATAGCGATCTGCTGATGGGTTGTGATTGGTAGATGGCTTCACATGAAACAGCATTTGTCCTGAGAACAAGGTGAATAAAAGACTTAATGGAGTTCAGCGATGCAATACAAATAACGGTGTCCCTTTACATTACCGACAACACACACTACGCTCTCTCCGGATCCCTGTTCTCTTGAATACTCCACTAGGAAGCTTTTTGTAAATAGGATGTCTCACTTAATGTCCTCTCCCAAACATCATATTAATCACCCTTTAAGAATGCATAGTCTCAGGGAATAAGGACTGCACCGGGTGTGAGGAAGACATCGCTCCTAATTTTAGCTCTGCGTTGACTTTCCGCAAGCCTGTGCCGTTTTCCCACGGCTGAAGCTAACACTGTAGCACCTCTCTGTCGCAGATGTCCGTGGAGATGCCACCCAGGAGGGCAGTTACCACGCGTGCAGGAGAGCCGGTATCACCACCAGCACCGCTGCCCCGGGGCATTGGCCCTGTACAGCTCCTGCAGACAAGGGGCCATGAGCGGCTGTAAAGCGCAGGAGGGGATGGAGGGGACCTCTTCTCCCGACCCCTGAGCTCTGCAGCCTCTGTGAGCAGGTATAAAGGAGGCTGAAGGGTACTTGATAGCTCAAGAGACTGCTAATTGGCTATGAATGATTTCTCCTCTAGATTGCGGGTTTATATTGTCCCCAGGTTGGTGCTAGTGACTGGAAGCTATTTCCACCCAGAGACCTATGTGGAGTGAATGATTGTCCCAAGCTGGGTCCTAGCAGACTGGTTCCCGTTACTGCTTATGCAGAGAAGGAAACAGCTGGAAGTGCAACGGCAGAAGAATTAACCATCCCCTGCCACGCTCTGCCAGCGGGATCAAACGCGTTCCATGCAGCAGGGGTGGTGGAGGACGCTTGCAATGTTATCGTGCATGCTCGTCTCTTGCAATGGCCAGAAGATTTCAGCTCGCCAGCTTTCATAGGCACCAAATTCCCTCCTGAAATCAAGTTCTTTAGAAGTATTTAATTTGCATATGTTAATTTTTGCGTTAGCACTATCAGTCCCGTATTCACAGTTGCTTATTTTCAGGGTGTTTACCCAAGCTTTGCTGTAAACACGTTTTCACAGGTCAAAAGCAAAGCATGAAAATCACCAAAAATATTTGTTCCATGAAGATTTTCAGTTCCACAGTAAATTCAATGAGGGAAAACAACAGTTTGAGAGAAACAGAAGTTGCAGCAAGGGACTTGTTCTGAGGACCCTTGCTGCCCCACAGGAGAGCTGCCCCTCTTCGCCGGTCGTGCAAAGGGCACAGCTTTGTACCGGTGAAGTCACCAAGCACCGTGCAGGCGTTTGCTGGGGATGGAGACCCAGCCCTGGCCAAGGGCAGCAAAGAGCCCCTGCAGACATGCTGCCCCGGGGGGGGACGCAGCCATGGGGGGCTGCCAGAGCACGTACACCCCCCAGCAGAAAGGGGTGAAAGAGGGGCATGGCCAGGGGGTCTCCCCACGCCATTCACGCTGCCGGTTCAGGGGAAGGCTCCAGCGCAAGGGTTGGCTGCTGCGGGCACCGAAGCAGGGAGCACGCTCTCCTGATTGTTGAACAACATCCTAAAAAAATGACCTCTGACAGCCAGCAACGATGTGCATCCGCCACCCGCCGAGAAAACACGGTGGCACAGGGACGCTTGCCACGGCCATCGCACATACGCATCCTGCTAAGACAGAAATAGCAGCACACAAAGGCCAGGCGCTGAACGGCTGCCCAAATTCAGTAGCAAACAACACCCAGGTATTTTAAATGACCCCAGAGCAGTTTGCCTTAACTTTCAGCTGGGATCCGTGTCAGGCCTGGGCAGGAGGTCATACACGAGGCGGAAAGCTGCAGGGAAGAAAAAGGCTCCTGAGAAGCACGGTAACTCTCTCTCTGGATTGCACAGATTTAAAGTGCTCCCACTGGGGACTCAAAATTGTGTCAAACAAATGCAACTTATTGTCTCTTTCCCCGTCTTGCAGTCCCTAACAAAGTTGTTTTCATTATCTGGGAAACCCCTGGTGAAGTGTTAGCATCTTAAGTAACCCTTGTAAGTGGAACCAAATTAGGAAAGCGAGCAGACAATACAGGCAGAGAAAACAGATTTCATTTTCTATATATCAGTTTCTATTAGTTTCAAAGATAGGTCTCTGTGACACCCACTGTTTGTCCACGGTCAGAGTGCATTCAACAAATTGAAATTGAAATGTGTGTGCTGATGAGACTGATGCTGTTATTAGATCTAACTATCTATCACCAGCTGAGTGAAGTATAATGCAATTCATTAGGTATCTGTCCTATAGACGTTTCATGCTGTAAGCAAACTAGAAACAAAGCTCTCTGCAACAATTATTTGCTTTACAAGCAGCTTACGGGGAGTACCTCCAATGCGCATACAGGTTATATTTTTTTATTTTTCAGAATTCCTCCTGCTGCTGGAAAGGTTTCCTCCTGCCCTGCTCCTCCACGTGCTTGTGCAAAACCCCTTCACCCAACTCTTTTCCAGCATCTGCAATGCATCTCTGGGTAAACTGCTTAAAAATTACGGTAGCAGTTTGCCCACCCCTCGTTGCAGCTGGATGTGGTGCTCAGGCCACCCTCTGCATCTCACCATCGACTCCTCCATGGAGAAGCAGTCCCAGGGATGGAGGCTGCAGATTCTGTGCCTGCCTGCCGCTTTCCATTGCCATTCGGTCACCCGGGGACCCTACGAGAGGGTACAGCTGCCACCGCAACGGTTCCCTTCTGCCCATCACCTACCTGCCTTGGCAAGGGAGAGGGCACTGGGGGGCTTCTCTCCAACCACCCCTCACAGCTACAGACGAAGGATGGTCAGAGGATGACAGGGAAGAAAATTTACCTTCTAATTGCTAACAAACATCATCTTTCCTTGCTAGCATGTAAACAAGGAGATTTGGCTCTCCTGCTGCATTAATGCAACTTGTGAAAACTAACTTGTAAGGCTGGATCTTTTTTTCAGGGTAAGCCAATGTTCCAATTATCAGTAAATTGCTAGCACTTGGAACGACGCTGCATATTAATTCAAAGCAAGTGAATGTTCATTGAATTACCCAGAACAGTAAATAGCTCTTTGTGGGGTGTGTAAATAATCCCAGGGTACCTAGGAAACTGGGAAAAGAGATTTTAAAAACTAATTTGCCTGGGCAGAGTAAAAATTTTAAAGGAAATCAGTAAAAGAAGGGATTATCAATGAGATGGTTGTTTTGATTATTATGAGCTGGGTCGTGTATTTGTGATTAGAAAAAGCAGCCCCGCGCTGCCCGTCCCACCGGCACCGCAGGAAGGCAGCCCCTCTCCTCGGTGGTGATCTCTTTTGCATTTGGCAGAGGATGAACCCACCGCACGGAGACTTTCCTCGGCCGGGGGGAGGACGGGCAGCCCCAGCCCCGGGCTCCCCGTGGCAGAAGAGCAGCAGAGTAAATGCTGCGGTGAAGCAGAAGGTGATTCGTGGGTCACCATACTTTCCCCACAAAGACCAAACTCTACTGTCCCTCCAGCTCGGTGGCCATTAGAACTGCTAACAAACTGAGGGTTTAATAAATGCACATGGCTTCAGGGTTTTTTCCACAATTTTTTTTTCTTTTTTAATTCAGCTCCCTCATCACTGAGCTAATGCACTAATGGACACTTACCATTACCTAACTTCCGACCTAATGGGCACAGCAAATAAGTGAAAGGCTCATAAAATCAAATTTACTGAGCATCATTCCTTTTGCTGTCCATTAACTGAAACTATTTATTAGGTTAAACAGATCTAGGGTATGGAGTTATATTCATCTTGCATTAATGCTGTAACACGGCTACGTTAGGATCCCAGAAGCTCTTGCAATCGCAGGGAAGAAGGGAGGGTTGCTCTGGTGGCACTCACCAGCCCACGGGCTGATGGACACAGGGACTGGCATTGCCAGCATTGCCTCCGGGAGCAGCCGTCCCGCACCCCCTCGGCCACAGCCACGTGTGCCCCCATGCCAGCGGGACTGAGGAGTGCGTGATGAATGTAACCTTGTTCTCCACTCTCAACTCCCTGCCTTCCCTTCTTTTCCAGTACTTCTCCAGTGAATAACCTCCCCGCAGCTCATTTCTTCCCCCAGCTCACCATCTGGGACCCGTCTGAGGAGTCCTTGAACACTGACATTCACTGTGCTGCCGTCCTCCTCCTCCCCACTGCGAAGCTCTCCCCGCAGTCTCGGTCACCGCACAAGTGAAACCCTCCGGGCAGCCAGCGCCAGAGCTCATTCCCCACCCTCTATGGGGTCCAACGCTGAAAGCACTCAAAATAAAACCAATCCATTTACCTTTGTAACCCAAGTACATTTGGCCTGACTCACCGCTGTCCCGCTGTGTGCGCCATCGTTTTGCTACCCTGACGGGGATGCTGCTACTCAGAGCGAGCATCCACCCACGCGGTCCCGTAGTGACGCTGCTGAGCACAGAGGTAACGTGCCAGGAGCAATCAGACTTGCACACACAGAGCTGGAGATACATCTGTGCGTCTCTCTCTATAGATCTATCGATCTATCTATGGCAGGGTCTGGTATAATGTATGATGAAAACGAGTCGAAAGAGATTAGCACCAATGATGCCTTCTGTTTTCTATCAAAAGACAGAAGCTCAGTTTATGTTCTGGCATTCAGTTCTTTGTAGAAATATAAAGAGCGTTTCAATTTAATCAGCTTTCTGAATAGCAAAGAACAATCTGCTGCCCTTAATGGGTAATATCTTCTGCCATCAAGGCTGCCTTTAGGATTTCACCGTCTTCCATAAAGAACAGTTTTACTGGATTATCAATGAAAAGAACGGCCGTAACAAAAGATGGGTTGATAGCAATTTTTTTCTCCAAGTCTGGCAAATTCCTTTCACCGAGGCAATCACTTACACTAAGTCCATGTGCCTTTGCTAAGTTCCTAAAGAAACTGTGGAGCTTCATCCCCCCGGGGGGCTGGGTCTGGCTGTGCCTCTCACCTCGCCATCAGCCCCCGTGGGAGGCCCGGGGCAGAGGTACGGGGGGCTCTCCCCTTCGCTGCCCTGCGGAGTCCCGAGCAGCCGCCTTAATTGCCCACCCTGGAAATTGCACGTTGTGACTGGAAAGCACGCACAACTTTTCTTCACGTGCCATTTATGCGTGATGCAAGGTCCAGCAAACCATAGATGGGACCACTGAGTCCAGCAGCCTGAATCACGGGCGAATGCATTTTAGATGTTTAGCGCAGAGACAGACTGGAGAACACCCACTGACACATCCCCAGGCCATAAAGCATCCCAGAGGCTCTCTAGCAAAGAGCGGGCACAAGAGCAAGAGGCAAAACACCATAAAAATGATGCAATGCTATAGGAAGGATGCAGGAAAGTTCACGACCGGGGGGGCCCTGAGCTGGAAGATAATTTGTTACATGAAAATACCGGATAGTGCTGGAAGGCAGAGCGCTTGCTCCTGACGGCATTTTTTGGAGCAGGAGTGGTGCCCTGACCAGCCCCAGCCCCATGAGCTTTCTTCCTCAAGAAGAAAGCCTCCATTACTCATCCGAGCAAGGCATGGTGAAGCTCCAGTCAACTGATAGCTGCAATATTCCCGGGAACGGAAAAGTGCTGTTAACCTTAATGACAGTGTCTGGTTTATAAATACCCAAAACAGAGATAGATTAGATGAACTTTGAAAACTTTCGTATATATATTTTAAGAGATCTTGCTTGCTAAGCTATTTTTTTTCTTTTCTAAACTCCCAGGGCCCTAGTAAAGTCAGTCAATAGGCCATTACAATCATTTGGGGAACAGTAAAGCTTTGAAAAATAGCATTTGCACTGTGGATTTATAGAAACCATTTGAACTACAGCAAGCCTTGAAGATAACTCTGAAACATATTTTGATTTCTCAATAATTTCTTGAGAATCATTAAAAGAAATGAAAACTCTGCACCCTGGACAGACACGGGCTGGGAAAGCACTGCGAGGAGGCAAAAAAATATTGTCAATACTTAAGAAAGTAAATAAGGACTGTCCCAAAAGAACTGGCTCACTCAGCAGGAGAGGGGCAGCTGGAGCGCTCACATTGCCATCCTCATAACGCTATCTGCCGACCGAGATGCCCGCACACCTGACGGAGAGCTGGCAGTGCCCGGGGGCAGAGCCCGGTGCCACAGGCAGGGGCAGCCGGGCAGGGCGGGCAGCACCGCCCCGGCTGCGGCACCTCGACACAGACCCTCGCCCCGCGCCTTTCGGGGTGCTGCAGGTCCCCGCCGCGGGACCATCGGCGCTGCTGCGGCCACAGATGAGGTGCTGCCGCCCCAACCAGTGGTGGCTTCCTGCTTGAAATGGGTGTTCAGTCCCCAGAAACCTTCCCCAACCCTCCTGTTTCTGCTGTATAAAAGCCATCTCAGCCCCTTCCAGCCGAGGGGGCTGCCCTCCCTAGCAAAAGGGAGGCTCAAGCCACGCTTTGCCGGGCGGTTTGGTGTGCACGTATGGATGCCGAGTTACGAGCGGGTCGGGGACAGCATCGCCCGCTGCCGCGCACACGCCGTCTGCAGGTCTGCACGCGAGCCGAGGCTGTCCGCGCCTGCTGGAGCCGAGGGCTCTCAACAGAATTTGAGGATTTAGTTTTTGCATGTCAAACTCCTGCTTCGTAGCATTCATTTAATTGTTACTGTGGGCTCTGTAACACAACATCAGGGGGATGGCATTAATCTCCGTGTACGGGACGATGCTGGCTAGGGATTGGAGTTGTTCTGATGTGGGATGGACTGTGGGGTCCCTCCCGTCTCCTTCCTCTTACCAATCAGTCTATTTGACTATTTTCTAAAACAAAAATGAAAGCAGCAGCTCTCGTTACATCTCAGTAATGACATTTCAGGCTTAAAAACAGTGCTGTACCCACAGTTCACGATGAATCAAATAGACTCTTTTATGTCTCCTGACCTACTTCTCAGATCCTTTATAGTATCTGCTTAAGATAAAACCCTTGCTAGGGATTAAAGCATTCATGGCAAACGTCCAAAGGTCAGGAAAGGCCACACTGGAACCACAAACTAAGAAAACTGCTCTTGACAACTTCAATGTTGCATTTTACCTCCAAGATAAGAAGAAAAATGTTTTAAAACTGGGAATTATCTTACATACCAGTGGGAAGAGCTGGAATCTCCTGTCGAAGAGCAGTGGCATTCAGAGCAGAAACCACCGTCTAAACGTACCCTCCTTCCTGTAAGTTGAGAAGGCGGCATCAATAGAAATCAGGATCTATTTTTGCTCTTAAATCACTTGCTTTCCTTCAGTAGTTAGGCTGTAAACAGGAATTAAGTTGGAAAGGATTTGAAGCCATTAAAAAATTAAATGCCTGGTTTTCCAGCTATCAGCTGCAGCTTAATTTGGTCTGCAGCACAGGTGCCACTTTGCAGTGGAGTAGCAAATGCATCGGTAACACTTTTGAAGCGCTCCCAGCCAGGCAGAAGAGCCAGCCTGGTTCTGAAGGCCACAGCGGTATCAGCCCTGCACGGCAGCACAGAGCTGTTACAGCACAGGGATCTGCAACCCCTTTTCTGCTGCTTCTCAGCGTAGTATTTTCTGTTCTCACCCTTTGGGGCCAAGCAGCTGATCGCAACCTGTGAGGTGCAGGTCCTGTCTCCGGCAGCACGTTCTGCTGCACAGGGCAAAATCCTGGGGAGCTTCCTGACCGTGTGATGCTGAGTTAGGACAGCAGAGAGGCTGCAGCCGTGCTTGCAGCCAGCACAACCCCGGCTGGTGGGTGCTGGTACGGCCACTTGTGCTCCTCGGCAACAGCTACCCCTCCCTGTGCCATGCCCTGCCACCCTGCTCGGAGCCGCGGACCATGAACCAACCCTTGGAGAAGACAACAATGATGCACAGGTTGTTTTCACCCTTGAGATGCTCTGTGCAACACGTGAGAATGGATTCTGAATGAAGTGCCGATGCCGTGCACCCGGCCAGGCTCCCTCCCGACATGCGCTCCATCCTAACAGGTCAAAAAGGAAAGCAACACATGCACAAAGTGCCATCCATGCAAGGAGCTCAAAGCTCACTGTAAACATTCATCAAGCAGATGTACATCATCATTGCCAGGATGAAGCCTCAGTCAGAAATTCCCCCCAGGTCCCCGTCGTGGGGAGGGAGGGTGTAAGAGCTCCCTTGCGGCACAGCTGCGCTGCACGGTGGGAGCAGGAGCTGCCCCGCTGTGCAGGGGGAGATGCCAACAGCCCACGGGGCACAGGGCCACTCCACACTGAATCCGGCACAGAGAGCTGATGACCACAGCGCCGGGATGCTGCTCCGAGACAGCCCCTGGAAGGGGAAGGGCTGCGCCTGGCTTGGATTAGGGCACACCGGGACGGTCAGCCTGATGAGGATGTGTTTTGTAAAGTTAGCCTAGGTCTCCCACTTGTCTTTGTACAGAGGCAAATAAATTTCAGTTGAAATTATTACATTAAAGTCTATGCACCTGGATAAATCACTGCTTACTGTTAAATTGCCATGAATTTACACCATTTAGCTATTCCGCATATCTTTCCCATATTTGTAATCTCCTTTATGGCTTTTCAGATCTCTGTGCCCTAAGAGCGGCTGGGGAACAAACTGAAACCAAGTTTGGTATCACATTGAAACTACGGCTGCCGTTATCCACCCAGCTCAACGGCGGCGTCCCGGGGCAATGCCCAAGCCCTGGCAGCAGCCAGGCCGTATCCAGCCGAGCGCACGAGCCCCCTGACAGCTGCCTAAATCTTCGTGTTGATTCCGGGTATTGCCATGCTGCAGTTTGTTACTGGGGTTAATGGTAGATAAGTGAGTAGCTAGGAGTACAATGCTAGTAGATTTTCAGTTAATTTAGCAGATTATGTCAGATGTACAGTCACAGGCTATTTAACATTCTCCTTCATTAACCTTCGTTATGACAAATTGTACCGCTGCGCACTGCACTTCAGATACATTCATCAATACCCCACGACTTGCAGTGACGCCACTGTCTTTTCACTGATGGCGACGGAAGAAAATTTCCATCGTTTCTGCTGCTTTCCAGTTGAGACTGAGTCAGGGCTCAGGAATGAAGCAGGGTCAGGCCTCTGGGAACCCTTGGGCGGTGCAGGAAAGGGGCGATTCAGAAGTCGGCACTTCGCCCTTTGGGTTGGGTCAATATTTGAACCAACGCCTGTTACTAGTGGACACCAAAGTACTTTGGAAGCCACCTTGCAGATGAGCTGAAAAATTGCTGTCCTAAATCCTGAGGGTCTTTAAGAATTTTATTATTTGTATTTAATGATGGTTTTTGTCAGAGCTGGAGGACTGTGTTGGAGTTTTACTTAAACTCTTGCCTCCTTCTGGGATGCTGAATTTCTGTCCCAGCAGGGACAGGACTTTCAGTCTGAAGCTCCTGTACTGTCAGTGAAAGAGGTGAAATTAGATATGTGATGTATGACAAATTGGTCTTATATTCCAGAGGAAGTTTCATTATTTCGATTTTCTTGTGTTCCTGAAATGAAAAACAATTCCTGTAAAAGAAGACCTCTGGAAGAGGGAAAATTTCAGTTATTTCAAAGGTTCTGTTTGAACAAAATGTAATTTCACTCGAGCCTGATCTGTGGAAAGTGTTAGAAAACTGAAACACCTGATTCTGAAAACACAAAAGTGGACTACTCCTTGAGCATCACGTAACCAGGTCTGAATGCTGCAGCCCCCCGAAGTGTTTTTTTGGTCCGAGTTCCCCCTAGAGCGCACATTTTGTTGGAAGTATGTTGCCTCAAACACTTGGAGTTACAACAATGTCATTTTCCAGTGGAAAAATTGTTGGCTGTAAGTATTCGGGCAGGCATTAGCCAAAATATCCCGGGCGGCTGTGCCCCGCTTCCCACGGCAGAGCAAAGCACTCCTATGCTCAGTAAATGGCATGGGTGTTAATAAAAGGGAAAACAGTAACATTTTCCTCTGAATCTACCGGCCTAGGGCTGGTGCTTTCCAACACTTTCCAAATAACAGTCTGAATTAAAACAAACCACACCAGCCACTGTCGGGCTGGGAGTAGAAGCAGAGTTGCAGACAGCCTAGGAAAACACGATTGATTCCTGGTGCCCGTAAATCTGGCTCTGCCCATCCCCATGGCCCCCAGCGCGTTGACAAACTTGTCTGCGAGGAGCCGAGGGGATCTGGACCCCGTTTGCCCGGGAGCGGAGGAGCAGGGCAGCCAGGACGCCCGCGGCCGGGGAACGCAGCCGGAGCGGCTCGGGGTCGCTTCCCAAGGCAGGGCGGTGCGTGGGGGTCTCTGCACCCCACCCACGGGCACACACACCCCTCGCACGGGGCACAAAACACGCTCACAGACTCTCACGCCTTTTGAAAGGCAGCGTACGCCCTCTGAGATGGACCATATCCTCGCTGCCGCGGTACAGCAATAGTTAAACGCTATATTACGTGGGAAGCCAGCCCATCCAGATCAGGGCAAATCATCCCTTATTACTTATTTATGAGAGTTAATTTCATGTGCTGGCATTTACCATACCATATGGAGGAGAGGCTGCTGGAGCCAAGCTCCTAGCAGCTTTCAGCTGCCTCTTTTTTTTTTTTTTTTGTTGTTTTAAATACTGCTGAACGTGACTGAAGCAAGGTTACTCGTATTGCTGCTTTTACTGAGAAAAATTGCTTCTTGAGAAACAGTCTAGCTAAAAATCAAAATCCTCACCTCTCTCAACGGGCAGGTTTATACCGCAGAAGAAACTGGTATGCCCTAGCAAGGATACCAGGCTACCTTGATGCAGCAGGACTTAGCAAACAGACCAGCTTTGTAGAGGCAGTTAAAAAATAATTAGATGTTCGGGTATGTACAGCCACATCTATTAATTTTAATAAGCAGCACTTCCTCCTAGTATTTGCTCATCTGATAGTAATTGATAGGGGAATAGTCTGAAGCGGTTTGCCATCAAAGCCCGTGTGTTGCATACTGGGCAACTTCGGTACCTGCTGCTTTGTCCTGTGTGACCACTGTCCCCAAGAAACCTTTCCTCAGTAGTATTTTCTGTTAAATTTGGAGTGTTTGTCCCTTTTGGGGAGCTTTTTGTAAGGGTATCAAGGCCTAGGTTTGACCAGAAACTCCTACTGTGTAAATGAAACTAGAACTGTGCACATCAGTAGACCTGCATTGCTTCAGCCAGCCAAGCTGATCTCTCTGACATACATACATACAAAAATATACATATATTTTCAGTATTTCTCCTTTTCAGATGAGGGATGTCTCCAAAGATAGTGCTGAAATAGAGTCACAGCAAAGTTGTGGCACTTCTGGTATTTACTGTATAAGAATGACATTTATGATAATAAAAATGGAGTAAGCGTTGAACAGTAACGATAGCAATAACATTTCGCCAGGGACAAAAAAAAAATTATATAACGTAATGAAAACAGAAATGGAGAAATGGCAAGAAGGGGACTGTTACAGCACGGGGAGGAGAGGAGACTGGTGTGGAGGTGGACTCGGTGAGCAACATCTCTGCTTGGGCGGAATAAGTAAGCAGCAAGAAAATAGGCACGGCTGACTCCTCGCTGGCTGGCAGCGATGGGAACCAGGAGGAATCTCCGAGCGCGTCCTCCCAGGGGCCCGAGGAGAGGGTCACAATAGTCACAGCTGCCTGGTTCCTCTCTTAGCATCCTTCTCCATCAAAGCACCAATTCCCACTCCTTTTTCCCTAAGTCTTATCAAAATCTCTTTTCTTTGGGACATTTCCATGGCTAGAGAATCCTACCCAAAACTGTTTCCTTCCTTTATGAGACACCCTTTGACTTACCTGTGAAGTGCTCTGAACACTGTAATATAAAACTGTTCTCATTACATTAAATTAAAATTTAGTAGAAGATGCACAAAGCAGAATAAACTTTCAATTAAAATATAAACACTGTTACCAAGTAAGAAAACTGGAGGGAGCTCCTAGGCTTCTTTGCATTAAAAATGCCTGAGATTTAATTTCACTGTGACATCTCCTTGGAATTACACTGCTAATTGATCAAATTTTGTCTGTCTGTTATTTAAACTTTCAATAAAACTTAGATTAATGGAAGGTGTAATCCTCCCGGGCAGAACAAATATTCCCATTGTTCATGTCAGGTATAGAATAGCAATGCCCCTACTAACAGCTTTTGCATTCAACCTGTGAACATGAAGTTAATCATAAAAGTGTAGTGATTCTTTAATTGCTTGAATGAAATTTTCTGTCTCTCATTTCTCCCTCCTGTTCTCCCCCACCCCCAGTCTCCACTAAATGCCGGTACAGACCTTTTCAGGACTGATTTGCTTTGTTCATGGTGCAAATAAAAAAAAAAAGCTTACTCTGATCTCTCAGAAGGACAGGAGCATCCCTCCCCCTGCCCTGACACCCCTGGCAGAGGGCGTTTTCTCATATATTAAAAAATGAAGCAACACAAAAATGATAAATGCCCTGCCTTGTGCAAAAAAAAAAAAAATGAGCAGGTTTTTTTAGCCCTCACCCTACCTTCCTCCTACAATTATGGGGCCAAAACTTGCGGCAGCTGAAGTCAGCTGGGTTTGACCCTTATTTGCACTCCCTGAAGGCGGCGCTGGCTCTCCAGCCTGAATCAGACCGGCCTGGGAGCAGCTCCAACCCTCCCCACCTCTCTGGAGAGGCACCCAGCCACCTCCTTTGCCCACCCCGCTCCGACAGCCATGAGCAATGCAGCAAGCACCAGGAGCTGGGCTGAAACAACACAAAAAAAGGGAAAGAGAGGAAGTTTTGCTAAGCGAGTGGAAAGTCGAGGATAACATCCAGAGGGTCTGCCCTGCGACTCCAAGAGTGCAACCACAAACCTCTGGACACCTAAGCCTCTTTCTCCAAGTCCACTCAGCACGGGGCTCTCCCAGCCACCCCAGGATGGTACAACAAGGTACGAGGTTTTATGTCAACCCAACAGCCCAGATGATTTTGCAACACTGGTCTCCTGACTCAGCAACAACTTTATAGAATCTCAGAATCATTTAGGTTGGAAAAGACCTTTAAGATCATCGAGTCCAGCCATAAACCTAACACTGCCAAGTCCACCACTAAACCATGTCCCTAAGTGCCACGTCTACCCGTCTTTTAAATCCCTCCAGGGATGGGGACTCCACCCCTTCCCTGGGCAGCCTGTGCCAGGGCCTGACAGCCCTTTTGGTGAATAAATTTTTCCTAATGTCCAATCTAAACCTCTCCTGACACAACTTGAGGCCGTTCCCTCTTGTCCTTTGTGACTTTCTAGAGCAGAGGTCCACTGCAGTAAAAATTGGACCCCATCTCTGGCATCACAGAGATAGGAGGCTGAGTCAGCAGGCGGGAGCATCCTGCTCTCCCCAGGGTGCCCAAGGAACCACCATACATCCCTCCAGCTTCTGGACTGGCCTGGGAGGCCCGAGATTCACATTAGGCTTTGTAGAAACTACTATTTAAGAGACTTTTAGTCATACAACAGTTGGACACCGCCATTCACTGAGCATCCAGCTTCCACAGACATCTGCAGGAGCTGCAGCATTAACCGAGCCCTTCGTTAGCACAGGTTCTACTTCCAGCTTTTGAGGATTTGATGATTTTCCTACACAATGTGCATGCTAACACTACATATTTTTGGATACTTCTGGAGTAAAACCATTTCTCTTTTTCAAGCTGAGTTTGCATAGATTATATAAAGCCTCGCCAAGATTCAGGATGTTTGCCAAATTGGTTATTTTAGTTTTCCATGTCAGCAAGGACTAAAATCTCTCGCATTTTTAGAAGAAACGATTGACAAGTCAAGGTGCCATCTGTGGGCTGAAGCAGTGCTTGGTCCATAAAACTTGAATCAATCTTTGACAAAGGACGCACTACATCGATGGAACAACACAAATACAGTTTGTAAATACTAATGTTAACACACCACAAAGAATTAGAGCCCTTTTTTACCGTTCTTTTTCCACTGGGAGAGCAGTATATCTGTACCAAACTGTTAATATTCACAAGAGGAGGGAATCATGCAGTATTTTTTCCTGATTTCTGCTTTTTCAACAAATTTATTATCTGCCAGACTAAGACCTTTTGTACCACACAGAATAAAGAACAAAGAGGGGCACTAACAAGAGGGAGGAAAAAGTTAGGAAGCAACATCTAGTTTGTATTCCTTCAGTGGTACTGTTTGTTGTGCAGCGCTAAATTAACTCCCATTAATTCATCGTGAAAACAAGCCTTAGAGAATAGCAAAGAACTTACAGTTTCTTCTTCTGAATTAATGTTGTGTGGTAGCACTTTATTTTAAGAATAATTAACGATAACTCAACAGTGGGAAAAAAATGTCTTTTGATACATCTGAAGTGCGTCAACGGTAGATGGCTGCTGTTGTACCTGCTGTGATTCCTATTTAAAATACAGCAAAATATTTTCATAGCTGTGATTCATCTTTTCATCCTCCTAGGCCTGTGCTGCGTTTATTGCAAACACACTTTTGGGGGAGAAAAAGGAAAAATCTGGTGTATTTGAAATAGGAATGAAAGGGTCAAGTTCAGGCACTCTGCTCACACTGAGCAACGCGTTACTGGGAGCGGGGAGGTGGGACGAGGTGGCTGACGGCGGTGCGGGCGCAAAGGCACGACGGCGGGGCAGCCAGCACGTGCAGGTACCTGGAGCGAGCAGCCGACAGTGCCCACAGCCGGACCCGGGTCCCCCGCTGCCTGCGAGAAGCCCGTGATGGATTGGGACAGGCTCACCAGCACACCCGGACAACGCCGAATGCGCAGCCACGCCAGCTCCAGCCCTCCACTCTAATGCAAGGGGCTCTCTTCACACATCGGGCAAATGTCTCTGAGGCATCTTTTTCACTAGAATGGCTGGTTCTACTGTTTCTAAATATAGTTTTTCTGATACCACTTAAAACTTAATCATATCCTCAGTGATTCATGCAGGAAGACACTTAGCTAGATGGCTGCTGAACCAAAAATAACAGGGACACAAACACAGTCAAAGAAAGTTGCTCTGTTTTTCCATTCCAGCATTTTCTCAACCAAATTACGGCTGTACCACTGGGAGACGATGCACAGAACGCACCAGTCCAGGCAACGCACTTGGGATTTGCCACCGCTGCTCATCCTACGTGGTAGATGCTTTGCAACTCACATAAGCAAGCAGCACTCAAAATCGTATGGTGGACAAGCCACAGAAAGAGGGATGCTGATCTGCAGGTCAAGTAGCAGGTCCCTGGACATCCCTCTGCCATGACAGGCAGCAGTCCTGGGACCCTGGGGAGCTCGCTCCCAGACCGCAGGCTGCAGCTCCGCTCTGCGCAGAGCCCCCACCAACCTCCGGTTTGATCCACCTAAGCTGAAACATATGGCACTGAGCTGCTCGAACTGGCTGAGACACAGCTCCGTGCTGGGGGCTTTGCAAAAATCTGCATAAATGATTTATACAGGTGAGAGGCACACACTGTCCTCATTAAAGTATCAGTGTGGCTGGAAATGAAAAAGATTCATATCTGCTGCAGAAGGCTTTCAGGGATCAATATGTTCCAACATATGTTTTAATACTTCCTAGGTTCTCACATGTGTCTCATGAGATTTCTTTATTTATCTTTTTTTCCCAAGGTTATGAAGCCAACTGTTTTCGTATGTGCTCTGAAGCAGCGACCTGCTTTTCATAATAAATCTCTTCTATAGAAGGGGAAAAGCATGAAGCTGTGCTTCTTATTCAAATAGTCCACGATAAGATTATGTTGTGCACAGAGCCTTAGCTGCTCCTGCTGCGTGCTACTGTATTTAAGTGCTAAGCACACGTTTGGGTAGATTATTCTTCCAGGAAGGGGCTAACAAGCACTTTTGCTTGCCACTGCTTTCGTTACATTTTCTCCCCCCTTTAGCTCTCCTCCTTTTTCCAGAGGATGCTGTGTTTTGATGTCTCTGTAATAAAGATCATACTGAAACTGAGAGGTGAGTTGCTGCACAGATTCATATTCAGAGTGGACAAAGCTGTCCTCTTCAATGCTGGCGGCAGAAGAGTGCAGCCCATAGAACAATATTTGATAGGAAAGAAAAACAAGGGGAAAGCGCGTGTTGGAACATGTGGGAGATGAAGACCAGCATGGCTGTGCTGGCTGAGTGGCTGGCCCAGCACCACAGACAGATTCACAGGCTGCTCTGGGATTGCTTTTGAGGCACGCACGCTTAGCAACTAATCTGACTTCTCATCAAATCAATTAATTAACAGCGAGAGCGCAAAGGTCCACTTGAAGTCAGTACATGGCAGGATGCAGTGAGCAACCTCCCTTTCTCACAGGATTCAACAGCTCAAAAATTCACTTCAGCTGCGAGCTGGTGGGTGCGCTCAGAGCCACGCTAGCGGCGAGCAGAGGAGGGCTGCAACGTCCCCGGCCCCTCCGCAGGGCTTCGGCGTGCACCACCCCGCACGGCAGCCGCCGCTCCGTCTCAGGGTCGCCGAGTTCACACTAAGCCTCTAATTGGGGATGCCTTGCTCTTCTCTTTGTTCAGTGGATATACCATCAGCTTTGTTCTGAAGCAAACCGAGGTTGTGCAAAGATCACATTTCTGTGGTACTGCAGTCTACTTGTTGGAGTCTGTCATTGTTGGGTGGGAAAGGAAGACAGAAGGTTTTTCACACCCCAGCTTTATTAGCTGCACGAAAGTACGCTGCTCTTTTCTCTAGCCATTCTTTCCCATCTCACAATAAAACTCTAGGATAGAAAAGGAGTATTGCTGGGTTCAAACCTGTGATGAAAGGCCATTATGCAAGAAATTATTGTATTCCAAAAATCATATCACAGGGGCTAAAATAAGAGTATAGAAACAACAATTGCATGAAATCCAAAACCAACAGAAAAAAAAGTCTTTGCAATTGCACTACCCTCCTCAAGACAGCCCAGACTATCCCCACATTGCACTCGTAATGCTATTTATTTGTATTCATCCTACCGTTTAACTGCCTTCAGTCAGTGTTACAGGCCTGTCATCTTCTAAGTATATAACACACAGTAAATACAAGCTTCTTACAACATAAAAGGGTAGAAAAGCCAAAGGGCAGAGGGAAGCGCACGCTACCCTGGTCCCTTTTCCCGTACCAGGAGGTGGGGAGTAGGAAGCATCTCTGCTATGCTCACTGCAGTGTGTTTCTGCACTGCCACCTTCGATACCTGTGGCCAGCCAGGACACCACGCTACGTTTGGGAAGACTCGAGTTTGCATCTCCCAGCTACCCTACAACAGACTGCATAATTATAATTGGTAACCTAAAATTCCTACCGAAGTCTTCCTTGGACAAACGGTTCTGTATCCTCTGACCTAAATGCCTTCACTGCAGTAAATACTTTCATTATGCCCCAGAGGGGGTCACACTTCGCTGCTCAATTACGTGGTTTGTGAAGCATGGTGAGTTGTTCTGAGTCAAAAAGGAAGCTTTGGAAGCATCAGCTGCTGGGAGGGCCAACCAGTTTGATTTCAGTCCAACAGCAGAAAGTGTTTGTGAGAATCAAAACATCCCACAGGTGCTGAAGCCTTATTCCCAAAGTGTGAGATTCACAGCTTGAGACATCGACAGGCTGCCGAGCCCAGCACAGCTGGAGCACACCCCAGGCAGCCCAGCTCCTGCTCTTCGGCTTGGAAGGTTCTGTACAGCTCCCCGGTTCAACCCTGATCCCTCAGTGGGGTCTCGGTGAACCCAGCCATTTACCCAACCCATCGTCACCTACAGCAAGCAAACAGGAGTTAACCTGTACTGCAGGGGTGTTCGCAGCCCCAGGCAGAGAGGACGCAAGCGGTAATTGTGTCACTGCAGAAACAGAGAGCCAGAAGGGACTCAGAGAAGTTATTTAGTCTCTTCCCTGTCCCAAGGAAGGGCCAAGTGTTCCTATTGTCACTGCTGGCAGAGGTTGGTCCAACCTGTCCTTAGAGGCTGGAGATTACCTGCAGAAGTAACCTCTGCCAGCAATTCACCAGCCTCCCTGCTAATGCCCGACCTGAACCTTTCTCACTGTAGTCCAAGACCTTTATTTCTTGTCCCAGACACTGCATAAATGGGGAGCATAATGTTCTCTTGATCATGGTAAGAGCAGTTTCTGCACATTCAGACTCTCACCACAGCCTCCTCAGCCCACTCCTCTAAAGGTTAAAATTTTTTCAATCTTTCCTTATTGCCCTATGCTCTAAACAGCCACAATGGGTATTACAGGGCAGAAATAAATGACTCAGTACAAAACCATGGATATTGCCGGTTGACGTGGTCTCAGGAATCAGAGGGTGTCTGCTTTTGTTGAAAAGCAGAAGCTGTGATGGAGCTGAAGGACTGAGTGGCACAAGGGCTTGCTGCTCAGTGGAACAGCAGCCCCGTGGGGGAGGTGATGAAGAAAACCACAATAAAAGCCACAATGCACAGTGCTTGCCCACAAGCAATAGGAGCACACGCACCGATCGCTGCTGCTGGCACCTCACACCAGGGCACGATGATGCCCCAGCAACAACGTCAGCGCTTTGGCAAAGAACCTGAACAGCAGCGAGGAAAGTTCTCCTCTTCTCTTACACAGGCTGCACCTTCCTTTTTCTCTCCTGCTGTCAATTTTCATCCACTTGGGTATTATTTTTATGGTTTTCCTGATATGATTTCTTGTAAGTTATTCACGGGGTTTAGGAAAAGCAGAGCAGAATGAGATGACCCAAGAGCTGTCCTTACTTCTGCCACCGACCTGCTGAATGGTGCTGCATGCATATCAGCACACAGGCCAGCATTTGGAAGAAACACTTCAAGACTAAGTTGTCCGTCCTTTGTTATACAACTGATACAAGCAGCTACTAAAACCCCAGACTACTCATTATCCTTGTAGCAATACTCCTGGACCTCAGAGCAAGCGTAAAACTCATGCTCTTCAGATCTGTCCTTGGTCTCTACTGTTTGGTAGCAGAACACGCTGCTGCTAGTCTGCGCCTACTCATGAAAGCCCGTCTGAAACCTCCCTCCTCCAGCTCCTGTTGTGTCAGATGGTGTTGACTCACTGGCGCGCTGCTGCACAAAGGAAAACCATTGATACCAAGCAAGCTCGATGCTGTTCAAAGTCCTCCTGACTGTCAGGGACACATCCAGCAAGTCACAGCTTCTGGGGCAAGCAGCATCGGAGCTGCTCCACACCGCAGACGGGCTGGAGCCTGGCCGTGCCGAACCCTGTGGTGCAGGAGCTGCGTTTGCTCAGCAGACATGCTAAGCAGTCATCACCAATTCCTCCTTTTCATCCCTAACAAGGGGGGGTCTGTCCCGAACTTTGCCTTTCTCTTGTTTGCATAGCAAGCGATAACTGAATCTGATGTGATGACACAATAATTTTCACAGCTCACGGGCCCTGGGAACAGGGACTTTTTTTGGCCTTACTGCCTGAGAGACCATTTGAAAATAATTAAAAGATGGAACCTTTTATGTGGTTTATGACACTTTGATCAAGGTTTTTTAATTAACCTATCTTGCTTTAAGCTACTGCAAGTTCATTTCACCCTCGTCGACAATATCATAACGGAATTGATTATAGTACAGCAGAGAGCATGAGTAATGCGCAGCAGCGGCGGGCCCTGGCTGTGCAGCCTCCTTAACCCTTTGGCTGCCGGACGCCTCATGACAAGGCAACGGGGAGATTGGGCTGCTCCGCGAGGCAAGCAGAGAAGCGTGCTGCAGCCAACAGGCAGGGCACGCTGCCCTAAAGCCCTGTCAGGCCATAGCTGGAGAGCCAGACAACACATCCATCACCGCTCCTGCAGGTAGCCGAGGCCAGGGTGTTCATCAGCGGGTTAAGTGGGAAGCGGCGATGGATGTATGGCCAGGACTTGTCTCAGCATGCTGCTGCCATCGGGAAGTTAAGTGTCAGGTTGAAATTAGTCAACCCAGTCCCTATAGTCAGAGAGACATGGGTCCTTCTAAAGGGTAATTTGCTCCATCAATCTGTACAGAGACAGCTAACCATTCACATGACATTACACCAGTGGGGAGGGAGATATAAATGCCACCAGCTTTAACTTTGCTGCCTCTGCACTGCAACGGAAGCTGCTCTAAAATCAGCTCAGGGCAGGAGTTTGCAGTGGCAGGGAACTGGGGAAGATGGAAGATGACCACAAGCTATGATGGTCCTGCCAGGACCAAGATGGAGGCGTGTCAGAAAGGACCAGGAGGAGGAAAGGATTTAAAGCTCTTCTGTCTTCCACTGTCCTGCTGCCCCTACCAAAATTTCCATCAGAATTAACTTCTGTTCAAACTACTAAATCATAGAATCGTTGAGGTTGGAAAAGACCAACCATTAACCCAGCACTGCCAAGTCCACCACTAAACCATGTCCTCAAGCACCACATCTACCCGTCTTTTAAATACCTCCGGGGATGGGGACTCAACCACTTCCCTGGGCAGCCTGTGCCAGGGCCTGACTACTCTTTCAGTAAAGAAGTTTTTCCTAATATCCAACCTAAACCTGCCCTGGCGCAGCTTGAGGCTGTTTCCTCTCGTCCCATCGCTTGTTACTGGGGAGAAGAGACCGACCCCCACCTCTCTACAACCTCCTTTCAGGCAGTTGTAGAGAGCAATAAGGTCTCCCCTCAGCCTCCTCTTCTCCAAACTAAACAACCCCAGCTCCCTCAGCCGCTCCTCATAACACTTGGTCTCTAGACCCTTCACCAACCTCGTTGCCCTTCTCTGGCCACGCTCCAGCACCTCGATGTCCTTCTTGTAGTGAGGGGCCTAAAACTGGACACAGGATTCGAGGGGCGGCCTCACCAGTGCCGAATACAGGGGCACCATCACCTCCCTGGTCCTGCTAGCCACACCATTCCTGATACAAGCCAGGATGCCATTGGCCCTCTTGGCCACCTGGGCACACTGCTGGCTCATGTTTAGGCAGCTGTCAACCATCATCCCCAGGTCCTTTTCTGCCAGGCAGCTCTCCAGCCACTCCTCCCCAAGTCTGTAGCGTTGCATGGGGTTGTTGTGACCCAAGTGCAGGACCCGGCATTTGGCCTTGTTGAACCTCATACAGATGGCCCCGGCCCATCGATCCAGCCTGTCCAGGTCCCTCTGCAGGGCCTTCCTACCCTCCAGCAGATCGACACTTCCACCGAACTTAGTGTCATCTGCAAATTTACTGAGGGTGCACTCAATCCCCTCATCCAGATCATCGATAAAGATATTGAACAGGACCAGTCCCAACACCCATTAACCTCCCTATGCTGGGCTCTGCCACCCCTCAGACTGTTCATAGGCTTTAGCCTGACCATATCTGATCGGGGGGACCATGGATGCCCCAAGACTAGGAGGTGTGACAGGCTCACTACTAATTTTCCCCAATGTAATGACTTTATCTTTGACTATTAGGTACTAACCAGTAGAAGCAGTAACACTAGGTCTCTTGGTGCTTCCACTCAAGGTCAAAATCTCTAGTGAACCTGATATTGAGCAAGAGCCTAAAACAAATTTCGGCAAGTTAAGAGATTTACAGTATGCTGCGCCAACAACTTTCCGAGAGGCTTTTTAAATAGGCTGTCCTAATAAAGCCTACACAGAGAGCAATCACATGTTTGGGAAATGCTGAATCATTACTGTTTTCAGCTAAATGGCAAGAGAGCGCAGCCTATTTAGGCTGGATAAATCCATTCTTAGCTATTTCTTAAAACAAATGTTTTTAAATCAAATTTAAAATTCTGTTCAATACCATTAGTTTAAGGGCAGGCTAATTAAGCCCAAGCTCTTGGAATGAACATTTCTCCCACCTCGGGCGTTTAACAGGACTGGCGGCAGCAAACAGGCTAATTTTAAGGCTGTCACAGAGTCTTGGTGCGACCTTGGGCGATGCTCAGGACCTTATCCAAGGGTCGCTGAGGACACCAAAAGTCTCTGCTATGACTGATGGCTTTGTGCTAAGCTCGTCCTTTCTCCTGTCCTCAAAAAAGAAACAGGACAGCCTTCTTCCATTCTCCTCTCATTTGTCTGGGCTATTAAAAACAAAAATCCCACAAGTGAGAGACAGTAAAATCCTCAAGCAAGGCAGCAGTGAATTTAGAGATCCAAACATTTGAGAGATTATCTAGAGCCTAAAGATTTCTAGCACTAAATTGGCACCTCTGCTTTTTGGTTCAGGTACCCTAGAGAGATGTCCATAATTTAGACATTTTATGGTACTGCACACATAGGTACACTGTCTTTTAAAACCAAGAGTAACCAGTTAGTGTTGTACAACCCCAAATTCCTGCAAATTACGATTTCTTTCTGAAGATCTTGTAGTAAATTAAGCATTTGCTCATGCAAGTCAACTAGAACACCACCTAGAGAAAATTAACCCAGTAATATAAATACAATACCTACATCTTGGGCTAAGATCTGTTTGGTTTTGTGCTAAACATGAACTAATTTGCTGTCATTTCAGATAAGGCTCAGGAATCATAAAAATTTGGCTTCATGCTTTCTTTTTAATTAAGAAGAAAGGTTATATCATGTACTTCTTGCTGTCATTTAGACAGAGAATAACGACTGACAGACCTGCGGGTGGGGAAATCATTCTCGTGTGAGGAAATCGGGATAAGCAGGATTTTAAGCAAGGAGACAACAAAAGCAAGAAAAGGCTCGGGTGGGAAGGCAGCACAGTTTCAGCACGGCTGCAGCGTCCAGGGCGAGCGGCACGGCACAGTGGGGAAACAGGCGGTGGGCAGAGGGCACGTGGGGAGCTCCAAGGAAAGGCTATGAAGATTCGCTTTTCAGAGTATCCTCTTACTCTCTATCTTCAAATAATACTAAATCCTACTGCTTACAGAGGAACAAAATGTCAGTGAATTAAAATTAAAACAAAGAAACAAAAAAGCCCACCCAAAACCCAGCCCCCCAAAACCAGTTTTGGTCATACTGGGCCAAGTGCAATATTTTGATTCAGACTGAACACTGATTTTATGTTGGGGGGTTAAGTAAAACACAAGGGTTTTCCACAATGATGAATCATTTCAGATAAGATTTAAAAAAAAATCATCTGAGAACAGCAAGCCAAAGCATTTCAATAAAGAACCGAAGTATTTTGACCAAAAACATCACTCACTCTTAGTCCCAATGCCATAAAAAAGGTTTTCTGAACCTGTTTCCAAAGCTGCCAAAAAATTCTGCATTTTCACAGTGCTGCTGTTTTCTTAAAAAAAAAAAAAATATCAGTGAGAAAGCTGAGATCATTTCTGCCACAGCCTCCAGCGGCCAAGAGCACGTGTTGCAGAGAGGACGAACGCGAGGGTATCTGCCCAAGAGGAGCACGAACAGCGGCCACCACGCCGTCCCGCAGCAAGGGGCCGAGCGGGCAGGAGGCGAAACCGCTCGGGATGAGACTGGGCAGGGCCCGGCGAGGGCTGCGCACCAACGTCTCCAGTCCCCTCGTCACAGCCCCGAGTCGGAGCAGACACCACGCTTGCCCGCCATGGACCCCCTGCGCCCTGGTCCTGATGCCCTGAGACCTTCCCACGGGCAAACTGCCCCATCTGCTTTTTTCCCCCAGTTGGATTTGCCAGAAAAATCCCAGAAAGAACTGGGACTCCTACCCCACCGCATTTTCACAACACTTGAGCCGCTTTTCAGTACCAACAATCCCAAAGAAAACAAAACGTTGGCAATCAGAAAGCATCTCGCCTTTTCACTGAGGGCAGGGGGAAAGACTTGAGAAAAGCAAAGGATACAGGGGAAGGAAAAATTAAGTCACTTACATCAGGTACTTTCCTTAAAGACTTGAATACCTGTGGAAAATGTGAGAATGAAATAAGAAAAAGATTTATTGAGTCTCAAAGCCTCCAGTTAAAATTAAATGCGGTGAGAAAAGTGGCTTTCCACATTTAATTGTCTTTTCCACAGTAACTATGTGTCAGTCTCTTCTAAAAGCCTATTAATTCCGTAATTTAGTGCTAGCAAGAGCTGGGAGACAGACAGAACCACCACTGGGTTTTTTTTTCTTTATTCATTGACTAACTGTCATCAGGCATCAATGTTAGGAGTGCTTTCTCCCTGAAGGCTCCAAATACTAAAAATTAAAAACTTTTTATAGTCTATTTAATAAAAAAAAGTGCTGGCACATCAGTTAATACAATGGATTCTATGACATTGTATGTTAGGATTTTAATTATGGCTAAAAATAACCTGACATGTCAGAAGAGCTATAGAGAAAACATTTTTCCAAGCACGAGGAGAGATTAGCTCATTTGACTTCTGCAGCTAGATGCAATTTATTTGTTTAGCCATAATTTTAGAGTTTATTCTGAAACTAGCTAGAGCTGGTAGTAGAGTTATTAATGCAGAGATGGGCTGGTAGGTGTATTTCTTGACATTTGAGGTTCTATAACAAGTTAAACTGCCAGAAAAAAAAAAAAATACATTAGCTCAGAGTCAGCAGCAAAACAACATTTGCATTTGAGTTGTTACAAATCAATAGGAGAGATACTCAAATAAGTAAGTAAATCAAAATCTTCTATGAGGAGCGTCCTCGCTCGCCTGCTGCGGTTTTGCTCTGTTGTAGTGGGCGAGCTGACCAGCGCCACGGCCCCTCCTGCCTCCCTCGCCTCCGCGGGGACAGCGCCTGGCCGCTCCGTCGGCCACCCTGCTCTGCAGCCGTGAACGGCACCGATAAATTCTGCAAGTGCAAATGCCTTCAGAAGGGCCCGTCAGCTCGCTGGGAGCGCCGGCATGCACGGCTGGCAGCCCCCACCAGCCATCCAGGTAGCCGCCGGTACCCGAATCTACTTCTGAATCATCAGTTATTTGCAAATAAATTAACTGTGTGACCCTGGGTCACTTCTATGCCTGAAATAGCGCAATAGAACTGAGGAGTCAACTTAAACAAGGGCTAGCGCTGGAAATAAGTAGTTCTGTGTGCTCATGTAGGAATGCAAAGGTTTTTTCCCCCCCCAATCTAACTCATCCCTTACAGCTCCTCTTGCCTTATTCAAGTAAATCAGGATGCAATTTCCCCTACAAAATTCCTCCTGCAATTTAGGCGGAAGCTTATAGGAATGTTTTACATTATTTTGCCAGCTGTTTCAATTTCTCAGGCCTGCTGTAAACTACAGTAGGTTTTATAACGGGCAAAATTTGAGATTTAGACAAATCATTTGCTTACTTGATTGTATTTCATACAACACCTCATCTTGTTTCCCAAGCAAAACTTCCACGTAATTGAAATGAAATTCCCCCCAGGCACCTGTTGTGAAGTTCCTCCTACAAAGGTGCAGAAATCCCGAGGGAAACGCTGTGCGGCATTCCTGCTGATCCGCTGCCGGCCACGCGCTGCACCACGGCGGGACGGCGCCGCGGTCCCCCGCCAACCCTCTGCCCAGAGCACTGGAGGGATGCAGCCAAGTGCCGTCGTTGGGCACAAATGGCTGCTTTCACCACTGAATTGGTGTCATGCACACTTTGGCTGGCAAAATCGCTTTCTCCTCTAGAACCATGTAGGCAAGTAGAAAGTCTTAAGCTGTCTGGCAATTTATTCCCCAGTGATTCTATCAGAAGAGGGGGAAAAAAAAAAGAAAAAAGAAAAAAGCCCTTGGATTCAAGGTTTCAGAGTCCAAAACTGATTTTTCTGCATATGCTTTGTTCCCTGCTTTAAAACCACCAGGTTACCTTTCTCCTGGAGAAAATAAACTGAATTTTAAACCAGACTCAATGACCAACACGACATTGTGAAGGACATACCAATAGTTGTCATCTCTCCAGATGAGTTGTTAAGTATTTATAGAAACATTTTCTCCCTGGCACAGCTTAAACTAAGTACTGTATCTAATTTCCTCTGGAGAAATGTGTTGGAGAAATCAGTAAGATAAGTCTGTCATCATAAATAGTAATAAATAACTACTCTGGCATAGTTGCTTATTTAGCAAAGTTATTTGAATATTAATGGTTTTTACAGGTACGCCTACACGGTAAAAATCCACCAGGGTAATATCTCTAAACTAAATATGGGATTCCACAGTCTTGATCACAAGGCAGAATTTGGATGAGGTTACTAAAGACAACCATACATGGGATAACCAAAACCTTCCTTTCAGTATCAGAGACCTCAAAGAGAGCTGCTCATCGAGAGCCCAAATCACCTCGGAGCAGACAATTAACTCCCAGCGACTACAGCGAGACTGAACGGGAAGGAGAGCCATGTCAGACATGACGTGGGACATAACCGGGTCCTGCTGGGATGAGCCAAGCAGATCTGCTTCACCGGAGCGCGACTGCCGGGGAGACAGCAGGTCTCAGGGTGAGACTGCAGGAGCTGCAGCACCCATCTTGGCTCCACTCAGCTGCGCCGCACCGGATTATTGCATCTGCTATAAAAAGACATTTTAAAAAAAAATAATAATACTGCCTTCATTCTCCTTTGATTTTCTGGCTTTACTTTCTAGCCGCTGGTTCTCATTGTAAAAATAACTTACTTAGCACCTGGCAGTTACACCCCATGAAGGTAAGTGCAGGTTGCTCTCCTGCCCTGTGCTGTCTCAGTTGAGTCACAACCTCACATTGCTGTGACATGGACATTGCTGTTTCACAGGCTCACCCAGGTCCTGCCTAAAGACCTTCTTTGCAAAGCCACGTCTACGCAGCACTGCGGCACACAGCAGCTCAGCGCAGCTGCACGCCTGCAGATGTGAAAGACGCAGCTCTCGCTTTAAATACCCCAACCTGTTTGGTTTCCTCCTAGAACACCCTGGGGACCAGCCAGCCCTGCGCATCAAGCCTTACCTAAAGCGCTGCTGACATCTGCAGCGGCGAGAGGAGAACTTCCCCCCAGCTGGGATCACGAGCCTGACCCGCGGATGCTGTCCTCTCAGAAGAGATGCTTCAGAGTATGTGGCAAGAGATGTGCTGGAGAGATGAAAGATTAACTAAAGGACATGAGATTAAAGGAGTTCAGGAGAGTGTTTATTAGCTTCAGAATATTTCTAGTGAGTGCTGTGATGTCCCCTGCCCACCCCCGTTCCCTCCAGCCCCTCTCGGTCTCTCTTGCTGTGCTGCCTTCAAGCACGGTCCTGCCCTTTCTCACCAACCCTCAGTTATTTCCACAGTCCTTTTTAAGTTCAGTGGCGATGCAAAATTCCCACTTCATCCTTCGCCTTCAGAACTAACAAGAGAAACCCGAACGTTTCCTCATGCTTCAAGGGCACAAGCGGCTGGTGAGAGCCGGGCGCAGGAGGGAGAGGAGCCACAACGAGCCCCGCCAGCGGGACGAGAGCCTCAGCAGCCCCGCTCCACCGCACCATGGGGGACTGGGGAACCCCTGCTCCTGACCTTCCCTTGAAACTCAATCTCCAGCTATGGGGAATGAGGGTAAGAAGCAGTAGTACATGGGAAGAGCTAAAAGAAAGCAAGAAGGATGGAGGAAAACATGAGGGACCCAGCCCAGATCCTCCTCGGCTTGGCTGGCAGGCAGCTTTCACAGGGGGCTTTTTCAGAGAGGAAGATTTTTACTCCAGAAGGGCAGAGGATGAAAGAGCAGCTAGCACAAACACCCAAACAAATTAAATTACGCAGAGGAACCTGCCAAAGACTGTGTTTTCTGCTGCAGCCTGACCCACTTCAGTGTTTATTTTTAGTTTCATTTGGTACAGAAACAAAGCTCTTGAGACCTCTCCGTGTACACGTGCATCTCCTGCATGTATCCATCCCAGTTTACTTCTCCTGGGCTGATTTCAGCCATGGGGCTGGGATGGCAAAGATGCGAAGTTCCTGCAAGTTTCATATCAGTAAGTGGCTGGATAGCTCAGAAATCCTTTATTAATATCCCCAAGGAACAGGCTCAACTCTTTTTAAACATCAAAGATGCATCAGCTCAGCCTTAAGACAATTCTGTAGGAAACCAGGTTTCACTGGTGCTACGGCTTATGAAACTACCTGTTAAACTACTGTAACAAGATATAACATGCTGGAAACACAAAGGGGCAAAACCTGCATTTTCTACTCAAAACCACCTTGATTTCCACTTCCAACTAAGTGATGGATTACATGTCCGGCAGGTATACATCCCTGCAGTTCTCGCCACTTGAGGATGGAGGAACACGCGCTGTTTTCACACAAACCCTTGCTTTTTGTAAACAAAACTGTTGAGCATTTCACCACCGCTTGACGGGTCCAGTTTTTCCCAGAAGTAGCTCACAATTTGAGCTCCCCTGCAGAGCACGTATGCCGTACTGAAACTCCAGGATGGGTACTATACGTGAAGGTACAGAGATACACATACACGCGCTCCCTTGATCTCCACGTCACGGAAGCGGACGCCGGCCCAGGGCTGTGTGCATGCAGAAGTGAGCTTAGTGCCGTGACCCGAGCGCAGCGACAGCCGGGAAGGGAAGGACCAGCCCCGCGAGAGCCGCTGCGAGCGGCAGCCCCGGCGGCGCTCCCCCTGCCTCCCATCCACTTGGCCGATGAAGCTCCGTGGTACCCGCCCTGTCCTCTCCGGCACAGCAGTAATGTCTTTGGCTGCTTTGATGTTAGCAGCATGAGATATCACAGCAGTGCTGAGATGCTTATTATCCCCTTGGGTTCTTTTCTTTTATTCGTCATGGATTTCAGCCTGTTGTATAATATACATTTTTCAAGTTAAGCATCAAAACAATGAATACAAATGAGCAAGGAAGTGTTCACTTCCTGAAGGAGGAGAATTACTAAGAGCAACATTGCGCAGTATTATAAAGCATTTCTACTACCATACCATTTGTGTTAATGTATTAGAGACATCTACAAAGACAAATTGCAGCTTAGTTCAAAGGGAAGAACACTCAAATGTCTGTAAAACACTGCAGGCTGCTATCAGAGACGGTCTCTGAAACAACATTTGGATTTTCAGATCTCTCCTGGCATAAAGGACAATATTCTCCTGCTCCCTCTCTTCCCAGTCGCACCGGCTCGCCGACTGCGCGTGGGTGCCCACGTGCACCGGGGAGGGGGACGGCCCCTGTTCCCAGCCAGGGACAGAGCTTGGGTCAGCCAGCCTGGCTTATCCAGATGACACCGACGTCTGCTGGCTTAGCTTATGGCATTCGTTTATCCAAGTGAAGACTTAATTACTATAAACAAAGTATACTATATACGTTACTATAAATTGCTCTGCGTACCTTTGGTAGGGATGATGCTAATAGAAACCCAGATCCATTTTCCTTTGATTCTAATCGTACAAGTGACAAAAGTGCCTGGAACAAAGGTACGGATAAAATCCCACAACAGCAAATTCACTGGAATAAAAACTGAAGGAAAGACTGAATTCGATATCCAGCCACACACTGTGTTTTATATGTATTCATCACAATGAGAAGAATAAACCAAGCTTCTATTACCCAATGTGATTTAGTTCTGCTGGTCTTACAGTATTTATTTATTTTTTAAACTAGATGAGGATCAAGGTAATAGTCTTTTGGAACTTTGGAGGGTGCATGTAGAATTGGCGGGTTTGAGTGCAAATTCACGCAATCAAAGGAAACAAACATTTAGCATTAGAAGAGAGAAAAAAAAGCAACAACAACCGTTCAATGAAGAGATTAGTTTCTACAGCCTTCCCTACCATAGAGACTTTTCCATGTAAATCAATATAGTTTTGCCACAGCAAAGCAATCTTGCAGAAAGTTATTTGCAGTAAGACAGCTAGAAATAGAATAGCAGCAAATGCAAAATGTGTGAAAAGGTCTCTTTTCAAAGCTAATGAATGGGGCATATCTTCTCCCTCTGCCTCCAAGGGCCTTGCTCACTAGCTGAAGAAAAGCCAAGACCATTTTAAAGTTTATTTTTTAACTTGACATAAATAGAAAAATTAATTCAAAGTCTGCTCTAAGAAAGGAAAAAAAGTGTACCAGCAATAGGCACTAAATAATATTAACTTGTTTAAGGCTATTGGGGTGAAAAAGACCCCCATGGCATCGCGAGGGCTGTGGACAGACATTAACTCCACCCCAGAAACACTGATACTTTGGACACCATCACCAGAAGCATTGGATGTGACTGCTGAAAGGCTGCTTCTTCCAGGCAGACGGCTGAGCCCTGTCTCAAGGCACACCATAAAGCACCTGCCCTGCTCCGTAGCCCCCCGCCCCCCAACTCAACGCAACGTGCAGGATCCAGGGCTAAGCCAGTTCTTGACTGCTTCAGTCTCTTGACTTAGCTCTAAACCACCAACCTACCATCAACAGGAGGCTGCAACACAGACATTGGCCTCTCTAGATACCAGCCACCGAACTCTGAAGTCCATGCAGAAAGCAATAACGAACCCTGCAGTGAATTCTTTGGTTGCCAGAACCCAAACGCACCGGCCAAACCCTGCAGCAACACTGAACTCAAAGAGCTGGTCTGGAAGAAAAACCTGGTTTTGTGGACTGTGTGTGGCCAGCGCTAAGAAACCAGCTAGGAATTCAATGCCCCTGAGAAATTCAAATTCCACAGCCCCATCAGTAAGTTTATAAATAGGCTGCAAACTCCTGGTGGAACACAGAGCATTGGTCCTTGCCAACAGTTATTCTCTTTGAAACTGCACAAGTGCCAACAATTCAGGAAGAAACCAGCATTGCTGTGCTTTTGTTCCAAAAATGCTCATTCTAACAAAAGCCGCGAGCACAACCTGGGATGGAAGCCCTTAGGAGAAGGGAATGCAGTAATTAATCTCCATTGGCACAAAATGGTAATGAACTTTAGCTCTGAAACCAAGAAATAGCCAGAAAAAGTTGGACTTGTGTTGCTTTAGGTTTGAGAGCACAACTCCAACAGTAAGAACAGACTGGAGGCATTGACTGAGAAAAAAGGGGAGGGAGAAAAGCACTTTATGTTATTTTGAGGAGTTTTCTTCACAAATCAGTAACACAGTGGGAAGGTAGCACTCCAGTCTGTAGCGCCTCAACTGGGATCTCTAGTCTAACCAGAACCAAATAACACCCGAGGATCCCTGCTGCCAGGGAAAGCCAACGTGAAGCGCAGCTCTCTGCCTACAGGAACCGTCGCTGCTGCTACAGGAGTGAAGAAACCCGTACGAAGCTGGAAAGCTTCACCCTCTCGCAGCACCAGCCCCCTGACTCGCTCAGGGGGTCAAGAAAACCCAACAAGTCCTTAAAAATTATGCAATATCACAAACACATCAACTTACCTCAGAAGCGAAGGCAAGGTGTTGAAAAAGAGCCTCTGTATTTCCAATTATTCCTTTTTAAAGGTAGAGCCTGGCCAGGCTGTCTCTGGTTTGCTGGCAGCCAGAGGGGAGCAGGAGGTGGGATCTGGAGACATAAATACCCCACTGCTCTCAGCTGCAGGTATTTGCACCAGGAGTTTTTCACTTTTCACCAGGTTGTTCCCACTTTGATCAGTTCTAGTTTGGCAATCTGCTGACTGCTTAATCAATTTAAATGGAGTTGAAATTTTTTGGTACTTGGCTAACGTGGAGCCCAGACTGACCCTTCTGAGGATGTCATGCTGGTTTCTACTCTTTTCTGCTTAGGACCTTTCACCCCACCCCTCCTCAGTGCAATTAGCACTGCAAACAAGCACTGCACTGCAGGTGTGCAGGCAATGATAGCTACGGTTTAGGATCAAGTGCTGCACCTGCAATAAACCTTGGGTCCTCAGGTTTTATGTGATTTCTGGCCATCTCTTCCATTTTTCATTTCACTGTAGAACAACCTCTTTCACTAGACCCTGACATTTCTGGTCCCAACCTCACCCAAGAACCTGAGGCATGAAAATACAATTATTTCTGAGAGCAGAGCCCCAGCCAGGCCTCCTTCCAACCTCTGAAACCATCTCTGTGTTGGAGAGGACTGTTTTCTTTCTAACCCAGATGCATCCTGGTGGCCAAGCGTATCTCCACGTGCAGTGTCGAGTGGGCAGAACCGGGGCTGCGGCTGCCAGAGGACCGGAGCGACGTCCCACGGGCGCAGGCGGTGGATCTGTGGGCAGGCTGCCATGGGAGGGAGCCAGGGAGGGGAGATGTGATGAGCATTTCTATTCAAAGAGGGGGAAAAAGAAGAAATCTGTGCAGCTGCATTTACCGCAGTTGCGATGTCGCTTCTGGAAACGAGGGTTTGATACAAAAATCCACGGATGCTTCTCCTCACAGTCCGAATCTCCCCAAGGGAGAAACGCAGTATTCAGAGAGTCCCTGAAATGAAACTCAATAGCAATGAAGTTCCTATTAAGCAGGTATTCTTTATTGCAGCGCTGGGCAGCACTGGGGATTCTCCACCATAAGTGCTCCAACCAATTACTGAACTTTTAGAGAATATATACTATACAATCATACATATTCATAGGATTTCCGAGAATAGCTATGCATAAACATGAGATTTCCAGGAACTTATTAACATATGTAAATATCTGATTTGCATGCGCAGTCATCTCTTGTGGGGGTCTTTGGGGGGTCTTCAGATGAAGGCTCGTAGTCTTCCTCACTGTGTTCGCTGATTGACCTTTGCTTCTGCGCAAACTCAGTCCTAGGATCACGTAGATGTTGTCCTTCAAGGCTGTTGTTGCCATTCTTCTGTTTCTTCCTGTCTTCCTGGTCCCGTGCATCTGTTCTCCCAAGGCCGAGTTGTCTGTAAAGAAATTATCCCAGAGCCCCCCTTATCTTATAACTGTTCTTCTAGCTACTCCCTAAATGACATCAGACTGCCCTCAAGTCTAACAAGGTATTCACAACATCCTTAAATCACAACAGAGTGTCTTCTGATCTCATTGAGTGACTAAGGTATTTACAACATCTTTCTTGCTCTTGTGGTTTTTAACCCTTTCAGGTTCAGCAGGTCAGCTGGCAGGGGTGCAATGCTAACGGAACCAGCTAAGGGAGCCGCTGCAGCTATTTGACAGGTTACCCACACGAAGGGCATTAGTATTTTACATAGAGATAGAGAACTTGAGGAAAATTTGCCGAGCAAGCAAAGTCACTTTTGAAGAAATAGCTCATAAGAAATTAACAGAGGGCAAGAAGAAGATGGAGACGGCAGCCCAGACATCAAGGCCCAGAGTTTCAAGGATGGCTTCCCTTCTTGTGAATGCTATTTGCATTTTTACTTTGCATCAAAGTGGTTCTTTAAGTGCTGCACAGGTTTTGAAGGAGAAGAGAGAGCAGAAATTAAAGCTGCCTGTGGTGACTGTAACCTATATAAAATAAGAGTGCTCTCTGCAGTCTGTGTGTGAGAGAAACGTAGGGTCACATCGCGTGTTACAAGATGCCAAGGGATCTTTCTTAAGGTAAGTAAGAAATGCATAAACAGCCACGACATCAATACTGAGTTATTCAAAGGTTGTGTTGTTCATCGGTTGTTCAGTGACTGATCACCTGTGGTCGTCTTGTTCTCAAGATCCTTTTTCCTTTATGTGCATGCATAACTCGTATTACCATGATTTGAATTGCCTGTACATATTACCGTGAAGATATTCTGTGCATCAGGGCGACTGCACATTGGGAGGGAAGGTGAGTTCCCGACAGCTGAGCTTCAAAACACACAGCTTGAACGCAGACGCACACACAGACAGAACAGTCACCTACAAGTAACCAAAAAATTCACTGCTGAGTGCAATGTCTTCAGCAATCGCATGGAAAAGAGGAAAGAAAGATAAATTCATTTTTCAGTTCAGACTTTCCAGTGGGGAAGAAAAACAAAGAAAAAAAAACCCACCCAAGAACAAACTTGAAAAAAATTTTAAAAAAGATGGAAAAACCTGTTCAGCCTTTGGTGAGTCGTTCTGGACTGCATGTGAGGAGCAAACAGCTTCACACACAGCCCCCCCCAGACCCTAGGAATCATAGAATCATAGAATTGTTAAGGTTGGAAAAGACCCTTAAGATCAATGACCTGAAATCTCCTTCCTACTAACTTTTACCCAATTTGACTTCTGTGAACTTTGACTAATCAACAAGAATGTATTTCTATTTGAGGCTCAGTATAACCTTTTATCTTCCCAAGATCTGCCCGCACCTATTTATTTCATGGTAATTACAGAGTTATTGTTTGTTCACTTCACCTGAAATTGTTTCTCCAAGAAAAGTGTGCGGAGGGGATGCAGGGAAGCCACAAGACTGATGCAGCCTCTGGGAGTGGAAGATGCTGCCCAGAGCACAGGATCTGCTGTCGCAGCCTGCCCAGGGGCTTGGCCACGGTGACACCAGCTGCACCGTCCCCTGTCCGCTGCCAGCAGCTCCCAGGGGAGAAATTAAAGCTGTGGCAGGAGAGCAAGCACACCCAAAGCCAGGTCACTGGCACACAGCTGAGCACAGTGCGGCGAGAATGCAAGGACAGCTGGGTTTTCAAGCACTGAAATGCTCCAGCTGCCCCACGCAGCACTCGCCATCACCATGTTTCCATCGTGCAGAAAAGCATCGTGCCTGAATCGGCACAGTCCGCAGCAGGCAGAGCACCGCGCATCGCATCGCTGCCCGGGCAGGGAGCTTAACCTGGACAGCGCGCGGCTCAGAGCAGAGCCGTGGCTCCGGCGGCGGGGGCTCCGCGGGGCTCTGCCAGGGTCCCCGCTGCCGCAGGAGCTCCCCTTGCACGACTCAACGGGGGCTTCTTGTGGGTACCTCCAAAACTGTAGGGTTTTCAACCAGTGCCCTGAACTTGTACTGCAAAATTGGAAAATTTCTGTTAGCGCCTAGGAAGCAGAGCCCTTTGGGGAATTCGCCGGGTGTTCTTATCGAGGAGGGTTTCCAGCCCGCTGCCATCCACCCTCAACACCGCCCGGTCCCTGCAATGGAGTCTGGGCGTCTGAACCCTTCCCTGCACCCAGCAGAGAAATCCTGCTCTGCCAGCCCCAGCCGATGGGAAGCCAGTGCACAGCACAACTGCAAAAACTATACAGAAAACCACTTTTTTTGGTCAGCATTATTACTTAGACTCTTCCTGTATTATGAACACATAAAACACACAATAAAAAGTATCCAAGTGGATATAATAAAACTGAATTTAATGACACACACCATTGAATCTAAGCACCTTTTAAATTCTCTGGCTCAACATACAACAAACAAGTCTTGCAATTTGTGAACATTTGTTAAAATCAGTTAATGATACTGTTTTCATTCTTAGTCTCTGAAAACAATATAGCAGACCGGTATGTCGTTATAATCCCAGGGCAGGATTAATGACTGACAGCACCAGAAATTCTGCGTGGTGGAATGGATTTTTTTGTTATACTGGACTGGACTTACTAGTCATAATGAATAAAATATTTTATGATTTTTTTTCTTTTACTGCATACTGTGGGATATGAACAGCAGTAATGGCTGAGAATAAAACTGCTGCTTTCTGCTTCTAGCTGCTGGTCACACAGAGGACAAACTTCTCTACTCAAATTAACCTTTTTAGCTCACGCAATTAAGGTTTTTGTTTCAGAACTGAATGTCCTAATTTCTGTATGTTCAGTTGTCCCACGTGCTGCAGTCCCGATCAGTACAGCAACCATTTGAAATTAAAGTTACTTGCTGCCCCTCCTGTCCACCTTCACCCTCAGCCCAGGTTTCACGCAGTTGCAATTATCACTTCTCAGTGAGGAACTTGCTGCAGGAGTCACTATTCCGTCTGTTTTGAGCATACATTTCGCAGGGTGATTCATTACCTCTGACTGGAGAAAGGTAAGTCAGGAAATTAGGAAAAAAATGCATTCAGTGGTTGCTTTCCTGGAATTTTTGCAGAATTATATGCTTGCTTGGTTTTCTCAACGATCCATACAATTGCATGGGGCATTGTATGCTTAGTATAGAATTTTATTCATTTTTTAAAAACCAAATAACTTAAAATCTTCTTAATTCTGATAACTATGGGTCTGCGTTGTATAATAAGCTGTTCAGTCCTACCGGCTTCCTCTCTCAGAGGCAGAGGGGAGATCCTTCCCACCCAACAGGATTGTCCAGATTGTATTTCTTAGTGCACAACAGTAATTTTCTCTAAAGCAACAGAAATTCTTTATTTTCCAAGGCGCTCTACTACTTCTGCATGGTACCTGATCAAAACCATTGTACCTTAAGTTCTCTATAATGGCTGAAGGGTACATAATACCACATTACTACAGGGAAAATGCATGGTTATTACTGTCTTCTAAATGAACAATGTTCATCTTATAATGGGATCCTAACAGATTGTGTTTATGGAATATGTCATTAAGTAGTTGCACTGGTTTTGTGAGAAGGAAAACTGTAGCTACTTCTGTGGCTCATCCACTACCCATCGCACATGTGTTTGTGCAGTACGATGCAGATGCTTTCTAAGAAAAGGAGAGAAAAGAAAAGGCGAGAAAAGTTGTCACTATCAGAAGCAATAAAATGTTCCAGCTGAAATCCCAGCCCACCTCACCTCCCTCGGAGCTGTAGCAGTTTTGCCCTCTGCACAAATGGCAATGGCTGTTCGTGGGATGGCTTTAGGTAAAATTGTGGCTGACAGAGATTTTAGGCAGTTAAAAGGGGTGGGGGAGAAATCAGGCAAGGAAACCATAATGCCAGTTATTCCTGTCCTGTGCAACGAGAGCTCTCCCATCCTCGGGAGCTCACCGCCAGCCAGCTGGACATGGGTCCTAACTTCAGAGAGCCCGTCCTCAGCAAACGGTTCCTAACTGCGTACCGCTCTGTGGGATTCCTACTGATCCCAGCCGAGTGCTTCAGCCCGGGACATTTCCCAGTGAAAGGCTGGAGATTTTCAGAACAAGACTTCTCGTTCCTCTCTAATGGCTTTTTCCACCCTCCCCGCTTTTGTAGGCACTCAGGGACCTCTACCCCTCCGAAACATCTCATTAATGACGAGATGCAGAATTTATCAGCGGGGCTGGGATGGACAAACAGATCCTCAGACAGTGGGATCACACGGCTCCCTGTTTCACAGCCCTGCCATGGCTCAGAAGGAAATGCATCATTTTTTGAAATGCTATTTCCAGTCGGCACCAGTGGTCTATGCAGATAAATAGCAACAAAACCATGCTGCGAAAGCAGAGGTCACCAAATGTAATGAGATATCTGGGCGAGATGAGTCAGATGAGCAATTTTCTGGACATTAAGATTGTTTACAAATCCAGACAATTTTCGTTTAGTTTTGAATGAATTTGTGTACATATTTTTTTTGTCCTCTACAAGCACAATCATCCCTTCTTATCTTCTTCCATCTCTCCCTGGCATATGGTATTTTCATCTTGCTAATAGGATTACATTTTACCCTGCTAGGCTGTATCAGTCACAGAATTTTGTTCCAGACTTTCACTGCTTCTACCACAAACTCGCTGCTATTAGCAAATGTCAGCTCTGGAGCATGAAGGCGTGAAAAAAAGAAAAAAAAAATAAAACAAGAAAGGGGTGAAAAAAAGGAAAAAAAAAGGAAGATGAGAGATAATAGCAGCTGTTGAAAGGCCCAGAGCAGCTGGTGAATCCTTGGGGCTGGAGCCTCCGGCAGCATCTCAGGGCAGAGGGGCAGGAGCCCGGAGCTTCATTAGGAGCAGGGGGATTCCCCGCTGCACCCATCTTCACGTCCTGCTGTTCCCACTGGGGGTAAGCATCGCCCGCAGCAGCTCAGGAAGAGCGGGGAGGGGACGGGGGCACCGCGGGCTTTGGAAGAGGAGGTGCTGGTCAGTGCTGTACGCCCCGGCATTGTGCAGGCTGGGAGGGGAGCAACCAAATAAATTATTTTTCCTGGATATTTCATATTCATGAGAAAGGTAGAAAACTAGCTCTGTTATTCCTTAGGGTATCATCTACATCACTCTCTATGCCAGTTAAAAGGGACAGGACAAATTCAGCCATCCTATGGGTAGCCGTATCTTGGTTTTGTTTGCTGTGTGCCAGGTCTGCTCAACTGGGATTTACCCCATCATCTGCTGGTGCCAGGTAACACCACCTGGAGATATGTCTAGTTTACAAATGCAGACATGGCCACCCCTTCTCTGTAAATCTTGCAAGAAGAATTAATTAGTTCAGATGATAAAGCACCACGGGGAAGGAGAATCAAAGTTAATAACATATATTAATAAAATATCAGCAAGGAAAAAATGACTAGCTGTGTCCCAGCCAAGCCATCTCCATGACCATAATACGTCCCTGTCTTTGAAAGTGGTTATTTCTCGACAGATCAGGAGGGAAAAATAAGGAAGATGAAATAATGCTGCAAGATTTCAGCTACACATGCAAGCTCTGCTCGTTGCTCTGCTGGTAACAACCTGGTGCCACAAAAGGAGCAAACTTGGTGGCTGACAGCACTAATTAGCCTGGAAGCTGTTCCTGAAATTTGTTTTGAGGGAGATTCCAGCCTGCAATATTGCCTACAAAAACAGAGAGGGCAATTTGCAAGCAATTATTTTTCATTTATTGGCACTGGGTAGCACTCTTGAGCTCTGACACGCCTGTGCTTGGAGAGAACCGTCCTGCGGGAAGAGGAGGCAAGCAGAATAATATTTCGCCAGGGCTGTGATGTGGACACCTCCTTGCAGAGGCAGCACTACAAGTACCACCACCCTGGACCCCTCTGCCCGTCTGCCTGCAACGAGTGACAAGAACGATCCCCTCCACGCCGGTGCCACACATCCAGGCCCCAGGTGCGGTGGGCAGCGATGCCGGGGCTCGGGCAGTCAGCCCATTTAACCTGAGTGCCGCTGGGCAACCTGCTGCAAATTGCCATTTAGATCCCACCCCTGCCTTTACCTCAGAGCTGACTGTAAAAACCACAGCTCTTAAAATGTAATCTTAAATAGAACATAAGCTATAATAAATAATATATGTACGAAGGAAGATCTTCCCTCGGTAAATGAGCCATAAGCCATTCTCACTTTCATTCACTTACTTACCCCGTGCTTTATTTCCAAGGAACGGGTTTGCAGAGTGGGGAAATAGTGAGATGCCAGAAAGCTGCCAGTTGTCATCCTGCCTCAAAACGTGACCCAAATTTTCCTTCCACCTTTCCTAAATACATCGCTTTATCGTTCCCATTAAGTTTCCCATTAAGTGTTCCCATCGGAAGTGAAGTGATGGAAGCACAGCAGTTTATTTGTAGTTTCATCACCACCCCAGCTAATTACTCGCCCACCAGCTATGAAGCAGTTAGAGAAGCCATACAGCCACGTTCTTTGACAGGCAGGTAGCAAATAAGCTTTTACCTTCCGCTAATGACCCCTATCCTCACCCGGGCTAAGATCCGAAGGGCAGTAACACAAACAACAACAGAAAACGCAAAGTCCATTGAGAAGTGCGCAAAATGCATTTTTCCATCAAATTACCTCATCAGAAGGGAAAGGGAAATTCATCTCTCCCTTCTTCTTAATCTATCAAAATAAGAGGAAAGCCTTAATCCAGAACTTTCTTTCTAGAGAAGGTCTCCAGAAACAGCTCTCCAGCAGAGAGTGGGAGCGGAGTTCACATGCACTTGCCAGCCTAAGGTGATTGCTTTTGTTTCACAAAATAAAGAATACCTTTAAAAAATGGTAATCCCTTCCCAATACAAACAAAGCAAGAATCTGCTGTTCCATGACTGGTATTGATTTATGTTACTCCAAAACTCTCTCACCGAACAGTCTTTTAATACCTTAGCTGTAAATGACAAGATGCTTTCACGCTATTAAAGGAAGGTTAATGTATTATGAAGAAGAGTGTATTTGCATTTAATGAGTGAATTTTAAAAGCTCTGCTGGATTTCCTGAAGGCTGCCTCTAGAAAGTTGATTCCTGTACAGAGAAAAATTTCTTAAAAATAAGCGTGTGTAATACAGCCCTCTAAGACCGGCTACGGGGATCACACTTTCCTGATTTATTCCCCACTTCAGTCCCAAAGTACAGCATGCTTAAATAAGTATCACACTTAAGTAAGTTTGGTCTGGTGCCAAAATAAGGAACTACTCACATGAACAACTCCGCGGGCAGCAGTGCCTGGCCTGGCCGGCACCCCACACCGATGGCAGTGAAGGGCTGGGGGCGGCAGCTCCAGGAGAGGCTCAGGGCACTGGGGTGACCGCGGGGCCGTGTCGGGACCGACCCTCGGGACCGACCAAAAGACTGTGTCGAAGGACCGCACCAGGAGCGGGCATGGCATCAGCACCCACAGCAGCTCCAGCGACAGACGTCATTAAAAGCGTCCTCCCTCGCTGCACCACGGTAGCGTCCTCGCTGTCCCTCCGCAGTTAACGGTGATGCAGCCCGTGCCGAGCTGCCCCATCGCTGCACCCAGGGTGAGAACCAGAGGGCCCCAGCCCCGCAGCGGCAGACGAGCAGAGGTGCGAGCCCCCGCACACCGCAGGCACCCAGGGCAGGCAGGAGCCGCTCTGCTCCGCGCCGGTGGGTGGAAAACCAGACGGAGCGTGGCAGGGAGAGAGGAAACGTGCACGGCTTTTGTGAGGGCTGTAAATTTGTCTTCCCAGTTTACCATTTTTTTCAATTACAAGTGCTGTAGTGTAGCTTCAATACATTAACTTTATGCCTAACTGAATAACAGTAAATTTTTATTTCTCCTCTGCAATGGACTCTTTCATAGGAGTCCTCCTGGAGCCGAGCTGTGCCGGGGGCGGACGAGCCCGGACCCCGCAGCCATGCACTGTGGAGGGAAACGGCTCCCCAGGGAGCAAAGCGGGGTTACTCCGGCCTTCGCAGCTCTGCCATCACCCATCGCTCCTATTTCAGCTCTTTAACCATCAACAGCTTCTGACTAACACTCGACAGCCAGGGGTTAAGATTTCCACCGTGATCTATGCTCCCATTCTTATCTTTTGATATTTGGAAGTAGAAAATTTCAGTGAAAAAGGGCTTTACACTAAGATGACCATAAATCTCAATGTGTTTACAACAGAAGACTGACCAGAAGAGTTTATTAAATCTCTAAAGGATTTGATGTATATCAAACAGTTACATAAAGTCAATACTTTGGAAAGAACTAGACAATAAATACTCTACAAGAGGCAATATTTCTATCACAGAGAAAGCAATCACATAAAGATTAGGAGACCAATTTCAATACTGAATGTCAGTCTGCTGTAAGAAGACATTTATTGTTTTCTGAGTTATCACAGAGGAGCAAGATAAGCTATAACAATATTCTGAGCCAAGCTAATCATGCTATCAAAGTTAGAAATACTCTTTCACCTTTTAAAAATCACTTTTCCACTTTGCAAATAAAAAGAACAACCTCTTGCAGGTGCAAGGGGAGGGAGGGAAGGAGATTTATTATGGGAAAAGTCTGGCAACAGCTGGCCTTCAGCTCTGAACACAGTTAAACGTTGCTCTGCAGGTTCGGGTGGGCCGGTCTGTGGGTGCGCGGAGGGGCAGGGGGGTGATGGAGGCGGGGACCCCACCCGAGGGGCACTGGTTCTGCCCCAGCTGCTCCTGCTGGTTCAACGAACCAAAGCATCGCTTTGTTACAAAGCCGGCCTCAGAGCAGGGTTTGGGAATTCATTTTTCTGACAGATCGCTGAAGAGCTGTGACAAAAATATCAATATTCTCCATGGAAAAATGCTTCTTGTTTTATTTCTTCCCCTATAAACAGAATTTTCCTTTAATAGCTCAGATTAAAAAAAAAGAAAATCTTAACCAGTTCAATTTGAAACAGAAGTCAAAGAATAGATGTCGTTGGGGGAAGAGGGCTCTTTTTCAAGTATCGACCAACTGATATTTCAAGGGCAACTGCCTTTTTCATTCTCATTCCCTATTTTCCCAATGCAAGGTGCTGCCTCCCACATCAGCCTCCTCCATCCCATGGGTGCTGGCTCTGCCCAGCCTCCTGGGACCCAAACCACCCGCTCTGCCCCGTGCCCCCCAGGACCCAAACCACCCCTGCCCTGGAGCTCACACGCTGCCACCCCCACAGCTGGATTTGGGGCATGATGCTGAGCTGCTACATCACCTTGAGCATCTCTTCCAGCTACAGGTGGCCATAGGAGACTCCAGTGAAGAACCAGATACACAGAAAATAATCAGCATTTGCAGTGTAATCATTACACTGCGAAAACTGCATTGCTGTGCCATGGCGCTTGCGCTTTTGCAGAGCTGTGGGTTGTAGCTTTGAACTTCAGCCCTGCTCAGTGCAGCGCTGGCATGCCACCACCAGCAGAAGCGGAGGACAGCACTGTCCTGCCTCGCAACACCCTTGGAAGGAAAAGTGGACTAAAAACTGGGAGGTACTCAGGTACCATGGGAACGTCGGTTATACAAATACCATAAAAGCAAACAAACATGGACTCTGGCACGAAAACTGCAAAGTGGCATTGATCGTGCTGGTAGGATGAGTTTTGAGAGTTTGGTTTTGTCTGAAGCAAAATTGCAAATTTGAACAACAAAATGGGAGCTTAAAAATTTGTTTGCTATTTTTGCACACCATACGTTTCACCCACTGACTTTCCAATAATCAGCAAAGAGTACAGCAAACAGTTTGTGTTCTGCGTGCAAGCAGAAAGATAAGCCCTTTACAGGAAAGATTAGATGACAGTCTAAGTGAACATGGCTATTAATAACGAACCCCAGTCCAGAAGGGAATCATAAATTACACTTATCATCTTTAACTTGTATTCCTGGAAAGATGAATCTAGCAGATTGTCGTGCATAGAGAAGAAAGGAAATGACACGAAACAGTTGCTCATTATTATCGAGGACTGAAACACAATGAAATTAACTTAATTATGAGCAATTTTAACATTGCTGTACCAGATGCATCAATGCTGTAACATCGCATACCAGCGGGTAGGAGATATATGTGGTACCAAACATGTTTTTCGGTCTAAAATAAACCCTTTTTCTTTCATAGGATCTACACAGAGGTGCTCAGAGGCCAACATTTTGGAAAAAAGTGATGTGCGTGGTTGCTAGCAACTCCTCAATACAGACAAAAGGTGATCAGACCAGTCAATTTTAAAATAAAAAGCAGTTTTGTGCTTAAGGTAATGAGCTGTGCTCTTCCCGTCTGCGCAGACCTTTCCTGGGTGCCCTTCCACTGGCTTGCTGTAAAGAATGAATATTCCACAGCAAAAGCTCCAAAGAGAATGTTATTGGGGATAGGAGAGATGAGCCTCGTCCCGAGGGCCAGGAGCGCCTACTGGGGAGGCCTTAAATGCGAGGGAAACAAGGACCGAGTCACGGGAACAGAAGCAGCCAAGCGGTTGGTACGTTGGGTACAGGCAGCGATGGGAGAACCGGCATGGAAAGAGAAAGGGGGAGCGGTGGGTGATGCTCCCGTCTGGAGAGCGGGGCACAGAATGGAGGGACAACGTGTTTCGTCTGCTGCCAGTCATAATTCTGGGGGGAAAAAAGGAAAGGACCGACAAAGCATGAGTATTGGACCAGGGGGAATTTTAGAAAGCACGGAGGGGAGTTATGCAGCAAAAATCTAAGTCTCCTTGGCTGAAACTCCCTGCTTGTGTAGATTAATCTAACAGCGGACATCAAGTCCAAGTCAGCACATGAAATACATCCCAAAATATTTTGTAAATCCTTCTTTTTGACATTGAGATGGACTGTAAGACAGGATGGCACCAGAACGTGATGTACAGCAACACTGTCTGCTTGATGGATGGGTAGGTTGTGTGACATCCTGTGACAAATGATCTCCATCTTCTGGCTGCAGATTAATTTTCTAGGTCATTTAATAAATTATAGGAAAAGAAGTTATTTGAGGGGCAAACAGTAGAATGGAGTTCCAGTGACATGATACCTCTCCCTGACACTTTTTTTTTGTGGGATTAATGAGAGTAGATGGCTCCTTCCCTGCCTCTTTTTGCAAGGTGATCGTAATTCCATGAAGACAGCACTTAAATTTTGTCTTGTTTTGTGCAGGGAAATTGAGTTTGATGCAGAAGAATCAAACCCCCCAAGGAAGGATGTGACCATGGCATGAACTCCTCTTTCAGGACACAGAACATTGATTAATTCCCACCAGAGAGATACTAAAAATACATCATTATACCAGCACTATATTTAGATCTGAGCTCCAAGGTAGCAGCAGGACTCCGCAGCTCTGGGCAGATGTAGCTTTCCAGTTTATTGGAGTGTGGACAGAAGGACGGTCGCCTGGTCAGAGCACCGAGTGGAATGCTTTGCCGCTCGCATCCTCTGGTAGAGTTGCCTACCATAGCTCTAGGCCCGGCTTTTGCAGTTATTTGGGAACTTACACTCACAGAAAGATGTCTAAATAGGATTTAGAGATGTTTGGGTAAGGGACTTGCATCTCTCCAACAACCTTGAAAGAAAGGCAGAACCTACTTGGTGTTACTGGCAAAATCCCCCTGAACCAATGACTGCATTTGCAGTTTGTGTCCAGCCTCAGTTTCCCCGGCTGCAAGACAGGGATGTCTACATCAGAGGCACATCTGGGAGATAAATTCATTAATGGCCTTTGCACACGCAGTGAACTGACGGGAGGATCGCACAAACTGTAGACGGATGCATCCAACCGCCTGGCTCAGGCATGATTTGTCTTCTGTTCCCTCTACACGCTCCTGCTTTCTCCTGTCCACACTTGCGCTACAGCTGTTGTTTATTCTTAGAACAACAGAATTTAAGAACAAAAAAAATTAAGCCCTTAAAGGAAAAAAAGCAAAAATTACCTCTGCTTTTGAGCAGGACGATGGTGGCTCCCAGGCAGCTACCACAGGGATAGGAAAAAAGATTTTTAAAATTAACTCTAAGCCTGACATATTAATAAAAGCAACTGGCATGAATAAGCTAAAATTCATTATCATGCTTTTCATAGACTGGCTACAGAAGCATTATTATTATCAAATCCCTCTGAAAACCAAGTAATACCTTCCCCCTCTCTCCTTTCCTTTTGCATACAGTATCCTGGATTAATTTATAACATTAATCAGAAAACAATTCATCCCCTCACGGTTTGATGTAAAGAACTGAGGGCTATTTCTTATAGCACATGAAATGCGCTGCTGCTGACAGACGTTTCTGAACCATACCTTCTCTGGGGGGATTTCTGAAGGGCTTCTGAGCATCTAATGCCTTTGCCAGCAGAGACGCAGTGACGCAGGGCAGGGGAAGCCAACCCTAGGCAAGGGGAGCGAAGTTATCAGATGAGCAGCTGCCTCCAAGAAGCCTCAGATGCTGCGAACTAATTTCAAGGGAGACGTGCCTGCACTCGCTGCACTGGGGCAAACAGGGATTCCTGCGTACCACGTACTGGTCAGGGTTAGGGTTAGGCACTAACCTCATGGCATACAAAGGGTGAATAAAGAGAGCTGTGTGGGAGGTGAAGTTGCTTCCAGATTGCCTGCAATTTTCTTAACGACGGAGGGTATAGCTTAGAAAAAAATTACTTTAAGGCTGAAACCTGGTTCTGGTCATTGCCTTTGGCTCTCTTAAGCATGCCCCACTCAAGCCTAGTGTGTGAAAGGGTTTTTTTTGGTTGGTTTGTTTGTTCTTTTAAACAAGTGCTTCACTCAAAGGGAGAGCTGAGCTCCAGAACCCATTCAGAAAGGTTAAGTGGTGCAGATGAACACTTACATCCCGGGCTTTAAAGGGCCTGAAAATTCATTTGAAAAGAACAGTAAGTTAATTTTGCATAGCTGATTTCTTCAATAAGCCCTGTATTTTTCCCTTGCCCCATTAAGAATAGCAAGCAGCTTCTCCAGAAGTCGATCTCACCATCTAATCAGACCTGTTCTCTCTAATTGAAGTTAATCATAGGAAACTGGTCAGAGAAAGATGGTCTCAGTGAATGATGCTGTGTTGGAGTGGTCAATTAATACGGCGTTAGTCCTGTGATTATCACTCAGCAGAATGAGCACGTGAAGGGCTCTGAATGCAAATGCAACCCCGGCCGCAGCTCCCGCGGACCAGCCGCTGAAGGGATGGCGGCAGAGGAGCCTCGGGAGGAGCACCCCAGCCCCGGACACTTGTCATTAAAAGTAGTTCAGTAGCACAGTTTAGCTTCTCAGCTTGATGACGCTAATTTCTTCCTAGGAGATCAACACCAGGACCAGCGACTAGTGGCTTGAGCACAGCGGTCTGGCCTCTGCCATATATCATTTAATTTATATTATCCTCAGCGGTTCCCTCGCCCTCCTCCTACCCACAGACACAAGCTCCGGCTGGCGACTGCCCATCTTCCCACTGCCTGATCTCCAGGCTTCACCGCTGCTCCCCGAGGGCCGGGCATGTGTGGCTCTCCACGCTCTTCCGGCCAGCCTCCGTGCGGGATCCAGCGCTGCCGGACGGAGGAGACGGGCAGAGCAGTCGCTGGCGGGGCGGCAGGTCACCCGCTTGCACGGGACGACATAGCCGTGCTGGATCAATCGTGCTGGGGGCGAGCGGTGCCAGGAGCAGCAGCATCACCGAGCACTGAGGCTGGGCTCTGCCCCCATGTTGGCGGCCACGCTGCAGATGCTCATCCCCGAGGCTGGAGCTCCTGCAGCCTCCGGCCGACGCTGCTGCGGCGTCAGCCCTCCGGGGCTGGGCTTGGTTAGGGCGACAGAGATGAGAACTCGAGTCCTCTTGGACCACGCGAAGCCTTGGGAGCTTTTCTGGGCACAGCGAGCCTCTGCGACTGAGACACAAGCATGCTGCCCACTGCTTCAAGGTTTGTTTTCCTTGACATGTTCTTGCATCTAAATAAATAATATGCTGCTTTTAACAAGGCTGGCAGGTTGCTCGGTATTCTGTCTCAGCTCTCAGTGGGGAAAAAGGCAGAGCCTGAACCCGTTATACCTGCTGGCACACTCATGGTGGCTGCCAAAGGACTTGAGATCTTAAGGATAGGGAAAGCAGAAGGGACAACGAGGCAAGAGCTGCCAGAGCATCCTCGGCTCTCGTCAGCCAGCACAGCCTTGTGTGGGGCACAGGACGTGCTCTGCAGCACACCTCTACCCCACCCCAAAACGATGCACTTACCACCTAGGCTTTGCAAAAAGAAAAAATCTTTTCATTTGATCTGTTTTCCTAAGAACTGCTCTGTTTTACTTCTGATGAAACAATAATCCATACTCTTATGGGGCTGGAGAAGCTGGGTTGCTGAGGGAATTGACAGCAGCTTTACTAGTTTATGGCAGAAAAGAAAAGGCACTTAAGGGGATTTTGTTTGTCACTTGAAAATTAGCCTAGAGGAAAGAGAATCTTCAATTCAAATTTAATTAAAAACTGATGAACCGAAAGCCTTGTAGTGGCTCTGTGAAGTCCTATTCTTACAGCACAAGAACACAGCACTGATAAGCAGCAAGAAGAAAATAAACATGAGAGATTTAAAACTAAAACCCAAAGAAAAACAGGCCAAACTGTAATCCAGTGGCACCAGACCATCGCCAGAGCAGGAATCGTCCCATCGTGCTTAAACAGGGGTTTGTGAAGTGATATGAAGGAAATTGCTTAATTGCTTGCGTAAAACTGACAACAGCCCATTAAACTCACTACTATTTAATCCAGCTCCTAAAATCTTGAGGCCAAGACAGCATAACTTTCAGGAAGGGATGCTTTATTCAGGCGCAATTTACTTTGCTTGAGACAGAAGCAATAGGATGAAACTCTGAACCACATCATATAAGAGAGTAGGCTAGGGATTTTTTAACAATCCTTTAAGGCCTTAAAATACATGAATCAGTAACACTTACGTATTTGGGACCTTCTGTTCTATTGAAATGTACTGAGAGACTACTTATAGGCTTCTGTGCTGCTTGTGTAAGCAGGCTTTTCTCCCCCATTGTACCTTGCAGAGCGTATGCTTCAAGCCAGGTGCTTCAGTTGTGCTCTTTCATTTGAGATGTTCATCATCTGAAGCCACAGAAAAGTTTGCAGTCAGCTTTGCGCTAGATCTACCAGGTATCAATTTTCACAAAGAACCTAAGAGCCTATTTTGCATGGGGAACCCGCGGAGAAGATGTGCACCCTGAGATGGTCACACCTCGGTCACCTCCCGGGTATCTCCACCTGCCTGTCTCCAGCTTTGCCCTCCATGCTCCACCCTGTTCTCAGAGACCTTTCTTCTACCCTCGCTCTAACCTAAATCCACTAACCTCAATTAACTCAACTGCAAAGCCTGCTGTTAACGAGTCGCACGTCTGTGTTTCAGTGTTTGACAAGATCAGTCATCAGCTGGGTTTGTGTTACGACCTCCCGCACCGAAGGAGAGGAGACGCTGTCCCAGAGGTGTGCACGCATACCTGCGTGTTCACAAATCACGCCAAGCCTGTGTAATTACCCATAGCTAGGGTCGTCCTTGTCCCCTAAAACATTAGAGCATGTTCATAAACAGCTAATAAATCCACAAACGAATGATGACTTTGCACAAGAGAAGGAAAGGTCAGAACAGTGCTCAACCATTTCAGTTTGCTCCAGAAAGGGAAAGCTCAAAGCCCCTGTGGTGGTCTGAGGGACATCACTAGTGTCACCGGAGCTGCGTATTGAAAGGGCTGAGCAGGGCACAACGCACACGGCCGTTGCAGTCGTACAGCCCTGAAAAGCACGCAGGTGGCTGTGAACCCCAGCAGATAAATCTCTGAGGACAGAGTATATGGCTTCACATACCCAGCTAGACCAATTTAATTAACTATGAGAACATTAATTATTGGCTGTTGCTGTTTTTATTTCAGAAAAACCAACTGGCATTTTACCATATCAATATAATGCAAAAGGCCCACTAAAACCAGCCTGATCTCAGGCCCTGAACACTTTAGATTGATGATAATTTCTTTGCAGCTCTTACTGGCAAAGAACAATTTTTAAAATGGCCCCAAAACCCAACTGATGGAGCAGCTAGAGGAATCAAATTTCCTCAGATACGTAAAACCTCCTGTTTATCACCCTACGTAGGATGTGATAGACATCGTTGCACATTTTCTGCCACGAGTGATTTATGAATAAAGCATATTGTTCACATAAGCTTCATATATAAAGAACTGAAGCATTCTGCTACACGGACTTGAGGAAACACAGAGCAATTGTCTCCCCCCACCTTTGTTTGAACCTCCCATTGCTTTCTGAATGGCAAGAGGAGCTGCAGGAGGTCAGGGTGCTGCCTCTGCCCGCGGGACGGCAGCTCAGGGGCTCTGTACCACCATCACCGTGACGGGACTCCTTCTCGGGAAAGGGAGTTTCAGCCCTCTCTGCTTGTGACACTGCCATAAAGCCACATCTCTGCTGCAAATGCAAGCCAAGAATTACCTTAATTACACAGAGGAGATGGGTACAAGAATATATTAGAATGAAAATAATGGCTTTTTCCCCCAGAATCAATACGCAGATGAGTGAACACAGCCCATCCAAGAGCGCCCTTCTCAAAACCACATGAAAAAATGCACTCTGAAATAAAGTGTTGCTGTACTATTTCGAGACCAATCAGGCAGCAAACATGTTCCCAAAATTAAAGTTAATGTAATGAGATGCAAATTAGCTATTCTACACAGTCATTGCACATATTATTAAAGATAGACCATACTTGTTTATTTTAGTTTTTCAGTGTTTAGGGAAAACATGCACTACATAAAGAAGCCCACCCAGTATGATCATTTATGACTTCCCGAGGAAGATGGGAGCATGATCCATGGGTGCAGGAGCAGAGGGTTCCTCCACACAAAGACACGCTCGCCAGGCTCCAACACGGAGCTCAGTTTTTTCCCCCGTTTTCAGTGGGTTTTGGACTGGTAATTTCAGTGCAATTCTGATCAGCTAATACTAGTCTTAAGTATGATTACAGCTTTTGTTAGAGATGGCAGAATCCCTCAAACAGAGCCTTAATCCTTGCCTGAGGTTTATAATTCAGAGCAGACCTCCAGCCAGGCTTTTAAGCCACTTTTGCTTTCTCCCAGCCCCAGAGACTGTGAGCTGCTCATGGCTCAGGCAGGGGCTCAGGACAACAGTAAAGGGCATCATTAAACCATGGCATGGATGCAAATGGCATTTCATTCAACAAACTAAACCATTCTTAAACAGAGCCTCCAGGAGTGAACTTTACTTCCAGGAAACACAACTTAAAAGCCCTTTAATACAAGGATTTCTTTGGTCTTTTGTTAGCTCTTGGACTGGTGCAATCACTAATCTAGAAGAGAGGATTTGTCAAATCTCCGGTGGAGACAACATACAGCGGGTCCCTAAAACAACGAGCCAGGCCTGATCTGTATTTCCCAATAAGAAATGGATATCTAATGTCTTCATTTGGTGAGATGAATCCATTTCTGGAAACATGCATAAAAATCAAGAGCTGCTTTATGTTTAAAGCATGAGCTGAAAGCATGAGCTGCCTCATGTTTGAAGAAGCCTACAACTCCGGCCAGAAATATGATAAGCTAATGCAAAAAACCAAGTAAGAGTCATTAATTTGATACATTCCCCTGGCAGCATTTTTTCCTTGCTTCTTCAGGAAATGACACCTCTCCCCTTCCTCAGAACCCAGCAGCATCAGGCTTGCCCTCCTTCCACACCATTTGCCCCAAAATGAAATGGGAACAAAACAAACCAACACAAGCTCTTTCACATCAAGCTGATGCAGCCTCACTGCTAGTGCTTCACTATTTCAGAATAAGTATCATTTCCAGTCAAGCACAGATTTTATGTGAGAGCAGAACAGTTAGGAAGGCTTTAGGGGTCTTTTTCCCCCCCTCCTTAGAAAAAGAAGATGGCAACCAGAAGAGAGGTCATTAATGTACCCAGGCAACTCCATTCCTTTTCATAGCTCCAGTATTACGGTTAAAAATACCTTTGCCTGACTTGATACAACTTCTGACTTGCCCTAAAAGAATCTTCTGGAGAGGAAGGAGAGTCAAAAGAAAAAGAAATGGGAAACTTCAGCAACTCTGTGGTCCTGAAAGAAGGGGGGAGGATGAAGTCTCCTGCTGGAGCAGCTTCTTCCTAGTATTTGGACTTGGAAAGGAATTGCCCCTGCTTCCCTATTACTTTGTCCACTAACAGCCACCGAGGCTCACGCAGATGAAGAACAATCCGGGTATCAAACAATCTGCGCCCTCCGCGCTTCACCCCCACCATGCCGAGGCTGCACAGACACGCGTGGGGTTTGCAAAGGGTCTTCCCTGGACGGATCGGCTCTCACCGCCTCTTGCACACCTCTTTTGCAAACGGTGACACAGAACGAGCCCATTTCCCCTAACTACCGCATTTTTCTTTTCATGATTATCTCCTTTAAAAAGGCACAAATTGAAAATGAGATGCAGAGCCAGTGGCCTCTTTTGAGCTATGGTTATTAGCTATGTTGAGGATGAAAGTGGTATGACTCCCTAGATAAATATATAGTTCATTAAAAGTGTTCTGGATCACTATATTCTACTGATCAAAAGCCTAAATCACACAGTTAGTGACATTAAGGAGCTATATTATGATTTGAGTTATATCTGGATAAAACCCCTCACGAGAACCAAAGGGAAGCCCGGGCGCTGCTGTTGGGCAGCTCAGTGCCGGGAGCCAGGCACTTGCACATCTCTGACCCTGGCACATGCATCCTAAGGCAGAATTTCATCCCCAGGTTTCAACAGCTTAAACAATTTATGCTGCTTCAAAGTCGCAGCCTGTGCACACGGAGAGCCTGTGGTCTCTTCACAGAAATGCAGTTTGTTAGGGTCTTCTCATTTGGATTTTAAATAGGCGTGCAAACCCAACTAGCACTGCACTACTCCAAAAGTATTTGAAAAACCACAACTAAGATACGTTTCCAGCAGCAGCCCAGTGGAATGCTATGAATTTGGGAAATATGCACATCTTTCTGTGTCGTGAACCTTCAATTCTTAAAGTGCATTTGTGCTAAGAAATGCGCAGGTCTGGAGGGCGCACCGGAGGAAGCAGGCTCCAGGAGAAACACAACCGATGATGGGTCCAGTTCTTGAGCACAGAACCGCTGTCTCACCCCAAAGACAAGAGCGGTTGCGTTTGCAACATGGCCTGCGAGTGAGCTTGCAGCACCAAAGCCCTGCCTGCTCCTCGCCAGCGGAGGAGCCGATCTCTCCCACCCGGGGATGGCAGGCAGCCTCTCCCGGCAGCCCCAGCCCCAGCACCCACGCATCACCCGGCGCCTGCCTCGCGGCCGAGCGAGAGTCCGTGGGGTGGGAAGCGCCGGTGCCCGAGGGCAGCCCTGCCCAGCCTCAGCCTCCCCTGCAGTGGTGCCAGCAGCCCGACCCCGGTCACCTCAACACCTCTCCCTCCCCTTCATCCATCACTTCTCACCCGGCCGCTGCGCTGACCCATGGGCTCAAGGCCATCCTCGCACAACTGTCCGGTTTGGGTTGTACCCACTGTTTCAGGACAGAAAATTCCCTCTAGTGGTATAAACCAGCATGACAAAGCTCTGCTCAGATCTGTGCGGGCCCAGGCCCGCTGAGGGGTATATTTTCAAGAAATACTTTCTCATATTGCATTTTACGGAATCACTGATTACTGGCTCTTGCCGTTGAGTGCAGCAGAGTCATATTTGGTGCTCTGAAAGTGATGCCTCTCATATTCAGGGGATAGCGCAGTCTTTAAGTGCAATAGTTCTAGGGTTAATTCAATCAGCAGTATTTAAATCATGCCTGATGAAATATTAATTCTGGAGAACAACTGCATGCTGATTTACTCTGAGCTACTAACATTGACTGAAGGTGATTTTCCCGTCTCTCTTGTACTACGCTTTCTTTACAGTACACAGCTTAATAAAGACCCAGAAATAATAAACCCACAAAACCTCCTGTACATCCAGGCTGTGACTCTCTTGGTCATCTTGAGAGATCTCTGCAAAACCCCAGCCTAACCTCGTAAGTCTCTTCTAGAAATCTGCCACTCTCCCATTTCCGATCATTTCAAATCTGGCTCAATAAAAGCCATCTGAGACAAAGGACATGAATACTGATGACAAGTTTTGCATCCAAATTATGTCTCAATCAGTCAATTTGAAAGAGACCACAAGCCTCTCGTCCAGTTTCAGGCTTCTTCAAGGACACCGCAAAGTCCAGGCGATTCTGTTCCTCTCTACGTCCCCTCCCAAGAGCCCCAGTGGTGGCAGGGGGGTGCCCGGGTCCCACAGCACCTGCGGCAGCTCCTGCTCCGCACCTCTGCTACCCGGCGTGGCAGAGAAGCACTCGCCATCGTGCTCGCCCCGTTCAGGCAGGGGCTTGTGCTTCTCTCCCAGCTGCCGTCCCCGGCACAAGTCAGACACCGCACCGGGGGGCAGGGAGGGGGCACGCCAGCACCACCGCAGCCAAACCACAGCTCCCACCGACAGCTTGGACCCCTCCTCAAGCTGCTACACCAGCGCTGTGGGTAAAACCACGGTGCTGCTGATGTGCTGCAGTCTGCTGCCATTTTCAGAGGTGAAGGACCCCTACGAGGTGTCCAGCACGTAGCCACAGCAGCAGGACGCATCTCCTGAATGCCAGATGCATAGAAGCCCCCTTACAATTGCAGCCTTGCGGTGCAGGGACCTCGTAACCCTGCTTCGCCCCGCGCCCAACCTGAACTAACTGCAGATGGCAAGAAATCGCAGGAAACCATCGGAGAGCGCAGCTCTGGAAGGACCAGTGCTCTGTACGCTAGCACCCACCCCAGCAGAACCAGTCTGATATTTACTTATTTTAAAAGGTCCAAGTAAACTTAAATGAATGTTATGGCAGACAAACAGATCAGTTAGACCAGGACATTGCAGCTGAACTGGTAGGGAGAAAGCGATGGAGACCACGACTTCCTCGCCATGACCCATGGGCACTCGCATCCCAATAACACCCTAGGTTGTTTTTGGACTTTCAATGCCTATAGCTTTCCCGAGGATTGCATACCAACTGGATCCGCAGGGACAACTGAGTGAAGATTTCCAAACAGTCTTGTCTGACTTTGAGCTGTCAAACTTGTGTCAAACTTGACTCAAACGTGTGCATGCTGCAGCCCTGCTGCAGCCCTGCGACAAAGGCAAGCGTTCTGTAACTGTACAATTATCAGCAAAATTTTAGTGTTAGGCAGCGCTGGCGCTGAAACTGGTTAAATTTCCTGCACAGCAGATAGCTGTGTTTTATACAGTTCTGGCTATCAAGAAGTCTAAAGGCGTTACCTGTGGGTGGGTGAAGTCTGACCTTCACTTTACAAATGGGGAAAACCAAGCACAGAAAGGAGATCTGCTGAAATGCTGCATAAGAGCAGCACACCTTCCACCAGCAAAGCCCTCGGATCCAGCTGCCTTCCCACCAGGGCCACCGGTCCCCTTCGAGAAGTGTGAAACCGCAGCACAGGGGAGGCACGCAGGGAAAGCTAAGGACGGGTCTGCGGTGGGAGGGAAGGACCACAACTGGGGAGATGGAGATGGAGCAGGAGCGCACCAGCGTGACACCGCAGGTGCCACTCGTCAGTGTGAGATGCTCCCAGCAGGATGCACCCTCGGGCCTCCCTGTCCTGGGAATGCCGGCATGGAGGAGGCGGCACTAGGGTCTGCCTCCACGCGTGGAAGGTGCACAGAGACAGGAGGGGCTGGGTGGAAGCGGCTGGCAGATCTGGAAGGAGCAATTCCGGTGCCTGCTGCCGGCACGGGGCTGAGCCACGCTGCTGCTCTGCCCAGGCGTCCCGCAGCAAAGCAGGGACATTCCCCACGGCTGTCTGGGGTCCTCGCAGCTGCGTCCCCAGCAGCGTCCCTTTCCTATGGGCCTGATCCATCCCTCTCCTGCCCTCCATAGAAAGACAGCCACCGATTCCCACTCCGGGAGAACCACGGCCTTCTTTTTCTATCTCCTGTTTTCCTTGTTGCCCTCCTGCAGTTTATTTTTATCGTGCCTGATCCTTTTTTAATTGGATGTTTCCGCTTACCCCACCGCTTCTTTACATTTAAGCGGGACAGCCCACAGCTGTAGGAACTGCTGCATTTAGGTGTGTTTACAATTAGACAACAGCTTTGCTAATCAAAAGCAGGAGAGTGCCAGTTGTAGACTGTTTCTCCCTCCCCGCTTCCCGCTCTGGGAGTTCTCGTCTAGGCATTGATAAATTAAACTAGGCATCTCCTTTGACTAAGATGGATGGCAAGCTTAAATGATACCCACTGAACAAATGGCTGATTTGTGTATTCTTCCATTCAGGATTAGGCTAATAAGATGTTCATTTATGGATCTATTACGCAGTCATTTAACTGCTTGAAATAAGAGGACCAGGCAAATTCTACCATCCAGGGATTGATTTCCATCTTTTTAGGCCATGTTTTAGTGGAGGGTTTGCTAAGGTAATTAAGTAGGACATATCAAAACATTCATTAAGCTGACACAGTACTTTAAAACATATTAGAAAAACTCGAGGAGTTTGAAGTCTCCAGGTATAAGGCAGCTGTGCTCCTCCTCACCCCACTCTTCCTTTTTTGCAGTTGCTGAAAGGATGCATGGTCAGGTTGTTTTAGACTGAGAAGTGAGAACCAAAACCGAAGCCAAAGTCACTGCCTGAGCGTGCCATGGTGAGTCCCTCTGTCCACGGGGACGTTCGGGGAACCACAGCAGCCCGGTCCAGGGCTGTCCCTGGGCAGAGCAGGTCACCCCAAGGCCAGTCCTGATTGCTGTAAGACTGTAATGCCTAATTTCAACATTGTTTTAGGGGCAAGTCTGCATCTGCTCCAGTGATGGAGAGAACAAGGTCATTCACATTTGATTTTTACAGAGGCATTAGCCTTCTTTATGCCTCTCTCGTCAACAGAAGGGAAATGGTTTGTACATAGCCCACTCACAGCTGCTCAGCCACCGCTCGGCTCAGTCGTCCATCTGCATGCGTGCGGCGGAGGGGAGAGGCAGCCTTACCGACCCGGGGCTGCGGCGTGCGGCAGCCACCTCCCCTGGGCCCCTGATTCAGAGACTTTTGGGGACGACAGGAAATTACACAGCAGATCTCTTTTTAGAGCGAAGATTTGCAGTCACTAATTACCCACACCCAGTATACGGAGGCTTTGTGTCCTGACAAACAAACTGGCACTCCAGCATCTGTGAGGACAGCCTGCTGTGCTGGCAGTTAATTCAGGGATGGGGGCAGGCTTTCTGCTTGAAGAAAAATAAAAAGCATCAGCTGTCTGGTTCTGCTAAATTAAACGAGGAAATAACTAAAGACCCTGGTATTTAAGCTGCTGTCATTAGGATCCAGCATTAACAGGCATTTCTGCACGAGCCAGCTTTCTGCAGCTCTCCTTCCTGCAGGACTCCTCCCAGCCGCTTGCCCCGCACCAGAAGCGCTGCTCGCACCGTCAGACCGATCTCCCGGGCTCGCAGCAGTACTCGCTGTCACGCTGCTGCTCGGACGCCACGATTCAAGGCGTGGAGCTGCGCTCGGGGAGCGACAGGTTTGTTCACGAGGAGGGCAGAGGGGACCTGAACTCACGCTGCTGCTGGGCAGGTTTTTTAGCTGATACTTCAGGATGGACATTGCTGGTACTTAAAAGAAAGTATTGGTGCATTGCCAAGCAGGGAGAGTCACTAGGAGGGAGGGAGGTCTCTTGTACGCTACGTCTTGATTAACGCAAGGGATCGCACAAGGGTGGAAGATGCAGACATGAGGCTGCTACGAGCTCGGAGGCTGAAATACCTGGCAAAGGCAGAGCTGGCGGACATGCACTGGGAAGGAGCAGGAACCGGTGGCAGCAGACACGCTGCTGGTTCTTTCCCAGCCCCATACCCACGTTTCTAACACACCGACGAGGTTCTCGCGCGCCTTCCAGAGCTGAGGTTAATGGCTTTACCCCAACGCTGCCGCAAGTCGACAGAAACCTCCTCACTGACTTCAGGGCACTAAAGACCAAGCTTAACACGCTCCACACCGGTCACACGGGAATAGCTCATTAGCCAAGATTTTGATAATGCTACTGAGCATTAGAGGCAGGAACACAATTATGCTCCAACAGGTATTTACCCAGCACTTTTGTCCTCTTGCCTAACTTTGAAGCATAGTGAGCTCTAAAGGAGCACTTTCTGTTTAAGATCGTTGGTACCTTCTGGAGACAGAAAACAGGAGGGCATAGAAGAGTTCTTAATTTATACTTCATCTACTGGGTATTAGTTAATTTAACAGGTCCCTACATTCATACAACAAATTATCCCTCCAGAAAACTGAGCTGGTGCCAGGACATAACTGTTTCATTTAATATACCCGCTGTGCAATGAAAGCATATCTCTTTATATGTGCTGTCTTGTACTTTACATTAACAGAAATTCTTATGCATATTAGCGCTCTGTTTCCTCTAAGTAATGTGTCATTTCAAGCAGTTAAGAAGAAAATACAAACGTAGCCTCAAGAAGTGCACTTTCATCTAGTGAAATGCTTTCATTCCTGTCTGCTAAGGATAATAGGAGTGATTAGATTTAGCACGGGGTCAGCCGGAGAGAGCAGCAGTGCACCGCTCCCAGCTCCCAGCAGAGGAAAGCTGCTGGCAGCAGGCAGCGCAAGCATTTGCAATGCCACTTACCTCTGCTCCCAGCTCCTCTGGCTCAGCCTTCCTGCAGCAGGGCCCAAACAAACCCATGGGCTCCGCAGGGCTAAATCAAACATGCAAGCAGGACACGGGCGAGCCTCCCTCAGTAGCCGGGGCAGCAGCCTGCGGAGCCCAGCGGTGCCGGGGCACGGCACACACACCGCGTGAAGCAGAAAGCACGAGCACCCACTCAGCACCGGGTCCAGAGCAACCTCGGTGGGGGCAAGGCAGGTGTAGGCAGCTGCCGTCCCGCTGCCGGGCAGGCTGGAGCTTCACCCCAAGCCGTCTGCTCCCTGCCCAGCTATGCCGCGCTGCCCGAGTCGCAGGGCAGAGGGCAAGGAGAGGAGGAGACAAGATTGCTGACAAGTGACAGGGCTGCGGGGAGCAGGACCACGATGTGATGCTCCCAGCTGCGGCGCGAGCCTCAACCGAGCAGGCGGCTGCACTGCCGGTGCGGGGAACCGCGGGGAGGGAAGAGCGACGCAGAACCCACGTCCTTGCCAGTGAGCGCGGCCAGCCACTGCTCACCCGCCACAGTGCCCGGACACTGCGGCAGGTCCCTGCTCCTGGTCATTGAGACATCCATCCATCCATCTCTCCACCCACCAGCCCTTTCTCCCCGCTGGACCTCTGTACCCCGACTGTGGCTCGCAGGGACACCCCCCAGCGTGCACCTCCCGGGGCAGCAGCCCCTCCAAAAGCAGCCCTGTGAAAAACCATTCCCATGCTGGTTTTAATCTTTTCAATTCTACCCGCTTGCAAAAATCAGTGCAGCCCACTGAGCTGTGACCAAGTAAAAAGCTCAGTCCTACATTAATTTTTTCTCTTTTGCATAATGCATTTAGGAGCGTATCTATTTTTTATTGCAGAATAATATGCCTGGTTTATATACTGGCATCTTTTTGATGTACTGAGATTCTGTGCAAAGTCACTAGTCATCACAGGGAAAGCCAAATAAATAAATACCATCGTGGCCCTGTTTCACAGCCACAATTATAATCTTTTCCAGGTACCACTTGCTTCATTATCTGAGTGAACAAAGTGAACATTATCTTACCCACAAGGCAGACCTTCCGAAATCACAGCTGGGCAGATATAACCTTGGTTATTTAACTCAGTCTAAATGGTACTCTAATATTCCTCTTAACTGCTGCTCTTAAACAGCTTCCCCCTATAGTTGTTAATCACATTAAAAGGTATCGGATATATAATTTCCTTTAATTATGTGAAAATATTGGTTGCTTCCTTTCTTCGGAGCGTTACGTCCAGAGCAGCAATGATTAATGCCAAGAATTTCAGAAGGTAGTCAGAGCAAGCTCGTAATTGTTGATTTACGCCTTAATGGGAAGACACCTGCTTTTTTTTTCCCTTTTGATTTTTACTTTCTCTTTGAGTCCGAAATTATTCTGCATGTGTCATCATTACATTAATCAATACATGTTTTGTCTTCCACAAATCTGCCTAATTGCTTTTCTCATTTAGACAGCCCTGGAGTCATTTGCTAATGAACATCGTCACACACTAATATGGCATGGAGGATTTACATGTGGCACTCTAAGCAGATTTAGAAGGAGAAGGGGAAGACATCAAGCTCATCGTTACAGGTGCTGGAGCCTTCCTGAGCTGTTGGCGTACAATTGTTGTATCGCAGCCTGGAAATTGAAGATCGGCTCCACTCCCCACCAGCACAGTGCTAATTGCACCATGGGGAAGCTGCTGCCTACCCCTCCTCAGCCAGGGCACGCTCACATTTGGCACGGACGAGAGCTTCCCGTGGAGGTCCAGCACTCGGGGCTGTGCACATGCTTGCTACCGTCCCCAGGAGGGGGAACACGCAGGTAACAGGCCAGCATTTCCATACACGAGGATGGTTTACGCTCAGGTCGCCTCTAACCGTCTCGTACGAACAGCATTGCCACTTCCCACGCGCCCACGCCAAGCCCCGCTCTTGAAGCAAGGCTTTGGACACCCAGCAATGCCCCCAGGCCCCAGCTCAGAGCCGCGGGTCCAGGGTAAGCACTTCCCATCTCCTGCTCATCTGCAGCCTCCACATTTGGAGAGACAAAGGCTTTCAGCTGGGGCTTTAATGATATTTAACTCGGCAAGCCCTGCTCTGACAGAGAGCTGGGGACTGGTGGCACACAGAGCTGAAGCACCAGATGTCCTGGCAACGGCTGTCAGCAACTGAGGAAAAGCTGGTGCTGCACAACTGGGATCTGCTCCCCCTGCTCCGTCGACGGCAAGGGGAAGCATACGTGTTTCCTTGGGATCGTGTTTCCACACCACAGGAGGACAACAAGGGGCTGTGCCATGGAGAGCATCAACGGGGGAAACATCACCTCCATCACAGGGCTGCAGGCTTGCCCAGGAGGGGACACAGCACGCGTCTGTCTCATCCCAGGGCTGGCTCTTAAAAGAAGTCAAGACAAGATAAAGAGCCACCCGTTGCAATCATCACACTTGTACTGTAAGTGGTTCCTGCCAGGTGCAGCTGAGGTCTTTTCATCACATCGCGAGCCCCTGGTGAGTTATCCTCCAGCCTGCATGTCTACCAGGGCAGGGGGCAGAAGGGACAAAGCTCCACTCCCACTGAGTCAACCTTTTTTGAGAGAAGATGAAAGCTGAGAATATTTAATGTCGCTATGACTCTGGGCTTCTGTTCTCATATTGTCACAGTACATTTAAAACTCTGCCAATCCTCAAGAATTTGCAAATATTCCACATCTTTCCTTCACACCAGAAGGTCCCTCCGAGATTATTGCAACACATGTCAACCTCTACTAATATTTGGTATGAAATATACAGTATAAAAGATTTTAGACCATAAAACCACTGCTTCTGTTGGAAACTGAAATGCTTTCAGACTCCAAGCAGGGCACTCGCGCTGCCCAAGTTCACGTCTAGCTGCTAAGCTGAATTCAGGTCACCTTTGCCTGAAGAAGACACCAGAGCCTCCAAGCCAGGGGGTCATTCAAACCCACATGCAAGAAGGGTGACATAAGAAACTGCAGAGATGCAATGAATAACTGAGACTAATGAATTGCTCTGATTTCCCCATGTTCCCTTCCTTGCCACCCTGCAGCAAAGGTTAAAGAGGGAGGAAAAACCCGAGTGCCGTCCCCAGGGCAGCCCAGGCTCTCACAGCCGCCTTGCTGCGAGCCCTCCGGCAACCCAGATCATGTCTTCTGGGATAAACACGACGGGCAAAAATTTGTAATGTACTGGGAAAAAAGAAAACAAAACAGTTCAAAAATAAATAATCTTAAATACGGTGCTGAGATTTTCTGCACCCCATACATAAACGTGTGCTTGGGTTTTCCTACCAAGGATCCAGAGTCCTTATTTTTTTTGGAGGCCACAAATGCTACTGAGCCTTATATGATACTGTAATAGGAAGTGCCTGAAATGACAAATTAAGAGAAAGAGTGTTTGTGACAGTGATAAAGGGAAAGTTTAAGGCTTGTATTTAGATAAATTGGCTGGAAAATTTGATCCACACAGTCTTTCAAATATGATTATACAAACATAATTTGCATAAATATTATAATTAAAATTGTGCCTATAGCATATAAAAAAAGGGAAAATAGTATTAAATGATCAAGGCATTTGAATGTTTGAAATATCACTGTGTGATGTTTCATGCTATCCATTAAATAAGTAATTTATTGCAAAACCTATCAAAGCAAAAGGAAATTAAGTCAGATAAGGCTGGCTTTTTATTTTGCAGGCTTTTTTGCAGAGGATATCGTTACTTTCAGAACACATTTGATTTTTCCAAGGTACTAACTCAGAGTAATTATAATACTGGATCTGCTTTAGAGCTGCGACACTGCGGGTGCAGCAACCGCAGCGCATACTGATTAGCAGCTCGTGATAGCAGGGGACAGTAATCGCCGTTCTCGGGCAGGAGCCCCATCCCGGAGCGCGTGTCCCTGCTCAGCGCCACCTCCACCGCCCGAGCTGTGCAGAGCCCGGCGCAGCCTCGGGCGTTACCTGCGGGCAGCCCAGGCACAGGCTCGTGGCTGAGCTTGGTCATCTTTGGAGGAGAGGGTCCCTGTCACCCCTAAACACCCCCTCAAGACCAAAGCTGGTGTAACTACGCTGATTTACACCATCCCTGGGTATAACCCCTTTTACATCACCACCAGCTTTCTGCAGCTGTGAAAGACCACGAAGAGGACCAGGCGTTGGAGCCAGGTCTGACTATTTTTAGTTCCTCCAAAGCCATTGAGTCACCCCTGACACACACAGAGCAATTTATCATCTTCGTCTTCCCACTGCTTTCTGATTTACCCTAGCCTTAAATGGCACTCTTCCCTTACTCAGATGACACATTTTCATCCCGCTGCACAGCCCGTGAGACCCCCACCGTGGACCAGCGAGAGCAGAACACTTCCAGCCCTTGGGGAGAGAAGAGGTTTCTCACCAGCCGTATCATGGTTGGCATCTATGTGGGCAGGTGTGTGAACAACCAGCGGCATCTGTGGCCAGGAGCAAAGCCAGGCTGGCTGGAGCAGAGCCTTTCACAGCTGAGTCTCCGGAGAGGAGCTCACAGGACCTGTTGGGACCTTGGAAGTATTTCCATGGGGATGGCTCTTCCCCAGATCCCTGCGGCAGCACAGCCGCTTGCCCAGGCACCTCTCCGCCTTCTGGGGCAAACCTTTGAGCAGCAACCGCAATTAATTAATGATGGCTTTAGCTAAGTGAAGATGGCAGCATCCCTCCAGCCTCACTGGGACTCATTTCTGTATTCCTCTAATATTCTCCCGGGATTCGGCAATCGTACCCAGAAAGCTGCCAGATACCCTTGGTATTTTAGCAAGTTACTTCTAAACCCAGCCAGCCCATGGTAATCACTTTGCAATTTAAAATCAAATACCTGAAACAATATGTGTGATTAGAATGGATAAAAGCAAAAAGTGAAGGTGTATCAAGAGCTTCAGAGCTAAGTTCCTCTCCAGCAGGATCAGATTTAAATCGATAGGAGAAGATGAGTTAAATTAATAGCTGTAAATGTGGGCAGAGACAACGCCGTTCTCCTCCCCGCTCAGCTCGGACTCCTCTTTGATCACTGCTTTGTCTGGGGAAAATGCCAGGCTGTGCTGCAGGGGCAAGTTCTCAGCCACTGAACGCCTGAGAAGATACGCAGGGAAACTGTGATTACACAGGTCTCCCTGGGGATTTTCTGAGAACTTCAAGAAACTCTTGGCTGGGGAGGGAAAAAAAAAGAGATTCTGCAGCCATATGGTCTTCAAATTTGGAAGAATAGCAAAGTAGCTGATATTTGAGACTTCCAGAATGATGTCTCTATCTTTCAGCAGAGATCAGTAACAACGGAAGGCAGGAATGCCCCTCTGAGAGGTGTCTGTCTCCATCTGCAGCCCTTCTGCACGGGGCACCTTCCACCCAGGCGCTCCTGTCAGCGGCCCCAGGCTGGACTGGGAGCGGGATGCTCGGGATCAGGAGGATCTCCATTCCGCGCTGGGCACAGACGGATGTCTCAAAGGCCATGGGATTAGCAGGATCAGATGGGCTTGAGATGGGGCAGGGGGAAATGGCAGACTTCCATTGAAACAAAGATGGCCCTACACCATTGGGAGCCATCTTTTTGAGCATCTTGTTCTTTATTGTACATGGGATAAAAAAAAAAGAAAGAAAAAGCTAGAAGATCTCAGAGGAACGGGGAAGAGGCAGCCTCTGCGGGTGACCAACATGAAATGGCGTCCCGTCCCAGAGGGCTGGCCCAGCCTGGCTGCAACGCGCGTTGTGTGCAGGCGCTCATGCAAGGTGCCGGCACCCTTTCTCGCCAGATGTTTCTCCATGCTGGAGCACCGTTATTTTTCAAGTGCCTTTTTCAGGCAGGCTCTCCCACCCTGCCTTGCACTAACACATTTTTATACAAACAACAGATTGCACTGCTGCTAAGCTTTTCTGGATTTGGAAGAAACAGTAATAGGCTGCTGAGACTCCCTCTTCAGTCGCCATTTTCTTCTGCCCACATTGACTCCCACAGCCCCTGGCTACCTGCAGTTTTCTTCCCTGCGCTCCCCCCTACCTCCCTGGACGCAATCCTGCCTTTGCCCTTGGCAATGGACCACTGCAGCACCATCTTCACACTGTCATGCTTTGCACCGCAGGTTCTCCTTACAAGAGGTTAACGAGCGCCGGGCAGGCAGTGTCTGACGGACACAGATGTGATGTGGTCTAAGCAGCTACTTTGATCACACACAGGAAGCATTAAAAATGGTTCTCAGCATCACATCAAGCTGGTGGACTATGTAGCAACTGATGGGCAGTGTACATGGCTGGAAAACTGTATTTCTTGTTTACTCCCCATCTGTTCCCAGAACATGACAGGAATTGGGCAATGTGAGTGAGGAGCATCCTCTTAGAAAAACTGTCCGTGCTGCAGCATTGGAGAGAGCAAGGCTTTGAGCACAGCCTGGGTAAGCAGACGGTCCAAGAGGGTCCTTTGCCACAGCACCCGACCTGTCCTGCTGCGCTGTGACCTCCACGGTCACCCTTGCACTGCTGCCTGTTCGGGCACACTCCTGATTACACCTCTCTCTTCCCACGGGTGTCCCCTCTAACACAGTTCAAATGGCTTCCAAAAATACCAGGAGCACCCTGACCCGCTACGCTGGCTTCTGCCCTGGCTCTGCCAACACCGATGGCAGCAACGTGGGAGGGTTTGACTCTCGCTGCCCTTGCTCGCTCCCTCCAAGTCCCCTCCCCAAGGAGGGCTTCCTCTGAAACAGGTCTGAGATCAAAGATGGGCTCGATGGCACCAATTTGTATCTTTTTGCTCCCAATGCAAAAGGCAATAGAAAAGGACTATAAGACACTGACGTCTGCAGTTTCAGCAGAGGATTAAAGAATTGTGGGTCCAAATGCTCACGGCATGAACTCGCCGTTCAGAGAGAACAAATCATGCTGTTTCTTTATGTGGTCTGTTGTCTCAACCTCACGGAGACCAAAGGATGAAAGGGCAAGTAGCAAGTGCACTTGGAAATGTGCTGGGAAACAACCTTACCTATCAGCCGCTGTTTCATCCCTGCCACTGCAAAGATCTCTTCAAGTAAACCGGAAAGAAAAATAAGATAATAAAGGAAAGAAAACTTAAGAACAGTTTACTGAAGCATTTAGACTAAACTGCTGCAAGGTATGTTGACCCTTTGATAAAGCAGCCCCTATAAATCCTCTGCCTTTTCCACCTTCAGGCCTACAAACAACGCAGTCTCGCTCCTAATGTCGTTTCCACTGCTGAAAATTTGTGACATCAATAAAATCCTGGTTTGTCAGTACAAATGGAATTTTAAATTGAATTCTTATCAAATTAGCCTTTCATCAAGGTCGTGCAATATTGTGTGAATAACCTTTTCAGAAGCTGTGTACATGGCTGCTGCCGGAGGTGAAAACGAGACAAATTCTAATGAGATTACTCAGCTGGAGCACTCAATAACATGCGATGGAGTAGACGGGGTGACATTAGGTTTAGCGATAATTTAAGTAAATGGATATACCGATGCTCGCAGCACAATGCTTTACCCCCCCTTGACTATGAGCACATGCACTCGCAGCACCTATCTCATGGTTATTCAGCAGCCAGAGAGCACTGTCACATCTCCAGCAAGCCAGATCCAAAGAACATATTTTCTGGAGGGAACTGGGATGAATTGTAAATGTATCCCCTCTGCTGGCTCCCTGTTGCAATAAAATTTCTCTTAATTTCAGGCAAATAGTGTTTTGCAACATTAGCAGCTGGAGAGATTTTCCATCAGCCTCGTACCGAATCACCAAACTCACGGGGAAAATATTGCGTTTCAGCATTATCAGCTCAGCGCTGCCAGGAGCTGAGCGCTAGCTCAAAGGGGCCGAAGATGCGCGCGTGCGCTTTGAAGCAAGGGCAAAGCCTCGCTCACTAATCGCGGGCTTGACTCTAAGCAGAGCCCCAGGACCCGTGTAGGACACCGCACCCAGCATCGCCCTGGTCCATGGGGGTCAAACGCCGCCCCTGGCCCCGCCGGCACCTGCCATGGCAGCCCGGGAGCCGGGCTGTCGGGAAGCGCCGGTCCGTAGGAGCCATCTGAGGAATCTGTTCTTGCCAGAACAGAATAATCCTGATAAACAAGCGTGAGCTGCTGCTGCTATCCTTTCGGATAACATCTTCTTGCAATCAAATACGTAGATCAAATTACACGATTGAGAAACAAAATATACAGCTGTCTAAAGACTCCTTCCCAAATAACAAAATAGACACATATTTGACAACTCCAAAAAATATTTCAGCAAACATAATAGAGAAGATAATGATAATTAGGCTAGTATTTTATGCCATAACGCTCTTGAATGCCTACAAAAATACAATATTTTCAGCAAAAGATAATTGAAAAGATTATTTGGCTTATCTAAAATAAGTTTTTCCAAGCCTCAGCACATCTGTTACAAGAATTCATGCAGACATATGGCGTAATGCTGTAGGCTCAACGTACTGTTTATCACTTTGAGAAAGAGGTGGATAATAACGCGGAGGTTTTTGTTGATGACAGGGTCCCTTTGGCAGGAAATGGACATAATCACTTTTTATCAGACTCATGGAAAAGTGGAACCGATTGAACGAGTCCAGGAAAACAGCAGCCAGCGAAGTTAAAGGCACCGGATGCTCAAGGGCCGTAGGAGACAGCCCATGCCAGCAGCAGGCACGGGGCGTGCAGGAGAGCTCAGCTCGGCAAATCGGGGTATTTACTCACACAGGTACGAGTTGATCTAAAGATCGTGCTCTGACATTTCACTGCAAACCCTCACAATTTGTTCTTTGTTGCTAAGTTACATGTTTATCTGGCTCCTGAGCGGATGCCTCCAACACAGCACGTAAGGGTATTTTTTGCAGTCAGATACAGACTTCCATATTCACTTTCAGCGGCTACTCAAACTGAGCATTTGGTTTTAGTACGTTCTTGCTATTAAGATCCGCAGATTGAACCATTGCAGAAAAGACAGGTCTAATTGAAAGCTACTTTCTGTCTGCAGTGGGGGTTTGCAGGGAAAATCCAGGCTCGGTCACAATGGCACAACCAGTGCTGGGTGAGTCTGTGGTACCCAAGGGCTGTGGATACAGCTGAGGGAAAGGTAGCATTTCTGAGAATATTTTGAGATTGCAGAATTAAGTGTTTCAAATCAGAACAAAAATCTGAACGTCCACAAATTCCCTGTCTTCACCCTTCCCTGCTTGTCCCCCTCCCCAAATGTTCCCGTTCCAGGCAGACCGAGCAACACCTTTAGCTTTCAAATGGGTCTGTACCATGCTATGGCATTTACACTAGTGGTCCCTCCAGCTGACAAGGGAGGGGAAGAAAAGTCCTCATGTCTTGTTTTGGGGTCCCTCGGTTCTCTCTGTCATGAGGATGTGTCCTACCACCCCAGCCGTCTCAGCTGCACTCACCTCACCTGCTCTCCTGTGGCCACAAACAAGTCTTCCCAGTGAACGCCCTTGGCTTTCAGGGATCTACTACGCTTCATTTAAAGCTGCTTTGTGATGTAGGTTTTTTTTTCCAGGTCTCAGCATTTCTAAAAATATTTACCCCCATTCGACCAGTAATTGCAGCTGACTGAGTAGAATCTGGAAAATGAAAGGGTTTTACGCTGGCCCTCGGTAGGTTTAATCTTCAGTGTTGCTGTAGGAGACAGATGTTTGCAAACCAGAAGGGCTGTTAATACTTGCTTTATAAGGCATCTGAGCATAGACCACACAGAAAGTCAAAACATCCAGTACTGCAACTCTTCTTCACATGCAAAGTGAAGCAGCATCTTATTATTCAAATGCAGAAGCCTAGAGCTGGTCCTCAGCAGAATTTCACCCAGAAGTTGCTCTGCTGGTAGCAGTTGGACTTCTGGCATGAACCAGGTTTATCCAGCGTGCTGAAGGGCCCATCATTTGTGTTCAATATTCAAAATACACTAGGCACAATGTTTGTGAAAAGCGTCAAATGCAATAATATATTCTTGCGTTTAACTTCAGGCTACCCCTTCGCCAACCACACTGAAAAGTGTTAGAATTGGACAAGATTTCCCAGGAGTAAAAGAAATCCATGTTGATATGCTTAAAAAAGGCTGACAGGTGAACAAACTCTTCTACAGGGCAATTGCAGATGCTCTAAGTGACATTTTAAATTCTTAAGATTTTTCCATTTGCAAATAAAAGTCGCCTTGCAAAATGACAAGCAAAGCAAGCAGACTTCCCAGAAACTGGCAATTTCTGTTGTCTTTTAATTGTTTTATTTTCCATAAAAGAATGATCAGTGGTCAGGGGAAAAAAGCCCGCTCAGAAATGGATTTTTGCATCTATCCCTTTTTAATCATTTATGGGAGAAGAGTAATAGGCCAGATACAGCACTAATTTTTATTGTAAACTACTCTGGGAACATATTTTGCTCAGAGCCATTAGCAGAGAAAGCAGATTAACTGGAAAAGCTAATGGTATAGTGCAGTACAAATATTTACATAAATGTTTGACTAAATCCTTTATTAACAGGTCAAATTTTCTCCACATTTTTCACCTTTTGTTATGAGATTTTTAATGGGTTGATACCTTTCCAGGCTTTAAAAACTCCTTGAGGGAGGAGTAGACGGCCCCCCAAGGATCCCGGCTCCCACTGCTGTGCTATTTCCATCACGTTAGTGTTTACAAAGAAGTAGTATACTGAAATTCCTGTGCCTCTAAACAAGACGGTGATACCTCAGGGAGGAAAGAATGGCGAAGGGGACCCTTGGGCAGCAGAAGCCCCTGTGGCTCGGTTGCCATCCCTGTTGCCCAGTGCCCCCCCGACCCTTGCCCCAGCAGCCCCGCGCTGGCCACACCGAGCGGGGCAGGACGCTGGTGCTGCAGCCGACCCCGCGTGCACGAAGCGGCATCGGATCAGGCGCCGTGGAGCAAGGGAGTCTCTTACAAGAACAATTAGTCTGCTCTTCTGGCAGTGCGAACATCACCCGTTTCTCCCTCCCTTTCATTTCTTGTTTTTCCCCTACATAATTTTGAGGTTAATAATGATCATTAAACACATTGAAGATCAATACCTCCCAAAAATGTCTGAAAACATGTGGTTTAGTTCAAGAAACTGGAGGTTGCTCTGGGGTCCTATTATAGTTTTACAGCCTTGAATTTATTGGAGAGGATTTCAAGTCAAACTATACATTCAGACATCAGAGAATGAAGGTCTGGGCAAACTCAATACATCAACTGTATTATCAAGTGGATCTAGCATTCTGCTCAGAAGCAGGCTTAAAAAAATGTGGTTTAGACTCATCAATTTTCCATTTTGTCAATTCAATTAAAAAAAAAAAGACTATGGGAAACCATCACTGAGGGTCACTTACGAATTTCCCATTTAACATGGCTTTGCTGAACATCTCGGACTCTCCTGGTGTCATGACCAATCCAGCTAAACCCGCCGGCCGCGCCTGCACCTGAATTAATCCCACGAGCACACGGACCGCACGCTGCCAGAGCCACGGTGAGACTGGGCGAGCCCCCCCCGGAGCCGCCGTCCCCCCCAGCCCCGCAGGCAGCCCCTACTGTGCCCCCCCACCATGGTGGGGTTCTGTTTGGCTTTTTGTAGGGCTTTCCTGGTGTGGTCAGCTGCTCTTCTGAGTATTACTCTTTATACGCGTATAAATATATACATACTGACAGACGCGTCTCTCCCCGACCCGTTTCATCAACGACCAAGCTGAGTTAGAGCACTGCGATGGACTGTTCATTGCTCCCCGTTGGTGCCTTTCACAGCTACTCCTTCAGAAAAACCTTGATTATTTGTAAGAAAGGGATTTCTGAGCCACTGTGTCTACACTGCTGCAAGTGTGTAATCCACGATTAGCGAAAAAAGCTGTGTTTCTGCTCATTGAAGACATAAACCTCTGCCAGCATCCTACAACCGATGTGGCAGTCCTGCTCAACCATGAAGTGGTCTGACAAGCTTCCAAGGGCGATACCATGAAATGAAGAAAGAAAATGTCTGGCAGGACAAAACAAGGGCACAAAGAATGGCCTGAGCCCTCCAAAAGGAGGATTTTTTTTTTTTTTAAGAAGTCTCAAATTATTCTAGGAAGCAGAACGTGTCCCATGTTCCACAGGAGGAGAAGATCAGTAAACCTCGGCAGTCCCTGCTGACATGACCCAGGGAAGGGTTTTTCTCTTCTACCTGTTGCAGCACTGTCGTGGTTTAACCCCAGTCGGCAACTAAGCACCACGCAGCCGCTCGCTCACTCCCCCCGGTGGGATGGGGGAGAGAATCGGAAGAGTAAAAGTGAGAAAACTCATGGGTTGAGATAAAGACAGGTTAATAGGGAAAGCAAAAGCCGCACGCACAAACAAAGCAAAACAAGGAATTCATTCACTACTTCCCGTCGGCAGGCGGGTGTTCGGCCATCCCCAGGAAAGCAGGGCTCCATCACGCGTAACGGTTACTTGGGAAGCCAAATGCCATCATGCTGAATGTCCCCCCCTTCCTCCCCCAGCTTATATACTGAGCATGACGTCATATGGTATGGAATAGCCCTTGGGCCAGGCTGGGTCAACACCCCTGGCTCTGCCCCCTCCCAGCTTCTCATGCACCTGGCAGAGCAGGGGAAGCTGAAAAGTCCTTGACCAGTGTAAACTCTACTCAGCAAGAACCAAAACATCAGTGTGTTATCAACATTGTTCTCATCCTAAATCCAAAACACAGCACTCTACTAGCTACTAAGAAGAAAATTAACTCTATCCCAGCTGAAACCAGGACAAGCACGCCCACTCCCAAGCAGCAGCACACGATGTCTGGACCCTGCCAGGCAGCACCTCCGCTGCCGCGCCAGGCCATGGCCACCATCACCGGCAGACAAGGATTCGGCTCCCGTGCAGGCGAGGCCACCGCAGCTCCTGTGCACTATTTTGTCTGATGCTCGAGCAGCCAGTCCTGCTGCCAGAGCCGGCAGCAGACATGCAAAAGGGACAGGAGTGGACCAGCCCTACATTTCAGCAGTGAAAATAAGAGGAAATGGTAAAAGCCCTCTAGCACCCACCACCGTCACCCTGCCACGGTCGGAGCAGGACAGATTGCAGAGCCTCCGAGCCTTCGCCCCACCATGGAGCCTCCATTTCACAGCTGCCCAGCCAGGTAAGCACAAGGGGTATTTTTCAGGTCACACGTTTTTGTTGTGTTTTGTCACACGTTCACCATTTCAACCAACTGCTCGTTTTGTGTGTATGCATCATGAAACAGAAGGTTGAAAGTTTTTTTTTTTTAAATCATAAAACTACTGTAATAAACTATAATGAAATTTCTAATTCTAATCTTCATTTTACAAATTACCCATTCTTACATCCTATAAAGACAAAAATTCCTTACATTGTTCCTTGCTGGATAATCATTAATTGCACCTGATGCTAAAAGAGGTCTTTGATATTTTATTCATGCTGGGATGATAATAGGTTAGGACTCCAAACTCATTTGAAGGTCAGCAAGATGATGACTAGTGTCTGAGATCTGTTTTATCTCCATCAGGGGATTTTTCCCCTCCATAATACCAATTTGCTAAGCTAATATAACGATGCCTATCTTTCTGATTAACTAAATTACAGTTGGTCATAATGCATACATTTTTTTGATGGGAACCTTAATGTCTACAAATCAATCAAACATTCATGAACAAGATTGGTAAGTCACATAGGCTTAGTTCCCCAGAAGATGCGTAAGTAAGCTAAAGCCCTAAACATTAGTTTTGTAAAAGAAAAAAAAAAATAAGCATAAACTATGGGAAAAGTGTGAAGTATGGCAAAGTATATCTGCAGAAAGGCAAGACGGCTGGTGTTTGTCTTGAAGGATGGGAGCGAGGTGAACAGTGCATCTTGGACAGGAAGAGATCAGTGGGAAAACATCCTGATCAGCATCATTAGTGATGTTTAACCGGCGGTGCAGAGCCAAGGAAGACGTACGATTGCTTCCGCCCTCTCCTGTTGCTCTAATCTGTCCTCAGACAGTAGAAGGTGGTGGTTTTCCGCTGACAGCAGGGGAACGATGCTGATTTACCCCAGCTGCAGCTCTTACCCTGCAAATGCTGAAAGAGCCTAGCTCATGGTTCTCCGGTCATGCAGATAATTTTGCTCTTAATTAAACAAATGCCACAATGACAGCTGGGTATTAGCAGCTGTAGTTTGACCAAGTAAGTATGATATCTCCTTTAATTAAAAGAAAAGCCCTCAAAATTTCCCTAATGAAATTTCCACTCTGATAAGATGGAACAGCTATGAATTCACAAAGCAAGAAATAACTGAGAAGCACAGCAATTCAGTCAATGCAATTTTCTTGCAGGAAAATACTTAAACTAACAAGAAAAGAAAAAAGCTGCAGAAGTTGCAAAAAGTCAACTTTCCAATTGATTTTCCACTTGACATTGTAGAGTGTTGTTCCTAAGTAATGAGTAGGAGAATGTATAGCATCCAAATTACATATAGGAGCATGACACTAGAGGTATTGAACTTAGATTTAACTGTGACAATTTTAAGTATGTTACACAATATATTTTATTTCATAAGGAGGCAGGGACTTGCAAAAGAGGATATTAAGCCACCAGAGATTCAAATCTTCGGCCTTTTTAATACTGTCTCTTTTGCCAGCCTCAGAGCTACCCAACATATCAAAGTTATTAACATATTCTTGCACACCAGACTCTCTTGATTGATAAAATATGTAACTATTTAAAGATGGAGAATCTCTCTCTGGATATTTTTCTAAATAACATCAGATATGTAAAGAGACTCCCACTGGAATAAAATTTCCTCTTACTCATTTGACTCTTAATGTTACCCCTCCCGACCCAGCCATTAAAACGCTTTTCATGTTGGGCAAGGGAGCATCGAGGGCTCCGCACCCACCTCTCCTACAGCGGGATCCACCCGCTGTGGCCGTGGGACAGAGACAAAACTGGAGCATCGCTTACCTGCCCCAGCAGGCCACCACGATCGTACACGCACTGTACGCAAACAGAAGTGTCTCGTCCAGTTTTTCCCTTGCAAAACAATAATGCAATCAGACATGCTGCGACTATTAGCAAGTGATTCAGCAAAACTACAAGAGCAGAAACGATTAGGAGCTTGTGCAAAGAGGAGCCAAAGCAAGCAATTATTCCAGAGTTGAGGTTGCTGCCATCTGAAACAGAGATTTTCTCAATCTTTCATAGTCTTTGTGGAAATTATCATTTGCCTCCAGACAATCATTTCACGATAAATTTGGGAGAGGATATGCACCATCTTTGATGTCTTGTGGACTCTGTGTTTTGCCATAGGGAGTAAATACATGAAAAGTGGAAACTAGGTCAGGTTACTAAGGACAACTATAAAAACATAAGGCAAACGTACAAGGACAAACCCACAAAAGCCAGGAAACCAGGGGAGATAAATTAACAGCAGAAATCCAGGCTAACCGAATCTTTTCATTGTACCATTACCAAGAGAAAGCCTGGGTGGCTGAATTTATACCTGTGAAAAGGGGACAACCGCTCTGCCTCGGAAAGAGGCAGCAGAGATGGGGTCTTGCGTGCCCTCAGGTCGCCTGGGCTCGCTGAGCTTCCCCCTGCACTGCCAAAAAGCCTGCCCGAGGCCACCTCGGAGCCGTGCTCGCAGCGGCTGGGGCGAGAAGCCAGGGGAAGGAGGTGCCAGCCTGGCTACGAGTTCCCTCTGGGGCTGCTCCGAAGCGGGTACCAGGAGGGGGAAAACGATGTATTTGATTAGAATAGGGGTTTTTTTTTTTTGCAAAAAACAGACTCTGCTGAAAATCATCTGTAAAAGATGATGACCTTCATTTTTAGATGAGCAATGTCTATTCAATGGCAATTATTTTGTTTATAGCAATAGCACAACCACCCAACATTTCTTCAACATAACAGAAATTTTTTTGGCTATATTTGCCTAGACAAAAAGCCAGTGGGGCTCAGACACTCCGCTGGTACAAACTGATTTAGTTCCATGAACTTCGATCGAGCACCATGAATGATTGCAAAAGCAATGAATATAATGGCAAAACTCCTAGCCCTTGGTGTGGCAGATAACCTGATGTGACAAACATAAGACAGTGCCTGTCAATAATATATTGACTTTATGGGTGTTTCCAAGAACAGGGACTGCAGAAGTTTCCAAAAGCAGGGACATACGGCCCTCTCTGTTTATTGCATATGACTATGTATTAATAGTACCTGGGTTGTGCCTGGAAGAATAACTTTTTTGTAATAGCATATTAGAATCATAGAATTGTTAAGGTTGGAAAAGACCCTTAAGATCATCAGGTCCAACCGTTAACCTACCACTGCCAAGTCTGCCACTAAACCATGTCCTCAAGCACCACATCTACCCGTCTTTTAAATACCTCCAGGGATAGGGACTCAACCACTTCCCTGGGCAGCCTGTGCCAGGGCCTGACCACTCTTTCAGTAAAGAAGTTTTTCCTAATATCCAACCTAACCCTGCCCTGGCGCAGCTTGAGGCTGTTTCCTCTCGTCCCATCGCTTGTTCCTGGGGTGAAGAGACCGACCCCCCCCCCGGCTCCAGCCTCCTTTCAGGCAGTTGTAGAGAGCGATGAGGGCTCCCCTCAGCCTCCTCTTCTCCAAACTAAACAACCCCAGCTCCCTCAGCCGCTCCTCATAAGACTTGGTCTCTAGACCCTATACTCGCCAGTCCAGGAGGTGTTTCCGTGCGTTTGCAGTGTGGACGTCCTCAGCGCCCCGTTTCACCTCCGGTCTGCATTGTGCCTTTCCACATTAATCCAGCTCCCCAAGCCTCTGCTGTAAGGCACAGCGCACGCTCCTGTCCCCTCTAAAAAGCACTTGGAGATCTAGGGTAGCAAAGTGTTGTTTGATAACAGAATTGCCTTTTGATCATCAAAGCAGATGTTTAAAAAAAGATCAATAGGATTATTGCATGGGCAAAATCAGAACTCCCCAATGCTCGGCATCCTGGCTCAAGCATATAATCCTCCACCCTTTTTTCTTCTCACCAAAGGAAAGAATAGAAAAAAAGAACCTGCAATCAAGCCTGCTCTGCTGCAGAAAAGGTCAGCCTTCCCCACTGCTGCGGGCTGAAAGGCTCCGGCTGGAGCCCCTCTGGTGCCCTACCTTTGTACTGAAAGGAGGGCAGTCCCATTTAATGGGAACAGCTTTTCTTTCCTAAAGCAAACCTTTCTGGCATCAGTCTTTTCCAACAAATGACAAGGTTTGCACTGCAATAACAAACACCGGGGTGGAGGACTGGGTTGCACTTGGCTGACTGTGATTTGTTGGTAAATAATAAATCAGCTAAGCATTTTCCAGGGATGCATAGGCTTTAGCCATCAGTATAAGAGGAGGTGGACTCTCTGAAAGGCCATTTGCAACTGCCTGTTTTCTCCAGAATTTCCTAGCTTGACACTAGTGACTGCTCGCTGGGGAAAGCGGGGACCCCTTCCCTGCTCCAGTGCTGGGTGTGCTGCCAGCCGCTCGCCATGGAGCATTCCCAGAATTGATATCATTGTTCAGCTGGGATTTGATAGAACAGTTTTTATCCTAATCCCATCTCCTTTTTCTTTTCTCTTTCTTTTGTTTATTTGTTTTTTATTTCAGCTGTTTGCTGCTTCAAAATGACCTACTTTTGCCCACGGAGGAGCTGCAGTTGTGCTCGCCTCTAATGTTGTTTTCCCCTCCTAAACCCAGGACCGTGGGCTCTCTCAGGGCTTAGCTTTATGCTATTTACTTATGCTGTGATTGGTACAATGGGGCTGCGAGACCTGATGAGACTCTTCCAATTTTAGTGAGGCAAAAAATTACCAATATTAATAACTCAGGATGTTCAGAGAGGCAATAGTTGTTAGCAATGTGCTTTCAGCCACGGTACCCAGCGCTCTCCCATCCCTGTGTGCCAGTTCTCCTCCTGGCACAACTGGAAGGCAAAACTTCCCCTGTGCCTGCACCTGGGCATGCAAAACCCTGGCCCTGTGCCATTCCCCATCATTCTTGGTGAAGAGTTTGAATACAAAGGTGGAGGCCAAGGGCTGGCTGCGAGCTGGGCTCTGCACGGGCACACCTCACCTGCTGGAGCTGCAGACCCAGCTCTCTGCTCCCGAGGCTGGCGGCCCCGAGTCCTGGGATCCCGTAGGACGTGGGCTCTGGTGAGGCACTGGGACGGCAGCACCCGTCTCGCCTGCCTGCATGGATGAGAGCACCTCATCCCTAGTGTCCCCGCAGCCTGGTACCGGGCACCTGCAGCCGACGGAGCGATCTGCTGCCATGCTCCCTCTTGGTTTTCTCTAGCCAGGGCAGAGGAAAGAGTTTTTCCTCCCAAAGCAGGCGGCAGTGTCAGCAGTGCCCAGAAACCAGCAGATTCAGCTTAGCTGGGGTTTGAACCTAGAACTTACTGGGCAGCGATGCTGATACGAGTGCCACAGGAGACGTGCTGTGCTCGTGCGCTGCCATGCCGCCGTCAGCCGGCCCCGAAGTCCTGGGGAAGCTCCCCAAGGGTACTGAGCAAACTTTACTACCATTACACGTTGGTGTATTTCTGCGTTGTTCTCAATGGAGTATACAGAATCAAAGTGATGTATTATTTATGAGAAATAAATATTAATCAATATCAATAAATATTTATGCATGCATAAAAAGAGAGCGGCAACAGATAATGGCCAATGAGTGGTAGTGTATGTCCTTGCACTCGGGGAACTTGGCAAGCAGTATAAATACATCAACCAGACATACAAACATACTCTCTCTAGGGCCCAAATATAATACCAAGTGTAAACACTCAGTGTTAAAATCAGCTGCACAACACCGTTTTTTTAAAACCACAGCAAAATAAAGCCTAGTGATTCAAGGGGCTGTTGAGGCAAACAGGATTTAAAACTACCTCGTACACCTAACGGGGACGGGGCTTAGAGGACGCTGCTGAACAAACACCAGAGAAATGTCCTCTGCAGCGGGTCTGTCTGTCAGTCCGGATGCGTTCGCCTGCAGAAAGGGTGCAGGGCACCGCTGGACCACTGCTCTCAGGGTAAGTTTTGGCCAGTGTTTGCAAGAGGTCTGCAGTGCAATTTCTACTGTGCTTTCGTCTGCTGTTACCTTCCTATGGAAAATATTTACTTGTGTAGAACCTCTTGCTCTTCGTTTGATGCAATTCAAAATTCTATAAGCAGCTGGAGATTCATCCGCAGCCCCAGAGGAGCTGCCTCTAACCATCACTGCCCGACTGCTGAGACCGGTGCAAGCTCAGGGTGGTTCAGAGCACCCTCTTTGCACAACGCAGTGCCCTGGTTTGGGCAGGATGGCACCCAGAACAACCCTCCTGAACCTGTGGATCATTAACGGTAACAACACCCCAACACTCGCTCCTGCACAAGGAGGGGAGGGAGGTGATGCACGGCTCGCGTGCATCACACCTGAATATCAGCGATGCTCTCCTCCCATCTCCGAACCAGGCGATAAACTGCAGTTACAAGGTGGTACTCAATCGGTATTGTCCCAGTCCCAGGCTGCAATGGCACTGGATTAATCCAATCCACTGATTGGTCTTTTTTCCTGATAATTGCTGAAGAGTTATGTTAAACTTGCATGGCACAGCATCAAGATAAAATGCCACAGGGAACAAGGAACAGTAGATTGACATTTTGTCCACCTATACAAAAATCCATCAGCTAAATGAGTCCAGCCCTTTTGAACCGAGTTATAAACAATGACATTTTCAGGCTCTTTACCAGTGTGTAGAAACGATTTCTGAGGTTCAAGCAATGCAAACTTTGACCTCTATAACTGCCTGCTGCTCGGAAGCCCAACTGGCCATGGCTTCCTAGGGAGCAGTTATGCGTCCCTCTTGTCCAGCAAGAGCAGCAGAGCCACCAACCAGCCCCAGCAGCAGGAGCACCGCTCCTGGCCTGCGTCCCCTCCCCAGCCGGACCCCAGGACTCCTCTCCCGGCCCCACTGCTGCAGCCCTCCCACCATCCACACGAAGGCGATAATCACTGACACACAGCACGGCGTTCATCTGGCAGAGGCGCGTGTGCCATCTCCTATCAAACTCCCGGGCGGAGTGATATAAAAATTGCTTTTGAACAATTTCAGATTTGTTCTTGGCAGGGAATGCAGCAGTTTCAGTGATTGTCTGACAAGAGCACTCGACACTGCTGCTGGGGACAGCGGGTGTCAGTCACCCGTCCCAAACCACCGCAACATGGCCCGGCGCAGCACGCGAGAGGTGCACGGCACGGCATGGCCATCCCAGCGCCTGGAGTCACCGCATGGCTTCTGGACACTGCCACCATGTAAACAAAACAACAATAAAAAACATATTTAGTAAATTCCCAGAATACCATTAATACTTCCACAAATAATGACAGCAGCCACAGTCATGGATCAAACTCGCTAAGTTTGATGAGTGCCCAGGCTGGGTCAGGAGGGATGCTTGTAGACCAATGCATGCAGACCCATGCATCTTGATAGCTGCTGGAACAACACCTTTTGTATTCTTTCAAAGCAAACGAATGGTCATCCATTTAATACAAACACTTTTATTCATTGTGGCTATTATTTAAAACTATATTCAAGGGTTGCTTTCGCTTTCCTTACTCTCAAACTAATGTTCAAGGGAATATTTTAGACATACTGCAGGGTACCAGCCCCGCTCCACACCGCCGGTGATAACCTTGTTAGGAATTGTACCGTTTGCACTTTCAACTCCCACTTTAAGGTTCTTTTCATCACAACAAGCAATATCTTTTTTGACTCTATGGTTTCTCTGTCCTTGAATACCTTTCTGTTACTTGCTTCTGCAAAGCAGCTGTGTATTCTGGAGAAGACAGCAGTATGAACCTACTCCCTACTTCTCCCATTGCCTCCCATGACCTGCTCCTCACCTCACAAATAAGCATGGACACAAGAAAGAAGCCGTCTCCATGCTGCTCACGTTTCCTCCAAGTGCATCACTTCCTAGACTACTAAAATTTGAAAAAAAACCCCAACCTTATCAAGTGAAAACATTGAGAAAGGTGGATGGGAAACAACATGCAACAGCCTTTATCTATGCAATGTCATGTTGATTCCCTGTCACAAGAGATTTACTAAAGGAAGAGGGGAAATAACCAACCAAATCAAGAATACTTAGAAAAGCTGAAAGTCAAAGAGAAATCAGGGCTCACAACCACAGTAGCAGCTGTTGGTAATCAGTATGTGCCACCATATGTTTTAATAATTTCAGATTTCTCACATGTCTCTAGGGAACCTCAGAGGGGTTTTCATGCTCTTCACTCAGTTTTCAAACTTATGGCTGTTCTCATCAATAAAAGATTTGGTTTACTCACTGTGGCAACCATATAATGAAAAACAGGTGCAGCTATGTAATATTTCTCTTTAATTACTATTTGTGGGGTGAAAAAGAAGAATTAATTATTCTGCATTGTTAGAACAGAATGAACCACCTACTAATTACAATCTTGATTTTAATTCAGGTGATGTTGCACAACATTCTATTCGTCCAAGTAAATATTAGCACTAGTTTTAATCATTTTTGTCATCTTCCCTGCATGAAACACCCACCTGATGGGGACAGACACACATAAGTTACAGAGTTATGGCTTTTTCCTCTCAAACACCTAGTCCAGAGATATAAAACATATTTTTTTTTTCTCTTAGAACAAAAGAAGAGTCATTCCCCCCCCCCCCCAAGCTATTTTCTCTAGCATCAAGTTTGTTTTTATGACTTATGGGTGAATAGTGTGAATTCAAGAAAAACTTAGTCTTCCATTATTTATTCATACTATCCTTCAAAGTCAACCCACTCAAGAATTCACAAACCTTTCTTTATTTTAAATGTGTGTGTGTATGAATGGATATGTCTGTTAAATGTTAGCCTCACTAAGAAGCTTCCTGATAGTCAATTTTTAATTCCTGGCAGGGGTCTGATGTCCAAATCTTACCAAAAAAGAAGAAACACACAGAAATCCCTATCCACAAAGGAGTTGTGTTAGCACTTACTGAATGCAAGTTTGTGATGAGATGTGCAGAAGGCTCCAGCATTACTAAATTATGCATGGTTGTGCATTCAGCAGATCCTTTGCTTTATTTGCAAGAGTTTCACTTGCCAGAGCACTCTAGGGAAGAAGGGGAGGCTCTTGTCAAAACAAATACAGTCAACCAAAGAGAGAGGCTTTCGCCAATTAACGGATAAAGTTTCTTTATGCTTTTCTTTTTCCTCTTTCTCCCCCTTCCCCCCCCCTTTTTAAGCAGCCCTTCGGGACTGCGGGGACAACGAGCAGCAGGCTCAATTTGCAGATAGCGATGACATTTATGCTGGGAAACGCAGGGCTGTATCTCTCCTCCTCCCTCCCGTCTGGCGGATGGCAACGACAGCGTGCAAATTACGCTTACACATGTGCACCCTCGGTGCCACCGCTGCCAAGCGCTCGGCACAGAGAGGAGCCCGAGCGAGGTGCCCTTCCAGTGTCGAGCCCGTGAAGCCAGCAACCCCTGCTTGTTCTGAGAGCTGAAGGTTACACTACGACACTGGGACAGGAGGTCAGCGGCACTGGCCGGGGGTCAGGGCTCACCAGCCAGCGCTGCCCTATGCACCCTGCAAGGCGATGGTCGCGCAGGGCTGCGCCGGCCGTGCCACCGCGTGCGCCGAACCCTGCACAGCCCGTGTCCGAGCTGTCGCTGGTGCCAGTGCTGAAAGATGCAAGCTACAGCTGATTGCAATCATGAAAAGCAACGCTTTTCTGCTGGAAAACGTTGTCTAGCTGGAAACAAAACTGTTGCCCGTGATAACACTGATTAAAAAAAAAAAGTTTTGAAAAAAACCCTAGAAATACAATACCTTGAATCTGTGGAATTGTTCTGATTTGACTTTATTGGAAAGGGGAATTGGAGGGGGCTGGCTTTGAAACAGTTTCTTATTTTGAAGTTAATTGTGCTGTTATTTATCATTCAAAGCATTAGAGAACGCAAGATGGTACACAATAGTACTATGTGCTGTACAGATATCAATATTCATGTAAAATACAGACTAAATCAGTGCTTCATTCGATTAACAGAATTTTACTGCAGCAAAGCAAAATCATTTAAAAATATTAATAGCCTAGTAAACCTGGGTTTTTTTTGTTGTTTTGTTCCAAATGGGAACAAAATTTCAAGGCTGCTAAACCCCCACAAAACCTACTCTATTTTAGCTGTTTGTTTAAACAGTTTTTAAAAGTTAATTGAATTCCCAGTCACGTCCTGAAATTACTATCAATCAATCCAGTCACTCCAGCATATTCATCAGCTATATGGGATACTAATCTGGGCTGTTCAAGGAAATAACTAGCTGTTAAAAATCATTTGGAAACCTCTCCACAGTCCTGTACCAATCTTCCTAATTATTAAGAATAGAGTCATAACCTGGCTGCCTTGTTAGACTTGAAAGAGAAAAAAAAACATCTATTCTATCAACTCAGAAGCGCTGCAGAGGGCAGTTAGAAAACAAAGCTTTGTCTTCCTTTTCTTTCTCTGTGCCAGCACCACAATAGAGGGACGGTCCTGGCCGTGTCCCCCAGCCCGGCACGATTCCTCGCAGCAATGCCAGCGCCCGCTCCTGCGGCCTCGGTGCTGGGCACTGGCCACCTCTGGGAGCTGGCACGGGCCAGAAATGGGCACAGGGGTTTTTGCACGCTCTCTTGAAAGCGAGGAGCTGCAGGGAGCGAGGGGAAGGTCAGCCCCGGCAGGCAGCGGGGTTTCCACACCAGCATCACCACGGGATGCCCTTGCCCACAGCACAGCCGACTGGAGCGGCCCAAAGCTCTGCAGGTGACGAATCCCACGGCCAGCCAGGCTCCAGCCCAGAAGACAATCAAGATGTTAGAAGACAATAAAATGTCAGGCCACTGGACCTGGAGTAGATGGGCATACGCACACCTCCTCAAGGAGCTGCCAGACAGACACAGACTGAAGTCATGCGCAACCAGAGGGCATTTATTTGGTAAAGCAAGGCACGCTTGTGAAGAACGGTCCACGTGCAGCGCTCTCCTCCTGACATCTCCCTGTGAACCAAGGTGACAGCGGACTGCCTACGGAGACTGGCCTTGGGATGCAGGAAACCGAGCCTCAGCTCCCTGCTCTGCCCGATTCAAGCAGAAAAGCCAAGTCTCCCCGATTTTCACTTTCCCATCTATTAACGTTCCAGTTTCACAGCTGCTCTGCCTCCCTTGAAACCATAACCAGTTCAAAGCAGGGGCTGTCCTTACAAGCTGTGTGTTCCCTGTGATCTCAGTCAGGGATGATCCTGTTGCCCCAGGTTCACACCTCACAGCAGGATTTGCAGGTTTTATCTCCCAATCCCATCTTCCAATCCCATTTCTTGGGTGACCTGATGCGACTTGCTGTGCTAGATCTCCTCCCACCACACAGGTATCAGGACCCCAGTTTCTCAGCAGTGATCAGCAGCTCATACACCTTGCTTTTTTGATCTGAACTTGATAAATCTTGAATAGATGTTCCTGGGGCTCCCCACCCCCCACATGGCTACTGGAGCTCCAAATTCATCTCACATTGAGCCCAGCAACTCACTCACCAGCCCTGAAGGTCTTTCCCCCAAGCCACAGTTCTGCTGTTAGCCAAGTTTCCTGACTCGAATCCTTAGGATCCCCCCAGCCCAGCCCAGGGGCAGGGAGCCGCTGACAGAGATGGAGCCGATTTGGATCCACTACAGCTGTCCTCTCCCCGCCTGGCAGACGCGGTTCATTATGGCTGACTAAGATAAATGCCCATATTTGTGGAAGTCTCCTAAGCACGGTACCCACGGCAGCGCCAACCAGATAAGTTGCTTGTACACAATGCATTACAGCGTGTCCTGTCGGCTCTGCCAGCCCCTCGCTGGCGATTCAGAAGACTGAGCTGCAAACAATTAAAAATGTAACGGCATGGCTCTCTTACCTGGGAATTGACCCAGAAAGGAGATTAGAACAAGGCTATGGGAAAAAGCATGAGGTAGTGTACAGCTTCAGTGTTCTCCATCCAAACTAAGTGTGCAAGGAATAGGTAATAAGCCTCAGCCCGATTTCGCTCCTACCACGGTAAAGCCCCAGCAAGTCGCCCAAGCCAACAGCGGAATAGCCCGCAGGGGCAGCTCTCCACACCTCCAGTTTTTTCATTTGCTCCTGCCCGTGGAAATTAATCTTCTGTCAGCAGTAGCAGCAGAGAAGTTGTGCCTGGCCTCAGCCTCACAGTTCTGGTAAGTTTAAACCGCACACAGGGATGGTGTTTAGCCAACGCATTGGGCAAATTCCAGTTTACACTGACAGCCTTCCTTCTCCTCTAATACCCCCCTGCAGGATAAACTGGCCATGGAAAGCATGGTGCTTATTTACAGCACAGGCTCATTAAGCTGCTCTGCCTTAAATACAATACATGGTCATTTTAGGAACCCTTTAACCCTCTTCTCAGTGGATCAGAATGACATAAAAAGGCTCTGTTACATATGAGAGTTCAGTCTAATGTTCTTATGCACCTCCTGTGCTGGATATTTACATCTAGGTAACTACATTTGTCCCAAACCACACAGGGTATACGCTCATCCACACAACACAATATATGAAATAAATATAGTTGCTCCCACTCAGACTGTCTGATAGTTTTGGCTGTACTGGATGATGACATCAGATGTAGACCTCTATGCAATAAAGTTGTCAGTCATACTGAGAAGCCACCAAATTGATGCCTGAATGCCATTAGTGACATACTTTGCGTTATCAACATGATACTCTAATTTTTTGAGTGCTGTTTTGACACCCATATCTTGTACAAAAACACACAATCATAAAATTAACCTTTTAGTCCCTTAATAACAGTGTTTCATAATGCTCTCCCAGCTGCCTCCTCAGAGTAGTCAAGTAATATTCCAGCATTTGCTTAGGTAATATTGCATCATTGCGTGGATCCTAGAAATACACTTATGACCCCATGGATGTTCACCAGGGGACCCCAGTTAAGAAACGAGTCCTTCTCTGGATTTACCCATCCCACCATATCAAGCTTGGGGTGGGAAACAGGGTGGGAAAGCAGAAGAAATGGACTTGGGCCATCCCTGCGTGAACTCAGCAAGACGAGGTGTTTTTCCCTCACTCCAAAGAGTTGGTCTCTGATATGCCGGTCGTGCTGCTGGGATTTCAGAAGTGCCTCTTATGTTCAGTCACCCTTTCTACGGCCTCATGTTTTAGCCTGGCTTTTTTTTTTTCCCTTTTAAACCTTTAATGTTATTGCTTTGGCTTGTGGACATTTATAGTCTCTCTTTTTTGGCCCTGTTGCCTATTTTTCTCGAGCAGTTTTGTATGATGCTCTTTTACTCCTCTGGAAAATATTAGCTAGATCTTATCCTTTTCTCCCTTCAGTGCAGGTCTTATGTCTGTCCTGTCCTTTGTCACCAGACAAGGCAACAGCTTTCTTAAAAAAAAAAAAGAAAAGAAAAAAAGAAAATTGGTAGCAAGGACATTCACCTAAATTTCATTTCATAACAAGATATATGAAACCCTTTGACAGCAACAGGCTGGGGGGCTGGTTCTTGGGGTTTTGTTTTGGAAAACATGCACGCACACCCCTGCTCTACGCTGCACGGAAGCGGCTGACCCATAGCTGACCCATAGCGACCGATCCTACCGGCCTTGCACACTCCACCATGGCTTTGCTTGAAAGGAGCGGCCTGACTTTGGACCCAAAGTTAGCTGATCCTGCGTAACGCAGCTGTGTGGAGACCAGTGGAGAAGGGGGAAGCCATCAGCTGTTTCTTTGCCATTACTTCTTTCCTTTGCCTCAATTCCTAATACAGATTTTTATGTACAAGGAACTCTAAGAAATACCAATAAAGTAGGGGGAAAACCCAAGCGCTCACGGATGGTTTGAAGCACAGTATAGATTAATTGCAGCTCTCAGTGCTGGAAACTCTAACCTATGAATACATAATCATCATAGATAACTGCTGAACAAAACAGCTGTTCAGGCACCCCATTACATATATTTATAGTGGTAGCAATTCAGAAAAAAAGATACTGCTTTACAGAGAGAGTTAAAAAGTGATGCAATTTGCAACACACACACATGCATTAAACAACCATAAAGCTCCCCTACTGCATTGGCACAGTATTGTAATATATGTTGGCATTATGTCAGGAAAAGCAGTTTCCTAGATTCAGCCACATTAATGTTCATCTTAATGAACTCTCTGGAGGAACTGTCATAAATGACAGAATATCATAAAAGAGCTTCGCTTCCAATAAAGGCCAGAGATAGCATACACTATGATTATATTCAAGGGACAAGCTCTGATCTGTGATGTTTCGAGGCAAGGCAGTGATATTTCTGGTTTATCAGTTATTCAGTGGGTTAAGCTTGTTCCTTTCATCTCTGCAGTAGCATTTGAAGTAGGATTCATGGAAAAGAACTTTAAAGATGTCCTCCAAAGTTATTAGAGATAATAATTGAAATAGTTCTTTTGGCTGACAATAAAGTCAATGGCTAAAATTATTCGAGCTTTTAAAATCAGATAATAAACTAAGTTTCTTCCTACTGGTAATCAGCTCATTGGGTTGCAAAGATCTTCTTAATAAATTCAGCTTGATTAACTCCAGTCTAGTTATAGAAGGTTATTCAGTGTTGTGCAGTTTATTTTTGATGGGGTTTTTGTGGGTTTTGTTGTGTGGTTTTGGTTGTGGTTTTTTGCACCCAGACATCGCCCCGCGGCTCAGCACGCCTGACCGAGGAGGGTGTTGCAGCCCTGCTCAGAGGGGCTTTAGGATATCCCTGACAGGAGCCACAGCTGCTTTCCCCAGTGGGGATGCATAGCTAGGAAGAGAAATTATAGGTAATTCAGAAAACCTGGAAATCATGCTGATTTCAAGGAAACCACACTAGAAATCTTCAGTGCACACCAAGCTAGATAAAAACATCCACCAAGTCACTGCGCTTTTGCATGTCCCTAATCGGCGTGATCAGACACATCCCAGCAGTTTCTCCATGCAGGACGTCCAAGCTGTGCTTTACTGACCCATGGGTTGTGCTGAATAAGACTGAGAAGAGATATCTCGCTTGCTGAAGAGCACAATAGCAAGGAAGGACACACCTTGGGGAAAACCAGCATTTCACAGCTCTGTGCGAGTGACTGCTGGACTAATTACACCCGCAGAGCATTATGGCAGTACAGACTTACGTTAACATGGAATATTTCTCTGTTCAGTTGCTACTTTTATGCCACTCGGGGAATTTCACTCCCAAGAAAGCATTTACCCTACAAAATCCACACAGATCTCAGGAGAAGTGACCATTCCTAAGTGGATGGTCTGCAAACTGACTCCTACCTGGTGACAGGAGAAGTTTCTCTCTTCCAGCATGCCTTTCCTATGTACTAGCACAGCAATCGTGCCTTAGATGCTTACGACCAAATTACAGCTCTTTCTCACTACCATCCAACAGGAGAACTTAATTCAGCAAGCAACTAATGAACATAACAGAAATCACCAACAGCTCACAGACTATTTCCTACTTCATTTTGGGAATGTAGGTATGTGCCTTCCCATTCATAATGAATGCATTTACTGAACCGGTTGCTCCTCACACAGATCTTTCCCCTTCTCCTGTTTTTTCTTTATTCCTTTTTCAGCTCCTTCCTTCCTAATTTCTGCTCCTTCTGATATTTTCTGCCTCCTTCCCCCTCCACCTCCCCAGCTGATAACAAATGGAGTGCATGGGCTTTTAAGTCACGCTATCACGCCCAAGATATTTGAACGACTCTGTAATTAGTCCAAACCAGTTCCATCATTTCTTTTGAAAAGAGCAATTTTATATAAATTGCAACTGCAATCTAGTTTCCAGAGAAACTGATACTCAGGTTTAGGATCCAAATTCCAGCCCCCATGCTGCAGCCCTCTTCTCCCTCGGCGCGGGATATAATAAGCCCGCATAACAGAGTACAGGAAAAAGCAGCCTGACACAGAATAACTTCTTCATCATTTCCATGGCCAGCAAGGGACAAGACACCAGATGTGCTGTGCTTCACACACACCAAAGCTAATAATGGTCCTCTGGAACCAGCACGTGCTGGGATCAATTAAATTCCTCTTCTGCCTCCTCTCTGACCAGCACCGTGCCAGCAGCGCAGGCAGAGCGAGGTGCGATTCCCACCTTCCTTCCCGCGCTCTGCTACAGCTTTTCAGGACAACAAAAGACCGCTGGGTTTTTGCAGTCCCCATCCTTGCTCTTTGTTTCTTTGCTTTCTCCTCTAACCCCTACAAAGGGGTGGCCAATATGAGCTAATATAGCCTCCTGTGAGATTAAAGCAATTTAGCAAGTACAAGATGTCCTCATTTAATAATCTCACGATCTCCATCATCCTGACAGCATATCTTCAGCAAGCCATTAAATTCTAAAATTTAGTGGGGATAGGAGGTCGGAAGGCCTGTCACAGCCACCAGTGAGCCAGTTCCACAGCTTACCTGACAGTTGCAATCAGGCATCGAGAAATTCCTCTGCTGCAGATCTAAAAAAAAAAAAAAAAGAAAGAAAAATCAATCACCATCATCCTGATGTAAGAAAATCCCCAGCGCTCCAGACATGCCGGGTAGTTCATCACTTCTTTATAACATATATCAGTCCCTTGCTCCTAATCAAAAAGAAAACCACCGAGAATTGCACATATGGAAGGCAGTCCTGTCTCTGGGGAGCACTTCCAACCCCTTCTCCCCCAAAAAACCCCTAATGATAGCTATCATAAAGCAGCCCACCCTAAGGAGTCAAGTATGTTTCGGTCTTTAAAAGAATATAAATTGGGGTGATGACATAGTCACTAAAGCAACTCTTCTCCTGGAGTTAGGAGCAAGAAAGCTCTGGAGACAGCCCAGGGCTGAGTCTTTTAGGAGTCCTCAGAAGAGCTTTAAATGGTGCCAGCCAGCCAGCCCACCCCCCTCTCCTATGAAGCAGAGCCCCTTCATCACTAAGAAGCCAGTTTTCAGTTGCAGTTACCCAAATCTCTCGCATGGGCTCAGCCGGCTACAGAAACACAGGACACACAAGGACAGAGGCTGAGGGAGAGCCACCTCCCCGCTTTTTATCCACCCACTAATCCACCCATCGCCTGGAGTGACTCATCGAAGCCAATTACCCTCTTGACCCTGAGAGCTGTAGAGGGTGATTGAGCCCACCTGAGCTCTGGCTTGGCCTCCAGAGGTTCCTCGCAATTTCTCTGCTACGGAGGGAGCCTAAGTCAGCAGCACGAGTAGGTGGCTGCCTTCTGGGGGCTGAAGATGGGTTGGAAGGAACCCCCTGGAAGGAGGTACAGGCAGCGGGACTCAGCTCCACAGCAGGATGCAAGTGAGATCCCAAACCACACCAGCTGCATGTGTGCTGCACTGCAGGGTCATTAAATCTGTGTCGGCACCTGTAATTGAAAGGCAGAGTTGGCTGTGGGGTCTCCAGTTTTGAAAAGGAGGCTTTCATTTTTTTAGGCTCTCTAGGCAGCAGAAATACAAATGCAGGCAAAGAAAATGTAAACGCTGCCTTGCCTTCCTCGTGGCTTGTCTCTGAGAAACAAACCAAAGATTCCTTTAAAAATCCATGTATTTCTAGCTTTTTACTCATGGCTTGAACAAATGCCGTGCTCCCAGAATACCCTCCCATCTGCTAAATGCTTGCAGAAATTTTGGTTTGCTCTTCATTTGCCATCTTAATGAATTGCCCTGAAGCTTACCTTTCACTTCTCACCTTTTCCTTGTTTATCAACTCTTTCTTGCCACATTTGCTAATTATTGCAGACATTTTTGTTTAAGGGAGATTTGCTCTTTTCCTGCCAATCTTCTCTTTCTATTTGACCCTGCAGTAAAGTTGCTTATCAAAGTAAACACAATCTGCCTATTTTGCATATGTAAGAACAAAGACAGTAAGTGGGAAACAAATGGGCAATGTCACAATACATGAAGTTTCTGCTTCGCAAGTTCTCCACCTCTGCCTTACTAGAAGGAAGGAGTATTCTGTTAGGGGAGAACAAAAAGTACAGTCCCTCCTTCATCAGCTGCCCCGTGTTGCACATAAGTAATGATTTGTATGGGGGACACCATTATGTAAAGCAGCAGAGGTGGAACATGAGCACTGTTTATGTAAAGCAGCAGATGGTGGAATTACATAATCTGAAATGTTCTATATGTATATACATATTTATATATCAATTTCACCAAGGCTATAGGAAATTACATCTCGGGGACAATGGCTATTGCTTATAGACAACGTAGCCCAATGGCTATTGCTTATAGACAATGGTGTGGGTCTATAAGCCCTGTGACAAGTTGAACACAAATTTAGGTGCAGATTTCCATCTCAAACCTTATCCCAGCAGAAGCAAAAAGGAAATAATTTGTGCTAAAACTCATCAGAAAGTAAAGAAATGATCATCACTTTGTTTCATAAAGTGTTTGCCAGATTAGGATTCTGTAGCCGCAGCTATAACCGTAATGCTTCACAGCGATTTTCCCAGAAGGGTACTTCAGGCCAGTGTCACCCAGCTCTGGAGGGGTTTGGGGAAGGTGCAGAGGGGCCTGTGCTGCAGCAGAACGAGCGGCATTTCTTGCGCTTGTGCCAGGCGTACGCCGAAGCTTTGCTCTCCCGCCGTCACGGCCCGTTGCCTTTCCAAGGGTTCGCATCCTCACGAGCTAACCGGCGCTGTAACCTCCCGGCCAGGCGGGAGACGGCATCGGCCAGCAGCAAACCCGGTGGCGCTGGGAGAGCAGGAACGCCGTGCGGTTAATCCCAACCGCTGGAGGAGATGGCAGAATTCCAGCAGGAAGAGGCCCCAGAGTACATCAAGGTAATTCTCTTCAGCAGCTCCCATGCTCTTAAAAGGTCTCCGTAGCACTAGAGCCACAAACCATGCGAGAGCACAACCTTCCCAGCGCTGCCTCTGCTATTGTAATAAAAGTCCGTAACACAGCTGGTTAAGTCTAAATGCCGCTCAAAGGAATTAACGTGAAGAAACGCTTTGTTTGACCTTCCTTTTGGAGCACTTCAGCCTTCCAAAGCAGCACAGAAAGAGTACAGTCGTTCCTGCCTCTCCTCCCCGCCACCAAGACCAGGAGGAGAAATTCTGCCTGGCCTGGACGCCAACAGTTACTCACAATATGTAAATGCAGCTTATTCAGGAAGAGATCTTGAAGGCACTTAGGATAATCCTAGCGACAAGTACCAAACTCGCTGCTGAGTGTTTGCCAAACTGGGCTTTAAAATAACACTTGTTTAATTTGTAAGTGTATAGCATACTTTGATGAGTAACTGTCTGGGGTCAGATGTAAGGAGTCACTGCTGAGTTCAGCTCCCATGAAAGCAGCGATATAAATAGCCAAATCTGGAAAAGAATGTGAAATACCAGGTATGCGCTGCATCCTGAAATCCTTTGAAAATCCGGTCAAATCTGGTGGATGCTGATGATGCTCTGAAAACCCAGCCTGGAAATGTGCTGCTGCAGGACTGGGTCAGTACCCAAGACCTGCTGGGTGCTACCCAGAGGCGAGATGTGCGTTGTCTGCTGGTGTCGGCGGGCTGGGGCACCACGGGACACCCCAAAGCCGTGCAGGAGGGCTCTGCCGGGCACCGCTGCGGACACTGCTGCGGGTGGCCTTTCTCACCCGCTGCCAGCACGAAGGAGCAATAAAGGACTCTGTGGATCCCAGGTGTCTGTGCCGAAATGACCGTGGTACGCAGGGCATCCAGCTAGAGGGAACTGTCTTCACCTGTATAGGAGAAAGAAAAATTTTGACCCATGTTTTCAGAAAAAATCGCATACTTCAATGCTGATGTTTGACCTATCCCCCAAAACAGAGCAAGCTGAATATCTCCACCAAAGTCATATACATTGTGATGCTTGTAATAGCTGAAGATTTGCTGAAGAGCTGGACCACGTTACTCAAAAGCCCCACTCCCAAGAGTTCCCTGGCCCTCAGTGGCAAAAGCCACAAGCCTGTTGAAACACGTTTCGTTCACCTCATAATAAAACTCATTTGCTCCAAAATCCCAGTGAGGTGTGATGCAGAGCTGGCCGCTCCCCGTCCCCAGGAGGGCAATTCCCCCGGGATAACCGCGCCATCCGGGGACTCCTCGCTCCTGCTCGGATTCTGCTGGGAAAGCTCCTTTCCTGCAGATGACTCTGCGCTCAGTCCACTCATTGGGGACCGCAGTCATGCCATTATCCTACTAATTAGCTCTTTGTGTTACTGGTAACGAGGCAGCTTTGCAACGGGCTGCGTGCCCACGACACACCACGCGGTGCAGGGGCATGGCGCTCCCCCCATGCAGCGTGGCGCCAGGGAGGAGAAACCCCCGACTGCAGCGCGTGGATCAGCATCTTCACATTGCCAATGCCGCCAGAAACGGGCTTCCCACTTGCTCTCTCTTTCAGCACAGGAATAGTTACTACCACATATCTTTTGATGATAACTGGCCATTTTGAAGAGGAGAAGACGGACATCATCTCTGGAAGCTGGTATTATACTTGAAAATGGCTGTTGGCCTTTAAATGCAGAAAGAAACAAGAGCAGGCTTTGAGTGCACATTAATTTAAAATGTAATTTTCTTCCTTTGCCTAGGACTCACGTGGGATTTATGCTATTAAATATTAAATACCAAGACCTTTATGCAATGAGGCAGCTTTACTGAATACAATTATATCAAACAACGAAATCTCAAGCTTTGCAGATATTAACCATATAAGAGGTTTCAGAAAAGACTGCAGTGTAAGGGCCCAGAGAAGCATCTTTCAGTCCGTGACTCGCTGAGAATCCCTGGCCCAGGGACGCATGGATAACTGCGCGCCCAGCGTGCACCCGGGGGCAGGGGGCTCGTGCTCACAGCGACATGCCCTGGTGTCTATCACGCTTCATGCAGGCAAGTCTTTCACGTAAAATAAGGTGTTTCTGAAGTTCAGCTCATTTTTCAATTTCTGTAAAGTCCAACAGCAAATTACAATTTCTTTTTTTTCTTTTTTTTTCCTTACATTGCACTCTAGGGAATTATTTTGACTACTCTGTGTGAGAATGGCGATTACTTCGTTAAGACTGGCTGTCGGAGTGACATGGGGCTGATGTCATTCCATGTCTGGATGAGAATACAAGTGCTTCTTCAGCGATTACAGAAATTGACTTCTAATTAACATTGGTGCCACTAAATCTCAATTCTCCAGGGCTTACAAATAAACAAGCACAATAGAGCCCTAAATATGGACAAGATAAATGGGCTACGTTAAATAAATATTCACCAATTTTATCATGTTTATCATCTTTGGGAGGGAAGATGAAATGCTTTCCAAGGCTCAGTAGCTTGACTTCAAGGAGTTCGGTTTCCCTTCTCCTTGGTCTTAGCCCTGGCTCTCAGCTTCTCAAAACGTAAGCGTTTTCAAATTCAGATTGCACAGGACTATATGGCAGAACACCACTAAATTAAAAAAAAGTGGGAGAGGGGGGCAGATGACCTCACTCCATCTGTTTATGATGCCATTCTACATTTAATTTTGCCATATTCAAGAATAATTTAAATAAGATGTAAATGATAATTTTGATACATTTAAAATATTTCATATGCTTTTTGAAGGAAACAATTTTCTTACGTAATTTCTATTTCAGTAAAAACTTCCAATTTTGATAAATGTCAAAAACTGCTTTTGAAAGCACTCCATTAAGAAAACTATTATTACTATTATTATTTTACATAAAGAAGACTTTAAGAGTAAGCAACCGAAATTCCTCTGCACTCCAGTACCATAGATGGAACGATGTTACTTTGACGAAAGTCCTTGACAGTTACAAGCATTTTGGCTGCTGCGCCATAAAATTAATAGTATTGACATTTCATTTCATGCAAAGCAGCATTCAATCACTTCTGCCAGTCATGTGTCAGCCTGCCTCGGGTGGGATGCCAGCACCGCTTCTGTGAGCGCTTAGCTCTGTTCCAGCAAATTTCATCCAGCGCCACTTCTGCGTTTGATGTAGAGGATTATTTGGTATTTCCTATGCAATGCTACTAATTTCTTTCTGGTGTTGTGAGAGCAGCAGCAGCACTCCGGGACGCCTTGCTCTTGTGCTGTAAACTCCCTTCCCCTGTTTTCTTGCCTTTCTGGAACTGCCACGACATCCAACTTCCCACACTTTCAGCTGACGAGGAAACGGGAAAAGACTGTTCTGGGACATGACATGAGACGTCGTTATTCATGGCCCTCTTCCAAAACAATCTTGGAACAAGCAGGTAGTGAAAATAATCTTTCTGACATTAGCTCTTGCTCTCCAGTTGATGGGAAGGACCGAGGTTCGTTCTTCAGTCTTAAATGTTCATTCTTAATACTATGATACGTTTTTACACTTGAATTTTCCCAAATTTAATGAATATTCAGTAATGTGTTTTACCCTTAGCTCCTCTCGGGATTGAAAACAATGGAATATAATGGTTATTATCCTACTTCACACCCAAACGTAATACAGTTAACTCACCTCTACAGCTGTGGAAGATCCAGGGACTAGTAACACTGATGAAGAGAACTTCTTTGATTTAAATGGACCATATCTGATCTGTTAGCCCCGATTTCAGAAAACCTGCTTAAATGTAGTCTGGAATACGGTTCAGCATAACCACAGATTAAGTACCTACTCAACATGACTTAAAATGGCACTTCTCATTATATCTGAAGTTCACGTACTTCAATATTTCCCTAACCCCAAACATTCAAGTCTCCTGTTACAAGAGTGCCATTTATCAGCAAGTTTCCAAAGCACAAACTGGGAGCAGGTAAAAGCACCTTGCTATTAAAGCAGGAGAGGTTGGTCCTATTTTTGACCAATTCACTGGGGTTTTCTTAGTGGAGAGAGGTTTGGGAAAGCTCTTTGGCGAACACACTCACCTTACAAAAATAGAACAAGAAGAAAAAAACCCTTTCCCAAGTTCTTGAAATGGACGCAATGTTCAGAGAGAAATTTTTAGAACAGAAGACTAATGTGATGAAAAGTAATTGGAAACCTGTTAGAACTGCTTTAAAAAGATTGTCTTTGGGGAAAACATCCATTTAAGAGGAAATACAGAAGCGTAAGAGCCTGGAGGCTAAGTAACCTTCAATAAAGCAATGGCTTGTTTCTGAAGCCCGGGTGGCGAGCCCTTCCAGGCTGAGCACCTTGCACTTCTCCGGCAGCGCCCGTGCCGCAGAGCCGCTGCGGCAGAGCAGCGCTCCTCTCCCCCGGCCCCAGCTCAGCCATGGGCTCACATGGCCAAAATACTCTGTCCATCCCAGCTGCTGTGAAAAAGCCCCACAGAGAAGCCCAGGCAGTAGCAACACAGGTACCACGTAACGATGTAAACACGGACATTTTTATAATTACTGTTAGAACAAGTGACTGAAGGAATTTCTGTGGTACCATTTGCAGTGCCAAGTTTAACCTATGCCACAAGAATGAGATTTCAAAACGTCCCACGTGCTGTGGAAGAACACTGTGTACCTTTGAAATTAGCCGTCTCCACCATTTCTGTTGCATCTGCTTATAGCCCAGCAACCTGCAAAGGAGACAGCTAGCCAAAGTAGCAATAAAAATAATTTACAAGGTCAAAGGAGTGCATCACGCTTGGGGCATTAAAAGTCTCAGCTTTGCTCTAAGCTGCGTTGATAATCGGCAGCAGAGACAGCAGGGAGAGCTTTACATCAGGGTGTCACGCTGCTCTGTGCCCATATGGCTGAGTGATATTTTGCTCTTTTTTATTTTACAGTTGGGGAGATCAGAGTTTTCCTTGAAGAGCTGGCATGCAGAGTAGACAAAATTCCCAAGGGATTTTCCTGTTCTGGCAGCTCCCTGCAAGGAGAAGAATCCCTCAAGGGCTCTCGCAGATGAGAGCCGTCTGGAGCAGCAGTGATGTGCCAAGACACAAAGCTTTCATGCAGGAGTTTGAGGACAGCTCCTCGAAGAAGTGTTGGAGTAGCGGGAAGGGAATCGCTGGAGAGCCAGCCCTGGGAATCAGAGCGGAGCAAAACATCCCCTGCAGGGTCAGCCGTCAAATTCGGCTGTGCCCTCCCTGCGGAACAGCACCCACGCCAGCGCCGACGGCGAGAAGGGACGATCCTGTGCCTCAAACACAAGTGAAGATCCCTTCCAATGCCAGGAGGGAAGTGCCATCGGGCTTCTGGCAAAGGTGATTATAACACACATCATTTCCCAGATTAGTTTATTTAAAATACGGGCTCCTGCTTGTTACTTTATGGTCGCAATTCCTAAAACTGGATCAAAAAAAAAAATAAAGCAGGCTGAGAGATTTTGGAAGCTTGGCATTCTCCTGGGCACTGAGCCATGCCAAGAGCACGACCCAGATCACAGACATCAAGCCCGTGAAAAGCCGTTCCTTACAGCCTGGTCCATAGCACAGCAGCATCACCCAAAAGACCCCCGCTGGTAACGGCTGGCGATGCGATGCCTTGGCAATGGAAGTATTCACATCCTCAACAGAGCTGTGAGGCTTAGGGGGCCCCAAGGCACAACGACGATGGGGAAACGCACACGCCCCTCGTTACATTCTGTGCAACCATTGTATTTCGTTCAAATGTATAATTATGCTCTTCTTCAGCAGCTATGTTTAATAGTGAGAGTTTGAGGAGGAAGGGCATTATTTTACAGGTGTTTTTAAGAGAAGTTAAAAGGCAAAAACATTTGATTGCTCAGTACAAATGATTTTTGCATCCTTCTATCCCCATGTTTCACTGTCTGCAGACTTCTAAAATGAAGAATTCAAGCAATTGTCTGAAATGAATAATAAAACAACGTTTTAAAGGCAATAAAATAGCTTGAAACAGATTAGAATGAAATTTAGAATTGATATATATTTACAAAGGAGCACTTGGAGGAAACTAATCCAGTCAGGTTCAATTAGCGAGAAGGCAGGAGAGCTGGGATAACGGCAGTCCTGAGAGCAGGTCCCCGTGCGGAGCCGCAGACGGGGTCCCCGGGAAAGCAGCTGCCCAGCGGGCGCCTCATCCCGCCGCCCGGGGGGAAGGAGGTAGCACCCTCCCTCCCTCCCTCCCTCCTTCCCTCCCCAGCTCCTTTTGCACTAATTCCATTCAGGGTTTTTATGACCGAAATGACTCGTTCTTTCAGTTGAGTTGCATAAGGCCTTTGCTTTTTAATACAACCATGAACCTATACCTAAATACCTAACACTTTGGTGACACTGCGTTATACACATACCTCTTTCAGAGAAAACTATGATATCAAAGCAATTTCCTTCTTGGTTGATGGATAGTGTTAGCTGTCTTCCACGCGAGTCACTTATGCCAATCACCATTTTGGCCTTGCTTTAATATAATGATTCCATGGACAGAGACGTGATTGTGAGCAGCGGCAGCAATGACTGAGCAATTCCACAAGCAGCTGCAGCAAAGGGGCTGCAGGTTAAAAACATCCAACGGCGCACACCGAGACTTTGCATCTCTTGCAGTCATTGCATGGGAGGAGAATTGTTTGCCGCATCTTGCAAAGGATCGAACGTGTTTTCCCCTCTTCTCTATTCCCTACAAAGGCTTCAAAAATTGTCAGCAGGCTGGAAGGTGGCGGGTGCCATGGGAGGTGATTTCATGGGGCCTCGGGACTGGGACAGCCCCACTGCAGGACATAACCACCCACTTCTCAGCAGCTCTATTTTGCTGTACAGACAGATGCCGGCCTGCCTTAGACACACCGCAGACCCAGCAGTGCCACGGTCCATCTAGCAGCGATCACACCATTAGGGGAGGTGGGGCTGACAGACAGACAGACAAACCGCTCCGGGCCAGGAGGTGCCTGTGCCTCCCTGGAGCATAACCCGGGGAGTGATCACCACGCCGGGACCAGCCCAGCAGTGAAACATGGGAATCCTCATCCAGATCATCGCTGCAAACGATGAACTGCAGTCCAGTTCTGCTGACCTTTACGAGGGTCTCGGGAGATGACAAACAAGTAATGAAATCGCAGCATCTTTTCCCTCAAAACTGCAGCTGGGCCCCAGACTGGCTGAAGAGTTTGGAACTTTTCCCTCCAGTTCCCCTGTTTCTGACACCTCTGCACACACCCCTTCACACCATGGTTATATAGAAAAATAATTTTGTCAGATGTTTGCCCTCTCCTCTGCGAAAGGGAGTTGTTGAGCAGACAGACAAGAGGGCTTGGAAAACTCTGGAAAACCTTATGGCCCCAAAGATGCATGAGTGTCTTGGTGAGGTTCGGGCTGACACCCACCTCTCCTCCTGCCCCAGAGGGAGGCACTGGCACGGTCCCAACAGGCACTGCCTCCTGCTGCAGAAGTCACTGGGTGACCATCAGCACCACTCTGCCTCGGCATCTTCTGATTATACTTCCAAAAGCACACAAACCTCTTAAAATCAAGAGGAGACAGCAAAGTAAGTGTGGTGTGGGAAGCATTAGGATACATAGAAAAGATGTACAAGTAAATATTGCCACATAAATAATGACAGCTTGATGTTATGGCTATTATTTTTCTACTGATATTTTGATGTTTTCACTTATGGTCATTGTAAATGACTTATTCCTGTCCCTGAACACCAATCAGAGCTACCATTAGTAATATTCTGACCACAGGCAGATGCAATAAAATTGATCAAGATGTTGACACTTAAAGATACAAGCAAATGAACATGATAAACTGCCGAGAACTACGAGCAAGAAACACAATGTTCTTTCTTTGTAAAATAGCACCTGGCATGGATGGTTATTTTGACTTTGTTTTTGTGTAGACAATAGCTTTTCAAATTACCCAGGAAAACTATTTGGCCTCTCAGAGCAGAACAGGTCAGCAAAATGGCACTTGTGCCCTTGAACACAAGGCATTCCTGCGCTGCAGCCTGCGCGGGGCTGCTCCCTGCTGCAGGGAGACGCGGGGACACGGGGGCTGTGTCCTCAGCTGTCCCACCCTCTTACAAACTGGAAACGAATAAATGCCTGTGCAACTCCTAGTAAAAACCTCTGAACATTTCCCTCCTGCCCCATTTATATTCAGTTTTAACTAAACTGTGTCTTATACTTCAGCACGATTATTGCGTGTATATGCCTAGTTTGTATGAAAGAACTGACAGATATTTCCAAGTTCATTTCCCGATCATTAACTCGAAGCACTGCAGAGAGGGTCTGTAAAATAACCATTCCCTTCCCGTGCTTTTTTCCTTAGAGCAGCCGTGGGTTCCTCGGATCCCTGTGCAGCTGTAGGCGCCCCTTCCCAACGCTCCTGTAACATCTCAGTATAGGTGAAGCCTGCGTTTGGAGAGGTGAACAGTTTTACCCGTGTTCATTTTCACACTACAGACCTCTGTGCTCAGCTGTTTTTAGAGAAGCAAACCCTCAGCCACGAGCCCTCTCCAGGACCAGGCTGTGGACGGGTAAATGCCAGCGCACGCAGCCTTCCTACCAAATCCCACTGCTTTACTCCACACCCGCCTGCAGATGAACGCTTCCCAATGTGTCGTGTATTGCAACTAAATCACAGCCCCAAGAGCCTCGAAGAGACAGACAGAGGTTGCACTTTCCTCTTGCAGCCTGGTCAGAGCAGGACGCTTGCAGAAGCTGGATCCCCTCTTCTCCATCAGAAACCTGAAGGACTGTTAGCAACTGTTGTCACCCTGCTTCACCTTAGTGGAGGATAATTGGTTTGCTTCCCTTCTAGCTTTTGTATTACAACATCCACTCCAGCCAAATAAAATATTTATGTTATTTTAAGCTTCTGCTACTTAAAAAAAATAAATAGATAGGAGTAGAATGAAAACATTACTGTGCAGGAGCAAAGGCAGGAAGCACAACAGAGACCTCGGGTCCTGAAGCGGTGAAGGGTGTTTCCCGAATACAGTTTGGGAAGACGAGAGAGACGCGCTGCATTAAAATGAGCAGGATTTCAGAATGCCAGTCTTTACCCTGGTAGAGCTGAAACCCCATGGCTCAGTCTCACTTGCAAGCTTTCCAAACCCCCAACACCACCAGAGGTGGAGCAAGCAGATATCGGACGGGGCTGACCGCCCAAGAGCATCGGCTGCAGCAGGGACGCGCCCCCGGGCCTCGGGAGCACTGCTGCGGCCGCGCTGACCGCGGGGACACCGTGCCACCTCCCCTCCCGCCCCATCTTGCCTGCTTTGTCTACTGAGACACCAAAGTTCGTGGCAAAGCAGCTTGGCCTACCTTGATTGAGAGGATTATGCCCAGGATTGCAGAGTCAATGGTCTTCTGGGTCCTTTCTTTGTTTTATAGAAAGCTGCCACTTCTCAAGGCAGCCTTAGGTTTGCAACATGTTGCACTAAAGAAATTGAGGAAGATGCTGTTGTTGAGTAACGTTTTTCCTGGCAAACCAGTGGGGCAAATTCCCTGGAAAAATGAAAAATTCTAATGGGCAGTGCGAAATAATGGATTGCACGAGGAGAAGTAGTTTGACAGCAAACGTTTGATTTGAATTCAAAGAGAGGAAAAAAAAAATGGCTGGGCCTAAACAAGACTGTTGACCATGAAGTAGACTTTGCTGTAACTGAAGTGAAAAGGCTAATTCATCAAGCTGTAATGAGAATCTCATTGTCATTCATCTTTTATGTGAACATTTGCAGGCAAGAGTCTGGATGTCAGGGGAAAGCCCTGTAATTAATTTATCTCTGTTCTGTAAAAGGTAACAGATCTGAACGATGGGTTCTGTTCCAGCACAGCTGCCTCAGATAAAAATCAAGCAGATTATTTAGGTCTGATTTCTACTTTCCTTCAAAGGAAAAATAAATAGCTGCAGAAAAATCAGAACCATGAAGAATACATAGTTTCGAAGAACGAAAGAAGCAGAAGCCTCTCTCCAAGAAATCATATTGGCAAGAATGGCTGAAGCCCTCAGCGGGGGAGGAAAAAAAAGAAAATATAATTTGTTTGCAATGGGAGAATTTTATCGTCTAGCCTAAAGTATCAAGTTAGGATTAAGACCAAATAATGGAGACAGTGATCAAAGTAATTTGCCATGGAAAATTTGCCCTCAACATATTCAGAAGACAATGTCAAGGCTCCCTACAATTAGGAAGTCCCGGCTTACTCTCTGTTGTGATTGCTTTAATCAAGGTCCTCTATTTTTTTGAAAGCACAAGAGGCACTGGAGGACCTGACACCCATTGAAAGTCAGCAAAATTTGTGTGCTTAACAGTGATTTCTGCCTTTTGACCTAGCTCCCTCCTACGGCTCCAGGGGCTTTGGTTTGCAGCACAAAGGTAAGAGCTCGTGCTGAAAGCACCCGCGCAGCCCTCGTGGCACTGCCACGCTTTTTGTGCTCACAAGGGTGACAGACTTGCGGCGTGCCCAACAGCTCGGGGAGCCCGCCAGATCTCCTGGGGCTGAGGGCAGGTGCCCGGTTTTGGAGGAGGCAGACTGGCGCGCATCCGGAGGCGCAGAGCTGCGGGGCCGAGCGAGTCCATCGCACGCACCCGAGCTCGCCGGTGAGAGGGACCGCAGCAACAACACGCACTGCAGCACGTTCTGCCAGCCAGAAGCCTCGCACAGTTACCTGGCTGCAGGCTGTGGGTTGGGCGGGCTTTGAGGTTGGTTTTGGGTTGGGTTTTTTGTTTGTTTGTTTGCCATTTTTTGAGAGTATTTGGCAGTATTTTGGGCTGCTGTGGAATCAAAACCATGCAGCCACCTTTACAAAATGTGGTGGATTGTAGAACTGCATTATATAGTTACAATTAAAATTATTTCCTATGGCAGACAAACTAGATGGAGCGGTTTTAAGTGCAGATGCCACACTGAGGGATGTAATACTGAACTACTGATACAGATGCCCAGGCAATGGTGTTCTCCCACAAGATAGAGATAACTCCAATCAACAAAGACTGTACAGTGGACTCCATATATCCTACATCAGTGAAATGGAAGAGCCTTTTGGAGAACTGCTGTTAAGAAATGTCAGCAACGCTCTCAGGAAAGCCAGAATCATAGAACCGTTTATGTTGGAAAAGACCTTTAAGATCATTGAGTCCAACCAAAAACCTAACACTGCCAAGTCCACCACTAAACCATGTCCCTGTGCACCACATCTACCCATCTTTTAGATACCTCCAGGGATGGGACTCAACCGCTTCCCTGGGCAGCCTGTGCCAGGCCCTGACAGCCCTTTGGGGAAGAAGTTTTTCCCAATCCCCAACCTAACCCTGCCCTGGCGCAGCTTGAGGCCGTTCCCTCTCGTCCCATCGCTTGTTCCTGGGGAGAAGAGACCGACCCCTCCGGCTCCAGCCTCCTTTCAGGCAGTTGCAGAGAGCGATGAGGGCTCCCCTCAGCCTCCTCTTCTCCAGGCTGAGCACCCCCAGCTCCCCCAGCCGCCCCTCCCCACCCTTGTGCTCCAGCCCCTTCCCCAGCCTCGCTGCCCTGCTCTGCCCACGCTCCAGCCCCTCCAGCTCCTTCTGGGGGTGAGGGGCCCAGCGCTGAGCACAGGATTCGAGGGGCGGCCTCACCAGTGCCCAGCACGGGGGGACGATCCCTGCCCTGCTCCTGCTGGCCACACCATTCCTGATACAAGAAGATGCAGAGGGAAGAAAAAAGTCTACTTTCTGGCAAAGGTTAGTGATGTCTCTGTCGTGTCACGTTTGTACAGGCCTCCTCAACTCCTGCAGACATTCAAGGTCTGATTTGGGACAGCTTTGCCAGCGCTGGGGAGAAGAAACTCCTCACCTGTGCAGATCAGCGCGGGCTGGAAGAAAGGGTTAACAGAAGCTTGCCTTTCTCACTGCCCAGGCATACGTTTATCATCTCCCCCGACTCTCAGCTCAGTTTTTGAAGGCAACAGCTCATTTAGCTCCACTAAGCATCATGTTCAAAGCTTTTGCTTGCTGTAGCACTCCCTCCTCTCATGCATTTGTGATTAATTTCTCTCTTCACCTTTGAAAAAGCAGAACAAGGGGAGCTAGGTATCTAACTCCAAGCTCCTTTGAAACCCTAGACTAATAGTTTATCTAGCGAGAATGTTGTCCATACACTAAGAAAAACTCAGCAACACAAAGCACAGCGTTGCTTCCCTGCTGCAAAGCCCAGAAGGTTGCTGGTTTCCCTTCCTAGCGGCGTGCAAGTTCTGCAAGGGCAGATGGCTCCGCTGAAATCCCAGCACCAGGGCTGCACCGCTCCACCCCAGCATCCAGCCACACGCATTTTCTGAAGCGGCAGGGTCTAAAATGTCAAGTTTTCCCAAGCTGCAGATTACCTCGCCTCAGACCGCGGAGGTGACTTTGCTGAGGGCTGTCTCTGCATGCCCAGCCTGGTTCAGCAGCGTGCAATTCAGCTGGGGCAGCATCCTGACCAGAGTGGATGTGACTGGAGCATACTGGAGCATACCGGAGCATAACAGACTGTTATGTCTGTACAAACAGAGACTTCTCAACTTGCTGTTAGCTACACTCATCAGCAGAAAGTACAAGTCAAATATACCCATTATTGTTATTATTTATCAGGAACCATTTCATCACGTTTGTTCACCAAGGCTTTATTTCAAGATAAGGCGAGACCCTGCAGACCCGGTTCTCGGCAGGGCTCGAGAGCTGCCCGGCGCGGGGGCACGCCTGCACTGCATGCGGCCGTTTTCTCTAGAAGAGAGCCCTGGGAATCCCAAGGGCTTACGTGCCCCCCATCCCGGGGGACAACACAAGGCTTTTTCTTAAAGCGGTGCGCTGTGGCTTAAGGAACTCACCCCCGCTTACCCGGGGCTCACCACAGACCGAGCACTGCAGCTCACTTTATCATCGTTTATCATTGCAAGACAAACATAGCGATCAGGGGATTAACAACAATCACATTAAGCTCGGTGAGTTAAACTGCTCACCCGGCAGGACGGTGAGTTTCTCATTTCAGATAACACCAGATACTCTCCTGCAAGCGGAGGTGCGATACGTTCGGCACTGGTGATGAAGCAGGAGTGTTGGGCTGGCGTCTGCTTCAGCACCACCGATTTCAGCAGTTACTCCTCTTTGACAAGGAGAAGGATCCATTCATCTGCCTAAAAAACTGCACAACACACAGGCTCTTCAAACCCCTCCAGGTCCAGTGAGTCCATTCCTCCCCCGGCTATTGAGCAGGACATGCCACGCTACAGCAGCCCTGTTCTGTATTCCAGCCCTGCGTAACCCAGATTTGCCTCAAGGGTATCATCTCGCTGCAGCTGAAGTCAACAGCAAAATTTTCATTGACTTCAGTGCTCCCGGACTATGCCTTGGAAGAAAACCATCCAAATGAAGTGAAACAAAAACAAAACAAAGAAAGGATACTTCCCAGAGTAAGTGGATTTAATCCCCCTTCCTGCTTTAATTTGAATTTCAGAATTTTAAGACATTGAAATGATTTTTTTTTTAAATCAAATAAATTTCTGCAAGCTTTTCTCACTTCTTCGGACCAGATCTTATAAACAGGATTAGGATTTACAATTAAGTACCGGCACTCAGCTGAGCTCGGGTTATACAGCAACTAACCACCTGAGGGTGACAGTGGGCTCGGAGTGACTAGTCATGACCTTGTGCCTGCAGTGATAAAACCCATATCATGTGTTTAAGGACAAGTATAGATTAGACCTAGCAAATGAGACCTGTGAGCTCCAGTTGTGGCAGAGCCATGAAGACACTAAGTCAGAGCAGAACAGAGAAACCCCTGGGGAGCTAAGAGGTAATTAAGCAGAGCCTACAAGGATTGCGCGGAGGGAAAACGTCCCTGAGAATGGTCTATAGGAATAAGGCCTCTGGGTTCTCACTCGATAGCAGATGCGCACATGCTGTGGGACGTCCTTTCTGGCTTAGGAGACAACGCTGAGCGCCTCTGCCAATGCCCATGCTGTGGCTGCATGGTGTGAACAGGCTAACAACGCTCGGAAAAAACCACGTGAGGTCTGCTGATGATTACCACAAAACAGTCCGCCTTAAACTGAGAGCTGCCCATGAAGCTAATCAGCTACATGATGGCACAAGAGAGAGAAAAGAGTTCGACATGGGTTCATCTGTTTGCAGTGGCAATAAATCTGAGGGAAACATGCCGAGCGCCTGCTGATCTCCGCATCCAGGTGAGGTCAAGGTTCCCAAGAAATGACTAAATAGGATCATTTAACAGAAATTCTGCAGGAGCACCAGAAGACTCGGAAGAGGGACGGAGACTTGCCTGAGCTGCCTTTTGTACAAATAAACACCACAGAGACAGTTCTTGCCCTTAGGCAACTTTTGATCCAGAGATGTACTTGTACGCGGTCTAGGTCCAGCTCAACATGGGTATTTGGTGGCGAGCCCTGTTGTCAGAAGGCTGCCCATTCTGCAGTACCAAACCTCAGGTGGATAAACAAGCAAGCGAGGAGAAAGACAAGGGAGCAGGACAGCTGGGGCTGCATAAATTAGTCGTCAGAGCAGATGATGTATCGATATGTGAAAAGAAGAAAGAGCAGACTGGGTCGCTGTTTGCAGCCGATGCATTAGGTGAGCTAATTAAAGAGACAAGAAGGAAATTACAGTCGGTGGAAGATGAGGTAGCTGATGTCTGGAAAACGAAAAAACATCCTGCTGCCCGTGACCAGACCTGCCAGGCGTCTCTCCGTGGCCATCACCGTGCTCTGCATAGGAATCACACAGGGCCAAAAGGCAGAACTGGTTTTTAGGAGGAAAGCGCAGCAAGGCAGAGACAGAAAAGGCAGAGAAACACTGACGAGCCCTGAGAAAGGAAAATAAGAGCAATTTGGGTACGTTCCTAGAGTTGGGGATCCTATTTTTTTTTTCTACTTCACATCATCATGCAACTCTTCAGGTTAAAACAACCAGGGCGCTAGCCAATACGCTGATACAGTCCACAAAGATGTAGGCCTCTAGTGAATTTTTTTTTTTCCATTTGCTGGTGTGTTTGGAAGTCAGCCTGTAAGGATGTTCTTGCCAGCTGGGAAATCCCAGAGGACATGTTCCTTCCTCTGTTTTGCTGGCAACCATGAGGAAAAATTATAATGAATGACCTTTTTTCTTTTTCTCTTCTGCACCAGCTGGCTCCGATACCCTTTCCTAACCTCTACTTGCATCATCTACAAAAACAGAAGCTCATTTCCTAGATAAACAGACTTCTTCAGGCTTCTCAAGATAATGCTTAATGAAAAAAAACAGTACAATGGAAATACTCTGCATGGGCTTCCCTCTTTTAAATGCACTTACTTTTTTATTTAAAGAGCTATTGAAATAAGTAATTTTCCTCTCTTCTGTTAATCCCAGCTCTCTGCACATCAAGACACATCTTTCTAAACTGGCCATACTGAAATCCATTAGATAACCTTCAAATGGCAGAAATGGAGCTCTCTGGGATTTCTCTGACAAAACAGTTTGCCAGAAGAAAAACACTGAATCAGTCTTCTTCAAAAGTGTGCAGAAAAAAGAAAAAGAAAGAACATCAGATTTTTTCTTTAACTATTTCTTCTTGATTCTTTATTTCAACAGAATTTTGACAGAGCGGAACATGGCCCTTTCTGCCGGCGATGGGACGATGAGTGCTGTGGTTGAGGAGCGGCTCCGGCACTGCCGGTCGCTGGCAGCTCCAAGCGCCAGCTGGGGAGCGCGGGCACCTCAGACCCCGCTGCGCCAGGTGCCGAGCACTGGGCTGGACCCAACCGAGCAGTGCCCGCCGCTTGAGCAACGGCACTTACAGCCACCGAGACCATGGCCCAAAACCCGGGGTTAGCAAAAACGCCAGCCTCCCCCTTTGCCGGGAGCATCAGCGGCTGCGAGCGCTTAAACCACAGCTCTCATGAGAGGCGACATGAGCGTGGTAGCAGCTGAACGTTTCTGACATGAAAACTGCCTGAACTGAGAAATCTGTTTGACCTTTTGAGACTCAGACTCTTACCAACCCACATCTCAAACAAAAAAACCTTACAGGTGTCACCCGTAGAGCAGAATGAACTTCACGGGTTATAGTTACTTCGTTTTTCTTTACGACGATTACCTTTTGAATACTGAGTGGCAGGAGATCTGAATAGCCACAAAGCCAACAAACAGCTCTGATATCAATCTTGCCTGCGAGCCCTTTGCAGTAGCGCTGCCCCCCCGCTTAATATTTCCTTTTCACATGCAGTTTTCTCCATTTTCAGTTATTCTGGTTCGAGTCCAGTTTGCTCTGTGGGGATAATAGGTCACTTAGCAACTGAAATTAAAGTTCGATTATTGTATTAATATTGATGCTATCATTGCATGAATCATGATTCCAGTAGGAGGAATAATTTCAGCTTCTTTAAAATATTGATTTTGGAAAGGTGCCAAAGTGCAGGCACATGGGGCTGAATTCCTGCTGTCACAGCAGCTCATGGATGAGCATCACTGGCCACGCTGGGGTGGGATGGAAATGGGAAAAAGCAGAGGGAAATTCTGGGCTAGCATTGTAACAGACCTACCCTCAGCTTGGTGCACAAATTCAGAACAGCACAAAAATGTTTTCACATTTGAAGGAGTTGATGTTCTCCTCATGTGTACAGGAATATTTGACGCCAGAGACCTATTAAGTTGTCACTTGCATATATCACTGTAACTCATTGGATAAATGGGCTCACCTTTCAATCTTATGAATGTTTTCAAAGATAAATTTAGGAAATTAAGTCCCAGTTTTCTCTTTTGCCACCCTTTTCTTTCTTTGCTAAAGCCTGTCACACATTTCAGTTAAAATGTTTCAAAACATCTTCTCCACTTTCACAACAGTTTCATAAACCAGTTCATTTCACTAAAAAATAATAAAAAACCATCCCACCAACCAAACTCATTTTGTATCAGCTTTTCATTGCCACCAAGCATGCTCATCTTTTTCTTGGAGCTTTCTGGGCTTCACTGAGACCAGTTCTGGAGACACAAGCTCCCAGCACGTATCAGGCAATGCAAATCTGATTCTGCTGTTATTGGCGAACTTCGGCCCAGGCTAACGGGCTGAAGTGGCCTGTGTCAGGCAAGTAGCACTAGTGACAGTGCCTGGCCAGAGCTGCTGAGTTCAAAATCTGAAATTAAAGACAAGGAAATCTGTCTGTTTTCACATGTTCATCTCTCAACGGGGCTCTACACATCATCCATCTTCTGCCTGAGACAGAGACCAATTCAGGGTGTACCCAAGCACATCGTCTACTTAAAAACATGAAAGAAACTATAATGGAGTTACATCTGATTTCAAAGCTTAAATGCCTGTAGCTGGGCACGTACTCAATATTAATACCCTTCCTGAACATTAACCACAGCAGTGACCTTTTGATAACTTGCAGTTCTTCCTCTGTAAAAGCAATGAAAAATATATGGTAGTTCTTATAAAAGACCCCTGCAGCGCACATGTGATAGATCACTGCTAGAGATGAGAGACAGAGAGCGTGCCTTCAAAACTTGGGGGGGCACAGCGATATGCAGAGTCACAGAGATGAAATACCCGTGCCACTGAATGTCAAAGGACAACCAAAAGGTGTCCGTCTCCTCTTTGCACTGAGAATGACTGGCTTTCGTCTCGGATTGCGACCAAAGGTGCCTGCTGCCATGCTGGTTTGGCAGCATGGAGATCCTGCTTCCTAGGAGGTGGATGCAAAACTTAACTTGTACTAAACTGAACCCCCACCCCAGCTTTACGTTTAAATGTGAAGAACACTCCCAGGTGGAGCCAGGTGGGCCTACAGGGGCTCAGCACAGTCAGCAGCTGGGATATCCACCCCCTGCCACATTTAGAAACAGCAAATTCCCTTAGGAAAATACTCCTGACCCCATGCCCAGCCCCTGCAGCATCTTCACTCCCACCTAGCTAGTGTTCGCACATTTTTGACAAGCAAGCCATTAGTTCTTGTGCAGTACATACCATTAAACCTCGAGATGGCCATCCTCCCTTCTTTCTCACACGCTTCCCAGCCAGCCCCCCGTTACATTGGAGGCATACTGGTTATATATAGTTTTCAAAAAATTTTACTAAACTTGCAGCTTTATATTCTACATCTTTCTGTTCTTCTTACTAGCTTCTGCCCTCAAATTTATGCTCCTTTAGGACTGTCATCCCACACGCACATTTTTAATGTAACGGGTGCTTTAATTCCTCTCAAGGAGCTGTCTAACCCTTCCCCAGGGAAGTTAACAACCTCTTCCATGTTTACAGTTGGTACTAAATTATACAATAGAGTTCTCATTTTTTCCCTTGGCAGAATAACTCTGTATGTCCTTACCCAAAAATTGTCCCCCAACGCTTGCTCCTCAGAGAAGCGCAGCAGTTTGGGTGAGTTCATCTCATTTGGAGGCCAACTCAACCGCACCACAGAGGCAACCGGGGAGATTTCCAAGCCTATAAACATGAGCGTTGGGAACCTTATCTGGAATTTCTAGAATAAGGTCAGAAATAGAACGTAGTCATGAACACAGAGTTCTGTTAAGACTCACAATACTTGCCGCATAAAACACAAAAAATGGGTTATATAAATAACATTCTGGGAAAATGTCTTTAACGGTTGTGCTTTGACACATCTTTAAGATCATAAACTTCACTCTTTTTAATGTTTTTGGTAAGACTTGTAATGAGAAAAGACAATTCTGAAGTCCTGACATTAATAAGTCTATTGTAAAAAGGTCACCTTCCTCTAAGAATGTTTTATTATCAGTGGAGCAGAATAGCTCTGAATATGTAATGACTTTTATCTGATGATTGCCCTGTATTCTTTTCTAAAGAAAGAAGGCTTCAGATGTTGATAATTTACATATAAGCATTGAAGTGTTTGGCAGCAGAAAAACAAACTGGTTCAGAGAAATTAATTATAAAGCAGCTATAGAAGAGGCATGAAAATTAACTTCTGATCTTCATATGTCTCTAAGAGGTACTAAAGACCACCACAGGACTGACTGTCCTCCGGGACACTACTGTACATCACTTAGCTGGAGTAAAACGCACGCAGTGGAGATTCACTTTCTCTATAAATCCTTGTAAAGACTGTTTCTCATTTGTATTTGTTTTTTCCACCAGAAACTCCACCACTCGCATTTAGCGGCGCATAAAGGATTAAGAGATGCACAAAGAGGACACATATTCATTTTAGTGGCAACAGGAACTCGGATTAACAACCAAGACCAACCACCATATGCAAAACCAGAGCTACCTGGAGGTCACTGTCCCCAGTAGCTCACAGACCAGGAGAGACAAACGGGAACCGCGCGGTCAGGATCAAACCAACCGCGCGTGGAACAAGTGACGCCACCAAACCACCTCAAGAGCTGCGAGCACAGCAGCGGGGTTTGCATCTCTGGGGAGGGAACCCCGTCTGCAGGGAACCGAAGCAACTCCGCAGATCAGAAATGCTCCTCCTGGCTGTCTGGCACGGCATAGAGGCAACCCCCTGAAAACAGTCCGTGTTTTGCACTCATTTCAAATTCGAAGGTTTCCCCAGGAGACCTGCGTGTTCGTAAATAGCTGTGCCAAAGCTTGTTTGTTGTTTTGAGTCATTAAATTACATTGCACTTAATTACTCCCAGTCTACCACCAATGAAGGTTTTCCAACAAAAGCTGCCTCTGTTAAGAAACCATTTTTATATACTAATGATCTTATCTCAAGAATGCTTTTCGAAGAGCATTTAAACAACATCATGCTCCATTTACCAGGGGGACGCACAGTGGAAAGTAAGTATATTTTTAAAATCAGTTTTTCAAGAAAAAAATGTTTTTTCTACGAGTGCTATCGAGGACAAAGGCTTTGCCTTACTGGGAAGGCCATTTATCTGGGGACCAATTAGCTGCTGAATTTCATCAGCGAGGCAACGCCGTGCCAATTCATCAGTATTTCAAAGGCAATGCTAGGGATATATTAACAGAGGAGGGTACTTTGCTGCAAACCAACAGCTCCTGACTCCACATTAAAGGTCATTTCGTGATTCTGCAGGGGGGCAGGAATAGAGGTACGGTTGGATTTGGGAGGGTTTGCTTCATTTCCTCCCAGCACTTGGGAATAACCAGTGTACAATTAGCAGTAGCAGCTTAAGAACTTCCCTGTCCACTCCTGTTTATCCCAAGACTATGCATTTCCAAGCTGGCTCAAAGATGAAGAGTCCAGCAATGCAATTCTTTGCTCAGAGAGGTTATGGCATCTCCAAAAATCAGGTCCTTCAGGAAAGTTAGTACAAGCATCCAGAAAGAAATAGGTTTAACTGGCCTAGCATAGGGAGAAGAGTATACTTTGGATGACCACGAGTTTTTGGCAGCATGCCACCTCTTATAAAGGTGGCAGATACCATTATACCTCTATAGATAAGGTTTCCACCTCTACCACCTCTTACAATTAATGCCACCATAAAGCTCTTTTCACGTGCCAGGGCATCAGAGAACAAACAGAAACAGTTTTGAGGGATAAGTGAGAGACTGAGAAAGGGGATGGAGAAGAATCAGAGGAGTGAGGGCAGGGGAGGCAGCAGTGAAGGTCATCCATTTTATCAAGAAGCTGGTGAGATTTGAACTGGAAACAGACTTGGCTGAAGAAGGAGAAGCAAGGACAAAGGCAATTTAGCCTGCAGTAGAAGCGTGAGGCTATGTGACTCTCCTGCAGCTCTTTATGAGTCAGATTAGCTGAAGTTAAACTCTTGAGGTGCTTCCAAGCATGTCCTGTGTCATTTGCACCAATTACAGGGCTGCCGTCCAGTCTGCCCTCCAGTTTGGAGCTTAATGTGAAACAGGAGGAGCCTTAATATCTCTGTATCAGGAAATGGGTATTTAACCTAATTTTTCCAAATCCTAATTGCATCCTTATTCTTCCTAATACTGAGCTAATAAATGAGGCATTTCAGATTTCACCCTGGCATTTCAGCACACCATAAAAAAAAAATACACAACAGATTAAGCAACCATTAGATATATTGTTCATTCTCAGCCAATGCAACTCAAATGCCACATTTCACAGATGGGTTTAGCAATTGATGTTCTGTGCGGGCAGGAGCAGCAGGGTGGGCTGATTAAACCAGAGTAACAACGTAATTTGGGACTGCTTCTTCTGTTTTATTGTAATAAGTTGGAGTTGGTTTGTGCTTTCTCCTTTCTGTCACCAGTGCATCTTTTCAAATGGAAGAAATCCTCTTACTGTGGCTGCATCCCCAGAACAGAGTTAACTCATGAGTGAAGCGGTGACATTTAAGGCCATGAGGACCAGGGTGTTTGTGTTCAACTATGCTCCCTCACAGCTCCGTTAAAGAGTGGACCACTGACAGATGAAAATATTTATGGTTTCCATAAAGCTTCCTTCATTTTTCATCCTGTTGCGGATGAAACACTGTCTTAATGCCTTTTACATCAAAGAAATAATTTCTTTATGTGGTATCATCCAATCTGCTTTCCATTCCCAATCTCTGTTCCCTTAGAAAGCTGAACACTAATTGGTATTCAGTGCATAAATTGTCATTACTTTTATTAATTATATCACATTGTTCAACACCCAAGATAAGGGAATTACTGTTCTCAACACCAAACAGAGATGCTGTTCCTGTCAGGAGCGAGAGGCCGAGAGGAATAGGTAAACAAGTACAGAAGTAATGCTTCACCAGTGAAAGATGCCTTTTATCAGCACTTCTGAGCTCTGAACTCTGCTTACAGCCCTGGCGAGAAAATAACGCATCCCTACCAGTGGAAGTAAGCCACCTCCCCAGGCACCGCTCCTGTCCTGACGTTTCCCCATTGCATGCAAGTACCCACGCACACGCTTATCGCTGCAGCGTCAGCGTACGCAGCGCTGCTTCCCCGTCTCTGAAGTCGCCACTGAGTTTTAAAAATTCAGAGAGGAGTTCACAAAGCTAAAGTTAATCTGTATGTTGGCGGCTGATTCAGGAAAGCAAGAATAGGCTGCCTCAGCTCACACATGGATAGAATTTATTCAAACCCGACTAGGAATAGATAAAGGTTTTGTTCAGAGGCTGCTAAGAAGATATAGAAACCAGAATATATCTGAAAAAAGACTCAGTGTCAAAGGGGCACAAAGGACCTGCCGCATGTCTGGAAGAGCGGGAGATGGCCGCAGCCCTGCCGAGGCTGTGGCACGCCGCGGGGGCCGGGGCGAGGGTGGGCGTTCGCCCGCCTCGCTCCAGAGGGGTCCCGGCTCCGGCTTTGCTGCTGGTGGTCGGCAGCAAACATCCACTGCCATGTGCGCGCAGCGGAGGGAAGCTCATTTTGTTACGGTGAGAGAGAGCCCTGCAAGGGCGCACAGCTTCAGCAGCTGCGGTGAGGCATGCAGCAGAGCTCGGAGAGGAACACGACAGCCTCGAATTCAAGTGCTTGTTCACGTGTTGGACAAACATTTTCTTTTTTTTTTTTTTTTTACAGCATCAGCCAGAAACAGCACAAAACATCTCTAATTTCCAGCTCTTCAGCATATAAAAATCAGTACGTCTTTTAATATCTATTGACCTCCAGAACAAAATCCCTCTTACCAATGATTTTGCATTGCATCAGTGTAAGAAGACTCCTGCGCAGCTTACCCTGGCTGTAATCTTCCGACTACAGCTAGCGTAGCAAAAGCAACAAGACTTGGATGACACTTTGCGTTGTAAGTACTGCGGTATCAGAGCTTCTCCCTGCAAATCTGCAAGCTCCAGCGGCTGCAGCGGAGTGTGAGAAACCCCAGCATGCATCAGAGCAAAAGAAAACCCAAGCAAAAGGGTACTGTCCTCCTCTCATTGCAGGTAATCACATTTCAATTCCCACTACCCAGTTCTAAAGAACCAGTGAAAAATAGCCAATTTAATGAAGTTTGATATACCTTTACTCATTCAGTCCCTAAATATCAAGGATAGTATCATCGATATAATTGAAAACTGGTCTGGAACCTTCTCTGCAGCTATGGGAAAGAAGCGAGGCAGAGATACCCATGCCCTCACCGGGGGCTGGAGGTCTGCATGTTGCAGACACTGAAGCTGGGAAGGATGGCTAGCAGCCACACAGCCTGAAGATCTGAGGAAACTGCAGGGGGGAAGCTTGTGGGGTTCCTTTTGTCTTGGTTTTTCTTTTTTTAAGAGGAATAGACTTGGAGAAGGACATATCTGCACAGCCCAATTCCCAATTGCACATTTCAGTTTTGAGTTCAGAAATGAACAGGCTGCAGTGGTGTGAATTGTTACAATAACATTAAAAATTCAGCAGAACTCATTATCCTAAGTTTAATCTCTCCCTCTGAATTCTGTCAGACTCATTATGTTGGTTCCCTTTTTGACATGGTTTAAGCTCCTCTGGAGAGCAGCTGCACAATAGCAATAATAATGATTAAATTGCTGTCTAAAGCTTCAGTGGACATCAAAAATAAGCAGACTAAATTCACACTTACAGCCACTTTTTAAAGAAAATTATCATTGTACCAAAATGGTAGAGCTTATGATATGTCCTTATGGAGTTAACTAAACACAAGCTCACAGAGAAAATGCAGCATGAGCCTTATGAAGACAGGCCTCTAAAGGGCCTGGATCACATCGCTGATGGGAGGTTAAGTTACAGAGCTGAGCAAAACTTGTATTTTGACAAATATAAATCATCTGAAAAAGAGTTTCAAGAAAAGCTGAAGTACTCACAAATCCACCCTAAAGACAGGAAATATTTTGAGTCCAGGAGATGAAGATGCGAGTATTTTTTGAAGAGTCATACCGCAAAGCAAGCGCACACAGACTATCCCTTGTAACCACGGCCCCGCTGTTTCAGAGCACTCAGCATCCCAAGTGTGGCATGCCATTAAGTAAGAGTTTATTCAGTGCTCGGGAGTTATCTGGCTCTTCTCACAGTGAGCTTCTTCCGTAGGACCAGAAATGCTGGAAGCATTGCAATTGTATTTGTGTTTCTGCATTTCTTGGTCCTGCAGAGGAAGAAAATCATGGGAACTGATACAGACTGAGCAGTCTGTTCCCAAGATGGGTCTTCTCTGCTCCCTGAGACAACAGAAGGTTTTAGCAGAGGAACGGCAGTACCCAACACTTTTTTCAGGCAAGGAAAAAGATGACATTTCATCCAAAAGCGTTACAATTTCTAGCTGTGGAAACCTGCAGCGCCCTGCCATCGCAGGGCTCCTGCCCTGCAGCGCAGCGCGCCGGCCTGGCGCTCTCTGCCCGCTGTCCCCCACGGCCACCCAGCTCCAAAACTCTGTTCTGCAGCACGGGTGAGCCACACAGAGCCGGTTGAGGACAGACCTGCTGCTTCCATGAGGCTTTTAGGCACAGAGGGAGGCTTTTCGAGTCATTACAGGTTTCAGACTAGCAGTAGTGGAATTCATTCACATTTTTTGCAAGTCATATTTGACTAGGATTCTTGTATTTCTCAGAGGACTGTACTGTCAGGCAACGCACAAATGTTATGCATTTAAACAGTCTGCTTTGCAATAACGTACCCATTCAAGTTGGCTTTATTACACTTCAACGTATTGTACATATTCAGCTCGATTTTCTTCTCACAAGGTTTCATAAATACAGAACCCAATTATTGCCCATCCTAATCCCGAGCACCAGGCAGGAGTGGCCATCTCAGCAAAACTCCTCTGGTACAAATATTTTCCCTGCACAAAAGCAGGGAAAGCATGGCTCTGCACAACGAAGGCACAGCCTTCAGCTCAATCCCAGACCTAACGTGAAGGTGAAATTTCTACTGCACAGCAGATTTCTCAGCCCATCAGCACTCCCAGCTTCACCAGTAAAGGCCCCTCAGTGCCCAGTTCTCCTTTTGTGAACACATGGGTCTGCATCTGCCTTTTCAGCACGTTGCTGTCCCTCAGACCCCACCGGCCCTCCTTGCCCTCGTCCCATGGGTGGGAATCGCGGTTACCTCCTGCGGCAGGACCCCGGGGCTCTGCCCAGGCACCACAGCAGGGCTCGGAGGCCCCGACCCGAGGGTCCTGCTCCGGGGCTGGGGACACACATAGAGCGTCCTGCCCCAGGGGCTGGCTGTCCCCAGCCAGCAGTGCTCACCATCACACCCCAAGTCCCTTTGGGAAACCGCATCTGCCACTACCCAAAGGTCTGACCACCTCCAGGTCCTAAGCTGAGTTTTCAGAGAACAAGGGGGTCCGTCCTCTCCCTGCCCCTCCTCTGCTGCTATTTAGCCACAGCCAAGCCCAGCCTGCACTCCCTTGTACATAACATTTCTCCTCCCTGACTTGTGAGCTGACAACCAACAAAAATCGGGTTGCACAAAACACCGTGTTGTACCACCCACACGCACACTAATTCTACTCCGTTCGTTACCAGGCTTCATTTTATCAAACAAAGATAATCCTGGACTTATTTCATCTTAGTGTTAGGAAAAGAAAAGGCCAGAGGAAATACTTACATTGATCATTAACTGAACCATAGGACCTGATCTGTACAACTACTTTATCGGAATGCACTGACTCAGAAAGATCCCGTAGGTTGATGTGTTATTGGATCAAGAGGAAATCACTCTCCGACTTGATGGATGCCATTATCTTGAGTGGTTCCCAAGGAATTCCCCACCCCAGGGCAGAGGTATTGCGTGTGCATGAACAATAGCCAGCAGGAAGGATGTAAAACAGAAGTTTTACAACAAGCTGTAACGGTTTTCCGGTTTTCCGTGAGGTGCCATCAGCCAGGAGCAGGGACACAGCCCCCCCCACCCTGCCCCAGGAGACCACGGGGAATTTCCATGCAAAGCATCAGCAGGAAGACGTAGTTCACCTCTATCTCTGCTCCACCCTCAAGGAAAATGGATCATCACCTGGGAGACTAAGGAATAATAGAAAACAAGCCTCCCTGCCCCAGCGCAGGAGCTTTGCAGTCGCTCTGGTGAGCTCAGAGCCTTCTGCACAGGATGCTCCACACTCCCACCAGCCACCCCACTGCAGAGGAGCAAGGCATAGCTACCTCCAGCCCCTCTTCACCTGGCCCAGGGGTCCCTCCCAGGCTCCAGGTGCTCCCACTTGGGCAACCAACGAGCTGGGAGAGGCCTCGGGAATGGGGCTTTGGAGAGGATGCTTGAGCCCCAGCCCCTACAGAGAAACGCAATTAGCTGGGAAGTATCACCAGAGCCTTTTCACAGCACTTAAAATGCAACTCCATTGAGTGCATCCAGGGTCCTGCTCCGGGTCAGGAGGGACTGGAGCACCCCAAAACCATCTGCATTTGCCAGCTGTATCAGTAGGTCTAAAAAACCCCTGTTTCCCCCTTCAAAATTTCCATAATTTCTGATCTTACACAGTTACTTCAAAAGTATCACCATACATAGACACCCATATTTGAGAATACATCTTAAAGCATATCTAAAGACAATGCCTCTTTTCCATAAAGGACCCCACTGAGATTAGTAAGATTTAATCATGTACTCTAAATTAAAACACAGGTCAGAGTTTTCTTGAGGACAAGTAATGTAAGCACATGCTTACTTTCTGGAGGGGAGAGGTTTAAATAGAGCTATATATAGGTGAATATCATCAGCCAAGTTTGTAATTAATTCCAGCAGCTCATTAAGTGTAGGAGTGAAATCACTGGAGCTTCACTAGTTTATGAGACCTATGGATGTGTGTCCATTCACTTACTAAAGTATGTAAATCATGCCATGGTTTTATTATGTAGTATAATGACTAATGTAGAGACACCGTCCATCAGAGTAACAAAGAAGCAAAACAGCATTTAAATGAAATTCCACTTCAGCACCCAGGAGTTAAGTGGGACATAAACACTATATAAACCTGGTGCTAATTTCTCCTTAACTTATCAATACTTCTGCTGAGAATCAGTAAAACTGGCCTTCAGCCGCCCTGGTAAGTCACGGTTAAATGAGAGAACCTGAGCTACCTCTGGTCCATGCAATGCGCTTGGTCCTTTGAAGCATGCTGGGTATGTCCCAGCGTGCATCACTAAATAAACCAAAAATGACCTGAAAAGTTACTTTGAATCATTATTAACAAGCACTGTACTATTTTAATTGGCCCCCTGATGAATACGGGCCTCAGAGTGGGCACAATAAATTGCCTCTACTGTGTGAAATTTCTGTTTTGAATCCAAAGTAAAAAAAGCCCCCAAATACCACAAAACCCACCAAAGTGCATAATATTCTCTCAGAGCACACGGGGAGAGCTGACAGTACCAGGCCTGTTGAGAGCTCTTCAGACGCCTGCCAGCTACACCGATGCCAAACTCAGGCAGCCCTCATAGCTCATGTAGTGAAATGAAGTTGTTCATCATTTTCTATTTGAAAGGAAGAGCTTGATGAGCAAGGTGTAATTAATTCAAGCGTTGCTGAGAGCCCCAGTTTAGATGAAGATGTTCAGCTTCAAATTTCACCAAAAAACCCCAACCCAAACCAAAATAAAGCAAAAAAACCTCCAATGTTAACTTCCATGCCACCAAACCAGCAATGTTTCTTTTCCAGGCTGGGTGAGTAAAAGGGGGTTTATCCACGCTGGCAGCGGTTGCCTGTCCTCCTCGGGCATCCTGGCACTCATGGAGCAGAGGCTGAGCTCCAAGACAGGCCAGGGTGACCCAGGCTCCGCACGGAAATCACCCATCGCAGCTGAGCAAGTCTTGCGAGCAAGAAAAAGGATGTTTGCCAGGGTCGTCCTCAGGCGCAAAGGGACAGGGAGGAGAGGGAAGAGGAGCGTATTGGGGTGGCTTCCAGTATAGAGTGGGATGAATCCAGGTCATGTACCCAGGCCACTGGTTTGGCAAAATGCTTTCTGCAATCGGTAGATAAAGAAAATTACAAACAGAAGAAACTGAATCAGAATTATTAGGGACTAAGTTGCTGAAAGATGCATGAAGGCAGTGATACTGGGAAGCTGCTGTAGTCAGTAAGAGTTGTACTGGAAGGCAGAGAGAAAGAGCCACAATGCTATTAAAGGAAAAAAAATGCTATTGGAAACTGTATAATTCCAGGAGATTTTAACATCTCTGATCTTGACTGCGAAAACACCATCAGTAGTGGTACAGTCAAATATCCCTGGATGCAGAGGGTAGCTGGAACCGAATCGGGATGAAGAGATGCTGTTCTCGAGTCAGGTTGCGAGATCACTAGGTTGCTTTTGACAAAGCTGAGTTTCAGGCTGAAAGAACTATTTGACCAAAGACCACCAAATTACGTTTGGTTCAGTTTCCTGATTAGGTTAGAAAACAGAAGAAAAAGATTTTTTGCAGTTGATCCCAAATATTCTTATTCCAACTTTGATCTGCAACAGATGCTAATTCATATTTTTGCACCTGAACGAAAGCTCAGCTTTACATACAAACCATTACCACTCCGGTTATGGATTGTTGAGAATTTTGTCAGCTGTTTAAAACACATGGCCTCCTGCAGGAAACTTTGTTGCATTGCCCTTATGTTTATTTTAAAGATTAGGTCTGTTTCTCCAGCAGAAACCGGGGTTCCAGGGCATTCCCTGGTGCTGCACCAAGACCCGGGCATTAACCAAACCCAATTTGTTTGCATGAAATAGTTTATGCTGTAGTGTGAGTTTTCCATGTGGATAGCTGTAGTAACCCCCCCTTGCTGTTATCAGGTCACTGCAGTTACGCCTTGCTCAAGCTAGAATTGCTCACAGAAGTGCTCAGATCAGTGTCAGATAGCAACAAGTGCAGGACAGCATTGGCCCCAGTCTCATTTATAGCTGTATTCCTCTTCGGTGCCCAATTTAACCGCATTTGCAGCACCCGGCCTTAGGGTGGATCTGCATTCTGCGCTCCGTGCTTTGCTCACCCAACAAACTGCACTTAAGAAGAAATTGTTACCAAAGAAGATTAAGATTTAGCTAGATCAAAGTTCATGGGCATCGCATAAACAGAGAAATCCCAGCAGAACCTAAGCTAATTGCTGTTAGAATGTAAAAACTGTAGGAAAAGAAATGCTGCTGAATTATTTACTTTCCTGCTGTGGTCCGCATAGTTGCAAATCTATGCTCTGCTCAGCTGCCGCTGCGTTCCAGCACTACTAACCTAAATTTAAGCTCATGAGTTCGAGGTATCAGTGGAAGTGAGTATCATCAAAATGCGTGATACTGTGATAATGGCATAATTCCATCAAAGGTGCTTAATCTATACCACAGCCCGCCATCTGCCGATGACGTGTCAGTGCCATGGATGATGAATGAGTCTGCACAGCAACGCAGCAATGACTCAACTTCGGCTACAACAATCCATATCTATAGGGCAGCTCCTCATTAAGAGTTACAATATTATTATGAAAAAATCTATATTCCTATTTTTGATCTCTGTAAGATTTTTGGGTGGTTTTAATTTTACAAGAGCCCAGTTCCGCACACTAGTTCTAGATCTTCCTCACATTTTTACTTCTGCAGCTGCATCCATTGAGCTGTAGAAATACCGTCCTCTTTACCCACGTCAGTGTTTGAGAACAGGCACAGTACACGTGCCTCCTGCACGGCAGGAACACACCCATGGTGAGATCAAATACCCTGAGATGTAACAGTCCCTATTGCACTGCTATGGGCTTCCCAGCCTTGCTGACAAAGGTGAAGCCAACTGACGATTCTGCGTAGTCCACAATGGGCGTTCATGTGGAAGGTGACTCTGGTCACAGACACAGATATAGTCTTACTTTGCATATGCATGTGTCATAGAATCATAGAAAGCTTTGGGATGGAAGGGACCTTTAAAGCCCATCCAGTCCATCCCCCTGCAATGAGCAGGGACATCTACAACGGGATCAGGGTGCTCAGAGCCCCATCCAGCCTGGCCTTGGATGTTTCCAGGGATGGGGCATCTCCCACCTCTCTGGGCAACCTGGGCCAGTGTTTCACCACCCTCATTGTAAAAAATTTCTTCCTTATATCCAGTCTGAATCTCCCCTCTTTTAGTTTAAAACCATCACCCCTTGTCCTATCGCTACTGGCCCTGCTAAAAAGTTTGTCCCCATCTTTCTTATAAGCCCCCTGTAAGTATTGAAAGGCTGCAATAAGGTCTCAATACTTAGAGGGGGCTTATGTACATTGACGCTTTCCTCTCTTGCACCTTTTGCAATGCTGGTGCAGTTACTGCAGGGTTATATTTTCACTGCAATTTCATTCCTCTTATGTGAGACAGAACTCGTGGGCCGCTGAACAGCGCTAAGGGGAGCTATCCTAGATCTGCCAGGTAAATCTGCACCAGCACTGCAACTCAGAATTAATTTAAAATGTAGAAAATAGTTAGCAGAGGCACAGGGAAAAACGGGGTCCGTACTTTAATGTCAACTGTGTGTCTAGATAGCACTGGTAACTGCCACACAGCAATGAGCAGGCAATCTCAAGTGACCTCAGCAGTCAAAAAAAGGAGTAGTGACCAAGTATTTGAGCTCAAGACTAAAACAGTCCAGTTTTTGTATATCAGTAATTTTTGGAAACTGCATTACTTCAGCTTCTACAAAGGCTGTTTCTTTGCTAGAGGCAGAGTGAGAGCATCCTACAGGAAAGCACCAGGCCACTGCAAAGACTGCACGATGGACAGGATACATGGCTAGCACGAACCAAGAAAGATCCACCCCAGCCAGGCAACGGCGTGGTGCTTGTTGGCATCAGCAAAGGAACTGGCTCCACAATGGCAACAAAAACTGAACTTCACTTGGTTAACTTAAAATTACACTGGGTTGTGTAATAGCTGTTGCTTTCTCTCCCTGACAACAGGGGTCAAAACTTGTGCTGCAGCTACATAAAGTAACGGAACCATAAGTCATGCAAATATCCTCAGCCCAGTCAGCAGCACAAGGATGTTCAGTGCATTTTTCATTTTAAGGACAAAGCAGGTTCCCAATTAGTGCTTAAAAGGAAGCTTGAGTCCTTGATTCATGAACTGAAACAAATTGGAGGACTTCTGAAGAAAAAAAAAAAATCCTAGAATAACATAATACCCGGGGTTAAAAGTGAGGAGAGGGAAGAAAAGGATAAAGGAGAACAGGGTAGAATAATACAGCACAGTGCAATTATGGTCCCAGTGGAACTGCATCTGGTGATAAAGTTAAGAATATACATAACGATGTTCAGGAGGGTAATGAAGACACAGGACAGACATATCCCAGGAGTCTAACAGATGTAAGGACAACAAGATACATTTCTTAATAAGGGCTTCTTTTTATTTTGGATTAGGAAATGGTTCTGCATAAGTCATTTATACTTTCACATCATATTAATTTTCAGGGGGGGACTTTTCAACTGCCTCATCACCATCTCGCTGCTCTAAGATGATCCTGTTGTGCTTTCTGTCTTTTTCCCCATTTTAATTCTTTTTTTATTCCTTGTGCCCCTTAAACACAGGGAACAAAATCCCCTGAGTTTTAAAATCCCCTGAATTATGAAATAATTTTGTCTTAAAGTACAAGGATGCTTGCATGTTTGCTGCACCCAGCACTGTTCTATTTTGAATTTTAGTTAATGCCTGCATTACTGTGCTCAGCTCTCCCATCTCACAACCAGATGTGGCTCCGGAGAGTCACCCACCAGGACAGGCCCAGCCTCAGGGGTCACCACACGCGCTTGTACCTTGCCTCCACAGAACCTTGGGTCAACCTCCTTTCCAAGTACTGACCACACTAAGGGTTACTTGGCTCCCAAAGTGGCCAGAGCGGTGTGAATAGATAGGCTCACCTTTTGTTTTGTTCTGTTTTGGAACAACATGTTGCTCCCCTACATCAGGCGCTAATCTCAGCTCCAGAGACTCCACGCTGTCCGCAGGGAATGGGGTATCCCTGAGCTGCTCCTCAGGGGTTTTCCCCTGTGTTGGTACCAGCTCGCTGCCTCCAGGGCTCCAGGAGATGCCTGCGGTGACATCCTGTCCACATCTCCATGTCTCTTTTCCTGGGGCAAATTATAGTTATAACTCATGGTCTTTTAACCTAATACCTGTTCGGCGCTTTGACTACACGTACCCCCGTGCCTGCCCCGCAAACCCTGCTCTAGAAATGACGAACTGCAGACTTCTGCTACCACTCCAGGTGGCCCTGGTCAGGACCAGAGTCCCAAGGGAATAACCAGCAGGCAAACAAGAAGGCTTTGATGGAGCAGAGCAGACAGGTGAAGTGACCTGCCCCGCATCACGCCACAGGCAGAGAGGGGAGATGCTTTCTGTTGCAACATTTCCACCTTTTGCACAGAACCGGTCCTACAGCCGCCGCACAAATTCTTCACATTTCAAATGTGGAAGCAAACCTCACCCAGAGCTGAAAACTGTGTAAAATTCTCATGACCTCTCTATTGTGATCCCTTCTTTTAATTAGTGGTCTGATGGCAATAAAAAAGCAGAAATGTTTTTGTTTACAAAGGAATTTTTTGTGTGTTACCATAGCTACTCTCAGGGTTATCACTGTCCATTGCATCATTTAAAATACTCAAGGTAGACCATAAATTTCTTGTCACAATGCCAATATGTGCTATTCTATCTCTAGATATATTCAAACGTGGTTTTGGTTTGTGTATTTATTTACAGCATACACTTGAGGGTATCTTTCCAGGCCGAGTGTGGTCTAAAAATAAACATATTTCCCCTGGTCTCTTACAGTGTAGAAGAGCTTCTAAATTTTGGGCAGCACATAGGGGAGACATTTATCTCTGCAGAGAGCCAACAGAAGATCTCATCACCCCTTAAAATCCACGTCATCCTCAAACAGAGGGTTTCAGGTATATACATGACCTTAGGGAATTGTTCTGTATCCCCATGCCTTGGGGAATTCTGCCCTGGAAAATCAAGCTTACAGGTCCCCAAACAATGCATTATTTTTTAGGCTTAGTCCTAAACTGCAGCCTTTTTTCCTTGTTAGGAGAGCTGTTTACAGGTGAAGGTAGCCAACCGCACATGGAGCAGTTCTTTCCAGCTCTTCTCTTGCAACGTGAGTTACTTATCATGAGTTCCTGCTAGCTGGTACACCAGCATTATTTTACTCAGGCAAGGAAGAGTAAATAACTCATTGGTTCTCACTGCCCTGCTAAATACTTCAAACGTGTCAAACCAAACTAAATTCAAGTCATCTCAACCTTGCAGGTAATCAACAGCTGAGAGCGAAGTCTCACAGCCATACAGGGGTCCAACCCAGGAGATTAGTTGTATGAAAAGTGTTTGCCAGATATAACTTGTGACTCAGGACCTCCACGTTACACAGACCACGCTATTTTTTTGTATCATAGATGAGTCTAAACGTACACTGAAACCAAAGATTTGTTGATTTGTTGTGTGTTGATTCTTGTCTTAGAACTGAGTTTATTTACCTCCATTCCTGGACGAGAATTACCTTTTTTTCTCACTCCTTTTGGACAAAGATGCCTATTTACATCAAGCAGTGCTTCTTCCCAAATACCTGGTTATAGGAGCTTAGTCTGAGGAGAGCCTATGCCAAGGAGGACAGGCTGGATGCACACAGTCAGAGACTCCTATGGGATTCTGCAGAGCCCCAGTGGATATATTGCACTGTGTGCTGGATCTGGGTTTTCCAGCATCACTTGGAAGTCAATGCAGCACAAAAAAAAGAGTCAAGTCCTCCTAAAGAAAGCAATAACTGAGCCAAATCAACCTCCAAGTAAGCTCCATCAGTGCTGTTGCCACCCCCTATTCATCAGGAACAATGAGTGCGGGCATTGAGATTCCACGCTGGTTTTATAAACAGAGCACTGCCTTTTTAGTATGTCACACTTAGGCAAGAGAACAGATTCTGGCTGTAAAAAAGTACCCTTGGAACCTGCTTTTATAGTTCTTACTTGAAATATTTCTAAACAATCCTCTCATCACATGCATTTAAACAACTCCAGCCTCAGGAGTATAATAACCTATAGCAAATACGCTGACTTTTCCAGAGCATAAATGCAAGTCTTGCATGCAGGTCACAATTTAATGAGTCCACAGACACAAAGCCCCCACATGAAAGGGGAATCAATGCTAATTATGATGGGGAAACCCAGTGTCTCCAGTGCATCCGTAGTGACACTCACCTGCAACCACCAACTTTTCACATATTGATTTTAAACACCTTGACATGAAATTTGCACTGACAGGGATCAGCCAGCCAATAATTGGTAGGGGGGAAACATCCCATACTCCCCATGCATAACTGGAACAAAAGAAAACCCAGATTCATGAATATTTAGCAAGTTCTCACACTCTTATTCATGACAGATGTATTTTGGATTTAAAAGAATGTCAAAACCATTCACTGCAATTCTCTTGTGCAATTAGAGCGGTCCCTTTTCTAGGAGCAGGCAGTTTTGTGGCTCCATCCCATACCCACCCCCTGAGGATTAGTTTGGGGTTGGAACTGTTCAGAGAGGAAAATGGTACTCACACAGATATGTTTTATTTGGAGTCCTTTCAATTACATTTATCTTTGGTCATTGAGGTTGTTTACATCTGCTATATATTTGCCACGAGTTCAAGTGTTTCTTAAACACCGCTCCCATTATTTCTTTACAGGAATTACCAAGACAAAAGAATCATATGCAAGCAAAAATATCACCTAAGGAAGAAGAATATCAGTTTCTGTGACCAGAAGGTTACACCACAGGACAAGCCCTGTTGGCATCCAGACCAGGTTGGCTATGGAGAAGAAGCGTGCACAGAGCTAGCACAAAGCACGGCCCTGTGCCGCAGCTGAAAGTACGATCCACAGACACGTAAGGTTAGGTGTGCCCAGCTGGCTAAAATGGGGGGTTGGGAGCCTCTCCCCCCCTCGATATCCTGGAGCCTCTGCTCTGCCAGCAGCAAGTGCCAAGGCATCACCCACCGGGCTGGAGCAAGCCATGGGCACCTCCCTGCCTCCGGAGGGGCAAGGTGGAGCAGGAGGGCTCCTGGGCTCTGTCCTGAGCCCCAGCTGGCCCCTGGCCACCCAGTTTGCCCCGAGGGTGGAGGTACCCCCCCGCCCGCTCCTCCCCTGCTGCAGGGAAGGGGGTCTTGGGGCTGCCTCCCTCCGAAGCCGGGCGGCTGCACCGCAAACGCCTTTTCCATGCGGTTCCCGTCTTTACCCATCACTTGGGAATACACGGTTGGAGCTGCCAGAAAAGCCATACAAGGGACAGAAAGGTATATAAAATGCTCCGTTAGTGAATTTAATGCCTAGTGATAAAACATTTTATCCATTCTGGAGGACAATATTTAAACAGATGCTATTAGTAGTTGTATTTCAAAAGTCAATGGGGCTAAATAAATCTAACATTTACTTCTACTAAAAATGTTATGAGGCCAAGCCCTTTTTTTTCTGTAGGTGTTCAATTAAGCAAAAATACATAGATTTCCCGCAGAATTTAAGACTGCCATGAACAGAAAAGCTTTTTGGTTAAGCTTTCATCTCTTCATGTAAAGAACTAAATGATGATTTTTAAATAATTTACATCCCAGAAGTAGTATTAAAAAAATGTCCCAAATGGAGCTAAAAGCATCGTAAATATAATTTCCTGTCAGATTATATGAAATACTCTGATGAATGAATAGTTCCTAAAAGGACACTAAGTGTGGACTTGGAAGGTCTGACTCCAGTTTTCTGAAAATGCCAGCTTTGAGTAGTGTGCCATTTGACTTCATTTTTGCTTGCCTTGAGCAAGCCCTTTGAAATACATAAGTACGAGTGTGCACTTTTTCCCCCCCCTTTCTCTGATTTATCACATCGATGCTTGTGTTTTAAAGAGCCTTATCCATCTGAGAAGCAAAGGGAAACTAGTCATCAGCCCAGGATTTGGGGAAGGGGAGGGAATCATGACTCTGTTTAGGGGCTGGATAAAGATCCTTTTGAGCACATCACCAGCTTGCCAACGAATGCAAATGTCTCTTATTTTTCTTTCAGTGTGAGTGTGTGGGAGCGGGAGGAGACAGAGGAGGGAGGCAGTGTTATCTCTGCTGTTATAATGCTGAATTAAGACAACCACCTGCCCATCATCTACTTCCAAATCCTTTTTGCTTTTCAAAGATGACTGACATTTCACAGCCTCCTGTTGCCCATCTTGCTAAAATATTAATGCATCCAAAGGTTCAGATGGCTGCAACCATCCAGAACAGAGAACCAGAAATTAAAAGCAAACAGGCAGAACAAAACCCGATAACGAACACTTGGTTCTGAACTCACTGTTAAAGGAGTAGGTGAGCATACATTCAGCTTGAGATGTGAGTGATCCCTTTCTGTTATTAATGCAATATTTATTAGCACTGACTCCTCTCCTTGTGAATTCCGCCAGCTCTGTTTTCACACCGTGTTCATCCTCACAGCTTTTCAGTTTCTGTACCCAGCTATCACAGTGCCCATATTTCACCCAGCTAGCTTTCTTCCATGGCTCTTTCTGGGTCATATACTGTCGTTGTGCAAACAGCCCATTTCTCTGGATGTTTTTAATTGCTAGTCTAAAAATAAGATGGGCAATTTTCTTGTCTCATTCTTCTTGAACATTCCAGGGACACTCTGAATACTTGGTTGGCTTGACTGAGGGTATCAGCAATACATGAGTAATACAGACTAAGATTTTTCTTTCCACACCCAACTGACCACGGTTAATTTTCATGTGAACAAAAGGTAGCTACGAAGTGTGGACTATGAGCAGATGCCCTGAATGCCTGCTCTGGAGGAGATGTTAATTGGCGTGGAAATAAGACTCAGTAATGGTGCCAAGGGTTCAGAGATTTTCAATTCTTTTGTCCCATCCTGTAATATAAAACCAAGTGAGGGCACCTAAGTGATGATCATGATTATTATCAAGAATAAGAATCTCAAGTATGGGTGTGGTGCTGCTTGGGGCATAAGTAAAGACCACCTCTACCTGAAGAATCATACCCCAGCCAGGTCTGATGGAGAACCAGAGAGGGCCAGTGCAGAAGGGGCTTGGGGACTTCGATGGGAGCTGAAGGGGACACAAGAAAACAGACATGGATGAAGAAAGATACATTTGGCAGGTGGGCTACAAGGTGTTAATCACAGTTCCTGGCACAGGCGAAGACCACGGGAGTACTCCTTCCTCCAGCCCAATTCCCACCAAAGCATTACAGCACAAGATGGTATTTGCTGTAAGCATTTTGTTTGGTTGGTTTTTTTTTTTTTGTTTTTTTTTTTTTGTTTTTTTTTTACACACACAGCTCTGAAAATTAGGATAAATTCAGTCAAGAGATTGTGCTGGATGTCACTTTCCCTTGCCTCAGGAAATAATTCTGACAGATGTTTATAAATGTGTGAGTAGTGCTTACTTCTGTACTGCAGCACTACCTTCCAAAAGAATATTGATGTTGCTTGAATTATACCTGGTTTTAATTGTTATGGAACAGCATTCTTGTTTTATGTATTGGCATTTTTTTGATGCATAGAGACTTTTCATAGATTTGTTGTTTGTCACAGTGAAAGTTCAAAAAAACCTGTTTATTCTCCTACAACTTATTCCAGAAAATCTCTTTTCCTTCATCACACTTCACCTTCTTTGAGAATTTCAGGCAAATTTCATGAGCAAACGCATTAACAGAGTATCTCCTAAGAGAAGGACAGGGCAAAAGAAAAGCAATAAACAGAAAATAAACTCTGTTGCCCACTAAGACTACAGAAACCTGATCCACCACCATTCAGTCAAATACCAGAGCATTGAGCCCAGCATTTCCAAAGGGAGGCCACCATCCTGCAGGACAGCTGGGGCATGATGTGCTCTCTCACATCTCATCCCTGAAATGGTCCCCAAAGAGCCCAGACAGCTCCAGGCACTTGAAACAGCTCACAGGTAGTCTTGAGCCATGCTGGATATCCTTCAGGACCTGCCTTGGTGCTCAGATTCAGAAGGCACAGAGACATCTGAAGTCAACCTTATCTCCGGTTCCAGCAGTGGTCTGACCTCATGAAGGGAAGCATCCCTGGCTCCAGCACCAAATTAATCTTGGTGCCCGGCTTGTTGCATTTACTGTGATACTACAAATTTGGGATGTGGCTCAGAGATGTGTTCTCTGCATTAGTAGCCATTTCTTCTTTTGCAGCTGTGTGTGTTTCTCAGGGATGGGACAGCAGTGGTGAAATAAAAAGTGACAACCCATGTCCAGTGTTGTTAAGATGTTGTCATTTCAATTTTTAAACAGATGGAGTTGGCACAAATTGAATGCAGCTCTTCAGATGCACTAAATGGCTTTAGCATGATTGGTGGAACTGACCTCTGAGCCCAAGACGTAGTACTGTCGCTAAAAACACCTAAGGTTTCATACCACTGCTGCTGCTAGTCAGTCAGCGATCTGGGTACTGCTGGAAAGGGGTTGTGCAGCTGCGCTCAGGAGCCCTCTCGGATGTGCAGTGCTGACACTGGAACCGCTGCTACTCGTACTTCTTGGCACGGTGCATGGTCCTGTACACAAGGAACAACCTTAGGCTCTTCCACCAGCCTCCTCAGACCACCAGTCACCCAACATTGAATCTGCATGAAGAACCCGACCCATCCCTATGTGGGCTCACCCACTGATGTTTGAGAGTCTACAGCAACAGGGACCAAGACAAAATTGTCTTGGTATCCTATACCATATCATTGCATGGCTAACACATCACAGAGTACTGCAGCAAGTTGCAGGTCATCAGGATGCTTACAACCTGCTTTGTCTCTCTTTGAATTTGGCCAAGGCAATTAGACATTATTCTGCTAGCGGCAGAGAAAGATACCTCACTACTTTCTTTTGCTGTATGTGGCTGGCCTTCTCATCTGCTGCTCTGTGACATCCTGTTCTAAAGGCTGGACTGAAATTCAAAACAACAGCAACAGCCTTTGATGTTTTCAGAGGTAGGAAGAGTGCCATTTGGACAGCCGAGGAACATTACAGCTTGTGGAACTATCATTAAAACCTGAAAAACCTGCCTTGGCATCAAAATACCAAGCAGACCTTCCCACTGCTTGATGATAAAGGTTTATATTTCATTACACCAGTGAACTCTGATTATTTTGCAGAGCCACTTCTCCATCCCCAGCAATTTAATGGATGTGAGAATTTGTGCCCTTGTGTGTACAATTTGGAAAGTTTCTAATTTGCTGATCAAGGGATCAGGATAGAGTGATCATCTTCCTGGTATTTATTACCAGCATTGTAAAAGTAATTATGTGGAAAATGTCCCAATATTGATGCCATGCAAAAACTTAAGATTGGATAGAAACTAATTACTAACAATTGTTCTGTACTGTGTCTTCAGGAATAATTGCAATGTGAGTGACATACAACGGCTGTTCAGCTTCCCACTAGATCAAAGCCCGTGCATCATCCATGACCGAGGTGCTACATGGGCAGGAACGTGAAGATTAAAGCCAAGCCAACTGATCATGCACATGTAATTCTGCTGACCTCAGTCAATGATGCAGTGACTTACACAGACGTGTCCTGCAGGGCTGAGATGGCTCTCCATTAGGCTAAAGAGGAACAGAAGGCTGCCATGAGGTGAACAGCAGCAGTTTAGTTTCAGGGCAGTTAAGCTTTTAGTTCACCTGCGGTCTACAACTGATGCAACTCTTCCAGGTATAAACCCAGCGGGACCTGCCAACCTCACCCCACGCTCACGATGGAAATGCCACGGCTGAGCTGCCCGGAGCTCGGCTGCCCGCAGAGCACAGGGCACTGCGTGAGGATCGACGAGTCTGGTCTGCAGATGGTAAAGCAAAGCGTGAAGGAGCAAGTGACTTGCCCAAGAGGGACATCCAGCAAACCATGGTGAGAGCTGAGAACAGACACTGAACACTTCTATGGCACCGGTCCTACCTACCACACCAACCCATCCTCCCTGAAGAGGGTGACATGTATAACTCTTGATGAAGAAAACTATGCTCGGCGAAGAGCAGAAGTAAGACAAACGCAGATGTTATGAGAAGCGCTCGCAGTTCTCTTCCGCTCAGACTGAAATTCAGAAATGATAACAGCTAAACCCTAAGGAGAGGAGGATGAAAGGGCGTCGCTCCCGGGCATGTGACACGACTCCCCTTTGTGGGACCAGATGCGAGGAAAAAGAGCGGAGAAGAAAAGCAAAGCTGGAGCTGAAAGGCTCTTTTTTTTTTTTTTTTTTAAGAAAGAACAAAATGAAAATGATCCTGAAAGAACAACTGTTCCTTTCAAAGCCATTAGTTTGGGAGGCTGGCTGTAAAAGGGTACATTTTTGAAATGTGGCTGCGGTTACCAAGCAACAGCTGAGCCCCTGCTCCGCTGCCAGCAGCGCCTCCGAATTTGGGGAGGGAAGGGCGGGGGGCGAACCCCGCAGCTGTGCCCCCCGATACTGGAAACGGCCCCAGGGGAGCTCGGGCAGCCGGGGGCTCCGGAGAGCAGGCACACCCTGCCCTGCGCGGGGCCAAGGATCCTCTGCAGGGAGCGGCCGCAGCCCAGCCCCTGCTCCAGAAACAAACCCGAGCTTTGAACCTAACGAGGATGGAAAACCAACTGATGCATTTCACTTGACACAGTCTGATGAAGGACCAGGGAGAAGAGGAAAATCTGAAATAAACCCAGTAACTGCAACAGAAGAGCTCTAGTTCTACGTGGGTGTAGCTATGGGCATCATTTGATGTATATTACTAAAGCTAAGGGAAACAGCAAACAAAACTCTAAATTAAAGTTACCAGTTCTCACGTGCATTGGAGACACCGAAGTGTTTGGCAGGATTTTGTACGGCTCAGGGACCTAACGATGGAAAGAAGAAAAGATCTCCTGGGGCCCAGCATCTCAAGGCTGGTTCTGTGACCACCTGAAAACACACAACTCCAGCTGGGTCCAGAGCTCCACGGTCTTTCATCCCAGTAACCCCAGACAAGGATATCATTACACTTATCTAATCCACAAGCTGTTTTGTTACCTCCATTACTGTTCTAAATGAGAATTAGACACAACATGTGCTTAATTTAGGCTACAAGTTGAGCTGGCAGAAATCTAAGCTTATATCCAGGCTGTACAAAGAGCTGAGGGGTTTTATTTCCACCCATTTGGTGAAGAGAACTGGCCCCGAAACTTCACAGCCTCACACTGCCCCAAACATCTCCCTGGCAGCACGCATCCCCAACCCCCCCAAGCCATCTGGAGCTCAGGTCTGGGTTCAAACATCTCAACTTGAAGCATTAGCAGAAAGACAGTTATTAAATGTTGTACGAGTGCTGAGGACGCCAATACCAAAAATGCCCATCTATATCTGCTCTGTTCATCACATAAAACATTAGGACTGTGGACATAAACCAGTCGTCCACACAATTCAGCATCCTGTCACTGATGCCGACTACTCGCACAGACTTTCTGAGAGCACAGGAAAATTGTGTTGTGGAGAACTGAGAAAAGAAAGGTTTTGCTGTACTCCTCTATTCCATTCTGTTAACTATCACTAATGGGACCGTTATTATTTTCTTACGTAGATATATTTCACACTCTTTGGGTGCCATCAGGCAAATGCGCAAACAGGTTTTCTAAGTCTTGAAACTCACTTTGAGCATTGCTGAACACCTGCTTGTTCCGATGTTACAAGAGAAATGAACTTAGCACCTCCAGTTCGCTGTTTCGCTATCATTTGTCTTCCTACATTTCTCTGCGATGTTGCCCTTGTCCTTCCTTCATGATCCCTGACTTAAAACTGGAGGGAGGGGGCAGCTTTTGCCATAGAAAACCTAATTGGCCAACTCGATAGTGCTGCCAGACAATAACCTAATTCATGGGCACCGAAGACTGCAGACTAATTGCCATGACTCAACTATTTCTCCTTTCAAAGCTGGGAAAAGGTGGTGAGTGTTAACTGCAAGGCCAGCTTGCAAAGAGCACTGTACGGTATGCTGACTCTCATTTAAACTCTGAATCAGTGTGATCTTCGTTGTGCTGGGTGTTCAGGGCTCACTAATTGTTGCTGTCAGTTCCTGATAATGAATGATTGAGCCAGCATGGGACAAACCCCCTGATCTAATGCCCTAACAACATCACTTTTCTCCACAGAATCTGAAAGGGGGGCTACGAAGGTTTCCGAGAGGCACTGGTGCTGCTATTTTATGAAATGGGCAGACATTGGAGACATTAAAATGTTTATGGCTCAGGTAACTTTCTATCTACTCAGGTTTATTATGGTCCACTAAAAATAAAGAACAAGACATTATTTACACTTGTCAAAGACCAAGCCTTCAAGCAGAAAACAAAAGCAGACTTATTTGATTGAAGACTTTAGCTGGTGTTGCTTTGTGATTACCACAAAGTAAGGTCTTATCAGCCACATTATTCCTTCACAGGGTCTGGCTGAGCAGCCCCAGTAAAGCACCCCTTGAAATCCAGCTGTGGGTCTGAATAGGAGCCGGGGAGGCAACATCTCAAGAGCTTGGTGTGGTGCAGGACCCACTGCATACCTAACTAAGACTGCAGTGATGCAAGGTGCTGGTGAAACTGCAAGGTACTTTGGCCTTTCTTCTCTTCAACAAACAGCTGCATTTAAAAGATAATACCAGTCAAGAACATCAAAAGGCACCACTCAGAAAAATACCAGTACTTTAAGATAAATGTTTTTTCTGTGGCTGAAAAACACTCAGATAGGAAGGACAAAGATAGGAAGCTGATTTGGCCGAGGACTGTCCATCTCCCTTGAGCTCAGCACAAAGGGATCCCACAGTTAGACACACAATACCAGGAAGGAATACACATTTGAGTTCCATTTGAAGGCACTTGAATAGCAGGAAGCACTACGCTTCATGTGGCGTGATTGCAAAGGCGCTGTTTTCTTCTAGTCCGTGTACCTTCACAAACCTTTGTGTTTATGCACTCAAGACCAGGATGCCCAATGAGCCAACCTCCGCATTTTGCCATTGCTCCCTGGCTCCGTTCCTTGGGCCATGGTGGGACCAGTGGGCCGAGCACAGAGATGTGGTGTGGCCGGGGCCCAAACTTGCACCGCGGAGCGGTTTTGGGTCCTGCTGGGCTCAGGCAGGCCGGCACTGCTGGCCCTGGTGGAGAGACACCACAGAATAGACAGGGCAGGGGTTGCAGCTTGTCTGCACCCCCAGGTCCCCCGACACGTGGCCACCTCAGCAGGTTAAAGTACTTCTACTGAGGCAAGGGAAGGTGGACGTCACGAACCAATAGAAACACATGGGCAGAACAGAGAGGACTACAGGAGATGTGACCAGAAGTGTTGCACAGATTTTGAGGTCAAAAAGAATGAAGACCATTTAGTCCAGCTTCCTATAGAATATAGACCATCAACTGCCCAGTAACTTGCATCAGAGCTGTGTCCTGTGGTCGTGCTATACCAGAGACCATCTCTTACGACTAAGGTTGTTACTCCCCAAATCATAACCTCAAAGATTACAGGTATATAAACCCATTTCTGCACACATATTGCAATATGCTCAATACATTACTGACCAGAAGTGCTACTATGTTCTTTGGGTCCAAACCTTTGAGTGGCGCTTTTAGCAAATTTACCTTTAACAGCCACTTAGAAACAATTCCTTTGCATCACGGTCATGTCTTAACAGTCGGGTCAAATGATACCCTCAATTTAGTTGTTTTTGCATGAAGCCGCAAGCACAGATACCAGCAGAGACCAGCAAAATGTTGATTTTTACTGCAAAACTAAGTTCTACCCCAGAACTCATGTTCACATGCCTATCTACTCTGCTCAGTGCCTGCAGCTGATTCCCTTGAATCCTCTCCTGTCCACTGCCAACATCTACCTGTCTTGTTCCTCATCATCAGTACGGAAAAGCCATGTAGTCATCTAATTTTTGTTCCACCAGTTGCATTTCTTTTCCCATGGGAATGGGATGCTAACCACACCACCAATACTTCCTTGTGCAGCACTATATGCAATTGCCATCTGTGTAGTTGGCACTTCTTCAAAAAATATTTAAATATCTGTGGAACTTATAAGAGTGTAAATGAAACATGTCAAAAACCGTAACACAACATAACGTACGCCTGGAGTAAGGGAACATCAACAAGTTCGCAATGTTTGAAATGGGAAAAAAAAACCCTGCACAAGTGCTACACAATCCCCCTCTCCCACCAGTTTGCTAGAACTCCCTCCACACCCACTCGCTTCAAAGCAAGCCGGTTCCCAAAACGCGCACACGGTGGCTGCTTTCCACAAACCTTTTCCATTTTCAGTTGAATCAAACCAGTCCCCCATCTCTGTGCTAGTGCTAGGTGATCATTACTGAAGCAGTAAGGACCTGCACAGCTTAAGTACACACAGTGCAAAGAACCACCACCACTTTTTGTTATTTTGAAGCTTCCTCTCACCATTTTATGGGATGCTATGTTAAAGGCGAGAAACAAAATCTCAATGACCTTTAGGCCAGCAACGTCCTGACCAAAACTCATCAAATTTACCTGTTCCTTTTTCACAGCATACTTCAGTCTTTAACAAACTGGAAGTTGAGCAATAGGAACAGCTATAGTTACAGCAATCCTTATTTATACTGAAAGTCTACCTTCACCTTTCAAATCCCTCCTGAATTTGGAAATTAACTTGGCTTTCCTTTATTACATCTCTTGTATTTTCAAATGTTATTCCACCTCCACTTAGACACTAGGAACGCGTTTGAGACCTTCACCTATGTTATCCTTTTTGTTTTGTTCATTTATTTTTTACGGGGTTGTTTCTTCAAGCACTCGTTATTGGAACAGCATCTGTCCTTTCGGACCCCCAAAAGTGCAAAGTGATATCAGCTGCTTCCAAAACTATGACCCACCTTCGCAGCAATGCTAGTAGGAAAGAAGAAACTCTGGAGCTGGAGGTCGCAGACCCCGATGGGCTGATTTGTGCTGCACCTTGCAGCACCTCTTCCCACCATTTTGATCCACACTCCATCATTACCTGAACCAGATGCAACAGCGTAACACCCCATGCTACAGCGGCATTTGTTATAAAACACACGGTATTGTTATAGAGATTAGCACCATTTTAGCATCTGCCTTTCTTTTCACGGCTGAAGCAAATTCTGAGAGGTGTCTGGGGAACGCAAGATTCTTCGCGGATCTGCACAACCTTCAACAATGCTCTGTGCACGGCATTTGACATATTGGGTGCTCTGAAATCATTGGGAGCTTTGCCAATAATTGTATTAGACCTGATAGTTTTCCCTGCGTTAGACGTAATATGGCATTTATGTTATGAAACCAGTCGTTCTGGAAAAAGAATGACATTGTCAACCGCTGCACTAAACAGATGAAATAACTGAAAATTGTAGGTAGGCATTACATGCAATGCCTAATCCCTGAGTTTTTAGGATTATTAAATAAAAAGAACCGGAAAAATATTTGCTACATTACATTCATTTATGAAACCACACAGTCTTTTGGATGTTTCTTCTTGAAACCACACTAGCAAAAACTGTCACTTTCCTCAACTGATCCTTACTTTTACAATTGAGCCTATTTTCTGAAGTGACTGAAAGTTTGAGTCATTTAGCACAAGCACTGCTCCCACAACAGGATTCTAAAAGTAATGCCACTCATTTTGTAATTTCTGTGCTGTATTTTGTGCAACAACCAAGCAGAACCATCAAGCAGAGAAAGAAAGTGCTTAGGATTTTACTCAGATGCAGAGTGCCTCCAGCTGCCGCTCATTCCATCAAATGACAATTTTACAACATGACCATAATACATAGATGCTTTATTTTCCCAGTTTTGCCCCTTTCCTCTTAGCGTCATTAGATATCGTTTTTCCACGCCTGCATCCTGCTCAGCTTTTTACCCGGTTTTCCTTTTCTTTGCTCATTCTTACACTACTTTTGCCACGTAAAACATCAGATTATCCTTTGAATTTACAATCTGATCCATTTCCCTCTTAATTTAATGGGAACTGCAACAGGTACTTACATGGGTCTTGTCAAGGTACAACTTCTCTGTAGACAAGGGGATGACACAGATGAGAAAATAGCGTAAAACAAGAATAACGTCCTGTAGGTCTGAGTCTGAAAACATGTGAAACAATCTCACGCGTTGTTCTTCATAATAAACACCACTCATGCCTCTTCCCATACAGCGCATCATATTTTTAACCCCTCCTTCCAAACAGCAGGCAGCCTCAGCCGTCCCATTTCAGGGAGTGGAAGGCGGTGGCACAAGATGGATGCTGAGGGCCCGTTATTCACAATCACCTTAAAGCTTTTCAGGTGGGTTTTTCAGTGCTCCCCCTTCAGAGTGATGGCTTGGCTTTGCCGTACTCAAGACTGTGTTAACGCTCCAGACACAGACCAGGTGTTTCTCTTTAAGGCGTTTAAACGACAACTGTGAACAAAACGTTAAAACAAGCACCCCCTCCAGTCAGGCTGGATTAAACAGAGGTGATCATCTTGCAGCTTTGAGGCAGAGCGTGCGCTGCGAGATCAACCTCTGCTCCTTGTGAGGGACGGAAAAATTCCCCAGGGAATGGGAGAAAAATCGTATTATTAACCAGATGGGAAATGGGGGAGTGGAGAGGTTATGGCCAGGGCTGTGAAGGGTATTTAGGCTTCCATCTGTCTTTGGAATCTGTAAAAGGCACCAGAAGTCTCTCTGTCAAGGCTTTTAGACCCCATGTCTTAAGACCACATGATGAGTGCGTGGCAAAGCTAGGAACTGAGCCCAGGTCCCTCAAGTTAATGGCCACTGTCTTAGACAAAATGCCACGCTTCTCTTTTTCATCCATGTTTGAGAGTAGAATTTGGCATAGCCCACAGCAGAAATGGGCCCCCCTCAGTCAGCTGCCTCATCAAAATTCAAATGCTTTTCCTGGTACAGAGGCTTTCTACAGTTATTTTTCTCTGGTCAGAGCTCTATTCCCAGTCCTAGAAAGTCTGCTCTTACTTTTTATTGAAGCCATGTGAAATAAAGTATTCAGCTAGATGCACAGGCAGGATAAGATGCTAAAAACAGTACTGCCTCCTAGGATTTAATTGAAATCCAGATGTTGGTGAATTGGCATCCTGCATATTCTTGGATTAGAAAAACCAAAGTGCTGCTGATGAGCACTTGCAAAACACTTTCAGATTCCCACGACCACCTCTAGTTTTCACATCACAGTTTCCGTATAGAGGTCGATTATCTCAGCTGCCTTTCCATTTACCAAAAAATGTGGCATTTTCACAGAAGCTTTCCTTACATTTAACCTTCTGATTATTTTTTTTTAACAGCGTCATGTTTTTTGTCATCCACCTCCGTGTTCCCAGGTTCACCAGGCAGGGTCCTGCTCTCATTTACAGAGGTGCAGATCTGGAGGGGTTCCCACTGCCTTTACAGGAATCACTTCAGATTTACATCAGGACACAGAAAAAGCAGAATTTGGCCTCTTATTTTCTCAACTGGAACACTCTATTGATTATTATTTTTTCCATGTAATAGAATATTAGTAACAAAACAGAGCTGACATGAGCACTGTGGAATGAAAGATAATTACAACGTACAGAAAAAAATGAAGTACCAGCACACCAAAAGGTAGAGGAGACCTCGCAGATTCGATATATAGATATTTTGTACAAGATGCAAAGCACACTTGCTAAAATGGCCTCCCCAAAGCTATCACGGATTTAATCCCTATTTGTTACCCTTGGGTAAGAAGAGAGCAAAATTAATGTCAGTTGCCAGATGGTACTACTTGAGGTTTGTTAATTATCTAATCATAGAATAGTAACTCTTTTTTTTTTTTAAAAAGAAACTGTTCAGTGTGATGCAGGTCTTACCAGTGCTGAGTATGGTGACAGGAAAGCACTTTACTATGGCATCTAATCTGGGGGCCTTGTAAAAGTATACATCCGTTTAATTCAGCTGGCTTAATTAAGCCTTTGCAAACCTTAGGTGGACAGCCTTACTTCAATTTATGAATGCCTTGTTTTCTTTACTGAAACTACATTATAATTCCCCTCTTCACAGAACTGAGATTTCATAGCTCCCCGTGATTATTAACATTCCCCTGTCCAAAGGGTTTACCGACTTCTTATCTAGTCTCACTAGGCAAACTAAACTAAAATAATAATAATAAAGCAAGCTTTAAAACTGTCTTTTGCATGCTTGAACTAAGTTAAATTAAATCAATGAAACTTTGTGTACAGAAAACCGCTAGATGCCTAGCCACACAGGGCGCTCTGCCCGAGCGGAGCAGGGCACCACGCGCTGGTGCTGCCCGTGCCCGCTCCGCGGGGCCGGGGCAGCCGTGCCCCCCGACGCCACGCTCCCACGGCTGCCACGTACGGTGCGACGCAGCATCAGCAGGGGACACAGAGCACCTCCTGCCCCACCCCGAAATACTCCACTGCAATAATTTCAGGAGAGAGGAGCGTTGACGTCTCCCCTGGGATACAACCCTACCCTTCCGTTATTTTCCTTGCTGATCCCCCCAAAATGGTGCTGGTTTGAGCCTTGAACACAGCGACATGACACCGCTGTTTGCAGCCCATAACCCCCTCGGCTGGGTCACCTTGTGGCACCTTGTCTTGCCCACGGCTGCACCAAATCCAGTCCCCACGTGGTATTTTGTACACAAAATCCTGGAAACAAGCTGGGCTCAGTGCAGCGGGGCTGATGTTTTATAAAACCTGTCAGTTTGTCTGGGCTTTGCTTGAATCCAGAAATCAAGGCAGAGCAGCTGCAAGCCCCCCAAATGATAGCGGTTGTTTTCATGTCAAATCTGTGAAAACAGATCGTACGTCAAAGTGATAGCACGTCCCTGGGATACACTTGTAATGCCAAGCAGGTCTTGCCAACGCCTTCAGAAGCGTGCCAGACGCGTGCAGACCCGAGCTGGCGCTCACTCTTGCAGCCAAGGTCCCGAGCGGCCATTCCTGCCTGCACGCACCTTCAGAGGCCCGCGCCGCCGGCGTGCCGGCTCGGGGAAGCGCTCCAGCGCAGCCTCGGCTCCCGCTGGCACCAGCTCGCTCCCGGCAGAGTTCAGCCACCCCCTCGGTTCATACTGGTGCATCAGGGAGAGGGCTCCTTCGCTGGTGCAGGCGGTTGGGGAGGTTCGCTTTCGTGGCTCCAGCACCGCACAATGCAACGCCATGGGTGCGCGTGGCCTGCTGCTGATACGCTGTAGTGCAAATCAGGAGTTTGGGACATTTTCAACATCGTTTTTCTCACCGATAACGCTGAACTTCATTTCCTGCCACTGCTTCACCTGGGCAGATTCCTGTAATTCTATTGATTTAGGCCCCAACCCAGCATAACATTTAAAAATGTCATTATATTAAGGATTTGATTAATTTAATTTCATTATATTAAATGAATTTCAGACTTTTGCAGCCTTAAAGCTGTACACACACATAAAGGTTGGATGGGTTGCAATCTAACAGACGCACAACTTCTTGGGGTGAGAATACATCTCCAGCCATCAGGATTTGAAAATCTGAATGTTACATTGCTAAGGCTCGGGGTTCCCGCTTAATCAAAATTCACAAAATCATCGTACAATTGCAGCCCTATCAATACATTAGGTCCCAGAAAACATTTGTTAAGAGCAAAAGCATTTTAGGTGTTCATTTTCACATCTTACTGGGTCTGAAGGATCGTCAGATTTATGTGAATGCTGTAACAGCTTGAAATCCTTCCTGGATTTCTGTATCTGAAAACTATTTGCAACTATTGCAAATTTGTTCATAGCAGGATCTTCTGCCAGCAACTGCAATTTTTTTCTCATAGGCAAAGATAGGCATATCTTGTGGCTAAATGGATTTGCAATTATCATTATGATTTTATATTTTTAAATTCTATCACGAAACCCGGAGTACACGCTCACAGCACTGCAGCGCGTAGCCGGACGCGGCGAGGAACGCGAAGAGCAGGACGAGGCACGCGGCGCTGGGAGGTGCACAGCTCACCCACGGTCGCTGGGACCTCAGGGGCAGAGCTGGAGGGAGACCCCCACGTCCCAGCCGTCGGCGCCGATGCCTGCCTCGCCCGCTCCCCTCGCCCCTTGGAAACACAGAGGACTGGAAATGCCGCATGCGAAGGGGCCAGGCACAAAGTGCTGGGTGCTGGTGGGAGCAGCCTGGGCTCTGCTCCCGCTGCACAGTGCTGCCACGGGCTCGCCGCCGAGGCGAGGGGGCTCTGCCGCCCGCCCAGCCGAGGCTTCCCGACCGTCGCCTGGCCAAAGCTGCTTGCAAAGCGGGTTTTGGGGCAGCCACGGATCTGGCCCTTGAAAGGCAATGAGCAGAAATGCAAAGTCCTTTTTGGTCTGCCATGACTGCAAATTATTTCCCATGTTCTGTAGGCAGAAAGAGAAGTTCCTGCATTTGTTTGCTTTTAAGGCAAAACACAACAAGACAAAACAGCCTTCAAAAAAGGAAAGAAAAACTGACAAACTCCAGTAGCCAGGCACAGCACCCTTTGCTTACATAGGTCTAAGACAAGAAACACGCATATAACTAAGGAAATGCAAACACAAAGGTGGTAAAATTCATCCCTTGATGCTGGCACCAACTAAAGATTGAACCTTTCCAGCATCACTGCGCTATTTTTTGAAGGTGGTGGACAACTGCGATTACTCTATGGCTCCTGTCTTTGAAGTCTATGGCTCCCGTCTTTGTGTGCGTTTCTAATCCAGGTCTGCTTCACAACTGGAGTATTTTGAAATTAGCTACCATGTGTGCAGAGATCTGAAAAGAACAGCCAGGTCCTTCTTCTCCTAAACTGTGTGGAGATGGGAAAGCCAAGTGTAATTTAAGTAGCGTTAGCATCGCGTTGGCAGTTCAGATCCCACTCACGGGGTGCGCTGTACGGAGAGAGATCCACGCACGCAGCGTCACTGAAACCCGCGGGGCTAAGTACTGCGCAGCATACAGAAGTGACACAGGATCAGTCCCCACGTGGCATCCGAATTCCCTCTTCCCTCTCAGATCCAAGAAAACCCCCGAGCGCTGCTTTCTCACAGCCAGGCAGGTGCTCGGTCTGACATGACTGACCCGCACTCCTTGGCACAGAAAGTAAATGAGAGTCCCCACAACCGCATCCGATTTTGGCTCCAGGAGACAAATCTCCACAGGTTTGATTTAAATATGCAAAGACTACGGGGTGCTCCAAAACCACACGCAGTTACTAGCGTGCAGCCTACTCCCATTTAAACGCTGATGCTTTAAGAATAATTATAAACTGATCAATCTCCGTGTGAACCAGTAGCAGAAAGGAGTCCGTACGTGCAGCGAAGACAGCAGAGCAGGCAGTCCTAAGGACACCGAGCAAACTGCCTTTCAGCTCGCACATTTATAAATAATTTACTTCTATCCACCTGTGCTCAGAATAACAATTTGCTGCCTGAAATTTCCGAGCCGGTGCTGGGAGGCTGCCAGGGACTCGCTTTCCCGGGACCCTCTGGACCTGTTGGGAAGGGGTCTGGGTCTCCAGAGGGATCTGCCCCTAGTGGGAAGAGGCACCGAGAAACAAACACAGGAGCATCCGTTCAGCTGATCGCATTAGGTCTTCACGCTGCTGCCGCTGCCACTTAGATATCTGCCTATGCAGCCATCTGTGCGTTTAGACAAATATATAGGCAGATAGAGCGTATGGGTAGGTCTGGAAACGTCTGTAGCTGCGGAAGGCTGCAGAGCTCTTCCGTGAAGCAGACGTAAAGGAGAGGCTCTGTTTCCCCGAACAGGGGGAGCGTTATGAAACACGAGTGTACCGACCGTGGCTGAGGATTTTGGCAGCGCAGCGCTGAGGCTGCTTCGATCCCGCCTGTTGGCGCAGGAGGCCATGGAGCGTTTCTCTCCCGCCAGCCCCTGCACGGCGCAGGACCCCAGCGCCCCGGCCCGCTGAGCCGCAGGGATCCCGGCGAGGGACCGCGACGGGCAGCGGTGAGCAGGGAGCATGTGCGGGGCTGCGTGGCGGCTGGGTTAGTTACCGCTATAAACAGCTGGAGCGACCGGAGCACCGCGCAGACACAGGCAGGGCGCCGAGGGGTGCTCGGGAGGATTACGGCTCTGTGCGCTGGAAGCGGGAGGCAGGAGAAGGATTAGTGGGGAAGGGCAGAGGGAGCAGGATTTATCAGCTTTTCAGATATGCATTACAGCTTTTTATAATATTTCACTGGATTGTCTAGGACTTTGCCTGGCTACAACAGGAGTTCCTCGACCATAAAAGAAAGGTGAGTTTTTCCCCTCTTTTTCCTTATACAGTTGCATTATCTGCTTCTGCAAGCTGTTTGTCAGCTGGCCTTGAGACAAGTAATAACCAGACAACTTTTTGCAGAGGCTGAGGTATTAACATTCATTGCAGTCTGAATGGCTGCTTGATTTATTAAATTTATCCATGGCATCTAAGTACACGAGGCTTAGCTGCATTATTTATAAAGATTGCAGTTTGCTCTCGAGATGCCCTTCTCTGAGCATCCACAAAACATTCTACTTCAAAAGTAGGCATAGATAACGCGAGTGTGTGTTTGTGTCACATAGCCTGGTGAGGCAGGCTCGAATGCTCCGCGTCTCCAAACACTTTCTGAAGCATCATTGTGCTAAATAAATAAACCAACAATTTTTGGTAGGTGGATGCTGCAGGAATTTGGGGTTTAGGAAAGACACTTTTTAAATACCTATGATTTAGTTACAGATCTGTATCTTATTTTAATTCCAGTAGATTTCCTTGCACACAGGAAAAGATCTCATCTCTAGCTACTGTGGGCTGAGGGAAAAATCAATACATGGTACATTTTTTACAACAATCTCTTGCAAAACTTCAGCCTGTAGCCACAGAACCATATTGGGTTTTTTGGAAATTGCAGATAAAGCTTCATTTGCTGGGTGCTTGAGTTCTTAATATCGAAGGGATGTACATTATGCATGAATGGTTTGTTATTGATCAAAATACTTTCTAGGTTCAAGAATATTGTTTGCTGGTAGGTCTCAGTTTGTCAGTGAATGGTGACAGCAGATTGTATGTTATCTTTTGAGTGCACATCCCTCTGTGTACAGAATGCATACACACACACAAATATATGTGTGTGCATGTATACATACAAAATGTAGGTATGTATATGTCTGCATCTTTTCCATGCTGACGTGGAGTCAGTCCTCCTGATTATTACTTTATCGCTGAGCGATGTAAAAAGTATTGGATTAATGGCAAAAAATGCCATATCGCCATGGAATGCTTTCTGTTACAAGCTGTCACTGGCACACTTTCCAAGTCAGCACTCTGTCTCACAACAAGCCTTCCTGGAGCAGCTGCCTCCTGCAGGCTCTCCCGCATCCCTCACCATAGGCTGTTGCATTCACCACCAAAATTATTGCCTAGATTGACACCCACCTATGCTAGAAAATTGGTCTCAAAAAAGTGGAATATCTAGTGAAAGAGCTGCCGTGACCAAATGTGCACAAGTTAGCATTGGCTCTCCAGCCGTAGGCTGTAGCTCTGTTCTGTAACATCGCCTTTCACTTCCAAAGCTGAATTATCTGTCAGCTGTAAAACACCTCCCAGACTGTATACCGTGCATATCATACATATTTTAACTTGTGTATTTTCAACTTGAAAATTTGAATTTGATTTGACTAGTTTATGGACTATGTAGTTTTCCTCCATCTTCCTGCTATCTCTGCATAAAGATTTTTTTTCTGCTTTATTTATCACAGCTCATCATTATTTAACAGTTTTAACACGATACCAGCATCAAAGATAACTTTGCAATCTGATTACATCTTGTAGCAAGCGCATCTAACGCAGTGTGGGAAGGGAGGACAGGTGAGGGAGGAAATGGTAAACTTGCTAGAAAGCCCTCTCGAGCTGCAGCGTTTGCCACTCCAGCGTGTGGAGAAATTGTGATGTGCCTCATTTCTAGTTTGTTGACAGACCTTATGTTGTGCTTAAAGTAACACCCAAAGCAGCATCGTGTCAGGCAAGAGCTGCTCACAAGGGGGGCACGTGCGTAGAGTCAGCACAGATCCATCCTCCAGCAAGTAGAACTTGGTGAGTTGAAGAAATGCTTATTGCTTCTGAGAGCCCGGGTAGTAAGGCCAGATCTTTTGGTAGGGAAGCTGGCGTGACACATGGGAGCTTCAGTGGTCGGACAGGCTGAAGGTCCCTTCACTTATGTCGCATTGAGCACCTCATTACTGAAAATCCTGAGATGACAAGCTTCATTTTGATGGGAAGAGTTAGCTTCTAGAAATATTTACAAGCCAAATTATTCTCTAAATCTAACAATTGGAGGTGACTTGGGGAGAGATGGGGAAGAAACCCTTTTATTATATTTAAATACAAACCCTCAGCAAGTTCTACAGCAGCAGAACTGCATGATGTGGTGTGTTTCACATAGAGGGTGATGCAGGATGGGCACGAGCAAAGCACGGGCACTAACTCATCCTCAGCCTTGCGTGCCTGAGCCAGACATCCTGCCTTGGAAGAAAGAAGAAAAACAACTTGAGTTTTCCACTTGCCTTGCAGGGAGGGCAGGGATGAGAAAAGTGGAGAGCAACAGAACCGGTCCGAGCTGCAGCGGCTGCTGGAGCCGCAGGGCACGTCACCGTGCAAGGCACGAGCTGCGCCAGGGCTGTCTCCTGGGCCTGCCCATGCAGGACAGCTCGTGCTGCTGGGACGGTGGCTGCGGTTGCTCCAGGGCCTGTAATAAAAGCCTCGTCTGCAGGGTTATCAGAAGAGTGCAGGGGGATTGCCTGCCCAGGGTCAGAGCTGCAGGGTGTTTCTGCCTCTCCATCTGAAGCCACATGCTCTGGGAAGGCCAGGTTGTTGGATTCCAGATGGGTCTTGGTTGAGCATTGCATTGTAACTGCCAGAAAGGTCAACGATCAGGTTATATCCCATAGACCTTATCTCACAGAAAAGTACATGTTTACATTGGTGAAGGAAGTGAATATTATAGTAACTCTTCATCGAAAATTTCCTCTCTTTTTTGGTGAAAGAATATCCTAGAAAAGGTGATGGAATTATGAAATTGCCTCTTTTTTTTTCCTTTGCATAAATTCCTAAATTACACTGTTAAGTTAGTGAGATGATTCCACATGACACTTTCTTAAGGAGCTAGAAAAAGTAACAATGGACCTGAGCCACAATCCATCAGCATCAACCTATATCTTGATCTGAGTGGGTTTCGGCTTCAGACAGTGGAGTAGCAGGATGTTTTTTCTAAGCTTTACTTTTAGCATGTGCTGCTTTCCACACAAATGTGATCCACGGTTTCATTTTTCTCTCTTATCCCACGATTTGGAAACTGGGATAATGTGGAATTTCTCTGTCAATTCCACTGAAGGCCTCACCTTTGTCATCTTTTTAATCCCTTTCTCAAAACTCAAGAGATGGCTCTGGCCACGTATGAAAGTACAGCTGCAAGAAGCACTTGCTGTTGGCTGTCTCAGGACTGACACTGGCAGATCTCAGGGTGCTTTTAGCTGTCGGAATAAAGGGAGCTGCAAATATTTGACAGGATCGCAACATTAAATTTGTGGCTTCTCAAGAGTTTTTCTTCCTACGTGCATTCACACAGTATGATGTTGGCCTTGACCTTCCAAACAGCCTCAAAAAAATGGCAATGTGTATCCAAAAGAAAGGCTGTGAGCCAGAATCCTTCAGCGAGGTCCTAACTGACTACATTTGTCCTCAAAGAAAGCTGACAAAAGAGAGGAGAAATGTGGAAGAGGGATGGATTTTTCTAAAAATAGCATTCATGAGTCCAATTGCCTTCAGTTTACAATAGAAAACATAGTCTTGCTTCCGTGCCAAGAACTCTGAATTTGCAAAATCCTGCTGGTCTTTAGACAAGATCAACTATTGATGAGCTGCAGCCATCAATGCAGAACTGACCTAAGTTTCTGCATTGAGCAACCTATTAAGGGACAGCCCTGAACTGAGCAACTCTTCACCTCCAAGCCTGGGGTGGTTCTTTACTCTCTTCAGCCTTTACCGGCTTTCACAGCATCACTGAAAGTGTTTGGTCTTCCCTTAAAAATTCTGTAACTACTCCTTTAACTAGGAGAGTAGAATTGCCAAGAACTTTACAATTTTTCTTCTGTTTCTCTTTACAAATATATTAAAGCAGCTGCCTAGTGTGACATCTTCTGTCATGCTTTGTGAGATCATTTTGGAAGCAAGGTACTGTCCTGCTTTTCCTTATAGCAACTTTTTAATGGCAGTTATAAATCTGGTATTATATATCTAATGAAACAAAAATAAGGATTAAAAGAAAACCAGCACTTTAAATTAGAAACGTCTTGGGTCCAGTGCTTAGTCCCGTCGCAAGGTACTGAGTTCACAATCTGTGCTCTGGCATTTCTCAACATGGTGCATAGCCTCGCAGCCTTGCAAAGCCACCAAGGGAGGGGAACATTTCCAGACTGGTCTGAAATGAGTAGCACACGCAGACAACTCCCTTCCCTGCCTTCCAAAAAGAGCTCTCTACAGTCATGTCAGTGGTGCAGGTGTTCCCCCACCTGTTAACCACATCATTTTTATGAAATATTGATAGAGCTCTACAGAGATACAATATCCTTGACCGGACATCGTGGCTGTTACTAGCGTCTGCAGTGAGTTCAACCAGGGGGCTCGCAGCCCCACAAAACGGCCGGCTGCCTGCTGACAGACACATTCAGAGGAGCCGGGCGCTACATGGATGCCAGAGCTCATTTCGGAGGATGCCACTGAAGTCCCCTCGAGGATTGCCGCCTCTGCCACCCCACTCCTCTGGGCAATGGCAAGACCCCACAGGAGCAGGCTCTGAGCAATGTCACCTGCAGGAAAGTTGCAGAAAAGCAAAGTAGCTTTTCTGTGGGTGCTGGTAGGACCATGCCTTGTCCGAGCATTGCAGATTTGTGCAAAACCTTTGGGAGAGCATCTCTTACAGCTGGCACCCAGCACCACGCGCTCTGAATCCTGACAGCACCTGAATAAACAAGTAACCCACCTGCAAGAGCGCTCGGGAGGATTCCCCAGCACTGGGACAGTGGTCCAAAAACTTGGCTACCAGCCAGCAAATCCACAGGTGATCAAGTCATGCCAGATTTAGAGGAATCTTTCTTTTAGGATGTTGGCTTTCCCAGAGAGAGTAAGAAGAATTGCAGCATTGCCCATTTTGGGAAACAGATCGGAACAGATTCATGTTTTGAGATTCTGGGATTTCAAGGAAGATGCATTTTTCAGCTCTGCATCCAGTCCTCTGGTATATATAGAGGTCTTACAGAAAAAAAGCTCAAACTATTCTTTCTAATGACATTTCCAGACAAAAAAAATCTCAGGCACAAACAGCTAAAAATGCTGTTCAAACAACCAAATGGTTATCTGACTTCTGAACACTTAAAAATTCACCTGTCACTAGTAAAGACAATAAATTCATGTTTTATAAAATAAGATCACTCAATGCTCTTCTGAACCCCATCAAATTCTTGCCCTCAATACCCAGATAATTATCCATGTTATAAAACCACAGCCACCAGTCACACCACCTTCTTGGTGGTGCAAGGGACCCTTTCCTTGCAGGAGGCACAGCACCCAGCAGATCTCTAACACCACTCACCATCTCCAAAGCTGATCCTTGCCAGTGCCAGTTATTTCCCTTTTTTTTTGTTGCAGCGTTAACCCTTTCATTGCTCTCCCACCTAGAGGGCTTCTCTGCTGTTTAACAGTTCTCGTTGCCCATCTCGAAGTCCTTTCAATTATCATTTTATGATTTTACTGACTGACTCAACTCTCAATTAATATGGTCCTAAAACCCCCTTGGCTGTGAGAACTGATAAATAGGAACAAAAGACTACTTTTCTTCCATTTCACTTCCTTCATTTTAAGTGAAACATGTATGAAAAAGACAAATGATACATTTTCTATTACCAGATACCCGTTCATATCCTCCTTACTCTTTCCTTTTTAATATCATCATCAAAAGCGATGCACTTCAATTCTTTTAGGCATACTTTGATGATATTGCATTATGCAGTTTATGGAAAAATCAAATGACTTTTTTTTTTATGGCAGCAGCACTCTCTGCTATTTCCTCACTAAAAAGCAACATTTAATTTTTGAGTTGCACATTTGCAGCAGTTGCTGTGGGCGGAGAGTCTGCTTATTTATTTGGTTGGTTTTTACTACAATGTACTGTCATGGCAACTGTACTGAGGGCGAATGCATCTGGAGGTAATTTATATATGTCATATTGACTGCAGTAAAATTGGCTTCTACAATTTAAACTTTTTCAACCACTGGGCAAAGGCAAAGTTAGCCTTTTGAGACCCAGAAGCAGCTTCTCTATAGTAAATAAATAAATAAATAAATAAACTAGGCAGAGCAACAGGAGCAACGCCAAATGTTTCTTGGTGTTTGAATGCAGAGCTTGCTGCATACTTAAATTAGGTCCAATATCTTGGGCAGTTACCCTAGTTCTGCTGATGCATAGTAGGCTTTTCACCCTGCTAACGTGGGAGGCAGCGATCGCAGGCGTTGTTTGGGCAGGCGGTGGCCAGACCTGTCTCCCCTGGCACAAGGAGGCATTGTCACCTGCTGCCAAGAGAAGCAGCAGATCTTCTCGTTGTGGGGATGATGCAGCTTCCAGCTGCCCCACTCTACATCACTGCAAACATGGAGAAACTCAACTGAAATCCACTGAAAGACTCAAGCACAGTAGCATTAAAAAGGACTAACTTGGGCCACTGGTGCAGTTTCAAGCATAAGACGCCCAACCTCCACTACCCAGCTTCGATGGTCCTTCTCCGGCCACGGTGCCGCTCTTGGCATCGCCCATTAGCAACGCCTGAAGGTTCCTGGCTGCGCAGCACTGCCTTTCCAATGCTAATGACTTGGACAGACTTGAGAACTTTGGCTCAAAGCATTTCTTGATATTGTAACTTGATCACTTTGTGAGTAAACCAAAAGAGCTATGCAACCCTGAATTACAAACGATTGCAAGTCTGATAAATTTATCTAGCCTCATCTTGCTGCTAGGGGAAAAAAAAAAAATCTTAAACCTTTTGAATACCTATGTGATTGCAGCCATTATCATCTCACCGATGAGGCTTTGCAGCAGCATTTTATTAAGAAGTGCCATCCCTTTGCATTAGAGATGGCAACTCGAACAGTGCGCTGTCTGCTCAGCCACCAGCCACCACGGTGTGCGGCTGCCTCCTCCGCTGGCCAAGCCTTACCTCAAAGTACTGTATGCTGTAAGGAGCACGGTAATTTCCCCGTCAGAATCTCAAATGGCTAATACACACACGCATCTTTCTTTTAGATTAGACAGCCTCTTTTGGGAATAGCTCAAGTTTCCAGTAGCCCCATGTTAGGAACAACTAGTGAATCAAATCATACCTATGCTGACGGACAGTATTTCTTCAGATAAATTAGCACGGTAGCAATCTGCAGTATCTAATTATGGCTAATTTCCTGCTCATCTCTCTGGGTACTTCTGACCCTTTTACTGTAATTCTTGAGCACTCACAACGTTGATCAGAGATTTTCAATAATTTAACTCTAAGGGTCAGCTCTTCAGCTGGTGTAAATCAATGCATTTTCTTTGGCTTTGGAGATGATCAGAAGGGACTTGTGGTAACTTTTACAGTGGAGAAAGTGGTCTTAACTTACTACAGCACGCTACGGCCTCATAGCCCTTTGCACCTGCTCACTCTCTCCAGTTCACTGGCTGCTAACAGATCCACAGGTACTGGTGGAAAGAGAGCAGTAAGTCCTTGCCAGACTGAGCTCCTGGAGAAAGTGTAGAGATAAACACATAGAATATTTTTTATATTATTCAGCCTTATACAACTGAGACCAGAATACATGAACTTTAACAAAAAAAAATTAAAACAACCATCTAAATCAGGTCCTCAAGACCATCCAACTTGTAAGATTAGAAGACAGGGACTCCTGCCTTGTGCCAACCCCGTTTAGCAGTTGAGGCTGAAAGGTCACACAAAAGGAATTCAGGCTCAATTGACAAAAGATTCCGCTGAGCTTTAATATATTTTTTGCCAAGTTTTGGGGGTTTGTTTTTGATTGCTGCGTAAGGTAGAAAGAAGTTGCACAACTAAATGAAAAAGGGAACGGGTGAAGACTTGATTGGTAGCATCTATTTAAGAAAGAGGCATAAGTGAATATCCACAAAACTTTAAATCAGATACTAAAACAAGAAATACAGTGAACAGATGTTTCTTTGCCACGACTGTGGATTTCAAGAGTGTGCCCCAAATGCAAGTTAAGCAAAAGCCATAATATTTTCTTTTCTGGAAAACACTGCATCTTTTCTCAACACTTGCTTGGCTCCACAGAGAAGTGATTGACTGGGAAAACAGGAACTTATGGGGAGATGCCAGCTTTTATTTGCTACGGGAGGTTAAAGGTTCCCTAGAGCACAAAGGAGCTTTTCTTGCCGAGACAATCCCATCATGCTATACATCAGCACAACTAAAGCCTGCAAAGCTCAGCAGCAGTCAAGAGAGATCTGGTGAAACTTGAAATGAATTTTTTTCAAACATTCACTAGTTTTTGTCCATGCATCCACATGTCAATATTTGGCAATAGAAATCTACTAAAAAAATAGCAGGATCTCTGGTTTCTTTTAAAGTGACGTGCACAGCAACTCACACAGCTCTGCGTGTACAGAACCCCCAAATATCCTTCCAGCATAAAGCCTGACTTTATTGTGCTGCATAGAGATTAATAATTATTATCTTATCTATTGTGAGCTGATGAAACTTCTTTTTTTTCCCCACACCCCCACACTGCTGTTTCCTTCTGATCTGCATTTGTAGCTTAGCTACTGTTTCGCTGAAAGGAAGGAATTTGATAATACCTTCCTAAAAAGATGCCTATACTGTGGCTGCCTGTTCCAGCCAGTGACAAAGAATGGAGATGTTAGCTACTGACAAAAGAAAATAAAGAACTTTTTTCCAAACATCCCAAGAGAAATAACGTCATCATAAAGGTATTTCTTGTGCATTCCAAGTTAAAAGAAAGAAAGAAAGAAAGAAAGAAAGAAAGAAAGAAAGAGAGATAGATGTAAGGCTGAAGATCTGAAACTAGCTTCTGCTTAATCAATCATTCTCATTGGATTATAGTTTTTAAAGTGCATAATTATAAACAACAGATGGAGAAATGCTCAGCTGAAAAAAAAAAAGGGGTGGGTGGGGGAAAGTCACCCTGATGACGGGTATTTTCACTTTGGATGTGGACCAACCTTCCCCCCTTGGTATTTCAGGTTTCAGCATCAGCTGTTAGGCGGCTCAGCAGAGCACAACGATGGCGTCACCCCCGGTGCGCGCGGAGCCCCTCGGCCAGCCGGACGCCTGAGGCCGGCGGTCGTGCCGCGCCAGGCTGCTCCCTCTGCCACGGCCGACCGGGGAGAAGGGTTTTCGTCAGGACAAGGCACCGAAGTGATGGGCTGAACTTATGGGAGGAACCAGTGTCCGGCCAGGTGGAGATTCAGGGGCCCGTCGGGAGGCGTGAAGGGCCCTGTTCCAGTAAGGGCATGGCCAAAGCTTTCTTCAGGCTACAGAAGTTTCTCCGTCGGACCCAGTTTCTGCTCTTCTTCCTCACAGCAGCTTACCTGATGGCTGGCAGCCTCCTGCTGCTGCAGCGGACCCGCTTGGTTATCCAGCAAGGTTCACGTGGGACCTCCACTAATCAGGCCTTGCCGGTGCCAGACGGGATGGCTGGGATCGTAGACCCCAGGATGCTGCAAAACCCCCGCCCCGGTCCCAGGCTGCTGGTGGGCATGGACGCGCTGCAGGAGCCGGCCCTGGACCAGCGGCACAGCCCGCGGTGGCTTGTGTCCCGCAACTCGGAGCTCAGGCAGTTGAGAAGAAGGTGGTTTCACAGGTTCATCAGCGACCAGGAGCCCATGCAAACAGCGGGATTTAAAGCGATGAAGCACACTGCTGAACACAAAGGTAAGGGATGTACCCCTGCCCCCTTTTCTGGCACGCACATAAACTGCACCTCCTCCTAGGACCGTCCCAGGCAGAGACTGGTGAGCACCATAAAGTCTGCCTGCAGAAACGCCTTCCTCCTGGCTCATCACCACTTTCAAACCAGTTCTTAAGCGTATGCACAGGCCAAAGTATGATCCTGACGTCCCTGGTCATGCTGAGTTGTAACTTCCTCCAAAAACGTATTTTTATTGATTGAATGGAAGCCCAGACGGTGAAATATGCTTCCCTAATTTAAATTACTTTCTCTTCAAGCAGGTAGCGATGAACACTGTTTAAGTGATTTTCTTTCTCAGACCAGGGTACAATTTAAAAGAGGGTTTTATTAAATTAACTATCCAAAACCACGCAATACCTTAAGTCTAGAAGTGCCTCCTTGCTGCCACAGCTTTCTAGCATATACTAAATTCTGCTATTGCAAACACATTCGCTGTGTCTGACCTGCCCTCTGTGAGCATCTCTGCAAACACACTGTCCTTAAGGGGACAGATGTGGACTGTACACCCCTTCTTCCCTTACTGGGTGCCAAACCACCACCGCAATGAAACGAGAACTCCTGGATTGGAGACAAACTCCTGGCGTTTGGCGAGTTTGCTGGAAATTTGCCACAGGCCAAGGGGAACGCAAGGGGAATTCACACCGCTGCACGGGTGCAGTCCATCTGCAGCCAGAGCACAGCGTACAAAACTATGTTTTCCAATCCAAATGGAAAGCCATTCATTCAGGTTTGACAGAAATCTGAGGTCACTTCACTGTGAGCCTGACTCTGCTGCCCTAACTGCTGCTGATAAATACATGCATGGACTGCTGGTAGGAAAGCTTTTAAGAAACAATTATCCAGACCAAGCAAAGAAGCAAACCAGGAATCTGTAGATGCTCACATTTCCTTCATGGCTTTATAGCCTTATGACCCACCACAGAGAGCTGCACCATCCCAGGCGGGTTTGGGGCAGCAGCCCCTCGCCGGGCCCACGACGTGCTCCAGGGAGGTGCACAAACTGGGTGCTCAGCCAGAGCTGGAGCCCTGCAGTCACCTCCGAAGGCTGAGCAGCCCCAGGGAGCAGACAAGTCCCCTTGAGGAGCCCAACGCAGAAAGCATCAGGATTCGAGCTAGGTGACTGACCACGCTCTCAAGGCTACAGCATCAAATTATGACTTTGCAATCTTTGATCCATTGCCTTTTAGAAGAACTAGTTGTTCTTGGAGATGTTTCACTGATAATGAAAAAAGGAACAAGATCTGGATGACTAGACACCACATTACTAAACTGCTCTTTAGTTTGCTGAATACATTTACCCAAACAAAGGGGTACCTTCTGCAAAAATCCCACAAAATGGGTGCCACCTCATGACTCCTACTGAGTGAATTGTTAGAAATGGGAACAAGAGGGTGATAGTGATGGTGCGTGGGAGATGAGTCACACAGCGCAAGTCAGGCAAACTGTAACCGCTGGAGCTACCTGAAGCACCAAGCTGGAGCTTCCAAGGGTGCTCCACAGGCGCTTCATAACACCCTGTTGCTAGCAGGTCTTGGTAGCAGAGAAGAGAGGCTGCAAAGCACAGATGTGTCCCACAGAACCCCACTGCATTTCCTGACTTGCCCCAAGCACATAGCCTGGGTGCTCAGAGCCTAACGACAGCCCCTGGACTAGCACAAAACACGAGGTTGCAGCTACTCCATCCTGGGCACCAGTGACCAAGCCTGGCGCAGGGGAGGGGAAAGCTTTGAGGATGGGCCCTGTCCCCAGGGGCTGGACACACCTCCACCCTCAGCAAACACCTCTGCTGCTGGCATTGGTCGCCGCCTACTTTAATAAGCTCTTCATGGACAGTTGCAGAAAAGAATCACATGAACCCTCCAGGATACCACTTTTCTACCTGTACCTCATAAAACCAGTATTTAACATGCACAACGTATCACTTTTTCACTCTTTTGCAAGCAGCAGACGTCCTGGTCTCAGCTGCTCGGTAGAGGCTGGGGCTGTACCCAGGAGGGGCGCAGGCAGGGTGCTGCCTGGGTGGGTTTGCTGTTCCATGCCGGGAGATTTGAGGGGGCCGGGGAGGAGAGAAAGCAATACAATAAAATAGGGCACATTATGTGCACTTGCTCCGGGTGCCCTGTGATTTGTACTTCCACCCCGCACGTGCTCTGGCAGCATGGGTGGTTTCGGTGGGTTCTGTGAAGTAAACCTGGCTCACTGAACTCGCCGAGTGCCCACGAGCCCTGTGGCTTTGCCTCTTCCCCAGCCCCAGCGGTGTGAAGCAGCACACCTGGTTCTCCCTTCGCAGACTGCAGCTGCCTGGGCTGCTCCAGTTCCCCCTGTGTTCGGCGATTTCCCCCCCTGCCTTGATAAACGAAAGAATAGATAAAAAGTAGAGAAATGTGGTGAGTCTTTATGAGCTGCTCTAATACCAGGTAGAGTATGAACCTACTCTTTAAAAACTTCAATTAAAACCAAAAACGTTACCTTTGAAAATCATCCACAAAGTTAGTTAAGGCTACTGCCCGTATCAGCCATTAAGCTAGTGCCTTGCTCAAATTCTAACTGCTGACCCAGAGGAGCCCGAAGGACTATTTATTGCTACATCCCACTGAATTATGTTGATTCAAATAGGCATCATTTGAATATCTGACTGAACATGAAGTGACATTATTAATAACAATATTGTTAACAAGCATTGGAATGCCTTTGGAAATTATTATCAATTAAAAATTTAACTACCTACATAGGGCATTTTATCTTCCCCCCCTCACTTCTCCTAGTAAACTTGCAGGCTTGTTATTTCATTATGGATCCCTTCCAAGATATAATGAACTCCTCCGTGGTTGTAATGCTTGTTAAAGTTTCAGCGTTGCCCTGTGGTTCCCGCTCAGTACAGCAGAGGCTGTATTTGCACATTCCTCATCGGTGCCATCCTAACAACGCCCCTGCTTCCCAACGCGGCATGAGCATTGCAAGCCAGCCCTCAGTGGGCTTCCCTGGGGCAGACCCTTAACCTGAGACAAAAATGATGGCAATCTGCTCCAGCGTATTGTGAACAGCTCCCAGCCGGCTTTGCCTTGCTCTGTGTCCACCCAGGATCACGCGGCCTTGGGTGAGAAAATTCAAGTCCTTTTCTTTTCATCTCCACATCAAGCTATCTCGCCTGCTCACATTGCAAGTGGCTCAAGGCACGGACCACATCTTATCCTGCCAGGGAGACTGGCAAATACTATTAGTGCAACAAATGAAAACAGGAATTTGTTAGGTAAAAAAAATTAAAGTTTCCTGTTACGAGCACTTGCAGTGGATGGGGTGTTTCATACTGTTTCCCCTGGCCTGGTTACGCCATTGCACAGGATGCAGAGGTGACAGGGACTGGATCGCTGGCGTGCTGTTCGGCTCTAAGACCGCGGAGTCTCTCCGTGACTCATTCATAGGAGGATGTGAATGAGATCTCGCTGCCGGGCTGGCGGCAGCGTGGGAGGGAGGCAGGGAGGAGAGCAGACGCTGCCTGTGTCGGCTGGCCTGCCCGTGCCTCCCGACTCGGGCTCTTTGGCCCCACACACTGAGTTTGCTGCTGCTGCTGGTTTGAATCAAAGTACCCAAGCCAAAAGTCTCCAGTAAAATGTAGAACGTCCTCATTGCAGGTGTGTGATGCCCATCTCGTTAACAGCCTGTGAATTTTCTAATTGCATGTTTGCAAATTACCAATGTGCAGGTCTTGGAATCTGCTGTTGTGTTTGTAATATTTAAATGTTTGTTTTATTATTCCTGGCTCCAAAATCTCTGTTAGAGTAGCCTGAACTTCCTTTTTCTTGTGGACTATTGTATTGTTAATATAATGCTTTTCAGTTTCATTTTTCATCATATATTCTCTTCCTATCCACAGCTCATGTTATTTAATTTCCCTGGGTTATCATGTCAATACTGCTACTTCTAAAATCAAATTTCCTTTTTTCCTTCATATTTTAATGATAAAATGTACTTATATACACCCAGTCATTGTATAATAGTGGGACTCTACATCATCCTTCCAATCATATATTAAAACATGGGCTGGATTTTTATAGTATTTTGTTTCTGACAACAACGAAGAGGCTTAACATAGGATGCAGTCTAAGAGAAATATTTATCTTTCATATGCTAAGTAAAGCAAGACATATTTTAAAAGATTCATTCGCGCCAGAGAAAAAGAGATAGTTCAATGCGATAGCTAGACAGTGCTGCCTAGTTAAGATTGAAGTTATCTTTCCATTATAGCTTTAATATACTCCATGTACCCAAAGAAAATTGATTTTCTTAATATTTCTCTTGCACCATCTTGTTCTCAACTAGAGATTTTCAAGAAAACTTGGGAGAAATCCAACAAGATTTCTCAAAGTTTTTACCATTTTGAAGACTACCTTCTCCTTTCCTTTAGAAATTCGCCATGTTTTGTCACCGAAGGGAGGGAGTTGAGCAGGCGGCACCCGCTCACGGGAACCGCGGCTCCAGGGCGGCCGCAGACGCTGGGTCTGCAAAGGCAGGCCTGCTTAAAGTAACCTGGGCAAGGAAGAGTCTAATTTCCCTTCTGTTCTTTTCCATTGGCCATCTGCGCTTACCCCTTCAATAGTACCCACACAGGTTTGGTACCAGCGGACAGGTCTGCAGAGCAGGCAGGACCCCGGGCAGGTTGTGACTTGATCAAATACAGCCCTGCTTGCAACTTACGGTGCTAAATCGCCGCTGGATGGGTTTTTTCCCTCTCCCCCCGTCTCCATCCCGTGCCCGCTGCCTAACTCTGGTCTTGCTTGCACACAGGCACCTACATGGGATGCTTCAGCGATGATTCGAGGGAGAGGACACTGAAGGGAGCTGTGTTTTATGACTTAAGAAAAATGACCGTATCTCACTGCCAGGAAGCTTGTGCCGAGAGGTGAGTGGTATTTTTTCACTGCAAGTTTTCTCTTTTCTGACAGTAAGTGGAACTGAATTTGAAATGGGAAAAGCATCCATATGTTAAACATATAGCATCTCTGAAAACTGTGATTATCTCATACCTTCAGGCATGGCACAGCTCTGCTACCTTGCTTAAAGTAGACTATTTCACTGCTGCCTATCCTCTTTATTATAGCATGGCTACTTACAATATATTTTCTGTTGTCCTGGTCAAAGATTACTGTTTTGTTAGATAACCTTTGTTAGATATTTCGTAGATATCGCCCTCTAGCCCAAATCTTTGATCTGAAATATTAAAAAAACTATGAACAAACAAACCAGGAGAGAGCAAGATGACCGGGTGTGCGGTAGAGAGCGGGGCTGTTCCCAGCGCAGCCCCGGGAGCTGCCGGTCATCAGGGAACAGGCAGGCGCAGCTCCTGCCGCCGTGCTGCCTGCCCTGGTCAGCCACGGCAGGGCGCGGGCCAGGGACAATCATGAGTACCTGGGGCAGGGCTATATGAAAATATTTATGAAAAAGACTTCACGTTGCTCCCAAGCACAAGAGAAAGCAGAAGAAACAATGCAATTTAGAGCTATTCCTGTGACATTTCCTTCCTTTGGTCCATAGGGCAACACAGTACACATGGAGCCCTTTGCTTTAGGGGCACCTGAACTGCAGCTTAACCTCATGTTGCTGGTTTTCAGACCCTCCCATTCCAGCCCAGTCCCCTGCAGCCATGCAAAGATGCTCCAGACAGAGCTGTCGCTTTGGTGAAGGAAACAGTACCCTCCTCTCAGAGGGACAGACTGCCAGGCCTCGTCAGACACTTTTTGGAGGACAGGGAGCCAGGCCCTGGCTTGGTGCAGCCAGCAGAAGGGTCAGCTGTGGGGTCCGGCCGGAGGGACCCTCACGCACCCCGCATGACGCACGCTTGCCTTCGGTGTGAGAGGCCCAAGGGAGCGCTTCGCCCTGCAAAGGGGACCCAAGGGTCCACGCACCGTGACTGCAGGCTGCTGCCTCCATGCAAGCGCCGGCTCCCGCACCGCGAGCCCGCCCAGATGGGACGGCGGTTTCACACAGCGTAGGAGGCGTTGGCAGCCTGCAGCGACCGCTCCTGGAGCCAGCGCAGTGGCGGGAAGCAGGCCATGGCGTGGGCACCTCGGGAGAGGCAGCGAGCCCTGGGCCTGCTGCTCGAGCAACGGCCTCACCTTGGTTTGAGTGTTTGAAAATTGCCTGACTGGATCCAAAATGCCCAATTCTAAATGCCAGTTAGCAGAACCCCTGAAAGGGGCTTTTCTTCTCTATTACTCTAAACCATCCTAAACATTTCTGATCAAAACCTGAAGCGGTTGCTCTGGGTGGGGGCAAGGCCATCACGTCCGCAGCGCCGGGCGGGTGAAGGCAAGCTGTGCTCCCGCGGGAACAGCACGAGCGCGTCGGCACAGCTGGAGATGGGGCTGTGGCTCAGACACCCACATCAGGAGGCAGAGCCCACCTCGCCCTCCCAAGCACTGCCCCGGGCAGGCCACGGTGGGTGGACTTTGACCACCATTGCTCCCTGCCGTCGCCTGCGGTATGGGGTGGCTGCCCGCCTCGAAGAGGCCACGCTGGTCCCCGGGGCCAGCTGCGTCCCTGGAGCAGAGCAGCAGAAGCGTACACTGTACAGGGGGACAGGCTCCTGCCTTCGTTAGGCACAAACTTGGGAATCGACGGGGCGCCGGTACCAACAGTGCCTGGTTTTGTTCCCCGCAGGGCTTACACCTACGCGGGCCTGGCGTACGGAGCAGAGTGCTACTGCGGGAACAAGCTCCCAGCGGCCGCCTCGAAGCCTGAGGAGTGCAACAGCGAGTGCAAGGGGGAAAAGGGCTCCGTCTGCGGAGGGGTGAACCGGCTCTCTGTCTACAGGGTGGAGGAGCTGCGGGCAGGAGCGAGACGACGTAAGTGGGTGTGTGACCGGAGAGAGGAGGCTGCTCTCCCCAGGAGCGACGCTCGCCCCACGGGGGGAGATGCCATGGCCAGGCTGAGCGCGTGGGCTGTCCCCACTGCTCTCTCGCTCCGTTTGTCACCAGAGTTTGAAACAGCAAAGGACAAAGGTGCCCGTGGGGCGCAGAGTCCATTTGCTGCTGGTCCTGTCCCCGGCTCCCTCCCTGAAACAGCAGCTCTGCTCACTGCCTCGGAGCGGCGAGATGTGCCTGGCGCGGCTGCCGCAGGGCTGCCACGTAGAAAGTTAGTGTCACCGGGGAAGAAATAAAATACAGTGCAGAGCAATTGCAGCAGCAGCAGAACTTCAGCTGAAAAACTGCTCCCTTTTGCAACCATTGCAGAGGGAGAAACCCACACGTGTTTAAGAAACAACCCTGGAAGTGGGTGCCTTACAATGGAAGGGCAGAAAAGCACTCGTATCAATGCCAGCCTAAGCTCAGAAATGATCCTAAGCAACATAATTGCTTCGTGACTGCAGCAGGAGAATAAGTAGAGGCCAGAGAGAGAGGCACACCAATCTCTCTCCTAAGTGAGAGAAATGAGACCACATAGTTTTGTTCTTCCAAGGACTTCTGTTCTAGCGGCGGCTGGGGTTTTTGTTTCATCTTTAGATGACAACACTTACTCTACTTGTCATTCAATTAGCTACCACGGGAGATACAATAGATAAACCTTTGGGGCAACACAAAGCACATATAATATCTGAACAGCTGAGCAGTCTTTACTTTTGGCAAGCTCACAAGACCTTAACGGATGCTATTTGCTGAGAAGAAGCACCAAGACCTTAGGTTGTGCCAGTATTGATGGTACTTCATTTCTTCTTAAAGACAAGTCAAGGTTTGTACAATAATCCACCCAGCTACATATAAATTATATATCAAAGGTACACAGACCTAAATTGGTAGTGTCAGGCTGACAGGCACATTGGCAGGTTTCCCAGGACATGCATCACTGTTTAAATCTTCAGCATAAAATATATATACATATTTCACAGGAAAAGGCGGCATTTATTTTTTTCTTAAGTATTAATAAATTAGTCATCAAACTAGTCTAGCCTGGAGCTAGATTTGTATTTTGTTTGCCCTTAGTAATACCTGATATTTGACTGTTTGAAGAATCCCACTGACACAAGTTAGCTGAGGGGCCAACAGAAGTATTAATCACGATGAACAAGTATATTGGAAAGTAACTCTGAAATTGTAACAGCATCCGTGATTTACACTACGCAATAGAGAGAACAGACCTCGCGTAAGGCTTCTCCTTATGCAGAGCAGATCCAGTGGCATCTCCATATAAACCTTCCTAGGCAGGGGGTTTGCTGGCTGCTGGCTCCCCTCTCCGTTCCTCCCCCGTCCCACCCTGGCTCCCCGGGGCACCGTGAGCTGCGCAGCCCCTGCGCCGCAGGACTCGTGCCCCCACGTCACATTAAATGCAACGAAGGTCAAAGTCTGCAGCTCTTGCAGCCCGGGGATCACTGGGGCGCAGAGTGTTTTCCTCGGGGCAGGATTCAGCCATCCTTCCCCAGAAAGCAGGCAGATAACATAAATACAGCACATTTCCAGTGTGATCCGGGGTTTCTCTGCAAACCCTGCTCCCTCCCCAGAGCCGGTGTGGGCAGTTCAAGCTTTCTTCCTGACCCACTGAGACAACTCTAAACGTGTTCATAAACATTTTGTTTCAGGAGTTAAATATTAGTGTGAGATTTAGTAGGAAGTCTTTCACGAGCATTCTGAGAAGCCAAAAAACTTCTGCTCCTTCATTCTTTGGTGCTGTGCTTACAGTGATCTGGTCTCAGGGAGACTCCTGTTTCCCCCCAACTCGCATACAGTTGTTATATTTTCCCATCTCCTGAGTGATACGAAAGATCTATCATTGCTTCTAGTAACTGGTTTGAACAGTTATTAGAACAATATTTAAGCAGCCGCTCCTTAGATTGCTCTCGGCTCGCGCTGGAGAAGCTGCGCCCTTCTGCCAGGAAATTCAGGCAGAACCAAATATCTCCTTCAAAACTGCACTGCATCTCTCCTGTCGTCCCATACACTTCCCCCATCGGTTCAGGTCAGTGTTGTTTAAGGTAGCCAGTGGGTGTGGACCGGGACTCAGACCCAAATTCATTCCCAAATCACCTTTCTCCCTACTGAGTCCCGCTAGGCAAATTCTGTCGATAGAGAGTACGCAGCAATGAAGTAAACGCGTTTTCCACCTTTGTAAAGCCCACAAAATCCTAAGAATTACAGAAGTGCCGTACAACATGCAGCCTTTTTTCTTTTTCTAACCAGCCACACAATGTTATTTTCTTCATTACCGTTAGTTAATCTGTGCAAATGCATGGCCTCACCTGGGGCAGTGAGTTCCCATGAGTTTGGCTTTTTGTTTGGTTCTGTCAGGGGCCATTTCTCTCTTAAGCAGGAGGGAAAATTGCGTTGCTGCTTGTAACAAGTATTTGGGCCAAATCCTGACTTCAGTCACAGTGATGCAAAAAATGGAGCAATCCTGCCAAACTCTGTGGCATTTATACAGGAGCAGGTGAGATCAGAGGCTGATGCTCAAGGCTTGAAGAAAGCTGTTCTCCCTGAACAGCCTACAAAAGCCTAGTTTAGATGGCGAAGGCTGCAGCAAACCCCTTGCCCTGAAAAGAAGAGAGTGGGAAGAGGAGAGGGGTAGCTGAGCAGATGTGCAGGAAGGTGGGTCCCTGTGGGGGCTTTCAGGATTCATTCCAATTCCTTTCCTTTTCTGGTGCAGATCACGGGAAGCTTTGTAGATCTTTATCGGGGCTTTTAAGTCTTTCAGGGGAAAGCATGTCTTCAAAAGAAAACCGGGACTTGCAAACAATAGCAATGCCCTCCACTGGCGGAATTTAATTTAAACTCTTTGCTGCAGGCCTACTTTCAGTGGTTAGTACAAAGCTAAAGGCATGTGCTCCTTTCAATACCACAGGATTTGCAACACATTTTTCTAGCGTATATCATGGTTTCTCTTATTTCTACAGCATTTGGAATATAAAATCTATTTTATTATTTTTAGCTTCTGAACCTAATATTGTTCTTTGTGAAAGAGGCAGGATACTACGGACACTGTTTTCTCAAGAGAAACCTATTTCATATCCCTGCAGGGAGGAATGTTATCTATCGAGGATGTTTTAGAGCTCCAGAAAATTTAACAGACACCTTTCCAGCCTCTTTGATACAGCCCAATTTGACGGTGGAGATGTGCTCTGAATTTTGCTCCAAGAAAGTAAGAACAGTTCTCATTTCACATCCTTTCTTCTTTTTTGTTATTTTAAATTTTAATCTACTAAGGGAATAGCAGAGATTAGTGCCTTAGAGCTTTGAATTTGTAAATGAGTTTCTAAAGGGCAAAACTCATCAGAGTAAATACCCAGTGATGCATCTGGTCCATCCGCTCTCTCGAGTGGGGAAGGCGGGAGGGAAAGCCATCAGAGTGATGCCACTAAATACGATGCACAGAAAAGCCGTCCTAAGTGACGAGTATCGACCATGAGGAAATCGATACCATTTCTGCGTCACATTCAAACCAAGCCCAGAGCCAGATCTGACCCCGGGGGAGGTCTCGGTGGACACAGCTCATGGGGAGACACGCTGCCAGAGGGTGGATGTGGGCTGGCAGCACCCGAAATGTGGCTCCAGTGCCCTCCGGGGAGCTGGTCCCCACTCAGATCTCGGGGAGCCACGCGTGGGCAGGGCAGGGAGAAGCGATCCCCAGCGCCCTCCACTTTGCGCAGCCCCGGGTGCTGCCCTCCAAGGCGGTCCTGTTGGTCGCGGGCTCCTTGGCAGTGCGGCAGCAGGCATTCCCATAGCGAACGAGAGGATGTAATGCTGAGGTAGCTACACACAATTTTTACACCAGTGTGTAACTGTGTTGGCTAGGAATGTGATACAATATTAAAAAAAAAGCTGCCAGAGAAAAATTTTAGCAGATAAGCACACTGAAAGCAGCTGGACTTTCCTGGTACTTGTATACAAATATGTCTCTTTCCACACCAGAAGAATTTATGCCACTTTCACTATAACCTATGTAATTTGAATCTAATTTATTTTAATTTAAAATGGAATCGTTGCAGTACTTCATGCCAATATATCAAGACTACAAGAAAGCAATGAATAAAGTCAGTTGTGTGCTTATTGGCTTTTGGAGAGAAGGTGAGAAGGGACACGCTAACATCTGCTGTCCTGGTGCACACTCTTGGCCTGAAGCACCGCCTTCGCTCATCCTCCACACTTATCACAGAGTAAGACCATGGATTTAAGAACTGAAGGAGTTTGATGGACTTGGGTGTCCTCACAGGAGGGAACATTTGGCCCAGGGCACCCTCTGCTTTAGCGGCTGTTGCTGCGATTGGTTCCCTCCTTTCCTCCCCACTCCGATGGGGCTTATTTTTTTGGACAGAGGAGGGTTCACTGTGTGGTCAGATTTAGCCTGCAGCCACATTCAGCCTCATGCACTAAACTGAACGTTCAATTACTTTGTTTTCTAGCATCACAAAATTGATTAAAACTATTAAGGCATGAACAACAAATCTTCTTAATTACTAGGCAGAGTGGGAAAGCTTTTCCCAGTCAACATATCCTCTATACCAGCTCATCAGTGTTTTAAGAATGCATCGTGGAATTAACTTCGTGCAGCGAATTGCAGTGAATCACCCACATACCCTGTATATACTACCTTACAAACATGCATACAAACACGCGCTCACATCCTCTATGCATATAAATGTTCAGTAAAGCAGGACTTCATGAGCAATTCTTTCCAAGCTCTGCCATTAATCTATTGTTTAATGGTGGAAAGAAAAATCTTGATCTTTCTGTGTCAGTTTACCCACATGTAGCGTCATTGTATTAATATTTACTGATGAAGTGCAATTAAATATTGCTTCTCTGTCTGGGAGAACGGTATGAAATATCCGGAGAAGTTGTTTTCAGAGGTGCTCGAACATGAGGTCAATGTTTTTAAGCGCAGTCATGCCATTCTGGTTTTGGGAGATGACTTTTCTAAATAAGTGCATTTTCAGAAGTGTAGTTCTTTCAAGGTTTTCTGGCCATGCAGCCAAAAAGTGGAAGCATCTGAAATTACTGGTGACCGAGAAGGATAGGAAAAAGACCACAACCAAAATGTACCACGTTAGTGTGACATTTGAACAGGACTAGGACAGAGGAGAGCAGCGGGATGGAGGAAACTGTCCGTCTCTGCAGAACAGCTAGTGCCTTTCCAGTCAGAGTCAATGCATATTTGCTTGATGAAGCTTGTGTGAGAAAGCCATCAGCAAACCAGATATTCTAAAGGATTATCTAAACAGACTCTTTCTGCACAGAGGGCATGGAGAGGGCTGCAGAAAGGGTACCATTAAGAGGAAAAGGTACTGAAGGAAGGCGAAGAAAAGGTTTGGTACCTCTCTCATTTATTCCTTCCCTAAAATGGTTCAGGTAACAACTTGCTTATCCTTTCCCCGCTGCTTCAGCCCTGCTAGGCACCATGATACCCTTTGGAAAGCGACTGTTAGAGAACATTTGCCTACAAAGAGACTGGCAAGGTCTCCCTCCACTTAAGCAGCAGCAATTGCATATCCATAAGTCCAGTTGTTACACACCGATTTGCGCTTTAACTCTAGATACCAAACCAAGTCCTATTATGACACTACAAACATTTGTCCCAACTTTGGTTCCTTTCCTTTCAAAATAGGATAGACAACTTCCTAGCCGATAGCAACATACTTAGCCCTCCTGAAATCAGGAAGGCACTGGCATTTTAGTCCAGCCTGTTATGCTGAAAGGAATTATCCCACCAATTTCTATTTATCCTGAAAAAACTTTTAAAAGGAACTAGTTGGATGCTTGAAGTTAAACACAAGTCTTTTGCTCTTTGGGACTTAGAAGAAAGCAAGTTGAGGCATACCATAGTTATTTGTTAGTCTTGCAAATTGCTTTGTGCAGCTGAAATGATAGCTCCAGCCCTTGGAAGCATTTGAGATATGAATTTGAGGTAACAACTCCAGATGAAACCTGCTAAATACCCTTAATTATCAATTTCTTTCTTAATTAACAGAGTGATGGCATGGCTTAATAGCAACCCATTATCACCCCACAACACAGATCCATGAATATGTTTCTGTGCTAGGTCCCTTGGCTAGAAGCCATAATTTTCATATCTGCTCTTGTATAAGCCAACCTGCATACTAAATGAGCCGTCTCCATTTGAATTTATATTTTTAAATAAACAGTCCTTTTACCCCTCAGCTGCTGTATGCAGTTATATATGATAACATGAATAAAATCTGGAAGAACACGAAGTATTGAGGAGAGAACCCCAGCATCTCAACGCATCCAAAAGCCATGCCAGCAAGTTTGCATACTTGAACACTACTTAGCTCTAAGGTGCTTTTACTTTTCTTTATACAGCAATATACAGAATACAGCAATCTTCTAATTTCAAAAATCCTGCTATTTTGGATTCCAGATGTAGCTACATGCCATTATTTATCCATAAACAAAAGACTCCTGGGATTTTGATCCAAATCCCATTGTAGAATTCATACAGAGTGTTTCCGTACCTTCATTTAGATTTTTTTTTTTAAAACACAATAAACCAAAGATAAGTAGGCCAGAACCTCAATTGGCACAGATAACCACAGCCTCGCTGACTTTATTGCAGCAGTGAGAGAGAAATATTTCAAATCAGGGTCACGCTGGGTATAACAGTGCGCTGAGGAATTGTCTCCTGGCCTCAACAGATCACAGCGTAAAACGAGGGCGTGCTTGGCTTTATAATATTTATTCTTTGCTCTTAGAATATCCAGTTCAATGAAAACTTGAAGAATGACTTCTAGCTTTGCTGCAAAACGAACATGCCCATTTTTAAATAAACCAAACCCATCATTTTTACTTAGGAGGCAAATTTCCTTCCATGATTAACCCCCCATCTCTTATTCTTTTCAGTAGATTGAGAGAAAAATTTTAACTGCGTCAGATAGGACAGTTAGTACAGGAAGTTGGGAAAGAAAGGAATTTAGCAGAGTAATCAGACTAGAACCAGATAAGTGTATTTTTAATCTACTCATAATTCTTAATCTGGACACAATCTAATAAAAAATAGTCAGTGATTGAATCGTCACATCACCTGTGTTGCTATTGGAGAATGATTGCTTTCCTTACAGCACTTAAACTACCTGTCGAGGCTTCGTCTAACAAATTCTTATGTAAATATTCCATTGACATCAGCTCCCACTGAATTGCAGCTTGAGGATGGACCCCTGAGCCTGGCAATGCATACTCTAAAGCTCAATGCAGAAAAATGCTTATTCATAGACCTGCAGATTTCTCTGGCGATACGCTTGCGTTTAACCAAAGCGAAGCATCACAGATTTGTGTGCGCTGAGCTTGAGGACTGGTCCTGCCCAAGTTACATGGTTGCTTAAAGCCGTAACCACAGCTTGGGGCTTACACAAATACACAGGTGAGCAAAACGGATGGCTTGTAGTTTTGATTAAATACTGATGGAAAGTCAAGATTGAATACGTTACTTTGCAATCACTTCGTGCACTCCATCGGGTAGATGAAGGGTCTGAATAATCAGCCAGCTGATTACAGCGCTTTGCACCGACGCTGTGGATCCCGGTGCGATTCCCAGCACTACTGTCGTGCTTCTTTCAGCACGCGTGCTGCCATCACCGAAACTTTGAACCTTTCACTTGTGAAGCCCGCTCCCCGTTTCTCCCCTTCCTCCAACCACTTGCTGCCCGAGCAGCAGGAAGGCTGCCCGGGCACGGGGCAGCCCGACAGCCGGGGAAGGGCCCGGGCACCGCGCACCCCCGGTACCCTGCACCGTGTGCAGGGTGGCTGCAGAACAGCACCGTGTTGACCGGTGCCTCTGCAGACACAGAAGTATGGAGAAGCGTTTGCTTAGGTCTCTTCACAAAACCTCCAGCCTTCCAGAAAAGTCAACCGCTTGCGGGTACCACTTGGCACGAAGTACAAGGTACATTTTTATTCTAGGCTGTGTTTCATGGCCAGGACACTTACTAATTTCTCAAACTGAGAAACACTGCCTCATTGTAAAGGAAAAATTTCTGTTTGCAGGCTGAAACAGAACTATTTTGCCCTTGGATCAAAACTGTAAATAGTTTTTGACAATGTCATATCTCATTCGCTAAGCAAATGTTGGCTGTTTGGGCACAGATGGCACATGTGTTGTATTTGACTCCTTATCAGAGGATGAACATGTGGGGAAGAGTGAGAGATAAGCTGCTCAGCAGTCCTGTCAGGCACTCCCAGACTCCAGAAGACTTTTAAAAGGCAAAAATTGTTGATATGGAATAGGTGGAAGTGAATGCTCTGTGCTCAAATAACCCCTGAGCTTCCTTCAGCCATTCTGCGGCGGTGCCGAGCCCATCCCTGCACGCCGATGCACCCCCGCGCCGCTGAGCAAGCCATCGGGGGAAGCCCAAGGAAAAACAACCCCAGTCCTCCTGGTAAAGGGAAGAAAGACTGAATTTTAGGGCCAGTTTCAGCAAAGTAGTAAGTGTGCTTTTCCTATTGAGCACATAAGCAACTGCTAATTTCTTCAGCAAATAATTAGCACGTTTCCCTCAAACTTCGCTTAATTCTTATCCATATCAGCCCAGCCTCACTGCTCTGCCTCCACACAGCAACGCTGCTTTGCAGCCTGTTGCCTATTTTGGGTAAGACTGGTACACAAAAACCTGAATTACTTTTCATCAAATCCATTGGAAAGAAATCTCTTACAGCCAGAAGTTTTCCTTGAGAATTGTTTCCTTGCAGTGAACACTCCCTATAATTTTCTTGTATTTGCACATTTTACACTCTGCCGAGATACCTGTCATTTGCAGCGGTCAGTCTGGATTCCACATGAGGTTTCCCTATCTAGAAGCAAGGTAGCATAAAGCAAGAAGCGTCCGTGGCTGAAGACAGCCCCGGCGCCAGCGGAGCTCACCCTGCGTGCTCACCCTTAGCTCGCTCCAGCCCCAGGCACGGCTACGGCTGCGCTCAGGCACCGCAGGTCTCCCTCTGCCCTTTCTGGTGCAGCCCTGTGTTCATCGTCAGCGCAGCCCCTCTGAATAAATGTACCAAAAATTACTTGGTATCGTATTTCTAAAGAGTTTTTCCAAAAATATACACAGCAGCTCTCAAACTCTGTATCAGCCCCTCTATGCCCCGTAATTTTTTGCAAACTGTGAAGAAGTCAGACTAAGATGCATACTTTTATGGCTTGATTTTTTTTTTCCTATTTTTAAACATGATTGCAGCAGTTAGTGGGTCTAAATTTCCTTCTTCGCTTAAATTCTTTAAGGGCAAGTTTCCTTCACGCACACTCCGGTAAAAGACAAACCTCCTAACAGCTGACTCAGTTTGGGGGAATATAAATGGAAGTTTAAAAGATGACCCAATTCAAAATGCTCATTTTGAGGGTAAATAAGAACAACTTTTCCCACAGTGATGTTTTGCAGGTGGAATTACGTACTAGGTACTGCAGGAATATTATAAAATTATTTTTATGAATAATGAAAAAAGACAGAATATTGTGAATTTTTAAGCTTTACGTGGCTTGCGTCTGAAAAACAATTTTTAAGAAATTGCCATATGAAAGACAGTAGTAGTATAAGAAGCATGAGCTTTACAATGATATATCAAACACTGCTTTGATCGTGACAGTGGCCTTGCGAAGATTTATTTTTCTTTGCATAGCAGCAGCATTCCCCACGGGTGTTGATGCCGCGGCAGTTACGCACTGATCTATTTTCTCTCTTTCGTAGGAGTTTCCCTTGGCAGTCATCCGAGGGCGGGAGTGCTACTGCGGCTACCCCACCGGGCGTTTCTCGCTGCACGACGGCGCGGACGGGCTGCTCTGCAGCGGGATGCACAACGCCAGCAGCGCCGCCGAGGGAAAATACTGCCTGGTCTATCAGACACCAGTGCAAGGTAGGAGCTCCAGCCTTGTTGGGCCAGACCCGCCACTGCTGGAAATAGCCCCTGCGCCCCTCCTACAGTGCGTAAGAGTGATGTAGTTTACAGCAGGCTTAGCCACAACGGTTGGTATCACAATGCAGGCAGGAATTTCGGAAACGGTCCTTATCTAAATCCCCCCCTTGCAATCACACTGGTAAATACGCATCTTTCCATTCCCTCATTAAGCAGCACAGCCTCTCCCTGCCCTGGAAAAATATAATTCTTTTGCAGATGGAGAGAACAAGGCAGAGCCTGGGGAAGGCAGACCCCGAGCCATGCAGCACCCCAGACAGCTGGGGACAAGGACCCCGTACTCTGCTTCCAGTCCTGCTCATTAAATGCACACCCAGCCCTCATGTTACACAGCCACCGAGGCAGCTCTGCAGATTCTAATTTTGCTCTCCCCATCTTCCTCTAAAATATTAATCTGCATACACGTTTCAAAGCTGGAAAATAAAGCAGAGTAAGGCTCCAATCCAGTGAACCATTTAGGTGGCACCAGCAACTTTATCCATGCAATGACTTGCACTGAGTTCAGTGAAACTTCTCACAAACTTAAAATTAAGCAAATTAAGTACATTCCTGGATTGGTGCTGGGCTTTTTTTAACCCGACACCGTTTTTTTTTCCTCCATCTCCCAGTTCAGAGGTAAACCGCAGACACCAGCACATGAAAAGATCATGCAAGAAGAGCGCTTGCTTTCATGAAATTGCTAGTACTTCCCACATCTGTGTAGATCAGTAGTAGCAGCCTCCTCTGGACTGCGCTGGCACTTGTAGCCATGGCTTCATTGAGAGGCTGCTTTGAAGAATGAAGAGAGTAATTTCTAATTTATTTCCTGGCTTCTTGTTGAATCATCACAGAGGGTCAAGATTGGTTATTGGCACGCTAAGAAATAAAGTTAGGATTTACGAAAGCATGTATAGAAACAAGGTGTCTAGCCCCAGTGGGAGATTAACGCAATGTGGGCTTGTGGCTACCTTGGGCCCTTGGGAGAGGAATGACAGCCTGGAGGTTCAACTGAACGCCAGCTCCTTTCAGTAGGGGGGGTTTCTCCTGCATTATAAAACTCACAATTTCCAGATGTAATGGCACATTTCGGGTTTCATTGAAGAGCCAACCTGCCAGGGAAATAGCCGTTAGCAAACAGGCATCAAGGGGCTATTATCACATCTTGCTGGCAAGTACAATGGCTTGCCGCAGCTCTATCAAAAAAGCATCGTCTAACACAAAACCAGCAAAAAACCTCTTCTGAGGATAATCTCTTTGGCCTCTTATGGCTGAACTAATTTTGGGAAGTAGCTGACTCACAACTGGACTCAAATTGATATCCTATATGCGTAAGAGAGAGAAGAAAGAAGTAATAAACCCTGTAATCAAGAGCTGTCAGTGGAATTATTAAAAAGCCACAATGCTAATAATGAAATATCTTCTGTATGCACAGACACCCGCTGCACAGACAGGAAATTCTTAACCACCAAATCCAAAGTGTTCGTTGCTCTGTCGAGCTTTCCTGGGGCTGGGAATACGTGGGCTCGCCATTTGATAGAGCATGCCACGGGCTACTACACGGGAAGCTATTACTTCGACGGAGCCCTCTACAACAAAGGTACCGCATCCGGAGGGACGGGACACACAAAGCCCTTCCGAGGCATGAAGCTTTACTTACTCGCTCTGGCATCCTTCTGCTTTGAGCCAGCAAAGGCTGGCGCTGTCAGCATGTTTGGTAAAATTTAAATACATGCCTGGAACGAGCGGTCTCACGTGGTGCAGACAGCAGCAGGGACTGCTCCAGCAGCGTGCTGAGCCTGACAGGCAGCTACTTTCACAAACAGCCAGGCTCTCGATTTGCAAAATTTGCATGTCGCCGGCGTTGGTGCTGCTATGCACATGCACATGTGCAGCTCCCATCTAAAAGACTGGTCCAAAAGACTAGCTGACTGAAAAAAATTGACTAAACCCTGAGGGTAAGACCCTTCAGTAGGGTCACATGAAACACAAGGGTTGAATTTTTAAATGTTACTAATTATTCTGGGAGGACAGTATCCTGAGGGGGCACGATATTCGGCAAGTGCCAAGCACTGGCCCTGTGAAAAACACCCCTTTTGCAGCGAGGTGCCGGTGGGGTCCTCCCCAGCAGAGCAAAGCCTGGCTCCCAGCGCACGCCCCGCTCAGCGGCTGGGGCTCCCGCCAGGGACAGGGTCCTCCTTACAGCAGGCGTGGAGAAGCACACAAGAAGATGGTTCCCAACCAAATAAAGCCAATAAGCCTTGCAGGTCAGTGACAGGCCAGGAATAACATTCAGCCCCAGGTCCCGGGTGATGAGTTTAATTGACTGGTACTTTCACAACAGTTTTGCACTACTGTAGGGAATGATTTAGAGCATGAAAAGGCACAGACACATAACCAAGTGAAAAAGCCAACAATCCTGTCTTGTAAAACAGGTTTTAAAGGAGAAAAAGACCACTGGAGAAGTAGAAGGACTATCTGTGTGAAAACACATGAAAGCGGCAAGACAGAGATTGAAATGTTCGACTCGGCGATCCTGTTGATAAGGAACCCGTACAAGTCGCTGATGGCGGAGTTCAACAGGAAATACGCCGGGCACCTGGGGTACGCCACCGACCGCAACTGGAAGAGCAAAGGTAACGCTCGGCCCTGGCACGGGCTGGGGGCCTGCTGCCACTTCGCACACAGTTTGAAACTTATCTTCTTGGCATGCTGGGGAGGGGGTAACGCACTGGGACCTGAGTGAGCACTGCAAACAAATTCCGTGGGACCTGAGTCCCACCGCAGCCGAGATCAGTCCCAAAAAGCACTCAGACCTGCACTTTGGGAGTCGTTGTGGTCTTGCGGTACATCCGCCGCCATGGAGAGGAGGGCAGCGCAGCACCAGTGCTGTGGTCACAGGCATGCAGCAACGTTGCTGCCATCACACTGTTTGGCAGAGAAAACACGTCCAGGTACAACACCCCTGTGTACAGCCCATTTGCCAAGCTATGTGAGGTGAAGAAAATTTGCCCCTGCAGCATGTAATAACCGTGAGAAATCTAATTTAAGATTTGGAGGATTCAATGGAGCATGACATTTCCTGAAGGAAATTTTACAGCGCTGCACAGGTGCTACTGCACTGCAGATAAATAAGGATAATAGCAATAAGGGGACTTGAGATGCAGTGTTCCTTGAACACATGAGAAGACTTCAGAATATGCCTGCCACGCTTCATGCATTTGACTGGCAAGCTGGATGGTATGACCATAATTTCCCCGCTGAATACAGTGCTGCATTCAGACTCTGCAGCAGAGAAGAGATTCGGCTTGCATTTCTCCTCCTGCATGTTTCAGGCATTGCAGCTGCAGCTTGGCAAACCACGCAGCACAGGGCTGGGGGAAGCGTCCTCTGTCACAGTGTATTTCTTTCCCAAGTTCAGGTATTACCTTTCATCAGTCACAACTCAAGACCTAGTCATCAAAAACCAGACAAAATAACCCTTAGAAAAGAGAAAAAGTCTGGAGGGAATGGCTTTCCTGTACTGCAAACGACAAATCGTTACATTTCAGCCACAAACGCTCTTTACCCAGCCCAAAAGCTTTAGCTAGGACTATCCTGACCCTCAGAAAATTAAGTTATCACAGACAGCAAATAGAGATTGAGATGTCATTAATGGCCAAGGCAAAGGTGGGAAAATAATTCAGCAAGTTTTGTCCCAGTGATCGTGGCAGCTGACCCTAAATCCCTCCCATGTGCCAGAACAGAAGAATCTTCCCTATTAATCCTGTTTCCTTACCCAGTCTCCCCAGAAGCAGGCTGGTAAGCACGCAGAAAGATATGTTATTCAACAGATTTGGAAGTCAGGAACATCTTGGGCCCCAGCCAAAATCAGTGTCTTGATGCTGCATTTACATAATAAAAACGTTACTGTATTATTATATATTGTTTGTTTACATATATATTAAAAAATAAGCCTGTCTCTTTCTCAGCCTACATTTGAAATGGAGGTAAAAGGGTAGGAAAACCACAGAAGTAAAAGAAATTGCTTGAAGTTGCAGGGCAAAGCCTTGCTTAAGCCACCATCCGAGCGGGACCCGCTGCTTTCCCTGCTCATACCCCTTCACCGGCTTTCGGTCGAACTCCTCCCCGGGATGTTCCGTCCTCCCTCAGCCCCTGCACGGAGCCACCTGCCCGGTGCGCACACCGCTGGCGTGCGGAGAGCTCAACCCCTACAAATAAGGCAGAGTAAAGATGCAAAGATGCCACTGCCGTGCCCTGTCCCCCGCCCCGTGGCCTCCCAGGCAGCTCGGTGATGCTCCCAGCCCTGTTAGGGGCCATGAAGCCTGCGCAGCCCAGGCGATGGGCAGCAGAAGGGTTAAGCATCATCTGTCTCCACGGCAGAAGCTGCAAAGCCGAGCTGCCGTACCCCAGCAGCCAGCCGCGCTTCTCCAGCGTGCACCCATCCAGCCACATCAGACCATGCCCAGCAACTCCACTCTTGTTGCACAAGATAACGTTTGGGAAACTGTTGAAAGGCAGCATGGCTAACGTTGTCTCGTTTTCCCGGTCCTCTAGAGTGGCCCGATTTCGTGAACAGCTATGCGTCCTGGTGGGCCTCTCACGTCCTGGACTGGCTCAAGTACGGGAAGCGCCTGCTCGTCGTCCACTACGAGGACCTGAAGCAGAGCCTCATCCCCAAGCTGAGGGAAATGGTGGAGTTTCTGAATGTGACAGTGACAGAGGACCGGCTGCTCTGCGTCGAGAACAACAGGGATGGGAATTTCAAGCGGTCCGGTGCTAAGCAAAAGGATTTTGAGCCATTCACCCAGGAAATGAAAGATCTTATCAACAGATACATCCTGACAGTGGATGAAGCCCTGAGAGGAAGAAACTTCACAGGGCTGCCCAGAGAGTATGTGCCAAGATGATAGCCTGGTAGCACTCTGCTGCGTTTAAAAATAAAATAATTTTTTCTAAAAAAAAAAAAAAAGAAAAAAAGACCAGAGCTTTATAGCAGTTAAAGCAAAGATACTTGTGGAGTCTGCTGAGCAGTGCAAATCCTCTCCACTCTTGGGTGTTCTTCAGGGCACTAAGTGCTCCAGAAGGCAAGCAATGAAGGATGGAAATTGGGTTATAAACCAAGGCAAAAAGCTATTAGTGTCTACCTGCGTGTGCCCCTCCCTGCACAAGCGGCTCAGAACTTCACAGCAGAGCACCCCTGCTTCTGCGGCGGGCACCCTGCCTTCTCACCCCCACTGCCATCACAGAGCTGCCAGGGCTGCTCGGGTTTTCACAGCAACTGCGTTGGAAACGGACACACGTAAAGGGGGGGGGGGAATTCTTAACACTGGCAACAATTTTCATCTGAGCATTTAAGAAAATCAGTTGCTTTCTTCTTTGTATAGCCCAGTAGCTTCCTTCTCCCAGGTTTGCTGGTCAGGTCGCCTGCCAGAGCAGTGTCAGAGGTACAGGGGGAGAAAAGCACTGGCGGGCGAAGGTGACCCACATGCTGGGCAGAGAGGTCCTTCAGGACCGACCCCAGGCTTCCCTGCAGGAACGGTGTGGCCCGGGGCCACGTGAGCCCTGCAGGGAGGTGGGTAGCCACAGCATCCCCCCATGGTGAGGTGAACGGCTGGGGACCTGTAGGAGAAAGGTGGAAATCCCTGGGCATCACCAGTTCCAAACAGACCCAAGACCCGGCCCCAGGGCCACGGAGGAGGCCCCAGAGGGGTGGGAAGAGGAGGGGCTGCTGCCTGCGCCAGGGGCTCGGCACAGGGTTCTGCGCCTCCATCCCTGTGCCCAGAGAGTCGCGGCGGGTCCGCTGAGACATTGGGACCAAACGTCACCGCACTCAGTGCACTTGGTGCTAGAAGTGGCTGCAGCCAGGCAGCACTGATGTAAGCCTGGACCAGCCGGGGAGCAGGGGCAAAGGGGATGAGCCCCAGCCCTGCTGGCCCCAGCACAGGCAGGATCCAACCTCCCCTCTCGTCCCCAGAGGAAGACCAAGGCAGTCCAACCTGAAAAACGTTAAGCTACTTATTGCTGCTCTCTGGAGCCAGCCCCAGCAGAGATGCGTGGTTTATTTCTAACTCACTGCAGTTCCCTGCGGTTTGTTTCATCCCGCTCTGGACCGCGCGTGCTGTGCGGAGGGAGCGCGGTGCGGCGGTGGCCGGCCTCACGGTCCTGCCTGCGGGCGGGAGCCGCCGGAGCAGATCAGAGATGGTTAAAACACACAGCCCAAGGGGCTGCCCTGCTGCGAGACGCTTTTGTTCACGTGAAATAAAGGACTCCTTAAAAACTTGAGTGAAAATACTAGTTTTAATAAAATGAGAAGTTTATATAAAGGGAGCTGGACTTCCTCTGCGTGTGTATCATTGGTGCTTTAAAGAAAATACAGGACGCGGAGCACACTTTGGCCTGAGCCTCTCCCTGTCTGCGCTCTGCATGCAGCTCATCTTTGCGCTCCGGACCACCCGGCTGGCGCAGGCCTCGCTGCGGGGCTCTCGTGCCCCCACCTCCAATCCCCAGTTCCTCCCCCGGCAGCAAAGGCCCAAGGGGCCGCAGGGAAGTGGTGCGGGATTGCGGTCGACTGGTTCGACTGAGCTGGTTCACAAGGCAACCTGAAATCCCCTTTTGTTTATTCAAGCGGCACAGCTTGAAGAAAAGCACAGAATCATAGAATCCTAGGTTGGAAGGGACCTCAAGGATCATCTGGTCCAACCTTTCTAGGCAAGAAAAGCAACTAAGATAGGATGCTGCAATTCCACATAAAGGCACACCATGGACAGTATATGAACACGCAGGTACAGAAACATATGCACGAAGTGGGTAAATCAGGGTGCTACAAAACAGGACTATCATCATCTTTACTGAGACTTAGTAAAGAGCAGATTCTTTTTGAAAGTGGGCATTAAAACACTTTGAAGGTCCATTTGGGCACCAGTTGCTGTTGAGGGATGTGGTCACATCCCCTGGAATTGGAGCCCAGCCTATGCAAGGTGCACAAATACTTCACAGAAAGAAGTTCTGAATCACATGCATGAGACCACAGAGCAGAATTTGGGCCCACCACAAAACACTGAGATTACGAGAATGACATTTTATTATATTGCCTTTCTAGCCTGGTATAGCTTTATAGGATCATTTAAAAAATATTTTGATCATTTCAAGCCTTTAAATGGTGAGAGTAAGGACAGTTTGTGAACTCTCAAGAAGGCTATTTAATTATGTGCATGTCCTGTAATGAAGACTCTAGGTGGCTAAAATTAGAACTGGCAAAAAGTATGAATATTCATTAGCTCTGTGCATGCCAAAAATCAGCTCATTTAAAAAAAGAAATTGTAGCTAACCAATTCTTAATACATGGGGTATAGGGACAGCCTCTTTATTTATATATATGTATTTTATATAAATATATATACACACACAGGTTATATACATTATACAGATACACGTATACACACACATACGTACATACCAGCTTGCTATATGTTCCGCCAGGGTTCATTTAAGACCATGGGAACAGACAAGGACTTCTTGGGCCATTGCACACAATCCCTGCTACTGCCTGCAGCCCCGCATGCAAGTTATTCACACAAAGACCAATATCTTTGCGTGACTTCTATCTTAAAAACAGCTGCAGTAGTTTTACCCCTTACTCTCCTAGGAAGAAGGTTGCAGAATCTTTTTCCTCTAGCGGTTAGGAGCCATCTCCAACTGACAGCCTGAACATGTAGCTCACGCTTCCCTCCCTTTTTTTTTTTTTTGCCAGCATTGTCTTTTAGCTTAAGCAGCCGATTTTATTTGCCTCCAGATGTGCTCACAGACATTGATCATATCCTCTCTCAAGCTCTATCTTGCAAGGGCAAATAATCTGTGTTGCTTTAGCCTTGTATGCTAAGTCAGCAATGCGGTGGCATTTGGAAAGGCAGAGCTCTCTGCCACAGCTGCCCTAAGCACTGCAGCAGGTTGGCACAGCAGACACTGATGCCGGCATGCTGCACTGCATGAATTTTGCACAGACATTGTACCCATTCATGGCATATGAAAATATGCATTTCTTACAACAGCAGTGTGCAAATTTCCCTTCTGTTGCCGCTGGGAGCATGCGCTCTGGTCGGACGCACAAAAGAAGGAAAGGGAACCACCATGTGCGATAGGGCTGCCCAGGTCAGAGAGGAAATTTTTGTCTGCTTTCATAGAATCATAGAATTGTTAAGGTTGGAAAAGACTCTTAAGATCATCAGGTCCAACCGTTAACCTACCACTGCCAAGGCCACCACTAAACCATGTCCTCAAGCACTGCATCTACCCGTCTCCAGGGATGGGGACTCAACGACTTCCCTGGGCAGCCTGTGCCAGTGCCTTTCCTCTCCTGGAAGGCCACCCCCCTCTGACCACAGAGGGCTTCTGGCAGATTAAGACCCACAGAACTTGACTCAAGTAGCTATATTTGTCCCATTTTCCCCAGAACTTGGTTTAGAGATTGCTCATCCCTCCCACTCTCCATCGGGTTATCACTAAATAGAGACTATCCCAAAGCAACATAGCATTTTAGAGCCTCATACATTGCAACCTGCCCAGGTAAAGCTCTCCATGTATCTGGGCAGGTGAAGCAACGGTCAGAGTCCAAAACCTGCCACCAGGATCAAGACAGCAGGCTCTGAAGCAGCAGATTGTTGTATCCAGTACAGATTTTGGACCAAATTTTACTGGGACTCCTCTGCTTCATGCCAGGTCAGGGAGTGACACTAGCAATAAATCCACTAAAATCAGCCAAATTAAGTTGCATTTGGGACTGTCATGCAGTAGAAGCCTCTTGGTGAATGTTAGGTTTTATTGAACTATTTCTCCCCTGCATCCATTTTAATGAAACAGGGGCAGATGAAGGAAAACTACTAAAAAAAGCCCCAAGCAATTTTCCTGCAAGGCAGGTTGTCCTACACTCAACAAGCTCTATGTTTATCACACCGAACTTTAATTAACCAGGATGTTTTAGTCAAAAAAAAAAAAGCTATCATGCCATTAAAAGCCATGTTGATGTTCACTCCATGTACATTTTCCTTCTTATTTTGTATTCAATAGTAGCATATTAGAAATAGAAACATGCATGCAATTCCCTCAAGCTTTCAGTTTTCTTCAGGAAGTTAAGGCTATGATGAGTCATAAGCAGGCAACTAGAACAAAACAGAGATGCCGCACTTGAAAAAGGAGAAGAGTTTAACACTTGAATTTTTGAACGTGAACAACTGTCACAATAAACAAGTTGGAATCAAGATTCTCCATTAAATTGCAGCTACATCTTGTCCTGCTGCACATCTGGATTCAGGTTACCCTGCCCGCTCTCCTGTTGACTCAAGAGCTCAAAGCCAACCTCCAGCCACACCAGCAAGTTCCACCAGCTTTTCTTGTAAAGACAGAAGCTGCCCACACTTTGCATTTCTCCTCTCCTTCCAGAACAGCCACGGCCGGCACCTACAGGATAAAACATTTGCAGACATCCTCCCCACCGCTCTGCAACCTGCATGAGGTCCATCGTGTCAACGAGCAACATTCCCCGGGTGCTCCAATACCGAAAAGCCTGGTCGCTCATGCTAACATCCCCAAAGACAGCAAGCAGTAATGATGCAGGTAGACGCATTCCCTGCAAACCAGGCCAGATATGAAACCACCATATGCACGTAAGCTTACTGCAGAGACACGCTCTGACGGCACAGAATGAAAAACAAGCTTTGCCAGACTTGACTTGAAGACAGGAACAGTGAGCCCCTCTCCCCCTGTCAGAGCTGAGGTCCTGGAAAACTTTTACATGTAGGTGGGAGACAACCTCTCTAGAGAGAGAGACTGGGTCGATATCTCAGAGATCTACTTATTCCTCAAGCGCACTTGCACTCTTCTATAGAGGGGGACGGGGCAAGGGGGGAAAGGGAGGTGGGGAGGTAAACCTTATAGGAACAGAGGACATAATAGGAGAGAAAAATGGGTTTGCTTCCTGGAAACCAACTGCAAAATAAAGCCTTTAAAGCAATACAAAAAAAGCATGAACGTCATCGCCAGCCTTCATATGCAGTTCAGCCATTCTGCACTGCTTTATTAATTTTCCATTAAATTCATTTCTACTAAAACCTATTATTCACTGCTAAGACCAAGCTACAACTCTACTACAGCAACATTAACCTCCATAAAATAATTAAAGGATGGATTATCAGCATGAGACCTTACGTGTCACCTCTCTGGAACCTAATGTGGCTTTCAATGGCCTAGAATATAATGAAATGTTCAAATATAGAAAGTTGAGTTACCGCTTTTCTCAGTTGTGACATTTATTCAGCCAGAAAGACCCAACTTCTCAACTGCATTACTTATAATTTACTTCTGACCCTGGGTAGTTGAGAGTAATCTTTAAGGAAGCTATCCCTTTGAATCTCATTTTTATATTAACATTTAATTACTCTAACAAATTTCCAGATGTACAAATTATAATGGACTGTAAATCAGCTCTTGCCCTTTGAACCACAACGTCTCGTAGGGAGGCATTTTTTAGCCTCCTTCATACTCAGCCCAGCAAACATATCTATCTCTCAGCATTTGTTCTTGTTCCTTATAGCATCTATTTATCTTCAATTCTCGGGTCTGAAGTTTTTCCTGTTGCAGTACTCAGCCTACCACCCGAACACCGTGGTCCAGTTTCAATCTGCAGGCCTCTCAAGTGGCACCATAATGCTGTTTTTCTTACAAATACGGGAACTCACGCGTGTCCAAGAAAATGTAAGAAACCTGTCAGAAGGTATGTCATTTCTACACATGGGGCATGGTCATCGTTAATGGATGCATATTTTTGACCAAGCTATCTTTAAGAGCAAAGAGAAGAATGGCTGCTCTTGGTCACATGAAATGGTGTCAAACACTCCCATACATGAAAAGAAATACGATTAAAGTGCATTATTAAAATGAAATGTTTTATGCAATAGTTAATACGGTGTGATAGGCCTAAAGATTTTAAAATGAAATCAGTTCTAATTAATGCTATCTCATTTCATCAAGCCGGTCTCTCCCCGCTGCCCTTTCCCACAGAGCTGTGTCTCTCCCCTGGTTTTGGAGCCTGCTCATCCCCCTCCTGCCCAGGGGAGGGGGGTCCGCAGCCACCAGTTTGGCTCCTGCCCGCCCTGGGGACACCAGGCAGGATTTTTTGGACGTTTGAGGCTCACCAAAGCCTTGCCCAGAGCTCCTTCGGGTCCTGCCCCAGTGCGATGAATAACATCTGGCTGCCCACCTGGTTACTGCTGCTGCCTTTCAGCAGTGCCAAACATAAAGCACTGAGGTCTGCAGACTGGAGATGCTGTGTAATTGCAAGCTCTTACAATTACTGAAAAGGAGAATAATTTTCTCGTGTGGACCATAGTGGAGACATCCTTCAAGGTCAGTTCTGCATCAGTGGGGTGGGTCAGAAGAAATACTGTGTAGCTGGAACAGTTCCTGCAGATACGCATTGACTGGATTACAAGCAATTATCATAAAACCACTGCAGAGGCAGAACAAACGATCATAGCCTTTGGTTTTTTAAGATGTGTCGAAAGTCTGCATTAACCTATAATGCTTCTAAAATAAAGCACTTACCACTGCCTTAGCAAAATTATACAGCTCATTTCGTAGAAGAAAATTCATGTCACAATGGATAAAAAATACAGATAGGGAAATGATTTAAAGGAAACACCTTGCTAATGACAAGAACATTTCTTTGACGAGTGGGGTTATAAAGGAGCGGTCTGAAGTAAAACTGCATCCTTCATGAAGCATCAAATACGCTGGAAAATAAACCAAATCTTCCATGCTGACTTACCCTACTGAAATGATGTTCTGGAAAATTGTCAACCGCATGCAAGTACGTGCACGTGTGACTGCACGGGCAGTCGGTCCCGCGTCCTTTGTGAAGGGACCAGGAGGTTTGTCCCTGCCTTGAGTCCCCCGGAGCCACCCTGGGACCCCCACCCCGCGTCCCCAGCCAGGCTCCGCCGCCCCACGCCGGGGAGCGCACGGCTCGGGCAGCGCCGCGCGGAGCGCCCACCGCCGCGGAGGACGGGGCGACGGCTGCGTTTTAGCCACCGCGCTCCGATGGAGTATTTTTTGTTAAAAGACTGCAGAACATTTGTTTTCTTAGAAACTGTATTTCTTTTGCAGTCACTCATTTAAATGGATTCCACTGTGCCTGTTTTATGCCTCTCTTCATTCCAGCAGAGACTAAATTAAGCTTTGAAGTTTAGTGAGAAATCCCAATGGCATAAGACTTCAATGCTATTTCCTGAATCCTGGGAAATTAAAGAAAGGGGGAGAGCAAGAGAAAAGGAACCACTCTTCTCTTTTATTGTTTTCTACAGCTTGATCCTGAAGTGACTGACTTTGAAAATAACCTTAGCGCCTAACTTTATGCATTATTCATATATACTAAAACATGTAAATATAGTTTTCAAAGGTTAAAATAAAAGTCCTTTCCTATACAGGTTACAATTATTTAATATTTTGACACAGCAACTTACATCATTAATATTAAACAGCAGATAGGGGAAAAGAGTAACCTAAAAGGAGCACGTACTTTTTGCCTCAGTATGGAACATCTACACATTGCTCAGAAAACTGGCAGACTACAAGTGTGCATAAGGTTTTCCAAAAAGGAGGGAAGAACTCAGCATTTTAATTTTGCATAAAACCGTGTAGCTGCCAGTTTGCCATTGACTAAGTATGTAGTCTGTCAAAATGTCTATTTACAAGGATTTTCCTGGCATAGTAACAGTCTTAGGGGATCAAGTAGTAGTATCATTTCAGTTTTCAGGAATAATAATGACAATTTAGCCCTAATTAGAAGATAAATTAAGGGTTTGTATTTGATTACTACAACAATAAATAGGATGCACCTGGAGTGTACCTAGTATACACGAGTCTGGAATAATTTAAGCCTGTGTCCTTCTATACAGCAGAACTCACGTACAATTATGTACCGCAGGAAAACCTAGAGACGCTGTGAAGTTTAGACAAAATACTTGTCTCAGGGAGCAGATCAGCTGATGGAGTAATCTTTTTTTAATGATTACTGGGTCTTCTTATAAGAGACTCACATGTTTTGGGTCTTTTTTTCCTTCCCCTCCTAAAACACTCTTCTGGTGTCAGTAATCCCAGTCCAGCTCACCCCACGGCCCCAGCACAGTGCAAGGAGGGGTGGGAGGACCAGGGGGATGCTCCCTGGCCCATGCACCCGCTGGTGCCAGGCTGGAGGGAGGGAGCAGCGGGGACGGGCAGGGCTGGTGGGACACCAGCCTGTCCCCACACCCCCGGGGGCTCACGGCTCCGCACACCACCGGCACGGCAGCCCAAAGCCACGACCTGCCGCCCCCACGCACCGATCTGCTGTCCAGGGCCGTCGTGAGCAGCCACGCAGAGCACAGCAGTGCGCAACGGCTGTAGGTCACACCGCTAGCGCGTATCCTGATGCCGTGCTGACGGACAGCTTCTGCGCAGCAAGCAACACAGCCGAGGGCACAGTCCTTATTACTCGAAATGCAACATCTTGTTGCATATAGTGTTGGAAACGGTGCTCCAGCAGCGGTGGCTGGAGGCAGAGGAACCAGCATCCCCACTCTTTGCAGCAAGCATAGCAACTGATAGAGCAGCAATGTACATTATTTATTTGCAACAGATTATGCTACAAGCGGAGAGAGATGTGGCAAGCACAAACATTTCCTGCATATAAAGGACCTTCTCCAAAAAAGGGACGGTCTTAATTATTCACTTACTTCAGTGGCTGTTGGATCACGCTGACTCCTCTGGTTTGTAAGAAGTCTTAAAAGCTAGGACCTGATTCTGTCTGCTCATGCTTGCATAAACCAGAATAACCACAGGAGAAGTCAGCTGAGTAACCCGAACAAAGAGAGTGAGAGAAGAGGTCTCACCTTTTGACAGGCTCTCGCAAACGAGAATGTCATTCCATCACCCTTTCGAGGTCACCGTGCTCCTCTCAGACTCGAGAGGAGTGAGCGAGCACTCTGCAGAACACCACCGAGCTCAGCCAAACCACAGGAGACCCACTCTGCTTTCTGGAGACTGTACAAAGTTTAGCGAGTTTTACATCAGGGAGCAGTAACTGTTATAGCGATATTCACATCATATTTTGAATCCGCACAGGGCATTATGCATATTATTCCTGAAAATATATGGATTGTAGACAGACCATTGCATTACTTGTTTTTTAGCGCATTTGCTATTGAGAAGGTCAACCTGGTATAAATTAGAAAAAAATGTCTTTCCTATTCCAAGTACTGGGAAAGTTAACTTTAAAGGATGAAATTCACTTTCAAACCAAATGGCAGCACCAGCCCTTTCATTTTCCAGCCCTCTAAGGTCAATTTTGAATGTTTAAATTAAGCTGTTTTAGTTCAGAAGGCCAATAAAGATCCATCTGCAAGACTGAGTTTCTCCCATAACGTCAGGATCCTCAGCACAAGAGAATCTCTCCCACAGCACCTCAGCTGCAAGAGATATTTCAACAACGGCTCAAATTATCCATGTCTACCGCTTTAGGGAAGAGAAGGAGAAACACCGTCACAAGTGGAGTTTAGTCTGCCCAACACTTCAAATTTGCAAGTAAAACATCTCCTGAAAGGAAGGGGCCGGAGATGTAGGAGGTAATAGCACACCTACTTTCTGTTCCCAGCTTTGATATTTAAGGGAGGGAGATGTACGGGACGCCGTGCTACCTTACCTTCTCAGAATAGCCTCTGTCTAATGCTTTTACCTTGAGGCTACAAGAGCAAGTTGGATTTGAGCTGCACAGCGCCGCTCACAGCACCCTCCTGTACCACCGAGCCCATCACGGCAGGTCGGCACTAAGGTGTACGGTACCGGGCAGGTTTGCTGCACGCACCCGTACGACGGTCAGGACAGCCCACCTTAGCCTACGTGGATTTACTTGACCCAGTGTCTGCTCCTCTCCATTCAGCTGCTCACGGTTGAGCCAGAGGCCCCTGTAGTAACTCACCAGCAGAAAACGCCTCGGAGCATTAGCAGCGTGACATGCGCAGGGGGAGGAGGAGGTTTCTGTGAAGGTACTCGCTTGTAATCGCATCAGCTAGAAGAGTTTACTGTGGGATTACATTAAAATTAAGCACGATTAACTTTCAAGTTCCAGTATGAAATTTAACGGGCATTTTCTAACCCATTTTGTCCACAGCAGCTTGGTTGTCACCTGGCTGTCTCCAACACGCGCACAAGAAAGGCATGCAAAGCATGCAAAAGAGACAGCAGCAGCTTGCTATTAAAACCTTCACGGGCTGCAAGGGAGAATACATATAAAAGTGCTGAATGTGGGAGTCTGTTTTCTGCTACAGACAAGCAAGCCAGGAGACAGAGAGAGGAACAAAGCACTAATGACAGGCTGCACAACTCGCTGAGTCCCTGAAGACCCTGGCATGGATGCCGATGGAGCAATTCCCAATGCTAAATAGCTATGCAGTGGGGAAAGAGTCATCAAACGTACATGGAAACTAAAATAAATTGCATTCTCAAATGTGCTTGTAGCAAACAAACCAAAAAAAGAAAAACTCATCAGGGTAAATCGGTCCTCTTCATACCTTGAGATACCAACTAAAAACTATTCTAAACCCAAAATACCTCTGCAAATTCTGTGCTCTTTGGGCAATGTCAAAGAAATCATTTCACCCACCACTGTCATGATTAAGTTTCCTTATTGAAGGATGAAACAAGCCTGAGCTTTAAGCATGCATTAATTTCTTCTAATGTTCATTCAGAAAGGAGAGGGACAAGAACTTCTGCCTTTGACAACTCTTTACCAGCTGTGAACAGGATTAATCCTAATTGCCAGGGACAGAAATCCTGTTAGGCCATCCAGCCCAGCCATTTGATAGCTCAGGATATTCCCCTGGGCTTCTAGGTTATTATCTAGTGCTTTGTTTAGTCTGTCTTTGAGTTTTGTGTTGATGTCCATAACTAGTACACAAGTTAATTACATTGCTAAGAAAAATCAATAAACTTCATGGACTCTTCAGTTCTCCAATTCAGGTCACTTAGGCGCACGACGGGAGGGGTAAGGTACCAAATCTTGGATGCTGACAAGAACGTCCTGCATCCTCCTCCTGCTCTCTCAAAAACTGCTTACAGAAAAAGACCATGTTCAAAGTGTCCCAAATTAAGAAAATAGACTTGGGGAAAAAAATTGCAACTGCCAGAGCAGCATTCATTGAAAAAGATTTGTTTTAGTTCAAAGTACATTAGCTTTACAATTCCAGTTTATGGTTCGTTGTTTTTTAAGCGATTGAAGGCGAAGCAACATCCTTTCTGGGCCTGTTTTCTTCCTCAGACTAATGACATTCATGCACACACAAATTGTCCTTCCGTCTCTCATTTAAAGCGGTAGCAATATGAGAGAGTAAAGAGGGTAAATAAATTGAAATCTCAAATTTCTTCTGGGACAGGAAACAAAACCTTCTGCTCATATCTACAGCAGCGTTAAAATTAAATTCTAAGCTCTTTTAAACAGAGGCTTATTACAAACGCTTATACAAGCTCTATCTACTCTCCATGTACAGTAGGCACAACAAAGTTATTTTCAATGTACTTTCTGCATTATTTGACTGAGGATTGTTAATGATGTTTTATTTGCTATGGCTGTAAATATATGGCCGGTCATAATTAGAAGAGAAGAAGCGAACCACGTGCTGATGTTCTCTGGAGCGGCGTGCGAAAGATTCTAGGTTTATAGGATAACCATAACCTGCTATCAGCACGCTTCTTTCAAGTTAGAAAAGCTGAAATGCTTCATTTGATCACACCCTGCAAGATATATGCTAAGTGTAAATATAGCCAAGTTGGAAATTGTTAAAGCATTAGCATATATGCAAAATACCTTTAATCAGAACCATGCAGAGTGGAAGTTCCAAAGCAACTTGTTTCCACAGCATTTTATGAAAACTGATATTGCTATTTGTACTCAGCTAACTTCCAAAAAATAAAAATAAGCCTGCATCAAGAGTGTTGAGAAATAAAAGTTACATAACATCAGAACATAAATTTCTGGTCAGTCCCGCCAATTTTATCTGTATGAGGAGCACAATAAAACTTGAAAAAAAAAAAGCAGAATGAAAAATGAGAATGGCTTTTATTTAACTAATCTAAGAATTAATTAAAATAAAGATTTGCTGTCAGTTGCAAGCATCAACAAACGAACACATTATTCTAATAATGGCTTATTACATTATTTTTCTGCTAGAACGCAATATTGATTGGAAATCCTTGGGATGGAACAAATTGAATATTTGAGCAAATTTAACAACTGTTTACTTACAAACGCAGACATTTATTGTTTAATTTGAAATGAGTCTACAGGCAAGTTCTAGATACTGGCAAAGAGGGCGCAGTGGAAGCACAGGTCTAAGCAGTTAGACCTGTGATTAGTTAATCCTGGGCAGTTTTTCACTGTGCAAAGGCATGACTTGGCCCAGCCTTTCCTAAAACACACCATCAGAACCCTCGTTCTACCAGGTGGTGTTTTAGTCAATTATTCAGCCCCACAGAGGCAAGCGTGCTGAAAAGCCGGGCTGGCATCCAGGGCATGGCATCGCCTCCCAGGGTACCCGGCCCCCGCCGCGCTCCGTGCCCGCATCCCCCTTGGGGTCTTGCCCCACGGCTCCTTCCCCTCCGCAGCACCCAGGCGGCCGAGCACAGAGACCGGAGCGGACCCACACCTGGTGTTTGCTTTGTCACGGATTTAATGAGAGATTCACAAATAGCTCGCTACGCACAGACGCTGATCCACCGAGAACTGCGATGATGCCGAGCTGATATCAAAGAAACATACAGAAATAATGACAATACCCAGAGATTAGTTACCCTCCATTTGTGGCTATTGAATCCACTGCATCTTGGACTTCAATTTGTGGATTCCACAGCTACAACTTAATCGGTGCCAAGGTCTCAGGGCTGTAAGATTTTGATTATCCTAATTCAATAAAACACTTTTCAACCAGCTTGCTGGAAAAAAGAAAAAACATCACACACAGCAAGAGAAAAAATTCCCCTTGCTTCTCAGTGTGCGACATGAAACACTTCAGTCCTGACCCCGGAGAACTGTCCTTTGCCGCAACAGCACGATTTGGTCTACGTGTCCGCTTTGATCAGTATTACCAACAGCACGGAGCAGCCTTTCTGCTTCCAGTGGGGCTGCCTCCAGGTCTTAAAACAGTCAGTGCACATATTGAAATTAGAAACAATAGCACACACATGCTCTATAAATAATTTCCAATGTGTCAGCAACATGCAGAAAGCTCAGGAGGCAGCTAAAGCCTCTGATAGCACCCATGGTCAAATCAGTCCTGCTTTCTTAGGTTTTAATTTCTGTACTATTTATGACGATTTAAAATTTACTAATATTACCAAGCCTGACCGCGGAGTTTTAAATTAAACAAGTACCTGCAAGGTAGAAGGGGATGGAAATTAATACAACAATACCACAAAATACCAAATTGGCTTATTCTACATGAGCTACACATGAAACACACATTTTGTGTCAAACACGCTACAAAGACTGGCTTCTTTTTGGCCCAAAGCAGACAAAAAACTTTCTCCCAATTTCAACCTAGCTGCCAAATCTGGACACCACAGCAGCACCGGAGCCGCGCTCCGGGTCACAGCCCCGTTGTGCTGCATGGCAATGAGAGGAGGGTGTCTGCACCAGCAGCAGCCACCCAGGCTGGAAGGGGTGGCCGGGACAGGCAGGGGTGGCCAGGCCAGGCAGGGGCGGCCAGGCCAGGCAGGGGCGGCCAGGCCAGGCAGGGGCGGCCAGGCCAGGCAGGGGCGGCCAGGCCAGGCAGGGGCGGCCGTCTCTGCCTGCTGGCTCCCTCCACACCACCAGGTCTTGGTTTGTAGACGATAACATGGCAAAGAGGAAATTTGAGGAAAGGCGTTAAGAAGAGAGAGTGGAAGGGTGCCACAGCATCCACTTTCACGTCATGGAAGAAAACTTTAACGCGATCACATCCACAAAGCTTAAATTCCCTTTTGTACCTGCCATAGCCAGATTTACAAACAGCAGGTCTGTTGTATTACTAAGTATTTGGTCTTATAAAAAGTCCAGAAAAAAGTGCAAGCAGGTTTTTAGTAGTAATTTGTCTCAACGCAGGTTTTAAACCCTCAATTTATCTCTGTCGTTGCCAACGTTTAGCTTAATCTGTTGCTCTGTCTCTTTCTTATTGCTAAGAATCCCAGAAGGATAAGGAACTGATATACATGAAGAACTGAATTTCAATTAATGCAGGCTCCTGCTAATTTTTCCAACACATAACTAAAACATTTTAACTCTCTATTTTCTCATTGCTAAGCCTCTAGAGAAAATGCTTCTACATATTTATTTTTTCTGCAAGTTGGTATTTATCACCCACTACGGGTGTGTCAACGCCACGAAGGTTTGCAAGCAACGCCTCCATCTTCCACCTTCCCAGAAGTAAATATTTCAATTAAAATGAGAAGCAATTTAAACATTAACATGCCCCAGCTGCACAGCGCCTTGCTCTTGTTTGGTTCATCGTTTTAAAGGAGAACACACAATATTAACCAAACAAATACATTTCATGTTCTTTCAACACAACGCCATTAACAGGACTAACACCAACACACGCATGAAAAGCACAGATCTTTCCCTGGAAGCGACATCTACGGCACGTTTAAGCAGGGCCATGGCATGCATTATTGCATAAAGACAGGACAAGGCAGCAATACCAGAGCAGCTCCCAGGGAAGGGGCATGCAGGAGGGAACGCCGGGACCCAGCTCCGAGGGACCCCTCTACTTCCCCAAAGCCAGCGACACCAAGCTCATCGACACCGTTAGCAAGGACCAGTGTCCCTCCAACCCAGCGGCTACAGTCAGCAGCCAAGAAATTGTCCGGCACGGCACGTGCAGTAACAGCACTCCCCAGACAGCTGAATTTCTAAGCACTAATTATTTTTTAACAAAGTCATTGAAAGGTTTGCTACGCTGCCCTAGCGAATCTGAGCCTTTGCTCTGGCTGAAAGCTTTCCCAGAGCTGAGCACCAAAGAAATGAGAACATCTTACTTACGGAGCCAAGCAGAGACCCGACAAACCCGCAACAGCCGGCAGTCCTGTAGTTCTTCAGCGTTTCCCACTTCGTCAGGAGGTTCCTTCACCAAAGCGCCCACTCTCTGTCTCGGCCCGGGCAAGCAGAGCCTCAGGGCACAGCAAAACCACCGACAGGAGCCCCTGCCCACAGAGGGGCAGACACCAGCAGCCACCATGGCAGCATTCCCACACCACAGCAAAGTCCACCAACAGCAGAGAAACAACCTGCTCGGCCACAAGCGAGCCTCACCTGGTCCCCATCATCCCCTTCCACCCCATCATCCCCTTCCACCCCATCAGCACCGCCCTCACAGCACCTGAGGCCAGCCCGGCCCCTGGGCAGCAGGACACAGTCAGCACCTTGTTTAGGAGACGAGGACCTGCCCCAGCTGTGAAGACCACTGGCCTTATCCTCACCTCTGAAAAACAGCTGGGGTACCAGGAGACAGGTGAAGCATTTCTGAAGTGAGTAGTGGGTTAATCCTGATGGGGAAGGGAAAGGGAAATATGATGACTGATTAAAGGCAGGAGTGGGAATTTTTTGGCGTGGTGTTACTAAGGATAACTCTTGCTGCATTAAGGCTGCGTGGCCCTTTTTGGAAGGATCTAGCACCAAGCTTAGTCCTGGTCCTGAGGACTGTGAGCCCCAGGGCTGAAGGTAAAGCTGTGGCTACAGCAAGCTCCCCCGAACAAAGCACAGCCACCCAGTCTGTTAGCGTTTCGGCAGAACACCAAACCCCGGTAACATCGGCGTGGGGGCAATTCCACGGTCTCTTGCAGAGGTCGTAGCTCAAGCACTTTTATCGGTCTGTTTTGCTTTCTCTATCTACCGCCACAGCTGTGATGTGTCCTGCCAAGGGGCAAGGAGGGACGTTCTGGGACACGTGCTGATGCCCAAGGGACGGGGCACATCCAGGGTGCCGGTGGGGAAGGCTGCTGGCCGCGGGGGGAGCCGGAGCCGCGGGGGCCTGCAGCGGGGGTCTGCTGGGGGAAGAGAGGGAGGACCGGCTCCGTGCTGGTGTAGGAGCTCACACGCAGTGAAAATCACCACGACCAGGGTGACCTGGGGACTGAACCCAAAATGTAACTTTCCATTTCAGCCTGGTTTTAACAGCAATGTAAACAAAATAGAGCCCCGGCCTCAGGAAGAAAACATATCGATTCAGTTAATTAGGCCAAGCAGAGCTTTCTCATACCGCCTCATTTTCTGCCAAATTAAAAACAGCCCTTTAAATTTTTTTGTCACTGAACAATGTTTTCTTTCTAGAGAAGTCAGTCTAGAAATAACTGCACTGCTATCTGACAAGCTTAAAGATAAGGGACCGTTCAGTCTCTTGCCGGCATTGGTACATGCTTTGCATTTCTCCTTTGTGCTAGTAATTCATTAATCCCCTATATCTAGGCCCCATTCAGATTTCTTCCCTGCTGTTTTCTTCATAAAGTAGCACTTTGTATCTTCCGAGTGTCTGTTTATTGACTAAAATAAAGAAAACAAGACTGTACAAAAAAGGCCATGCTTGTCCTCTTCAGCTTCAAAAATAATCATGTTTCTTTTTATCTCGAAACCATAATTAACCAATAGTTGACAAAGCCGCTTTAAAGAAATTATATTTTTCCTTTGTGAAATCTTTATTTTTATACCTCTTAATTCTTCTGTCAATGTGAAAAGGAGTATGAATTATTCTCCGCATCAGTTAGCAGTTTTAGGACAATTTGGTATTTTCTTTTGGTAAGAACTGGGACCAAAACGCGTGCGGGCGGTCGCTGCGGGAAGGGCTGTCACCACCGCAAGCTGCTGCCAGGGGCGGCTGCCAGCGCGCCCTCTCCCTGGTAGGGCTGGCAGGGGAGGGGGGAGTTTCTCTCCTGATAAAAATCAGGAGATTGATATCTCCTTCACTTTCCTGCTAAATATCAACATGGAAGCGCAGGGACTGTTCACAGCATGCGAGTTACCCACACATGTAAATCTTTGCAGGATGCTTCTCATTACCAAAGTGCCCATTATTCCCTCTGTACAGTGCTTAGACTTGGGGTAATACTGCCAGGAGCCATCCTGTCAACACCTGAATTAAATAATTTTTAACGAAAGCCATAAATGGTTTTTAAAAGGCATGAGCATGTCTCCAGCAATCAATAAAACCAGCTTGTTGTAACCATGGGAAGACTCCAAACCCAGGAGATGATCAGGCTGGATTCCCTACGAGTCAGGCACGTGCGCTGTGAGCATCCCGTGGATAGAAACAGACCTTGGGAAGAAGCCAGAAAGCTTACAAAGGGATGACTCCATTAGTCCAAAGGTAACACGAAGGTGCTGTGTACTCCGTATTCACCCAGGTACGCGAAAGGGTGCAGCCAATGATTGCTAAAGGGTAAACGAGGCATTTGGAAAAGCATTTGAAGAATAGTCCTGAGAAAAATGTCTCCAGCTTGAGAGCTGCACTGAGACGTTAATGGAACTAAACTAACCTAACAGCCATTAAGAGGCAACATCAAAGAAGCAACAACACAGCCTGACTTCCCTGGGACCAAAAATGGTCTCTTTGGTTTCCTCTGAATTTGATTTTAAACTAAAAGCCCATTGTTAGCTCCCCTTTGGCTTCTATAAGCTTTTTGTCCTCCAGATTCTGCATTTGGCAATTTTAAACTTTACTTGGCTTTCACCTTACGTCCTAGCGCAGCTTTCACAATGAATCCTAACAGCAACTTCTGCAAAGGAACAGTTTGATACAGAAGGTGAAAGTCTGCAGAACCTGGGCTGGAGTCTCGCCCTGCAAGGCAAGAGGGACAGACCTTTCCTCAGGATGCCATGCTTTTAAAGGATGCCACACAGGCTGGGATCATGGGGGTCACTGGCTCCAGCCCCCCGCCCCAGCTTGTGAACATCTGCCCAGCAGCAGGATGCTGCAGGACGAGACCAGGAGCAACCAGAGGTGCTGGGATTCTGCAAAGCAGCAGAAACGTGCCAGACAGCCCGGCACAGCACGGCTGAGGTTTGCCAAGCTGGCAGGGGTTTAGAAAGCCAGCCCCTTAACTTCACAGTCAGTGAAATAAGGGCAGTCTTTTCACCTACAAAAATAAGGTTTTACAAACAGCCCAGGCTGCTGGGTGGACACTGGATGCTCCCCACGCAGCCACTGGGACTGCAGGGGACATCCTTGCTCCCTTCTTGCCTGTTTCTGCCCTCTTCCCAGCTGTGCCCCCAGGAGCTCAGTCCCCACCAGGCAAGCACCCACGCAGGGCACCACGCCAGATCGGTGACGAGCGGTAGCAGAGAGGGGCTGCTCCCCTGCGCATCCTTCGAGGGCACCAGCCCCCAGGGGCTCCGGTCCCGGCACAGGGACCTGACTGCTGCTCCCAAAGCAGGGAGCCAGGGCGCAGGGTGCACCCCGCACTGCCCACAGCCGCCCTCGCCTGCTGCGGCTCTGCCTGCAGCTCTCCTTCGGGAAACTCGTGCCAAATTGCCGATGACAAGCAGGAAGGTCACCATAATTGTCAGAGACAAGCAACCTTTGAGGCAGAAGTGCTCAGCAAGCATTTTGCTCCCAGCCCCAGTCGGGCAGTAAGAGAGAGGAGAGCGGCGGAGGGGAATCCCATCCTGCGCAACGTGTCATTGCTTTGGCAGCACTTTGCTTTCACTGCAAGGAGAGCTGTCATCTCTGTGACACACAGGGGATCCCTGAAGGAGCAGACAGCATTAGGTCTTAATCAAAAGTCTCTGCAGGCCAAAAAGGTGGGTTTTTTTTTTTAAATGTCTGTAGGAGTGACTTCCACAAGCCACAGTACAGTATCACGTGCTAGGGAAGCAAATTACCCAGCAACTTCCTTAACCTTTAAAATGGGACCATTTGGTTTGGGTTTCCATCCTTTTATCGTGCTTTTACTTTATGGGCTTTGTAGCAAAAGGAAGCAAAAGGGAAGGGGGGAGGAAGCAGCAATGCTGTTGCTGGGAACATCTCCTTCGAAAGCAGTGGTCCCCCTCCGAGCGCTGGGAGGGCTCTTATCCACGCACATTCATAGCCGCCACTAAAGGTGCTACAAAAGACAAAACTGCATTTGTTACGGCAAAGATCAGGTGTGTTAAAAGATAAAACTTCTGCTCCATTTCTGTTGGGAAGATGAGTAAGTCTGTGCCACAGAGCCCTCAAAGACCCCTTTTCTCAGAAACTCCTCCTGTCAACCAGGCTATTGAACCCAAACCCCAAAAGGGACAGCAGAGCAACCTTTCCATTTAGGCCAAGACTAAAAAAATGGCTATTTATTAGCAAATGGTGCTCAAAGAAACCAAATTTTAAAGAAGCATGCCAATAAGTCTGGAGAGCTTTTGTTGCTTTCAAGACCAGACAAAAAGCATCTCATCCTCTGCTCTCACCCCCACTGAATTCACCTGAGCTTTCCCATAAAGTTATATGGCTCAGGAGTCAGTCATCCTGCTGTTCTAGTGCTGTCAAGGACCATTTCTTGAGCTGGTAAAAGTTAGCACCATTCTGTCGACTTCAAAGAGATTTCTTTTGGTTTATCAACTGCTGAGGATCATCTCCTTCAGCCATTTCAGGGTAATAAAAAGGTTGTTTAAAAAACCCATTACGACTGATAAACAGTCCATGCAAGGAAACATTAAAAAAGATTTCTAAGTGCAAGTTGTAAGTCTGAAGAGATGCCTCAATGATATTTTTATATTGCTATTTGTGCAATAAAACAGACAAGGGAGTCATGAAGTGACTTGGGTTTGGATACACAAAAGGGCAAATAGAGGGGAAAGCGCTGCACTGAAGTAGCATAGATTTCAGAAGATTTTCGTGATAATGAGATTAGCAAGAGAAACGCAGTATCACAGTCATTATAGTCACTACCTCTTCCAGGAGGGTCAAGCAGAAGGAAGTGGAGGACCTACGTGTTGTCTCTACGTGAAACAGAAATGAACATTAAAGAATCTGTGTTAACTTAAATTATTATATATGCCAGATGTCATACATAATAATGTTATGGAGGAACATAAACCAAATATTCGTGGAAATGACATGCATTCATGTGCTTTGTCCAATATCCCATCCAAACCCACCAGAGCAGTTAGACCCAAAAGCCAGTCACTGATCAGAGGAACAGATGGTAATCTTCATTTTGCAAGGATTAGCGTATTGGCAAAGGGCAAGGTCCAAAGATGCTGTTTTCCTTGAGCTTTAGAAAAATATCCAGAAACAGTAACATGTTAGACTATTTTTTCTGCTTGTGGCTTTGCACCATGCAATACTCAAGTTACTGCAAAACAAATAGTCTGTGTCCTGTGAGCCGAGTTTTGCGCTAATTCAAAAGCTCCCCGTGCTTCTGTTAAGGTTCTCCCTGGGTATGTTGAGGGATTGTACAGGAGCAGCCCACCTTCTTCCTCTGCCCTGGAAGAACACAGTCCTGATTTTCTGCTAGCAGACCTGGGCTGGGTTTGTCTGTCCGGACCAAAACATCTATAGCCCAGGCGCCCACTTTTCAACCTCAGCAGCTACGCACCCTTTGCGTCAGTCAAGAGCAATGGGCACCGTTGCCGCACCATTCCTTTGATGCGCCTTATACATCTACTTTAAGATAGCACTTACACTTCTCCAGACTTTGTGTTTTGAAGTGACTGTTTTTCAGAGTAAATATTTGCTGTTCCCATTCAGTTTGTAAGTTTACACCAACAAACTGCCCGAACCACTCGCCTCTTCTGGCCTGCAGTCAGTAGTCACCAAGTCAGAAACTGGCAGCAGTGATAGGAGAACGCCACTGAAAACAGCTGGCTTTCTCCTTTTATGAATATGCTGTCAGACAGTAAAGTCCTCACAAGTGCTTAGCATTTGGTCTCATGCATGGCAGTCCTCCCCAAGACGGAGCACATATCTGCACCACATAACACAGCTCTGCGGTACAGAGAGCAGCTTGTTTGGCACCAACCCCATCAGTAAATGCTGTACAGTTAGGCTCATGTTTGAGCAGGGCTGTCAAAAGGTTGGCAAAAACAGGGATGCAGCTTTACATGGAAAAGCCTCAAATGATAAAACTAAGGTCTATTAATATCCACAGGCTTCTATCTCTGTTGGGAGTAATTGTATAACTGCCAAGCAACCAGCAGACTTCAGGAAGAAGAATCGGTAACCACCTTGAAGAAAGAAGCATCAATAATTCTGCTGTTTTAATATTCAGCACAAAGTCACCCTGATATTTTTATTTTGGCCAGTTGGAGTGATGGGAGTGAGAAGGTCTTGGCACCTGAAACAATGAAACAGCTCAGCATCATCAGCTTAACAGTGACAAGTTGGGCTTTCACAAGCAACAAAAAACCACTAAACCTCACCAAAGGAAGTAAATATTGCAGTGCTTTGGGCTGAGTGTGGGCCCAGAGGATCTCTAAGTAACAGAGGCTGGAGAGGTACCATCTATTAAAAAGCTCCATGGAGGCATGGGCATCAGCACCTCCAGACAGCGCGGGCTGGCCAAGGTGGTCCCAGGCCAAGCAAATTCAAAGGCTGTCAAGAGATCCTACAGTCCTGAGGCAAACAATATGCTCAGCTGGACTTGGCCAAATTCAAGGCCAATTCCCAGTTAACCTAGATCAGCCACGGATTTGGTGGAAGCACCATTTATGGGACCCTCCTTGTACAGATGATGCCAGAGAGGCCAAGAACATTGTCACAAAGCCACAAACCTGTTTTGGCCAGACAAGGCCAGTTTGAGCAGCACAGATGAGCGTCCCATGCGCTCTCCATGCAGGGCTCTGCCCTTTCTGTCCTGTCGTTCACGTTTTCAATCCAAGCATACCGTGTTACCATCACAGCAGCTCTCCTGAGCCTTATTGCTAATCCTGCACCTTGCTTTTGACATTGTCAAGGCGGATGGAAAACACCCACCCTTGCTGGGCCCAGCAGACCCCATCCTGCACCACACATCCCGCTCCCCAGGTCTCGGCCACGCAGAGCCAGCTCAACTCAAGCCAACGGCTCCCATGGCTCAGCTGAGGAGCTGCTGCTTCCAAACAACCCTGTACCAGCCGCTGCCCAACATGGGGCCACCGGTTCCTTTGTTAGCAACTGCTTCAGTGCTGTTCTGCTGGCAACAAGGGTGCACTATTTCAGACAAAGCCCAGGCAGATAAAGGATGATCCAAACTAGAGGACAAGCAATTCCGCAGTTGATGTCAGCAGCTGAGGAGACCTGGGCAGGACCAGGACGGGAGATTCGAACGCAGTGTAACCGACACCAGCTCTCAGTTGCCAAGGTGAGCAGCTCCAGTACCTGAACTGGGGGAACCTCAGGGGAGCAGAGAGACCCGCCAGGAGCCTGCAGCTGGCACGACAGTGGCTGAGGAGACGTGGGCACAGCCAGGAGCACCGGTGGCCAAGCCCCCCTGACCTGTAAAAGAAACCCTTGGGGAGCAGCAGTGGCCAGGAGCACCGCAACAGGGCCTGGCGTGGCAGTTAGTGGCCCTCACATCATTGTCCAGTATTGCTTTTTCATGTAGGCAGTGATGAAGTTGCACTAAGTAGCCCAAGGGCAATCAAGAGAGACTTCAGGGCCTTGGGACAACTGGTTAAGGGATCAGTAGCACAAATAGCGTTCTCCTCTACCCTTCCAGTTGCAGGGAATGATGAGGGAAGAAACAAGAAGAGCCAGCAGATCAATACCTGGCTCCAGGGCTGGTGTCACCAACAGAACTTCAGGGTTTTCAATCACAGGTTGGTCTACATAACACCAGGCCTGCTGGCAACAGACGGTGCACCCGTCTCAAAGGGGGAAAAGGATCTTTGCACAGGAGTTAGCAGGGCTCATCAAAAGAGCTTTAAACTAGATATGAAGGAGGAAAGGGATAAAACCAGGCTCCCTAGAGATAAGCTTGGGGGCTGCACACCAATGTTTGAGGGACAGTGTTCTAGAGAGGTCCTTTGGTCTGCTCCATGATGTGCTGAGTACACTGGAGCACATTTGAAATATCTTTATGCTAATGTATAAAGGCCCAGGTTACCCAGAGAGGTGGTAGGTGCCCCATTCCTGGAGACATTCAAGGTCAGGTTGGATGGGGCTCTGAGCAACCTGATGTAGTTGAAGATGTCCCTGCTCATTACAGGGGGGTTGGACTAGGTGGCCTTTAAAGGTCCCTTCCAACCCAAACCATTCTATGAGGAATAAACAAGAGGAGCGAAAAGCTTTGGCCCAGTCCCAGAGCTACGACGTCATTGGCATAAGCAAAACCTGGTGGGATGAGTCCTGTGACTGGCATGCCATGATGGATGGTTATAGGCTCTTCACCCCAAATGAAGGCAGATTTGTCCTTTGGTGCCACTGAACAGAGATTTTATCTCAAGTTGTGCTGGCTATGAAGCAGAAAGCTAGCATTAAATAAGCTCTATAAATTGAAAGGTACAGAAAATTGTTGTGCAATTACTTAAATTCAGAGGCTTTGCATTTTAGTTTGTGGCCCATTCTTCCAGCCACATGAGGTCTTCCCAGAAATAAGATCTATCTTTTAAAATGAAAACAAACCTTTTTTTCTTAAATTGCTCTCAGAAACCTTCCAAATGAAAGCCAGCTATATCCAGTACTGCAGACTGACAAAGCCTAAAATAATAATTCCCAGAGAAACAAACCACTTCTATTAATCAGAAGGGCATGTTTATCTCGCAATGCAATTATGACAATTTAAATGTTGGTATTAGTTGTTTTTCCTGTGCATTTCTCATCAATAAAACAGATACAAATATATTGTGAAAACTCTAATAGAGTTGTAAGTAAAAAGAGCATCCTGTTTTCCCAGGGAAAAACAAAAAAATTAAAATCTAAAACACTGAGATACTGTAAAAAACACTTGACAGCATGTGCTGTCACATCAGGAGTGACTGCTGTGATTTACTGGGTAAGAGGACTAACATCTCCAGAATTCACCTGGGTGCTACACAAACTCCCACAGCATGTGATCTATGCCAGCTCCAAGCTGCTGCCTCATATATAACGGTTCAGTTTTTCTTTAACATACACATATATAATCCTGTACAGTTATTATAAGCATATAATTAGAATGGTGAAGGCTAAAGAAGCCACATTTGCCCTTAAGACCAAGACTTGCTTTTGACTGCTCTGCCTCTCCTGCACAGCTGACTCACTGCCAGAGACTCAGCAATCAGCTCCTTGTTCCTCCAAGACAGCATTCCTGCCCAGGAAACGGTCCCTTCGGGCCACAAATGACTGCAGATGGATTTTGCTGAGGCATTAGTATCTAAAGAACTAATCTTTATATAGTACACCAATAAAAAAGCAAAAGCATCACACGTATAAAAGTGGATTCTCTAATACCTTGCCAAAGTGCAATGTGTGGGTTTAAAACACTAATTTCAACATCAGCATTTTTCACACGTTTCAGCTGGCACCAGCAGCCACACAAGGTCACCACCAGCCAACTCCCCCAGCAAGGCCATTGCTTTGGATGGACTGCAGCAGGAGGGGGGCAAGCAGGGAATGTGGACCTTGCGTCTTGTGGAGGGACGGACACGAGTGCTGGAGATCAGCATGGGGCCCTTGAAGCCTTGGGTGCTAGAGGGGAAGCCATGGCTCTCATATCTGCACACGTCGCCTGCAGCCCAAGTGACAAAGCCATCACTCATGGCTGCGTGGTCTGGAAATGTCCTTGACCCCAGGTCAAAGGGGGACCACGGCCACTGAACCACAGGAGGACATCAGGGTCACTTCGCCACCGCCATGATATAGCATGTGAGGGCAATCAGCAGACAAGCTCTCACACCCTTAAAACCCAAAGCTCATTGATGTTTTTGGTCTTAGCATACATTAAAAAAAATGACATTGGTCTCCATCTTCAAGGGACGTAGTGACCATGACCCAAAGCACCTCCAAGACTGCTGAACTTCTCAGCAGTCACACACTTCCAGGCCAGTACAAAGGTCCCACAGAAAGTCATTTTTATTTTTACCTTGCAAGAGTCAGGGATCTTCAGGAGGTTTGCCTCAGTCTCAGCACGCTCCTGAAGTATCTCAGCAGCACGGGAGCACTCGCCACTCTGCCATGAAACGCAAGCCGTGCAGCATTCCCAGGCTTGTCATCACTGGTTCGTTTTAACTGTAGGAATAAACCACACAGTGAATATTAATATCTCTGCATAACCGTTGCAACTCTGAAGAATGCTGATAATTATTACCAGTGATATAATGCTATATTGCTGGAGAAAGAAAACAGCCAAACTCGCCTTCCTCACCAGTCAACACCCAACCTATGTCTAACCCCCTACCCATTTATGTACTAATTAGGACACCCTGCGCTGATTGAAAACTGGGGTTGAGCACTTTTGTCATTGTTACTAAATTAAAATTATAATTTTCTAATTGTCAATAACCACCCTTGCATTTCAACCTTAATCAACAAGTGTGTGTGGTTTTGTGCATGTGTATATGTAAAAGGGAGAAAGAAACCTATGACAAATAACTGAATGATTTTCTCCAGTTATTAGTTTATTGCTTCAGCCTTACATTTCTGCATTTCCAGATGAATCTAAAGACCCACAAAATTTCTGCCACAGTTGCAAAAAAACTAAGACTCTTCTTTTGAACTCTATTTTCAAAGTTTTCCCAGGAACGCTTTGGTTACCAGATTTTCAGTGTGCACCTAACTTAAACAATGAGATTTAGTTATGTTTTAATCTCTTACTGAAGAGAATTATATATAGCATCCAACAAAAGCACTAGCAAACATGGGCTGCGCACGGCAGGAGCCGGTCAATCCTACCTGAGGCCTTGGTTACCTGCTGGCACCCATTTGGCCACAGTGATGGTCAGGCAGCGCTGCCGAGCACCTGCAGCATCCCCCTCCCAGCCCAGGACCGGAGCCGGCACGCTCGCTTCTGCCGCTCCAGCACTAAGTCAGCCATTGGCCAGGTACAGTAGCCATTGTATAAATTAACTCAGACATTCAGTGGAAATACAGTTATGATGTGAGCTGGCCTCCACTAAAAATTATCTACTCACCTTGGGTAAAAGACTGAAGTAATATTTTTAAGTTTGTTTCAATTTTGTTTCAGCTACAACAGATTTATCAACACTTTTGCATTTTCTAAGACTCCGGAGTTCTTGCATTATTCAGAGGCAACCTTTATGTAATCATTCTTTACAATGAATAGGTAGCATATAAGATTAGCCTTAACGGGGAAAAACAGTACATATACAATAGCTGATGTACGGCTAGAGTGTGTGCGCCGTTAGGGCCATGGGATACTTGCAGTCACTGGGGATGCAGCCGAGTAGGCTTTACCCTATGCTCATTATCTCTGTAATATCTGTATCAGATCAATTTAAGGCAAGAGAAGAATTAGCAAACATAATAGGGAATCGCAGTCAGAGTTAATAGCCCCTGGGGAAATCTCTTTCCAAATGGCTCCTAGTGGGAGGCGAGACTTGTGAGATAAGGGGCAAATAACCAAGATTATCTTGGGTGAAATCATTTTACGGAGGGGCTGTGGGAACACCGAGCTAGCTTCCTTATGGACTGGTTTCTATTCTCACGTTTCCTAAGGTGAGAAGAAAGGGGAGGGGGTAAAGGCTGCCCAGGTGCTCCTCAAGGGCAGCTCTAAAAGGTCTCCATCCTCCCCAGCAGCAGACCGTCTGCCGGTCTCTCTCCAGTCCTGTGCAACGTGCAGTTATTTCCTCCTTTCTTTTCACAAGCCCTGGAAGTTACACTTATTGCTGGGAAGCATACGTAAATAAAAACCAGGTTTAGCTGGTAGGGCCTGAAGAATTGCAGAGCCAGCCTAGAAGCCCTCCAGGTCCCAGCACGGGGCGCTGAGCCATTCCTCTCTCCTGGAGGAGGCACGATCCAAGAGTTGCATATTTTTCAGGGCTCTCTGCAACACGCCTCCCACACTCCAGCTGTTACAATACAGACACTGTTATAGGCGGAGTTCAACCTGATGCTGAGAGAAACACATGAATAAATGCTCCATGTGCCATATTTAACAAGAATTTAATTATGTTAGAGTTTTTGACAAATTATAAATGTATTCTTCAAAACTCCTGTGCTATATATAATTGATGCAACTGATGAAAGGCAAACAATGTGAATAATTTTTTACTATTGAAAAGTCTATTTCACGTTTCATTTTTCCAAGAGGATGAGAAAATTCACTTCATGGAAAAAAAGGCTCGATACTGACTACAGTAAAATGCAAACTGAATTTTTACATAGACACAAAGAGCACACTGGAAGAAAAATACATAGATCCGAACAAGTGATTAAAGAATTAAAAGATTAAAGAATTAAAGCGATTAAAGAATATACTTATTGGGCCACACTGGTCTCTTGTAATCACTTTGGCCTTCTTCCAGACACGGCAAGAGTCATCTTCACCTGGTGAATTTGGTTTCTCGTCTGTGACAGAGGAGGTCTGAAGGAAGCAAGGAGGAGGAAATTACTCTTAGGAAACTGAACTAGCAGGGATTTTCTGGATCACTTATTTGTTCATCGTGCCACAGTTATTTGTCTTTTAATTCACCTTTGTATGGTGCTGGCGTTAAGAGTCGTGGGACGAAAAGGTGGAGTCTGCCCCAAACCCCCCTGAACCAGAAGAGGTTGCTCTGCCGGGTGCATCCCTGCCGCCGCACCATCAGATAACGGAGAGCCGAGGCCATCTCGCTGGGTCGTGCCAGTCAGCCAGCGGAGATTTGAACATAAATGTTTCTCCGAGTTAGTCTGCAGAATAGGCAGGGGGAAAAAAAAATATCACACAAAGGGGTTTGACACATCTGCATGTAATCCGGAGCATTTACAGAAAGGATGCCTGGGGAGGAGCAGGGGCTCAGCCAGTCTCCAGCCCCAGGGACGTGAGCTCCCCCTCCACGCCGCCCCCCAAGAGCCACAGCCTGATGGTTCATCTACCCTGAGGCAACCTGGATCACCCTGACTGCAAGAAGGGGCCTTAGGAGGACAGAAGTGACATTTGCAGCCTCCCAAACACCCCTTGGTGTTTCCAGAACAAAGGCAACTGCAGTATAAATAAGAATGAAATCTTTGAGGCTGGAAGTAAAGAGCAAGAGAAGTTATTTTACCCAAAACAATGAAACTCCTCTTAAATTCAGTCCTTTCTCAGGTCTGTAAATTACAATAATCGGAAGGAAAAAAAAGGTCAAAGCTACTAGATAATTTATTTCAGCGAGTAACAGCTTCCGATTTCTTGCGGCCTGATAAAAAGAAGAAAAAAAACCAGAGGCCTATTTTTACGTTGCCTTCCATAGGTGCAATTCCTGTGCGTGTTCTCCATTAACATTTCACATCACTACAACTCTCCGATTACATCCCTCAATTAAAAACAAACATATTTTTGCTTTGGCAGAGAAGAGTCAGAGCTGTTGTCCAGCAATCAGTCCGAAATGTCCCGTGCCCTGCAAAGGCATACATACCAGAGGGATGCTCAGCAAGGCAAAGTGGCAGCGACCCTTTCAAAAGGAGTCAGGAATGCCACCAGCACTGGAAAAACAACCCACTATCTATCATTTTAGTCTTTGTTGAAAGCATTTTGCTTTCCCCTTCTTCCATACAATTAAATTTACTGTGGTGAATTGGCATGCAAAATTGCCCTTTTCACATACATTGTTGTTAAATTACTTTATAATTAGTACTAACATATTGTACTTATAGCGTTTACTATGCTTGATGGTTCCATCAACATAACCTTATTGTGATCTATAGCAGTAAGGATAATTAAAATGGTATTACTCAGTTTTAAACAGCCACTGACAAGTTCTACCCACATTTACAAGCATTGTTTCAATCACGTTTAGCCACATCCATAAACTCTATTTATATTTCTGCAGAGCCTTTTTACACTGTTTTCCCTGTGTATAGAGAGAAGCAGAAAAAACCTTCCCACCCTTTTGGGCAGGAGCGGGAGGCAGAGGGTCCGGGGCCGTGATGGGGTACCTGCCTCCCATGGAGCAAAGACCCAGGGCTATCGGGAGCCCAGGAAAACTTCTGCCAGCAGTTTCATCAGTGCCGAATTCCCCCATATAACTCAGCAGGATTCAGGATCCTAAGTCCTTTAGGCCCTTCTGCAAATCCTGGTTTATCACCCAGGAGGGATGCAGCACCGGCCCAGGTGGAGGATGAGTGGGAGGCCACAGAGCCCAAGGGCAAACGCCTCCCAGTCTCACGCCTGCGCAGACGGGGCGAGTGTGGGGAGGGCATTGCTGGACGGCACGGCTCACGGCACCCCAAAGCTCTTGGCATTCGGGAGGGGAACAGCCTGCTGCCATGCCACCCTCCTCCATTGTGTCCAAGGACAACTGCAGGGACCTGAAAACCAAGGGCAAACACTGACTGCAGTGTTTTGGGGTTTTTTTGTTGTTGGGTTTTTTTGGTGGCTTTTTTTTGGTTTGGTTTTTTTAAAGAAAACACACAGACTATGCCCTGTTTGCCACTTTGCAAGCTGAATTTGACCACCAAGGATTTCAAGGGAGCTGTTATACTTGGTAAACCTGTCAGCATTTAAAGCCCATCCCATCAAAACCCACCATAAAAGAATTGTAATATTAGCATTTCCCAAGCTATTGGAAACGGCAGCACAGAACATGCTTGTGCAGTGGTGAACAGCTGGCAAATATGAGCTTTTATGTTGTGCCTGGCCAGATTTATATGTCAGGAGGGTGGAATAAATGACAGGTTCTGATAAATGAGAAAAACATGGGTTACGGTTTGCAAAAGCATTTCTCCCTGGCATTCCTGCAGTACCGATGAAGCTAAGGGGCGTGTTGAAACTTTGCAGTGAAAAACCGAAGCCTCCTTTGGCCGGAATGGAGACTAGGAGAGAGCCTTAGCGGTCACTGGGAGGACCACGCTGTGCAACAGCTTGGACCAGAGCACAGGCCAGAGATGCAGAGCTCCAAGTGTTGCCAGCAGCTACCACAGCCAAAGAGGGATTTATCCACTAGGGTCAAGCTTCTAAATAAATTATTTTAAGGCCTTTGTTGTCTAAAATGAGGTGCAATTTCAGATCCTTTGGCTTTTGGGTGCCCAGCTGCAGACACTGTACCAGGGATTGCTTGGTACTGCTCCACCTCCCAGTTCCCAGAAGTTAGGTACCCCCTAGGACCCAACAAAACAGAGAAGTAATTCCTCTGCTGGAATTATATCCAGTCACATGGACCTATTCCCTGTGCACCATCCTAGAGCCAGGGCCAAGATTTAGCCCTTGGTTAGAAAGAATATTTATACATCTACTTCATACAAGCTGAGTGCAGAACCCACCATAAATAGGTAGCTTAACACTAAAATTACTTTTAGAAATGAAGTCTTCCATTTTTCATAGGGAAAAGGAAATCCATTTGAATACTAATAGCATTCATCTTTTCCTTACAAGCAGCGTTTCAGATTTGTAGCCTGGTACAGAAAAGCAGGGTGAGGAGGAGGGGTAGAAGTGACCTCAATTCTGACAGTCACATAATTTTGCAGTTCAAAAGTTATTGGAACGTTTCAGAGCATAATGCCCAACAATTTGCATTCCAGATACCTTCCATACAAACTGAAGGATTGCTAAAGGTTGCATATCTCAGCTTTAATGCTTGTGCCCTTTTCTCAAATTAGCGATACAGTCAAGCTCTGATGAGATCATATCTTTGACACGGAGCAAAATTATGGTAACATTCATGTGTGATCTTATCCAGTACAACTCCTATTTCCATGGGATTAGAAAAGGAAAGAAAGTCCCATTAAACTATATTAAAGAAGGTGATATTCACCCTGCAGCTCTAGGAATGTATTTGAGCGCTACATATCACATCCTGTGAAAAGAAAGTAGAAAATGAAAATTCAAAAGCAGCAACAAGGATCTAAGCAATTGTGTAATACAATCCCAGCTACAATTTAGTGCTGATTATAATTCTAGGTTTCTAGACATAAACGAAGGAAACCAGATGAAGTTTGGGGGACTGTTTCCACATGTATAATTTAAAAGGGTGCCTGTAGCAGCTGAGGATCCAGCCTTATTTGTGAGAGGCAGGCTTTGAACAGCCTATTTTGCCTATAATTCGGCAGCGTCCAGAGCATTATGTTTCAGTGTCAGACAGCCTGAGGAGGGCAAAAAGCACCAAGACAAAAGAGTGGGAGTTTCTCCAGGGTTTCAGGCTTTAGATTTGAATGAAGGACTAGGGCACACGTTTTCCCGGACATCTCTGCTAACAGGGAATATCAGGCCCTTCTTAGGAGTCTAAAAAATAAAATCAAGTTGAGCCCTGCTATAACCCCATTCTTCACTCTTGAGATCTAGTCCAGGGTACGGTGGCATGTTATGTTTAGAGGCACCCCAGGCTGCTACCCCAGCGCTCCCAGTCAGCCTGATAACCTGTGGGTGCTTGCCCATCCCAGCCACGGAGCCAAAACCAAGCGGGAGTCGTTCAGCCGCTGCCTTCCCTGCGCTAATGCAGCTTCTGCACATGAAGCTCAGCAGCTCGAGGGGTTTTGTAGGCGTGGGCAGGCCTTCAGCCCCTGCTCATTAAGCCCAAGACTACCTGTTTAAATGCTACTGGAAACCAGTACCGATCTGCAGCATCGCCTTGTGCTTAGCGAGGCCTTTCCCAGCTCCCACTGCCGCAGTAAGCACAGCGCCCTGCAGCCCTCCCAGGGGCACTGCCACATGCAAGGCTTAATGAAGCTGCTCTGCTGCCTAATGAGGCCGTGGATGTAGGGCTCAGATTAACTGAGGAGGAATAAAAGTATGCAAGGGTCATGTCACAGTGAGGTGTGGTGGGTTAGTTAAACAGAGGCACTTAAGTGCAATAAAACAGGCTGGGTTTTGTTCTGTCACCCGTCCTTAGCCTAGAGCCATTTTGAGTTTCAAACACTCTGAATTAATATATGGGAAGACATACACATGACCTGTGCCCTTCACAGCACAGTCATTACACAGGTCTAGCTTCCCCGTCCCATTAATTTGGTTGCTTTCACAACAGTCCAGTCCATACAAAAATAACAGGATTCCTCAGGACTCACAGGTTCCTCCCAGCACACCTTCTGGCTGAGCAAGCAACAGAGGTCCCAAAAGCTTCTACAACTCCATGCTAACTGGTAAGAGACTGGGAAACCACCTACAGGCTGGTGGGAGCCATGGCATAATACAACCAGCACTTACTACTGTTTATCCGGACCTCCCGAGCCAGCGCCCGCTCACACTGCACACATCCTTGCTAGCAGCTCTGACTCCTGTTTCAGGCACTAAAAATCCACGGTAAATCAAAAGCAGGATGATACTCCAGCCAGAAGACCTTCAAGAGTACATGACTGTAATCACGGATAGCATAAAAACAGAGGTGACCTACCAAGCTGATCGCAGCCTTGAAAGGGAGGATGCCAGGCCAGACCCTGCTCCAGCTCTCAAGCTTTTCCCAGCTCTGCAAATCAGCAGAGGTTGGCTCCTGCTGGTTCTTATAACAGCCAGGTGCTGCTCAGGCCAATCATTGATCTCTAATAGGCCTGAGATCCCTCTTTAAATGGCCATGCAGCTAAAAAAAAGTATTGTTTTTAATCCCAGTTTCTGTAAAATAGGGCTAGAATTTTTTTTTTTTAACTTACTTCTGTGCCTGTTTTGAAGATTTGTCAACAAACGTCTACACATAGTTTTGAGAAACTCAAATGAAAGACAAGCAAATATGAACTTCTTACAAAGTGCCCCAGGCCAGCTAGGCCTGATCAACAAGCCTAAAGCCTCCTGAAAGTCTTGGAGTGCCTGCAGACAGCAGGAAAGCTAAAAAAAAAAAAATCCTCATTTGATACTGTGGGGCAAATTTCCCCACAATTTGTGCAGGCAAATCCAGAGCACAAGTGCTTGGAGTAAATGCTGTAGGTTCTTCCTGAGAAAATGTCTCTGTCATAAACTGAACGACTTTGGTGACTTCCCCCAACACAAAAACCTAGCTCCGGAAAACTTTTCTGTGTCTGAAAAGAGAAGGAGATGGAGAAGCGCCGGGGCATTTCTCATGGATGATGCTCTGTAATGGGGACTGGCCTGAGTGACCAGGGCAAGGCCACCATTTCAGTTTCAGCGTTCGGCCGGTGGCACGGTGCCACCAAAACCGAGGGAGCTCTGCCAGGTCACACCAGCTGAGATCTGGCTGCCGCGGGCTGCTGAGGAGGGGGGTGAGCAGCCCCTGCAGAGCAGCCGAGGTTTAGCCATCGGACCGGAGCTCAGCGCCTGCTCCCCTGCTCCTCTGGAAATCCTCAGCCACGGTGAGTGCTGGAGAGAGAAAACGTTTGAGTCATGGAAAGCTTTCCTCAACGCCTCCCAGTGAAACCCACTTGCCATTCAAAATTTCTGCAGTCAGAAAGCATGTAATTTCCCACTTCTTGTGCATAAAACTGGGAGGCAGGCTTTCCCAATCCCCTGCATCTTTGCTATTAGCCTGCTGGTTTCACACAGCCCCTCTGCACACCAAATGATTCAGGCTGTGCATTCCCCATGCCCAGATCTTAACTGCCACGCAGTAATTGCAGGGTTGGGAATGAAAACATTACTCAGCTCACCATGACTGATGCCTCTCGACGCATGGAGAAAATGCAAGCCAAGCGCCCTCAACTTGCGCACGCAGACACGTGGACGGTTTCAACTGATAAACAAGGTGATCTTGTCTTTGAAGAGCCTCAATGTTGGCTAAGGTTAGCTGCTGGCTAGGGGTACTCAGAAGAATTCTGGTGGCTTGGGCAGGGTCCACGATCAGCTTTGCTGAAAAATTATACTCTGACATCTGCATAAGAATAGCTGGGAAGGGAAAAAATGAGCAAATGTGAAACGTAGTTTGAACATACACACGCACAAGGAAAGACAGCAGTTATATTGCCTTATTTCAAACCCCTCCCAAAAACTGTAGGTGAGAAATTCACGTTCTTCTTGTGTGAGCCCATGGAAAAGGAGAAGAGAAAATTAAAAAAGAAGAAAACGAAGGGTTACAAAGAAAGGCAGAAAAATTTTAGAGAGGAAAAAGTAGTCGCAATATCCAAGGTTTTCAAAACTCTGGCTGAGCATGGATTAACCTGATTGTATACGGCCAGCACAAGGTGAGGCTTGCTTTTCTTAGTCCTTTATAAACCTGAAGGGGCTTGTTTTGAGTGCCTGAGGCAAAATGAGTTACCACTTCTGAAAAATCAAGGTAGTGTACACAGACACATGGCGCAGGCATACAAAACTTGATAAAAATTTCTGCAAAACTTCAAGACAAAAAAATAACCCCATGCATTTTGGGGAGGAAAAGAGAAGGAACCCTGTGAGGTTTCCCCCATCTGTCTACATGCTCTGTTTGAACACGGACAGGAGAAAGAGCATCCTCTGTCCTTCCATCCATCCATCCGTCCATCCATCTATCAGTCCATCCATCCATCCATCCATCCAGAGTCTGAACATGTCAACATATCAGGCTCTGCAAGCCTGGAGAACAGAACCTATTATTTTATTTTAAATAGGCTTTTGCCTTGGAAAATTTTGCTATTTCCTCACATGTTTTGGCTTTGATGTGCTGGTGCCTTTCCTTGTTAATAATCTGCACAAAGTCCCTGTGTAATCATAGTCTATGTTGTGCTTTCCATCTCTCTTGGGTGTATTTAATCATTTGAGAAAAATGAAAATGCTGCAAATCGAAATTGTTAGTTAGGTATATCAATATATCAGTGATATATTGACAGACCTTGTTCCAAGTATTCAAGTGCATGCTCAATATCATGCATACCCCTTTAATATCAATTAACTATTGTCTCTGGCAGAGTGGCAAAAAGAGAACCGAATCAAAGTTAGTTAAGATAACAGACGTTGTTATTTGTCCAAAAGGAGCTTAGCGGGAACTTGGCTTTCTGAGAAATTTGTCCTTCCTTACACATGCACGTCAGATTTTCCTCCCACTTACGCTACGTGCTCACCCCTAAAGCTGATTTCACTGGTACTGCTAATGCGCCAAGAGCTGCACATATGCTTTAGCAACGCACAGAAGGGGAGTTTAATTCACAAGCAGAAGTATTACTGCATGATTAAGGACCCTATTGAATTGGAAAAATCCTACCTTCAGGCACGTGAGCACCCTGAAGCATCAGTTTTGATTTGGTGGATGGGAGAGGGGCCGGCAAAAAATGGAGAGAAACCAAACCCTCACTGAACACATCTATAAATACATGGTTGTGTATGACTGCACTTAGCCAGCCTAAAGAAGCCTCTTTTTGCTGGTGCCCGTGACATGCCAGACCATCCTTGTTCTCACTAAATCAAGGCTCCGTAACGCCTGTCGTGCCACACGACTACGAGCCTGAGTTTCGTGCCAAGCGAAGACGCCAACGACAGCCCTGCGGAACGGGGCAGCCTCGCAGGGTGGCTGCGGCCCCCCTGTCCTTGCAGTTGAGAGGCTGAGAAGGGGAGAGGATGGCCAGGAAAATATTAGAAGCATGTATGCCCCACTGGGGGTTAGGAAATAAAGGTTAGGCTTTGATTTATACCATTAATAAAGAGTACTTTCCAGAATTTCATAGCGTGCACAGTGCCAGGTGGGTTTAGACAGGTAAGCCTTCAGCTGTGATAAGTTTGCAGGCGGTGGAAAAGAGAACAAACTCATAACTCAGACAAACCTAAATATCAAATTACAACTCCACTTAATGCTACCTCAGAAAAATGGATGGATGCAGGGAAGGAGTTTTCCACAGCACGCACATGCCACTGGCAAAGCCGGGCTGGCCTGACGCAATTACATCCCATACGCCTCTGCTGCTGTCCTTTCATCCCTTTTTTCCCCAAATACTGGATTCTGTTAGATATACATCTTGATGAGGCCCTGATTCAGCAAACTCTGTAAGATCAGGCACACAAAGCATCCTGATGGCCGAAGCTAAAGCCGAGCTCATTTTGCTGGGGACAGGGACAGATTTACTCCTAGGGTGCCAGTGAGGAGAAGACCGGGCCCCTTGTCACGGGGTGTTAAATGGGCTCAATAAAAGTGGAGCCATTAGCCCATATATTTGCTGTGCTCAACGTCAGCCCTCATTGATCTCTGGCTGCTCACAAGGTTGGAATTTTACATATTCATTTATCAGGGGAGAACATTTAAACAAAAGCCGGAAATAGAGTAAGGCCAAGAAAACTGCTGAGGTATCAAACCGGGGCAGATCTGAAAGCCACGCACTATATATATTCCCAGATGTTTAGTATGCATTTGTAGAGGTAGCACTTAAATATAAAAAGTTGCACTCTATTTAGAAAACAGCCACCAAAACCTTATAAGTTTCATAACCTGTCTTGTTGAGAAAAGCATATGTACATCTTCGATCCAGAAGACAACAGACCAGGTGAGAGCCATACCTAGACATTGACAGCAATAATTTTCCTTCATTACTTAATATTGCAAATGTGTGCTCTTTCTTGGAGGGAAGGCAGGATAATTTAAGCCTTATTCTTTCACTGCTCGTCTATATTATCACAAATTACCTTGCCCAATATTAAGGACTGAAGATTCCTTTCCATACCATACCCAGTGGGCAAAATGTTTTAAACATGTACATTTCAAAATGGGAAGAAAGGAAGACAGAAAAAAAATTGAGTATGCATTGTTGTAAGAAGTAACTGCAAAGAGAATCACAGAGTCTTTTTTCCTCTGGACAGCCAGCCCGGCAGCAATAAGGAGGGGAAGCACTTCCATTAATTTCTGCTTGGAGAGATCAATACCACGACACCAACCAAACCAGACCCTTTTCTCTCCTGATCCACTGCAGGGCAAAGCTCCCATCACTGGAAACAAAGCCCCCTTGTGTGGTCCCTGCCCTTTTTCAGAGAAGAGAGGTGGCTGCTGTCGGGGGGATGTGGCAGCCGTCCCTATCGCAACAACGTCCTGTCGCAGGAGCGCCGTGCCCGTTGTGCCGCGCGGTGCTGCCGCCCTTCCACAGGCTCTTCTCTCTCTCATTTACATTTGCTTCGCTTCATTCTTAGCTCACCACTTAGGAGATTTGCTCGTTCTGAGACAGTGAAGGAATAAGAAATAAATAAAAAGGCCATTAAATTAAAGTCTAAGTAAGGCAGAGTTACGCTCCCATTCTGCAACCCTGCTGGCACAACGGGAGGGACTCTAGGAGCAGGAACCGTTCCCATACCTCCCCCGGAGAGGGAAGCACGTATTCTGCTGGTGTGGGAAGAAACGGAGGAGTGCATTTCTGTAATAGGAGTCACTTTGGCCCTGGTAATGCAAAAAATCGCTAGTTTATTTGTCAGAACACTGAAAAAATCTTCCCTTTTTGTACTCACCACCTACAAATTGCAATTTTGCTCATTCCACATAGAAAATTATATTTGTGTGCTGAACGCGGCTCGCAGTCATTTGACATATTAAGCTCTGTCCCACTTCAGCGGGTCATGGAAGCCTCCCACAGCCGAGGCAGAGACACTTGCACATGTCCAGCCCTTTGTCTTGCTTATTACATTAATTGAAACTGATGTGGTGGAAGTCGCAGGAGGTGAATTCATCACACTCTGTATGAAGGCTGCTGCTCAAATGGGAACTGATCTGCTTTCCAAATGTCTTGCTTTAATGTGTCTAGTGATATTTTGTTAAAGAGAGAGACATCTAGTATTTAATGCTCTTCATCTTTTAAAAGTGAGCAAATACTTGTAATTAAATTAATTATGATAATCATGCAGGTGTCTCGTGTGTGCTGTAAGTTGGGTTTTGATTCCCAAGCTACTGCTTCCTAAAAGGAAATAGTTTATTCCTTTGTTCTTTACTGCTTTTGATTGGAAGGATGGTGAATAATTAATCACAGCACTATTACAGACTTGTAAATTACTACAAGAAAATGACAGGTCCTCCCTATGGCCCCCTCCCCGGCCAAGGGGCTGCTCCTCCTGGCAGCATGGGACAGGCTCTGGCCAGCCCCCGAGGCAGGTGGCTCTCCGCTATTTTGAGGGATGAAAGAAGCAGGAATGATTTCATCAGGAAAGTGATCTTAAATCATGCGAGAAATGCCAAGTAGTTCTCAGTGCACCTTTACCTCGGGGTGGGAACTGCAATTTCCATTTCAAAAGCATTTCCACAGTTTTAAAGCAGGTTCTTCCAATTACGAACAAAACACTACGTTTTCCTTTGAATTTAAATTAGACAAATACAGGCCATTCTTAACAGCTAAGTCTTACTGAGCAGTGGAAACCGCACGTCCATCTTTTATTAAAGTATCCCATGTACCTCTGTGAAGGGAAAGGAATAAAAACTCTCTCCGGTCACCTCTCTCGGTGCAGGCACTTTGTGGATTTCTGCAAACAGGACACTGCCTGTTGGGTTTTCTTGCATGAGAATGTTGGCTAAACCAGGATGGCTGCTTGAGGTCCCAAGCAGGCGGAGCTGGATAGACTGCAAGAGTGGATAAAATACAAAGGAACACAAGCCAGGATTACGTGCAGGTATTCCCAGAAATAAAAGCAGAAAAGTCAGCACTGAACCTGTTTCCCTCTGGAAGCACGGTAGAGGATGCTTTCCAAAGCCCTTTGGAAGGGATTGTTAGAGCAAGATAACTGGAAAATAGGTAAAATGCTAATTCACTATCTTCGGGAAGACCCGACAGGCTAAACGCAGGTGTGAGAGGGTCTCTTGCTTCAGCTGCTCATTTCTTAGCCCTGGCAAGCTCTTGCCTGGTTTTCCCAGCTCCCCTGCTGCAGGAGCAGGGCACTCAGAGCGCCAGTGCATCCTGGCTGCCCAGGAAGAGGAAGGGCATTGGAAAGCAGGTTTGCAATGCTGGTAGAGTTCCCGAAGAGTTTCTGCCTCATTCTCCTAAAAACATTGCAGCTCAGAGTTGCATCAATAGCTTGAGGAAGTGGGAGAAACAATAAAATGGACCTTCAATTAAAACAGCCCAGATCTGATGCAATTACTGAGCAGTGAAAGAAAATAAATGGCCTTTAATTGCTGCTGGAATTGTGCAGTGCCCTCACATTGCTCGGTTTTAATTTCTGCATTAAGAAGTCTCTCTTAATAGTCACTCACGGCGACTAACTGTTGCCTTCTGCTGGTCCCATAAGGTGCTCAATAGCCAAATTATCACTTCTTTATTCTTCAGTAATAGCTAGACTCTTTCAAAGAAAGGCCTCAGCTCAGGGAAAGCTCATGAAGAAGTTTAACGGTACATTAAATGATGCTGAATTACACAGGAATGTGCATGGATTTGCATTTTACATTTATATTAACGCCAGGTGAGTTCATTATGATTCATCTAACAATAATGAATGCTAAAGGAATAAGTAATGATCGTGATATTACAACTGTGCCATAATCCTATCTCTGCAATTTCAGTCTCTCTCCTATTTTCTACAAAAGCAGAGAACTGGCTATTATCACTGGCAATGTGACATTGTTCTCCTGTTACCATCCTGACTCAAGTCTAACTTTTTTGAGACCTTCATGGGTTTTCTGTGAGCATACGGCTTAAAGTCTTTCTCAATTAGCATCTTTCCAGAATTTAAAGTAGCTGAAAAGTCACTCATGGGCCTTCTTCACTTGTTGATTTTCCTGTCTTTCCCCGTTCTCCCTGGGGGTTGCTCGTGGCTCACACAAGCTCAACCAGCACACGAGCATGCTCCTCTTGTCCCATCTGAGGTCTTAGATCTGTCATGTGTCAACAAGACCAGCCAACAGTTGCAGACAGATTAGGGGAGTAGGGAGAGAAGAGAGAGAAGAGAAAAGAGAAGAGAAGAGAAGAGAAGAGAAGAGAAGAGAAGAGAAGAGAAGAGAAGAGAAGAGAAGAGAAGAGAAGAGAAGAGAAGAGAAGAAGAAGAAGGAAGAAGAAGGAAGAAGAAGAAGAAGGAAGAAGAAGGAAGAAGAAGAAGAAGGAAGAAGAAGAAGAAGAAGAAGAAGAAGAAGAAAGAAGAAAGAAGAAGAAGAAGAAGAGAAGATGAAACGTGAGTGTTTGCAAAAAAAAAAAAAAAGATTTTTTTTTTCCTAATAGCAAAATCCAAAGGTTGATACTATGGAGATGTAAATGATGACTATGTATGGAATCAAACCAGACAATTTTTTTTCCTGGTTCACCTTAGTGAATTCCTCTGCTATTGATTGTCTTTCTTAGAACATAAATAAGTCTTCTGGCAGTAGAGGTGTGACTTAACTCGCTGACAATTTTTTATGCTAATGACTTCACTCCTGTAAATTTAAAGGATGTGGTCTAAAATTCACCCTAGGTAGGAACAGTCCAAAAAAAAGATCTGAAAAATTCCTGTCCTCGTAATTCCTGTAACAGCGATTTTGTTTCACATCTTTTGCTACATTATTTTGCTTTCTTAATGCTGCTTTAAACCCCTTTGGCAGGAACAGCTAATAACAGCTTGGAAAAATTAATATGTATGTTAGATGGAAACATTCTATTGTTTCCATGGATACCGGTGCAAAATCCCTTCTGTGACATGTCTTCCTGCAAAATGTTTCAGCAGCAGCAAAAAAGCCAAATACCTGTAAAGTGGAGAATGAGCTTAAAAAATCCTCTTAGGCCGCTCAGGACGTTCCTCTGGCTCCTGCAATGGTGTGCAGCTGGCATGTGACAGCCGCGCTGCCCCTTGGTTTATTCGGGTTTCTTGTTTGTTTTGTAGCATCCAAGGCTGCCTTGTCTGGGAATGAACTTGGGGCGTTTAGATTATTTTCCTTGCTGCTGGCCCTTTGGGGATGCTTATGGTTGAGTGGGTTTCCAAGCTGACATTGCCCTGGGTGCCATCAGGCTGGCTGTGTCGGCGTGTCACTGCTGGTGGAGGCTGGGACGAGGAGAAGCCTCGTGCGGTTTTTCCCCTGGGTCAGTAGCCAAGAGGAGAGGCTGGAGTGTCTGTCTTCCACAAGACCTTTAGCAGCCCAAGGCAAAGGCTCTCGCTCTGACTTTTCTGTGGAAGATTTTATAAAGATTTCTACTGGGAAAAAGGAAATTTTAAGTAGATTTCTTTTTTTTTTTTCTTCTGTTGAAGAGCATTCGCCTCTTCCCCTTTTCTTGCTTCAGAAATCTTGCACTGCTGTCATTTCACTGAGAACCCACCTTGAGCTCCAGCTATTAGTGATTTAACGAGGAGTCTTTTAATTGTAACAGCTGTTGTTTTAATTACCAAAGGATTTATAATTAGACCCCCTGCACAATCCTGCTGCTAAAGCAGAGGCTCAGAAACGCTCCTGACGCGGGTCAAGCTCATGGGGCAGTCCATCCGTCCGTCCGTCCGTCCGTCCGTCTGCTGCCCCAGCAAGCAGCCACCCTTTGCCTCAGTCTTTTGGGAAAAGGACGTGGAATGGGTGAAAGCAGCTTGGATCACAGATGCAGCTGATCACCACATCATGAACACAGAAATATTCCTCATGCTAATAAATATTAGGTGTATTGGTTTGTTGGTAACAATAAATAACTGTGCAAATTTGTCAGGTGCCCATTTCACAGCTCTTATTACCGTTTCAAAGGAATTTATCTCTCAACCCTCTTTCAAGCAATCAACTCGAGAAGTTGTTTTGAAAGCTTGTAGTGATATCGGGAAAATATGCTCTTCTCACACCTTTTAATTAGAATGGGGGAAAAAAGGACAGTTTTAGACAGATCTGTATGCTTTTACAGCAAAGCTTGCTGTGCAGAGTCAGTACCACACAGTCAAGAGAGTCTCTTTAATTTGGGGCTCCTTTCTGAGTTCCTCAGGAAATTTAGACATTTCAACATCTACTTGCGGGAATGAAAATGTAACATTTTGGAAATTCTCTCTAGAGTTAAAAATGCTGAAAAGCTGTACGTCAGAAATGTTAGAGGTAGAACCTTTCAAGAGGCACTGAAACTGTGATTTCAGAGAAGCTTTAATTTCAGTTAAAAAAAAGTAAACTACAGTTAAAAAAAATAAACTATCAGAAGGCAAAGAATATTTAAAATGGCAGCCAGCTGTATTTGCCAGGGACAGTCAGCCCAAGGCAGAAGGTCCCGGTTCGGTGGGGCAGGAGCGGTGGAGCAGAAACACTCATTGCTCCTGATGAATTAAAAGACACCTGAAGAGGAGAGAGAAGGTTTTGTTATCCTGTAATTTCAATTAGCCGCTATGCTGCCCTTCTTTCACAGACCATGGTGCTATGCGCTGGTAACACAGCTGCCTTTTCTTTCCAGGTGGCCCTTACGCTTCGGAGTGATGAGAGATCGCTTCTTGCATAAAGCAAGTCGGAAGCCATGCATCAGACAGCCCTGCCCAACAGACACGGCACGGGTCCGTCCGTCCGGAGCCTCGGCGCTGTCACCAGCTTTGCGGGGGCTGATCTGTGCCGTCCCTTTGCTTTCCTGCACAGAAGATCTCCCTTCTGCTGCATGTCCCCATATTTGCAAAACACACTGAGATGGGTGGAAAGGAATTGTAAGAGGTAAGTATTCTCCAAGAGAAAAACTGCCTATTCAGTTACAGTTATCTCAATTAAATTATGTCCTGGAGTGAGTGCTCAGTTATTCTGACAGTGGTGAATTTCAAAATTAATTTTATTTCCTTTTGCTGGGCAATATTTCCTCTTGGGCTGGCAGGTATTCTGAACTGGATGCTCTCTTCTCCTGGCTGTTATTTCCCTTCTCCTTTTGCACCACTAACGCGAGCACAGAGTGCCCGAAGAAGGGCAGAGTCCCCTGACTGCCGGTCACCCACTGTGTTCGAGCCGGAGGCAGCGGGGGCTGCCCTGAGCAGCGCTGCTGACCCCAGCCCTGGCCCTGAGAGCCCCAGCACCTGCAGGCAGCATCCGCTCCCCTTCCACACGTGGCAGTTTTGAAAGCCCCCCTGCACAGGACCGGGCTCAAACCTCTCTCTGCGCATCCCTTGGCTGCGTATCAGCACAGACTCCATCGGCTGTTCTAGCTGAGCGTGGTGAGTAGCACTTGACAGGTTATTGACTTGCAGTGATACACTTTATTAAAAATCAGGGGGGACCAAAGCTCTTAGCTCCTTATTAGAGTGCAGACTTGTTAGGAAAATTTAGTGATATGAAAACTATTACAGTATCCAGCAGAAACAGTCCTTCTGAGACATTCAGAATAGCAAAAGGTTAAATTAAAACTTCCCTGCTGCAGCATAATCAGGAGATGGCCAGGCACAGTGTCCATGTTATCATGCTGTGCATGCTTAAATTAGAACAGTGAAGCGGATTTTATGTATATATAGCATGAAGATATTATAATACCTAGACCTGCTTCCCCTCTCCAAATGGCTGCCTTTTCCACTTCTGACTGAGTCTGAAACTGTTAGAGCTTGATTCAAAGCTCACTGAAGAAAAGGTGCTTTTCATATCAGAAAATGGGCTTCAGATAGCCCTGCAGCGCTCATCTCTGAACGCTGGCAAAATGCTGGTTAATGCCTAGCAATCAGGAGGAAAGTAAAAGCCCTCCCAGACACGTCTATTTAGTTACAGACCATGGAGACCATTCGCGGCACGGATATGGCACCATCAACCGATGCAATGAGCAAAGTCTTTGAGAACTGGACAAGGGCCAACCTTGAACCATCTCTGCTGGACACCTTCTCTGCCCGATAACTGTAAGCACAGCTCGGTATGACAGGCAGCACCTACAGCAACAGATGCCAAAAACACGACCCAGGGAGATGAGCAGGGCTGTACAGCTGCTGTGTCCCCGAAGCAAAGACCACAGTGAGTCTCCTGCAGGGATAACCATGCCTTCCCTCTCTTCGCTGGCCTCCACGGCCCACAGGCGTGGATCAGGGTCAGTGCCAGCATCCGCACTGAATGTGCATCATGGTGCACACACAGATTTCATGGACCCAACACACGACCTGGACCCAGAAAATGTAGCTAGTCATATACTAATTATACAGAGCATTTTCTACGTGCTATTCTATATCAGCATCGAGCCGGCTGGGCGAACCCAGCGCCACAAGCGAGCACAGCTGAGCCTTGGTGGTGGGTAGCGATAGGGACAACTTTCTCATAGTCTGCAGAGCACAAACTCATCTGAGACTTCAGCCCGCGGCACAGCTCAGTCTGAAGATTTGTCTAACCCCAGCATGGGAGCTGAACAGTGTCAATAAACAATTAACATGCTCCCAACCAAGCAATTAAATCAATGGCAAGTGGGGAATTCCAGCAGACAATGCAATTACTGTATTAACTACAAAAATTGCTGTATGTAACTACTGCAAGGAAGAAACACCAGCTAAGAAAAAGCTGGGGCTGTTTGCTTCAAGGCTTGCCTCTGCAGTGGAACGGATCCTTCAGTGGGAGTTAGGGTGTGCGTTTGATTCAAAGTGAAGACAACACTTGTTATTACAAAAAATTATTGACAAGAGGGAAGAATGTTTTTCAACAGCAATACCATCATCTGTGTTTGAAGGAGCTCATGCTGCTTGGCTGCTTCAGGAAGAGGATAAGGCGCTAGCGGAAGGGACGGAGCAGTAAGTGCTTTACTCACAGGACGATCAGCTTCTGAGCTGTAGGGCAGCAACATGGGCAAAGGCCATCTAAATCTCGGGAATATTTTAGTAAGGGTTAGTATATCTTAAGGGGAGGAAAATGGGATTCAGCACAATGGAGTCTGTCTGGGCTGGTGCTTCTGGTCTTTCCTCCACATTCTGTCAAATGAGGGGCTGCGATCAAACTTTCCGAGCGTTTTCTGTCCTCGGCGGAGAGCAGGAGCTCACGGCCCTGCGGCTCAGCGGCCGGTCTGACCTCGGGTCGCTCAACACTGCAGAGCAGCCAAACCCCAGCACGAACACGGGGACAAGCAAGCCCTCCTCGAGCTGGATCAGCGCCCTGACGCTTCCCATGCGTCTCTCATGCTTAATTACAAGTTGCATTGCACACCCTGCTTGAACTGCTGAGAAGAGCTGCTTAGCTTGGAAACTTCAGAATCCATCCGCTCATTATGCAAGATAAAATAACTCTTACTTCAACGGGAGCTGACATGGAGCCTAGAGAAAGAGCAGATCTGTGAAACGGGGGCTGTTTGATCCATGCTTTGCTAGCTGTTATATCAGCTCCTCTCAGGAGATGAGAAGGAATATTAGCCAGGAAATTACTTTCCAGTTAGTTCAAGCTGTGTTTTGCAATGCTGATTGAGGTGGAAGGTGACAGAAACAATTGCTAAATATCAATAATATTATGTACACAATTAAAATGCAGCCAAGAGCCTTTTAATACAAAACAAAATGAGGTTGTGAGCCCGTGTAGGGATTCAGTGATGTTGCTGGGTTAAATCTTCAACTCAGTGGAATATTTGAAAATGTAATTTTTGCCGCCTCCTCCAAATCCCTTTTAATATTCACAATTGGCTTCTCTGTGAGAGATTTCCAGCTCTGAAAAGTTGTTTGAGCCAAATAGCTAAGGATTATCTCTAATAAAGCACTGTTATTCAGGACAAATCTCTATAGACATGTTTACTAAATAACTCTGATATTTTACAGAAAAAATTACATTAATTACAACCACAACAGAAATAAAAATAAGTGGTGAAATGTTTCAGTCATGGCCACCATAAAGGGAAAAAAAAAAAAAATCAATGTGGAACCTTCTCTTGGAATAAACACTTGAAGTCCCAGACAGGCTTTTGTCATTTCAGAGTTTGTGAAAGAAAAGAGACAGAGCAGCAAATGAAGCGGAGCAAAGAAGGCGGCAGGGTCCCCCCACCTGCCCGTGCCCCAGGGAGGGACCACTCGAGGCAGGGACATGGTCCAGCCCCACGCGGGGCTGGGCAGGAGACGGGGCAGGAGATGCACGGGCGCTGCCACACAGCCACGACCGCTCGCTGCCAGCAGGGCTGTGCCGCTGGCCAAGGCGACGAGCTCCTGCCGTCACCCAAATGGCCTACAGTGCCACTTTTGGCAGCAAGAGGTCCTGGCTGCCCCAAGCCAGGCTCCACCGAGGGAGCAGAGGAACTCCTGTGGGCACAGGCGAGGCCAGAGGAAAACCCACCCTCGCCCACAAGCATTGCTGAGAACAGGATCCTTCTCTTCTCTTGCGGATCTTCTCTCCCTGGGCTTCGCAGGCAGCAGCGGCCAGGACGCTGCGTGTCCCTGGCGAGGGAGCAGCACAGTCCTCGGGCCGTGCCATTGCCGGGCACAGCTCCACTCGGCACATTAACTTTATGCCAGGAGAGGACGTGCTTGGTTGATGGTAAGGGAGACAGGTTTCCCCACAGAGATATTTGTTCCATAGGGCTGTTCCTTCTTCTGTCATCGATCGAGTGGTTGACTTTGAGCAAAGTCGTTTTCCCTCTCTGTGCATCTGTTTTTCTGTGTGTACCAATCCCTGACTGCTTTATAAGGCACTTAGAGCTACAGCTGAGCATATCTGGGTTTGCTCCTCCTGTCCAGTAGTGAGTTTACAGCAGAAACCACTGCAGCCTTGAATCAGAGGGAGCTGCTAGGCTCTCCAGATATTTTCTAGCATGGAGATGCTTAGTTTCTAGTGATGAGCTTGGAAGCCTGACTTTTAACTCTCTTCGAAAATCATGGCCTGTGCTTGCTCTTGCAATAGAATAAGGAGAAACCTTTGTTTTGGCTGGATCCTTCTGACATTTTCAGTGACAAAAATAAATTTGATTTGCACAAGCTGTGAAGGAATGGGAAAGATGTTATTTCTAAAATGTGCGTGGTGCTATTGGATATGATAAAAGACTGAATGAGTCAGTAAATGTAGCAGTTTAGTAGCTCAAAAAAATAAATCAATAATCATGCAGCAAGATTACAGTATTGGAAGAAAAAAATGTAGCCAAAAGCCTGCCTGTCTGGGAAAGTTAACCCTTGCCTTTACCAGTCCCTTGCTGGGAAGCGGTGGGGCGGTTCTTCAGTGGGTCACGTTCATCCCGGGGGGAGAGACCAGCCGATCCCCAGGCTGACAAATGCGAGTGGTAAAGGGGGAGCAGAGTAAAATCCGCCCCCCAAGTGCACGAGGATTTTAGTGGCTCTCACCAGCTGCTGGCTTCAGCCACCGTCCTGCCTGCGGTGGTGACAGGGCCAGCACCTCAAACAAGGGGGGAAGAGTCATCCCTAAGAAGAAATCTCACCTTAACATCTGGCATGTGAGATTCATTTCTCCTCATCACTCTTAAACACAAGCAGAATCCAGAAGAAAGATCAAAGGAAGTCATTTTAGGGCAACATCACCTGTTTTGCAAATCTACCACATCATCACAGACATGATGGGAACATTCATATGTGTAGAAGACTGGGTAAACTCTTACAAGTTGTCTAAATCCACCTGCTAGTCCTTAGGAAGGAACTTATCTCACCAAGCTATCCATAAATTAATGTATTTGCCTTATTTTAATTGCCTGGGCTCCCTTCATACTCAACAGAAAGAGAAAGTGAGACACCATTCACAGAATTGTTCATTCTGCCTGGTTTAGACACCTTTTTTCTGATTAGATTTGATTCTTGTTTGACCCATCTCTGATTTTAATCACATGAAAATGCTAGGAAGAATAGCATGCTAATAAAGGATTTTTTTTAGTCCTTTTTTCAGACAAGGCGTGAAGTCCCGTTTCTGATCTCAGTGCTATGCACACCAGGTTCATTGATGCAATTTGTACATAGAAGAATTTGGTCTTTGGGCTTCTCCTGTGATTGCATAAGTCTTTCCCTGCTGATCGACATACCCAAAGGGAAAACAAAAAGCTCCACAAATTGCAGGCTTCCAAGTTGCCAGAGAAATGGCTCAGAAAATTAGTCCTTCTTCAAGAAGGAAAGAAAAAAAATTGTTCCTGCTTGGGAGGGAAAAAAGAAAATCCAAAAATTTTTACTAACTCAGTAAAAAACCACCAAAACAACAACGAGATTTACATGTGCGCTTAACTTTGAGGGCATAAATAAGGGAATACTCTCACAGCAAAGGAGATGTGTGGTGTTTTGCTGGCCGGGGGTCTAAGTCCGGCTGCCCCCAAGGGCAGAGGGAACCCAGCTGTGTTAGTACCCAGGAAAGTGGGGTCCTGGCCCCCATTACAGCACAGAGTCACTCCCGAGTGACTCAGCACGCTCGCCTGCTAGGAAATGAGGAATAAAAGGCTGTGAAAAGCATGAGGATTATTTAAATTATCTGCTTCAAGATTTACAAAGTAATTTCCGCCAGTTGTAAGTCAAGCACACGCCGGCTCCCTCCGACTCTCGCTGCAGGGGCTGGGGGGTGGTGGGGTGTCCTCTCCTCCTCCTCCGACCGCTGGGTCTTCCCCTCGGAGGTGCTGCACATCGGATGGCTGCAGAGGCTTCCCGCGCTGCCCAGCGGCTCCTCAGAGCCGCTTTGGCCACCAGCAGGGCAGAAGCTGCAGCCGTGCTTCGCATCCACCCCATCGGGTTACATCTGCCCCCGACAACGGCTGCTTGAGTTGGGACGATGCTACTGGCCGTGACTGGGCCTGATGAAACAAGTTTGGTAGAAGAACAAATTCCACGTTCCTCTCCACAAGCTGAAGTGACACAAAAAAGAAAAGAAAGGAAAAGGCTCGCCCAGTGTCTGCTGCACAAGACTTAGGGCCTCCTGTCCCTCTCAGCCCCTTGATTGCGGGAGAGGCAGCGCTAACTCAGCCTGCTGCGGGATGAATAATTCATAGCTAATACTTCATTAGAAAACACATCTTCTAATCCGCCCTACAGGCTGCCCGTGAACAGGGTCACGACTTTCCTCTCGATGGTTTCCCACAGTTATTCACCACGTAACGCTGGTGCATGGCTCCGGTGCCTCTGCAGGCTGCGGGGGCATCGCCCCGGCCCCTCGCCCCAGGAGCCAGCAGGACCCAGCTCCGCTCGCAGGGGCGCCGGGTCAGGGCCACCCCAGCAGGGTTCACGGTGCAGCCCCAGAGGCCACACGGCCCCGAGGTGCGGGAGGACACAACGCTCCCGGTGTGGCATCGCTCTGCTCCGGGCAGGCTCCATCCCCTCCCGTCCCTTTCCCTGCTTTACTCCTGTCCTCAGACTCGCGTTCCCACCACCTGAGACCATCACACTGGTGTCTAAAGGGGCTTCAGGGAGCACGTTACCACAGTGGTTCTGGGGGTTCTGACAAGAGCTGAAACACCACCTCGTAAAGCAACTCCAGACCCTGACACCACTGTTGTTTAGCTCAGTATTTCATTCTGCAAAAGCACACAGAGTCATTTCCATGCCTGTACCGTGCAGCCCTCCTTGGCACGCAAGTTGGCCTTTGCATCCCTCAGGAACCAGCCCCCAGCCGAAATTTCCAACTCTAACGCAGGTCAAAACACTCTGGCAAGAGCAGCTTCTCGCTGCTTTCGGTGCTGTGCCCAGGAGTCAGGGATTACAGAAGCACATGGAAGAGAATTAAAAACCCCAGTTGTTCTTTAGCGCACCGTACAGCAGAGGTGACCTGCAATTCCCCCTGAGTGACGGGCGAGCGTTCAGCTGTTTCTTCTTTAAACCAAACACTTCCACACAGACTGTTAGACTTCTTACAGCAGCCCGAGTGGATGATCCGCTCCCGCGGTCCGCGGGCACAGGCTGCCTGTGGGACCCTCGCCGCTTTTCCTTGCGATTAGAGTTGCGTGAATACACAAGGATTTAGAGCTCCGGCCAAAGTGTCTCTTGTGCATGGAGTGGGGGTTTCTGGCCACTTCGCACAAAGCGTACTCTTAAAAACAGCATAGCTGGCTTTTAATATTTGGGGTCTAGAAGATGCCTTTCAGTGTAACCATAAAAAAGTGTTACTGAAGTATAAATCCCAGAGATGTGATTTCATACACACAGACACGTATATACATATATATATATATGCCTGTGTGTACACCCTGTGACTCACACCGCTTGCCCGTTCCTGAGCCAGGGTGTCAGTTACCAGCTGTAAATCCTCGCCTCCGCAGGCCGGGCGTGCTGGAGGGCTGCGTGGGCAAGGGCTCCTGCCATTTTCGCCTCTCCTGCCATGGACCACCACAGCCTCATCACCTACCCTCTGCCTCCGAACCCTGGTTTGGCAGGCTGGGCTGCGGGCTGGGAGCTTCTCATTGTCTTGCAGGAAAGCAAACAGCTTGAACGGGGAAATTTAAAGGGTAGTGTGGCTCCCTGCAGCAAAGGAAAAACAAATGGCCATAATGACAAGTTACCGCAGGATGCTCTGACTCAACGGAGCTGGGCTTCTTCGCTGCTGAAGTTATTTCCAAAGCAGATGTTTCCTGTGCATGATTATTACACTGGTAAGTGCAGAACAGAGTAGGGAAGGCAGATGTTATCTTGACCTCTACTTTCAGGAGCATGATGGCTGATTTTTATTTCTGGCACATAATCTGAACGTATTCATCAAGGAGAACATGATGGAAAAACAGGACAGCAGCAGTGATAGCAGCTGTACCCAAAAAAAAGAAGTTTCTTTTTGCTTGTCTGAGTAATGAATACAGAGGAACGCAAGAAATGACCTTGAGCTCCTTCCACCTGCTTTTGCATTTCTTTGCTTTATTTCAGTATTTCCTGTTTTCTCCCCACTTCCCGCTTCCTCTGCGTGTTCAGAGCATCCCAGGACACTCCGCCGAGCGCTGCCGCCGTGACTGCAGCGCAGGGGGCTGCTCCGGCCGGCGCAGGCACGGAGCCCAGGCAGTGCTTGGGGAGCCCGGGGTGTGAGCCACGAGCTTGGGACCTAGTCCTGATCCCACCACGGATCTGTCGGGGGATGATTTCCAAGATTAGTAAGTCGGCGGGGGGCCTCCAAGTCGTGATAAACAGACTCCGTGGCGGGGGACGCAGAGGAGCCCTGTCCCAGCCCAGCAGCCGCCTCGTCCCCGCGGCCACGCTGTCCTGCCTCCCGAGCCACCACTGGGCTGAACAAAGAGCGTGGCAGTGGCTGCGCCGCAGGAGCATCACCTGTCCCTTCCCTGCCAACACATCTTGGGCCACAGTGGGAAAGAAATTGCTTCTAAAGAAGGTTTGGGCCCACCATTTTCAAACCGTTCCCATAAGGTATCCCAGGCACACTCCTTTCTGCACAAAGACGGGGTACCACAAACCACAAGTCACTTCTGAAAGTATTAACACATTGATTTACTAGCATCTGTATTTCAGTACTACTAGACACCCAGCTGCACAGGTGACCCCATCTCAGGACCAGCGGCTGCTGTCGCCTGTGCGCCTGCCACCCGAAACACCTTGGGTTGCGTTGCCTCCCCTTCACTGCACATAAGCATCCAGCCCAGTGCACAACAACGCAGTGCTGGGCAGGGGATGTTTAATAGGACTGGCTGCGATCCATGCTGCTTTCAGCAGGAGTTGCCCCAAAGCTTAATGAGATACAAAAAAAATCTGGTAAAAAAAAAAAAAAAAAGAGTATTTCAGCCAGCACAAGGTCAACCGAGTCAGAGTTCCTGTCAATGTAATGAAGATGGAGAGAGGCAGATTTAGATACAAGAGAGAAGGGTAAAAGCAAACTGCTCCGAGCAAAGATGACGCCAAGATTTCTGGTCTCAGAACTCTGGTGAAAACCAGAGAAATGAGAGGAGCCGCTAAAGCTGGCAAGAGGAGCGAGTCTTCCCTCATTAGCAGTGGAGACAAGATGGATGCAGCCACAAGGACCTCAGCAGGATTCCACCTGCCCGGAGGTGCCCGTGGTGCTCCCCACCGGCTGCCCGGTGCAGAGCCTGCTGCCCATTCCTGCAGAAAAGGAGGAAATGGTCTGCAAGCACCCGGTGCATCGACAGACAACTCACACGCGGTAGCTGAAAATGAAATGATTCGGCCTGAATTATTTGTTCAGTTTCAGAGCTCGCACGCCAGCCAAGGAACATCCTGATGGGCATTATCTGCCTCGGGTCTGACACATTTAGCAAGGAACCACAATTGCTGTTGTAAGAAGGAGAGGCACTTAGCAACACCTCCAATTAAAAATTCCAATTGTCTCAAATAAGCGCCCTAATATGGATTTAATAAGATTGCCTATGTTAATTATATATCAATTTATTGTTAAAAGAGCACTAAAGATTTAATAAGAGATAAATCCAGATGTCTTCTAATTAGCTGAGAGCTGTATGAAGGGTGAAATTCGTGCCTGCGCCAGTTGGTGTTAGTCCGATGCAGAATTTGACTTCCACTCAAACCCTGGAGGCACAAGTACCACGCTGGTCTTGATCTGACCTCATTGCACAGAAGCAGGCTTCAATGCAAATGCATAATGACCTTTCCATCAATACTAGATACTTGCAAAGATATTTTTTCCAAATCAATTTAATGCTTCACCTGCAATTCAATACCAATGTAATTAGATCAAGATTATGCACATTCAGCTATTAATCACGTTGACTGCTGCGGTTCAGCTACATGACATTTGAACAGAAGAAAATAAAACAAAACTTCCCTTCAAAATATGAATGTAAATGTTAAATTCTAATGGGTATTTTGTGGAGGACCATTTCTAAACATTTTACATGCATGCGTTCATTTGCAATCAGGCTTATCAGACACTGCTAGGTGCGAGACAGACTTTGCTCAGAGTCCTGAAAACAAGACCAGGAGCTGGAGGAATCACAGGTCTATGATCTATCTTTCTTCCCATGGCTAGGCCAAGAAAATGTTATTAACTTGACTTTTAAAGGTCTAGACAATCTGCTGCAGAGCTCTGCGGGCCAAGACGACTTTTCCACAAGGGGAATAAGCATCCGCCCATGCTTTAGATTAAAAGCTTGGATTTAAATGTCTGTGGGACGGGAGCTCTTGTTTTGCTGGGCTGGGGTGGTTTGCACCAGTGCCTCGGTGCAATGGTACAGAGCGTAGGGAGCAGCGCAGGGCTGCACAGCCCAGGTCAGGACGGTGTCGTTTACCCAAAGCATTTGATCTTTTCATTCACAAAGCATCCCTCTGCAGGGTGGGAAGAAAAAAAAGAAAAGACCAAAAAAAAAAAAAAATCCATGCCTTACTGCAGCTGTTCTATGATTTTACTCCTTCTCTCCCTCCTCTTTTCTCTTATAATTAGTTGTATCACCTTGTCGCAGTTTGGATTGATACAACTGCAACTGTACTAATCACTGTGAGCATCCCCACATAAACTATTTATTGCTACTATTACACAACAGAATAGCTATTGCTTCTTGCCTGGCATTCTTTTAAATTATCATTTGATTTGGTGAATCAATTTTTGGAAGTAACACATCTTACTAATTAATCGTAATAAAATTGCTTGAAAATAGGGGCAGGAGAGAAGACAAAAGAACACACAGGGTGCCCAGTTAGCGAAAACTTTGAGTGGAAGAGATGGGCATTGGGTCAAGCTATTTACAGGCACTAAAAGCTTGGCTGGCTAGGCCAGAAAATAAAGCCCAGGAAAGCAAGCTTCTCATAGTATAATTAATGATACAGAACTAGTTGTAATATAGGAGTGTCATGTATTACTTTTGTGATATAAGGTGCTGGCTGTAGTGATAACGATAGGGCATCAATTATCCTTTTAAGTTTCTTTGCTTCTGATGGGTTCATTTTCTTTGCTTGCTTGCCTCTGTTTTAAATTATTCAGCTGAATTTAGAGTTCCTGAGCTGCGAGCTGCGACAGAGGGGACGGCGCAGGGCAGCCTTCGCTGTAGGAAGCCCCCGAGCCTCCGTGTGCCAGCTGATTTATTTGCCTCCCCTTCAGTCAAATTATTCGCTAATGGAAGAGGGGGTCTAAAGTGTTTCAGAAGAATGTACTGAGGAGTTTAGATCACTCACATAATTTTGAAGACTTCAGATTAGGTCCTCAAGAAGGACGGATGTTTCTGAAATAGCACGCCTCTCTCCTCAGCACAGAGAAGTGTAGGTGGCCTCACCGTAAGCACAGTGACTTTATTTAGACCTCATGCAAGTGAAATTTAGTCACATTACTCCAAGCAAGCAGGTATTAGAGTGTTTTGACTTGAACATCAAAAACATCCAAAGAAAACAATATTTGTTAAACAAAGAATCATTCAGAATAAGATCAGCTCATGTTAACATAAAAAGAACATGCAGGGGTAAAAAAGAGAGAAAGCAAGCAAGCAAGCAAGCAAGCAAACTTGATATAAATCAAGTGTAAGCACTCCACCAATCATCGGCTCTCTAAATCAAGAAATCTGGCAGATTTTTCAAGTGAGAATCAATCTTCCTGTCTCTGCAGTAAATACTGTAATCCTTTTTCCAGCATGGTATAGAAAATGTAACTGCCACATTCAAGATTTATTGAAAAATATTCTGCCAGACTGTTTGAACGTAGCAGTTCCAAATGTTTTTAAACTAGAGGTCAGAAGAGTTAGCACGGCTCTATCCTCCTCCCCTGTCCAAAACGGTTTTGGTGAAAGACAGATCTCCAACTGACATTACCACACACGTGCAGCGCAGACCTGAGCTGTAGTTACCCTCTGCACGCCTTTATGCCTAAAGTTCTTAATGCAGCTGCGACTACGCCATACATTTGCCAGAAAAGCCCGTTTCCTTCGCCCTCCCGCATCCCTGCCAGGGCTTCACCTGCGTCGCGGTGCGGGTATTCGAAGGCATAACGTCTTCTAGGACCATGGCGGGAGATTGCGTAGGGGCGAAGCCGCCACGCTCGGTACGGTCACGTCTACACTGCTGTCAAGGCGGGTCCACGGTGCCAGCCGCCCGCCGGCAGCCCTGGCCCAGGCGTACTGGAGCATCTGGTGCAGACCGGGCGACACAGGAGCAGTAGGGCTGAGCAGGGTCCCCGGGCACACCCGAGGGCTGAGCTGCCTTACAGCTTTCAGAGGAGGTGTTCTTGGAGCTTAGAGGCTGGACCGGGACAAAGAGTATCAGCCATCCCAGCTTTGGCCCTGCCCTGAAGAGGTTTTAAGTGCAGAGAGGATGGGCAAATCTTAGGCTACCATCATCCCAGCTGGGGGGGGAGCGGAGATACAGAGAGAGGAGGTAATTTGCCTGCAGCTGCATGGAGAGCTCATGTCAGTCCCTTATGTGATGTTTGCATGGCCCCCAGCAGAGCAACAGCAAACCAGGGCCGTCTACCAACACAGACCCATCACCAGCATACACAGACACCAATATCCTGCATTTTCCCCTGCAGTAGTGGGACTCAAATTTCTGTCAGTGCAACGCTTTGAGTAGAAGGGCAGCTGCAAGCAGAGTTTGTATAAAAACAAACTTGGCCCAAGTTGCCTTCGTTATAAATTTTCCACAACTCAGAGCAGATTTATTTGTGCTTACCTCTCTCCCCATTTGTCAAACATCCAAATGCTCCGGCTCCTGCTCCTGCTCTGGCTCCAGCTCCTGCTCTGGCTCCTGCAGCAGGTGGTACCCATTTCCAGAGCCTGAGGAAAGGCACCTGCCAGCTCAGCCAGCATCGCCTCCCCTTGTGGGGGTGGCAGAGATGCTGCTGAAAGCACAAAGAGGTCAGGGTGGGGAGAAGTATCCAAAAAGCAAGGACAGCGAAATAAGCAGGAAGCCAAGGCTAAAACCACCTCTCCCCCCATGCGCTGCCCCTGCCTCCCCCAGCTATTTCAGAGCTGCAAATAAAAAGCTCAATCCTCAGAGGAGCAAATTGGGATAGGAAAGGATACCGACTACAGTCAAGATCATTGGAAAATGACCCCTTAATTCTCAGTACAATATAGTAAATCAATGCTGCTAACATTGGAATATGTTCATGCAAGAAGAAATTCAAGTGATTTCGCAGAAATAACCCTGAGGCAACAGGTAAAGGGAGAGGAAAAAGCCTATCAGATTAAGAAAATATTTAAATTAATAAGTTACTGAAACAACTAAGAGAGCTGAGGTTTCACTAGAATTTTTAGGGTCACTTTTAAAGCATGATAGTGAATGGACAAAAGGTATTCTTCTCTTCCCCCGCTGTTTAAAGTCCATGGGATTTCAGTACATGCTTATAATGAGGCCAGCTCGCAAGCGTTTCGCTGGCTTGCAGCTCGCGCTGGAGTTGTACCCGTGCTCCCGAGTTGTTAGTGTCATTTATTAAGCTGTAAAGTTGGCAGAATTGCAGTGAATTGGGACCCCCTGGAATATCAGAGTTTTTGACACGTTGTGTTAACACTGGTGTCCTGGCTTAATTCCAGTTTGTTTAATTATATCCTAGTTTAATTAAATCCCCCGCATTGTTAGCTGGGGAGGACGAGCTCCCTTCGCCGCTCGGTAACCGTGCCCTCGTCTTGCTCTGCGCCGCAGAGCAGCTGCAGCATCCAGCCCCAGGGGTGGCTGCATTTCAGTGGTGGGTGAAATGACGGCCATATATCATTCCTATACCCACTAGAGATTTTTTTTAAGTGCATGCTTCAAGATGAAAGCTTACATAAATGGAAGGATTTTACATTGTATATCCATTATACAGATGGAGAGAGGGGAAGGTGCCGAGCAGTAACGTTAAGGAGAGGCAACGTGAAGAGCCCAGAATTCACTCTTGAATACCCCTTGATGTCGAACGGACAGACAGATGTTTTTCAAGCTGGCCTAGCAGGTAGGAGGCGGTGAGTTGCGACTGAGCTTCCTCACTTGACCTTCAAGGGAGAGAGCCGATCTGAGTAAAACTTTAAGAAATACATGTAATGTTTATCACCGCTGAGGAAAAGAGGAGGAGAGGAGGGGTTGTGTCCTTCCTGCTTATCCTGTAGCCTCTCTAAAAACTTACAATGAGAGCTCGGCTCAGTTTGGTTTTTAACAAGAAGTAATTTGTATGCCAGAGAGAAAAGCTGAGGTTTGATTTTCCTTCAAAGTATATATGACACCACAGCAAGTGTGTCTGTAAAGCAGCAGAAGGGGACCTTGCAGATTTTTTTCTACATTGGTAAAAATATTCATTCTTTTTCCAAAGGGACATACATCTTTGTCTCAGTTTTCTGCATGCGTTTTCACTTTCTCAGAGGCCAAAGTAACATTTAATTCGACAACGCTGTGAGAGTCCCCCCAGTGCTGCAGTGCAGATGTGTCACCTTCCCCTTTTCCCCACGAGCTGGGCCCGCTCGTCACCCCATCGGTCAGGAACACGCCCCAGCAAGGAGCAGCCCAGTGTTGAATACGCAGTGAAGATGAGATCTGAGCTGGTGCTCAAAAATCAGCAAGAACAATTTCCTTCAAATATTAATTACTGCTGACATCTAATACAATTGTAGCATGCAGGCAGACACCAGCAATTAATTAATCAGCAGTTTTCAAAAAAGAGAGTATTGATTTGTTGTTCCTCATAAACCTGGAATATTAGATTGAGGACGAGACAATTACATAAAGCAAGGGAAGAAAATTGGCCTTCATGAATAAGACAAATGGAAAGGAGCCTGGGTGTCTCTGGTTTTCTTACAGGATACCTGCATCCCCATCAGGGTCACTGCACCAGAAAGGCATGTTCAAAACAGCTTACTCATTCTTCTGAAAAATTAAGTCTCTCCAATAGATAAATAAATACATAAATAAATTGAACAAGCCATGTACAATGCTACTGAACTGGAGCCTCTGATATGCACCCAGCGGCCCCAACCCCCAGCCTCTGAGGGACCACCCCATCTCAGCAGCTTTGGCGTATTCACCCTCCGGAGCCACGAGGGAGGAAACGTTCTGCTGTCCTCTTCCCGCAGGCGGGGAGGTGAGAGCCTTGTCCGAGGTTACACGAAGAAGCCGTGCTACAAGAGCCTTGCAGCCGCCGTCCCGGCCGCACGGCTGCCTCCCTAACCCCTGGCACACCTCTGTGCCTGCAGCAGGCTGCGATCGTCCTGGCAAGAAATGAAGTGGAAATCACGCGGGTTGCCGCGGCGTAACCTTGCACGAATCTTTGCTGCAGTGTCCAGGTGCAAGGAAACAAAGAGGCAGCAGGACCTTTAAAAGCTCAGCTGGGTGTCACAGCTGGGCAACCCTGCAGGTCCCCCTGCAGCTCTGGTGGCAGTGGTGTCTGCAGGAAGGCAATCGGTGCCTGAAGGACCCTTCCAGGATGTTTTTTTGCTTGCACTCCCCAGGCACATTTCACGTGCTTGGAGAATTCATGTGCTAGAACCAATTAAAAGAAACAATCTTCACGAATACTCATTTTTAGATAGGTGCTCTCTCTCCATCTCTTCTCCAGATGTCGGGGTGATACCTGGAACCACCCGCAGAGACGCTGGGGGAGCCGTGCTCTCCCCATCCCCTGCTCCGCCGCCCAGCACAGAGCCACCTGGCTGCTCCTGCCGCTTGCTGAGCAGCCGGCAATGGCACTGCCACCGCTTGCCGAGCAGGACCCAGCTGCTGCACACAGCCCAGGGTGAAAATTTCCCAACAGACCGCTTCTCCGTCGGAAAACGTCAGCCTCTCTACTCCGGAGCATTTTCTGTGAGCAATTTTGTTAAATTCTGTCTTGTTTCCCTGCAAGCCTGCTTCCCTTCCAGACAGCTGCAGCACCTGCGATCCCGAGACAGCAGGGCCAGGGTATCGCACTATCAATCACACTCTGGTTTTTCCTGGGGCAGAATTGTCTCTTTTTAATTATCTGCCCTGTGTGTGACTCCAGTTCATCATTCCCAATCACACCTCTCGCTCTCTCTCTACATGTACATTATTTCCCTTCCATAAATACGCTTTCCCGTGAGATGGAAGCTCCCCTTCCTGCTGCGCCGGGTGTAGGCAGCGTCACCGGGGGGCAGGGTGCCCAGCCCTATCCCCCCAGTGCTGCTGCTCCTTTCCAGTCACATTCCCCATGCCCACCAGCCCCAGGGAACTGGTTTCCAAAGGAAAAAAACAATCCTAATTAGTACCTGTCCAAAGCCCACATTTTTTTTCAGCTGCCTCCATAATGAGGTCACTTATATTCGAACCACAGAAACATAAACAAACATGTTTCAGGGAAATTGGATGTAGCAACAGCAAGTTCTATTCAAAAGGATTCGTCAGGTAACTTCTGCAAGAAATCCTTGGGGTCCAGCATTTCTCAGTGACCTCAGAGGGGCACTGCGCTTCTTCAGCTCTCTTGTATCTCCCCAACACATTTCAAAGAACACATTTCTTGTTCATAGCTTTAGCGTTATTTTTGAAAAATAGAAATTCAAGGATATTTTAAAATTAAGTGTCATCCAAAAGCCAGAAAGGACATGTGCTTCCTTCTCAGAATGCCTCCACAAAGCGTTCTGACGTTTGAGGCATCATTTGGGAGTTTGACTGAAACAAGTTCACGGATTCAATAGGGAAAAGGTCTCTGCTGAAAGATGCTGCCCTCCCTGCCTGCCTCCCGCGCCCTCTGAAAGCCTCTGCGCCACGTCCCCAAAAGGGGGGCAGCAAGACCCACGCTGCGGGTGCCCCGGGCGCAGCTCTGCCCCTTCCCCGCCTGCCTGCACCCGCGGCGGGTCGCTCGGCGGCCGTCGGCTGCCCGTCCTCCGCCTGCCGCCCCTCCTCTCGCAAAGCGCGTGGAAGTCTCCAAGGGAAGAGCACGCCATTTGAGCAGTGAATATTAACGCCGATTACACAGCGTTTGATGACAACACGGTCATGCGCATACGAAGCCCGGTGAAAAACAAACACCGACAAGATCTCAGGCAGGCTGTTTCCATGGATGCAGGGCAGAACTGCCTGCTGGAGCTAGCTGGCTGAAAAAAATAAACGTTCTTTGGTCCAGAATTTCACACTCCCTTTCTCCCTGCAACTATGTGCGTGGTTTTTAAGCCGTCACTTCCCATTTCTGTTCCTGCCGCACCTTTGCCCGTATAGACGAAGGCGATGCTGCGTGTATGTTTGGGAGCTGTCAGATGTGTCTGTGCCCTCTCCAGCTCCACCGAGATGCGCTTCCTAACCCGCTGCCCTGTGCTGTTCATGGCCATGAGCGTGGTCTGCTGCTATTACAATCTGCAGCAGGAGCGTCTCTGCAGCTCCGGCAAGGCACTTGCTTCTGTTGGCGGGCAGTAAGTGGGGTTTGTCGTGCCCAGACGGGACATCGGACATGTGCAGAGAAGCAACAGAGGCAGGCTGAGGGGATGGCTGGGCTGCTGGGCTCCAGGAGGCAGCTTGTGCAGCATCTCGGTGAAATGAAACAGCTCCGGCTCCAGGAACATGATGAAACTCGCCGTTCAGCGGACACGGATGTCAAGCCCGTGTTAACACTTGAGTGCTGCAGAGCGGGATCTGCTCCGTGGGGCAGGCAGAGCCTCGAGCGGCACAGCGTGAGCTGTGGAGGGGGAGCACACCCCGGTTTCACAGCCGGCCTCTCGGCCGGGGAAAGCCAGGGCGTCCCCAAGAGTCGTGGGGCTGCCCCATTTCACACTGCCCGGGGAGCAATTCAGCAGTGAGCAGAAGTAAAGGCATCTGAACAGAGGTGCAGGTATCTCACCATGCTGAAAGTCCCTCTGGCATAGACAGGACCACCTAAGTAACTACAGACCTTAGACTTTATTTTCCAGTCTAAGTCTTACTATATTTCTCATCTGCAGCCATGCCTCCATCAATGTGCAATGACGCAGGTAGTGAATGAGGCTTTTAAAATATCTATCTGACAGTCCTATCCAGTGACTCCAGACCTCTGGAAATGCGTCTCTAAGGAGCCTCAGTGAAGTAGCATTCTCCATACCCACGGTTTTAAATTGTCATTTAAGATCTTCAGTCCCTGGGACACCCACAGTTGCCCAATCAGCCAGCCTCTGGGTCCGCATCCAACTTAATATGGGGGAGGTTTTCAAACAAGTCTTTCAATGTCACCTGCACTCCACAGCCTCCATCTGTTCTGCAAACTATCCCCCGGAGACTGAGAACATGTCGCCTCCCTGATTTACACGACAGCCCAGGGAACAGGGACGTGATCACCTTGCCCATTTAGTGTTCAGCATGCTGACAAACAACCCAATATTACATTTTCAAGGAATTAAAGCCTGACTCGGAAAACCAAGGCTTCATTAGCAGAAGCTGTTTACCTGCTGCCATTGGCGACGAGGTGGCTGTCCACCCTGGAAGCTGCGGTGGGTTTGGCCGGGGAGGGTGCTCAGACATGGGTGCTGCGCGGGCTCACGTCAGCGCGGCTTTGCTGGGTTTGATGAGTGTGAGAGGGACGTGCAAATTCTCAATGCTACAAGTTTTTGGCCCGAATTCCTAAGGAAATGATTCTTCTTAACTGTGCTGGCTGGCAGGTCGCCTTACAGCCTCACCTCCGCGTCCTCCATCACAAACCCTTTTTGTTTTAATGTATTTTATCCTGTTGCTCGTTTTCCAAGGAATTTGGCAATACCTCCAGGGCCTCTGAGTTGCCGAAGTTGTGACAAGTTTCACCCCAAAGCAGCCTGCTGGCTGCGGAGCAGGCTGACCGGCAGCTCTGGGGCAAAGGAAATCCTCCTCCCTGGAGCTGCTGCTCACAGAGGTGCTTCCCCCAACAGCACTGATCTCTTCCCAAGAAGCATTTTGCTCTCCATGATCTCCCTCCAGGCAGGACTCACTTCGCCAGGAGCAGAGGGGCGACTCCACTGAGCTCCGCGCAGGGTAAATCGGGGGGTAGCCAGCGGCTGGGCTGTTTACACAAGCATTACAGATGCAGACGCAGAATATAACACCTGAAACCACTGCAATTCTCTGCTGTGAAAATTTACTCCCACTCATCTAGCCAAAGAGAGAGCACTGAGGCGTTGCAGGTGCACGAAGAAGTGAGAGAAACACAAAGCACAGGACAGGTGGGCTCCCCGGCAGGGCTGAGCGGGGTGCCTGGGGGGTCCCAGCAGACTTCCCATTACCGTGATATGTACCACTCCTTGAAAACCATTACGAGGATGCACCCCACCATAGGAACAGCTTGATTACATCAGTAACGGGCTACCATCTATATTATAGAAATACCCCTGCTGGGAAGCATAAAGCCAGAGCAGCCTAATTAGAGAGCATTCAAGCATTCCCAGGCTCAGCATGGCTGATCTCATAATTTTGTTGGAAAGTTGTATCTTCCAAAGCCAGAAATATATTTGAATAGAAGGCTTCCCAGTAGCCCTTTGCTTTGAAGGCTGCGGTGGTCTAAGGCTCCCCAAGACGACGGTGCGTTTCCAGAAGGACGCGGGGCCCCGCCATGACCTGGCGGCGTGCAGTGGGCACGGGGAGGGAGCGCCAGGGCGGGCAGGTTGCAATTCAGCCCTGGCGTATGCCACATTCGGAACAGGGGTCCCGTTCGGGTCCCTGCTCGTTTATCTTCCTTTTTATTTCTTTCCTTATTTGAAGTAGTAAATAATACAAATACAGCTGCTCTTATACAACTCAAAGACATCTCGTTTCTTGCCTGTTTAGTGGTTTAAGCCTAGCTGACAAAGACTGAACAGTGCCTGAACCCTGTGAGATGCTGTCACCCATCTCTTGCAGCACTGGGAATCTCATCCTGTCTTTCTCAGAGGTGTTAATATCTCCTTTCAGGAGCACAGCCGTTTTGCTTCTGCAGCATTTGGGTAGGATATCACAGTCAGAGGACACATCTTGTGGCTTTTTCCTCCAAATCAACGTTTGAGTATCTTGTCTCTACAATCCTCCCAGACCCTTTCCTGACAAGCCCGAGGTTCAGTCCTTCCTCCATAATACCTCCCCCAAAACCTGCAACTCCAAATGCAAAATACTGTTTTCAGAAGTGACTGAGGCAGTTTTGGAGGTGGGAATGAGAAGAGGATTGTTAAATACACGATTTCCACTGAAAAGCCTCCATCACCCTGCTCAAGCAGGTCACCCAGAGCAGGCTGCGCAGGACCAGCACCAGGTGGGTTTTGAATATCTCCAAGGATGGAGATCACACAACCTCTCTGGACAGCCTGTTCCAGGGTCTGACCGCTCTCACAGTAAAGAAGTTCTTCCTGATGTAAAATGTAATTTCCTGCATTTCCATTTGTACCCATTGCAGTTGCAAAACCGGAAGATAAATTTTGGAGTGCTTGATGTGCGCTCAGATTGCAACGCAGAGGCAGCAGATCTACCCACGGGACTTGCTGTAAAGGAGCAATCCAATCAAGGGGAGTGCTTGTTTTCACGTCACCTGCAGAGAGAACTGCTCTTCATCTACCCAAAATAAGCCCTGCTTCGAAAAACATGCTGTGAGCAAAGTTAACAGGCAGAAAAAACCAACCTGCCTTTGACTGCATGGGCAGGAGACTTTCATTTCTTCCAGAAGAGGGAACTGGCTCTTTACAATGAAGAACACTAGCATCTTTTGTTTTGGCCTGCCGTTTTCTGTACACCTTCTCCGTGCATGCGAGGAGCCAGCATTGCCTCCCGGTGCTGCACAGTCTCCCTCCCAGCTTACCCCTTCTGCACCTCCACCGGGGCCGCGTTTCCATCAAGAGACCCTGGCAGACCTGCAGCCAGCGCGGGGCTGCCCCGTGGGGTCTGCCGCGCCAGCGGTGGGAACGACACCTCCCCCTGGATGGAGAGACCCTCCTGGTGCTTTGCCCTCCAGCACAAAGGGCAGCTTTCGGGGCCCTGGCCCACGGCGGTGTGGCTGAGAGCAGCCCTCCTCCTGCCAGAGCAGAAAACAGCACTGACCAGCAGCGCTAGGCAAAGCGTGGCATGTTTTAATGCACTCATCTGCTTTTATCACTGCAGGGCTATCTTCCCCCTGCTTACCTCTGGACCATAAGAGCACATATTACAACTGCCCGGCCAGCACTGCTGCACCTTCAGAGCTGCACCGTGTCCGATAGCTGCACCGTGTCCGATGGCTGTACCGTATCTGATGGCTGTACCGTATCTGATGGCTGCGCCGTATCTGATGGCTGTACCGTATCTGATGGCTGCCCCGTATCCGATGCCTGTGCCGTATCTGATGGCAGCCTGTTAAAAAATAGCATCAGCGAAGAGCAACGCTCCTGTCCCGCTGCCAACACCTTGTTCAAGCCACGTGGATGGACTATTTCTGACCCCCCAGCATGCTAACCATAATTATAATTTTCGGGGTGGGGACGTTTCCCTGCCAGCGAGGCGCAGCGCGGCACGGTGCCGGCCGCGCACCCACTGGTGCCGTAGCTGCCAGGCACGCGCTGGCCAGCGGGCTCCCGCTGCAGGCGAGACCCCGCGGGCACAGCGAGGGGCCCTGCAGAGGCGGGATGCTTTGGGAAGCCCGAGCCCATCCTTCCCTCGTGAGGAGGGGAAAAGGTGCTTGTTTTGACCTTGGTCTGCTTGCAGATCCGCTAACGTTGTACCTACATCTCCTGCTCCAAAGTTTAAATATTATTTAGGGATCGGTCTCCTCCTTTGGTAAAGGCCAGCAGAAGGCTCTAGGAAAAATCTTCAAAACAGGGGCAAGATGCAAATTGATTTTAACATTTCTCAAGAGAGGTGGGTTTCAGTTTAAGGTACAATCCTGGCTTCCTATTACAGTCAGAGCAAACAAACACAGAGCGTTTATTCTGATGGGTCTTCCCTCATCTTTTGGTGTTCTTCATTTGTGTATACACAAATAATACTTAAGAATTTTCTCTAATTAAACCTTGCACAACAAAAATGTGGTTTCCAATAATACAATTCCAGGGAAACCAACTGACCTAATTCCATGCCCTAAGTTAGGCATGTGTTTAAATACCCTATTGGATCATCGCCTGTTTCTATGTTATGTATTTTTTCATAATTAACAAATAAATTGAGAAAGAAAAAAGCCAGCTAGGAAGAGGACAAAATAAGAATGGCTCTTTTTACCCTGTATTGCAATCGCATGGCAGAGATAACGCAATGCTCTCATCAGATCCTTATACACCGTAACAAGGCAATTTCCTCCAGGCTGCTTATTCACTATTCAACTTGTGTCTTATTGACTGTATAAATCTAATGTGAAAATAATTCCTTATTTCCCTTAAGATAGCAATACAATGAGAAAACAGCACACCCTATATAACAGCTAGCCTTTGCAAAAGTTTTAAGTGAAAATTTTGGCGCGTGTGTCTTTTCAGGAACGTGGTATGTTGCTGCAGATGCTCTCCGAAGCGGCCACGCCGCTGTACCAGCCCCAGCGCGTCTGGGCAGGAGTGCAGGGGAGAGCCAGCTCCCCGGGTGTGGGTCACTGCCGAACCACGGCGTCTGCCCTTGGCAATGCCCCGGGTAGGTCCGGAGGAGCGCTGCACCTCCCGCACGGGCAGTCCCCGACCGGGCTGAGCAGACTGGCACGGCTCCACCAGAAAAGCAGGGGAAGAAGGAGAAAAGGGGAGAAACAATTGCCAGTTTCAGCTCACTCTTACTGTTGCTCAAATAGGTTTCAGAAGTGCAGTAAGTCATGGAGAAAAAGAGGACGCACAGAGGGAAGAAGACTGAAAATGGAAAGCAGTGATGCAGGTGCTCCCTAGCATTTAATACAATTCACTGAACGTGTCCAGAGATTTCAATTCCCTCAATTCCCGTGCCCAGTCCTGCACCTAAACCCGCCAGCTGCTTCCAAAGCAGCCCCAGCACCGCAGCCGGCCCCGGCTCTTCCCTCTCTTCAGTTACAACCCCACACCCAGGGACTTTCCAGAGCCAGGTTATAAAGCATTGCCCTAATTCTCAGTATCTTGTACACTGCAGCTCATTATTTAGAGATAAAAGGCTCCCTAGCGAATGTGTTGCAGGTTTTCTGTGGAAAGATCAGGTTATAAAGTGCTCGAGCGCGAGGATTAGTGATCAAAATGATTATTGTGGTTTGTTCTTTCGGAGGTTCCTCTCTGCAGGAGGCCAAAGCTGGCCCTGCCTGCCTGACATTTTGCAAAGGGAGCCCCGGCGGTGACTTCCAGGCGGGCAGATTAAGACAAGCTCGACAAGCGATGAGCAGCTTTGGTCCTGGCATTCTGGCTGCATTTCTTTTTCAGCATCTTCCCCTTGTTGCAATACATTTTTTTTTCCTTGCTATTTAGCACTTTAGAAACAAAATTGATTAGAGAGGTCTCACCAGAGGCTTTGGTTTGGGGAAGTAGAAGGATGCAGCATAAAAAGCATATTGAATATTCATTCAACAATGAAATCCTAATTCTGCTTAGCAGTTCATCTTGTGGAAGTACATTTCAAAGTGAAACTTGAACGTCAAGGTGAATATTAATTATGCTGCTGTTGGTTTTTTCCTCAGCAGATCTCATTTCTAAGTTGTAGTTCTGCAAATTCTCATAGACAACTGAAGTTATCACAGAGTCATAGAACGGTTTGGGTTGGAAGGGACCCTAGAGACCATCTGGTTCCAACCCCCCCGCCGTGGGCAGCGACACCTTCCACCAGCCCAGGCTGCTCAAAGCCCCATCCAACCTGGCCTTGAACACTGCCAGGGATGGGGCACCCACAGCTTCTCTGGGCAACCTGTGCCAGTGCCTCACCACCCTCAGAGTGAAGAGCTTCTCCCATATATCTCATCTAAATCTCCCCTCTTTCAGTTCAAAGCCATTCCCCCTTGTCCCATCACTACGTGCCCTTGTAAAAAGTCCCTCTCCAGCTTTCTTGTGGGCCCCCTTCAGGTACTGGAAGGCTGCTCTCAGGTCTCCCCAGAGCCTTCTCTTCTCCAGGCTGAACAACCCCAAATCTCTCGGCCTGTCCTCATAGCAGAGGTGCTCCAGCCCCCTGGTCACCTTCATGGCCCTCCTCTGGACTCGCTCCAACAGCTCCATGTCCTCCTTATGTTGGGGGCCCCAGAGCTGGACACAGGGCTTCAGCTGGGGTCTCACCAGAGCAGAGGGGCAGAATCCCCTCCCTCGACCTGCTGGTCACGCTTCTTGTGATGCAGCCCAGGATACGGTTGGCTTTCTGGGCTACAAGCGCACATTGCTGGGTCGTGTTGAGTTTCTCATCAACCAACACCCCCAAGTCCTCCTTATCACAAAGGCTGAACAGAAAAATAACATAGATGAGATTTATATGTGCAGGGCATGTAACAAATACTAAAGATTTGTAAAATGCAAAGTCCACAGCAGTTTAGTGAATAATAAAACCAGCAACTAAATCCCTAGAGGTTCTCCAGGGCATCCTGATTTCACCAGCAGCTTTAAGCTTGTGTGGTAGTGCAGGATGCAGCCTCCACACAGGGGATGTCCCTCGAGGGTGGTTGTTGTCCTGCTGCCCATGTTCTGCTCCAGGGCAGCCTGCTGCAACCCTGCAGCCGGTTTGGGCTCTACCTTCCCTTTGCAGCCCGTTCGTGGTGCCCGGAGGACGGTGCCTCCTGAGGAGGAGGGGAGGACCAGGGCTGCCCAGCTTCTTACAGCACTCTCCCCATCTGAGCGTGGGAGGAAGAAGGGACACAGTTACAGGTGAACGATGCTGGGTCAGGGTTTAGCCCGTAGCCTGCGCCTTCATCACCTTTTGTCACCCGCATGCTGCCACCTCAAGGAAGAGCATGACAGGGACAGGAGGAAAAGCAGAGTATCGCTGTCAGCTGTAGAGTACTTGAACGTAACAGCAGGGCTGGGTTTCATGCTGAACTCTCCAAACACCTATTTTCTAATGAAGGGTTTCTTCACACTCTTTACTCAAAACTATTCCCCAGCTTTTCGGAAACAAAGTCCCAGTTCACTGTTATCAGGCGTGAATTGCAACGTACATGTGCAAAGAAAATAAGAAGAGCCAGTTTTTATGGAGAAGCTGCCTTAGGGATTTCATTCAAAATGATCATCTTCAATTTTATTAAAATCAATAGGAGATTTTATTACAGTATAAATTAAATGAGAGGCTATTTGCTCCTCAGATACCAGAAGCAATCGTATGAAAATCGCTTCAAGCGATGATATTCATCCAGATGTCTCAGCTAATGTTATCTATGCGCAAGTGTGGAGCTTCATTTCTTTTTCTCTCTTATTTTTTCATCCCTTAAAAACCAGGCATAGTTCATGAAATGTGATCGAGGCTTACAGACGATACTCAGATATTTTTAAAGGCTCAGGCTAGCTGATGGTTGAAACACTGGAGGGAGCTCAGAAAGGACCTGAAAAAATTATTGAGGTCTGTAGAAAATGCTCTACAGTGAGTGATTAAAGAGCTCAATCTGTTTAGTTTATTAAAAAGAAGGCTAAAGGTGACTTGATTGCAGGGTATTAATACGTTCACAAGGAAAAAAATACAAGGCACTAAATGGCTTTCAATCTAACAGAGAAAATGGCAACAGCGATCAGTAGCGCGCAGCCTGCCAGGCACGCCGTCGGAGCAGGAGGGCGAGACGCTGCCGGGATGAGCCCCCGCCTCTCCTGGGAGCCGACGCTGGGCGACCCTCCCTTGCAGATTTACACCACTCTCAGTGATAAATCTTGCTTTCCGTACATTGCCGTGTCAGACGAGAGACCCCAGTGCGTGCTGGCCGTCCGTCGGCTGCTGCACGCTTACAGGGGACAGACAGCGAGCACGAGCGCTTCCAGAAACAGCACGGAGAAGCAGCAGGAGGGGCGAGCGCTGGCAGTCACGCACTGGGCGTGGGCTGAGCAGTGTAAATGAAGAGATTTGGATTCATAGAATCATAGAATTGCCAAGGTTGGAAAAGACTCTTAGGATCATCAGGTCCAACCGTTAACCTACCACCGCCAAGTCCACCACTAAACCATGTCCTCAAGCACCACATCTACCCGGCTTTTAAATCCCTCCAGGGATGGGGACTCAACCACTGCCCTGGGCAGCCTGTGCCAGTGCCTGACCACTCTTTCAGTAAAGAAGTTTTTCCCAATCCCCAACCTAACCCTGCCCTGGCGCAGCTTGAGGCCATTTCCTCTCATCCTATCACTTGTTCCTGGGGAGAAGAGACCGACCCCCACCTCGCTACAGCCTCCTTTCGGGCAGTTGTAGAGAGCAATAAGGTCTCCCCTCAGCCTCCTCTTCTCCAGACTAAACCACCCCAGCTCCCTCAGCCGCTCCTCATAACACTTGGTCTCTAGACCCTTCACCAACCTCGTTGCCCTTCTCTGGCCACGTTCCAGCACCTCAATGTCCTTCTTGAATTGAGGGGCCCAAAACTGGACACAGGATTCGAGGTGCAGCCTCACCAGTGCCGAATACAGGGGCACCATCACCTCCCTGGTCCTGCTGGCCACACTATTCCTGATACAAGCCAGGATGCCATTGGCCCTCTTGGCCACCTGGGCACACTGCTGGCTCATGTTTAGGCAGCTGTCAACCATCACCCCCAGGTCCTTTTCAGCCAGGCTGCTTTCCAGCCACTCCCCTCTTTGCAGGCAGCGCCTGCGGCCTGCTAGAGCTAGGGAGCTTTTAAACACACGTTTAGGTGGCACTCTAGTAATGGCACTGTTTTGAGAATGGAAATTTCTAAAACCAGAGTGAGAAAACTGAGGTTTTGATTGAAATGCTGGGATGTTGGTGGTGCTCCAGGAAAAACTGGAAATGCTGTGTTACAGTAGATATGAGATAAGCTATGATAATAGCCAATATTCTGTCAAAGTTGATCTAATAATCACTTAAACTGGACTTAAGTGCTCGAAAGGTTAATGTGGTAACAACTCATCTCACCAAGCTGTCATATATCAGTAGACAAATCATTTAAATAAATATATACACACTCGAAAGAGGGTCAGCAGGTCCCTGCAAATGCAGGTCATATGCTGAAATGCTGCCAGTTACTGCCACTCCGAAGGGAGAAATTGATGTTAGGCTGATTTGCATAGGGAGAAGCTGGCCCTAAACGCCAAAGACAGAGAAATTAAACACAGACGACAGACGGTTACATGACATTTAAAGTTCATCCCAACGCATGGTAGAAAAGCATCCCCAGCCCCGCCCAGATCTTACAGGCTCCGTGGAAGTGTCTTGGGCCAAGGTGTCTGTTATCACCCCGGGGCCACGGGCACGCACAGACACCTTGACAGCCATCCTGTTTCAGCCTGGTTGCTAACCTGGCCCGGAGCGCCGCACAGCTATCGGTGTCTCCCACCGACGCAGAGCGATGCTGGCAGGGACAGGAGCGGTTCCTTCCTGGCAGGGCTGGCAACACCTCCAGCGGCTCCTCTCCAGGACGGCAGCCAGGCGGCCTCCTGGCCTGCCCACTGCCCCCCAAAACCAGCAAAAATGCCGTGGCTGGGAGGTGGATGACTGCTAAAATGGTCTCCCTCTGCCCAAAGTGGCAGAGCTGGACCTAAGCCTCAGGTAGCACCAGGGACAGCGGTAAGGTGGGGGGTTTGGTGCAAAGATGCTGCATCCCCTGCTCCTACCACCCTGAGCACACAAATTAGCCGCCCCTCTCTCACTGCCCTAAACCGCTTAGACAAACGCCGCAAAAGCCGGTGAGTCAAGATTAGGGGAGGTCAGGGATGCTGCAGACATCCATGGCCTCGGCACCAGCAGGGAATGGGCCAGACGAGATGTGGAGGCAGGGGAGGGCAGTCCCCGCGGCCGACCCCCGGCCGGTGCAGCCCCTCGGACCTTGCAAACAGCAGGAAGAGAAAAATAAGTTCCCACCTGTACGTGAGCTTGAAGTTTGCAAGGTTGAGACGTACAACTGAAAGGAACAAGGGATTATTCACTAAATGGGGGGAAAAGGAACATAAATAGGGCTGTTCTAAGCCTTTTTGTTTTTACTCATTCCATTGAACTGGGGAAGAGAATTTACTGCAAAATGCAGGACAGAAACAAAGATGTTGGGGCTCTATTCCCCGCTGCGGTCTCCTGTCCCATTACTCCACTGGCAGCCACCAGCAAGCCACGGGGTACCAGTGCCTCGCTGTTCTGCATTGCAACACTTACTGAGGTGTCAGAACGACAAAAATTGAGTAGCAGCGCCTTTGGTCTTTTTCAACATAGCAGGTTTTAACGCAATTCCTTTTCTGCTTTAGTTTCATTGGAAATGGGAGAGGAAAGGGATGAGCATTGAATAGTGATTTAAAAGTGCAAAACTAAATCCTAGCAAAGGCCCCTGAAAGCCCTTAAGGTTGTCATGCCTCTCTCCTGTGTCCAGTCTTATCTTGCAGCTCATGATCTCTCCTGAGAAAGTGCTGCATATTCACCCCCTCCCAAAACAGATCTGTCTCCTTCCGAATGGCATCTCTCCCTATCAACGATGGAGATAACCCTCAACAACTAGTTTAGAGTAACTGCTTCGCCTTCAGATACCTAAGGTTTCATGAGACAAACCCCACCCTACGTGCAGCCCCACGGTGTTTCAGCCCAGAGGTGATGCCTTTGGGTCTCTGCATGGCAGGAGTTTGGTCTGCGAGCCCCCTGGGCAGGCTCTGCCTTTATCCAGGTTTTATGTCACGAGGGCCCGACACCCACCCACCACCCCTAAACTCTATCGCCACCATCACAGCAATCATACATAGCAATTAATGTCACCAGGGCTCCAGTAAAGGCATAATAAATCATCGAGATGACTGGCAGAAATTAGACACAGCATATGCACTTGTCCTTTGTACGCGCTTGATGCTGATGAAAGCTAAGGACTGGCATATTTATTAGAGACAGACCCAATACGGACACAGCAGCTGGGCCAGCTTCCCACGCACAGATTTCTCATCGTTTCTATTTAAGCCCTTGCAGCTTTGATAGACACATTTCCAACTCACTGTGGTGTTGCTGCCGGTTCCACTACCACCGCGAATACATCACTGCCTGCTTGCTGAGCTCCGAAAGGCTGCGCGTCCTGAGGGACTCCCAGGCCCGCTGGTACCACGGGGAGAGCTCAGAAAAAACCTGTTTTGCCTGAAAACAATCCTGCTCGTGTAGCATTTATTCTCTGCAGATGCTGCGCCTTGTTCTTTCTTTAATTAGGGCATTTGCATAAAAACTAGATTTCTGCATCCGAAGTTTATCAGTTCTAGCTGAGGATTTTGTGCAGGTTTTTTTTCCCCTCTTCTGAAATTGTCTTTGGTTTGGGGACATGATAATTTCTATCTTGCTAATTATGATGTCAAAAGCAAAGGATTAGCTATTCCACTAGGAATATACGCAATGAGAGGTGATTACACGGCGTTCCTGTTTCCGTGCGAAAGCCATTGGCATAAGCGAGTAACGCAGAAATAATAAGGACCAAATACTGGCTGCTGTTGGTGGGTGCAGAAGCAAGCAGAACTGGACACAGTAATGCTGCATTTACACCAGCTGAGGACAGATCCTGCCCCCTCGTCCAGTCCCCTTGCCTGTAACCTGCGTATCCCGGTTCTGGGCACCACCATGCATAAGGGTTTTTTCAATATCTTTCACCCTTGTTATTGGTGAGAGGGTTCACGTGCACTGGGACAATGCCACCGGCCCCAGTATGCCTGCCATCGCAGGAGAGGAGTGCTAAGGACTCCGGAGTCTGAGAGCAGGCGCTCCTGTGTATTAGGGCCTTCAAAATTCACTGACACTAATGAAAAAAAAGAAAACCAAAAACCAAACCAAACAAAAAACCCCCCAACAAAACAGTAAGCACAAAACCCAAACCTACTTCCCCCTCCTATAATGCTTATGTTAATGATCTTTTGTTCATAATATTCACCATTGATTTTTATATAATGGATCAACAAGTCTTTCCCACCCCCAGAAGGAATAACAAATCTGAAAGCTGTGACTGCACAAAATGATCGGGATGTTATTTCATGAAACTTACTTTGCATATAAGTATGTTATACACTAGGACAGACGAAAAATGGCTTAGTCATATGTGCTTTTCCATACTCCCCCTCGCATCAACAGCCTTCTGACTCATTTGAGCACGACATTTTTAAACAAAGGTGAACGCAGCCCAACGCCAGCCTCTTGCACGCATTTGTGCCTTGCATTTGGGAAACCTGTATTCAGGGTGAGCAAATCTGGTTACCTGCCCGACTTCATCCGTCTGCCTCTGGGCCTCGTAAGGCAGGTGGAGAGCTTACCACCCAAGGGCTCTGTGCCTGCTGTCCCCAGGGGGCCCCGCGCCCAGCAGGAGCGGGGCGATGAGCAAGACCCTTCCCTACGCGTTCCCAGGAGGAGCCAGGGCAGCCCCCGAGCTCCAGGCAGGTCTCAGGTTCAGTCAGGCAACTGGGGTGGCCGTGCAGGTCACCCCCAACCATCCCTAGGCAGCCACGAGCCCGCAGGCACCCCACGAGCTCCGCAGAGGGGGGCTGAGCTGGATTCTGCAGGCAGTGCTGGGTCTGCCAGTGGGATTCACCTGCTGACCCTGGGAACGCTCCCCCTCCATCCTCACACCCTATTTTTCAAGATAAAGCCAGTGAAGGTGGGCGAGCCATGTGGATGAGGAGACTCTCCCCCTTCTGCGGGGGCTCTGCGGCCCCGGCAGGTCCCGTCCGCCCCGCCGGTGCCCACGTACATCCCCGGGTACCGGGAGCTTCTCCACTGCAGCTCATTTGTCTGGGGAGAAATCAGGCACTGCTTTTCCTCCCCTTCGTATACAGTTCGCCTGTATTAAACAGAGCTGTGCAGCACAGACTCTATTTTTCCCATTTTTAAATCACTGAGCTGAAAAGTGTGTTTTTAACGAAAAGAGACGAGCTCTTTGTTAGAAATGTGAAAAATAAGGTCTCTTGTACGAAAAAGAAAAATTCTGCAGGTTATTAGAAGTGACACGTCAAATACGAACTGGATTACAGGCACAGTGAAGTAATTATTTCTTAGAGGGATACCATTAAAATAGTATGTAACACTTTTTAAAGCCCTGATAGACAGATAACGAGCACGGGAAACTGATGAACACAGACAAGAGCCCAATTTGTTAAGACGGAGCGGGGCTCCCACGGAGGCACCAGGAGACGCCGCAGGACCTCCGAGCTCTGGGTGCTGGACCCCTCGGGACGCCCGTCCCTGGAACGCCCACACCACCCCACAGGACGCCAGCTCAGGCTCTGCGAAGGGAAAGCTGCTGGTGAAATCGGATCAGTAGAAATCCAGACCAGTGAAGATGGCAAAAAAACAACCACGCGTGCCAGAAAAAGCCATAGTTTTTCATTGATCCCATTATTTCTGTGAGATTGGAATTCCCCCCAGAGAGCGATAGAGCAGAGCTGTACAAATAATTGATTTTTTGGCTCACTGACCAAACAGAAACAATAAACATTTTTTTCCAGGTAATGCAAAAAGTTGGAAAACATATAGCTGAAATTGAGTGAACCATCATATTTACCGGCTAAGGTTTGAGGGTTTGTTTTTCTTTAAATGAAACCAAAATTGTGTTTACCCTGGAGACCACAATTTTTTTTTGTAAAGTGTAGAAACAAAAATGTTTTAACTTTTTAAAAAATGTAGATGGTTTCTGTCAAAATAATGTAATGTTCTCAGCAAAGGTTTGAATAATTTCAGTCAATCTGAGTATGAGTTTTGGGGAGAAAATACTGAATTAAAAGGAAAAAAATCATGAATCAATATAATTGCTTGAGGAAAAAGCAAATTCCCAGTAGGAATCAGATGGTTTTTAGCTACCTGGCTATATCAGTCACACTCGCAGGATCTTGTCCTGTCCTGTCCTTCATGACAACTGAAAGAGTTGTAGTAAAATAAACATTGGAAGGCTCCAGGGCTTTTTATTGAAACTTTCCATCGGATTTCTCCAGAAAGCAATATCTGGTCTCAGACGCTGAGCCCGTGATTCGCGTCGGCGGGAGTCGCTGTGCACAGAGCAGCTCTGGCTGCAGCAAGCGCTGCTGTCCCCGGAGGATTTGGCACCTCCCGGCAATGCCCGTCCCTCATCCAGCCTGGAAAAACCCCTCCCTTCCCAGGTGCCTTACAGCCCTCAGCAGCGCAGATCGCTTAGCATTGGGTTTCGTTCTTTAAAACTGACTCACAACTCAGCACAGGCGGCTGCCGTGGAAAGGCAATGGAAAAATAATTCACAGACCTGATAAAAAATTAATTGGCCACTCACGAGCACGAAAGCCAGGATTTGGCTTGGTTAACCTGTTTCCAGCGATCCCATAAACTTCCTCGAGAGATGACCTTACTGTACCTGTGCTACAGTTCCTCACCTGCGAGAGCGGGAGCACGCGTGGTAGACCAGGAGGAAGCCCTGGATCCTGCAAAATGTTGCACGAGTATGGCAAAAAGCAGTGCTAATCAAGAAGATCCCAGGGCTGTAAGACCTGCTCCTCTGCTTCCACTTCTGCCTTTCTTGAAAGGCCTGGGAGTCAGCCAGGACACAACCTGTTAAAGCTATGAGGATTGCTTCTGGGGCTTCGTCAAACGTGAGAAACAATGAAAATTGCTATATTGCACCTTTACGTTGCTGTGGACTCCAGCCGTACTTGGATTTAAGTTGTAAGGGTGAGAAATTGAAGCCAAATCCATTGGTACCATCCACAGCTTTTTACAGGTTTATCCATGTAAACCGTGGTTAAACGGGCTTAAGTGGCCAATTAGCCTATATTTACAGCAGATCATAACAGGGAATTCAGCCAAGTACACATTTATTAACTGAAGTCCAACCGCTCCCCCCCAAACCACTCTTCATTAACTCATTTCATAAACAAGAGCGGAAGAGACGAGACCCCCTCTGCCAGTCGCTGCAACGCCGCGAGAGCCAAGCTCCGCGGCCGCCGGGCACTCACCATCCACAGCACTCACCCGCGTGCGAGCACAGAGGTGGCTGCGCCAAAGCCATCGTCACCCAGGAGCGTCTCTTGGATAGCACGAAAACATTAGCGGGTTTACATTATTGATCACTGCGCTGCAAAGAATCTGAATTTGAGCACCCATTCTAGTGCTAGGAGAACCCAGGGTACCAGCAAGAGCACCTGCAGAATGGACAGCTAGGACTGCAGCGATCGTTAGAACTAAATTACAGAGATTTAGCTGAGCGTGAAAGGGTACTGGTAACAAACACAGCTTTTGGAAAGGGGAGTAGCACCTCTCAGATCTGCAGGAGCTCCTTGGGCATATCAGAGAAGCCACAGAAGAACCTGTGATGCTCTAAGATACCTGACAAAGCCGAGTCCCTCACCAGACTTTGGATTTAGGTACAAGTACGCTGAAGACAAATAAAATGTAATTACTAAAAAAGAACACAATAAAAAGTGCCTGAGACATCTCATGGCAAAAACATTGCCATCCCGGTGTCGCATATTCTCTGAAAGCTCAGTGACGCAGGATGAACTGACCTTTCTAGTAAAAGACAGCCTTTCTCCTTTTTTAATTAAAAAAAAAGGCAAATAAGACACACAGTATCTTAATAGTTATCAGAAGAAATGATATGGGACCTTCCTTTGTATGTGAAAAATGGGTGCCATTTTAATACGCTCTCAGAGACAGATGTTTATGGATGAGCATGTCCGTACACCTCCTCAGCCGCGTTCGGCTGCTCACAGCAGTCTCTCATCTTTCTACATTCAACCCCCCCCTTTTCTTGTGATCCTCATTGAATGCCACTGAAAAAAACAAATACACAATACTCCTGCTTTCTTCACAGAGAACTTACGTAGAACATCATCGTTAACGTACAGAAGCATAGACATAAGCCCAATTTTAAGCAGTGAAGTAATTAAATATAGCAACAGACAAGCAGGGGATGTGGTAAATTCTTCATCATTTGACTCTTTAAAGATCAGATAGCTTTTGAAAAGACACATTTCAGTTTAAACAGACATTCTAGCGCTAGACATGGGAATTATTGAGTCGGAGTCTAGGCTTAAGGATGTGTAATATGGCACACAAAAAGATCCTGGGTTTAGGGCACACAAATGAAATAAAGACTTTTTCCCCTAGGGTTAATATCTCACAATAGAATTACAATTAATACTGTATTCATCCCTTTCCTGCACGAACTTCTACTGGTTAAGTTTCTTAGGCACGGTTTTGATTTCTGCTGAATTTGGGAGTGCGGAAAGAGAGCGAAAGCAGTTGTTGTCCCTGCTCTAGTTTGCTAGCTACGCTATTTCGGTGCAGTAATCCCCAGTACAGACAAAGCTCAAAATATTTAGACTCTTCACTGTAAGACATGTTCTTCAAGACAACCTTCACCAGCTGGCATTTCCAGAGATGCTTAAGAGAAGTAGTTACTGAACAGAAACCTGATGTGGTTGTAATTGCTGCCGAGGACCCGAGCTACAGGCTGCAACACTGGCCCTCCAAGTACACCGGGTGCTGGCAGAACTAATCAAGAGATGCCTGGAAATACTACTAGATGTAAATAATAATTAGCAAATAAGTGAAAATGAACTGAATTCTAGTCTCACCTAGTTTATTGTTTGACCCTCAGTCTAGCTGCTTAATAGAGCAGAGCAAGATAAAATGCCTGCGGTGGAAGCACTGGAGAACAGCAGTACAGACCCTTTCAACCCAATCGAGATGAAATGTAGGACATTAACTTGCTTTTTAAAATGTAGGGCAAATGACCAAAATAGAAGATGCGGCAAAATTAGTAGAGCAGAAAAGTCCAAATGATGTGGTAACAATTCATTCTGTTAAAATCAAATACCTGTTGACACATGGTGTGATTCAATATAGCGCTTGTTACTACTTCACGGTCGCAGGGAAGGAACAACAGGTCAAAGGAATGAAATACACATTTCATGGCAAAGCGTGTCCTTGCCTTTCTTCCTTTTGCTTTTCAAACATCTTTTTTTTCTTTCCTATTTTTTTAGTGTACTGCTGGCAGGCAGATCATACAACGCATGAAAATCAGCTTCCTTAACGGGCTTCAGTAACCCATTTTGGACAGTAAAACCTATTCTTTAGAAACATACACATGAAATTAAAAAAAAAAAAAATAACGTTTATGGTCTGGTTTTCAAAACCGTTATGTAGCCCCAGCTCCTACTTACTCACATTTCTTGCTTTTGCTACGCAGAGCACACGGAGAGTCCCTGCATTCCCGTGAACACGTGTTATTTACGTGAGACATTCAATGGGAAGAGAGCTGGAGCAGCTGCTGCTTTGCAAGGAGGTGGTTAAGCAGATCAGTTTGATTTCAGACTAGTTAAGAAGGTGAGTGGGAATCTCGGCACAAATGCGTTTCTTCATCATCCTCAGTTAAATCTATAATTCCACCAGTTGATCGCTATTTCAAAGTTGTCTTCACATAGTTATAGCAGCAACCAAACAGTTTCAGGCCAGCAGAGGCTATCAGATAGAACACCCAAAAAGCAAACATTTCAGGTGCCAAGAGACTGGGAATTCCTCTTCCACAGTGGTGGGAGGTGAATAAACTCAAGATGTTTAAGCCTTAGGAGTGAATCTATCATAACTAGGTCAATCTGGACTGAGGCAGGGGATGGGGATCCGAAAGGAGGAAACCTCCGCTGACCAGAAGACATAAGTGCAGAAGAATCCCCGGGGATTTCAGAATATTTGTGCGCTGCTGTTTCAGATCTGTCCTCGTGTCCAAGCTGGTGCTCAGGAACGGAGGAGCTCACTCAAGGAATCTGGCCCCACGCAGGGTAAGACCTGGCAACGCACCTGAGGTACCGCAAGCCCTCCTGGTGTTGGATTAAAAAATAGCAGTAGTGGTGGGAAGGGCACTGGCAAACCCAGAACACCCAGTGAACATAGGAGGTTTGGAAGGAGCTTCAATGAAGCTGGTGCTTCCAGTCATCTTTAGTAGGTCATAAAATAAATTTAGGATTAAAATATACCATATGGTCTAAACTTCAGGTTTCATTTACTCAGATTTACACTAGCTCTTAGAGTTGTTCCCAGGGACCTCATTTATATGGGAAGGAATTCCAGTAATTTGTTATTCATCTGATGGCACAGAACCGTAACACATTTGCCTGACAGGTGGAAGATCTCACAGGGTGGAAGATCCCACGGGGTGTCCATCAGGCAGTGGCGCAGCATTTGGGCAGCGGGGAGAGGACCTCCATCGCCCCGACTCCTCGCAGAGGAGTTATTGCAATGACAGCAAGGCATGGGAGAGACGGAGGCAACAGGATGCAGTAAATGGAAAAGGGGAGAGAATTTATTAAGAGGATTTATCCCTTTCATCTCTGTAACAGGCATGGAGTGCTACAGATAACAAAAACCGCTCCAGCCCAGAACGTGCAAATGCATGCCTGGCTCTTGATCATCTGCTCAGACAGAATGGATACAAGTCTTAATTAACTCTTGATGTAGGGTGTTGTAATAATGATAAATGGGGCAATGAAAGTGGTGAGATGTTTTCCACCTCCTGCATTTGACTTCTGCAGGGGAAAACGGCTCATCCTCTGGATTGTTGTGAAGGCATCCATCACTGTAAGATTTTCACACTTACCTTCTTACATAGAAAATTACATTTTAAGAGCCTGGCGCTGAGTCTGAAATAATCCTATTTGCTTCATATAACAATACATGTGAGTTGTTTAAGAATTTTTGTCTTAATTCAAGCTTTCTGCTTGACATTTATTTGTGTCACCTGCAGTGCTTACTGACTGCGGTCATTACAAGCGGTCTGTGCCACAGGGCATTCCACATCTCTGGAGAAAAATGAATATCTCCCTTCCTAAAAAAATTATGGGGCAAAATGTCTACTAGCATAACTTTACCAGCACTTGACCTTATGCACAGAACTCTCATTTATCCTGTGGGTAATAATGGATGTAAGTGGCATTTAATCCCATTTTTATGCTCCTTTAGAGTGCTGTGAAGTCTTTACACCACTGAAAACAGGCCCGCCCATCTGTTGAGGTGAAGACAGCTAGGAGATGATGAACTCCCTTGATGTTAAACGTTTTCAGAAGTCAAAGCCCCCAAGACGCTGTCAGGATCCTCAAAGAGGCTGGTGTGCGGAGGGGTCTCGGAGCAGCTCCACGCACAAGCAAGGGGGAGCAGTGAGGCTCCGGGGCAAGGTCACAACTGGCCCTTTTGGGGGACTTGTAGCCCCCACCCGCGTACCTCTTCGGGCTCATTTCTCCCTTCATAAGCGCGTTACGGGATTCCTCAAGTGATGAGCATAGGCTTTTAACTCTGGAAGGTGTTTAATCTCACTAACGCGCAAACAGCCCTGGGAATAGAGTGCCCGAGGACTGGGGTAGCGGACAGACCCGGGGCACGGTTGCTCTGAGACTCTCTCGGTCCAGCTGTGCACGCATACCCAGAAAAACAACAGCCCTGCCTGTGGAAGGTAACAGCCGTGATCATTCATCTCTGCTGGGTAGGGCGGTGGGAAAATGCTGAGCACCCCAGGAAGGGAAATGCATGGGGGTTTATTTCTTACCAGCAACCCACATTTCTAATTAATTTGAACATTTAGCCATTCTAATTAATGAGCAAACATTATTTGAAAAACAATGTTTAAATACTTTAGTTTTAATTTAATCAAATATTTAATAGTGCTGTAATTAATCTTCTAACTGTTAATGAATTGAATCATGGTCCTCCTGCAGTTTGATTTATAGTGTTGACTTAACTTCAGAAAAACTATCCAGCACTTGATCCTCTGCTGCTGCATTAGGAACTCAAATTTAAAACAATTCTCTCCATCGTATGGGCCAAGATCTGTTGTAAAGCAGTGAGCACTATTCAGTTTTAATCTTGAGCACGTACTCCCCTACACTGTTAATAATATTTACCACTTATTATGTATATTCTTCATAGCAAAGAGTATACTCAGAAACTAATGACTGCATGTGCTGGACTGATACAACGTGCCTTAAATATGGGAAGGGATAAGTTGATTTGCCTGATGATCAGGGTTGAATCTGACAATAAGGTTGGGTTCCCCCCATCAACTGGGCATCAACTGGGAATTAAACTGGATTAATATTTTACTAAGGACATCTCTGCTAACTAGTGCAACCCAATGCCATTGCAAATATAAAAGAGGTTGACCACTTCACTTCTGTTTTATGAAAAATGTGAATTTGTAGGACAACCACCACAGACAGTCCTTTATCTTTTGTTGAGTAATTCCTGGCACAGCAGTGTCCTTTTCCTTTGCAGATAGCTTTAGAGCTTCCAACCTCCCTGGTTTTCTTCTCTAGCTATCTAGAAAATAGATTTCCATTTCATTTGGACGATAAGATTTTTAAAAATATCCACAATCACACCAGAAAGCAAAAACATTGCAAGTTTTCAAAAAGTGAAAATTTCAGTGATGCTTCAAATACATTTGGGGTTAATTGGAACACCTTTCATATATTTAAAATATTTGCTTGGTTTACAGCCCTTTGTTTATAAAAGTGTTTTTACAACTGATGAAATATGCATTCAAACAAGAAATCACTTCCAAACAAAATGACGGCAGCTTTTTGTAATAAAAATGTCAAAATGGAATGCCACAATGTTTTAAAAGTGCCAGTGTTCCCATGTTTTCTCATAAATATTGAAATGATAGGATCTCACATATGGAGACAAAAAACCATTCAGTGGTCTTGCTGAAACAGCAAATGTTAAAGAAATGCCAAGTTCAGTGTTCTCCAGCTACCTCTAAACTCAGTGCCATGCTCTCCCTAAGAGAGGGCGCCTGCTCAGCCCGAGTGCGCAAAACCAACACCTACAGCGTTAGTGTTTGTCGAGGGGATTCACAGAGAAATACAAGGGCCATCTAAAACTGAAGGAGCCTATCGATTCCCATGGACAAGAGCTGAAATGACTACGTGGGTGAGGAACCTCATTAAAATTTGAGGAACCATCTCCATTCCCTTGGCCATCCAACTAGCACAGGAGGGTTTTCACTTTGTTATTACAGCACTGATAATCTGAATAAAAGCAGCATCCAGTTTAACAGAAAGAAGAGAAAATACATTTTGCACCAGCTGTCAAAGCCTAATGGCTTATCAAAGCATAGAAACAAATCCAACAACATTACTACTGCCATGAGAAATTATGTACTGAAACACGGTCATTCTCACCGCCCAAGCCATCAGCAAACATTAACGCTCCCACTGCTGCAGCAGCGTCACTGGGGGACACATGAAGCTGGCTTGCAACCTGCTGGGAACCCAGGGTAAAAAGCTTTTCCAGAGGCAAGCTGGAAAGAGAGGATTTCAGCCTCAGGGTGAGAGTAGGTCTCAGTATTTCAAATGTTCCTCTGCATTCCCATGTCAGCAAATATGAGTTGCTTGATCATTGCACAGAATTCTAGGAACACTATGACCAAGAGCTGTCACAGCACCTTCTAGCCTTGTTGAAAACAAGGGCCAGGCCATTTCCCAAGCAGAGTTAGTAGACTTGGGAAAAAAACATCCATTTTTCATTCCGTTCAAAATTTTAATGAATGTCTTCAAATTATCAGTACAAATTTGAAAATCCATTAAGTTCTTCCCAAAACATGACAAGAAGATTGAATGATATTTGCCAATAGGATATCTGTCTTCTAGCAGTCTCTAAACCTGAACAACTCACCATCTGTTCAGAGTGGAACTAAATACTCCTCCCTCCCATGTCTCTATTTTCCCGCATATTCATTTATCTCCTTTTATTCTTTCTTCTTTCCTCCTATTCGCCACTTGCAGTTGATGGGACTGTGATTAAGCCAAGACAGACAGCAAGGTGAGCAGCCCACGATGAGACAGACGTGGCAGTGTCTCCCACGCGTGTGGGCTACTCACCCCATCCACGGTGCTGCCAGGAGGTGGCTGTCCTCCTCTCCACCGCCGTCCTGACTCATATATTTCTCTCTCTATTACCACCGTTATCACAGTTAATAATAACAAGTTGTGCTCTATGCTGATACGCCCCAGGGGAAGAAACGTCTGACTTTCTGAATGAATAACTCTTAATACTACTTAAAAGAAGTCATCTTGACAGGTTGATATATAAGATTATTTGTCACGCGCTGCAGTGCTTTGCAATGAACTTAGGCTTGAACGCAACGTACAGCTCTAAAGACAAAGTGTTAATAGCACAAAGGAAACGCATCCTCGCATCCTCAGCTGGTGTAAGCCAGCAGTGCTTCGCTGAAATCCGGGCACCCGTCCTGAACAAGCCAGCTGAAAATTAGCCTCTTATTTCCACGGTTAAACCCAGCTACATCTCTCAGTCACCGTGTGGTTTTAGTCCATACAGGCTTGGAGAGCAAGTTACAGGCACCACGGCCGCTAAGCAGCAGCAGAGACAGAAACACCCTCCCCCTCTTAGGGGAGGTGAAGTGCGTGTCGCTTCCAACTTTATCAGCAGCTCTCTCACCAGTGATCCCAGAGGCCTCTGGCCTTGAGAGTACCATGTGTCGCTTAGCTTCCATTGCATCAAGGATCCTTTGAGTCCAAATAACAGCAAAACCCCCACATGTAAAACGCAGAGCTCCCTAGGACGACTCAAGTTTAACGCACTGCGACCAAAAGCCTCGGGCTTATTTCTCAACCGTGAGGCACGCTAGCGTGCACAGCGCTCCTGCCCAACATCCATCAAACCCCCGGCAACAGGCTGTTTCACCACAAGCAGCTATTAAGAAATGAAGACCATTCGAGCACTTAAAGCTGGTTTTCTGGACACTTGCAGAGGAGGTTTCTGGGCCTCAGAAATTTCTGACACAGGAATGATTGGTCTCCCATTAAAGAGGCAAATTCTTGGTTTTTTTTAAAGCATTTTTAAATTATTTTAAAGCACTGACTTTCCCTAATAATTGCACATCACGTTGGATTGTAAGCACGGGTCCAGTTTGAGGTGGTTGTCCCTTCTCAGCAAACATCACCTTTACAACGAAAGCCACTTCAGCAGGACCGGTGCTGCCCGGCGCCAGGAGACACCGCAGGTATCGCAGTGCCAAGCTCACTTGGAACGCCTACGGAAATCCATAGGGGGCTGCCCGGAAGGCAGCATATACTGTGCAGGAGAGAAAGATGCACAATGGAAATGAGTCCTTGTGACGGCAGCATCACAGCAAACTGTCAGAGCTTAAGGAAACCACGAGGGTTATCCAGACAAGTTTTTCCCAATGTGTTATGTCCCTTATTCTTCCCGGGTTGTGCCTTCACCTTAGTAAACCAATGAACAACTTTAGGTGGCTTCAGTTCAAAATTACAGAAAGACCATAGTATCTCTCTTCATTTTAACATACAAGCAGACAGAACTGCCATCTCCAGACTAAGCTGTACTTACGCTTTCTACGTTTCTTAAGTGCAGAGCCAAAAAATAAGAGCTTGATTTTGAAACTTTCATTTACCAAATCAATGCTCACATAAATCACTGAGCTTCAAGCCGTCCTAGATGCTGCTAGGGCGTACCTTCACGTTAGCTGGCTTTCACTAGCCTGCTGTTTGCCACAGTGACTTTTCTGTTAGGTTTCATGATGTGCAGAAGCCCAATAATCACTGTAATCAGGAATAAACTGTGGATTTAATTGACTTGTACACAGCTGTATTAAAATTGTTGTAAAACAGAAAAATTTAACACTATGAAGATATACTCCATCATGTATTATTTATCTCCACGCCATTAGCTCATTAAATTAGGAATGCATAAAGTAGTCAGCGCTCAGTAACTAAGCCAAATTAATACACACTTAATTAAAATACAAAATGAGCTTTAAGCAATTCCATTTAATCTCCCTGTTTACAGAGCTGCCTGCTAAGCAGGCGGTGGTTGCAGGCTGCCTCGGGGTGCTGGGAGACAGGAGCGCCCACAGCGCACGGTGGCACGGGGGACGGCCGGGTGACCCCAGCTCCGCACGCCTGGAAATTGCCGCCTCTCTTTACGGCACACGCATGTGTTGGGGGGAATCTTACCGCCTTGCCGTGCCAGTCCAACAACAGCTGTACCAACCACACCGGTTCTTTCCAAGGCCCTGCAGCGTTGGCTCATTAATCTCAACACCAGGCTCTTGCCTATTTTCCCACCCCAGCTTCAACCCGCGTGGCCCAACTCGGGACAGTTGTACAAGCTCGCAATTCATTTGTTCCTTAACACAACTTCCCTTGTTAAATTAACGAGCAACGATCCAGCTGAGAGGTAGCAAACATTCAAAGCACGCACAGCATCTTCACCACAAAAGGTTAATAAATATCTTAGTGGTTTGTACTTGGTTCTTCCCTCTTTACACTTTGCCATCAGGGTTCTGAGTATTTTTATGACTCTATTGCAGTTTACACAATTCTCCAAGTCTGACAGCTATGTAGCCCTAGGAATATGGTCTCTGCTGCTTCCAAATATTAGAATAAATAGGACTTAAGTCCTAAGTAAAAAAATAAAAAATTAGTATCTTTCTTCAAATGTGAGTTTCTCGGAAAGTAAGTTGTTTAGATTTAAAAGAGGAAAAAAGACACAGTTTCATTTAAAATCTAGTAATGTGATTCCATAAATTCCCACCAGAAAGAGCACAGATTCGTAACGACTTTCCAATTCCTTCTTTCAGAGAATAGGAAAAGAAACGTAATCCCTCCTGGCTGAAACCTTACCACGTCTGGGCTCCGTCGGTCGCCTTGTGGCTCCTGCAAAGCCTGGGGCACCACGTGTTGCTCCAGGCTGAGCACTTGCCCCTTCGGGGGTCTGCTGCCCTCCTCTTCTGGACAGACAGCTTCCTAAACTGCTCTCAGCTTCCAGCTGTTTCTCCACCGCTGCTGTCAACATCCAGTAAATGCTGCCTATACAGAGTAAATCCCATTGATTTTTTTTTTTTTTAAATTGGAGGCTTCAAATGTGTGGCTGGCTGCACGGGCTGCAATGCCAGGCTCTCGGTGCCTCGGGCTCCAGCTGGCACGCCGCTCCGGTCCAGCCCGCCAGCTCTGCTGCTGCAGAGGATGCGGGGCAAAGCAGGGCGCGGGCAGCTGAGCAAGCCCAGGGCGGGAGCCGGCCATGCCAGGAGCCCCCTGTCCCTTCCTGCTGCCCAGGGACGGGGCTGCCACCACCAAGCCCAGGTCACCCACGGTGCCGAGGTCGGCTACCAAGTGGAATCCCCACCACGCACTGCTTGGAAAGAGATTTCTTGTAATGCTTCAAAGGCATAGGCAGGTTGGCAGTCAGGGGTCCTTTCAGTGTCCCCTTGCCTCCCCTGGAACAGCCAGTGCACAGGGTCTACGGTGCAGCTAGTGCTTAGGAAAAAAATATTCTCTTTCCTGTAAACAGCAAGGAATAGAGCCCATAGTTCCAATAGCCTAAAATTCATATGCCCAGCATAGCAACAAGAAAAGAGATATTATTCTGAAGGGAAAAAAAACCTGGATGGCTTTAGCTTGAGGAAGCTAGGTTAGCCAGCCAAAGAAAAACGTATAATTGGCAGATAAACGCACCATGTTCAGTGTATGCTTAAAAGCGTGCGAGGCTGTGTTTATGAGTGAGAGACAGGAGAAAGAGAAAGAGCAAGGGTAGCAGGAGAAGGTTTATATTCCAGACATTTCAGCCCTAGAGCAAACTATTACTATTGTTCTTCAGTCTCTCTAAAGTTGTGATAGAAATTAAGCACATAAGTTGAGTAAAGATGAACTGAAATACACACTTCAAGGCTGCAGGAGCCCAGCAGACAAGATGGGCCCCAGGCTGGGCTGGAGTACGGTTATAGGACCTCCAGCCTTTAGACAGCCCGCTCTTACTGCGGGGACGGACTGGCCCCTCCTGCCCTCCAGCCCCAGAAAGGGGACGGCTGCCAGGGCTTGGGCCAGCAGGCAGGGGCTTGGGCCAGCAGGCAGGGGCTTGGGCCAGCAGGCAGGGGCCTGGGCCAGCAGGCAGGGGCCTGGGCCAGCACGCTGGCACGGGATGAGAACCCAGCCTGCAGGTGCCAAGACGGTCCTGCAAGGATTCCGAATTTCACCTGCTTTGGCAAATGGCCGAAACAAGCATTTTCCTTGTGTAACTGGGGCGTTCCCTCCGTGCCTGCTGTCCTTGCGTGGCAGCAGACCTGGAGGCCGGCTGAAAATTTATGGCAGCTTTTACGTCTGTTCAGACTCTTCTTAATGAAATGACATTGAGGAAAAGAGAGCAAGCTGGGATTATGATAATACTGTGTTTTAAACAGGATGATTTAAGGCTCCCGGGAGACAGCTATTTTGATAGCGTGGCGAGGGGACGATACGCTTGCTGACAAACAGGCTTTGCAGCGGCACAGAGCCTCGCAGACAGCTCCAGGTCAGGCCAGCGCGGGTTCAGATGTGACCAACGCTGCGGGAGCAGAGCAGGATGAGGATGCGCGGAGCTGAGACCCCGCTGCCGGAGGCGAGGTCTGAGCGTGCCATCAGGCGCTGGCATGGTGCTTGGGTGCAAGCGGGACCATCGTGGGCGCAGGGAGCACGCTGGGGCTGGGAGCCATCCGGCACTGAAGTCAGCTGAGGGATCTCAATCACCCAGAGCCTGAAGCGCATCGGAGAGAGCGCCTGCAGCCCACGTACCCTGCGTTCCCTTCTTACATCAGTTCTGGCTGCAACAGAGGGGTATCGTGAAGATGGGCACGTTTGACCTCAGAAGTGTTACAACACAAGGCAGAAGGTGCTCAGAAATGTATACGATAGGGGTATCTACCCCAGAACAGCAGCACCGCTAGCACAGTACACCGAACCCATCAGCCCCTTAGGTCTGGATGAAGACACATCAGAGCAAGCCCCACGATGATCAAAAATCTGACAGCTGATTATCTTAAACCACAGGATCGTGTCTTTTTCTGCCCTGCCTGCTCGGCTGTAGGGAATGCTGCTCCTTAACGTTTCCTTTCATACAGTACAGCTTCCTAGACAGAAAGTACTTTTTCCAGTCGTTTTATACTGGGGCAGGGGAGGTTAGGAGTGGTTTTTTCCAGTCAAGCATTTCTCCCTTCTTCTCTCTCTGTTTGCTATGCAAGATTTCTTTGCTGGAGCCTTAGCTTCATTCCATCTTGCAAACGTCTCTGCTCTCCAGAAAGCAAGCTGCTTTTCAACGAGCAAACTCTCAACGTAATGGATGAAAAACATTATAAATAACTAATAGTGCTGCAAACACTGAAAGACTATCCATCTTTCAGTAAACTGCACATGCTTTTCGGGTTTTGTGACTTCTTCTCCAGATCTCCTGGAAGTAGTGTATAAATATAAAATATTGCAGCTATCGCCCTTTATTTCAGCAATCAATTTTGTTCCTGTGTGATATTCATGTTTTGCAAAAATGGCTCTTTAAAAGGAGCTCACTCTGCTATTTGTGAGCTAAGTGAAGATACATTGTTGCAAATAGAGGAGTAAACCAGGCCAGTGGTGAAAGTGTTTTATAAATTAATTAAGAGCCTGGTTTGCTGAGGAACAACAAGGAAAGGAGGTCACATAAACTTTTGCCTTAAACAGCCCCTGACTTCTCCAAACATTCGTAACTGTTTTCTAAACATGCCCTTAAACCTTGCTAATCCTCAACACCTGCACTGCAATGTTTTCCTGTCTAAGCAACTGGTGCGTAGAAAGGGCACCGTATTTATTAAATACTTGCTTCTTGTTCTTTGCTTGGTTTTTATTTGCCTCCTGTTTAGCAAATTGAGCGCTGGGAACTGACTCAGCTTGGCCAGCTTCCTCTGAAGGCAGCAAAAAATCACGGCTGCAGCCAAAGAGGAGCGCGTCTCCATTGGAAATGCCGTGCTGGATCATTAGCGCTCCCCTAACAGCACCGTGCCAGCCTCTCCGCCGCCTCCTTATGCTTTGCACGTGATTCCACAGCTCAGTTCCGCAGCCGAGGCAGGATCGTGGCGCCCAGATGATGACCAGCCTGCACAAGGCACAGCTTAGCTTCTCCTAGGAGTAGCAACATCTAAACGCCCCTTTACTTTGCAAAAACCTTGCATTCTTCTATTTATTATAAACGCAAACACAAACAGTCTGCCCTCCTGCAGCAAGTTAAAGGTGCACGAACGCAGACTTTACTGACACCGCTTCTTGCGGAGCAGCAGCCCTGGCCTGGATGCTGCCTGTTACAGGTGCAGCAGAGCCAGCTCCAGGGTGATCCCCCAGAAAATGCATTTTTTTTCTCTTGCAAATTAATTTTGTGGGTGCCTTGTTGTTGTTTTCCATCTGTTCTGTCTGCTTAGGATGTCTGGGAGCCAGACCTGAGAACAGGAGATGCCTCGCAGCTGCGGACGCGTGCCGCGGCGCAGGGAGAGCCGCCAGCAGGTCTTTGCATCTGCCCCAGCCTGGGTTCCGCTTGCTCCTTCCCCGTCACCTCCTCTGAGGGCAGCTGCTGCGACGAGTGTTTTTATGGCTCCTTCCGTGCTGCAAATGCGCTCACACGGTCTGTAACAGACGCTCTGGAATTGTGATCACGGCAGTCTGTAGCGAGCCCACTTCTTTGGATGCAAATTAACTATTTTGGATGGCTTAACGATAATCACAGTCATTCGGCAGAGAAAAGAAGGAGGAAACTTTCAAGAACAGGGACAAATATCACTTGCTGGATCAGGAAATAACACATAATAGATATGATTTTGAAGGCCTGAGGTCGAACAGCAGTACAGTAGATTGGAGCTCACGCCCCAAACAGATTTACCTCTCTGCGTTTTCCTGGCGCCTGTACCTGCTGTAGCATTTTTCCAGCCTCACCATGGAATGACATTTTCAAATCATCCCTGCCCCAGTATCGCTACAGGCACAGCTCTGCATTGACCTTTATGTTATGGGGGTGGGGTGTGTGAAATGTGAGAAAATAGTGCATTAAATCACGCCTGATGCCATAGTTCAGCCCCCTGTGAATTTAAGCGTACTTGCAACACACCCCTGCGAGTTTCCTCCCAAAGCACTTGCTAAGTTGCATTCCTGCATAAACTCATCTCCCTCAGACCCTCATGGTACCGTTATCTGCTAACTGCTCTTCACTCTCTTTATCCTTTTAGTCTTGATTTTTTCCTTTTGTTTGCAAATACAATTCTTACAGAAAGCACCAAAACAATGAAGCACCTGGCTGCCAAATTTCTTTGCTCCAAGTTGTTAATTCTACAGTGAGGTACAAAAAATGCATTTTATATTTCTCTCTCAAAGTTTATTATAGAACAAGAAGGGCTTGAAGCTCTGAATGCTCACTAAATCCTTGAAAAATTTCTAATATTATTTCTGATTTCCCTGTCGCACGGCTCATTTTTCTCCTCTTGCAAAGCGTGAAGGAAGACGACCATGAACCATCAATTCTTGGAGGCGGGACTGCATGGATCGCACGACCCAGACAACATTATTAATCTCGTGAATAAATTAGAACCCGTCAATAATCCTGAGGTGGAATTTCCATGCAAAGGTGCTTTCGCAAGGCCCTGTTTAAATGCTAAAGATTCCTTTCAAATTCCAGTGCTATATTCAAGGCCTGGAGGCAAGATGTCAATTCAGAGAGCAGCGATGCCACAGTTACACCTAAGGAGGCCACACAGCTGTGAAGGACCTTGCTGATCCCGAGCCCCCAGGGGTTGATCCACCAGCAGCGATGGAGGAGAGCCCAGCCACCGCCGGGAAGCTTGGAGGTTTCCTTCTCAATAGTTCCATCGCAAATAACCCTTTGGGGCTTGAAGAGGCATCAAACACCTCGCACCCCAGAAAGCTGCTCTTGAGATCAGAGGAAAGGGGTGAGCAGGGCAAAGCCCTGGGAGAAGCCTCCGCAGCTCCTCCGTTAATGCGCTAACCACCCCTGATGAGCCCCCCAGCATCGGCTCACCGAGGCAGCTCTCGCTACCCGCAATGCAAACCACGGATCTGACACTGGCTGTTTTAAACATTAATTAGCTCATGGTGATTTCAAAACTTTTGCTCTCAAGAGCCATGTACTACCTGAGATCAGCCAGGCCTGAGCAGGTCCATGTGCTGCCCGGCTCACACCTTTGCAGCCCCACAGAGCCATAAGGGATGAGAGGATGCTTACTGGTGATACCCAGCCCCTCTCCCAGTGAGGCAAGCGTACAGGAGCTCGCCTCAGAGCGGGAGCGAACGGCAGCAACAGCGCTGCAGCTGCTGCAGCCCCGCTCCAGAAAGGCACACAGAGATGGGCCAGAGGACAGGCGCCGCGTGGCAAGCGTCGACCCGCACGCCTTTCTTTGAAGCATGGCTCCGCTCGGAAAGGCACCCGCCTTCATGCAGCACAGTGCTCGATAGTGGATCTTGGCGTCCCATCCGAGGTCCCAGGTCACACAGGGACAGTGCCCCACGCCTGATGGGGTCAGGGAAAGGCGCCGGTGCCGACACATGGCACAACCACGCTCCGAACAGGGTGAGCACATCCTCCAGGGAAATGGTTATTCCCGAGATGGCCAGCCCGCACAGTCTGCTGGCCGGGGAGCTCAGTGAAGCCATGAATAAGCATTCAAGCTACGTGCTGTTTGGCCAAACTGAACCCACTGAGATTTGCTCCCTGCTGCGTTTGATCTCCTGCTGAAAGTTGGGCCAAGCTGACTGCAGCGCTGTGGCCTCCATCAAGAGCAGGCTCTGCCACAGCCGTGCCAGCTGGACTGGCAGGACCTCGAACATCTCCAAGGCCTGCGGGCAGGGACTTTGTCCCAGCTGGCCAGGGTGGATGCACCTGAAACTCAGCACGTACCAGGAGACCCCACGGCCAAGGGTGCAACGGCAGAAGCCCGACACCACAGTCACTACTGACTCGAGCCGAGTCACAGGCTGGGAACCTGCGCACAGCGACCCACCATCACTCCTGGCCTAGCCAAGACCTCCTGTCTGGCCACAGGCACCACTCAGCTCCTGTGACCCGGGTTTGGCCCTGGTTCATGCTCAGCTCCCCTCTGTGCAAGGGGGTGAAAGCCTCCAGAGATGCAGCCAGAGCCGCAGGAGCCCCCTGCAGCCCTTGGTGCAGAAAGGGGAGGCGAGGAAGAAGCTGAGAACAAGCTGCCCTTGTTTCTCCTGGGAGTATTTCCAAGATTAATCTCTGCAGAGATAAGAGTCCTAAAATATTTATATGAAGAATTTCATGCTTCAGCGTAAATCCCACTGTAAGCCCTACAAGAGCGACAGGGGTTTTTCCTCCTCCCTTTCTCTCCTTAGCTCTGTCTCTCCACACACATAAAAATAAACTGATAATATCCAGCTAGGCTGAATAAATTCAAAGCTATTGAGCTGTAGAATTACAATTGCTCAGAGAAAAGCACAGAAGGAAGCAACTTTCCTTCCTACAGTGCAGGGGTGAGTAATGGAGCATAAACGTGTGAGCTGAGCTCCTGCACCCTCCTGACTGACACAAGTACACATCACCTGGAAGATGCCAGCTCACTCTGAGGTCAGACACTGTGTGTGTTAGAGCTGGGAGAACAGGAGATATAATCATCATCGAGGGGGGAAAGAACAACGCTATCATCATAGCACAGAGCTATCAAATAGCATAAAGAAATCAAATGTAATTGTGAGAGGTACAAACACCGTATAATTCATAACATCAAGTGCCAGACTTCCGAGAGCTGCAGGACGACTGAGCTCCTCCAAAGATGAGATACGTTTCAGCCTGCAAACTGCTGATGCACAGGCGAGGTCCTAGCACCCATGATTAACGACTGATTCACCGAACCCAAGAGCTGGCATCAAACTGCTGCTCCACAGAAACAATGGTGGGAGATTTTCACCTTCAAACTCCATGCCTACTCTAGTACCAAAATAGTCTGAGAACAGTCATCTTCAATTTTAAAAGTAGCTCAAGCTTCCTTCATTGTGATGATTTTTTCCAATGAGCTGTGGTACTTTCGACAACCCCAGGGTTAGTGTGCCTGAGAATAACCTGTGCAGAGGGTTAATCAAAGCTTCTTCACCACACCAATCTGCCGACTTGCCTGCAATCCAGAGTCAAGCCTGCAAGGGAAGAGTCACCTTAGACATCATCGTTATTTTTCCTGTTGACCTTGCGGCACGGCTGCTGATGAGAGGGCTCGCTTTAAAACATGGGGAATTTCAGGTGAGAAGAGAAAAGGCACCGCTCTAAACCGCTCCTTTTCTTTTGCACAAGCCACCAGAGAACGGCCAGCACCTCCAGCGCTGCTTGGGCAGGTGCCTTGCGCCCGTCTGGGACCACAGGCCAGAGCCGAGATGTTCTTGCGTTCTTCCTACCGAAACGGCCCTGCCTGCCCCCTCCCTCCTCGCTCTTGCGCAGGCTCATCCAGCCTGGGTGGGTTTGAGCACACAGCGAACGCGCTCCCAGCTATTACTTCTAGTGGGGAGCAAGGGCTAAGGCATCCTGATGGTTCAGTTGGTGTTTGGTGCTGGGCAAACATGGTTAATGACAGGCAGTGCCTGAAAAAGCTTCCTGTTCTCAATGAGCAGGCAAAGGTATTTATCAAATTATAGTTAGCTATAAATTAAGCAGAAATGTCTTTTCATAAAGCATCTTTTTCCATCAACAGAAAGGGAAAAATAAAAAGCTTTCACACAGGTGCCCTCAAACAGCACAATCCCATGCTGCCTTTTCCATCGTCCTCAGCTTTTATCCTCTCCTGGCGGTTGTTCCCCAGCCCCGCGGTGCCGTGTCCAGCTCATTAAGCACACACCTTGCACTTGGCAGTGCTCCCTACGGAGTGACGGAGGACGGGGAACGCAGAGGGGCTGCGGCAACCTCCAGAGCCGCCCAGACGCTCGCAGAGCCAGGGTAGGACAGAGCAGCCCCAGCTACGGCAGGGCTGACCGTCCCTGCCCTGGGACGACGGGCGCTGCCTCCTGGCTCCCCGCCTTTGGAAAGAGCAGACAAGCTGCAGGTGCCTTTCTCCAGAGCCTGGGCTCCTACTGCACACAGACAATAAGAATCAGAGTAAATAGGGCTGACAATGTAGTTAGAGCCAATATACCATTTTTTTCTCAGTCATTGTTGCCTGCTAAATTTAAACATGACAAAGCACATTATATTTCTGCCTCAACTTTATCACTTTGGAAGAAAAAAGCTTGGATGTTTCCCAAATCACAGTCCAGACTAGAAGAGTTTTTTATTAAGTTTCTAGCAGAATTGGTTATTTCAGTCTGACTAATGGAAGTGTTGCAAGGGCAAACGACGTGAGTCCACCGCGTGCTTTTCTTCGGAGGATGAGAGCCTGCCGAGAGAGCCCAGCCCGCGAGCAGCACAGGACCATCCACCATCTGGTGACCAGCACACAAGAACTTCCCTTACAGTGGTTAATTGTAGTCTCACTCCATTTTAAACAGCTTTTAGCTGCTCTCAGACTTTCTCTGACCTCTCTATCTAAGCAATGAATAGTTTTTTGCATTAAATTATCCCTAGAAAGCATCTACTCCTTTTTCCTGTTGCTTTTACACTGCTGCGGTGGGTTGACGCTGGCTGGACACCACATGCCCACCAAGCCACTCTGTCACTCCCCTCCTCAGCTGGGGAGAGAAAATATAATGAAAAGCTCCTGGGTTGAGATAAGGACAGGGGGAGATCACTCACCAATTACCATCACCAGCAAAACAGACTCAACTTGGGGAAATTAGTTTAATTTTTTACCAATCACATCAGAGTAAGGTAATGAGAAAATAAAACCTAAATCTCTGCTCCAGTGCCTGAGTCACCTCCTCTCGCTCCTCCTTCACTGACCTTGGTGTCTGCAGAGTTGTTCCTCTCACATATTCTCACTCCTCTCTCTGGCTGCACTTGCCATTGCACAGAAACTTTTTTTCCCCTCCTTAACTATGCTATCCCAGAGGCGCTACCACCATCACTGATGGGCTCAGCCTTGGCCAGCAGCGGGTCCGTCTTGGAGCCGGCTGGCGTTGGCTCTGTCGGACATAGGGGAACTTCTAGCAGCTTCTCACAGAAACCACCCCCACAGCCCAAACCTTGCCATGCAAACCCAATACATACCCCAAACCCTAGCATCCCCATCCCCTGGTCCAAAATCCGCTATGACCATCTGCATCCTTCCTGCAGCCTCCTCAGGCTGAGCTCTCGCAGCCGTTGATGGGACCCCCAAGACATTTCCCCTTCTCCCCGCTGCGTCTGTTAACTGCTGATGACCGTCATACTGCAAGTCCCTTAGACTCAAAGACATCTCTGGACAGAATGCTCAGTCCCACGTGTATAGAAAGATGCTTTAGGGATTTTTTTTCATGCAAAAGCGAGGCTGTAAATGGAAGGACTCCTTTTCTACCGTCTCAGGCTTCCCCGGTCCACATGAGCTTGTCTGTTTACCAATGCCAAACATTTCCATTTGTCACCAGCGTTTTACGATCACGACACTGAATTGCTTACACAGGGCACGCAGGCTTCCAGGGCTGAAGGGCTAAAGCAAAGCTAACATAGCATAATAGGCTGTGAGGATTTTTCACCTTGGTTTCTTTGTTGGTCTCAGTTCAGTAAATCACCAAAACTATAAGGGCACCAGAATCCCATGTGTAGATACCTGGAGAACTTTAGAACTGCATTATTTCTGCCATTTACAAGAAAAGAAATTACTCTTCAGCATTTAATTTAGCATATTTTCATCTCAGTAAGCAGTTTATCTAATGAATACAAGGCACAGCACAGCAGCAACGCTCACATAGTCTGTCGAAGCAATTTCTGTGTTTCTTTAGGTAATAAAAATAAGAAAATGATTCCCAGCATTTTAGGAACAGTTAATGCTATGGTAATGTGGTAAGATATATAATTTATTGCAACATTAACAGGCAATCTCTTAAAATGTATTAACAGCCTCGTACCATGGAGAAGACCCTGAAGTGCAGTCTCAGTAATATGCACGTGCTCAGTTTTGAAGACACAGTCCTGCCCTTAGCCAGCACTCGTTCCCTGGGGTGACTGGCTTTGGGTGGGGATGGTCAAGTGTTTGGCTTTCCTGGCCCCAGTAAAGGCTAGCCTCTATCAGCGCAGACGGCGCTAACGCCGAGTACGACTGCTAAACTGCTTAAGCGTATACTTAAGATTACAGAAAAGGAGAATTTTGCAAAATGTTTTCAAAGGTCAGCAGAACAGGGCAAAAGGCTGCAGAGCCAAATGAAGTACTCTGCTTCCAAAAGGAAATGAAACAGTGGTAAATTCATTTCTCCTGTAACATCGCTGCTTCTTTTAATGTAAGAAGTACGTGCACTTAAGAGAATAACACCGGAGAGGAAGACCGGGAATGCAGCCATTAGCTTGTCATCTCACTGCACAGGCCACGTAGATCATTCCTAGCCCATTACTGCTGACAGCTTAAAAGTTTGATCTGCTTTTTAGAACCTAGTGCACAAAAACATTTCAATGCACTGTTCCACGCTGGGCATACATTAAAGGAAGCAAATACGGTCTAAGCCTTCCCATGTAGTTTTCACAGGGAAAATAAATGAACTTTTCTGCCAATATTGTGTCACCTTGTAAATTCCCTTCACAGCAGAGCAGTAGAGTGAGCGGTAACATGAAGCAGACACTGGATACTCATCCATTTCAGTGAATTACAGCATGGTCCTGAAAACAGTTTCCTATTAACACCAGTGGGCTTTGACTCGAACAGTTCTTTAGGTATATTTGGTGGTTATCTGAAGGGGCTGGCTGCTGAACTGCTCGCTTCTTATGTTAGGCATAAGAAGCAGCCACCTGGGTATGCAGGCCTAGTGTGAAATTAAGGAGTACTTCATGTCTGGTGTTATGTCAGCTGGATGCTGCGCAAGTCTTACGCTACTCTGGGTACTAGAAAGCAAAGCCCTAGTCTTTAATGCCAGCCAGCCAGAAAACAGAAGGGAGATTTAGTCTGGAATTTTCACATTGAGGCAAAACTAATGCAAAGATCTGGCTGGATGGAAATGTCACGCTGAGTACCCCCACCACGCAGATTATAGCTGCCAGTTACAGAAACGCTCAGTAAGATGGACAAACCAAAAAAAAAAAAAGCCCAAAAGGTTCATTTGTGTAATTAAACAACTAATCCAGGTGTCAACTCAAAAGATGCGTCCATGGTGCGACAGGGATGAAACAAAGTAAGCACATTGTATGGTGAAAGACACGAAAACCAGACAGAATTTGTTCTTTATATCCACGTCCATTTGCATGGCTCCTGTTAGTCAGCTGCACTGAACCAGAGTTTTGAGCAAGATATTTTCCAGATCAAAAATATTCTAAAGTTCTAGCTGTGAGGACTTGAAATCAATGGATGTAGACATTACTGTAAAAACCTATATAATATAGTAGCAAATTACAGCCTTTTTAAAATTTAGTTGTAGAATTCAATAGCAAGGACAGTGGTGAATGGAAAGAAAATCATAATGCCTTCAGGACAGAAACAAAACAAAACCAGATCCTAAGCTAGAGTAAATCAAAGCCAATCTACTGACATCAGTGGAACAACCTCATGCAAAGTCTGGGGTCCACCACTGATGATCAATTCCTGCAGGCCGTTTTCAAGAGTAGGGAAGCGCAGAAATCAAGAACCAGTCACTCGTGAGCAAACAGAAAGCACAAGCTTGCGGGAGGATAGAAATATTTCAGCCCTTCAAAAAGCCGGTACATGAAACAAGAGCCTTCTGAGCTTCTTGCTGCTGCAACCTGGGTAACTGAGTCGCAATAACTGGAGTTGATCTATAATGAGAAGTACAGGAGCAGCTATAATTTTACATTGCAGATCTCTTATTCTATTGTTTTCCTCAGCCTGAATACTACAGAACAACTGAGAATGATGAAGATAAACAGTGCGGTTGTTCCCCTCTCACTACAAAATTGCAGTTCTAGTGTCATAAATTGTGATCTCTATAGGGACAGAACGAGCCTGCTTTTCCAAGAATTACTCTTGGGCTTTGTAAAAGCCACACACTGCAATACATTTAATATAATATCATTTTTATAACATAGCACTGTGAGACCTACAGCATTTAGCAATAAACTGTGAGTAAGTGCTGATTTGTCATTGCCAGAGCTGTTCCCGTAATAACATTTAAAGTACCATATTCAATAAAGCCTTTTCTTCACTATATGGTGATTTGTATGATCTTAGGTCAGAAGAAACCTAGCTGGCTTCTTAATGTGTCAGCAGCCTAACGCTGCAAACAACCCGAACATTCGCGCGTTCTCACTTGTAGTCACCTTGCAGGTGTTCTCCGAGTGTTCAAACAGAGGATGACACTACGAGGTGTCCTCAGTTGCTACCAATTCTTCCTAACCTTCACCTCTGGAGAGGGAAAAAAGATGATCTTTCCCTTTTAGCAGTGCCAGGTAAGACAAACTCCCCAGAGCGCGGCTCTGGGGACTAGAATAAGTCTTATGAGGAGCGGCTGAGGGAGCTGGGGTGGTTTAGTTTGGAGAAGAGGAGGCTGAGGGGAGACCTTATTGCTCTCTACAACTACCTGAAAGGAGGCTGTAGAGAGGTGGGGGTTGGTCTCTTCACCCCAGTAACAAGCGATGGGATGAGAGGGAACGGCCTCAAGCTGCGCCAGGGCAGGGTTAGGTTGGATATTAGGAAAAACTTCTTTACTGAAAGAGTGGTCAGGCATTGGAACAGGCTGCCCAGGGAAGTGGTTGAGTCCCCATCCCTGGAGGTATTTAAAAGCCGGGGAGATGCGGTGCTTGAGGACATGGTTTAGTGGTGGCCTTGGCGGTGGTAGGTTAACGGTTGGACCTGATGATCTTAAGGGTCTTTTCCAACCTTAACAATTCTATGATTCTATGATTCCCCGGGGCAGACCTCACTGGGGCATCGGCACCCAAGGCAGCTGTGGCTGGCATTGCTGCTCTGGGGAGGTGGAAGAGCTGCCCGAGAGGGTCGGGGAGCCTCTTCCACCAGCTCCGAGTTGCTGGCTTTGGCTCAAACACACGCCGGTACCGGGGTGGGCAGTGCCAGGCAGCAGCACGGGCTAGCGAGGGAGGGAATAGCTTCCACCCACCACGACACCGGCGTACCGGGGAGAGCTGAAGCCGATATTTTACATTACTTTCCACCAGTCTTTTCTGTAATAAAAGGATGGAATAGCCCAATTCCTTGAAATGTGATTAAGACGTAGGGCCTGATTTCTGCCTATTGCAGGGTATCCTGACTAAGCCTCTTTGACATGTATTCATTTTTCAGATCAATGCTTGTTATTAGCTTGCATGGTTAGCTTTGTTCTCCTATTCAGGAGGGACACCTGATGTGCCCTGACAGCTTTATCCATATTTAAAAGTGACTATTGGCAGATACATGTATATAGGGTTGCTCCAATTTCATCTAGCTTGTCAGCTGCTGAAAATGGATTGACAAATACCTACTAATAACCTAAACCAGTGGAAAAAATCACAGTCTTAGGAGAAAAATAGGCAGGCTGCAATTTTATGGGTTCTCCAGAAAATGTTTTTCCTTCACAATTTGAAACTTAGGAAATTTCTGCAGAATGTGCAGCAGCTCAGGACATGTGGAAACAGGATGGTCCTAGTGGAGTGGCTAACTATGGATTTAAAAACTTGACCTGACCGTACCAAGTCATGACCTAGCTCTTCTTTTTCAGCATCACAGTTCTGGTTCCCTCCTGTGACAGGTTACTCGGTCCTATGAAAAGCAGCTCTACCTTCTGGGGAACAAAGACATCCAAAAAAGTCAGCTGTACAACTTCACCATACTTTTTAGAACAGATAGGTCAGTCTGAGCAAGGAATCAAAAATACCTTCCTCCTGGCCCCATGTTACACTTCTAATTGATATTGCAATTATTGTTTGGGTTGTTTGGGGTTTTTTTTCTTATTACTGTTATTGGATTAAAAGCATTTGGGGATACTCAAATTTTCTGTTTTCTTTTACAAAACAGAGCCTTACAGACTTGCTCAGGAGCCATTTCTTCTTTGAGCAGCACATGAAGTTTCCTTACGTCCAAGCACGTAAATCTGCCAGCTGTAGCTTGACCCCTGACAATATGCCTTTTGTTAATCTCCCACATTAATAGTAAGGATTTAGTCCAGGCAGAGCAACTTCTCAGGACTACCCAGAGAAAGGCAGTGGCCAAAAGGAAGCCCGAGTTCTCACTACACACAGACGTCCCCAGCAGCCTGAAAGCACCTCAGACTGGAAAGCCCAACTGTTTCACCATCATGAAAAGACGACAAATAGCCTTGCATTGCAGAGGACATCCCCAGAGAAAACAAATTCTCACACACTGACTCCTTGAACTGGGGAGAAACAAATTCTTAAAGAACATTTCCATGTGTGCCTTACTAATGGAAACAGCTGCATAGTAAGAAAAAAAAATCAATGGCTTATAAAAAAATCCATAAATCTGCTACAGTATGTTGCTGTCTTCTTTATAGTAATGGTCAATACTGAATATTAATTGAAAATCAATCGTACCAGTAATACTTCAACTAAATATGGACTATAGCTCAGTTTTCTTGTATCGCCTGTGTGATGCTTTCTCCAATATCATCTCAAGCACTTCATTTTTTGGCTATAATTAAAAACACTATCATGTGCTGTCTGAAAACTGATCACAGCCTGTTCATAAAACCCTGCTAGGAAATGTATCATCGCGATCACAGCTTTACACAGAAACTTCTCCATGTAGCCAACACGGTAGCGCACATCCATTTGAGATGATCAATTAGGCATTCGGAATACACAAAGAGAGATTGTTTTTTCACCATTAATGGGTACAAATGCTGCAGTTTAATTTAGAGAAATTATACCCTTAGTACTTTCCTAGAAGCCCAGCTTTGAATGACAGGCATCCTGATTTTGTAGAACAATATCCGAAAAAGAGTGGCACAAAAATGCTGTCTCTAGCATGTCCATAGGGCCATTTCACTGCCTATCAGGACAAACGTCCTGGGGCACTAAATAGATTACATTTATAGTAATTATGTTAGAATTGCAGTGATGAATTCTGACAGCTGTAACTTCTACAGGGTTATGACTGGAATGCAAAACTGTGCATTATCTCGTCATACTTGCAATTTGCTTCTAGGACTTCAGTTTCCTTCAGCAAGACACGGAAAACCTGAAATTAGCATCAGCAGTGGCACACCTCCGCTGTAGATTCACGGCAAAAACAATGGGCCCATTTCAATTAACTTTCGAATTCATACTGCTAATAAGGTAGGAATTAAATACAGTTTGATATTAAGTCTGGTAGTAATAGAAAGCAAAGGGATTGCATTGTACTGCAAGTCTACAAGAGGTGCAACGGCGTAGTTTATGGAAGTCCTCTTTGACAATGAAGTTGCAGTCATCTATCCCCAAGCACAATCAATGACAACAGAAACACAGAAAAGCTGCTGTAAACTGGTTTTCATCTACAATTGCAAATAAACATCAGCATAAAGGATAACTAGTGCCAATAACTGTTAAACGAACAGGGAAATTCATGGCAATAGTTACAGGTAATTGAGAGAACAAGAGAATTTCTGGTTCTTGTCCAGTGGAAGCTTTGTCCACTTGAGCCTTGAGTCACGTGCTTTTCTGGATAGTTCTTCTTGAGAGAAAGAATAGGGCCTACGGTCTAATAATTGGTATTTTACAGTAGCAGTAATTTATTTTCCAGTCTATCTTGTCACCAACCTACTAAATCCTCCTACAGCTCTTCCATGTCCTGAGGTTTGGCCGAAGTGGTGGACATTGGACCTGGCGCATCTGCTTGCAGGGCAGAGAACAAACGGATGTCTCCGGGAAGACTGACCACGTCAGAAGATGGATGCCCATCCCCAGCTTGGAAAACCATCTATCCTCTGTGCCAGATGGATCCTAGCTTCCCTCAGTTGTCCTGTTTTTAATATATACTCAAGAACTTTCCACTCAAATGCTTCGATTCTCCCCACCCCGGACACCATGGTGCTGGGGAATGAGCCAAGCGAGGCCTCCCTTCCCCGCTGAACCCGGCTCGCTGGCTGCTCCCACCCTGCCCGTGTGGGACAGATTGCCCATCTCTCAAGGCAAGTGTTTCATTCTTTGTAATGTTTTAAAAACAAAAATCAAGAGAAACAGTCCTTGTTTTCATGATTTCATTCTGAACCCATTCACGCCATGTGTGTATAAGCATATGGGGGCTGCTGCGCATGTCCTTTATATACAGAGATGTGCCTTGCTTTTTCAAAGAAATGTATTTCTTTCCATTTTCTGACCCCTCATCCAGCTCCATTCTCCTCTGACCTTTTCTGGTTTTTTTTTTTTCCTGTAAATGAGGGGGAAGGAGAGAGGGCTCTCTTAGCAGGTTAAAACAGTTTGATGCCTTGGAAAATGATCCCTTTGACACAATGAGTGCTACACAAATATTCTCTCAGCTGTGTTTAAATAAGATCTTTGCACACTGATGATCTAAGGAACCGCAGACAGAATTACAAGTGGAGCCATTTCTCTATCTTGTGCTGTAGGCATGAATTTGGGATGCAGAACCAATCACCCCGACGTGCTGAGGGAGAGAAGTGCTCAGCATGCGAGAAAGGAAGGGCTAATTGCAGGTACCACATGAACTCACTCAAAATTGAAATCACTGTCTCCTTGGTGTCTTTCACTTCACCATTTCCCAAACACTGTTCCACTAATATTTATCATATCTTTGTTTTGATTAAGGAAGCACCTGCTCCCTAAGTCCAAATATTTGAAAAGCTTTGAAAAAACATTCAGTCCAACACAAATCACATTTGGGAACCTGCTCCCCTTTGGTAACTAAATAACTTGGATCTCTCACGGGATCTTTAGATCACATTTTGTTCCTCATTTCCTCTTGCTGTAGTTCAGCCTGATGTGTAAGCATACGCCTATTTCAGTGCACTAGGTAGTCTGGCTACCTGTAGTAGCCAGACTGTACCTGCCTGGTACTACAGGCAGAGAATTAAATGCAGGACTAAGCCCTTGGATTGCGACAAGTTCAAGAGGAAAGCCTGACAACTATGAACAGAGCCAAAATGAATAAGAGAAGCAAGTGCTGGCAAAACATGAAGCAAAGTCTTATCTAAAATCATTCCCTTCTGCAAGCCTTATTTCTTTCCTGCGAGACTTCCAAAAGATCATCACCATCGCAGCATGCATTTACTGTTTATGTTGGGAACGCCTGAATGAGCACATTAGGTAGAGGCTGCCCTTACAGGCAAGGAAAGGAGAAGGTTTTTTGGGTTTTTTTTAAACAATAGTCTGTGCATGTATTTACATTCCTTCATTGCTTCCTATGGCCCTTGCTACATCCAAAATTGCATAGCGGGGAGCAGAGTTAGAGCTGAGATATATTTTCTTCCCCTCTTTCTAACCCATCTAAATTATCCGGATTGCACAGCTAGGTGCATCCCTGCTCCACAGCCATCTAACACCTGCACATTGTGCCATTCCCACCCGTGATTTAAGTGGAGACAGATTCTCCTTCCTTTGTGCAATCCAGAGCTGCAAGCACCTTAAATGAGAAATGGTTCTACCCACATCAGCAGCGTTACACACAATACAGAGAGAGGCAAGAAGTGAGATTTTGTCCCCAGTGTCAACTGTTGGGGTGGGGGAGTAATTTATTCATGAGCTCAACCTACCCAAGAAGGCGCATAGCTGACCCAAGAGAACGCCCGAGGAGTTCACAGACCGGTACAACAGGATTCCGTGGGTGAAACAATTACAACTGAACACCCTGGAAACAGAACCTAAGCTGTAACAATAACAAAGCTGCACAGGGATCAGAATTGCCATTTCTCAGAATGTTGTGCAGTTTCAAACTACAGCTAATTCCAAGTCAGAATGGGGGAAAAAAAAGCATATTACAATTCTAAAATTACTTTTTTTTTAATGTCAAGACATTTTATATCATTTTGGTTCATTACGGTACAAACTGCAAGCAAACTTTGGTATGAAATATGAAGACTTCACTCTTAAAAAGGTATATTTTGGCCATGTGTTTTGTTTGTCCCTGTTTCCTTGATATTAATACACTCTCATTTTCAGTGTTAATGAAATAACAATTCCCAAAGGAAAAATATCCCATCAGAAAACTCGCTATAGCTGTAATCATCAACTAGAAGGCCAGACTGCCAAAAGGCGCAGCAGGTATTTCGGTAAATGAAGTGCCTCAAATCCACTGTCTTTCTGGAAGACCTCAATTCAGCTGTGGATTCTGAGGTTACCTGTCCCAACCTCTGAACACAGGTCCTGGCCTTCGGTTGTGCCTTGCTGTGAGCGCTGACATAAAAGGAGCATCTCCAGCGAGCAGGGCTTTTCAGGACGGTAGAAACCAGGCGTGCTCTTTCCTCGGTGCTGTTCTTAGACTGAAATATTCATCCTTAAATTGCTTCTGTATCTTTGAGTTGTCTGGCAAGCTGGCAGACAAAACTTAGTAAAAGACAGACTTGATAAATATGCCAGGAGAAGTACTTGCAGTCTTTTTACACAAAGAAAAAAAAGGGGGGGGTGTCAGAAAAAGAGAGAGAATAAGATAGAAGAAAATGCAAATTGCTCGGCCGCCCTTGCTCAGTGGATGGCTTCTGGAAAAGGGCAGTGAGAAAAATGATCATTTATGCCAAACAAGGCAAGGCAAAATATTTAGAATGTCTCTTTCTTCATCTGATGTACAAAACTAATCTTCTGGCATCTCCTAGATCTAAGCAGGAGAAAGACTCTTGCCAGGCTTGCTCCCAAGCCCCGTACACCGAGCTGAAGCTGGGATGTGCCAACACTGTTCTGCAGTTCAGAGCTCAGGTGAAGGCTTGGAGACAGCGAGCCAAAGCATCACAAAGACAAAAAAAAAAAAAGCATTTATGTTTCTTTCTATTTGTCCTGGGATCTAAGCCTGCGGTGGTAGCTTGAATCAAAGTTTCTCTACAATGTGTGAACAAGAAAGATGCTTTCAACAAAAACTTGATATTCTTCTGTAATCACATGCTTCAGAGCAGAGGTTCAAAAAGTTCTGGGGTATTCAGGGTAAGCTGATGAGAGTCACAAGACATCTAAATTCAGGCTACCTGCACAAGCTGAACAAGCTGCCCCGAGCTCCCTCTGCAACGAACGGGTCAGACACCTCCCGAAGTCAGGAGCGGGGCCAGAGGGGAGGGCTGCGCCACCCCCCCGATGTACCCGTCTACCTCTGCTGACTTTAATAAAGTAAAATTAGATGGGGTGGATCCAAAGCCATGTTTCTAATTTTATGAGTATCAGAAGGGTTTTTTCTTTTTCTTTCAGGGTGGGACCTGGACGCGTGACAGTCGTCGTGTTGTCCTTCTGCACCTCCTCTCTCCTGGCAGGGTGCCTTCAAGGGCAAAGCGTGATCCAAAAGCTTTCCCACCAAGTCATATTTCTCCAAGTCTGGGCCAACAGATAAGTGAAGCTGTCATTCTTAATAGCTTTCGCCCAGCTCACAGAGGTAATGTGATAATGCTTGCTTTTATATGCGTGCGTATGTCGCTTCTGTTAGTGGGATACACATGGGAATTAAAAGGAGCTGGCTGCATTCCCCCAGGCTCAGGGCACCACTAATTGCAATGGGATTTGCAGCTGCCCAGCAGCTCCCTGGCCAGGGCCATGGGAATGTCAGACCATGGGAATGTCAGACCATGGGAATGTCAGACCATGGGAATGTCAGACCAGGCTCTCAGCCACAAACGCGCAGTAAACTTTCCTCGGCTTCCAGCAGCTGAGGGTACAACCTGTTTTGCTATCGTACTGATGATTCCCAGCTCAGCAATTGACTGAAAGCGTTCACACATGACAGATTAGTTGCCATATGCTGACTCTGGAGCTCTCAGAGACGACCTCCAGTCTGTTTGTCCTCATACAGCCACCCTACGCTCCTCCTGTCTCACACTCCCCACAGATGGCCAAGTTAAATTTGAGCTTGCTTGTACTCAATATCCTACAAGGTGTTTTATCTGCCTTGAATCACTGACAACACTGAAAGCATTTCAGATGTTTCTGATACACCTTGCAGAGCAGAAATGTTGTGCCAGGTCCATGTGCCGAGTTAGCATAACTGAAAGGGAAATCTCTGGTACCCAGGGAGATCTCTTCCAACTCTCCATCAGTTTCTGCTTCCTTCTGACCCAGAAAACCCCTCAGGAGTAATCTCCAGCCAGGCTGCTCCTCTCCCTCCCTAGGAGTGCACGGCGAGGTGCAGCGAAAGCCCGGGCCCCGGCAGGCAGGGGCACGGCGCTGCCCGGCAGCTGCTCCTGGCCACGGAGGGAAGCCAGGTTGGCTTGTCCCCGTTTGCTCCTCACTAGCCCTGTTGGCCACTCCTCAGCCCGGCTGCTGTCCGGGGCCACCCCTTGCCTGGCTCCCTGGCCAGGGAGGCCCTTTGGGCAGCGGAGGTGCAGGGGCACCCCCCCGGCACGGGGCAAGCCTGGGCTGGCCAGAGACCTCTCTGCCCCATCCACGCTGACTGGCAAAGACTCCCATCAGCACCACGGCTGCCGGCAGGACAAACGGAGAGCACGTCAGCGCTGGGAGCGCCCGGCACTGCCGCTGAGCACGTCCCTGCCACACACGGGCTCGTGGAAGCTGCCGCCACCGGAGCAGGCGAGAGGGTAGACACGCCGCAGTTACATTTACAGAGAGCTTTGACAGTACTCCGGGTCGGGGATTACCGTGAATTGAGGCTACAAGGCAGCATCACCAAGCGAGCACAGCATCAGATCACCCAACAAAGAGAAAATGGGAAGCGCTGGACCCCACGTGCCCACCACAGGTCATCGGTTAGTTGGTATTTTCACACCTCTAGATTCCGATTTGTAGTAAGCCACACGCCAGCTGCTGTAAATCCTAAAGCCAATAGCATCCCGCTGATTTATGACAGCCAGGACTCCCGTCGCTGTACATCACAGCTCCTGCCTGGCTGGGAGGGGTGTCGGAGGACTTCACAACCAATTCAGAAACCACCAAAATGTAATCACCTGGTGGAAAAGTGCTGGAAAGCTGAAGATAAGTCTATATCTGAACTGCCACGGTTGTAGTGTGTTATAATCTCCAGCAAATTAGTGTTCGTGCTATTGACCAAACAGATTCAATTCAAAAACAAGTTTAAAGTTTAAAAACACTCTGATACTTTATGCATTATGTTTTGTCTCAAAGGAGACATTTATTGCTAGAAAATCATTACCCTATTGTCTGCAGCCTTCAGGTACTTCATCGAGCAGCGTGACAGGCACCCATCACGCGCTGGTTCACAGCCGCGGATAAACCCGACCGTGGCGATTCCCCCGGCTGCTCCAGGGCAGCGCGATCCCCCCCCGCCCCAGCAGCGACAGCGCACAGAAAGAGACCGCCCTGCCTCACCCACATCATGGGGTGTCTTCACTTGGATTTCTACCTTCTGTGTTCAAAATTAGTATTGCCGCAATCTATTACTTGCCACAGGTTTCTAAGTTCAAAAGTAACAGTGTATAAAACAAAGATGCACAGCAAACATTGCTTACAGCTTTGTATTCAACTGCCATTAATTTTACATTCAATTTACATTAATTTTAATGAGTAGATTCATGCAATAGTACAAACCCAGAAATATCCACTTATCCACTGAATGCTCAGAACAGGCTCTTAAAAGCAGTCAGGATAAAACACACTGTCAGGGAAGAGGAGAAAGAAATTAGATAAAATAAAACTTGGGAACAAAAGAAGGGAATAACTGACAGAGGAGATAATGCAACTGAGCAGCAAAATTAGCCAGCCCTGTTAGCACTTCTCACGGACAACAGCTGAGCCATCAGTTAAAAATCCAAGCAAAATGCATCACCACTAATAGCAAATATCTGTGTCAGCATCTTCTGTAGGACTGTAAGGGGAAGCAGTCACAAATTGAAGGGCTGATGACCAAGGTGGCAATTCCTGTGACAGGAGCTTTCTGGCAGCCCTGAATGGGTGGAGGAAGCAAACACTGAGAACCTTTTCTTCCCACCCAGACCCTGTGGGAGCAGCCTCAAAGCTGGGAGAACCGGGCAAGGCTGCACCCGCTCTGCATCCCCGGAGCGACCAGAGTCTCCATCACCGAGCCTTTTGCTCGGAAGCCCTCCGGCTAGCGAGTCTCCCTGCAGCCCTTGCATCCTGAAAGGTTTATGAGTCACCCATATTTATGTTTCATCTGACTTTCAAGGAAGATGCATTTGCACTTGAAAGTGTCTGGCTTTTAGCAAAGCTGTTTTAATAAAACACCAGGCAGCTTTAAAGCCTTCTTGAGATTACCACTTACGAATGAAAAAAAAAAAAAGCGGGGAGGGAAAAGGAGAAATTGCCAGCCAACATCAATGCCACTTGACTTCCTTTTAGTCACCATGAATGCCTTGTGTATGAAGAGGCATGCGTCCCTCACGCACTATTAAAACTCCATTAAATTATGGTTACCCTTCACCCAGGCACAGGTCTGCTCCTGAGCAAAATAGTACTAGCTGTTGAAGACAGAGCGACAAAAGGAATGCAAAGAAGGTGAGATTCAAATTCAATTTATTTAATGTGAAATCAAAGTACTTTACCCAGGTGGTCACCAAGGCATCAAGATCAGACTGAAAATGAGAGGGAACCCCTACAAGAGACGAGAGAGGTGGGGACACCGCCTGCGGTGAGCAGCGGTCTCTTGATCCCTGCAGGTACGAGAGGTTTAGCTTAAGCGCATTCTCGTTGTAATGAAGTTTAAAACCAACCTCTTCCACACTGCAGCCAACTGCTGCTCCTCAGCCATGTCCCACCTGAGGACTACCAAAGCGCTTTCAGAGGGCAACGAGCATCTTTGACATTCATTTTGGTGTGGCAAGAACACACAACACGTTATCATCAGGTCCTATATAAACCACCAGTTCAGGAGAGGCGAGCTGGGTAGCTGTTCCAGCCTTTCCATCAACGTTGGTGAGCCGAGAAAAGCTACGCGTGCCTAGAAGCAGCGAGAGGTGCTCCCTGCGCATCTGCTCGCTCCAGCGAAGCCTGTGCAGCGTTAACGCCAGCGCTCCCTCACCCCAGACCATTCCTGCACAAAAGCAGGAGAACATCCTTCTGGGAGTAAAGGATGTCCCACGCCATGACTGCTCCGAAAGGAGATGCTTTGATCCCAGCTGGCTCTGCTGATCATCAGAACTCGACAGAGCCCCAAACCCCACTTCTGACCAGACCCCCACAGCTGGCCAGCGCGGCCACCCTTGCCTACACCAGCCACAGAGCCGATTCTCGCACACCTCACCTCAAAATCTCTCATTAGCACGTAAAATCCAATTCACAGTATGTCTATTGTCATATTATTTCCAAGAAAAGTGAGGAAAACACAGCAAAGTGCATTTCCATGTACTGCATTTGTGACAGTGAGCTGATCTTTTCATAGAGTTCAGACCTTAGAAGGTCGCCCCCCCACCCCCCCCAGAAAAGACTCTGAAAATAATAAAAATAGCAGTATTTTTCAAAACAATTAGTGCAAACAGCAAAAATTTCTCACTCCAGAAGCACCCAAAGGAGCCAAGGTGCACAAGTTTCCCAGCTTTTTATTTCCACAGCCTCAGTCCACCACTTATAAACACGGGGCTGCCAGGAGATACCAGTTCACACCCTCCCAGCCTCGGCAAGGCAGTGCTGCAGCCGCTGGGTCTGCAGCCCCCACCTCCAGACCATGAGCAGATGGAGCTGGAGCATCTCGGAGCCATTCCTCAGCTCTCCCGTCACCACTGGTCCCGCTGCTCCATACTGCCCACCATGCTGCACCGCACGGAGCGAGCACCCTGTTCCGCTGAGACGGAATCACCGCCTGCATCAGGAGGTGCCACCACGCCGAGCACCACGGGGACGCGTGCCCTCAGCTCCGCGGCGCCCTGAAGTCATCGCAGGAGCACGCCATGCTCCGAGGGGGTGATTAAACACAGATCACTGTTGTGGAGATCAACAGCGATTTAACGAACACAAACAGGTTACGTGCGCTGTGCCTTCTGCCCAGGGCGAATGTCAGGCTGCAGGTAGCGTGCTGTTCTCATGTACAAGTGATGTCTGGCAGAAGCAAGATCTGCACCAGCTCTGAGAGACATTTGCACCAGTTTCCCCCTAAGCCGTGAGCCTGGCCGCTCAGCTCGCTCTCCCTGTAACAGAGGTCTTGCTCACTTCAGGGAGAAAAGTGAAAATAAAGGATTAGCGAGAATGACAATTTCAACAACTGGGTTAATGTCTCTCAATGGAGAATAAATCTGTTGGCTACTGAGATCAAAAGAGCCTTGCGTGGCCATAGAGTGACCTTCCACTACGGTGAGATAACGACTGATTGATTGGTTTCACAGGCTCCTAGGCTGAACTTTCTTTTCTCCCTACGGTCTTCACGGCGAGGTAAGCAATGTAAATAAACAGCCCCAAGGTACATTAACTCCACTGGAAGGAAAACACATGATCCTGTCGTAAAGCATTCATCCAATAATTCTTCAAAACCATAAGTAAGGCTGTAATTTGCTATCGCTATGATCCAGCCATTCATTTAACTCTTCCAGAACTGTTCTTTCCATGGAGATTATTGTGCATCTAAAGCAAAACTCAAGTATGCCATCGCCAACCTGTTCGTTTTAGGTTTTTGGTTTTGCAGTTTTTTCTTGTTTGGTTGGTTTTAAGATGAGAAGGGAGTAAATGCATCTGGCTAAGTCAGACCCAACGCAGTCAAAAGCACAGCACTGCGCTGCACTGTGTCCACATCCCCCAGGCGAGGGGGCTGCTGGAGGGGCTCAGAGCCCCGCTGCAGCACCGGGGACGTGATTATCCAGCTGGAGCCGAAACCAGCCTGGCAGAACAGAACTGAAAAGCTCTGTTTTGATGCTGTTTCCCCAAACCATCCTCTGCCCCCTGAGCTCAGGGGCAGGAGGCAGCGCACATCTACAGCGGTTCCATCCAGCCGCAGGTAGGTGAGCGAAGGAGGGAGCAGCAGCTGGTGCCTTGCACTGCTGCCCCGTCCCCATCAGCCTGCCCTGGGTGAGCCCCACGCCGAGCACGAAGGGCGCTGTACAGACGGGACCAGCCTGAGGCCATACACCAGCCACAGAAACCTCTAAACCCCAACCCAGTTTTGTCCCCCTGCCGCCCGTCAAAGCAGCCAGAGCAGTCGTGGCTGATTCGGCCCCGGCTGCGCTGCTTTGCTGCCCGCCGCTCCTGGAGGACAGTCACACCACTTACTGCGCTATTTGGCCAAGCGAAAAAACAAACTACTTAATTTATAAAGAGGTAGGATGCAGTAAATAGGAGGATTGCTCTTGTTAATATTTGATGATATTGTTACAGCTAAATATTATTTCCCACTTTGCCTAGGCTGAGGCTTTAATCTTTGAATTAAAAACTTCTCTTTAAGAATTCAACAGAACACAGTGGTATATAATATTTTAAGACTTCAGCCCAGCTTCAACAGTGCTGGGGAAAGGAGATGTGAAATGCCTCTCCAGGCCAAAGCCCATCGTGTCCCAGAAGGGAACGTGGTTTAGTGGTGGACGTGGCAGCGCTGGGTCAACAGTTGGACTTGATGATCTTAAAGGTCTTTTCCAACCTAAATGACTCTACGATTTTATTCTATGGGCTTGGGTTTCTCTTGCATCAGCAGCACCAGTGCTGGCCTGACCACGCTCGGCCAGAGCAGGTTGTCACCAGCACCAGGGAAACATGGAGCACGTCCCCAGGCCTCTCCAGGTGCCTTTGAGCATCAGGAACCAGTGCTGGTAAGGCTCTGTGCTGGGAATTGTCTCCATCCTGAAGCGAAACACCCTCAACAGGGCTAAGATTTATTGGAAAAAACACAGGCAAGGTGTAGGAGGATGTTTCCATGAAATGCAAACACTTTTTAGGAGATAAGAATCAGTGAATACATAATTTTGACTGAAATTTTTTTAACCACAGCTAATTAGCATGTATTTTAATAACTGTTGGACCTTTACACAAAAATGGATTAAGCCCTGCTGAACAGTCCTTCCTCTAACACACATACAGTCAGCGATGCTTCCCTGTGGCAGACTTAATCAGAAATGGAAATTCATTTAGCACCTCATTGACTAATCATTATGCCACAGCTCTTCAACAAAATAGAATTAAAAGGAGCCATGTAATATTGTTACACAGTTTGCTTGTGGGGAGCGGAGTGGGACACATCTTACCATTTTGCACCCGTTTTTATTACAATTTCACTTACTTGGATTTGACTCCTTTTAAAATTGTTTTCTGACTTATGCTTTATCCATTGTATTATTGCATTTTCAATGGCCTGTAGTCAAAGTGAAGTCAGATAATTATGTTCTAGATAAATGCTAGTATCTACACCGAATGCTTTAAACATCTGGATAATCGCTCCGACCTGTACTTATTTTGCTGAGCTCAGATCCCCCACCTCCAGCGAATTTTCAGAGCCTTGCTCAGCAGGGAAAGAGCAGTCCTCACACAGCAAGCACCATCGCCGGTGGGCCTGAACCCCACTTGCGCGGGGTGCCCATAGCAGCCCCCTTTCCCCCCTGTATTTTCCTCTAACTCAATTTTCTCTTTCTTTCTCTTTGTATATATATTCCATTCATTTAATAAGTATTAGAGTGAACCTTGCCAAACTTTGTTAAATCACACTTTCATAAATTTCTACTAAAATCACTATTTGCAAATATCTGTGACAGTGATTCTTTAAGCGACCTCGCCACCCCTCTGCGGCACAGAGCAAGCTCAGCCACGCCGCAGAGCGGAGGCTTCGCCCCTTGCCTTGCTCCCCCCCATACTCATGTTGGCCACTGCGCCCAAAAGCAGCGAGAGGCGTATAAAATTTGGTGTGAATACACACAGCCTCAGAAGAGTAGCAGAGGCAGCAGGAGAAATATTTAGGTGTTTCAGGATATTTCATCTGTCAGAAACCAGCCCGCCGGGACTTGACCTTCCAGAGGCCCTTGAGGATGGACGTGGGCCAGGCAGGTAACCGCTGCCGAGAGCGAACCCCCCACTGCCTCCGGGTGGGACTCGCAGCCAAGCTTCACCTCGCCTTCATTTGCAGAAGAGGTCAAGGTTTTCCACACAACAGTCAGTAGAGGCAACGCCTCCACAGAATGTTTTTTTACACATATTATTCAGGATATTTGTGTTAATCAAGAATTTGTGGGTCAACGACTTTAAAAACCTTTAGGCTATAATTAAGTGCGTGAAATTCACATGAGAATCAACATGGAAATTAAACCAATTACACTGCAAAACAACACTTACTGTGCCCTTCTGTAGCACCAAAAATCACATCTTAAAAGAATTAATTCTCATTACCAGAGACTACTGAAATATGACAGGATGCTTTCTGCACACTATTTTAAAGCTTGCAATGAGATATCAAAATACGGGTCACAGAAGATTTTCAAACATATAACATCTATAACTTCAGATATCACAATTTGGCAAATATCATCTCTATTTTCATATAACAACTTTACCTGCAATCCTTGCTATTTTGCTCATAATATTTTGCCTGATACTGGACAGTCAGAAACACGCACAGCCTCCAAGGAGGCTGGGTTTACATCTCATCCGCGCTGCCAGCGGTGGCTTCGCTCCTCTCCGATCAGTGACAACACAGGAAAATTTCTCTCATCAAATTCAAGTTCATCCTGTATATAATGCACATACCCAATGTTAAGTCCTATTTTGAATGATTTGTACTACATCTGCCCATGAATTTAGCAAATGAAAATTGTGTTCATTTGTATCGCCTGCTTTCATTAAGGGTGATGTCTTGGCAAGGTATTCTAACCATATATTTAAATTTAATGTGATTAGTCCAACTGAATTTAATAGGCTATGAAATCAGGTGTGTGTCTGGCTGAATTCAGGAAAATATTCAGAGGACATATTATTTCTATTATCATATTTGGGTAAAAAAACCAAGAAAATAGGAAATAGGAAAATGAAAGGCACTGAAATGGCCTCTTGGGGGGGGGAGGGGGCAGGACACCAATGTAAACTTCATTTCAGCAGTCAGAAGAAAGTACTGTCAAATTTCTACTCTACTAATATACAAAGTAAACTTTTTATTTTACTCTTGGCTCTAAACTGGAGCCAGAAGGTGAAGTATTCTCTGCTAATAAAAACGAACACAAGCCTGAACACACTGGAATTCAAGGAGAAAATTGTACGTATACAAAACTTACAACAAATCCTTTCCCAAATTACACTGAGGTGAATTACAACCATTTGAAAATTTGATCATCGTACTCCTGGTTCAAGTTTATAAAATGGTTTTCTCAAGTCATTTCCATGTTTTGTGGTCCATACCATCGCTCCCGAGCAGCCCATAACTCCCTGTACTACTTTAGGTGGTGCTACCAGCCCTTAGTCGTGAGCCTTTACAATAGAAAACATTTTGGAGCTCTGTTCGCATGGGAGCGCCTTCGGTGGAGGACAGACATTGCTTGGAGGCTGGTTTGGGGTTCGGTTTCGTTCCCCCAGTGGCTCCTTGCCCACGGTGGGGTCAGGCTCTCAGCCACAGCTCACACTCAGGGTTTCATCTCATTTCCAGGTGACCTTGGACAAGCGAGTTAAGGAGTTACCAACTCAGAGAAGACAAGCGAGGGGTAAGGCTGAGCCTCTGCCACGCCAGCCCAAGCTGGCAGACGGCTGCGGAGCCGGTGCCAGGTCCTGCACCCGCCTTGGGACGGGCACCCGCCTCCCCTCAAAGTCCAAGAGCCCGCGGCGAAGGCTCGATGCCAGGGGTCTGGGACCAACCTGGGGCAGCTCTGCCAGCCATCGGGCAGCCAACACGCACAAGACGCTCGGCCGCCGCTCTCCTCGGATCACAGTTTTCCTGTAAATCCTGCCATCCCACAGCTCCCCCTCTGATGCGATATTTTAAGACATCTAGCACAAGAGTTGCATGGCAGCCACTCAGCATAAAAATCAGACGTTTTTCCCCCATTACACAGTAAATAAATTGCATTCCATTTTCTCGGCAAAGCTTTTCAATTCCATTTCCATTCAAAAGTCTTAAAAGTTCACGTTGCCAGAGGAGTCCAATCCCATTATGATGAGGTCTGTGTCTGAAGCAGTGGGTTTTTTATGTATAAATATATATATATTTACGGAGCTGCAGCTTCTCCCAAGAGGACGCTTTCAAGGAGATACAGTCAGATGCAATGCCTTTTACATAGTGCAAGGCAAAATCCCTTTAGTCTCTTGTGTCAAGAATCCTTGCATTTTATTTTTTGGAGAGCTTCTGTCATACACCTTCCTGCTCCCCCAAGGTACTAGAAAATAACTAACAAATTTTCTAATATAACTTTTTATTCCTAGGAGACACGTATTGAGACATAATGCTTGATCAAGAAAACAAATCCTTACTTTATACCATTTGCAGTCAGCCAAGCAATTAAGTTTTTGTAGCTTCAAGATGCCTCCCGAGACTTCACTCGGTTTTTTAGAACGCAGGTCAGAAGGGAATCAAAATAAAAACTAAAGACCCTTGTTCAAAAGCAGCTATGCATTTCCCACCATCCCAGGGAAGCTGATTAATTCTCCTCTGGCTTTATATTTTTCCTGCTTTCTTAATGATGCTCTGTCAAACGCATGTTAAAGTTCCAAGGCACCAAGCCCTAATCTGTGCCATTTTTTATTTAAATTGCTACTGCTCCCTAGCAAGTCAAGTCCACAATAGACAGATTTAGCAAGATAGGAAGGAAAGGGGCTTGTTAAACAAAGCATGTGCAATGTACCTAACCTGCAAATATTTATCACTTGTAATTTCTGGTGGTTTTGTGTGTATATTTTGTATGTATAAATTACTGGTGTACTCAGGCATGTTTTTATTTACATGATGGCATCCTAAAAGTAGCTGATGTAGTTTTCAATGTTTTTTACCACAGCTTCCCAAGCTGCTGTTTTCAAGCTTTGGAAAGGTACAGTAGAAAGAACAAGGACAACACATGGCCTTACCGAAATTATATGTTTTCTATTTAGATTGCAAAGAGTGTGCAATAGGAGATGTCCCACTACTCAAGGGGCAAAGGAAAAATCCAGATTTGTCTCCACTGAGAAACAAATTATATTTTTCCCCCCTCACCTCTAATAAATTAGAACCCCATTTTTCCTCAATCTTTGTCTTTCCCAGCCTCGCATTAGCACAGTGCGATTAAAATCAGACATGCATAAATAAAAAAAGCCATTTCCAGTTTTATGACATTCTAACACAAACCAACCGCAGCGCAAGCAGGGTGGACACGTGCGCACACAGCACCTCCGCTCCAGCACTGACAGGGATGGTAAAGCTTCTTCTAAGCTTCACGTTGAGTTTAATAGCTTCAGCTCGTACTTTAGTCCCTGCTCACTGTCACCAGCTCTGACTTGTACCCGGAGCTGACTCCTGAAACACCTGAGCGGCGATGGCACAGGAGGGCCCTTTTCTAGCTAAAAGGACACGGAGATCAGAAGCAGGCGAGGCACGCAGCACCGAGCAGCCAGTGCTGATGGCCCCGCGCTGTCACCAGGTCCCCGCAGCACCAAGACTTAGCCCCGGCGATGCTCAAAGCCGAGGAATTCGAGCACCCGCAGGCACGGACCCTTCCTCAGCAGCTTTCGGGTAACGGCTGGCATTAAACACCCTGTTACAAGCAGCAGCGTGCCTGGGCTGCGGAAGAGGTGGTTTACCCTCAGAGACGCTCAAGGCACCGACAACGGCACAGCAGGTACAGCAACAGGCACCAGGAAAAAATCCAGCTCAAGCCCAACTTGCTACTTACATTTTACTTACCTTTGATACACCAGGAGCATAAATAATGAACTGTCACTGAAAAAAGATGGGATTTCAGGCAAGTAAAAGTTTGGGGGTTTATTTTAACTTGCCTTCTGATTACACCCAGGTCATTCTCGGGCTTTTCTGCAGTCAGAAGCACCAGAAATCTGTTCAGCAGAAACTCACTGCAGTCACAGGACGCCGCATTAGATCATGGAACTCCATGGCAATGCTCATGTCTTAAATAAACTTTACAGTTGTCTCCCAATAAATACCAACCCTAGAATCAGGTTAAAAAAAAATCACAAGACTATTAAAACCCAGTGATGTGGAAGATTGATATGATCCACCATAGCTCTAACTACCTGGGGAAGAGAAGCTTTTTTTTAAAGTTTTTCAATTATGATATGTAAATGCAAAGATTGCACAGCACTTGCATTTCCCTCCCTGCGAATTTCCCTACTATTAAAAGTTTAGTATATTCACTTCTGGTCAAAATGAACAAGAAGCCTGTTGCATACAAATATTTAAAGCCATCTGTACATTTCATTTTTAAAATCTTCAAAAAATATTAGAACGGTTTTTTGGGGTTTTTTTGCACAAAATATTAATTACAAGTCCTTTGAAACAGAGGCTAATACAAGCAGGTTAGCTGATATTGCTTGCGAGCATGATGCAAAGGTGCAGAGCAGGTTTGCAGATCCCTTTTGGCTGATGTTTCAGACACGGCTGAAGAGGGGACGGCAAGTGGGCAGCAACGAAGGGACTGAGCACCAAACTCGCAGCGTACACACACCCACGCTCACTGCGGTCAGCTCCTCGTGCACAAGTACAGGAGATTGCTCGCTCACCCCCAGGAACTTTGCACTTGCTGCTTATCTCCTCATGCTTACCGTGGGAAAACGTACCGAAATCACACCCAAGACAGGAATTGTTATACAGGTAAAAAACATCTTTGCAACGGCCAACAGGTTCAGAAAATGCTAAAAGGAAAGGATTCTTCCTATTTTGCAAACATATTCAGACATCAATGTTTTTGGTAGGGGAAGAAGTGAATTTGAAAAATTCCTGAGGATTTCTCATTTAAAGCAGTGGAGAAATTCTAATATACACTCTACTGCATCAAGCAGTTTCATTTCACTTCAGCAGGTGGTGGTAATTTATTCACAACTAGCAATATAGACTTGCCTTTGTCTCCAGTCTCTCGGTGAGATATGAGAAGCAGCAATAGGGCACAGGAGAATGATGCATTTTTTTAAAATGCCGTGTTTAAAAAGGTGACAAGGATTTCCTCAGTCCATTGCTTGGATTTTTCCATTATGAATCACTGCAGCTTAGATAAATGAGGTCACTGGGTTTGAAATGCCAGGCTTCATTATCTCTCCACACTCAAGCAGTTTGACTGGCTCCTGTGTCAGTAATTGGTTCACCTGATATTAATAACAAGCTCCCTGCCTGTAGAAACAATCTATTCATACAATGCTAATGGGAGAAAGAAGAGAAATGAAAACTATGTGGGTAAACAAATTATGAGGTTATGCTGTTGTTGCCTATCAAGTGCTGAAAGGCAATGGCCTTTCAAGGATTTGGAGAAAACAGCTCAAGAAACTTTGTTTCTGATATATAAGGGAGTACAAGAATTGCCCTAAGTTTTCGTGGCCACGAGTAGCTGGTTGCTATTATTTTGGTGAAAAAGAAACCTTTTCTGAATATTCCCATGTGAATATTTTAGAATAATTATCTATTGCAAGATGATAAACAAATAGAGGCTTGCTTTTGGGAAAGAAGCAGAGCCAGAGCACTGAATGATAAACAGTTGGACTCGATCTTACATTTCTTTTCCAACCTAAACAATTCTATAAACCCTAATTACAGGGAAAATACTCAGAGGATTGCCCTTGGTATGAAAAATGTAAGAAATAAAAAGCCTTTGCAGCTATCAGCCTAGACAGCTGAAAGGTAGAAAAAGTTTTTCAAGTGAAGCTAACTTGATTCCTGTCCCCCCCAATACTGCCAGATTGCTTTCTGCATGGCCTTCAGGTAAAAAATAAACCCACACTAATTGGTCAGTGTCCTTTTTCTGTTCTCCTGAAGCCAGCAGAAAGCTCATGAAAGGAATTTCTGCGGTGAGATTTTTTAAGAGCATTCACCACTGGTTTAGCCCTGCTCCCCTTGGAACCAAGGGGAGTTCCAGTGCTAGCTTGGGTACAGGGAAAAGTCAAGCCAAAATGAAGCTTCAAATCTTTCAAAAAGCTGCTAGGGATGAGCAAGAGCCAGTACCTTTCAAATGAAGCGTTGGGTTGCTTTGCATTCTCTGTTTAAAGACATTCACCAGGAGAGCCGTTCGCACCGAGCAGAATCACCTCCTCTGAAGATGAATGCTTCTCTGCATACATTAATGCATCATTTTCTATCAGGAACCTGATCCCGGCTCTTTCCATACGCACACACGCCCCACAGGTACAGCCACAAATTGCAGCCTCACACCCATTAGCGCTAGGCAAGTGCAGAGATGGGGACACAAACCTGTCCATGACGGCACTGGTGCTAAGGGAAATTTATCATGTCCTAAGACTGAGCTCAAAGTCAACTGTGCAGATCCCTACTGTTTTCAATGAAAAGGAGTCATTTGCACAGTTATGATGCACAAATGGGACTGATGACTACAAAACCACCAGGGCAGAGAGAGAGTATGAGTGTGAGCATAGAAGGTGCTCAAGATAACGAACCTTGATTGGGCCTGCAGCTACAGCTGTCACACAAATAATAGTGCATTCCCAAATAGTCTCAACCGCCTGTTGTCACAGCTAACAATGCCACTTCAGAGATTTGAAAGGAACACACACAACAGTATGATGAAATTGTCCCCCTCCCCACTCCAGCTGCTTAAAGCAATTAGCCTGGCAGTATCTGCATTGTACCTACTGCGGTATGGAAGACCTGAGTCAGCACTTTGCAAACATTTCAGCCTTAAGATTAAGTACTCAGTGAAAATTTGGTGTGTTAAAGAGACTGTATCAGAATGTAATTTCCTATAATTTGGGGAGCTTGCTGAAACATCACTTTATCCTTTAAGGTTCAACACAAAAATTTGGGATGGAATCCAAGGCTGGTGGCTTAATCACCAACTAAAATACTATCCCTGCAGCTTGCCACTCCACTTGGTAAAAGGGTCTCAGATTTTTCACCTGAAAAAATAGAACAAGAAAAAAAGCCTAGCAAACTACTTACACTTTAAGGAACAGAGAAAATGGTTTCTGTATGTTGTGACTTACTGAGGTGAATAGCAACAGCAGATGAAAAATACATTTTCTGATGTAGCTCAGGGAGACATACAGAAATTCTTAAAAATATTTCACCTACCTAAATGCCAAACCCCTAATAGGAAATGATTCTGGAAAGGATTTTACTCAGACCTAGTTTTCTCAGATTAGTTTATCCATTTACTGTTCAGCATTTGTGAAATTCCTACAACAGAGCAGACCACAGTCGGTGTTTGCTGTGCCCCAGCTCTGCAAGCCCAGCCTCACCGGAGATCAGCCAGCCTCTCGGAGACAGCGTCAGAGGAGATGCAAGGTGGGACCAGTGCTCCCTCAGGACTGGACCCTGCTTACCAGCCCAAATCCCCGGTCTGCGTGCATCCGACCTCCAGAAGCGTGGACACCTCTCCACCTTCCCCAGTCGGTGGGCAGCAGGTACTGCCCTGTCCCGCGGCCCCACCACCCGCTTGCCCAAAGGCTAGCAGCGGTTAGCCCAGCTGAAATGGTATTTTAAACCCTCACACCAGGCAGACAAGCAATCCCAGGAAAAATGTGTTTTCCCCCTAGGGCATCCACAAGATGCATTATTTCTGTCTTCTTTCAGCCATTTTAAAATCCAGAAGCCTGTTTCTCTCTACACTCCCATGGCTGAGCTGGGGTTATCGCTTGCTACACTCCTCCACGGCCACGGTGTCCTGACAGACTCAGGTTTCCTATTCTTTCCTACTGACTAGGTCTCCCTGAAGTTATTCTCCTCCCTTCACCATACTTCACTTCCTTCATAACAGATAAACTTTCTCGGCGATGATGACTAACAGCCTATCTCCACAATTAATTTGGTTCAGAAAACTGATGACCTGCCATCCGTGACACAATGCAAAGGGTACAAAAACCAACAGCTCACACGCTTGCTTTTCACTTGAAAACTGCTGTCTGATCTGGTTACTGTAAAAGTGGTGTTCACATCCTCTCCTGAGCTGGTGCTCCTTTGTGGTGACAGGATTTTGTGTCAGGTGTGACCACTGCCTTCTGTTGAAGCACCTCTCCAGCAGGGTCAGATGGCTGCAGCAGCAGCTCCACCTCAGATACTCACACATCTCGCCGTAGAAAGCAAAGTCACATTCAAGGTACGGTTTCCAAGATTATTGGTGCTGCCAGGTTTGTAGCTCTCTAATGGACATAGTTAGAGAGCATAATTGAGATAATAATACATATACATACCTTATCTCTTACTAGTTTCCCATTCTGTAAGACAAGGGTATAAGGAAAGAGAGAAAAGCCAAGAAAGCCAACTGCATGGAAGCAGCAGGAAAAGCTGAATAAGCACAGACAACATTGCTTTTTGTGTTTTTTGATGCTAAGGAGAAAAAGCCAAGATGAGTGCTGACCAGAGCATGGGCTGGACCTGTGAGCAGAGACCTTGCCTCTCATTTGATTCCCACCCTGCATGAGCAAGCAGAGGTCCATCAAAGGAGCACTTGACACCAGCACCATCCTCTCCTCCACACCTGCAGCTGGCTTAGGTCAAAAAAGGAAAGCAGTACATTATTAGGTGATGCTACTGATGGCATCCCTGCCTCTGGCTACAGCATGAGCTTCAGGTGTATTTACTGTAATGTCTCAGTTCCTGACTTTGTTACAAACACCAAGGCATGACTAAGATTTTCCTGGGGAAAAAAATAATCTCTACCTGAATTATCTTAGAAATCAAACTTGTGATTAAGGATGAGCTGATGCATGGGACCTGGTTTACCCAAGATGCAAGGAGACAACTGCAGTGGAAATGCAGAAGACACTTGTTAGCACAAGGAGCTAGCGGACAAAAGTCTGGCAACATGTTTGATGCTAGTTAGCTCTGCATGAGCGGAATGTAGCTGCACGTTACAGAAGCTATTTATGTGACAGAGGAAGGGATGTAAAAACAGCAGGCGGTAGAATAAAACCAGAGGGAAACGGCTCCAAGCCTGAGCCTCAGTTCCATGAGGACTGCACAACGTGCTGTACATCTCGAGAGCGGCCCATCCAGTGCCGTCAGCTTCAGGCTCCTGGCATCAGAAGGTATGTAAGGTAACATCTAAGTCAACTGCTGTCAGCCCATATTGTTTCTGTGTTAATAAGTAATCTCTCCTGGCTATGGTGGGGTTTTTCCCTCAAAGCCTCCTCATCTGCCCAATAGCTGGACAGAACACCAACATCTAGTCCTTCTGAGCGTGCACCTAAAATAAATATCACACTGCAGATTACATCTGGTCTGGCTCTCTACAGTCACCTAAAATTCATTTAGTTTTGCATGAAGGATTATTCAAGCTGCATTTCAAATTCAACCCAAAGCTATTACACTTAACACTCTGTACACAGATACAGGAGACAACACAAAGCAAGATCATGACTCCTGATCTTTATTCTATTAATTCCTAACAGTACTGCTGAATTGGGATCATGTGCCACATAGCTATGAACTCCAGCAAGGGACAACCTACTGGAGTGAAATTGTTCTAACAGCCTAGTTTCTGTCAGACTGCTATAATCACTAAAATCATGCAACACTGGATGGCTTTACTGAAAATTTTCCTCATCTAAATCTTGGATCATTCCACACTTCCTCATCTCAAGCCAGCAAGAGCTCTGGCGTCAGTATCAGCAGGGCCAGGACATTGCTCCTCAGGGTCCAGGCACCCCAGGGGAACTGGGAAGACAGGCGAGGATGTTTGCATCTCACCACCTAAAGGTCCATGCTGCAGACATGAACATTCTTGTTCACCATAGTCTGCAAGAAGAAACCTGCTTTAGATATGAATGACACATGATCTAATTCAAATTCATGTAGAGAGAGACTCTTGTATTGATCCAACATCTACTGGCTACATGATTAAAAACAGATCTTAGGATTATTTTTTGAAACTCACAATACCAGCAGCTACTGTTGAAGAGATGTTGCTGGCAAAGTTAACGAAAGCCCTAAGGTATCCTTAGTTGAAGCACACTCTTTGCCATTTTCAAGACATATGCAGTGATTCATGGAAAGGAACGGAGCTCCAAAGTGGTACTAAATATAGCAATAGCCCTGTAGATATTAAAAGCAGGTACTTTATGAGTCAGTGCAAGCGATGTCTTTTCTCTTTTGAGATGTCCGTCTACCGCCCAATGTATGAACGTGCTGCATCTTGGGTCTTTTGTTCCTTTCAGGATAATGTTTACCCTTCAGTGGAATGACATGCTCCTCTGGTAGAAGCACTTCAGCTACATGGATGCTACATAATTGTTTCCTTTTATTCATGGTCACAATACTAATAGAAGAGGTATTTGAACTTATATAAAATGCAGATAGTAAGTTGCTTGACTCTTAGTTTGGAGCTCTGTATTGTATATCCCTGGCTCAGCAGAAATTCAGCCAGGCCCTATTTATAATATCTATAGTGTTTAAAATCTTTAGCCTTTCTAGCCAGAAAGATTTACCAAGGTGCTGCAATTGCAAATAGCTGAAAAGCAGGATGGTGTTTCAGCCATTATTCAGGTATCACCCACTGTTCCCAGACAGTTTACAGGTAGAGAACTCATTCAACTAGAGCAAAAAGGAAAATTGCTTTAAAGAGAGCACCAGTAACTATCTTACAAAAACATTGAGTACATTTGCATTACCTTCTGGAGAGATTACATCTGAACCCTACTAATGATCTGGTCCTGAGAGAAGTAGATGACCTGCAAACCAGTCAGACCAGGTGGTGGGCAAGTGTGGGAAGTCCCTCAAAAAACCCCAAACTTCTCACAATGACTAGAACTGGTCATGGTGGGGGAAGCCAAATACCCCACTCCTCCACAAAAAAAAAAAACCTAGCAAAGCTGAAACTGGAGCAAGTGTCTACAGAAAAAAAATGCCACTATTAAAATCACAGAACTGGTAGAAACCACCTTCTGTTTTAACTGTGTTCCTTCACATTCTTCATTTATGTCAGAAAAAATGATAAAAGTCAAAGCACTCCTAGAAGTAACTGCTGATGCCCCATCTCTGCTTGAGCTTATCCATGTTTTGTTGGGAGCCATTGTTGATACCAGCACGGAGCATTATTATGAACCTCTTCAGTTATCTCCTGAAGTGACACAAAAATCTACCCTCAAAATTAACCCCAAACGATCCTCGCAAGAACTGGGGAACATTCCTTGATTCTGGCTGCCCTATCATCTACCCGCTGTTTGTGGAAATAATACTCAAAGGCTTCTTCCTCTTTGAATCTTCAAAAGCAGACTGTATCAAACAAAAGGACAGACCACTACATCTCTTCACTCTGGTGTCAGAGTCCACAGTAGAGAAATGAGTAAGAATGACATCAAACGCGGAAAAAGGAACTTTTCCCACTTTCGCCAGAAAGCTACATGAGACTCTCTAGACACAGACATCCATGCATCTAAAGAAAACGCCAACCTTGATAAGAAGATCAAGGTGGGAACATCAGAAAAAAGTTTAATGAGTTCCTCCACGTGCCAACCATCATGGCCAAGGAGCTTCTAAGGTGCCTTGCAATAAAGTGCACTTTGCTTTCTCAGGCATATCACTGCTTCTTTGTGGTCTACTATCAAGTAATGTTAGATTCAGCTTGAATTAAGGCATAAGAATCTGGCTGTAAGAATTGATTTTGGTCCTCACTTCCCAGATTGCTCTGGTTTTACACCACTACTCAAGCCAATAGCTTTGTACAACAGACAGTTGTATTTCCTACCTTTCCCTGTGTCAGCCTTTTTCAGTGCCTTCCTGCTGAAGTAAAGCTTTTTTGGGCTTTGTTCTCTTCCAGCCTTCGACATGAATTCATGACGAACACGTTCCCTCCTTACTGCCTTTCGGAAAATCAGGTAGTTCTCTTGTAACTTGTCTTTCAGCCTCCCCAGCCACTAGCAACTACTGAAACTCAAGCCCATGCTTTGATGAAAAGGAAAGTTGAATGCTATACAGCAGTTAAGAATTAACATGCTAATGAATTTTCCTAAATAATTGAATCCAACATTACAATCAATTGTACTGATTGTCTCTGGGATAGGAAATTGCAAAAGGACAATTACAATCACTTCTGCAAACAAAATCCTCTGTTATTAATTAAGGTAAAGATTAACTGTCAGTCATGTTTACTAGAAGCAAGGTCAAGATTTACCTGATAGTGGTCCAATATACATTATCTCAGTGCTGTAACATGATATTGAGCAGACATCTTTGGGCTGACAGTGTCTAAGCTTACCTGCCACTTTTGAGGCAATACACAGCAAAAACCTAATCTTTAGCTGACATTGAGAAAACAAGTCATCCCAGTTTTGATTGCCGAGTCAATACAAGATGTATAAGGTACTTATAAGATCTCTCCTAACCTTACATTTTGAAAAATGCCAATTTGCAGGAAACAGACTATCTAATATCCATGTCTTTGTTTGCTGGCCAAAGTCACAACATTGTTAGAGCTGATACCACTCAAAAATAATCTGCAGGTGAGAGCAGGAGAAATTGAGCAAGTCAAAACCACTTTCCATCTGAATGTTATATCCACCTGTCTGTCACGAGCAGCCTCATATCCTCTGAGCATGTTTCCCGGGAACCACCGCGTGAGGCAGCAAGGGGCTCGTTTGGGAAGTGTACTCTGCTACTCACAAAGTGCCCAGTGTCACACTGGAAACCCTTTGGGTAAATAACCTTTCTGGGTCAGACCTTAGCATTGCACTCTGGTTAATTATATCGGTGGGAGAATATTAATAGCAATTCTTACTTCATAACCATTCATTTCAGACCAAGAGCTTTCACTCCAGCAAATTATCTGGCTGCTAGATTTGAACTCATTATTTATCACGGTCTGGGAGCACTACAGATGTCTAACAAGTCAAGGCCCAATCCTTTCCATCGTTCATAGCAATGCACCTGTTGCCTGGTACAGTCAATTAAATATATTACTGTTGATTACATAGCCTACAAGTCAGCGCTTGGTACGTAGGGAGGGCTGGCTGCATTCAGCAGTACGCTCTGCCCTAGGTACCTGAGGAAGTTCAGAGCTTCAGTTTGAAAACACAACATGCAAGGAAAGAAAATCATTCCTGTTAAAGTCAGCTTTTTGCTCTAATGTCTTGCTAAAATACAAACACTTGTACTAAGTGATGTTATACCCTTACATTGCTCAGAAGGTGTAATTTGCAATATGCTATTTTGTGCTAAGATCACCCTCTCCAGGCGGTTAGAAGTCAGCCACCACATGGAGATTTTAAGCTAGGTGAGGTCCCGCTGTCCTAATAGTGCTATAAGAGCTAGTCTGTGTCCCAGACAGCAACACAGCAGAGATGAAAGCAGACCATCCTGCCTCTCATCCCACGTTTGGCGAGCGCAAGAACTGAATGAGGCACTCACAGGACTGAGGCACCTTGCTCAAGGTCACACACTGATCTGGAGTACGGCCTCTCCAAGACAGCCCCCCGCCTCTCCCACCGCGTTCGGGAAGCACAAGAGCTCGATGTGGCATCAGCTTCTAAACCTCGCAGAAGAAACTTGCACATTAGACTTCAGCTTCAAGTCCCAGCAAGGTGTGAATTATTATCCCACAGTGGCCATCTAAATCTCATAACGGCACACGCTAGGCATTATGTGATGATAATACCTACATTGTAGAGCCTTCTTCCAATAATAAAGAGGACATAATGTTCGAATTAGTAGGTATAAGGCTTATTATTCTCCCAGATCATTAGGATTTTCAATTTGTGAAACAAAATGGGTATGGGTATACCCCCATAACTGGCTTCTCAGAGTGCAGGATTTATTGCTCTGCCTCATGTTTCCAATTCATGCCATGGTTGGCGGAGGCATTTGTTGCTTGGAATATGCATGAACACATCTTCTTTGTCTTTGAATGAGCTTTCTGGAAAACAAGATGAAGTTGCAGGAACCATTCCTTACTCAGATTCACCTAATGATGTGCAGTGTTTCATAAGTGATTCCAATGCCAGAAAAAGAAAAGGAATGAAGAACTTTAATGGATGCAAAGCATAGATGGCTATCAGTGGAAGGAGCTACTAATTCCCTTGGGCAAATTTCAATAGCACCATTGAACTGCCTCTGACAAAAGCAACCTAACAAAAATTCCCTGAAAAACCAAACAGTCTCTCAGAAAAAAAAGCCATGCTTTTGACAGAACTGTTCAAACACAAATACAGACTTCAGACCATCTGCAGGCTCTGCTGACTTCAGTGAGAGATAAAGATTAGTTCATACAAGTGAGGATCAGTCCTAAGGACAAGCCAAAGAGCCATGTGGGAGACAGCAGAGAGAAGCAACCTTTAGTCCTTGAAATTTTAAAAAGTCTGAATCAAAGAGCAGTGAAATCAATGAAAGTCCAAGGACCTCACTGGGTTTTGCTGCAAATATTAGTATCTGAGACAAATTCGGATACTTTCTGCTTATGCCGATAGCAACCTCAAACCATGAGTTGGTGGTCTGAAAAGAAAGCCATGGGAAGGATGGAGCCACCTTAGCATCCCTCACCACCTCCCCACCATGGAGGGCTCATCTCACCAAGCACGCTGCAGCCTGCTGCCATTGATGTGGTTTACATGGCCTAAACACAAATGCAAATACCAGCATCTCCTGCTTACACAGACGTGCAAGTTGAAAATTATCTTTACTCTTTCTTGACAACCACATGACAGCCACCACAGTCAGATGCCTCGTCTCTTAGTGACAGCACCAAAAGACAAGCAGTGTCAGTACTGTGAGTTGTCTTTGCTGCAGCTGCATACAACGGTTCAAGGCCTGTTAAGCCAGGAAGGAAGATGGTAAGATTCACAGGGCTTTTTGTGATTTTGTTCCCCAGGGCTTCAAAGGGTAAAAGGAAAATTGGGATTTCAGAACCACTCGATGCCCAGCTGAGCACCAAATTTTCAAGTCAATTAACACAGTAGGAGGGCACTGAGCACTTCTGAAAAAGTGTCCCTTATTTAAACACCTCAGTGAAAACTGGGCTCTCTGAAACTGAGTCTGAACTTTTAATGTGCCTCCATTTGCTAGCCCTCTATGAGTTATACTTCATACTTAGAAAAACGTTTTTGTCATTAGTGAAATGTCATATTGACTAATGTCTACTTAAAATAACCAGTTGACCCAATTAATTTTCCAAATTCCCATTTTCCAAAAGACATTTAAAGCATTCAGAGGGTGACTCCGAGTACAGTCACGATGGCCAGGCTCTGGTAACACACCAGGAAGGAAATTACACATCAACTCATCCACCACTCAGTCCCTGCAGCTTTTTCACACTTCGTCTTACCCACCAGAGACATGCTTTGATTTGTTTCTTTCCCTAGAGACAAAGCATTGATTAAATTCAAAGAAAACAAAACTGGCAAAAACCACACCAACTCAGGAGATCTTGTTTCAGGAAATCCTGGCCAGTTCTGCAGCTAATATAAATTGTATCACAGCAATGAAGTGACAGTTTCAGCAACTTTCTGGCACTTTCAGTATCAAGAAACAAATAAGTATGAAAAAATCCTCACAATAATAAATTATCATTCATAGCAGTCAGCAGAAGTACCACCACACTCCTTCTACCCTCATTCTTCATGCCTTAGCAGCTTTTGCCACTACGTAGAAAAGTTGGGTTGGGAAAGCCCTTTTAACCCAAAAGCTTCATGGGTATTGCGCATCCTTCCAGAAGACTGGCCTGCATGAAAGAATAAGAGGCAGTTTCTGTTAGCAGCTAATTTTAATCCAAATGAAAACACTGTTACGGAAGTTTCTGGATTTAGGGCTCAGTGGTGACTACTTAAAGAGAAGGCAGATCACCTATGAATCTCCCTGGCTTCCCAAAACCCTTGGTCATCACTACAGGGTTGGAAATCATCTTCCCACTCATGAGTTTTTCAAAGTCACACAGCAAGGCAGAAGACAAAGCAGAGACAGAGCATGGGAGTCTTGACTCTGCTGCTGCTCGTCAAGAGAGCCACGTCAGCAGCAGACAGCTCCTGCACACCGTGATCACCGCAGGGACGCTGCTCAGCATCCTGTTCGTGCCTCTAGAGAGCCCGTGCCTTCAGAAGAACCGGGAAAAATCACCAAGCCCGCTTCTGTACCGGTCACCAGCATATTTCATGCTGTCCTTACCAGGTCCTTTGCACATATCTAGAGCCAGCAACAGCTCTGGCTGAGAAACAAAACTGAACAAAAGGTTTTAGAGAATGTTTTAGGATAAAAAACATATAATATAGGGCTCCAGCATGTTTTTGTAGTAGGAACACTGTACATGATTAACTACTTTACAGGCATAAAATGTAATCAACTTTTTGACCACTTGCCTTCATTCAAATTTAAAGAGCAATTAGTTAACCTGTTAAACTAGGAGCATTTAATACATTTCTTGACCTACTCACAGGTAAAAAAATTAAGGTGTTCAAAAATAGAATCCAACTTCTTCCATAAACCATAAGGGTAATTACTGTTGCTTCTGCTTGGCTTCACACAAGGGGAATGAAATTTTTTATGAAATTACACAGCCTACTCTTCCATTTTCCCCCATTTATAGCATTTTAAGGAAATATACTCCACACTAAAGTTTTGTTTTTCAGAGTATTCAACCCAATCCTCTTGGTCTTAAATTTGTCCTAAAAATATAACAGACATGATGGGTGCTGGCCAGGAATCCTCACATCCGCTATTTCGTTAGGTGCTGTCAGTTGGCCTAAAGGGGGCACATCTCCAGAGATGTCATTCTGGGGACAGGATCCTTGTTACTGCTACCGCGAGTTATGTACCTGAGAATCCACGAGCAGGGCTGATTTCTTAACTTATTACAATAGCCAAGAAGTGGAAGTACAGAAAGAAAAGTCAGAGCATTCCTGCTGGGGAACTGGCTGAAGTTATAGGCTATATCTGAAATTGTGAGCACAGCTGATTACATGCCTACAACATAAAAATGTATGCACACACACACACAGACTCCTGTCCTCCAGCGAGCTTTCCATCATGGAAAGAGAACAAGACTTTAGCTTTCAGGAATGGAAGAAGGCACGGTCAAATCAGGCATTCCTTCCTCCCTGCCTCCACCATTTCAGGCAGTATTGCTGACCAAGATGAATGGCTCACTGTATCCTTTCTAATGACTGTCTATTCCACAGCTGACATTTTGTTAAACTACAGCAACTGACATATCCTCAGGGACATTCTAATGATCAATTAAATTTGTAAGCTCTGGCTGCCGAACCTCATCCTAGGAAGACTGGCAGAGGACGAGCATCAAGAAAACAAGGAAAGCAAACGGAAGTTAAAAACAGCAATCTCATTTTATCCTGGGGAAAGAGAGCTCCGTTAGCGCACAATCTCCAAACCATACAAGATTAACATTCAAAATCAACAGCTGGATTATCTCTAGTTAGCACCTCCAGTTTGCAGAGCCAGCTTGTCCGTTGCATCTGTGATAACTGGGCTTTAAGAGACTCAACCAAGAACGGATGGAGCTTAAAACAGGATTTTTTATTTTTGTCTTTTAAAATCAGTCTTGATGCTTTATCAGAAGATAAAGTGTTTGAGATGAGATAATGTTACCTGGGCTGAAATAATGCTGGCAGTCAAGAGCACAGGAGACTGCTCAATAGCAAAACAGTGGCCAAAAAGTGAGGAAATTGATATATTTAAGACCATACTCTGGCCCATCCTGCCAACCAAGTAGTATGTTACTGAAACGAGTTTAATGTACTTAGTTTGAGTACGGTTTTTGCAGTAAGTGGCCTTAGAGGCAAAATACAGTTACTCATAATGCCACCCGAGCAGAACTCGGGATCCACCAGTAACAGCCCATTATTCATCCGCAGTTCGCAATTCGTAGAATTGGATATGACCCATACCTTTAAATTCAGAATTAAAGATACTGAAATATTATATCAGCTATTTGATCTACTACAGCCACTGTCACATGGTTCAAGCTGCTGCTAGTGAGCTTCCCAGGGACTGCATTTCTTCCGGGGATGGGCCTTTTACAGAAGTGCAGTTGAGTGCTCAAACCACTTACTCCTTGGACCAGCTTCTCTACCACAGGCTACATGTTGTTTCCACAGTTCTCTAGGACAGATACCCTGCAAGGTCTCACAGAATAAAACTCCTCAGCATGAACCAGCTTTTCCTGGGAGAAGCACTGTTTCCCCCATGGTACCATTGCACCAGTAATATTGCTAATGATCAGTCAGCCTGTGCCCAGACTCCTTCCAGCTCTCTGATGGAACACTAGCTTCTGGGGCACTGCAAGGTTTACAGTCTGGCACGTTAAAAAACAAAGTCAATGAAAGCAACCAACACCAAAAAGCCCTGTTTGCCCAAGATCTGGACATTTCCAAGAGCTAGCACATCTATTTCTGCACTTCTCAGTAGCGGACCTGCTGCTGTGAGCGTTCGCAGGACTGGCGTGGACTGCAGCCTGCTGTTCGGAGTCCTGCTGTGCCAGCTGTTCTGAACCAGTGTATTCCTGCTGTGCAAACAGCTCTTCCTGCCTGCACACACGACTGCACTTCCAAAGCAATTGTGGTATCATTGCACATGTTTCACTCAAGCCACACGTGAGGTTTCAAATCCCAGACCCAACATCACAAGAGGTGTATCATCTAAAGCCATCTTATTTAACTTGTCAGACAATCATTCCTTTTGAACCAGATTATGTTTCATCTAATTTGTTAAACTAATAACACTAATACTTGGAAATACCAAATGCCACGTAAGAAAATTTGGTATGAGTGGCAGGAGGCTCCCTCAGGCAGGGGTTCATCTTTGGACTGGTGCACATGCTGACTGACACAACATAGCCTCGTCCTTCTCTGGAGCCCCGGGTTCTCCTGTACAAATAACATACAATGATTGTAATAAGTAAAGGTTAAACCAGAAGACATGCAATGAGAAAGTGCAGTACAGGATCTAAACTCCTTTAAAAGTCAATGGGAAGCAGGTTCCCTAAATCAGTTTTCAACTGTAGTGCTTTGTGCCCAAAAGGTTTTACAAAATTCATGATAAATGGATTACATGCCTAGCTCCCAACTGATTGCCCTCAGAAACTGGTGTCTAACTCATTAGGAAGCCTGGAAATTCCCATCTGCACCTTAAACCATGCATACAGCTTTGGACACCTGGCCCCGTGTCCTTCAAGTCTTAGAAAACTCCAGCCCAAAGGTTTTCTAGTGTCACTCCTTTGGCAATAAAGTTAGCAGCTGGATCAATACTGAGCTGACATTGGGAGCTGTCTTAAATCTGAACTATGGATTTATTGCACTGAGTTCATGATAGATAGAGTGCAACTTGTGCAGACAGGCATCTTTGGCCTGTATCCATCTATGCTAAAAGCCAGTAAAATTCCAGTTTCTGTCAGAGTTCCTGATTACTCTCTGTATAGTGCACAGAAAAATAGGGATCTACAGCCTACGAAAGTACTGCTGAATGCTTACCCACAAGGCACATCATGCCTTGCTCCTGTTCTCCCTTTTCATAGGCAGGAAAAGAGGCATGGAAAAACAAAGAGCCTTCCCCTAGCCTGCTCAGCCTTTCTGGAACAAAGCCGAGAGCAAAGGAGGGACCCAGGAAACATTGCCTCTTCACATCCACGCTTGGAAAACTGGAAGAATGCTGGCTGAGTTGCTGTTTCAGATATTCAGATATGACATTCACACACCCCCTCTGCCATTTAAAGTGCAATGGCCCATGTCTGGAACATTATTCCACGGTAGAACAGAGTCCTTGGTGGGGGAAAGAAAATACCAATACCCTTAGCTGACAGCACCACAAGGAAAAAGAAAACATTATAATAAGGGTGATATTAGAACCAAGAGCATCCAGAACAAAGCCTCTTATTAGAGTATGATTCAACAGTTTTTAGAAACCTCCTCTTTCAATGACTTCACTTCGTGCCCTAGGAGCCCCTCAGGCACTAAGTAACTGCAGCTTCATGGTGCCTATTTAGTATTCTTAAACTTGCTAATCCTGTGTAGGTTCAGCTCCCAAAAACCTGAAAAAAGTCAAGCTGGGTGTTGTGGTTTAACCCCAGCCAGCAACTAAGCACCACCCAGCCGCTCGCTCACTCCCCCCTTTGGGATGGGGGAATCGGAAGGGTAAAAGGGAGAAAACTCATGGGTTGAGCTAAGAACAGTTTAATAACTGAAGTAAAATAAAACAGTTAAATAGGTAAAGCAAAAGCTGTGCACGCAAACAAAGCAAGGAATTCATTCCCTCCTTCCCACCAGCAGGCGGGTGCTTGGCCATCCCCAGGAAAGCAGGGCTCCATCGCGCATAACGGTGACTTGGGAAGGCAAACGCCATCACACCAAACGCCCCCCCTTCCTTCTTCTTCCCCCAGTTTCCATACTGGGCATGACGCTGTACAGTATGGAATAGCCCTTGGGCCAGTCTGGGTCAGCCCCCCTGGCTGTGCCCCCTCCCAGCTTTGTGTGCACGGGCAGAGCAGGGGAAGCTGAGAAGTCCTTGACCAGTGTAAGCACTGCTCAGCAACTATTTAGCAACAACTTAGCACTACTTAGCAAGAACCAAAACATAAGTGTATCAACATTATTCTCATCCTAAACCCAAAACACAGCACCAGACCAGCTACTAAGAAAATTAACTCTGTCCCAGCTGAAACCAGGACACTGGGATAGCTCCAACAGTATCATCACCCCACCAATGATGGCATTAGAAAATGGTGGTGCCATTTGGTTGCAAGATTTTATTACGTAAAGTTCCTTGCCGTATTGGGAAAAGAATGAAGAACCTGTCATGCTACATTATTAAAAGCAAGGAAGCTGCCATATTACATTTCCTTGATCTTCAAACAGCATTTTTATGATAGCAACAGGCAATATTTCTGCATAGCTTTTTCTTTTCTCTGTGCACTATAACATAGCTGGAACAGCACTTTAAAGTAACAGCTTGGATGAATTTCATTTTGGCATCTTCAGCCGCATTACGGATATACTGAAATGCATTCTGATTAAGCACTAGAAAGAGGACAACTTCAATACTTAACGACAGTGGAAGACATGACAGGCCCTTATTTTTCACCGCTGAAACCTGCTTGCAGTCTTCTCGTGTACCTACAGCTGCTTTGGAGGTTCTTCCAGATTCCCAGTACAGAATCCAAAATGCCAGAGTCTCTCCTCTCTCCGCGTGGTGCTGATCCACGTGCAGAGCTGTCTCAAGGCAGAACAGCCCTGTTTCAGCAGAGCGCAGCACATCTCAGCCACAGGTTCATTCCCATGCTCCCTCAACTGCCTTTCACTGTTCCCGTGGCTGCACCTATATCAACTTGTCTCCAAGCCTGCTTATGTACCAGAGGACACAAGATGCCCAGGGTTCGGTGCAACATTGTCTGGGTTTCAGCTGGGATAGCATTAATTTCCTTCTTAGTAGCTGGTCTAGTGCTGTGTTTTGGGTTTAGGATGAGAACAATGTTGATAACACACTGATGTTTTGGTTCTTGCTAAGTAGTGCTAAGTTGTTGATAAACAGTGCTTACACTGGTGCAGGACTGCTGAGCTTCCCCTGCTCTGCCCATGCACACAAAGCTGGGAGGGGGCACAGCCAGGGGGGCTGACCCAGACTGGCCCAAGGGCTATTTCATACCCCATGGCGTCATGCCCAGTAAAGAAACTGGGGGAGTTGGCTGGGGGCAGCGATCACTGCTTGGGGATGGGCTGGGCATCAGTCAGCAGGTGGTGAGCAATTGTAGAGTGTATCACTTGCTTTGTATATTACTATTGTATTATTATTTGTTTTTATTATTACTACTATTCTATTTTATTTTACTTCAATTATTAAACTGTTCCTATCTCAACCCACAAGTTTTTCTCCCTTTTACCCTTCCAATTCTCTCCCCCATCCCACCAGTGGGGGGGAGTGAGCAAGCAGCTGGGTGGTACTTAGTGGCTGGCTGGGATTAAACCACAAGACATGTGCTCGCAAATACAGATGGCATAGCTAAATCTGCCTGTACGTACCTCGTACTCTTGTACAGAAAGTCAAGGCTCACCTAGGAATTGTCCTGTGGTCAGCAGGACTGATGACTACATGCTGATCACAACTGCTAAGACAAAAGGCAGAGGGTACACGTAGCCCAGATGACCCTTAAGCACAACAGAGCCATGCTTCCCCCATCCCCACCTCCCTCCTGCCAGCCTCGCTCAAAGCCCTGCCACTGCACGCACAAGACTATCCTGTCTCATCTTGTTCTCCCCCTCTGTGCCTCAGTACCCCTCAAAAAAATGGGACACATGCATTCTTCTCGTCTCATAAGATAATAGCATAGAAGTTGAGTGGCATATATTAACAGGTTTTAGTAGTCAGATGTAGAAGCATAGAATCGTTAAGGTTGGAAAAGATCCTTAAGATCATCAAGTCCAACCGCTAACCCAGCACTGCCAAGCCCACCACTAACCCATGTCCCCAAGCACCACATCTACCCAGCTTTTAAATCCCCCCAGGGATGGGGACTCAGCCCCTGCCCTGGGCAGCCTGTGCCAGGCCCTGACAGCCCTTTGGGGAAGGAGTTTTTCCCAATCCCCAACCTAACCCTGCCCTGGCGCAGCTTGAGGCTGTTCCCTCTCATCCCATCGCTTGTTCCTGGGGAGAAGAGACCGACCCCCCCCGGCTCCAGCCTCCTTTCAGGCAGTTGCAGAGAGCGATGAGGGCTCCCCTCAGCCTCCTCTTCTCCAGGCTGAGCACCCCCAGCTCCCCCAGCCACTCCTCATATATGATACTGATGATACAAATATCAGAGAGGGGCTTAATCTTGTCACAGGCGGTTAAGGTCACCCTTGCTATGATGAAGCAGCACAAAACCGCTGCGGTGCCATATTGGATGCTCTCAGCAGGGAGCATCATAGCTCATCTGTTCGGGGGGCTGCAGGTTTGGAATGCAGCTGTAGGCAACAAAGCACAAGGGCATAGCATGGAATTTCTATTACCAGGGCAGCATCAATACCACTGCACGTAATGACTATGAAAAAAATAGAAGCCTTGCTTGTGCTTTGTTCTGCTAACAAAATTAGCAAATTACATTTTTTCCTAGAGAAAGATTTCTTGATATCATCAGACAAATGTCTAGGAAACAGTCATATAGGACAGCCAAGCGTCTAACAAGCCCAAACCAATCCTTCCTGGCTAGAAAGCTAAACGTGAAACCAACTCTAAACAAATTCAGTGCTCAGAAGTGCTATTCGGAGGATCCCAAAATGGGTATTGGTCAAAATAAAAAGGATTCAGTTATCTCTGTGCACGACGATTTGTTTAGATCTTATCAATTGATGTATGGTCTTGTTTAATTCTTTGAGGTGTATTTAAGGGAAACACTACTAAACCTTTCACACTTAATAGGCAAATAAACCATAATGTAGTATGTTAAACATTTTAATGCATACTTACTCGCAGCTATTCCTTAACAGTTAACATTTGAGCAATGTTTATGCATGAATTTAAAGAGGAATTGGAGATAAATGTGGTTTAGTGCTCAAAACTACACAGATATGTATGGAAGAATGTCTCTTAGATCTGTGAGGTCCAGAGAAATTAGACAACATACACTAATACATCAGTGAAAAAACACTAGAAAAATATGCAGTATTGTCTGAAGTCCACTGTAGAACATGGCAGTTAGTCTGGTAGATATAATTGCTGCTAAAACCTTGACAGCAGCAGTGAAGCTAACACAGATTAAAAAACCCAAGCCTCTGTCATTTGAACTAACAGCAAAATCTGTCTTAGCATGCACAGTTCAGACCCCATCCAGAGAAAGCAATCTGTCTATTAAGTGATCTGGAGGAGACCTGGCTTGTGTTTAACACTGGTGCTAACGTGCCCACTGACTTCAGGAGTCATCTCACCTCTCTGTACTACCTTTCTTATTTTTTATCCATTTCATTGCATTTCACCTACTTGCACCAAAAGTTCTTTCCTGCCAAGGAAGCCCAAGGAAGGGGTGCGCAGACACATTACCCTGTTCACTGCACCGCTGAGGGCAGGGCTGGACATCTCGTTCTCTAGAACCTGCTGACAAAGCCATTTCAGACTCCATCCCCTGCCATTACTTCAGGCTGCTGTGCTCAGCTCCGCGTTGCCTTCTTCTCCCCCCTTTTCTCTTACTACTGTGGCACATAGGACAGCCAATGCTCGCTGGCTGCCTCCCCCTGTGCTCAGGGACCCCTTTAATTAAAGAGTTATTGCCATCAAGGAAACCGGGTTTCACTGGTCAGCCATCACCTAACCAGAGCGATTTTTCTTCATTGTGCTGCTTACCTGCCAATTCCTTAGCACAGTGACTGCATGAGATTTGCTGTGGAATACAATTTAATGTTATATAATAGCCTTTATCCACAGAAGACAAGATAATTATCAGCTGTCTTTTCACTGCCGAGCATCTCCGACTGCAGAAGCCAGCAAATGGCTGAGAATTTACTCTTCCTTCCTTCCGCGGAGGCAACCGGCATAGTCAGCCTCCTGCAGTGACACGCTTTGCTCAGCACCGGCCCCTCCGAGGCTCAGACTCGCCGGTGTCACAGCCGCATGCAGCAGCACACACCTCAAATGCTCAGGTAAGCTGTAGCTAAGCCAACGTTCAGCAGAAAGCATAAAAATACCAGTGGCTATTAGAAAAATCTGTATGATATAAGACAACACATGTACAACCTGTTGATTTAGGGACAGTCCAGCACAACACGGAGATGCCCAGGCAAACATTTTGTGCTGTCAGCCAGGAGCTCTAAATTAGAGATATGAAGGTATTATCTAGATGCGTAGATGCCCATGCTATAGAATACATAGGCTAGGTATTAGAAACAACGGGAGTCTTCATCACCTGTACGGTCCCACACGTTCAGGATCTGGTACAGTCCGTAGCAGAGCTACGGAAGTGTTCATAGCTCAGGGGAGTCAAATTTAAAAACAAACCTTCAGGCAAACATGAGCCCAGTTCAGCAGTCTTGCATCCCAGTTGCAGGGACCCTGCAGTCATCATTCCATAAATAAGTTCAGAAAGCATCTAGGAGGAAGCCTCAGGTGTTTTAGAAAGATGTGCAATTCCAAGGTAGGAGCCCAAGTTAATTAGCCCATCTCTCAACTCAGCTTCATTTATGATTAATTCTGATGTGAATGACTTGATCCCATCTTAAAAATTATTCCTAATCCTTCTCTTTGGACTTGGATTAACTATCACTGTTTCTGTCATGACATTGAGGGACTCCAAGGTGGACTGAGATTACGTCAGTCAAAAGTGTAAACAAAAATCTCCCCTAAGGATCTTATTATCTAAGTAAATGCCACCCATGTGCCGGGATAATATCATTCCCACATCCCTCATGTCCCACCTCTGGACCTGACCGTTGCCCGTTATTCCGCACCAGCTGTAAGCAGACACAGATGGCTGCTGCTGCTGCCGTGTCACCTCGGAGCGCGCCGCGAGGCCGGTGGCAGGCTGGCCTGTCCTCGTCCTGGAGCAGACCAAGCCCCCGCTGGCCACCGCCTGCCCCGCGTCCCGGCCTCAGCAGGTTTTCCGTGCCCTGCGGTAGCACAGGTGCAAGCAGCTCCGTAACAGGCAAATTGTTAAACGCAGGCCATGGTCCAGGATGAAGATCTGCATCCAAGACATCTGCTCCCCTAATATCCTCTTAGCCTTTCACATGACTCAGCCAGCTTGTTTTCCAGATACAATTGTTCCCTTTCATTTGCTTTTCATTTCTAGCTCTTTTTCCATGCAAATCCTTGTAAAGCCTCCTGTAGAGAACGAGTTTAATCGCATACTCTTTGTCTTTCTGCCTCTGGGGGAGGTAAGTGACAGCACTCTCCTGAGCTCAGCATCAAGGGCAACATGAAATATTTCAGGACACAGGAGAAACCCCACAAGGCTTACTTGCAAGCAGCTTTAAGAGACCAAGTGCCAGAAAACCGATATTTTTCCTGATTTAACATCCCAGTCACGGTTTTCTCACACTATTTGTTTAAAAGCCTGAGCTCCTCTTAGGCTCTTACTGCCTGGCTGGATGCTTTGGTTTTGAGAGGAGGGAAAGGGCCAATTCAGCTGAAGGCATTTCTCTCCATAGCCAGAGTGGCTGCCACAGCACAGCTCAGGTTTGGACGAGGTCCAAGCCGGACCGCGCCGGTGCTCTCACCGTCACCAACGCAGGCAGAGGAAGCAGCGCCAGCACCCGGTGCCTCCCGGAGCACGGCCGGGCCCAGCCGCTGTCCCAGCCACATCGCAGCTGCCGGAGAAGCCTCCATACCTTGGCTGAGAAAAGACTTTACATGGCTACGAGAATTTGTCAGCTTTGTTGTGAGCTCAGAGGTTGAAATAAGTTACACGGAGCTCGGCTGGCTACTTGGGAAGGGGAGATTCGCCATGGTCTCCTTGGCTCAAGATTTTTTCCTTGGCACTGTTACACTAAAAATAATACCAATTGATAGAGTGACAACATACATATATTCTCTCCTCAGTTTATAAATATTTCAAGTTTTGCTACCTAAATGCCTGAATATTGTTTTAAAACTTGCCTAAATGACAGAAGCAGAAGTAGCAGCAGATCTTAGCGTGATGTGGCTACACAATTTTCATTTAATTGAGTGTAAATGTTTAATTACATTAGGGATAGTCGCAAGAACTCCTTAGGCCTATGAAGGCAGCCAAAGGCAATTTAGCACCTGGCTCATAATACAGTATGAAATGGAACTAGACATCTGTGCATAATAAAACAGGCAAAACTAGCAATGCTCGATGTCCAATTCACTTTGTGATTATTGACTGAGGCCTAAGCCATAGATTAAAATGAAGTATCTTCGTTTTGATAAGGAACCCAAGATCTATACCTTTTGGGCCTTCTAAATTCAATTACTTTTTCTTATTTATTTTCATTCAGACATTCGAACTTTATGCAGTCAATATTAATGCATTGCCGGAGGCCTTTAATTTATCCAAGGAAACAATTTGACTACTGCAGAGGAAATACTGGCTGCAGCTGACTTTGCTGGCCAAGAAACCCCATCATCGGTGGCTGTTAATGGTGAATTTCCTTACAGTGCCATAAAGGAAAGGGAAAGATTGCCAGCACTGTGCAAAGCAGTAACAGCGACAAAAAAAGGTCGTGTTTTGCATCCAGTGGAAAGAGCAAATTCTGACTTCACCAGCATCCTGCTCCTGGTGCACAGCTCTGAGTGTTTACCCATCCTTTCGTTTGCACCGATCGCAGAGCCTGGAGCACCTGCGAACGTGGAGCCGTCTCCGCAGGGCAGAGTGGGGCAGAGGCACTTCCCACACCGCTGCGCTCCCTTCGCTGGGAGGAGAAGCCCCGAAGAGGAGGCAGAGGTGCTGACTTCTGCTTTATTGACCAGCTGTATGGCTATGGGCTTGTACAGCCTGACCAGTGCTGGGCTTCGTTTCCCCAGACTTTCCACAGCACTTTTTACTTTTCTGCCTTTGGAAATTGATATAAATATATTTTTATGACAAAATTCAGTGTTTAAGGGGTCAGTCTCCATGGTTGCAGTTATGTCAAACGTTTTGACTTTGCTCCCAAAACCACAAAAGAGACTTTGACAAGCTTGGTTCCGCAGCCCCATCAGTGAGGAAGGGGAAAGCAGGCCCAGGTGAAGGCGCCCGCCTCAGGCTCAGGGACAGCCCCGGTGTGGCCAGCACTGCTGACAGCCAGCCAGTGCCCCAGCAAGGAAGGGAAAGGGCATAGTCTCCCTTTCCACCTACATCAAAGTAAGTTCTCAGGCCAGAAATGGTGACTTCAAACACTAAATATAAAATATAGGTCTGAGAAGAACGCCAACCTCATTTTAATGACCCTCTGCTTCAAGGATGCGGCTTAAATAAAGCTGGGCTGCTCACAAGGCAGCTCGGGTCTCTATCAGGACCACAAGTGACTTACGCAGATTTCTCATCTTCAGGGAAATAGGAACTCCACAGACAGATTAACTCCAGTGGCCGTGTATTACTCTGGTCTCGATGCATAAATCAACCTTTCTAGAAGATAGCTGTGCTCCTCTCCTGTTTCACGCTCACTGAGCTAAGGCATCTGATGCCGGTACATTGCTGCAGTTCCAGGCCAGCAATTCAGACAGGAACAATTTGTTGGCACACCGCTCCCCAGCCAGCATTCAGAACACAAATGCAAATCCTTGTTTAAACTCAGAGTAGTAACCCAGGCCTTTATTCTCCTGCAAAATCTCTTCCACACTGTTTATTTTTCTCTATCCTTGCTGAAATCAGGACCTAATTCCCAATCATGCCATAGCCCCCAGAGTAACTTATTCTTTTACAGACCCTCAGTGCAGAGGGATGCCAGCCTCCCAGCTGGCAGTATTGCCACACTCACCTTGCACATGTGAAACTGCTGGGTCAGAGACAGGGGACCCTACACCCCTACCCCCGTTCTTCTGTCCTACTGCTGCATCTTAATGTCACCAAAAGCATTTTGCACAGGTAGCAGCTCCAGTGGCCCCCTGTGCTTGTCACGATTAGCCTACCAGGCAAAGAGCAATGCAATGGCTTAGCTTTAAAGAAGGTTTGCTTATTCGTGCTGGCAAGACTGTTTTCACAGCAAGATCCCAAGCTGCAGGTTCACCCAGAAACAGTCCACTTCTCTGGAGCCAGAAGAGGAAAGCTGCTTCCTAAAAGGCAAATCGCAAATCTCGGTTTCTGCCTTCACGAAGGTTGTCATAGGGATGCTGTGGTATGAGAAGTGGTGTTTCACTGCCCCCTGACTTTGTAGAATAAACATACATACAGTAGCATAGTCAGCTTGCCTACTGCCATCAAACACAGCAAAGCAGCAATAACCCAGATGTCAGAAGTGCATTACGCACCATTAATTTATTTTTTTCTAAACTGCTTCATTGATATGCACGATGCTATATGCAGGACATATATCCTGGGCCTGCATTATTCTGCTTTGCAAGCTTGGGGAGATTTGTAATAATGAACTCTGCATCACAATGAGAGTTTTTGTCTGCTTACCTGTGAATCAAAACTGAATATCAGTTATCCCGGAGAAGGGAACAGAAGAGATGTATGTGCAATTCAGTCATACCGGATACTACAACTTTCATTTACAACGTGGAAATTGCCTTCAGTGCTGTGCCGACTGCAGTAGGATGGGCTCAAACCAGGCGTTACTGTGGCACTCAGCTTTCCTCGTAGCATTAGCCCAAACTGATCTTTAAATGCTTACTCTAATTATGTCCTTTCCAGCACAAAATGGCTGCAATTTGTAGCCATTTTATAACTTGTCCTCTATATTTCCTTCTTGGATACCATATCAAGTGTCTTAGTGAAAGCCATATGGATGAAAACTGTTACATTTCTTTTGTCTAAGAAAAGCAAACATGTGGGGTTACTCTAGCACGCTATTTCTGTTAGAACTGCATTTCCTTTTTGCAATTGCATCCATCTTTAATGATTTCCCCCCCAAAAAGTATGTTGTAAAGTATTACATACTATGGAAGTTAAAGTATCAGTTTAAATCCCTAAGGATCAATTTGAGTTAAATTGGCATAGCCCACTTTAAAACCAAATGAAGAATGTCTAGGCACAGTTTTGAACTAATTTAAGGAAATTTAAGATTAAACTGGTACGATTTTCAACATTAGCAACATCAAGATACGCTTATCATATGCAGGAACTGGTGTCAATGAAGACCTCTCCAAGTGCATTAGAGAGCTCTACAATAAGGAGAGGAATACATCATCGCTCTGTCTCAACAATTCACCGTTCTCAGTTTTAGCTGCAAGTTTCTGTCTCAGCAAGGCTGTGAGATGGCTCAGGACAGGCCAGCGCTCCAGCAGCTACCATGCCTCGGGAGGAGCCCGTAGCCACCAGCAGGCAGTGACGGCAATGCCGGGGAGCAGCTTAATCTCCTAATCCCACTGACGTGGTTTATTGCAGGGCCATTCTAACACACATGTAGGTATCGGCACTTCATGGACCCCAGCAGCATCCCAGCACCTCGCCTCGAGGCGGCCACACATCCAGCAGCCCCCCAGCCCACTGCCACCCTGTCACTGCCCATGACTCCAAGAGTTAACCTCACACAAATGATGCAGGATTTCATTACTTTACAGATTAAAGTCATTTTATAGATAGAACAAGCAGATAGATAATCTGCTGGGGTTGTGACCAGTTTGCTTTCTTTTGGTTTTTGTTGCCATAAAAATCTTATCTGTACCTTGAAAAACAGACCAATGTATTAACGGTGTAATTTGAACTCAGTGGTACTTAATATAAAAGGAGAAGGAAAATTAACAAGGTGTTATTTCCCTCCTGGGAAACTTTTACAAAGTCAGAAGTAGCAATTTTTTCCCCCCATCACTTGAAAACAGGAGTCACAATTTAGGCTTTTAGCAGATAAACAAATTCGGAAAATATCAATACTACATTTGAGTTACTCTTAGCACTGAAGACAAGATTTCCTCCCTGAGAAACTCAATATATGGGTTTCCCCCACAGATACCAAAATATGCCCCACTCCCAAGATAGTTTAAGATTGGCTTTAGGCTGAATTTAAGCCAATTGAATTTAAGTCAGCTGGGAAGGATTTCAAACTCAGCTGAAACAAACTACCTCTAAACTGAGCTAGGAAACCTTCTTTCCATGTTTCCTCTGCTTTAATGGCACTGTTACCTTCTTCAGAAATACAATTCAAGTGAACAGAGTTATTTAACTTCCACAGGTTAATACCTAGTGACTAAAACCAAAGGCAATCTATGGGATTAGAGGTGGATACCATCATTAAGAGTCTGTGGAAAGACAGTTAAGGATTCATTTGCACAGGATTACTCCTACTTGCTGCAATAATTAATTACACACACCCCTCTAAGGGAATTAGGAAGCTAAGGTTTCTTGGAAAATCCCTCCCTCCCAGTTGCAATTTGAAAAATTTTTTGGCAAGTTTCTTTAATAAAGGAAGGATTGAGGTAGGAATTATATTTGCTGTAGTCCTGTACTTATATAATTAAGTGCAAGACAATTTATTTCATTGTCAATGAGAAAAAATAGTGGGAAAACAGTTTGTGCCAGCCAGTCATTAACACAAAGCACTCCAATCCTTGTCCTGCCTTAGCTCACTGATTCAGCCAGAAGACAAGCCATATAGAAATATCCTTAAAAATCAGCCATTAGCATTATGGAAACAATTATTTCATCTATTAATCAATTCACCCATGTTAAAATGCAGCACAGGACAGAATATTAGCACACGAAAGCAACTACAGTACTGTTTCTATGTGCTCCTCTGAACCAGTTCCCTCTTAATCAGTATTTCTCACTCCCCTGACTTCAGTAGCCATTGGCACACATTGCTGATTTGGCAACGTATCTTGACTTCGTGCTATCAATTTACAGCCCTAGTTCCTGAAGTGCTGGGAATACATCAAAGCCTCAACTTTCCATTGAGAAACACAATGCAATTGTAGGCCTAGCAAGTAATACAAAAAAAGCCTGAAAAGGAGAAAAATTAAGAGGCAAATACAAAAACCCAAACCATACATTTTGAATCCTGAGACATTCAAGGGCTCTGTTATCTTTTTTCACATGGGCTTAAAGGTATTGGACATGGACCCCATACAAATTCACTACTATATGGTAAATCAGCAGTCAGTTCACCGCAGCAAAGGACAACATCGGAAACGCAAGCCTGGAAAGGTTTTGGGTCATGGTTTCCTCTACACAAAGCTGCTTTGTTTACTTTGTCTGCCAGACGCTGCTGCCTTTTGGGATGGAGTATTGCACAGGATGAATTCCTACATGGGTTTGGGGACCTTTGGCTTATCCCTGTTCCTCCCAGCCAAGTGCCCACTGCCACCAGCTCTCCCAGGTGGCAGAGCAGCCTGAGCTCCTAGAAACTCCCCTGGCCTTAACGCTGGGGAGCGAGGTGGGGTGCAGCTCCCCGCATAGCAGTGTATTCTCCCGCACACAGCGGTAATGCCGAGCGCAGGTACCAGGCGTCACTCTTAGGCACCACAGCGAGAGCTCTGCATGAAACCCACGTGAAGGTGTTTCAAAGAAACTTTATAAACAGGTAATACAGAAAAGGATAAAGCGTCAGCGCCAGAATGGCTCATTAAGCAGGTGCGATGCTAAAGAGGAACAAGCGATTCTGCAATGTTATCCTGTTGCTAGGCTACCCCATGCTGGGCAAAGATTTTGCTGGTTTCCCTACTAACTCCATCCTAGAAAGCACACAAGACATGAGCTGCTACAGGAACCCACCCTGCACCTCCCAAAGCCAAATCAGAGCCTCTACCAGCTCTGTGTTTACTAGAGCAGCTGTGGCTTGCCCACTGAAGCTAGTTCTCCTAAGTGTTGTCAGCTGTGTACATATGGACACAGGGAATTTCATGTGGAAAACAGTTCATTAAATATCCTGTTCATTTACCTATAATTGATCAAGCATTTTGCCTGTGCTGAGGTAATACTGGCATTATCTAGTTTTAATCTTTGACACACCTGTATGGCAGTGCTGCAGATGGGCCCACAGCTAAAAGCTCAGACTTGAAAGCAACTTTTTGGTGAGCATGTAAGTGCTGAATACAAAGGATACCCTGCCTGGTGTCTCTTTGCTTTTGAGGATCAAAAATCAAAGCCACTTACTATTGTTCAGCCACTGCTATTTTAGGAACAGTACTCTTCCCCCCTCTTTGAGGAGACCAGTTCACCAGAAGGAAGAAGCAGGAGGTCACATCATCTTGCATGGTACAAGCAGGGTGTCTGGCAACATCAGACCTCAGAAGAAACTGAATTCATGTCTTTTCATTATCAGGAGATGCAGAATTGTAGCCCCCAAATTCAATGTGTTAGCAATGATTAATGCAACCTTCACTGTTATTAGCCTCTCTATCCAAGTCACAGAAAGGACCATAGAGGAGTTACAGTAGATAGTGCTCATTATTCCCTCTGGATCTTTTTAAGACATGGATAATCAGCAGCATAAAACCAAACGGTGTTGCATGCTGGATTTGTGACCAAAACAGTGCTGATGACACAGGGGTGCCTCAGCTATTGCTGAACAGTGCTTGCACAGCATCAAGGCCTCTTCTGCCTCTCAGGTCTCCCCCCCAGGCAGGCAATAAGACAAAGGCAGGAATAACCAGGGCGAGAAACAGCTGCCTAGGCAGCAGTCCTGCAGGAAGGCATCTGGCGATTATTGTGGGTGATAGATGGACCGGGAGTCAGCAACATGATGCTGCTGCAAAACATCAGCTGGAAAGAATCCAAAGGGGAATGATCTGAGGTCTCAAAAAATTGGTTAGGACAAACAGGAGGAAGAACAATTTAATCTAAAGAAGGTACAACTAAGGAGGTCAGGTACAGATAGAAAGGAGGGGAAAAGCAGCTGACATTAAGATTAAAGGGCTCTTTTTGAAGGCATTCAGAGATGCTAAATATCAAACTGTGTCAAGAGTATGCTCTGAGACAGTCTGCTACTGAAAATAAATGCATGTCTTAAATTATGTCTAAATGCTCATCCAAGAAAATGGCTTCTCCTAGAAACTCTGAAGCATCATCTCAATAGAAGGAGCAAGCTTCTGCTCTTTGAAAGAGTTAAAGAACATTATATTCTACCATACCTTTCCCTAGGAAAAAAAAAACTCTGTTAAACTAGTGAAGCACTCAATTTACTGAAAAAGAAACATAATTACCTTCCTCTGAGAAATCCCCAGTGGATCATCCAATTAATTCAAAAAATATTAACCTTCAAGGGTCAAACTTCCTGTATCTAATCTCAACACACCGTTATTTTGTTGATCGCTTAAGAAAACATTCAGAAATACGTGGGGATGCCTACATAGCACATGTACAGTTATACACTCTTTGGTAATAGAAATTATGTATGGTAATTAAGAGGATCATAGGAAAACAGGTTTCTATTTCAGCATTATTTTAGATACCTGCAATTGTTCAATCCTACCCATCCACACAAATATGCTGTACCAACTGCCGATCATTTTAATAGCATATATTTACTGATAACACTTCAGTATGCGCTAAGAATTTTCTTCATTCTCCAAACCATTAACAATGATTCACAGCCTCAAACTCCCACGAGAATAACGGGTGTACAAGTAGTTATCCTGGAGAAAGATTGCACTTTTTATGTGCTGATGCTGTTGCCACAAACCTCCAAAAGCTCATGAGCAGGAATGAGAGCTGTAGCAAACAGAGGTCCACCTGGGGAATCTTCCACTGACCAAAGTGCTTTGCACCAAGTCCGTTTTGGAGCAGGGACTTCAAATCCGACTTCAAGACACCAGTGACAAACCTACAGGCAAGCTGGTTAGCTCAACTTGCTTTCTAATCAATGGCATAATTAGAAACAGGCACACTAGAGCATAAGTCATTTGACCAATTTAAAGGTATACCTTAGGATGCAATGAACTGCAGGACAGATAGTTCATTTCTCTTTGTAGATATTAAAAATTCAGTGAATCAATTCATCAGGCTCAGGCCTGGGATTTCTACACTATTGATCTCTGAAGTCTGGTGACAAATCCCATTCCTGATATCTACTGGAGTGCTTTTTGTTAATTCAGAAATGCCACCTTCTGAGTAAATGATCCCTTTCTGCACCATTTCAGTAAACATCAAGCTGGCTAGTATTTTGTTCAACGTGTTTGAGATCTAGAAAGGTACTACTTAATGTCATATAGGCTTGTGTGAGATGTTGTGCCTGATAGCTGACCACCTCTAAAAACAGAATCCAAAAATCTGAAGTACCCAGCTGTCGTGGTTTAACCCCAGCCAGCAACTAAGCACCACCCAGCCACTCGCTCGCTCCCCCCCAGTGGGATGGGGGAGAGAATTAGAAGGGTAAAAGGGAGCTGTGCTCAGCTCAGCTCAGCCCCACTCAGTCTGGCTTTGCCTGGCTAGGCTCGGTTTGGCCCTGCTTGGCCTGGCCCCCCCCAGTTTGGCTCAGCCCTGCTGGAACGTCTTGGCTCAACCCGCTTGGCCCATCCCGGCTCAGCTCGGCCCAACCTGGCCCGGCTCAGCTCGGCCCCGCCCTGCATGGCTCAGCCTGGCCCGGCTCAGCCGGGCCTTGCTCGGTTCGGATTGGCTTGGCCCATCTCAGCTAGGCTCACCTCGGCTCGGCCCTGCCCAGCTCAGCTTGGCCCTGCTTGGCCCAGCCTTGCTCAGCTCGGCTTGGCCCTGCCCAGGTCGGTTCGGCTCAGCTTGGCCCGGCTCAGCCCTGTCTGGCTTGGATTGGCCTGGCTCGGCTTGTCTCGACACTGCTCGGCCTGATTGGCTTGGCACCGCTTGACTTATCTTGGCCCGGCTCGGCTTGTCTCGGCACTGTTGGCCCAGCCCAGCCCAGCTTGGCCCACATTGGCCCACTTCGGCCCAGCCCAGCCCTGCTCAGCCCAGCTCGGCTCACTTTGGCCCACTTCGGCCCAGCCCAGCTCGGCAACAGCTCGGCCCACTTTGGCCCAGGCCAGCCCAGCTAGGCACAGCTTGGCCCACTTTGGCCCAGCCCAGCCCACCTTAGCCCACCTCAGCCCACTTTGGACCACTTCGGCCCAGCCCAGCTTAGACTAGCCCAGCTTGCTCACGTCGGCCCACATTGGCCCACTTCGGCCCAGCTCAGCCCAGCAAGGCCCAGTCCAGCCTAGCCCAGACCAGCCTGCCCACGTCGGCCCACTCTAGTCTACCCCAGCCCAGACCAGACCAGCCCAGTCCAGCTTGCTCACGTCGGCCCTCTTTGCCACTCTTTTGCCCAGCCCAGACCAGCCCGGCCCACTTCAGCCCACTCTAGCCTACCCCAGCCCAGACCAGCCCAGTCCAGCTTGCTCACGTCGGCCCACTTTGGCACTCTTTTGCCCAGACCAGCCCAGACCAGCCCGGCCCACTTCAGCCAAGCCCAGCCCAGCTAGGCACAGCTCAGCTCACTTTGCACCATTTCAGCCCAGCCCAGCCCAGCTCGGCCCAGCTCCACCCACTTCAACTCAGCCCGGACAAGCCCCGCCTACCTAGGCACTCTTCGGCCCAGCTCAGCACACATCAGCCCAGTTCGGCAAACTATGGCCCACTTCGGCCCAGCCCAGTCCAGCTCACCCACGTTGGCCCACTTTGGCACTCTTTGGCCTAGCCCAGCCCTGCTCAGTCCAGCCCAGCTCACTTTGCACCATTTTGGCCCAGCTCAGCCCAGCACAGCCCACCATAGCTCGGCCCACACTGGCCCACTTCGGCCCAGCTCAGCCCAGCTCGAACCACTTCGGCCCACTTCATACCAGCCCACCCAGCCCAGCCCACCTTGGCCCACATTGGCCCACTTCGGCCCAGCCCAGCCCTGCTCAGCCCAGCTCGGCTCACTTTGGCCCACTTCGGCCCAGCCCAGCTCGGCAACAGCTCGGCCCACTTTGGCCCAGGCCAGCCCAGCTAGGCACAGCTTGGCCCACTTTGGCCCAGCCCAGCCCACCTTAGCCCACCTCAGCACACTTTGGACCACTTCGGCCCAGCCCAGCTTAGACTAGCCCAGCTTGCTCACGTCGGCCCACATTGGCCCACTTCGGCCCAGCTCAGCCCAGCAAGGCCCAGTCCAGCCTAGCCCAGACCAGCCTGCCCACGTCGGCCCACTCTAGTCTACCCCAGCCCAGACCAGACCAGCCCAGTCCAGCTTGCTCACGTCGGCCCTCTTTGCCACTCTTTTGCCCAGCCCAGACCAGCCCGGCCCACTTCAGCCCACTCTAGCCTACCCCAGCCCAGACCAGCCCAGTCCAGCTTGCTCACGTCGGCCCACTTTGGCACTCTTTTGCCCAGACCAGCCCAGACCAGCCCGGCCCACTTCAGCCAAGCCCAGCCCAGCTAGGCACAGCTCAGCTCACTTTGCACCATTTCAGCCCAGCCCAGCCCAGCTCGGCCCAGCTCCACCCACTTCAACTCAGCCCGGACAAGCCCCGCCTACCTAGGCACTCTTCGGCCCAGCTCAGCACACATCAGCCCAGTTCGGCAAACTATGGCCCACTTCGGCCCAGCCCAGTCCAGCTCACCCACGTTGGCCCACTTTGGCACTCTTTGGCCTAGCCCAGCCCTGCTCAGTCCAGCCCAGCTCACTTTGCACCATTTTGGCCCAGCTCAGCCCAGCACAGCCCACCATAGCTCGGCCCACACTGGCCCACTTCGGCCCAGCTCAGCCCAGCTCGAACCACTTCGGCCCACTTCATACCAGCCCACCCAGCTCAGCCCAGCTTGGCCCACTTTGGCACACTTCAGACTAGCCCAGCCCAGCCCAGCTCAGCACAAATCACCCCACTTCGGCACTCTTCGGCCCAGCCCAGCCCCGCTCAGCACAGCTCAGCCCACTTTGGACCACTTCGGCCCAGCCCAGCTTAGCCCAGCCCAGCTTGCTCACATCGGCCCACTTTGGCACTCTTTGGCCCAGCCCAGCTCAGCTCGGCACAGCTTGGCCCACTTTGGCACTCTTTGGTCCAGCCCAGCTCGGCACACCTCAGCACACTTTGGCCCTCTTCGCTCCAGCCCAGCCCAGCTCGGCACAGCTCAGTCCACTTTGGCCCACTTCGGCCTAGCCCAGCCCACCTTAGCCCACTTTGGACCACTTCGGCCCAGCCCAGCTTAGACTGGCGCAGCTTGCTCACGTCGGCCCACTTTGGCACTCTTTGGCCAGCCCAGCACAGCTCGGCACAGCTTGGCCCACTTTGGGACTCTTTGGTCCAGCCCAGACCAGCTCGGCATAGCTCGGCCCACATTGGCCCACTTCGGCTCAGCACAGCCCAGCTCGGCACAGCTCAGCCCACATTGGCCCACTTCGGCCCAGCCCAGCCAGCTAGGCACAGCATGGCCCACATTGGCACTCTTTGGCCCAGCCCAGCCCAGCTCGGCATAGCTCAGCCCACATTGGCCCACTTCGGCCCAGCCCAGCCCAGCTTGGCACAGCTCAGCCCACTTTGGCCCACTTCGCTGAAGCCCAGCCCAGCTCGGCCCACATTGGCCCACTTCCGCTCAGCACAGCCCAGCTAGGCACAGCTTGGCCCACTTTGGCACTCTTTGGCCCAGCCAAGCCCACCTTAGCCCACCTCAGCCCACCTTGCACCACTTCGGCCCAGCCCAGCTTAGTCTAGCCCAGCTTGCTCACGTCGGCCCACTTTGGTACTCTTTGGCCCAGCCCAGCCCAGCTCGGCACAGCTCGGCCCACACTGGCCCACTTCGGCCCAGCCCAGCACAGCTAGGCACAGCTTGGCCCACTTTGGCACTCTTTGCCCAGCCCAGCCCAGCTCGGCCCACATTGGCCCACTTCGGCCCAGCTCAGCCCAGCTTGGCCCACTCCAGCCTAGCTCAGCCCAGACCAGCTCAGTCCAGTCCAGCTTGCTCACGTCGGCCCACTTTGGCACTCTTTTGCCCAGCACAGCCCTGCTCAGCACACATCAGCCCACTTGATCACTCTTCAGACTGGCCCAGCCCAGTCCAGCTCGGCACAGTTCGGCCCACATTGGCCCACTTCGGCCCAGCCCAGCCCAGCTCGGCACAGCTCAGTCCACTTTGGCCCACTTCGGCCCAGCCCAGCCCACCTTAGCCCACCTCAGCACACTTTGGACCACTTCGGCCCAGCCCAGCTTAGACTAGCCCAGCTTGCTCACATCGACCCACTTTGGCACTCTTTGGCCCCACCCAGCCCAGCTCGGCAAGCTTGGCCCACTTTGGCACTCTTTGGCCCAGCCCAGCCCAGCCCAGCTCATCTCGGCCCACATTGGCTCACTTTGGCTCAGCACAGCCCAGCTAGGCACAGCTCGGCCCACTTTGGCACTCTTTGGCCCAGCCCAGCCCACCTTAGCCCACCTCAGCACACTTTGGCCCACTTCGGCCCAGCCCAGCTTAGCCCAGCCCACCTTGCTCACGTCGGCCCACTTTGGCACTCTTTGGCCCAGCCCAGCCCAGCTCGGCCTACTTCGGCCCAGCCCAGCTCAGAACACATCGGCCCACTTCAGCCCAACCCGGCCCAGCTCAGCCAACTGTAGCCCATTTCGGCCCAGCCTAGCCTAGCCCAGCTTGCTCACGTCGGCCCACTTTGGTACTCTTTGGCCCAGCCCAGCTCGGCACAGCTCAGCCCACACTGGCCCACTTCGGCCCACTTTGGCACTCTTTGGCCCAGCCCAGCCCACCTTAGCCCACCTCAGCACACGTTGCACCACTTCAGCCCAGCCCAGCTTAGCCTAGCCCAGCTTGCTCACGTCGGCCCACTTTGGCACTCTTTGGCCCAGCCCAGCCCAGCTAGGCACAGCTCAGCCCACTTTGGACCACTTCGGCCCAGCCCAGCTAGCCTAGCCCAGCTTGCTCACGTCGGCCCACTTTGGCACTCTTTGGCCCAGCCCAGCCCTGCTCAGTCCAGCCCGGCTCACTTTGCACCACTTTGGCCCAGCTCAGCCCACATTGGCCCACTTCGGCACAGCCCAGCCCACCTAGGCACAGCTCAGCCCACTTTGGCACTCTTTGGCCCAGCCCAGCCCAGCTCGGCACAGCTCAGCCCACATTGGCCCACTTCGGCACAGCCCAGCCCAGCTCGGCACAGCTCAGCCCACTTTGGCCCTCTTCGCTCCAGCCCAGCCCAGCTCGGCACAGCTCAGCCCACTTGGCCCACTTCGCTCCAGCCCAACCCAGCTCGGCACATCTCGGCCCACATTGGCCCACTTCTGCTCACCACAGCCCAGCTAGGCACAGCTCGGCCCACTTTGGCACTCTTTGGCCCAGCCCAGCCCACCTTAGCCCACCTCAGCACACTTTGCACCACTTCAGCCCAGCCCAGCTTAGCCTAGCCCAGCTTGCTCACGTCGGCCCACTTTGGTACTCTTTGGCCCAGCCCAGCCCAGCTCGGCACAGCTCGGCCCACACTGGCCCACTTCGGCCCAGCCCAGCACAGCTAGGCACAGCTTGGCCCACTTTGGCACTCTTTGCCCAGCCCAGCCAGCTCGGCCCACATTGGCCCACTTCGGCCCAGCTCAGCCCAGCTTGGCCCACTCCAGCCTAGCTCAGCCCAGACCAGCTCAGTCCAGTCCAGCTTGCTCACGTCGGCCCACTTTGGCACTCTTTTGCCCAGCACAGCCCTGCTCAGCACACATCAGCCCACTTGATCACTCTTCAGACTGGCCCAGCCCAGTCCAGCTCGGCACAGTTCGGCCCACATTGGCCCACTTCGGCCCAGCCCAGCCCAGCTAGGCACAGCTCAGCCCACTTTGGACCACTTCGGCCCAGCCCAGCTAGACTAGCCCAGCTTGCTCACGTCGGCCCACTTTGGCACTCTTTGGCCCAGCCCAGCCCAGCTCAGCCCACATTGGCCCACTTCGGCACAGCCCAGCCCACCTAGGCACAGCTCAGCCCACACTGGCCCACTTCGGCACAGCCCAGCCCAGCTAGGCACAGCTTGGCCCACTTTGGCACTCTTTGGCCCAGCCCAGCCCAGCTCGGCACAGCTCAGCCCACTTTGGCCCACTTGGCTCCAGCCCAGCCCAGCTCGGCACAGCTCAGCCCACATTGGCCCACTTCCGCTCAGCACAGCCCAGCTAGGCACAGCTCGGCCCACTTTGGCACTCTTTGGCCCAGCCCAGCCCACCTTAGCCCACCTCAGCACACTTTGCACCACTTCGGCCCAGCCCAGCTTAGCCTAGCCCAGCTTGCTCACGTCAGCCCACTTTGGTACTCTTTGGCCCAGCCCAGCCCAGCTAGGCCCACATTGGCCCACTTCGGCCCAGCCCAGCTAGGCACAGCTTGGCCCACTTTGGCACTCTTTGGCCCAGCCCAGCCCAGCTCGGCATAGCTCGGCCCACACTGGCCCACTTCGGCCCAGCCCAGCCCAGCTTGGCACAGCTCAGCCCACTTTAGCCCACTTCGCTGCAGCCCAGCCCAGCTCGGCCCACATTGGCCCACTTGCGCTCAGCACAGCCCAGCTAGGCACAGCTTGGCCCACTTTGGCACTCTTTGGCCCAGCTCAGCCCACATTGGCCCACTTCGGCTCAGCACAGCCCAGCTAGGCACAGCTTGGCCCACTTTGGCACTCTTCGGCCTAGCCCAGCCCACCTTAGCCCACCTCAGCCCACTTTGGACCACTTCGGCCCAGCCCACCTTAGCCCAGCCCAGCTTGCTCACGTCGGCCCACTTTGGCACTCTTTGGCCCAGCCCAGCACAGCTCGGCCTACTTCGGCCCAGCCCAGCCCAGCTCAGCACACATCGGCCCACTTCAGCCCAACCCGGCCCAGCTCAGCCAACTGGAGCCCACTTCGGCCCAGCCCAGCCAATCCCAGCCAAGCCCAGCTCAGCCCAGCACACTTCTAATCGGCCCACTTCAGCCCAGCCCAGCCCGACCACGTCGGCCCACTTTGGCACTCTTTGGCCTAGCCCAGCCCTGCTCAGTCCAGCCCGGCTCACTTTGCACCACTTTGGCCCAGCCCAGCGCAGCTCAGCCCAGCCCAGCACAGCCCACCATAGCTTGGCCCACACTGGCCCACTTCGGCCCAGCTCAGCCCAGCTCGAACCACTTCGGCCCACTTCATACCAGCCCACCCAGCTCAGCCCAGCTTGGCCCACTTTGGCACACTTCAGACTAGCCCAGCCCAGCCCAGCTCAGCACAAATCACCCCACTTCGGCACTCTTCGGCCCAGCCCAGCCCCGCTCAGCACAGCTCAGCCCACTTTGGACCACTTCGGCCCAGCCCAGCTTAGCCCAGCCCAGCTTGCTCACATCGGCCCACTTTGGCACTCTTTGGCCCAGCCCAGCTCAGCTCGGCACAGCTTGGCCCACTTTGGCACTCTTTGCCCAGCCCAGCCCAGCTCGGCCCACATTGGCCCACTTCGGCCCAGCTCAGCCCAGCTTGGCCCACTCCAGCCTAGCTCAGCCCAGACCAGCTCAGTCCAGTCCAGCTTGCTCACGTCGGCCCACTTTGGCACTCTTTTGCCCAGCACAGCCCTGCTCAGCACACATCAGCCCACTTGATCACTCTTCAGACTGGCCCAGCCCAGTCCAGCTCGGCACAGCTTGGCCCACTTTGGCACTCTTTGGCCCCACCCAGCCCAGCTCGGCAAGCTTGGCCCACTTTGGCACTCTTTGGCCCAGCCCAGCCCAGCCCAGCTCATCTCGGCCCACATTGGCTCACTTTGGCTCAGCACAGCCCAGCTAGGCACAGCTCGGCCCACTTTGGCACTCTTTGGCCCAGCCCAGCCCACCTTAGCCCACCTCAGCACACTTTGGCCCACTTCGGCCCAGCCCAGCTTAGCCCAGCCCACCTTGCTCACGTCGGCCCACTTTGGCACTCTTTGGCCCAGCCCAGCCCAGCTCGGCCTACTTCGGCTCAGCCCAGCTCAGAACACATCGGCCCACTTCAGCCCAACCCGGCCCAGCTCAGCCAACTGTAGCCCATTTCGGCCCAGCCTAGCCTAGCCCAGCTTGCTCACGTCGGCCCACTTTGGTACTCTTTGGCCCAGCCCAGCTCGGCACAGCTCAGCCCACACTGGCCCACTTCGGCCCACTTTGGCACTCTTTGGCCCAGCCCAGCCCACCTTAGCCCACCTCAGCACACGTTGCACCACTTCAGCCCAGCCCAGCTTAGCCTAGCCCAGCTTGCTCACGTCGGCCCACTTTGGCACTCTTTGGCCCAGCCCAGCCCAGCTCAGCCCACATTGGTCCACTTCGGCCCAGCCCAGCCCAGCTAGGCACAGCTCAGCCCACTTTGGCACTCTTTGGCCCAGCCCAGCCCAGCTAGGCACAGCTCAGCCCACTTTGGACCACTTCGGCCCAGCCCAGCTAGCCTAGCCCAGCTTGCTCACGTCGGCCCACTTTGGCACTCTTTGGCCCAGCCCAGCCCTGCTCAGTCCAGCCCGGCTCACTTTGCACCACTTTGGCCCAGCTCAGCCCACATTGGCCCACTTGGGCACAGCCCAGCCCACCTAGGCACAGCTCAGCCCACTTTGGCACTCTTTGGCCCAGCCCAGCCCAGCTAGGCACAGCTCAGCCCACATTGGCCCACTTCGGCACAGCCCAGCCCAGCTCGGCACAGCTCAGCCCACTTTGGCCCTCTTCGCTCCAGCCCAGCCCAGCTCGGCACAGCTCAGCCCACTTGGCCCACTTCGCTCCAGCCCAACCCAGCTCGGCACATCTCGGCCCACATTGGCCCACTTCCGCTCAGCACAGCCCAGCTAGGCACAGCCCGGCCCACTTTGGCACTCTTTGGCCCAGCCCAGCCCACCTTAGCCCACCTCAGCACACTTTGCACCACTTCAGCCCAGCCCAGCTTAGCCTAGCCCAGCTTGCTCACGTCGGCCCACTTTGGTACTCTTTGGCCCAGCCCAGCCCAGCTCGGCACAGCTCGGCCCACACTGGCCCACTTCGGCCCAGCCCAGCACAGCTAGGCACAGCTTGGCCCACTTTGGCACTCTTTGCCCAGCCCAGCCAGCTCGGCCCACATTGGCCCACTTCGGCCCAGCTCAGCCCAGCTTGGCCCACTCCAGCCTAGCTCAGCCCAGACCAGCTCAGTCCAGTCCAGCTTGCTCACGTCGGCCCACTTTGGCACTCTTTTGCCCAGCACAGCCCTGCTCAGCACACATCAGCCCACTTGATCACTCTTCAGACTGGCCCAGCCCAGTCCAGCTCGGCACAGTTCGGCCCACATTGGCCCACTTCGGCCCAGCCCAGCCCAGCTAGGCACAGCTCAGCCCACTTTGGACCACTTCGGCCCAGCCCAGCTAGACTAGCCCAGCTTGCTCACGTCGGCCCACTTTGGCACTCTTTGGCCCAGCCCAGCCCAGCTCAGCCCACATTGGCCCACTTCGGCACAGCCCAGCCCACCTAGGCACAGCTCAGCCCACACTGGCCCACTTCGGCACAGCCCAGCCCAGCTAGGCACAGCTTGGCCCACTTTGGCACTCTTTGGCCCAGCCCAGCCCAGCTCGGCACAGCTCAGCCCACTTTGGCCCACTTGGCTCCAGCCCAGCCCAGCTCGGCACAGCTCAGCCCACATTGGCCCACTTCCGCTCAGCACAGCCCAGCTAGGCACAGCTCGGCCCACTTTGGCACTCTTTGGCCCAGCCCAGCCCACCTTAGCCCACCTCAGCACACTTTGCACCACTTCGGCCCAGCCCAGCTTAGCCTAGCCCAGCTTGCTCACGTCAGCCCACTTTGGTACTCTTTGGCCCAGCCCAGCCCAGCTAGGCCCACATTGGCCCACTTCGGCCCAGCCCAGCTAGGCACAGCTTGGCCCACTTTGGCACTCTTTGGCCCAGCCCAGCCCAGCTCGGCATAGCTCGGCCCACACTGGCCCACTTCGGCACAGCCCAGCCCAGCTTGGCACAGCTCAGCCCACTTTAGCCCACTTCGCTGCAGCCCAGCCCAGCTCGGCCCACATTGGCCCACTTGCGCTCAGCACAGCCCAGCTAGGCACAGCTTGGCCCACTTTGGCACTCTTTGGCCCAGCTCAGCCCACATTGGCCCACTTCGGCTCAGCATAGCCCAGCTAGGCACAGCTTGGCCCACTTTGGCACTCTTCGGCCTAGCCCAGCCCACCTTAGCCCACCTCAGCACACTTTGCACCACTTCGGCCCAGCCCACCTTAGCCCAGCCCAGCTTGCTCACGTCGGCCCACTTTGGCACTCTTTGGCCCAGCCCAGCACAGCTCGGCCTACTTCGGCCCAGCCCAGCCCAGCTCGAACCACTTCGGCCCACTTCATACCAGCCCACCCAGCTCAGCCCAGCTTGGCCCACTTTGGCACACTTTGGCCTAGCCCAGCCCAGGCCAGCTCAGCACAAATCACCCCACTTCGGCACTCTTCGGCCCAGCCCAGCCCCGCTCAGCACAGCTCAGCCCACTTTGGACCACTTCGGCCCAGCCCAGCTTAGCCCAGCCCAGCTTGCTCACATCGGCCCACTTTGGCACTCTTTGGCCCAGCCCAGCTCAGCTCGGCACAGCTTGGCCCACTTTGGCACTCTTTGGTCCAGCCCAGCTCGGCACAGCTCAGCACACTTTGGCCCTCTTCGCTCCAGCCCAGCCCAGCTCGGCACAGCTCAGTCCACTTTGGCCCACTTCGGCCTAGCCCAGCCCACCTTAGCCCACTTTGGACCACTTCGGCCCAGCCCAGCTTAGACTGGCGCAGCTTGCTCACGTCGGCCCACTTTGGCACTCTTTGGCCAGCCCAGCGCAGCTCGGCACAGCTTGGCCCACTTTGGGACTCTTTGGTCCAGCTCAGCCCACATTGGCCCAATTCGGCTCAGCACAGCCCAGCTAGGCACAGCTTGGCCCACTTTGGCCCACTTCAGCCTAGCCCAGCCCACCTTAGCCCACTTTGGACCACTTCGGCCCAGCCCAGCTTAGACTGGCGCAGCTTGCTCACGTCGGCCCACTTTGGCACTCTTTGGCCAGCCCAGCGCAGCTCGGCACAGCTTGGCCCACTTTGGGACTCTTTGGTCCAGCCCAGACCAGCTCGGCATAGCTCGGCCCACATTGGCCCACTTCGGCTCAGCACAGCCCAGCTCGGCACAGCTCAGCCCACATTGGCCCACTTCGGCCCAGCCCAGCCAGCTAGGCACAGCATGGCCCACATTGGCACTCTTTGGCCCAGCCCAGCCCAGCTCGGCCCACATTGGCCCACTTCGGCCCAGCCCAGACCAGCTCGGCACAGCTTGGCCCACTTTGGCACTCTTTGGCCCAGCCCAGCCCAGCTTGGCACAGCTCAGCCCACTTTGGCCCACTTCGCTGCAGCCCAGCTCGGCACAGCTCGGCCCACATTGGCCCACTCCCGCTCAGCACAGCCCAGCTAGGCACAGCTCGGCTCACTTTGGCACTCTTTGGCCTAGCCCAGCCCTGCTCAGTCCAGCCCGGCTCACTTTGCACCACTTTGGCCCAGCCCAGCCCAGCTCAGCGCAGCCCAGCACAGTCCACCATAGCTCGGCCCACACTGGCCCACTTCGGCCCAGCACAGCCCAGCTCGAACCACAGCTTGCCCCACTTTGGCACTCTTTGGCCCAGCCCAGCCCACCTTAGCCCACCTCAGCCCACTTTGGACCACTTCGGCCCAGACCAGCTTAGCCTAGCCCAGCTTGCTCACGTCGACCCACTTTGGTACTCTTTGGCCCAGCCCAGCCCAGCTCGGCCCACATTGGCCCACTTCCGCTCAGCACAGCCCAGCTAGGCACAGCTTGGCCCACTTTGGCACTCTTTGGCCCAGCCCACCTTAGCCCACCTCAGCCCACTTTGCACCACTTCGGCCCAGCCCAGCTAGCCTAGCCGAGCTCGGCACAGCTTGGCCCACTTTGGCACTCTTTGGCCCAACCCAGCCCAGCTCGGCAAGCTTGGCCCACTTTGGCACTCTTTGGCCCAGCCCAGCCCAGCTCGGCATAGCTCAGCCCACTTTGGCCCACTTCGCTGAAGCCCAGCCCAGCTCGGCCCACATTGGCCCTCTTGCGCTCAGCACAGCCCAGCTAGGCACAGCTTGGCCCACTTTGGCACTCTTTGGCCCAGCCCAGCCCAGCTCGGCATAGCTCAGCCCACATTGGCCCACTTCGGCCCAGCCCAGCCCAGCTTGGCACAGCTCAGCCCACTTTGGCCCACTTCGCTGAAGCCCAGCCCAGCTCGGCCCACATTGGCCCACTTCCGCTCAGCACAGCCCAGCTAGGCACAGCTTGGCCCACTTTGGCACTCTTTGGCCCAGCCAAGCCCACCTTAGCCCACCTCAGCCCACCTTGCACCACTTCGGCCCAGCCCAGCTTAGTCTAGCCCAGCTTGCTCACGTCGGCCCACTTTGGTACTCTTTGGCCCAGCCCAGCCCAGCTCGGCCCACACTGGCCCACTTCGGCCCAGCCCAGCACAGCTAGGCACAGCTTGGCCCACTTTGGCACTCTTTGCCCAGCCCAGCCCAGCTCGGCCCACATTGGCCCACTTCGGCCCAGCTCAGCCCAGCTTGGCCCACTCCAGCCTAGCTCAGCCCAGACCAGCTCAGTCCAGTCCAGCTTGCTCACGTCGGCCCACTTTGGCACTCTTTTGCCCAGCACAGCCCTGCTCAGCACACATCAGCCCACTTGATCACTCTTCAGACTGGCCCAGCCCAGTCCAGCTCGGCACAGTTCGGCCCACATTGGCCCACTTCGGCCCAGCCCAGCCCAGCTCGGCACAGCTCAGTCCACTTTGGCCCACTTCGGCCCAGCCCAGCCCACCTTAGCCCACCTCAGCACACTTTGGACCACTTCGGCCCAGCCCAGCTTAGACTAGCCCAGCTTGCTCACATCGACCCACTTTGGCACTCTTTGGCCCCACCCAGCCCAGCTCGGCAAGCTTGGCCCACTTTGGCACTCTTTGGCCCAGCCCAGCCCAGCCCAGCTCATCTCGGCCCACATTGGCTCACTTTGGCTCAGCACAGCCCAGCTAGGCACAGCTCGGCCCACTTTGGCACTCTTTGGCCCAGCCCAGCCCACCTTAGCCCACCTCAGCACACTTTGGCCCACTTCGGCCCAGACCAGCTTAGCCCAGCCCAGCTTGCTCACGTCGGCCCACTTTGGCACTCTTTGGCCCAGCCCAGCCCAGCTCGGCCTACTTCGGCCCAGCCCAGCTCAGAACACATCGGCCCACTTCAGCCCAACCCGGCCCAGCTCAGCCAACTGTAGCCCATTTCGGCCCAGCCTAGCCTAGCCCAGCTTGCTCACGTCGGCCCACTTTGGTACTCTTTGGCCCAGCCCAGCTCAGCACAGCTCAGCCCACACTGGCCCACTTCGGCCCACTTTGGCACTCTTTGGCCCAGCCCAGCCCACCTTAGCCCACCTCAGCACACGTTGCACCACTTCAGCCCAGCCCAGCTTAGCCTAGCCCAGCTTGCTCACGTCGGCCCACTTTGGCACTCTTTGGCCCAGCCCAGCCCAGCCCAGCTCAGCCCACATTGGTCCACTTCGGCCCAGCCCAGCCCAGCTAGGCACAGCTCAGCCCACTTTGGCACTCTTTGGCCCAGCCCAGCCCAGCTAGGCACAGCTCAGCCCACTTTGGACCACTTCGGCCCAGCCCAGCTAGCCTAGCCCAGCTTGCTCACGTCGGCCCACTTTGGCACTCTTTGGCCCAGCCCAGCCCTGCTCAGTCCAGCCCGGCTCACTTTGCACCACTTTGGCCCAGCTCAGCCCACATTGGCCCACTTGGGCACAGCCCAGCCCACCTAGGCACAGCTCAGCCCACTTTGGCACTCTTTGGCCCAGCCCAGCCCAGCTCGGCACAGCTCAGCCCACATTGGCCCACTTCGGCACAGCCCAGCCCAGCTCGGCACAGCTCAGCCCACTTTGGCCCTCTTCGCTCCAGCCCAGCCCAGCTCGGCACAGCTCAGCCCACTTGGCCCACTTCGCTCCAGCCCAACCCAGCTCGGCACATCTCGGCCCACATTGGCCCACTTCCGCTCAGCACAGCCCAGCTAGGCACAGCTCGGCCCACTTTGGCACTCTTTGGCCCAGCCCAGCCCACCTTAGCCCACCTCAGCACACTTTGCACCACTTCAGCCCAGCCCAGCTTAGCCTAGCCCAGCTTGCTCACGTCGGCCCACTTTGGTACTCTTTGGCCCAGCCCAGCCCAGCTCGGCACAGCTCGGCCCACACTGGCCCACTTCGGCCCAGCCCAGCACAGCTAGGCACAGCTCGGCCCACATTGGCCCACTTCGGCCCAGCCCAGCCCAGCTCGGCCCACATTGGCCCACTTCGGCCCAGCTCAGCCCAGCTTGGCCCACTCCAGCCTAGCTCAGCCCAGACCAGCTCAGTCCAGTCCAGCTTGCTCACGTCGGCCCACTTTGGCACTCTTTTGCCCAGCACAGCCCTGCTCAGCACACATCAGCCCACTTGATCACTCTTCAGACTGGCCCAGCCCAGTCCAGCTCGGCACAGTTCGGCCCACATTGGCCCACTTCGGCCCAGCCCAGCCCAGCTAGGCACAGCTCAGCCCACTTTGGACCACTTCGGCCCAGCCCAGCTAGACTAGCCCAGCTTGCTCACGTCGGCCCACTTTGGCACTCTTTGGCCCAGCCCAGCCCAGCTCAGCCCACATTGGCCCACTTCGGCACAGCCCAGCCCACCTAGGCACAGCTCAGCCCACATTGGCCCACTTCGGCACAGCCCAGCCCAGCTAGGCACAGCTTGGCCCACTTTGGCACTCTTTGGCCCAGCCCAGCCCAGCTCGGCACAGCTCAGCCCACTTTGGCCCACTTGGCTCCAGCCCAGCCCAGCTCGGCACAGCTCAGCCCACATTGGCCCACTTCCGCTCAGCACAGCCCAGCTAGGCACAGCTCGGCCCACTTTGGCACTCTTTGGCCCAGCCCAGCCCACCTTAGCCCACCTCAGCACACTTTGCACCACTTCGGCCCAGCCCAGCTTAGCCTAGCCCAGCTTGCTCACGTCAGCCCACTTTGGTACTCTTTGGCCCAGCCCAGCCCAGCTAGGCCCACATTGGCCCACTTCGGCCCAGCCCAGCTAGGCACAGCTTGGCCCACTTTGGCACTCTTTGGCCCAGCCCAGCCCAGCTCGGCATAGCTCGGCCCACACTGGCCCACTTCGGCCCAGCCCAGCCCAGCTTGGCACAGCTCAGCCCACTTTAGCCCACTTCGCTGCAGCCCAGCCCAGCTCGGCCCACATTGGCCCACTTGCGCTCAGCACAGCCCAGCTAGGCACAGCTTGGCCCACTTTGGCACTCTTTGGCCCAGCTCAGCCCACATTGGCCCACTTCGGCTCAGCACAGCCCAGCTAGGCACAGCTTGGCCCACTTTGGCACTCTTCGGCCTAGCCCAGCCCACCTTAGCCCACCTCAGCCCACTTTGGACCACTTCGGCCCAGCCCACCTTAGCCCAGCCCAGCTTGCTCACGTCGGCCCACTTTGGCACTCTTTGGCCCAGCCCAGCACAGCTCGGCCTACTTCGGCCCAGCCCAGCACAGCTCAGCACACATCGGCCCACTTCAGCCCAACCCGGCCCAGCTCAGCCAACTGGAGCCCACTTCGGCCCAGCCCAGCCAATCCCAGCCAAGCCCAGCTCAGCCCAGCACACTTTTAATCGGCCCACTTCAGCCCAGCCCAGCCCGACCACGTCGGCCCACTTTGGCACTCTTTGGCCTAGCCCAGCCCTGCTCAGTCCAGCCCGGCTCACTTTGCACCACTTTGGCCCAGCCCAGCGCAGCTCAGCCCAGCCCAGCACAGCCCACCATAGCTCGGCCCACACTGGCCCACTTCGGCCCAGCTCAGCCCAGCTCGAACCACTTTGGCCCACTTCAATCCAGCCCAGCACAGCTCAGCCCAGCTTGGCCCACTTTGCCACACTTTGGCCTAGCCCAGCCCAGGCCAGCCCAACACACATCAGCCCACTTCAACACTCTTTGGCCCAGCCAGCCCAGCTCGGCCCACATTGGCCAACTTCGCCTCAGCACAGCCCAGCTAGGCACAGCTTGGCCCACTTTGGCACTCTCTGGCCCAGCCCAGCCCAGCTAGGCACAGCTCAGCCCACATTGGCCCACTTCGGCACAGCCCAGCCCAGCTCGGCACAGCTCAGCCCACTTTGGCCCTCTTCGCTCCAGCCCAGCCCAGCTCGGCACAGCTCAGCCCACTTGGCCCACTTCGCTCCAGCCCAACCCAGCTCGGCACATCTCGGCCCACATTGGCCCACTTCTGCTCAGCACAGCCCAGCTAGGCACAGCTCGGCCCACTTTGGCACTCTTTGGCCCAGCCCAGCCCACCTTAGCCCACCTCAGCACACTTTGCACCACTTCAGCCCAGCCCAGCTTAGCCTAGCCCAGCTTGCTCACGTCGGCCCACTTTGGTACTCTTTGGCCCAGCCCAGCCCAGCTCGGCACAGCTCGGCCCACACTGGCCCACTTCGGCCCAGCACAGCACAGCTAGGCACAGCTTGGCCCACTTTGGCACTCTTTGCCCAGCCCAGCCCAGCTCGGCCCACATTGGCCCACTTCGGCCCAGCTCAGCCCAGCTTGGCCCACTCCAGCCTAGCTCAAGCCAGACCAGCTCAGTCCAGTCCAGCTTGCTCACGTCGGCCCACTTTGGCACTCTTTTGCCCAGCACAGCCCTGCTCAGCACACATCAGCCCACTTGATCACTCTTCAGACTGGCCCAGCCCAGTCCAGCTCGGCACAGTTCGGCCCACATTGGCCCACTTCGGCCCAGCCCAGCCAGGCACAGCTCAGCCCACTTTGGACCACTTCGGCCCAGCCCAGCTAGACTAGCCCAGCTTGCTCACGTCGGCCCACTTTGGCACTCTTTGGCCCAGCCCAGCCCAGCTCAGCCCACATTGGCCCACTTCGGCACAGCCCAGCCCACCTTAGCCCACCTCAGCCCACTTTGGACCACTTCGGCCCAGCCCAGCTTAGACTAGCCCAGCTTGCTCACATCGACCCACTTTGGCACTCTTTGGCCCCACCCAGCCCAGCTCGGCAAGCTTGGCCCACTTTGGCACTCTTTGGCCCAGCCCAGCCCAGCCCATCTCGGCCCACATTGGCTCACTTTGGCCCAGCCCAGCCCACCTCAGCACACTTTGGCCCACTTCGGCCCAGACCAGCTTAGCCCAGCCCAGCTTGCTCACGTCGGCCCACTTTGGCACTCTTTGGCCTAGACCAGCCCTGCTCAGTCCAGCCCGGCTCACTTTGCACCACTTTGGCCCAGCTCAGCCCACACTGGCCCACTTCGGCACAGCCCAGCCCAGCTAGGCACAGCTTGGCCCACTTTGGCACTCTTTGGCCCAGCCCAGCCCAGCTCGGCACAGCTCAGCCCACTTTGGCCCACTTCCGCTCAGCACAGCCCAGCTAGGCACAGCTCGGCCCACTTTGGCACTCTTTGGCCTAGCCCAGCCCAGGCCAGCCCAACACACATCAGCCCACTTCAACACTCTTTGGCCCAGCCAGCCCAGCTCGGCCCACATTGGCCAACTTCGCCTCAGCACAGCCCAGCTAGGCACAGCTTGGCCCACTTTGGCACTCTCTGGCCCAGCCCAGCCCAGCTAGGCACAGCTCAGCCCACATTGGCCCACTTCGGCACAGCCCAGCCCAGCTCGGCACAGCTCAGCCCACTTTGGCCCTCTTCGCTCCAGCCCAGCCCAGCTCGGCACAGCTCAGCCCACTTGGCCCACTTCGCTCCAGCCCAACCCAGCTCGGCACATCTCGGCCCACATTGGCCCACTTCTGCTCAGCACAGCCCAGCTAGGCACAGCTCGGCCCACTTTGGCACTCTTTGGCCCAGCCCAGCCCACCTTAGCCCACCTCAGCACACTTTGCACCACTTCAGCCCAGCCCAGCTTAGCCTAGCCCAGCTTGCTCACGTCGGCCCACTTTGGTACTCTTTGGCCCAGCCCAGCCCAGCTCGGCACAGCTCGGCCCACACTGGCCCACTTCGGCCCAGCACAGCACAGCTAGGCACAGCTTGGCCCACTTTGGCACTCTTTGCCCAGCCCAGCCCAGCTCGGCCCACATTGGCCCACTTCGGCCCAGCTCAGCCCAGCTTGGCCCACTCCAGCCTAGCTCAAGCCAGACCAGCTCAGTCCAGTCCAGCTTGCTCACGTCGGCCCACTTTGGCACTCTTTTGCCCAGCACAGCCCTGCTCAGCACACATCAGCCCACTTGATCACTCTTCAGACTGGCCCAGCCCAGTCCAGCTCGGCACAGTTCGGCCCACATTGGCCCACTTCGGCCCAGCCCAGCCAGGCACAGCTCAGCCCACTTTGGACCACTTCGGCCCAGCCCAGCTAGACTAGCCCAGCTTGCTCACGTCGGCCCACTTTGGCACTCTTTGGCCCAGCCCAGCCCAGCTCAGCCCACATTGGCCCACTTCGGCACAGCCCAGCCCACCTTAGCCCACCTCAGCCCACTTTGGACCACTTCGGCCCAGCCCAGCTTAGACTAGCCCAGCTTGCTCACATCGACCCACTTTGGCACTCTTTGGCCCAGCCCAGCCCAGCTCGGCAAGCTTGGCCCACTTTGGCACTCTTTGGCCCAGCCCAGCCCAGCCCAGCTCATCTCGGCCCACATTGGCTCACTTTGGCCCAGCCCAGCCCACCTCAGCACACTTTGGCCCACTTCAGCCCAGACCAGCTTAGCCGAGCCCAGCTTGCTCACGTCGGCCCACTTTGGCACTCTTTGGCCTAGACCAGCCCTGCTCAGTCCAGCCCGGCTCACTTTGCACCACTTTGGCCCAGCTCAGCCCACACTGGCCCACTTCGGCACAGCCCAGCCCAGCTAGGCACAGCTTAGCCCACTTTGGCACTCTTTGGCCCAGCCCAGCCCAGCTCGGCACAGCTCAGCCCACTTTGGCCCACTTCCGCTCAGCACAGCCCAGCTAGGCACAGCTCGGCCCACTTTGGCACTCTTTGGCCCAGCCCAGCCCACCTTAGCCCACCTCAGCACACTTTGCACCACTTCAGCCCAGCCCAGCTTAGCCTAGCCCAGCTTGCTCACGTCGGCCCACTTTGGCACTCTTTGGCCCAGCCCAGCCCAGCTCGGCCTACTTCGGCCCAGCCCAGCTCAGAACACATCGGCCCACTTCAGCCCAACCCGGCCCAGCTCAGCCAACTGTAGCCCATTTCGGCCCAGCCTAGCCTAGCCCAGCTTGCTCACGTCGGCCCACTTTGGTACTCTTTGGCCCAGCCCAGCTCGGCACAGCTCAGCCCACACTGGCCCACTTCGGCCCACTTTGGCACTCTTTGGCCCAGCCCAGCCCACCTTAGCCCACCTCAGCACACGTTGCACCACTTCAGCCCAGCCCAGCTTAGCCTAGCCCAGCTTGCTCACGTCGGCCCACTTTGGCACTCTTTGGCCCAGCCCAGCCCAGCTCAGCCCACATTGGTCCACTTCGGCCCAGCCCAGCCCAGCTAGGCACAGCTCAGCCCACTTTGGCACTCTTTGGCCCAGCCCAGCCCAGCTAGGCACAGCTCAGCCCACTTTGGACCACTTCGGCCCAGCCCAGCTAGCCTAGCCCAGCTTGCTCACGTCGGCCCACTTTGGCACTCTTTGGCCCAGCCCAGCCCTGCTCAGTCCAGCCCGGCTCACTTTGCACCACTTTGGCCCAGCTCAGCCCACATTGGCCCACTTCGGCACAGCCCAGCCCAGCTAGGCACAGCTCAGCCCACTTTGGCACTCTTTGGCCCAGCCCAGCCCAGCTCGGCACAGCTCAGCCCACTTTGGCCCTCTTCGCTCCAGCCCAGCCCAGCTCGGCACAGCTCAGCCCACTTGGCCCACTTCGCTCCAGCCCAACCCAGCTCGGCACATCTCGGCCCACATTGGCCCACTTCTGCTCAGCACAGCCCAGCTAGGCACAGCTCGGCCCACTTTGGCACTCTTTGGCCCAGCCCAGCCCACCTTAGCCCACCTCAGCACACTTTGCACCACTTCAGCCCAGCCCAGCTTAGCCTAGCCCAGCTTGCTCACGTCGGCCCACTTTGGTACTCTTTGGCCCAGCCCAGCCCAGCTCGGCACAGCTCAGCCCACACTGGCCCACTTCGGCCCAGCCCAGCACAGCTAGGCACAGCTTGGCCCACTTTGGCACTCTTTGCCCAGCCCAGCCCAGCTCGGCCCACATTGGCCCACTTCGGCCCAGCTCAGCCCAGCTTGGCCCACTCCAGCCTAGCTCAGCCCAGACCAGCTCAGTCCAGTCCAGCTTGCTCACGTCGGCCCACTTTGGCACTCTTTTGCCCAGCACAGCCCTGCTCAGCACACATCAGCCCACTTGATCACTCTTCAGACTGGCCCAGCCCAGTCCAGCTCAGCACAGTTCGGCCCACATTGGCCCACTTCGGCCCAGCCCAGCCCAGCTCGGCACAGCTCAGCCCACTTTGGCCCACTTGGCTCCAGCCCAGCCCAGCTCGGCACAGCTCAGCCCACATTGGCCCACTTCGGCTCAGCACAGCCCAGCTAGGCACAGCTCGGCCCACTTTGGCACTCTTTGGCCCAGCCCAGCCCACCTTAGCCCACCTCAGCACACTTTGCACCACTTCAGCCCAGCCCAGCTTAGCCTAGCCCAGCTTGCTCACGTCGGCCCACTTTGGCACTCTTTGGCCCAGCCCAGCCCAGCTCGGCCTACTTCGGCCCAGCCCAGCTCAGAACACATCGGCCCACTTCAGCCCAACCCGGCCCAGCTCAGCCAACTGTAGCCCATTTCGGCCCAGCCTAGCCTAGCCCAGCTTGCTCACGTCGGCCCACTTTGGTACTCTTTGGCCCAGCCCAGCTCGGCACAGCTCAGCCCACACTGGCCCACTTCGGCCCACTTTGGCACTCTTTGGCCCAGCCCAGCCCACCTTAGCCCACCTCAGCACACGTTGCACCACTTCAGCCCAGCCCAGCTTAGCCTAGCCCAGCTTGCTCACGTCGGCCCACTTTGGCACTCTTTGGCCCAGCCCAGCCCAGCTCAGCCCACATTGGTCCACTTCGGCCCAGCCCACCTAGGCACAGCTCAGCCCACTTTGGCACTCTTTGGCCCAGCCCAGCCCAGCTAGGCACAGCTCAGCCCACTTTGGACCACTTCGGCCCAGCCCAGCTAGCCTAGCCCAGCTTGCTCACGTCGGCCCACTTTGGCACTCTTTGGCCCAGCCCAGCCCTGCTCAGTCCAGCCCGGCTCACTTTGCACCACTTTGGCCCAGCTCAGCCCACATTGGCCCACTTCGGCCCAGCCCAGCCCAGCTAGGCACAGCTCAGCCCACTTTGGCACTCTTTGGCCCAGCCCAGCCCAGCTCGGCACAGCTCAGCCCACTTTGGCCCTCTTCGCTCCAGCCCAGCCCAGCTCGGCACAGCTCAGCCCACTTGGCCCACTTCGCTCCAGCCCAACCCAGCTCGGCACATCTCGGCCCACATGGGCCCACTTCCGCTCAGCACAGCCCAGCTAGGCACAGCTCGGCCCACTTTGGCACTCTTTGGCCCAGCCCAGCCCACCTTAGCCCACCTCAGCACACTTTGCACCACTTCAGCCCAGCCCAGCTTAGCCTAGCCCAGCTTGCTCACGTCGGCCCACTTTGGTACTCTTTGGCGCAGCCCAGCCCAGCTCGGCACAGCTCGGCCCACACTGGCCCACTTCAGCCCAGCCCAGCACAGCTAGGCACAGCTTGGCCCACTTTGGCACTCTTTGCCCAGCCCAGCCCAGCTCGGCCCACATTGGCCCACTTCGGCCCAGCTCAGCCCAGCTTGGCCCACTCCAGCCTAGCTCAGCCCAGACCAGCTCAGTCCAGTCCAGCTTGCTCACGTCGGCCCACTTTGGCACTCTTTTGCCCAGCACAGCCCTGCTCAGCACACATCAGCCCACTTGATCACTCTTCAGACTGGCCCAGCCCAGTCCAGCTCAGCACAGTTCGGCCCACATTGGCCCACTTCGGCCCAGCCCAGCCCAGCTCGGCACAGCTCAGCCCACTTTGGCCCACTTGGCTCCAGCCCAGCCCAGCTCGGCACAGCTCAGCCCACATTGGCCCACTTCGGCTCAGCACAGCCCAGCTAGGCACAGCTCGGCCCACTTTGGCACTCTTTGGCCCAGCCCAGCCCACCTTAGCCCACCTCAGCACACTTTGCACCACTTCAGCCCAGCCCAGCTTAGCCTAGCCCAGCTTGCTCACGTCAGCCCACTTTGGTACTCTTTGGCCCAGCCCAGCCCAGCTAGGCCCACATTGGCCCACTTCGGCCCAGCCCAGCTAGGCACAGCTTGGCCCACTTTGGCACTCTTTGGACCAGCCCAGCCCAGCTTGGCACAGCTCAGCCCACTTTAGCCCACTTCGCTGCAGCCCAGCCCAGCTCGGCCCACATTGGCCCACTTGCGCTCAGCACAGCCCAGCTAGGCACAGCTTGGCCCACTTTGGCACTCTTTGGCCCAGCTCAGCCCACATTGGCCCACTTCAGCTCAGCACAGCCCAGCTAGGCACAGCTCGGCCCACTTTGGCACTCTTCGGCCTAGCCCAGCCCACCTTAGCCCACCTCAGCACACTTTGCACCACTTCAGCCCAGCCCACCTTAGCCCAGCCCAGCTTGCTCACGTCGGCCCACTTTGGCACTCTTTGGCCCAGCCCAGCACAGCTCGGCCTACTTCGGCCCAGCCCAGCCCAGCCCAGCACACATCGGCCCACTTCAGCCCAACCCGGCCCAGCTCAGCCAACTGGAGCCCACTTCGGCCCAGCCCAGCCAATCCCAGCCAAGCCCAGCTCAGCCCAGCACACTTTTAATCGGCCCACTTCAGCCCAGCCCAGCCCGACCACGTCGGCCCACTTTGGCACTCTTTGGCCTAGCCCAGCCCTGCTCAGTCCAGCCCGGCTCACTTTGCACCACTTTGGCCCAGCCCAGCACAGCTCAGCCCAGCCCAGCACAGCCCACCATAGCTCGGCCCACACTGGCCCACTTCGGCCCAGCTCAGCCCAGCTCGAACCACTTTGGCCCACTTCAATCCAGCCCAGCACAGCTCAGCCCAGCTTGGCCCACTTTGGCACACTTTGGCCTAGCCCAGCCCAGGCCAGCTCAACACACATCAGCCCACTTCAACACTCTTTGGCCAAGCCAGCCCAGCTCGGCCCACATTGGCCAACTTCGCCTCAGCACAGCCCAGCTAGGCACAGCTTGGCCCACTTTGGCACTCTCTGGCCCAGCCAAGCCCACCTTAGCCCACCTCAGCCCACCTTGCACCACTTCGGCCCAGCCCAGCTTAGTCTAGCCCAGCTTGCTCACGTCGGCCCACTTTGGTACTCTTTGGCGCAGCCCAGCCCAGCTCGGCACAGCTCGGCCCACACTGGCCCACTTCGGCCCAGCCCAGCACAGCTAGGCACAGCTTGGCCCACTTTGGCACTCTTTGCCCAGCCCAGCCCAGCTCGGCCCACATTGGCCCACTTCGGCCCAGCTCAGCCCAGCTTGGCCCACTCCAGCCTAGCTCAACCCAGACCAGCTCAGTCCAGTCCAGCTTGCTCACGTCGGCCCACTTTGGCACTCTTTTGCCCAGCACAGCCCTGCTCAGCACATATCAGCCCACTTGATCACTCTTCAGACTGGCCCAGCCCAGTCCAGCTCGGCACAGTTCGGCCCACATTGGCCCACTTCGGCCCAGCCCAGCCCAGCTCGGCACAGCTCAGTCCACTTTGGCCCACTTCAGCCCAGCCCAGCCCACCTTAGCCCACCTCAGCACACTTTGCACCACTTCGGCCCAGCCCAGCTTAGACTAGCCCAGCTTGCTCACATCGACCCACTTTGGCACTCTTTGGCCCAGCCCAGCACAGCTCGGCCTACTTCGGCCCAGCACAGCTCAGAACACATCGGCCCACTTCAGCCCAACCCGGCCCAGCTCAGCCAACTGTAGCCCATTTCGGCCCAGCCTAGCCTAGCCCAGCTTGCTCACATCGACCCACTTTGGCACTCTTTGGCCCCACCCAGCCCAGCTCGGCAAGCTTGGCCCACTTTGGCACTCTTTGGCCCAGCCCAGCCCAGCCCATCTCGGCCCACATTGGCCCACTTTGGCACTCTTTGGCCCAGCCCAGCCCACCTTAGCCCACCTCAGCACACTTTGGCCCACTTCGGCCCAGACCAGCTTAGCCCAGCCCAGCTTGCTCACGTCGGCCCACTTTGGCACTCTTTGGCCTAGACCAGCCCTGCTCAGTCCAGCCCGGCTCACTTTGCACCACTTTGGCCCAGCTCAGCCCACACTGGCCCACTTCGGCACAGCCCAGCCCAGCTAGGCACAGCTTGGCCCACTTTGGCACTCTTTGGCCCAGCCCAGCCCAGCTCGGCACAGCTCAGCCCACTTTGGCCCACTTGGCTCCAGCCCAGCCCAGCTCGGCACAGCTCAGCCCACATTGGCCCACTTCCGCTCAGCACAGCCCAGCTAGGCACAGCTCGGCCCACTTTGGCACTCTTTGGCCCAGCCCAGCCCACCTTAGCCCACCTCAGCACACTTTGCACCACTTCAGCCCAGCCCAGCTTAGCCTAGCCCAGCTTGCTCACGTCGGCCCACTTTGGCACTCTTTGGCCCAGCCCAGCCCAGCTCGGCCTACTTCGGCCCAGCCCAGCTCAGAACACATCGGCCCACTTCAGCCCAACCCGGCCCAGCTCAGCCAACTGTAGCCCATTTCGGCCCAGCCTAGCCTAGCCCAGCTTGCTCACGTCGGCCCACTTTGGTACTCTTTGGCCCAGCCCAGCTCGGCACAGCTCAGCCCACACTGGCCCACTTCGGCCCACTTTGGCACTCTTTGGCCCAGCCCAGCCCACCTTAGCCCACCTCAGCACACGTTGCACCACTTCAGCCCACCCCAGCTTAGCCTAGCCCAGCTTGCTCACGTCGGCCCACTTTGGCACTCTTTGGCCCAGCCCAGCCCAGCTCAGCCCACATTGGTCCACTTCGGCCCAGCCCAGCCCAGCTAGGCACAGCTCAGCCCACTTTGGCACTCTTTGGCCCAGCCCAGCCCAGCTAGGCACAGCTCAGCCCACTTTGGACCACTTCGGCCCAGCCCAGCTAGCCTAGCCCAGCTTGCTCACGTCGGCCCACTTTGGCACTCTTTGGCCCAGCCCAGCCCTGCTCAGTCCAGCCCGGCTCACTTTGCACCACTTTGGCCCAGCTCAGCCCACATTGGCCCACTTCGGCACAGCCCAGCCCAGCTCGGCACAGCTCAGCCCACACTGGCCCTCTTCGCTCCAGCCCAGCCCAGCTCGGCACAGCTTGGCCCACTTTGGCACTCTTTGGCCCAGCCCAGCCCAGCCCAGCTCGGCACAGCTCGGCCCACACTGGCCCTCTTCGCTCCAGCCCAGCCCAGCTCGGCACAGCTTGGCCCACTTTGGCACTCTTTGCCCAGCCCAGCCCAGCTCGGCCCACATTGGCCCACTTCGGCCCAGCTCGGCCCACTCCAGCCTAGCTCAGCCCAGACCAGCTCAGTCCAGTCCAGCTTGCTCACGTCGCCTCACTTTGGCACTCTTTTGCCCAGCACAGCCCTGCTCAGCACACATCAGCCCACTTGATCACTCTTCAGTCTGGCCCAGCCCAGTCCAGCTCGGCACAGTTCGGCCCACATTGGCCCACTTCGGCCCAGCCCAGCCCAGCTAGGCACAGCTCAGCCCACTTTGGACCACTTCGGCCCAGCCCAGCTAGACTAGCCCAGCTTGCTCACGTCGGCCCACTTTGGCACTCTTTGGCCCAGCCCAGCCCAGCTCAGCCCACATTGGCCCACTTCGGCACAGCCCAGCCCAGCTAGGCACAGCTTGGCCCACTTTGGCACTCTTTGGCCCAGCCCAGCCCAGCTCGGCACAGCTCAGCCCACTTTGGCCCACTTGGCTCCAGCCCAGCCCAGCTCGGCACAGCTCAGCCCACATTGGCCCACTTCCGCTCAGCACAGCCCAGCTAGGCACAGCTCGGCCCACTTTGGCACTCTTTGGCCCAGCCCAGCCCACCTTAGCCCACCTCAGCACACTTTGCACCACTTCGGCCCAGCCCAGCTTAGCCTAGCCCAGCTTGCTCACGTCGGCCCACTTTGGTACTCTTTGGCCCAGCCCAGCCCAGCTAGGCCCACATTGGCCCACTTCGGCCCAGCCCAGCTAGGCACAGCTTGGCCCACTTTGGCACTCTTTGGCCCAGCCCAGCCCAGCTCGGCATAGCTCGGCCCACACTGGCCCACTTCGGCCCAGCCCAGCCCAGCTTGGCACAGCTCAGCCCACTTTAGCCCACTTCGCTGCAGCCCAGCCCAGCTCGGCCCACATTGGCCCACTTGCGCTCAGCACAGCCCAGCTAGGCACAGCTTGGCCCACTTTGGCACTCTTTGGCCCAGCTCAGCCCACATTGGCCCACTTCGGCTCAGCACAGCCCAGCTAGGCACAGCTCGGCCCACTTTGGCACTCTTCGGCCTAGCCCAGCCCACCTTAGCCCACCTCAGCACACTTTGCACCACTTCGGCCCAGCCCACCTTAGCCCAGCCCAGCTTGCTCACGTCGGCCCACTTTGGCACTCTTTGGCCCAGCCCAGCACAGCTCGGCCTACTTCGGCCCAGCCCAGCCCAGCCCAGCACACATCGGCCCACTTCAGCCCAACCCGGCCCAGCTCAGCCAACTGGAGCCCACTTCGGCCCAGCCCAGCCAATCCCAGCCAAGCCCAGCTCAGCCCAGCACACTTTTAATCGGCCCACTTCAGCCCAGCCCAGCCCGACCACGTCGGCCCACTTTGGCACTCTTTGGCCTAGCCCAGCCCTGCTCAGTCCAGCCCGGCTCACTTTGCACCACTTTGGCCCAGCCCAGCACAGCTCAGCCCAGCCCAGCACAGCCCACCATAGCTCGGCCCACACTGGCCCACTTCGGCCCAGCTCAGCCCAGCTCGAACCACTTTGGCCCACTTCAATCCAGCCCAGCACAGCTCAGCCCAGCTTGGCCCACTTTGCCACACTTTGGCCTAGCCCAGCCCAGGCCAGCTCAACACACATCAGCCCACTTCAACACTCTTTGGCCAAGCCAGCCCAGCTCGGCCCACATTGGCCAACTTCGCCTCAGCACAGCCCAGCTCGGCACAGCTCAGCCCACCTTGCACCACTTCGCTCCAGCCCAGCCCAGCTCGGCACAGCTCAGCCCACTTGGCCCACTTCGCTCCAGCCCAACCCAGCTCGGCACATCTCGGCCCACATTGGCCCACTTCCGCTCAGCACAGCCCAGCTAGGCACAGCTCGGCCCACTCTGGCACTCTTTGGCCCAGCCCAGCCCACCTTAGCCCACCTCAGCACACTTTGCACCACTTCAGCCCAGCCCAGCTTAGCCTAGCCCAGCTTGCTCACGTCGGCCCACTTTGGTACTCTTTGGCCCAGCCCAGCCCAGCTCGGCACAGCTCGGCCCACACTGGCCCACTTCGGCCCAGCACAGCACAGCTAGGCACAGCTTGGCCCACTTTGGCACTCTTTGCCCAGCCCAGCCCAGCTCGGCCTACTTCGGCCCAGCCCAGCTCAGAACACATCGGCCCACTTCAGCCCAACCCGGCCCAGCTCAGCCAACTGTAGCCCATTTCGGCCCAGCCTAGCCTAGCCCAGCTTGCTCACGTCGGCCCACTTTGGTACTCTTTGGCCCAGCCCAGCTCGGCACAGCTCAGCCCACACTGGCCCACTTCGGCCCACTTTGGCACTCTTTGGCCCAGCCCAGCCCACCTTAGCCCACCTCAGCACACGTTGCACCACTTCAGCCCAGCCCAGCTTAGCCTAGCCCAGCTTGCTCACGTCGGCCCACTTTGGCACTCTTTGGCCCAGCCCAGCCCAGCTCAGCCCACATTGGTCCACTTCGGCCCAGCCCAGCCCAGCTAGGCACAGCTCAGCCCACTTTAGCACTCTTTGGCCCAGCCCAGCCCAGCTAGGCACAGCTCAGCCCACTTTGGACCACTTCGGCCCAGCCCAGCTAGCCTAGCCCAGCTTGCTCACGTCGGCCCACTTTGGCACTCTTTGGCCCAGCCCAGCCCTGCTCAGTCCAGCCCGGCTCACTTTGCACCACTTTGGCCCAGCTCAGCCCACATTGGCCCACTTCGGCACAGCCCAGCCCAGCTCGGCACAGCTCAGCCCACTTTGGCCCTCTTCGCTCCAGCCCAGCCCAGCTCGGCACAGCTCAGCCCACTTGGCCCACTTCGCTCCAGCCCAACCCAGCTCGGCACATCTCGGCCCACATTGGCCCACTTCCGCTCAGCACAGCCCAGCTAGGCACAGCTCGGCCCACTTTGGCACTCTTTGGCCCAGCCCAGCCCACCTTAGCCCACCTCAGCACACTTTGCACCACTTCAGCCCAGCCCAGCTTAGCCTAGCCCAGCTTGCTCACGTCGGCCCACTTTGGCACTCTTTGGCCCAGCCCAGCCCAGCTCGGCACAGCTCGGCCCACACTGGCCCACTTCGGCCCAGCCCAGCACAGCTAGGCACAGCTTGGCCCACTTTGGCACTCTTTGCCCAGCCCAGCCCAGCTCGGCCCACATTGGCCCACTTCGGCCCAGCTCAGCCCAGCTTGGCCCACTCCAGCCTAGCTCAAGCCAGACCAGCTCAGTCCAGTCCAGCTTGCTCACGTCGGCCCACTTTGGCACTCTTTTGCCCAGCACAGCCCTGCTCAGCACACATCAGCCCACTTGATCACTCTTCAGACTGGCCCAGCCCAGTCCAGCTCGGCACAGTTCGGCCCACATTGGCCCACTTCGGCCCAGCCCAGCCAGGCACAGCTCAGCCCACTTTGGACCACTTCGGCCCAGCCCAGCTAGACTAGCCCAGCTTGCTCACGTCGGCCCACTTTGGCACTCTTTGGCCCAGCCCAGCCCAGCTCAGCCCACATTGGCCCACTTCGGCACAGCCCAGCCCACCTAGGCACAGCTCAGCCCACACTGGCCCACTTCGGCACAGCCCAGCCCAGCTCGGCACAGCTCAGTCCACTTTGGCCCACTTCGGCCCAGCCCAGCCCACCTTAGCCCACCTCAGCCCACTTTGGACCACTTCGGCCCAGCCCAGCTTAGACTAGCCCAGCTTGCTCACATCGACCCACTTTGGCACTCTTTGGCCCCACCCAGCCCAGCTCGGCAAGCTTGGCCCACTTTGGCACTCTTTGGCCCAGCCGAGCCCAGCGCAGCTCATCTCGGCCCACATTGGCTCACTTTGGCCCAGCACAGCCCAGCTAGGCACAGCTTGGCCCACTTTGGCACTCTTTGGCCCAGCCCAGCCCACCTCAGCACACTTTGGCCCACTTCGGCCCAGACCAGCTTAGCCCAGCCCAGCTTGCTCACGTCGGCCCACTTTGGCACTCTTTGGCCTAGACCAGCCCTGCTCAGTCCAGCCCGGCTCACTTTGCACCACTTTGGCCCAGCTCAGCCCACACTGGCCCACTTCGGCACAGCCCAGCCCAGCTAGGCACAGCTTGGCCCACTTTGGCACTCTTTGGCCCAGCCCAGCCCAGCTCGGCACAGCTCAGCCCACTTTGGCCCACTTTGCTCCAGCCCAGCCCAGCTCGGCACAGCTCAGCCCACATTGGCCCACTTCCGCTCAGCACAGCCCAGCTAGGCACAGCTCGGCCCACTTTGGCACTCTTTGGCCCAGCCCAGCCCACCTTAGCCCACCTCAGCACACTTTGCACCACTTCAGCCCAGCCCAGCTTAGCCTAGCCCAGCTTGCTCACGTCGGCCCACTTTGGCACTCTTTGGCCCAGCCCAGCCCAGCTCGGCCTACTTCGGCCCAGCCCAGCTCAGAACACATCGGCCCACTTCAGCCCAACCCGGCCCAGCTCAGCCAACTGTAGCCCATTTCGGCCCAGCCTAGCCTAGCCCAGCTTGCTCACGTCGGCCCACTTTGGTACTCTTTGGCCCAGCCCAGCTCGGCACAGCTCAGCCCACACTGGCCCACTACGGCCCACTTTGGCACTCTTTGGCCCAGCCCAGCCCACCTTAGCCCACCTCAGCACACGTTGCACCACTTCAGCCCACCCCAGCTTAGCCTAGCCCAGCTTGCTCACGTCGGCCCACTTTGGCACTCTTTGGCCCAGCCCAGCCCAGCTCAGCCCACATTGGTCCACTTCGGCACAGCCCAGCCCAGCTAGGCACAGCTCAGCCCACTTTGGCACTCTTTGGCCCAGCCCAGCCCAGCTAGGCACAGCTCAGCCCACTTTGGACCACTTCGGCCCAGCCCAGCTAGCCTAGCCCAGCTTGCTCACGTCGGCCCACTTTGGCACTCTTTGGCCTAGCCCAGCCCTGCTCAGTCCAGCCCGGCTCACTTTGCACCACTTTGGCCCAGCTCAGCCCACATTGGCCCACTTCGGCACAGCCCAGCCCACCTAGGCACAGCTCAGCCCACTTTGGCACTCTTTGGCCCAGCCCAGCCCAGCTCGGCACAGCTCAGCCCACTTTGGCCCTCTTCGCTCCAGCCCAGCCCAGCTCGGCACAGCTCAGCCCACTTTGGCCCTCTTCGCTCCAGCCCAACCCAGCTAGGCACATCTCGGCCCACATTGGCCCACTTCCGCTCAGCACAGCCCAGCTAGGCACAGCTCGGCCCACTTTGGCACTCTTTGGCCCAGCCCAGCCCACCTTAGCCCACCTCAGCACACTTTGCACCACTTCAGCCCAGCCCAGCTTAGCCTAGCCCAGCTTGCTCACGTCGGCCCACTTTGGTACTCTTTGGCCCAGCCCAGCCCAGCTCGACACAGCTCGGCCCACACTGGCCCACTTCGGCCCAGCCCAGCACAGCTAGGCACAGCTCGGCCCACATTGGCCCACTTCGGCCCAGCCCAGCACAGCTAGGCACAGCTTGGCCCACTTTGGCACTCTTTGCCCAGCCCAGCCCAGCTCGGCCCACATTGGCCCACTTCGGCCCAGCTCAGCCCAGCTTGGCCCACTCCAGCCTAGCTCAGCCCAGACCAGCTCAGTCCAGTCCAGCTTGCTCACGTCGGCCCACTTTGGCACTCTTTTGCCCAGCACAGCCCTGCTCAGCACACATCAGCCCACTTGATCACTCTTCAGACTGGCCCAGCCCAGTCCAGCTCAGCACAGTTCGGCCCACATTGGCCCACTTCGGCCCAGCCCAGCCCAGCTCGGCACAGCTCAGCCCACTTTGGCCCACTTGGCTCCAGCCCAGCCCAGCTCGGCACAGCTCAGCCCACATTGGCCCACTTCCGCTCAGCACAGCCCAGCTAGGCACAGCTCGGCCCACTTTGGCACTCTTTGGCCCAGCCCAGCCCACCTTAGCCCACCTCAGCACACTTTGCACCACTTCGGCCCAGCCCAGCTTAGCCTAGCCCAGCTTGCTCACGTCAGCCCACTTTGGTACTCTTTGGCCCAGCCCAGCCCAGCTAGGCCCACATTGGCCCACTTCGGCCCAGCCCAGCTAGGCACAGCTTGGCCCACTTTGGCACTCTTTGGCCCAGCCCAGCCCAGCTCGGCATAGCTCGGCCCACACTGGCCCACTTCGGCCCAGCCCAGCCCAGCTTGGCACAGCTCAGCCCACTTTAGCCCACTTCGCTGCAGCCCAGCCCAGCTCGGCCCACATTGGCCCACTTGCGCTCAGCACAGCCCAGCTAGACACAGCTTGGCCCACTTTGGCACTCTTTGGCCCAGCTCAGCCCACATTGGCCCACTTCGGCTCAGCACAGCCCAGCTAGGCACAGCTCGGCCCACTTTGGCACTCTTCGGCCTAGCCCAGCCCACCTTAGCCCACCTCAGCACACTTTGCACCACTTCAGCCCAGCCCACCTTAGCCCAGCCCAGCTTGCTCACGTCGGCCCACTTTGGCACTCTTTGGCCCAGCCCAGCACAGCTCGGCCTACTTCGGCCCAGCCCAGCCCAGCTCAGCACACATCGGCCCACTTCAGCCCAACCCGGCCCAGCTCAGCCAACTGGAGCCCACTTCGGCCCAGCCCAGCCAATCCCAGCCAAGCCCAGCTCAGCCCAGCACACTTCTAATCGGCCCACTTCAGCCCAGCCCAGCCCGACCACGTCGGCCCACTTTGGCACTCTTTGGCCTAGCCCAGCCCTGCTCAGTCCAGCCCGGCTCACTTTGCACCACTTTGGCCCAGCCCAGCACAGCTCAGCCCAGCCCAGCACAGCCCACCATAGCTCGGCCCACACTGGCCCACTTCGGCCCAGCTCAGCCCAGCTCGAACCACTTTGGCCCACTTCAATCCAGCCCAGCACAGCTCAGCCCAGCTTGGCCCACTTTGCCACACTTTGGCCTAGCCCAGCCCAGGCCAGCTCAACACACATCAACCCACTTCAACACTCTTTGGCCAAGCCAGCCCAGCTCGGCCCACATTGGCCAACTTCGCCTCAGCACAGCCCAGCTAGGCACAGCTTGGCCCACTTTGGCACTCTCTGGCCCAGCCAAGCCCACCTTAGCCCACCTCAGCCCACCTTGCACCACTTCGGCCCAGCCCAGCTTAGTCTAGCCCAGCTTGCTCACGTCGGCCCACTTTGGTACTCTTTGGCCCAGCCCAGCCCAGCTCGGCACAGCTCGGCCCACACTGGCCCACTTCGGCCCAGCCCAGCACAGCTAGGCACAGCTTGGCCCACTTTGGCACTCTTTGCCCAGCCCAGCCCAGCTCGGCCCACATTGGCCCACTTCGGCCCAGCTCAGCCCAGCTTGGCCCACTCCAGCCTAGCTCAGCCCAGACCAGCTCAGTCCAGTCCAGCTTGCTCACGTCGGCCCACTTTGGCACTCTTTTGCCCAGCACAGCCCTGCTCAGCACACATCAGCCCACTTGATCACTCTTCAGACTGGCCCAGCCCAGTCCAGCTCGGCACAGTTCGGCCCACATTGGCCCACTTCGGCCCAGCCCAGCCCAGCTCGGCACAGCTCAGTCCACTTTGGCCCACTTCAGCCCAGCCCAGCCCACCTTAGCCCACCTCAGCACACTTTGCACCACTTCGGCCCAGCCCAGCTTAGACTAGCCCAGCTTGCTCACATCGACCCACTTTGGCACTCTTTGGCCCCACCCAGCCCAGCTCGGCAAGCTTGGCCCACTTTGGCACTCTTTGGCCCAGCCCAGCTCATCTCGGCCCACATTGGCTCACTTTGGCACAGCACAGCCCAGCTAGGCACAGCTTGGCCCACTTTGGCACTCTTTGCCCCAGCCCAGCCCACCTTAGCCCACCTCAGCACACTTTGGCCCACTTCGGCCCAGACCAGCTTAGCCCAGCCCAGCTTGCTCACGTCGGCCCACTTTGGCACTCTTTGGCCCAGCCCAGCCCTGCTCAGTCCAGCCCGGCTCACTTTGCACCACTTTGGCCCAGCTCAGCCCACACTGGCCCACTTCGGCACAGCCCAGCCCAGCTAGGCACAGCTTGGCCCACTTTGGCACTCTTTGGCCCAGCCCAGCCCAGCTCGGCACAGCTCAGCCCACTTTGGCCCACTTCGCTCCAGCCCAGCCCAGCTCGGCACAGCTCAGCCCACATTGGCCCACTTCCGCTCAGCACAGCCCAGCTAGGCACAGCTCGGCCCACTTTGGCACTCTTTGGCCCAGCCCAGCCCACCTTAGCCCACCTCAGCACACTTTGCACCACTTCAGCCCAGCCCAGCTTAGCCTAGCCCAGCTTGCTCACGTCGGCCCACTTTGGCACTCTTTGGCCCAGCCCAGCCCACCTCGGCCTACTTCGGCCCAGCCCAGCTCAGAACACATCGGCCCACTTCAGCCCAACCCGGCCCAGCTCAGCCAACTGTAGCCCATTTCGGCCCAGCCTAGCCTAGCCCAGCTTGCTCACGTCGGCCCACTTTGGTACTCTTTGGCCCAGCCCAGCTCGGCACAGCTCAGCCCACACTGGCCCACTTCGGCCCACTTTGGCACTCTTTGGCCCAGCCCAGCCCACCTTAGCCCACCTCAGCACACGTTGCACCACTTCAGCCCAGCCCAGCTTAGCCTAGCCCAGCTTGCTCACGTCGGCCCACTTTGGCACTCTTTGGCCCAGCCCAGCCCAGCTCAGCCCACATTGGTCCACTTCGGCCCAGCCCAGCCCAGCTAGGCACAGCTCAGCCCACTTTGGCACTCTTTGGCCCAGCCCAGCCCAGCTAGGCACAGCTCAGCCCACTTTGGACCACTTCGGCCCAGCCCAGCTAGCCTAGCCCAGCTTGCTCACGTCGGCCCACTTTGGCACTCTTTGGCCCAGCCCAGCCCTGCTCAGTCCAGCCCGGCTCACTTTGCACCACTTTGGCCCAGCTCAGCCCACATTGGCCCACTTCGGCACAGCCCAGCCCAGCTCGGCACAGCTCAGCCCACTTTGGCCCTCTTCGCTCCAGCCCAGCCCAGCTCGGCACAGCTCAGCCCACTTGGCCCACTTCGCTCCAGCCCAACCCAGCTCGGCACATCTCGGCCCACATTGGCCCACTTCCGCTCAGCACAGCCCAGCTAGGCACAGCTCGGCCCACTTTGGCACTCTTTGGCCCAGCCCAGCCCACCTTAGCCCACCTCAGCACACTTTGCACCACTTCAGCCCAGCCCAGCTTAGCCTAGCCCAGCTTGCTCACGTCGGCCCACTTTGGTACTCTTTGGCGCAGCCCAGCCCAGCCCAGCTCGGCACAGCTCGGCCCACACTGGCCCTCTTCGCTCCAGCCCAGCCCAGCTAGGCACAGCTTGGCCCACTTTGGCACTCTTTGCCCAGCCCAGCCCAGCTCGGCCCACATTGGCCCACTTCGGCCCAGCTCAGCCCAGCTTGGCCCACTCCAGCCTAGCTCAGCCCAGACCAGCTCAGTCCAGTCCAGCTTGCTCACGTCGGCCCACTTTGGCACTCTTTTGCCCAGCACAGCCCTGCTCAGCACACATCAGCCCACTTGATCACTCTTCAGACTGGCCCAGCCCAGTCCAGCTCGGCACAGTTCGGCGCACATTGGCCCACTTCGGCCCAGCCCAGCCCAGCTAGGCACAGCTCAGCCCACTTTGGACCACTTCGGCCCAGCCCAGCTAGCCTAGCCCAGCTTGCTCACGTCGGCCCACTTTGGCACTCTTTGGCCCAGCCCAGCCCAGCTCAGCCCACATTGGCCCACTTCGGCACAGCCCAGCCCACCTAGGCACAGCTCAGCCCACACTGGCCCACTTCGGCACAGCCCAGCCCAGCTAGGCACAGCTTGGCCCACTTTGGCACTCTTTGGCCCAGCCCAGCCCAGCTCGGCACAGCTCAGCCCACTTTGGCCCACTTGGCTCCAGCCCAGCCCAGCTCGGCACAGCTCAGCCCACATTGGCCCACTTCCGCTCAGCACAGCCCAGCTAGGCACAGCTCGGCCCACTTTGGCACTCTTTGGCCCAGCCCAGCCCACCTTAGCCCACCTCAGCACACTTTGCACCACTTCAGCCCAGCCCAGCTTAGCCTAGCCCAGCTTGCTCACGTCAGCCCACTTTGGTACTCTTTGGCCCAGCCCAGCCCAGCTAGGCCCACATTGGCCCACTTCGGCCCAGCCCAGCTAGGCACAGCTTGGCCCACTTTGGCACTCTTTGGCCCAGCCCAGCCCAGCTCGGCATAGCTCGGCCCACACTGGCCCACTTCGGCCCAGCCCAGCCCAGCTTGGCACAGCTCAGCCCACTTTAGCCCACTTCGCTGCAGCCCAGCCCAGCTCGGCCCACATTGGCCCACTTGCGCTCAGCACAGCCCAGCTAGACACAGCTTGGCCCACTTTGGCACTCTTTGGCCCAGCTCAGCCCACATTGGCCCACTTCGGCTCAGCACAGCCCAGCTAGGCACAGCTCGGCCCACTTTGGCACTCTTCGGCCTAGCCCAGCCCACCTTAGCCCACCTCAGCACACTTTGCACCACTTCGGCCCAGCCCACCTTAGCCCAGCCCAGCTTGCTCACGTCGGCCCACTTTGGCACTCTTTGGCCCAGCCCAGCACAGCTCGGCCTACTTCGGCCCAGCCCAGCCCAGCCCAGCACACATCGGCCCACTTCAGCCCAACCCGGCCCAGCTCAGCCAACTGGAGCCCACTTCGGCCCAGCCCAGCCAATCCCAGCCAAGCCCAGCTCAGCCCAGCACACTTTTAATCGGCCCACTTCAGCCCAGCCCAGCCCGACCACGTCGGCCCACTTTGGCACTCTTTGGCCTAGCCCAGCCCTGCTCAGTCCAGCCCGGCTCACTTTGCACCACTTTGGCCCAGCCCAGCACAGCTCAGCCCAGCCCAGCACAGCCCACCATAGCTCGGCCCACACTGGCCCACTTCGGCCCAGCTCAGCCCAGCTCGAACCACTTTGGCCCACTTCAATCCAGCCCAGCACAGCTCAGCCCAGCTTGGCCCACTTTGCCACACTTTGGCCTAGCCCAGCCCAGGCCAGCTCAACACACATCAGCCCACTTCAACACTCTTTGGCCAAGCCAGCCCAGCTCGGCCCGCATTGGCCAACTTCGCCTCAGCACAGCCCAGCTCGGCACAGCTCAGCCCACCTTGCACCACTTCGCTCCAGCCCAGCCCAGCTCGGCACAGCTCAGCCCACTTGGCCCACTTCGCTCCAGCCCAACCCAGCTCGGCACATCTCGGCCCACATTGGCCCACTTCCGCTCAGCACAGCCCAGCTAGGCACAGCTCGGCCCACTTTGGCACTCTTTGGCCCAGCCCAGCCCACCTTAGCCCACCTCAGCACACTTTGCACCACTTCAGCCCAGCCCAGCTTAGCCTAGCCCAGCTTGCTCACGTCGGCCCACTTTGGTACTCTTTGGCCCAGCCCAGCCCAGCTCGGCACAGCTCGGCCCACACTGGCCCACTTCGGCCCAGCACAGCCCAGCTAGGCACAGCTTGGCCCACTTTGGCACTCTTTGCCCAGCCCAGCCCAGCTCGGCCTACTTCGGCCCAGCCCAGCTCAGAACACATCGGCCCACTTCAGCCCAACCCGGCCCAGCTCAGCCAACTGTAGCCCATTTCGGCCCAGCCTAGCCTAGCCCAGCTTGCTCACGTCGGCCCACTTTGGTACTCTTTGGCCCAGCCCAGCTCGGCACAGCTCAGCCCACACTGGCCCACTTCGGCCCACTTTGGCACTCTTTGGCCCAGCCCAGCCCACCTTAGCCCACCTCAGCACACGTTGCACCACTTCAGCCCAGCCCAGCTTAGCCTAGCCCAGCTTGCTCACGTCGGCCCACTTTGGCACTCTTTGGCCCAGCCCAGCCCAGCTCAGCCCACATTGGTCCACTTCGGCCCAGCCCAGCCCAGCTAGGCACAGCTCAGCCCACTTTGGCACTCTTTGGCCCAGCCCAGCCCAGCTAGGCACAGCTCAGCCCACTTTGGACCACTTCGGCCCAGCCCAGCTAGCCTAGCCCAGCTTGCTCACGTCGGCCCACTTTGGCACTCTTTGGCCCAGCCCAGCCCTGCTCAGTCCAGCCCGGCTCACTTTGCACCACTTTGGCCCAGCTCAGCCCACATTGGCCCACTTCGGCACAGCCCAGCCCACCTAGGCACAGCTCAGCCCACTTTGGCACTCTTTGGCCCAGCCCAGCCCAGCTCGGCACAGCTCAGCCCACTTTGGCCCTCTTCGCTCCAGCCCAGCCCAGCTCGGCACAGCTCAGCCCACTTGGCCCACTTCGCTCCAGCCCAACCCAGCTCGGCACATCTCGGCCCACATTGGCCCACTTCCGCTCAGCACAGCCCAGCTAGGCACAGCTCGGCCCACTTTGGCACTCTTTGACCCAGCCCAGCCCACCTCAGCACACCTCAGCACACTTTGCACCACTTCAGCCCAGCCCAGCTTAGCCTAGCCCAGCTTGCTCACGTCGGCCCACTTTGGCACTCTTTGGCCCAGCCCAGCCCAGCTCGGCACAGCTCGGCCCACACTGGCCCACTTCGGCCCAGCACAGCCCAGCTAGGCACAGCTTGGCCCACTTTGGCACTCTTTGCCCAGCCCAGCCCAGCTCGGCCCACATTGGCCCACTTCGGCCCAGCTCAGCTCAGCTTGGCCCACTCCAGCCTAGCTCAAGCCAGACCAGCTCAGTCCAGTCCAGCTTGCTCACGTCGGCCCACTTTGGCACTCTTTTGCCCAGCACAGCCCTGCTCAGCACACATCAGCCCACTTGATCACTCTTCAGACTGGCCCAGCCCAGTCCAGCTCGGCACAGTTCGGCCCACATTGGCCCACTTCGGCCCAGCCCAGCCAGGCACAGCTCAGCCCACTTTGGACCACTTCGGCCCAGCCCAGCTAGACTAGCCCAGCTTGCTCACGTCGGCCCACTTTGGCACTCTTTTGCCCAGCCCAGCCCAGCTCAGCCCACATTGGCCCACTTCGGCACAGCCCAGCCCACCTAGGCACAGCTCAGCCCACACTGGCCCACTTCGGCACAGCCCAGCCCAGCTCGGCACAGCTCAGTCCACTTTGGCCCACTTCGGCCCAGCCCAGCCCACCTTAGCCCACCTCAGCCCACTTTGGACCACTTCGGCCCAGCCCAGCTTAGACTAGCCCAGCTTGCTCACATCGACCCACTTTGGCACTCTTTGGCCCCACCCAGCCCAGCTCGGCAAGCTTGGCCCACTTTGGCACTCTTTGGCCCAGCCCAGCCCAGCTCATCTCGGCCCACATTGGCTCACTTTGGCTCAGCACAGCCCAGCTAGGCACAGCTTGGCCCACTTTGGCACTCTTTGCACCAGCCCAGCCCACCTCAGCACACTTTGGCCCACTTCGGCCCAGACCAGCTTAGCCCAGCCCAGCTTGCTCACGTCGGCCCACTTTGGCACTCTTTGGCCTAGACCAGCCCTGCTCAGTCCAGCCCGGCTCACTTTGCACCACTTTGGCCCAGCTCAGCCCACACTGGCCCACTTCGGCACAGCCCAGCCCAGCTAGGCACAGCTTGGCCCACTTTGGCACTCTTTGGCCCAGCCCAGCCCAGCTCGGCACAGCTCATCCCACTTTGGCCCACTTTGCTCCAGCCCAGCCCAGCTCGGCACAGCTCAGCCCACATTGGCCCACTTCCGCTCAGCACAGCCCAGCTAGGCACAGCTCGGCCCACTTTGGCACTCTTTGGCCCAGCCCAGCCCACCTTAGCCCACCTCAGCACACTTTGCACCACTTCGGCCCAGCCCAGCTTAGCCTAGCCCAGCTTGCTCACGTCGGCCCACTTTGGCACTCTTTGGCCCAGCCCAGCCCAGCTCGGCCTACTTCGGCCCAGCCCAGCTCAGAACACATCGGCCCACTTCAGCCCAACCCGGCCCAGCTCAGCCAACTGTAGCCCATTTCGGCCCAGCCTATCCTAGCCCAGCTTGCTCACGTCGGCCCACTTTGGTACTCTTTGGCCCAGCCCAGCTCGGCACAGCTCAGCCCACACTGGCCCACTTCGGCCCACTTTGGCACTCTTTGGCCCAGCCCAGCCCACCTTAGCCCACCTCAGCACACGTTGCACCACTTCAGCCCAGCCCAGCTTAGCCTAGCCCAGCTTGCTCACGTCGGCCCACTTTGGCACTCTTTGGCCCAGCCCAGCCCAGCTCAGCCCACATTGGTCCACTTCGGCCCAGCCCAGCCCAGCTAGGCACAGCTCAGCCCACTTTGGCACTCTTTGGCCCAGCCCAGCCCAGCTAGGCACAGCTCAGCCCACTTTGGACCACTTCGGCCCAGCCCAGCTAGCCTAGCCCAGCTTGCTCACGTCGGCCCACTTTGGCACTCTTTGGCCCAGCCCAGCCCTGCTCAGTCCAGCCCGGCTCACTTTGCACCACTTTGGCCCAGCTCAGCCCACATTGGCCCACTTCGGCACAGCCCAGCCCACCTAGGCACAGCTCAGCCCACTTTGGCACTCTTTGGCCCAGCCCAGCCCAGCTCGGCACAGCTCAGCCCACTTTGGCCCTCTTCGCTCCAGCCCAGCCCAGCTCGGCACAGCTCAGCCCACTTTGGCCCTCTTCGCTCCAGCCCAACCCAGCTCGGCACATCTCGGCCCACATTGGCCCACTTCCGCTCAGCACAGCCCAGCTAGGCACAGCTCGGCCCACTTTGGCACTCTTTGGCCCAGCCCAGCCCACCTTAGCCCACCTCAGCACACTTTGCACCACTTCAGCCCAGCCCAGCTTAGCCTAGCCCAGCTTGCTCACGTCGGCCCACTTTGGTACTCTTTGGCCCAGCCCAGCCCAGCTCGGCACAGCTCGGCCCACACTGGCCCACTTCGGCCCAGCCCAGCACAGCTAGGCACAGCTCGGCCCACATTGGCCCACTTCGGCCCAGCCCAGCACAGCTAGGCACAGCTTGGCCCACTTTGGCACTCTTTGCCCAGCCCAGCCCAGCTCGGCCCACATTGGCCCACTTCGGCCCAGCTCAGCCCAGCTTGGCCCACTCCAGCCTAGCTCAGCCCAGACCAGCTCAGTCCAGTCCAGCTTGCTCACGTCGGCCCACTTTGACACTCTTTTGCCCAGCACAGCCCTGCTCAGCACACATCAGCCCACTTGATCACTCTTCAGACTGGCCCAGCCCAGTCCAGCTCAGCACAGTTCGGCCCACATTGGCCCACTTCGGCCCAGCCCAGCCCAGCTCGGCACAGCTCAGCCCACTTTGGCCCACTTGGCTCCAGCCCAGCCCAGCTCGGCACAGCTCAGCCCACATTGGCCCACTTCCGCTCAGCACAGCCCAGCTAGGCACAGCTCGGCCCACTTTGGCACTCTTTGGCCCAGCCCAGCCCACCTTAGCCCACCTCAGCCCACCTTGCACCACTTCGGCCCAGCCCAGCTTAGCCTAGCCCAGCTTGCTCACGTCAGCCCACTTTGGTACTCTTTGGCCCAGCCCAGCCCAGCTAGGCCCACATTGGCCCACTTCGGCCCAGCCCAGCTAGGCACAGCTTGGCCCACTTTGGCACTCTTTGGCCCAGCCCAGCCCAGCTCGGCATAGCTCGGCCCACATTGGCCCACTTCGGCCCAGCCCAGCCCAGCTTGGCACAGCTCAGCCCACTTTAGCCCACTTCGCTGCAGCCCAGCCCAGCTCGGCCCACATTGGCCCACTTGCGCTCAGCACAGCCCAGCTAGGCATAGCTTGGCCCACTTTGGCACTCTTTGGCCCAGCTCAGCCCACATTGGCCCACTTCAGCTCAGCACAGCCCAGCTAGGCACAGCTCGGCCCACTTTGGCACTCTTCGGCCTAGCCCAGCCCACCTTAGCCCACCTCAGCACACTTTGCACCACTTCAGCCCAGCCCACCTTAGCCCAGCCCAGCTTGCTCACGTCGGCCCACTTTGGCACTCTTTGGCCCAGCCCAGCACAGCTCGGCCTACTTCGGCCCAGCCCAGCCCAGCTCAGCACACATCGGCCCACTTCAGCCCAACCCGGCCCAGCTCAGCCAACTGGAGCCCACTTCGGCCCAGCCCAGCCAATCCCAGCCAAGCCCAGCTCAGCCCAGCACACTTTTAATCGGTCCACTTCAGCCCAGCCCAGCTCGACCACGTCGGCCCACTTAGGCACTCTTTGGCCTAGCCCAGCCCTGCTCAGTCCAGCCCGGCTCACTTTGCACCACTTTGGCCCAGCCCAGCACAGCTCAGCCCAGCCCAGCACAGCCCACCATAGCTCGGCCCACACTGGCCCACTTCGGCCCAGCTCAGCCCAGCTCGAACCACTTTGGCCCACTTCAATCCAGCCCAGCACAGCTCAGCCCAGCTTGGCCCACTTTGCCACACTTTGGCCTAGCCCAGCCCAGGCCAGCTCAACACACATCAGCCCACTTCAACACTCTTTGGCCCGCCAACCCAGCTCGGCCCACATTGGCCAACTTCGCCTCAGCACAGCCCAGCTAGGCACAGCTTGGCCCACTTTGGCACTCTCTGGCCCAGCCAAGCCCACCTTAGCCCACCTCAGCCCACCTTGCACCACTTCGGCCCAGCCCAGCTTAGTCTAGCCCAGCTTGCTCACGTCGGCCCACTTTGGTACTCTTTGGCCCAGCCCAGCCCAGCTCGGCACAGCTCGGCCCACACTGGCCCACTTCGGCACAGCCCAGCACAGCTAGGCACAGCTTGGCCCACTTTGGCACTCTTTGCCCAGCCCAGCCCAGCTCGGCCCACATTGGCCCACTTCGGCCCAGCTCAGCCCAGCTTGGCCCACTCCAGCCTAGCTCAGCCCAGACCAGCTCAGTCCAGTCCAGCTTGCTCACGTCGGCCCACTTTGGCACTCTTTTGCCCAGCACAGCCCTGCTCAGCACACATCAGCCCACTTGATCACTCTTCAGACTGGCCCAGCCCAGTCCAGCTCGGCACAGTTCGGCCCACATTGGCCCACTTCGGCCCAGCCCAGCCCAGCTCGGCACAGCTCAGTCCACTTTGGCCCACTTCGGCCCAGCCCACCTTAGCCCACCTCAGCACACTTTGCACCACTTCGGCCCCGCCCAGCTTAGACTAGCCCAGCTTGCTCACATCGACCCACTTTGGCACTCTTTGGCCCCACCCAGCCCAGCTCGGCAAGCTTGGCCCACTTTGGCACTCTTTGGCCCAGCCCAGCCCAGCCCAGCTCATCTCGGCCCACTTTGGCACTCTTTGGCCCAGCCCAGCCCACCTTAGCCCACCTCAGCACACTTTGCACCACTTCGGCCCAGACCAGCTTAGCCCAGCCCAGCTTGCTCACGTCGGCCCACTTTGGCACTCTTTGGCCCAGCCCAGCCCAGCTCGGCCTACTTCGGCCCAGCCCAGCTCAGAACACATCGGCCCACTTCAGCCCAACCCGGCCCAGCTCAGCCAACTGTAGCCCATTTCGGCCCAGCCTAGCCTAGCCCAGCTTGCTCACGTCGGCCCACTTTGGTACTCTTTGGCCCAGCCCAGCTTGGCACAGCTCAGCCCACACTGGCCCACTTCGGCCCACTTTGGCACTCTTTGGCCCAGCCCAGCCCACCTTAGCCCACCTCAGCACACGTTGCACCACTTCAGCCCAGCCCAGCTTAGCCTAGCCCAGCTTGCTCACGTCGGCCCACTTTGGCACTCTTTGGCCCAGCCCAGCCCAGCTCAGCCCACATTGGTCCACTTCGGCCCAGCCCAGCCCAGCTAGGCACAGCTCAGCCCACTTTGGCACTCTTTGGCCCAGCCCAGCCAGGCACAGCTCAGCCCACTTTGGACCACTTCGGCCCAGCCCAGCTAGCCTAGCCCAGCTTGCTCACGTCGGCCCACTTTGGCACTCTTTGGCCCAGCCCAGCCCTGCTCAGTCCAGCCCGGCTCACTTTGCACCACTTTGGCCCAGCTCAGCCCACATTGGTCCACTTCGGCCCAGCCCAGCCCAGCTAGGCACAGCTCAGCCCACTTTGGCACTCTTTGGCCCAGCCCAGCCCAGCTCGGCACAGCTCAGCCCACTTTGGCCCTCTTCGCTCCAGCCCAGCCCAGCTCGGCACAGCTCAGCCCACTTGGCCCACTTCGCTCCAGCCCAACCCAGCTCGGCACATCTCGGCCCACATTGGCCCACTTCCGCTCAGCACAGCCCAGCTAGGCACAGCTCGGCCCATATTGGCACTCTTTGGCCCAGCCCAGCCCACCTTAGCCCACCTCAGCACACTTTGCACCACTTCAGCCCAGCCCAGCTTAGCCTAGCCCAGCTTGCTCACGTCGGCCCACTTTGGTACTCTTTGGCCCAGCCCAGCCCAGCTCGGCACAGCTCAGCCCACACTGGCCCACTTCGGCCCACTTTAGCACTCTTTGGCCCAACCCAGCCCACCTTAGCCCACCTCAGCACACGTTGCACCACTTCAGCCCAGCCCAGCTTAGCCTAGCCCAGCTTGCTCACGTCGGCCCACTTTGGCACTCTTTGGCCCAGCCCAGCTCAGCCCACATTGGTCCACTTCGGCCCAGCCCAGCCCAGCTAGGCACAGCTCAGCCCACTTTGGCACTCTTTGGCCCAGCCCAGCCCACCTTAGCCCACCTCAGCACACTTTGCACCACTTCGGCCCAGCTCAGCTAGCCTAGCCCAGCTTGCTCACGTCAGCCCACTTTGGCACTCTTTGGCCCAGCCCAGCTCAGCCCACATTGGCCCACCTCGGCACAGCCCAGCCCACCTAGGCACAGCTCAGCCCACACTGGCCCACTTCGGCACAGCCCAGCACAGCTAGGCACAGCTTGGCCCACTTTGGCACTCTTTGGCCCAGCCCAGCCCAGCTCGGCACAGCTCAGCCCACATTGGCCCACTTCCTCTCAGCACAGCCCAGCTAGGCACAGCTCGGCCCACTTTGGCACTCTTTGGCCCAGCCCAGCCCACCTTAGCCCACCTCAGCACACTTTGGACCACTTCGGCCCAGCCCAGCTTAGCCTAGCCCAGCTTGCTCACGTCAGCCCACTTTGGTACTCTTTGGCCCAGCCCAGCCCAGCTCGGCATAGCTCGGCCCACACTGGCCCACTTCGGCCCAGCCCAGCCCAGCTTGGCACAGCTCAGCCCACTTTAGCGCACTTCGCTGCAGCCCAGCCCAGCTCGGCCCACATTGGCCCACTTCGGCTCAGCACAGCCCAGCTAGGCACAGCTTGGCCCACTTTGGCACTCTTCGGCCTAGCCCAGCCCACCTTAGCCCACCTCAGCACACTTTGCACCACTTCAGCCCAGCCCACCTTAGCCCAGCCCAGCTTGCTCACGTCGGCCCACTTTGGCACTCTTTGGCCCAGCCCAGCACAGCTCGGCCTACTTCGGCCCAGCCCAGCACACATCGGCCCACTTCAGCCCAACCCGGCCCAGCTCAGCCAACTGGAGCCCACTTCGGCCCAGCCCAGCCAATCCCAGCCAAGCCCAGCTCAGCCCAGCACACTTCTAATCGGCCCACTTCAGCCCAGCCCAGCCCGACCACGTCGGCCCACTTTGGCACTCTTTGGCCTAGCCCAGCCCTGCTCAGTCCAGCCCGGCTCACTTTGCACCACTTTGGCCCAGCCCAGCCCAGCCCACCATAGCTCGGCCCACACTGGCCCACTTCGGCCCAGCTCAGCCCAGCTCGAACCACTTTGGCCCACTTCAATCCAGCCCAGCACAGCTCAGCCCAGCTTGGCCCACTTTGCCACACTTTGGCCTAGCCCAGCCCAGGCCAGCTCAACACACATCAGCCCACTTCAACACTCTTTGGCCCGCCAGCCCAGCTCGGCCCACATTGGCCAACTTCACCTCAGCACAGCCCAGCTAGGCACAGCTTGGCCCATATTGGCACTCTCTGCCCCAGCCAAGCCCACCTTAGCCCACCTCAGCCCACCTTGCACCACTTCGGCCCAGCCCAGCTTAGTCTAGCCCAGCTTGCTCACGTCGGCCCACTTTGGTACTCTTTGGCCCAGCCCAGCCCAGCTCGGCACAGCTCGGCCCACACTGGCCCACTTCGGCCCAGCCCAGCACAGCTAGGCACAGCTTGGCCCACTTTGGCACTCTTTGGCCCAGCCCAGCCCAGCTCGGCACAGCTTGGCCCACACTGGCCCACTTCGGCCCAGCCCAGCCCAGCTCGGCACAGCTCAGCCCACTTTGGCCCTCTTCGCTCCAGCCCAGCCCAGCTCGGCACAGCTCAGCCCACTTTGGCCCTCTTCGCTCCAGCCCAGCCCAGCTCGGCACAGCTCAGCCCACTTTGGCCCTCTTCGCTCCAGCCCAGCCCAGCTCGGCACAGCTCAGCCCACATTCTCCCACTTCCGCTCAGCACAGCCCAGCTAGGCACAGCTCAGTCCACTTTGGCACTCTTTGGCCCAGCCCAGCCCACCTTAGCCCACCTCAGCACACTTTGCACCACTTCAGCCCAGCCCAGCTTAGCCTAGCCCAGCTTGCTCACGTCAGCCCACTTTGGCACTCTTCGGCCCAGCCCAGGCCTGCTCGGCACAGCTCGGCCCACATTGGCCCAGCCCAGCCCAGCTCCCCACAACTTGAGCCACTTTGGCACTCTTTGGCCCAGCCCAGCCCAGCTCGGCCCACATTGGCCCACTTGCGCTCAGCTCAGCCCAGCTAGGCACAGCTTGGCCCACTTTGGCACTCTTTGGCCCAGCCCAGCTCAGCACAGCTCAGCCCACTTTGGCCCACTTCGCTCCAGCCCAGCTCGGCCCACATTGGCCCACTTCGGCCCAGCTCAGCCCAGCTAGGCACAGCTTGGCCCACTTTGGCACTCTTTGCACCAGCCCATCCCACCTTAGCCCAACTCAGCACACTTTGCACCACTTCGGCCCAGCCCAGCTTAGCCCAGCCCAGCTTGCTCACATCGGCCCACTTTGGCACTCTTCGGCCCAGCCCAGCCCTGCTCAGTCCAGCCCGGAGCACTTTGGCCCTCTTCGCTCCAGCCCAGCCCAGCTCGGCCCAGCTCAGCCCACATTGGCCCACTTCGGCACAGCCCAGCCCAGCTAGGCACAGCTTGGCCCACTTTGGCACTCTTTGGCCCAGCCAAGCTCGGCACAGCTCAGCCCACATTGGCCCTCTTCGCTCCAGCCCAGCCCAGCTCGGCACAGCTCAGCCCACTTTGGCACTCTTTGGCCCAGCCCAGCCCACCTCAGCACACTTTGCACCACTTCGGCCCAGCCCAGCTTAGCCTAGCCCAGCTTGCTCACGTCGGCCCACTTTGGCACTCTTTGGCCCAGCCCAGCCCAGCTCGGCCTACTTCGGCCCAGCCCAGCTCAGAACACATCGGCCCACTTCAGCCCAACCCGCCCCAGCTCAGCCAACTGGAGCCCACTTCGGCCCAGCCTAGCCCAGCCAAGCCCAGCTCGGCCCAGCACAGTCCCAATCGGCCCACTTCAGCGCAGCCCAGCCCAGCTCGACCACGTCGGCCCACTTTGGCACTCTTTGGCCTAGCCCAGCCCTGCTCAGTCCAGCCCGGCTCACTTTGCACCACTTTGGCCCAGCCCAGCCCAGCTCAGCCCAGCCCAGCCCACCATAGCTCGGCCCACACTGGCCCACTTCGGCCCAGCTCAGCCCAGCTCAGCACAGCTCGAAACACTTTGGCCCACTTCAATCCAGCCCAGCACAGCTCAGCCCAGTTTGGCCCACTTTGCCACACTTCGGCCTAGCCCAGCCCAGCTCACCACACATCAGCCCACTTCAGCACTCTTCGGCCCAGCCCAGCCCACCTTAGCCCACCTCAGCCCACTTTGGACCACTTCGGCCCAGCCCAGCTTAGACTATCCCAGCTTGCTCACATCGACCCACTTTGGCACTCTTTGGCCCCACCCAGCCCAGCTCGGCAAGCTTGGCCCACTTTGGCACTCTTTGGCCCAGCCCAGCTCAGCCCAGCTCATCTCGGCCCACATTGGCTCACTTTGGCTCAGCACAGCCCAGCTAGGCACAGCTTGGCCCACTTTGGCACTCTTTGGCCCAGCCCAGCCCACCTTAGCCCACCTCAGCACACTTTGGCCCACTTCGGCCCAGACCAGCTTAGCCCAGCCCAGCTTGCTCACGTCGGCCCACTTTGGCACTCTTTGGCCTAGACCAGCCCTGCTCAGTCCAGCCCGGCTCACTTTGCACCACTTTGGCCCAGCTCAGCCCACATTGGCCCACTTCGGCACAGCCCAGCCCAGCTAGGCACAGCTTGGCCCACTTTGGCACTCTTTGGCCCAGCCCAGCCCGGCACAGCTCAGCCCACTTTGGCCCACTTGGCTCCAGCCCAGCCCAGCTCGGCACAGCTCAGCCCACATTGGCCCACTTCCGCTCAGCACAGCCCAGCTAGGCACAGCTCAGCCCACTTTGGCACTCTTTGGCCCAGCTCAGCCCACCTTAGCCCACCTCAGCACACTTTGCACCACTTCAGCCCAGCCCAGCTTAGCCTAGCCCAGCTTGCTCACGTCGGCCCACTTTGGCACTCTTTGGCCCAGCCCAGCCCAGCTCGGCCTACTTCGGCCCAGCCCAGCTCAGAACACATCGGCCCACTTCAGCCCAACCCGGCCCAGCTCAGCCAACTGTAGCCCATTTCGGCCCAGCCTAGCCTAGCCCAGCTTGCTCACGTCGGCCCACTTTGGTACTCTTTGGCCCAGCCCAGCTCGGCACAGCTCAGCCCACACTGGCCCACTTCGGCCCACTTTAGCACTCTTTGGCCCAGCCCAGCCCACCTTAGCCCACCTCAGCACACGTTGCACCACTTCAGCCCAGCCCAGCTTAGCCTAGCCCAGCTTGCTCACGTCGGCCCACTTTGGCACTCTTTGGCCCAGCCCAGCTCAGCCCACATTGGTCCACTTCGGCCCAGCCCAGCCCAGCTAGGCACAGCTCAGCCCACTTTGGCACTCTTTGGCCCAGCCCAGCCCACCTTAGCCCACCTCAGCACACTTTGCACCACTTCGGCCCAGCTCAGCTAGCCTAGCCCAGCTTGCTCACGTCAGCCCACTTTGGCACTCTTTGGCCCAGCCCAGCTCAGCCCACATTGGCCCACCTCGGCACAGCCCAGCCCACCTAGGCACAGCTCAGCCCACACTGGCCCACTTCGGCACAGCCCAGCACAGCTAGGCACAGCTTGGCCCACTTTGGCACTCTTTGGCCCAGCCCAGCCCAGCTCGGCACAGCTCAGCCCACATTGGCCCACTTCCTCTCAGCACAGCCCAGCTAGGCACAGCTTGGCCCACTTTGGCACTCTTTGGCCCAGCCCAGCCCAGCTCGGCATAGCTCGGCCCACACTGGCCCACTTCGGCCCAGCCCAGCCCAGCTTGGCACAGCTCAGCCCACTTTAGCGCACTTCGCTGCAGCCCAGCCCAGCTCGGCCCACATTGGCCCACTTCGGCTCAGCACAGCCCAGCTAGGCACAGCTTGGCCCACTTTGGCACTCTTCGGCCTAGCCCAGCCCACCTTAGCCCACCTCAGCACACTTTGCACCACTTCAGCCCAGCCCACCTTAGCCCAGCCCAGCTTGCTCACGTCGGCCCACTTTGGCACTCTTTGGCCCAGCCCAGCACAGCTCGGCCTACTTCGGCCCAGCCCAGCACACATCGGCCCACTTCAGCCCAACCCGGCCCAGCTCAGCCAACTGGAGCCCACTTCGGCCCAGCCCAGCCAATCCCAGCCAAGCCCAGCTCAGCCCAGCACACTTCTAATCGGCCCACTTCAGCCCAGCCCAGCCCGACCACGTCGGCCCACTTTGGCACTCTTTGGCCTAGCCCAGCCCTGCTCAGTCCAGCCCGGCTCACTTTGCACCACTTTGGCCCAGCTCAGCCCAGCCCACCATAGCTCGGCCCACACTGGCCCACTTCGGCCCAGCTCAGCCCAGCTCGAACCACTTTGGCCCACTTCAATCCAGCCCAGCACAGCTCAGCCCAGCTTGGCCCACTTTGCCACACTTTGGCCTAGCCCAGCCCAGGCCAGCTCAACACACATCAGCCCACTTCAACACTCTTTGGCCCGCCAGCCCAGCTCGGCCCACATTGGCCAACTTCACCTCAGCACAGCCCAGCTAGGCACAGCTTGGCCCATATTGGCACTCTCTGCCCCAGCCAAGCCCACCTTAGCCCACCTCAGCCCACCTTGCACCACTTCGGCCCAGCCCAGCTTAGTCTAGCCCAGCTTGCTCACGTCGGCCCACTTTGGTACTCTTTGGCCCAGCCCAGCCCAGCTCGGCACAGCTCGGCCCACACTGGCCCACTTCGGCCCAGCCCAGCACAGCTAGGCACAGCTTGGCCCACTTTGGCACTCTTTGGCCCAGCCCAGCCCAGCTCGGCACAGCTTGGCCCACACTGGCCCACTTCGGCCCAGCCCAGCCCAGCTCGGCACAGCTCAGCCCACTTTGGCCCTCTTCGCTCCAGCCCAGCCCAGCTCGGCACAGCTCAGCCCACTTTGGCCCTCTTCGCTCCAGCCCAGCCCAGCTCGGCACAGCTCAGCCCACTTTGGCCCTCTTCGCTCCAGCCCAGCCCAGCTCGGCACAGCTCAGCCCACTTTGGCCCACTTCGCTCCAGCCCAGCCCAGCTCGGCACAGCTCAGCCCACATTCTCCCACTTCCGCTCAGCACAGCCCAGCTAGGCACAGCTCAGTCCACTTTGGCACTCTTTGGCCCAGCCCAGCCCACCTTAGCCCACCTCAGCACACTTTGCACCACTTCAGCCCAGCCCAGCTTAGCCTAGCCCAGCTTGCTCACGTCAGCCCACTTTGGCACTCTTCGGCCCAGCCCAGGCCTGCTCGGCACAGCTCGGCCCACATTGGCCCAGCCCAGCCCAGCTCCCCACAACTTGAGCCACTTTGGCACTCTTTGGCCCAGCCCAGCCCAGCTCGGCCCACATTGGCCCACTTGCGCTCAGCTCAGCCCAGCTAGGCACAGCTTGGCCCACTTTGGCACTCTTTGGCCCAGCCCAGCTCAGCACAGCTCAGCCCACTTTGGCCCACTTCGCTCCAGCCCAGCTCGGCCCACATTGGCCCACTTCGGCCCAGCTCAGCCCAGCTAGGCACAGCTTGGCCCACTTTGGCACTCTTTGCACCAGCCCATCCCACCTTAGCCCAACTCAGCACACTTTGCACCACTTCGGCCCAGCCCAGCTTAGCCCAGCCCAGCTTGCTCACATCGGCCCACTTTGGCACTCTTCGGCCCAGCCCAGCCCTGCTCAGTCCAGCCCGGAGCACTTTGGCCCTCTTCGCTCCAGCCCAGCCCAGCTCGGCCCAGCTCAGCCCACATTGGCCCACTTCGGCACAGCCCAGCCCAGCTAGGCACAGCTTGGCCCACTTTGGCACTCTTTGGCCCAGCCAAGCTCGGCACAGCTCAGCCCACATTGGCCCTCTTCGCTCCAGCCCAGCCCAGCTCGGCACAGCTCAGCCCACTTTGGCACTCTTTGGCCCAGCCCAGCCCACCTCAGCACACCTCAGCACCACTTCGGCCCAGCCCAGCTTAGCCTATCCCAGCTTGCTCACGTCGGCCCACTTTGGCACTCTTTGGCCCAGCCCAGCCCAGCTCGGCCTACTTCGGCCCAGCCCAGCTCAGAACACATCGGCCCACTTCAGCCCAACCCGGCCCAGCTCAGCCAACTGGAGCCCACTTCGGCCCAGCCTAGCCCAGCCCAGCCCAGCTCGGCCCAGCACAGTCCCAATCGGCCCACTTCAGCGCAGCCCAGCCCAGCTCGACCACGTCGGCCCACTTTGGCACTCTTTGGCCTAGCCCAGCCCTGCTCAGTCCAGCCCGGCTCACTTTGCACCACTTTGGCCCAGCCCAGCACAGCTCAGCCCAGCCCAGCCCACCATAGCTCGGCCCACACTGGCCCACTTCGGCCCAGCTCAGCCCAGCTCAGCACAGCTCGAAACACTTTGGCCCACTTCAATCCAGCCCAGCACAGCTCAGCCCAGTTTGGCCCACTTTGCCACACTTCGGCCTAGCCCAGCCCAGCTCACCACACATCAGCCCACTTCAGCACTCTTCGGCCCAGCCCAGCCCACCTTAGCCCACCTCAGCCCACTTTGGACCACTTCGGCCCAGCCCAGCTTAGACTATCCCAGCTTGCTCACATCGACCCACTTTGGCACTCTTTGGCCCCACCCAGCCCAGCTCGGCAAGCTTGGCCCACTTTGGCACTCTTTGGCCCAGCCCAGCCCAGCCCAGCTCATCTCGGCCCACATTGGCTCACTTTGGCTCAGCACAGCCCAGCTAGGCACAGCTTGGCCCACTTTGGCACTCTTTGGCCCAGCCCAGCCCACCTTAGCCCACCTCAGCACACTTTGGCCCACTTCGGCCCAGACCAGCTTAGCCCAGCCAGCTTGCTCACGTCGGCCCACTTTGGCACTCTTTGGCCTAGACCAGCCCTGCTCAGTCCAGCCCGGCTCACTTTGCACCACTTTGGCCCAGCTCAGCCCACACTGGCCCACTTCGGCACAGCCCAGCCCAGCTAGGCACAGCTTGGCCCACTTTGGCCCACTTGGCTCCAGCCCAGCCCAGCTCGGCACAGCTCAGCCCACATTGGCCCACTTCCGCTCAGCACAGCCCAGCTAGGCACAGCTCAGCCCACTTTGGCACTCTTTGGCCCAGCCCAGCCCACCTTAGCCCACCTCAGCACACTTTGCACCACTTCGGCCCAGCCCAGCTTAGCCTAGCCCAGCTTGCTCACGTCGGCCCACTTTGGCACTCTTTGGCCCAGCCCAGCCCAGCTCGGCCTACTTCAGCCCAGCCCAGCTCAGAACACATCGGCCCACTTCAGCCCAACCCGGCCCAGCTCAGCCAACTGTAGCCCATTTCGGCCCAGCCTAGCCTAGCCCAGCTTGCTCACGTCGGCCCACTTTGGTACTCTTTGGCCCAGCCCAGCTCAGCACAGCTCAGCCCACACTGGCCCACTTCGGCCCACTTTGGCACTCTTTGGCCCAGCCCAGCCCACCTTAGCCCACCTCAGCACACTTTGCACCACTTCAGCCCAGCCCAGCTTAGCCTAGCCCAGCTTGCTCACGTCGGCCCACTTTGGCACTCTTTGGCCCAGCCCAGCCCTGCTCAGTCCAGCCCGGCTCACTTTGCACCACTTTGGCCTAGCTCAGCCCAGCTCGAAACACTTTGGCCCACTTCAATCCAGCCCAGCCCAGCTCAGCCCACATTGGTCCACTTCGGCCCAGCCCAGCTAGGCACAGCTCAGCCCACTTTGGCACTCTTTGGCCCAGCCCAGCCCAGCTAGGCACAGCTCAGCCCACTTTGGACCACTTCGGCCCAGCCCAGCTAGCCTAGCCCAGCTTGCTCACGTCGGCCCACTTTGGCACTCTTTGGCCCAGCCCAGCCCTGCTCAGTCCAGCCCGGCTCACTTTGCACCACTTTGGCCCAGCTCAGCCCAGCTCGAAACACTTTGGCCCACTTCAATCCAGCCCAGCACAGCTCAGCCCACCTTGGCCCACTTTGCCACACTTCGGCATAGCCCAGCCCAGCCCAGCCCACCACACATCAGCCCACTTCGGCAATCTTCGGCCTAGCCCAGGCCGGCACAGCTCAGTCCACTTTGGCCCACTTCGGCCCAGCCCAGCCCACCTTAGCCCACCTCAGCCCACTTTGCACCACTTCAGCCCAGCCCAGCTTAGCCTAGCCCAGCTTGCTCACGTCGGCCCACTTTGGCACTCTTCGGCCCAGCCCAGGCCTGCTCGGCACAGCTCGGCCCACACTGGCACCCTTCGGCCCAGCCCAGCCCAGCTCGGCACAGCTCGGCCCACTTTGGACCACGTCGGCCCAGACCAGCCCAGCTCGGCCCACATTGGCCCACTTCGGTTCAGCTCAGCCCAGCTAGGCACAGCTTGGCCCACTTTGGCACTCTTTGCACCAGCCCAGCCCACCTTAGCCCACCTCAGCACACTTTGGCCCACTTCGGCCCAGCCCAGCTTAGCCTAGCCCAGCTTGCTCACGTCAGCCAACTTTGGCACTCTTCGGCCCAGCCCAGGCCTGCTCGGCACAGCTCGGCCCACACTGGCACTCTTCGGCCCAGCCCAGCCCATCTAGGCACAGCTTGACCCACTTTGGCACTCTTTGGCCCAGCCCAGCCCAGCTCGGCACAGCTTGGCCCACACTGGCCCACTTCGGCCCAGCCCAGCCCAGCTCGGCACAGCTCAGCCCACTTTGGCCCTCTTCGCTCCAGCCCAGCCCAGCTCGGCACAGCTCAGCCCACTTTGGCCCACTTTGCTCCAGCCCAGCCCAGCTCGGCACAGCTCAGCCCACATTGGCCCACTTCCGCTCAGCACAGCCCAGCTCGGGACAGCTCAGCCCACTTTGGCACTCTTTGGCCCAGCCCAGCCCACCTTAGCCCACCTCAGCACACTTTGCACCACTTCGGCCCAGCCCAGCTTAGCCTAGCCCAGCTTGCTCACGTCAGCCCACTTTGGCCCACTTCGCCCCAGCCCAGCCCATCTAGGCACAGCTTGGCCCACTTTGGCACTCTTTGGCCCAGCCCAGCCCAGCTCGGCACATCTCGGCCCACACTGGCCCACTTCGGCCCAGCCCAGCCCAGCTCCCCACAACTTGAGCCACTTTGGCACTCTTTGGCCCAGCCCAGCCCATCTCGGCCCACATTGGCCCACTTGCGCTCAGCTCAGCCCAGCTAGGCACAGCTTGGCCCACTTTGGCACTCTTTGGCCCAGCCCAGCTCAGCACAGCTCAGCCCACTTTGGCCCACTTCGCTCCAGCCCAGCTCGGCCCACATTGGCCCACTTCGGCCCAGCTCAGCCCAGCTAGGCACAGCTTGGCCCACTTTGGCACTCTTTGCACCAGCCCAGCCCACCTTAGCCCAACTCAGCACACTTTGGACCACTTCGGCCCAGCCCAGCTTAGCCCAGCCCAGCTTGCTCACATCGGCCCACTTTGGCACTCTTCGGCCCAGCCCAGCCCTGCTCAGTCCAGCCCGGCGCACTTTGGCCCTCTTCGCTCCAGCCCAGCCCAGCTCGGCCCAGCTCAGCCCACATTGGCCCACTTCGGCACAGCCCAGCCCACCTAGGCACAGCTTGGCCCACTTTGGCACTCTTTGGCCCAGCCCAGCTCGGCACAGCTCAGCCCACATTGGCCCTCTTCGCTCCAGCCCAGCCCAGCTCGGCACAGCTCAGCCCACTTTGGCACTCTTTGGCCCAGCCCAGCCCACCTCAGCACACCTCAGCACCACTTCGGCCCAGCCCAGCTTAGCCTATCCCAGCTTGCTCACGTCGGCCCACTTTGGCACTCTGGCCCAGCCCAGCCCAGCTCAGAACACATCGGCCCACTTCAGCCCAACCCGGCCCAGCTCAGCCAACTGGAGCCCATTTCGGCCCAGCCTAGCCCAGCCAAGCCCAGCTCGGCCCAGCACAGTCCCAATCGGCCCACTTCAGACCAGCCCAGCCCAGCTCGACCACGTCGGCCCACTTTGGCACTCTTTGGCCTAGCCCAGCCCTGCTCAGTCCAGCCCAGCTCATTTTGCATCACTTTGGCCCGGCCCAGCCCAGCCCAGCCCAGCCAACCATAGCTCGGCCCACACTGGCCCACTTCGGCCCAGCTCAGCCCAGCTCAGCACAGCTCGAAACACTTTGGCCCACTTCAATCCAGCCCAGCACAGCTCAGCCCAGCTTGGCCCACTTTGCCACACTTCGGCCTAGCCCAGCCCAGCCCAGACCAGCTCACTACACATCAGTCCACTTCGGCACTCTTCGGCCCAGCCCAGCCAGGCACAGCTTGGCCCACTTTGGCCCAGCCCAGCCCACCTTAGCCCACCTCAGCCCACTTTGGACCACTTCGGCCCATCCCAGCCCAGCCAGGCACAGCTTGGCCCACTTTGGCCCACTTCGGCCCAGCCCAGCACACCTTAGCCCACCTCAGCCCTCTTTGGACCACTTCGGCCCAGTCCAGCTAGCCTAGCCCAGCTTGCTCACGTCGGCTCACTTTGGCACTCTTCGGCCCAGCCCAGCCCAGCTCGGCACAGCTTGGCCCACTTTGGCACTCTTTGGCCCAACCCAGCCCAACTCGGCATAGCTTGGCCCACATTGGCCCAGCCCAGCCCAGCTTGGCACAGCTCAGCCCACTTTGGCCCACTTCGCTCCAGCCCAGCCCTGCCCGGCCCACATTGGCCCACTTCGGCTCAGCACAGCCCAGCTAGGCACAGCTTGGCCCACTTTGGCACTCTTCGGCCTAGCCCAGCCCACCTTAGCCCACCTCAGCCCTCTTTGGATCACTTCGGCCCAGCCCAGCTTAGCCTAGCCCAGCTTGCTCACGTCGGCCCACTTTGGCACTCTTTGGCCCAGCCCTGCTCACTCCAGCCCGGCGCACTTTGCACCACTTTGGCCCAGCTCAGCCCACATTGGCCCACTTCGGCACAGCCCAGCCCATCTAGGCACAGCTTGACCCACTTTGGCACTCTTTGGCCCAGCCCAGCCCAGCTCGGCACAGCTCAGCATACTTTGGCCCTCTTCGCTCCAGCCCGGCACAGCTCAGCCCACTTTGGCCCACTTCGCTCCAGCCCAGCCCAGCTCGGCACAGCTCAGCCCACATTGGCCCACTTCCGCTCAGCACAGCCCAGCTAGGCACAGCTCAGCCCACTTTGGCACTCTTTGGCCCAGCCCAGCCCACCTTAGCCCACCTCAGCACACTTTGCACCATTTCAGCCCAGCCCAGCTTAGCCTAGCCCAGCTTGCTCACGTCGGCCCACTTTGGCACTCTTTGGCCCAGCCCAGCCCAGAACACATCGGCCCACTTCAGCCCAACCCGGCCCAGCTCAGCCAACTGGAGCCCATTTCGGCCCAGCCCAGCCCAGCCAAACCCAGCCCAGCCCAGCCCAGCCCAGAACAGTCCCAATCGGCCCACTTCAGCCCAGCCCAGCCCAGCTCGACCACGTCGGCCCACTTTGGCACTCTTTGGCCTAGCCCAGCCCTGCTCAGTCCAGCCCGGCTCACTTTGCACCACTTTGGCCCAGCCCAGCCCAGCTCAGCCCAGCCCAGCCCAGCCCACCATAGCTCGGCCCACACTGGCCCACTTCGGCCCAGCCCAGCTCAGCACAGCTCGAAACACTTTGGCCCACTTCAATCCAGCCCAGCACAGCTCAGCCCAGCTTGGCCCACTTTGCCACACTTCGGCCTAGCCCAGCCCAGCTCACCACACATCGGCCCACTTCAGCCCAACCCGGCCCAGCTCAGCCAACGGTAGCCCATTTCGGCCCAGCCTAGCCCAGCCCAGCCCAGCCAAACCCAGCCCAGCCCAGCACAGTCCCAATCGGCCCACTTCAGCCCAGCTCGACCACGTCGGCCCACTTTGGCACTCTTTGGCCTAGCCCAGCCCTGCTCAGTCCAGCCCGGCTCACTTTGCACCACTTTGGCCCAGCCCAGCACAGCTCAGCCCAGCCCACCATAGCTCGGCCCACACTGGCCCACTTCGGCCCAGCTCAGCACAGCTCGAAACACTTTGGCCCACTTCAATCCAGCCCAGCACAGCTCAGCCCAGCTTGGCCCACTTTGCCACACTTCGGCCTAGCCCAGCCCAGCACACCACACATCAGTCCACTTTGGCACTCTTCGGCCCAGCCCAGCCAGGCACAGCTTGGCCCACTTTGGCACTCTTTGGCCCAGCCCAGCCCACCTTAGCCCTCTTTGGACCACTTCAGCCCAGCCCAGCTTAGCCTAGCCCAGCTTGCTCACGTCGGCCCACTTTGGCACTCTTTGGCCCAGCCCAGCCCAGCTCGGCACAGCTTGGCCCACTTTGGCACTCTTTGACCCAGCCCAGCCCAGCTCGGAATAGCTTGGCCCACATTGGCCCAGCCCAGCCCAGCTTGGCACAGCTCAGCCCACTTTGGTCCACTTCGCTCCAGCCCAGCCCTGCTCGGCCCACATTGGCCCACTTCGGCTCAGCACAGCCCAGCTAGGCACAGCTCGGCCCACTTTGGCACTCTTCGGCCTAGCCCAGCCCACCTTAGCCCACCTCAGCCCTCTGGACCACTTCGGCCCAGCCCAGCTTAGCCCAGCCCAGCTTGCTCACGTCGGCCCACTTTGGCACTCTTCGGCTCGGCCCAGCCCAGCTCGGCACAGCTCGGCCCACATTGGCACTCTTTGGTCCAGCCCAGCCCAGCTCAGCAGAGCTCAGCCCACATTGGCCCACCTCGGCCCAGCCCAGCCCAGCTCGGCACAGCTCAGCCCACTTTGGCCCACTTGGCTCCAGCCCAGCCCAGCTCGGCACAGCTCAGCCCACTTTGGCCCACTTCGCTCCAGCCCAGCCCAGCTCGGCACAGCTGAGCCCACATTGGCCCACGACGGCTCAGCCCAGCCCAGCTCGGCACAGCTCGGCCCACACTGGCCCACTTCAGCCCAGCCCAGCTAGGCACAGCTCAGCACACTTTGGCCACTTCGCTCCAGCCCAGCCCAGCTCAGCACAGCTCAGCCCACATTGGCCCACTTCCGCTCAGCACAGCCCAGCTAGGCACAGCTCGGCCCATATTGGCACTCTTTGGCCCAGCCCAGCCCACCATAGCTCGGCCCACACTGGCCCACTTCGGCCCAGCTCAGCCCAGCTCAGCACAGCTCGAACCGATTTGGCCCACTTCAATCCAGCCCAGCACAGCTCAGCCCAGCTTGGCCCACTTTGCCACACTTCGGCCTAGCCCAGCCCACCTTAGCCCACCTCAGCCCTCTTTGGACCACTTCGGCCCAGCCCAGCTTAGCCTAGCCCAGCTTGCTCACGTCGGCCCACTTTGGCACTCTTTGGCCCAGCCCAGCCCTGCTCAGTCCAGCCCGGCGCACTTTGCACCACTTTGGCCCAGCTCAGCCCACATTGGCCCACTTCGGCACAGCCCAGCCCATCTAGGCAAAGCTTGACCCACTTTTGCACTCTTTGGCCCAGCCCAGCCCAGCTAGGCACAGCTCAGCCCACTTTGGCACTCTTTGGCCCAGCCCAGCCCACCTTAGCCCACCTCAGCACACTTTGCACCACTTCGGCCCAGCCCAGCTTAGCCTAGCCCAGCTTGCTCACGTCAGCCAACTTTGGCACTCTTCGGCACAGCCCAGGCCTGCTCGGCACAGCTCGGCCCACTCTGGCACTCTTCGGCCCAGCCCAGCCCATCTAGGCACAGCTTGACCCACTTTGGCACTCTTTGGCCCAGCCCAGCCCAGCTCGGCACAGCTTGGCCCACACTGGCCCACTTCGGCCCAGCCCAGCCCAGCTCGGCACAGCTCAGCCCACTTTGGCCCTCTTCGCTCCAGCCCAGCCCAGCTCGGCACAGCTCAGCCCACTTTGGCCCACTTTGCTCCAGCCCAGCCCAGCTCGGCACAGCTCAGCCCACATTGGCCCACTTCCGCTCAGCACAGCCCAGCTCGGCACAGCTCAGCCCACTTTGGCACTCTTTGGCCCAGCCCAGCCCACCTTAGCCCACCTCAGCACACTTTGCACCACTTCGGCCCAGCCCAGCTTAGCCTAGCCCAGCTTGCTCACGTCAGCCCACTTTGGCCCACTTCGCCCCAGCCCAGCCCATCTAGGCACAGCTTGGCCCACTTTGGCACTCTTTGGCCCAGCCCAGCCCAGCTCGGCACATCTCGGCCCACACTGGCCCACTTCGGCCCAGCCCAGCCCAGCTCCCCACAACTTGAGCCACTTTGGCACTCTTTGGCCCACTTCGGCTCAGCACAGCCCGGCCCACATTGGCCCACTTGCGCTCAGCTCAGCCCAGCTAGGCACAGCTTGGCCCACTTTGGCACTCTTTGGCCCAGCCCAGCTCAGCACAGCTCAGCCCACTTTGGCCCACTTCGCTCCAGCCCAGCTCGGCCCACATTGGCCCACTTCGGCCCAGCTCAGCCCAGCTAGGCACAGCTTGGCCCACTTTGGCACTCTTTGGCCCAGCCCAGCCCATCTCGGCCCACATTGCCTCACTTTGGCTCAGCACAGCCCAGCTAGGCACAGCTTGGCCCACTTTGGCACTCTTTGGCCCAGCCCAGCCCACCTTAGCCCACCTCAGCACACTTTGGCCCACTTCGGCCCAGACCAGCTTAGCCCAGCCCAGCTTGCTCACGTCGGCCCACTTTGGCACTCTTTGGCCTAGACCAGCCCTGCTCAGTCCAGCCCGGCTCACTTTGCACCACTTTGGCCCAGCTCAGCCCACACTGGCCCACTTCGGCACAGCCCAGCCCAGCTAGGCACAGCTTGGCCCACTTTGGCACTCTTTGGCTCGGCCCAGCCCAGCTCGGCACAGCTCAGCCCACTTTGGCCCACTTGGCTCCAGCCCAGCCCAGCTCGGCACAGCTCAGCCCACATTGGCCCACTTCCGCTCAGCACAGCCCAGCTAGGCACAGCTCAGCCCACTTTGGCACTCTTTGGCCCAGCCCAGCCCACCTTAGCCCACCTCAGCACACTTTGCACCACTTCAGCCCAGCCCAGCTTAGCCTAGCCCAGCTTGCTCACGTCGGCCCACTTTGGCCCAGCCCAGCCCAGCTCGGCCTACTTCGGCCCAGCCCAGCTCAGAACACATCGGCCCACTTCAGCCCAACCCGGCCCAGCTCAGCCAACTGTAGCCCATTTCGGCCCAGCCTAGCATAGCCCAGCTTGCTCACGTCGGCCCACTTTGGTACTCTTTGGCCCAGCCCAGCTCGGCACAGCTCAGCCCACACTGGCCCACTTCGGCCCACTTTGGCACTCTTTGGCCCAGCCCAGCCCACCTTAGCCCACCTCAGCACACTTTGCACCACTTCAGCCCAGCCCAGCTTAGCCTAGCCCAGCTTGCTCACGTCGGCCCACTTTGGCACTCTTTGGCCCAGCCCAGCCCAGCTCAGCCCACATTGGTCCACTTCGGCCCAGCCCAGCCCAGCTAGGCACAGCTCAGCCCACTTTGGCACTCTTTGGCCCAGCCCAGCCCAGCTAGGCACAGCTCAGCCCACTTTGGACCACTTCGCTCCAGCCCAACCCAGCTCGGCACATCTCGGCCCACATTGGCCCACTTCCGCTCAGCACAGCCCAGCTAGGCACAGCTCGGACCACTTTGGCACTCTTTGGCCCAGCCCAGCCCTGCTCAGTCCAGCCCGGCTCACTTTGCACCACTTTGGCCCAGCTCAGCCCACATTGGCCCACTTCGGCGCAGCCCAGCCCACCTAGGCACAGCTCAGCACACTTTGGCCCTCTTCGCTCCAGCCCAGCCCAGCTCGGCACAGCTCAGCCCACTTGGCCCACTTCGCTCCAGCCCAACCCAGCTCGGCACATCTCGGCCCACATTGGCCCACTTCCGCTCAGCACAGCCCAGCTAGGCACAGCTCGGACCACTTTGGCACTCTTTGGCCCAGCCCAGCCCACCTTAGCCCACCTCAGCACACTTTGCACCACTTCAGCCCAGCCCAGCTTAGCCTAGCCCAGCTTGCTCACGTCGGCCCACTTTGGTACTCTTTGGCCCAGCCCAGCCCAGCTCGGCCCACACTGGCCCACTTCGGCCCAGCCCAGCACAGCTAGGCACAGCTTGGCCCACTTTGGCACTCTTTGCCCAGCCCAGCCCAGCTCGGCCCACATTGGCCCACTTCGGCCCAGCTCAGCCCAGCTTGGCCCACTCCAGCCTAGCTCAGCCCAGACCAGCTCAGTCCAGTCCAGCTTGCTCACGTCGGCCCACTTTGGCACTCTTTTGCCCAGCACAGCCCTGCTCAGCACACATCAGCCCACTTGATCACTCTTCAGACTGGCCCAGCCCAGTCCAGCTCGGCACAGTTCGGCCCACATTGGCCCACTTCGGCACAGCCCAGCCCAGCTCGGCACAGCTCAGTCCACTTTGGCCCACTTCGGCCCAGCCCAGCCCACCTTAGCCCACCTCAGCCCACTTTGGACCACTTCGGCCCAGCCCAGCTTAGACTAGCCCAGCTTGCTCACATCGACCCACTTTGGCACTCTTTGGCCCCACCCAGCCCAGCTCGGCAAGCTTGGCCCACTTTGGCACTCTTTGGCCCATCCCAGCCCAGCCCAGCTCATCTCGGCCCACATTGGCTCACTTTGGCTCAGCACAGCCCAGCTAGGCACAGCTTGGCCCACTTTGGCACTCTTTGGCCCAGCCCAGCCCACCTTAGCCCACCTCAGCACACTTTGGCCCACTTCGGCCCAGACCAGCTTAGCCCAGCCAGCTTGCTCACGTCGGCCCACTTTGGCACTCTTTGGCCCAGCCCAGCCCCGCTCAGTCCAGCCCGGCTCACTTTGCACCACACTGGCCCAGCTCAGCCCACACTGGCCCACTTCGGCACAGCCCAGCCCAGCTAGGCACAGCTTGGCCCACTTTGGCCCACTTGGCTCCAGCCCAGCCCAGCTCGGCACAGCTCAGCCCACATTGGCCCACTTCCGCTCAGCACAGCCCAGCTAGGCACAGCTCAGCCCACTTTGGCACTCTTTGGCCCAGCTCAGCCCACCTTAGCCCACCTCAGCACACTTTGCACCACTTCGGCCCAGCCCAGCTTAGCCTAGCCCAGCTTGCTCACGTCGGCCCACTTTGGCACTCTTTGGCCCAGCCCAGCCCAGCTCGGCCTACTTCGGCCCAGCCCAGCTCAGAACACATCGGCCCACTTCAGCCCAACCCGGCCCAGCTCAGCCAACTGTAGCCCATTTCGGCCCAGCCTAGCCTAGCCCAGCTTGCTCACGTCGGCCCACTTTGGTACTCTTTGGCCCAGCCCAGCTCGGCACAGCTCAGCCCACACTGGCCCACTTCGGCCCACTTTGGCACTCTCTGGCCCAGCCCAGCCCACCTTAGCCCACCTCAGCACACGTTGCACCACTTCAGCCCAGCCCAGCTTAGCCTAGCCCAGCTTGCTCACGTCGGCCCACTTTGGCACTCTTTGGCCCAGCCCAGCCCAGCTCAGCCCACATTGGTCCACTTCGGCCCAGCCCAGCTAGGCACAGCTCAGCCCACTTTGGACCACTTTGGCCCAGCCCAGCTAGCCTAGCCCAGCTTGCTCACGTCGGCCCACTTTGGCACTCTTTGGCCCAGCCCAGCCCTGCTCAGTCCAGCCCGGCTCACTTTGCACCACTTTGGCCCAGCTCAGCCCAGCTCGAAACACTTTGGCCCACTTCAATCCAGCCCAGCACAGCTCAGCCCACCTTGGCCCACTTTGCCACACTTCGGCCTAGCCCAGCCCAGCCCAGCCCACCACACATCAGCCCACTTCGGCAATCTTCGGCCTAGCCCAGGCCGGCACAGCTCAGTCCACTTTGGCCCACTTCGGCCCAGCCCAGCCCACCTTAGCCCACCTCAGCACACTTTGCACCACTTCAGCCCAGCCCAGCTTAGCCTAGCCCAGCTTGCTCACGTCGGCCCACTTTGGCACTCTTCGGCCCAGCCCAGGCCTGCTCGGCACAGCTCGGCCCACTTTGGACCACGTCGGCCCAGACCAGCCCAGCTCGGCCCACATTGGCCCACTTCGGTTCAGCTCAGCCCAGCTAGGCACAGCTTGGCCCACTTTGGCACTCTTTGCACCAGCCCAGCCCACCTTAGCCCACCTCAGCACACTTTGGCCCACTTCGGCCCAGCCCACCTTAGCCTAGCCCAGCTTGCTCACATCGGCCCACTTTGGCACTCTTCGGCCCAGCCCAGCCCTGCTCAGTCCAGCCCGGAGCACTTTGGCCCTCTTCGCTCCAGCCCAGCCCAGCTCGGCCCAGCTCAGCCCACATTGGCCCACTTCGGCACAGCCCAGCCCACCTAGGCACAGCTTGGCCCACTTTGGCACTCTTTGGCCCAGCCCAGCTCGGCACAGCTCAGCCCACATTGGCCCTCTTCGCTCCAGCCCAGCCCAGCTCGGCACAGCTCAGCCCACTTTGGCACTCTTTGGCCCAGCCCAGCCCACCTCAGCACACCTCAGCACCACTTCGGCCCAGCCCAGCTTAGCCTATCCCAGCTTGCTCACGTCGGCCCACTTTGGCACTCTTTGGCCCAGCCCAGCCCAGCTCAGAACACATCGGCCCACTTCAGCCCAACCCGGCCCAGCTCAGCCAACTGGAGCCCATTTCGGCCCAGCCAAGCCCAGCTCGGCCCAGCACAGTCCCAATCGGCCCACTTCAGACCAGCCCAGCCCAGCTCGACCACGTCGGCCCACTTTGGCACTCTTTGGCCTAGCCCAGCCCTGCTCAGTCCAGCCCAGCTCATTTTGCATCACTTTGGCCCGGCCCAGCCCAGCCCAGCCCAGCCAACCATAGCTCGGCCCACACTGGCCCACTTCGGCCCAGCTCAGCCCAGCTCAGCACAGCTCGAAACACTTTGGCCCACTTCAATCCAGCCCAGCACAGCTCAGCCCAGCTTGGCCCACTTTGCCACACTTCGGCCTAGCCCAGCCCAGCCCAGACCAGCTCACTACACATCAGTCCACTTCGGCACTCTTCGGCCCAGCCCAGCCAGGCACAGCTTGGCCCACTTTGGCCCAGCCCACCTTAGCCCACCTCAGCCCACTTTGGACCACTTCGGCCCATCCCAGCCCAGCCAGGCACAGCTTGGCCCACTTTGGCCCACTTCGGCCCAGCCCAGCACACCTTAGCCCACCTCAGCCCACTTTGGACCACTTCGGCCCAGTCCAGCTAGCCTAGCCCAGCTTGCTCACGTCGGCTCACTTTGGCACTCTTCGGCCCAGCCCAGCCCAGCTCGGCACAGCTTGGCCCACTTTGGCACTCTTTGGCCCAACCCAGCCCAACTCGGCATAGCTTGGCCCACATTGGCCCAGCCCAGCCCAGCTTGGCACAGCTCAGCCCACTTTGGCCCACTTCGCTCCAGCCCAGCCCTGCCCGGCCCACATTGGCCCACTTCGGCTCAGCACAGCCCAGCTAGGCACAGCTTGGCCCACTTTGGCACTCTTCGGCCTAGCCCAGCCCACCTTAGCCCACCTCAGCCCTCTTTGGATCACTTCGGCCCAGCCCAGCTTAGCCTAGCCCAGCTTGCTCACGTCGGCCCACTTTGGCACTCTTTGGCCCAGCCCTGCTCACTCCAGCCCGGCGCACTTTGCACCACTTTGGCCCAGCTCAGCCCACATTGGCCCACTTCGGCACAGCCCAGCCCATCTAGGCACAGCTTGACCCACTTTGGCACTCTTTGGCCCAGCCCAGCCCAGCTCGGCACAGCTCAGCATACTTTGGCCCTCTTCGCTCCAGCCCGGCACAGCTCAGCCCACTTTGGCCCACTTCGCTCCAGCCCAGCCCAGCTCGGCACAGCTCAGCCCACATTGGCCCACTTCCGCTCAGCACAGCCCAGCTAGGCACAGCTCAGCCCACTTTGGCACTCTTTGGCCCAGCCCAGCCCACCTTAGCCCACCTCAGCACACTTTGCACCATTTCAGCCCAGCCCAGCTTAGCCTAGCCCAGCTTGCTCACGTCGGCCCACTTTGGCACTCTTTGGCCCAGCCCAGCCCAGAACACATCGGCCCACTTCAGCCCAACCCGGCCCAGCTCAGCCAACTGGAGCCCATTTCGGCCCAGCCCAGCCCAGCCAAACCCAGCCCAGCCCAGCCCAGAACAGTCCCAATCGGCCCACTTCAGCCCAGCCCAGCCCAGCTCGACCACGTCGGCCCACTTTGGCACTCTTTGGCCTAGCCCAGCCCTGCTCAGTCCAGCCCGGCTCACTTTGCACCACTTTGGCCCAGCCCAGCCCAGCTCAGCCCAGCCCAGCCCAGCCCACCATAGCTCGGCCCACACTGGCCCACTTCGGCCCAGCCCAGCTCAGCACAGCTCGAAACACTTTGGCCCACTTCAATCCAGCCCAGCACAGCTCAGCCCAGCTTGGCCCACTTTGCCACACTTCGGCCTAGCCCAGCCCAGCTCACCACACATCAGTCCACTTCAGCACTCTTCGGCCCAGCCCAGCCAGGCACAGCTTGGCCCACTTTGGCACTCTTTGCACCAGCCCAGCCCACCTCAGCACACTTTGCACCACTTCGGCCCAGCCCAGCTTAGCCTAGCCCAGCTTGCTCACGTCGGCCCACTTTGGCACTCTTTGGCCCAGCCCAGCCCAGCTCGGACTACTTCGGCGCACTTCAGCCCAGCTCAGCCAACTGTAGCCCACTTCAGCCCAGCCTAGCCCAGCTCGGCCCAGCACAGTCCCAATCGGCCCACTTCAGCCCAGCCCAGCTCGACCACGTCGGCCCACTTTGGCCTAGCCCACCCCTGCTCAGTCCAGCCCGGCTCACTTTGCACCACTTTGGCCCAGCCCAGCCCAGCACAGCCCACCATAGCTCGGCCCACACTGGCCCACTTCGGCCCAGCTCAGCACAGCTCGAAACACTTTGGCCCACTTCAATCCAGCCCAGCACAGCTCAGCCCAGCTTGGCCCACTTTGCCACACTTCGGCCTAGCCCAGCCCAGCCCAGCCCAGCTCACCACACATCAGCCCACTTCGGCAATCTTCGGCCTAGCCCAGCCCAGCTCAGCACAGCTCAGTCCACTTTGGCCCACTTCGGCCCAGCCCAGCACACCTTAGCCCACCTCAGCCCACTTTACACCACTTCGGCCCAGCCCAGCTAGCCTAGCACAGCTTGCTCACGTCGGCCCACTTCGGCACTCTTCGGCCCAGCCCAGCCCAGCTCGGCACAGCTTGGCCCACTTTGGCACTCTTTGGCCCAACCCAGCCCAGCTCGGCAAGATTGGCCCACTTTGGCACTCTTTGGCCCAGCCCAGCCCAGCTCGGTATAGCTTGGCCCACATTGGCCCAGCCCAGCCCGGCACAGCTCAGCCCACTTTGGCCCACTTCGCTCCAGCCCAGCCCTGCTTGGCCCACATTGGCCCACTTCGGCTCAGCACAGCCCAGCTAGGCACAGCTCGGCCCACTTTGGCACTCTTCGGCCTAGCCCAGCCCACCTTAGCCCACCTCAGCCCTCTTTGGACCACTTCGGCCCAGACCACCTTAGCCCAGCCCAGCTTGCTCACGTCAGCCCACTTTGGCACTCTTGGGCCCAGCGCAGCTCGGCACAGCTCGGCCCACATTGGCACTCTTTGGTCCAGCCCAGCCCAGCTCAGCAGAGCTCAGCCCACATTGGCCCACTTCGGCCCAGCCCAGCCCAGCTCAGCACAGCTCAGCCCACTTTGGCCCTCTTCGCTCCAGCCCAGCCCAGCTCGGCCCACATTGGCCCACTTCGGCTCAGCACAGCCCAGCTCAGCACAGTTCAGCCCACTTTGGCCCACTTCCGCTCAGCACAGCCCAGCTGGGCACAGCTCAGCCCACTTTGGCACTCTTTGGCCCAGCTCAGCCCACCTTAGCCCACCTCAGCACACTTTGCACCACTTCAGCCCAGCCCAGCTTAGACTAGCCCAGCTTGCTCACGTCGGCCCACTTTGGCACTCTTTGGCCCAGCCCAGCCCAGCTCGGCCTACTTCGGCCCAGCCCAGCTCAGAACACATCGGCCCACTTCAGCCCAACCCGGCCCAGCTCAGCCAACTGTAGCCCATTTCGGCCCAGCCCAGCCCAGCCCAGCCCAGCCAAGCACAGTCCCAATCGGCCCACTTCAGCCCAGCCCAGCCCAGCTCGACCACGTCGGCCCACTTTGGCACTCTTTGGCCTAGCCCAGCCCTGCTCAGTCCAGCCCGGCTCACTTTGCACCACTTTGGCCCAGCCCAGCACAGCTCAGCCCAGCCCAGCACAGCCCACCATAGCTCGGCCCACACTGGCCCACTTCAGCCCAGCCCAGCACAGCTCAGCCCAGCTCGAACCACTTTGGCCCACTTCAATCCAGCCCAGCACAGCTCAGCCCAGCTTGGCCCACTTTGCCACACTTCGGCCTAGCCCAGACCAGACCAGCCCACCACACATCAGCCCACTTCGGCAATCTTCGGCCTAGCCCAGCCCAGCTCGGCACAGCTTGGCCCACTTTGGCCCACTTCGGCCCAGCCCAGCCCACCTTAGCCCACCTCAGCACACTTTGGACCATTTCAGCCCAGCCCAGCTTAGCCTAGCCCAGCTTGCTCACGTCAGCCCACTTTGGCACTCTTTGGCCCAACCCAGCCCAGCTCGGCATAGCTTGGCCCACATTGGCCCAGCCCAGCCCAGCTTGGCACAGCTCAGCCCACTTTGGCCCACTTCACTCCAGCCCAGCCCTGCTCGGCCCACATTGGCCCACTTCGGCTCAGCACAGCCCAGCTAGGCACAGCTTGGCCCACTTTGGCACTCTTTGCACCAGCCCAGCCCACCTTAGCCCACCTCAGCACACTTTGGCCCACTTCGGCCCAGCCCACCTTAGCCCAGCCCAGCTTGCTCACGTCGGCCCACTTTGGCACTCTTTGGCCCAGCCCAGCCCTGCTCAGTCCAGCCCGGCGCACTTTGCACCACTTTGGCCCAGCTCAGCCAACTGGAGCCCACTTCGGCACAGCCCAGCCCACCTAGGCACAGCTTGGCCCACTTTGGCACTCTTTGGCCCAGCCCAGCCCAGCTCGGCACAGCTCAGCCCACTTTGGCCCACTTCGCTCCAGCCCAGCCCAGCTCGGCACAGCTCAGCCCACATTGGCCCACTTCCGCTCAGCACAGCCCAGCTAGGCACAGCTCAGCCCACTTTGGCACTCTTCGGCCCAGCCCAGCCCACCTTAGCCCACCTCAGCACACTTTGCACCACTTCAGCCCAGCCCACCTTAGCCTAGCCCAGCTTGCTCACGTCGGCCCACTTTGGCACTCTTTGGCCCAGCCCAGCCCAGCTCTGCCTACTTCGGCCCAGCCCAGCTCAGAACACATCGGCCCACTTCAGCCCAACCCGGCCCAGCTCAGCCAACGGTAGCCCATTTCGGCCCAGCCTAGCCCAGCCCAGCCCAGCCAAACCCAGCCCAGCCCAGCACAGTCCCAATCGGCCCACTTCAGCCCAGCTCGACCACGTCGGCCCACTTTGGCACTCTTTGGCCTAGCCCAGCCCTGCTCAGTCCAGCCCGGCTCACTTTGCACCACTTTGGCCCAGCCCAGCACAGCTCAGCCCAGCCCACCATAGCTCGGCCCACACTGGCCCACTTCGGCCCAGCTCAGCACAGCTCGAAACACTTTGGCCCACTTCAATCCAGCCCAGCACAGCTCAGCCCAGCTTGGCCCACTTTGCCACACTTCGGCCTAGCCCAGCCCAGCACACCACACATCAGTCCACTTTGGCACTCTTCGGCCCAGCCCAGCCAGGCACAGCTTGGCCCACTTTGGCACTCTTTGGCCCAGCCCAGCCCACCTTAGCCCTCTTTGGACCACTTCAGCCCAGCCCAGCTTAGCCTAGCCCAGCTTGCTCACGTCGGCCCACTTTGGCACTCTTTGGCCCAGCCCAGCCCAGCTCGGCACAGCTTGGCCCACTTTGGCACTCTTTGACCCAGCCCAGCCCAGCTCGGAATAGCTTGGCCCACATTGGCCCAGCCAAGCCCAGCTTGGCACAGCTCAGCCCACTTTGGTCCACTTCGCTCCAGCCCAGCCCTGCTCGGCCCACATTGGCCCACTTCGGCTCAGCACAGCCCAGCTAGGCACAGCTCGGCCCACTTTGGCACTCTTCGGCCTAGCCCAGCCCACCTTAGCCCACCTCAGCCCTCTGGACCACTTCGGCCCAGCCCAGCTTAGCCCAGCCCAGCTTGCTCACGTCGGCCCACTTTGGCACTCTTCGGCCCAGCCCAGCTCGGCACAGCTCGGCCCACATTGGCACTCTTTGGTCCAGCCCAGCCCAGCTCAGCAGAGCTCAGCCCACATTGGCCCACCTCGGCCCAGCCCAGCCCAGCTCGGCACAGCTCAGCCCACTTTGGCCCACTTGGCTCCAGCCCAGCCCAGCTCGGCACAGCTCAGCCCACTTTGGCCCACTTCGCTCCAGCCCAGCCCAGCTCGGCACAGCTGAGCCCACATTGGCCCACGACGGCTCAGCCCAGCCCAGCTCGGCACAGCTCGGCCCACACTGGCCCACTTCAGCCCAGCCCAGCTAGGCACAGCTCAGCACACTTTGGCCACTTCGCTCCAGCCCAGCCCAGCTCAGCACAGCTCAGCCCACATTGGCCCACTTCCGCTCAGCACAGCCCAGCTAGGCACAGCTCGGCCCATATTGGCACTCTTTGGCCCAGCCCAGCCCAGCCCACCATAGCTCGGCCCACACTGGCCCACTTCGGCCCAGCTCAGCCCAGCTCAGCACAGCTCGAACCGATTTGGCCCACTTCAATCCAGCCCAGCACAGCTCAGCCCAGCTTGGCCCACTTTGCCACACTTCGGCCTAGCCCAGCCCAGCCCAGCCCAGCTCACCACACATCAGCCCACTTCGGCACTCTTCGGCCCAGCCCAGCCAGGCACAGCTTGGCCCACTTCGGCCCAGCCGAGCCCACCTTAGCCCACCTCAGCCCACTTTGGACCACTTCGGCACAGCCCAGCCCAGCTCGGCTCAGCTTGGCCCACTTTGGCACTCTTTGGCCCAACCCAGCCCAACTCGGCATAGCTTGGCCCACATTGGCCCAGCCCAGCCCAGCTTGGCACAGCTCAGCCCACTTTGGCCCACTTCGCTCCAGCCCAGCCCTGCTCGGCCCACATTGGCCCACTTCGGCTCAGCCCAGCCCAGCTAGGCACAGCTTGGCCCACTTTGGCACTCTTCGGCCTAACCCAGCCCACCTTAGCCCACCTCAGCCCTCTTTGGACCACTTCGGCCCAGCCCAGCTTAGCCTAGCCCAGCTTGCTCACGTCGGCCCACTTTGGCACTCTTTGGCCCAGCCCAGCCCTGCTCAGTCCAGCCCGGCGCACTTTGCACCACTTTGGCCCAGCTCAGCCCACATTGGCCCACTTCGGCACAGCCCAGCCCATCTAGGCAAAGCTTGACCCACTTTTGCACTCTTTGGCCCAGCCCAGCCCACCTTAGCCCACCTCAGCACACTTTGCACCACTTCAGCCCAGCCCAGCTTAGCCTAGCCCAGCTTGCTCACGTCGGCCCACTTTGGTACTCTTTGGCCCAGCCCAGGCCTGCTCGGCACAGCTCGGCCCACTTCGGCCCAGCCCAGCCCATCTAGGCACAGCTTGGCCCACTTTGGCACTCTTTGGCCCAGCCCAGCCCAGCTAGGCACAGCTCAGCCCACTTTGGACCACTTCGGCCCAGCCCAGCCCAGCTCCCCACAACTTGAGCCACTTTGGCACTCTTTGGCCAAGCCCAGCCCGGCCCACTTTGGCCCACTTCGGCCCAGCTCAGCCCAGCTAGGCACAGCTTGGCCCACTTTGGCACTCTTTGGCCCAGCCCAGCTCAGCACAGCTCAGCCCACTTTGGCCCACTTCGCTCCAGCCCAGCTCGGCCCACATTGGCCCACTTCGGCCCAGCTCAGCCCAGCTAGGCACAGCTTGGCCCACTTTGGCACTCTTTGCACCAGCCCAGCCCACCTTAGCCCACCTCAGCACACTTTGGCCCACTTCGGCCCAGCCCAGCTTAGCCCAGCCCAGCTTGCTCACATCGGCCCACTTTGGCACTCTTCGGCCCAGCCCAGCCCTGCTCAGTCCAGCCCGGCGCACTTTGGCCCTCTTCGCTCCAGCCCAGCCCAGCTCGGCCCAGCTCAGCCCACATTGGCCCACTTCGGCACAGCCCAGCCCAGCAAGGCACAGCTTGGCCCACTTTGGCACTCTCTGGCCCAGCCAAGCCCACCTTAGCCCACCTCAGCCCACCTTGCACGACTTCGGCCCAGCCCAGCTTAGCCCAGCCCAGCTTGCTCACGTCGGCCCACTTTGGCACTCTTTGGCCTAGACCAGCCCTGCTCAGTCCAGCCCGGCTCACTTTGCACCACTTTGGCCCAGCTCAGCCCACACTGGCCCACTTCGGCACAGCCCAGCACAGCTAGGCACAGCTCAGCCCACTTTGGCACTCTCTGGCCCAGCCCAGCCCGGCACAGCTCAGCCCACATTGGCCCACTTCCGCTCAGCACAGCCCAGCTAGGCACAGCTCAGCCCACTTTGGCACTCTTTGGCCCAGCCCAGCCCACCTTAGCCCACCTCAGCACACTTTGGCCCACTTCGGCCCAGCCCAGCTTAGCCTAGCCCAGCTTGCTCACGTCAGCCCACTTTGGCACTCTTTGGCCCAGCCCAGCTCGGCCTACTTCGGCCCAGCCCAGCTCAGAACACATCGGCCCACTTCAGCCCAACCCGGCCCAGCTCAGCCAACTGTAGCCCATTTCGGCCCAGCCTAGCCTAGCCCAGCTTGCTCACGTCGGCCCACTTTGGTACTCTTTGGCCCAGCCCAGCTCGGCACAGCTCAGCCCACACTGGCCCACTTCGGCCCACTTTGGCACTCTTTGGCCCAGCCCAGCCCACCTTAGCCCACCTCAGCACACTTTGCACCACTTCAGCCCAGCCCAGCTTAGCCTAGCCCAGCTTGCTCACGTCGGCCCACTTTGGCACTCTTTGGCCCAGCCCAGCCCAGCTCAGCCCACATTGGTCCACTTCGGCCCAGCCCAGCCCAGCTAGGCACAGCTCAGCCCACTTTGGCACTCTTTTGCCCAGCCCAGCCCAGCTAGGCACAGCTCAGCCCACTTTGGACCACTTCGGCCCAGCCCAGCTAGCCTAGCCCAGCTTGCTCACGTCGGCCCACTTTACCACTCTTTGGCCCAGCCCAGCCCAGCTCAGCCCACATTGGCCCACTTCGGCACAGCCCAGCCCACCTAGGCACAGCTCAGCCCACACTGGCCCACTTCGGCACAGCCCAGCACAGCTAGGCACAGCTTGGCCCACTTTGGCACTCTTTGCCCAGCCCAGCCCAGCTCGGCCCACATTGGCCCACTTCGGCCCAGCTCAGCCCAGCTTGGCCCACTCCAGCCTAGCTCAGCCCAGACCAGCTCAGTCCAGTCCAGCTTGCTCACGTCGGCCCACTTTGGCACTCTTTTGCCCAGCACAGCCCTGCTCAGCACACATCAGCCCACTTGATCACTCTTCAGACTGGCCCAGCCCAGCCCAGCTCGGCACAGCTCAGTCCACTTTGGCCCACTTCGGCCCAGCCCAGCCCACCTTAGCCCACCTCAGCCCACTTTGGACCACTTCGGCCCAGCCCAGCTTAGACTAGCCCAGCTTGCTCACATCGACCCACTTTGGCACTCTTTGGCCCCACCCAGCCCAGCTCGGCAAGCTTGGCCCACTTTGGCACTCTTTGGCCCACCCCAGCCCAGCCCAGCTCATCTCGGCCCACATTGGCTCACTTTGGCTCAGCACAGCCCAGCTAGGCACAGCTTGGCCCACTTTGGCACTCTTTGGCCCAGCCCAGCCCACCTTAGCCCACCTCAGCACACTTTGGCCCACTTCGGCCCAGACCAGCTTAGCCCAGCCCAGCTTCCTCACGTCGGCCCACTTTGGCACTCTTTGGCCTAGACCAGCCCTGCTCAGTCCAGCCCGGCTCACTTTGCACCACTTTGGCCCAGCTCAGCCCACACTGGCCCACTTCGGCACAGCCCAGCCCAGCTAGGCACAGCTTGGCCCACTTTGGCACTCTTTGGCTCGGCCCAGCCCAGCTCGGCACAGCTCAGCACACTTTGGCCCACTTGGCTCCAGCCCAGCCCAGCTCGGCACAGCTCAGCCCACATTGGCCCACTTCCGCTCAGCACAGCCCAGCTAGGCACAGCTCGGCCCACTTTGGCACTCTTTGGCCCAGCCCAGCCCACCTTAGCCCACCTCAGCACACTTTGGCCCACTTCGGCCCAGCCCAGCTTAGCCTAGCCCAGCTTGCTCACGTCGGCCCACTTTGGCACTCTTTGGCCCAGCCCAGCCCAGCTCGGCCTACTTCGGCCCAGCCCAGCTCAGAACACATCGGCCCACTTCAGCCCAACCCGGCCCAGCTCAGCCAACTGTAGCCCATTTCGGCCCAGCCTAGCCTAGCCCACACTGGCCCACTTCGGCCCACTTTGGCACTCTTTGGCCCAGCCCAGCCCACCTTAGCCCACCTCAGCACACGTTGCACCACTTCAGCCCAGCCCAGCTTAGCCTAGCCCAGCTTGCTCACGTCGGCCCACTTTGGCACTCTTTGGCCCAGCCCAGCCCAGCTCAGCCCACATTGGTCCACTTCGGCCCAGCCCAGCCCAGCTAGGCACAGCTCAGCCCACTTTGGCACTCTTTGGCCCAGCCCAGCCCAGCTAGGCACAGCTCAGCCCACTTTGGACCACTTCGCTCCAGCCAAGCTAGCCTAGCCCAGCTTGCTCACGTCGGCCCACTTTGGCACTCTTTGGCCCAGCCCAGCCCTGCTCAGTCCAGCCCGGCTCACTTTGCACCACTTTGGCCCAGCTCAGCCCACATTGGCCCACTTCGGCACAGCCCAGCCCAGCTCGGCACAGCTCAGCCCACTTTGGCCCTCTTCGCTCCAGCCCAGCCCAGCTCGGCACAGCTCAGCCCACTTGGCCCACTTCACTCCAGCCCAACCCAGCTAGGCACATCTCGGCCCACTTGGCCCACTTCGCTCCAGCCCAACCCAGCTAGGCACATCTCGGCCCACATTGGCCCACTTCCGCTCAGCCCAGCCCAGCTAGGCACAGCTCGGACCACTTTGGCACTCTTTGGCCCAGCCCAGCCCAGCTAGGCACAGCTCAGCCCACTTTGGACCACTTCGGCCCAGCCCAGCTAGCCTAGCCCAGCTTGCTCACGTCGGCCCACTTTGGCACTCTTTGGCCCAGCCCAGCCCTGCTCAGTCCAGCCCGGCTCACTTTGCACCACTTTGGCCCAGCTCAGCCCACATTGGCCCACTTCGGCACAGCCCAGCCCACCTAGGCACAGCTCACCCCACTTTGGCACTCTTTGGCCCAGCCCAGCCCAGCTCGGCACAGCTCAGCACACTTTGGCCCTCTTCGCTCCAGCCCAGCCCAGCTCGGCACAGCTCAGCCCACTTGGCCCACTTCGCTCCAGCCCAACCCAGCTAGGCACATCTCGGCCCACATTGGCCCACTTCCGCTCAGCACAGCCCAGCTAGGCACAGCTCGGACCACTTTGGCACTCTTTGGCCCAGCCCAGCCCACCTTAGCCCACCTCAGCACACTTTGCACCACTTCAGCCCAGCCCAGCTTAGCCTAGCCCAGCTTGCTCACGTCGGCCCACTTTGGTACTCTTTGGCCCAGCCCAGCCCAGCTCGGCCCACACTGGCCCACTTCGGCCCAGCCCAGCACAGCTAGGCACAGCTTGGCCCACTTTGGCACTCTTTGCCCAGCCCAGCCCAGCTCGGCCCACATTGGCCCACTTCGGCCCAGCTCAGCCCAGCTTGGCCCACTCCAGCCTAGCTCAGCCCAGACCAGCTCAGTCCAGTCCAGCTTGCTCACGTCGGCCCACTTTGGCACTCTTTTGCCCAGCACAGCCCTGCTCAGCACACATCAGCCCACTTGATCACTCTTCAGACTGGCCCAGCCCAGTCCAGCTCGGCACAGTTCGGCCCACATTGGCCCACTTCGGCCCAGCCCAGCCCAGCTCGGCACAGCTCAGCCCACTTTGGCACTCTTTGGCCCAGCCCAGCCCACCTTAGCCCACCTCAGCACACTTTGCACCACTTCGGCCCAGCCCAGCTTAGCCTAGCCCAGCTTGCTCACGTCAGCCCACTTTGGCCCACTTCGCCCCAGCCCAGCCCATCTAGGCACAGCTTGGCCCACTTTGGCACTCTTTGGCCCAGCCCAGCCCAGCTCGGCCCAGCTCGGCCCACACTGGCCCACTTCGGCCCACCCCAGCCCAGCTCCCCACAACTTGAGCCACTTTGGCACTCTTTGGCCCAGCCCAGCTCGGCCCACATTGGCCCACTTGCGCTCAGCTCAGCCCAGCTAGGCACAGCTTGGCCCACTTTGGCACTCTTTGGCCCAGCCCAGCTCAGCACAGCTCAGCCCACTTTGGCCCACTTCGCTCCAGCCCAGTTCGGCCCACATTGGCCCACTTCGGCCCAGCTCAGCCCAGCTAGGCACAGCTTGGCCCACTTTGGCACTCTTTGCACCAGCCCAGCCCACCTTAGCCCAACTCAGCACACTTTGGACCACTTCGGCCCAGCCCAGCTTAGCCCAGCCCAGCTTGCTCACATCGGCCCACTTTGGCACTCTTCGGCCCAGCCCAGCCCTGCTCAGTCCAGCCCGGAGCACTTTGGCCCTCTTCGCTCCAGCCCAGCCCAGCTCGGCCCAGCTCAGCCCACATTGGCCCACTTCGGCACAGCCCAGCCCAGCTAGGCACAGCTTGGCCCACTTTGGCACTCTTTGGCCCAGCCCAGCTCGGCACAGCTCAGCCCACATTGGCCCTCTTCGCTCCAGCCCAGCCCAGCTCGGCACAGCTCAGCCCACTTTGGCACTCTTTGGCCCAGCCCAGCCCACCTCAGCACACTTTGCACCACTTCGGCCCAGCCCAGCATAGCCTATCCCAGCTTGCTCACGTCGGCCCACTTTGGCACTCTTTGGCCCAGCCCAGCCCAGCTCAGAACACATCGGCCCACTTCAGCCCAACCCGGCCCAGCTCAGCCAACTGGAGCCCATTTCGGCCCAGCCTAGCCCAGCCAAGCCCAGCTCGGCCCAGCACAGTCCCAATCGGCCCACTTCAGACCAGCCCAGCCCAGCTCGACCACGTCGGCCCACTTTGGCACTCTTTGGCCTAGCCCAGCCCTGCTCAGTCCAGCCCGGCTCATTTTGCATCACTTTGGCCCGGCCCAGCCCAACTCGGCATAGCTTGGCCCAGATTGGCCCAGCCCAGCCCATCTTGGCACAGCTCAGCCCACTTTGGCCCACTTCGCTCCAGCCCAGCCCTGCCCGGCCCACATTGGCCCACTTCGGCTCAGCACAGCCCAGCTAGGCACAGCGTGGCCCACTTTGGCACTCTTCGGCCTAGCCCAGCCCACCTTAGCCCACCTCAGCCCTCTTTGGATCACTTCGGCCCAGCCCAGCTTAGCCTAGCCCAGCTTGCTCACGTCGGCCCACTTTGGCACTCTTTGGCCCAGCCCTGCTCACTCCAGCCCGGCGCACTTTGCACCACTTTGGCCCAGCTCAGCCCACATTGGCCCACTTCGGCACAGCCCAGCCCATCTAGGCACAGCTTGACCCACTTTGGCACTCTTTGGCCCAGCCCAGCCCAGCTCGGCACAGCTCAGCATACTTTGGCCCTCTTCGCTCCAGCCCGGCACAGCTCAGCCCACTTTGGCCCACTTCGCTCCAGCCCAGCCCAGCTCGGCACAGCTCAGCCCACATTGGCCCACTTCCGCTCAGCACAGCCCAGCTAGGCACAGCTCAGCCCACTTTGGCACTCTTTGGCCCAGCCCAGCCCACCTTAGCCCACCTCAGCACACTTTGCACCATTTCAGCCCAGCCCAGCTTAGCCTAGCCCAGCTTGCTCACGTCGGCCCACTTTGGCACTCTTTGGCCCAGCCCAGCCCAGAACACATCGGCCCACTTCAGCCCAACCCGGCCCAGCTCAGCCAACTGGAGCCCATTTCGGCCCAGCCCAGCCCAGCCAAACCCAGCCCAGCCCAGCCCAGAACAGTCCCAATCGGCCCACTTCAGCCCAGCCCAGCTCGACCACGTCGGCCCACTTTGGCACTCTTTGGCCTAGCCCAGCCCTGCTCAGTCCAGCCCGGCTCACTTTGCACCACTTTGGCCCAGCCCAGCCCAGCTCAGCCCAGCCCAGCCCAGCCCACCATAGCTCGGCCCACACTGGCCCACTTCGGCCCAGCCCAGCTCAGCACAGCTCGAAACACTTTGGCCCACTTCAATCCAGCCCAGCACAGCTCAGCCCAGCTTGGCCCACTTTGCCACACTTCGGCCTAGCGCAGCCCAGCCCAGCCCAGCTCACCACACATCAGCCCACTTCGGCAATCTTCGGCCTAGCCCAGCCCAGCTCAGCACAGCTCAGTCCACTTTGGCCCACTTCGGCCCAGCCCAGCCCACCTTAGCCCACCTCAGCCCACTTTGCACCACTTCGGCCCAGCCCAGCTAGCCTAGCACAGCTTGCTCACGTCGGCCCACTTCGGCACTCTTCGGCCCAGCCCAGCCCAGCTCGGCACAGCTTGGCCCACTTTGGCACTCTTTGGCCCAACCCAGCCCAGCTCGGCAAGATTGGCCCACTTTGGCACTCTTTGGCCCAGCCCAGCCCAGCTCGGTATAGCTTGGCCCACATTGGCCCAGCCCAGCCCGGCACAGCTCAGCCCACTTTGGCCCACTTCGCTCCAGCCCAGCCCTGCTTGGCCCACATTGGCCCACTTCGGCTCAGCACAGCCCAGCTAGGCACAGCTCGGCCCACTTTGGCACTCTTCGGCCTAGCCCAGCCCACCTTAGCCCACCTCAGCCCTCTTTGGACCACTTCGGCCCAGACCACCTTAGCCCAGCCCAGCTTGCTCACGTCAGCCCACTTTGGCACTCTTCGGCCCAGCCCAGCTCGGCACAGCTCGGCCCACATTGGCACTCTTTGGTCCAGCCCAGCCCAGCACAGCAGAGCTCAGCCCACATTGGCCCACTTCGGCCCAGCCCAGCCCAGCTCGGCACAGCTCGGCCCACTTCGGCCCAGCCCAGCTAGGCACACCTCAGCACACTTTGGCCACTTCGCTCCAGCCCAGCCCAGCTTGGCCCACATTGGCCCACTTCGGCTCAGCACAGCCCAGCTCAGCACAGTTCAGCCCACTTTGGCCCACTTCCGCTCAGCACAGCCCAGCTGGGCACAGCTCAGCCCACTTTGGCACTCTTTGGCCCAGCTCAGCCCACCTTAGCCCACCTCAGCACACTTTGCACCACTTCAGCCCAGCCCACCTTAGCCCAGCCCAGCTTGCTCACGTCGGCCCACTTTGGCACTCTTTGGCCCAGCCCAGCCCAGCTCGGCCTACTTCGGCCCAGCCCAGCTCAGAACACATCGGCCCACTTCAGCCCAACCCGGCCCAGCTCAGCCAACTGTAGCCCATTTCGGCCCAGCCCAGCCCAGCCCAGCCAAGCACAGTCCCAATCGGCCCACTTCAGCCCAGCCCAGCCCAGCTCGACCACGTCGGCCCACTTTGGCACTCTTTGGCCTAGCCCAGCCCTGCTCAGTCCAGCCCGGCTCACTTTGCACCACTTTGGCCCAGCCCAGCACAGCTCAGCCCAGCCCAGCACAGCCCACCATAGCTCGGCCCACACTGGCCCACTTCGGCCCAGCCCAGCACAGCTCAGCCCAGCTCGAACCACTTTGGCCCACTTCAATCCAGCCCAGCACAGCTCAGCCCAGCTTGGCCCACTTTGCCACACTTCGGCCTAGCCCAGACCAGACCAGCCCACCACACATCAGCCCACTTCGGCAATCTTCGGCCTAGCCCAGCCCAGCTCGGCACAGCTCAGCCCACTTTGGCCCACTTCGGCCCAGCCCAGCCCACCTTAGCCCACCTCAGCACACTTTGGACCATTTCAGCCCAGCCCAGCTTAGCCTAGCCCAGCTTGCTCACGTCAGCCCACTTTGGCACTCTTTGGCCCAATCCAGCCCAGCTCGGCATAGCTTGGCCCACATTGGCCCAGCCCAGCCCAGCTTGGCACAGCTCAGCCCACTTTGGCCCACTTCACTCCAGCCCAGCCCTGCTCGGCCCACATTGGCCCACTTCGGCTCAGCACAGCCCAGCTAGGCACAGCTTGGCCCACTTTGGCACTCTTTGCACCAGCCCAGCCCACCTTAGCCCACCTCAGCACACTTTGGCCCACTTCGGCCCAGCCCACCTTAGCCCAGCCCAGCTTGCTCACGTCGGCCCACTTTGGCACTCTTTGGCCCAGCCCAGCCCTGCTCAGTCCAGCCCGGCGCACTTTGCACCACTTTGGCCCAGCTCAGCCAACTGGAGCCCACTTCGGCACAGCCCAGCCCAGCTAGGCACAGCTTGGCCCACTTTGGCCCACTTCGCCCCAGCCCAGCCCAGCTCGGCACAGCTCAGCCCACTTTGGCCCACTTCGCTCCAGCCCAGCCCAGCTCGGCACAGCTCAGCCCACATTGGCCCACTTCCGCTCAGCACAGCCCAGCTAGGCACAGCTCAGCCCACTTTGGCACTCTTCGGCCCAGCTCAGCCCACCTTAGCCCACCTCAGCACACTTTGCACCACTTCAGCCCAGCCCAGCTTAGCCTAGCCCAGCTTGCTCACGTCGGCCCACTTTGGCACTCTTTGGCCCAGCCCAGCCCAGCTCGGCCTACTTCAGCCCAGCCCAGCTCAGAACACATCGGCCCACTTCAGCCCAACCCGGCCCAGCTCAGCCAACGGTAGCCCATTTCGGCCCAGCCTAGCCCAGCCCAGCCAAACCCAGCCCAGCCCAGCACAGTCCCAATCGGCCCACTTCAGACCAGCCCAGCCCAGCTCGACCACGTCGGCCCACTTTGGCACTCTTTGGCCTAGCCCAGCCCTGCTCAGTCCAGCCCGGCTCACTTTGCACCACTTTGGCCCAGCCCAGCACAGCTCAGCCCAGCCCACCATAGCTCGGCCCACACTGGCCCACTTCGGCTCAGCTCAGCACAGCTCGAAACACTTTGGCCCACTTCAATCCAGCCCAGCACAGCTCAGCCCAGCTTGGCCCACTTTGCCACACTTCGGCCTAGCCCAGCCCAGCACACCACACATCAGTCCACTTTGGCACTCTTCGGCCCAGCCCAGCCAGGCACAGCTTGGCCCACTTTGGCACTCTTTGGCCCAGCCCAGCCCACCTTAGCCCACCTCAGCCCTCTTTGGACCACTTCAGCCCAGCCCAGCTTAGCCTAGCCCAGCTTGCTCACGTCGGCCCACTTTGGCACTCTTTGGCCCAGCCCAGCCCAGCTCGGCACAGCTTGGCCCACTTTGGCACTCTTTGACCCAGCCCAGCCCAGCTCGGAATAGCTTGGCCCACATTGGCCCAGCCCAGCCCAGCTTGGCACAGCTCAGCCCACTTTGGTCCACTTCGCTCCAGCCCAGCCCTGCTCGGCCCACATTGGCCCACTTCGGCTCAGCACAGCCCAGCTAGGCACAGCTCGGCCCACTTTGGCACTCTTCGGCCTAGCCCAGCCCACCTTAGCCCACCTCAGCCCTCTGGACCACTTCGGCCCAGCCCAGCTTAGCCCAGCCCAGCTTGCTCACGTCGGCCCACTTTGGCACTCTTCGGCCCAGCCCAGCTCGGCACAGCTCAGCCCACTTTGGCCCACTTGGCTCCAGCCCAGCCCAGCTCGGCACAGCTCAGCCCACTTTGGCCCACTTCGCTCCAGCCCAGCCCAGCTCGGCACAGCTGAGCCCACATTGGCCCACGACGGCTCAGCCCAGCCCAGCTCGGCACAGCTCGGCCCACACTGGCCCACTTCAGCCCAGCCCAGCTAGGCACAGCTCAGCACACTTTGGCCACTTCGCTCCAGCCCAGCCCAGCTCAGCACAGCTCAGCCCACATTGGCCCACTTCCGCTCAGCACAGCCCAGCTAGGCACAGCTCGGCCCATATTGGCACTCTTTGGCCCAGCCCAGCCCAGCCCACCATAGCTCGGCCCACACTGGCCCACTTCGGCCCAGCTCAGCCCAGCTCAGCACAGCTCGAACCGATTTGGCCCACTTCAATCCAGCCCAGCACAGCTCAGCCCAGCTTGGCCCACTTTGCCACACTTCGGCCTAGCCCAGCCCAGCCCAGCTCACCACACATCAGCCCACTTCGGCACTCTTCGGCCCAGCCCAGCCAGGCACAGCTTGGCCCACTTCGGCCCAGCCGAGCCCACCTTAGCCCACCTCAGCCCACTTTGGACCACTTCGGCACAGCCCAGCCCAGCTCGGCTCAGCTTGGCCCACTTTGGCACTCTTTGGCCCAACCCAGCCCAACTCGGCATAGCTTGGCCCACATTGGCCCAGCCCAGCCCAGCTTGGCACAGCTCAGCCCACTTTGGCCCACTTCGCTCCAGCCCAGCCCTGCTCGGCCCACATTGGCCCACTTCGGCTCAGCCCAGCCCAGCTAGGCACAGCTTGGCCCACTTTGGCACTCTTCGGCCTAACCCAGCCCACCTTAGCCCACCTCAGCCCTCTTTGGACCACTTCGGCCCAGCCCAGCTTAGCCTAGCCCAGCTTGCTCACGTCGGCCCACTTTGGCACTCTTTGGCCCAGCCCAGCCCTGCTCAGTCCAGCCCGGCGCACTTTGCACCACTTTGGCCCAGCTCAGCCCACATTGGCCCACTTCGGCACAGCCCAGCCCATCTAGGCAAAGCTTGACCCACTTTTGCACTCTTTGGCCCAGCCCAGCCCAGCTAGGCACAGCTCAGCCCACTTTGGCACTCTTTGGCCCAGCCCAGCCCACCTTAGCCCACCTCAGCACACTTTGCACCACTTCAGCCCAGCCCAGCTTAGCCTAGCCCAGCTTGCTCACGTCGGCCCACTTTGGCACTCTTTGGCCCAGCCCAGCCCAGCTCGGCCTACTTCGGCCCAGCCCAGCTCAGAACACATCGGCCCACTTCAGCCCAACCCAGCCCAGCTCAGCCAACTGGAGCCCACTTCGGCCCAGCCTAGCCCAGCCCAGCCCAGCCAATCCCAGCCAAGCCCAGCTCAGCCCAGCACACTTTTAATCGGCCCACTTCAGCCGAGCCCAGCTCGACCACGTCGGCCCACTTTGGCACTCTTTGGCCTAGCCCAGCCCTGCTCAGTCCAGCCCGGCTCACTTTGCACCACTTTGGCCCAGCTCAGCCCAGCACAGCCCAGCCCACCATAGCTCAGCCCACACTGGCCCACTTCGGCCCAGCTCAGCACAGCTCGAACCACTTTGGCCCACTTCAATCCAGCCCAGCACAGCTCAGCCCAGCTTGGCCCACTTTGCCACACTTCGGCCTAGCCCAGCCCAGCCCACCTCAGCACACATCAGCCCACTTCGGCACTCTTCGTCCCAGCCCAGCCCGGCACAGCTCAGCCCACATTGGCCCACTTCGGCCCAGCCCACCCCAGCTCGGCCCACTTTGGCACTCTTTGGCCCAGCCCAGCCCACCTTAGCCCACCTCAGCACACTTTGCACCACTTCGGCCCAGCCCAGCTTAGCCCAGCCCACCTTGCTCACGTCGGCCCACTTTGGCACTCTTTGGCCCAGCCCAGCCCAGCTCGGCCTACTTCGGCCCAGCCCAGCTCAGAACACATCGGCCCACTTCAGCCCAACCCGGCCCAGCTCAGCCAACTGGAGCCCATTTCGGCCCAGCCCAGCCCAGCCAAGCCAAGCACAGTCCCAATCGGCCCACTTCAGCGCAGCCCAGCCCAGCTCGACCACGTCAGCCCACTGTGGCACTCTTTGGCCTAGCCCAGCCCTGCTCAGTCCAGCCCGGCTCACTTTGCACCACTTTGGCCCAGCTCAGCCCAGCACAGCACAGCCCACCATAGCTCAGCCCACACTGGCCCACTTCGGCCCAGCTCAGCACAGCTCGAACCACTTTGGCCCACTTTGCCACACTTCGGCCTAGCCCAGCCCAGCCCAGCTCACCACACATCAGCCCACTTCGGCAATCTTCGGCCTAGCCCAGCCCAGCTCGGCACAGCTCAGTCCACTTTGGCCCACTTCGGCCCAGCCCAGCTAGCCTAGCCCAGCTTGCTCACGTCGGCCCACTTTGGCACTCTTTGGCCCAGCCCAGCCCTGCTCAGTCCAGCCCGGCTCACTTTGCACCACTTTGGCCCAGCTCAGCCCACATTGGTCCACTTCGGCACAGCCCAGCCCAGCTAGGCACAGCTCAGCCCACTTTGGCACTCTTTGGCCCAGCCCAGCCCAGCTCGGCACAGCTCAGCCCACTTAGGCCCACTTCGCTCCAGCCCAGCTCGGCACAGCTTGGCCCACATTGGCCCACTTCCGCTCAGCACAGCCCAGCTCGGCCCAGCTCGGCCCATATTGGCACTCTTTGGCTCAGCCCAGCCCACCTTAGCCCACCTCAGCACACTTTGCACCACTTCAGCCCAGCCCAGCTTAGCCTAGCCCAGCTTGCTCACGTCGGCCCACTTTGGCACTCTTTGGCCCAGCCCAGCCCAGCTCGGCCTACTTCGGCCCAGCCCAGCCCAGCCCACATCGGCCCACTTCAGCCCTACCCAGCCCAGCTCAGCCAACTGTAGCCCATTTCGGCCCAGCCTAGCCCAGCCCAGCCCAGCCAAGCCAAGCCCAGCCCAGCACACTCGCAATCGGCCCACTTCAGCACCAGCCCAGCCCAGCTCACCACACATCAGCCCACTTCGGCACTCTTCGGCCTAGCCCAGCCCAGCTCGGCACAGCTCAGTCCACTTTGGCCCACTTCGGCCCAGCCCAGCCCACCTTAGCCCACCTCAGCCCACTTTGCACCACTTCGGCCCAGCCCAGCTAGCCTAGCACAGCTTGCTCACGTCAGCCCACTTCGGCACTCTTCGGCCCAGCCCAGCCCAGCTCGGCACAGCTTGGCCCACTTTGGCACTCTTTGGCCCAGCCCAGCCCAGCTCGGCATAGCTTGGCCCACATTGGCCCAGCCCAGCCCAGCTTGGCACAGGTCAGCCCACTTTGGCCCACTTCGCTCCAGCCCAGCCCTGCTCGGCCCACATTGGCCCACTTCCGCTCAGCACAGCCCAGCTAGGCACAGCTTGGCCCACTTTGGCACTCTTCGGCCTAGCCCAGCCCACCTTAGCCGAACTCAGCACACTTTGGACCACTTCGGCCCAGCCCAACTTAGCCCAGACCAGCTTGCTCACGTCGGCCCACTTTGGCACTCTTTGGCCCAGCCCAGCCCAGCTCGGCCTACTTCGGCCCAGCCCAGCCAAGCCCAGCACACATCGGCCCACTTCAGCCCAACCCGGCCCAGCTCAGCCAACTGGAGCCCACTCGGCCCAGCCTAGCCCAGCCCAGCCCAGCTCGGCCAAGCACACTCCCAATCGGCCCACTTCAGACCAGCCCAGCCCAGCTCGACCACGTCGGCCCACTTTGGCACTCTTTGGCCTAGCCCAGCCCTGCTCAGTCCAGCCCGGCTCACTTTGCACCACTTTGGCCCAGCTCAGCCCAGCCCAGCCCAGCCCAGCCCACCATAGCTCGGCCCACACTGGCCCACTTCGGCCCAGCTCAGCACAGCTCGAAACACTTTGGCCCACTTCAATCCAGCCCAGCACAGCTCAGCCCAGCTTGGCCCACTTTGCCACACTTCGGCCTAGCCCAGCCCAGCTCAGCACACATCAGCCCACTTCGGCACTCTTCGTCCCAGCCCAGCCCGGCACAGCTCAGCCCACTTTGGCCCACTTTGGCCCAGCCCAACCCAGCTAGGCACAGCTTGGCCCACTTTGGCACTCTTTGCACCAGCCCAGCCCACCTTAGCCCACCTCAGCCCACTTTGGACCACTTCAGCCCAGCCCAGCTTAGGCTAGCCCAGCTTGCTCACGTCGGCCCACTTTGGCACTCTTTGGCCCAGCCCAGCCCAGCTTGGCATAGCTTGGCCCACTTTGGCACTCTTTGGTCTAGCCCAGCCCTGCTCAGTCCAGCCCGGCTCACTTTGCACCACTTTGGCCCAGACCAGCACAGCTCAGCCCAGCCCAGCACAGCCCACCATAGGTCAGCCCACACTGGCCCACTTCGGCCCAGCTCAGCCCAGCTCAGAACAGCTCGAAACACTTTGGCCCACTTCAATCCAGCCCAGCACAGCTCAGCCCAGCTTGGCCCACTTTGCCACACTTCGGCGTAGCCCAGCCCAGCCCACCACACATCAGCCCACTTTGGTACTATTTGGCCCAGCCCAGCTTGGCACAGCTCGGCCCACACTGGCCCACTTCGGCCCAGCCCAGTCCAGCTCGGCACGGCTCAACCCACTTTGGCCCACTTCGGCCCAGCCCAGCTCGGCACAGCTTGGCCCACTTTGGCACTCTTTGCACCAGCCCAGCCCACCTTAGCCCACCTCAGCCCAGTTTGCACCACTTCAGCCCAGCCCAGCTTAGGCTAGCCCAGCTTGCTCACGTCGGCCCACTTTGGCACTCTTTGGCCCAGACCAGACCAGCTCGGCACAGCTTGGCCCACACTGGCCCACTTCAGCCCAGCCCAGCTAGGCACAGCTTGGCCCACTTTGGCACTCTTTGGCCCAGCCCAGCCTACCTTAGCCCACCTCAGCACACTTTGGACCACTTCGGCCCAGCCCAGCTTAGACTAGCCCAGCTTGCTCACATTGGCCCACTTTGGTACTCTTTGGCCCAGCCCAGCCCAGCTCGGCACAGCTTGGCCCACTTTGGCCCAGCCCAGCTCGGCACAGCTCAGCCCACATTGGCCCACTTCGCTCCAGCCCAGCCCAGCTCGGCAAAGCTCATCCCACATTGGCCCACTTCGGCTCAGCACAGCCCAGCTAGGCACAGCTCAGCACTCTTTGGCCCAGCCCAGCTTAGCCTAGCCCAGCTTGCTCACGTCGGCCCACTTTGGCACTCTTTGGCCCAGCCCAGCTCAGCTCGCCCCACATTGGACCACTTCAGCCCAGCTAAGCCCAGCTAGGCACAGCTTGGCCCACTTTGGCACTCTTTGCACCAGCCCAGCCCACCTTAGCCCACCTCAGTCCACCTTGGCCCACTTCGGCCCAGCCCAGCTTAGCCTAGCCCAGCTTGCTCACGTCGCCCCACTTTGGTACTCTTTGGCCCAGCCCAGCCCAGCTCGGCACAGCTTGGCCCACTTTAGCACTCTTTAGCCCAGCCCAGTTCGGCCCACATTGTCCCACTTCGGCCCAGCTCAGCCCACTCCAGCCTACCCCAGACCAGCTCGGCACAGTCCAGTCCAGCCTGCCCACGTCGGCCCACTCCAGCCTAGCCCAGACCAAACCAGTCCAGCTTGCTCACGTCGGCCCTCTTTGGCACTCTTTTGCCCAGCCCTGCCCAGCCCAGCCCAGCCCACCCCGGCCCACTTCAGCCAAGACCAGCCCAGCTAGGCACAGCTCAGCTCACTTTGCACCATTTCAGCCCAGCCCAGCTCAGCCCAGCTCCACCCACTTCAACTCAGCCCGGACAAGCCCGCTTTGGCCCAGCCCAGCCCACCCCGGCCCACTTCAGCCAAGCCCAGCCGAGCTAGGCACAGCTCAGCCCACTTTGCACCATTTCAGCCCAGCCCAGCTCAGCACAAATTAGCCCACTTCCGCTCAGCACAGCCCAGCTAGGCACAGCTTGGCCCACTTTGGCACTCTCTGGCCCAGCCAAGCCCACCTTAGCCCACCTCAGCCCACCTTGCACCACTTCGGCCTAGCCCAGCTTAGTCTAGCCCAGCTTGCTCACGTCGGCCCACTTTGGTACTCTTTGGCCCAGCCCAGCCCAGGTCGGCACAGCTCGGATCACACTGGCCCACTTCGGCCTAGCCCACCTCGGCACAGCTCAATCCACTTTGGCCCACTTCGGCCCAGCCCAGCACAGCTAGGCCCAGCACACATTGACCCACTTCAGCCCAACCCAGCCCAGCTCAGCCAACTGTGGCCCACTTCGGCCCAGCCTAGCCCAGCCCAGCCAAGCCCAGCCCAGCCCAGCTCGGCCCAGCACAGTCCCAATCGGCCCACTTCAGCCCAGCCCAGCTCGACCACGTCGGCCCACTTTGGCACTCTTTGGCCTAGCCCAGCCCTGCTCAGTCCAGCCCGGCTCACTTTGCACCACTTTGGCCCAGCCCAGCCCAGCTCAGCCCAGCCCAGCCCACCATAGCTCGGCCCACACTGGCCCACTTCGGCCCAGCTCAGCACAGCTCGAAACACTTTGGCCCATTTCAATCCAGCCCAGCAAATCTCAGCCCAGATTGGCCTACTTTGCCACACTTCAGCCTAGCCCAGCCCAGACCAGACCAGCTCACCACATATCAGCCCACTTTGGCCCACTTCGGCCCAGCCCAGCCCAGCTAGGCACAGCTCAGCCGACACTGGCCCACTTCGGCCCAGCCCAGCTAGGCACAGCTTGTCCCACTTTGGCACTCTTTGTCCCAGCCCAGACCAGCTCGGCACAGCTCGGCCCACATTGGCCCACTTCGGCCCTGCTCAGCCCACTCCAGCCTACCCCAGACCAGCTCGGCACAGTCCAGTCCAGCCTGCCCACGTCGGCCCACTCCAGCCTAGCCCAGCCCAGCCCAGCTTGTTCACGTCGGCCCTCTTTGCCACTCTTTTGCCCAGCACAGCCCTGCTCAGCACACATCAGCCCACTTTGGCCCAGCCCAGCCCACCCCGGCCCACTTCAGCCAAGCCCAGCCGAGCTAGGCACAGCTCAGCCCACTTTGCACCATTTCAGCCCAGCCCAGCTCAGCACAAATTAGCCCACTTCCGCTCAGCACAGCCCAGCTAGGCACAGCTTGGCCCACTTTGGCACTCTCTGGCCCAGCCAAGCCCACCTTAGCCCACCTCAGCCCACCTTGCACCACTTCGGCCTAGCCCAGCTTAGTCTAGCCCAGCTTGCTCACGTCGGCCCACTTTGGTACTCTTTGGCCCAGCCCAGCCCAGGTCGGCACAGCTCGGATCACACTGGCCCACTTCGGCCTAGCCCACCTCGGCACAGCTCAATCCACTTTGGCCCACTTCGGCCCAGCCCAGCACAGCTAGGCACAGCTTGGCCCACTTTGGCACTCTTTGGCCCAGCCCAGCCCAACTGGGCCCACATTGGCCCACTTCAGCCCAGCCCAGCCCAGATCGGCACAGCTTGGCCCACTTTGGCACTCTTTGGCCCAGCCCAGCCCTGCTCAGCCTACTTCGGCCCAGCCCAGCTCAGCACACATCGGCCCACTCCAGCCTAGCCCAGCCCAGTCCAGCTCAGTCCAGTCCAGCTCGCTCACGTCGGCCCTCTTTGGCACTCTTTGGCCCAGCCCAGCCCTGCTCAGCACACATCAGCCCACTTCGGCACTCTTCGGCCCAGCCCAGCCCAGCTAGGCACAGTTCGGCTCACATTGGCCCACTTCGTCCCAGCCCAGCCCAGCTCGGCCCACTTTGGCACTCTTTGCACCAGCCCAGCCCACCTTAGCCCACCTCAGCACACTTTGGCCCACTTCGGCCCAGCCCAGCTTAGCCTAGCCCAGCTTGCTCACGTCGGCCCACTTTGGCACTCTTTGGCCCAGCCCAGCCCAGCTCGGCCTACTTCGGCCCAGCCCAGCTCAGAACACATCGGCCCACTTCAGCCCAACCCGGCCCAGCTCAGCCAACTGGAGCCCATTTTGGCCCAGCCCAGCCAAGCACAGTCCCAATCGGCCCACTTCAGCCCAGCCCAGCCCAGCTCGACCACGTCGGCCCACTTTGGCACTCTTTGGCCTAGCCCAGCCCTGCTCAGTCCAGCCCGGCTCACTTTGCACCACTTTGGCCCAGCTCAGCCCAGCACAGCACAGCCCACCATAGCTCGGCCCACACTGGCCCACTTCGGCCCAGCTCAGCACAGCTCGAACCACTTTGGCCCACTTCAATCCAGCCCAGCACAGCTCAGCCCACCTTGGCCCACTTTGCCACACTTTGGCCTAGCCCAGCCCAGCCCACCACACATCAGCCCACTTTGGTACTATTTGGCCCAGCCCAGCCCGGCACAGCTCAGCCCACATTGGCCCACTTCGGCCCAGCCCAGGTCGGCACAGCTCAGCCCACTTTGGCCCAGCCCAGTCCAGCTCGGCACAGCTTGGCCCACTTTGGCACTCTTTGCACCAGCCCAGCCCACCTTAGCCCACCTCAGCCCACTTTGGCCCACTTCAGCCCAGCCCAGCTTAGGCTAGCCCAGCTTGCTCACGTCGGCCCACTTTGGCACTCTTTGGCCCAGACCAGACCAGCTCGGCACAGCTTGGCACACACTGGCCCACTTCAGCCCAGCCCAGCCAGGCACAGCTTGGCCCACTTCGGCACTCTTCAGCCCAGCCCAGCGTCGCACAGCTCAGCCCACTTTGGCCCACTTTGGCCCAGCCCAGCTAGGCACAGCTTGGCCCACTTTGGCACTCTTTGGCCCAGCCCAGCCCACCTTAGCCCACCTCAGCACACTTTGGACCACTTCGGCCCAGCCCAGATTAGCCTAGCCCAGCTTGCTCACATTGGCCCACTTTGGTACTCTTTGGCCCAGCCCAGCCCAGCTCGGCACAGCTTGGCCCACTTTGGCCCAGCCCAGCCCAGCTCGGCACAGCTCAGCCCACATTGGCCCACTTCGCTCCAGCCCAGCCCAGCTCGGCAAAGCTCAGCCCACATTGGCCCACTTCGGCTCAGCACAGCCCAGCTAGGCACAGCTCAGCACTCTTTGGCCCAGCCCAGCTTAGCCTAGCCCAGCTTGCTCACGTCGGCCCACTTTGGCACTCTTTGGCCCAGCCCAGCTCAGCTCGCCCCACATTGGACCACTTCGGCCCAGCTAAGCCCAGCTAGGCACAGCTTGGCCCACTTTGGCACTCTTTGCACCAGCCCAGCCCACCTTAGCCCACCTCAGTCCACCTTGGCCCACTTCGGCCCAGCCCAGCTTAGCCTAGCCCAGCTTGCTCACGTCGCCCCACTTTGGTACTCTTTGGCCCAGCCCAGACCAGCTCGGCACAGCTTGGCCCACTTTAGCACTCTTTAGCCCAGCCCAGTTCGGCCCACATTGTCCCACTTCGGCCCAGCTCAGCCCACTCCAGCCTACCCCAGACCAGCTCGGCACAGTCCAGTCCAGCCTGCCCACGTCGGCCCACTCCAGCCTAGCCCAGACCAAACCAGTCCAGCTTGCTCACGTCGGCCCTCTTTGGCACTCTTTTGCCCAGCCCTGCCCAGCCCAGCCCACCCCGGCCCACTTCAGCCAAGACCAGCCCAGCTAGGCACAGCTCAGCTCACTTTGCACCATTTCAGCCCAGCCCAGCTCAGCCCAGCTCCACCCACTTCAACTCAGCCCGGACAAGCCCCGCCTACCTAGGCACTCTTCGGCCCAGCTCAGCACACATCAGCCCACTTCAGCCCAAACCGACCCAGCTCGGCAAACTATGGCCCACTTCGGCCCAGCCCAGCTCGGCCCAGCTCAGCCACTTTGGCACACTTCGGCCCAGCCCAGATTAGCCCAGCCCGGCTTGCTCACGTTGGCCCACTTTGGCACTCTTTGGCCCAGCCCAGCTCAGCACAGCTCGGCCCACTTTGGCCCAGCCCAACCCAGCTAGGCACAGCTTGGCCCACTTTGGCACTCTTTGGACCAGCGCAGCCCACCTTAGCCCAACTCAGCACACTTTGGCCCACTTCGGCCCAGCCCAGCTTAGCCCAGTGTTGTCGTTTAACCCCAGCTAGCAACTAAGCACCACACAGCCGCTCGCTCACTCCCCCCTTTGGGATGGGGGAGAGAATCGGAAGGGTAAAAGGGAGAGAACTCGTGGGTTGAGATAAGAACAGTTTAACATTTGAAGTAAAATAAAAGAGAACAGTTAAATAGGTAAAGCAAAAGCTGCGCACGCAAACAAGGCAAAACAAGGAATTAATTTGCCACTTCCCATCGGCAGGCGGGTGTTCAGCCATGCCCAGGAAAGAAGGGCTCCATCACGCGTAACGGTTACTTGGGAAGACAAACGCCATCACGCCAGATGTCCCCCCCTTCCTCCTTCTTCCCCCAGCTTATATACTGAGCATGACGTCATGTGGTATGGGATAACTCTTTGGCCAGTCTGGGTCAGCACCCCGGCTGTGCTGCCTCCCAGCGCGCCCCCCCCCCCCCCCCCCCCCCCCCGTGCACCGGGCAGAGCATGGGAAGCTGAAAAGTCCTTGACCAATGTAAGCGCTACTTAGCGACTATTTAGCAGTAGTTAGCATCGACATTGTTCTCAATCTAAACCCAAAACACAGCCCCATACCGGCTACCAGGAAGAAAATTAACTCTATCCCAGCTGAAACCAGGACAGTATCCACCCCTTATTCCATACCATTTATGTCATGCCCAGGTCCCACATTATCCAATCCATCCTCTTTAACCACCACCCCTCTTCCCATCCTTTGATACAATACACAGGCATCATTCCCTTAGTCTATGGACCACCCCTGGGAAATGTTTGTAGTTCATTTAGTCCATGACTTTGGGCTCCATCGGTGACGGTGGTCACTCAGGACAGGAGAGGCAGCGTGTTGTGCGGATTTATTGGGCACCAAAGCCGGCTCAGGTCGGGTCACTGCTGCACTTGCACTGCTTCTTGTAAGGCTTGTCCTCCATCGGTTCAGGTGGTTCCTGCTATGGTAATTCCTATAACATGCAACTCAGATCATGGGTTACAACAATTTAAAGGTATTTCCATTACAATCTCCACCCCTGGCTCCTTTTGGCCAGGTTATAGGGTTTAACATCACAATGAACTCCTCCCCTTGCTGCTAGCCTGGCTAGCAACAAGGGGTTCCTGCTATAGTAATTCCCACAGCATGCAACTCAAATCCCGGGTCACAACAATTTAAAGGTCTATCCACTACAATCTCCACCCCTGGCCCCTTTGGGCCAGGTTATAGGATTTAACACTGCAATGGACTCCTCCCCTTGCCCCTGCTCTGGCGTGGGGTTCCTCCCATGGCAGACAGTCCTCCATTAACTTCTCTAACGTGAGTCCTTCCCACGGGCTGCAGTTCTTCACAAACTGCTCCAGCATGGGTCCCCTGTGGGATCACAAGTCCTGCCAGCAAACCTGCTCCAGCGTGGGCTCCTCTCTCCACGGGTCGACAGGTTCTGCCAGCAGCCTGCTCCAGCACGGGCTTCCCACAGGGTCACAGCCTCCTTCGGGCATCCACCTGCTCCAGCATGGGGTCCTCCATGGGCTGCAGGTATATCTCTGCTCCACACTTAACTTCCATGGGCTGCTCTGGCATGGGATTATCCACGTCCACAGATGCTTTGGGGTGTCGTGCTCCCACAGGGACTCATCCACAGGTCACAGTCCCTTCGACTCGAGTTCACACTGGAGTTCCAGCCTGTCCAGTACAGCAGTACAGAAAAAACAGCAGAGATGCCCTGGCCATCTGCCAGCCCAGGCACATGGCCGTTGCTGTTATCAAAATGTCCCAGGCACAGCCCAGTAAGGTGATGAGCAGTACAGCAAGCAGAAAAGCAAAAAACAGCCACTAACGAGCACTAGGCTCTAATATACAGTAAGGCAAGCAAGCCCCCTGGCAAACACAAAAGCCTGCCGATTAACAACTAAACAGCAATAACAGCTATAAATTCGATCTAGCACATTCCAATTAAATCTGTCGTTATCTCGAACCCTTCAAGCCCCACGTTGGGCGCCAAAAAGGACCTTTGTGGTTTAACCCCAGCTAGCAACTAAGCACCACAAAGCCGCTCGCTCACTCCCCCCTTTGGGATGGGGGAGAGAATCAGAAGGGTAAAAGGGAGAGAACTTGTGGGTTGAGATAAGAACAGTTTAATAATTGAAGTAAAATAAAATAGAACAGTTAAATAGGTAAAGCAAAAGCTGCACACGCAAACAAGGCAAAACAAGGAATTAATTCGCTACTTCCCATCGGCAGGCGGGTGTTCAGCCATCCCCAGGAAAGCAGGGCTCCATCACGCGTAACGGTTACTTGGGAAGACAAACACCATCACGCCAGATGTCCCCCCCCTTCCTTCTTCTTCCCCCAGCTTATATACTGAGCATGACATCATGTGGTATGGGATAACTCTTTGGCCAGTCTGGGTCAGCGCCCCTGGCTGTGCTCCCTCCCAGGCCCCCCCCCCCCCCCCCCCCCGTGCACTGGGCACAGCATGGGAAGCTGAAAAGTCCTTGACCAATCTAAGAGCTACTTAGCGACTATTTAGCAGTACTTAGCATCGCCATTGTTCTCAATCTAAACCCAAAACACAGCCCCACACCGGCTACCAGGAAAAAAATTAACTCTATCCCAGCTGAAACCAGGACACCCAGCCCAGCTTGCTCACATCGGCCCACTTTGGCAATCTTTGGCCCAGCCCAGCCAGGCACAGCTCAGCCCACTTTGGCCCAGCCCAGCCAGGCACAGCTCAGCCCACTTTGGCACTCTTTGGCCTAGCCCAACCCACCTTAGCCCACCTCAGTCCACTTTGGCCCACTTCAGCAATCTTTGGCCCAGCCCAGCTCGGCACAGCTCGGCCCACTTTGGCCCAGCTCGGCCCACATCAACCCGGCCCGGCCCAGCCCGGCCCACTTTGGCACTCTTTGGCCCAGCCCAGCCCAGCTTGGCACAGCTCAGCCCACATTGGCCCACTTCGGCCCAGCTCAGCCCACTCCAGCCTAGCCCAGACCAGACCAGCACAGTCCAGTCCAGCCTGCCCACGTCGGCCCACTCCAGCCTAGCCCAGACCAGACCAGCCCAGTCCAGCTTGCTCACGTCGGCCCTCTTTGGCACTCTTTTGCCCAGCCCTGCCCAGCCCACCCCGGCCCACTTCAGCCAAGCCCAGCCCAGCTAGGCACAGCTCAGCTCACTTTGCACCATTTCAGCCCTGCCCAGCCCAGCCCCACCCACTTCAACTCAGCCCGGACAAGCCCCACCTACCTAGGCACTCTTCGGCCCAGCTCAGCACACATCAGCCTACTTCAGCCCAAACCAACCCAGCTCTGCAAACTATGGCCCACTTCGGCCCAGCCCAGCACAGCTCAGCCCACATTGGCCCACTTCGGCTCAGCACAGCCCAGCTCGGCCCACTTTGGCACTCTTTGGACCAGCCCAGCCCACCTTAGCCCACCTCAGCACACTTTGGCCCACTTCGGCCCAGTCCAGCTTAGCCCAGCCCAGCTTGCTCACGTCGGCCCACTTTGGCACTCTTTGGCCCAGCCCAGCCCAGCTCGGCCTACTTCGGCCCAGCCCAGCCCACATCGGCCCACTTCAGCCCAACCCGGCCCAGCTCAGCCAACTGTGGCCCACTTCAGCCCAGCCTAGCCCAGCCAAGCCCAGCTCGGCCAAGCACACTCCCAATCGGCCCACTTCAGACCAGCCCAGCCCAGCTCGACCACGTCAGCCCACTTTGGCACTCTTTGGCCTAGCCCAGCCCTGCTCAGTCCAGCCCGGCTCACTTTGCACCACTTTGGCCCAGACCAGCCCAGCCCACCATAGCTCGGCCCACACTGGCCCACTTCGGCCCAGCTCAGCCCAGCTCGAAACACTTTGGCCCACTTCAATCCAGCCCAGCACAGCTCAGCCCACCTTGGCCCACTTTGCCACACTTCGGCCTAGCCCAGCCCAGCCCAGCTCAGCACACATTGGCCTACTTCGGCACTCTTCGGCCCAGCCCAGCCCAGCTCGGCACAGCTCAGCCCACTTTGGCCCACTTCGGCCCAACCTAGCCCAGCTAGGCACAGCTTGGCCCACTTTGGCACTCTTTGGCCCAGCCCAGCCCACATCGGCCCACTTCAGCCCAACCCGGCCCAGCTCAGCCAACTGTGGACCACTTCGGCCCAGCCCAGCACAGTCCCAATCGGCCCACTTCAGCCCAGCCCAGCTCGCCTATGTCAGCCCACTTTGGCACTCTTTGGCCTAGCCCAGCCCTGCTCACTCCAGCCCGGCTCACTTTGCACCACTTTGGCCCAGCCCAGCCAAGCCCAGCCCACCATAGCTCGGCCCACACTGGCCCACTTCAGCCCAGCTCAAACCACTTTGGCCCACTTCAATCCAGCCCAGCACAGCTCAGCCCACCTTGGCCCACTTTGGCACACTTCGGCCCAGCCCAGCCAGGCACAGCTTGGCCCACTTCGGCACTCTTTGGCCCACATAGGCCCAGCTCAGCCCACATTGGCCCAGCCCAGCCCTGCTCAGCCCAGCTCGGCTCACTTTGGCCCACTCTAGCCTAGCCCAGCCCAGCGGGTTCAGCCCGGCCCATTTCCACCCAGCTCCACACACTTCGGCTCAGCCCAGCCCAGCCCGGCCAAGCCCTGCCTAGCTAGGCACTCTTCGGCCCAGCCCAGCCCACATTGGCCCACTTCGGCCCAGCCCAGCTTAGCCCAGCTCAGCCCACTTTGGCACACTTAGGCCCAGCCCAGCACAGCCCAGCACAGCTTGCCCACGTCGGCCCACTTTGGCACTCTTTCGCCCAGCCCAGCCATGCTCGGCACAGCTCGGACCACTTTGGTCAACTCCGGACCAGCCCAGCCCAGCCCGACCCACTTCAGCCCACTTTGGCACAGCCAACCCAGCTCAGCACAGCTCGGCCCACTTTGGCCCAACCCAGCCCAGCTCGGCCCACTTCGGCCCACCCCAGATCAGCTAGACCCAGCCCACCTCAGCTCAGCCCACTTCGGCCCAGACCAGCCCAGAGCAGCACAGCTTGGCCCACCTTGGCACAGCACGACCCACTTTGGCCCACTTTGGCCCAGCCCAGCTCAGCCCAGCTTGGCCCACTTTGGCACGCTTTGGCCCAGCCCACACCAGCCCACCTCGGCAACGTCGGCACTCTTCGGCCCAGCCCAGCACTGCTCGGCCCAGCTTGGCCCACATTGGCCCAGCTCAGCACAGCTCGGACCACTTTGGCCCACTACAGTCCAGCCCAGCACAGCGCAGCCCAGCTCAGCACACATCAGCCCACTTCGGCCCAGCCCAGCTCAGCACAGCTTGGCCCACTTTGGCCCAGCCCAGCTCGGCTCACTTTGGCCCACTGCAGCCCAGCCCAGCCCAGATCGGCAACGTCAACCCACTTTGGCAATCTCTGGCCCAGCCCAGCCAGGCACAGCTTGGCCCACTTTGGCACTCTTTGGCCCAGCGCAGCCCAGCTTGGCCCACATTGGCCCACTTAGGCCCAGCTCAGCCCAGCCCACATTGGCCCACTTCGGCCCAGCCCAGCCCGGCTCACTTTGGCTCACTCCAGCCTAGCCCAGCCAAGCCCAGCCCAGTCCAGGGGGTTCAGCCCCATTTCCACCCAGCCCGGCCCAGTTCAGCCCAGCTCCACCCACTTCGGCTCAGCCCGGCCCAGCCCGGCCAAGCCCTGCCTAACTAGGCACTCTTCGGCCCAGCCCGACCCACATTGGCCCACTTCAGTTCAGCCCAGCCCAGCTTAGCCCAGCTCAGCCCACTTTGGCACACTTCGGCCCAGCCCAGCACAGCCCAGCACAGCTTGCCCACATCGGCCCACTTTGGCACTCTTTCGCCCAGCCCAGCCCTGCTCGGCACAGCTCGGACCACTTTGGTCAACTCCGGACCAGCCCAGCCCAGCTCGGCCCACATCGGCCCGACCCAGCTCAGCACAGCCCAGCCCGACCCACTTCGGCCCACTTTGGCACAGCCAACCCAGCTCAGCACACATCGGCCCACTTCGGCCCAACCCGGCCCAGCTCAGCCAGCTGTGGCCCACTTCGGCCCAGCCTAGCCCAGCCCAGCCAAGCCTAGCCCAGCCCAGCTGAGCACAGCTCAGCCCACTTTGGCCCACTTCAGCCCAGCCCAGCTTGGCCCACTTTGGCACATTTCGGCCCAGCCCACACCAGCCCAGCTCAGCAACGTCGGCACTCTTCAGCCCAGCCCAGCCCTGCTCGGACCATCTTGGCCCACGTAGGCCCAGCTCAGCCCACATTGGCCCACTTCAGCCCAGCTTGGCTCACTTTGGCCCAGCCCAGCCAAGCCCAGCCCAGTCCAGGGGGTTCAGCCCGGCCCATTTCCACCCAGCCTGGCCCAGTTCAGCCCAGCTCCACACACTTCGGCTCAGCCCAGCCCAGCCAAGCCCTGCCTAGCTAGGCACTCTTCGGCCCAGCTCGGCCCACATTGGCCCACTTTGGCCCAGCCCAGCCTAGCCCAGCTCAGCCCACTTTGGCACACTTCGGCCCAGCACAGCCCAGCACAGCTTGCCCACGTCGGCCCACTTTGGCACTCTTTCGCCCAGCCCAGCCATGCTCGGCACAGCTCGGACCACTTTGGTCAACTCCGGACCAGCCCAGCCCAGCTCGGCCCACATCGGCCCGACCCAGCCCAGCCCAGCCCACTTCGGCCCACTTTGGCACAGCCAACCCAGCTCAGCACACATCGGCCCACTTCGGCCCAACCCGGCCCACTTCGGCCCACCCCAGATCAGCTAGACCCTGCCCACCTCAGCTCAGCCCACTTTGGCCCAGACCGGCCCAGAGCAGCACAGCTCGGCCCACCTCGGCACAGCGCGACCCACTTTGGCCCACTTCGGCCCAGCCCAGCTCAGCACAGCTCGGCCCACTTTGGCCCAGCCCAGCTCGGCACAGCTCGGCCCACTTTGGCCCAGCTCGGCCCACATCAACCCGGCCCGGCCCAGCCCGGCCCACTTTGGCACTCTTTGGCCCAGCCCAGCCCAGCTTGGCACAGCTCAGCCCACATTGGCCCACTTCGGCCCAGCTCAGCCCACTCCAGCCTAGCCCAGACCAGACCAGCACAGTCCAGTCCAGCCTGCCCACGTCGGCCCACTCCAGCCTAGCCCAGACCAGACCAGCCCAGTCCAGCTTGCTCACGTCGGCCCTCTTTGGCACTCTTTTGCCCAGCCCTGCCCAGCCCACCCCGGCCCACTTCAGCCAAGCCCAGCCCAGCTAGGCACAGCTCAGCTCACTTTGCACCATTTCAGCCCTGCCCAGCCCAGCCCCACCCACTTCAACTCAGCCCGGACAAGCCCCACCTACCTAGGCACTCTTCGGCCCAGCTCAGCACACATCAGCCTACTTCAGCCCAAACCAACCCAGCTCTGCAAACTATGGCCCACTTCGGCCCAGCCCAGCACAGCTCAGCCCACATTGGCCCACTTCGGCTCAGCACAGCCCAGCTCGGCCCACTTTGGCACTCTTTGGACCAGCCCAGCCCACCTTAGCCCACCTCAGCACACTTTGGCCCACTTCGGCCCAGTCCAGCTTAGCCCAGCCCAGCTTGCTCACGTCGGCCCACTTTGGCACTCTTTGGCCCAGCCCAGCCCAGCTCGGCCTACTTCGGCCCAGCCCAGCCCACATCGGCCCACTTCAGCCCAACCCGGCCCAGCTCAGCCAACTGTGGCCCACTTCAGCCCAGCCTAGCCCAGCCAAGCCCAGCTCGGCCAAGCACACTCCCAATCGGCCCACTTCAGACCAGCCCAGCCCAGCTCGACCACGTCAGCCCACTTTGGCACTCTTTGGCCTAGCCCAGCCCTGCTCAGTCCAGCCCGGCTCACTTTGCACCACTTTGGCCCAGACCAGCCCAGCCCACCATAGCTCGGCCCACACTGGCCCACTTCGGCCCAGCTCAGCCCAGCTCGAAACACTTTGGCCCACTTCAATCCAGCCCAGCACAGCTCAGCCCACCTTGGCCCACTTTGCCACACTTCGGCCTAGCCCAGCCCAGCCCAGCTCAGCACACATTGGCCTACTTCGGCACTCTTCGGCCCAGCCCAGCCCAGCTCGGCACAGCTCAGCCCACTTTGGCCCACTTCGGCCCAACCTAGCCCAGCTAGGCACAGCTTGGCCCACTTTGGCACTCTTTGGCCCAGCCCAGCCCACATCGGCCCACTTCAGCCCAACCCGGCCCAGCTCAGCCAACTGTGGACCACTTCGGCCCAGCCCAGCACAGTCCCAATCGGCCCACTTCAGCCCAGCCCAGCTCGCCTATGTCAGCCCACTTTGGCACTCTTTGGCCTAGCCCAGCCCTGCTCACTCCAGCCCGGCTCACTTTGCACCACTTTGGCCCAGCCCAGCCAAGCCCAGCCCACCATAGCTCGGCCCACACTGGCCCACTTCAGCCCAGCTCAAACCACTTTGGCCCACTTCAATCCAGCCCAGCACAGCTCAGCCCACCTTGGCCCACTTTGGCACACTTCGGCCCAGCCCAGCCAGGCACAGCTTGGCCCACTTCGGCACTCTTTGGCCCACATAGGCCCAGCTCAGCCCACATTGGCCCAGCCCAGCCCTGCTCAGCCCAGCTCGGCTCACTTTGGCCCACTCTAGCCTAGCCCAGCCCAGCGGGTTCAGCCCGGCCCATTTCCACCCAGCTCCACACACTTCGGCTCAGCCCAGCCCAGCCCGGCCAAGCCCTGCCTAGCTAGGCACTCTTCGGCCCAGCCCAGCCCACATTGGCCCACTTCGGCCCAGCCCAGCTTAGCCCAGCTCAGCCCACTTTGGCACACTTAGGCCCAGCCCAGCACAGCCCAGCACAGCTTGCCCACGTCGGCCCACTTTGGCACTCTTTCGCCCAGCCCAGCCATGCTCGGCACAGCTCGGACCACTTTGGTCAACTCCGGACCAGCCCAGCCCAGCCCGACCCACTTCAGCCCACTTTGGCACAGCCAACCCAGCTCAGCACAGCTCGGCCCACTTTGGCCCAACCCAGCCCAGCTCGGCCCACTTCGGCCCACCCCAGATCAGCTAGACCCAGCCCACCTCAGCTCAGCCCACTTCGGCCCAGACCAGCCCAGAGCAGCACAGCTTGGCCCACCTTGGCACAGCACGACCCACTTTGGCCCACTTTGGCCCAGCCCAGCTCAGCCCAGCTTGGCCCACTTTGGCACGCTTTGGCCCAGCCCACACCAGCCCACCTCGGCAACGTCGGCACTCTTCGGCCCAGCCCAGCACTGCTCGGCCCAGCTTGGCCCACATTGGCCCAGCTCAGCACAGCTCGGACCACTTTGGCCCACTACAGTCCAGCCCAGCACAGCGCAGCCCAGCTCAGCACACATCAGCCCACTTCGGCCCAGCCCAGCTCAGCACAGCTTGGCCCACTTTGGCCCAGCCCAGCTCGGCTCACTTTGGCCCACTGCAGCCCAGCCCAGCCCAGATCGGCAACGTCAACCCACTTTGGCAATCTCTGGCCCAGCCCAGCCAGGCACAGCTTGGCCCACTTTGGCACTCTTTGGCCCAGCGCAGCCCAGCTTGGCCCACATTGGCCCACTTAGGCCCAGCTCAGCCCAGCCCACATTGGCCCACTTCGGCCCAGCCCAGCCCGGCTCACTTTGGCTCACTCCAGCCTAGCCCAGCCAAGCCCAGCCCAGTCCAGGGGGTTCAGCCCCATTTCCACCCAGCCCGGCCCAGTTCAGCCCAGCTCCACCCACTTCGGCTCAGCCCGGCCCAGCCCGGCCAAGCCCTGCCTAACTAGGCACTCTTCGGCCCAGCCCGACCCACATTGGCCCACTTCAGTTCAGCCCAGCCCAGCTTAGCCCAGCTCAGCCCACTTTGGCACACTTCGGCCCAGCCCAGCACAGCCCAGCACAGCTTGCCCACATCGGCCCACTTTGGCACTCTTTCGCCCAGCCCAGCCCTGCTCGGCACAGCTCGGACCACTTTGGTCAACTCCGGACCAGCCCAGCCCAGCTCGGCCCACATCGGCCCGACCCAGCTCAGCACAGCCCAGCCCGACCCACTTCGGCCCACTTTGGCACAGCCAACCCAGCTCAGCACACATCGGCCCACTTCGGCCCAACCCGGCCCAGCTCAGCCAGCTGTGGCCCACTTCGGCCCAGCCTAGCCCAGCCCAGCCAAGCCTAGCCCAGCCCAGCTGAGCACAGCTCAGCCCACTTTGGCCCACTTCAGCCCAGCCCAGCTTGGCCCACTTTGGCACATTTCGGCCCAGCCCACACCAGCCCAGCTCAGCAACGTCGGCACTCTTCAGCCCAGCCCAGCCCTGCTCGGACCATCTTGGCCCACGTAGGCCCAGCTCAGCCCACATTGGCCCACTTCAGCCCAGCTTGGCTCACTTTGGCCCAGCCCAGCCAAGCCCAGCCCAGTCCAGGGGGTTCAGCCCGGCCCATTTCCACCCAGCCTGGCCCAGTTCAGCCCAGCTCCACACACTTCGGCTCAGCCCAGCCCAGCCAAGCCCTGCCTAGCTAGGCACTCTTCGGCCCAGCTCGGCCCACATTGGCCCACTTTGGCCCAGCCCAGCCTAGCCCAGCTCAGCCCACTTTGGCACACTTCGGCCCAGCACAGCCCAGCACAGCTTGCCCACGTCGGCCCACTTTGGCACTCTTTCGCCCAGCCCAGCCATGCTCGGCACAGCTCGGACCACTTTGGTCAACTCCGGACCAGCCCAGCCCAGCTCGGCCCACATCGGCCCGACCCAGCCCAGCCCAGCCCACTTCGGCCCACTTTGGCACAGCCAACCCAGCTCAGCACACATCGGCCCACTTCGGCCCAACCCGGCCCACTTCGGCCCACCCCAGATCAGCTAGACCCTGCCCACCTCAGCTCAGCCCACTTTGGCCCAGACCGGCCCAGAGCAGCACAGCTCGGCCCACCTCGGCACAGCGCGACCCACTTTGGCCCACTTCGGCCCAGCCCAGCTCAGCACAGCTCGGCCCACTTTGGCCCAGCCCAGCTTAGCCCACTTTGGCACACTTCGGCCCGGCCCAGCCCACTTTGGCACACTTCGGCCCGGCCCAGCCCAGCCCAGCACAGCTTGCCCACGTCGGCCCACTTTGGCACTCTTTCGCCCAGCCCAGCCCTGCAGAACGAGGGGAATTTTTTTTAACAAGAAGCAGCACTGGATCACTCTTACTGAATATAGTGGGAAAATGTCATTTACCCCACACAGAGCTGCAGCAAGGCTCTAATTCATGAGATGAAATTTAAAATGGAGCTACATACGTGTATTTATTTTAGATATGTTGGAATTGTTGATTTACGATATATCATTATAGTCATTCTGTAAACAAGTTTGTCCTAGTTTGATGAGCTTTTAATTCAAGCCTCCACTCAATCTCTTCATGTTTGTAAATACAGGAATTGCATTCCAAAACTTAAATAGCCATCAGTGCTTAATTGCACAGTTCACATAGGCAGAGAAGTTCGAAGGGGACAGTTCGGTGCAACAGCAGCACGACATCACCTGACTCAAGTAGCATGGTTTCTCAGGGTGCAAGAAAGGCACGTTGGGAAAGAAAATATCTTTTTATAAAAGGTACACTTCGGGAAAACAGACTTTCAAGTACTTGAGCCACTCTTCTGGTTACAAATGGAACCCACTGTCGTGGCTTAACCCCAGCCAGCAACTAAGCACCACGCAGCCGCTCGCTCACCCCCCCACCGGTGGGATGGGGGAGAGAATCGGAAGGGTAAAAGGGGAAAACTTATCTCAACCCACGAGTTTAAGAACTAAAGTAAAATAAAAATAGAACAGTAGTAATAATAACAATAATAATAAAAACAACAAATAATAATAGTACGATAGTAATACAAAGCTGTACAATTACTCACCACCTGCCGACCGATGCCCAGCACGTCCCCCAAGCAGCGATCGCACCCCTCCCCGGCCAACTCCCCTGCTTATATACTGAGCATGACGTCACATGGTATGGGATAGCCCCTGGGCCAGTCTGGGCCAGCCCCCCTGGCTGTGCCCCCTCCCAGCTCCTTGTGCACCTGGCAGAGCATGGGAAGCTGAAAAGTCCTTGACCAGTGTGAGCACCACTTAGCAAGTACTTAGCACTACTTAGCAAGAACCAAAACATCAGTGTATCATCGACATTGTTCTCAACTTAAACCCAAAACACAGCCCCAGGCTACCAGGAAGAAAATTAACTCTATCCCAGCTGAAACCAGGACACCCACAAAACTCAAATACAGTTTACTGTGCTTAAATTCACTGTGTCAATCAGATGATTTGGGAGAAACGGCGTTACGGAGAAAGTCAATGAGCAGAGAGCGCTACTCTCCAGAGGAGAGGTGATGAGGTTGAACACCACAGGACAGAGCACATGGGACTCAAGCGTTGGCACAGGACAAAGCACTCCCAGCCTTCTCAAAAGATTTGCTACCTCTGCTTCGTGCCCTAAATCTTTTCAGTCTAACTAGTCCTGCCCATAGATGAAAAGACACTTTCCCCCTAGAAGTTTTATGGTACCTACATTCAAACCATTGCATTTTAGCACAAAACTACTGTTAAAGAAACCAATCATGGATTATTTTATCCTGCATTTGCCCAAATATTTAGAAACAGCAGCAAGGAATGAAAAGCGCTAGCAATAACAGCAGCAATGCTTACCACTGAGGAAAATTTTAATCACTAGTGGTTAATGGTGTTTACTACTGTAGCACTTAACAACAGTCAGAGGTTGGCATCCCTTTGGTCCAAGCCCTAGCCATAGAACAGCAGCTCAGATAACAGGTCAGGCTCACTGTGATGTCATTAAATGACCATTTCTTCATTTATTCAGAGCCAGCAGGTGCTTTGGCCAAAAGCTGCTCAAAGTGGATCTTCTGAACATTTGAGCGTTCAGATACATGGCTGCAGTAGTCCAGGGACTTTATTAGTCAGGCTTCAGCATCCTTCCTCCAGCCCTCAAACCTCTCTTTTTCCTCCGCTGCAGGCGCATATTTCTCCATAATTGCCTTTCCCTGTGCCGCTGCTCGCTGGGCAAGCTGAGGCTGCATCCATCCCTCACTGCTCAGCGAGGAACAGAAAGGGGCCCTTTTTCCCTCCGCCCTAATAAATATTTGCACGGTGTCCATTTCCATAGCTCCCTACTAGAGGCATGCAATGATGCATATTGGTGTGCTACCCATTTAAGAAGGTGACAACATCAGAGCAGGAGAGAGATTAACCCCCTACCACCGAGACACTGGTTTAAAGTGTTCTTGCTATCAGCACCTCATTTAGAGGATTACTTTTCTTTAAAAGCTCTAATTAAGATATTTGGCAGGTGATTTGAGGGATACATTTCAGCTATTAGTTTACTTCATAATCAGCAGACTCAGGTGTTTCCAGCTGGCTGAGCTGCAGGACACAGAAGTTGTTTCCAGTTCAGAGTTCTATCAAGTTTTGTGTATTCCTGAATCCACCACCCGCACACAGCCCTTCGCCTGGATCACTCCGGGTACTAGAAATCCTGCTGGAATATAAAAAGGAGATAGAAGCATCCAGCAACTGAAGTGAGAGCGATAAGGAAATCAGCAACATGCAGGAAAAGACATCCCAGATAAGACACTGCAGTGATTATCCAAGCTGCTGCGGAGCTGACAGGTTGTACTGGGTTCAGGCAGAACGCCTGTAAGGATACAGGTTTTCTGGTACTCAGTGTAGCATTTCACACTGATCTTGAATAAAGATGCCTATATTCAGGCTGCATAGATTCTTAAAATTGTTAGAAGGCAGTAAGAATATTCATGCTCTCAGAAATACCTGGAAACCAAGGTGCCTACCAAAGACACACAAGCGGTTAGCTGAGGCACTGCTTTGCCATCAGGTAAAATACCAGTCGATGGCCAGTTACAGAGTTTCAGCAGCATCTGCTGTGGTACAGCCAATCCAACGGAATGGTTTGTTCTAGAGAGACCAAAACAGAGAAGAATACAGGTCTTTGAAAATGGCTAGTCTCCCAAGGAGCAGTGATGCTGGTTAATGAGATTGTGAAAGGTCTCCTTGTCCTTCCTCTAAGCACATCCCTCGGGCCGGCGGCACATTCAGACCACCATCAAGCACAGAAAACTCTTATTTCTGTGTAAACAGACTTAAATTCAGAGCAATTCAAATTACACTTCAGGATCTTAACTCCAATTCAAGTGATGTCTATGCAAATGAATAATAGCAGGACTGCCACATTTTATATAAACGGGAAGAAAAATGGGAACAATCATGCCCACCTGCACCAAGAGGCAGTCTCATTACACATTCAGCATCAAGTACCTCTCAACAATTTACTGGAACATGCTGGGTGACAATTTGAGCAAGCAGCTGTCAAGAAATTTGTCATTCTGATAACACTCTAGGTATGAGAGTCAAATGTTAATAGACCTCTTTGCCATGTAGAGGAGCAAGAAGTCTCAGACCTTTCAGTTCAAAGGAAGTGGGAGCCCAAAGCTCTTCTCATCTGGTGATGACATGCAAACTTGTACTTATCCATCCATTCTGCTGACTCCCAAGATACTCAAGCAAGTAAAATACTCATGAAAAGCAAGCTGGCAACACCAAGGGTCAGAGGATGCCTGTAAAAAGAGTACAGAGCTGTAATAAGCTTATAGTGATGCTTTTCTTGGGACCTCCGCTCTGCCACTCGGGCTCTTTGAGTCAGACATTTTTGCATTTCTGAGTCCACAATGGTTTTCTATGAACGTCAACACAAGTTTTGAACCCATTTACAGTCTTAAATTGTTAAATCACAGATGGTGCAACAGACGGGGAAACTGAGGCGCACAAACGGTGAATACAAGAGAAGCACTTCAGCTCCAGACTCAAAGCCAACGGAAGAAGCTGAAGGAGAGGTAAGGCAGATGCAGACTGCATACAAAACCTTCTCCCCCACGTGGCGTACTGCGCCCGTATGCCTGCCTTCACACCGGCCTGGCTCTTTACAGATACCCATTTCGAGCCTGTTCAAGTGTCACCTTAGCTTTTTCTACTCTATTATTAGGGGATTTTCCTTATAAAACTCTTCAACCCTCAAGACTGATGGCCCAGGATATATTTTTTCCCCTGACAGCACACTTCTAACATGCCCAGCAACTTTTGTTGTTTATATTTTCCTGAATTATTGAAAGGTTTTCATAGCAAAGCATGTTGGAAATAAACACAAACAATGAATCTATAAATAGAAACATGCAGCACTAACTCAGCAGAAAATGTTTCCTGACATGTGCTACTTGGTTCACAGCCATTCTGAAAATTGGAATTGAAGATAAACTATTGCAACAAAGGACTGTCTTTCAGAAAAGTCAGTTGATGAAAAATATTATATGAACTGATTATTTCAAGAAGCCTCCTCTATCTGGCAGCACTTCACTTTTTTTTCCTAAAAATGCTTGAAGGTTGACTTTTGTCAGATAAAATTATTCCAGCAAAGAAGGTCCACGTACAGAAGATTATACAGTTTCCTAACATTAGCTGTCATAGGGCATCACAATATTTTGTCTGTGTAGCCAGCAATAACTTAACAGTGATCCTCTGCAATGCTGATGTTTGCTTTGCCAGATCCCTTGCAAACTGCTCAGCTCTCCCTGAGGTTTATGGGAAACAAACTTCATATTACACAAATTCCACTGCCACCAGCACTGAAGGTTTTGTGTCCCCATGATCCCAGTTTTCCCACAGCACGAGGAGCGGAGCAGTGCCCATGCCTCCCGGGCAGGAGGAGCACGCAGAGGCCATTACCACCGGCAAGGGCACTTAGCATCCTCCAAATTCATCCCTGTGTTCAACAGCAAAGCTTCAGACCACGCACAAGCTGGAAACCTGGATCTTTAGCTGCAGTGTCCACAGATAGAAGAGTAAGCAGATCTTCTGCAAAAGCTACTGGCAAATGAAGCTGTAGGCCCCACACCCCAGTTTTCCCAGAAAAGGAAACTTCCCTGAGCATCTCTGCTCAAAGCTGATGCTGTAATTTATCCCATCAACAGAGACAGCTTCAACTGAGTTCAAGAATCTGTATTTCAGATAATTTTCAGCATTCTCCACCTTCAGAGCTCAGCGCCCTTCCTTTGAGTATGTAAACAACTGTTTGGATTAAATACAAAGAAAACTGTCAGCTGTTCATTCACTAAAGCTGAGAGAACCTTTCCTGAACAACCTACCAAGATTTATCACTCCTGTGTCTCACTTCTGATGAGATCTTGCTCTTCCCCTACACCATGACTTCTCATCAAATTGACCCTTGCCGCATGCCCTGGAAAGAAGAAACTCGCAGAAGCCACCCCTGCGCGTGGGAAGGGAGCGGGTCTGACTGCAGCAGGCTTACCCAGCAAGCCTCGGGTCTGCGGCGCCCGCGGGAGGAGGGATAAGCCAGGAGCACGTTCAGTACAGCCACTCACTCGTATTTAAGAGAGGGGAGCGTGGGCAGGCACCACGTCCTCATGTCTGTCCTTACAGGGCTGATCAAGTGTTGTTAAGCGGCAGAGACAGTGGCAAGTATTGAAAGATCAAGTCATACGCAAAGTCCGGAATTAAAAGCATCTCCCCAGGTCACTGTAACTTTCACTCCCAGCGCCCACCCACGCGTTCCCAAGAGACTCCCCGGTCGGGCCTGCATGTCCAATGCACAGGGCTGACCAGCAGCAAGACTCAAATCTCCCCGCGCTTCCAGCACCCATCCCCAGCCCTTGCATTCAGAAACAGCCTTGCAGGGCACTGTCCGGGTCCTCGGACCCACGCTGTGCTTCCGCAGAGAAGTCCTGAAGCCGTGAGCCCGCAGAGAACAGCCACAGCAGCCCTGTTTGCACGTTTACCAGCCCACGCAGCGCCCAGGGGCCAGTGCCTGCGGGCAGCAGGGACAGGTCTGTGTTGTGGACACTCTGCTGACCCACGTCATCTCCAGCCCTGGCCCAGACCCAGCTCCCAGGGTCCGACCCTGCACCAGAAGCTCTCCCATTCCCTGGTGCACACCGGTGCCCTCCTCACCCTGCCCAGCAGTGCCGCTTCCTAGCGCCGGGGGAAGCAATACGAGATCCAAGCAATTGATTTTTATCCAGATCTCTGATCGCAAAGACAGCAATATAGTCTCTACCACCATCACCACACTCTTCATCCAGTAACGCATACCACATTTCAAATGCCATTATGTGCTGGAAGAGTTAATCAAGCATACATTCAATTTGCAGACAGTGTAAGGCAGGAGTAGCATACAGCTGCAATGGCATAGAAGATGCAAACAAAGCAAGAGCTGCAAGGGAGAGAGGCCCACGGAGACACCTGAAGAAGCATTTCCAGGGCCAAAAATCTATTTTGATGCAGGTGCTAGGCAGCAAGCACACTCCACCCCATGAACTCTCCTCGTAAAACGAGAGGCTGAAACTTCACAGGAAAGGGGGGGACAGGAATTAATGGGACTAAAATTAACACTGAAAATGTCTACAGGGGAGGCCCAGCCCTTGTAGCTGGTTGGCCATACAAGGGGCATCACACCAGCTTTCTACACCTATGCCATTTAGCCTCCAGCACAGGATTTTGCAAGTTACTTTGAGATTTAACCTCCCAGTCCCACTACAATCAGGGCAAGCATCAGCCAAAACAGGACAAATCAGCAGTAGGAGACCCAAGCGACTCACCAAGCTCCCGTTGCAAACCTCCAGTTGAGCTGGCAACGCAGTCACAGTGGCCACAGCCAGGTTGTGGTGGAGCCAGGAGCAGTGCTCCTGCAGAACAGGCAAGGAAGGCAGTCTGGCCCCAAGCTGAGCCTAAATAGCACAGCAGGGTGTGGGGGTCTCAGGTGAGGCTGGTTGGGGCCAGCTGGCCCGTTAGCACCCCCAGGGCCAGGACACCTGTGGGGTCGTCCCACGGAGGGTTCCTCTCCAGCTGCTGGGCTCCTGAACAAGGGGGAAGGGGCCCGGACTCCCTCAAGCCTAAATAATGCATTTCTGAATAAGGACACCAATTTCTCTTTTTCTCAGTGTTTCAGTTAGACCAGATCCCAAAACTAGTGGAATCAAGAGAAATCTTTCTACTTGTCTTTCAGGCACTTGGACTAGGCTCTTATTGAGCTATTTGTGGCATTTGGGTTTTAGTCTGCATTACAGATTGGACCTATTGTTAATCAAAGCACTGGTGACACTATCAGAAAGACAATGTGACATTTCCATGCCGTTCTGCCAGTTTAAACAAGATTCCATGAAGAAGCTGACCTTTTCTCAGTCAAATTATAAATGTCAAAATTGCAGGAATCCATCTTTCAATTACTGTCACTGAAAGTGAAAAATGCTGGAGGTATCACACTTGAAACATTACCAAGCCCAGATATATTTCAAATGCAATCTCCCCTTTCAGGATGGATTCTTCATTTCTGAAATGCAGTGAATCTTATGCGACTTTTCCACACAACAGTGACAATACTGCAGATTAAGCCTAGCTTTAAAGAGGGGAGGACTGTGAGCATGTTGGGGAACAGCAGGAGCTGCCCCAGGAGGGAGGACAAGCCAGGAGCAGAGCATACCCACAGCACAGGCTGGGAAGTGACTGCAGCAGCAGGACGCAGTCCCCCGGCACCGGAGCAAGGCAGGATGGCAACAGTCACAGGTCCCACTGACAGCCCAGGCATCGCCAGACCACAGAAGGCAACAAGTCGCAGCCAAGGTCAACCTGAGAAGTCAGGGAGTCTGGATGAGCAGGGGACAGGGCTGGACGCGGTGTACCTGGACTGGCCTGACTGCAAGTGGGGCTCTTGACCATGAGCAGGGGTTGCAGGGCAGGCTGGTTGGGGCAATTAATGCCCCTTGGTCTGGCAGAGAGAGACCAGAACTAAGGGTTAACTGGAAACTCCAAATAAATGAGCAGCTTAATAGACAAGAAAAGGCGCATGTTTTGGTCTAATGCTGCAACTGGCAATTCTAGTTCTGGCTTCTGTTTCTTCAGGGAAGCCGTCTGAATTTAGGGCTTATTCATGACAAACTCACAAACTTAGGTTCAGGTGTTCCTCAGAGCCCTGGGTAATGGTGCCTTGCCCCCAAGATGGCTTTAGGTAGGGAGGGCAATATTCTGCATTACTTGCCTCCTCTTGCTTCTGGCAATGCCTTTGCCTGCTATGCTTTACCACACCAGGCAGCCTTCTGCCTAAGCTCTCCCACCGCTCAGAAGCTCTTCCCAGGCCTGCAGGAACGGACCAGCAGGCTATAACCTGGAGCAAATTACCACCAAGCCAGAAGGGATAAAATGCAGCATTGATTGCTTTTCCTTTTCTAAACACGTGCCTTCAGATTATCACTCATGTTCCTTGTCTCCACAAGCTGCACACTCATGTCAGAAGTATGAAAGGGGTAAAAGAGTTCAACTCAAAGTGATGAGACTCCAAACGCTCTTCTCGAGAATATTCTGTACTTCAGGGTTTTAATCAGAGAGCAAAATTAGGCTGACACTTCATTGATCCCCTTTCCCTAATCAGATCAGCCAGTGGACGCATTCTTTTTTCTTCCCACATTGGGACTGACAGTTTTAATCTGTCTTGTATTTTCCCCTTAACAAAGATATTTGTTTAATTCCATGATGCAAAAGATATTTCTTTTATAACTGCTGCTCAGCTGGGAAGAAATACCACTCCTCAAACATCAACACCGCTATCAGTTTCCGTGTCGCAGAAACACGAGGGACCCCACGAAGAGAGGGCTCTTCAGCACCGCTCGAGCATGCGTGCCGAGATGAGCGCGGCAGAGACCTCTCGGCAAATTCAGCAGGCGAGGACAGAAGTATGGAAATTGCTAGCGTGTTGCCCGCGGCGCCAAGGCAGCTCTGTGCCCAGGGGAAGCAGCTGGTGCCTGGAGGTGCTCGTTTCCCGCCGGCAGCAGCCAGGTTCCCCTGCAACAGAGGGGTGGAAGGCAGAGGCACCCGCGGCAGGGAAGAAGGGTCCCTGGTTCCTGGGGAACAAGTGTCTTTCTAACCCTCTTCTCTTTCTGAGGGTCCCACTTGTGGCAGAAAACTTGCCTCCAAATGAGTCTCCCAGGAAGCAGAAAATAAAGCCCAGAACCAATTTTAAAAACTCAGCCCGAAGCATCCACAGAAAAGTTCTGTTTAAGGGGAAATGCTGTAAGGAATAAATGATCCAGAGTTCCTGCTGCTCTTTAAAGATGAGTTGCATTTTTCCTTTTGCTTTCTCATTCCTTTGAAAGAAGGAGACTGCGCATCCAGCTTGTCAAAAAAGTAGCAAATATTTCTGTTCAAAGTAACTACGCACACCAGGGTTGAAATTTCACACAGGCTCCACTTCTATTTCAGTTCCATTTTACATTTCAAAACAGGATCTTTCTCTGCAGAGGTGAATGTCAAGTGTTTAATCCATCCATCTGTGTCGCTGTACATCTGTCCCACCATCCATACACCCATGAAGTTATAGGATGTCCACAATCGTAATACCTGAGCACCTGCTCTTTGGGAAAAGGATTGCTACGTTTAACACAGAGTCTTGGCTCAAAAAAAGAAAAAAAGAATATATACCAATGAATCTGTGAAGACCCCTAAATTTCAGTTATTGCTTTCCGTTTCCCAAAGGTGGCACATGCTGCCGTGCCAAGTGACAGCATAAAGCCCTTAGATAGATACATAATCATTTATTAATTACCTCTAATGCAGCTAAAAGCCCTTGAATATGGATATCCTACAATGAAAATATTTATTCTGAATCATTAGCATGGCTTCCTTGGACTGGTCTGCAAATTCATTGGAAGGACTACCATAGATTAAGAAACATCTGTTTTTTGTCTTCCTGTTCTTGCTCATTTTATCCCATCTTTTTCATTTCTTATTCTTTCCTCTCATGGTAGCAATGCTGAAGACCTATGCATTTAACTGTGCTCAATCATTCCCATGCTAATTAATTCAGGTTCCAATATCTGCATTTTGTGCGGGTTTGGTAAATCCCCCTTAAACTGGTAATTTCAGCCCAAATCTTCTCCCATGGCAGAGAGAATACTTCAGCTCCTGCCCGTTTCTGCTTATGGTGTCAGTGCAGGGATTATTTTAATTAAAATGCTAGGTGAGAAAATCATTAGAAAGATAACAAACAGGCCAGATCACCCATTACCCGTGGCTGGTATATATATGGGATTCTAATCCAATTTATGAAGCTTTCAAGCCAGTAAAACAATTAATTTAAAAATGCATTTCAGTCAAGATGAAAAACTACTTTGTTGTGTGCTTTGGTTTTTAAGGTGCAGGATGAATAAGCTGCAGAAGACAACAGAAAAGCATTTTCTTCTTGTTTTCATTTATTAATGATACAAATGCAGTGATTACTCCTAAATGAAATTCATCAGAAGTCTCCTGGCTGTTTATACACAACTTTAACACTGGTTGGAATACTTCAAATGCTTTGAAAGTGATGCTAGAAGACCGTGGTTTTGTACTGTTAATTGCCTTTTTTCCAGTACCTCCCCAGTAAAACGCCAGCCACAGAGGAGCACGCCACTGTCCTGCTGCAGCCAGCGCCGGCCTCACCTTGGGTGCTGTGTGCAGTGCTGGGCCCTGCTGTTTGGGAATCACAGAATCATTAAGGTTGGAAAGGACCTTTAAGATCATCAAGTCCAGCCGTTAACCTACCACTGCCCAGCCCACCACTAACCCATGTCCCTCAGCACCACATCTCCCCGGCTTTTAAATCCCCCCAGGGATGGGGACTCAGCCCCTGCCCTGGGCAGCCTGTGCCAGGGCCTGACAGCCCTTTGGGGAAGGAGTTTTTCCCAATCCCCAACCTAACCCTGCCCTGGCGCAGCTTGAGGCCGTTCCCTCTCGTCCCATCGCTTGTTCCTGGGGAGAAGAGACCGACCCCCCCGGCTCCAGCCTCCTTTCAGGCAGTTGCAGAGAGCGATGAGGGCTCCCCTCAGCCTCCTCTTCTCCAGGCTGAGCACCCCCAGCTCCCCCAGCCGCCCCTCCCCACCCTTGTGCTCCAGCCCCTTCCCCAGCCTCGCTGCCCTGCTCTGCCCACGCTCCAGCCCCTCCAGCTCCTTCTGGGGGTGAGGGGCCCAGCGCTGAGCACAGGATTCGAGGGGCGGCCTCACCAGTGCCCAGCACGGGGGGACGATCCCTGCCCTGCTCCTGCTGGCCACAAAGGAAGGATGTGAAGGTCCTTGAACACATCCAGAGGAGGGCAACCAAGCTGGTGACAGGGCTGGAGGGCATGGCCTCTGAGCAGCGGCTGAGCTCTCTGGGCTTGTCTCGTTTGGGGAGAAGGAGGCTGAGGGGCAACCTATGGCTCTCTGCAGCTTCCCGAGGAGGGGACGTGGAGAGGGAGGTGCTGAGCTCCTCTCCCCGGGATGTAGGGACGGGACACCTGGGAATGGTTCAAAGCTGCACCAGGGGAGGTTTAGATGGGACATTAGGAAGCAGTTCTTTACCAAGAGGGTGGTCAAACCCTGGAACAGGCTTCCTCGAGACGTGGGGAAGGGGATGAGAGCAGTCTCTGCTGGAGTCTCACACTGCAGAAATCGGGACTCCACTTATCCTTCCCCAGAAGGAAATTAAGTTGGTTACAAACAGTATTTGACAATAAACAGGTATATTTTACAGTTCCATTATTTAATCACTTAGATTTGCAGCCCAGCAAGATGAATGTGTCGAAACCTATTTATTCTGACTCCTATACGGCAGCCAGATATTCATACTCTGTGAATCCAGACTAAGTGGGACATGAGTTCAAATCACATCTGGTTTTGAATCTGATTTAAGGACACCGAATCTTACGGCATTTCGCAAGCCCGGAATGACAGCCGTACATGACAAAGCAAGACTGCCCAAGAAGATCCTGCTGCCCTGGAATATTCTGTTCTTCCCACTTGCAGGTGCTAGGCAGCTCTTACAGCCTTCAAGAGAATATTAAAGATTCAAGAAAAGTTATTGAAATTATTAGATAAGGGGCCACTATGCGAGTACATAAAATATCATTACCTTATATTATGTATTTCACTGAGCTCAAAATTGTAATTATTATGTTGGGTTAATTTACTATCTAAAAAAAAAATAGTAGGAAAATCAGAGTGATGCAGCAAAAAAGCTCTTTACTATAGAGTATTAAGTGAAAGTATTGAAAAACAGGGTAGTGTCTAATTAGACATAAAGTGTATCCAAGCAGATATTTACAGTCTTCATTACAATGCAGGACAATAAGTCACTGAAGGCAAAAATACGCTCCAAATACAATAAAAGTCACCATCAATTCTGCGTGTCAGAGGAACCTTTAAAATGAACAGGAAAAGATCATTTCTTTCTGCAAATAAACTGCACCAAATAATGGCTATTCAATTATGATGTATTCCATTCTTTTGAGCAACTTTTCCCCAGTTTGTCAGTTTGCTTTTTGGCAGGGAGAACAAAAAGGGGAGAAGGAAGGAAAATGGGAATGGAAAAAAAAAAAAATTCTGTCTCACCCAGCATAAAATGTATTTCATAGCAAAAGCAATCAGGAACAGGAGGAGAAAAAAAAAGCCCTATTTTTATGCCAAAGCTATATCATAAAATAATAGTTTAAGAACTCACTGTATTCATAACCTCAGTTTCAGTACAAATGCTGTATTCATTAAAAAGAAATACAGGGTGGCAGGGCTGGATTTATCACTGGAATTTGCACGCTGCCGTAAAGAATGTCCTCTATTAATGACAACAGCTGTTGGTTTAATAACCCTAGAAAAGATCATTAAATTCCTTCACATTTCCCAGAAACAGATGGAAGAAATGCAAAAGTGTTAAAACATATGGGAGAGCATATTGAAATCCAGCAGCCTCCTAATGCCGCAGCCTCCCGGTTTACAGCGGTCTCCTCGCGGGTGCCGAAGGTGTGGAGCTTCTCTAAATACTGCAAGAGGATAGGAGAGGCTTGATGTGCTGTAGGCGGCACTTGCTCCGAGTTTATCCTCACTTACGCTATGTTTGCAGCACAGATTTCCTTTCCCCTCTCTTTCCTTCTTAGCTTCTTTGCACCTAGAACTTCAAACGTAAAAAATCTCCACGCACAGAGGAATCCTTTCAGCAAAGCACTGATAATAAGCCTGTGAATGTAGGTCACCTTCTACACTTCCTAGAACAAGAAAAAGATTCATGTCAGGAAATGGGAATTTCCCAACAGCTTGAAATAGAAATCACAACGGGTCCCAAATGCAATTTTTTCTGTGATCAGGGACGCTGGGGCGTTCATACATTGGCATATAATTTATGCACAAGCCTTAAACACTGCAGAAGAACACTAGGAAGATTTGAATGAAATATTGTTGGTATTGTTGCTAATACAGGCAAACAATGGTGGCAAAACTTGAAGCAAAAATTGAAGCCCAAAGCTGCAAGGAAGCTAAAATGGGAGCCCAGCCATTTCCACCTGGTGTCTGCAGTACGTAGGCTCCCTCCCTCCCTTTTTTCCCGTTTCCCGTTCATTTTGGCTAGTAATACTGAAAACAAACCACAAAAACCCCCAATGAATGTAGGACAGGTACAGCTCTTCAGCTTTTGCAGATTAATATTGATTTAGGCCAGCTAGGGAATCTGTCCCCAAACATGCATACCCAAGAGAAATTCCTTGCCAACAAATTCTTGGAGAAATCACCAGTAATGAATAACTGAAACCTCCTGGAAATGCCAGTGGCTCGGTTCTGTTGTCCGCACAATGAAACTGCTGTGGTTAAAGGCAAGGAAGGAAATCTCCTGACATAAATTCAGGTGCACGGGCTCCTGTCCTCATCAAAGCTGCTTAAAAAGATTTAAAAAAAAAAAAGCAAGCATTTTTTTCTATCAGAATTTCAACAGGATTTTTGATCAGATTTATTTGCAACTGATTCAAATGTAAAGACTAGACTTCTTTGTAAGAGGTTGGATCAGGATTTAAGAGGTCTGGGACTAATTGCTATGTGATTTTTGAGGCAACACATGCAATTTCTCTACCCAGAGGCCAAAGGAGCAAGGGCAGCTCTGCTGCTCTGATCACCTCTAGTGGCTGTAAATAAAACAGAGGCTCTCTCGCCAAGGGTCACGTGCTTCTTTTTATGAAAAAAATTGTTTCTGCAATGATTATGTATTGAGATACTGGATGCTATCTTGGATGTTCTTGCCAGGTTAATAAAGTTTGGGAAGAGAAAGGGAATTTTTGATAGCACAGATGGAGGTATTAACTGGCAAACTTTGCAAATTAAGTGCTTGGAAGGCACATAGGGTGAAAAACGCAATAAATCTATCGTTACTAGTTCTTTGCTCTTATCAGATTACTCTGCCTGCAAGAGCTAGTGATGACTAAATAATGCTGATTTGCATTGATGTGTGCCGCAAGCTCTCCAAAGTGAATTCTAACTTACAACTCAATTAGCCAGCTAGAACTAACATGATTACAGGCACACGATGCTGTCCTATTTTCCTGTTGCGACTTCCCTTTCTTCTGATTTAAGCTGCTTTAACAGCATCCTAATGTTTTATAATGTTCCAGCAGAAACTTTTTCCTGGGTTCTCTAATCTAATCCTTTGTTGTCGTTTTTTCTACGAGTTGTAATAAGCAACTGTACGAGCCATCCCTGCCCTCTTATTGCATATCAGGTGTTGAATACATGGATAACCTAAATGCATGATGTTTTATTTATTGCCAAATCCTCCAATGGATGAGAATGAGTATCCATAGTTTTCCCCTTGCTGGAAATCTTGTAAAAATCTTTGTGCATTTCTAACAGCTCTCTCTGACAGTGAGTATCATATCTTAATTGTGCCTTGTCCAGGGCAGAGTTTTAAACCCACTGCCCAGTAATATTCTAGGTCGCCTCCATTTCTCGCATTGTCTGTAGGGAAAGATCGTTCCTCACCTGTGTTTCTCCACCCGGTGCCTGGCTTTTCGCACCTTAAGCCCTTTTTCCCTGCTTCTCTCCCACCTGGAAGAGCCGCAGTCCCTCCTGCTGCCTTCTGGGCAGAAGCTGCTCCCGGGTCCTGGTGATCATCCCCACCATCGCTGGCCGCGTGCTTCCTCGCTGTCCTTCACCCCTTCCGAGCTGGAGGCACCGCTGTGCAGACTCAGCTAATTTAGAGCTATCCTTATGCACCTATAACTAGAGTCATTTCTTTCCCAGTGCGTATACAGACATTGAATTCCATTTGACATTTTCCTGGTCAGGCATTTACTGAATAGCTGTAGAAAATCTTTCTGTCTGCTTTATTTATAGCTGGAAAAATACAGTCACCATTTTATTGGTCCCTTTCCCAGGGAAATGGTGACCAGGTAAAGCAGCAGGTCCTTCATGGACCTATTTGGTCTCACTTACCATTGCCCCATTATGAAAATTACTAATTCCAGCCTTTTCCAGTTGTTTAACAGGACACTAAGCATCAAGAAGACCTCTCATTCTGTAACAGAATATGACACAATGAAGAAAGGAACATATTCTTCTAATAATTTTACCTGATTTGAATGGTTATAGCCATAGCTATTGGAGTAGCCATCAGTGCTTTTCATAAGACCGTAACAGGTATAAATGATATTTCAGGTCACAAAAGGCATTTTCAAAAGGCCGTGGTCCACATCACAGACCTTTCATATTCATGGAGATGATAAATGACCCTGCCAATCTGCCAACGTAAGTCACATTTGGGTCCCTACCAAGCATCCCAGCTGCTCGATGATTAAAGCACAATCTGGAACAGCACAGAAGAGTTTGGATCGCACCAGATCCCTGACCACCAGCTCCAGTTGCACCACTTCATGCTGTGCTACTCATAGGGCTCCCAGTGTCCACGTCCTTCGGTTATTAATTCTGTCAGGAAATACAAACTGCCTGCATGGGCTTGAAATTAAGCATTTGTCTACTTCCTCCAATGTCATTAGCCTACGACCTTTTTCGTTGTTTTCTGGATCCCTTTGGAAGACCCAGACAACACCGTAAGTACAACCCTAATCAACACAGCAATTTCTTTTGAAAGGAAAATCAGAGGCATTTTGAGAAGGTCTGATTGTCTCTATAAAATTGTTGGCAGAATTGCTTTCATTTTTCTCAATGCATCATTTAAAACAAAAAAATCCAGTAGGGATATTTATACTGGGCCAAATTCCCCAGAGGCCATGTTGATTTAATTGAACCTGCAGCAGGAATCAGCTCTGTCCTTTACGTTTTCAGCTTTGTTTCTGGATTCAACTGGATGTTGAAGTTATTTAAGCACTTCAGTGAAAAACTAAACAATGAACATTGGTATTTCTTGACCTATATGCAAATTATCTCTGCGCTCTCTGCTCAAAAATGCCAGGTGTTTTTATCTCCTCTACAATTACCTGTTTTATGAAATGTCATAGCAAAGCTATAAGAAAAACTGGGCTCTTTAATGTTTTCTTTCCTTTTTTTTTTTTTTAAAAAAAGTCTTCTTGCATTTTCTGGGTAAAGAAGAATGCAAAAATACTCAGAGCCAGGTCTTCAGCTGAGGCTGGTGAATTGAGCCCCACTGAAATCAATTCACATCACTTGCACAGATGGCCAAAAGCTTTCCAAATTTAATACCTTGGGTTTGTACTCCCCTACCTTCCATGCTTGCTTTCTTATTGCAAATGATCATTTTAGAATTGCATCAGCACCGTGCCACAGCCGCACGAGCACGGCGCGACACAGCCTCATTGCCGGGCATCATAGCGGTTCTGCTCATCGCATGGCAGCAGCACGAGCGACCAGTTCACGATGCGATGGGAGCACAAGTCGGGATTGGGCTGTGAAGCTCTCCCAGACGTGGCTCACCTGTAGCCAAGGAAGCTGGGATTTTTGTAGTGAAACCCCAAGAACTGCTAGAGGTTAAGGACTTAACTGCAACACTTCGGAAGTAACCCGACTCACAAATCTCTAGAAGACAAAAGGTTTTGGTGTAGGTACCACCCGGCTGCAGCAGTGTGCTCACTAACGGAAAGGTGCTGAGGATTTCAGCTCCCACCATCAGTAACATCGTGAAGGCATCACACAACAACACACAACTGCAGGCTGGCAAGGGCTGGCATAAAAAGAACAGTGATGATCACTCCGTCGTGTGCAAAATTTAATAATAAAAAATCAGCAACATGCCTGGAACCTGTCCAAGCGTTGCACGCCAGTCGTCTTAATTTCTGTTTAGCAGCTGCCAAAAAAGGAGACTAGTTTAAGAAAATACAAGCATAAAGCCCTTCATAAGTTATCCTACCTTGAGCTAAGGTCTTTGAGATATTTCTTATCGTCTTCCACACAGAACAAAATGAATACATGGAGGAAAGAAAGATTTCACTGGGTTTACGACTCTGTGCTCAGACTGGGAAGAGTGAAAAAGTTAAGAGGGATGTCCGAGTCTGTTCAACACCTAAAAGACAGGGAACGAAACAATGGTCTTTGTCAGTGCAAGAGCCCAGCGGAACAGCACTCTGCCCGTATTGCACCTGCTGAAACAGCAGACATCGAGATGCACCTCACACAATAGGAAACTATCTTGCAGGGTAGACGTTAGACTCCAAATGAGAGAGATCTGATTTACAGAAAGCACAGAGCCTGCATGCATTTCCATTCCAATATATATATTGGGGGGGGGGGTGCTCGTTTTCCAGTTAATTTGAAGATTACAGTTTGCAACTCAGCAGGGAGCCAGTTGGCAGAAGAAAATGAAAAACAACCAGACAGAGCCTCAGTGGTTTTTCTTTCAAGCATAGCCTGGAATGCATACGTGGGCCAGCAATCTCAGAACAGATAGGATTTTTCTGTCCCTGCTTTGCTCATACAGGCTCTAACCACGGCAAGGCAAACAGAGGTTTTCCTTAGGGCATGAGAGACCAGCTCCGGTTTTCCTGCTGCTGACAGCAGTGTAACTGAGAATTAAGAGCTGATTTTGTCATATTTACTTCGAGGTATGATCAGGGAAACAATTTTTAATGCAAGCAGTTGAGATCTGATTAAGTCTGATTAAAAATAGTTTCCCCCCCAACGGTCTATGTCTGGGACAATAACTCTAAAGGCTCAAAAGAAAGGTAAGTACCAAATCCAATTACTTCTCAGAGGCACAGCTGTGCGCTGGAGTGAACTCATGCTTGTAAAATAGCCACTTTCTCTGTTAAAGATAAGCCTGAACTCCAAGAAATCTGTGGAAACATAAGAACACTTAGTAGTTCTGTTTCCCTTACTGCAGGATGTGGTGAAACCTTATATCTCACAATATGCTGTTCTTTTACATTGCTTTCCACTTATACTTCCCTAAGCTCTAAACAGTCTCAGTATCTCCATTTTGCAGCTGGGGAAGCTGGGGAACGAGCAGGAAAATGCTTTGCCCAAAGTAACCCAGCAGATAGTGATGGAGAACATATTAGAAATCCAAACCATAAACACGTTACAGTCTTCGCACAGATGGAGAGAGGGATTTCTTACGTTTTCAGCTTTTCTGAACAAATGTACAGGAGCTAAGGAAGAATAAAAATACCCAACAGCAAGCCCCTATAGAGGGTCTTCCTTCTTTCTCTATTGCACTCTGAAATAAAACTCTCCTTGCTAGCCAGTAATGAGCTTTTCTGCACTTCTTCACTGGTAAGGTAGAGACATTAATTTTCATTCCAATGGAAGCCAAAATTGCAGCCCGAAATGTCAGTACATACTGAGTATGTGGGCTGAACAGCAACACAGTAAGACAAACAGAGTAAGTAGCATACACCTTCAGGTGATGTTATTTTGCTATCCCAGAGGGGACTTTATCCAGGACCAGCCTTCTCAAGGTCCTTTGCAGAGGCAAGAAGTCTGTCTTCTGCCTTTCTGGGCAGCTGGGGGTCCTGGAGATGTTTTGCTGGCATGCTCAAGCAAGCAGCACTACCCCTGCGCCATGGTGGGCTCTGGAGGCTGGGGGCCAGAGCATCAGTCAGTAGAAATGGGTAGGCTCAATGGTGCTGAGAAAGTTTTAAAGCATTTCAGAACCGAGCGTGGAGGATGTGCAGAACCATGCTCCCAGAGGAGAGCTCCTCATGCCTCCAAAGCGGTGCTGCCGACAGCCTTGAAGTAATAACCAGATGGCACTGCGAGTCCCAAAGAGTTCGGACTAGGAGCTCAGCACAGCCTCTCCTGGCCTCACTGCCTCCCCACGAGCATCGCTGCTCCTTGCACACAGGTTCCTGCATCCCTGGCCAGGCAGGAGCACAGGTCCCTGCAGGTATCTCCATCCCTCCCGTGGTGGGGCCACTGCACAGGGCCAGTACCAGCATCACCAGCGCAGGCCACAGCAGCTGAGCCACGCCAGGAAGAGTGCCGTGGTCTTTCTGTGTCTTTTCTCAGCTTTTGACAAGATTGGAGAGGTCTGGCTCCTTTTCATTGCTCTCTCAACAGAGTAATCCTCTGTTTCTGCTTCACAGCCCTTCTTTGTATTACCTGGCTGCTATTCTCCTCTTCCTCCTTGCCCACCTTTTCTATTTACTGCAGACAGAAAGGAAAATGGCTACTTTTGACAGTATTTTCTACCACTCAAGGAAATGCTTTCAAGCAGCAGCTGAATTTTATTTACTGTTTCCCTCCAGTCATTTCCTGAAAGGCCCAATTTGCCTTTTACTTTCCAGTACCTTCCCTTCCTGTGGGTTGCCCGAATGCCTGCTCAGGACTTACCCTGCCCACCCCAGCCCGGCCCAAGGGCTCTCCGCTCGGACGAGCCACACCAGCCACTGAGGTACCTCCATCTCTGCGGTGGCCATCGGCATGCACAGGAGGACAACGCGTTGGCAGTCGGGGCACGCACACCCCGCCATGCGGCTGACCCAAAACCCAGTGACAACGAGACCACACTCACATTTTCTTGGACTTGGACAGCAAAAGAGGTGAGGGCCTGAGCAGCAGAAGATGGCGTGCAACAGGACTGGCCAGATCCTTCCTGTTGAAAGCATGTCCCAGATCCAGCCCTGGGCACGGTGTCTTTGCCCTGGGTCAGTCAAAATGGCACCATTTCATCTAATAACGGGGACAAATGAGCAATGTCAGCCTTCAGAGGAACACGTGCATAACAGCAGCGTTTCCATTTTGAGGGGTAAGAAAGTGCCAAAACGTATAAAACAGCCCTTCTCTTTGGAGAAGAAAACACTATCAATAAGATAGAGGGAGAGAATTCACAAAGGCATTTTCCTCCCTCTGTGTTCCCCAGTAGGTCTAATATCAGTACACCTCAGCCCTCCCAAATGATTCATTTAACCTTCACAGTTTAGTCATAACAATAATATTTGTCCTTTTCTCACAGCACCTGATGATTGCTGTATTCATTACACTGGAGCCGCACATCCTCTGAAAGGAAGCACTCGGATGCTAGTCAACCACAAGGCATATATTTTCTCCCCAGGTGCTAGCCAAGTGTTTGGAAATAACCTTTGTAATATACAGTAACCACTAGACTGTAATAGCTTTTGTTCAGCTGCCAAGAAAGATTATAAAGTTTTGTAGGGATTTGTTCTGAGCAGATTCCCCCCCAGTTTTAAAGGACATTTCCAAAGTCCTTTTTGCTGAGTCTTCCCTCCCTGGCGATGCTCTGAGCACCGCCAGCTGCTCAGACCCCGCTGCGCGCGAGAGCTGCGCCTGGCAGGGTCCGTCCTCCTGCGGGCGGCTCCTCAGACGCAGCCCGGCGACGGCGGTCCAGGCGCATGCGAGGTGGACCCGTCCCCACTGTCCCCTCGCCCAGGGAGCACGTCACTTGGGTCCTTGTGGTCGCGAAATTGAAAGTCGCTTTTGGGCTGTGACTCCGTTGGATTAGGTTCAACATCTAACCTGGGATCAGCCTCCTCCTGCACTCCCATGCCTACGCTGACCACGTTGCCACGTTGGTTCGCTGCAGGCACAACCTTGCAGATGCAAACCTGCCACCAGCCAAAGCCCACCCCAGCAGTCCCGCAGCAGCCACCACGGTCCCCTGTCCTGCTCGGGCCCTCCCTGCCGACACATCGCCTGCTCCGAAATTAACAGCCGTTGGGCAATGTGATACTTTTCAAAAATCTATTTGGCAAGTCTCTGCATACTGAAAGCCTTGAAAATACTGTAAAGCCTGACTGCAAGGAAAGTGTCTCATCACAGAGGAGAGTAAGAGCAGAAGCCAGACCCTGTACCCATCCGGCACCTCCCCAGCACAGCGAGGAGCCCAGGCGCTTCGGGCCACGCTGGATCGACACCCACAGCAGCTGCCCTGTTGTTCCCACCCGCGGGGATGCGGAGACTCCATTTTTCATATTCACAAAGTCCTCCCGAAGCAGCGCAAAGAACCCGCGAGGCCACTCAGACAATTTGTCCTCGGCAAGACCTCTTTTCTACAGGGCAGCAGTAGGTGACAGGAGATGGGAACCAGCTGAAACTGATGTCTGACACACCGCCCTCTGCAATTACTGCAGAGCCTCTCTAAAGATGACACATTCCTAATAAAAACGTGGGCGAGGAGGTGACTCAGAGGACCAGACCACAAAGCCGCAAGCGGCTGCGCCAGCAGAGGCCATGCAGTTGCTAACGATGCTCAGGGCCTCGCTCCCTATGACCGCCCTGGCCCGAGGGGCTGGACAGGAGAGCCCCGGTCCTCGACAGGCTTGGCAGGGCTGCCACCGTGCCAGGCCATGCACGGCCACGGCAGATGCCCAGCGGACACTGGGCAGCCACGGCGCAGCTCGAGCACCAGAATGGGGACAGGACAGCGTCAGCAGCGGCTCCGCTCCGGGGGCTGGGGTGGTCCCCAGCTGCTTCTCTGCACAGGGCCCTCTGAAACACCCTTTTCAGTGTCAGCCACCCACTCTGTCATGACCCTGCATGAAATACAGATGCCCAGGGAACATACGTACACGCCTGCCTGAAAATAGCCCAGATAGTGCTGCTGCAGCTCCTGGAAAGCAGAGAATGAGTTAGCAGTACAAAACCATGTAAATTCTCTTTTTCTGCGTGGCTTTGAGGCACACCGCAGAATCGAGCCCTAATCACAGCAGAAAATATCATATATAGGCACCTATGTACAAAGCATCATTCATACGATGAACATATGACTAATCCGCAAAATCACAAACGTCTCAAATTCACCTGACATCAGCACTGATTTCAGGACCTTTGCACCCTTGCAATCCTGCCTTTACAATCGTACCCATCTGGCTCCTGCACTCCCAGCAGCCAGCCTGTGGCTGTACCAGCTTCCAGTGGATCCCAGTGCTATCTGTCCCCAAAACACGACGCGTGCTGATGCCGCCCTAAAGTGAAGACGCAGCGCGCCTTGTCATGACTGTCATTTACAAATTACCCGTTCCGAAACATCACCCTCCCATGAAAGCCAGGGCAGGATTTTTATTACAGAGCACACTTTTTATTGCAAATTATGCCCTTATTAAAATTCATAAAGGATAAATCTAAAGGAGAAAGGCTCTACTTCTTCATTCATCTAAGTCACAGATTACAGCCTATTTGTCAGATTCTTCCTTTCTTAGCTCCCCAGTAGGCTGTAATTGCACAGAAGTCCATGAAGGAGGATTTAAAGGCTTGTGACAGGATAGCATGTAGTGGACACTAAGTCCTTCTGGCATGTTACAAAATAAGATCACATTCTCAGTTCAGGAAGATGAATTGTACATATTACTTGCTGAATTTAGAAAAAAGTGTCCCCCCAGCAGCACAGGTCATGGGACAACTAGTACCCATTCTGCTAATATAATCCCCCCACAATAATACAAATATTAAGCCAAATATTTGCCCCATGTGAGTCAATGGAACTTTATTGACTTCCTCTGAACAACACCCATTTGTATTAGTTCATGATACAACAAGGGGTAATGGTTTTAAACTGAAGGAGGGTAGATTTGGACTAAACACAAGGAAAAAATTTTTCACGATGTGGGCGGTGAAACACTGGAACAGGTTGCCCAGAGAGGTGGGAGATGCCCCATCCTTGGAAACATTCAAGGCCAGGCTGGACGGGGCTGAGCAACCTGATCCAGTTGAAGATGTCCCTGCCCATGGCAGGGAGGTTGGACTAGATGGCCTTTAAAGGTCCCTTCCGTCCCAAAGCATTCTATGATTTATGATCCAAACTGTTAATATTAATGTTCATCTACCCTGCAGACAACTATGTTTGTGCCACGCAGACTGAGCTGGCTGCCCAGCTTAGGAAGCTGTAATCATCAGCTGCTCGTTACCACCCAGAGAGGACCCCATCCTCATTGACATTTTGGCATGGTCCTGCTGAAGGTCTCTGTCCTGAGAGACCCCAGACCTCCCAGCGAGATGCAATACCTGAGCACACAACCGTTCCTTGTCCCTATTAATGCCAGCAAGTGTTGCACCTTGTGCCCAGTGCTGTGCTTCCACTGTGCTCCCACCACCAGGTACCACATCCCAGGCTGTGGAGGGACTTTTCGCCAGCTGAGGTTGCAACAGCCTTATATAGCTAGAGAGAAAGCCCAAAAAACCCCAAACAAACAAATAAAAAACATAACTTGGACATAGAGTCCCCATCCCTGGAGGTATTTAAAAACCAGGTGGATGTGGTGCTTAGGGACATGGTTTAGTGGTGGCCTTGGCAGTGCTGGGCTAATGGTTGGACTCGATGATCGCAAAGGTCTTTTCCAAACTTAACGATTCTATGATTCTATATGTTGCACCTTGGCAGACTTAAAAAAAAGTCATCTAATACATTCTATACAGGAGAAGAGTTTAACGACAAAGTTTTTGCTTCAAGGTAATTTCAAAGGAGGGCCTCTTAAAAGTTGTTTTCCTTTTCTCCTAACTGTATTCAAGCAGTACCATCTGTTTATCTAATGCAGTCTTGAATTCATGCTCCAGTAAAGTGACAGATGTAATAGATTCATTAGGTCATTAATCACTGATGAATTGCCTTAAAAATAAATATTAATCTTTGTTTGGGAATTTTATTTTTCTGTTCTGATAGCAGATTAAAAATCTGCCTAGATATTAATGTTCCAAATAATATACGGTTTGCTTAAGTGAAAAAATAATCCATTAGATTCAAAAAGACAGTCTGATAAAATGTTTTCATTATAAGATGTATATGTAATGATTTAAACATTTAATTAAATATTTCTCTGCCAGTCCGAGAGATATCTTCCTTCTAGATACTTAAGACAGTTTAATAGATAAAAAGTGGAGTTTATTCAGCTATAACTGAGAAGATTAATACCATTTCCTTGGAAGACCAACTCCCATCCCGTTACCCTGACCTCTACGCCTCTTCTGCTGCCATCCCATCTTATTGGAAACCAGCAGCTTCACTGACCTCAGCGAGGCCTGACCATGGCTGAACCTCTGCTCCCCCAGGTAAACCGAAGCATCAAAGCTGGGGCCCCTTTGTATGGGCACTTGCATTTAAAACAAGACAAATAATGTCCTTTTTCATCAGCTGGACTGCAACTCACTGCACATTGCCAGGTCAGGAAAGCAGGAGCTCCGAATCTCGAGACCTTGGCTCAGTGGATGCATGCATGCGGCTGCACACAGAAGCCTTTACAAATTTTTTATCTTTTCATATCATTTGCAATGGATTTCGTTAAGATTTGTATCTCCCTGGTAAGCTTGGCATTGAATGCAACTCCCATATAAATAGGCTGACAGGCAGTTTACGAGCCGTCTACGATACGCTGCACCTTCTTTGTGTACACAAGGAATTATAAGTTCACTCTTTCAAAAGATTTCTTTTTCTTCAGCAAAACCCAATTACAATATTAAGCCATAAATCTAGGTCTTGTCTCATTGTTTATTTATGGTAATTTTCATAAACAAATGGTTCCTGTCTTCTCTAAATTGATAGCACAAAATGAGCAAGTTTATCAAAGTCATCCCAAACTATGTATAAAGTAATCGTGTTTGTGTAAATCCAACTCAGGTATGTAATTACTGCAAATATTTCCTGCATTACTCACTTGACCAGAATGGCATTGCAGTGAAATTTTGCCTAGTAATTGATTGTTTTGAAAAAACATCATTTCCATTCACAAGGATCCATGCAAGTTTATATGCTTTATTTGTATACACGGATTTCTCCCTGCCCCTTCACATACGTGCCTACCACAGCGCATCCGCCAAACCTGGAAATCTAACCCCCGGGGCTCTCTATTCTGTCCCAAAGAAATCCTATAGGTTGAAAGGGTTAACTTGCTACACTTCTGTTTGCTTTTGTTTTGCTAATTCAGTAACAAACTTATTCTTATCAATATTAAGGTAACTTTGTTTTTGAACATCTATATCAGCAGATTTCAGCACCAGCCGAAAATCCATTTTTCATTCATCATTCCTCTTGAGGAAAAGCTTGCATTTGTGCACGCCCTTTGAGCAAGTCTTGGGAAGATACGTTAGGAAGGGAAAATTCATTGGTTAATTCTTCATTCTGTGGAAATGGTCTTTCATTCCAGGGCTCTAGTAAACACTCTTAAGTACCTTGGTACACCATTCTACTGTCATCATTACTATTCTTATCCTCCTAATCCAACTCTCTTTGAAGTCAGTGAGACCCCGCAACAGGGCTCTTTGTTATGCAGAGAAACTTTTGCACAAGCGCAAAGACTGTAAGCTCCTCATAAGCATCCAGCTACATTTCTTCATCACAAAGCACCCGCCTTCGGAAGATGAGAAGACAGCAAGTATTCCTTCTTTCTCCGATAATGATATGCTGCAGCTCCATTGCATGCTGCATTTTAAAACACGTGACTATCTTCATGGTCAAAAAACTCTAAGACTGATAGCTCATTTAAGACTATTAATCTTGGTTGCAATCAAATTGGTAAACTATTAAGGAGCAACTGCAGCGTCACTGCAGGACACTGATGAAAGACCCACCCGACTCGGATCACATCGTACAAGCTGTAAGACGCAGGTACCAGCTCAAAGAGCTGCCAACCAGCACAGGCCTTGGGGAGGGAGGAAGCAGAACATCCAAGACCTACATGAAAAAATGCATCAGGTGGAAAAGTCCAGCCAGAAATAGCCGTTCTCTTTTTTTGAGACAGAGCCCGGTACACGAGCCACCAGCCCATGCTGCCTTCTCCTCCCTACCTTTTGCATTCCTCTGAGCTCTTCAGCCCATTTTCCTTTTGTAGTGACGACTTCAGATTTGAAAACCAGTTTATCATCAAAGTAAATTGCGTATGCATTGCCAGAGAGCATGCTTTAAATACAAGGATAACATGTACTGCTGAGTTATAGGCAGTTTTAGAAGGGAAAGGTTCCCTTAACTGTGAGTAGAATAGATTTGTATAGTGCAATGAGGAAGCACAACATTTTATTATTGGCATCTAATAGCATAACAGATTATTTCCCTAGATATATATCTGATCTGCACTTATTAATGCCAATCTGTTATGGTGCATAATGTAGTTATTAATACACGCCAAGCTCTGTTCATTCTCACAGCTATCGGTTTCAAATTCATGACATGCTTTTGTGTTTAAAACATCACTCTGAAGCTACAATCACCAAATATTAATCAGCCAGCCTCTTCCAGAGCTCCATATCCCTTCTCTCTGAGAAGCAGCTTTAAGCGACAGCCCTTTGGAGCTAACGAACAACGAATTAGAGTCTTTGTGCATCACTAACACTTCAGAAATAAAATAACTCTTTATTTATTTATTTTGCCTAGCCAGTGTTTTGAAGGTCAGAGTATTCCTTCTCAAGCTGCTGGGTATTTTACACTTCAATGGAAATAAAACCAGTCTGCAAGTACCTTAAGGACAGTATGCAAATTCCCTCTCTTTCCCATTCAATAAATGGGAGTGACCCATCATTCCTACTGGAAGGTAGATGGAGATTGGTGAATTCAACGCTTTTGCAACCTGTCTAGGAAATCTTGGTTCTGTCAAATCAACTGAAAAAAATGTGTAGGAGCCCACTGAGAATTGTTCCTCAACACCCATTTTTAGCAACTTGGAGTTCGGGGCTTTCAACTGCTTTTATCCTCCCAGGTAAGAGAAAGAGCAAGGGCATCTCCGACATACCCAGGCACAGCATCATAAAGGTTCCTCTGTAAATCAAGGCCAGCTTCTTGAAGACAGGGACCTCCTACGTTGCTAGGGCAGGGGAGGTCGCTCCCTGGCACGTCCTCCCCCGGGCAAGCCGCCCTCCCGCCAGAGCAGGCTTTGCCACGGAAAACACTGTAGTCATCATAGCTTCAACATGGTAAATATTTGATCAATTCGCAGATTTTCATTAGCATATGTGACTCGCTAGTGATTTCTTTTTTATTTTCAGACAGCTGCAGCACACTTGATATGCCATTTCCAAGACCTCCTGTCTTCTGCACACAGCAACAGCTTGTCTTTGCAGCATTCACCAGATGGTGAAAGGCCACAAGTGTGGTAGCCAGCACACAGGAGGTCACAGCACCCGTGACAAACTGTCTGTACGAGCCATAAAAAACACCGCGACACAGCAGAGCCAAACTGAAGATGTAGCCACATCTCTCATCCATTTCACCTGAAATTGTGGGGCTAAATTCCAGGCTTGGCTTCTTGCTGGAGGAGGCTCTCCTCTCTGCGGGAAGGTGACTGCAGACAGGCTCTGCGTTCTGCCTCTGCAGCACCTCCAGCTCCACCGTTCCCAGCTCCCTGCATCTAGATACTTTGCAGGGCAATGATTTTCCCTCCTGCCCATTTTCCAAATCTTACCTGGATTCCCGACCTGCTCCAGGCACTTTGAGCTCTTTGCCATCCTCCCTCTCGCACCGCAGGAAAGCGGCTCACTCACACCTTTTCTCCTCAACCACCTACCCTCTTTTTCCGAAGCCGCCGCAGAACGGCCAAGCGCTGGGTGAGACCCCCTCCAGGCCACCGAACAGACGAAGTGGCTAGCAGAGCACAGCAGCCAGGGTGGCGCCGCCGATAGCCCCACTGGGTGCTGCCCCTGCAGAGCACCACCAGCAACTGGCCACTTCTTCAAGGCGGCCTCAGATGCCTTATTGCTCCCAGCTGGGATAACCGCCCCTCTCAAGGTGGGACGGCTCCCCCGGGAGGGAAGCATGGCTCCCTCGGACACAGCGGCAGCTCTGGAACTGAGGGTGTCCATGTCTGGAACTGCAGGGATCGGTCTGCAACACGAGCAGCTCAAACCTTCGTTGCAGGGCTGTGGTGCAGGAGGTGGAGAGGAGCTGGCAGGGACAGCCGCGCCACGGAGGCCAAGACTTCGCCGAGCCAAGATCTTTCTTGTAGCCAAAGCATCTCTGCCTCCTACACTCTTTTATTCAGTTATCCAGAGATATAGTGTACCTAGGGGCTTATTTCTGCAGAATTTTAGAGGGAAGGTGGTCCCAGCCAGGGCGCGTGAGCTGTCTGCCTGTGCTGAGATCCACGACATCTGGCCCTCGCAGTGGTTCTCCTGCAGAGATGGAGCAAACCCCCGTGTGCCTCTGTGAGTCACGGCTTCACTCGTAACAGAGCCAGATGCCAAATCTCTCATCCCTGCTTTCTGCTAGGCCAGTTGGGGGAAAAAAAACCAAAACAACAAACAACACAAAAACCTCCACACAGAAACAGTCCTTTCCCCAGCAGAATCAGCTGATAAAGAACATAAAGGCACATTGAGGTTTTACTGGGTTATGATTCAATCTTTATTACAAAGTTTATCAATTATTGAATAATATTTATTTACATTATCCAGCAACCTTCTTTTATTTAAACAGGCATTTGGTAGCAGGGAAACTGGAACAAACCATTTCAATCCATAGCTGTATAATCTAAATAGATAGGCTTAGCAGAAATAGAAGTCTCATTTCACAGTTAAAATTCATTTGCTGGACTCATTTCATCTTCTAAATTTGTCGCCAGTCCTCAGGGATGGCATGGGATAGGATCAAAAAGCACCCTTTGGTGCTTGGTGCTTTTGGGGAGCGCGACGCAGTCCCCAGCGCACCGCGACCCCCGCAAAGGCGTTGTCGCAGCCAGCGACGGCAGAAGCAGCCTATGGGCACCCAGGGTGGCCGATGGGCACCCAGGCAGCTGATGGGCACCCAGGCAGCTGATGGGCACCCAGGGCAGCCAACGGGCACCCAGGGCAGCCGATGGGCACCCAGGCAGCTGATGGGCACCCAGGCAGCTGATGGGCACCCAGGGCAGCCAACGGGCACCCAGGGCAGCCGATGGGCACCCAGGCAGCTGATGGGCACCCAGGGCAGCCAACGGGCACCCAGGGCAGCTGATGGGCACCCAGGCAGCTGATGGGCACCCAGGCAGCCGATGGGCACCCAGGGCAGCCGATGGGCACCCAGGGCGGCCGATGGGCACCCAGGGCGGCCAACGGGCACCCAGGGCAGCCGACGGGCACCCAGGGCAGCTGATGGGCACCCACGGTGGCCGACGGGCACCCAGGGCAGCCAACGGGCACCCAGGGCAGCTGATGGGCACCCAGGGTGGCTGATGGGCACCCAGGGCGGCCAAGGGGCACCCAGGGCAGCCGATGGGCACCCAGGGCGGCCGACGGGCACCCAGGGCGGCCGATGGCCACCCAGGGCAGCGACTTCTGCCTGGCTCGGGCACGGTCTGGACTCAGCCCTGCCATTTGCAAAGCAGAGGCTTGAGGAGGCGGCGCTCATTCATCCGAGCCGGAGCCTGAGCCTGCACACCACCATTCTGTTCTCACTTAGAAACAGGTGTAGCGCTGTGGAATTGAGTCAGCACATGCGGGGGTGCTTTTCAGCTTGAAAGGCAAACCTTTCGATCGCTACATCTTTGATCTTGCAGACGCTTGATCCTCTGCGTTAAGCACAGGACTCATCCCGCTCGCAAGGCAGGATGCCTCACACACCGAAACCTGAAAACTGAGGAAAAGCCTTTATAGGATTGCGACCAAAGGCATTCTGTCTTCCCAGCCAATATTTAAACTTCAGCAAATGAGTTTCATCAGGAAAGCTGCTAACAGAACTCCCGTGCGAGAGGCCGGTGCCTGCCGCTCCCGGCGCACTGAAAGCCCTGCAGCGGGCGCGGGGTTTCTCGGGTAACTGGGCTGCGCCGCGGCGGGGTTTGGGCGCTGCTCTTGCGACGATGGCACTGCAGCTCGCGCGTGTGTGGCAAGTCTCACCTTACTCGCAAAGCAACCAAACCATTTTAATTACCTCAATACTGTTTATGCGCAGCAATAAAGCAGACCTGTTAAAGCTGAATCATTAATCATTTGAGCTAAATCAATAAATAATTATATGTGCTGTACCATTGTGCTCATAAACAGAACCTTCCAGACCTGGACATGCTGGAACTAAACAATAACCACACACACGCGTGCAAGAAAGAGGGAAAACAGCTGTTCCTCAGAAAAACTACATTTTTTCCTAAGTGCTTAATAGCGAGATTTGCAAAGTTCCTGAGCTGTAAACTGATAATTTCTTCCTAAAACCACTATAGGCTTTTGAAAATTTTATGACATCAATAGCAGATTCATAATTACCTCGTCTGGAATTATTTCTGCACCATAATTTTACACACCGATCGGACATGCGCAAGGGCAGGCAAACATTAGCAAAGTGAGTGCTATTCACCAAATTGCAGTGCCGTGGGTCTCGACCTGTTTAGGTAACAACTTTCCTGCAATAACCTAAAAGTTGTGAGAGAAGGAGGAACAAAATGCAGACATCCAGTCGCCGTCACCATTAAACTCCATTTTAACACCCGTGACATCTTGGAGGAATGCCTATTTAATTATCTCCTAATTAAGAGTCCTCCCCGCTCCCTCACCTCGCAGCGCTATTCCCCCTGTTCAGAGGAGGTCACAAGAAAGCCCTTTCTAGGTTATGTACAGGCTTAGACGGGGGAACACACCCCGCGCTCGTGACGGGCAGGGAGTCAATGATCCGAATGCTTTTATTCTGCCATGCGGTTTCATGAGTCCTAATGCACTATATGAAGACAAATGGAAAAATGTGGAATAATGACCTGGACGCGTGCTTATTACTGCTGTCTCTGAGGCTTTCTGAAAAAGGTCAGGGGTAGTCTCTGAACTTGTAAAAAACTGAGCATGTCTGAGTGCTGGGAACTATTTACAGAGAAGTAATTGGCATTTCCAAGGGCACGAGACATATTATTTCAGTAATTATGGAGATTTATTTCAACTGAGGGTATAGTGAATGTTTTAGATTCACCAGGGTGGGGACGCTTGTGCTGACTCGCAGGGCTAAGGCTCACCAACGCCCGGGAACAGGGCATCGCCACCCCTGCAACTGAAGCCGCAGCCACCCATCTCGGCAGCGACGCAGCCCCGATGCGTTCACTCGTCCTCTGCGGGGTGAGAGCAGGCACCAAGGCCCGGGCACCCGCCAACGAAAGCAGAGCGCCTGTCACGCCAATGCGGGCGCTGGGGCTCAGACCACACCGTCTGATGCTTGCTAAATTGTCCTGTGGCCCATGCAGTGTCTCACCTTCCCCGTTTTCATAGGTTCTCACAGCTTTTGGGAAACAAGTACCTGTTTTAGACAGCAGGAGGGGTTAGCATGCCTCTGCCCCAGCCTCAGAGGAGCGGGCTGGTGGGTACGCGTTAGGGTTCATCAGACATCTCTCGGGGGGTTCCCAGAAATGTTGCTGACACTCACGCCTGGCTTTCCTCCATCCCTCACCTCATGGGCTCAGAGGAAGAGGAGCAGCTCCGGGCCCTCCGTCAGCTTGCCCACTGTATAAAACAAGGCTGATCACACACAAGAACAGAGTCCAAGAAGAGGAGACCACTCGGTGCCTGTTACGGCCAGGGCAGGTTACAGTGCACAGGCCAGCGTTCCTCCAGGGATGCGGTCCTACTCCGTCGGCGGTGCAAGCTGAGGGCTCTTGGATGCCTCCCCGAGAGCTCACGTGGCCTGATGCTCACAAGAGTACGCATCGCTCCACCGAGGTCTGCCCTTAAACTGAGCCCAGGCTTTATCAGAGCAGAGCACCCAGCTGGGTCCCTGAATAAAGGGCCAAATGCTGACGGTCCGAGCACGTTAGATGCACGCCGGTTATCAAGCGCCTTCAGAGACCTCAGGATAGTGTCAGATGATGAGTTACACCCATGCAGGATCTACCCCCAAAGCAGATTAAAAAGCAGAAGTGGTGAGGAAGTAATAGGTTTGCATTCTGTTTCATTTTCACCCACCATTGAAGGCTGAAAAATTTGTGGGTTTGAGATTTCCTTTAAACAACAAAGACCTGAAACAGCATTAGGAAAAGGAATTATGAAAGTCTCAGATAACTCTGTGAGCTGGAGCTTTAAGAAGAAACACCAAGTATTGCAAGATTTTTAATAAAAATCACAAGACGTGGCAGTGCTGCTGCTTCAGTGTCTTCCTGTTCTCAGAACTGAGCCGTAAGTGCCTCCTTCATCACAGTGCTTACCCTGAGACGGGGAGTCACAGCCAGGCGCCAGCGTCCCAGCTCCTATAAAACTCCTTGGCGTTTTACCTGTTTCAGCCTCTTCGAAGACAGAAGTCTGCCTTTCGAGAGGAACCTTAGCCTATTTTCAGCATGTGTTTCCAGGACTGAAATTCTTGCACAGAATTTAAAAAAAAAAAAATAATGCTCCTCTAATAAAACCTACACAAGATAATACAATTTTTATAGTGCATGGAAATAACAATAAAGATTCAAGCTTTTGTAGAAATCAATGAATCTCCTATTTCAAAAGCTTTTGTGCAAACAATATTTCCTTGAACTAATACAATACATTGAACTGAAAATTTTAACTTTAATGTAATTGCATCAATAGAGCAGTCACATTCCTCCAAACAGCTACTCTGAAGATGAGATTTTAAAGCATGGTTCATAAATATAGGAACAGAGAACAAAATAGCTTCTTTTTTGATAATTAAACAGTTAGCAGCTAAATTGCATTGTAATTGATTGGAAAATTGCTTTTTTAATGAGATTTAGTCACTAGGAAATGGCTTTTTTCTTCAATACGCCTAATGTGCATTGGGTCATTTAAACAGCAAATTGCCTTACTGGCCTCCTATTTAGACAGTCTAGATTCAACTTTCTGTAAGAAAAGACGCACCACCCAGCAGACGAGCCTCAGCCTTTCCAGGGCTCGGAGCAGACACCAGCCCCAGTGACCGCTGCGTCTGGGCATCAGGCACCTGAGGAGGGCAGGGAGCCCTGGGTCTGCCCAGGAAGGAAGAGCAGGTACTGGAGCTTGCCCACACAGCGCATAAAATTCACATCCCACAAGCTCTGCTCTGGCCCGGGGCTGCGGACAGGATCAGGAGGCGATGCTCCATCCCCAGCCGCAGCAGAGACCCGAGCCCCGCGGCCGCGTGCCTCCTGCCTCCCGTCCTCTGCAGCTGAAGAAGTCAGAACGAATAGTCATCTCCCAGCTGAAATCAACAGCAAAAAGACCCTAAACTTCAGGAACGTAGGATTTCACACCGTTTTGCTACAATATTAGCCAAACTCCCTTCCAAGAGGCAGTGCTGAGGTCCCCAAAATGAACTCTGTCCCCTCAGGGCCACCGGCCAGACCCCTGGGCCCACCTTCTCTCTCCTCTACTGTTCTCAACTTCTTCAAAGCTCAGCAGGTGATGTTCAAAAGCAGAAATTACAGTTTATTAATGTTGTAGCTCATAGAAGTTCCTTTATACAAGCCTTGGCACAAAATAAAGATGATCCTAGAATGGTTTGGGTTGGAAGGGACCTTAAAGACCATCTGGTTCCAACCCCCTGCCACAGGCAGGGACACCTTCCACTGGACCAGGTTGCTCAGAGCCCCATCCAACCTGGCCTTGAACACTTCTCCTTCCTCAAAAAGCCTGGATAACCTAAACAGACAACACAGACAAAGTGTGGGAGAAAGTACTGAATTCTGGTTTTAAAGATGCATTTTTTTAGACTTAAGATACTGCTATGATTAGTACAAGGTAAAAAAAAAAAAAAAAAGAATAGCCTTTCTTCAAAACTAGAAAGGCTAAAATAATTGTTTTCAAGGATATACTCAGGAAACAGTGCAAAAGAAATATTGTCCAGCTGTGTGAAGAGCGCTGGGTAAGTATGTATTGAAAATAAATTATCATTTGCCAACCCTTTAGTTAAAGGAATTTTCCAAATGCTTCAGGAACAAAAGGTTTCAATGATTCCTGATTATTGTGAACAACGTATTATGTACAACAACAAATGAAGTATACAGTCAAGTCAGATTTTTGTTGTTTCATTTCCAAGATCTCTATTGATGTGACTTGGATTGCAATAGAAACAGCAGCGATTGCAATCATTTGTTGCTACCATAGCAACAGACAAAATTAAAAGGGCAAACTACAAAGCCAAAGGGGTATCATAGTTGTAGCTTCTAATTGCATGACAGCAAAATGGTGTGTACAGAACGACAGCAGTGTAATCTGTGAAGCAGGTTTGCTTGCAGAGATCAAAGTCATTTAGGTCAGGTTCTGAAATCAAGGACCAGCATCAGCTCTTGTGTTTCTACCAGTTTTCTCTCTGTCTCTCTCTCTGTCTCTGCAGCTTTAAATATTTGGGGAATGGGGGTAGACTTAAAAAACAAGACTTCGAAGCACTATTATGGAGATTTAGGCCATTTCTCCATCCTCCAAGTTTCAAATTTGGAACTCAGTCATGACTATTATTCACCAGTTTCATTCTGGATTTTAGAAAGCAGCAGAGAACAGATTCCACACCTCCCCCATCCCCCCCAAAAAAACAAAATCAAAAAACATACTGTCATGGCCTAATCTTGTGGCATAAGATGCAAATACACTCAAATAAAACCCACTGCCAGAGTTTTCATCAAAAAGCGTGAGAGGCTAGTTCCTGTAACATGGTCTGAGGAAGGTCCTATTTTAAGTATGTTTTCATCCTCTTTTCTGGCTTTGGCATAAGAGATGAACCGAAAGCCTGGATCTGCTGGGTTCTCCAACTGACCTCGGAAAATGCACGTGAGATTGGCATCTCTCAGCTTCAGGTCTCTGCAAGAGGTAGAAAAAACCTTCCCCCTTCCCACCTTCTCCCTGCCTCACGTATTTAGATAAGCTCTTCAGAGCATCGCTTTCCTCCTGCGTTTACACACTCCTGACCACAATGGGGCCATCAGCAAAGCTGGGGGAAGGCATAATACTCATAATAAGAAAGAAAAAAATACTCATACAAAAAATACTCATAATAAATAGATAAATAATAAAATACTCATAATAAAAAGAAACAAAATTTCACCATCTTCCATCACGCTTCCAGCAGAAGAGAGACGTGTGCTTCAAGGAGCCAGTTACACCAGTTATGCGCACAGAGACAACGTCGCTAAGAAGTAAAAGGGGGAAGCAGGTAGTGCGTTGAGGTTATTTTGCTGAAGTGCTCAATCAAGCTAACTCAAGAGCATCTTTGAAAATTGGGTATTGGAAGCACAGGTTAAAGGTGGAGCTCAGATCTTTAGGCGTGCCTGTAATCAAGCATCAAAACCATTTAACATTTCCAGTACGAGATAGGGCAGAAAATGTGTATTAGCAGCGCATACAAAGATATTTAATGATACATTATTGACCTCCGGTGAGTGTCAAGCTATGGAAACTCAAAGACATTCTCTGTGCTATAAAGGGCAACTATAAAGTGAACTTTTAAACTCCAATTACTTTAATGGCAATTTCTTTTATCAGCTGTCTGCTGGAGAAGCGTTGTGGTTTAACCCAGCGGGCAGCTAAACACCACACAGCCCTTCGCTCACCCCACCCGTCCCCCCACCACCCCACAGTGGGAGGGGGGAGAGAACTGGGGGGGGAAAAAGTAAAATTCATGGGTTGAGATAAAGACAGTTTAATAGGACAGAAAAGAAAGGAAATAATAATAATATTAGAATATACAAAGCAAGTGATGCACGATGCCATTGCTCACCACCCACCGATCGATGCCCAGCCCGTCCCCAAGCAGCGGTCCCCCCTTCCCAGCCAACTCCCCCCAGTTTCCATACTGGGCACAACGCCATAGGTATGGGATAGCCCTGGGGCCAGTCTGGGCCAGCTGCCCTGGCTGTGCCCCCTCCCAGCTCCTTGTGCACTGGCAGGGGAAGCTAAGTCCTTGACCAGAGTAAGCACTGCTGAGCGACAACTACAACAGCAGGGTGTGATCAACATTATTCTCATTCTAAATCCAAACCACAGCACTAGAGCAGCTACTGGGAAGAAAATTAACTCTATCCCAGCCAAAACCAGGACAAGAAATGAGGGCCAAAGGCTGAGCTGGCGCATTCTGATGGATCATCTACTTTTGCAGGACGAGGCACTTGGCCATGTTAAGTGCCAGAAAGCTGAATCTGAGTCCATAATTAATTGTCACCCTCGTCCAGCTCACAAGAACTGGCCAGGGGACCTTCAAATTTGTGACTTCATCACCTTAAAGAAAACCTGACCTGGGAACACACTTTAGAAAACTTAATAGGTAAATTATTAACTGATACAGGTAGATACAGCTTTATCTCAAAGATAAATGCAAGTGCTCTCAAACACTTAAAAGCAATTTTAAGTGGTCACAAAAAAGTTCTGCTTTGCCTGCACACCAAAATGGTGTTTTGCTTTAATCCAGGGGACAGAAAATGTCAAAGCAGCATCAGTGGCCCCACGGCCAGTGTGACCGCACTCCTACCGCTGCCAGGGACCAACCCACGGAGCCCCAGAAGCTTGGCAGGGGTGGACATCAGGGCTGTTCCCTGCCCACGCACCTGGGCCTGGCCCCCCCAGCTGAGCTTCCAGTCCTGAGCTGAACCAGCAAATAATGTTTTCTGAAATTAAAGTACAGCGCCTCTAACTTCAGCCCTTTTCTTTGCATTAGCCCTTTGTTACAATGACAATGGGAGGAAAATAATGCTGCCTAAAGGCACCCCAGCCATGAGTGACAGCAGACACAGTAACGTGCAGAATTACAATATTCATAAGTAAATTTTCATTATAATTAACAAAGACAACTGTCTTCTTTTGTTCTGATTACCTAAAGATATGTTAAAAGTAGGTTTGCATAATTAATTACCAAATGTAAGGTTCCTTACAAATCCTTGGAGGTTATTTCAGGGAGCTTGTTCAAGGAAGTCATCTCCATAATAAACATTATCTGTCACTTCTGAGCCTATAAATTAATTATGGTGACGTAAAGAGAAATACAGCTTGAGCATCAAGCGGAAGATAAAGCCCAGGAATTTTTATTAGCAATGAAAAAGCAAACTCACAGGAAGGTGAGAAGCCTCTTTGCCAATTTAGAGGACTCCTGCAAGGCCACGGGGCAGTTTGCCCCAGGAGCCGGAGGCAGCTCAGGCAGCATTTGGCCACGCTGCAGAAGCAGCATGTTTGGACTGAAGCCTTTTTGTAGAGTCCTTGGAGAAGGGCAACGAGGTTGGTGAAGGGTCTAGAGAACAAGTCTTATGAGGAGCGGCTGAGGGAGCTGGGGTTGTTTAGTTTGGAGAAGAGGAGGCTGAGGGGAGCCCTCATCGCTCTCTACAACTGCCTGAAAGGAGGCTGGAGCCGGGGGGGTCGGTCTCTTCTCCCCAGGAACAAGCGATGGGACGAGAGGGAACGGCCTCAAGCTGCGCCAGGGCAGGGTTAGGTTGGGTATTGGGAAAAACTCCTTCCCCAAAGGGCTGTCAGGGCCTGGCACAGGCTGCCCAGGGCAGGGGCTGAGTCCCCATCCCTGGAGGTATTTAAAAGACGGGTGGATGCGGTGCTTGAGGACACGGTTTAGTGGCGGACTTGGCAGTGGTAGGTTAATGGTTGGACCTGATGATCTTAAGGGTCTTTTCCAACCTTAACAATTCTATGATTCTATGATTGCGCACGACCCGACTGCCCTGCACTCGGGTGCCCATCGCCGGTGCCCAAGTGCCGGGCAGCCCATCGCTGCTCACGGACACGCACACACGCTGCCCCTGCTCAGATCCAGCGCCACGTGGGAACAGCTCTTCCAAAACGCGTCCTCAGACCTCGGGCACCTCTCCAACCAAGCCCCGCAGGAGCGCCTCTGCCCGCTGAGAGCCGAGCAGCACCTCGGTGCTGTTGCTCAGACCATCCAGAGGACACCAGCAGAAGTGTCCCGTCCATCAGCTGGAAGCAAATGGGAAAGCAGGCAGACGAAGAGCCCACCTCTCCAAAGGATGTTTGACTGAAGAGACCCGCAGAAGCACCTTTGCCGAAAGCAGGGACACAGCCCGCAGCCCAGGAGAACCAGACTCTTTTCAGCTCTGTCCCTGAGCAAGTGACTCTTTTCCAAGGCTTTATTTCTCCTCCTGACTTCCCTCTGCCTTTCTTTGTTAGATTTGGACATTTATTTTTATGAGTGAATAAAACAAATATAAACTTAAAGAATATATAAAAAATACTTTTAAAAAAGAAAAAAAATATAAACCAGACCAACTGACCTTTATGGACAAATATGCAATGTTTACAAAATAAAGTTCATTAAGAACACTAGAATAAAATCTGTCATTTCTAGGAACTTACATGAAGGGGCTTTGTTAAATCTCATCTGCACGTAGCTCCATATGAATACAATGCAATAGCCATCTGCCCTTTTTTTCCTGGGGAAATCATAGTTCTGCAACAAATGATTATTTTGAACTTTTGGACAAAGCTCTGGGCCTGTTCCCATCTCTCCAGGCTCCCAGACGTGCCATAAGTGTTGATGCCTCAATAGGTTCCCCTATGACAAGGGTTCCACGGTGCCTCCTGGGTTAGGACTCATTTACCTCTCCCTGGCTGGGTCTTTCATAGACCCATAAGGGGTCTTCATAAGGGTTTGAAACCCATAAGGGCTATGGATAGGGGAGCACAAGTTCAGGGTGAGACGCAAGCTTCCATTCTCGTTTGCTGGGTCACCCGTAATCCACCCATAACCCACAGCCCAGCTGGAGCAAACCTGGCTCTGCAGATCGCCACAGCGTGTTCAGAAATCACGCGCAATCCAGTGATGTGCGGCTAATGTTAAATCAAACAGATTAGTTCACAGAGAGGCAAAGTGGCAAGATTCATCTAGGGCAAAACAGAAATGGGTGTGAAGTTTCTTTTCACAAATGAACCGATTAGGAAGCGCTAGCGTTTTATATCTCTATTACAAGTGGAAGCGGGGAGAGCTGTGAAATAACCCCACCAACAGTGCGCGAGGACAAAGTAGCCATCCTTACATTTAAATGATAATTAATGGAAGAAAAGCAGAAGAGATGGCCTCTTCCATCTGCCTTATTCCTGCACAGGCTCCCTCATAAAACAGAGGAGAATTTTTTTTATTTTTCCCCCCACACACTGAGTCAAAATGTAAACTACAAATGTAAACAAACTCATTGGAACTAATTGCAACTGGAATATTAAAAGCTAATAAACCAGCAAGCTATAGACAATCATCCTTTGGAAAAGTTTACTTAATACAAGGTTCTACTTATCACAGTTTACACTATTTCTTTGACTTTTTAAATAAAACTTTAAAGAAAAATATATAAATATCCAATTACACATCTTATAATCAAATATGCATGCATAAAGGTATGTCATAAAAGCAACATAAAGCAGATTTATTCCGACATTTAAAAAGTTCAAGCTCTCAACAGGGAAATGTAGTGAAAGCTCAGGCTTCTGAAGAATTAAATCTATTTCCAGTGTTTCTACCAGCCATGTTATATGTGCTTTAATAATGTCCACGATACTGAAGCACAAAATCTCCATGAAGGATGAGCAACTTGATATTGTTCATTTTATTTTAATGTCTCTATGAAATTATTTGCATACTTCCATATATTTTTCTATTTGTTAATGCCATAAAAATAAATGCTTAAATAAAAATATATTTGCCATTCATCAATTTTTAGTGCTGTTTATTGCTTCTCCAACAAAATATTCAATATGGAATTCATTTTTATGTGTTATGATGTGTGTTTACATTTTTCTGCTTGGTATTGCAAGAAAAAAACCGTGTAGGCAACTCAGTTTAAAATCCTATTTTGTCACATTTCATTGCCCTCTCCAGGCTGGAAATACATGCCTACAGGTTTCGATATCTCAGAAAATATGCTTATATATTACATATTTTCACTGTGCATCAGTGATCGAGAAAGTCATTTAAGGAAGTCTAAATGGTATTTAAAATAAAGGGTCTTCTGCAACAGATTTTGAAAAAATATTCTGCACGCCCTTCCTCAATGAACTTTGGAAAATGCTTCTGCTTAAAGAGAATGATTTTTGCCCTTTGATTTACAGCTGTAAATTAATGATTTATCCTGTCTGCAAAAGCTGCGATTGAACGATCCTCTCTTGATGTTGTTGCTGTCTCAGTGAACCATCTGAACAACTTGCTTTGATGCATGAAGTAGCCCAGAAGGTTGCCTATAAAACATCTTCAGCGGGGTCCAGCTAAGCACAGAGCCAGCATCACCCACCGGTACGTACCCTCAGCAGTGAAGCGCTCCTCGCACGGAGCAGCCGAACCTTTCACCGACACGGGGGAGAGTGGATGGAAACGCCCAGCTTTTGCCAGCGTGGGTGCAGGAGGGGAACGGGTCCCAGCACCCATCCCCACCATCCTCGCTCTCTGGGGCCGCACCGCAGCGAGCCCGGCTCCCTGCTGCCCTGCCTCGTACAGAGCGAGGTGGCTCAGCCTGAGCTGGCCCTAAAATCTGGATGTTGTGGCATCACCTCCTCCTTCTCACGTACCGCTAGTCAGAGAAGTACAGCAAACTCACCCCATTTCTGCCCTGCAGGGAACGCAACCGGTGTAAAGGAAGCCCTTCACCATCATTCAGAAAGCCTCACTGGAAACAGCGTCCATCTGAGTCACAGAAAGCTCTTAACGCTCCCAAGAAATAAAACATCTTGGCCTCTGAAAAACACTGCCGTCACTCGCCAGAGCTTGGACTCTCACACGGGTCCCGAGGATGGCACACCAACACAGGGCGCCGATCAGCTGGTGGCTGCTCGTGCTACGAGAACGTTAAAACCGGCTCTTCGCTGAGGCTTGAGGGTTCAAAGAACTGGGGGCCAAGGGTGGAAAAGACTTCCACAGCTTTTGAAGTGACCATGTAAAGTCTACTCCTCCACCCATAAGGCTTCTGTACAACAGACAAACGCAACGTTTTCTTCCTCAGCACTAGAAATCGGCGTTTTACAGAGCACTACCAGGCCCTCCCCACTGCTTTTCTTCAACTTGCTTTACCCTCCACCCACAGCAAGGCTTCCTGCACAGAACCTTGGCACATCATAAGAATGTGCTAGTGTCATGAGTAATTTCAGGGATAAGCAATTGTTATGACTCCTCTTGGCCCACATCTTAGGGCTTTTCTTTTTTTAAAATCATTCTGTGACATTTTCCTAAGTAGCACTGGGAAAAAATAGCCTACCCTTTACTTAAAAACAGCTTTTCAACCAAATTAACAGGTCACAAAAAGGTGTAATAGGCTCTCCATCCAAAAATGACAGCAGAGAAAACTTATGCAGCAGACAGTTTGAACTCATGCAAATGTTGAAAACCTTTTCTGTAACAGCGCTTATGAGCAAATCCCACTCCAGTCTACCCGCGTCTTTGTCCACGCCTCCAGAAGAGCACAGCTCAGTGTTACAGACCAAACCAGGCACTTTTACAAGCACAGAAACCACACGTTCTCCGTGCCTGGTGTCAGCACCTAACGACAGAAGCTGCTTTCCCAAATCAGAAAAAGATGGCCCAGCCAGAAAACTGAATTTGCACCTAGAGAGACATTGTGCAGAGACCCATTTTTCATGGCAATTTTCTATTACTCACTAAAGTAATTCTCAAACTGGCAAAACCAGCTTTATTGTCAACGAGAAAAACTCCCAATTTTTTTTAATGTGTTGGCTAGAAATTCAAGCTTTCTATACAAAAATACAACATTCAGTTGAGCTGTGGCCTCTAATCCGAGTAAGGGGTTTTCTTCCCAACCTCACCTTGAAGAGCTCAGTAATTAGAGGGACAGAAAAAGACTGCTAAGGTTCTCCCAGCTCATACCAGTTATTAGATAGAACAAGTTTCCTTGCATCACAGCAGAAACCCTGCGGGCGTTCCTGCAGGTGACACCGCCAAGCAGCAGCACAGGCTCAGCTGGGCACCGCGCGCATTCGCAGCCCACGAGGAGAAGCAGCTCAGGACCGATCTCTGTACCAGCCACTCTCACTAACATCACACGTCACTTTTAAAAGAGCAATTTTCACTCCTCACCTTCACCTCTACTCAATATTTCTTCTAACACCCACGCCAGCTCTTCACATTTGCAAGTCTCTATAAAAAGGATATTCCCTATTCCTGAAAAGCATCTTTAATATGTTGATAGTGCTGGCACTGGGCTCCGAGCTCTGCACAACAGGCAAGTCAGTTCCGTGGAGAATTCCCTATGGGGTAATCTGACCTATTGCAATGACGATAAACTGCCAAGAAGTCCGAGCCTTCGCGATAACTTCGAGCCTTCGCGATAACTTCGAGCCTTCGCGATAACTTCGAGCCTTCGCGATAACTTCGAGCCTTCGCGATAACTTCTGGCTGGGAAAGGCAGAACAAACTCTAAGAATCATGAAGAGATATGAAACTTTCATCACATTTGGGAGAAAAAGTTATTTCTGGGACAGCAATTGGACTACTGGAAATGAGTCCATTCACCACCTTTCTCCTCTGAGGAGATGTCTACAGGTACTGGAGGGAGCTGTGCCCCAGCCAAAATCTGATACAGCAGTTTATGATGGTATAACCCCATCCTCCCCCACTGTGATCTCTGAATATAACACAGAGCATAAAATCTCATTTCCTCGCACTGCCTCCAGTCGTGGGAAACCAGTTTTTGATATCTTGTGCAGGCCTGTGGGAGCAGCAGCATCCACTTCACAGAAAGAAGAAGAACTTTTCTGTTGAAAGACTGGAGAAGAGCAGAGGTCCCCACGCAGTACCTGCCGGCGCAAGCCTCGCCGCTGCCGGCGCGTCACGCCATCGGCTCTGACACGGGTCTGCGCGGGATTTTACACGGTTGCAGGACACTGATTTCCACAGCACACGGATGAATTGCCTTCTGCTCTCCTGCCTCCGAAAGTTTTGCCGTCGCTGCAGGGAGACCCTTACCTACCTCAGTCCACTCATTTTTATGGCAGAGGCATGAAAGTAGTGAAGGATGAAGGAGGCTGCTCGTGCGAACCACGGCACCCAGCCCCGTCTCCCGGCAGCCTCGCTTTCCTCTTGCCCCCCCCACCATGACTTGCTCCTGGGCTTGACTGAATTGATGCAAATTGCATCATTGCAACTGCCATTGTTATAACCTCATTTCCACACTTTCCTCACGTACAAACCCCTCACCACAGCACTGTTCCGGATGCGCGATGCCCAGAATTGCACTGAGGTTAAGAGGAGGTGCAACTGCAGACCCCAGCAGTCAAACTACCCGCTGCTGTTTCTAGCTTCAGGGATCTTTCAACATGCTGAATCCATGACTTTTCAGCTCACACGCCCAGGGTAATAAATCTCTGCTAGCACAGATCATAGAAAGAGAAGCTGAGACAGAGAGATAGCAGAGGTCACCTAGTCCCTGAGACGGCTTTGCATTTTCCTGCAGCACTTCAGTCCGAAAGCTTCCAGCCTGCTCCGCGCTAGCAGCACCAGCACCCCTCTCCTGAAAGCAGATCATAGCTTGCTCAGCCACCACCTCCCCTCTCCAGCAACACCACAGGAGCAGCAGTGCCCGCTCACACCTTTTGTACATCCCCTAATCTCAGCAGGGTAAGGCCTGGCCCCAGCTGAGCCCAGCCAGGACCAGCCTCCGCAGCACCTGTGAACAGAGCTGTTAACCCTGTGCCTGCCAGCAAAGAGCCCTGGGCTGGCGCCTCGTACGCTGCTTCCCTTACATTGGATCTGTGAAACGCCACAAGAATGAGAACGCTGCCGTTTGTTTAACAGCACACAGGTAAACCTCCACTGCTTCTGTATTTCAGGTTGGTCTTTATCAGTGTATTAAAGCTTTCCTAACCATGTGGATTCCATGTTTCAGGAATACTAATACCAAAATACGAAGCAGCAGCATCTCTCCGTGCTGTGTGGTCACCAGCAATTGCTGCCCCATGTTGCATGAAAATCCCAGCCACAAAATTCACACCTGCCCCAGCAGCCCCCAGGAACCAAGTGGGTAAGACACGCACCCCCCGGTCCCGTAGGCTCCTCGCGCGCTATCAGCCCTAGGGCAAACTGGTGCCAGAAGTAAAAGAGATACCTATGTTTCTAAATAATGAGGTAATGAAAATCTTAACAGTGAGAAAAATATAGGTAACATGAGGAGAGTCCAGAAATTGAGACAGATGCTCGAAAGAGGCTCTTAAATCCTATCTCAGCTAAAGGAAAACTCTAGAGACTGGTAAAACATGATGTTTTATATTTATTTGTGCACCTATATTTATATATTTTATACATGGGTGAGAGGATGCGTATATGTGTTTTCAAGCATCTGTAAATATCACACACATGTAGACACCCTCAGCCTACGTGTGGAGAACTCGCACCGTTTATGGAGACAAGCGTTCGAAAATCACGTATCTTAGCTGCTGCTGCCCTTGCTTCCTGACCTCAGGTCCCTTGTGCATGCTTGCTATGTCTTTAATGACCTCCTCACCTTCACTCTTTTCCCTCATGCGGTTCTTGTCCACTGGGAAGGATGACCGTCCCTCAGCAAGGACCCCCTCAGCCACCTCAGCGGACCCCCTGCACAAAGCATACGGTCAATTCAGCCAACTGCCGTGACTAAAATGACTTGTGCTGTAGCCATGCAAAAAGACACAAAGACTGTGACCCGATAGTGAGCTGCTTTGTTGCCTCGAAAGGACTAGCACCTCTGCTCCAGAAATGCCACTGGTGGTGGGTGCCAACGGGTGCCGTCACCCCAAACTCACCTGTGTCCGTCAGAGCCACTGTGAGGCGGCTCCAGCCCTCTCTGCCCTGCACTGCTACATCAGCATCCCTCCTGCGGCTGCTGCCTGCTTCAAGGGTCCCAAAAATTAATATTATTTCTATGTTTTTCATTAAGAAGAAGAAGGAATCAGAAGGGTTCCCTGACTGTCCACACTATGTAAGAAATATGTAGGAAAATGAGACCCTCTCCAGATTCTGGCATATCCATTTCAGTGTGACACTTCAGGCATGATTTAACTTCCCCCTCCCACAACTTCTCTATAAAATCTCTGCTCCAACTGTATTTAAGTCCTTTCTAAAGACCTGCTTCTGCTATGATGCCCACATAGAATATTTATGGTGGTTATTCCCCTTCTGACGTTTGTCCTTAATTTGCAAGTATCCGTGGGCATAAACCAACGCTCCCCAGCTGTGTGAAGGGATTCCCTTGCTCAGTCAGATCCACCGCAAGCAAATAATGAATGCAGAAAGCTGGCAAAATGCACAACCCATTAGTTGTGTGCACAGCACCTCGCAGACCAACATCCTAAATTTGCCATTGATTCTTTGATTAAGCAGGTACCTGAATGAGGCTGAAGTAAAGCAGAAAGAGCAGAGCCATGGTACCTGGCTGCACAGGCTCTGCCAATTGCACTGGGGGAAGTACCCTGCACAGTGTACCTCGCATAATCATTTGTGGATGAGCATGATTCCAAAAGCACCCATCAAACCTACTCTGGCCATGAAGACTTCACACAAGCATAATTACTGACTCATTAACCTATAACTGATAAATCATCTCTCATTTATTTTCTCCTTGCTTCACCTAAGAAGGCACCTGCCTTGATGTGGCAAGGGCTGGTCTGAGGAAATGACTGAGATGAACAGTTCCCTTCTTCCAAGTGTTCACAGTATTTTTGGTGTGGTTCATCAGACATGCAGAGGTCTGCATCTGAGCTTGTCACTGAGACGCCCTTTGCAGTCAACAGCGAAACCCAGGCACTTCCAGGACACAGTCTGCCTCATCCTGAAGTAAACGTCTAAAATGGGCCAAAAGAATCACATCCCAGGGCCCTTGTTGGGTCTGAAAGACCTGGGGTAGTGACAGCACTGCAGCCATCTCCTCTGCAGGCATCTGCAGCTCCAGGAGATTAATCTCACCGTGGTCTACCGAATTGCAAATACTGATGAGTTTCTTTCCCCATTTTTCCCTAGATCACCACGTGTGCACTGCAGCAGAATCAAACACACTGAAAAGCCTTTTAGGAGCCGGGCACATCCCCTGATTCAGACAGGGTAGCCTGATTTTCTCTTTCTTTCCCCACAGACGTGAACGCTTACACAGCAGGTACCACCACGGCACTGCTCACACCCAGTCGCAGGACAGAGTCCCCAGTCCCGCTCGCTGGAGCGCTCCAGCCGGTGATTCCTGTCTCCGCAGGATCCAGGCACTACCATGGTGCACCCAAGCAGCACCGAGGCTTGGTCTCAGGGTATCTCTGAGAAGGGCTAAGCACAGCCTTGGTCCCATCAGCCACTGAAGAACTGACCGCAGCCCTCCGGCTGCCTCTCACACTGATGGGTACAAGCGCAACTCCCCAACAGCCAGTTTGAACATTTCTCCAATAACTACCTCCACGGGCTTGCCAAGCCTTCGCAATCATCAGTCACAACAGTTACCATTATACATCACGGTGTAGAAATGAAATGCCACCTTTTTACAAAGCCAAGAAAATGTTATTGAATTTTTCTTTTAAAAGCAAGCTGTTGGCCTGCCTGGCATCTTTATCAACCTGCTCCCTACCCGCACCTTGTAAGGGGCCTGCATTAAAGAGTTTGCATTAAATCCAAGCAGGAATCTGCCAGCAACGCTTCAAGAACGAAATGGCGTGACACATAAGGATGCAGAGCTATATATAAGGCTGCTCTCCTTTTAACATGTTCTTCTGTCTTCCAGGGAACAAGATTGTTCTTGACAGCCATTAAGAAGAACTGATCTAAGTAGCTGCACCGCTTCTGCCCACATCCAGACAAAGAGAGCACCCAGGCTGCGGACCGCGGGAAACCTGCCTTTCCGAAATCAAGGAAATACACGGCTCTGAAATTACTGGCAGTCACCCAATTCATTTACTTTTAACACTCAATCTTCTCCACTGTTTACTTGCACTTTTTCTGCATTTCTTCCTGAATTGCTGAGAAAAATGTTCATATACCACAGGAGATGACCAGTCTTGGTCATCTATCTAATAGCTTGTTTAGTTTTTGTGGTTTTTTTCTAAATAATTAAAAAAGTAGTTGGGCTCAAGTTTCTGCCAAGTTTTATCCCAATGGGACTCAATTCAGGCAACCCAGAAAGCCCTTTAACAGCCAGTGAAGAGCTGTCAATCACGAGCTACTATGCAAGTTACAGAGTTGGGGGTGGTTTGTAAAAAATACGCTGCTTATTTTTTCTTTAAAGATGCTGAAGGGCTATGGGAGCCTTGTGTGGGCTCTTAACAGATGACTTTTACCCTCTGGATTATTGAAAATCCACATCCCATAGAAGACAGCAATAAGTACTGAGATCCCGCATTGTCCTTTGCGACAGAACCACTGAGAAGCAGCAGTGGGCAAATCCAAAAATAGGTCATTCAGCTTCTCCCCATCAGCTCACTGCAGGGTATATTGTCAGTTTAATTTCTTCATTTAGTTCCTTCTGCTTCCCATAACACTGCTTTCAGATCACAACAGTGTATGGGAGCAGGATATGCCAGCTGGCTTTGCAATTTTGTGTACACACAAAACTCCTGCCTTCAAACTAGATTAACCTTCAAGCAGAATTAAGATACACACAGCCACCAGCATACGGCATCTACGAAACAGGCAAATACAAGGTGCGTTTCACGCTGGTATCTCATAGATTTGTATTAAAGTTTTCACTATGATAAAAGATTGTTTAAAAAAAAATGTATGGAGAGGCACGTAGGTAAGCTTTTACCGGGGAAGGAGGGTCATAGAGAAATGGATTGCCTCCTGCCACTGCTAAAGAATAAAAATGTGTCTTACGCTTCAGGGTAAAACCCTGAAATCCCAGTGTATTTGAACACCAGCAGGGTTTCAGGAGCGTGATGCCATAGTCTCTCAGTACCTGCCCTGGTGAGGCTGAGCTTCCTTCTCTTACTCAGAATTATACTTTTAATCTGATAATCATTTTCTACTTGGTAAATACAACCTATCTCATATTTTTTAAGAAACAGACAATAACAAAACAAATCCTCATTACCAAGCAGAATGATTGCACACTTATTTTCATGGTTTCTCTAGCATCTTCCAGTTCTTTCTCCCAGGGCAAATCTAGGCCAAGCTCTTACAAATTTTCCTTGTTGAACAGGGAAGAGCACATTGATTCTTTATTGCCATCTAGTGACCGAAGCTATTTCCACTTTCACACCAAACTGGATTACAAATCTGGGGAACTTTGAAACCAACGAGAGCAAACGAGAATGGAAGCTTGCGTCTCACCCTGAACTTGTGCGCCCCTATCCATAGCCCTTGTGGGTCCTCGGACCTCAGATGTGCAGTAAGCGTAGGCCACCGCTGCTTTCATTCAGTCCTGTGTCTCCTTACCCTCCCTCTAGAGCTCAGCAATTCAGAAAGAGGTCATTCTGCAGGAATGAATAGCCTTGTTTTGGCCCCAGGGAGCTCCCAGAGCGTGGGACCAGGGCTCACCTTGCTGGACAGAGTAAGCACAGCCCCTCCAGGACCAGAGCAACATTCGATGTAGCTGTAGCAACCATTCCCTCCCCTTGGGCAAAGGAAGGAGTCAGATTGTTTTCAGGTGTTTTGAGGAGCCTTCAGAGGTGTTTTCTTCTGGCTCATGTTTTCTGGGGGCTCACAAGTGGCTCTCTTCTTGCTGAGGCCAGCTCCTAGCGGCTAGCTCTCGCGTCTGCACGCAGGGCACCAAGCAAGCCACAGGAAGGCTTTGGAGTGTTCCGATCCTTGGACGCTTGGCTTGCTGCTCTCCTTATCCAGATGCTGTTGTCTTTAACCTAGCAGGGAGCCTGAAGTTACTAATCACTGAGTGGTAACAGTGCCGAAGCCTGCGTAGCCTCGGAGCGATGGGGTACCCACGAAGCGCTGCTGTCCAGCGGGAGCAGGACGGACACCCTGGCCAGGCGGCACCTGGTTCTCCTCCTCCCTCCAAGGCTCAGGTCTCCAGCCAGGACACGGTTTAGCTCATGCCAGTGCCACCAGCAGCCACACGATGACACTGCAGCATAGATTTCCGAAATAAGCCCTGCTGTGCTGCTTAGCAAGGAAATACCACTTCTTCAATAAGCTAGGCCTTCTCCTCACCCAAAAAAAAAGGGTTGTAAGGATAGAGCTGGCCTTGTGCTCTAATGTAAGTTTTGTGACGCTTTTCAGACACGGCCACTGTGGTTCCTGCCTCGCAGCGCAAGCCGTGACCCCATGGATGAGGGAGCCCAGCGTTACGCTGCAGCTGCCCGGTGGGAGCAGCGCTGGTGCCAGCACCATCCCCTTACCCGCCCGTTCCTGCCCACTGGTTGTCCTGTCTGGTAGGCTGGGCTGTTTCTAGGTGCAAAACGTCTTCCTCGGCATTTGGGTAGCAAAGCTTTCAAAGTTCCTTTTCAAAAGGAAGGAAAATATGTTCCTGTCTTTCTCTGCATAAAGGTTTAGATTGTGGAGCATGAGCTGACCACCCAGTTTGTCCCCAAACTTGTTTTACTCATTTACTGTGGACTCTCTTCAGACCATGTTATGTTTACCAGCCCTCTTCAGACAGACTTGGGAGAACAACAGATTTCCTCGGAGGCCTGGTAAGTCCAGACCATACAGATCCCAAAATAGACAACAAGTGGGAGAGCTTGTGCTTGTGCGGAGATCCATCAAGTCCATTGCTGTGATGTGTATCAAAGAATAATAAGAATACAGAACTACGTGAAAGTCTAATGAGTGCGGAATAAAAGAGGATAAATTTATGCATTGAGTGGTACGGCTTTAACGGACATGCTTTCACAGCCCTTCCCTCTGCCCCCACATACAGAAAATTCTGTTTCATAGCACCATGTTCGGTGTTAGACCTGCTTACCAGAAGTTCAGAACAATTTTTTAAAAGCTTAAAATAAACCTCAGTGAGAGCACTGTCTTAGATTGTGTTTGAAAATCCCTTCTTAAATGTGGTCAGAGGACTCCTGCGAGCTTTCAAATGCAGTTCACCAGACTCTGATCCGCAAAACGTCTGGGACAGACACGAGTGAAGTTATGCCCTCTCGGCCTTTGAGTGGCAGAGCTTTAGATTCCGATTAAGGAAGTCTGAACACGTGTAGGAAAAGCTGTTGATTGTTCCAAACAGCCTCTATGATGCAAAGGTTAAGGCAGCCTCACTAACACTAAGTCACTAACACGTGTCAGGCCACACGACCAGCGCTGTCCCGCTCACAACGCCGGCACCACCCCAGCGTTACAAGGCTGGAAGTATCTCCTCCCGGAACGTCTATCGGTGCCCTTCGGCTCAGTCCTGCCCATATATACATGCCTACGATATGCATAAATGAGCCTGCGCCTGCTGAATCACTGAGAGTTTATGAACTCAGCCTGACTTTGCATCCCGTGTGTGCATGTGCATAAGTGATGCAGATATCAACAAGTTTGGATCTGAGAAGGAAGATGTTACCCAAATTATAGGTCAGCACATGTACGTTAGTTCCAGCCACCAGCTTGTAAGATTGAACACTGCTAAAGGTGGATGAGAGGAAAACGGCACCTTGTAGTAAAGCTGTGCTGTTAACATGGTTTAGTGTTTATTGATGTAAGAGGCCAAGAAGCAAAGGCTGCTTCACAAACGTTCACAGACATTAGCATAAAGCATCCACTCACTCTTCGTGTTTACCTGTTCCACCACTGGGCTCCAGCAGTTTCCCTTTCTATATCAGAAGATGACCACCCTCAGTTGCCCTTGGATGTGTAGGCAATCTGCCGAGACTAAGCTGTTTGTGCTAGGCCCAGGTTCAGTGGTTCAGCGAAGTGAAGGAGAGCAGGATTTAATGTTTTTTAATTTCACTGGGCCATGCCCTGAAGAACACTGAGGTCCCCGCTCTCAGTGAGGGCAAGGGGAATTGGTGGCACTCAACATGACGAGGGATTCTGAATTCTTTATTTCCTTCTCTCCCTCAGAACAAACATTTTTAAATAAGCTGCTCTCCTTGCTGAAGCAGGTGGAAAAAGCACATTCCTAAGGCAAGCTTACACAGAAATATTTGAAATGACAACAGCTGTTGAGCCCCCATCACTTTTACAGTTTTCTGGTGAAACCTTTTAAATGCCTCTCTTGATAAGGAATAAAAATCCGAGTCACTCTTTGTTCTTGATCCAGAGCAGCAAGTCACTTTTATTTGTCGATAAAGCTATCGCATCTTCAGTGCCTTTTGCTAAAGCTTCGCAGAAGTGTCAATCTGAAGACGTGCCTCTATTCCCAGATTTGATCACGAGTGCTGTCTGTAAAACAACCAAAGCCCAGTTACGAGTGTTTTTAAAGTTTCAGTTTTACAGCCTTCCGATGTCATCACTCAGTTGAACGATATAAAAAAGCCACAATGCAAGCCAAATAATCCATGTAATTACCATGTACTTACTTTTATTTCAAGACTAGAGTCCTGTAATTCAAACCTAGGCAAACCCCCTATTTCTCACTTTGGAGCTTTCTCTCTTTAATTTACCGGGAGAGGAAAGTTTTACAGGGAGAATACCTCATTTACTGAAGCAAGCAGAAAAAGGACAGACTGAGAACAACTGCTTTCAGTTTCATTTAATTAATTGGACTGAGAGGAAACGATACTGCTTAGGAACTGAAAAGCAGAGGGGGGTGTGAGCAAAAAGAGAAGCGTTAAGATTCACAGCCTGTCTGGGACAGGGTGAGGAAAAAGACTTAGTGCACATGGATCAGTGCCAGCTCAACTGGAGGTATTGGCTGGCATAATTCTATCAATGCTTCTACTGAATACGCGATTTCTACTATGGAGAAAAAATAATTTTACTTCTTGTCTTCTGAAACTATTCTTGAAGTCTCCATTCAGTGTTGGAGCAGACCTGGGACAGAACATCTGTTGTGTGAAACCTTTTGTGCTGATCTCTGCTTACAGTAGGGAAGGTACTGCACTGCTCATAGGAGCATAATTTGAGAGGCAGAATACGTGTTGCTGTGAGTCAAGAGAGTGAAAACATACTGGCGCTGAAGCAATGCTTGCTTAATGCAACCTCGTGGGAACCCGCTGTGTGTTGGAATCTAGAGAGCTTTGTGATATTCTGAGTATTAGCTTTTCCAGACGCACTTCCTCTGCAAAATATCCCATTGCTCCTATTAACCCAATGTAGAATAATCCCGAATGATGAATTCTATTCTAAATTTCTGAAACTCTGCAGTACCTTTTTCTCCGTGGCTTGATTTTTGTTTCATCCCAGCATTTTTCAGAGATGTCAAACGTAGACATTTGATCTAGAAAAATAAGTAACAGTCATATCAGAGGATATCTAACATGATATTCAACATGCCATCATATTCAGTAGGGAGGCAACTGGGCCCCTTTGTTGAGATGGAAAATTATCTAGAGCTCCATCTCTGATGCAGCTGAGATATAATCATACTATTTGCTTAGCAGGAACAAGATCAGCCTTCAGCAAATAAGGGCAGTTGCTGAAGATTTTCTAGGATTTGAGCTTAAAATTAATGGCTTGAGTCATGGTTATTCTTTTCCTGAAACTCAAGCAGACTACAGGCAATGGATCTTGTTTGTGTAGATGTGAGCATAGTCAATGGAATTAACAAATTCCACACTTTACAGGGAGAGTGTACCTATGGCCAGCATTTCAAGAAGCTATGGAATCCAGAAATGGGCACTGGGACCCCAGGCAGTGTGGAGATAAGTAGCGACTCTGTAGGTATGGCCCTTCGCATGTAGGAGGCTGAGTCCAATGTGTCACTTCTCACCTCATGTTTCTGAAGGGTTGGAAGCGGCAGAAGAATGTTGCAATGAGCACAGGTCACCAGCATGTCAAAAGACTGGGTGTCTTTAAGAGCTTGAGGTGATGTGGAAAGTCCGCCTCTTGTGGGAGAGGGAAAACCAATCTTTTTGCTCTGTGGGGGTTTAAGCAAGGTTTTGGAGGTCGACAGCTGGTCCCTTGCTTTCCCTTTGGGACGGACATCTTTCCACACCATTGCATTCTTGTCGGAAGAGGGAGCCAGCGAGGAAGACTGTGGTGGATCACTGCTGGGCTTTGAAGTTGACTGGCCAGCAAGAACTTCTGTCAGCTTATGGGCTGCACTGCATTTATTCTGTTAAAAAAGAACATGCATAATGAGGTGAAGACTGGCATTACACCCAGCTGTGTGGTACGTTGTGATTTGCAAAAGACGTGAGGCATGGGGAGGGACAGTGGACCCTACCTCACAGTGATGCTTCAGCTGAATACAAGGTATCATGAAACTATAGTTTGAAGAACCAAGACACACTGCCCTTTCTTACGTAATATATAGCTTTTCAGAGAAATAACCTGGCTGGAAATTAAGCACAGACCATACTCTTGTTCAGTTTCAAATGTGCTTACCAGATGTTGGGAGTACTGGTCTTCTGGGAACGACTTATTGCACTTCCGACAAAGATTGCCATCAGTACCTTCAGAAGGAAAAAAAACGGAGAGAAACACAGTACTGACACTAGTCATCTCGACAGGCTGCTCGGATCCACTTACGGTCACTGGTTTTAGAGAAACACAGAATGCTGATTCCACTGGCCGAGGAGGAATTAGAACTGTGACTACATTTTGCTTTTGGCACCACTCAAAACCAACCCACCATCCCTTCTCACAAACTTCAGGATATTTGAAATTCTACTCCAGCCTCATGTTTTGTGGCTCAAGATGCTTCACTCCTACCCTGGCCTAGCTAATCCTGTTGCTAGGGGGTTTTGCTCTCTATAGTTTATTTTGCCAACCACTGCACCTACTGATGCCTGTTCTTTTCTGGAATCATTGACAGGATTCATGAATTTTTTGTCTTGACATACTCTGTCCAATACTTTAGGCCTAATAAAGCTGTTCTCAACTTCAGGAAATCCAGGTATGCATCACTGGCTTTATATATGAAGTAGGAGGAATTTCTAAATCATATTTTCTCCTGTGCGACAAATAGAAAGAGGAAGACGTTTCACTGATTTTCTGACAAAAGGAATTTCACTTCCAGGATATAAGGAAGGCATAAAAGAACACGGTCAATGAGCTACCGGTCAGTGGAACCACTCTGGCTTTACAATAACCAGCATAATAGAAAGCAACACTTGGCCCTTTCGCTGTGGCTGGTTAAACAACAATCCCCTCCAGCCTGCGTTACTGAGAATTGTAGAGAAGGCAGGAGAATTTTCACTGAGATTTAACGGAGTTGACCCAGCCCATGACAATGAGGAAATTTGCTTACCAGTGGGACAAATAAATGTTGCATTAGTGGATGCTTCACTGGTTTGAAAGTTCACATCCTTACGATAGGACAGACCACTGTTCTGACAAATATCTTTGTGTTTGTCCTGGTCTTTGTACATGATGTATTTGTTACACTCCCGACACCACTCTGTTCGGCTGGCACAGGTCTTCAGATGTTCCTCCAGCTTGTTGAAGGGCATTTCAAGCTCACAGATCTTGCATTTCATTGCTCGTTTGTGGCATTCCTTGGTCTGCACATGAATAGAGGAAGTTATTGCAAATTTTCTATCAACACTTAAAAGAGGGCATTGGGTGAGAGCGATGAGTGACTGTTTAAGAATGCTCTCCTTAAGGGGTATCTACACAACCAAATGCGGGCTTAGCTGTATTAGGAGTTCGCCTACCTAGGCTATCTTTAATTTAGGATGATTTCAGCAATATAAGGCAAAATGGGAATCAATAGCAGTGAAGATGTTCTGTGTCAGTACAGGTTAGCAACAGAGCACAAGCCCACCTAGAAAATTCCAATACTTCAGCTAGCACCACCAGGGGAAGCCTGCTGTGTCTTCACTGCTTTGGTTCCTTGAAATGGTTAGACTACAGCTAGCATGGACAGGCTGCTCTCGCTTCCCAGCCTCTGCCAATTCTTTTGTCTATCTCCTCCTTAGCTGTTTCCTTGACTCTTGCTTTGTATAACCAACTCCTTTGGAAAAGCAGGTAATACGAGTGTGGGGGCAGGACAGAAATGTCTTTGAGAAGCCCTCAAAGAACATCAGCTTGAGGTGTCAAGGATGAGAAAGTAACAGATTATCTCCTGGAACAGACTGTCCCATCACAGCCGGATGGGCAGCCACCATGGGATATACTTCTTTACAAGGGGGAAGAGGTATGCCAAAACACTGCAGCTGTTGAGAGGTTTAAGTTTCTTCATGGTCCAGGACAGGAGTCAGGGATTTACGTGTTTTTGCTGCTGAACCCATTAGTGTGACTCTTGGTGGCTGGTCAAAGGTCAGCCTAGAAGGTAAAAAGTACCGCACTCCATACGTACCTCATGATGCTCCAACTGGTATTGCTGCATGCTTTGGTGACAAAGATTACATCTGACCTGCAAGCAAAACACACAGCAGTTCATTGGGAGCATAGGAGGATGGCTAGTGCTGTCATACGTCAACACAACTTCAAGCTGCTGAGACGATCTTCCTGTCGTTTTCATCCCAATCATCGACAAGCTGTTGGTGGGTTTTTGTTTCTGTCAGGCCTGAGCTGTGTCGATGAGTTTTTGAGGAAAACAGATACCTGATGATTCTGCAGGAAGCTGTCATTTTATGCGAGGACCCAGTTCTGAAAGGTGCCCATGTGAAATGCAAAGTGTGATGTGAAATAAAGAGTGTGTATTCCAAATTTTGACTGAGGTTTAACTTAAAAGTATAGGTCTGATATTCAGCTAGTCTAAATTATAATAGCCCCTCTGAAAATATAGGAGCTATGCTACGTTTCTATAGGTTTGCCACAAGAGCTACTCATGTGTCCTGTTAAGTAACTGAAACCAATGGAACTGCTAAAACAATAAAACTGGTAAGAATAAAAAGTTATGCCTGTGTATTCATGCTTCAACATAGTACCTCTAGCTACAGGGTTCTTAATGCTATACTAAAAATGCTATCGCCTCACTATATATGAAGAGCTGATAAATTTACTCTGCCCGTTCAGTTTTGTTAAGAAAGTGCATTGATGTCATAGCTTTGTACAAGCAAGGTTTATGTCAGAGCAGGTACTGTCTGTCTTCCTCTAATCAAATCATTTAACTTGCATGCTCTGGCTAATCCACAAGCACTAGGAGCATGTATCCATACCTGATCTGTAATTTGTATTGCTGGGGAAACTGAGATACCACAGCGGAAGCTTTATTCTCTTAAGCTGAGTGTGCAATAAGATCAAAAGGTGCTGTAACCAGGCCTGAAGGGTCATATCAGACCCTTACAGATTTTCTGGTCAAACAATTACAGAAGTTCAAATCCAGTTAATATAGAGCACAGTACCATGAACATACTACTTCAGGGCTGGCAGAGCTTTTTGCTATTTGCAAGAAAAGCCTGAAGACCGTGTAGCATTCCTCACCTGCTTGTGTGCTTCTCTTTGATGGTCTTTCATATCCTTTTGGACAACTGGTTCATCACATTCTGGACAGAGAGTGAGAAACCGCAAGCAGTGGGCCTCATGGAGGGAGAAATTGGCAGCAGAGACATCTCGTTTACTACCGAGCACATAAATGGGAGAGAGAGAAGAGTCAATGAACTGGCGTGGTGGGTTGGCCCTGGCCAGCAGCCAAGCACCCACAGAGCTGCTCACTCATCGCCACCCCACCACACGCAGTGGGACTGGGGAGGGAAATAGGAAGAACGGAAATGAGAAAATTTGTAGGTTGAGATAAAGACAGTTTAATGCTTGAAGGAAAGGGGTGGGGAACAAGTGAAGCAAATGGCATCACTCACCACCTCCCACAGGCGTACCTATGCCCAGCCAGTCTTTGAACAATAGCCATCTTGAAAGCAGAAAAATAACAACAACCCAACCCTGTTCTTCTTCCTCTAATGCAGTTTTTATTCCTGAGCATGAGGAATATCTCTTTGGTCAGTCTGGGTCAGCCGTCCCGGCTATGTCCGCTCCCAACCTCTTGCTCACCTCCAGCCTACGCACTGGTGGGGCTATGAAGAAAATTAACTCCATCCCAGCCAGACCCAGTACAACTGGTTACAATTCAACTAGTTTGTCCCTAAAAACTAGAAATAAGTATTTGTCTTTCTGATTCATCTTAATGAGACATTTAGAGACTGGATTCTGTTCCTCATTCTGTTCTGCCATATTACCAGGAATACTTCCGAAAGGGACAGGGCAGCTGCTGGAGGCTCCTGGTATATTTGTCCAAAAATTGTTTCAGGAGAAGCTCTGCCTGCTGTTTACATTGTTTACAGATGCAGAAAGAAAAGAAGGGCCCCTCTTCTGGGTGTCATCTAAGGCATCACAAAATTTACAGCTCTTTGGCTCCCAGCGGACCAATTTAAGGTGGCCCAGCCAAGCAGCTGCTCTGTTCAGATGAAGCCTACCTCTGAGCTGAGATACACAGATGTCACCATGCTCGGTGCGTTCAGGAAGAGCCGCTTAAGTTATCAGGGAAATCACTTATTTGCTTTTAATAATTGATGTGTTCATAACATTAGTGACAGGAATTGAGATACAGTTCAACAGGGCTTGGGTAAAACCTCCTGCAGAAGCTTCTAGGTGCAAACCTTAAGCAGTGTAAAACTTCCATTGCTCCCCTTGAAACAGCCTCGGGATGACTGATGTGCACACCAGCTGATTTTCTGACTTCCTCTGCCAGCAGGGCCTGGGACCGTAATCCACGGGACCCATCTTAGGATGTCTGCCTCACTGCCCTCCCTTCAGGCGCAGACACATCAGAGCGCCAGGCAACAGGAGGTGAGGGGCATCCCTGTCGTTTCAACGCCTTTACTGCAGTGGGCCCAGGACCCTGCGGCAGGAGGAACTGACGCCTGACCCAAGAGAGTGATGGTCGTTAGGACATGGCAGCTGGAGGTAAGCCCACGCAACCTTTCTGGCTACAAGAGTAGAAAGACTGCCTGAAAGGACTTTGGACTTCCACCTCTGCTACTTCGAGGAGCTGTGGGAGGCAGAATAGACGATGCCACCTGGGCTTTCTGCACTAGTCTTTGTTTCAAACTCTGACATCATGTCTGGGCCACAGAACCAGTCTGCCCAACATATTTACTGGTTGCTCAATGTGGAGAGAATGGCCAGGATGAGGCCACATAAATTACAAACAGCCCAGCCCCAAGACAGAGCCGCCACAGCAAAAAAGCCCTGGGGCAGTGAACTCTTCTAATTTTCTTAGAGAAGGTAAGCTGCCTCAAGGAAATCTGCTGTAGACACGAGGAGAAGCTTCTCATGATCATGACGGATAAGCAATGGAATGGATTTCCTTGGGGAATGCATCATCTCTGTCACCAGAGTTTTTAAGAATTGGTTAGAGGCATCTATTAGAAGTTTTAGGCGAAGTAGGTCTGCCAAGGAGTCTGATCAGTGTGCAGCAACTGCTTCATTCGAAGCACCCCCTACCACCTTTTAGAACATAACGCCCAGGCTCCCTGTGCAAGGCTAAGCATTGCTTTTCCTTTGTGACCAAATAAAATTGAGGCTAAGCTCATGTTTAACATTTCTAAGATTGACTCTTTTTATTAATTGCAGTGCTTCACAGTCTTCACTCATATAATTTGCCCAATGGCCCAGCTACTAGTTGAGACACACCAAGCTACGCTATCCTCATGGCCCCTTTCAGCCTTCTATTCTATGAGAGATTGCCAATTACCCTGAAAAAAATGAATATTTTATCACTTAACTGCAAATATAGCAACAGAAAGAAACATCAGCCATGGGGGGAAACTGAGGCAGCTGCTGAGTTTGGCATGGGCCACGCACTGACTGCTCTGCCAGATACTGCAAAATTACCCACAGTGATATTATGTAAGAAGAGAACCTGCAGCACAGAAAGCTATGGAAGAAACCACTCCACAGCAAAGTAGCAAGAAAGCAGCAACCTGGAAATGTGAAAATGGGTACAAAATATTTTTCTTTACTACTCAGTGGCTGGCACACACCCCTCCTGTGGTGTGGTTCTTCCTCGTCTCCCCCTGTTACAGGAGACCCAGATAACATCAAGGAAAATCCTAGAAAAACTCTTGAAATCCCCACACTTTGTAGGGGTGGAGAGGGAGAAAGATCTCTTACCAGTTTTTGCAGAATCTGCTCTCTTCTGTCATGATTTTTCTTTTTATTCTGCTAGATATCCTTTCTCCTAGGAGCAGAGAGGAAAAAAAAACGAAACTGAAAGCCTCTGTTGCAGTAACTCCACCCCAAGCAGCTGCTCAGCCAAAAATTCTTTAAAGGAGAAACAGCAGCATTGCCAGACAAGTATTAGTTTTTAGCGCGAGTTCCACATGCAGATTAGCTCGCTAGTCCTTAGAGGGTGTCGGTCTCCTTCTTCCCCAAATCAGTTTAATGCAGAGAAGCTGGTTCATGCAGCAGGCAGGGCCGCCGCCTGGGGCTGCCTGAGGCAGGCAGGGACAGCGGTGTTCCTCTGCCCCACTGCCGCATGGCTGCCTGACCTGGCCGGCCTCTGCCCCCAGCGCCCCGGCAGGCCAGGCTGGACGGGGCTCTGAGCATCCTCATCTAGCTGAAGATGTCCCTGCTCGTTGCAGCGGGGTCGGACTAGATGGCCTTTGGAGGTCCCTTCCCACCCAACCCAATCTGTGATTCCATGTCCGCGCTCTCCCGCCCGCTGCGGACGCCTGCCGAGGAGCCGAGTGAGCCCTCCGGCCACCATCTCCCCTCCACGCCCGGAGCGGCAACGACCTGGGGAGCCCTCGGGCCCCATCGCCCTGCCCAGCGCCTCTGCTGTGTGTTCTGCAGCTGTAGCACCAGCACCTGCCCACAGAGGAACCTGCGGGCAGCACGGCAGCCCTGCCCGGGCACTCCCCGTTGATGCTATTTTACTGATAATCATAACGTCGCAGTCTACCAGGTCGCGGTCTGGGCGGGAGCCGGCAGAGAGGGCGAGGAAGCACCATGGAACAAACCCTGGAGCGCTGGGGTCCGAACCCCGGGGGGCTGCCTCGGGCAGCGGGCCCTGCCGGCGGCTGCCCTGCGCCCCGCCGCAGCCGGTGCCCGCTCGGCTGCAGCCCTCGCCCGGCTGGTGTCACCGCAGCCCTTGTTCCCCCAGCCTGTCCAGGCTGACGGGCCGCAGGGCTGCTTTGCAGTGAGCAGGGAGGGCAGGGGCACGCTGCGGCCCCCTCCACCTCTGGGGTGCCCATCACGGTAGTATCCAGCCTCACAAACCCACCTTGGCCTCCCTGGGGTGATGCTGTCCCACTCGGACAAAACCAGCCAGCTAGGGGAGAGGAAATATTTGCCCACCATCACCACGGGGGACAAACCCAGCATTGGTCCTCCAGCCTCACCAAGCCCCACAACGTGGCTGCTCAGCCTTGCCCCGGCAGACTCCCAGCCCCACTCTTTCCCCAGTGACCCCTGGACCCCTTCAGGGTATCGGGGTATGTGCAAGGTGAAATCTCCAGCCTGCACTACCCAGCTTTGCCTTTTCTCCCTGGTGATATTCTGTCGTGATATTGTCATGACTGACCGACAGCACTAGAGACCCCAGGTGCCACAGGTCCTGCCTGTCACGGGACCTCAGCTGGGGGTCACGCAGCTCTACATTTTTACATAGGGAACTTTAGAAGAAATACAAGTTAGAGAGAAAAAGGAACAGAACGTCACGTTTTCATTTCAATGCCAATACCAACATCGTCGGGATTTTCTGACGGAAGGCGCAGCATTTCTTGTACTCGCTATTACAACCGATCCCTTACAGCAGCACAACGCAAGCAGCTCTTCTCTGATGTCGTAGACTCTGCGCGGTGTGGAACAATGAGATACAGGAGATGCAGAAAATATGAACTGACCTTCTTAGTCTGTCAAATGGGGACAATAACATTAATTCTCCTACTTTGCAGAGGTATTGGGAAGACTCATCACTAGGACTTGCACAATGTGTTCTAATGCCATACACAACAGATGGCCCAGGTGTTGCTCAGAAATTTCCCATCCAAACAAGCCCCTTTGTCCCCCATTTTTCTCTGGGAAAAAATAAAAGAAAAAGAAGAAAAAGGAAGCCCAATAAGCCATTATTTAGACCTGGGAATAATGAGTGTTTATCTGGATTTTGTAACACAAATTATGTAATGAAGCAGAGAAAAGGCTTTTGAACAAATATGTTAATGAGATGGCAGCTAAGGGAGAGGTTACAGAGTTGCCAATTCCAAATCAAATTTTTTAATGTGATTTTCTTTTGGTTTTTTTTTCCTTTTGTAGTCATTAGCCTGCACAGCATTTGAAATGTGCTTTAGGCTTCATGCAAACTATACGGGAAATACCAATTCTAGGTCAAGAAAGCCTGATCAGCAGCACTCTGACTGAGAAAGCCCCACTGACTCAAAATTCATAATGAGGGCTTTTATGTAGAAAGTTGTTGGGCACAGGGATTGTACTGAAAGGACTGTTCGTTCAGCGTCTCAAAAGCTTTTCTTGGAAAAATATCAGATGCTCCACTGGGAACTTAGTTGAAAGATACTCCTAAAGCAGCACAGTGGAGTGGCAGTGGCTGGAAAGCAGGGACTGGAGGGAAAATGGAAAGCAATGAAACAGTGATTTTCTCTGAATGCCGGTAATAACTCTTTCCATTTAAATTCTGTGTAAACCTTCCAGTGCGTAACATTATTGTACAAGACCTCTTCTAGGCATCTTTTTAAGTCAAGCATCACATAAAGGTAAGTTCTGAGCTGGTTGTTTTTCAAATGTGATTTTCCAAAGCCTGGGTAGAAGACACTTCTTTTTCTGCTAAGTCCTAGAATGTCTCAGGGTCAGTTGTTTTCATTTTTGTTTCTCAGTGTCAAGTATGATAGGTCTTACAGTCCTTGTTTAATATAATTCCGTTAAAACTTTTGTACCTCTGGGTGTTGCATGGAGCCTGCAACATGAAAGAACTTTAAAAAGAATGTGAGGAGAGTTTTTGTCTTGAGAGGGAATAGCAGTTATCGAGGTCAAATGGGCTGCTTTTAAACGGGCAAACTGCACTTGTATGCTTGGACAGCATTTGAATCAGAGGTGGAAAATATGTATATCTGTAATTAAATGAATCAAATCCTTGCCACAGACCATTCCTATCCAGCAATAACAGGAGTAACTGGGATGATTGGCTTGCAGTGAAAAAGATATATCAGAAAAGCAGCTTCTTGGGAATGACCTAAACTATACTAAAATCTTTATTTTCCAATTTTTCCACCTGGACTGATGACCCTGGAATTCCTCCCTTCCAGGAGGACTTGCTTTCTAGTCCCTTTCTACCAACCCAAACAGTGCAGGTCAGCCTTTGTTAGCTGGTCTACAGCAGTGTCCCGCTTCCGAGCGGAACTCTTTACGGTGGCTCACATCATTGAATCGGGTATCTGAAGTACAAAAGGGACGATTGCAAGACTCTGTGTGTGGTTTGACAACGCTGTCAAGCTCATCTACGAATTTGCTGTCTTGAAAGGTGCGGCTGTTCCTGTCCCAGCTGTTACTGGTCCCAGCCGTAAGCGGCCCAGTCTCTTGAGCTGGCTCTGGTGCTCGCTGAACACTTCATTGAACCTATTCAGCTCACTAACTCAGCAGAAAAACGTTCTGCTTTCTTTGTCAAGTTAAACTCCCGCGAGCCCCAGAGCCACCAGCTGAGTAACAGCAAGCAAGCCCGGGCAGGTCAGTGGCAGCGAGCCATGAGGGTGGGCTCGGCGCTGTCGCTGCATCATACCCTTGGTTCTTGATATGCTTTAAAATACCCGTGTTTATTAGGGTAGAACAGCGGCAAATGGGAGCAGTGGTGTCTGGTAACCAGGGAAAGGGATTCAGGTACGAGAGATTCAGCTCCGGGTTCCACTTCATGTCACCACCCATGCCTAAGTCTCTTCGTGGCACAGAGATTTGAGTTCCTTTGTAAACTGATTTGAAACTTACTACCAAGAAGAACAAGAGCAGCATATTATTCAGCGTTAGGGTATCAAAATTTAGCCCAAAGGCTGCTACAATCTCCTGCTTCTAAATGGTGTCTGCAACCAAAAGCTAATTTTACCTACTGTCTTTAAAGCAGTAGTTAAAGACCGTGAAACCACACATCTCACATACATATTTGTAAATACTGCCCCGGTCTCTGCTATGTTCAGAGCAGCACTGACTGGAGGAAAGGATTCTTTTTTCTTGAAGGCCTGCAGTTAGTGCTCAATTAGCATGAGCTGAATTTCAGGCTGTGGGAGGTTTCTGTTTGAATGCTCTCTTTGAACCGTCTAAAACTCCTCCTGCTGGAGGTTTTGCAACTGTCAGACTAGTTCTGGAAAGCAAGCAGCCAAAGCTTTGTCCGCCTGCTCCTTGGCACAGCGAAGAGGAAGCTCATGGGCAAATTATGTGAAAGAGTTGCCGTTCCTGCAGCACTCTCATACCCAGTCAGTGCCAAATGGATCTGAGTTGTAAGCATAGACTGAGGGAGACAGGGAACAGCTGGAAGGCTTGCCAAACTGAACATGCTCCTCTGTGCTTCTCGCTGTTGGTGCACGCCGGTCCCTTAGAGAGCGGTGCCCAGCCTTGGCCTGCATTGCAAACTGCTCTCTTCCCCCGTTTCATCCAGTCATGCTCTGCCCTTCCTGCATCGTGACCACGCATCGCACAGCTTTTCCACCTCCTTATCTGAATGTAGGCATCTTCTCTCTTGTCCTCACTCAGTATTCTTCTTCCCGCCCACGTTGTTGCTGTTTGCGATGATATGTGAATATGTGGTTCTAACGCCTGGATTCAGTCAGCTCGGCCTCCTGGTTCTTACAGTAGAGCATGAATTGACACACATAAACCTCCAATGGTTTATAAAATAGTGATGGAGGAATCTTAAATTTGAAGTGTGCAGTGGCAGGATGGCTTGAGCAAGGGGGTAACAAGGTCAGAATTTACCTTTCAAGATTACAGGTTCAGTTTAGTGCAGGACTTTGTCCTTGCTGCTCTGCAACAGCCAGCTGCTTTGCCGGTTGCAGCTGAATTCCTAGCAGGCTTCCACAGGAAGCGTAGCTGGCACTAATTCCATTTCTTCTCAGCAGAGTCAGCGCAGACATTTTTCATGGAGAAATATTTCACACGCACTCCAACAAACCAACCTGCTCTCCTCCTGAAGCAAACCTCTAGAAAAGGAGCCTACTTTTGCAAAAAAAGTGAAGAAATAAAAGGTGTTCATTTCCGTGGTCACACTTAAGATTTTTCCCAGCTTTTGCTTTAGTAGAAGTGCTGGGAATGATCAGCCTTTAAATGTAGGTTTCTAAACTGAGTTTATCAGTGCTGGTCTTGATTCAGGAAAAGATTACAGTTACTTAGCTGGGGCCTGGGTCTCAGATAAAACCATGGTCAGATAAAGGAGATTTAGACACGCTGTCTTTCAAATCTGGACCCAGTGTTGTTCCTAGATCTCCCCCTCTCATTTCTCTGGTATTGACCAGGCAGCTCCACCAGAAGAAGTGGGAAGTGGGTATTTATCTCCAAGGGTCAGGTACTTGCTGGTCCTGATTGACACCTCCCTGCTTTCCTCCTTTGCCCCTTCCTTTCTGCTCTATAATCTCTTGGGAGACCTGCACCATCTTCTCATCCCTGTCTCAAGTCAGATGTTCCTAAAAGCCCTAGGGAATATTGTGTTTCCTGCAGCCCCCCCTTCTCCTCCCAAAGGCACACCCTTCTGCTTGACAGTTGCCATATGAACAGCAGAAGAGGGTACTCCAGTATCTTTCTTTTATTTTTCTTTATCCGATTTCCTGTTATTCAGATGCTCATTCTTTTTTTGTGAGTCCTTTTTTTGTTTTGCTCCGTATCGTAGAAAGTACTTTGCATGGCACACTGAAGGCAGGTTTGCAATAATTCTGCACAGTAAGGAAAGACTTGATTCCCTTCTCTGTACTTGACAAAAGAGGACGCTGAGGCATGGACTGGCTAACTGGATTGCCCACAGGAGTCCCTGATCCCGTTCCTAGGTACAGCAAGCAAGTCTCCTTTCACAGGATTGGTCCATCGAAAGGTATCAATACACGTTCATGGCCTTTATTTTCTTTTCTGCACTGCGTCTCATTCAAACAAGAAGACAGCAAATCATATTTGCACTGGTGTATCAAAGTGAACCTTAGTACAACTCCTTTAAAGTTAACTCTTTGCATTTTCTTATTTAAAAGCTGGGAGTCCTTTTTCTTTGTTGACTAGGGACCATTTTTTCGTTGGAGACAGTCCACAGGAACGCAAGCGTTGGCCGATTCCCCACTTTCTGCTAGGCTTTGCGCTGGTGCGAAGTTTCCTCTGTGTTGGGAAGTTACCCAGAGGGACTGCTGCTAAAGGTCTGAAGATTTGGAATCTGTACAGATCCGGTTGGCTCCTGGTTTCCTTAGTGGACATTCACTGCTTTTACAAACAGAACAGTAACATTGGAGCGTCTTGTTTTGAACTTCTGTCACTCAAGTGCCTCTGGTCAGCAGAGGACAAATAGTGCAGGCTGTAGTCAGAACTCCCTCATTACTTGCTGTGGGATCTGAAATTCTTTATTTTCGTGGGGAGCTGCTTGGTAAGACTGTACCAAGAGAGTGCAGGATCAAATTGTCAAGATACGATTTATGCTGCCTTCAGTTTCAGGTGGCTGTTGACATCCCAGAAGCACAACATAAAATATCAACAAATTATTTCCCTTCAGCCTAGTCTCCAGTCCCTCCAACTGTTCCTTCCTGCCATTTTGATAGTGCTTGCCACCCTTTCAGTAGTGCCATCACTTCTGATCTGTGGCTACACTGTAGACCAAATCACTGAAATGAAGGACATTAAAAACAACCTTTCAAGTTAACCTTTCTGGGTTATTTTTAACCCAGGTTGCAGACAGAATCCCTCACAAAATAATAGGCAGTGAGACACCGCCATGCATGCCTGCGCAGACCTTTGTTTTGGGGAGACCCCCGCTGTGGTTTTAACTCTCCCTTTCCCTAAAGGAGCTCAGCCCTTCCCCACCGCTGTGTGTACGGGTGAGCGATGAGCCTCCCTTGGCAGCCCCAGCCCCTCCGGAGAGCCCAGCGCCCGCGAGAAGCCGCGTGTCAGCACTTCGCTCCCTGCACACAATATGCGTTATGAGCACCTGTGCTTACTGGCAACTTTCCGTAGGTTTTTCTTAAAACATTCCCACAAGCGGTGTGATAGCTTGACACACAGCCATTAACCAGCTTTCCTGGTTCGTGGAGGGTCTGCAGAAGCAGGAGCACAGAGGCGTGGAATGGGGAACTGGGCGACGCCGCGTGTCGTGTCCTGGTGCCCGTAGGATGGAGCGGGCGGCGGGTTCTGACTTGGTCGGGATCAGGCTGAGGAAAGCTCCCGGGTGTCGGGCAGGGGCTGCGGGCACCGCGTCCTCCAGGGCTGCTGCCGGCCGGGCCCGGGGAGGGAGCACCCGGGCGCGGGCTCTGCTGCCTCTCGCTCGCTCCCGATCCCTCTCAGCACCGCTGCCCGGCGGCCGGACCCCATCGAGGAGGGAGCGATCCCTGTGTCCCGTCGGGGTGGGAGCGATCCCGGTGTCCCGTCGGGGCGGGAGCGATCCCGGTGCCCCGTCGGGGCGGGAGCGATCCCGGTGTCCCGTCGGGGTGGGAGCGATCCCGGTGCCCCGTCGGGGGGGGAGCGATCCCGGTGTCCCGTCGGGGGGGGGGAGCGATCCCGGTGCCCCGTCGGGGCGGGAGCGATCCCGGTGTCCCGTCGCGGGGGGAGCGATCCCGGTGTCCCGTCGGGGGGGGGAGCGATCCCGGTGCCCCATCGGGGAGGGAGCGATCCCGGTGCCCTGTCGGGGGGGGAGCGATCCCTGTGTCCCGTCGGGGTGGGAGCGATCCCGGTGTCCCGTCGCGGGGGGGGAGCGATCCCGGTGTCCCGTCGGGGGGGGGGAGCGATCCCGGTGTCCCGTCGGGGAGGGAGCGATCCCGGTGTCCCGTCGGGGAGGGAGCGATCCCGGTGCCCCGTCGGGGCGGGAGCGATCCCGGTGTCCCGTCGGGGAGGGAGCGATCCCGGTGTCCCGTCGGGGAGGGAGCGATCCCGGTGCCCCGTCGGGGAGGGAGCGATCCCGGTGCCCCGTCGCGGGGGGAGCGATCCCGGTGTCCCGTCGGGGAGGGAGCGATCCCGGTGCCCCGTCGGGGCGGGAGCGATCCCAGTGCTCCGTCGGGGCGGGAGCGGCCGGCCCCCCTCGGGGCGGGAGCGATCCCGGTCCCTGCAGCACCGCTGCCCGGCGGCCGGCCCCCCTCGGGGCGGGGGCGATCCCGGTGCCCCGTCAGGGCGCGGGCGGGCCGTGTCGCCCCCCGCCGTGTCCCTCCCGCCGCGGCCCCGCCGCCCCGTACTTAAGGCGGCAGCCGCGGGCGCTGCTCCCGCTCGCACCCTGACCGTGTGTCCCCACAGAAGATGGCCCCGACGTGCCTGCGGCCCCTGCTGAGATACCGGTCCTTCGCCATCCTCTTCCTCACGCCGCTGCTGTTGCTGCCGCTGCCGGTCGCTGTGCCGACGCGGGTAAGTGCCTGCGGGGACCAGAGCCCCCCCGCCGGCCCCTGCTGCCCCACCGCAGCCCGCCCTGCGCCCCCCGGGGCCGGGCCCTGCTGCCCAAGAGCCCCCGTCCCAGGTAGCCACACCGGGCCTTGCCCAGGCTCGCTGGGCACCCAGCCTGCTTGCCCGCTTCGTGCGGGGCCGTGCCCCCGTGCAGCACTGGCCACCCGCTCCGCCCTGGCCACAGCATCCCCATTGCCAGCGGAGCGAGCAGGGCCCGGTCCCTGCCGGGGCAGTTGCGCTTCCCCGCCGTGGGCTGCAGCGGACCCCTGGTCCCCACAGCGTTCCTGCGCAGCTCAGCTCCGCGGTCCCACATCTCAGGAGCGCGTGTTGCAGGTTTCACCCCCAAATGCTCTCCAGGCGCTGGTGCTGGGAGCTGAACGTGCAGAAGGAGCTCTGTGCCAGTCTCTGTTCACCCTCAGGGTTGTGCCACTGCCAGGACCTGGGCTCCCGCGGACCCAGCCCATCTGGGGAATCAGATGCAATTCTTTTTGGGCCAAATATGTGCACAACTGGCCCGCACATTTAGAACTGTGTCTTGCATTATCTGGTAACGGTGGCAGCACACTGAAAGAGAGGACTCTGGGCTCTCCAGCTCGTTCTGCTGCCCAGGCTCTGAGATCCTTTAAGGAGCGTTGCTGGGCGGCACGCTTCAGCAGCGGTGCAGTCGGAAGCTGTGCGCTGTGCAGTGATTGCAACAGGGATTCAAATGCGATATCCTCCAGCTCACATCCATCTTACTCCGGTGATGGCAATGGCACAACTCCTTTGCTTTCAGTGGAGTTATACCAGCATAAAATTGCAATAACCCCGTGCAGAGTGTGGTCTTTAATGTCTTGTAGCCTTCTTGGCACAATGTCAACGCTCACTTTAGGCTACTAGAGCTTTAGAGTCTATTCTAATGCTAAAAACAGCCTTTCTTCTGAGTGACCCGTATTTGTCAGTGTATTTTAAAGTGCAGGAAAATCTCATGCATGTTTATAAATGAAACTGCCACCAATTCTGGTTTACCTGTCTAAGTAATATCAGCCCTGCTTTCAGCTGAATGCCGGTGCTTTATAGAAAGGGGAATTCCCCACTGCTAGGCACTACTTTGATCAATGCTAGGAAAGATCATTTCCCTAAAAAAATAAGTATGTCTTCAGTTTTCCAGTATTTGTAGGAATATTGTGTCATCAGTCTAATCTGGGAAATTACACTATTTCACAATGGGAGAGTAACATTTCCGTCAGGGACTGCTTTTTCAGCTCTCATGGAGCAGGCAAACAGATCACTGTGTTCCTGTCAACTCCACAGAAACGCCAAAGAAACACTCTGTGACTGTGCCCATAAATCACAGGCAGATATAGGTATAGCTACAGATATATATTTAATTTCAGATCTTTGGTTGTTTGAATTGGCTGTGGTTGTTGGAGTTAATTTACAAGCATGGTTGTATTTTTGAACTTCACATCAATTATTTACTCGCCACTCTACAAAACCAGTGTTTCTTCTGCATTGTGAATTTTATTCACTTAGGGTTGTTTATCTGCCTTTCATACTGGCAACAGATTAACCACAGTCAGTTCTAGCACTTAGTTACTGTGGTACAGCATAAATTGCATCATGGGCTCACCTCATATTTATTAGAGACTTACAGAGGATCTGTCTGATATCTTTTAGTCTCTGAAGAAATTTTTTCAAAACTTGTGCTGTAATTAATCTCCTGGAAACCTGAAGAAAAAAAAAATTCAAATTACTTACAAAGGCTGTTTTCTGGTTCTTAAGCTTCTCAACAAAATGAAGGAAAACACACCCCTATTTATAAATATCACCTTACAGCAATTTTTAAATGTCACTGCAACACCATTTATTTTTGCAATAAAGTCCCATTTGTTGTATTAGAATAAAATCCTATAAACACATACTCTAAATATGAGCAAATTCTGCGCTACAGAACACTGACTTAAGCCTCAAAACACTGTTTACTGTTGGCTAATGAATGCTTGCTTCTCCTAACAATTTTGAAAGTACAAACCAAGGAAGGCTGGGTTACAGAAATGCCTGATCAACAGTATAAAAAGACATTGCAACGTTTCTAATCTAGGGAATCCCTTTAGTAGGTAAGCACAGTATGAATTGGGAAAGTAATTAATTACTTCTAACGTGCTTAGTCACCCAAAAAAAAAAAGGTAAAAGAGTTTTACTTTAAGAGTTACTTTAAAAAGTTAAGAACGTCTCAATTATTCAGTGATATAGTTTCTGGGCTGAGGTGTGATACTGAACACACCCCTAAGACCCGTGAACTTCATCCACACCGGGAAATTGGGCCATCCATTTAAAAATGATTGACTCAAAATAGAAATGCCGAAATCTACAAGCGCTATTAAAAATTCTTGGCTCCTAGATGAGAAATCAACTTACTGCCAAGAGGTAATTGCACACTGCGACCTGTGTACTTACCTAGTTGTGGAAGGTTTGTTTTTCTCGCACCCTACATTTTGTGTGGCTGCATTAGAACAAACTCTCTGGTCAAAAAGATCTTTTTATGCAAGTGGCTTCAGAACAAGGTTTAAAAGTACAAGTTTAAATCCTCATGTCCCTGCTACCTATTTCAGCACAGCTTGTTAAGCTACGGGCAATGGAGTGTTTGGGCCCCTTATAAGAAATACCAATGTGTTTCGTACCTTTAAGAATAGTTTTCTATGCTGAAACGTTTCTTCCGTTATGTTGCAGGAGGCCAAATGTGCATATATCATCATCATCATGGCTGTGTACTGGTGCACTGAAGTCATCCCACTGGCTGTTACCTCCCTCATGCCCGTGGTATTTTTCCCTCTGCTTGGAGTCCAGAGCTCTAAATCAGTAAGGCACTCGCTCAATCCAGATCTGATACAGCGATATCCATTGCTCTGGTCCCCCATCAATATTTAGCAAACAAGGCTGATAGGAAAGCGCTCCAGTTCTGTGGTGCTGGTTTTGAACACGTTGAGCCGCGTTCAGGGCTCCGGTATGGGAAGATGCTGAACTAAATTCACATTTCCCCAAAATGTGAAGGGTCTGGGACTTGAGGTGGTAGAGGGGAAGGTCCGTTTCTGGGCACGGATCCTGCTGGAATGCATCCCACTAGTGCCAGCAGCTTGCGTGTTCATAACCCATCCCATGAGAGAGCAGTGCTGCCATATCCTCGGGGAGATTTCAAAATGCATGGGACAAACTTCTTCTGACAGGGTAGACAGCCTGACGCCAGCAAGTACGCTGTGTCCCCTCCAGAGCTCACTCGGGCGGTTTGTGCTCGTGCGTTAGGCCAAGGGAGAGAGCCTCTATTGAGGGCCTGTAGCCCAGGTTCACTGCTGGCCAACGAGCTGGTAAGGGCAGGTGTGGCTGCTAAAGGTGCTGAGAAATCCCTCGTGGAGCTCAGCATTTCTAGTACCTACACAATACTTTGAGCCCCTAACAATGTTTTAGGAAACTGTTGTCATTTTATACATTCTTAACTCCTGATGATCCAAAAAGAAGGTTCATGATGCACTAGGCAGTTCAGCACTTAAACAGGGGATCAAGGGTTCGGGAAACTGGAGGCAGCTCTGAGGCTGCAACTGCCCCTTCTGCCAGTGTTGGGATGGGGCCTGGTGCAGTAAATGGCTTTGAGAGGACGGAAGGCAAAATGTACGAGTGAAGCTAGCAAGAGGCAACAGTTGGGCCCCTGACCTCCCTTCTCTCTCTTCCAGGTGTGCCTGCAGTACCTAAACGACACGAACATGCTCTTCGTTGGAGGGCTGATTGTTGCAATTTCTGTTGAACACTGGAATCTTCACAAAAGGATTGCGCTGAGGGTCCTGCTGATTCTTGGGGTGAAACCTGCACTGTAAGAGCGTTACGTTACTTCTTCCTTGCCTGTGTCAATTTAGCAGAGGCCTAGGGATGGTGTTTAACAGTCAGCAGAGAAGGGAACCTTCCAGAACGTCTTTAGCTGCACTTGTACAGCGTTTCCAGAGGTGAAGTGTGGCAGTAGGAACCGTTTGTTTGTCCTTTAGCCAAAACTAGCATCTGGCTAAATTCTAGGTGCTTGCCACTGGGGACAAAATGATGACAGACTTAATCATGCGCAGACTAAGGAGCTAAATGGCTTTCTGGGATTCCTTCAGTGAAGGTGGTAGAGCTGTCCTAGAAGGGAATCTGGCCCTGTTTTGTATTACTGGCCGCCACACACATCCCTGTCTGGGCTCTACTCTCTAAATTACAGTGACTACAAAGCCTAGCAGCGTTTGTTTTCTTTCCTCCTTTCTCCTCTGCCTGTTTCTCTCTTTTCAGCCTCATGCTGGGATTTATGATAGTCACTGCCTTCCTGTCCATGTGGATAAGTAACACAGCCACCACCGCTATGATGGTTCCCATTGTCCAGGCTGTCCTGGATCAAATGGACAACACAGAGCATGATGTGACCATGATGGAACAAGCAACCGGGCAAACAAATACAGTGATTGAGCTGGAGGAAAAGAATGCATCAGATCCCACTTCAGTGCACGGTAAGGGCCTCCTCAGCAGTGAGGTGGTTCTCCTGAACTTGCTATGCTCAGAGCTCCCTGACCTAGAAGGAGTTTCCAAGGAAAGAGGATGGTAACCTGACTGAAAATCCCTAAATGCATGACATTTAGGTTTTGCAAAATGGCTTCTAGTTTTGGTGGCTGCCATTTTGCTCTGCTTAGTGCTAGATCCCATGCAGATTGTTATGTTCTTTCCTTCAAGCTGGGGTCATCCTCCTGTAGGTTCCCTAGACTTAACTGCCGGCTCAGGGAAGTGAAAAGCATATCCTGCGGGAAATATCATCCAACCCCCAGCATCCCACTTTCTAAATCTTGTGATTATCAGTGGGGATTCATGTAGGAATGTTCGAAAAATTTTGTGCAAACGCAACCTATTTTGGTTCTAGGGTAATAAATATCTCTTTATTGACCAGATTGTATGTGGAGGTGGGGAGAAGAACGAGGAATACTTAAAAAGCTATATGGAAAAGAGGAGCTGGTGTCATTTGACTCACAGTAGACAAACTACTCTTTGGAACACGTTAAAGTGTGATCTTAACCCTGATGCTTGACTCTACAAGGTCCTTCTGTCAATGCCGTGGTTCTGCAGTAGGTTTCACTTGATTTGAACCACGTACACAAACTCAGTCCCTCTGATTTCACTGCTCTGCTGTGCTGTTACAGAGCACTGTATTATTAAATACCATTAAAGATCAGATCTGTGGTGCCTTTCTCTTTCAGAAGAGGAAGGATTGTCTTGGGTATTTTCACGGAGATGTGATTTCACTGAATTAGCAAGTTGATCTCCGACGATTCCCTGTGTGACTGTGTGCAAGAACGAGTGCGAATATTGGTAGTGCATTTCAAGCCTTCTGCCTGGGACACAGCATGCTCATTTTCTGGCTAACATGTCCATGGAAGACACAGTGTAGAAAAAGGGTGTTTACGTGTGCCAGACATTGCTCTGTTATGAGATTGACTCATAACTGCCATATTTGTTTGGACCTTGGACGCATAGTTTAGATACAACTGTGATCTCTCCTTTTTGGTTGCATCATTTCTTACCTCATTTGTGAAGGGAGAATGCACTATGAGTGTGCAAAGCTCAGACATGTTTATGTCAGGTGTCAGGCCCACAAGAATGCCGCTTGGTCACGGAGTGCTCTGTAAAGTTGCTCATTTCTAGCTTCCAAACAATTGTATTAAAGATAAGTTTTCATATTTGCAAATGCTCTTTTTAATGTTGATTCTTGACTTCCAAAATCCGACTTCTGCTCTAAGACCAGTAATAATAATTTTGCTGGTTTTCTGTCCACTTAGAAGGATCTGCTTGGCTTTGCCGACTAATTTGTTTTAATGTATAGTGAAGGTAATAAATGTGTGCAAAAAATACCCTTTGCTATTGTTGAGTTGGCTGTAATTGCCATAAATTCATAGTCCTGCTCCATTAGTCCAGTCAGACTTCAAGATTAGGCTGTTAACCTCAGAGAACAATGGGCACAGCAGCAAAATTTCACAGTTGATGTAAACTGACATAACATATTGATCTTAACAGTTATGCCAGGCAAGAATTTGGTTTTGGGTGGGGTTTTTTTCTGCCCATATTCACAACTGTTAAAGCTAGTTGGGTTCTTACTGTGGTATTGGAATGGTTCCAGTGACTACAACATCTGGCTGGTGGTAAGCCTCTCTGTAAACAGGGAATTATTGCTGAGAAACTGTGGCACCGATATGGACAACAGCATTCTTGGATCACGTAGACCCAGATTGTCAGCCTCTCTCTTCAGCTCCTCATGGACATGAGTCCAAAGTATTTAGGGACGTATCTGTGGGTTTTTGCATTAAAATAAATGGCGTACACAAACAGGAAGCACTGAGCCTGCGGACCCTGTCCTGAACTCTCTGCCTCCCTAACTTTACCTGAGGCAAGTCGTGTTCTTTGTGTCTAGTCATAAGCAATGGACAAGTCTCTGACGACCCCAGATCTTCTGAGGAAAAGAAAATGAGGAAGCGTATATGTAAGGGAATGACTCTTTGCGTATGCTATGCTGCCAGCATCGGAGGAACTGCAACGCTCACAGGGACAGGACCAAACATGGTACTGAAAGGCCAGATGAATCAGTAAGTCATTCTTGCTGTTTCTTTTACTTACTGTCTTACTGTTTCTGTGACCAACTGACTAATCTTAGATGACAGTTTCAATTGCAAACTATAAGCAATAACCAGTTGATGAACTGAGAGTGAGGAGTGTGTATGAAGTGATGGGCCTCATTTTTCTGCTTCAGCCTTTTTTAGGCAGCTATGTGCTGGTATTATAGGTCTCCTGAGAAACTTGGAAATACTTGCTGGTAATCGGCAGAGGAATGAATGGGGAGGAAGAAAGAACGTCCTGTCTTGGGATAAATGAGCAGGCATGTTGGAAGTGAAAGGTACCTAGAATGTGTGGGAGATCTTTCAGCAGTGCTTGTCTTACTGAGACCTAAAATATCAACATGAGCTCCTATATGCATTAAAGTAAAATGCAGGGGAAACTGATGATCATTTTAAGTCCTGCTCTGAAATCCAGGCTGCCTTCTTATTGACTTCAGTTAGGCTGTGGATGTTGCCTATGATTACTTGTAGTGGTTGTCCTAGATTTACCCGTATAATTGTCACTAGCACACATTAAAGGGAGAGTAGATTACTAAATGTTTTGACATTCATACAGAAAGCATTTTTCTTTCCAGGCTATACCCCAACAATAATGATATTGTGAATTTTGCTTCCTGGTTTGGGTTTGCATTCCCAAACATGATTCTGATGTTGGTACTAGCTTGGCTTTGGCTACAGTGCTCCTTCATGGGACTCAAGTGAGTATTTAACTACATGATACTGTGTAAACCCCTCAGCTAATGCAGGTCAGCTTACTGAGAAATCTGAACAAAACGAATGCACTGACAAGTTACTGATTTTTTATCAGAGAGCAGTTCCACTTCACAGCAGCTTTGGAGATCTGGAAACCTTTTGTCTTCATGGGAGTTGCATTAACGCAAAAGCTTTACACATTCTTAATGTTCAGACAGAATTGCCTTTTTATTTTTCAAGTTCACATCTGAGAATTTCAGCCCTAGGAGAGCTAGCATATCAGTTTTGCTACCCTTGATTCAAAACTGAGTTTTTCATCCCAGGTTGCTCCAAATTGGACAGAGACTTACATCCATTCATAGACCGCATTCTTCTGTGAGAACTGGCATGTCCCCATGAAATACTTTGACACTGTTGTCATTTCTTTGTTATTGGCCTCTGCTGTAGCCTGTGTCTCTCTGCAGGAGTGACAGCTTCAGAGTGGCAAGCATGTTAAATCCCTCCACTGTGTTAATACTTACAGTATTTTCTTCTCCCTTTTTCTTAAAGCTTTAAAAAAAGCTGGGGCTGTGGGACAGAGAGAACTGCTAAAGAAAAAGCTGCATACAACGTGCTGAAGGCAGAAATGAAGAAATTAGGCCCTATCTCTTATGCAGAATTCAATGTCCTCCTAATGTTTGTTTTGCTGGTTCTCTTGTGGTTTTCCAGACACCCAGGCTTTGTAAAAGGCTGGGCCACCACGCTCTTCCCAGAAGGAGAAAAGTAAGTTTTTAGGGTTTTTTTCATCCTGTACCCTCTTGGTTGTGAATCAGATTCCCTTGCTCTTACATTGCATTTTGAGTGTGGCGTCGTTCATTCCAACCTTATCTGAATTCACGTTTGCTAGGCTTGATCCTATCACTCGTGCGTGGGATCACCAACTGATCGATTGTTTGGCAGTTTGTACTGCAATGAGGGCTGGAGACTGGGACATGGAGCAAGCTGGACCTCCTAAGGGAGGAGCAAATTCTGTAATGCTGGTCTCAGTCACACCGATGTACACAGTAGTATTTTTTTGTACGAGCTCGAATCAGTTGCGGTGTCATTTGAATATTTGGTAATATCACCTCTAAACAATAGCTTAGAACTCACTGGGAAATTGATTTGGTGCTTTGAATGGCATAATGTCTGTGCATATTAAGAACATAAGGTGCATGATGTGACTATCATTCAGGCCATTTCTTTACACATCTTTCTTTTAGATACAGCTGTTGAATCTCGGCTTCACCACAGAGAAAGTACCCTGCTCCCAGGAGCCGTTGTCATCTGTGACTCTAGTTATTAATGTCTGTTGTAGCTAGTTTCTTTTATTACTGTGTTTGTGTTGTGGCAGGTCTGAGAGACCTCAGTCATGAACTAATGACCCATTTTGCTAATGTACAAGCCCCAGAGAGGGTGACAAAGAGCAGTGACTGCAATGCTGGAAGGCAGCCATCTTCTAGGAGAAAGGTGTCAATTTTCTGAGCTATATTCTCTTTTCTTCTTTAGGTATATCACTGATTCTGCTCCTGCTGTGTTTATTGCCCTGCTACTGTTTATCCTTCCTGCTAATAAACCCAAATTCATAGGCTGGAATCCAAGCATGTCTGACCCTGAACAGACCGAAGAAGGTATTTAAAAGAGGAATTGTAACGTTGTAAATCAGTTGGCCAGCTCCAGCTAACATGGCAGAAACATATACTGGATTTGCATGCGTTGGGGCACGGTCCCGGCTCAGGTGTACTGCCCTTGCCCTGTGCAGGTTTCTCAGTAATATGCATCTGCCTGTTGAGTCTTTCCCTAGTGTCTTATAGAACAGGAGACAAAATGTCTTCGCTCTCCTAAAACATGTTCTGCTTTTCATTTCTCACTTCAGATATAAAAAAGCCATTTTTATCAGCCCCGCTGCTAGACTGGAATGTGGTTCAGAGGAAGATGCCCTGGAGCATTGTGCTGCTGCTGGGAGGAGGTTTTGCTTTGGCTGATGCAAGCGCAGTATGTCCTGACATCTGTTTTTCTCTGACTCAAAGGCGAACTTCCCTGGTTTGTTATCTAGTCCTGTATTACTGGGCATGCACCCAAAGCCAAACCCAGTAGGGATGTTCAGATCTGGAGGCAGATCCAAATTAGCAAAAACTGGGAGGAGAGGTGAATGTTTGTGCCTCTTTTTCAGGAATTTGTGTGCTCTGACCAAGTTTCTTCAATTTATCTTACCTTTTGGAGGCTGCCGAGTAGTTTGGGATCTTCACTGGCTGGACAGACCAGAAAAGCAGCCCTTCTTATTTCTGTTATCATCCCGATCACAGCCCTGGCTAGAAAAATAGAAATGTAGATCACAGAATCATAGAACCACAGAACAGCTTGTGTTGGAAGGAACCTTAAAGATCGCCTGGTTCCAACCCCCCTGCCATGGGCAGGGACACCTTCCGCAACACTTGTAGATAATACTCATAACATTTTCAGAACCATTTGAGATTTGTTTAAAGGATATACATCTTCAGATTTAAGCCAAACCACTACTGAAGTGGTCAGGAAGAAAATCATTGTGGGTAGGTATCTTCCACAATTGTCTGCAGTGGGGTTTCTTGAACTTCTTGTCAGTGGCTGTTGCCAGGCAATATGCTGCATTCCATAAGCCCGTGGTTTGATCCTATGTTCATAAATTCACAGAAAAGGCAGCTGAATTCCCAAAACAGGAATCGTGAGGTGAACCATATTGTTTCCTTCATCACTGCTAAGATGCATCTAAATCGAAGCAAGCCTTAGCTATCAACAGTGCCATGCTTTGGGGAAATTCATGTTCAGATCTAAGTTTTGTGGCTGGGTAGTTTTAAACCATGGGGCAAATTAAAGCTCTAGTGCCTTACGTTCATCTATATATATCATCCATACGTTATTAAAGCTCCAGAGCATTAGGCGCTGTCAAGTCAAAGGTTTTGTAAGCTGAGTCAATCACTGCCTATGTTGCTACAATAGAGCATTCATACAGCATCAGTATCTTCAGAAACCTTAGAAAAACATGCCAGGAAACTTCTGAGTGACACATGAGGTATTTGCAATAGTCCCAGCAATAATTGTTTCTGTTTAGCAAAAAACCATAATTTTGTAACCGAAGCGTGAGCAAGTATTTGGGTTCCAGAAAAATCAGGAAAGTGGGACTCAGTATTATGTCTAGTTGGCAAGGAATTTCTTTTAGTGTTTGTGACAGATCATTGTACTTTCCTGGATGGTGTTTATGTAATTCAGGAGTCATTTAGCATTGTTTGGTAGGAATATTACACATAACGTGAGTTCCCTGTTCAGGAGCTAGGGGTTCTAAGCCTCACTGAAAACCACTTTTTTTTCTTCTCAGAACTCGGGGCTCTCAGCGTGGCTGGGTCACCAAATGACTCCACTAGGATCTATCCCCCCGTGGGCCATTGCAACAGTACTTTCGCTTATTATAGCTGTCTTCACTGAATGCACCAGTAACGTGGCCACAGCCACCCTCTTCCTGCCTGTCTTTTCATCCATGGTAAGATGACTTCCACCCTGTTATCCTCTCAACTGGGAGATCAGAGTTAAACTGGCAGTCTCTAGTGGCAAAGCAATATCATATTTATTGTCTTGAATGTTGCTCCAATGTTAATCTGAAAGCCAGGAATGAAACAGTCCCTCTGACAGCATACCAGAATGGATGGCAATTTTAGATGGTGTTCACTGCCACGTTTATAGCATCATATCTAGCTAGAAAGTGGGAATGCAAACTTTCTCCAATCCGCCCTACCTATATGCCCGAACCCTGAGAATAAGCTTCTGGGGGGAAGAAGCTGATTCCGGATGCCTATCCCATGGCACCCTCACTGACAGGGAAGCCAGTTCAGGCCGCCCGTACGGAGTGTCCCTTGGCCCTGGGGAAAGGGAAGCGAGGGTCACTTTCTTAATACAGATCAACAAACGTAAGTTACTTCTGGTCATTTTGGATTTGAACCACCAATCCAGAACTGGAAAAACACACAGAAAACACCCAAACCAAACCAAAATCCAGCACTTTCTATTTATGCCTTTGAATGGTTCCTTCATCTTCATGGTTTTATGCTAGAATACAGAAAGTGGTAGGCCTGATTATTAGAAATGTGTCATTTTTCATAGGAAGCCAGAACAATTTTAAAACTTACAGAGGAAAACCTGGTAAGTTTTCCTGCCTTTTCTGAGCAGAATTGAAATTGTAGCATAAAGGGAAAAATAGGTTACTTTGTTCTTTAATTTGGAAAGTACAACTGCTTTATTCTAGACCATTTCATCAAAGCAAAATTGTCCCAATCAAGGTGCTGAGCTACTAGTGACTTAAATTGGCGCTTAAGTTCTGAGTCCCACAGAGTTTGTGTAATCTCTAAGAGTTACTCCACATGGCTAGTAATTATAATCCCATCCCTGTGTTACCCTGGCAAAAGTGTGGTCCAAGGTCAAAGAAAAGATTGTTGGATAAATTTGACCAGAACTCCAAATTATACCATAGAGCAAAACAAACAACAAGAAAGAATCAAGCGTTGTTTTTAAGTATTGTGGGACAGGAAACGAGAGCAAAGTTATCTTTAAGCACGTGTGGATTTCAGAATAAGCTGCTTGTAAATGACTCTGGTGATAAAATGCCAGGGAACGAAATGAGCCTGTGTGTCTCAATGGTCTGGGAAATGTTCTTTGCGCTTTTCTTTTGGAACACCTCCAGTGCGATGTTCTCTCCATTTCATTGCAGGCTGCATCTGTCAAGATCCATCCTTTGTATGTGATGCTGCCTGGTACTCTCAGTGCTTCCTTTGCCTTCATGCTACCTGTTGCAACACCGCCAAATGCGATAGTGTTTTCCTACGGCCACATCCGTGTTTTGGATATGGTAAGATGATAATTGCCTGGTCTCTTATCTGAAGCTCTCCATTGCCTTTATCCTGAAATATGCTGAGAGTTTAATTTTCTTAGCTGAGTATTTCCAAAGTACCAGGAAGCTCTTATGGGCTGTAACTACCACCCTATGCCCCTCTCTCATGCGGTGTTAATATCGCAATAGAGAGTTGCATCTCTGAAGTAAGAGTACCTTTCTCACAGGCTTTGGGAGACGTACAGCCCAGTCCAATTGAAATTAAAAACTGACAAGTCATAAGTCGCTTAAACACAGAAGGGTTAAAATGCAGTCAGTGCTTTCCAGTCTTCTGGGGCTTTGGCGAGTGTAGCCGAAGCCTTGTTTCCGCCGGAGCTGAAAGCAGAAGGTAACAATCAGTTGCCCTAGGCTCTGGTCCTCTGATTGCCTGCCAGGCCACGCAGTGCCAGGTTCTGTGCCGAACACCCAAACATTATCGGTTTTCTAACTGGAGACTTGAAGGGGGCAGAAGCTGTTCTTTAACTAATAAGAGCAACTTGTTGTACATGCCTTAAAGCTCCTAGGCTAGTTATATAGCAAATTGTTCAAAGGCTTTGCACAGTGTGTTCCTTGGTATTTCCACCTAGCAGGAACATAGGGCAGTGGGTACAATGGCTATTTCTGTGATTTGTTTGATCATGTGTGTGTACAAACAGGCCTTGCTCCAATTTGCTCTGCTGGTGTTTGGTTATTGTTGTTGGTTTGGACTTTTGTCCTCACAGGTTAGATCTGGAATAGTGATGAACATCATTGGAGTCTTCTGTGTCACACTGGCCATCAACACATGGGGAAGACCTATGTTTGAGCTGGACACATTCCCAACCTGGGCAAACAGCACAACTAACCAGTGAACAGTGAAGACTTCATGTGGTAAACAAGGCGAGGACCCTTAATACTACTCCCTATTGCCCGAAGCCCTATAAAGAGTCTCATCACCACTTCAGATCGAGCGTCAAGCGTTTGCTACCTTCCGGGAGTCACACATCAGTTCAGGCATGAACCGACTCAAACTTATTCCAGTCGTGCTGGAGCCAAAAGTGCTGTTTAATTACACAACCCTAAGGATCATGTGTCTGGATCATAAGTATGATCAAGGGATCCGTTGTACCTCCAATCAAGGTCGAGATTTACAATTTATCGAACTTTTAAATAAAGAGAGGGCAGGCTGTTGTATCAAGTGGTTTGAACTATCGTATCACTGGTATGTACTTGTACATCATTAGCATTGAACGCTGCACTCAGGCAGGGGCTGAAAATTCATTAACTATTACTTATATCCGCAAGCCAGCAGCTGTGCAGAGAAATCCCTGTTGTCACTTGTCACTAGTGAAAGAAGGGGTATGTTGTGTTATGTTATGTTATGTTATGTTATGTTATGTTATGTTATGTTATGTTATGTTACGTTATGTTTTAATCGGGCCTCAGCCATGTGGTGGAATCCTTCCAAGTCAACATCCAACACATTTTCCATTGCCTTGTTTTCACTCCCAAATCTCACTGCATTTAGACACCCTTATTGAGGGTTGAGATAATGTAATTCCATGCTGGTCATGACTCAGCTGATGTCTTGGGCAGTGATGAGTTAAGGCTGGCTTTGTGCTCCTTGCACACGGCCAGGAGCCTTTCCCTCTCTCGGCCACGGGATGTGGTTTCACATGCCAACCAGTGTTTTGTTAGTGCCAGCCTGGAAATGACCGGTGGCCTGTAGGACTTCACACCTACAGGCGAAAGTTCCTGGATTAGCCCCTGATGTGCCTTATTAATTAACTCTGGAATTTTGGAGTGGAGACAAGGCATGAGAAAGGCTCTAACTGAAGGCCTTGTAAAAATTTAGGGGCCCAGGTATGAGGGCTTGTGCTGGCTGACAGCAATGGGAGTTGTGTTGTGTGCTTTGGAATTCAGGTCCTGTGAAAAAAGTGTTTTGTAGCATCTGTTTATGTCATTTTTGAAGCAGAAGTAGTCTACAGAAAGAATTGTGTTGGACCGGGTGTATTCTGTCGGTGGTACCTGGATGCTTTTCATTCGGCCCTGGAGATGCAGTTGGGTGGGACGGTGTGTTACAGCGGAGAGATCTGTGGGCATGACCCGAGTTCTGCTCCCAGACTGGCTGTGCAGCCTCACGCGAGTCAGTTCACCTCTTTTTGCCTCAGTTTCCCCTCCTGAAGAAGATGTCATGGTACCTATCTACCTCACAAGGGTGTTGTGAGGGCATAAGGGTCAAATTGTGCATCCATGGTGATTCCCCACCTCATGATAAGGGGTGCAAGGTAGAAGTTATAGAATCGTAGAATCAGAGAATTCTGGCCAGAGAATTCTGGCCCGAAGATCTGTCCTCTAGTATAGTAGTGTGCGTAGGATATTTAATAGTTTTGTTATTAACATGAATGTTCTTTATAGAACTGGAAAAATATTCACATTTTTGCCTTTAAAAGTGAGGAAAGTATTTATCCACAAAATGACCAGGTGCTTTTCTGAGCAGAAAACTACTTCAAGAATGATTTGATTTTCGTGCCTTTATCTTCTGTGCTCTTTCAAGGTGCTGGGCACCATAAACCCTCCACTGACTGTTGTTCCCGGGTGCCTCCAACAGCACCCCGTCTACCCAGCCGGCTGCACGTGGTGCAGCCTCACACCTCTTCCGTGGAATGGTGGAGCACGTGGGCAAACACTGTTCCACTTGCAGAGTCTGTCCAAGGAGGATGCCAGTTCGAGTGCCAAGAAGTGGTTGGTCACAGGCATTTGTCACCACCTGAAGCTTATCACAGTATTTTTTTTGAAGGAATCGAAACCAGGAACAGTTAAGCACCTTCTATGCTTTGGCAGTCACCACTTAATGCTGATTTGCATCTGTAAGTATGTAAATGCATTTGAGAAAGAGACTTTTTCTGCCTTCTGATGGACTTCACAGTATGAGGACATTTCACCACTGCCAGTTACTTTGTGGTGCTTGCTCTTCACTGTTGCAAGTACCATGCAGCGGAGCTTGCATGGGCGGGTGACACGGAGCTTGCCTGTCTCAATGCATGCAGATCACAACTCTGCTAAAACTGGTTTCAGCTAAAAGCCGTAGGACAGACACTTCCCTGTCCCGTTTGCAATTTCTGGAAAAGTGCCTTCGTCTCAGCTAGGGAAGAGCTTCCCTCTGTTGCTGTGCGAGTAGAAATGTTATTTTCCTCAATGGTCACGCAGGGTGGTTTATTGACAGGAGTGCCGGGGCAGGGGGAGCGTGCGTATGGGGCCATAAAGAATGCTGGGTTTGTTATAACTGTGGTGTATTTCATGTGTCACCTCTCTGTCCTGTTAATAGCAAATGTTTCTTTCTGAGAAACTTTTATGACGTCCTGTGATTGATTTGTATTTAATTTAAATGGGTGAGTTGCAGAATTAGAGCCTGGCTAATAAAAAATTCCTTGAAGTGTCTCCTCTCTGGCATGATTGTTTCCTGCGTAGCACAGTGGACCACTTGTTTCTCCATGAGCTTCCCCTGTAGCACGATATTGCCCCAGTAAGGTCCAGGAGGGTACACACCATAGAGAATCAGTGCAAAGCAGAGATTTGGACACTGCTTTAAGCACTTGCAGACCTACACATCAGTGGTTCCTCCTCTTCCCTCAGCTAAGGGATAACTCAAGTTTCCATCTTTGAAAATGCGCAGGCGGGACCAGACCAGGCGGCATACCCTACAAGCTGTCTCATTCACTTCAGAGTAAAAGATTCTAAGAATCTAAGAAACACAACTATTTTTTGAGATTAATCTTGTTCGAACTCTCCAGTATAACGGGCACAAACAGGCTTTTCGTCAGTGTCAAGCGTGCATGTCGTCCTGTTCCCGTGCCCTAAGTAAATATACGTTATTTACAATGGGTAACGCAAGGACGATTGCTTTGTTACTGGAGCTGGGTCACATCCCCTTCCAGCGCTGCAGGAGCAGTATTGTGACAGATACTCATCTTGCATGGCATTTATTTCTCTTCTCATTGAAGGGTTTTTGGTTTAGGTGCCAAAGTTGTGATGGTGCTAAGGTAGTGGCACAGGGGAATCCCTTTGAGCCCCACTTAAAAGCACGCCCCACCACAGCCAACAGAGAACACGGGAGGATCTTCAGTGCGGACTTTGTCAGGACGGGTTTAGCCAGCCAGACTGAAGTAGCAGACGGTTCCTGTTTTATCACATGTGGGCAGGGATTGCTGGTGGCTACTGGGTGGCTACTGGGTGGCTACTGGGTATGTCAGCTGTCCCGCTGGCCTAACAGCAGGCAGTGCTGCCTGTAAGGAGCTAAATTAATGCTTTCCTATTTTCTGTTCACTCTCTATAGAATGTCCTTGACTTTTCCTTTCTTCTCCCAGAACACCAAGTTGCTAATACTGTTTCTGCAAAGGTTGACTGTCCCAAACCTGCAGAATCGCGATACGGGCTGCTGTTCTACGGGGTTCATTCCTGGTGGTTCACGTGTCTGTGTGCAGGCTTGCTCCCACAAAGTACTGGCTGGTTGGGAATGGTTACATGCGTGTGCATGAGTTCACGGATGACCAAACTACAGGAACACATACAACGGGAGGACAAAGGCGTTTCCTGCCTGTGTGTTGGACATGTAGAGCTGTGGAACGGAGAAGAAAAACCTTTCAGCATTCACTATATGATCTAGAAGTCACCAAGCTGAAAAAAGCACCCAGACAGAAATAGACTCTAGGTTAATGTGGATGCTGAAGTCATCCCCTTTTCTCTTCGGTAGGATATCTTCTTCTTTGGCCTACTGTAGAGATCTGTCTGAGCCCTACGTTTGAAGCAGGGCTGCGTTCTGCAGGTCACCTCTTGGGCTGGTGTCATGCAATGGGTTCCGAGTAGCGTATGGTTCATTCTGGCCGAGTTCTGATCTCACTTGAACGCAGTCTGTGGTTTATTCAGACTTTGTTTTCCAGCTCAGGTGTGTTACCACTTGAAAGAGCAATAACCTGGTTGTAGCCAAAAAAACATTTGCTGACAATGTGTTGGAATTGGACAATTGGCAAAAATCAGCCCAGAAAAAAAACAGATCACTGAATTAGTCCTAGCAAAATTCAGCAGTGATTCCTTAACATGAAAGCACCTCTTCCTTTTTAGTAATGACGTATCATATACATTTTTACATACTGCACATCTTTTTTTTCCCTAAATGTCTGTGCTAAATACAGAAAGAAGCGGGTAGTAATGAATCCCCAACACTTGGATCAAGTGACGGATAGTTTTCACAATGTTTGCCCAGTGTGGGCGAATAAACGTGACTTCCCAGTGCTCGGTCGCGTCACTGGGAGGTCTCCAACACCTCTGTGTATTGCAGCACAATCCCGGCACCCCATTACTGGACACTTCTAGGCCTGGCGTTCCTCTGCATGATTTCATGGCAGGAAGCTGCTTTTCATCTGTCCGGAAAAACCATCCCAGTGGCAGCTCCCCTGCCTCAGATCAGACCTTCACTCTTATCTTTGCTGGCCCCTTTGCGAAGAGTCCGTGGGGTAAAGAGGGCTCTGCCATGCACTACAGCCTGCGTCTGCTTTGCAAGACGTGACTGACGATGCCCCGTCCTTGAGCACTGGGATCTCCCTGGGCCTGATGGTCTTGCACAGTTGTCAGCTCCACAGAGGTGTTTGCAGAATCCCGCAGCTTGATAGTGCCAGTTGCTACAGGTGAACATTAATGGCAAAACCAGCACAATGAGTAATAACGGTGTTATCCAAAGCCCAAAAATAGTTTCTTAGGAAACTACTCTCATAACACAGTTTCGTTTAAATAACCACGATAGAAAAGGGGAGAAATGTGTCAAAAATTGGTCTTGTAGAGGAGGGTGCTAGTTTTACTGTTTTATTCATTACTGAGATTCATTCTTTACTAAGATTTTGATTCTAACATTTCCTGTATAACTCTGTTGCTGTCCAGTTTGAGTTCTTAGGGGTAGCTTTTATACCTCCTCTCGTCTTACTTCAGATCCTGCCAAGATTTTTCACCTGCAAAACTGGCAGGAGGCTTTCATGGGCACTCATCTGGACAGCCACTAAACTCCAGCTTTGCTATCAACAGAACAGTCAAGGAAGAAACAAGAAAGCTCCTAGAAGGTTGATGATCATTTTTTGAGGACCTATATCTAGATAGTAGTTCCCTAAAGATCACTTAGAGATTTTCTGGCCTCAGCATTTTACACCACTGTCTTGTAGCTAATAAATGACAACATGAGACGCCCCTTTATTGAGCTCTGGTGATGGAGTTTGTGTCACAGGAAGGCGTGCTTTGAGAGAGTTTCTTTTTGTTTGTTTGTGCCCGTAACGGTTTTGGTTTAATGGTCAACCATCCCCTTTATTTTTCAGACTGAGGCCTATTGAAATCCTCCGGTCCAAGAGCTCTTCTGTAGGGCTGCACGGACTCCACCAGCTGACAACCATTGCGTTTGGGCTATTAAGGCCAACTGCTTTTCTAATGCCAGCGAGTTCTCTGTGTGCTAGGCTTTGCTTACACATTTATATGTATGTATTATATATGTATTATACACATATAGAAAGTGGGAGGAAGTTGTTCTGAGTGTTTCTTGTGAGTCTAAATTGCTTAAGAGTAAGTGTACAAATTAGTCTGGGAAACTGCGAGAAGACTTGTGGAAGTATAAATATTAAAGGGAGAGAGCGTGAGCGTAAAGCAAGAAACCAGAAACTGGTTTATTAAGGCTTTTTTGGACTCTACTCGAACTTTAAGCAAGTTGCTTAACTTCTCTGTTTCGGTCTGAAATGTTGTATTTCGTGCTTATCAACCTGTAAAACTAGTTAGAAATGCGCCCTGCTAATTCATGCATGAACACAAAGATTAAGTGATTTGCCTAACTAATGAATAAACTACGTTGCCAAAGTCTGTGAGTTCAATCAAACTGTATGAAACTTGCTATGACTTTTGAAGTTCTACCGCTTTGAGTCACGTAGGAATCCCGACTTTTCTTGGAAGCAATAAGTAACCCTAAAGCTGTGACAGCATGGGAGGAAAGTCTTTGAATATCAACTCTAAAGCCTTAAAGAAATGGAAGTAATAGGAACTCACTGTTGCAATTTTGAATTATTTAATTTTAAATGCAGACTTCCAGTTTTGAGAGCTTGGCTTGTGATTTTGTGCAGCAATTTGCAGTGCGAAGCAATACTGAGTCCATGCTGATGGAGTGTGGCATTTCTCGTCTCGTGTCTGCTGTTCCCCGCTTTTCCCCTTGCTGTTAAACCCCTATACCGCTTGTTGTGCTCGCACATGAATATAAGCCTAAACAGTAAACTATATGTATCAACAGATGGTTCCTTTATCTTTTTGTAGAAGATTTCTCTCAAATGCTTTGTTATTTAATCTGTGGTTTAGCATTCCAGTGTAGTAACTGTGAACTCGATATGCCGAAAATAATATACCTATTTATCCTGTGGTTTTGCACGGCTGATTAATACATGTCGCTTCTCATGGTGAAGAAGAACCTGCATCTTCCAGGGGGAAATTCTGAGGGATTTCTGGGTGCTATATGAAGAGAGGTAAGCACAGCCCTCACCATCCGGAGCCACGGAGCAAAAGGCAGCCACCGTGCTGGGAGGAGGCGCTTAGGGACGCCTAACGAGGCGTTCGGGAGCTCTTTAAAAATAGAGCTGACTATACTGAAACTATTTTTTGCCCATTTAGGTTTTTCTGGAGCACTAAGTCAATAGTTGAGCATTCGTTACAGTGTACATGTGGACTGTAGGTTCTGGTTATAAGAGACTATTTCTTCTGTAAGAAAAAAGGTGTTACCCCTCCCGTGTTTACTTCAGTACTTTATTTACCCACGTGAAATTACTCGCTAGCCTTTTTTGGCACACAGCTCCTCAATGAATTTTCACAAACTGTTCCAGGTCAGAATGTGAGCCTCATGACAGTGTTCATAAAACATTATTTTTATAGACAAATCATATTCTTGAAAGAACCGAATGTTCCAGATACTAAAACCAGTTTGTTGTAGTTTCATTTGTGAACTATTCTTTGTGAACAATAACATGGGTTGGGTCTTAGCAAATATTTTAGCAAGCCAGTCGAAGATCAAATTTTCCACCAGAAACAAAGTTAACAAAATCTTTCAATTAAAGAACGATTATTTCTGGAGCAAGTATCTATTTTACTTCAATATTTTGTCTTGGCTATACAGACAGAAACCCAGGATTTTTTTGTGCACGTCACTAAGAATAGTTATCCTTCAACTGGGGAAAACAGAATTTCCTCTGAAAAAGAGGGGTGGGGATGGTGGGAGGGACAGGCAGGACACCTTAGCTCCTCTTTGAATAACAAAAGCTGGGGAAAAAACAACATAAACTTTCCTGTGAGCGCCCTCCCCACACACACAATTCTCTTCTGGTGCCTGGTTTCGGAGCTCACCTTTGACTCTTTTCATTCATACCTGTCCACAGATGTGAGTCAGATCAGTACAGAGCAAATCTGAATCTGTCACCCGAGGACACTGAAAATACACAAGTTCAAACCAACCCTCTGGGAGCTCATATTGGGGAATAGCTTCACCCTTGTTTGAAGGGTGGTCAAATAAATAAATCTTGAATTTTTTGGCAGGTGAACGTCGCCTGGTGTTTTGTTTTGTTTTGTTTTTATTTTGGGGTGACTTAAATTGATGATGATCAACATTCTGGGAGTTAATTAGGTGCAGGTGTCCTTCCTGACACACCTCTCGGGCCGTTGCTCATTTAGATGTCTCACTGCAGGAGCCATCCTGGCTGCATGGAGCTCCCTCACTCTGCTGCACTGGATCTATCAGGTTGGAGTCTGCACAATAAATTAAGGTCAGGGAGAAGGTCAGGATTTTTTGCCTCCTGAGGAACATTTAAGGAATGGAAATGACAAAAGGTAAGTGCTTTGGGTTTGGTTTTTTTCTTTTCTGTATCTTGATGCCCCATAGCAGCAGGGGTCAAAAGATCAGAAAAAGAAAGACCCTAATAAATACTGGGAGGCATGAATGCCTCTACTTATTAATGTTATGCTGGTGAGAGCTCCAAGTTCATATGCTCTGTGAAGCGTTTATAAAGCCGGTGTAGCAGGGTCACTCTGTAAATAGAGGACTGCACACTATAAAAACCTCTAGCAGTGCGAGTGCTGGAGCTGCTGCAGCACAGCTCCAGCAGCAAGAGCCTGTAATAAAGGAACCTGGAAACCTCTTACCTGAGCGATGTACCAAAGGTGTACGTGATGTCCGGACAGCCGTGCTAATGCTTACTACTGCAATTCTTGCACTCAGAAGGTGGCAGCAGGCAATTTCAGGAATAAAGACTGTTTTGACTATTGTTCCAGAAATGGGAATAGATTCCAGGAATACTGCTGTCCAAAGGGTGGGCACGACCCATGTTCCTCTCTTTTTTGTCACTTCTGAATGCTCCTGACATAGGAGATGCTTGTTTCCTGACTGGAAAGAACAATCTGTGAATAACATCTTCCCTCTACTCAACTGTTCTGCACAGGAGCTATTAAAGATTTGGTGGGACTGGTTGGTGGCACTCATTAAGATAACTGTAGGTGAAAGACAATAGGAAAAATTGTTGCTGGACAGCTATGATATCATGCAAGAAAACTGCAGAGCCGCTGCCATGAGTATGCTGTGATTTAAGACAAAGCTTGGCAAGGATTTCTTCATCTTCCTCTCTCTTTTCCAAAATGCTAAAATGAGCCTTTCTGTGCAAAGAATGGAGATGACGTTGGCAATTCCAGCAAAAGAAAATGCTATCTTTGAATGCTGTTCCCAGCAACGCGGCCTTGTTCTGCCCTGTTTACCCCCAGGGAAGCAGGGATGACTCTTCCACTCGGGAAACCTAGCATCTGAGGAATCACCGTGGGCTTCAGAGGCGAATCCTAGGGGCAGGTTCAAGCTGGGTGCCCAGCTAATCCAGTGCATTTGGTAAATGCTGCTGAGGACCAGCCCTGCTCCTGAACGCTCAGGCATTGAGCTATTCGGGTTGAGGAGCAGGAGGGGATGGGGCTCCATCTCCCCTCTTGCATGGTTTTAAGATATAAAGCAAAATGATGGTGGGGGTTTTTTTGTTTGGTTGGGGTTTTGGGGGGAATTTGAGCTCTAAGTCTTCCTTATGATGAAAGGGCTGTTGAAGATCATTTACAAAGGACACAGTTTGTTTGGAGGTGGGCCCACAGATACATGAGGTGACACCCTGAACAGCTGTAAAAGAAAAAAAAAGTTTTATGTGCTGGTCTCTATCAGATGACTAAGTCAAGGTGTCAAAAGTCACATACAATGGTCTGTGTCACCATGGCCGGTAGTAATATTAAATCATCTGAGAGCAATCAGCTCCTTCAGCCAGTGGTGAAGCCCGTGGTGAAGCCCATGGGGAGGCAGGCTGTCCCCCTGCAGCCCGTGGAGGTCCACGGTGGAGCAGAGATCCCTCTGCAGCCCATGGAGGACCCCACACCAGAGCAGGGGGATGCCCAGGGGAGGCTGTGACCCCGTGGGAAGCCCGCGCTGGAGCAGGCTCCTGGCAGGACCTGTGGCCCCGAGGAGAGAGGAGCCCAGGCTGGAGCAGGTTTGCTGGCAGGGCTTGTGACCCCGCGGGGGACCCACGCTGGAGCGGTCTGCTCCTGAAGGACTGCACCCCGTGGGAGGGACCCACACTGGGGCAGGGGCAGAGTGTGAGGAGTCCTCCCGTGGGGAGGAAGGAGCAGCAGAGACGGCGTGTGATGAATTGACCACAACCCCCATTGCCCGTCCCCTGTGCCGCTGGCAGGGAGGAGGTAGAGATATTGGGAGTGATGTTTGCCCTTGTGCGGGGATAAGGACAAGAAAGAACAGTAAGCAATACCCTGCAAGATCGCCAAGATATTCAGCTGGGTGTGAAGTCAAGAGGTACGTCTCCGGTGAAACGAGCAGTGCTCATGAGTAGGTGTCTATTAATATCCATCACGGGGTGTTTGTTATGGAGATCGTTGCTGCTTCGGGTCAAATAGTGCTCAGGCTAGAAGCCTCTTTTTTTGTCTTGCTAACTTTAATGCTCACACTGCATCAGCATCGCATCTTCCAGTAATAATGCGGTAATTGTTCACTGGCTTAGAGATTGAGAAGAGCAGCACTGAAGGGATTTGGCCAAACGACGGATCCATTACATGGATTGAGAAGGGTGACTCTGGATCCCAGCTCAGCACTTATTCAATGTGTACCCCTTTTCCCTTTCTTTTTTTAAAATTACCTCAGCCTCCTGGTGAAAAAGGATGAAGCTGATTGATGAAAATTATATATGTTGAGAATTATTGGGCTGGATTTTCTTCCCAACACCACCAGATCTTCATGTCTACAACAGCATTGAAACCAGTGGAGATATTCTTCTTTTCAGCTAGCATATGCATATCTTTCTGTTTGGAAAGATCTTGGTACAGGGAAAGCGTATTAGGCGATCATCCCAGGATGCTCATCTTGTGCTAAAATTTTCAGCTTTTCCTTCTTGAATTTCCAAGTAAATCTTATAGTTGGGGTGATGGTTGACCCAAAGCCCAGTTAAGGAAATGGAAAGTATTCTATTGTTCTTAATATGCTCATGGGAAAGCAAAAATAACCTAGGATCAGATCCTGAGATACTTTTTTCCCCTTTTCTTTTTGCAATGGTTAAACTGGAGGACTGCAAGATCAGGCACCTCAGAAATTATAATTATAGTGAGAGTTACAGTTTCACATTTTTTTTGTTGTAGTGTTCTATATAAAACTGTACATAAAAAAACTTGGGTTTTTTGTTTGTTTGGGGTTTTTTGTTTGGGGGTGGTTGTTGTCTTTTAACACATAAAGTGACCTAGGAAAAGGAATAGATTGAAAAAACAGTAGGCTGCTTTCTCTGTTTGTTAGCTGTTTTTCCTAGCTCAGTGATAATATTAATTGTAAGATATGAGCAAGGAACCAAGAGAGCTTGAAGAAACCATCCCAGAGAAACTATGGTTATGGCAATTAATCTTAAAATACTTTAATTAAAACTTTAACTTTGCAATACAAAATCGAATGTAATGCAAGTACCACGTCAAGGTGTGCTTTATACTGTTGTGTAATTATTCATAAGCTCTAGGTTACTTCATATTGCTTAACTTTACACGTTAGACATAGTTCAAACATACTCTACTGCAGGCCTGGCATTCAAAGGTTGTGGGCCTTGCCTACACGAGGTATATTTAGATTTTCTCCCTAAGGAATTCGGCACTTTTGTTTGCCTGAATGCTGTATAATCTTGACTATAAGCACTGGCAGGTTGGCTAGCATGCAGCTAAAGAGAGGGTTTATATTCTTGCCAAATATTTATGTAGGCATCTGTGAAACTGTAACTATTTGTGCACTACCTTTGCAATGACCGAGAATTAAAGTTATTTTCATCATGACTGGGTGAGGTTGTGGGTGAGTGTACAGGGTATTTAGAGTTTTACTTGCCAGCAGGAAGGAATCTCACTAATCATATTTTCATTATTGGAGGCCATGCGTTTCAAGCTTTCTTTTCTTTATCTATAAAAGTAACTGCAGTGCTATTCCTAGTACAGTTAGATGATCCTGTGCAAGAATAGGAGAATGTCTTGGGTTCCCCCCCACCGCCCTGATTCTCTTAAGTCAGGCAGTTGAGATGGCAATATAAAAACTAGAAAGAAATTGTTTGGGTTTTCTATTTAGCCCCAATGATTTAATTAACATCACTCATTTCTATCAAACTTTAATTGCTGGGATTTCATAGCTTTGATCCTTAGCTGACATGAACTGGCAGGTTTGTATGAACTTCAGCTGCTCATCCAGTTTGTAACTGGGGAAAGTCAGTCTTGAGGCTGAATCAGTATCGTACATCAGTCTGTATTTTCATGCTGTGGTATCACTAGCATTGAAGTAGCACCTACAAGCCCACCATCTTGAAGTCTGGCTCTCCACACCATTAGCATTACTTGGTTTTGAGAACTCAGATTTGCCAAGGCCCTGGGTTAAGTCTAAAGCTCCTTTGGATCTGAGCTTGCAGCTCGGGTTCCAGCATTTGGCCCATTCAGCATTTTAGGGACGAGCAAGGTGAATGCTCTTGCTTGTCTGCCATCAGCTTTCTTTCTCTAGACCATTATGCCAGCCCCTGCTTTCAAATCTTCTGGAAAGACCTGAGGTTTTTACCTCATTCACTACACAAGAACTCAGTCTCTGAGTCTCTTCTCATGTTTGGAAATAGCAAAAAAAAAAAAGTGCAGCGTTAACATTTGCGCCAGTTACAAAATCTACAAAAAAAACCCCTACCTGCTACTCTGGTATGGACAAATCCAAACAAACTAAACCTAGACATCCCAAATGCACATTTACGCACAGTGCCTCTGTGTGTGGCTCGTCTGGCTCTTGAGCTTTTAGGCTATATTGGAGGAAAAGGTCGCCTTCTCAAGCCTCTGTTCCCAGCTGTAGTGCCAGGAAACTTCCCTATTTTTTTTTAAATCAAAAAAATACATTCTCATGTAAGGAATATGTTGCCATGCCAGTTGGCAGAGCTGTTGGTCTGTTCTTGAGATTATTAAGAAAAATGTCCTTACCTGTAGTCCATGTGAGCATACATATTAGTTTCAGCACCAAATTAACTATTTATTTCTTACTTGCTGAACACAGTCAAAACCTATCATAAAATGAAGAGGATGATACATTTTTTCATTAATTCCAAATTCATGCCAATGATTTCCTTAGTTTTACACCTAATTCTTCCTGGTGTTTTCCCTACGCCCTTCTGCTCAGTGCCACAGTAGAAGAGCCTAAAAATAAAATTAGAAAGTGGATCAAACTACATCATTATTGGACTATTATTGGAAAAATAAATAACTGTAATGGTAATCCAAAATATAATGGAAAATAAGTGAAGTTATTCATATTTGCAGCCTTTATAAAACAGGTAACATTCAGTTTATTGTTCTGCAAGCTTGCCTATGGATCTCAGACTTGAAGTTTTACATTGCTTCATTACTGGGGAATGAGTTTGGTTTTGGCCTGGTTGGCATTCAACAAGATACGAGTTCCTTCAGATCAGGCCCCATATATCCTGGCTCACTGCAGAATGCCTCCCTTAGAGCACCTTAAAAAGGGCTTCAAATGGCAAGCAATACCTTTGTGAAGATCTTCCTTGTGGACCATTGCTCTCAGGTTCAATGTTCTCCAGCTAATGGCTGACCTCAAATTCACCTGCCTTCCAGATGTCCTAAGAATAGAAGACTGACATATTTTTAACCAACTTATTAAAGAAAAACATAAAATGCTTTCTGACACTTGACATTTAATCTTGAATTTATCTTTGCTTTCTACTGGCTGTCTGAAGCTAGAGGAGTACCCTAGTCTCATAAGCATGCATTACGGAGTCTGCAATAAGCCACAGTCTTCTAAGTCTTTTTACACCATTTCACCAAATTTACAGCTCCATTGAATGGTGTTTGACAGCCTTCAGATGAAGATTGGTCTACCGTGACTGTCATAGGCTGGCTTTTGAAATGCACATTACTTGCCAGTCTCTTGACCTCAAAAAATAGAACTTGGTGAACAGTTAAGCCTTTAATTAAATATGTTCTGACAATTGTTTCAGTCACTGATAACTATGATCTTGTTTCTATTGAATTACAATTATAGCATTGGAATAAAAAAATTGCAGACTTTGTACTGGCTTGTTATAAATATAACATAATGCATACTCTGTTCTCTGTTATTTAACCATATTTGAAGCAGGATACTCTCCAGGCTGCAGAATTCTGTCTTGCATTCTACGGGGAAAATCCTTTAAGATGTCATTATCCATGTCAATACAAGTTTGCACTCTATTCTAAAGCAGATGGGTAAATGTACGAACAAAAGGGGACGTCTTGGGTTCCTGGCATTGGGTATGAAATACTTACTGTTCCACTGGATCGGTTTTCAGTCGTGAAGCCTTGCTGGAGCTTCTTTTCCTTCTGATGCAAATGCACTGTACCGCGGTGCCATGGATGAACCCTTTGCAACACCTCACTTCCTCAGTGTCCGCCTTCAAGACCTAATAGCACTTTGGACAAGGCTTTATTTTCTCCTGTGTCTGATGCAGTCTTGGTGCCTTCACATCCCAGAAGAGTCTCCATTTAATGGCTGTGTCTCCATGCCACTTCTAATGATGTTATATTGTACCTGTCGCCGTAAACCATGCCATTTTCTAAAAAGCATTATTGCCAGTGCAGTGCTAATCAAGGTGACTGCAAATGCCAGAACCTAGCCTGTAGCTTCTAGTATTCTCTGAAACCCATGAGTGTAAAATTTAAGCTTAAATAAGTGGAAGGCATATCCAGCTAAAAGTTATATTTTTGTCAGTTACAGGTATCCAGTGTGGAAAACACTACAGGTGACTGGGACAGACAACTTTAATTAAAAGATAATGGTTTCCACCCTTAAGCCCTCAGAAGCAACTCTGAATTAAGTCATAGACGTGAACATGAGTTCTTTATCTACAGGAGATATTTTGTTATCGATTTTAAATGGAATCTCTCAGTCCTCCAAAGAATCAAGTGCCTTTATAATATCTCAAAGATTAAAGGAGAGAGCTTTTTTTGGCAAGATGGTGCATACTTCATTTAATATTAAAAAAAAGTCCAAAGTTCTCTGTGGCAGTTGGAAAAAGAGGTTGAAACCCAGGCAGAGAGATCAAACAACTGATGATAGTAGAAATATTGTGTTATTCCGTGGACCTGGAAAGACCTTTCGGTATCCTGGTGTCTGTGGTTTTCCTAAATGTAGCATTTACAAAGACGTGTCGCAAATTTGATTTTATTGTCGCTTAGCTACTATCTGTAACTACTACCGCAGCTATGTGTCATTTTTTTGAATGCAGTTTTCAACTTTCAACAGCTTAATTTGCTCAAGGTAGAAAACATCATCTCATCTATTTCTGTTTGTCAGATAATATATCTGTGGTTTATATAGAAATCTGCTATAATTTTAGCACACACTGCCAAAATGTCTCAGAAGAAAATAAGGTGCCAGAAACAGTTTTTAGACAGACAACAGCAGCGACGGCAGCCTGGTCCCTATAAAGGGAGAAACTGAGGCAGTGATGTCCTGGTTTCACAACAGTATGGAAAATTCCTGGCTCAGTCGTACATGTTAACACCGATACCCTGAAAGTTTGACTCACCTGATATTTAAAAGCAGAAAAAAAAAAAAAAACAACTTTTCCTTGAGAATGTTCTTAGTTATTATACTGTAATCCTGACTTCCAATTTGGTTCCTAGTTTTGATGGCCAAGAATTGAGATGTTTGACTTAACTCTGGCAAACCTACACAGCAATTTATTCCTGTGACCAATCCTTTTTTAGGATTCTCTCCTCTGAAGTCAGTCTTGGGAGAGAAATCACATTCCAGAATAGCAATGCAGACACGTGGGATCTGTTTGATCTCTGCTTTTAGCCCAAAGTCTGTGTTTACTGGGGAGTGACTTGTTATGTTTTGATATAGTAATGGTAGTATTCCACAACCACTAAAACCTTGTCTAAAAAAAGCAACCCTATTTTATTAAGAAAAACTATGCATAAATCCTTTTTAGATGGTTTTTGTAACCCAATTCCCAGGGAAAGAAAAAAAAATCATACTGCATAGGAAAAGATAGTATTATAGAAAATTGCTAACTAAGACGCTGAAAATAGTTCAACAAATGAAAATAGCAAATCATTTAAAAAAAAAGAAAAGGAAAAGGGGAAAAAAAACTTGGTTGGGTTTCAGGTAAGTCCCTATAGAGCGTACTGTCGTGCAAGTGCCTAATAATACAACTGTCGTAGCAGTGAACCTCAGCTACCTTGACAGTGCTAAACCATGGGGCTTTTGTCTCAGCCAAGTTCTGAAAATGTAGTAGGTGACACCAGGCAGAACTGCAGCTTCTGGAATATATTTACAGCCCCAGAACTGGGCTCCTCTCCAGGGTGCTGATGCAACCGCGCGGCTCTGCTCCGCGCTCTTGGAGCATTTGTTCATTAACTGGTTTCACTCTGATACAACTTTTTTTAATGAATGAAGAATTAAGTGCAGAGGTTGACTGAAACCTACTTGGCTCATTGTAGAATTGCTATGAAAAACAAAACAAAGTCCAAGCTCAAATCTCGGTCCAAAATGCAGAAAGAAAAAAAAATCAAAACCTAGTTTAGTATTTTAGGGTTGAGTCTCTCCGTTTCCTTCTGCTCTGGGGGTGGTCACCAACGGCTTGTCTAGTACTAAGTTAAACGAATGTTCTGCAAATACAAACATGAGACCATCCTCTTTTTATCCTTCTCAGCTCAAGCATTTATCTATCTATCCGGGGAAAAAAACCATGAGTAGAACATTGACCCTAAAGCCCCCATCTAACGGAACTGGAACTCAATTGCCTATATGGTAAAAGCTCCCTTACATGACAAAACAAATCATTACTTCAACATTAATTATCTTCCAAAGGTTGTTTCCTCATGTTGTCCATCATTAAATCTGTGCTGTTAGAGCACGAGCAGTTCAGATCTGGAACACGAGGAGGTCTTGAGAAACCGGGAGGACTGATGACTCGCTGGTGGCAGCAATGATAAAAACAGAAATGCAAAGATCCATGGCAAAAATGAGCACTTCGAGCCATGTCACAGACGAGCAACAACAGTGCCAGGTAGGGAGAATGACAAATTCTACCCCTGAGGTATTAATTGGGGGTTTAAGGCAGGCTGCTTCCTAGGCAAAGGCGCTGCCTGCAGACAAACCCTCCTACAGTCCCACGGAGAGGGGCTCCAACAGGAGCTCGCTACAGTTTTAGACGTTATAAAACCCCCGCAGAAAGAAGCTGCAGAAAAACAGACTTCATAAGTTCTGCTGTTCATGGATTTACTTGGCTTATTTTCATTTCTGTTGGCACATCCTAGCTCTAATAAAGTGATTTTTTAAAATCGCTTATATTGAATTCTAACTTAAAATATTTTGTACAGTTAGAAAAGCAGTAACCTCAATATAGATCGTAAAGAGATCAAAATGTCAAATAATCATTTCTGCTTGCTTTCGAAGTACAGAGCACTTGTTTTATATCATAAGCACCGAACTGCTTACAGAAATGAGAAGTTCTTAAGGCTTTGCCTCCACCCAACCTTGCAGTGTCTCAGTCCAAACTGATTCCACATTTGGAAAAGACTGCTGCACCCATTTTATGGGAAGTCCATCATTCCTGGAGATCAGTTGCGTTTAATCTACTGATTTCCTCCAGAAATTCTGTTGCTGTTGCTCCGGGGCAGTACAGAACTCCGAAACGCACTCATAAGTGTCCTCCTCGCTCACCTACCAGCGGACAGGCCACAGGGCTGGTTTAAAATACCTGGATAAAATTGACAAAATGCTAACCTTCCCAGCCACGTTACCGTTAGGAGGAATATTCTTCTTTTGTTAGGAAACAAGCCTATAAAACGTAGTCGTAAGGATGTTATCTTTGTGCCTATGCTGCATCCCGTTGGAACTAGCGTTGCACGTGTGACTTTTTTTTTTCCAGATGGCGAAAGCTTGCAGATTTTTGGCGACTGCTACACAAAGGTGGTACGTCAAGTTTTCAGAGGTTCATTTGTTTTGCTTGCAAAGTTTTCAGAGTGAAGTGATTAATGTGAAACTGAACTTTAGTCATTTAAAAATACGCTGGAGTTTGTACTTTGATTTCTGAGTACTTTGATTTTTGACTTCTGCCACTTTAAAGTTTGAAGTGAGCTGCAGCAGACCACAGGACAGCAGAGCAACTTGAAAAGGGAGGAATTTTTCCCGTACTATATTCCATCTGGTCTTTTATTTGCATATTGAAATCTCTGAATATTCTTTCAAACTACAGATATTATACGACCTGCTAACTTAAAACCAACAGGAGGTATTCCCTTACCTACAGCAGGAAATGGATGATGCCTGTCACGTGCGAAACCCAGATTCCTGTGTATCTTATCTACGTGTTTCTGTGTAATATTGTTAAGGGGAAAATACCCCCTCTGAGCAGTGCACGTTTCCCTCATGAAACTGATGGAACTAATTTTTTAGGAAACTGAAAATTTAAAATAAGCAGCATTTGTCCAAGGGATGTTATATCAGTATCTAAGACAGAACGCAGCATGAGGAATCCTGTCATCGTACATTTGAGGATGATGAATGACAGTTTTCACGAGGGACCGCCTTTACCGTGGGAAAACTGCAGCCTCCTCCTGGAAGGACGCCGCGTCCTGGCAGAGCGGGCAGCAGCAGTGGCGCAGGGCAGGGCACAGCGCCTGGCCCTGGGGCACAGCGATGGCACCAGCATCAGCGGCGGGGGGTCCCACTCGCCGCCCCGGAGCTGGGTGATGGGGTGACGGCAGGGGTGATGATGGCAGGGGCCAGGGCGATGCCGCCTACCTGGATGCAGCGGCGGTGGAACCAAGCGCTGAGAAGGAGAGGTGCTTGGAGGTTTAGCACTGACCTTCAGCCCCGGCCAGACCCCGGAGATGGGCACCTCTGGGGGTGACCCTGCTGGTGCCGGGGGGCTCCAGGTCCCCGGGAATCACCTCGTCTCATGGGGAAAAGCCTCCCGCAGCCCCTAGAGCCCATCCAGCGGCAACGGGGATGGCAAACGAAGGGAACTGGACCATACCAGGCCTGTCACTTGTGTCAATTGCCTTAAAGAAGAAATTGAAGGGGACAGAGCGTACCCTCAGCGAGTTTGCTGATGAGACAAAGCTGGGAGGGCTACGAAGATGGTTAGGGGACTGGAGCACCTCTCATATGAGGAAAGGTGGAGAGTGCTGGGTCTGTTTAGCCTGGAGAGAGGAGACTGAGAGGGGATCTTATCAAGGCTTACAAACAGCTTAAGGGTGGGTGGCAGGAGGATGGGGCCAGGCTCTTTTCAGTGGTGCCCAGCGACAGCGTAAGGAGCAACAGGCACAAACAGAAACAGCTGAATGTGAGCAAAAACTTCTTTCTGTTGAGGGTGACAGAGCACAGGAACAAGCTGCCCAGAGAGGCTGTAGAGTCTCCTTCACTGGAGATATTCAAACACAGATGCTTTCGGGCAGGTTTCCAGTGCGCGCAGGGAGGCTGGAGAAGCCTTCATCCACCTGGTTCCTATCAGGGCCCCGGCCGCAAAGCTTCAGAGCTAACTCTGTATCCCCGCTGTGACTGGTGGAGCCGGGTGAGAAGGGGTATTTGTGGCAAAACTGGGAATAAGTTGGGATTTGACTCCTGGCCGTGGTTTTCCACCAGCAATGGCAGCAGTGGCTGGGAGTGTCCATGCCATGGCACCTGAGCTGGGCTGGGCTGCCCGTCCGCAGCGCAGCTCCGCAGCCCCCAACACAGTAATGCTGCTGGGGCTGTTGCAAAGCAAATCCCTGCCTGGTTTCAGCTGGGATAGAGTTAATTTTCTTCCCAGTAGCTGCTCTAGTGCTGTGGTTTGGATTTAGGGTGAGAATAATGTTGATCACGCCCTGATGTTTTAGTTGTCACTAAGCAGTGCTTACACTGGTCAAGGACTTCTCAGCTTCCCCTGCTCTGCCCGTGCACAAGGAGCTGGGAGGGGGCACAGCCAGGGCAGCTGGCCCCGACTGGCCCCAGGGCTATCCCATACCTATGGCATCATGCCCAGTATGGAAACTGGGGGAGTTGGCTGGGAAGGGGGGACCGCTGCTTGGGGATGGGCTGGGCATCGGTCGGCGGGTGGTGAGCAATGGCATCGTGCATCACTTGCTTTGTATATTATTATTACTATTCCAGCTACTACTACTATTCTACTTTATTTTATTTCAGTTATTAAACTGTTTTTATCTCAACCCACGAGTTTTCTCACTTTTACCTTTCCGATTCTCTCCCCCATCCCACTGGGGGGGGTGAGCGAGCGGCTGCGTGGTGCTCAGTTGCTGGCTGGGGTTAAACCACAACAATCCTTTTTGGCGCTCAACGTCGGGCACGAAGGGTTTGAGATAATGACAGATTAACCCGAGTGTATTAAGGAATTTGTATCTGTTAACATTTGCCGGTCACAATATTGATCCTCCTGTTCTCGGTATTACTTTACCTGATCTGCACCATGCTCTTGGTTTTGCTGTACATGTTAAGGATTGGTGTTGGTTTTTGCAGTTTGCTGTGCTCTGCAGTGATGAGTGATGTTTTGCCTGGGAGATTGGTTATTGAAACATTGGCCTTGAGCATTAGCTGGTTATTTGGGTTTTGTCCTGAAGCCATTTCTGTACTTGGGGTACCACCTCATGGAGACATTTAGCAATTGCACCTCTTCCTCTGCAAGGTTTTTTTATACAGATTGGCACCTTCGCTACCTTCTTCTATGATGTTTCCTCCTTCATTACAACAACTTTTCACTATCTTGAACATCCTTGGATAGCTAAGATACATCTATTGGTATTTCTTGGGAATATTGTTTCGGTTTTGTCTAAGGTTAATGATTTTGCTTCCGATCTTAATAAAGGGACTTTTGATTCGCATTTACAAGACATGAGTAATGAATACTATGACCAGTACTCGAGGGGTCCTGCCTCCAGCCAGGTGGAGGAAAGGGACAACCGGGTGTACTGGACTGCGTGGATTCGATGGCCTGGCCCATCAGCCCCACAGGGGTATAAGGCTTTAGTAGGCACCGGTGCACAGGGTACCCTCATGCCATCAAGCTACGAAGGGGCAGAACCCGTCTGTATTTCTGGAGTGACAGGGGATCCCAGCAGCTGACGGTACTGGAGGCTGAAGTGAGCCTAACTGGGAAGGAGTGGCAGAGGCATCCCATCATGACTGGCCCAGAGGCCCCATGCATCCTCAGCACAGCCTACCTCAGGAGGGGCTATTTCAAGGACCCAAAAGAGTACTGGTGGGCTTTTGGCATAGCTGCCTTGGTGATGGAGGAAATTAAAGAGCTGTCTGCCCTGCCTGGTGCCTCGAAGGACCCTTCTGTTGTGAGGTTGCTGAGGGTCAAAGAACAACCAGTGCCAATCACTACCACAATGGTGCACTGGCGGCAACATCACACCAACCGAGACTCCCTGATTCCCATCCATAAGCTGATTCGTCAACTGGTGAGCCAAGGAGTGAGCGGCAAGGCTCGCTCACCCTGTAACAGTCCCATGTGGCCAGTGCCAAAGTCTAATCCTCTTGATATCAGATTCTTAAGTTCTTGTGTTTCAGGTATCTTCGACAAACACCTGTGCCTTATCTAGAGGAACGGTGTTATTGGTGTCGCAAACCCAACATTGAATTGAAGTTCAGTCTGAAACAGCGCAAGCCATAGCTCTTCAATCTGTGTGGGCAATTACCCCACATCAGGTTATCAAACCCGGAGCGGTATTAGCTGAAGGACCTGGAGCAACAGCCTATGTATTACTGGAAGGAGATGACACTCCTGTTGTCCTCCCTTATCACGGGTTGGCTCATCGTGCTTTGTAGCCTTGTACTACCAGCACGTGCCCTGGATACGTTTCCGCAAGATCAACATGTAAATACTTGGATCTGGTAGGCCTCTGCTGTAACTAACTCATCTGCCTTTCGTATTGAGGGAGGATTAACCGCTGCAGATCTTTTGACAGCGTGTTTCATTGGCGTGCCAACCCCGGTAGCTGTATTACAGAATTGTACTACGCTAAGTGCTTTTGATATTAACGTTCCTCATTGTTATTTTTCCGAGTAGGTTACGGCTGTACGCCAAGGGACATTACAAAATCGATTGGTGGTGGACTATCTCCTTCTTCGACACCATAAACACTGCTCTGATTTTTGAAGGTGTGTGTTGCGTGAACATAAGGCATGTGTTGAATCAGCCAGCGTGAGGACAACATTCAACACCTCCAGGACTTAATACATTAAATGAAACGATCTACTGGTGGTGCCCGGCTGGCTGAGAGGTTTAATTCCCTGACAGGATGGGTGGGACGCCTGATGCAAAGCATTATTGTAGGGACATGTTTATTCCTTTTTCTGTATGTTTATTGCATGCCTCTGCACCCCGCAAGCCCAAATGGACACCTCCAGCTTTGCCAGCCCCAGCAGAAGCGGTCTCGTGAGTGCGGGGCTGGAATGTGGGAAAATAACAAAAGATTGGCTGAGGAAGAAGAGGCCAGGATCCTCGCAGGACACCCCGACACCCAACTGCCCTCCCAGCCCCTATCCCAGCACCTTGCAGATCCTCACTAATAAAAGCTGGAACTTCACACAGGGGCTTGCTGATACGCCTGAGCCCTGCAGGGCGAGAGCCTCCGCGGTGGCCCCAGCCCTCCTGGTGGCACCGCGGCTGCTGCCAGGCCCTTTCCCAAACAGGAGCCGGCACTGGCAGCCCCAGGTGAGATGCTGGTGTCACCCCGTGGGGACGTGCTGGGCGGCACCGGAGCTGAAACCGGGCTGGGGAGGGGGAAGCACCGCCGCAGCTGCCGTGGGGCCGAGGTCGCCCTGCCCAGGGGAGAGCAGCGAACCCAGGGTGTGGGGAGGGCAAGGGGTCCCCATGGGTCCCTTCTCCCACCTCGGGGCTCCAGCAGGGACTTCAGAGACACCCAAAGGGGTTGATAGCACAAACACTTTATTTAGGCATCAAAACTCCTGACTCTTCGTTAACAGGAATATTGATACAGTTTAAATTATTTTGTTTTAAATTATTATTTTGACATAGCTTAAATTATTTTGTATTTTCCCTTTTCTTAGCAAAAAATATTTAGTTTAACTTAAATAAGTTAAATAGAATAATTTTTCCCATCGAAGAAGGCTGCAGTTCAAGTACTGTCTTGCGTGGCTGGGGCTGGAAGCCAAGCCCGCGGGGCGCAGGGCTGGGGGCATCGCGGCTGGCGGCGGGGAAGGGTCAGTTCTTCTGGGCCAGGAAGTGCTTCAGATGCGCCTGCACCCAGGGCAGCTGGGGGTCCGCGCACAGCTCCTTCTTCTTCTTGGTGACCAGGCTGCCAGGAGAAAACCCCTGTTAGGGCGCTCGGCCAGGGCAGCGGGGTACCTGCATTGGGGCCCCCGCCAGCATCACCCCGGGTGTCCCCGGCCGTGTCCCTGTCCCCCTCCCAGCCACCCTCAGGGCACTGCCCCGGCCATCGCACCCCGAGCCCCCTGCAGCAGTGGGTACTCACATCACTCCCGGCTGGGTGCAGCTGCTGCTGGTGATGTAGGCGGAGGCGAGGAGGCTCCGCGGTATGGGACGTTGCTGGTAGCTGAAGCAGCAGGTGGTGGGGACGCCGTCTGTGAGGGCAGAGAGACAGGCACATGGCCCTGGTGAGACCCCAGGCTACAGCACAGGCTCTGGCCCCACCAGCACTTGGGGTTCCCCAGGGATTTCCCACCTCCCATCCCTCCCCCTGTGTCATATTCCCTGGCACTGGTCCCCCCAGGAGACCCCTGGCCCCCAGCCAGAGTCCCAGCACTGGCAGTGGTCCCTGCTCCCAGCCCTCCCCACAGCCACGAGGGTCCCCGCTGACGGGGACAGGGCTCTCCGGCTGCCCCGGCAGCTCCGGTGGAGCGATGGCACACCCAGCCCCGGGGAGGACGCAGCGATGCCGGACTCACCGAGATGGGCCTTGGACGGGGAGCAGGTGGCCATGAGGAGGAGAGCGACCAGGGCGGCTGCGAGGACCTTCATGGTGCTGCGAGGGCCGAGGGATCTGCAAGCAAGGCTGGAGCTGGGGGCTGCAGGGCTCTCCTCTGCACGATGCTCGGCCCCTGCGGCGATGCCCTCCTTTTATCTCCCAGCCGCTGGGCGGGCACAGGGTTTCAAGGAAAGAAAAAATGAGTGCATCATACCGGGGAAATGATGTCAGGATCGTGCAGTTTTGCTGAGCTGGAAGAAGGCAAGGAAACCGCAGAAGGGGAAGCGCTGGCCCAGGGGGCTGCAACTTTCAGATTCCATTTGGGTGTCCAGCAGGGACCGGCCGGAGCCCAAACCCCCACAACACCGACCCTGCCGCTGCTGCAAGGACCCCAGCGGCCGTGAGCCAGGCTGGGGCACGAAGCCCCATGGCCAGAGCCTTGACGGCAATCCCAAGCAGGCAGCCGTGAAGCAACACCAGCCAGCTCCAGGCAGGGCTTTGCTTTGCAATGGCCCCCGCAGCATCCCTGTGTCGGGGAGCTGCGGAGCTGCACTGCGGACGGGCAGCCCAGCCCAGCTCAGGTGCCATGGCATGGACACCCCCAGCCACTGCCACTATTGCTGGTAAAAAAACACTGCCAGGAGTCAAACATAGAATCAGAGAATGGTTTGGGCTGGAAGGGACCTTAAAGACCATCTGGTTCCAACCCCCCCGCCATGGGCAGCGACACCTTCCACCAGCCCAGGCTGCTCAAAGCCCCATCCAACCTGGCCTTGAACACTGCCAGGGATGGGGCACCCACAGCTTCTCCGGGCAACCTGTGCCAGTGCCTCAGCACCCTCAGAGTGAAGAGCTTCTCCCATATATCTAATCTAAATCTCCCCTCTTTCAGTTCAAAGCCATTACCCCTTGTCCCATCACTACGTGCCCTTGTAAAAAGTCCCTCTCCAGCTTTCTTGTGGGCCCCCTTCAGGTACTGGAAGGCTGCTCTCAGGTCTCCCCAGAGCTTTCTCTTCTCCAGGCTGAACAACCCCAAATCTCTCGGCCTGTCCTCATAGCAGAGGTGCTCCAGCCCTCTGATCATCTTCATGGCCCTCCTCTGGACTCGCTCCAACAGCTCCATGTCCTCCTTATGTTGGGGGGCCCAGAGCTGGACACAGGGCTCCAGCTGGGGTCTCACGAGAGTGGAGTAGAAGGGGAGAATCACCTCCCTCAGCCTACTGGTCACGCTTCTTGTGATGCAGCCCAGGATATGGTTGGCTTTCTGAGCTGCAAGCACACGTTGCCAGGTCATGTTGAGTTTCTCATCAACCAACACCCCCAAGTCCTTCTCCTTGGGGCTGCTCTTAATCCATTCTCCGCTCAGCCTGTATTTGTGCTTGGCATTGCCCCGACCCATGTGCAGGACCTTGCACTTGGCTTTGTTGAACTTCATGAGGTTCACACGGGCCCACCTCTCCAGCCTGTCCAGGTCCCTCTGAATGGCATCCCTTCCCTCCAGTGTGTTGACTGCACCACCCAGCTTGGTGTCATCAGCAAACTTGCTGAGAGTGCACTCAGTCCCACTGTCCATGTCGCCAACAAAGATGTTAAACAGCGCCGGTCCCAGTACCGACCCCTGAGGAACGCCACTCATCACTGATCTCCACTTGGACATCGAGCCGTTGACCACAAGTCTTTGAGTGCGACCATCCAGTCAATTCCTTATCCACCGAGTGGTCCACCCATCAAATCCATGTCTCTCCAATTTAGAGACAAGGCTGTCATGCGGGACAGCATCAAATGCTTTGCACAAGTCCAGGTAGATGCCATCTGTTGCTCTTCCCTTATCCACCAACACTGTAATCCCATCATAGGAGGCCACCAAATTTGTCAGGCATGATTTGCCCTTAGTGAAACCATGTTGGCTGTCACCAATCACATCCTTATTTTCCATGTGCCTTAGCATAGTTTCCAGGAGAATCCACTCCACGATCTTGCCAGGCACAGAGGTGAGGCTGCCTGGCCTGTAGTTCCCTGGGTCTTCCTTCCTTCCTTCCTTCTTCCTCAGAAGAGAGTTGCCTACTACCATCGCCCGTTTCTTAGTTGCACTGGTTGTTATACGGGGAGCAGATCAGGCGGCCCTACCCAGCTCCAGCATCTCTCCTGGCGTGTTGGGACTTTCCTCTTCAGTCTGCAGAGCGGTGAAGCGGTTCTGCAAGGGCAGCTCAGGCTTCGGGGGAAGTCTCTTCCTCCTGCTGGTCCTTGCCATCGCAAGCTTCCATTCTTCTGCATTATCGGCCCCCCTCCCTTCTGTGTGTGCTGGTGGGGGAGTTTTTGGCTGTTTGGCCGTAGGCTGTGGGTCCACTGCAGACTGCGCTTGGAACCAGCTATCGAACTCCTTCGCAGCCTCCCTGATGTTACGCAGCCTTCTCACCATCTCCTGCAGCTCAGCCACCCGCTGCAGGGGCTCCTCCGCCTGGGGACACCTTTTGCAGGCAGCTCTGCCTCCTGTCCCTGCCCCAGGAGCAAGGTCTGGGCCCTTCCTGCGGTCTGCGGTCTGCCCTGCGGCCTCTCCCATCAGCAGCTCCGTCTGCGTGGGGGCATCGGCCACCACTGGGGCAGATGGTGCAGACCCCCCAGCCGGAGCTAGCTCAACAGGTTGGGTTGAGCTAGAAGTCATTGAAGGTCTCACATTTGTCCCTTTTTTTGCTGGTAATATGGTCAAAAGCAGCATTCTCATGCTGGAAAGGTTGCGGAGATATGGACGACTGGATGGCCTGGAGGGACTTGACTCTGTTGGCCTGGTCCAGGGCTGGAGCAGCGGGCTCAGGTTCAGCCTACCCTGTCCCCAGGGTGAACAGAGGATTGACACCTTCTAAGGATTTTAGTTTTGGCTGCAGTCTGCAGCCTCTTGACAGTCAAGTTGTTGCAACTACTGCTTGCCCACTTCTTCCCAAGCAGGATAATTTCATCCAATTTAAGCTCTCTCTACTGGCTTAGCCCCCAAAAAGCAAATACATCTATGTCAGGAGATGATAGGGCATTAAGAGTAGGAGCTGGAGGGAGGAGAGGGTTCTGCTGGTGCCCACTGAGATCAGCTCATTGCAGCCTTGCAGATGAAACCTCGAGGAGACGGTAGCACGCCTGAAAAGGGCCAGCATTTGCACTCCCCCCGGGTAATTCCCAAACGCCCCCGCCGGTGCACAGCCAGAAAGAGCGAGCTGCCAAACCTGCCACTTCCTCCCTTTTTTTCCTTTTTCTGGCCTTGCCCTGATGCTGCCCCATGGTGTCACAAAAGGTTTGCCACCCAGCTCCCATGCAAACCTCCGGCCTCCCACCGCCTCCCTCCTGACCCTTGCTCAGGTATGACTAATTCCTGCCGCCCTGATTCAAGGGAAAAATCTAACTCACCGAGACGCTGAGCAAAGGCTGTGCCCGTCCGCCCATCCCCACCGCATGGCAGGGGCGATGCTCCCCATTCACGTGCGGGGATAAACCTCACGGTGGCTGCAACGGCCTTGCCCAGAAAACCTCCCCCTGCCAACAGGTAGCAGATGCTCCTGAAGGATGCATCCCTCCAAGCCAGCACTTGTGTAGGAATAGGAGAAAAGGCTATGATTGATTGTTTCTTTTAGAAAAGATGGGGTAGAGGTGAGAAGGGGTGTAAATCATCTCACTGGAGACCTTCAGGAGGAGCCAGGCAGTGCTGCTCTGGCCTCAGGGCCATGGCATGAACAGAAACCACCTCTCCAGCTCCCTTCTCCAACTTCCTATGTTTCAGCTATTGCTGCTTAAGCCACTCTGTGCCTGGGGCTACAAATGAATAAATCCTTTGTAATTAATGGTGACCATGGTCTTCATCTGGGGCATTTGAGAAGGGCTTGGAGCAGAGGTAGGGCAGTACCTGCTGTAAATGCTCCTGCTTGACAAATGTCACTGGATACACAAAAGGAGAAGGAAAAGGCTCAGTTCCTCAGAGGACTGAAGATCTGCATGAGTTTTTCTGTTAATGCCATTGCAGAGTCACTAAGAGGTTTCTCTTAACCTCAGAGCATCCTCTGTATGCAGAGGAATCCCAAGTTCAGCGGTCAGCCAGCAGAAGCCTTTTGTGTTTTTATGAACCTCGCTGCCTGCAAACCCCCATGTCTCCCACAAAGACCCTGCCCCAGGCCTCTGCCCTCCAGCCACCCCATTCCGGCACCTCTCCTGCCCTCACCAGGGCCAGCTTCGCTTTGTGTAACAAGGAGAAGGGTGAGGGAGGACATGGGCATGCAACAGGCTGTTAGAATGAAGGCAACCAGCAATTGCTCTCTGGGTCAACTTGTAGGAACAAGATGCTGAGCTACCCCAACCCCAGGGTGGGAGATTTCTGGGGAGAGCAGCCCTGAGCCAGGGCTGAGCTGGCTTGGGCAGGAGAACCGAGTCACGGGGCCCACAGCCGGGAATGAGCGATGGCAGTGGGCCAGGCTGGCTGGGGGGAACCCCTTTGCCTGCCCAAGCAGAGAGAAAAGGGGTGAGATAGGCAAGAGAATAGCAATGGGAAACAACAAATGCCAGGATGGTGGTAAGAAATATCCAACACCCAGCAAATATTAGAAATTGAGATCATCGCAATGACAAGCAGAAGCGTGATGATCTGTGGGCACCGGCTTTAGCAATTACCAGAGGAAAGCTTGTCATCCGGTAGGAACCGCAGAAAATCTCACAACTGCAAAGATTATTTCTGATGGAAACGGTGAAAATGTTTCCTCTTTGCTGCAGAAGCAATTGGCCAAGCTTTCAGTTCTCCATTTAGATGAGAGCCGGATGGGACTTCTTACTGGATGCTGATGAAATACTTTCCATTCTAACTGGAATCGAGGATATTTCAACGAATTGCACAAAACTGCAGTTCAGCAAAAGTAGATACTTTGTGTTCAAGTGTGTTTAAGGAATTAAATATAAGGAACTGATGTAAAGGGAGAGTGAAGAAGTGACTTATGGTTTTATTTCTCCTGCCATGGAAGGCCTTGTAAGCAGATGACTTTCTAATCCGGCAGAGAAACACAAGAGAAATTCAAGGCGGGGGGAGGAGAGGAGAAGGGGAGGAAGCACAGGAGGCCAGAAAACCCAGCTTTACAATTACAAATTTGAAAAACCGAAGAAAGTAAAACCCCATTAGTTAGGAAGGAGAGCAAGTAGCCAAAGATGCCACTTCTTTTGGGCTTGTATTTGCATAAACAAAACAAGAGGTTATGGTCAAGTACTCAACACAATCAAAATTTAGTGCACACAGGTGAGAAAAGGGAAAAGAGAACAACTAAGTAAGGAAGAGGTAGATACGGCAGATGTAGTCAAACAAAAAGGCCCCAAAGGTTCCCCCAGCTCCCTGCTGAGCCAGGCTGCGGCCATCTCTGAGTCACTGGTGATCAGCAGGACAAACTCACATGGAGTGGGAGAGGTGCTAGAAAGCCCGTGGTGAGCAAACAGGACACTGGTATTGCATTATCAGATGCTTTTGGCATTGCCTTGCATGCGTCTCCTTAAGAAAACGGGGCAATTAAAGTCTAAAAACCACATTGCCCCCAGGGGCTGAGAGCAGGGTTAAAAGAGCAGAAGGACCCCATCATCACCGACCTGAGGGCAGGCAGCCGGCAAGGCAGAGGGGGACAAGTTGAGGCATGGCGACGCACGAAGAGCTGCGCTGAGAGCAGCCAGAAACAGCCGGGACAGTGCGGTCAGAGCAGAGCCCAGATTTGCTCAGTACTGGGGTGACTGCTGCTGGCGAGGAACTTGCCCCTTGGGGCCTCGCATTTGAAGAAATAAGTGATAGAAGAGCGAGAAAAGAGCAGTAAGAAAGTCCTGCATCCAGGCAGGGCAGCCAGACAATGTCACGGGATTCATTTAGGCTGGAAGAGAAGACGAGGGATGATCTCGGTCACTCTAAGAGGACGGCATTGCTTCTGGTCCCCCAGCCTGCTAAGGAAAGCCGAGACACAAGGGCCAGCCTGCAGCCGACGTCAGGAAAGCCTCCCCAGCTCTGCAGAGAGCCGACCCTGAGGACAAGTCCCGGCTAGCTGGCCGAGGCAGGCCGTGTGTCTGACCCTGCGGCAGGCAGAGGGATGCTCTCTGCCCCTCTTCCAGGAGCGGCTGCCAGGCGCGCGGGGCCCTGCGCTTCGCAGCACTGAAGGGATCGCAGCCGCCCCTCTGCCTTCCCCGTGCACCAGCGCAAGCCAGAAGGAAGCCACAGGCAGAAAGAAAAGAAAGAAACTGCCAGCACCAGGATCCCATGCAAGTGTAGAGAAAACCACAGGGCATTATGCAACATCCGTGTGGGAAGCGACACTCATCATTGATAAAAATTATGCAAAGGGGTCCCGTGGCTGGAGGTTAAAAGGAAAACACAGATCAGCCATCGGTCTCACCCTGCAGTGAGCTGGCACTGACCCTTGCATATACTTTTTTATGAGAGTAGCTCAGCATTCAAAGTGGAATTCCTAAACCAGTCCCCACTGGCATCTTTTTAATTCAAATTCCTGAACGTCCCTTCCCCCTCAGGGGATCCTGTGCCATGCCCTGCACAAGGTCCCAGAACCCAAGACAGGGACTTTTCTGTGGTCCTGCATCAGACAGACCTCTTCTCCCCCAGCTTGGGTGACTTTACCCTAGGCTGAAGGGAAGGAGAGTGCTAAGAGCAGAAATGATCTCTGCCCAGGGAGGTGGCACCACACCCATGTGTGCAGGCATTACAGACAAACACGAGGGGATTAGTAAGGTCCGACAAAAGGAGGGCAGTTTGGCACTGCAGGCTCTGGCAAACTGCACCGGAGAGCCGTAGGTCGGTCATCTGGGAGAGCAGAGCCCACGCGCTCTCGCAAAGCCCGAACCAGCCCTGGGGAGCATCGGCCCCGGGGTTTTCCTCCAGCTGAGCGCAGGGGCTCAACACGTGCCTGACGCCCTCCCGCCACCCGGCACAGCTCTACCGAACCCCAGGGACCCTCAGCTCCACGCCCGAGAGCCTAGAGACCACCCGGGGATGTATTCACCCAGAGCTGGCTGCAGCCTCAGCCTCTCTCACCCTCTCCCGCACTCCCCCCACTGGGGACTCCCAGTCCCCCGCCTCAAGCACCCCTTGCTCCTTAAGGCGAGCAGATACCTTTCTTTAAACAAAACCAGGGGAGAGAAATGCTGTGTGAGCACCCTGCTTCCCCTAAGTGTAAATACATCCCTCATCCTTCCCCTAAGTGTAAATACATCCCTCATCCTTCCCCTAAGTGTAAATACAATCATAGAATCATAGAATTGTTAAGGTTGGAAAAGACCCTTAAGATCATCAGGTCCAACCGTTAACCTACCACCGCCAAGTCCGCCACTAAACCATGTCCTCAAGCACCGCATCTCCCCGGCTTTTAAATCCCCCCAGGGATGGGGACTCAACCACTTCCCTGGGCAGCCTGTGCCAGGGCCTGACTACTCTTTCAGTAAAGAAGTTTTTCCTAATATCCAACCTAAACTTTCCCTGGCGCAGCTTGAGGCCGTTCCCTCTCGTCCCATCGCTTGTTCCTGGGGAGAAGAGACCGACCCCCCCGGCTCCAGCCTCCTTTCAGGCAGTTGCAGAGAGCGATGAGGGCTCCCCTCAGCCTCCTCTTCTCCAAACTAAACAACCCCAGCTCCCCCAGCCGCTCCTCATAACACTTGTGCTCTAGACCCTTCACCAACCTCGCTGCCCTTCTCTGGCCACGCTCCAGCACCTCGATGTCCTTCTTGTAGTGAGGGGCCCAAAACTGGACACAGGATTTGAGGTGCGGCCTCACCAGTGCCGAATACAGGGGCACCATCACCTCCCTGGTCCTGCTGGCCAATACATCCCTCTGTATGTAGCAGGATTCAGAGCACAAGGCACAGTAAAACGCCCGGGTTAGGAGCTCACTTGCCAGCCCAGGGGCACCTCCTTGCCCCACTGGGAGCCCCGCTCGGCTCTGCCCCGGCTCCGCCAGGCAGCACCCACAGCCCCCCGCTCCCGCACAGCGCTCACCCCCGGCCCAGGCCCCCAGCCCGCTCTGGCTCCTCTGCCTGCGGCCCCGTCCCTCGCCCCTGCGCTCAGCTGGAGGAAAACCCCGGGGCCGATGCTCCCCAGGGCTGGTTCGGGCTTTGCGAGAGCGCGTGGGCTCTGCTCCCCGAGCTGTGCTGACCTGCGGCTCTCTGTGCAGCCCGTCAGAGCCAGGGGCTCTCGGCTGCTGGCCCTGCAGAGATCTGCAGCGGTGGGACTTTACAAAGAAGTTGTCTGGCTGCAAGAAGTTATTTCCATTTTGAGTTTGCAGACACCAACTATCCTTACCTCCTGCGCCCAGACACTGATTGCATAAGCCCCATTTCCATGAAAACAGACTAAAAATAAAATTATCTAAACTTACATAGCTGGGGTTATCACATAGCAATTGCTTCTGTCTGCCTTCTCCACTTCTTGCCCTTGATGAGACATTCTGGCAGAGAGTTTCACATGTTAATTATGCCTTGTGTCAAAATATTTCTCTCTAGTGCATGGTTTCTCTCTTTAAATGGTTTTAACCACATAGATGTCCCTTTCTTCTTCTGCATGAAAGGGTAAATAACCAATATTGAATGTTTATTTTTAAGCTCCCTTCATCTATTTGCCCCACTCTTTTCAATCTTTCATCTCCAAGTCGCTAAATGCTTTCATCACCTGGCTCAAAGTCTTCTGTGTCGGCTCTGTCCACCTCTGAGTCAAAACGATCAGAGCTGAATGTGGCATTCGGAGATCGTCCTGCTGGTTTCTGCAACAACACTGTGGCATTTGGAGAATTAGCTTCTGTCCCATCCTTCACACACTCCGATATTCTGCTTAATCCTTGGACTTAGAATCATAGAATTGTTAAGGTTGGAAAAGACCCTTAAGATCATCGAGTCCAACCGTTAACCTACCACCGCCAAGCCCACCACTAAACCATGTCCCTAAGCACCGCATCTCCCTGGCTTTTAAATCCCTCCAGGGATGGGGACTCGGCCACTTGCAGCACCAAAGATCAACTCTAGAAAATAAGGCAATGTTAAGTCTCATTTTCTAAGGAAAATGGCATTTAGGGGACCTGAATGTCATTGAAGAGGAATGGAACAGAGACTTCTGAGTCACATGGGCCAAATCCTCAGGACCCAGATATCTTTAAAATCTGGCCATAAACTCAAAAACATTACCACAGGCCTTTTTCTTCCCCAAGTAGCTGTAGTTGATTTGACCTTAGAAACAGAAATTAGTATTCCAAGTGACTCCTGAGCGAGTGTCATCTGCTAGCATGTTGCTCCATCAGCTACTCTGTCAAACCCCAGTCTTCTCCAGCCCTGATTAATGTAAATGATCGTGTATTTTGCAGACATGTGCCTCCCACTAAACTCCCCTCTCCAGGTCCTCAGGCATCGCACGAGATCAACGTACTCGCAGTAGATCACGCAGTATTGGTCCTGACACACACCGACGCCAACCTAATAGCTTCCTTTTATAAGTTCATAGATATTTGCGATGAAGGAAATGCAGTAGGTCTCACTCGTCTGGGCTTCAGTAGGACATTTGAAATGGTGCCACAGAGTAAATTATTGGCTAAGCCGAAGATGTGACTGGCATACGAAATGTGAAGTGGGTAAAGAGCCGCCTGAAAGGCACGGGAATTGCTTCAGCTGAAAGGGGATGTGTTAGGCTGAAGGGGCTTTACCAGTACAGTTCCTTGAGTTTCTGCCTCAAAAATTATTCTGCCTAACATTTGCATTAATGAGCTTGGCACAAAAAGCAGGAGAATGCAGAGGAAATTGGCTGATGAGGCAAAACGAGATGCTATCATCAATCTGGAAGAGGCCAGGATATCACACAAAGATTGCCATGACCTTGAGGACTGGAGTAATGGAGAAGTGATTTGAGTCAGCAGCGCAGGCTGGACGATCGTGCTGTTGGGGACAAGGGATAAGCGGCAGCCATTCCAGTCTGGGAGGCTGTCGGCTGGAAATGTCTGGGGCCGGCAAAGACCCATGCTACGAACCACAAGACTGTGAGAAGACCCTGGTGTTACATGACACAAGAAGAGGCAAATGCAAAGAGCTTGGGCTGAGGGGTTAGGAGAATGCGGGACTGATCTGTGTGAACGCATCGGGGACAACACCAGGGTGGAAAAGAGGTGTAGTGGATGCGGACAGTACGAGGACATCTGGCTAGGAACAGGCTGGGAATACAAACAGATGGGAAATCAGGTTTCCGCAGGAAAGCAGTGAGTTTCTCATGCAGGTTTCTGACCCAAGCAGGGCAGATAGATAAAAAACCACCAATGCTCAGACGGGTACCAGTCCTACCAGGCACCCAGCATGCTCGAGAAGCCAGCCATGTTCCAGGAGTGCTCTTCCTTCAGAATTTGAACTGGTTGGTCCTCCCAAGGGCCTGTTCACAGAGGCGGCTGAGAGTCCTGTTTTAAAAGGCACCAGTAACCACAGTGCTGGTTTGGGACCAGCTCCTCTACAGCGCTGTACAAGCGCCGTCGCCCCGGCGGGCAGCAGCTGCCTGCTCTCTTACTCCCAGGACAGATGCGGGAGTCACTTGTTCCCCTCCAGGACTGGAGGTGGTTTCAGCGTTTGTGGGTTTTTGGTATGTGATTAACTGCTTCACTTCGAAGGCCTGCTCAGCGCAGCCATGCAGTCTGGAATCACTGAATAATAGCACTTCTTACAAATCTCCTCCAGAGCATCCTTTTCGGACGCTCCCATCTCTAACAGCCCCTCACAGCGCAGACATCCCCACCTCCTAAGCTGACTGCGTGCTGCCTCTGCTCCCCAGGAGTGAATTTAGTTTTGCAGTTGCAACCTTTTACTCTTCACGTTCCCTGCATTTACCCACCCCAGCTCGCCGTCCTTGCTGCCACATCCCCGGGAACACGGTCACCTCGGCTGCAGTACCTAAGCACATCAAATCTCCTTTGGGATCATCAGGGGGTTTTATTTTGGTTTCCTCTGCATACTTGGCTCTGGTCACCTCCTGCGAGTCCCTCAGAGCTTCGTGGGCCGCCACTCTGCTGAGTCAAAAGATTTTTATAACACTATTTTAGATTTTCAGGCTTTTTCTGTTGACTTCCTCTTTCCCTGGAAACTCCCTTTCAAATTTACTGGCACAAGACAGTTTCTGGGGTCAGCCTGTGTCCCTTTCCCCGTGCTCCTTTGAGCCACAGGATGTAGGACTGAATCACGCTGCAGGCAGGATTATTTAATGGTCCCCCCCCGGTCTGCAAACCCCAACACCCACAGCACCCCCCCACTCCCATGGCCCAGCCACAAAGCTGTCTCTTTGTGCAGTCTCTTCCACTTTTCAGCTGAAGGGGACGGATTTTTCCTTCTGTGAATTCCCCAGTGAAAGCACAGAGGTTTACGGCCCAGCAGGTAACAAGCTGCCACATCTTGGCTTTGCTTTTAGGACCAAGCCTGGAGTAATGGCAACCGTTAGCCCTTTACTGCCCTTTTAAGAGAATGCCTTAAGCCTGCTGGGTGCAATTCAGCATGGCAAAGCCCCCTCCTGCCAGGAGAGGTATCCTCCTGATTCAAAGTGCTCTTTGCTGTGAAAACTGCTTTCTACCCCAGTCTAAATGCCTCAGTGCAGCCCCAGGGGTGGGCTCCCCTGTGTGCCCAGAGCCCCTCCAAAAAGCTGACCCTGGTACCCCTGAAAACGCCTTGCAATAAGATGGAAAGGAGTCCAAAGAGCGCAGAGAACCAGAACCATAGAATTGTTAAGGTTGGAAAAGACCCTTAAGATCATCAGGTCCAACCGTTAACCTACCACCGCCAAGCCCACCACTAACCCATGTCCTCAAGCACCGCATCTCCCCGGCTTTTAAATACCTCCAGGGATGGGGACTCAGCCACTTGCAGCACCAAAGATCAGAAACAACAACACAGAGCTGAGTCTTGCATCTGGGCCCATCTTTTGCCCATGGAGCTGCGCGAAAGCAGTTTGACCTGTGATTTTTGCCACCAAGGACTCATCACAGCTGTCCCCATGACAGAACTGTGTCCCCACGCCAGGCCTGTCCCCCCACCACACTTCCCATCGCCAGGAGCAGCAGGCTGGGAGCACGTGTGACAACGGCAAATTAAGGGTGCTAGCCTCGCGCCCCACGCACGCTCCTAGGGTCTGAGCACAAGTGCCAGGGATGCTCTGGGAAGGACACAAGAAGTTGGCAGCAGCCTCCAGCAACAGAGAACAAATATCCTGGGCACGAGAGACAACACTAGACCTTGCCGGCTCAGAGTGCACAAAGCTAGAGTTCTTCTCCCACGTAACAAGTGATAGGACAAGAGGAAAGGGGCTCAAGTTGTGCCAGGGGAGGTTTAGATTAGGCACTCACCTTCCAGGGCCAGCTTAACCCTGGATGCAGGCCAGGTGGATATGAACTGGCTGGTCTTTGAGAGACAGGTCCCTGGAGAGGACGTGCTGGCTCCAAGGGCTAAACGGCATTTGGTCACTCCCACAGCTCACATCAGGAGCACCCTGCTGAGCAAGCTTCCCATCTAAGGTTTTTATGAGGGCAGGGAGAGCCCCTTAGGGTTAGAGCAAGTGGTTTTTCAGAGAAACACAGAAAATTGGCCTGGGGAAAAGTCATCAACCTCCACACAGAAGAGCAACACTCACTGCGTCGCTCCACGTAGAGTTCCTCGCTCTCCAGCTGATCTACTAGCACTTCCTCACGGCTGCCGTATTTTTTCTCCCATTTTTTGCTGTAGTGTGAGACCAGAACATCGCATCTTACCCAGCATGAAAACAAAGGATGAATTTGTTCTTTCCTCCTTGCAGTGACCCTTGTAGACTGCTCTCAGGCCTCTCCCACCCTCTTCAGACTACACACCACAATTCTTCCATGCTCTGCAAATTTAACAAGCCTATGCTTGTTTCAAATAGCATTAATGAAAATATCACATAGCACCAGACCTGCGGGGTCCCACATGCTTCTGGCAGTCATGGATGAAGTCTGCTCAAAGGCCATGTTCACAGTCTGATGATGACGGTGATGTGTCAGAACTTTTACAATATTTTTTTTGTAATATGGGGAGCTAGCTCATACCCATGGGACTAAGCTGTTTGTGCAAGAATCCCTTCTCAGAGTACAGTGCTTGTACACTTTGAATCCCCATCAAACATTATGTCAGGTTAAACTCCAGGAAGAGAATACGAGCAAGTTCAGGCTACTGTGGGAACACACAAATTGGCAGAGATTCCCAAGGAGCAATGCAGGGCTTCCGAGCCGGGTCTTCCTGAGCTACTGTAGAGCACGTCTAAGCCAAGATATCCGTGTTCTCTTCCCTGCTTTGGGGGAAGCCAGGACTTGTGCTTCTCATACTTTCTTCAACTGAAACACAAGCTTGTATCCTTCAACACATCTGCAGCTCCCTGTTTTAAGAAGCGGTCAATAGTGCAAGTGAGTACAAGCATCAGAAACACCAACATAGAAAGCTTAATTGCTGCAAATATTTATTTAGGTTTTAAGCAAACTAATGCCCAGGTGGCACTTCTCCTCACAGTGCCCTCCCAGGAACAGTCCGGTACATCTGACTTAACCTGTGGTTGTGCAAGCATGTCTCCAGCAGATCCCAGCTCCTCTTGCCCCATCTCATCTTTCAAACACCATACAAGGATGCAGGAACATGGTGCTGCACATGAGCAACGCACAGCAAGAATACCTGCGAGGCAGCAGGCTGAGAACAGCTTGTGCAGACAGGCTTCATCTGCAAGCTGGCAGCAGTGTGACCCTGTCCTTTTCTTCATTGTGATAGACAGGACCAAGTCCAAAGAAATAAATCAATCATGCATGTGGAGCAGTTCCCTCCTCTATGCCCTATACCATGATACGACAGCAAAAGGAAGGCCCAGCACATGTCACGAGGGTGCTGAGGCACTGGCACAGGTTGCCCAGAGCAGCTGTGGGTGCCCCATCCCTGGCAGTGTTCAAGGCCAGGTTGGATGGGGCTTTGAGCACCCTGGTCTGGTGGAAGGTGTCCCTGCCCGTGGCAGGGGGGGGGTTGGAACCAGACGGTCTTTAAGGTCCCTTCCAGCCCAAACCATTCTAGGATTTATGATGTCACAGAATAAGGGTACAAGCCTAGTTATCTGTGGCAACACACACACAAAAAGAGGAAACAGGAAAAGAACCACCAGGGAAATCCCAGCACTCCTCCCCACCCCCAAATTGAGAATGCCATGTTCAGAGTCATTTTGTACTGTTTTCCTCTAGGACCATTTCCTATCTCACCAATGCCACCTACCCAACCTTGGGACCTTGCCAGCACCTGCCTCTCCAGCCTGACACCTTCTCCATCTCACACAGGCAGCTTTTCCCAGACAGATCAGAAACTACACATGCGATAGCCAACAGTCTGCAAACAACTCGTATCAGACAGAGCTGTGAAGAGAATTAACACACACCACCACCCCCCTGCCAACCGAAGGCAGGAGCTGCTCTCAAGGCTGAGAGGACAACAGGACAGCACCGCAGATCGCGGCTACGCGCACCTTGCCATGTCACCGCCAGGACTGCTCGGAGTCCCAGAACAGCGCTGGCTACAGCTGCTGCCCCCCGCGGTGCGCGGTCTGTTGCAGATGTGTACAGAGGAGATTTGTGTGTTTGTTCTTAGAACTTGCCTTGTTAATGTTGTTGGAATATTGACACAACATTCAGTTCAAAGCTGTTACTAGCAAGTGGAAATTGAAGCTTTTTATTGCCTGTACTTTTTTTTTAATCTTAGCTTTTAGAACAAGGTATTTAACAACATTAACATTCATTTTTACATCACATGTCACATCCTCAACTGTGCTACTACTTTAGCTACAGCTGCATATCGTCTGCTGCCCCAGAAGTCCTCAAACTGAAGATTTCTGGTGAAACAGACACCTAAACACACACAAAACCAGAAACTGCAAGTAGGTTTTACTAATGAGGCAGGCATTTCACTGCATGCACCTCTCCATCAGAAACAAGTCAACTTTAGCAGACACCAATAGCATCTTTTGTCTTTGTCTAATTTGGAAGCCGTGTTACACAGAACTGGGAAACAAGTTAATGTATGCAAAGTGTGCTGGAGCAGCAAAAGCAACAGAAAGTGCTTGATCTAGTTCAAAACTGGAAAGAGAACAGAAGCTTTGCATTCCAAACAAAGGATTCCCCCAGGACTGAGAGGTGTTTGAAGATGTCCACTTCTACATCTGGCATCAAAAGCTGAGATTTCTCACAGAGAAATGCAAATCAATTAAGCAAACCAAGAAATGTTTGGGGAGGAAAAGGATAATATTTGGCAGGCAAACACTAAAATGTTGAGCAGCTCTGTGGGAGCCGTGTCCCATGGACTGAACCAAAAACATAATGAGTTTATTGCATAGGTACACACCAAGCCCACATACAATTTTTTCTCATCCCAAACATCTCCTGGACACTTGCTGCCTGGCATCCTTTCTACAACAGTAGAGTACCATACTGATAAGTCAGTGTAAAAACAGCTGGGGGAGGAAGGTTTAGCCAAGTATAAAGTGTTTCTTCAAAAGTGCATAAGTAGTAAACAACAGTCCTCCAGGTTCGTATGTTTACCATTGTACCCAAAGACACCAGCCATTTTACACGGGCAGTTTTAGTGCTCCCAGTTTATGTTATCTGCCCGGAAGCCGAGCGGCACCGCTCTAACGATAGTACCGTGTCTCTTATGCCGAAGCCTGTCAGCAGACAGAGCTGCGCAAGTGTCCTCGCATAGGTGCATTTTGCAGGAGCCAAAGAGATGGCCAGCAGGTTCTACCAGTCTGGTAAGGAAAGGAGAGGCTTCAAATGTAGATCACATCCGAGTCATGCTGCTGAACCTACAGGCAAACCAAATAGGAAAAATTAGTTCTGCCCTGAACTCCTACTTAAAACAAAGTAACTCCCTTTCGTCCAGTTCTTCCTTCACCTCCAACTCTGGAGCCTTTTGCAAGATGCCCTGCGATAGTTTTTTCATCCTTCTTGAAACAAGCGTATTTGCCTCACCCCTGCTGTTTGGATTAGGCTAGTCTTAAAAGTTGCTTTGTTACTTGCATCAGAAAGAGCTGCTTCCTCATCTGTTGCCACACTCGGCTGTGTTCCTTCTAGATCTAAGCACACAACCCTGAAGATTCAGGTCTTGAATACTAGAGCCTCTAACTGACCCTAAAACCCCTCAGTTTTGTTCATATAAACCAGCAAATACATCAAGCTTTCTTTATTCCCAATACCTTCCACAATCAGCATTGCCTAAAGAAAGCCGATTTCCTTCCCACTGTTCCAGACCACATGCCCTTACAGTTTTTCTTCAATGCAGACTAGATTCTCCATTCTACTGGAATTTAAAAGCAGGTTGGTTTTTCATAAGACCCAGCTCATTAGCTCTCCTGACAGGGATCACATTAGAAGAGAACTGAACTGTTGGAAGTCTAGGCATTTATTGGTGTCTTACTCCCTGCCCCTTAAAACCAGAAGACAGGCACAGCATGTTTTAAGCTCTCTATACCTGGGAGCACATGCTCATTTCCAAGCCTGGCTGATACAAATAAAATTTAACACAAATCCTCCTACTGCATACAGGCATCTGTTTCATTCACCAAGGTTACAGCTTTGCATTCCAGCCCAGATCATAAGTGGGCAAAACCAGGTGGCCTCAAGTTACAAACGGTCCCAAATGCTGCACCAGTGCGGGATCTTCAAACTCGTGCAACAGCCATGCATTGAGTCATCATTTGAGGGCTGTGACAGAGCTGGACAAAACAGGTCCCTAAAGCCAGCCGTTCTTTACCTCTCTGAACTCTAAACTTCTAGTCAACATTTGGGAATTTCCTTACAAATCTGATTACCTTTATAATCTGTTTTCTGGTTCCTGTGCCCACACTGTTGGCAACCAAGGAATTTGCTTGAAAAGACGACTTTTCCACTGGCACTGAGTGTGGAATTTTGTTGGTACAAGGCCAGCTGCTTGTAGTATTTAACAAGGAAGCAGGTAAAGGCCTTCGAAGATTTATATCCAATGAATCTCCAGTTTCGAGGGTTTTCATCCATGATGGGGTCTTTAAAAGAAAAGAACGCATGGAAATTCAATGCCCTCTCTATATTAACGCTCATTAAGCCAAAAAGAACATCAGATGCATAGTCAGAAAATAAAGGCCATCTTCCCTCATAATTTTTCCAAGCCTCCCTTCTCTCTCTAAAACCACTGACGCAGAGCCATTTTTGCTACCTGTGGAACAACCTGGAAAGACAAAGCCAGCCCTATTCTTGCACTGGTTCAGGAAGAGGCGGGAGTGTTTATATAAATAACAAGAAACTTATGACAAAAATCAGGGTTTAGTTCCTCACCGCCTTGAAGTACACCGAAACTCTTCTGACTTTTAGCAACCACAAAGCACGTGAATGAGAATGTGATGCAAACTGCGAGGAACCGCATTTCAATGTGTTATTAAGTTACAACAATTTCATTTGCTCCAAGACCTTAAACCCTTACTGTGATTTCATAATCTGTAAAATAAGACGATTATGGTTTTGCTTATTGTACTGGTATCCCACCCAGGAAAGACTTATTAGATTTTGTTTTGACATTAGTTTTCCTTGTCTGTGTTCAGGCTTTTAATATTTTATATCAAGGGTACTAAAGCATGTGCCTTGAACTGAAATGCGGCAACTACCTCTGGCACACCCACACGATTCTCTTATGGTTCATGCTGAAAAAAGTGGCAGGTGTTTATGGTACATACATTTCCTAAGGAGCGATCCAAGGATCCCAGTACTTCATTCCAATGAGAGTAAAGCCCAGACTGTTTTTCTTCTAGTTTCAAAGCATGTATTTCAGACTTCAGTTCTTTCAGCCGATCTTCGAATTTTCTGCTCTTTTCTAAGTAGTCTAGCCTGTAGTCCACACATTGGAGACAAAACACTTATTGGCACGACATAGCTCAAGAGCAGGTGTGTGTGGAAGGAGGAGAGAGGAAGTTCTTTGTTTCATTTTGGTTTTTTGATAGGCAAAATGAAGTCTGGCACATGCCAGCCTGACTCCCCTGGCCCAGTGAGAAGGGGGTTCACTTCCACCCTTCAGCATTCACACACTAACTTTTTACCAAGCATTTCCTTCCAGACCAAGAGGAAAAGCCTCTCGATGTATGAGATCAAAACGATACCATACTTCAACACTAGAGGGAAACTTCTGTCCTCTAACATGCTGTTACTCCAGCAAAGCACTTTGCCACGACATAACGCTCTCCAAGACAGAAGGGTTCTGGACTTGTCATAGCTTGATGCCACGAGAAAGCTCTTCCTCTGTGTAAATAGCTACTCTTACACACACGTAATCCACACCAGCTCAGTAAAAGGCCTCCAGCCATACGTACAAGTAGGAGGCCATCCCGAGTTGTTAAAAGGATGAACTGTGATTCCCAGAGATTATTTTCCTTTCTGTACTTCCCATTATTAACATTCTTATTTATTTACACCATAAGAATACTGATACCTCTCTCTCTCTATCTCAAAGGATAGTCTCTTGAGGTCAATGTCCTTCAAATCCAGCTTTATGGATCCTTTGTCAAAGTTGGCATCTCTGGTGTCAGCTGGCGAGTATTGCGGGTAATTGACCATATGCTGAAAGAGGCAACAAGCACTGTCAGCAAGATCTCATTGTTTGGTTTTGAGTTTATCTCCCCAGCTTCCGCAAGCATGCCATGCTGAGCCATTCCATAAGTCACCCATGGATTCTGAGACACAGATGCTCCTGCAGCCCTTCCCCTCCACCCGCGTGGCCCCAGATGAACTGCTGAAGTCCACAACCCACAGATCCAAGGGCAGAGTACTATCCTGACCGCAATGTTCCTATCTATTTCAGCAGAGAATGAAAATCCATTCTCAGCAAGACCGGAGCAGAAGAGGGAGTTGCAGCACACAGCCTTAGCACTGCCTTTTTGCTGGAGACAGCTTCCTCTGCTTTGCCTAAAGACACTCATGGGCAATTCACATGCCAGGACAACACAGCTGGCTCAGTACAACCACCTCCACAAAGTACTGCCTGACTGACATGGCACAGAGTCAGTATTAGGCACAAATGCAGGCAAGACAACCTCTGCTCACTAAGTTCCAACACCAGTCCTGTTTTTTTTACTTTTGTCTCACCTTTCTTACCATCCTGACTCACTGCCCTGAACAAATACAACTTCCTACACTATGTTTAAGCACCAGTTGGTCCTATAGGTGTTTGTCCCCCAGCTGGATGCAGACATGCCACTGTTCAGCTTGATGGGGGCTACAGAAATGCAATCACCATCTGACTATCTCTGAGGATGAAGTGGGGCCCAGTAAACCAGAAACTTACAGGATAATTAAGCCTGGTTATGTCTAAGAGTTTCTGCTTTGCTTTCCGTTCAGCCTCCCTGGCTTCATGCAGATCTTGTTTCAGATGCTCTGCTTCCTTGGCTCTGTAAGACAAATACCCTGACGTGAATGGTTAATGATTTCCAGTATAGAGCAAAACAGATTTTAGAGCTATGCACCTCACAAGCTTCCAGAGAAGAAGATCCATTACTGTGAGCGATTCCTTTACCCAAAGACACTTGTGGTATGATGGTCACATGGAGAACTAACTGGACACAGCATGACACATGCTTTCAAAGACAATCCTGCACAAACTGCATGAATTAACATGTTTTTCCTACTCCTAATTTCCATGGGCTCAGTTATGACAGATTCTCCAGGCTGTCAGAGATCCTCCCTGAGGTGGGGAGAAGTGCAACATATCTGCTCTTTGGTTTGGCAAGCTTTTTGGCAGTATCCTAAAACAAGCAGACAGCCCTTAATAGCAAGGTTAAACACCCTCTGTCCACACTGGTCTGCTCTGCATCTTCAGGCAGCACAGTGTTATGGAACATGCAAACACTTAGAGTGATTTATATTCCACACAAGTTTACCTGGTTTGCACTCCTCAAAGATCTGAAAGGGACATAAGAGACCATCACTTGGTACTAATGAATGAAAACAGCCTCATAACTCACAGGGTGTACAGACTGGTAAATTTAGATAGCTAGGTAGCCAGTGCTCCTTTGATAACACTAAATAGAAAATGCTTCTGCATTCTGGATCTTTAATAGTAAACATCTCTAAAGCCTTGCATCTGATCATCTGTAAACTTCTTGATCTGCATCAGAACCACTGGTACCAGGCGGAACAAACGAGACGCAAGAAGGCTTAGTCACTCTGAAGTGTTGCTTGGGGAACAATCCCTCCCTCATGGGCTTAACTCTGAGAAAAGCAGCACTCTCTCCACCCAGGCATCCCAGTAGGGACCACACAACCCCACTCAAGCAAATCTAACCTCCGGTCAGACTCCTTCACCAGCTTCACTGCTATCAGCTCTGCCTCCCGCATCTTCTGCTCCATCAGGCGTTTCTCCTCCTTGGTTTTCAGAGCTGTGATCTCCAGCCTCTGTCGCTCTTGCTCAGCTTCTGCAGCATTCTGGGCCAGCAATTTTGCTTCTTCCTCTGCAATCTGAGCTTTCTCAGCCAGCAACTCTGCTGCTTCCTGGGATCGGAGCTAAGAGGAAACAATTTTTCTTAGTTATCCTGGCTAGCATCTACAAAGTCACCCCTGCAGACAGTCAGGAAGAGGACATCTTTCCCCAAAAGATCAAGTGATAAAAGTATTATTCCTTAAAATAAAAAGTATAGTAAACATAATTGTAGCATCTGGTGTTCCTTCTCTGCTCCAGAATTGCCTAACTTCCTTCCTGCCTCTCACCTCTACAAAGCAGGAAACATTTGCTTGCAGTTGGACAAAGACATCAACCAAAAATTGAAGTTGCCCCCTTCAGTTGCCAGTGCACTGTGCCCCTTTCTCCCAATTTCAGCTCCAAGGTTGCTTCCCTTTGCCTGAAGAAAGCACTGTGAACCTAATACAGGGAGCAAACGGCTCACAGCAAATGGAGGTTATGGCACATTAGAGTTTTCTCAGCATGCCTGCTCCACCAGTGGTCAGAAACTCTCCAGCCTTGTCTGAGCCATAATTCCTGGTGTCTCACAGGAGCCATATGAAAAAAATAAAAAATACTTCCAAACCAAGAAAGCCCCTCAAGTACAAGAATATTCAGACTAACGTGCTACTCACCAGGGCCTCGTTGGCCTGCCTGGCTTCATCTTCCAGCTGGAAAAGACGCCTTTCCAGCTCTTCTTTGACTCGCTCAGCTTCTTCTCGGAGCTGCTTCTCCCTGGCCAGCCTTTGATTCTCCATCTGGAAATAGAATGAGCAATACCACATTTGTGGGTTTGCAGCAGAATCTCCTCTGGGCCTGAAGCAGCACAGCAAATGAATCTAATGAAGAACGGACTGCTCTCTAGCTGGTGGACGAATATCCATTCACCAGAGATGCATTGCTGAAGGTGCTTGCACTTTGCAGCACTGAACTCCTCTAACGGGTAATACCGGTTATTGCAGATTGCACTTGGATCGATCTGTTCTGTACCCCAAATCTTTGCGATCACCTATTCAGTTTCACAAACATCACTTACATCCTCAGATGCTGCATACACACCAGAGGTGTTCCCACATTCAATCCTGCTGCCCGTTCTCACCTCCCACACACATATTGATGCAATGCATGGACAGCAAGGGCACCAGCTGGAATAATAATCAGTGTTTTCAACAATAGAGGAGCAGAAATAATCTACCTTCTTTCTAGCTTTTTCTTCCCTGGCTTGTGCTTTCATTTGCTGGATCTCTATTGAGTCCACTTTTCTTCTTCTCATAAAGAGGTCGTGGTTTCCAATGCACAACTGCAGAATCTGTATGGGAAAAGCAAAGCAAATGCAGTTTTGATATATTTATGCCCCAGCCACAGGGACAGAGCGCCCCACATTGGCCTCACAGGACAGAAGCTGACAATTCTGACCTCAGCACAAGAGCTGGAAGTCGCTTCCCTTCCAAGAAAATCAGCACCCAGGGCAGGCTCATACCCAAGTACATAATAGTTTAGAAAAGTTCATAACAAGATGAGGGGTTCCTTCTGTCCTTCATCCCCCTCTGGTTCCATTTTCCTGAACACGAACAGGCAGTAGATCTAGGCCAAGAGTACACAAGAGGTAGCTGTGGGAATGGGCACCTGTGATGGCCCCTCCACAAGCTGAGAAGTGACCCAGCCCCCGTGGTTGTGTTAGGAAGCAATCAGTAATGCTACAATTAGCCAGTTGATTAGGTCCCTTCCTTGCTGCTTCTCCCAGAAAAGGAGAGGCAGTAGCTGATTAAGAACCCAGAGCAGCCAGATGCTGCAGTGGCTTTGCACCTTTCCATACACCACATACTCCCAGCATCTGGATTTCCCTTTGTGATCTGGGCCTCCTTTCACATCTCGCTTTCCACCCATCATCTCCCCTTCCCAGAGAGGACAAACATATGCACCTTGACTTCCCAGCCAGAACAATCCGCAGGAAAACACATGCAGAAACTCAATGCTCCCTGGCCTCTCCATAGGTTTTACAAACAATACTTCTCACTCAGATATCAGTCAGTATTACCAGGCTCAGTTTTAAAGAAGGAAAGCAGGACACTTACCAGTTTGTTCACTTTGAGTTGAGAGGAAAAGAACTTGAAGACTTCTGCTTTTTTGTCAAGAGGTTTAATAGTTAACTATACAGGCAAAAGAAAAAAAAAAGAAAGGAAACAGTGAGAAGGAGGAAAAACAAAGCTGAAACTATTAATACTAATGCAAACTTTAGCCCATCTCCACTTCTCTCCAGGGAAGCAATGATTTATGCCACAAATGGGGGGAGAGTGATGCAAAAATGTTTTGCTCAAAAGAATCAGAACCAGGGCTGCTGTTACACAGGCTCCTCATCTGCTCCCGTAGCAGGCTGTTAGAAGATAAAGCCTCCCACAGACCCACCCCGGTGCCAGTTTGGATGGTGGTTTTCAGAATAATACCACCTGTGCATTGCAAAGTATGCTAAGAACACTGGAACAAGCACTGGTTATCAGGAAAACCGAATACATTACTAATCCCCAGAAACAGCCATATTCCTGAAGTCAGGGAGATGTCAAACACCTCTCTGAATACCAATCATTGCAGGTGTAAACAAAATGTATTGAGGGCCTGAAGGACTTGTTCTGCTGACCATCAGACAACAGTCCCGGAGCTCCTGCTTTCTCACATTTGCAGTCCTATCTCCCAAACCATTTCCAGAGGACAGGAAGGGCTTTCATGCTGCCAGGTCAGTACCCGCTGTTTCACTTCATATGTTGTGCTTGGTAACAAAATATGGCTCCATTCTTTAAGATCCTATTTTCTGTGACTCACACATTAGCTAGCACTCTATTCCTATAATTCATTTCCAATGCAATGTATAATTTCAGGCCACCTGAGTCACCAAGATCATAATGTCCTACAGCTCGTTACACCCTGTAGGTAACAACTGGTTGAATGTGTTACCTTGTGAGGAGCAGGGCTGTGAATGTGTCACTGAATAGAGTGGAGCTTTAATACAGGGCTGCCCCATTTCCCAACAATAGGGAGGTAAAGCAGCTTCTTCACAGACCAGAGAAGCTTAATGTCATGCAAGGACCGAAAACTCTGGAGGCAGAATGCAAGGACCGAAAACTCTGGAGGCAGAACTCCTGTAGGCTGCCCTGCCTGACTTAATGTATGCACATCTAACTCTGGACAGCAAATCTCATCCTCAATGTTTTTCAAAAGGCCCACAGAAAATGGAACAGGCTGTGCTGTCCTTTAGCTGACAAATTCCAGGTATTCCAGTACCAACGTAGCTTTTCTGATTATAGCCTTCCATGTAGCCACATGATTTGTAATGAGACTAAATTTCACCCACTCCCCACTGTACTTTCTACAAGTAAAAGATGGGCTCTGAAATCCCAGTGAAACTGCAATGGTAGGGTTGTGCTGAAGATTGAAATCATGCACTGACGAACTGGAGGAATTCAGGCAGAAAAACACGTACATCTCCCTGCATGTCTTCTCTTGCCAGCGTGCTGCAAACCTCATCTACAAGGACAGCTTCTGCATATGAAAATGGCATTAAGTCTTTACAGATCATCTAATTCCTGCTGAGAGAACTGAAGAAGCTAGTCACGGTGGCATTCGTAATCTCTCTCTTTTTCAGCTATCAACACACTTGTTTTGCAAAGGACAAGCAGCAGGGGAGGCACCAGAACAGTGGGCTCCACAAGTTTGGAGAGCTCAGAGCAGCCTCTGGCTCCTAGGGGAACCGAGGTTATGCAGCACATCTGAAAGGCAGGTCTGTTATTTTCAGTTTTGTAACAAAGCTCCCTAGGATTTTTTTCCCCTTCTCCCCCAAATTATTTAAACAGAGACAGCTTTCAGCCTGTTCCAAGAATCCCAGTCCACACCCATGCCCATATAAAAAGAATAATATATCAAAGCCATCATACCTCTTTCTCACTATAGGAAATGTTTCTGATAGCACTCCACTCAAATGACTTGTTTGGAGAGAACCTGTTGTTAATGCTGTAGATGTGAATACCTTTGGCATCAACTCCAAGTAGGAGATCTGTATGGTTTTTATTTTGCTAAAAAACAATAGATATCAGTAAAAGCCATTTATATTGACATTAAACAACCACAGACAAGAACCACACTTATTCTAATACATGGATATTTATCTGTATTTTTAGGAATTTGATATTTCCACAAAATATTATGAGTGTTGTCACTCCTAGCTAATAAACCCAGTCCCCTAGGCTGACTATAGCAGCTCAGACTTTTAGTTTATTTCTCCTTCTTCCTATTACATACCCAGAGCTACTCAAGACCTTTGGCAGATTGTAAAGCATTAATCTTAACTGTTTTATTCACCTGCTCATTTAGCATGCAAGTCAACCAAGTCAGGACAATCAGTACACAGTCCACCATCAGCAGAGAAAAGCAGAAGCCAGGAGTCCCAGTTCCAAACCCCCAGGAGGATTTTAAAAGGACAGTACCATCATCTACAGCAATTGAAAACTGCTAAAATAAAGCACTTACGGCAATTGGAAAATAATTGACACCATACATTTCCAAGTCCTGGGCAATTTTCAGGTAGTTCATCTCAGCCTCATCCCTAGAGAATAAGACAACGATCATACTTGGAGATCCCTTTCCAACCTTTCTGTCCTAGCTGACTCTACAGTTCCCACTTAGAAAAGAAAAGGCAATCTGGTTCTTTGTACTTTAATTTTGCCACCTTACTCTCAACAATAGAAAAAGGATAATAAAAACCACACCTCTACAGAATAAGGACAGTAAAGCTGTACCTATTTTGAACCATGCATAGTGCAATCTTTATTAAAATTCAAGTCCAGTCTTATCCTTGTGTTAGTTTTGCCACTCCATCATTATTACATCTTGGAGACCTACCCTACCATTGTCTTCCATGACATGAGGGTATTTCCTTCAGGAAATGAGTTCATGGAGAAAGGAGTCCTAGACAAATTCTAAACAGAGCTTTGGGCAGAGGCCAAAGAAGGGTGAGAATCTCTCCACCCACCATTCTTCTCCCTTCAAGGTGAGGCATCAGTAAGTCTTGAGGAAAATATTCAGTAAAAATAGTGCTAAGATGCATCTAGAACAGCCAAAGAGAAACTGAACCGGAATATTAGGAAAGGCCTCTGGGTGCCAACAGCTCCTACTTCTTGTTTAATTGAATTTCCAAGTATGCTGAATGTGTTAGAAGTAGCTGAATGTCCACATGGACCAGCACCAAAACTCAGTCCTGGAACTATGATGCCATGTCTTTGCTGTTTCGATTCCTTGCTAAGTATGTCAACACCCTCTTGAGCAATGGTTTTCACAAGGTATAAAATATCAGATTATTTACTTTATTCTAGGGGGAGATTGGCATGATATGGCTCCAGAAAGGCAGCTGCCACATAAGGCAGACACCAGCAACTCCAGGTACGTAACGGCCTTAAATGAAAAGACTAATCTCTCGGGGCTAACTGCAAATTCAACACAGCTCAGACTTTCTGCAGGAACTTCTCTCTGCTGGTACATGCGGACTCTGATGAGACAGGACTCTTAATTTAGATATGTTAGGTTGTGAAACTCCACAAGAGTCCTCCTCTTCTCTGTTCACTTCAAAACAATCCAGTTTACAAGCACTTGGAGCCCTACACAAGACACTTTTCACCCCAGATGAGTGGGTGTTTTTATCCTTAGTTATAAATTAACCTATTAACATCACAGCTTGGAAACCAGTATTTCTTTGCTCACTCTACAAAAGGCAAATTTCACTGAAGACAGCAAATAACCAGTTACTGAAACGTACAGGATTTCCAAAGAATGAGATTATTTCAATACCTGGCGATACCCCTGTGCTCAGCATACCAAGCAGTAATCTTTTCTTCCCACATCTCTGCTGTCAGCTGATATTGCCTGAGGACCTAGAGAGAGAGGAAGGAGTTTGGTTTCCTCTGAAAATACAAATACATGTGCTGCCTCTCCCAAGCAACGTGAATGCAGCAATGCAGTTCACAGCTCGGTCATTTTGCCAAGTTCAGGGCAAACGCAAACAGCTTCTATTGCTCTGGTTAATCCCACAGCAGTATCTCTGCTGCAAAGAGTAGATTCAAGGATTTGGTTTTATACAGAATAAAGACTTACCCTTTTGGGTAAAAGTTCATCGTGGGCTAGAAAGCCTGGTTCATGAAAATTTGGGTCGTAGTCACCATACTGTCCCAAGAAAAGGAAAGATACTTCAGTTTGTGAGATGCAGAATGCTGAAGAACTTGTTACTTGCGTAGTTTGATGTGATCACTTGAGAGAGATTTTGTTTTGGTTCTCCTATATACAAGGTAACACATAATAAACAGGCTCCCCTCATCTGGACTGCCCATGGAAATCACTTCTGGCCTTTGTGCTACGCATGTGGCTCCAATACAGCAACTAAGGTGGCCTGTGACCTTGGACTTCAGCCCTAGCCTGCAGCTCTCGGTAACTGCGGGTATGAAGGAATCCCCCATGACTTCATACTCCTCTCTGAACTACAGGCTACATTCAGGAGTGTAAGCTCCCCTACTCCTACAGCCCACTGCACACAGAGGGCCAGCCCTGCTGAGAATTTGTGCTTGCCTCCTGCCATTGGATAAGCGTGGCTCTTGGTGGCATGAAGTGAACTGTGTTCTGAGAGATACTAAAAACCATCATGTCCTTCCGTTGTGAGCTCTGGTATCAGCACCTGCTGTATCCATGGACATTTTTTAAAACAGCAGGAAATAATTCTAGCTGGGAGAAAGATTATGTTAAAACGTTAGGTCCAAAGAAATCCCCTAAGCTGTGAAAGCGTAGTATATAATACCAAAATCCTTGTAGTTGCATCCAATGCTTATTTTTCTAGCCACGCCTGTACCTCCCAGGATGACCTACTACTTTAATAGCAAATTTTAACACTGCTCTGTTTTACATTCCACCATGTATATGTGTTAAAAAAGAAAAAAATCAATTAAAAAAGAGCACTTCTATGCACAAACCTTGGCCTGAACAGCATAAGAAGCCAGTAAAACTGTTGCTTCTGGAGAACAATAGATTTCCTCATCCAGTATTTGTTTCTTAACCTACATCAAGAGAAAAAGGAAGCAAGTTAAAGAAGCTCAAAGTCAGGACTTATGTCAGGCTTAAAATGAAACTAGACATGCCCAGACTATAACTTGGCACCAAACATCAGCGGTATGAGTTAATAACAGCAACAATAAAATGACACTCAAAAACACAGGAAGCCTTTAATTAGCATTACATTTAATGAAAAAAAACAACCCAACTTTTGAAAGTTAAAGTATCTTAATTCTAAGTTCCTAGAAATGCCAGTCAGCTATCTCCACACATTTATATAAGGAGTCCTGAAAAAGAATGTGTTATAAAACATGAATTTTATTGTCTGCACTTCATTCCTTTTAACAATTCTTCTTTTTCTTCCTGCTTTGGAAAAGTTAGCCTTCCAACATGTAAAACATCAAATTTTAGGTCAGAAGGGACCTCTAGAGGTCATCTGGTCAAAGCAGGTCCAACTAGACCAGATTGCTCAGGGCTGTCCAGCTGACTGATATTGCCAAGGACAGAGACATACTGAAAACCCTAACAGTATGTTCTCAAGCTTTCCAGAAGGAGAGAATAAAGGAGATCCCACAAAGGGCAGCTGACTAATAGAGCACTTCATTTATTCAATTAAATAAATGTGTCTAAGCACAACAAAAACATAGGGGCTTAAAAATAAAAGCCCAGTATAAGTCGTAAAGAGCCTTTTAACATTCTTTTCATTTTAATAACCTATGGCGCTACCAAGATCAGAGGTGTAATAGTTTGTAAGATGCTGCTTGATTTTAAATCAGTCGGGTAATTTTTACTTGAAAACCTAAAGAGGGAAGGGGAAATCAATCTTCACAAATCCTCCTCTCAGGTGGAATGTATTTAGCCTACTCACAAGCACAAGACAAGAAAATTTTGCATAATGCAGAGTCTTAAACATTTCCAAAAAGAAAAATTACTTGAGATAGCACTGAGCTACCTTTACAAATACTCTTTGGCACTGTAGCTAATGTGAACCGAAATGAACCATCAAGAAAGTTTTTCTTTTAAATTCAGTCTCTGGTGAGCACAATATATGAACCTGAGTTATAGCACAGGGAAAATTCTTTCTAAGCTGTTAAAATGGAAAGAATGAAAAGACTGAAAAGACTTTTCTTCCAAATTGGAAAGCTCCAGCTTTCGTACTCCATGGTGCAAATCATACGTTTCAGAATTTAGAACAACTTAAGATAAATCCCCCATAAGTGTCTGGGGTTTTTTTCTGATCAGTTCTTACAAGGACATTTTGTTATACTTCTTGATGAAGAAGCAAATCACCTAATCTTTAAACAGGCAACATTTAGTCATTGACATTTATTCACACATTTTGCAAAAAGCTGTTATGCCACATTAATTTGTAAAGGTCTGAATAGTCAGTAGAGCTGAAATCTGTAGGCATCCAGATGTCCATACATGTTTTTCCTATTAGCATCCAGGTGTGATCTTAAGTTCTTACAGTCAGGAAACTTTGCAAGTTCAAATTTGTTTCAGTCTTGTTTTTCTACTTTGGAATGAGAAGAATTTGCTAATTGCATATCTGCTAGTCAAGGCAGGTTCAAGCAGAAAAGGAAAAAGTGAAAAAAATCAGGATTAAAAGACTAGGAAAAAAGAGTTCTGCCCCTCTCATTCCTTTCCAATATTAGCTTCAGAAACAAATTGCCAAGTGGTTAAGGGTTCTGGATGAAGTTCTAGTTAGTATATTAACCCTCAGAACAGCATTTTCCCAGTACTTCATTAACACATCCTCCTCAGGGAACAAGTGTATTTACTGTGTTTATTTACAGATGCAGACTGAATTTATTCCATAAACCCCATCTACTTGCACAGACACATACTGCTGAAAGCTACCAGAATAAAGCAACACACCAGGAGGCTGTAACTTGCAGGGCACTCGACAGCAACTCAGGAGAGAAGCTGGATGTCACAGACATTGGAACAAACAGCTGACCAACAAGTGACCATCCAGAACTCAATGCTATGTACCTATTGCTACAGCTACGGCCTGCTGCTGCAGCTATGGAGCCACGGCATGGCTTTTCCTGGTTGATGCATCTTTATTTTGATAACAAAGCATTGTACTCCAAGAATTTGCTCCTTCATCTACTTTTTAATGGAGCTAAGAGAACCCTCACAATTTCTGGGACAAAAGAAAGCCAAGCGGCACATAAGAAAGCTGTCTCTGCAAAGCTACTAGCATCAACACACGTCTGGGGTTAACTTTATTACTTTTACTGGCTTCCATCTCATGGAAATTTGTAAATTTGTAAGAACCACCATGGTGTACAGACCAAGCTGTGTTCACAGAGCCAACAACTCTGCTCTTGAGCACAGTACTGCTGTCCTGCAGCTCCTCAGTAGCTGCCCCTATGGCAGAGCTGAAATGGGTTCTGTTATCTGTAATGAAGATTTGTCAGGGCTGGAGATTTATTCTGCTAGCATGAGTAGCAGGCACCCAGTTCAGTGGGGTAGGGAAGACAACTCAAACTGGCTAATTTGACTGGCAGAAATCAGTGTGTGCAAGTCTGGACACTTCAGAAGAATACCAACACCATGCCCAGGGAACAGCACTTCTCATCCAGGGCCTATCAGACAACGTGATGATGCCTCCGGGCTTTATCTTTAAAAGGATCACCCATTGTGGTGAATCTTCTGAGAGTCGCAGCTGTGTATGCTGCTCCACTCCTTTTGAAACTTGCTAGATGAACAAACCTATATTTCAGAATGACTATCAAATTCTATGACTTTTTTTTTTCCCTACAATCCAAAAATGAGGATTTCATAAGGACAGGTTAGGGAGTTCTTGTTTTCTAGTGATTGTGCCTTCTACAGTCATACACAACAAGATCTCCCAGTAACCACCTGGTCTATTTTTAGGAACTCGCATGCTTTAGTTTCAGGGATAGGCTGTAGTCACAGGTCTTGTTCCATCTGCAGCTGATAGGGGTGAAAAAGCTTATTGTCCCCTACTGCTTATCACCACTCCTTCCCTCTTCTCCACCTTCACAACTGCCACCATAATTGCTTGCGTAGTTACTCCCACACACAGTGCATACATCTAATAACAGGTCTCTTCTAATTCTGCCAATTTTGAAAGAACTAGGTTAGGGAATGGTTACACAAGAGGTTACACCAGCAGGTCTAAGATGACAATGACAAGGAGCTGTTGAGCCTCTCTTCATCCAACTTAGCTGCAGCCAGAGCAGAACAGATGACAGTCCTCAAGATAACTTCTGAAGCTGATAAAAATGATGGCTTCGCTTTATACTTCTCAGCGCTGACCAGTTAGGGCAAAAGCCTCACAGTTCTTCAGGTTCTCTCTGGATTTTTTTTTTTTAAACACATACTACAGGAGCCAACCAAGTCTGGAATATCCAGGTGTGGAATTATTACCCAAACTGCTAGGTGTAAAAGTCGTTTTACATGACACTACAGGTCTCAGCAATTTAACTCCCATTCCCAGCACAAACAGTAACAGAAGCCATCAAGAGAACAAAAACCTGCAGAAGGCAAACAACATTCAGCTTACCAGTACACAAAACCACAGCAGTCAGGAGAGATGTTTGTATTTCATAAAAATGAGATCTTTACAGAGACTGATAGAGCTAAAGCCAGCAGAATCATTCTGAGACCAACAGCTGCCAACAAGATCAAAGACAATACAAAAGGACTGGGGTAAATACAAAAGGAATTCATGGTTAAAAACTGTTCCTGACCTGAAGGAAGAATAAATGCTGGGTAATTTCCTGTAATAGTTCCTCTTCTACCTTCTCTGGGTAGAATTTAGCCAAAAAATGAAAGCTAATGGGATCTTCTTTGGGGATTTCTTGATCTAAAACCTGTTTAAAGATAAAATAAAATCAGCAGCAAAAATAGTACATAAGTGGCTCAAAATAATATTCCAGAGGAAAGTCAGAAAGCAGCCAATAATCCACTTACAGCAGCCTTTCCGTATTTTAGAAGGAAGGGCAATGCTGAGCTTTAATCTAATAGCAATCAGTGCCTACAGCGGTGATTGGTATGTGATATTTCAGGCCAAATGTGATAGAAGCAATCAGACCAAATAACACAATGAACTTTAGTCTTAAAAAATGATACCATCTAAAATTGTGAGTTGTCATGTAACACATTCCTTTAGCTCCTGTGCTAAAAAAGTAAATCTTTTTATAAGTAGAAAATTGCCATGCTGTTATTTTTTGTTTCCTATACCTTTTTGTCCATCTTTAACCAGGTGCACATTCCTTTTATTGTGTACTGCAAGCCAAAAAACCAAGTCTCTCTTAAACCAAGTGCTCGGCACACCAGATCAAACAAGTCCTTTCCCTTCCACTTCATCTAAAAGAAAAAGAAAATTAAGAAAAACAGGTATGTCTTGAATGAATTTGCTACATTTTAGTCAAGCAAACCAAGCTACCATTTGCCTTTCTCCTATGAACTCTTCTTTCACCTTTAGCTTTTCAGTGAAATGTGCCTACTGCTGTCGACAGCAAAAGTGCAATAGTTACAGTGCTCTACCTCCTCCTCCCCTCCAGAGAAGCATTCACAGAGCAGCTGTAGTCATTTAACCACAGCATCACGCACTTCATGAGCACAGGGAATGAGGATTGTACTATTGATTTCCTAGGACACAGCAAGGCTTTATTAATATTTGTAAAAATCTTATTCAATAGTTTATACAAATTGAAGAGACAGAGAAGGCCAGGGGAAATCAAAGGAGTGTCAGGGCACAGTGTATAAATGCCAAACAATCAAAGCAAATCCATCTTTCACATATCTCAGCTATGTCAGTGGCACCAAGCCAAGCCTTTATGCTACTCTGATTTAAATGAACAGGAGCCTGTCCTCTAGCATAATTTACTAGCCTGGCTCCATAGAGAGCAGAAACTTTGATTAAAGGTCCCGAAATTCACAAACATACAACATCTCATTTTGTCACTGAAGAGGCAGCACATCTGTTTCTTCTGTGTGGCTACATGTTAAAAAGATTATTTTGTCTAATTGCATGGGTCAGCCACTAAACACTTAATGGCAAACAAAAAAAAAACCTTTTGGGCAATATTTGGATGGAAAGCAGGAAATCATCCCAGCAAAATAGCAATATCTGGGGAGAAGGGAGAGAGAGCAAAGGAAGGAATACATCAAGCTGGATTTGATCACACGGACTCTGATCTCTCAATCAAATTTTCCAAATCCTTTATTTTCACAACTCTGTCTGCAAGTATTCTAGATCAGTAAGTCACAGAAGCGCACTGCTTGTGACTAATCTATTCTGTCTGAGGGACCTAGTGAAATACTAAATGCCCCACAAGTCAGTCAAGTCCCTCATTAGAATTGCCAGTCCCATTGGACCTTGGTTTTCTAACTCCTCAAAATAACTGTATGTCTGTCTTTGCTTTTGCTGGATGATTAGGAATTAATCAGGCACAGTTCTGTCTCCTCAATAGTGCAGCCCAATTAATTTAGCAATCGATCACTTGCTATATTTGTTTTCTTCCATATTCTTCTGCAGTCAAGATTTCTCTATCCAATTTACTAGATAGCCATAACTAATAGAAGAAAAGCTAGCTTTTTCATTTGATCATTTTTCTCTTCCGCCCAGAGATGTAAACCAGCCACTGTAGCTAAAGAAATAAACTGGAGTTTACAAATGGCAAATCACATTTGAAGAGAATGTCCCAGATCAACTGAGCACAAAAGTACCATTTTATAAATTATTTTATAAGCAACATCTTAGGAACGGCTCTGACCAGAGTTCTTTATCCAAGCCAGCAGTGTCTTAAAGAGCCATGTCACTTACAAAAAAAGAACTTTGTGGAGAAGTAGGTATACTTACAAACAAGCCCTGCATCATCTGCTGGAATGCTCATTAAGAAAGCAGGCCTACTGCTAATTTAGCTGTCAGTCAAATGGATTTCATGGAAACAGCTTTAAATTCTGAATAGTCAGAGTTGTTTAACAGAACTGCATCTGAGCATAAGTAATCCACTGTTTACAAACATAATAGATCAGTTTTAAGACCATCCATGAACTGATGATCTGAACTTTTCAAATTTATGTCTTGCTGATACAAAAGCCAGTCTCCATCTTTCTAGCATTCTGCTGAGGACTCTTACCTCACAGCTGAACTCCATTTCAGCATCCACTGTTATAATTTTGACTTTAAAAGTCTTCGGTTGTTTCTTCTTCAGGCCTCGGATGGACATATTTTTTAGTTTACGAGGATAGCCACACCTGAAATCAAACGTGTTGTTTAGGGCTGGAAATTCAGTAACATCTTCTTGGCTAGATTCCAAAGTAGGATGAGTGCAAACTTGCAGAATAAAGACACCTTTAACTATGCATTTTTGTGTGCAAGACTAAAAGGATGTGGAAACAAAACATTTAGTTTGCTCCTTAAAAACCAATTGCTCCAAAATGTCATTCCTGTCTTTCCTCTCAGACTTTGGCAAACAGCGGGTTCCTACAGTACTAGAAAGAGCTTCATTCAGAGCTCACACTGCAAGATCCAGGGGCCTGCCTCTCACTGCAGCTGAGGACATCTAGAGAATCTCCAGTCCAGCCCTCCTGCTCCATACAATCACCCACATCCATGCAATTCAGCAGTCTCTTGCAACAAAACTCTGCAATGGATGAAGGTTTACAGTTTCATAAAAGTAATACCCTACTTTTGAACAATGCCAGTGTGACATTCCTCATCCCTTTTACATATCCAAGCAAAATTCCCTTTCTCAGTAAAGGTCTCTGCAGTATATACCAACACCAAATGCATCAGTGGAGGCTCCACTTGTAAAACACAGCAGACAGCTACATCATGCAGCAAAACCTGATGATATCAAATTCACCTCAATTCTTTTCCATCAGTTATGGCTCCTTGAGCAGCTAACCTATTGAGTTTCTTTACAAAATTACATCTTAACTCCCTGAAATGATACAAATGCCAAGAATATATGCAGTGAAACTAAGCTGAATTTACCCTGTTCTCTTGGGCATACTAACTCACATGATGAAAGCTATTTAGAACACAAATTTTTCCAGTGGAGTTCTTGTGAAGTGAAATGAATTTAATTTTGCAGAAGCCTACAGAAGTCTTCTATTCTAAATGTGATTTACTGCATGCCATCAAGAAAAATGGTGAGACGTGCTATTGCCACAGCCACGAAATCAGCCTGTCAAGTTTTCTTCTTGTTTTCACTTTATAAAATTAACAGCTCAGACTTGCACAACCTAGTTAGTATCTGTGAACTATTAGGTCAAGAAGAGACTGAGGCATTCTTGGTTTCCTACAATATAAGACTATTACAGTGTGGCAGACTTCCAGTCTCTCCTTAAGGAATTCCAAAATAAAGTTACAGTTTAAACTGAAAAGTTCCATTTGTCTGTACCTTCCAGGATTTTATAAAATATCTTGTCCCCTTCTTTGCTTCTGCTGAGCTCTCAATTGGCTTGCAAATGTACCGATTATTTTCCACTTACTTTGTATGTGCCCCCATCCAAAATTTCAAGTAGCTAAATAGGAGGTAAAATGCATATGGAAGTTTTTCTTTTCAAATTGTAGGGAAGTTGAGGCAGAGAACAGATTAGTTACCAAATCATACGGACATCAGCAGCAGTGTCAAGAACAAGCACTTGAGACAACTCAGAGTGGGGAAGAAAAGCTCAGGAGGAACTTCATCTTTCTGACACCATTGAGACTAGCTGAGGAGTCCTCTCCCTCCAGCTGGCTCTCGTGAAGCTTCTGCTGAAGTCTTGTTCAGTTTGGGGCAACACACTTCAGGAAAGATAATGGGCTAACCGGAGAGAATCCAAAGGAGAGATCCAAGGGCTACAGAAAATAATCTGTGGTAAAATGAAAGTACTGGTTAGTACAGGGAAGGGGCAAGTGTGGTGAGACATTATAATGTCTGCTCTTCATGACCACAGTGGTTAGGACAAGGAATAATGGGCTTAATTGCAGACAGGTTGCACACTGAGGAAAATCCACTAACGATAATATTGACATAATATTGAATAATATTGACAAGGAGAGCATCACAAGAAGGCATCCAAAACAGCAGTAATTATTCCAGTAATTTTTTGATCTCTAATATGCAACCTGCAACACAGCTAACAGCAAAATTATATTTTAACCTGCTACATTCCAAATGTCTTTCCTGTCCAGTTTTCTTCAAAACCAGAGACTTACTGTAAATAACTGTACCACTGGATACAGCAGTTAAAGCATGAGAATTGCAAACTACTATACAATACTGGAAACAACGCCTTCTTCTATTAGCTCTAGAAGAAACACCAATGGCTGAAGACAAAGGAGAAAAAAGCTTCATAATTCATGTTTAATATGTAATTTGAAACAGCCGATTGAATTAAACAGGAACTTGGACTTAGGGCCAGTACAGAACATTCTCAAAGAGTTTCATATGGAAAACGCTGAACAGATAAAACTGAACGACTGCAGAAGAATGTACTAATTTTCTGAAAATATGACAAAAACACCAGAGCCCTTCATTTTGACTTTGAAGTTCTTTCTTTTTTCTGGTATAACCTGGTTGAAATGACAATATAATTTGTTCAACATTTCCAATAGCATTTTTTTTCCTTTCCAGAATTTTTATTCCATGGAAAAGTACATTCTGACTCACACTGAAAGACATTTTTGAATATCAAATTTTCCCAAGAAATGTAAACTGTATTTTAATCAATAGCACCAGTAAAGAAATAGAAAAGGTTTTCACACTGAATAGCTTAAATGAACGTCAGATACTGACAACATAAGCAAAAGCACTTAACAGTCAAGTTTTTAGAAAAATAACTTTTTCAAGTAAGAGAAATCTTGCCGAATAAGACAATCTGGGTTTGCAATCTTTTGTTTAAATGCAAAAGCAATCCACTCTAGATCCCTGCTAATGACAACATTTAACTGTGAATCGTGTGCAATGTGTTTCAAGATAGAGTTTCTGTCACTGCGCTCCAGTGATTTATTTCTGCAGTTGCCACAGGGATCGAAGCTCAAGACCCAGAAACAGCGAAATGTGATAGATCGGAGCACGTCATAACCTTACCAAATAACACATTAATCCGAAATAGGGCAGGGTGATAAAGATTCCTGTCCAGCCAGAATCTGGGCACAGATAGTTCAGAAGCTGTGAATGTCCACAGCTTCTCCTGCAGCTTATGAAAAGCAACAGAAAGATGATAAAAAGCTTTGCCTGATGAGGGGAACAGAAGTGCAGTGATGAGGAATATAATTTGCAGGAACTAAACGGTCCCAACGCTGCCTTTTAGCACATTCATATCCAAGATGAAAAAACTGATGTCCACCAGCTCTGACGGGATTATAGTCCAGACCTGGTTTAGTGGTGGACTTGGCAGTGCTGCATTAACAGTTTGACTCGATGATCTTAAAGGTCTTTTCCAACCTAAACAATTCTATGATAGTCTTCTCCCTTCTTGACAATGAGAAACTAGTGCCTGAGCAAAACGTGGGGGTGCGAGGGAAACTGGGAACAGCAGGCAATAGCAAGAAGAACTGGCAAGGCGACTCTTGCAAGGACTGATGCTTATCTGTATCACAGCACTAGACGGGCAGCCGTGTTACACCACAGTGCTGCACACTTCATTGAAATGAGAAATAACCCACACATCAGATAGCACTTACTTACAGTGTTAACTGAAAATTACAGAGAGAACGAAAATGAAATCAGCATTCCCCCCCCCCCAAAAGCTCAATGAATCCACCAGAATTCAGTACATTAGTGACAGACAGAGAAATACCTCAACGAACAAGCTGTAATTAACCTTCCCCAAGAGTGAGAATACAGCTTACTTTCAGCTTAGCATTTCCAGGGTGAATGGATGGTTTGCAGGGCTCCTCACAGGATATAAAGATTTCCCTTCACATGGCACTTGCTCTCAGTGACAACTGTGCACCAGCTATTACCATCCAATCACACTTTGGTCAGCCACCCTCAAGTGAAAAAGCTGTTTTCACACACACACAAAAAGCCAGCAGCACTTTTTAAGGTGAGACCTCCTTAGTCTCAGCTGCAGACAGGCTAGGAATTAATGGCAATTGTGAGACCCCTCTCATACCCCCAAAAGCAGTCTGCCCCTAAGGATCAGCAATGCACAGGGGCAGCAACTGTACCATCCGCTAGCAAAGTCCTTACAGGAGCGGGAAACACAGAACCCTTGGGAGTGCAGTGTCATTTAAAGAAACCAGGTTTGGGAAGTACTTTAAGAGCCACCAAGAGAAGATGCTTGAAGCACCAACTGCAAAAGTACATTAACATAGATACTACTACAATTTGAAAGTCTCCTGTCATTGCTGAAATATTTACTACAACTCTTAATCGCAAATTCCCCTGACTCATTATGTTTCTCCTGGTTCCTGAATTTCTATACTAAAGCTCAGAAATTAATGCAAGAAATTTGAATGTAGACAATACAAGAAAGCACTGTGGGCTTTTTACAGTTGTTGACTCACTTCTGCCTGTGCTCCCTGCCCTGCCCAAGTAACGACTGAAGCAAAGAATTCACTGTTTTAAAATGGGTCAGCAATATAAAGGCTTTTCTTACCTCTCAAAAGAAGTTATCTAAAGTCACCAGTTGGAATCAAGACTTACCTCACAGATCATTTTCTGAACAAAGATAAGAAGAAAAAAAAAATCTCTTTAATCCAAAATTCCATATTTCTCAGCAGACATCAAAATCCAGCCCTCTCAAATTCTGCCACTGAAAATAAAATCCAAGAACAACTTTTGTACTTGATCCCCTTTCCTTTGTTTCCTATGAACTGCAGCATGTTAGCGCCCTCTGAAAAATCAAAGAATTGCTTTCCCAGGTGATATGAAAGGCTCTTAACCATTTCCTGCCTGTGCCAGCAAGACTCCTCCCAACTTCTCTCCACTGCAATTCAAGCAGTAAGGCACTAAAATAAGAGAAGCCCATGAATCTTGACCTGGATATCTGTAAGAACCAATAATGAGCTTCCAAATAACTCCTTGGACAGTATTTGATCAAACTAGTTCAACAGTGTCTCCAGCCATACAGAGAATAGCCTGTTCTCACCATAGCCAGCCACCTTAAAAAGCAAAGCTGCAGTGTTGTCCTGTTAAGTAAATACGATTCCCTACCTGCCCTCTTCCTGTGGTGACAGCTGATGGGACAATAATGCCTAAAGAGAACAAGCCTGAAACATGCACAGCAGCCAAAACACTTGCCAGTGGAAAAAGATAAATGAACACATTTAAATAAAAAAAGGGATGGCCTCAGCCTGAAGTCACAGGAACAGAGACCACAAGCTCCATGAGCTGCCAGGAGCACACTACCTCAAAGGCAATGGCAAAGACAGGACTTTTTTTTATCATTATTCAGTTTCTAAGGTTTTGGGGTTTTTTTTAACTCTCCATTTCAGGTATAGATTTACAGAAACTAAGCTTCTACCAGGGTATGGATAAGCAAGAACAGGCCAGCTCTCACTTCATGCATGTTAACAATTATTCCAGATTTACATGAAAAGCCTTCAAGATTTGGCTCATTTACAGAACTTCGCAGCAGGTGGAAGAGCACAAAACCACTTCCTGTGCCAACAGACCTCAGTACCACACAGCCACAAGAAGAGACAGTGCTGACAGTCACTTCATCCCCTGAAATTCAGTGTAAAATGGCACCTCAGCTCTCACACCTCACCTCCTCCCAGCTCCTCCAGACCAAGGCCTGCTGCAGACTGTGTCCAGCCCCACAGCGCAACACATTGCTGTTGAGTGTAGCGCCAACATCAGTTATTTATACCAAATATCAGGCTGGATTCAGCTGTTTAAGCCCACAGGACCAGAGGCAGGGCAGGTCTCCCCACAGACAGTGGCCCCCTGAGGAACCAGGGCCCATGCCCAGCACCTGCTCCCCAGTCTCCCCTGGCTGCAGGCCCAGGCAGAGCCCCCTGCCCCCCTCAACCTGAGAGAGGAAGAAAACAGCATTTCTATCAGCTTTAGCCTCTTACTGCGCACTAAGGCACCCTCGGGGGCAGCATGCAAGGACAACACTACCCCAGTAGCCCCTCAGCCGCCTCTGAAGGGAGAGGGGTGGCGGCCTGCGCCTTTAAATCCCCCCAGGCTCCTCCCTTCCCCGCCGCTGGCCCCGCCCCGCTGCCGCGCGGCTCTTCCGGCTTCGGCTCCGCCCCTTCCGGCTCGGTTTCCTTAAGGCCCCTGAGGCGCGGCGGTGGCGGTGTTGGCGGTGAGAGGGGCTGCGGGGCGGCTGTGGCGGGGCCCGGGGCGCTCCCCGAGCTGGGGCTGCGCTCCGGGAGGTGGCTGAGGCGCTGAGCTGAGGCCCAGCGCCTGTGGGACAGGGCCTTCTCCCTCAGCCCTGCTGACAGGGAAGTTGTTGAGGCTGGGCCTGGTGCGGAGGGCTGTGAAGACCCAGGGTGGGGGGAAAGGCTCCGCATCTGTTTGAACGTCCTCCTTTATTCTGCTCTTCCGTGTGAGGTACACCTAGCCTGTCTTCCTGGTAGCTCCATTGTGCTCTGTTGGTGTTCCTTATTTTGTACACGTTCACCTCTCCCTGGCCTGGTCCCTGTGCTTGGTGGTGGTTAGCCCTGTTTCACAGGAGGGCCTCTCACACTGACTCCCTCCTCTGGGCCTGTGGGTCACACAGCTGAGTCAAGGATGGTAAAAGCAACCCTGAGCATTGCTGCTTGAAGCATTTCATCCTATGGATGTGTCTCTGTATCCCTAAACTTCTCTTTTGATGTGTTGCAACATCAAAGCAAGTGTGATTTAGTATTACAAAATGGACAAATAGAGAATTCAACAGGTGTCAGTTGTGGTTACTAGTACATAGCTGGGTGGGAGAGAAAAATGTCATTAGTCTTCATCAGTTTCAATACTGGTTCATGTCTTCTAATGTTTACCTGTCTATTTTGCCTGTGACTCTTGCAAGGGTGATATAGGAAGCCCTCCCTATTTAAAAAAAGAGGGTAATGGAGTATAATTACTTACAGGGAAGAACTAACTCATGGTAGGTCAGACAACTCTCTGATATGTCATTTATGCTTTGAGAAGCTTATTACCTTTCTTAGGTTTCATCAGCTCAGCTAATAATGAGATGCACAGAAGCCAATTACTTTCTGACCAGAAGTTTTAGGCTGCTCCCTGTTTGGGGTAGCTCTGGTCACATACAGACCTGATTAACTATTCCAGCAAAAACAGCTGCTGGCATAGGAGTTAAAGTCGTCATAATTTCCACAGCTACATATTCCTATGTTGTATATGTGACAATTGGTGTGATTCGAAGGAATTTTGTGGACCTTGTGGGATAAGGTCTCATCATCACACTGTTATGTCCCTTTTTACTGCCATCCTGAAGTAACTCCCCGGTAAGGGGGACATGTTTGTATCCTTTCTTATCTTGTAAAACAAGGCTGAGGTAGTGCAGTATATGGAGTTTTGAACTGCTTTCATGTACCCTGTTTTTCCATTTTCCAACAAAATGACTTAAGCTGTTAGTCTGAAATGGGAATCATGATTTTGGTATTGATCAGAAACCGGTTATGTTTTTTTGTTAAAATAACATGTCTGCTTGCTTGTTGCCAGGCACTGGATGACCATAACTAAACAATGTCTGTACCACGTGGAGCTGTCCATGCAAAATGGATAGTAGGGAAAGTAATAGGAACCAAAATGCAGAAGACTGCCAAAGTGAGAGTGACGAGGCTTGTGCTAGATCCTTACTTACTAAAGGTAAAAGCTGGTTAACAACTTGTCTTGCATGGTAATTTTTGTACTGTGTGGAGGAATGTTTTATTGATTTGACTCCTAGAATTTTTGATAGCTCTTTAGAATGCAAACTCCTTAAGGAACTTGCATAATGATTTGGCTGTGGGGATGACTGCAAAGAATGAAAAGCAGTGTATTGTGTGGGTACTTCCACACAGATTATCTAATAATGTATTTCTTTGAAGTGCTTTGTTAATGTACTTCATTTGATCTCAGTTGAGAAGGTAAGTTTTTGTTGTTTCACACTTAAATTTAATTTTTCATACTGATTTGGAGTATGCTTTGTTTTGGAAACTTGACTTTATATTAGTTACTTTTACAATAAATTTTGTAGCAGTTTTTCTGTATGTGTAATTGTAAACGTACTTAGTATTTGAATCTGTACTGTGGTGTGCTATACGAGATTTGTATTTATCACTTCTTGTCAATGCATTTCAAACAGGGAGGTTAAAATTAGTAGTTTCTCCATTTTTAGGTAGGGGAACTGTGGTACATGTAGGTGGAATAACTTGCCTTTGGTGGCCAGAAGGTTAAGGATAGAGTCAGGATTAGACAATGGGTCTTGCGGATCCCAGTCCAATACTTTATCTGGTAGAAGAACATGTTAATTTCTGAAAAGAAAGATTCTGAATTCTACCATTCCAATAAGAATAAATATTGAAATTTTATATTAAAAAAATTAATTGAGCAAGAAAACTCTCAAATGACAAACTTCAAAATACTGATTTCAGGGCTGGTGAACTTTAGACATATTAGGATAAGAATAAGAAGTATTAGGATAAGAATAAGGCATATAAGAATCAATATCGGTTCTTGAAGTGTGGACTGCACAGGAAAGTCATTCAGCTTGGCAGAGCCGAGGCAGCTGTATTGCTGAAGCGGTGTCGATGTGAAGCATCCTAAGGAGAGGAAAGGCTAACACAGCAGAACTAGAGAGCAGAGAGGCCGGTGGAAAGTGGTGATGCTAGGAAAGGGCATCTCTGTTAAGTGGAGAGCTTGTTATTTGTACCTGTATGCACATGTTCACTATGAACAGCTTTTTATACTTGGCTTTTTCTTCCCCATCTCCTTTTCTATGGGCTCGGTGGCAATAACATCCAGAGGTTGTCAGGGAAGGGTAGTGCTGTGCTTTCTTTGGAAAAACGGTAGAGTGCGCAGTTGCATTTATCTTCATGATCCAAACTGAATCTCATTAAAAAAATACATAAGACTTCTCCTTAGTGAAATGTAGTTTGTTTTATATTAACTATATATTTGCCAATTGCTTAATTTTGAAATCTAATGCCAACGTTTCCTTTTTTCCTTCTACAGTTCTTTAACAAACGAAAAACCTATTTTGCCCATGACCCGTTGCAGCAGTGTGTTGTTGGAGACATTGTTCTTCTGAAAGCGTTGCCTGAGCGGAGGAGCAAACACGTGAAACACGAACTGGCTGAAATTGTTTTCAAGGTTGGAAAAGTCATAGATCCAATAACAGGAAAGCCCTGTGCGGGAACCAGATTCCTTGAAAATCTGTCAGATTCAGAAAATCTGACAGAGGCAGATACTACCTATCTAAGTGAAAAACTCCAGGAACTTAAAGTTTGTTCAACAGACAAATAGTGGGGAAAATATTTAAACAGAGGGCTTTTCAGCTTGTCTGTCAGGGATGTTTGGGGCCCTGCTGTTGTATGGTAAATGTTTCAGTGAAATCTATAGTCAAAATAAATAGTAAACATAGTTGCTTATAAGAACAGATGTTACAGATTGATAGGCGCCTCAAATCTTTAAATGAAAATACAGAGAAAATGTGAGTTTAGTGTTAACATTTCATTTTGTTGCATGTAGTTTTGCCCCAAGCCTTGACAGTGTCAAAGCCAGCTGCTCACTTGGAATGACTCCTCTGTGTTGAGAAAGACAAGAATGTAACTGTTCAAGTTTGGTGGGAGGGTCATTATATTATTTGATTGTTCTGTATTTCAGACAGTCTTTCGTGGTTTGTAGGATTACTTAAGATAATGCTATTAAACCTTTTGAAAGGAAGTGCAGAATTTTAAAACCAGCTACCTGCATGTGTCCTTATTTCCTCTTACAGTCATTCATACCAGATTGCAGTATCTTCTAACTTCCAAATTCTCTAACAAAAACACAGCCACTTGCCTTTACAATGGCAGTAAGGTGAGAATAAAAACTTCGGGTAGCTCAGCATGGTTGTCTTTGTAACCTGTCCAAAGGAAGCGTTTAGTTCTGGGAGAGATGGATCTCTGAACTGCCAGCAGGAAATAGAAGCTGATGAGAATACCAAGCCAAAAATGTAGAAGTAAAGACTTAGTCTGGTCAGAAAAGCTAACTAAAACAACATTTTGGGAGAGAGAGGGGTGCTGATTTGCTGCATACTTTAATATGCAACTAGAAGGCCATAGCAGTTAATGATTAAAGATCACTTTATCCTGCTACAGCTCTGGGGATCTTCTGTCCTGTCTTCCAGGACTTAAAGCAAACTAAGAGTGTGCAGCTGTTCTAGCAGCCTTGTGTTGCTGACTTTTCATTGGGATCTAAAGGGCATCTCTCAAAATCCAGTGTTCGTGGGGACAGTATTCCACCTCCCCATATGGAGAGGAGAGTGGTATATTAAAGCTGAGAAGTCCTTTTTGAAGTGTCTACCTATGTCATTGGTCTTTAAGATTGGAAGCTAAACAAGGTGTATCTGAACAGAGTTCCTCTGACTTAAAATATCTTACTTTGAGAAACTGAGCCAGCTCACACTAGTAAGCATCAGTTGTGTTCTCTTCCATTGTCAGTGGTGTAAATCATTTGCTTTTTACCTTCCTTCAGCTGCACAAAATGAGTTTCAGCTGCCTGCAAACTGCTAACAAAGCCCAATGGGACTCAGCAGATTATTTGGGCCAGGAGGAATGAGAACTTAAACTTTCTTCAGTGCTTCAAACCAAAAAATACTGCTCTGTGAATGCTGCTCCTCAAGTACCATCCTGCATGTCAGATCAATAAGCTGGGATGTCAAGAAACCTTGATTCACATGTCTCTGTAAATTCTGTGAACATGGTCTCTGAGTTGGAGGAAGTGTCTTAAACATACGGCTGTAGGTTATCCTTGTTGATAGGTTTGTTGAAGTGGTTCAGGTTTATGTAAATGGCTTAGTAACTGGAGCTGGCTGATCCAGGCCCTCATGGAGGCGGAAAGAAACCTGGGCTCTGACTCCTGCTCGAGTGAATGTAAAATGTGAAACTGCATCCCTCGCAGAGATTGGGAGAAATCAGACCCAGGGCAGAGCGCGGCCCTGGGCTGTAGGAAATACGCTGAGGTTGTGGCCACGCAGGCGGTAAAGGAGCTCGACCCTGGTACTTGGGATAGGAGCGTTCCAATAACCAGACATAGATGTTTATAAGAAATAGAAAAAGGTTCCTGTTTGCCTAATGAGTTGCATCTACATCCAGTTGGGGAAGTAAATCTTCTTTCCCTGTATTTCTTGTGATTTTTCTTGAGTACCTGTGAAAATGTCATACTTTTTCCTAGGATTGATTCATCACAGAAGGCTGTCAGGGTTTTTCAGTTTACAGGTGGGTGCTCAGAGCGTTGCTGGAGAACTCGATGTGCTGTTGGATCAAAATGTGATTCAGTGCACATAGTCTGGAGTGTAACTCGTTTTTAAAAGAATGATGGCAATTGTAGGTTAAACTGGTTTTTAAGGAGGCACCATAAACATTGCACGTCACTGATGTTAAAGCACATTGCGTGTGCTGGCCTCTGGCTGACTCTCAGAGGGTGCTGGTATAAAAAAAATAAAATGGCAATGGAAACTGCACAGTGAAATGATACAAACTTTGTATGTGCTATGTAGAAAGACAGGGTTTGCTCGTTAACTTGTTTTCTGTGCTTGTTGGCTAGTTGCTTTTAGAACTGTCCTTTAATTACTAGCCTAATTGTAAGTTTATTCTTAATTTAAGGTTATTAAGGATTTGATGCTAGTGGAGACCACCAGTGTAGCCAAATTAACTGCTGCTGTAGCTGGAGCAGTGCGAAGGACCCACGTCAGCTGTGCGTGGGTGAATTTGGGGAATAAGAAACGAGGTTTTGCACATAATTCAAAAAAACGCGGGGGCTCTTTATAGCGTTTTTCTGGGGGCACCCCGGGGGGGGGGGGGGGGCTGGGCCCGCGCATGCGCACCCTGCCCCGCCCTGGCCGTGCGCCCCTCGCGCCCGGCGGCGGCGCTGCAGCGCTCGCCCCCCCCCCCGCCCCGGCCGAGGAGGGAGGCGGCCGGAGCAAGATGGCGGCGCGAGTGCTGCTGCGGCGGAGCCTGGCGGGAGCCAGCGCCGTGCCGCGTCTCCCGCCCGGCGGCGGCCTGGCCCTCAGGTGAGCCCTGAGGGGGTGAGGCGGGCGGGAGAGGGCCGCCGAGGGAGGATGGAGACGGAGCCGACGCCGCCCGCGCCTCCCCTCGCCCCGCCGCGGAGGCCCCCCCCCCCCCCCCGCTTTCCTGACTGGAAATGGCGCCCCGCTCGCCGGGGCAGCTGCCGGGCCGGGCCCGCGGCCCTCCCGTGGGGCGGGGAGTGCGGCCCGCTCGGGGTGTCCTTCAAGGTCATGGGCCCCAAGGCCAGCCCCTTCCCCTCCCTCCCCCGAGTCCGCCCCTGGGTGGGGATGATGGCCCAGCCGCCGGCCCGCCGCGCCCCCGCCCTGCCCCGCCGGGACGGGGTGCCCGCCACCCCCGCCGCCTGTCCCACGGGCACCCCAGCGCTGCAGGCAGCGGGGTGCACAGGCACCCCACGGCCACGTATCGCCGGGTTGCGGGGTGCAGAGCCACCCTGCACACGTGTATTCCTGCCGTTGGGTATGTGGATGCTCTGCGCCCAGATATCCCTGCAGGAGCAGTGCGTACAGCAACTCCGCATCCCAACTCCACCGAGCAACAGGGTGCGTGGCCACCCTGCATCTCACGTCCTCTGGTGTCGGGGTGCATGGCTGCACACACAACAACAGCCCTCGGTGTCAGGGCGCACCGCTGCTCCACGCTCACGGTGCCAGGTTGCACCCCTGCCCGACGTCCGCGTTTCCCCCAGTGTCGGGGTGCACGGCTGCGCATACCAGCATCTTCCTGCCTTCGTGATGCACAGCCGTGCATGGACCCCAGCATGTGCGTGCGCCCCTCGGGTGTCAGGGCACACGCACAGACACATCCATCAGGTTTTGGGGTGCGGACATTTGCATGCCCACGTCTGATGTGTGAAGGGTCAGACACATGCACGCCTCCTGCGTGGCAGGGGTGCGCACGCACACACAGACAGTTCTCGGGACACAGATGTGCACACGTGTGTTTTGGGTATAGGAAGCAGACACACGTGCTCCCCGGGTGTTGGAGACATAGAAGCTGGGATGGATCTACACACGTTTTTTCCGCCCTTTCTTTGAAACAGGGAAAGCTGCTGTCTCAAGCCTCAGAATGGGCAGCAGCCCCTGTGCACAACTAAAGGCGTTACTGCAAGCAGCTATTTAAAACAGGAACGGGGAGAGCTGTGGAGAGTGTATGTTGTGAGATTTTATGTGCATGTTTTGGTTTTTTTTAGTTTCAAATAAACTTTGTTTAGACCACAGACCAGAAACTGTCAATTACAGACAAGTTGTTTCTCTTTCTTTTCCAGGCAGACATGGGTTACTACAAAATCTAAATATTTGACCTGATATCTCCCACGCAGTTTATATTTTGCAGAAGCTAAGTGGGATAGAAGTGTTTTCACCATCATTTTTAATCTAAGCAAGCTATTCAGTGTTACCCTTTTGTGTTCACAGCCCAATCTTCATAGCAAGAAAGCTAAGCCCACAGTTAACATCTGTAGAATAAGAACTTGCTAGCAGTCAAGCAGTGCCTTAAAAGATTGCATGAAGACTGTTTAATCAGTATTGTTCCCAGAAAATAAAAAATTGTGAAGTGTGACGGTAATTCCCTACAGCGTGTCTACATTCATTCTATGTGTATGTTCACATTTTCATTAGTGGTATTTGGGTTTTGGAACAATTTGGATCCCATATCTGTTTTACTTGGAACAGGTATTATAGTATTGTGGGGCATAATGTTAAGAAGTTAGTTAAAAGTAGATCTTTTGGATGATGGATTGGTTTTGAATTAGTTTGTGGTTGATGCTCACAACTGACAGTCCAAAGACATGAATTCAGTCCCTACTCTTCCAGAGCTGATCTTGGGTACATCTTGCCCGCTCAAGTGAACCAGTAGTCAGTTCAGGGCTTCTTGATTTGTGGGTGTCTAGAATGACACCGGTAGGGTAGGACTTCTGTAAGGATATAGATTAAAAATAAGGCCATAGCATCTCCGATTGGGTGCACTGACTGTCTGTTTTAATAAACTTCAGCCGTTACCATTCTTTATTCTAACTAAAGAGTATATTTAGATGGATTGTCATGATTTGTTAGTCATTGTTCGTGAGGAACTTTGCAATTGCTGGGTAAAAGATTTTACATAAATGTAAAGTATTACTCATTTCATTGTATTGAAAATTAAATGTACCTCCAGTTTTAGGTGCAGTTTAACATTCAAGTCATGAGACTCTCCTAATAGCAAAGTCATTTGCTTTTCAGTATTATCGCTGTAACTCCAGCTTACTCTTGCTGCTGATAAAGCTAGTTCACAAAAAAAGCAACGTGATTATTTGTCTCTTTCATCTTCAAAGTTTGCTGCAAACATTAATCCTCATAGAAGAGCGTTCTAAATATTAGTTTGCTAACTCCATTTAATAGAAGGGAGGAAATGGCGATAGTTTACAGATCTGAGTTGCAGAAACGAGCACTGCAGGACTGGGATTGAGTTCTGTCTCCTAGAGCCCCGTTTGCTGTCCAGTGAGGATTAGCACTTAGAATCATAGAACCATAGAATTGTTAAGGTTGGAAAAGACCCTTAAGATCATCGAGTCCAACCGTTAACCTACCACCGCCAAGCCCACCACTAAACCATGTCCTCAAGCACCACATCTCCCTGTCTTTTAAATCCCCCCAGGGATGGGGACTCAACCACTTCCCTGGGCAGCCTGTGCCAGGGCCTGACCACTCCTTCAGTAAAGAAGTTTTTGCTAATATACTTTAAGGGAGCTTTTTAAAACAGCTGGGATTTACTAGGTGGGGTTTACCCCCTGCGGTCTGGGACAGCTTGTGTTCCTGTGGCACCTGATGTAGGTGTGATAACACAACTGCTGTCACCTGTGCCTCGCCTCCTCCAGCTGAGATCAGAGATACGGCTGCTCCGGGCAGCTGCGTACCCTCTATTCTAGCAACAGCCTTATCCTGGAATGCCTTTTTAAACGCTTGTACTCAGGAATAGCTGCTTAGCCTTCAGCACAGTAACATGTTTGTGTGTTTGCCTAGGGCCAAAGAAGGCACCATTTTCAATAAATACACCAATAAGGTAATTACCAATTCCTTCTTAACATTGAAGGTCATCTCCGCTGCAGTTGTTCTTCTGGTTGTTAATGTTTCTCTGCTATGAAATACTTTTCCTTTCCTCCATCCTGCTTCCACAGAGTGAACCAGTTCATTATGTTCTTTTCAAACATTGGGACTAAAAGGTTGATTGTTGAAAACGCTGCTACTGTGAACTACTTTTGTGTAATACGGACAGGCACAAAGGAAGTTGAGATTTTCTTTCTCTATTTTTTTTTCCTTGAATGATTGTCACAAACTTGTGATATCTGGAAGACAGCTTTATAGGGGAAGATTGATAGCTATCTTCTGGATCTCCTAGTCAGTAATTAAGGGTGAAAAGTTGACTTCTGAGGCAAGAAAAGGTTTACATTTCCAGCTGTAGTGCCACATTTTTAGTATGTCAGAGAAATATTTTAGTATTTCAGCAGAAACCCCATATCAAAAAGAGGAAAATTGAAGGAAGTGCTTCTTATGAGAAAGATGAAAAAACATCTGAGCTTGGGGTCCCCTGTCATACATTGTAGAGAATTGGTTACATATACTGGCTTTCTTGTCCTTCTGTACAACTTTTGGTGATGGAGGGGCCTTCTGTCAGTTGGAAAAGAGAAGAATGATTCCTTTAATACATCATTTAAAAAGAGCGCAGTTATCAGTTCTAATGTTTTGTGTACTCTGTGGTGTAAAGGGAAGTGGTATTATTTTGGAAGTGTACTTGCAGAAACTGCATAAAGATTAGATAACAAAAACAGTGAAAGTCGTCTGTTTCAAAGAAAGGGAAATTGTCAATGTTGTACAAAGCATGTGGATCTGTACCCCTACCTAGTGCAGTTGCCAGAATTTGGAATTGAAATATTTGCAGGCTGTTTGTTTCCTGCCACTTGTAATTTTTCCCAAATTATGCTTTCATTATATTTTTTCTCTTGAAAGATACGCTATTTAACTTCTCCTTTTTTAGAGCTATATTTAAGCAACATAGGAACATATGGCAGTTACTTTCCTATTTACACTTTAGAAATTTTTCCTTATGCACGCTGTCTTTTTGCTCTTTTTCACTCTTCACTGTGTACATCAGGACAGACCCAGCCTTTTTGAGCAAAGACACTCGATTAAAAAGAAGGTAAACAGACAGCAAAAGCAGCCATCCACCCATTCCCTGCCACCAGCACAAAGAATAAAAGTGGGCAGTGTATGGTTAACTGCTCAGCTTTGTATCTAGTCAAATGGTTTGTGAGAGGGTAGATCTCAGTGGGGAAGGAACTGCCTTTACCTTGCTAGGAAGTGGCTCAGTGGAAGGTTTTAGTAACGGATGTGTATGTAACTGTGTTGTGATACTGTTTGAATTAAACTTTATTGTGCCTATCTTCCCTGCGTTGTGGGCTTTTTCAAGACACGCTCAGTGACAGTATAATGTACTTGTTAATATGTAGGGGGCTGGTATCTTCAGCTAGCAGACCTCGTGAAGACAGTTGGTTAAAATCGCTATTTGTTCGCAAAGTCGATCCAAGGAAAGATGCTCACTCCAACCTTCTAGCCAAAAGAGAGACCAGCAGTCTGTATAAACTACAGAGTGAGTGATATTTTTATATTTAACATTACCGTTTCTGTATTGTGTTCCTGCATTTCTCATGTAATGTTGTTGTTTCAGTTCACAATGTAAAACCAGAATGTCTTGACGCCTACAACAAGCTTTGGTAAGTGTGCGTATTATGTTTTCACATTTTAGACATGTTGATTTGATCGCAAGCTGGTCTGAAAATTGGCAAATATCGTAATTATTTAGAGGGGAGGTGGAAAAATTCTGCTTTTACTTTCAGGGTATGGTGTTAAATAGATGATGTTATTCTTGGAGAGAAATGGCAAAAGATGCTTTACTCAGTTCACCCCCTGCCTTCCTTATTGGAGGTGTCATTTTCCTAAGCTGCAGTTTAGGATGATGCCTTTTGTGCAAACATGAGTGACATTTGTTGGAACAGCTCTCCCCCTTCCCATAGTTGTCTTACAATTGCTGGTCCAGGCGGGTAGATCCTGGTACGCTAGCATGTCCCGCTCCAGCTGCCATGTAGGAGTGTGTTGAGGGTGGTTATTGTCTGCATGCAGGAAGGAAAGGGAGAGAGCACCGGTAAGTAAAACTACGTGCCAGTATTAAATTGAAGTATAACTTTGAGGAGATTTTAAAAATCCAGGGGTTGACTTCCTCTCAGCTCATCTGTATCCTTCTACAAAAGTAATGTTGCTGAGATCTACTCTTAAAGAGCCATGCAAATCCTTGGGTAGGATCTTTGCATTGGGGCGATATCCTCCAAAGGGAGCAGCGCTGTTATGGGCTTTCCAAAAAGTTACAGCTTTATAAAATGTATGGTTAGTAACATTTTAAGTTTATTACTTTAAGGACGAAATTGCAGAACTGTTAGTCCTGTTCTGCCTACGTAATCGCTCCTCTGGAGCCAGAACAACTGCCTTTTCAAGAACTGTATGTTTAAATTTGGAAATGTAGTGACCCTCTTCTCCCTGACAGTGATCATCTTGTCGGTTAAATAAAACATTCTTAGTGTAATGATACCCTACTGCAACCAATGTTTTAAGTGTGGTGCATTGGTGAGAACACCAGCTGGGCTGGAGGGTGGGGAGGAAGCTCACAACTCCCAGTTTATGTCCTCAACTCCGTTATTGGTTGGCTGCACAGCCACGAGCGGGTCATCTAACATCTCTGTGCCTTCATGTGTTCAGCTTTGAAATGGGGCTAGATAACCCAAAACTGTTTTCCTTGCTATACAAACATAGAAATCCGCTAGAATAACATTCAATCACAAGGTATTTTTAGCTTTATTGTTTAAAAAAATAAATATACAGCGAAGCACAATTAACATTTAACCAGCTTTCTGTTTAAAAGCTTAATATAAACATGTCCAATTATACAAGACAGGGAACCACTTCTCCGTGTTATCTCATGAGCTACCTAAATGTTGAGCGAAAGCAGAGGCTTTTATTTTCAAGGAAAGAGGCAATAGCAAAGAAAGAAACTGCTGACAGCAATCAGAGGAAGTATGTGTGGTTAGATTTATTCTTTCCAAACCAAAGCAAATTGAATATTCCAGGGAAGGAGAAAACTTCAGAATGGAGTAATAAAAAAAACTAAGCCTCCCTGAACTTCCCTCCTTCCTCTCCCTAAATTAAAGATGAACAGGTTAATTCTTTATTCTGTATCAAAGCAAAATAAGGATTAGTCATCATGTATTAATAAAGAAATAATGTAATGAAGACAATTATGAGAGTACTTCATGAATCACTGTGGTTAAGGACCCCTTCTGAAGAATTAGGAACAGTTATTTTTAAAAAGGAAAAAGGTGGTGTTCATAAGGTATTTTGTGGGCGTTTTTTTCTATAATTTGCAATAAAATATATGTTAGGGTTATTGTAATAAGTTAACATTCCTGTTTAAAGCTGCCTTTCTAGGATCTCATTATGCTTTGCAAAAACGAACCGATGGTGAAACATCCTTGAAAACATCCTTGGAGAGTCATTCTGTCATACTATTTACACTATGTAGTGAGAAGTCTCGAGGTGCAAATTGGTAATGAGCTCTTCTGACGGTTGTCTAGAAAGTCAATGCAGAATCAAGAGGAAAACTCATATCTAATGACTCTCAGCCCAAGACCAGCCTACTTCCTATTATTCGGTATTGTGCAGAGACTCATTGCCTATGAGCCAAGCTGAGTAAGAGGGGTAATTATTCAGGGAAAAGTATTAAAAGGCAAAGTTCAACCAGACTAATTGACTTACTCATCAAAGTACAGTGCAATGAAAGCTGCCTTAACCGAGTCAGCAACTGGTAAAACTTAACTTCCTAATGCTAATGTAGGCCACTTCTAAAGTTTGAAAAAATGTTAGAAATACTGGGAATAGTCAAACAGAAATTTTGTGTTGGAGGTATTTTTAAGGCAGTTTCACTGTATGCTTTAATGGGTAAGTTGCCTCAAACTAAGACCACTTTCTGAAATGGCAGAAAGCAATGAGCCTGCATACTATGAAGTGCAATCATCATTTGATCTATCAAAATACTGTTTTTATTTGTTCAGCTCAACAGAATTAATAGCATTGTAACTGGTACAGAAGACTGTCCTTTCCTATTTTTGTGTACTCTACCTCCCTTGATAAAGAAAAGCTTTTCCTAAAGCAAATCACCCATGTAGTTAGGCTGCATTTTCTGCAAGTGAGACAACCTGATATTTATTTTCCTGATGTGTTGGATGACCTTTTAGGTGATAGACATAATTTATTGCATCGAAAGAATCCTACCATGCTGTATATTTGTCATACAGTCTAAGAAATGGTAACACTTACCGTAATTTTTCGTAGTGTTGTAGCTATCTTTCCCCTGCATAGCAGATCTCTGTATTTCAGCTTTCTCTTCTGAAAAGTAGAGCTTGTGAATTTTCATACCATAATGATAAACGTGTGGTGATTTGTTATACATATCAACTGTAGCCTCCCTGAAGGAAATGCAACATAGTGTCTGTATTCCTTGTTTTCAAGTCAAGAGGTGCTGCCAAAGATTCATGAAGAAAAACACTACCCATGTGCACTGGTGGGGACTTGGAACACGTGGTACGGAGAGCAAGATCAGGCTGGTAGGAGATAGAAGTACAACAGAATGTAAAACCATACAAGTGAAACGTGTGCTTGGCAGGTTTCTTCTCTTTAATCATCTCTGTTGACAGTAAACCTTTAGCAATGTATACAGTGAGGGTGTGTGTGCATCAACTATCAGTAGTCATATTAACATTTACAGTGCTTGCTTTTTGTCTTGCTGAGTTTGACAGTAAAGCATTAATCCTAAAATTTGTCCTATCGTTAATACACTTTCATGTTTTCCAGGTGGTAGATTAACAGTTTTGGGAAATGCTTGTCAAATGTGGTCCTGTAGTATTTTGCGGGCACAGATCACGTTCCTGAATATTTAGGGTAAAGGCAAAGGCTTACAAAGACAGCGTTTATCTTGCCTTGGCCAGTATAAAAGCTTTACTCAGACTTTCATACTGTAATTGCTGTATGATAATGAAATGCAAATCGTTCACGCCATCTGAAAAAATGATTGCATTGTAAACTCAACAGTGAGCCAGGCCTTTGTTGGAGGGAAGTAAAAATATTTCTGTTCACGTTCATGTAAGGATTCTGCCTAACTATGCAGACTGAAAATATATTGGAACTAGAAATTACTGAGGAGCTGCTACAGAGGTAACTACAGAGTCTAGTGTAGAGAGAAAACCTGAGAAATTTCCTAGGCTCTGGGAAATTGAAGGAATGGGAAGCCACGAAGAGAGTGGTGTACTGATATTTGTTACGTAGTTTGTTACGTAGCTCCCTTGTTAGAGCCATGCTAGTATCAATGTCGTTGCTTCGTTATTGAAAAATATACTCATGTACACAGTAATTTTTCCTGCATTCACAGCATATTGCAACATTGACACTGAACAAATGTGAAGAAATAACAGTAGATAAACCAAACAATATCTGAGAAACAAGTCTAAAAGTTGAAGGGAAATTGGGGAATGAAGACAATTGAAATGAGAATATTTTAGCCAAGTTTCATTCGTTGCTTTTGTAACGTATTAACACAGACTGTATCTGTAATTGCATCCATTGCCTGCCTTGAAAATGTTATTGCAACAGTTCTAGCAGTGTAATAAAGCAGATTAGGGGGGTTTGACTTGTTCAGTACTTGTGCCCAGGCTGTGTTAATATTAGGTGGCTATATCAAATATGCCCTGGGGATGAGACAGCAGAAGCAGGCGCACTGGATGAATCTGCTATCAGAGTGCAGTGCCTTCCATTAGTCTCCAGTTCGCTCTCCTGGAAAAGGCACAGGACTGCTTTAGAGGAGAGAAAATAGCTTTTGTGACTCTTTGAGGTGAAATATTGTTGCCTTGCTATATTAAGTGCTTGTAAATAAATCTTGTTATGATCTATTAAAGGGATTTATTATGATTTATTAAAGAGAGAATTCTTTGAAAAAACTCAAATGTAGGTAACTGTTCTGAAATTGTTTTTATGGGGAAAATCCTAGCAAACGTGACAATTCTAGCATGTTCAGATATCTCCTGCTTTTTTTAATGTAATGTTTACTTCAAAAATAATGCTTGCATCATTTTTCATGTCCTACAGAAAGTGTGTTGCTCTTTGTGCTTGAGTAATTTACTGAACTAAAAAGTCTATCCCTCTATTGCCCTTAGATGAAATTGGTATAAGACACATTTTTGAAATTAAGTCATCCTCTTAAATTGAATCTCAGTTTCAACTACAGTCATGTAAAGTCATCACATCTTACTAGCATGGCAACAAAAAGTCCTTTCAGAAATTTCCCTGTTATCTTCAGAGGAGATGATTGCAAAATTTTCCAAGAGAGCCCTTTTCAAAAAGCAGATGATCCCATTATTCTTAAAATGTTCAAATGTGTAGTGCTTTCTTTAATGAAAATCTGTTTTTAAATCTGTTACCTGATTTCTATTTTTGTATGATTTGGTAGTATGAAGAGCATTTTATACTGTGATATTCCATAAGATTTAGCACTGGTCTGTGACATCCCTGAAAAAGCTTCCTTTTTTCTGTTTCAGTTCATCTGTGGAGATATGAGGGAGGCTATCCAGCTCTCAATGAGGTCATGAGTAAACTCCGTCAAAATAAGGTAAAATGCATGGATTTTGTTAGAATTGGTTATTTTTCTCAGAAGAGAACAAAGAATAGAGCAAAAAACTGCACTTTTGGATACCTGCTTTTACTTCAATGTCTCATCACTTCCTGTACAAACTTAGAAGCCTCTTTGGAAAAGGGGTTATTCTCATATTCAGAAATACTGAGGTTTAATACCTGAATACTTTATGAAACACTTAGTGCTGTGTAAACATGCCACTTCAGATTTTGAAATATGCCAGGGGAATTTAGATGCCTTTACAATTAAAGGATTTCAATGTCCCAAAACCCCAGGATAGCATTAAAAAAAAAATATAAGCCACCGTACAGTATACTGCTTTTTGTTGTTGAAACATAATGCACGGTTTGACAGTGATTACATTGTTTTTTAGGAATTCACAGAGTTTCGCAAAGAAAGAGGTAACATGCTTCTCTCGCGCAAGAACCAATTATTGTTGGAGTTTAGTTTCTGGAATGAACCTGTTCCCAGAGAGGGGCCTAATATTTATGAACTGAGATCCTATCAACTTAGAGTAAGTTTAAATTTTTTTTTTTTTTTAAAGCTCTGTGCTGTTGTAAAATGTTCAAAGCATGTTTATACAATGTAGATGGAAGACAGACCTCATCTTAAAAATCTGGTTCTTATCAAAGCTGATGTCTGAGTCATTGTTGCTCTCAAAGTGTGGGGTCCAAAATGAAGGCAGGCTCCAACAAGATACTGATATCTGCAGGGCTGAAAACCCTGGGTTTTCATTTGAAGGAAACTTCAGGCAAATGACTAAGAAGTAATACAGTAAGTAAACAGAGTAATTACAGATGATTATAGTATGCTTATCACTTGAGAGAAGCGATTTTGTTAATACATGGTGTTTTCCATACGTAAATGTTGTGAAAACTGTCCAAGTATTCTAACTTTCTTTAAACTACAGTTTTAACAGTCTGTTTTGTTTTTGTAGCCTGGAACTATGATTGAGTGGGGAAATTACTGGTAAGTGTTGCTTTAGCACTTGTGTTCTCCTGCTTGAGAGGTGTATGTTTAAAAATCATGGAGGTGGCAGAATGGTACCAAAGAATTTTGGTCACCCAGTTAATGGCCTGCTTCTGTACTTATGCAACTTGTAAGATAGTTCTTTGACCCTTAACTTATCCTTTGAGGAAAGAAAGAGGAATCCTGTGTGCAAACAACATTGTGGACCCTGTGGTTTGGCTTTCCTTCGCATAACCCTTTTAGTTTGCTGTAATATAACAGAAACCATTTATTTTCAGCAGAAAGCACTGCTTAGTGAAGGGTGGCAGTTAACTCCTTGAGACTATGTTGATCTTTCACAACCTTCACAAGACCGCTAGAAGCTGACTTACTTTTAGTTTAAATGGGCCTTAGCCCCTTAGTCTTGGCTCTTTTAATCTTTAAAAGTCAAGTTGCTTCTTGAAAAGCTATTAAGCAGCACATTTGTATTTTAATATATAGGTTAAAAGCATTTGAGACAGTCTTCTGTTGAGTATATGCTTCTGATTTTGTCTTATTTAAAACCAGCGTAAGTTTCTTTCAATTTATATTCACTGTCCTTGCAATTCTCATGGTTGATAGTTAAACAATTTGGAGTATTTTCAATTATTTCGACAAAGGTGAGGACTTGGATTTTTAGGCTTGCCATTGTCATTGATATAATTTATTTAATTACAGTAATTTGAATGAAGTAAATTGAATTTAGAATTTTTATAAAATAGGCATATCTGTAGTGGTAGCCAATCTGTTTTAGAAGATGCAACAGATTTATAGTTAAGAGAAATACTGATCTTACTTACACAACAAATCATGGAGCGTTGCATAGGAGAGCTGCATAGCAAAGGTCTACGTGAATAAAGAAGTTGTATTCCACTACCACAAAAGCTGTGGTAAACGACCGTGACAAAGACGGTGTGACTGAAACTCAAGGATTTAGTTTTAGAAGAACCTGCTGTAAAGATGGCCTGCCACTTTACACTGTTCCAGCAGTTACCTTTATACTGAATCTAATGTTGAGGAATGATTAATGCACAGTCTAGTGAAACTGTAGGCCTCCAATTTTAACTCATTCTAACAAGATATATAGGTATGTTTTAATTACTTAGTGCTGAAAATCAGTGTATTGCAGATTTTTTTCTTATTTTTAATTGCTGATGCATACTGCAAATACTGTTTAGCATTTCGGCTTCCTTTCAACTCTCTTTTCCTTTCAATTATCACTTATTTCCTACCCAGATCTGCTGTTTTTAATGGCTGCTTTGCTTTTCTGTAGGGCTCGTGCAATTCGTTTCCGACAGGATAATAATGAAGCAGTTGGAGGATTTTTCTCACAAATTGGACAGCTGTATATGGTTCATCACCTTTGGGGTAAATTTGTGTTCTCTGCTTTTTTCTCGCTGAATCAGCCCCTAACAGACTGTTGACTTTGCCAGGAGACAAGGTTTTTACAAAAGGCAAAGGAATGTCTTAAAAGGGTTTTTTGGTTTCACATCAACAGTGTTGATTTTCTTAATTTTTGTGTGGGTAACATTGTTCTTCAAACAAGCAAGCAGAAGTGAACATTTCGTGTTTTGTTCTGTTTCCATCAACGTTTTCTCGTGGCCCTTTCTTATTAGGGACGACTTGTTTGCTTTTGATAGCATAAGCATGACAAGCCATGTCCTGCCATCTCTTTTCTCCATCCCCATTCATGCTGAAGTCAGGTTTTTACAGTTTAGTTTCAAGCATCCCATATACCACACCTGCAAAAAGGAAAGTCAAGCATTTATTTACATCACGGTGGTTTGGCTTTCTCTGTGTGTTAGTCTCACAAACGCTCAGCTGCTTTTCACATGTTAGGATTGTTTCAACTTGAAGAAACTCATTGTCAAATATTTATTTTAGAAAATATGCAGTATTATCTTCGTATCTCAACAATTCAGTATATGATATTCCAGCATTAGAAATCTGACACCGCTCACGTAGAACCGTACTCTGTTGCATTATCTGTCTTACCTGTGTCTTAGACATTCTCTTTCTTCCCCAGTTCCTTCTGCTTGCGTTGGTTTGGGAGCTTTTCCTTTTTGTGGAGAAGAACTTCTGACTTTTCTCCTTCCCAGTGTTTGCAGCCTCCTAATGACGCACTAGAATACTTTTAAGGGAGCTGTTGATGTGTAGAAGGAAAAGGAGTTACTTCTAAGCTTTGTGCTTGTTGTTTTCCCTCACCAGCTTACAAAGATCTCCAAACCAGAGAAGATATAAGGAACGCTGCCTGGCATAAACCTGGCTGGGATGAACTAGTCTATTACACAGGTAACCTATTAACTTCATTGGAATGCTGGAGGTAGACTTTTGTGCACGCCATCATTTTTGTTCTTCAGTACATTGCACGATGACAAAAAGTTTCGCGTCTCTGGTGTGTGTGTGCGCGTTATCAGTTTTTCTACTGTAAGGGAAAGGAGGGACATTTCACCAAGCTGTAAAGTGAATTTTGCAGTTGATCGTACAAACTTGTAAAAAATTGCCTAATTGCTAAAAAATGGCCGCATTAATAGTAAATTTTTATACAGGCACCTCTCCTGTAGAAGAACAGATTTGTGTAAATGCTTAATTTTCTGTCCAAAAATTTAGGGACCCAATAGTGAAATTTATCTTTATATTAAATTATTACCTCTAATATTTCATGAAACACGGGAGCCTTGTTAAATGCATTCCTTTGAAAAGGGAATTTGGACTTTGGAACTAGAAGCCAGGAGATCTTTGAGGTCAAAGATAGCTTTCATAACAAAACTCACAAAAGTCTGCTAAGCATGTCAGATTTGGGTTCCATAGGGTACATTTCAAAGGAGGCATACCAGCAAAATGTAAGTTAACTTTCATTATGGTGAAAAGGATAGAAATATTTGTCTTCAAAGGAGCAGACAGATTATATTAAAAAATCACGTGTTCTCAAAACTACTGTGCTTCAGTTACAAGAATGCTGGTGGTTACTGATGACTTGGCGTGCGCTAGCTGGGAGAGTAATTTGAAGACAGTAATACCTGTTCAAACTGAGTGTGCAGAACTGCTAATGATCTCCCTTAGTGAAATTAAACCCTGTCTCAATTTTTTTCAGTGCCCCTTATTCAGGAAATGGAGTCCCGAATCATGATACCGTTGAAGATTTCTCCGCTTCAGTAAAGTCACTGATTTACTTGTGCCTACATAGATAAAGTGACAAGTATTTGTCTTAAGTTAATTTATGGTATACATTGTATATCATAGTCTGAAATATAAAAGTACTGTATTGAGCTTATAAAAGAGACCTCTTTTCTTCAGAATCTAATGACTTTTTGCTCTTAGGATTGTACCAGGAAAAAAGAAATATAGGACTGTAATTAAGAGGGTGGTTAATTGAAAACAAGTACAAAGACATACACGAGTTCTTCTGTGAGACAGCTCCTCGGGTTAAGTATGGCATACAGTATTTAATATCTTCGGCTACATAGACAATGCCCAGTGTTCGGTAACAGCAACAGAATGGAGCGTTACAGTTGCTATGGCCTTCGTGTAGCTTTATAACTGCAGATTTTAAAAACGAACGTGGGAGTTCTGAAATTAGAAGCTCTGAAGCCCTCAGGCAGCTCTGAAATGCACCTAGCTTTTCTAGCAGGCCCGAAATCAGTAGGTAGCTCTAAATTTACAAATAGGCAGTCATTAATTAAGGACAGTGCTGTTTGTCAGGTGATAGCTTATGGACAGAGAATAGGGCATTCTGTTTTGCAAGGACTCTGATGCCTGTTGAAACTAATGGCACATTTGTGTCGATATCTCCACCTGAAACGAGTTTTGTGAAGTACGACCTAACGGCTTTCAAAGAGATGCTGACAAGACGTGGTTGTCTGAACGTTCTGCAGGGAATCCAGTTCAGTTAAATACGTTTATCTCTACAAAGAACTTGGAAGTCTAGGAAAAGGGGTTTAATTTAATAAGCAATCATGACTTCAGACATATGCTTGGTCGGGTGTTTCACTAACTGTACAGTAGGTACTTACGAGTTGATGTGTGAAACTGGCGCATGTTGAGTCGATAGGATTGGCATAAAGCAGTGTACCATTATGTCCAGTTCTATTTTGGTTTCACTTTTAGACTAGAATATATCAACACTTTTGGTGTCTGCAATGATGTGAACATCCTGTAAGTGAAAATAATATTCTCTCTTTAACGTGGCTACAAGAATCAGTGTAACATACAGAATGTACAAATCAGTTACTGAATGTCCAGTTTGTACATTTCAATCGAGTTTTCAGGAAGAACATATCAGTCAATAAAATCCTTTTAATTTTCTCATTTTACTGGCACCTTATATGTATTGTACCACCTGTGTCTCTCTCATCTTGCAGTGTTTATTATGGAAAATCTGAATAATTGCCTAGAATATTTCAGCTTAGTTAGCCAATATCACTTCTCTGTGTCAGGGACAGCATTTCGCAGTATTCTGCTCTCCTTCTCCAAAATGAATTTACAATATCTCCATTGCATCCCATTTTGCTAAGTGTTGTAGAGGTCATAAGTGCCGTGGTGATAAATACAACGTATTTTTCCTTTTGATTTTTCTCCAGAAATTATGCTTAATTTTTCAGGTCTGATTTCTTCTTTTCGTCCCGTGTGAAATACACTGCGCTCTTGCCTTCGCTTGAATTTCATCTTGAACAAAGTCAATATTTGATCTGATTCTTGTCTGTTTTCTTATTTTACTCCTGTTGTCAACTGATTTGCGGATTTTACTGAGTAAAATTCTGTACTATATTAGCTTAAAGTTCTCAGCTTGGCTTACATAGTGCGCCAAGTACATCATTTCAGCTGTTCCCTCTTGTAAATCAGTCACGAGCAGTACTGTCATCTGGGGCTGTCATTTTTCCAGACTTTTGGGACTACTGTTTAGCTGCAAAAGGGAAAAAAAAAGGATGGCAATATCAGCTTCCAGTCCTTGTTATTTCTCCCGGTATCCTCCCGTATTTCTTGTTCCTAGAGAACTCTCCTTGTAACTTACCCCTCGCAACCAGCAGTCTCAGTCAGAGACAAAAGGGGAAAAACGTGGTTGGAGTTAGAGGATTTTGTGGGTTCTGATGCAATCCGTGTTTCTTACCTTCGGCCCGGAGCACTAGGCATTAAATTCAGTCAGGCGGAGCTCTTGTTTAAGGCCCATGAAGTTTTGCGTGACTAAGAAATCTAGGGAATAACTGCATGTTCTGCGGGGCGGCATCGTACGGCGCACGTCTCTCCAGTCTTTATGCGCTACTGAGAGCTGAATTCCCAGTAGTGCTGCTGTTACGTATTACGAATGTGCCTTCTGTCGTTCTGAGCTTCAAACTCGTGCTCTGGCTGTCAGAGAGAGATTAGTTCCTGTTATTTTAGTTACAGATAACTACGTAAACTCACCGAACGTAACACAGCAGATAAATAAGTAATGCCAATCTTTTCTTGCTTCCCTTTGCCTCAGCCCTGTCTGAAGTTGGTTTTCCCCTGTTGTGAACACTGTTGTGAATTTCCCTCTTAATTTCATGGCCCAGTCTGCCTTCTTCCTTTGACTAGCAATACGTCAGCACTTCTCAGAGCAGAATTGGTCGAGTTCAAAGCTGCAGTCACTTTCCAGTGGTTGGAAAGCGGGGAGCGATGCCTGGAAGGGTCTTTGGTAATTACTAATTCTTGTCCCACTCTAATGAAGACAGAACTCCAGTTTAGTTGTCCTGTAGTCTTCCTAGAAAAGACTGCAAACTGTGCTTTTAAGAAGTCCCCTCATGCAAATTGAATATATAATTTAAAGCAATTCTAATAATCGCATTAAAATAAAAGGTTTTATATGAAGTGGTGTCCGTCCCCGTGCTCTTAGGCAGGAGACCCACCTAGAGACCAGATATTACTTGTCTGACGTGCGCTACTCTCCAGGCTTTGCTGTGATGGGATATGTTCAGGTAAATCAGCAGCTTTGTTGTAACACTGAAACTCCCTCACGCTGCTTTATTCCCTCCTGGTTTTTTCCCAGTATTTTACAGCCAAAAGAGCTTAGCCGCTCGCTAAGCTAAGTAATCCTTCTGGTACCTCCTGGACTAGAGGTCAGGCTTGATATTTGCCCAGTGGAGGGGGGGGTATTTTTTTCAAACCAGTCAGACCTAAAGAGCTCTTGTGAAATCATTGGCCCAACGCCATGTTTCCATAGCACTCGGACTGGCAGAAGATACTGCTGTGAATGTTAACATCTCTGTGGCACAGAGGCTCCCACAACCGTCTTCTGACTCCGGCGTTGGTGAAATGCCGGGTACTTGAAGTGGAGCCTGTCGCAGTGTGTGGGATCGGGGCCTGCAGCTATAGCTGAGTAGCTGGATGTTAGAGGGGTTTTTTTTTAGTGGCCTTTTAATTCAATAGAAAACTGCAGCAAATAGAAACGCTTCTGCTTCATAACTGTAGAATTGCAGAGGAACACACTGAATGAGAGCAGAAGGAGTTTATACTTGTTCTGCTCATGCAGTCTTGACTAAACAAAAGCATGATTGTACATGAGCTGCCCTTGGAACTGGCTGAGATTTTTCTCAGGGAGAATTCAAAAGAGATCATGTTTAATACTCCCAGAAGAGTTGTGGTGAGCACCTGCCAACTGTTGTCTGTCTTGGCTTTTGTGAAGGTTTTTAAACTCTCTACACAGATACTCAGTATAGCTGTTTATATGTCTGCCGCCTTCTAAAAAAGCATCAGAAGTTAGTTTCTGGATTTGTTTTCTTTTAAACCTTCTACTTCTCTAGTATTTAAATGCTGTTGTAACTTCAAGCAGTTACTGCATCAGATTTTTTGCCAAAGACATTAGATGGCATCAGTGAGAGCTGCCATTCCTCACTCCCTGAGGCTCTGTTAATGCCTTTTTCCCCAATATCCTCTCTGATGATGTCGCAGAGTGGACAGAACCAGTATTTGTTTTAATTGTTGGCGATGCTTAAACAATTGGACAGGAGCTCTCTCGCTGCACCTTGATTTAATCTTACTAAATTAAGAAATCTAGTGCAAGTTGTGAAAATCTGTGATTTTCTTGTGGAGGCTGTGAGATTTTGGAAGGTAGCCACATCACTTGTTTCTCTCCCTATCTCTGAAATACGTGGTGGGATGGAGGAGGAGGAGCGCTCTCGGCCTAATCTTCAGTTTCCAGAAAAATACTGGGACTGTTTGTGAGCACCCAGAAGATAAGAGCCTGCACAGATTTTTTTTCCAGGACACATCATGTCATATCTACCCATCTTGCTCCTGTGATGGCATTACGGGGATGGAAGGAAGTGGAAGATGTGACGTATATTTTAACATTAATAAAGCTTTTCACATTATCCGAGGTGAGATTCTTGTAAGTCAGGGAAATAGAAATACCACGATGTGTCAGCAAAGCAGGCTAGAAAGACGTACTCGGAAGAGCTGTCAGGAACTTGCTGACAGAAAGGCAGCATTTATCCAGTGTGTTCTTTATAAGGCCCCTCTGGGATCAGACACTGCAGCCACAAAAGACAAATCCTTAGGAAACCAGGATTCTGTTAGCTGAAGCTCAGAGAAGTGCTTACTTGAACAGGTTAGACCTATTTCTAGCACAGTTTAAGGGTGGTCGATCCACACTTGAGGCAGAGGAAGAGACTAGATAAGATTCACAGTATTTTCTTAATCAGTAGACCTTTTTTTTTAAAGGTTGATGAACTAGCTTCCATCCAGTTATAGGCTGATGGGGGGATTGTTAAATAAATAAAATGGTTAAGTCAACAGTGTGACCATTTTAAAAAAAAACAGTTTTGGAGTTTAGTTTTCAGTATTTTAATGAGGTGGGGGAACCACTATATCTCTCGTCCTAGGATACGCTTCTTGGACACGGATGAATATTGCACAGGTCTCAGCTTTGCACGCAGCTCGGGTCTTTCAGACTGCAGGTTGAGGAACAGTGATGTTGAGTAACAGATGACATCCCAGGTTCTCCTGTAGCCATATTTTAATGAAATCAGAGATACTTTGTAATGTTTCCTACCTATCTGTCCGCTGTTTAACCTAGTTCTGAGATTCTTTGGCATGGAAAGCGCTTACCATACTGTTTACCTTTCAGACTATATTATTGTTATTTATTTTTATTGATTAGACAAACTTCTTGTTTGTGGCCCCCTTCTTATTTTGCCACCCAAAATAAGTAGAGGTATTGGCTTCAGTGATTCTGAAACAACAGATATGCACTATTGACCAGGGGCCGATCCATTAAGGTATTTTTAACTTATTGATAATTTCCTACCTTTGGTCTTCACTTGCGAGTGAATAATCAACTGACTTCTTCCACCTTGGAAAAGATGTTTAACAAAATCTTACCATTTTCATTACAAAAGATTTGAGTAGAATGGTGCCATTTCCAACACGAGGTTCAGGCCGGAGAGGTACCCAACACCCAGAATCAGTAAAAAATCCAGCACACAACTTTGCAAACAAATATATGTTTAATTGCATTGTATAATGGATTTATAGTTGTTAAATATATTATTTTTCTGTATAACTTATCGTTCTTCCAGTTCCTTTAGCAGTTCGTCAAAGTGAGTTATGTACCATTTAGCTTTCTCCTTCACTTGCTTTCTGATTACATTTCCTCCAAATCCAATGAAGCAGTCCTGGCAAAACAGAAGGAGTGGGCGCATACATCATTGCAGTCCCATGTCAGGAACGGAGCTTCTCAGCAGTTAAGTTTGGTTTTAAGAATGGATTTTAAAATTAGGGTGTTCCTCCCTGCCTCTTCCCCTATTTTACTTTGCTTGTTCGTTTTTCAAATTTATTAACAAGAACTTCATTAATTTTGCACCACTTTGGTTATCAGAGTTTTGTCTCAACGGGAAAGTTGTGTCTCGGTGCCTCGTAACTTCAAGATTGTTCAGATCTGAGATTTTACTGAAAATCTGATGGAAATGTGATGCGCCATAAGGCATTCAGGAATGAGTTAACATTCGAACATGCATGCAGCATCTCACAATTATGCCGATACTGTTTATCTTAACTCTGTTTACCTCATTTGATAGATACCAAAAGTAAACATTAACCATGTCTTCAATCATTAACCAGAAACAATCATAATTTCTACATCTTAGAAAACCATCTGCAGCGAAAGTGCAGTGTTTAAAATTTCCACTGCTGCTTTTTTGCCTTTAGGTGGAAAGCATTAAGCAAATACTAAGCTGCTTTGGTCGTGCACGTATTTAACAGTAAGGGACCAGGTGTCACAACTCACATCAGCAGCAGCTCTCGGAGTTTGCTCCTGCGCGTTTCCATGCACTGGGGTATCTGTCCCTCAGCATTGGCGAAGAAGGGGTATTGGGGTACTTTATGGAGAGAAAGGTGCTAAAGGGGAGACGGAATTAAGATCTCTCCTCTGTGAAATGACCATTTCATTTTTTTATTATTTCACCCTGTCAGGGCTGGTATCTTCAAAGGTATCGTCACCGTACAGTGAGATGAACCCTCTTGCTAGGCCAGCGTCGGGTAAATGTGCACCAGATCTGTGCCAGACCCTCGTGCTAAGCACCATTAATCAGTGTTCAGAACCAGGATCTTGGTAGGGTCAGACCTCTGCCCAGAAGCAAGCGCTGACTGCGGGGGCATAGAGGGGAAAGGCAGACGTGATAATAGCAGCTTGATTAGAGACAGGCCGCTAGGCTGGTACACAGCCCCGCAGGTGACACAGCCAGCACCCTGCCTTAGAGGGTGACACCCTCGCTGAGATTGTCCGAACTCAGGGAAGTCAACCGTTGCACGACGCAGGCTTTCTAGAGGAAAACTACCTACACAGATCTCTCCTAGGCTGTGGGGCGTGCTAAAGATCTTCCCTGAAGTCCTATAAAGAATTCAAACCACGTTTCTTTTTCCCCCCAAAAGGATTTGCTCAAGAGGAATTTAGAATTCCAGTTCTTTAATACTCACAGCAGGGGGACAGGCTTCCATGTCTGTAGCTCCATCTCCAATCATAACTACTTTCTTGAAGTGGAACTGTTCCTTCAGCTGAGTAATAACCTTTCCTTTCCCCCCTGATTCAGCTGTTGGTTGTGTTTCATCAAATCCTGCGTATTCTCCTAGAACACAGTGGAAGGAGAAGTTAGACACATAACGAATTTATTGTAAATGAAGAAAGATACATGCCTATGGTCTTCACTTCAGAAAACAGGTAATTACATGCAGTCCTGTAAGCCTCGCAATATCAGCATCCCAAAAAAGTAATTAGAAGCTAAGCATAAAAACTAGGATTTGAGCCAAGTCTTCAGTGGGGATACTTTCAAAGAGCTGAAATGCTAAGACAGAAGTAGAAACCCTGTGTGGGGTAGTGGTACAGATCCATTCCCAGTCACTCTGGTCCGGTCACTCTGGTGTAAGCATTTCAAAAGCAGCATCCCGTATGATGTATAGACAGTGTATGAAACACCGAGTAAGAAACAACCTCACTAACTACAGTTCTGCTTGATTACACTAGCTTAAAGTCCAGAGCAGCTCTCCTAAAGTACATCGGTCTCCATACATACCTCAGAGTCACTGAAAGTAAAGTTTGCCTCCGAAAGCAGGTAAGTGTAATAAACTCTTTGAACTTGAAGGAGCAAGAGAAAATGAAACTCTGCTGTCAGCAATTTTACCTTTGTTTTACCTCATGTTTTACCTTTGGCACAGCTTGCAATTAAAAAGTAACTACAGCTCTGTTTCACATGTCTGGAAAATGACCTGAACTCATCTTTTTGGTAAGGTCTTGCAGTTTTCCTACTTGGAGCTAGCTGGGTTGGTAACAAGGTCACGTAGGCTGGACAGCATCTGTAGCCAATATCTGACAGTTTGAACCAAAAAAGTGGCATTAAGGAGCAGAGAAAAGAGACTTTAAGGGAATCTCACCATTAAAGTAAAACTTCAGCCTGTTGGCAAAGACGTTTGCTGTTGGAATATTCAGCTGCGAGGCCACGTGCTCCACGATGCTCTGAAACCCCCCAGAGACCAAGAAGACCTGGACCCCTCGTTGGTGAAGCCTGCTCACCAGCTCCCTGAGAAGAAAGAGCAGTCACCAAGCGTGAGTGCCTGGCAGCATCCAGGGATAACAAGAAAGTTAAAAGACGTCTTCCCTAAACAAGGCTGCCCATACTTTGTGTGATTCCAGTTTAGCTGGGATGTGTGCTGCTTTCCAGCTCCATCCGTCTCTGCTGCCCAAAGCTTTTCCTTCTTCCCTTGCAAGTTTGCGCATACACCTTGCTTGAAAAGAGCTGAACAAAACCACCACATCCCGAGACAAACAGGTATTTAGTTGCTCAGAAACAAGCGCTCCCTAGACGTGTTTTCTTTACGCTTTCATACTGTTCGCATTAGTTCCCTTGAACAAATGAGAGCAGACCCAGTTCAGATTTTTTTCTGAAGTAAAACAACAGCAAGAAAATGAATCTATAATGCAGGAAAAAAGTAGGGAATGTGGGGGAGATAAAGCCACTGCGCCAAAATGCAAAAGTGGGCTGAAAAGTCTGCAAAGTGCAAACCTTTTCTAACTCAGGGGTGGTTCCCCAGACATCGATGCTGTCTTTAGAAGAAGGCACCAGCTACAGAAAAGGAATCAAAAAAGTAGAAGTTTTTGGACCCAGTTAATGTCAACGGGGCTTGAAGGCAGTTAAAAGGTTTACGGGATTTGGCTCTAGAAGCAGGAAGATCAGCATGCAGCAACGCTGAGCGGTAGAAGTGGTAGCAGTAACAGCAGAAATGCTAAATACTAAGAAGCAAAGTGGAGGCTTAAAGCAGGCTACCCAGGGAAGGAGGAAGAAAGGGAAGGAATGAAAAGGAAAATCATGTGATTCTAAACAAGGAAACAATGTCCTCTTTGTAGTTACATCTAGCTATGCCTTCTACAGAAAAAGCTGAGCATGTGCTTCATTTCACAGAGAAAATACAAGCACAATATCGTCTGAAACTACTGTACGTGCTAAAAATATTTTAGACTTGGAGCTACGGCCAGATTTTGTAGTAAAGACATTCTTTTCAATTGTTTGAAACAATTTGAATAGGAAAAAAAAACCTTTTCAGTTTAAATAATTAATGTTTATTCCAAACCCAAAGATGAATGAATACACACATATATATGTATTTCCCCTTAATGATTTTTTAATACTTTTTTAGGGACTTCAGTACAGAATGGGTAGCTCTGAACAATGGATCCCCTGTGCTGCGTCCGGGGGTGTGACTGCACGCGGAAGTGCAAGAGAGAGGTAATATAATTGCAGAACAGTCCAAGCCAGTGGTTCATACTGGGTATTAAATCTCCTCCCAGTTCCATCACCCGTCAAAAAACAGATGTGATGGAACAGATTATTTTCAATGCCCATTTAATTTGAGCATTTGAGCTTGCCGGCCAAAATGCCAGCTGACACCTAAGACCGTTTTCTTTTTGCATGGGCGCCTAGCCACTTGACGTGGACTCGGGCCGTTACAAGCTCCTGATACAAGCTTTGTACACAACCAACCTGGAAATGGAGTAGGAAGGCAATCTAAACCAGCTCTGCGGCCTTACAGCCTCGCTAATGTCACAGAATTTTGTTGATTTACACCATGTGCTTTTGGAAGACCTTTTCATTAGATCATTTGCAATTTTTCTTACCTTATTCCTGGTGTTAGCTGAGGTGGGTTGTCGGATATTAATTTCTGCACTTGCTCATAGGAGGGACGTATGAGACCTAGTCGTGCCGTTAAAGCTGCTTTGAATGTCACCGTGCCACCCATAGCTCTGCGGGTCCTAAATTGTGATCCAAAGAAAACAAATCAGTGACACTTAACAAGTTGAGGCTTCTCCCGAGAACAGTTATTTAAAGAATGATGAGGAACAAGGCAAGAGCCCACAGGTTCTAGGTTAAACCATATCTATATCGTAAAGGAGAAGATTGGTACACTGAAAAGATTGGTAGCAACCACTGGCAGAAAATCTCGCCAGATCGGAGCTCTTGTGAGAAGCAGTGAGGCACAGGAAAAGTGCTTCGTTCCCTCTGTGAGTGCATCTGAGCCACTGGGACCAGTATTCCTAAACTGGCGCTCGGGTGCCCTTCTCTGAAATTAACACAACTTTTCCTGCAAGTGTCAATGGAAACAACGTCAGCCGCAGAGAAGTGTTAAGAGAGTTGTCCCCTCTCCGCCATCTCATAGTAAGGTTTGCTCCTGCTTAGCCAAGTTGAATGATGAGGCTGGCCTTAGTCTATCGAAGAAATTTACATCAGAGAATTTATGTCAGTATCATTTTGTTGAGTGGCTTCACAATTCCAAAAGAAGTTACTTCACTATGCATTAATTCCACTTCTTATTCCTAAAATCCTTTTTAAACTCTAATAACAGAGTTGCATTAATCCCTACTGTAAATTCATTGTCACAGATTAACCTTATCCATGCTGATTTTTTACTCCTATGAAGTAAACAGCAAATATACGTACATCTCTGCGACGGCATCTCCGACTCCACAGAACTTCGCAAGCTCATCAATGCCTTCTTCCCTGATGACTGTACTGTCCACATCAAAGCATACTGCATCAGCGTTGCGGAAGATTTCTTTCATCTCCAAAAGGGATGCCATCCTTTTAGGAACCTTCTTACTGTGAGGGGACAAGATAAAGTCTTTCTCTGAGTGACAGTACTGCACTCCGTCTTGAGCCATTGGCACAACTGATCTGGTTCTTGCCAGTAGGGACGAGCACAGCCTGGTAGCCAGCTTTTATCAAAGAGTGTGAGCAGTGGTGGAGGTCTGGCTCGGTTGCTGATTTGCTCTCTCCTGTTGCTGCCTACTGATGTTCAATTTACGTTACAGGTGGGCTGTGGAGCTCTGGTCAGCTGCTGATTTGCTCTCTGCAGGCTCGGCCCATTGATGTTCTCATGGGGTTCAAGGTTGTAATACTTGGCATTTGCTGAACCATCAGACTGCCAACTGCTGCGTGGGACTTGCAATTCTCTGTCTCATCTTGCCCTCACCGCTCAAATGGATCTGGATTTCTCATCAGACCCAGTCTAGGGTGTCAAATCAGTTGCTCCAGGAGACACTAAAAGACACCCAGCCCTTAAGGATTTGCTTGATCGCAGTAGACATAACCATCTTAAACCTATCAGTGAGCGGTTGTCCCGAAATCATGAAGGTTTTGACCCTTTTCTATGTCCTGATTAATAGAAACTCGATATTCTCATCATCTATGAATGCATAGAAGATTTGGCCATTAGCACTGGGAATTAGCCTTTTATAAACCCCGGTAGAGTCTTGGGCTTTGGGAACTTCACTCAGCGCCTTAAGATCTCACAACATCATGACACAACTTTTTCCGTTACAATGCCTGACAAAAGTTTATTTTCTTCCCTTTTATATCTGTCCACTTAAAAGTGCTGTTGAGCACCACTTCTGCAGGTCAGAAGCACAAGGTGTTGATCAGGTATTTTCTTACTCTACCCTGCTCACCTTGCGGTTCACCCTTTCATAAGGGAATTCAGTGTGGAGCTCACTATTCACCAGTCCGTACATTTAGACACAAATACAGCTTTCTATCTATCTCACTTCCCAGATTTTTGTAAAAGCTTTTGTTTGGTCGTCTCTTCTAATCTCCTAGACTTCTCTCAGGACACATCTTGTGTAATTGGTCTGGGTAGCAGGCTCTCCTTTTCTGGGATAGGGGAAAAAATAGCATCAAACAGCATGTTCTATACCTTTGTCACATTCTATACCTTTGTCACGTTCTATACCTTTGTCATGTTATATACCTTCATCTTTTGTTTTCCTCGCACTAAGTTAATTTATTTTTCTCCTATATATCATGTGAGTTTTGATGGTGAGAGGTCTTACACACACAAATTCCCACAAAACATTGATTTTTTGCCCTTTTTGGACAAACTTTGCACCCCCAGATACAAAGACATCCAGTGAAGATGGAGAAGATGATCACTATGCACCTTGCTGTGGAAAAGCGCAGGAGCTGATGGGTACTGGTGCAGCTCAGTGCCAGGCAGGAGTCATCCAGGGATCACTCACGGTAAGCACCAGCGCCGTTTCCTGAGGTGACTGCTGCGTGCTCACTGAGAGCTCACAGCTAAATAGTTAATGGTCAAAGCAGGGGCAGGAACCTTTGGGTTTATTCCCACAACTGGTAACCATATGGTGAATATTGGGATACAAACGGCTTTACAAAAAATTACCATAATCACTGGAAAAATGTATATAACACACACCCTGATCTTTTATCTGTTCATGTGTGTAGGATAAAAGGGAATACTCCAGTCCTTCGTTGAAAGGTCAAAGTCTGTATAAATGAAGCCACCAAACCTAAGGGTGCAACCTGTTGTGAACAGCTGAGAACCATGTTTGTAAGAGACAATCTCTGCTTAACAGGTAGATATGAAATAGCAAGAAAGAGACAGAGCAAGTCACATTAAAGGCAAAGCTACCCAAAGGCAGCCATGAAACAGAACTGTTTGGGAGGGTCGCTCCAGCTCTTCTTGAGTTTTTTGGTGTGAACACACTACTGTAGTAACCAAAGTGGGTTCATGGCTTTTGCGCAAGGCCGGGAAGGTGACCGGTGGCTTCTTCAGTGCTCATCTGCATCGCAGGTGTGAGCGAGAGTGGGAGAGCAGGTATCCCCCAGCCATACGTCCCTCCTGTGCGTTCGGTTCAGGTGTGGGAAGGTAGGACAGAGCCTGGGCTCGGCCCCCGCAGGGCGCCAGAAAGCAAAGGCGAGTGGGTGCGCAGTGAAGAGGAGGTCGTCCAGACAGGGCTCTTACAAACTCCTCCTCTGGGAAGGGCAGAAACAAGGCCTGAATCACAGTTTGACAGGTCTCTGCTCTTGGTGCATCGGAGCTGTTCCGTGCGCAGACATACTGTAAAACTCTGGTCTAGCCTTAGAAGCATCACTAAAAAAGTATTGGCTGCAGACAGCACGTGGTTTTTTACATTTTTCTACAAAGACTGCACCATACATATAAGAAATACAGTCATACGCCATCAGCACGGCACATAAGAAGTGGCCACAGACGTAAAAACTTCCCCCTGACAGAGGCTGGTTCTGAGCTCAGACTTGGCAGCGGGTGGACAGGAGACACGTGAACTCCAAGTTGACTTTGCGTTAGCCTTGACTTGACATTGGCTCCGCAGCACTGTGTATTTTCAGTGGAAGATTTTGATTTTCTGAGCAGGAGGGCTTTGCTGTTAGGGCAGGCCTTGACAGCCATTCGCTAGATATATTTGTACAGTGGAATGAAAAACAAAAAACATCCACTAACATTTTTTTAAATGGCAGGGGGTTCATTTTCTCCATCCTACTGGAAATTATAAAGTCCACCAAAAATTCAGCTATGGGTTTGGTGCCAATTTTAAAGATTTGCTTTACTGGACAAACTTGTTGCATCACTGCGGCGTGACATTTGCGTCACGGTGTTCCAACACTGATTCCTTATTATGCAAAGCCACGACATTGCCTCATGGTAACCTGAGGCTGCACTGCAACATTACCACGTTATGACGCAACATCAGTGTGTGGGGACACCGCACTGTGATGTGATTTCTCGGTGAGAACCTGAAATATATTTCTGGGTCCATGTCTTCAAAATTTTAATCTCTCTGAGAAAAATGTTATCGCTAGAAACGCACGTTAGGAGCAGGAAGGAAGAGATGTTAACCTTTCCTTCTCTCTGGTATCCTCATTTCCCATACTCCTTTCCCCTCTGGATGCTCCTTACAATGACGAGACCACCGCTGTGGTGGACTTTGCACTTTGGTGGACAAATAGATGAGTTAGAGGAAGAATTACGGATACCAGCTGTGGAGCCATGGTTGGAATTAACACTGTCCTCTCTTGTTCCACACAATAACTCTTTCCAGAGGGTTTCAAGCTGTGGTTTATAGTGCCTAAAAACGACAAGTTGGATGGAAGGGAAGAATTGCATTTTGAAATGCAGAAACCATCAGTAGTTCCTGACCTCCCTTGTCCTGTAACCTGCTAAAATCTTTCCACTTTCTGCCATAGCTGGGCACTGAGTCCTGGAAAACACAGACCTGGTTGTGGCTAACGTATCCTCACACACGTTGGAGAACTTGTGATGAACTGTGAAGTAGGGAAGCTCATGCAGGAGCAAAGAGGAGAACCTGTGAAGGAAGCTTCAGCTATTGCAGGGAGTCTTGCTGGTGGGAAAAGCAAATTTTAGGAGTTAAAGGTGGTTCACTTGGAGCGACATAAGGTTCTTCTGCCCTTGTTGGCAGAGCTCCAGAGGTCACCGTCAGCTCCAGAGGCTGGCAAACGCCATTCCAAATGGTAACATGCCAGTTTCGGTAACGCGTGACATTTTTTTCCCAGCCCCAAATGTAGATGAGAGCATAAGGCAAGGGCTATTAGTGGTTGAGTAACGGGCAACAGGAGTGGGGCAAAATACAAGCAGGAGAGGTTCTGCTCCTTCCCTTGTTTTCCAGATTTTCACTGGGCCGTCCTGGCACGTCGTCCACCAGGAAGCTGCCTGGACTTCGCCTCCGGGTGAGTGCACATAGGAAATGACAGACACGGTGGCTTGTCCACAGTAGGCGTCACTTGGAAACATGAGCAAAAAGAATTGAAGCTGTGTAAAACCTTTCTAAGGACAAATCTCTAACAGCTATAGCAAGGGAACAGCAATTTTTTATTCCAGAGTGGTACAGGCCTCTCGAGTTGGCAGAGATTAATTACTCTGAAATACAGGGCACCTGATTGCTTAAATGCATCAATGTTTTAATGAGATGGTAAGAAAAAAGAAATGCACACAAATAATGAGTTCTGTCTCCATATGAAAAATGTGTAGAAAATCTCTGATCTTTCTACCATTGAGTTTCAGATAGGGAATCTATTCCTATCCTATTATTTGCATGCTGGAAAAGCATCCAAGCAGCAAACATTTCAACAGGTCTGATAATAAAATATTGTGGGGAAAAGCTGAAAAGAAGAAAATGGGGAAGAGAGGAAACAATGGGCAAAGAAGTGACTAGAGAAGACATAAGAAAAGAGTGACAGAGGGAGAGAGGTAGGGTGAAACTTGAGATAAAGATGGAGGAAAAGGAAATCACAAGGGAAAAGTGGAATTCCCATGAGATCTCCTTGCCTCCAGACTATGCAGTACTTCACTAGGCCATTTGGAAAAAACCTGGCGTTTCCACAAGGAATAGTTCTGTTTCGTAACAGAGAGGGTGGAGTCACAGAAGCGAGCACAGGAATTATGTAAGACCGCATGTCAAAGGAAAACAACTGAAATCTTTTCTGTTTGCTGACCCTTCCAAGAAGGACACTTGCCACACTGTGAAAAACTGAAACACCCGCAGGGGCTGCTACATGTAATGCAAAAGGCACGAGTCAGCAGGACTCAGAACGCCAGGTGTTCTGGGGCTGGTGTATCGTGATGAGATCTCGATGAGATCTCAAAATCCTCATCGTGGCTAGACTTCACTTGTTATCATATTTCAGCTTTCAGAAGTGCTGCTACGCTGCTACTTTGCATTATGTTCACATTTATTGCTGTGAAAAAACGAAGATTAAGTGAATCTTAATGAAATATTACTTAAAACATCTTTTTAAACAGATCACTCAGGAATATTCTAGTTTGCAAACGGTTTCTGGTGTTTCTGATTCTGATTCCCTTTCCCATTTCACAAGGTGAGAGCGAGCACCTCCCTGCGATACACTGAGATTGTCCCCGCGGCAGAATAACATTGCATTGAACCTGCAGTGAGATTAACAGAAATGCAGCCACACTAAACTGTTTCTGTTGCGTTGAAGGGAAACTTCTGCTTAGAGTAAGGGATTTGGAGAAAATAGTTGTTGAAACTTTTCTCAGGACCTGTTCCCGCTACAGGAGTGGTCCTGCTTGTGAGAGTGTTCACAGTGTTTCCATGGTATTAGTTTAAACAAACCACTTAATCCTCATTGTTTCTAGTCCTATGTCTGTAAAATGGGAATAATACAGTGATGCAGCTTTTCTGTGCTGAGGTCTCGTTCTCAGAATTAGCAATATGTTTTGAAAGCTTTAGAGGAAAGGGGATATGTTTAAGCAGATTAGTTATATTTAAGCAAATTGTGACTGTTGTTTATTTCCCTGCAAGTACTACTCAACCCATCCATCCATACTTGTGCGTTTCTGTGGTTTTCAGTGTGAGAACAGAAAGGTTCAGTCCTTAACCTCACTAAGTACTTCCTGGTTTTCTGTTCGGTTTTTAAAGGCAGTAATACAAACCTGTATGCAAGTCAAGAGATTAATTGTTTGCAGCTATACACTAATATCTGAACAGCAGTGCCTAGCAATGAATTTATTTAAGCAGCCCTTAAAAAGTAGTTGAAAAGGGGCAGAAGGAACCTGACGGATGTTGACATACACCTCCCAGCTCTCCAATCCCCTCCTGCCTGCCCTGACAAAATGATGATGCTTCCCCCCTGCATGATTGCATCATTCATTCATGCTGCTGTTATAAAACAGGCACCACACTGCTGCTGCGTCTTGCAGGGCAGCACAGTCACAGCCCCAGCAGAAGATACTCTTCATTTTCTATGCTAGAAAAATATGCTAAGTGTTACGGATCTGATACGCCGAACGCCAACCCCTTCCAAACTGAGAGAAAAAAACGTTCCCAGTGACTTACAGTATTGTACTGGCCGTGGCTGTTGCTGCTGCTGCAAACCTCTTGGCTGCACAAGAAAAGAAGGGATCAGCTGAGACCTTCAGTCACATAAATACAACGGCACGGGCTGATCTGGAAGAAAGCCGCATTTTGTAAATCACTCTTTTATAATCTGCTGAGTAAGCCAGCCTGGATGTTTTTTTTAAATGGTTGCACACATGTAACCAGAGAAGTCCAGCTGTTCGCTGACAGGCGTAGGGGAGAGAGGTGTAACCTTGCCTACGCCGGGGGAGGAGCCGCTCGGGCCCAGTTTGGGGCGCTCCCAGCTTGGGTAGGCACGGCTTGGCAGGGAGCAGCCGCTGCACAAGATGATGGGGAGCTTGCTGGCCCGTCAGCCAGCCTGTGCCACGGGCACGGAGAGCAAGGCGGGTCTGAGCAAACTCACCTCGCTCCACGCAGAGCGCCAGCGCGGGAGGGCGAGGGCCGAGAGCTGAGGAGGGGCTCTGACAAGCAGCAGTCACGAGTTTCTCTCTTGGCGTGAAATCAGAGGCGAGGCAGGGACGCTGTTTTCTTTCACTGTGGATGAGATGAAAGGTTTTGTCAGTTAAGATTGCTATATTGTATTTTGGCTTAAGCTGTTACTCGGAGCATCAGACTGCACGATGTTACACCCCAAAAAAATCAAATCAAAATTCATCAAAAGCTCTGAAGGCAAAATTAAAACTTCTGCTCGTGAGAAGGCTCTGTTTTGTTTCCCCAAACGCAATGTTGTCAAAAGCAACAGAGGAATTGCAAAACCTGTCTGTGCTCGTGTTTTGGCATCCCACAGAAGAGCTTCCCTCAGACCGGACTGTGGACGTCGGTTAGGAAACGGGAGGCTGCCAGCCCAGACCGATGAAGCTGCCTGCTTGGTTCGAGGTTAAGAAAGCCGGGTTTAGCTGATTTAGCTTCCTTCATTCGCTTGTGATAGGAGTCTTATGACTGCTGCCCGTCTTGACAGACTGTTCCGCACCACTGGATGCACCAGTCGCATTCTATGCACGATCTCTTTTGCCGTTCTGGCAGTATTACCCCTCAAAATGACATACTTAATTAAAATCAATGGCCTTGCCTGCCTCTCCTCCCATCTCTTTGTTTTTTCCGAAGGTCTCAATACATGACCATGTGTCAACAGGAGCATCTATCAGCAGCTTCTTGTGTCAGGAGAAGCTGGTACCAAGCCCCTTTGCTGCAAAACTGGCGACATGGTTCACTGTTCAGCCTGGTCCTGTTCGTTAGCTTTATCATGACAGGACAGTATGTTTTTAAAACAGATTTAGAAAGAATTTCTGTGAATAAGGTTAAATGAAAACAGATCTCGACAACGATGAAAGAAAACTGCTTTTACTGAGAATCTCAGAGGTTTTTTTGCCAAGATAAGCAGTGCATGATTTGACTAAGAGAATTGCTGCTGAATATCTCATGAAGGATATTCCCTTTATTTCCCTTAGTTTAACAGACACGGTTGTAATTCAGTTAAACATTTTGATTCTAATCTGGTGTAATTTGTCGTAAATCCATTGATTTCAAACGACAATTTAGGCCTAGTAAGCATCTGCCCTGTATTTTTACCATGCATTAAAAACAAATACACAGAACAGTTCAACAACTACAGCTAAGACTGAAAAATGTAGAAAAGCTTGTCCCGATGTCTGAAAAATGCTGCAAAATGGGGATTTAATATGAAAATGCTAATGAGAAATGTTAGTATACCATAAAATAACTATCCGCAGACACGTGATCCAGGAAAGAAACACAGAGAGTTCTGCCTGGGAGCTTTAAGGGGATGCTGAGGAGTGAAAAGCGCAGCTCACGTGGATGTGTGACTGTAAGCACAGCAGGTAACTCTTGTACGTGACTACAAAACCTCTCCATTTGTACAAAAAGCGGAAACCACCTACATGAAGGACTAGAATATCTTTGAAAATCCTTTTTTTTTCAAAAAAAAATCCATCTAAAATTCAAACTGATTTTTCCCAGAACAACTGCTTTATTTTCCCCCTCACAAACCTGAACCTGCTTGGGGAATGGCCACGCCGCTGTCAGCAGCCAGCCCCACGCGTCGCAGGTGTCTGGGAGGGATAATTCTGCCTTTCCACGGGACATCACCCACGAGGGTCACAGAACAGCAGCAAGGAAAACAGCAAATACGTGCCCACGTATGGGTTTGACAAGGCTGCCCTCTGCTGAGAGCAGCCCCGAGAGAGGATCAAGGCAAAAATATTACAAACCAAAGAAGCAAAGAATGGCAAAATACGTGTGTGTGACCTGTTGGCTGCAGAATCCAGGGCAGAGCTGGGGATTCAGGTGTTCTAACTGGGCATTGCATCTCGGCACCTCAGGTATTGGCACTGCAGCCTCTCGGGGCTGGGTTGGCGTGGTTTGGTTTGGTATCGGCAGGCCGGTAGCGTCCCAACAGAAGTGAAGACTAAACGTTAACAGAGTTCCAGAGCCAATTCTGAAATGCCAAGTGTAATTTCCTGCATTTTGCAATGTTTAATGTTTATTTCTGATGATTACAGTAACAGAAAGCCCAGCCACTATACTAAAGAGTCAGCATTAAAATATTTCACCGCTCAGCTAAACAAAAGGCCTCCAAACTTGTGTTGTACTATGCTCAAACACCAGCTCCATCTAAAACCTTTAAAAACCAGAAACCCAAGCATATTGGCAGCTGTCCCCTCCAGACCTGCCAAGGCAGACTGACAGGCCATGCACGGCGTCCTCCTGCACAGCGTGGCGTTCTGCCCGGAAACCTGAGATCCTCACCCAGAGCAGCAGAGCAGATTCCCAGCAGGTGCCATAGCCTCCTGCCAAAACCGGCGAGGCTGCCGAGTCTGCCCTGACACTTGACACTCGCTGACTCTTTCAGTCAAGCTCCCCCAAAACACTTGTGCAACAAAACTGTACCTAACAGCGGGCTTAGACTTCACTACTGGTAGCGGTGTGATACCATGAACAGCCCGGTGCGTTGCTGCTCAGCGCCGCCACAGTGGGTTGCCGAAGCTCGGCGTCCAGGACTGCATCCAGAGCTCCCTGCTGCCAAGAGCGGGACGGAGTGGCGGAGGTTTACCCTGTGCCATCCTCACGCCTGGTGAACGAGTGTTGGGGGAGGCTGTCTTCCTTCTGTGTACCAAATACTGACGAAATCCTGGCCTCCGGGCCAGTTGTCCCTGTTCGCTGGGGGTTAGCGCCCTCCGGAGCAGATGGGCTGCAGGAACACCAAACCCGCTTGGCCTGGGTCTCCCTGGCACACCTCGGCAGCCACGGCCACGATTATTCTGGGGGCGGCACCTTCCTTGGAAGAACGAAAGGTTGTGCCATGCCTGATACTTGCTCAGAGGTAGCAGATGGGTGTTTGGGGGTACAAGCGCGGGTGGGGCCACGTGGGAGCCAAACCCGGTGCAATCTGTGCCCGCAGCGTGTGTAAGGAGCTCTGGCAGGAGCTCTCTGCTCAAGCTCCTCTCAAGGGAAACCGTCGATTGTCCTCCCTTCGGGAGCCCACAGCCGGTAAGATACAAACACCGCGCAGCCTCCGGGCCTGGGCCCCGACAGGCCACGTAGGCCGAACGCTTCCAGCACCCATCAGAGTTCCCTCAACAGTATTTCTGGTTTTCTTCCACAGGCCTCACGGGAAACCTCTGCGTGGCCTCAGGAGAGTTCATCCCCCGTGCTTAGGAAGCCTTGGGGAGGGCTCAGGCCCAGGAAAGGCCTGGGCGTGCGGGGCTGCGCTGCGGTGGCCCTGCAGGCCCCGGCGGCCCACGCAGCAGCTTCTGTATTAAGACGAGTTTTGATTAACCTCGACTCTGATTTTTTACCAAGAACTATTTTGATTATTAATCCGGTCCGCTTAACTATTAATTCTATCGATCTAATGTTAAATCACCGGGTTTAATTATTTATTCTCAGGGTTCTGCGAACCTGCCGGGGGGGGGTGCCTGTCACATGAGTGGGTGGGATTAACGACCGAGCGACCCTGCCCGTTCAAAGGCCTCCTTCACACACGCACCGCCTGACCGCGCCGAGCGCCGGCCCCCACCGGCCGCTCCCCCCGCAAGGGGCCGGGCTCCCCGTTAACCGCTCCGGTTCCCGTTAACCGCCGAGCTCCCCGTTAGCCGCTCCGGTCCCCGCTAACCACCGCGCCCGCTTCCACTCAGCCAGCGGCTCCCAGCCGCCGCGCCCCGCCGGCGCCTCAGCGGCGGGGCGGGACTGGCCGGCGGAGCGACAGGCGCCGCAGCCAATGGGAAGGCGGCTGGCGCGCCGGCGGGCCAATGGGCGTGCGCGCGCGCGCTCGGAGTGTTCTAGAAGGGGCGGGCGCGGAGGCGCGGCCTGCCCCGTTGCCGCCCCTCGCCGCGGCGCCCGGCTCGTCCCGCCCGGCGCGGCCTGGCCCAGCGCGGAGCGGAGCGGCGGCCATGGCGGTGAAGGCCCTCAACCCCAAGGCGGAGGTGGCCCGTGCCCAGGCCGCGCTGGCGGTGAACATCAGCGCGGCCCGCGGGCTCCAGGACGTGCTGAGGACCAACCTGGGCCCCAAGGGCACCATGAAGATGTGAGGGAACCCCTCGGGGTTGGGGGGGGGGCGGGCGTCTTAAAGCGCGGGCGGCCGCTACGAGCTGAGGGGAAGCGTGAGGAGAGGGGCCGGGGGGGAGGCCGGTGTGGGGCCGGGGGGAGGCCGGTGTGGGGCCGGGACGCCGTTCCTGCCGCCGCCATGCGGCCGGGAACAAAGGCGGAGGCCGCCGGGGCGGGTGGGGCCGAATGAATGGAGGGGGATCGCTGCGGGCCCTCGGCCCGGCGCGGGTGGCGGGGCCGGGGGGGCTGCTCACCCGCCTCCTGTCGCCCGCAGGCTGGTGTCGGGAGCTGGAGACATCAAGCTGACCAAAGATGGCAACGTGCTGCTGCAGGAAATGGTGAGCCGGGCCTCGCCGGCGGGGGTGGGGACCTTGGGCAGCCGCGGGGGGACGTGGGGAGCAGGAGCCCCTTCGTGTTCCCTTAGGGTGCCGGTGGCGGAGGGGCGCCGCGTCCCCTGCTGCCCCCGCCTGCACTTCTGGGGTGTTTAGCCCTGTGCGTTGAGGGGAAACTGTCCCTTGGGAGGAAGGTAAATAAGTGCAGCTTGGCAGATGTTGAATGAAGTTTGCCTGCCAATTTGGCGATTAAAAAGGAAACATAAGCCGTTTAAATAATGGGCATTTTTGTCGCCTTCTCTTCTGCTTACGGCACACGTGCTTCCGTCGTACTTGAGCAGGCCTCAGACAGCAGAGTTCTCCATGAGTTCTTTGTGGGCGTGGAAAGTGTTTCAATCTGGGTGATGGATGCAGCTCGTATCGCCTTCCCGCCGAGCCTGGGGTTGTATCACAGTTCCCCGCGTAGGGGTGAAGGTTACACGCGGGGTGGTGTCACCCCGTGGGGTCTCATGTGCTGGGCTGGTGTCACCCGTGGGCCCCGGGGCTGTCGGGTTGCAGCGTGCCCCCGTCCCCCGGGTGGGCGCAGCCCGTGCGTGGAGCATTTCACTCCGCTGGCCAGCTGTTGTAATTCAGCATAAAGTTAATATACACGGTGGTCTGGCAAACAGGAAAAATTCATTACATCGGTTCCTTCACACTAGAGGTAGTGCTTTAAAAAATAATGGTAAAAAGCTAAATGACAGTATGAATGGTCCCATTTGATTTTATCTCGCTCTAGTACAGTTACCAAGCCCCAGCCTCTTCAACTGTGGGTACTGTTCTGTAGGTTCATAGGCTTCAACCTATGTTAAAATACTCTTCAGTCAGCTGTGGAGGTGCTAAGTGATGTGCGTGTTCCTTAAATTAAAAGACTGACTTGTGTAAGTAGCATAAGGTCATGTGTAGTGGTTGTGAAGTCTGGCCAGACAGGAATGGTGTTCATAGCTGGAACACCAAATGTACTACTTGGCAGAGGAACTGACAAGCAACAAACTAGTGGAATGTTCTTTGGTTTCATAAGAATGAGTAAAATAAACTGCCAAAGAAATAGCAAACCAGTGAGGGGATGTACAGCACTGGTCATGCAGAGATTCCTAAATTGGCTCTAAACATGCTGGTTCTAGCGCTGGCCACGGTCCAGTTGTGGTGGTGCATCCTTTTCCTAAAGGAGAAAAGGGCTCTGTCAGGTTCCTAATGAGCGGAGGACTCGTTTGGCTCTTAGCACTCAACATTTTTGTGTATAGATGCATAATCTGAGGGGGGAAATGGTGTTACTTGGATTAATTCAGTCACCCTGTTGTCAAAGTGATCATTGTTGTTAATTGGTGTTATTTGTTGAAACCTGCTAAATTGACAGGAATCCTGAAAACATCAGCTAGTCCGTAAATATTTTGTTTAGCTGATTTCAGATTGCTTGCTTCCTGTACCAGTGCAGTAAGACTTACTGCTTGGCTTCTTACTTTTGTTTAGCAAATACAACACCCCACAGCCTCCTTGATAGCAAAAGTAGCAACAGCGCAAGATGACATCACTGGAGATGGTACCACGTCAAATGTCTTGATCATTGGAGAGCTCCTAAAGCAGGCGGATCTCTATATTTCTGAGGTACGTATGCAGTATTTCTTTGGGAGGTGGACAAGGTAGAAGCTTCATCTGAGGCGATTCAACTTGTTTGTGTTTAATGCTTAATGCTCATAAGTCAAACATGAAAATGAATATATATTTCTGCTTAAAATGAGCGCATCACAGAACTTGTAAAATGGGGAAAAGCTGGAGAGGAGGACTTAAGGCTTGTTCAAAGTCAAAACTGCTTATCGTGGATACTGTAGCTTTGACTAAGGTTTTCTCTGATACCTGCTGTTACTTCTGTCTGTTTTGTGTGAGTTAAATCGCTTTTACTTGTACGTTAACAAGGAGATCCTCCCTGATACTAGGCATTTTGGATACTATAAGTTACAGAATAGGCATTGGTATTGCACAGTGAACACCCAAGTGGGCTTTGTAGTTCCCTTGGTTTCAATTCTGTGCTAGAATAAGCTGTACTTTTCCTCTGCATTGGAAGGATTTGCATTCCTTTTATATGTATTCAGAAGGACAGCACATTTTCTTGTAGGATGCATATTCCCGATGTTGTGACGTTACCTGGGATGTTGAAACCACAGGATCTGTTTGTGAAAAAGTACCATTTTGTCTTCTATTGCCTAATGATTTCCCTTCTTTCCTTGCATTAGGGTTTGCACCCTAGAATAGTAGCAGAAGGATTTGAGATTGCAAAGGAAAAAGCACTTGAAGTTTTGGAGCAGGTCAAAGTAACCAAGGAGATGGACAGGGAGACCCTTATAGATGTTGCCAGAACATCCCTCCGTACTAAAGTTCACACCGAGCTTGCTGACATCCTAACGGAGGTAAGTGCGCATCCCTCTTCTGCCTCTTTGTGTGAAGAGGTCCAGGTTTTAAAGTGCTGTGGCTGTTACTTGAGTGAAGGGTGGATGGAAAGATGTCACCTTGCACTTCAGAAGACTTATGGTCGTTTGGGGGCTTTTTTCCCCCTCCCCTCTATTCCAGGCTGTAGTAGATTCCGTTTTGACAGTCAGAAAACCAGATGAGCCTATTGACCTCCACATGGTGGAGATCATGGAGATGAAGCACAAATCAGAAACTGACACAACGTAAGTAATGAGTATCCTTGAGCTTCACTGATGGTTGAGTAGTCCGTGGGGTTTTGTTTTCTCTTTAGAGCTTGGGTGTCCTACAGCTACCACTGGAAAAGTTATTAGAGAAGGGGCAGATAGACAGATCTCAGCCATAACTGATCTAGGCTGCAGAAGTCCCCCAGTCACTGAACTTGATTCCCCGACGAGATTTTTGAATAGCAGAGTAACACTGGCTTAGGCTTTTACATAACAATGTTGAATAAATACTTTTTTTCTTCGTAATAGCGTCTGTGGCTCGGTTTGCTTTAGGCTGGTATCTGTTCATTACGAGTACAAAATAGCATTCGATAAATGGAAACTGGATTGTGGTCATCGGTGGATATTCCGTAGGCTTTATATTTACCTCAGGGGCATGGATGAATTCTACACTAGCTTTCCGCAGTAGCTAGTGCAGTCAGACACTATGCCAGAATAAATTCCTTCTTCGCACTCCGATTGGTATGCTTTTTACATGAGAATGGGCATGCCCTTGGAGGTGGGATACACGATCGTTGTTTACTCCCAACACAAGTGCACGGGCAGTTCGTATTTGACCAGTCGCACGGGTAATTCTGACTACTCCCCGCTTCCACGAAGTGCGTATCTTCTGTATGTGTACGTTGACACGCAAAATGCTTTTTAATCTTTCAGGCTGATTAGGGGGCTGGTTTTGGATCATGGCGCTCGTCACCCTGACATGAAGAAAAGAGTGGAAGATGCTTATGTTCTTACTTGCAATGTATCCCTGGAATATGAGAAAACGTAAGTACGCAGCAACAAGGTGAAGAGCAGAAAACGCTCGTGTCTTAGAAGACTTTTATTTAAGGTGTGCTTAAGTAAGAACCGAAAGGACTGCATAGACTCTTCTAGAGCGAGGCAGGTAGTGCAGAGGGTGGAATGGAAGAGGTGATGCTCCTTCTGCAGTCATTTTTTGGAAAAGAGAAGCCAGTGGCTGAGAAAATGTCTTTGAGAGGCAGAGCTTCATAGTGGTTTTTATTTTGTTGTTTCATTGAAAAAAGGCTGGAAGCCCTTCCTTTCTTGGGCATAATTTTATATTGCAGAGCGAACATGTAAACATCCTTCAGAGCTCGCTCCGTGTCAGATGTGCGCCTTGTTTCTTGCGATGGAAAAGCTCTGAACTAGAGAGCGGGGACAGCTGTACCTTGCACGCTGGTTGGGGGGGTGTGTGTCTCGTTTGGTTTGTTTTGATGTCTTTGGAATGGTGCCTAAAGGATCGATGCCTTATGCTTAAGTTGATTTCTACAGCAGAGGGGATAGTTCTCTTACTGCCTTTATTTTTTGTTCCCCTCCTGCAGAGAGGTGAGCTCTGGATTCTTCTATAAAAGTGCTGAAGAGAGAGAGAAGCTAGTGAAAGCAGAAAGAAAGTTCATTGAAGACAGAGTGAACAAAATCATAGACTTGAAAAGAAGAGTCTGTGGCGATTCAGATAAAGGATTTATTGTGATCAACCAGAAGGTGAGATGAAGGGTATAACTAACTAGAAAAATTAATTAAAAATGCTGACTTTCTTGGCAAGCTGTGTGCTGTTTGACTCGCTTTGTACAGTTCTTCAGACAGAAATAGCTAAGTTTAGGCTGAACTTTTGAATATATGCATACAGTTCCTACTTGAGATCTTCTTTGAGCCCTGAGGAAGAACTTACTCATTAGTGTCAGGCTGAGAGAGGGTGTTCTTGGCTTTTTCTTTATCCTGATGGCCACTTCCTTTGTTTCTAGGGAATTGACCCGTTTTCCTTGGACGCACTTGCGAAAGAAGGAATAGTCGCTTTGCGGAGAGCTAAAAGGAGGAACATGGAAAGGTCAGTTCCTGGGGAGAGGAGGAGGGGGTAGAATAACTTGCTCTTCCAAACTCAGGCCAAGTCTGGCTTGAATCCACCTTCAAGGCCTTGCACTAGAAGTCCCCTTTGGTCTGTCCGGCTCTTACCGCTGTATCTCAGGGTGGTTTGTACAACCCACAGAAATGTCAGTTCGGCGCACGGAGTGACGTGGGAATTTGAGCTGTCGATATGCTTTAAACGTAGACACCTGTAGAGGAGACTTAATTCGACAAGCTTGTTTTTGTGGAGAGTTCTTTCACGAACAGAAGCGAGCTGTTCCAAGCCTTCCCCATAACCAAGCGTGGTGGTCTGCCTGCTGAAATACTGTTGCTATGTCAGTGACTTCCCATTTTACTTAATACAAAGCAAGCGCTAAGCTGCCCGTGCTCTCTCCCAGGCTGACCCTTGCGTGCGGCGGTACCGCCATGAACTCTGTGGAGGATCTCACTCCTGACTGTCTGGGCCACGCAGGGCTCGTCTACGAGTACACGCTGGTGAGTACACCGCGCTCTCGGCCGAAGCCAGGCTAAATACGCCCAGGCCGATCCCGCTTGATGCCAGCTTTCCTTTGTCTTGGTATGTCCGTGCATGGATCTTCCTGAAGTGTTTTGAGAGCCACACTGCAGCCGGAATAAAGGCTGGTGGCATTTCACATCCCAGCGTGCACTTGGATGTGAACGTCTACCTGGATGTTTGCTCTTGTCGCAGTGTGTTTTCCTGTTGTTGGAACAGGTTGCCCAGGGAAGTGGTTGAGTCCCCATCCCTGGAGGGATTTAAAAGCCGGGTAGATGCGGTGCTTGAGGACATGGTTTAGTGGTGGGCTTGGCGGTGGTAGGTTAATGGTTGGACCTGATGATCCTAAGGGTCTTTTCCAACCTCAACAATTCTATGATTCTATGTTATTTCCATATTATGCTTTTAATATCTGTAAAACTGAGACAACAGAAATAAGGTTCTGCTGCTTCTCATCACTTCTTGAAGTGCTGTTGGTGCAGAACTGAATCTGAAAGTGTCTGTTCAGCTTCTTTTATTACACATACGCGTTGATAAAGGAAATGTATGACATGAATACGTAACCCTGCTCTACAGGGGGAGGAGAAATACACCTTCATTGAGAAGTGCGACAACCCCCGCTCTGTTACCCTGTTGATCAGGGGGCCGAACAAGCACACGCTCACACAAATCAAGGATGCCGTAAGAGATGGTCTGCGTGCCGTTAAGAACGCTATCGAGGATGGTAAGTCTCTGCTCCCTTGAGCGATGTGAAGGGCCTTCTGTTGAAACTCATCCCCAAATTAGTGACTTGTATCGGCTTCCGTGGTAGCCGATGAAGCTGGGCACCAAGCTGAGTGCATCCAGTGCGAAGTGCTTTTAGTTACTGTTCTTGCACCTCCTATTTTGCAAGTGGTTGATAACTCTGCAAGTAGATAACTCTTAAGGGTGAGGGCAGCGATCAAACCAGACTAAAAATTAACTGTTTAAATTGGAAAAGGCGCTTATGGCGCAGTCTCAATATCGAGTTCTCCTTGCAGGATGTGTGGTTCCAGGGGCCGGTGCTCTGGAAGTGGCAGTAGCCAATGCTCTCGTTAAGCATAAACCGAACGTAAAAGGAAGAGCCCAGCTCGGGGTTCAGGCTTTCGCGGACGCTCTGCTCATCATTCCCAAGGTATCGGGAACTCCTGGATAAAGTGGCTTTAAAGCACGCTAAGACCCGTCGCTTTTCCTGCTGGAGGTCTCTCAATTAACAGCACGAAATAACGTCTCTGTCCTCTCAAAGGTTCTCGCCCAGAACTCTGGTTACGATCCCCAGGAGACGCTGGTGAAGGTCCAGACGGAGCACGCGGAGTCGGGGCAGCTCACTGGAGTTGATCTGAACACTGGTAGGAACTTTCTAAACTAACGCTCTAGTAAGAAACCGTCGTGGCTCAGCTCTGTGAAGAAGAAAGTTGCTCTGAATGCAGAAAGCCGTGCCTTTTTCACAAAAAGCAACGCAGGGTGCCCTGGCGGGGTCCCGCCGCTGCAGCGCTTAAACGCGTTCCGCTTTGTGTGAAGATAAAGCGCACGGCGACGCTGTGCTGGATGTAGCGATACCGGGTGTCGGGCAGCGGAAGGTCGGCCTTTGAATTGGGTGAACTGGTTATTTAAAGGCGGCTGTGCTTCCCTTGCAGGCGAGCCGATGGTAGCTGCGGCAGCTGGCATCTGGGACAATTACAATGTCAAAAAGCAACTGCTTCACTCGTGGTAGGTGTTCCAGTATTTTCACTTCAAACAGCCACGGGGCTTCGATCGCTGAAAGCGATGGAGCAGCGCGGAATGGAGGGATCCCGCGGGGAGGGAGCTGTCTCGAAAGGCAGAGGCGAAGCCGAGTTGTCTTTGAACTACATCAAAACCGCTACTCTAACAGCATTTATTTAATATTTCTAGCACGGTGATCGCTAGCAACATTCTCTTGGTGGACGAGATCATGCGAGCTGGGATGTCCTCCCTCAAGGGCTGAGCGGGGCCTGCTGCTGGCGGCAGTGGCCAGCTCGGGCCGTGCCCCCCGCGCTGCCCGAGAGCCCCTCTTCCCCCCGCCGCCGTGCGCTGCCCAGCACCAGAAGCCGCTGCCGTAACCGGCGGCTCCTCTCCGGTAACCGTGGCCGCTCCCAACGTGGGCAGCTGCTCAGAGATTTGGCTCCGAACAGTTGCTATTTATTTCTAACCTCACTGAAGTGTGCAACTGCGCTCCCCTTCCTTTGTACCCAATAAACTCCTACGTTCTGTGCGTTAGGTGTGCCGGTTATTTACAGCTTTACTCGCGAACGGTGTGCTTGCAGCCTTCGTGAGCCGGCGTGGGCTGCAGGCCCTGCCCCGCTTCCTCCTCCTTCCAGAGCCAAACTGGTGCAGCCCTTCGTAAATTTGGTTTGTACAAAATTTGGTGAGTTACGGTGGCTCGAAGTGTGCGTTGGGAGCCTGGTCTGTGCTGTCATCCTTGTCGTGACACACGGGTAGATTTTTTTTTTAACACTTTTTCTGCTGTGTTAAAGTCTTTATGGACCCCTAGAAGTAGGCTGGGTCTAGATCGATGTCCCAGGCTTTAGATCAAGCCTAATGCAGTCTCAGCTGATTTTCCTTAGTCCCGGCTGTGCTCTGCTGACAGGAGGCTCACAGCTGCCTGAATAAAAGCAACTTTTTTTAACAAACAAACCCCCAAAAACTCCTTTTGCGTGGGAAAGGTGCTTGAGTGCCTGTGGGGTGGGGGTGGTGCTGCCCAGCCCCTGCACGTCCTGGCCGCGTCACGAAAGCGTCCCTTTTCTTGGAAAACCGAGCCCCCCGCTCGCAGGGCCCCGACCGGGGAGGAGCGGCGGGGGCCGGGGGAAGCGGCGGGGGCCCGGGGGGAAGCGGCGGGGGCCCGGGGGGAAGCGGCGGGGGCCCGGGGGGAAGCGGCGGGGGCCCGGGGGGAAGCGGCGGGGGCCCGGGGGGAAGCGGCGGGGACCCGGGGGGAAGCGGCGGGGCCGGGGGAAGCGGCGGGGCCGGGGCCCCTCCCCGGGGGCTGCAGCTCTTCCGGGTCACAGCCCGGCGGTTCCGCCCGCCGCTCGCTTCCCTGCTCCGGATCGGCGGCCCCGGGGATGGCGATGGTGGCCCCGGGGGTGGCGATGATGGCCCCGGCGCTGCTGCTCTGCTGCTGGCTGCTGGGCGGCGGCCGCGCCCCGCGGGGTGAGCGCCGGGGGAGCCGCCCGCAGGGAGCGGCCCTGCGCCGAGCGGGGCCGCGGCGGGCACCGGCACCGCGGCGTTGGAGCCCTTCGCGCCTGCGACCCAAAAGCGCGGCCGCGTTAAACAGCGAAGGTTCCGCCAGCGCGTTTTTCCCTTGCAGCGCCGGGAGAGGCGGCGGGCGCGGTGCGGCTGCCCGGGGGGCGGCTGCGGGGGGGGCGAGGGGCGGCCCCGCAGCGAGGTGGCGCTGGCGCCTTTCGCCATCGACAGACGCCCGGTCACCAACGCCGAGTTCCGGTAGGAGCGGGGCCGGGGGCGGCGGGGCCGGAGCCGGGGCCGGGGCCGGGGCCGGGGCGGGGGCGGGGGCGGCGGTGGGGCCGGGGGCGGCTCCGGCCTCGGGGGAGCAGAAAACGTCCCTCGGTAATGAACCACCGCTGCGCTGCGGGCTGAGGCGTCCCGCCCCGGGGCGTGCAAGCGTGCTCGCTTGTGTCCTTCCTCCCTTCTTTCCTCCCTTCTTTCCTTTCCTTCCTTTTTCCTCCTTTTTTTCCTTTCCTTCTTCTTTCTTCTTTCTTTCTTTCTTCTTCTTCTTTCTTTCTTCTTTCTTTCTTTCTTCTTTCTTCTTTCTTTCTTTCTTCTTTCTTTCTTTCTTCTTTTCCCCCTCTTTTCTCCCTTTTTTCTTTTATTTTCTTTTTTTCTTTTTTCCTTCTTTTTTTTCTTTTTTCCTTCTTTTTTTTCTTTTTTCCTTCTTTTTTTTCTTTTTTCCTTCTTTTTTCTTTTTTTATTTTACTTTCTTCTTTTTTTCTTTTTTCTTTTACTTTCTCCTTTTTTCTTTTTTCTTTTACTTTCTCCTTTTTTCTCCTTTTTTCTCCTTTTTTTCTTTTACTTTCTTCTTTTTTTTGCCTTTTTCTTCTCTCTTTTTTCCTCTTTGTTTTCTTTTTCCTTGCAAACCCGCCTGTGTGTGCGTGTCCTTCCCTCACTACCAGGGCCGCACTGTGTGAGGGCTCGGGTTCCATCTGTGAACGCGGGAGCACCCCTCCGGGCTCCCTCGAAGCCCTTGCGCGGCGCAGCCGTAAAGGCGCTGGGGGAACGCCCTCGCTTGCCTGGCTGAGCCCCTCTCCCTTAGAAAGAGCCGCCGCTCACGCACCAGTGGCTGCCCAGCAACGCCCAGTACCCGCAGTCACCGCAGCGCGGGCAGCGGGGAGGCAAACGGGACGGAGGCAGGGTGAGGTTGCTCAGCAGCATGGGACGTTGTTTGCGGTTTGGGGACATTTAACCCGCAGCAGCCGGGGGTTTGGTGGCTTTAAGGGATTTTTGATCCGTGCAACTGTTCCGTTTCATGGAAGAGCGGGGTGCGGGATGAGTGACCCGCACAGGTAACGCGGCGACGAGAGGCGCAGGCGGGCCCGTCGCATCTGCTCCGTCCGCCTGGGACCGACCGGGGCTGCGCCGGGAGCAGCCGGGCTCCCGCGCGTCCGCGCCGCCACGCGCAGCGCGAGCCTCGACGGACTCGCCCGGCCGCCTGAGCTGTTGTGTTCGTGCCAGGGAGTTTGTCAGAGAGAAGAACTACAGAACAGAAGCAGAAGTGTTTGGCTGGAGCTTTGTCTTTGAGGATTTCTTATCCGAAGAGCTGAAAAAAAAAGTCACCCAAAAACTGGAGGTAAATCCAAACCCCACGGGGGTGGGTTTCGGTGGAGGGGGTGTTTCTGATCGCGTCCCTGTCTGACCTCTCCCTTTTAAGTAAAAAGACCCCAGGAGGGGAGGCCCTCGCCGGTGTTGCTGTTCCGCTGAGCAGCCGCCGCCTCTCGGTGCAGAGCCCGGCCATTCCCCGTGTTTATCTTTAGTCTTGGGTGGGTTTGCTTTTAAAACTAACGGCGGGGCTGGGCCTGGGCTGATTTCTGGCGCTCCTCTGCTTGCACCCTCTCCGACCGCTGCCGGGCCGGGCTCGGGAGATGCTCCAGGAGCTGGGAGAGAGCAAAGCGCCTTCAAAGCTCTTTATTAATCAAACCTTAAAACAGAAAAAGCGAACGGCATGGCCTCCTCGGTCTGTTCTCACCTAAAAGCAGACGCCTCCGCTCTGTCGGGAAGCGCCATCAAAGCGCCGGTATCACCCAGCTCAAACCGCAGCGTTCGGCCGCTTCCAGCGCGGGGCTGGGGGGGGGCACCGGTTCAGCCTTAACCCGGTGTCCGTCCTCTTCCCAGGCTGCCCCGTGGTGGCTGCCCGTCGAGGAGGCTTTTTGGCGACAGGTGAGCAAAGGCCGCTGGGGTGAGTCCGCCCCGCGCCGGGAGCGCGTCCCCGCTGGCGCGTGCTGAACCCCATCGACCGAAAACGGGGGGAAACAGCGTCTCTGGTTGCTGCACGTTCCCCGCCTTGGGCTGTCCTTTAGGCCCTTTTTAATCGAAAAGTTGATAAAATGGATTAAAACGTGTTTGACGCAATTCCTCCCAGCCCTCGGGTCCCGGCTCCAGCGTCGCGGAGAGGCCGGATTACCCGGTGCTGCACGTCAGCTGGAACGACGCCGTGGCGTTCTGCGCCTGGCGAGGGAAGCGGCTCCCGACGGAGGAGGAGTGGGAATTTGCTGCCAGGGGAGGACTGGAGCGTACGTACGAGCTCTGACCTCTCCCCAAACCACGGCATCGAGTAGCGTTAGGTCTGTCGGGTCTAAACCTCCGTCCAGGGATGTTCGCAGAGGTTAATCTGGGGGCTGCACCACCTCTTTTGGCCCGGGAGTCTAATAATAATAATAATAATAATAATAATAATAATAATAATAATAATAATAATAATAATAATAATAATAAATTTATACAGTATGTTTCTATTATATATTTCTATTATAATAATAAAATATATAGTTATAATAATAAATTTATATATTATATATGATATATAATGATATATTATTAATTATTATTATAATTATATGTTATAATTATACCTATTATTATATATTATTATATTATAATATATTATTAAATTATATATTATAATATATTTATCAGTATATTTCTATTCTGTATTTCTATTCTGTATTTCTATTATTATTATATTATTATATTATTATATTATTATATTATTATTCTATTCTATATTTCTATTTCTATTATTATTATTATTATTATTATTATTATTATTATTATTATTATTATTATTATTATTATATTGAAGTGACTTATCTATGGGCTCAATGTATCTTCCTAAACAAAGCCCTTCTGCCAGCCAAAAATACCATTTCCTGGGGTTGGGGCAAGGAGGGAGCCACCGGCCCCACACACTGAGGGTGGCACAGAGCGGCTCCCCGGCGCGGGCGATGGTTTGTAAGTGGGAAGCAGCTGCCGATTCCCGTCTCGGCGGCGTCTGTGGGGATCAGAGGGACTCGCCCCGTTCCCGTAACCCCTCGCGGCGCCCTGAGCCGAGCGGGAAAGGACGGCCGGAAAAGCCTGCTTAAAACAGGGAAATGCGGAGGCTGGAGGGAGACGGGGGCAACGGGCGTCTCTTCCTCTTTGGCAGAAAGGGCCTATCCCTGGGGAAACAAGTTCCAGCCCAACCGTTCCAATCTGTGGCAGGTAAGACGCTAAAAATCATCCCGCCCACGCTGAGCTCTTCTGATGGCGTTTAACGCGACGGCAGAGCGAGCGCGGCTGCGTGGTCCTGGGGAGCGAGGCAGGCTTCCCGCAGCTCCGGGAGGTTACCCGAAATAGCCTCCGAGGGAGCAGGGTCAGCCCAGCTTCCCTGGGAAACCGGGATTTCAGTGCTTCCGAAAATTCCTACGGAACCAAAAATTCGTGGATAAATTTGTTTGAAGAGGGGGGTGTCTTGGGAGAGCTTCGGTGGCTGGGCAGAGCTTCGGGTGGCTGCTCTCCTCTCGCGGCCAGAAACGCTGCAGAGTTAACGCGCGACGGAGAGGCGTTTCTGTTACTTGCGTGAGACGCGGTCCCACGAGGAGCAGGACTCGGTGCCGCCTCGGCGGCGGGGCCGTGCTCGGGGTGATCGTTCTTCCCGCAGGGCGACTTCCCGAGGGTCGACACGGCTGAAGACGGTTACCACGGCGTCTCGCCGGTGGCAGCGTTCCCTCCTCAGAACAACTACGGTATGGAGCAGACGCCCCTGGCCTCGGGGGTGGCACCTGCGTCCTAGGAGCCGTTCAGCGCTAATTGTGAAATCCCGTAGCTGTGGCAGGGCTTCAGATATGACCTGGGGTCCCGGCAGCGTCTCGGTAGAATAACCGAGCCCAGCAAAGCGCTGATGGTGGGCGCTGAAGTTGGCTGACGGCACCTGGGGCACTAAGGCACCGAACCGTCCCCTGTTTTTCACGAGCAGGCGGTTACTTTCCATTTCCTTATGATTTACCTGAAAATCCCAGGCGCGTTGTTTTGAGGGCAGCGGGTGCCGTGGCCTCGTGCAGGTGGGAAACGAGGAGGCCCGTTTAAATGAGAGATTTGGTGAAGGTTGAGTTGTGAACAGGCGTGGGGAGGAGCGGCTGGGAGCTGCCTGGCTGAAAAGGACCTGGGGGTGGTGGTTGACAGCCAACTAAACATGAGCCAGCAGTGTGCCCAGGTGGCCAAGAGGGCCAATGGCATCCTGGCTTGTATCAGGAACGGTGTGGCCAGCAGGAGCAGGGCAGGGATCGTCCCCCTGTGCTGGGCACTGGTGAGGCCGCACCTGGAATCCTGTGCTCAGCGCTGGGCCCCTCACCCCCAGAAGGAGCTGGAGGGGCTGGAGCGTGGGCAGAGCAGGGCAGCGAGGCTGGGGAAGGGGCTGGAGCACAAGGGTGGGGAGGGGCGGCTGGGGGAGCTGGGGGTGCTCAGCCTGGAGAAGAGGAGGCTGAGGGGAGCCCTCATCGCTCTCTGCAACTGCCTGAAAGGAGGCTGGAGCCGGGGGGGTCGGTCTCTTCTCCCCAGGAACAAGCGATGGGACGAGAGGGAACGGCCTCAAGCTGCGCCAGGGCAGGGTTAGGTTGGGGATTGGGAAAAACTCCTTCCCCAAAGGGCTGTCAGGGCCTGGCCCAGGCTGCCCAGGGCAGGGGCTGAGTCCCCATCCCTGGGGGGATTTAAAAGCCGTGTGGATGTGGTGCTTAGGGACATGGGTTAGTGGTGGGCTTGGCGGTGGTAGGTTAACGGTTGGACTTGATGATCTTAAGGGTCTTTCCCAACCTAAAGGATTCTATGATCCTATGTGAACAGGGGCCAGTTTGCAATAGAGAGCTTCTGGTTCCCAGCCTCACCATTAAGCCACGCTCTTACAGCGATGCTTTGAAAGTTGCACCCCCCTCCCGTACACCAAAGTGCTTCTGCAGCCCCGGCAAATGTGCTCTCATCATCCTGATGCAAAACCGCCCGCGTCCCAGGGCTCTACGACCTGCTGGGCAACACCTGGGAGTGGACCGCGTCCGAGTACCTGCCGCCGGGGCCCGCGCCGAGGCAGCGCGCGCGGAACATGCGGGTCCTGCGAGGCGCCTCGTGGATCGACACCGCCGACGGGTCTGCGAACCACAGAGCTCGCGTGACGACCAGGTAGGTCCGGGCGATGCCCAGGTGCTGCTCGCAGTGATTTCTCCTGGCTGGGGTTTTTTTTTGGAAGGGGGTTTTATTTTGAAAGACATTTGTTTGTTCCTGCTCAATTTTTCTGAGGAGCTGTTAGGAAAACATACCACAAATGCTGCTAAGAATTTTCCTGCTATAAATAGGTTCCTAATTGCTTCTCGCATGCATGTTTTCCATCAAGTATTTAGAATTAAATGCTTTTCTTGAAGTTATTTGAGGGAAGTGGAAGATGTTTCTAGTCTGTTATAGAGGGTCACGTTAAAGGAGGTAAGCGTTAACTAGGAAGGATCCCTAACTTTGGGTCTCTCTTCCCCCGTGAGGATGGGGAACACGCCAGACTCGGCCTCCGACAACCTCAGCTTCCGCTGCGCTGCCGACGTCCCGCCCGTCACGGCCGAGAAAAGCCGGACCAAGCCTGAGCTCTGAGAGGTCGCTCGGGAAGACCTGGAGGCATTTTCTCCTGTGGAGACGAACAGTAACCCCCAGCAGTCCCTCTCACCAAGACAGTGTTAAAAATTAAACAGAAATACTTCCAGCTAAAGCTCCTTTCCGCACTGGGATGCCTGGGCCTGAGCAGCGATGGGGAACGGCAGGCAGGGCGTTCTCTCTTTAGTGTCCTCTTGGGTAGCGAATATTGCAGCTCTCCTTTCGGTGTCTGGTTCGGGTACGCAGAGGCGAGTGTGTGTGGGACCGGGCCGGCGCTGCGCCGGCCCCCAGCCCCAGCCGGAGCGAGCGAACACCCGCAGCCCCCCGTGACGCCGGCACGGGGCCGCCGTGAGGGGCGGCTGCAGGGGGAGCGATGGGGACACGTCCCTGGAAGGGGAACCGTCCATCGGTCCCCATCTGCTGGGGAAGTCCCAGCTGCGTACCAGCCTCCGAGCCTTCCCAGAAGTGAAACAAGGTGCTTTTATTGACCCCTAAACAGCGACACAACCGCGTGTATCCTCGTTTCGAAGTGCACGGGTGACACAGACCAGTGACCCACCTCTGCCAGGTGTCGCAGCCAGCATAAGGGCCGCAAATGGGCACAAGCTCTGCCACCAAAGCCCCGAGCACGCGGGTGGGCGAGGACGCCCCTCCGGGCGCTGCTCCTCCCTCCTCCACCCGCGCCTGCCCCAAAAGGGCGCTGCTGCGGGGCCGAGCTCAGCCTGCCCCAAGCAGCTCCGCTGCCCCGAGCGCAGCTGGTTACGGCTCTGGCGGAGGCAGCTTCTCCAAACCCGTCCCTGACGGCGGGACGCGCCCCGGGGCAAATCGCAGCCTCTGCTGGGTTCGTGTTTGCGCCTGACCCGAGGCCAGCCGCATCTCAAGAAAAAGCGAAAGAAATCACCGGGTGGTTTTCAAAGATTTTACTTGCCTTAACCGAGCAAACTCATTGGCTTACGCAGCGGCGATCAAAACAGCCCTTCCTCGGCTGCCAGGGTCAGCAAAATGGCCTTGCAGGTGTTCTCGAAGAGGGCGGCTCGGTTCTGCGCCTCCCCCTTCTTCACCCAGTGCCGGTAGGTCCTGAAGGCGCAGGCGTCGATCAGCTTGCGGACGGGCTTCAGGGCGTACGGGTCCCGCACCACCAGCTCCCTGGTGACCGACTTGACCAGCCGGTACTGGTAGTAAATACGGACCGAGGCCAGGACGGTCAGGCAGATCACCTGCGGCACAGGGGAAGGGGCTGGAATGCGTGGCCAGTCCTGCAACGGGACTGGATCGGCCCCAACGCGTCCCACGCGGCTGCTACCCGTGTGGCGGAGTCGGGAGGGAGCCCGGCTCCTGGCACAGGTGTTTAGTCCCGTGTGGGTGGTACAGGCTTTTTCCAAGTGTGCCCTTAACGTCAAAATTGCAGGTCAGCCCTAAATGTGTCGCCTAATGCCGCCCTGGGTACCTCTGAGCTGCCCGAATGGCTGGCTGTAGGGAAGGGGAAGGATTCCTTTGTTTTACCAACTCCTGCACCCTTTGATGCACCCATGTGATGTCAGGCTCATCCATTTCCCCTTACAAGTGTTTTGGTTTGGGGTTTTTTAATGATTTGTAGGGGAGGCAGGCTTTTCCCTTATTTAATCCCCTTCTGTGAAAAAGCCCTGAGGAAGTACCAGGAAGCAAGCAAACCAGTGCTTGGGGAAGGGTCTCCGCCCAGGCTGCCGCATCCTACCAAAGCCCAGGTCCATCAGTCGTCTTGAACTCCCAGTTTCTCCCAGCCCAGCTGGGAAACCCATCCCACCGCTCGGCTCCTCCAGCTCCCGGGCTCAGGGCTGGGGCACCGAGACGCCCCCCTATCCAACCTCACCTTGAATTTCCGGAAGGGGCTGAAGTGCCGGACCTCCTCCACGTCGTACTGCTGGAAGAAGGGGTGGGCCAGCGCCTCGCCAGCCGTGTACCGCTGCCGCGGGTCCACCACCAGGAACCGGGAGATCTGCGCGAGGGCACCGGGATGACCTGGGGTGTCCCAGGTGTCTGCAAACCACCCCCCCAAAGGTTTTCCCATCCCCAAGCGCCTACCAGGTCCTTGACGGTGTCCGAGCGGTCGTCCCACTCCGGGGAGCCGAACTGGTAGTCCCCGTTCATGATCATCCGCAGCATCAGCATCTGCTTGCGGTGCCAGAAGGGAGGCGAGCCGGCCAGCAAGGTGTACATGATCACCCCGGTGCTCCACCTGCGGGCAGCCCAGCGGGACCCTCCAGCCCCCGGCGGCACCCTGGGGGCACCCGGCTGGATCCGCGCCCCAGGGGTGGCTCGGTGCCTCCCCCCGGCTGGGGCACGCCGCGCTTTGCCACCCTGGAAAACCAGGAGGACGCTGCCCTGCGCGGTGTGTAACGAGGGAGGCTGAGCTCGCCGCTGAGGCTCGTTAGCCCTGATGGGTAACAAGGAGCAGGGGCTGCCCTGCTGCTGGGGAGGGGCTTGGGGTTTTTGAGTCGAGTTGATGTGGAGCTGCTCTCCTGGATGCTGCAGGAGGAAGCTGTGAGTTGGAGCTGTTTGCCTTTCTTGGTTTTTCTGGGTTTTTTTAGGGGAGGGAGAGGATGCGGGAGGGTGCGACGTGGTGGGACACGGTGGTACCAGCAAGGCTGGGTGCTCTGGGGCTGTCTCAGTTCAGGCTGTGGTGTTCAGCGTCCCGGTGTGGGGCCTAACGGAGGTACTGAAAGTGAAAAGGGGCTGAAATGCCCTGGTGTGTCCCAGGTGGTTGGTAACAGCTCTGACCACTGCAGACCTGAGCCCAAAGACACCAGAAATGGTGGCAAAGTCCCCGCAGGGCTTAGACTGGGCTCCGACGGGCCTTCCTGAGCTGGCTGCTCTCCTGGGGGCTGCCTCAGGCTCGTGTCTCACTATGGGGTGTGTTTAAAAAGCCCTGTGTCTTGGATTCCAGCCCCCGAGTTGATTTTTATGAGCAGAAAGCGTTGCTTTCCCCCCTCTCTGATGGGGCAAAGTGTGGAGACGGGCTCGTCCCCAGGCTGCTTCTCCCCCAGCTCTGTGCCAGAGCCCCCTGGTCACCAGCACAGCCCCTCACAGCCCCCGAGGGTGTGTTTTGGCGTATCACTTAATTTCTTCCAAACACTCCAATTGGTTCCCATCTGCACAACTCCTGCTGTGTCTCAAACCACGCGCGTTTTGGGAGCAGCCCGAGGCGAAAAGGCCAGCGTCTCACTCACATATCGACTTCCTTCCCGTAGCCTTGGTGCTCGTCGTCCATGGAGCACTGCAGGATCTCGGGGGCCAGGTAGCCAGGCGTGCCGCAGATCTCTGCAAAGTGGGGCAGAGCATCCCCCTGAGCCACCCGGGAGGGTCTGAGCCGTCCCCACCCGCCCCCGAGCAGTCGACGAGGGGGTCTGGATCCCAGCTGGGGCCTTTGCAGCGATGGTGCTCGCAGGGAGTAACTGCAACCTGTGTGCACCTCGCTGGTGACTTTTCTTGGTGGGTTATAATGGCTAAAATGTGAGGGAAGAGAGCGATGGGGATGCCCGTTGTGGGTTATGTGGCTCTTTGCAGGGTAGGAGTGGGAAAAACCCTTAATGTTGGGCAGTAAATGGATGGGGTAACGAGGGTCAGCTGAGGGGAAAGCAGCAGAAAGAATAGAATGGTTTTCCTCATGGGCAGCAACCTCATCATGGCAAGGAGCGAGGTGTGGAGGCTGTGCCACAGGCAGAGCCGGGCTCGTGTGTGAGCAGGAGGGCACCCCAAGCCAACAGGCGCTTATTTGCACCCGCGGCAGCGAGACCGGCCCCAAGGAGACAGCGGGGCTGGAGGGACTCCACCGACTCCCCACGAGCACTGCAGCAACGGGGTGGCCAGGGGCCAGCCCGGCATCGCCCCCGCCTCGCCGTCCTCCTACCTTTGAGCTTCTCGTTCTCGCGCAGCTGGCAGGAGAAGCCGAAGTCCGTCAGCTTAATGTTCATGTCGTCATCCAGGAGGATGTTCTCCGGCTTCAGGTCCCGGTGGACGATGTCGATGGAGTGGAGGTACTGGATCACCTCCAGCAGCGCACGCATGATCTTCCTGGGGACGGGTGACAGCACCTCTCCTAACCCGAACGCCCACCGGCGCTGCGCTCCCGGGGATGGGGACGGGGACAGGGACCGCGCAGCTCAGCCCCTACGTCTGAGCGCAGGGCACAGCCCCGGGTGCTGTTTTGCCCGTGGGTGCCGTGCTGGCTGCAGGGTCGTCCTTCAAACCCACGCTCTGCTTTTGTGACATGATTTCCAGCCATTTGCACCTGGCCTTACCTGGTTTCCTTCTCGCTCAAGGTGACTTTCTCGGTGAGGTAGTCGAAGAGCTCCCCTCTCTTCATCCTGCGCACAGGAGGGAAAAAGGAGGCAGGCAGCAGCTGAGCTGCCACGGCAAACCGGCCCCGAGCCCTTGGGGAGGACCGCACGGGGGGTTGCTGCCCTTTAACAGCCCCAGGGCACCCATTACACAAAATGACAAGCCAACTTTTTAATAAAAAGGGGTAAAAATGCCTCTGTATTGCTGCAAAACATCAGGCAAGAGGAGGAAAGGCTGTCCCCAGAGAGGGCAGGTTTCGGATGGGACAGAGACGGGGCTCTCCTGGCGCCCCGGCATCAGGAGTCGCGGTGTCACGCGCACCCTGGTCCCGCTGGGCATATAAATAACCCGCAGGGATGCATGACAGCTCCCGCCAAAGGTTACGGGGAAACCTGAGCAGCGCTGAGCCGCTGACGGAGGGGAAACACTGCCGGTGGCGAGGCTGCAATGAGCTGGCTCACAGCAATCAAGGCTTGTTTCCACTGTAAGCAAGAGCTGGCTGTCCCCCTGCTTTGCCCTGTTTGGGCCATAAAAAGCTGGGGCAAGTGTTGGCTGGTGGCCGTCTGCAGAGTGGGAATGGGCCTGGGGAGATGGTGCTGGGGTGACGGGCAAGCTGGTACTTACAGGTCAAACACCAAGAAGAAGAAGGTGCTGGATTCATAGCTGTCCTTCAGCTGGACTGCAATAAAACACGGGGGCTGTGAGCACAGCGTATAGCGTGTTCCTGTCCACTAACAGACTAAAAATTGCTGATCTAATTGCTAACTGAATTAATGAGGAGTTAATCTTCACTAGTGTTTCGGTTTGGAGGCAGCGTGGGCACTGCTGGCGTGCGCGCGGAGGTAGAGCAAACGATGCTCTAAGCAGGTGCCCTGCGTCGCGTTAGGACCATCGGAGGTCTGACCCTCCAGGGATTTCACCCCAAAAACCCTTCCTGGGGACACCTCGAAGATTAAATGGGGCAGAAAACCCCCTTGCCCTGATGCTCAGAGCCTGACTTACTGACGTTGGGGTGGCCCGAGACTTTCCGGAGAATGTCGATCTCTTTAGCGGTGGCTTCTCGCAGTTCCTGCACCTCCTTGGGGGATATGTTACCGGCCGTGATGTCGATAATCTTCACAGCGTACTCCTGCCGGGTGGTTTTGTGAATGCACCGACGGACGACGCTGCTCACCCCCCTGCCAGGACAACACAGACAAGATGGGGGTTTCCGTTCCTCCCTGTCCAGCCCGACCTCACGGCCGTGCCATCAGCACCTGGGCCCGTTGGTATTCTCATGCACGAGCAGGTCTCGCTCTGTTACCCTGCCTTGGTGGGACAGAAGAGTTTGAGCTGATGGAAAGTGCTGCTTCGTGCTATTTTTAACCCCATGCTGCTATGGGCCCTCTTCATATCAGATTCCCCGGAGACACTGTTCCTATCAGGTACTGGAGTACGTGAAACCACAGCTGACAAAACCAGCTTTACCTGCCCAAAACCTCCTTCGGCTCATATTTTTCATAAAACTCCTTGGACGAGTTCCAGTCCGGTAGCTCTTCTTCCTTGGTCATCTCTGGCTCCTGTCAGGCAGCGCTCTGGGCTCGTCTGCCAGCAGAAAGGGGCTGCAAGGAGAAAAGAGCAAGGATGGGCGCTCGCTGCAGCTGGGGCAGGGAGCTCCGATCCCTTCCGGAGGAGAAAACATTGAGGAGGAGGATCCTGGAGCACAGACCAAAGAGGGTATTTTGCTGGTTGGAAAAGCAAAGCTTTGCCCTCGGGACCCCGTGGAGATCCCACTGAGAACAGGAGAAATCCCACTGGATTCCCCGTAGCCTGGCAGGGGCCAAGGCCTTGGGAAGCGCTGCAGCACCCCAAAACCTCGTCCCTTCCTGCAGAGCACCCGCACCCAGCTCACAGGGCATCGTCCTCCAGCTCCTGCCGTGTGCTAGGGGCTACGCCACGCTTCTCCTGGTTCCTCCCACCTGGGAAAGCAATTTAATTAGTTTTTTGAGACTCTGGGAGCGCACTGGTGGGGGAGGCAGCGGCTGAGCTGCACCTTAAGCTCGCAAAGGTGCGCAGTAGCAAGGCAGTGCTGGCACAACAGGCCCAAAGGTCCCCAGCAGCAGCAGCCTCCAGAAATGTCACCCCACGCTGACGCCCCCCGAAGACCCCTGCCAAGCGCTGAATCTGCCTTGCCTTTCTTCTGCTTTTTTCTCCCAATTATTTTTAAGATGACAAAGTTGTCCAGGACAGTTTAGCTGAGAACAAGGAGGAAAAAAATAGTGTTTGAAGTGAAGGGAAAAGGCTTAAGGAGGGAAAATGGGTGGCAAGGGTCGGTGAAGTGGGGTGGGGGGCTCGGCGGGCCAGGGTGCGGGCGGGGACCAGGTGCCCGGGGTCAGCCGGGGCCGAGCCAGCCCGAGGACAGCAGCTGAGCGAGCTTCCTCGGCCACGCGCGTACAGCTGCCAGCAGCCTCCAAGGCTCCCGAAAGGCTTCTGTCCCATTTCTTTTTTTCCTTTTTTTTTTTTTTTTTTTGATATGTGCTGCCATTGCCGGAGGAGTGGTGAGACTGTGACAGTATTTTGATAGAAGGGGGAAAAATAACCAGTAATCCCGATCCCTAATTTTCACCAGCGTTTCCCTTTAAGGCCTGGGAACTGGATGTCCTCAGCTTGTTCCTGCGCCCGGCATGGCTGAAATCCCGACTGTCCGGGTCCAGCTGCTCTGCAGAGACCAAGCAGCTAGTGTGGAAAGCAGCTCTTATAAGCTTGGGCAGCAAAATTGTCACCTTGGGGTGACAGTTTGCTGCTGGGGGAGAGAGTGGGTGGGCAGGAGAGCCCTGATACTGCAGGTTTTCCTTTGCCCTTCCCTCTGAGGTGGCAATAACTCTGCCAGGATGCTCCCAGGCAGGCCTGCAGCTCTAAGTACATTTAAATCTTATCAAAGGGTATCTGTCCTGACCCGGTTATAAGGACTGATGCTGGTTTAGGTGTCTGTCCGCTGCTGGGAGGGACGTCTAACGAGGGCTGGAGCATTTCTAAACAGCCATGAGTTCGATTTCATTTATAAAATTTTAGCTGTTGGAAATATTGTGAGCAATGCCAAACCAAATGAGGGCTGAAATTATAAATTAGAGGCAGGATCAGGGAGTAGGGAAAAGAAAATCTCTCTGAGGTGGGGGAGAACCAACAACTTTGATTTTTGGTTTTGTTTGTTTTTTAGCTGAAAATCAAAGTCCTGGGTGTTGGTGTTGAGGGAAGGGCTAGAGAGGCTGGGGAGCACCCGCAGAGCATTGCCAGAAGCTCAGGGTCTCTGTGCTGCCTTCTGGGAGGAAAAAGCCCAGGAGTTTGTTTAAAATATCCTTATGCTATATAAGCAGCTGGTACAGAGCACTAACAGGATAAGCCGGTTTTATTATCGGAGCTGTACGAGCTCCATGGGAGTGCAGGGGGGGGAAAAGGGGGTCGGGGAGAGGTTTCTGTCTTGAGCCAGAGATGGAGGAACGCTAACGGAGACGGCGCTGGACGCTGCCGGCCGGCCCGCTGCTGCGGAACAAGGGCTGGAATGTTTGCCTTGGTAAATATTCAATAATCTGCAAATATTTATGGAGATAAATCTGGAAAGCCCAAGCTGAAGTCAGCTTTTAGGCCAGCACGGGAATGCCCCCCCCCAAATACCCCCTCCTCGTCCCGGCCCCGCCGAAGCCCCCCCCCCCCCCCCCGGGTGTTTCTGCACCGAGGGCGAGCAAGGAGAGAGCAGTCGTGCTGAAAATAACACCGAAAGCAAGCTTTCTGGGGCAGCTAAAAACCCACCGGCTTCGGAATCCTCCCGCCCGGAAAGCACCGGCTCCTGAAGCCCGTTTCCTCCAAAAGCGGGGTCCCGGCTTGCCGCCGGCCTCAGCTCGCTGCAGGCGGCCCGGCTCCGCGCCGATCCCGTCCCTGGGGCTGGCGATGGCGGGCGAAGGGCAGCGGCCGGGGTGGGACGAGGGGCCCGGGCGCCGGGGAGCTGCCGCCCGCTGCCTCCTCAGGGCCGCCCGCTGCCTCCTCAGGGCCGCCCGCTGCCGCCTCAGGGCCGCCCGCTGCCTCAGGGCCGCCCGCTGCCTCCTCAGGGCCGCCCGCCGCTGCCTCCTCGGGGCCGCCCGCCGCCGAGCCAAAAATAAAACCGCAACGCGAGTTGGCAGCCGCGGCCGGGCGTCTTGGGCCACGGCTCGAAGCGAGGTTCCCTCCGGCTGCGGGCGATGGGGGAGCCCGTCCGGCCCCCCCCGAGCCGGGAAGGCGGCGGAGGAGCGGAAGGGGAGCCCGGGGAGCGGCCTGAACCCTCCCCTGCGCGGGGCTGCGCTGGGCCCCGGAGCGGAACCGCGTCCGCCTCGGGCCCGAGCCGCTCCTGAGCGGCGATGCTGCGGCGGGGGGGCCCCGGCTGCCCCGGCCCCGGCTGCCCCGGCCCCTTCCCGCCTCCCCCGCCGGGGCCTCGCTCCCCAGCCGCGCTGTTCCCGAAGCCTGAGCGCATCTCCCGGCCGGCCCGCGAAGAGGAGTCTTTTAGGGACATCTGCTGCCAAGCCAGCAGCAGCCCAGCGCAGGCATTTCTGGCCAAAACGGGTTTTCTTTCTCTTCACCAGGACGCGGAAACACCCGGGAACCAGGCGTGAGCTTGAGCGCGAAGCTTCTGGTGACCCAGGAAGGGCGGCTGCGCCCTCGTCCCCGCGCCCGAGGGACCCTTCCCGTTCTGCATGCCGATTCCCGGAGCTGCAGATCGGAGAGGACGGCTTTTAGGAACGGGCAGAACGCGCAGCAGCATAAAAGCAGTCCAGGAAAACAGGTCGTGCTACGGCAGCGGTTTTTAACAGGAATCGCCCTTTTTGGCGCTCCCCTGGCAGCAACGCACAGGGCCGCACCGCAGCGGGAGGGCAGGGCGTGAGATGGCTGCTCCCTCGGATGGGAAAAGGAGGATTTTCACTTTGCATCCATAAATACTTTTTGAATGGAGATATTTTATTTTTTCCTTCATGTGGCAGCAGTAGCTTTGCCACTTGCCCAAGCCCGGTGCGAGGAGGCAAGGCCGCGTCAGCTGGACCATCAGCTTGCCCACCTTCACCCTCTCTCCTCTCAGCCCACAACTCCTGCCGCGAGATGGAGGAATAAAACCCTCCAGCCTCTGCTCATTAGTGGGAACTGCGGGTCTGATGCGAGGCTGCGTTACCTCAGAAGCACAGGGGCTTGCTCGGGTGACGGCCCACCACCGAAATCCTCTGAGCAGAGGGGAGAGAATTCTCAGAATCTCTTGAATCTGAATACAGAGCTCGTTTTTAAAAGTATGATGACAGGCAGCTGCTGGGGAACTGGTACCCACCGCACGCAGGGTAGCGTGGAGCCTCCCGCGTCACTACACAGGGTTCAAATGCAGCAGCAGGAGGTGTCCGGCCACCGCTGAGCTACGGGTGTTCCTCAACCCCTGCAGCTCCAGCCCTTCGGGCAGCACAGCCGACAGCAGCCTGCCAAAATCAGTTCTCACCTGCTCACCCTTCAACTTAACTCCCAAGTGCACTAAAGCAAGGCGCTTCTAGAGAGAAGTTTATTTTCACACCGTATCGCTTACATTCAACACAACAATCAGCAAACAGGGTAACCCAGATTAGCTCATTCTGCTTTGTTGTTCATCCTTCCATTTTGTGCTAATCTGCTGCTGTAAGTGGTATCACATCTGTAGCGGCTACGGCAGGAATGAAGCCACGAGGAGGACAATAGTGTGAATATGTGAACTAACGAGATATCAGACAGCTTGAGACTTTATTACTGAAGCTTTTTTTCATTCACAGGTCAGTTGTTGTAAGACGGTCTTCAGCAACCTTGTTCCGAAGGCTTAGGCTAAACCTGTAAGGTAAGAAGTTACCAGTTAACGGCAGTAAGTTTTGAGTCCCTGAAGGGCAGGCGGCCTTCCTTGCTGCAAGGCAGGTGTCTGTCAGGGCGTCCCCTCGCCCCTCATCGATTAGCTGGGACGCGCTGAACCGCAGACTTCGGCAGTCACCCTTCTCCCGGGTCAGGGCGGTTTGGCGGTTGTGCCAAACAGGCACTTGCTGCAGGCCAGCAACGCCACGCTGCTTCTCCAGGCCTGCTGCCACCACCCTCCCACAGCTCCGCGCAAAAGCGTCGGGAATTCCTCCTCTCTCCACCCCGTCACCTCCAGCTACGCGTACGGGACCGCAACAGGAAGCCAAACAAACAGCAACTGCTTTAACTGACTTCGGCGTACGTGCTCCGTATCAATCCCCGTTCTTTACCGGATGGATTGGAAAAAACAGGACATTATTCCCACGATAATTTTGCTGATTAGCTCATGTAGTAGGTGCCTGGTAGCACTGTCTACTTACCATTAGCAAACCTGCACTGCTTCAGTACCTCGCTGAAGCCCTCGCACAGCTTGAGGTCAGTCTGGTTCTGCGCACACTCCAGGAACTGTTTCATTTCGTACTGGCAAGGAGCGAACTGCGACTGCTGCTGGTAGGCAGGCTGAGCTGCCTGGGGCTCCTGAAACGGCAGACACCCCCCTAAGCGCCCTTCAACAGCTCCAGCCCGTGAAGCCGCACCACCCCAGCACTGCTTGCTGGGTATTTCTTCCCTGTGTTTTAGTCAAAATGTTGTGTTACTTTTTAAATGGAAAACAAATAATGGGCTGAAGTACAAAATAGTTTTCCTGCAGTGGCATAACACATCCTGAGCAGTTTTGTAAGTTACAAACACTTGGGTAACTCTGGACAGCATCTGGGCAAGGAAACAGCCCTATCTTACTCTCTGAGCAGCACAAAACCGTCCTGCAATAGATCTTGCTGTCACCAGACCTGGAACACAGCAGCCCTCTCCGAGTCAGAGGGGTGCTACAGCAGAACACAACACTAACACCCTACCGCAAGCACACACCGCTCCCGCATCCCTTCAAACTGCTTTTAAGATGCTCGCGGTGACTGTGGTAGTTACCTCGGAGACCGAGTCACTAAAGCTACCCCAGCTTTCCCAGCCACGATTTGTGTGGTCTTTATGCCTACAGCAATTACATCAGCCTATAGGTAACTGATGTCCCACGTCAGCCGCGCCTCATTAGCTGGTGTCCTGTTGTGCCCTCTCTTACCTGGTAAGTAATATCAGGCCTCGCAGCTTCAGAGCTGCTTCCTCCACCAAATCCTCCTGTAAGCGCATGGCCTATGGTATGGCCTACAGCAGAGCCTACAGCGACTCCGGCAGCGGTTGTAGCCATCTGTGCCATCAGACCAGGCTGCTTCGGTGCAGGAGCAGCCACAGCAGAAGGCGGCGCGGCTGCTGGGACGGGCGCCCGAGGAGCAGGCGCCGGTGATGCAGCTCTCATTTGCGGTGCCCGACTGCAAGGACATAAAGAGAAACCTCACACCGTCGCTCCAAACTCACACCGGGCAGAGGCCACCTGCGTGCAGGGCGCGTTTGCAGTTCCTCCTCGTTACGCCCTCCACATTGATGGCAAGAACTCAACGTTCTGGTGAGCGATTTATGCACAACAGGGTAAAGTTCATGGGCTTCTTTTTGGCTGTGTTTTAAAGACTAGCCACCCCCCAACACGCCAAAGGACTGCGCTATTTGGCGGGAAATGAGCTATAACCTACAAGGGGCTGATTAAATAGGGCCTTAACGCTCAGGCATTGGATGGCCGGGCCCTGCTGCGCAGTGAGCGCTGAGATCCACTTCCATCCCCGCAAAGCGCCGACCCCGCTACAACCGAGCTCAAAGCAGCCGGGCCAAACCCCATCACCACCACCACCCCGGTGCGTCACCCGAGCCCGCAATGGCGGAAAGGCCTTTGCCGCCTGCGGCCTACACGGGGGCGGGGAAGGAGAGGAGGGAAGGGACCCAGCGGCCCTCACCTGGCGGGGGGCGCCACGCGGGACGTGCGGCTCCGGCCGCCCCTCGGCATCGCGGCGGGCGAGGTTTGCTGAGGCGAGGAGAGGTGAGGAAAGGAGAGGAGAGAGCCCGGCCGCCACCGCTGAAGGTCACCCGACACCCGCCGTGCGTGCGTGCCTGCGTCACTGCCGGGACGCCGCGTGGGGAGGCGGGGCCTGCGCCGGCCCCGCCCCCTCGCCGCCCGCCTGAGGCTCTGCGGGAAAAGGCGGGAAAGGGCGGGCTGCGGGGCGGCGGCGGCTCTGTGACGGGATCTCCGTTACCCGGTTGGAGCTGTCCCCGCCAGGTGCAGGGGGGATGGACTAGGCGGCCTTTAAAGGTCCCTTCCGTCCCAAACCATTCTGTGATTCTATGAATAAACAACGAAACCGCGTCTGAACGTGCGCCGGCCCTGTCAGAATGGCGCTCGCCCGAGGAGCCCAGAGGTGGCCCGCGAGGCACCGGGAAGGCGCCTCCAGAAGCCCCCCTGCCCCTCACAGAGCTGCTGAGTTTCACCCAAAAGCCGGGGTTCGCTGCCATCCGCCCCAAAAAGGAGCGGGGGCACCTCCTGCCCCCCTGTGTAAGGCCATCTGCAGGGGCGGGCATGCGCTCGTCAGGGTTCTGTTTTAAAACTCTGTATTTTGAGGGCCGTCTTTTAAAAATATATTGATTTATTAATTAATTAGTTAATTTATTAATTTTATACACAGCAGCTCTAACACGGGATACATCATGACAGCGCCATGGTCGCTGGTTGCTCCAGCAAGGGCTGACCCCGTCTCAGCTGCCCCTGCGGGCGGAAGGGTCTGCGCACCCAAATCGGGGGTTGGAAGGTGGCTGCTTTTTAAAAAAAAAAGAAAAAAGGCTGGGAAGTTTTGGGGCAGATGGTGAAAGACGGCTTGAAAAGACTGGTATTGCGTAGTCGAGGGAGGGGAACGCAATGAAAATAGCAAATGGAAGAGAATAAATGAAAGTCAGGCCTTGTGCCGTGTAGTCATGATACCAGATCCAGAGCTGTTACAGTAAGGTGGAGGGCACTGCGCTTACTTTGTTAGATGGAGGCAGTTCTTTAGACAAAACACAAATGATTTTTGGAATCTGCTATGAGCTATGAACCTTAGCAGAGCTTTAGGAAAGAATGAATCGTTTAATAAGGATAAGGAGAAAGGCACAAGTTATGTCGTATGACCTGGAATATAATTAAAACGTAGTCCCTAGAGTTTTCCAACAAAGTCCTGATGTACCAGGGGTAAAACGGCTCTGCTGAAATCTGATCCCTACTCAGTTAATATAGCCCACAAGTTGTTTGGTTCTTTCTTGATCTAAACCCCACTGAAAATAATGAAAAGGGTCGAGGTGACTAACATACACAGGATTAGACCTAATGAGTTAATAAACTCTCAAATTGGGCTCAACAGAAAGTGACATTTCAAACAACTCCGTTTCCCGTTATAAGCAAGCACCTCACTTCTTGTCCTTAGAGCACACATATGCGCATTCAGCCCCAAAATGCGGCTGCTGCCCTGCAACATCATCACGTCATTATAAAGCCGTTATCATGACAAAAAATTGCTTGTTCACAATTTATTCGGTTGTAAGGGAAGTGGCTACGCAAGACCAGTCATTTCAACACCGTGTATGTAAGGGGGTGTAGCTATTGTCTGCCGAAGGAAGCGTCAATATTGTGAGTTTACATAGCACTGATAATCCAAAAGCAACGCTCCGGTCAGAAAAGCAGTTGCTGTTAATGTAAAAATGATTAGGAGATAATGCAAACACTATCTCACAATTCAGAACAGCGGCATCCGCGTAGGTTCAGACCGCTGGCGTTACTGCAGGAGCTCATCTCTGCACGCACCTTCTCCCTGGCTCTTTTGGCCTCCCTCCATTTTGGCTGCTTCCTCCACGGCTCTGGGTTTGGGGTTTTGTCAAACGCCTGTGAAAGCATCGGGAGTTTTGCACTCCAGGCAGACAGTAAGTAATTCCCTTCAGATTTGGCACTTTCTCTCCTGCGGTCGGCGCGGCGGATGGTTCCCGGGGTACGGCAGGGCCGCTGAGAGCCTGGCAGGGCAGGGCAGAGCTCGGCCCCGCTCCTCCGCCCGCTGCTGGCAGCCTGAGCGATGCCTCCAGGGCCCAGGTCCCATGGTGTCCGTAGGGATGACAAAAAGGAAAAGCTTTGACTAGACCACATCTTATTTAAAGGCTAACCTATAAATATGCAAGATAGGGTGATTTCTTTTCCTGCAGCTTTAGTACTTTTTGGTTGCCCCTTCTATCTTGGTCATCTCCGCTCCTTTCCCATTATTCCCTTATTCCCACTGATAGCAGAAAAGTTGACAGCAGGAGATTTTTAATTTAGTTTATACGCTAGCTAGAGTTCAAACAATTCATTTCTTAATTAATGGTTTTCTCAAACTCTTTTTAATTGTTTTCAATTTCCCTTTTTTGCTGGCAGAGGGATTCCTTCTTCTTGCTGAAGTCATTTTGCAACACGTCTCCCTTTGAATTCGTTTTGTTTTGCAGAACAATGGAGGCGCGGATGGCGTAACTGGCGGCATGAATGCTGCCATTGTGTTTTGTCATCCTGCCTTGCTTGGGAAAACTCGCAGAGCTTCATTTTGCACAGACTTGCTCTTCCACCTGCGAATGCCCAGCAATCATGCGCGTACAAGGAAACGGGGAAGGGAAGGAGAACAAGTAGCCGGTGGCCATCCTCAAAATAAAGCAATAATGGTGGTTATGGCGGGTGTTCACAGTAAGCAAAGATTGTTTTATCTTCAGCTACTTTGAGGAGCGGCTGAGGGAGCTGGGGTTGTTTAGTTTGGAGAAGAGGAGGCTGAGGGGAGACCTTATTGCTCTCTACAACTGCCTGAAAGGAGGCTGTAGCGAGGTGGGGGTTGGTCTCTTCTCCCCAGTAACAAGTGATAGAACGAGAGGAAACGGCCTCAAGCTGCGCCAGGGTAAGTTTAGGTTGGATATTAGGAAAAAATTCTTTACTGAAAGAGTGGTCAGGCCCTGGCACAGGCTGCCCAGGGAAGTGGTTGAGTCCCCATCCCTGGAGGTATTTAAAAGCCGGGGAGATGTGGTGCTTGAGGACATGGTTTAGTGGTGGACTTGGCGGTGGTAGGTTAACGGTTGGACCTGATGATCTTAAGGGTCTTTTCCAACCTTAACAATTCTATGATTCTATGATTCTACTCGACTTCGGTGTTGCTAGCCCAGAGATATTAGCTGGTTTCTTAAACGACAGCCAGACAGGTATTGTAGTGCACTGCTAGACAGTATCCAAAGCACTGTATCAAACCCCTTTTTCCCCTCCTCACGTACTCTGCAACGGGTTGACGATGAATATCTTTACAAGTAATCTGAATAATCCATCCCGAATGCGCAGTCACTAACAGTTGTAGACGTGGCGCTTAGGGGCACAGTTGGACTCGATGATCTCAAGGGTCTTTTCCAACCTAAATGATCCTGTGGTGCTACTTTGACAGAAACCAGACGCACACAAGAGGAAGAAGATCCAGCCCTGACCGCCTTGGGTTGTATCCCTCTAATTCTGACTAGCGCGGCTGGCTCACAGGTCTGCCCGCTGTATTTAGAGGTGTGATACGAATGTGATCCTAGAGCTGGGAAACAGATGACGAAATCCCAATGCTCAAGTGCGAAGTGTATTCTTCCACAGATACGGCCGAGCGAGGCCTGGGGAATCCATCGACAGCTGCTCCAGAGCAGGCGGAGCACCAGGCGACGGCATGAAAAAAACAAACTTTTAATACACTTTTTATGTCGCTTGTCCAGATTTCGCGTCTCAGAAAGCCTCAGGGTAAACTTTGGGACCGTCACAGGCCCTCAGCGAGGTCCCTCTGCACAGGAGGCACCAGGCGGGCTTTGTGTGGCCGCAGGCCGCAGCGGCTTGGCTCGTTCTCTCCAAAATCAGGGGGAACAAACCCGGGGCGCTGCCTGGGGCACCTGTCGGAGGGACCGCCGCCGCCCCGCCGTGGCGAAGGGGCTCATCGGCCCTGAGGGCCGCGCCGGCCGCGCCGGGTTTGGCGGCGCCCCCTGCAGCGGCGCGGCCCTGAGGGGAAGGGGAAGAACCGATTTTCCCGCTGAAGGCGGCGCGGGGCAGCGCGGGGCAGCGCGGGCGGCGCGCCCTGCAGTGCCGCCAGCGGGCCGCCAGGCGGCGCCATAACCCCCGCCGCGCCACGCCCCCCTCCTCCCCCGCCCCCGCCTGACGTGACGTCGTCGCGGAGCGCCACGTCCGGCGCGGCCGGAGGGGCGGGGCGGGACGGGCGCGCCCGCCCAGCGAGCCAATAGGGGGTGGGCGCGCGTGCGCGGCTCGTCGGCGCCGGGCGCGCGTCGCGGGCCGAGGCGGAGGGAGGGGGTAAGATGGCGGCGCCCGTCCTGCTGCGAGTGTCGGTGCCGCGCTGGGAGCGGGTGGCCCGCTCCGCGGTGTGCGCGGCCGGCATCCTGCTCTCCCTCTACGCCTGCCACCTGGAGCGGGAGAAGGGCCGCGACCTCCACTACCAGGCCCTGTGCGACCTCAGCGAGCGGGTCCGTTGCTCCGCCGCCATCACCTCCAGGTGAGGCGGGGATGGGACCCGCCGCCGCCTCAGGCCGCCGCGGGGAGAAGGGGCTGGGGGCACGGGGAGCGGCGGGGCTGGGCCCCGGAGCTCTGCCTCCGGTGCCTCGGGGGCTGAGGCGGGGACTGCGGGGGGTCCGGCCCGGCTCTCCGAGGGGGGCGGCGGCGGGGGGGCTTGGCCGAGCCTACGGGCGGCAGGAGCCCGCGGCTGCGGGCCGGGGCTCGTCCCGGGCAGGGCTTGCCTGAGGCGCAGAGGGGGCTGGGTAGCTGGGCCTGTGCTGGGGCCGCCGGGCGGGCGGGCCGAGGAGGGGTGTTGGGGCTCCCGGTTCAGGCAGCCCCTTCGCCGGAGGGCTGGTGTGGGAAGGGCTGTTTTGGGGATGGCTACGGGCCGGAGGGTGAGGCACCCGCAATTTCTGTGTTGTAATCAATGGTAATTAGCCAGAGTGACAGGCATTTTAGTGGCAAATGCACGTTAGAGTAAAATGCTGTAGGTGTGACTAGTGGTTGAGGCCAACATAAACATGTACAGTTGTAGATGACTGGCTTTGGGTGGTTTTAATTGGAGTATCTGAATTGCTTTTTCATTATAATGTTACCTGGCAGCACAGGAGATTGTCTTCATGATACAGAGGACGTGCTTAATTTGAGAGAGATTTGTATGCCTCAGCAGCAAAAGCCCAGTCCAAATCTTGATTTATTTTACTGGTTTCCTGTCCGTAATTACTTTAGTAGTTGTTTTCTAAAGGCCAATCGTTCTTATTTCTGTTAGGAGAGTCGATATATAAATTTTAATATGCTCCTAGCTTGATTTCCTGTCAAGTAACTAGTTGATTGAATTACAATAATGAAAAGACTTAACCTGCTGTATAGTTACAAGTGTTACCAGTATGAACATGCTGCAGGAAATACTTTCAGGTGTAGTTTAGCTAAGAAACTCTCCTAAAAGCATATTCTCAAGTATTTCAACTAAAGTAACAAGATGATTTGTCAGCAATCTCAAAACAGCTCTGTGCATATATATATATGTGTGTGTATATATAGGCATATAAAGACATATGCAAAGATATCCACCAGTAAGGAGATGGGAAGGGGAGGGGTTTGGTTCTTCAGCAAATGTATATGTTAAATGCTTCCTTTTTTTTAATGAGAATTTTGTTATCGTGTGCCTTCAGCTGAATGAGTACTTGAGATTCCCCCCCGCCCCGGTGTAACCTGTGTAAAAGCTGTCCAGTTTTTATAAAGGTACTTGCTGCGTTATCATAACAAGCCAGCGGGGGAGAATATGCCCATACTCTGTCAGAGTGGAAGCTGGTTAAATTGTTTAGGCAAAGCATACAGGGAACTCTTACCCTTAAAACCACTTCTGTGGTGACAGGAGTGGGGTTGTGTTATGTTACAGAGAGATGTGTATCTACAGATGTCTGAAAGGAGGCCCTTGTGATTGAATGAGGGCTTTAACTCTGCTTTTCTGTCTGTCATCAGATAATCTTTAGTTTGTGAAGGTGCTTTTTCCTGTCTCTATTTAAGAAGTGTCCTGAAATGAGAAGTTTCAGTCTAAATGAGAAGACGACTTCAATAAGCTTGACAGATAACTTAAACTTATAAATTAAAATTATGCATAGGCTACTGAGATTAAACCATGTGAATATCATCAGTAATTGAAAATTTACCACAGCTATAGAGGCAAAAAGAGAACAACAGGGATTTAAGTGCCTAAGTAGCCTCCGTAGTAGTCTGTTCTTGTATAGAATTGGTCCTTCAGTAGCTTTTTATTGTTACTGCAAATGCTGCTATTGAGATGGGGAATTTGAAGTAATAGATTTAATGCAAGTTTACTAAACGCTTTGAAGAAGTAAAATAATTCCAATTATATCTTTCGGTATTTCTAATTATGGAATAATGCTTGGTAATTACAGTGTTCATTAGTAATGCTGCAGCTGAAATGTTGAGTATGCCATGGTCAGACCTGTAAATACTTTACTGCAGGAATTCTATATAATAGTATGAACAGTTGGGGATAAAATCAACTAAAATCTCACTAGCAGTTGCTGGGAGAATCATGCTTAAAGATTGAACTATTGCAAAGGTCAGGATAGCTCATGATAACTAGAGCAGGTGGTAAAAGGAGTTTGTGGAAAAGGAGTGTGCGAGTTCTGCTCAGTCGAACCACACTTGGAGGAGAATGTGCTTTCAACGCTGTACGGGACACAGACAAAAAAGGAGTATTGCTTTACAGCTAAGAGAAGAGGGCAAGCTAGTAAGAACCGACGTAAGAATAGCATTGAAAGAAAGTAATCTTATTTCCCATGTTGCCACAGCTCCCTATCCATCAGTCATTCTCTCTCCCTCTCTCCAACTGACTATTCCTTGTTACTACCACGTCACCAAAGTTTCTCTGAAGCTTGATTTCTAAAAGGAACTGTTAGCTACTGTTTAGATGTCACTGAGAGCAGAGTTTCAATGCAGCGTTCCAGCATCCTCACGTGTAGTGCAGATTGAACTTTCAACCATTTCTTTTCTTATTGAGCTATTACACTGGCAATCACAAATTATATTAGCTGATTAGCAGAGTTAACTCTACAGAGTTAACTGGGTGAGAAACTTGTACTTTGTGGCTTTTACTGGCTTTTAGAGTGTTCATTCGGTTGTGTGACTTTTTATTTAAGCTAGATTTACTAATGGAACTTGGAACGTAACCATCTTCACATTTCAAGCGTTGACTCTAGCGGTGGACTGAACTTTGCAAAGCACATCATGGTGTTGGGATTAATCTTAATAACTGTATAGAATAATCAGAATAAATTAGCGTATTCTTCCCCGAGCTGAGTTACTTTGGAACTAAGTTCTGGTCTTTGGGGAGGATTTTTTTCACTAGTAAGCTGTTAGTATTTCCAAGTCTTGCTTTTAAGCTAAATCTGGTATTGGCACAAGAATGAGGAGAGAAATGTTGCAAAGATTACCAGCATGCAGAGGGAGGAGCATGGAAAATCTTATATCAGAGACTGACTCATCCAGAAGATTATGTTGGAAAGATACCTTCCTAGTATCCCTTATTCAAAATACTAATGGTCAGCATATTTCAAGCTTTTATCATGGGGAAAGTTCATGAAGTAGTTTAAAAAGAAAAACAGCTAAGGACTGTAGAATAAGGGAACGTATTAGGGAAATACCTAACGTTTTCATTTGGCAATTGCTGTAGATCTTTTAAGTGAATTGCTGTCTTGTATTTGAGAATAATTAAGTGGCAAGAATGGCTTTATTTATAATGAAACTGGCTAATAACAGTTCCTGAAAAATATTTTTGTTTTTGCTGTTACCGTAGTTTCACAGAGGGAATTCAGCCAACAGACAAGTTTCCAGTAATAAGGATAGTGGTATCACTTGAAATAAAATGTGACATTTAAGTAGCAACGCAGAGTCCCAGAGCTTTTTGCTTTGTTCTTTTGCATGCCCTGGGAGGCTTTCGGGTCTTCTAATATGTTTCTGCTTTCTGTCTTGATTAATTTAAGGTTTCTGCAGAGCAGATTAGTGGATGGCTCTTTTTGAAGGAGGTTTTGTAGCCTGGTTAATGCTGTAACGACTTTAATACAGGCTGAAGATATCTGGCATGAATGACCAAAGGGCACACGTCAGGGTGTATCTTTAGCGATATTTGTAGCTTTTGGCCAGCTGCGTGAGTGAAGAGGTTTGGAAATAGTCAATACTGATCGAGGTTAACATCTTTAGCTGACTTACTGAAGAAGTTCTAGAGTCAAAATAGGATTTTAAGAATCTGTGTTCATCTGGATATAATTCGACAGATGACATATTTCAGGGATTCCCTGTTCTGAACTTTATGCTAATGTGCAAGGTCTTGGATTCTCATCTTGTATTTGAGCCACTCTGAAATGCCTGTTCTGAAAAAGTCTAATATGCGTGTCGGCCTTATGTCTTCTAGTGGATGCACCAAAGTAATCATCTGGTAGTTCTTGAAAATGTCCATCCGTAGAGCTTTGCGTGTGTTGTGGACAGACCTGTGCAGACAGGCCGTTGTTTTACTGGATTTGCCAAGCGTGACCTGTGACAACTGTAGTATTATTGTATTGTTCTGCTCACCTTCGTAAATAATTTATACAGTGAATTTAGACCTGTGTAAATGTTCTGCTTGAATTGCTTAGTCCTGTGACATAGTACTTCAGTGCTATGTTGTGTGAGTATAATTATGCTGGTGTAGAGCTTATTCCTCCGCAGAGTGGGCGTGCAGCTATGCTCTAAGATATTGCAGTGAAAACTTTGACCAGTGCTGGTTTTTCAGTGGAGCACACCTTGCCAGCACTATTGTTCTGGTGCATCTTCATAGCGTGCAGACCGTAACAGAGACCAAGTTGACAAGAACAACCCCATTATCTAAGGAAATGGGACACGGAAGAAAACTTCCCTGCCCCCCTCCCTAACCTGATGTTTATGTTGCAGGTTCCCATTCGGTTCTGTTGCGGGGCAGTTCCCGTAAACTTGATGTCTGTCAAGTTTGCTTGATTCCAGGTTAAGAACATTATATAGCAGTTTTCTTTCATACTAATGGTAAGTTCCTGATGTCCCAGCAGTTTTTTATTGCTGTAAGCACGCATTCAGATACGTTTGAGGTTGACAGCTGCAGTTGTTAGTGGCTGATGTAAGGTGAGAAATTGTAGAGGTAGCTTTATGCAGGTGGCATAAAAGGGGAAGCTTGTTCAGGCCCTTCTGGTGAACCAGCACAGGCAAATGATGCTCATGTGCTTTTTTTAAATTTTCATAGAACCTAGAATGCTTTGGGATGGAAGGGACCTTTAAAGGTCCTTTAAATTTTACTAGTTTTGTAAGTCTGCTCTTTGCTAGTCAGTAATTTCCTTAACCTGAGCGAAGTTATTGGTTTTGTTAGGCATCTTTGTTTCTGTATAGGAAAAGATAGCAATTTGATTAAACAGCTGAAGGGCAGTATGTGGAGCAGCTGGTGGTCATTCAACAGGAATCATAGTTGTGGTTCTTGGGCTACCAAAATAGTTTACATAAGAGTGTGGTCACCTGAGACCAAGATAAAAATCCATCCTGTGATTTAAAATTGATTGTTGTTTATTTCTGAGGCCTGCGAATTGTTAGACAGCAGGTGTAATGGTGCTTTTTCAGTTATTCTGTAGCAGGGATTCGTTGGTTTTGCTGTCTGAGGGAAGGTTTGAAGATCTCTAGTTTGTTGATAGGGCAGGGGAAAATCCGTGTAGACAGAATCCACCTAGTGTGTCAAGCACTTTGCTTCAGCAGGATTTGGAGTGCTGCAGGTTCAAGGTGATGGGGAATTGGCCTCGCTGTAGCTAGGTGGGTGGGATGCACGTCTTACAGCTAAGGATACTGAGCCGAAAAAGCACAAGACAACTTGAGGCCAAGAAAGGTTGTATTATCCTGCTTTTTTAGCCTGGTTTCTGAGAAGATTTTGCCTTTGCGTGTTGTGTATTAATAATTTCTTTTATAATTTTTCATTTTTTTAAGTGGAAGAAGTTAACAAAGGATACAAGTTACTAAAGTTTTATAGAAACGGATTCAGTGCCAAAGGGGAGGGGAGAGGGAGTCAAAGTAATACCTCTGCTGAAGGGAAAACCACCTGCTGCGTGAGCTCGGGCTATCCCTCCCGTTCGGTCTGCTAGCCAGACGGGCAGCACGCGTGCCAACAGGACTCGGGGCTGGTAGATAATGGGCTTGACTGGGGAGGCAGGGTGCGGAGGCTGGAGGGTGTGAGCTGGGAGGGACCTGGTTATTGTGTGTGCTGGGGAAGGAAGGGGTGTCGGGAACACTTGTAGAAAGCCAGCTTTGTTAGTTCTAACGCCTGTTGTTCCGAAAGCAGCAGAAGCTGATAGTTCAAGTGATTTTGTCTCATCTTTTTAATGGAAAATTGATTACTTAATACTTCAGACTGATACAATACATAGTGTCTGAGGCACATCTTTTATAAAATACAGCAGTACCCTAGCTACATGAGGGTTTTTTCCCAACCTTACAGTGATCTGCTCTCGAACATGTGTATTTTTGCCTTTCATAAACAGATCATTTCTAGCTTGACTAGAATTTGCAATAGGGCTGAAAATTATTTTGCCTGATGCAAAGTAAATTCCACAAAGTGCCTGTAGTTCAAATTTGGACTTCATTTCTGACAGCTTAATAGAAGAGACTATGTAGAAGGAATACAATGCTGTTGGCTTGTAGCTTGAATAACTAGTGCTTCTGTAAAGGCTGCTATGAAATAACCACTGTCTGCTTGAGATTTTGCTGATGTAGACACTGAGATTTTTTGGACTGTTTCTGAGGTAGAGCTGGAGGATATATAGAACAAAATCTCATTTGTTTATGGTAAATACTGCTAATAGATTTAAACATGAAAGTAAGTGAATCAAAAATTTTGAGCACTCTTGGCAAGCCTACAAATGAGAATTTCTAATCTTTCTTTCTTGTGGCTTCTAATTGAAGGCTTTTACTTAATTTATTAAGACTGTTAGAGTGGCCTAAGCGACCTTGTAACCATGAACTAGGTTTAATCCCAAATCCTCTAGCGAAGCTGTAAAGAAGCTGCAACCAAAGTTTCTTAACATTGCTAAGTATTAACGTGCTCCAGATCCTTTGACCTTTATATGAGCTTTTCACTGAAGGCGATGTGTGAGCACAGGCCAGCTTTGCTCCCCTCCTGAGAACTTCCATTCTGTACCGTAACTTATCGCAGAAGTCAGATGCCACTTAAGGAAACGTGTATATCGCTTGTCGAGTGTAGGCTTTTTTTAGAAAATATGTATTGTTTCCTCAGGGTTACAAAGTGGTAAATGGTGCTTGTTGATGATAACAACATAATGCTTATGGGATGAAAAATAATCCTGAAATTAGGGGCTTTAAGTAAGCTACTCAGAAAACAGAGCTTGAGTTCTTTACTTAGTTCTCTGAAAATGTAATCTTTTTTATTACTGTTGTTTGCCCTTTTCATTGCAGCAAACCTCAAAATTGAGAGAGAGAAATGTGTTGGAAAACCTGCTGCTGCACAAATGCAGAGCGTTCTCAGATTTTGAATCATGCGTGCCACTTAATAATCTGGTCTCCTGAAGGATTTGATAGCATTTTCAACTAGACGTTGAGGAGACCCGAATGTGAACGGGGAAATATGGTATGTGTGCTTTATTCAAGGCGTCTGCTACGCGCTGATGTCAGACACGGTGCTGAGGCTGGCTGGACTTGGCCTGATCTGGTATGGTTATTTTCAGGTTAAAGCGAATATACAGTAGTTAGTTCTTCTCCTGGCACGAGAACCAAGGATTGCCAAGTGAAAATGAGGTGATGTGATCCTGGAGTTCCTTACTGGGGGATGTTGTGGAGGTCAGCAGTGTGTGTTCAGAAGGCATCTAGGTACATTCAGGAAGGCTTCGATGTCGGCTACTGACCACGTTGATGCAGGTGAAACCCCAGTTCAGAAGCGTCTTCAGCTGATTCTTAACTTCATGATGATTGAGGTCAAGGAGAGCATCTTGGGGAATGGCCTCTCTGTAAAAGCCCTTAAAAACATCTCCTGCAGGTAACTGTCAGGAGTGGGGCGCTTGGCTAGAAAAAAACAGTATAGCATTTCTTACAGAGAGTGGATGAGATAATAATCTGACTCCTGGCTAAATATATACTTTTTGCTGGTTTGTTTGACTTGTTGTGTTTGGCAGGCTTGGAATTCTGTTGCTTTTTGAGCTAATACTGGTAACTCTTACAGCTTTTAACTTGTTAAACATGGAGGTTGTTTACTTGTCCTTTAAAATGACTGAGATACTAGTGTACAGCGTTAGGGTCTCTTGGTTGCCTTCCTGCCGGTGGTATTGTCTCTGCTAAATTACAGTGAAATGGTTAAAGTGTACCCCCATAATAGGCTCTTCTGGAACACAGAGGATGTTCATAACTGTGCAAAAGAGGTAATGATTTAGCAGTGCAAGATTTTATTGGAGATATGTCACTTGTGGATCAGAATGACCTCAGTTGTTCTTGTCTTCCTGTTAAGAAGTGTCAAGTGCATGCAAATACTGCTTTAAACGTCTAAAAATGCCACGCTTCTGAGCTTTGTTAAATATCACAAACCAAAAGGGACGCTCTTTAGAGCATGGATAATAATTTTCAAGACCTCCTTTTGATAAAAGGAAATGCAGACTGGGCTAAAGGTCACTGTGGTATTAAATTTTAGATGTTGGGAAACTACATGAACAGTTCTAAACACTTTGTCTTGGATTTCTTGAATCACTATTCTGAAAGCTTTTTTAAAGAACATTCAAAGTTGTACCTGCAGGTGCGACGTGAAGCAGGCTGTCATCTTGGAGAGAGGGAATTTGAGTGACCTGAAACATAGAGGAAGATGTCGTAAAGATTTATTTAAAAACTTGCTTGAAGTTAGTTCAGATTGCTTTTTTTGTTTTTTAAATAGGAGTGAAGCTCGGGTGTGGCCAAAGCAGGCCTGCCACCGGGGCTGTCACAGCGCTCTGACTCACGCAGGGCGACGCAGCGCGATGTTCACAACCGAGCACTTGACTGCTGCAGGCACCGGGAGCCACCAGTCGGTACCAGGAAAAAGCTGGTGATGTTGGAACTTTTATCTTGCTGTGCAAGCAACTCTTTAACTAGTGAGGTTCATTTTCCTTAGCATTCTGTATCCGAAAAATTGATCCAGTTAACAATAGTGCTTGTAAATTATACTCCTTGTAAGCAAAGCAAGTTCAGCGAAGAACTTCTGAGCAGTTTATAGTCCTTTTTACTGATGTTTTGTTTCTTGGAGTTTATTCTACTGCTAGGACTGCAGTCTTTCTTCCTGCTATTTGGTTATAATAAGTTTTTAAACTTTCAAAGTTATCATACCTCAGGTGTGATTTTTGGCATGAGAAGGAAGATCCTCGTACTCAGTTGTCTTCCCTCCTCCAATTGCTTGCAAAAGTACTTGGTTCATTGTGCATTTTAGTGGGTTTGGGGACCTCCTTGATGGAATTAGGAGATGATTTAGCCTTTTCAGTAGAGAAAGTAGATTGAAAGAGAAATATACGAAATCTAAATATTTTGCTTTACAGTTTGCAAACTGAAACAGGTGCAGAAAACTTTCTCACGCTTCAAACCTTATAAGGCTGGAAAAAGTGCTTCGTCTTAAACCACAGGCCTCTTAGCTGCCTTGAAGTGTGTGGAATAAGATGCGAGATTAGAGCTGCACTCCATGGCCTGAAATTTAATACCTGATGTCCTTAAAGCTGCTACAAGGCCAACAAGATAGTTAATGAACTGTTGCATGTGGAAAAAGCTTTCACCATGCTCTGACCTTCTTGCAGCTGTGAACAGATCACCTGGGGACGCTGGCTGTCAGGAAGGGCTTGAACTTGTTATCTTTCCCTTAGCAACATTTTCTTCACTTGCAGAATGACTGTAGGGTCAGATTCTGTAGTCTAAAGTTTCTGACGTTTTAAGCTTGTGTTTCCTCTCGGACACAACAGGATTTCATGAGCAGCAGCAGAAGTGAGAGCACGCAGCGAGAGCAGGCAGAGGGTGGGAGTTCAGCATCCTGCTTTGAGCTAGGCTGATGCTGAACCACGGGCTTAGGCACGCTTTCAGTTAGGCTGCTTAGTCTCTCGGTAAGGAAAGCCTGAGTGCGTTCAAATAGAGTTTAATGTCACCCTGCAAAGAATTCTTACTTGGAGACTAGAATGATAAATTGCACCTGTGGATAGTAAGCTGAAGCAGCTATAAATGTAATACAGAAAGATAAGACTATTAAATGCAAAATGATGATACCTTTAATATATTCATCTGGCTCTCTAATACTGCATTTGATACCTGGATAACATAGAATCATAGAATTGTTAAGGTTGGAAAAGACCCTTAAGATCATCAGGTCCAACCGTTAACCTACCACCGCCAAGTCCCCCACTAAACCATGTCCTCAAGCACATGAGGCAATTGTCACATGTGCTGTGACCACCTTATCAAAGTAAGGCTAAAAAATAAACAGTTCTCACCTACAATCCAGACCCATTCAGTGTGAGGGAGGAAAGTCTTGTCATAGCTGAGATTCTTTGGAACTTGCAGTAGTTCTTTATAATGTTTACTTATGTATTGTTGCGTGGTGTTTGGTCTTTTTTTAAAATCCCTCCCTCTTGGAAGCATGGCTCCCTTAGCTGTGAAGTGCTGCACTTCACATCTCTCCAGCTGCTTTTCCGAATCTTTGCCATCCATCCTTGGTACTGCTTCGCCCACAAGCTGTACCATACGCTAACTGGGGCTGTGGGCCTTCACGTGCTGCAGGGAGGATGTGTAACCAGTCTTGTCCCCCGCGGTCTGCACAGCCCCGGACTTGCACTGGGATAACGGGGGAGCGAGGCCGTATTGCGCTGCTCCCCCAAGCAGTTGACCTTGCGTCTTCCCAACCCCTCGCAGCTCTGGGACGCGAGGCGTTGTTCCCGCGGTACAGCGCGTGTCCGTCTTTTCTGTGCTGGCTTGAAGCTTTATATTTGCACATAAGTTTCACTTCAGTCATTTACAAGATTTGAGACCAAACTAGTTGAAAGTATGTTTGGTGGTTTTGCTGGTTATGCAGTAAACACGCTTTCTAGGAATCGGTACCTAATTCTCTGCTCAGTTTCTTGGGGAGAAGAGCACAAGGCTTGGGTGTAATAGTTAATTGCAGAGAGTTACTAAGTTCGACTTAAAATGATTAATTTGAATATGTTTTGAAAATGTCGCACAAATGGCTGTGGGATTATGAAGTATTTTGGAGATGGTATTAAATTGTACTTATCGTGGTACCTTTCTCGTGTGAGGAAACCGCTTGTAATGCGGTGGTAGCCTTTCACGGGTCTCGGATGTGTGGTGAAGTACATCAGCAATGTTCCTCTGGCGTGCGGAGAGCAAACCTGTGCTTGGCTTAGTAGAACCATTGCCGCTAGTGCAACAATCTACTCGGAAACTGCGCTTCTGTTGGCATAAGTGTAGCACGTTAGCGTTTTCTACTGCAACAGCAGTGAGGAATTGCCCTTTTTTTACATAGTTATGTGACAGTTAATGTGAACCTAGCCTTACGTTTATGTAGCGCTTGACTTGGTGCTCCGAAGACATGCTGGCGTATATCCTAACGTCCTCTTGAAAGTGAATTAAGTTGCATGTTGAAGTAGCGTTAACTTCTCTTCATGTTTTCAAGTGACAATCATGAGTACGGTCCTCACTTTGCTTTTACAAATAATGGCGTGATCTGCCTTAGGGCATCAAGTTAATGGTTTCTAGCACAAATACATTTGCTAATTTAATCTTTTGTCCCTCTTATTGCAGCAGCAGTTTTGTAGGGCTTGTGCCGCTTTCTACCTTATCGCTAGAAAGCTGGAGGTCACTTTGTGGCTAAGGTGCTAGTTCAAAATGTCACGCTGTGCAAGGGCTCTCGCGGGGAGGCCTGTGCAGCTTGTTATGGTACTGTCCCCAGCTTGTCTCCTTGACAGATTCGGGTGCCTCCTAAGGTGTTGAGGCTGACCAGGAGCAGCTGAAGTGCAAACATATGTTCTGATTTGCTTGCTCTGCTGCCAGCGAGGTAAGTGCTGGCAGAGCTGGTAACAACTACCTACCCAGTTGTACCGCTTTCCCTCAGCTGTAGAGCGAGCGTGCGTCCCGCTTACCGCGGCGGAGAGAACGGCTAAAGCTATCCTTGGAGGAAGGCGGTGTTTATTTGACAAAAGAGCTTTAAACTACAACCCTAGGAAGCAGACGTGGTATTTGGTGAAGCTGCAACTGTGTGAACTTCGTAGTTTCTGGTGCGTCAAATAACTTCAATCAGCAGTGCGTGGGATAAAGTTGTACCTAGCGCGCTCCCTGTTGCAAGCTGCTTGGTTCGCCAAGATAACCCTGAACTTCATATAGGACTGCAGCGGTCATGTCAGAATATATGTATCTAATTTTTTTTTTCCCCAACAGTGTTGAATTGAAAATACTGATGTAAAGCAATAGATGCCCAAATACAAGTTAATTAGTTTCACTGTTTTACAGATGGGGTCGAGGATTCGGTCTGTTGGGTTCCATCTTTGGAAAGGACAGTGCAATAAATCAGTCAAACAGTGTTTTTGGCCTCGTGTTTTATATACTACAAATGCTACTTGGTAAGTATTAATTCAGTTTAGAGCCTAAAGTATCTAACAGGTCTGTGGTGATGAAAGAGGAGCATGTTATACATTGCGCAATCTGCAAGAGACCAGATAAATGCATGTGATTTTTTTTATCTTTTTTTTAGCACCAGTCTAATGATGCATCTGTCCAAAGGGCTTAAAAACCCAACTGATAACAAGAGCAATTGCATTTTCTCCTGCTATGCTATTAATAATACAAGTGTCAAGACAGTTGCTGCATTGGTATTTTCACTTAAATATATTTAGCATTGGATTGCATGAGAGAAAAGAGAGGAAAATAAAATGGAATATACAAGTTTTGCAGGAGTAATAGAGATAGCAGGCAAAAAAGTGCATGAAATGTAATGTATACATATTTCTTCCTAACTCTATGGTCTGCTATAAAGCTGTTCATACTGACAGACATAACGTGACCAACCTGTAACTTTCCCGTAACTCAGGAATACGGAAGATGGTAAATACTACACATCCTTCTTATCAAAGGACTGTCGTACAGAACCTAGAAGCTCCCCTCCAAATAGCGATTTGTCAGCCACCTTGAACTCATGGTATTTTAAACAGACTTCTATGTAATGCAACCTTGCTGAGCAGCCTTCGGTTTGAATTGGTGCTTAGGCGTTTTGCTTTGTGTGGAGGGGGGAACGAGAGCAGCGGTAGTAACTTTCTCTCTCTTGTTGCAGGTATGACAGCAAGTGCAGTAGCAGCTCTAATCCTCATGACATCCTCCATAGTGTCTGTAGTAGGGTCATTGTACTTGGCATACATTCTGTACTTCGTGCTGAAGGAATTTTGCATTGTCTGCGTCATCACATACTTGCTGAACTTCATTCTCTTTATCATCAACTACAAACGACTAGTTTATTTGAACGAGGCCTGGAAACGGCAACTCCAACCCAAACAGGAATAGCGCCTGTTTGAACTTTTGACTGACAGTCCGAAGACCCAACTTCCATTAAGTTTATTTTGCAGTAATTTTTTATTCTCCATATCAGACACTTTCCCCGAGAATCATAACTGAATTTTTAATTATAAATTTGAAGGGGCCCTAGATAATTTTTTTGTGCTAATCTTCAATATAAATGTGGTTATGAAAGAAAGCTCTAATACAATCAAAGACAAGCTTTAACTTTACTTTGAAGGAGTTTTAGCCACAGCAAAACCTAGACTCTCTCCTCCCCCTCCACTTGTGAAGTGGGTAACACTTGCTATAAAATACCCTGTATATAAATTCAGGTATAACAAGATGTGCTCATGACATTAAATATTCTAGACTAGCATTACCATATTTAATGTTGCCATGTTTACAGTATGTGTATTACTTTTTTTTTTAGCTGATGGACTTAGATTTGACTAGGACTTATACTGTAAATAAAATTAGAAATATCGGTTTCATCCCTGGAGAACTCACTGTACAATCAGTTTCGTTAGCCTAGGAGCTGTCGGAGTGTTCAGCTAAGAGTCGACTGACGTGACGGAAGAAGTGACCTCTGTAGAGAACACCGTGTTGCTGCACTCGCTGCTAGTGCTTTCACAAGAATGATGGTTGGGTTTTGTTCCTTTTTTTTTTGTCGTCTCCAGTAATGAAAATGGAATTAAAGCTGAAACCTGAAGTATGTTCATTAAACCGCAACTTCATCGATTTCTGTACAGAATGAAAATAGCTTAATGTGGTCAATAGAAAGCTGCCACCGGGATATTCTATGCAGATTGGGGGCTGGTGTATCAAAGAGTGTTCTTTGAAAGGACTTAATTTCCATGCAGAGCTGTTTCATTTTTAAACTGCGGTCAGCCAGCCAGTGTTACTAATGTTTGATGTTATATGAATGCCGCAGTATAGAATTGCAATTTGCAGTGGAAACCACTGACCGAGTGGGATAACCCAGTAGTGCACTGAAGAAGCAGTTCCTCCATTGATCTTCGTCAGGATCTTTGATTTGTGCTATATTGGGAAATGAACTTTAGGCCTGACACACATAAGATCCCTTGGAAGGGCAACCTGTTTAGCGGGATAAGTAAGTAAATGTGCTCCTGAAGATGAAATGTGATATAGTGCTATCATTGCTCTTTCTAATAACTAATTGGGAAAAAAAAATTAAACTGCAGAGTTAAACAAAAGAACAAAATTGTAAATGTTGTTTCTGCACGCAGTATTCTAAGGCTGAATGTTAAAAGTGCCTTCTGTCTTAAAATCTTAAACCAAATACTTTGTGTTGAACTTGGCAGGCAGAAGTGTCCTTGCTTTAAAAATGAACAAACAAACAAACAAAATTCCCAGCAAACTTGCTGGGGCTAGAAGAGTATTAAGAGATCTATTTTAGTTTTTAGACTGAGAAGTGGTAGCAATATTGTTTCCGTTAACTTAAATCGCTGCGATAGAAGGTTGATGCTGCGATTCGCAAAAGTGAAATCCTTGTGTTTCAGACTCTGTGACACCAAAATGTGTGGGTTCAGCTGCTTTCTGTAATTGGTGCTGTGCTGCTTTTTGCCCTTGTCAGCTTCTAAATATGAAGAATTCCAACTGCGTACCCATTAATTTAAAGAATTAGTTGAACTAATTTTAGGATTATTTTCTTAAACATGAATGTCAGAGAGACACTTATATTGTATGGCTAAATGGATTATAAACACTAAGTTGCTGAGGATAAACTTGATGGTGAAACATGCAGTGTTCCGTAGAGAAAATAGAATTTTTAGATTGAATTCACAAAATAGTATTTAAATTACTACTGAAGTGATTTGCTGGTTTGTATCAAGGATGTAGGTGGAAACTGCTTTATGTATAGAATTCTGTGGTATGAGTAACATCTGTTGCATGTAACACTAAATTACTTGTCCCTCTTGTCCAACAGTTTTAGACAACAATTCATTAAATGCGTTTTGTATTGACCAGAGTATAGTTAAAGCTTGTCTTGATGTTTAGTTCTGTCTCTCAAATGCCTTGAACTTTGATACGAGGGGAGCGAATGATTTTAAACTGGTCCCTCGAGGCTTTACTTTGCTCTCTTGCAGGCCTTGAGGCAGTATCGCTGTTTAATATGTTGTATAGTTATTTTGATGCCTTAGGGTAGGTCACAGGAATGCATCTTTTTCCTCCAGGGAGGAGGTGAACACGTGCTGCCTGAAACGGTTAGTCGCAGCGCTAATATCTCGGAACAAGCAGCAATGGAGACGCGTATAATCAAGGATGACTTGGTCCCGTTTCTGGGCGTAGCGCACGCCGCAAAAAAGCCCCATCAGCTGAAAGTATAGGTGTTGACTCACTTCACTGTGTCTTGTGCTTGTCTGTGTGGGCATAGTCTGTTAATTCAGTTTGGTTAGTGAAATTGTCTAGGGCCAGATTTTCAGCAGCCGTGCCTGCAGTCCTCGTTTGCGTGCACATAGGGATCAAATGGAAACCGAGGTTGGTCTCTGGAAGAATTTGCAGCTACGCTTTGTGCACGAACTTGCAAATCTGGTCCCTACTTGTGAACTCTCTTGTCTTGTGTGCTTTTCTTGCAGTTACTTTTTACTGGAAGTGATTTGCTAGAAATGGCCCGAACTCTTCTACTTTCTCTCTTGTGCTTCAGAAATGCAGTTGGCCTGAATAAAGGGCAAAATAGTATTAGCAGTAGAAATTTGGACCTTTTTGCTTCCAGTTCTTTGACTCTTTCCTCGTTGCTCCCAATGATAGAAAAGCATATTTCTTCCAGTAAAATGGCTCAGGTTACAATTAGTAATGTGGTGGAAATCGGATAAGTGCTTCATGCAACTGCCCCCCGCCAAAACAAATGTCGTGGCAAATATGTGGCTGATATTAATTTGACCCTTACAAATCCGGAGGCAAATTCTGAGAAATCCTGAGGATACGAGAGTATGGGTGAGAGCTAGTAAATAACACCTGGTCTGGCAGGGGGACGGGGCAGTATCACTACACAGATTCTGGTTGTGGTTTCAACACTCGTGAGAAATTCGTAATAAACAAACCGTGGTTCTGAATTGGGGCTCTTCCCCCCCCTGCTTGGCTCTCAGAAGTCCTGCAGGGAGGGGCGGATTGGAGAGGCCGAAGAACCTCATCCCAAAACCTGCTTAGGAATTACACATTCCTGAAATCCTCTTACTGTAAGGTACTTGCTACTCTTAAGGCCAACGAAGCATTCAAGTCTCATTTAGGAAATGAATGTTCTTGGAAGTCTCTTACTGTAAAGTGTTTGCAACGCTAAGGCCAATGAAACATTCCCTGCCACCTTTGATACCTGAAGTGACAATAAATCTCTCTTAGTAAGAGATTTCTGCATACCATAGTACGCATCTGTCTTCTGCTGTACGGAGTCTCTCGATTGTTCAAAAAGACTGGGGAGGTGCTTCAGGCGGCACTGGATGCTCCTAACGTCAGAGATCCAATAGCTTTGGTTCTGCCAATGTCGTTTCAATGTGATCTAGACAAAACTGGTCCAGAAAAGATGAAGTATTCTGTTACCATAAAACTGTATGAAGCATGGCCTAAATATTAGGTGTTCTGTATAGTATGTTCCATCGACTATTTATTACTAGTGCTTTAAACTCCAAATTAAACATTGAAATGGAGTCATTGGGCAGGTGTTCCTTTTATCGATGTAGGTTGAGAGATTCTCTATTGGAGGTTTAGGATACAATTTTGTTAACAGGTAAAACTGTAAATATGTACGAATTCTATTTGTTGCACATAACTTTTTGGTATAAAAAAATAAATGTAGAAATTACCTGTGGACGTCTTGCTGCAATCATTCTTGTGCTGCACTCATGCAGTCCAAACATAAGAGCTTGAATGAACCCAATCAGAGGCCTTTTTGGACTCAGTCTGAGCCTTAGAAACTGTTTTTCAAGTCAGTACTGTAATTCTGTTTCTAGAAATGTACTAAGTTGTGATTTTTTTTCGAAGACACTGTGTTAGCAGTAGAAGGGTTAACGCGCTCGGTCCCTGGAGATACCCGTTTATAGAATTTCTGCAGCTTCCTTGTGTCTTGCTGAATGTTGTGCGCACATGGGCGTGTAAAGGTTGAGCAGCATTGACTTGAGGCTTTAACTGTTTACAGTTCTTTAAGCAACGTGCAAAAACCTGTTGAGTTGTGTTATTGTTCTCACTTGCTGCTTTCCTTGGTTCTGTAGGCCTGCTTTAACTCCACTCCAACAAGATCACAAAGGATCTGGAAACTGCTGTATGCTTTTCTGGATGGGGGGAAGGGTTGGGTAGGCGGCGTGGGGTTACAATTGCACTGAGCTGCTAAGAACAAGCAGGAACTAAGACTGAAATGCGCGCTTACCACGCGTGTGGATATTAAACTTCGCGTCTGTTTCGCTGGACTGAATGAAAGACCTTTCTCTTCTGCAACCGCGAGCCCTGTGTGTTACAGGGATCTGAGCCCTGGTTTGTAACGTGTTAACAACGTCGAGTCTTATCTGTATTTTGGTGTGGCAGCTGTTGGTTTGTCATGTCTGTTGAAATGGGGCAGAAAATGGTTTAAAAAAATTATGTCTAGAGATCGAGAAGTTGAAATGACTTTCGAACACTGGTAGTGGGCTTACGGTACTCATACCTTGGTACATCTGAGCAAGTGTCTTTTTACTATGGATAGACTTTTCTATTCTGCATTTTTAGTTCTATAGAAAAACTGTAAACCTAACATGGTATAACTGTAAGAAATGTTGATCGTATGTTTCTTCTTTTCCCTTAAAAACTCAAGAGAAATTGTTTTGAAGTCTGCAGTAACCATGTATGTCCTTGTTCTGCACATGGCAGTGTGGAAGGTGGTGTTGGTTTCTAATGTATCGCATCTAAAGGAAAGAGAATTTGGCCACCACACAAGGAGAGCAAATATTCTCTTTACGTTGGCAGATGTTTTGGTCACTTTCCTGAGGTACTAGCAGAAGAGCCAGTTGCAGAAAAAGTAGTCGTAGCAACAGCTTCACACAGTATCTGTGAATCGGAATAATGAAACCACGCAATTGTGCGAACTTCCAAAATTCAGTCGGCAGCCTCCGACCTTGTGGTTCCGCTACGCTGCTCTCGGGACAGCCCTGGGACGTTGCAGTAAGAAGGTTGCAGACCAAGTGTTCCGAGCTCTTCTGTGAATATTGGCATAATCTATTCCTGTCTAAACCCTGGCCTTTAGAGTCCTCGAAGGCTGGTGTGCAGCCTGAAAGGGACGTTCCTACGCTACATTGCTGTCTAAAGTCGCGTGTGCACACTAATTTACACATCGCTCTACCCCAGAGTGCTTCAGGCCAGTATCAAAAAGGTTTAGATCAAATTTACCCTCTATACTCTTATTACTGTAGTATATCGTGACAGTTTAATGTGAAGGACGCTCTTCCATGCTGGAAGGTAAAACCGCATCTCATAGCGGCAGTTCTGGTGCTGTGACTAAAATAAATAGTCTTGAGCAAAGCGCAGTTCATGTAGGACCTACCCATCTAACACATTCCACCTTGCTGCTGCAGGATGAATTCCGTGCTGTGCTGGAGCACGTTGGGTGCCCTCACAGAAGGGATTCATACGCTTCCTGAATGCTGTCAACTCCCAGAATCTCGCAGCCAGCCGCATACGTTCTGTCCAGCAAGAGAAGCGACATAAATTGTGCTCTTCGGTAATCCTGCGGACAGCTTGCTGTGGTCTGAGCAGCGTAACTGTTAGGGGAGAGGAGCTGGAAAGCCTCACTTGCGTTGCAGGGATGTGATGTTCGCTTAGAGTAACTTGGATTTTTTAAGTCTTCAGCATTGATTTGCATCATGCAATTTATTTTTTTTTTTTGCCACAAACAGATACCTCAGTCAGGATCTCTAACTTCAGCTCCTTGAAGCTCTCGCTATTCATTTTACTGCCTGGAAACAGGAAGCCTCCAGAGATGGCTAAGCATAAGAAACTGGTGTTTCTGATCTGCTTGGTGTCGTAGTGACTACTTCAGGGGGACTAGAAATTGCATTAGACTTGCAAGACTTGAGTCAGGCATAAATATTATTTAAACAGCAATTTAATGAACAAGCTCAGCATAGTACCCAGCCACTATACCTTTGATTTCATTTTAGAAAGAGGGTATGTGGGTTTATTATAGGAGGAAGACAGCTTGATTCATTCGCAATCTTCCAGTATCTTTCTCTAAGAACAAATGCAGCTGATTTGGGCTGTCGTTGGCGGGTAAATATTCCTTTCTTGTTCCCCAAAACACGCGTGGTCCCTGTAGAGAAGTTGTAAAATAAAGCAAGTATATAGAAAACGCTCTTATATCCCCTACTGCGACCCGTTCCGATGGAGGTACTAAATCAGGTTAGGTGGAAGAGACCTATGCACTTTCTTCTACACGTAGTCAGGTACAACGGGGAACTTGGCAGATGTAACTTGCGTCATCTTGGCAAGATTAATTGATGTAACTGAGCAATGTAGCTGCAATTCATTGTATTTACAACTGGTAAGTTGATGACAGTTAATTCAGGTGTGCCCGTTAACTTGATCAGTGTTATATTTACAGCAGATGTTCCTTCTGCCTTAGCTCCACCTTGAATGTTGATGGTGAATAAGTTGATTACCAGCTGTTTGACTGTGCTGTCCTTTAGTGGTGTCTATTATTTTGCCTATTTTAGTTTTCATAGGAAACTAGAAAAGATGATCGCAACATGTAGAGAGAGACTGGAGCTGCATATGTGTATGTGAACTTGTCTACGTTTTTTCCATCCTCCTATTTGAAACTACTGCTACTTTTCTGACCGCTTCTCTGCGATGACTTCGCTTTCTAATACCTATATTGGTGCTCTACAGATTATTCTTAATGGTGTTTCTCTGCCTGAAACGAACACTGACTGTTCACCACCCTGACTCACTGCAGGTGGCATATGCATAATGGATTCCTTACTAGGTCTCCTGTGTTGTACTCGTTTAATTTCTGCGTGACTGTCTGCACTGTAGATTCAGTAACGCCCCACACTTGGCCAATGCACTTACGTATTAATAGTGGATGGAGTGTCCTGATAGACAGCTGTCTACTAGTGTGGCATCTGGTCCTCTACTGCTAAACCCCTATACCACGTTAATCGTACGTGACTGAAGGTGCTCGTACTAAGGGCAGCTGTAGATGAAATGTGAAGCAAGTGAGACACATCCCTAACAGCTGACTGAAGCTCTGAATTGAGGATGGCCAAGAATCAAAGTAATCTGGGCCTGCTCACGAGCTGCCCTTGCGTTCTGCCCTCGCGCGTAGTCTCGCGTTCTGGGTAGCGTCTTTGCAGACGGGACATCTAGGAGCTCAAGCTGGAGAGCGAGGATGCGTTAGGTAGGGGCAGGGCCTCCCCCCTCGGCTCTGGTCACGCTGGACTTTGCCACCGAACCCAGCTATGCTCTGTCTCGTTAAGCAGAGGGCCCTTTAGCCCTGCCCTATAGCACAATATTCTCTGTGTACCATAAACCATCTTAATCTTGCAGGGAGGATGGAGAGTTGTTTAGAATATAAATACAAGCTTACCTTGATTAGTCATGAAATCCGCAAAATTCCATATGAGCTCCCCAATCACATACTCTTTCCTCTTTTTGTCAAAAACGGAGTGGTACTCGCTTAGCATCGCTTTCTGATACTCCTCGCTGAACATAAGAGGTGGATCCTACAGCCGGGAAAAAGAGGTGGCCTTGAAGGTGACGTTCATCTCGGCAAAGGCTGCATATGGTGGCTTCCTATTCGCGGGGGACCTGCTTCCCGAAGGCAAGCTTTACAATTGCTTGGTCTTTTCACTGCCGTCGCGTTAATAACGGCTATCGAGCGACGATTAGCAACTACTGATCCTCTAAGGGACGTAAAGCCAGATACAGCTGGGGGGAGTCCGCGGTTTTGCTTGGCGCTGGTGCTTTATCACGACAGGTATAGGAGTGCCACCCCCTCTATGCAGGACAGCAGCACGACATGAATGTCCAGTCTCCTAGCTTCTGATCAAGCATTTTCTACAAATGCCAAAGGACAGATTGCAAAGTGCTCGGTGCTTTTACTCAAAGCGAAAAACTTCTCGTTAGGCAGAATCTAACCTTTGCCAGTGGCAAAGTTCATCGATTTCAGTGGAGGGGGATTTCAGTCCTGGAGTCTTTCGGACACTTACAAGCGAATGCATCTCAGAACTAAGTAGCCAGGCTCAATGGTGCCCATCCCTTCTCATTAAGTGTTTCTGACCCTGTAGGAAGCGCAGGGCGTTTTTCCACCTAGGGCGTCTATAACACTTACGCTGTGAAGCCCAGGAACCGAGTCCGCTCCGTATTCACTCTGGATAATGGGTTTTTGGTAGGTTTTATACCAGTTCTTAAACTGTGTTGTGAGCTGTAGCGGAATAACTTCCAGGTGGCCTGGGTCGTGATACCAGGAGAAGTAGCTGTTTACGCAAATTACATCCACATAAGGAGCCTACAGGAAACAAGGCGAGAGAGTTTTGTCGCAGAGCTCAAAGCGGACAGCCCTCACTCATAAAGCTAAATCCTCCTTTTAGTTCACTCCATGGAATCCAGTTTTATTACAGGTAGAATAAAGTCTTTTCCCCCATTGCTCAGGCCCTCCCAACGTGACATTTTTTCCCAGAAAAAAAGCAGGATAACTTTAATAAGCTACTAGCATATTAATTTGGCATTTTTCTTACAGACTTAGGAAGTCACAGCAAAGAGTTAGACAAGATCAACCTATTTCATCCTCAGGTTTGTTAGCAATTTTTGAGTTTCCAAGATGTCTCTGGCTTGCTGGTACATTTGGATGGACTTTGAGTATTGGAATGTGATTATCGAGTTAGTGGTCAAATATTTTGACTAGCAACTAAATTTGTGCATCAATGGTGCAATACTAAGACTAAGCATTCTGCAAGTTATATGCCATTTCTACCACACGGACAGTATGATAAAAGGGCACGAAGCCCACTAAAGATAAAGTGATGTTGTATGTAACTTGTTCAATGTTCTCTTAACATGTTTTGTAATAAAAGGAAAAAAGTTCTAATATCACATCAGCGTATGAGATCTGTTCTTTGGGTTTGTTTTCCTGCGCTGTCTCGAGCTAGTCAGAACAGTGGGGAAGGGGTGTCGGAGGCTGTGTGCGTGCCTGATGAGACGGGAGTATCCAGGAGCAGATCCCTGCTGGGCTGCTTCAAAGGCAGGGCCACCGGTTGTGCTCTCCTGGGGCGGGGAGGAACAGACCTCTCGTGACGGAGGCCGTTCCTGCTAATTGTAGGGCAGGGTGAAAGAAATACAAAGTGTAGCCTGTAGCGGGGATATGTGGTAGTACCGTGTACCTACAGACTCACCTGCTAGCAGTGCTTCTTGTACAGTAGTGACAAGTAGTATAAAGCCATCTTGAAAAATTAAAAGTGACATAGGAACTGCCCTGGAAACAAATTTGGTGGGTGGGTGGGTGGGTGTAAGATCCTTGGTTCATGCTGTGGCCAGCTTAAGGCAGAGACATCCCAGAAAAGCGCCTTTTGGCTATTTGTGCAGCTCTAGGACTGACTTTAATTATGAAGCTGGAAGAGCTTTTAGATTATTCAACATTAACAGACACCTGCCAAAGAAGATCTAGAGCAGTTTAAAGCAGGAATTAAAGCAAAGCTTCCTTCCTTTAGGCCTCCACAAGGGCTGTTAGTATTTTAAAGAGGTTTAAGCTTTGGTTTAATTGCAAGTGAAAATCCTGAGCATTAGTAAATACCATCAATGGAATAGCAAAGCATGACAATGTTAATGGATCCTGCATACTTCGCTCAAGACAAAGAACTCTTCTTCTCTCTTACAGGTATTTTTCTTTTCAGCTGGACTACAACTACAGGATAAGGTGCTTTGTACTAGAAAGAAAAATGTAAGTTTTCTTCTGCCTCTCCCTGTTAAATATCTCCAGTAAACTCGGGGAGGTGGGGGGAAAGGACTGTACAACAAACGACAAGAGGAGGAAATTTAATGTATGAATTAAAAAAAAAAATAGGCTAGAAAATAAAGTAAACTTACACCACGATCAAGAGCGTAATTAGCATCTGTCACAAAGGTTACTGGTCTGGAGGGATCGAGAGCTTTAGTGTGAGCTATCACTGTCCTGTTTGCAAACAGTAAGGCAAGAGTTCAACACCAGCATGCAGAAGCCCAGCCCCATTTCCCCGAGCTCTCTGCCCCTTCCACCCCCCCAGGCATTTGCAGCTGCTTTTGATTTAGCAGGCGGAGTATTTTTAATTAGATACTGCAGGATACTTAGTGATGATCTGCTATAAAGTGCCTGCAATTCTAGCCAGTTCTGCACGAGTATAAATACCATGGCAGAGAGACCTGTATCTGTCACAAAGCTGGTTGCTATCCCACCTGAAAAAAAGAGTGGATGTCCAGCAAACGCAGGCACGTCGGTTTGTTGGTGCCAGCAGCTTGCAAGCTGGGGAAGGGGCAGCGAGTTTGGTCATGAAAATGTGAGAAGGGCAGCGGGAAGTTGCTGAACAGCTCTTGGGATGGGTTCCCGCAAAAGCAGGAGGCCCCAGCTCTGCGCCGCAGCAGGCAGAGCCCTCAAAGGTCGGCTGCTTTTGCGGAAACCCTGAATGAGGGAGACGAGACAGAAGGGGAGGGTCAAGCTCCGCTGCCGCCTTGGCAGTGCAGGAGGGTGGTGGAAATTCACAGGTACCTGTTAATGTGCCTACAGCTACTCGGGACAGTCTGCTGCCCCGTTACAGAGGTGACTCTTGGCTATCCAAAGCTTAAATCTCTTTAAAAATAAAACCGAGGGGTCTGCAGGGACTTGAAGCAGTGGCTTGGAAGCGGGGTGTCACAGTCCCCTGCAGAACAAAGAACTGGCACTAACTGAAGAACCCTGTCTTCAGAATTAAAGGCCAATTATTTTACAGCTTTGCTCTAATTCTCAAATAATTTAGCCCTCATCTTCCATTGGTAACAAGGAATATCCTGTTCCCATCAGGTCTGCTTTTGCTTCAGCCTTAGGTCAAGAAGAGATGCTCAGACCAAATGGGCTCCTGGTAATTTGCAGAGCCTTACTGGTTCAGAAACAACAGGCTGAGACTTGTGTGGTTCTGAGCATCAGTTCAACACATGCAGCAGTGACACTTTCAGTCTGCATCTGCGGGTAGTTTCAGGGTTCCCAAAAAAATGCCTTCCCTCTCTTTACTACTTCTCTGTGCCATCCCAAAGGAAGAAGATGCATCATCTGCCAAGACTGAAGCCTCAGCTCTGTGTACAAGCAGGCGCACTTACTTAAAGTAGTAAGCTGCTGGGGGCAGCTCCGATGCCGGCTCGTTGGCTACTGACCACATCACGACCGACGGCCTGTTCTTATCCCTGCGGATCAGCTCCTCCATCACAACAAGGTGATGCTGCAAGGACTTGTTCCCAAAGCTCTCGCTGAAAGACAAGAGGAAGCGAGACCTGCTGAGGTGAGGGTATAAAATCCATCCCCCCTGCCCTTCCCTGTGAAGACTCAAGCCTCTGGGCTGTGTAAGCACAGCTGAGCCTTGACACCGAGTGTGGCTTCTGCCCTATTTCCCCAAAGCCTGCTGCACGGCTCGGGGCCGTGGTCTGGGCTCGTTAATCGAGCCAGACCAAATGACGCGATGGCCATGTGGCAAAACGCCCTCCGGTTGCCCAACCTCATAGGCACACGTGGCGCAACGGGCTGATTTCTAAATAGAGCAAAGTACTTCCATTATCAGGACAAGGGGCGCTGCGGCAGGGATGGACACAGAAAGAAGGGAAGGGTCCTTTGAGCGATCGCTTACGGCATTTTAATCCCCACTCCCGGGCACTCGTCGATCACGACGATGCCGTAGGCATCGCACAGGTCCATGATCTCCTCGGCGTAGGGGTAGTGGCTGGTGCGGAAGGAGTTGGCCCCCAGCCAGCGCAGCAGGTTGAAGTCCTTCACGACCAAGGGCCAGTCGAGGCCTTTGCCACGGACCTGGGGGGCAGAGAGACGTCACGGCCGGCCCGCTGCCGCGCCGGGGCCTCTCCTCACGCCTTAGCCGGGCACCGCCGCTTTTCCTTCTCGCTCCCAGGGCGTTTCCAGCCTCAGGTCCCATTTCTAGCCGACAGCACCACCTCTCCGTGCGGTGTCCGCCCTTCTGAGGGGCACTGCCACACGCACGCCCCGAGAAGAAGCAGCGGGGATGGCAGCTGCAGGCAGGCTGCCGGCACTGCTGCCGCCCTCGCCCTCCCTCTCCCGGGCGTTAGCCATGAGGCGAGCTGGGCAGGGCGAAGGAGGGCCCCGGAGCGGCGGGGCTCCGCGCCGCCCTGAGGCGAGCGGCGGGGCCGGGGCCTCTGGCGCGGCCGCGGGGCCTCCCCGTGGCCGGGCCGCGCCTCGCAGCCCCGCGGCTTCCAGTCAGCAATAGCGCTCTGGGTTTCCGCACCCCGGGGACAAAGCCTCCCGGGACTGGGCACGGTGTCCCCTCAACGCCGGCAAAAAGTTGACCCCAGCCCCGCTGGCAGCTCCCGGCCTGGGAGAACGGCGTGAGGAAACGGCCCCTTTGGGTGGCGAGGGGAGGCTGCCTGAGTGGCACAACGCGAGGCGCCATGACGTGCCCCCGCCACGGGCGCCGCACACTTACGTCCGCGTCTTCGTGCTTGTTGACGCCGTGGAAGTAGAAGGGCCTGCCGTTGATGAGGAACTGCGTGCTGGTGACGTGGACGGTGCGGATGCCGACCGGGAGCGTGTACACGTCCTCCAGCAACGCCTCGTTCACCTGCGCCTGCATTCTCACCTGGATTTCCAAAGGGGAGACGCAAGTGACGCGCTGGCCTTCGCAAGGGTGCCCTGTCCTCCCTCCGCCTTGTCTGTAAGGGCTATCCTGACCCCAGCCCTGCCTCGGCACGCTGCCTGCTCCTCACCGCTGCTTCAGCTGACTCCCGTGGTCCCCACGTACCTCCTCGGGGAAGGAGCAAGGTCTGACTAAACAGAAATCCAAGCTGGGGAAGTTGAAGGATGAAGAATGAACCCTGGATGGCCCTTTTGGGGCTTGTTCACCCTAAGAGCTTCAGTTTCTTTTCCCCTTTCTCATCTGGGCCATTTCATCCTCTCAGGCAAGGCGGCGGTGCACCTCTTCTGCCCTGCACCTTGATACCAGGCAACGACTGAAACATCATCTGCTCACAAGAGACACGAAGCTGAGCCCCTGGAACCTCACAGCAGCTCATCTGCCCCAATTTCTGCATCTACACCTCACTACTCATCCTTAGCTCGCACAGAGTCTTCCAGGCTCGTGCTACTGACGCTGAACTCTTATCTTGCAGAGTGGGAAGAAAGCTCCTTGCATGGCAAAGGAGCATGTGGAAGAGGTTCGCAGCCTGCTCCTCAGAGACTCGCCGCTTCTGCGATATCTCCTCCCCTGTATTGTCTCAAACGGTCCTTTAGCAAGGGATGGACTGGGCCCTAAACGCGAAGGGCAAGCATCTGAGAGTGCATGCAGCCGCCACGTGTACTGAAGCCCTGCTGCCTGGGAAGGGACTGGACATCGCCTGCTGATGGGAAGCAGAGAATAAAATCTTTGTTTTCCTTTTGCTGCTGCGCGTGGCCTTTGCTTTTGTTAAACTGGCTTTATCTTGACCCACAAGGGGTTTTTTCCATCTTATTTTCTCCGCGCCTTGTCCTGCTGAGGAGGGGAGTGACAGAGCGGCTTGGTGGCACCTGGTGTCCAGCCAAGGTCAACCCGCCACATCACCAGCAGACCTTTCCGTTCGGCACCCAGGAAGCTGGCAAAGCTTGATTTGATTACTCTAAATTAGCAATGCCACTCCGGCCACGTGAACAGGATCCATGGGAGAAGATGAGTATGGAAGATGGGCCGCACGGCAGTTCCTGAACCCGATGAGACAGGCAGAGGAAACGCACGCAGAAAGGAAGAAACGTCACTGTTACCTCTAAGGAGTAGCGGTATCCAGGGGTCTCGTGCATCAGGTAAGGCCACCAAAGATTTGGGTTCAGGACTTTTAGCTCTCCAGCTGGCCCATCGCCTGTAGCAACCACTTTCCCTTCTTGGTCACGTAAACTCAGGGACAAGGAATAGAGCGTGCTGCCAACAACCGACACGCGATACTGCACCATCGCTGGTTCAAAGGAAAGAAAAGACAATCAGAGGCTGCCGTGAAAGGAGAAACGCACGCACCAGATGTTGGAGCGTTTTCACATACAGGAGCATTAAAAAGTGAGGGAGATGTAGAACAACAGCAGAGTGGCATGAATTGAATGTAAGAAGCATGAATCAAATGTAAGAAGCATGAATCGAATGTAAGAAGCATGAATCGAATGTAAGAAGCATGAATCGAATGTAAGAAGCATGAATTGAATCTAAGAAGCATGAATCGAATGTAAGAAGCATGAATCGAATGTAAGAAGCATGAATCGAATGTAAGAAGCATGACCTCTCTGTCTTGAGGTCCAGAAGTTTCCAGCAAGATCTGTGTATCACACAACTGTTACTTAGAGATAATCTTGCTTTAAGTGGCAGGAATACTGCCCCTACTGAGAAATTCTGCTTTGAGAAACACCTGGTCATCCTTTCCCTCTAACAGGAGTCTCTTGCAAGCACTTCTTTTTTTCTTATTGCTTCTGAGCTCTACCATATTCTTGCAGCTGCTGGGCTGTGCAGTAGGCCAGCTCAGGTTCAAGAAAAAGCCACTATGAAACACATTCAATGGGACTTTTGCAGGATATTTTCTCTGCTGCCCTTGTCATCTCCATTTGGAGCCCGAGGTAGCTGCTGTAATTGTTCTGGACCTACCAACGCTCTCTGATGAAGTAGTTGTCACAGTAATATCATCTATGTAGACAGAAGGAGTGGTGTAAAGCACAACCGGGCGATGGATTCCAGCATAATTAAAGAAATCAAACCTGATGTTCTGTACAAAATAGTTCTTGGGATACCTGAGTGAGCAAGACAGGAGAAACGGCTACGTTATGTTTCATCACACAAGAACTGAAGGCAGCATACAGATGCTAACAATGCAAAACAGTCATGTAAAAATAGATGCCAGCTGGTAAAACAGTCTTTACCGAAGGATGGATCCGTCTCTCAGTAGTGCTACTGCGGCTACGCTGAAGGGGACTGCCAGCTAACAAACATCTAATGCACTCAATAGGTTGGATCCCTCAGGAGAGCTGGTACTTGCAGCTTCCAGCTGAACTCAAGCTTGTCAAATCTGCCAGATTCAACTTGGCAAATCACTTAATCTGTTTCCTGTGTATAAATCGGATGCAATAACTCAGTGCAGATTCCTCCTAACACCAAAGCTTAAACTCCTCCCTGCTCGGCCGATGAGTTTCGGCACAAATACAGCCCGTGCTTTTGTCAGATGCTTGGAGGGTCTTAGGAACCAGCAGCCGAATAAATCCCCATTCTCATCCCCGGGACAAGCTCAGCCGGACAGCGCTTTAGCAACTCACCTTGTTTTGTCATTCATGTACTGAATTGACCCCGGAGGCAGAGTATGGGGTGTCAGAGTGTTGTTGAGCGCGACAGTGATGCGGCAGGGGATCCCTGGGCTGCCCTGGACGATGCTGCTGATATCTGCTTCAAAAGGGAGGTGCCCCCCTTCGTGCTCCACGACTTGCACTCCGTTGACCCACTGCAAGAGAAGGCAACCATGAGCCCAAGAGGCAGGGTTACGGGGTTTTTGTGGCAAGCATAGCAGGGAGAAGGGCAGGAGCCCAGCAAAGGGCAGTCGGGATTCCCAGTAACCCTGAACCTTGTTCTGGGCTCTTACTCCTTGAGGGATCAATCCAGCAGCCCTTCCTTTACTGGGAGCTAGGTCTGGGTCACGTACAAGCAAGTGCCACTGCGAGACACTCTTTTGGGCAGACCCTGTAGCAAGGAAATGTTTTGGTGACTAGTCCTGATATTGGAGGATCAGAGAAGAGAGGCTTGGGAAGCATGGCCGAGTTCTTGGCTGGAGGAAAACAGCCAAGAGTTAAGAAAATAGCAAACTGATATAAAATCTAGGCAGAGCAGCGTTTGCTGAAGAAGTCATAGGACAGGTTTTAGCGCAGCATGACTTTGGAAACACACGGACAATTTCCCGCGCCACGTACCACGATGGAGTAGTAATGGGCACTGCCGAAACGGAGCACCACTCTGGTGTTGAGGTCGTCCTGAAGCCAGCGGAGAGGAAGCAGCACCTCTTTCTCATACCAAACCCAGCCGATGTAGTTCTGCAAGCTGGGGTCTTGAGTGATATCGTTGAAGCTGGCAGGCACTGGCATGTCAATCACGGGACCGGTCTGGCAGGAATTGCACAGAAAGGGAGGGAACAGATCATTTAAAAAAAGAAATGTTACTGTCTTGGCTGTCCAACCTGTACTGCTGGAGGTGCCCCTTCCACTGACAGCCTTACAATCCCTTTGCCAAGTGGAAATGCTTGGGAAAACCTGCTTAGAAACTGGTGTGCTCTGTCACAGGTCCTACACAAGTCCTGCTTAATATCAGGCCCAGGAACCTGCCTGTTCCTGCAGGAAGAAGCTGCTCATATCTTTTTTCCCCTCTTGATTTTATTCATGGTTCTGGTATTGCGGAATCAGAAAAGTGAAGGGGAAAAAAAATAAATGCTCGGGTTGTTGTTTCAGCCTGGATTCCCCACAAACTGTAGTTTCCCCTGCACAGCTCTAGCTGTTTGGTGAGCAATGCCGGTGGTGTGGTGTCCGTTCACGGGTGCGGGGTGCTGCCTGCCAGGCTAAGAGCTGTAGTAGAAGGGTGGCAAGAGTCGCGGATATTTTGGGCCAGATCCCCCGGGGAAGGTCCGTGGAGACTGGCTGGGATGAGTCCAGCCTTTCTCACTCCCTGAAAGCGACATAGATTCCTTAGGATTACAACAGTCAACTCACTTGCTTATTTTTAATGTAAGGATTATAGGCAGGCAGTGCCATAATACATTTAACATTGGGGTAACCGGCCGCTATTGCAAAATAGAGCTGTTCATTTTTAGCACCTGCTGCGCTCGTGATGTTGCATAAACGAGGGCTGCAGCAGCGCGCTTCCCCTTTCCAGGGCGAGCGGAACGAGGAAGGTCTGGTCGCCCGGGGTGAGCATCATGTGCGCGGCTGACTCAGCACTGAGCTGTACCGGCACTGCAGAGAAACTCAGCGCCCTTATTAGACATCGGAAAATCCTAGCAGGAAAATCCTTGGATGGTGAAGTGGATTTTTGAGTATCTGATACAGGATAACCTTTGACGGGGATGGCCATAACGTGTGTCTCCTTCGGGGAGATTCTCTGATGTCTCAAGTAGGTTGAGCGTACACGTCTAAGCCTCCCGTTGCGGGGGCATAGTCCAGGTTTCTCTCCTCTGGCTGTCTCTTTTCGCAAAACTTCTCGCAGCATAGCGTCTTTCAGCTCTTCTTCCACAATTTGGCAAAAAATTGGCCAAAGGGCTAAAACAGAAATGATGAAGGGCACATACATTTTATGCACAGAATACATAACTTCCTTCTTTTAGGTAATGGCGTTAATTTCATAATGGATTTCAGTTTCACCAGAGCTTGTTTATCTGCACTGGCTACTTTGGAATAAATAACTGAAGAGTGCCCTTCCCAGGCATGCTTTTGTTTATTCCGTGCTGCTGACCATAGGTGAACGTTGTGCCTCGCTTCTGCAGCACGGGGATTTCTCCGACAGCTAAAGGAGGCTGTAGTTCATTCAAATGCTTTCTGGCTCCCGAGCCGAAGCGGGGTCACCGGAGAGCGCCGGTTCGCCGCTCGGTGACGAGGCAGCCTCCCGCGAACCCCTCTGCACGGCGGTATGGCACTCGGCAGGGGCGAAGAGCGGCCACTCCGCAGGCCCGGTGGGGAAGGAGAGGGCTGCTCTCGGAGGGGAAGGAAGCCCGCTGCGCAGGGGGCCCTCCCGGGGTCGAGCGCACCCTCAGCAGGTTTGCAGGTGACACCCAGCTGAGCGGCGCGGGTGACGCCTGAGGGACGGGATGGCATCCAGAGGGACCTGGACAGGCTGCAGAGGTGGGACCGTGTGAGCCTCATGGGGTTCAACAAGGCCAAGTGCAAGGTCCTGCACCTGGGTCGGGGCAACCCCCGGGATCAGCACAGGCTGGAGGATGGAGGGATGGAGAGCAGCCCTGAGGAGAGGGACTTGGGGGTGCTGATAGACGAAAAGCTGGCCACGAGCCGGCAATGTGCTCTGGCAGCCCAGAAAGCCACCCGTCTCCTGGGCCGCATCCCCCACAGCGTGGCCACGGGGCGAGGGAGGGGATTCTGCCCCTCTGCTCCGCTCGAGGGAGACCCCCCTGGAGCCCTGCGTCCAGCTCGGGGGTCCTCAGCACGGGAAGGACAGGGAGCTGTTGGAGCGGGGCCAGAGGAGGCCCCAGCAATGGTCCGAGGGTGGAACAGCTCTGCTGGGAGGACAGGCTGAGAGCTGGGGGGTGCTCAGCCTGGGGAAGAGGAGGCTGCAGGGAGACCTCAGTGCGGCCTTGCAGGGCTTAAAGGGGGCCTACAAGAAAGATGGGGACAGGCTTTTTAGCAGGGCCTGTAGCGACAGGACAAGGGGTGATGGTTTTAAACTAAAAGAGGGGAGATTCCGACTGGATATAAGGAAGAAATTTTTTACGCTGAGGGTGGTGAGACACTGGCAGCGGTTGCCCAGAGAGGTGGGAGCTGCCCCATCCCTGGAAACATCCAAGGCCAGGCTGGACAGGGCTCTGAGCACCCTGATCTGGTTGGAGATGTCCCTGCCCATGGCAGGGGGATGGACTGGATGGGCTTTAAAGGTCCCTTCCATCCCACAGCCCCCGGTGATTCCCTGCCCCGGCGGGGAGCACCCCCTGCCCGCCCCGGCCCCGCCGTACCTGCCGGAGCGGCTGCCGGTACCAGCGATGCGCGAAACCGGCGTCCCTGCCCGGCGAGAAGTCGGCGCGGAAGCTCCAGAGGCCGCCGAGCTCCTTCCGCTCCCGGGAGGGGGTCTCCCGGGGGTAGAGCATGCCGCCCGCCGGGGCCGGGGCCGGGGCCGCCGCCCGCCCCAGCCCCAGCCCCAGCAGCAGGAGCAGGCGGCAGCCCCCCGCCATGCCGCCGCCCGCCCCGCCGCCTGACGCTCCCGCCGCCATCTTGGCTGTGGGCAGTGCCCGGCCGCGGGGAGGCACCGGCGGGGGAGGCACCGGCGGGGCAGGGCCCGCCCCGGGGAGGCACCGGCGGGGCAGGGCCCGCCCCGGGGCGGCAGGGCTCCGGCAGGGCCCGGGCGGGGTCCGGCTGCTGGCGGGGGGGCTGCGGGCGCCTCCAGGCAAAGCCGCCGCTCTCCTGGCCCGAGCAGGCGTGCGGGCTCCTGGCTGTGGCCAGGGTCGCTGGATTTGCGGGGCCGTTTTCTTTATTTATCACCCACTTGCTTACTTCTGTTTCTTTTCAGAGCCGCTTGTTGGAGTGGGAGGGCAAGAAGTTACTGGGAATGGCGCAGAAGAGCGCCGATGATCCAGCAGCAGGAGGATGACCTCTGCGTTGGCAAACCACGGCTGCGAGCACGGTAACATCTCCCGCTCAAACCGCGTCCCGCAGAGCTTCGCTGGGAATCATAGAATCATAGAATCGCTAAGGTTGGGAAAGACCCTTAAGATCATCGGGTCCAACTGTTAACCTACCGCCGCCAAGTCCGCCACTAACCCATGTCCTCAATGAAGGAAACCATGTCCTGAATGAAGTGGGACGGAGAAAAGCACCACAGGGGCAGGGGAGGAAGGACATGCCGTCGGGCTGATTTTCATTTCACAGCGCGTTTATTTGTAGCCCGGGGTTGTTCCCCGGGTGGGAAGGTGCGGTGCCCTGCGCAGCTGCCGCTCGTGCCGGGGCTGGTGCGATTACAGGAGCACCAGCTCGGTTCAGTGCAGGTCAATGGAGGGCTTGGTGGCACGTGAGAACGTCAGAAAGGCGGAGGGTCAAACGGGGAGTACCGGTGATTATGAACTTTATTTAAGCGAGAGACAGAGATGTGCTAATTTGCTAGAACCACCTTGTGTTTTCAATCAGCAGGGCCCCCGAGATGCTGACCAGTGGCTGCTGGGAAGAAGCAAAAGCCCAGTCGGCTGAGGCCTGTGGAGGATGGAGAAAATACAAATAGGGAGAAGGTTTACGGGAGGAAAGAAAAGAACCGTGAGCTGGGGAGGAGGAGATAATCCCTTCTTCTGGGGCTGTTGGTGTCACCTCTCCCCTGAATTAAGTGTACCTGATTGATTTCCCTGGCACAGCTCTCTTGGCTGGAAGGTGAGACGAATGCACTAACCCAGAGAAGCGTGGCAGTAAGCAGCAGGGGACTCAGCATTCCTAGCATTTCATTCCTCCAGTAAGACTTTTCCTGGTCTTTGTTCTGATTTTACTTCTGTAAGGACAGGAGGGAAGATGGTAAATGATCTGTGTCAGAGGCAACAGCCATGCAAAGCCAGGGATTTTTTTTTTTTTGAAAGCACTCTGCCCCAGCTAGGCTGGAGGCAAATGAGGGCATGCGTCACGCAGAGGACAGAGCTGGACCTGGGACCATGCAGCCCTGTGCTTCGGTGGAAAGCAAAGCCAACGGTGGTTTGCGATGGGCTGGAGTGAGCTGTGGGCTGAGCTGGGGCCAAGCCCTGCCCGAGGCTGTGCAAGTTTCGGTGCCGGGTGGTGAGGAGATTATCCCTGGCAGACGGCAGGCAGGGAAGATACCCCTCTGAGGGGGGCAGTGATAGCTGGAGACGGAGCATGTGTTGCAGGTGTTGTATGAAGCGTCTCTCGTTGTAGACACGCACGAGCCCCCCTCATCACATGCACTGACGCTCCTGCTGCTCTCTACCTGCTGGCCCCCGAGAGCTTGAACACCCCATAACCCAGCTCCGCTGCCAGGGAGGAGACAGCCCCCGTTCTTTCACACCAGTGAACACCTCCCCAAGCCTCACGAGGGCTGAGGAAGCCCAGCGCAATCTTGCCCCTCAGAAGAAAGACGCAAGACGGGAGTTTCAGCGAACTACACGCACCCCAGTGTTTATTAACTCCAGATCAGCGTGGCGGGCACAACGCTGCAGCCACGGGACGTCTCCCCACACTCTAAGCTTGCTCCTTATGCCTCTTGAGCAGCTCCCGCAGCTGCTCGATCTGGGCAGTCACGCTGCTCTTGGCGGTGCCACCCATGGCCGTGTACTGCTCCACGCTGTTGACAACGTTGAAGACCTGGGAGACGTCGCTGCCAAACAGGGGGCTGGGAGGGAAAGAGCAGAGGTGTCAGCGGAGAGCGCGGGTGCCGTTTGCTGCCACGACCTGCTCGCCGCCTGCGGAGACGCGGAGGGAGCGGGGACGCAGCCTTTCTCCGAGGGGAAAGGCCTCCTGCAGCCCTGCTTCGGCACCTCTGGTGCCTGGCAGGAGCTGCTTGTGAGAGGGTCAGCTCCAAGGGGAGACCCAGGAGGGCTGGAGCCAAACTCTTCTGGAGGGCTGGTGCCTCCGGGTCAGGGCATGAGTGTCGTCCAGTCCCTCCCAGGAGCTGCTGTCCATGCCCCGCTGGGGCTGAGCGGGAGGGACATCGTCCCCCTGCAGCTCTGTCAGGCCCCGCAGCAGCAGCAGCACTGATATTGGGGCCAGGAGGCGTTTGGGGAGCTGCCTGGCCCAGGCGTCTGGGGGAAGGCACCGTAAGCAGGCCCAGACGGAGGGAGGCCGGTACCCGCCTGCCCGGGGAGGCAGGGCAGAATCGCGGCACTACGAACCTGATGCCCTTCAGCTCATCCAGGCTGAGATTATTGATGGTGGTGCCTTTCGACTCGGCGAGGTGGACGGCCTTCCCAGAGGCGACGTGGGCTTGTCTGAACGGCATCTGCAGTGAGAAGCAGAGGCCACAGTCAGTGACCCGGCAACGGGGGTGCGGCCTCAAAGGAAAAAATGGATGTGCTGTCTTTTGGGTGGGCTTGTTTTCGCTTAGGGTAAGGCCATGTGCATCCAGGTTTGTTGACCCAGACTGGTCATCACCTGGGGACAGAACAGAAGGCCTCATCTCAGGCCCTCGCTGAGCGGTATTCTGCGTCCAAAGGGATCACAGCTCCACGCCTCTCTCTGATACTTACTCCTTTACGAACCAAGTAGAGAGCCAGATCAGTAGACAGCATCTCAGGGCTCAGAGCCTTCTCCATGTTCTCCCTGTTGATCTGCAGAAGGATGGTCAGAGGAAGACATTACTGCCAGCTTCTCCTTGAGGAGGACAATAGCTGACATTGGGGGCCATAACGAGGAGTATGGGTGAGCCGCTGAAGAGCCTTCATCTTGGGACCAGCCTAGAGCTCCTTGACCTGTGTTGCTCACACAACGAGCACCCAACCGCGTCCAACAGTGAGAGGCTGACGCCTTACCTGGAGGGTAGAAATCACTCCGGTGGCCACCTGGAGCACAGCATTCAGGGTGTCCACAACATCAAAGACGGCCTCCTTGTCCTCCTGCGGTGGAACAGGGGTGGAAACTGCTGTAAGTCAACCTGATGCAGCCCAGAAGCCCAACGGCCAGCAGAGCAGGCCCGTCACCCCAGGGGCTCCTGCGAGGGGCCGGGGTGTCGACCGCAGCGTGCCGTGCCCCAGCCCCTTCCCCAGCACCCCGCACGCAGCAGGGTCTGCCCAGGCAAACGCAGCGCAAGGCTGCCCGGGAGCAGAAGAGCGCTGTGCCTGCTCAGAGAGGGGGTGGAAATCGAACATCTCTTTTACCTGCAGATCCTTGTTGTAGGTGCTTGGAAGGCCTTTGAGAACCATGAGCATAGCGGCCAGCTGCAGAGAGAAAGGGGGAGGCGGTTGGTTCTAGGAAGGGAAGCGCACTGCCCCAGCAGAGGCTCGGAGCTCAGACCGGGCACATTTCTTTACACAGAGGCAAGAAGAAACAAGATTCTTCGGCCCCGGTGTGAGCAGCGTCCCCATCCCGCTTCTTTCGTTAGGGGGCTCACCCGTCCGAACACTCGTCCAGCTTTGCCGCGGATCAGTTCCAGACTATCGGGGTTCTTCTTCTGAGGCATCAGGCTGCTGCCAGTGCTGCAAGAAAGGGGTTTGGAGCGCGCCGGTGAGCAAGGCCCCAGTCCCTACGGACACAGGTCACGCAGCGTCCTGACCCAGCCCTGCAGAGGGGACAGGGAGCTCCCCCTGCCCCAGACACCTTTCGAGGGTGGAGGAAAGCAGTGAACTGAGTGGGCTGAGTGTCTCATGTGTCCCACAGCAGAGCTTTTGGTTCTGCGGTCTTGTCTGGAGCTACCAGCCAGTCCCACCTCCCAAAGGGGAGGCAAAAAGGAGGCTTCCCCCCCAGGCTGCTCCAGAGGGGGGATCAGCAGGCCGGCCTGAGCGTTGCTGTGACCCCAGGGAGGGAGGGCTGTGGTTGTGCCACCCTGAGAGACGGGAACTGTCAGGATTGCAAACCCGGCTAGTCAAGGAAGGGCTTTGGCAGGCGTTCCCAGCAGAGGAGGAAGTTCCCTCTGCCAGCAGCTGCTGGGGAGGAGCGTCTGCTGAATGCAGGCTTGTTGAGTTACCAGAATCAGAAATCGGTGGTCCCGACTGAGGAATGTTCACCCTAAGGCTGCCTTTCTGCCAGCCTCTTAATGCTGTGTCAGCCTTGGGCAGCAGGGAGGCCCCACCACTGTCTCCTTCTCTCAGGTGAGGATGGCTGAGGAGGAGAGACTGAGGGAAGGGCTCTCTGCCCAGAGACCAGAGACCTACCTGTAAGCATCGGAGAGGGTGAGGAAGCCAAACTCGCTGGTACTGTAGATGATGAGGTCTTCAGCCATCTTGCTCAGGTGGATCATCAGCAGGGTGGCAACAGAGAGGAATTCCACTGCGGAGAAGGCAGGACATCGGGAGGTGAAAAAGCTGCTTGGTGCTTGACAACCCAGGGAGCCCTGACTGGAGTTTAGACACGGGCAGATTTTCTGTATAATTACCTCCTAGTGAGGCATTTCAGTCCCCTTATTAAAGGGGGTCACCTGGGAGGGTCTCAGAAGCCTTTTTGTACAACGGTGGTGGGAAGATGTGATCGAGTTGTGCTTACCCACAAAGTCTCTCTCGCTAACGGCGTCCATGCTGTTCAGGCTGATGGAAGCAAAGTCCAGCTCTGTAAGGAAGGTGACGGACAGAGGAGGTCAGGCTTGGCATGGCTGGAGCTGGAATGCAGCAGGGTGCCCCAGCACGCAGGTGACCGTGAGCCCTTCAGTAGTCCCAGGACCACAAACACGCTGAGCGGGGTGTCGTTGGTAGCCCCAGGCAGCCAGCGTGCAGCAGAGGTGGCTCTGTTTCTGCTCCCACCCTACAGGCATCTGCTGTCTCGTAGTAGTAAAAAGCCTTCTGGCTTACTGAGTCATTAGGGGCTGCCTCCCACCTGGGTCACTGAGCATCAGATCATATTCATTTTTTGGATTAATTACCCTCCATCCCTACATTAAGGTGCTGCAATACATCCAAAAGAACGTCAGGACAATGCATCAATGCTGCCCCAACTCCCAGATATCGTGAGTAGAGCTGTGCCGCTCAGTCACAGGGAGACATTTACCACTACGCAGCAGCTCTCTGTCGATGTCCAGGGGGTTGCCAGCCAGAGCGCCGCTGCCAGGGGAGAAAGAAACAGAAGTCACGCAAGATACCCTGCATATCCCAACGAAAACTGAGCTCTAGCAGGCAGCGAGGACACCTCCCGAAAGGCTTCCCTCCCCAGTTCAGTCTGGTGTCACACAGTGCGGCCCGAGGCTCAGCAAACTCTGCACTAAACCAGAAGTTCTCTTCCAAAGAGGAAGGTTCGCTTGATGAAAGCCTGTAGGTCTTCATTTCAGGAAGGGAGAAGAACAGTATCTCCGTGGTGAGTGCCCACCCTTTGGAAGTCTTCTCTTTGGTGAGAGAGGCCAGGCTTGTGCCCTCACAGCTCTGCAGCGCATATGGCGTGCAAACCCCGGGGGTTCAGGGGACAAAGATCTGCCTCAGCCGCTTCGCAGAGCAAAACAAGGCCCGGGGATTACACAAACAGTAGACCTTACCTTCCCAAAGGCAAGACGTTGATCCTCCTCTTCACCTCTCCCAGGCGCTCAGAATCGCGGGTCAGTGCAACAGCATGGCTAGGAAAAAAACGTCGCGACAGATGAAGCACCTGAAGTCAGAAAATGTCACACGGACCAAAAGGTAACTGTGGCCAAAGGATGGAGCGTTCAGGGAGTCGGCCTCCACTGCTCATCAGTGCTTGAGTCCCGGGTTGCTCAGAGCCACACGGGAGCACGGGGAGCTCCTGTCCCAGTTTGCCAGGTTCCCTCTGGTTTGTCACCACCCCGGGCTGCCCCTCGCGGGACACTGCACTGCTCGGCTCCGGCTGAGCAGGGCCCAAGGGTGGAGAAGGCTTCCTCCAGCCAAGTGCGAAGGGCGCTTACCTGAGCAAGAACTGGCTCCATCTGATGGGCTGAGCTTTCTGCAGGTGGGTGTAGCCGGGGAAGATAACATCGATTTCTCTGCATGGGAAGGAGAGAAGGAGGTGAGCAGCAGCCGTCAGGAGAGAGGGCAGCGGCAGGTACGCTCCAGGGTTTCTCGCAAGGTCACAAAGAGAACTTCTTTAGCCTGGCTTGTGCTGAACTGGATCTCTCGCTCCCTCTCCCTCTCGCCTGCTACCTAAGCGCGCTGCGTCTACATCTCCCGATCTGCCAGTGTGGCGTGTCTGCCCCAGGCCGCCCTGGAAGGTTCCCTGGCACAGTAACGCCTCTGCGGCAGGCGAGGATTCCCCGGTTCACCGCCGCTGGGGAGTGTGGTTTGTGAGGAGCAGAGTTAGACAGGGAGTTAACACAGCTGAGCTTTTCCCATAGGCGGCAACTTGAGCCCTGTTAAAGTTCCCACTCCTGCAGATGGATTTGGCACCTTCCAAGGTCTCGCGTGGCCCTCCCAGCCCAGCTCCTTTGCCAGGCTGCACTGGGGGAAGAGGAAGGTCTCTGGGACGTGAACTGCGGGGAAGGAGGGTCCGTTGGCCTCCCCTGCGCTCTCACGCGCTGCCTGGCTGCAACGCCCTCCGCAGAAGACCCCGCTGCCGCCCTGACTGGTGTCAGCCGAAGAGCAAGCCGAGGAGCCTCCTGCCCTGCAAGGCCACGGCCGCGGGGGTGGACAAGGACTCACATGGCAGCGCGTTCCACCAGGGTCTTGATGAGCTGCAGGAGGTGAGTGGAGATGACAGAGAGGGAATTCTTCATGAACAGCTTCAAGTCAGTCACAACCTGGAGGAGATTGGCCACGGTCAGGCAAAGCAGAACGTGACGTACTTAGCGCCCAAGTAGTGTTCAGCAGAAAGCCTCGGCAGAGTCATCCCCTCCTAGTTCTGTGTGATGGGGAGGGACATCTTCCTCTTACCAGATGTGTCCCTGGTCACTGATTTGTGAAAGCCACTGTACCTTGCTTTCCATGAACAGAATCAAAGCCCGTTCTTTTCAGTGGACTTTTCGGTATTGTCAACTGTGGATCAGAAGATCCCCAGCTGACACAAGTCGGTCATCAGCAGAAGGACTGATCTTGAAAGATGCATGGCACCCAGCCAGTAAAGTCATGGTTTCGGTGGGCTTTCAAAGGGATGTCAGTGACAGCTTGTGGCCTTATACCATCAGGAAGCAATCCTGCAGAGCCCATTCCCCTGTGCGGAAGAGTCACTGCAGTGTCACTAGTTTAGAGCCCTAGGGAGCACACGCTGGAGAGTGTCAGGGCACGTGAAAGATGACATAAAGAAATGTGATTAAGGAACCGTGGGGGAGGAATACAGAAGGAGGAAACACAACCAGTTCTGTACATGCCTGATCATTCCTGCTTCTCCCAGTGTGCAGCTTTCCAGCTACGTCTCCAATCAGCTCCTGAGGACAAGAGGAGGGTTTCTATCAGCGTCTCTGTGATCTGAGGAGGAGGCTCCGCAGGAGCAGACCTCCTCCCTGCCTGGAAGGGACCCGGCTCTAGGATCCTGTGAGTAGCCACGGGATCTCCTCTGGGCAAGGGCAGGTTTGGGTTCTATGTTTGTACAGCGCCTCTTCCACAGAAGGGGTCTTGGGGACGCTTGATGGTGCACCTGGGGCTCCAGTGCCCCGAGGTGCAGGGGAGTTTCACAGTGGGACAGAGGCGCGTGCACTTCACGCCAGGCAGATCCAGCTACAGAGGGCCGGGAACAAGAGGTTGGGGCACCCAAACCTTGAGTCTGCGTTCGTTGGCAGTGTGGATGTCCTCATCGCTTTGTTTCACCACAAAGACTCCTTTAGACCATTCCTCAGCGATCTACAAACATCAGCAGAAACACCAGTTGGCCACTGGAAACCAAAGTGGAAAGTCTCCCCCCAGCTCTGCCATTCCCGTTCCTGCAGGCCAAGGCCGGCTGCTCGCTAGGTCCCGATATTCTGTACTGCACGTGGTGGGATTCACCTCTCCCCGCGGCGACCCTGCAGCGTTAGGGCTATAGCGGGATTTAAGCAGTGCAATGAAGAGCTGCAATGTCAGTGATCGCTTTCGCATTGTCCACAAGGATTTCCCTATGCAAACATTGTATAGACTCACCATTGTCCGCGGTGGGTGAGCAACAACAATAGATATTTTCCAAAAGCGCTTAGCTGCGGACTTCTCTTCACCCCCATACAATGCCATGCGTTCCCCTACTAACTCAGGCAGCCAGGCTCAAAGGATCCCGAGTGCCAGCAGAAAACGACTATTCCTAACTCCCACTGAACAATTCCCGGTGAATGTTCGGTCTGGAGAGGCTGGGCGGGCCGGTCGCCCTGAGCACACCTCCCCGCGGCACCGGGCTGCCATGAGCAGCATGGCTCGTGTGCCATCAGGGCTCCGGGCTCTCGCTGGGGGCTCGTCAGCGGGTTCACATCCTACTGCCGGGCTTTGGTGCCTTTAGCGGGCTGCGGTTTGAGCATCGATCCCCTGCCCAGATGCCTCCAAGTGCACTGAGGGCAACCCAGGGAGGCCACTGCGGATGCTGTCAGAAAAGGAGCCGTGCGTTCCAGCACGCGTGACAGATGTGAAGAAATAAATACCTTTTCCAGGCCACTCAGGATCTTCTCCAGCTCGGTTTTAGACAGGATGCCAGCCTTCTCCAAGGCTTTGGCATAAGCCATGCTCCCCTGGACGTCAACTTCAGCCAGTCTCTGATCAAAGGTAATGGAAGCGTTGAGCATCTCCATGACCGGGTCTGTGCTTCCACTGAATCTTCCTCCCCAAAGTTTATCCCCCTGAGAGAGAGAGGAAGAAGCAAAGTAAAGAGGCCTAATAACTTCAGTTATGGCCCTACGCATAGAACATCCAGCGATCGGTCGATCCAACATAAAGGCCATGTTCAGCTGTGTCCTCTCAATGTGGTAGCACTGACCAGGAAGGCCCCTGGATTTCAGGACCTTTGGCAAGTAGCTGCAGAGGTGGAGAACTTGTCACTGTCACTGGGCCCTTGAGGGGTCAGGTCTGGCTCAGGAACCCCCCAAGGTGCTTTCCCTCTGCAGGACCCCAGGGAGCCCTTGCAATGAGTGTCGGGGCACATGCTGCAAGACCAGCACAGATTTCTCTTTTGAGGCAGCTGCAGGTCAACAACCCTCTGACAGCCTTTTAAAGGGGGGGAGTAAAGCGGTCAGTAGGGACTACAGTGAAAGTTCGTATTCTCTAAGGCTTTTTGTGCTGTTGAGCTAATGGAGAGATTTTTCTTTGATTGACAAAGAGCTCTAGGCCAGCACAAGCCACATTAGGAAGTGTTTAAAGTTGCAATTTGAAGCATCTCCAGAGTCCAGGATGTGCTCGCAAGCTTTGGCACAAGATTAGCCTGGATCTGGCTAAGGTGCAGACTCCAGAGAGGGAGGTCTGGGTACCTTTCAGCATCAGGAATGTTCAGAAAAATAAATCAACAAAAAGAGGGTTTTTGAAACACATAGGAACAAAAGCTGGTTTTCCACCCAAACCACGATTCATATGGTAACCTCACTCATTGAATGTGTCACCTACCTCCCTCCTTCCCTGGGTGACCAAAGGCAGGTGCACAGTTCCAGCTGTGCATCCCAGCAGGGTGTGCGTAAGCTTTTGACGCCCGGGATTCGGCAGCTGAGCGGATTCACCAGCTAAGAGCCACCGCTGTCACTTGGCAGCAGCGTTCTGCTTGCCCGGGTAGGGCAGCCCGAAGCCCTGCCTCTGGCAGCCTCGCACTGCAATGGACGGGAATCTCACTCGTGCCGAGACCTTACAGCGTAGCCCAGATTTCAAAAGCAACTCTCCAGCCCTAGCAGGCGCAAAGAAGAAATGGGAGGACGCTTAAAGGAGGAGCCTAAACCCAATTGCCATCGCAGAGTGGGTAAGAATTAGTCATCTACTTGATTTTTTCAGCACCCCTGTCAGTCCTTCTCCTGCTGTGCACTCTAACTACCACGGACAGCAAGACGCTGGCGGGGCAGTCGCAAGCTGATCTGTGCCAGGGCTTTATCAGTCAGCCGAAGCACTGCTGAGCAACTTAGAAACCTTTTTCCTAGTGACTGCCTCCCACCTCTGCCGGTGCCTGCTGAAACACCGGGCCTGAAGGACAGCAGGAGGGAGCCTACGAGGTAAGAGCGCAGGCGCGTGTCTTCTGGCATCTTTAAGGCAGCTTTGTCGGAGAGCTGAGGGAAGGCAGAGGGGGGAATCGGAATTGAAAAAGAAAAGCGTTAGAGGCCCTCGGCATGCGTCTGGTGCCCACGGGAGCGTGGCGTAGGGATGCTAAATTAAAGGCCAGTAGCAGAGGCTAAGCGCCTGAATGGGGAACAGGCATCTACGTATATCTTCAGTATTACAGGTTTCCACCAAATAAGAAGCGGCTCAGCAGAAACATTGCAACAGGTACATTTGCAATCAGGAAATCAAAACTAAAAGATTAGCTTTAGCTGCAGGACTCTGGTTAGAGAAGTGGCTGGCACAGTCTGACGGCTGCTGGACACCGGGCCGCAGCCCAGAGCGGAGGCGGGCAGGGCTGCGGCACCCATCCGGCAGGCAGCACGCGTGACTCGCCGAGGCGGCGGCTCACGTCGCGCCTACCAGCGCGGAAACCGAAAACGCAGCTTTTGTCCAGAGCGGTGTTTGCACAAGCTGCTGTAAAGGGCCTCCTGCCCGAGCGCAGGCCGGCAGGAACGAACCGCGCCGGTTCTTGGTCTCTCCCAGGCAGAGGGAAGAGCCTGAAGGCAACGGCGGGGGCTTAGATTTGAACTCGCTTGAACTCGCCTCCGCCAGCGCGCCCCGAGAGCCCCCTCCAGAGAAGCAAAGTTCGCCCTCACCTCGGCTGCCATCTCGGACGACGTTTTGCTGGTTTGTGCAGCGATCCCGGCAACTGGTGCAACCTGCGGAACGGCGAGGCGAGGTGAGGCTCAGGCTCAGGCTCAGGCTCAGGCTCAGGCTCAGGCTCAGGCTCAGGCTCAGGCTCAGGCTCACCGGTCCCCGCTCCGCTCCGCAGCCCCGCCGCCGGCTCGCTGCCCCCGGCCCCGCCGCCCCGCTTTTACCCGCCCGGGAGCGGGGCCGGCGGCTCGTCCCTCCCCGGCGGGGCGGGGTGGCCCCGGCCCGGCCCCGCTGCGGGCCCTGCCCTGGGACCGCCCGCAGCACGGGGCCGCTGCGGCTCCGCCTGCCGCCGCGGCGTGGTTTGGTCTCCGAGCGCTGTCAGGGGCCCTTGAGGGGCAGCAGGAGCCGCGTCCCCCTGCTCTTGCCCCTTCTCGGGTTTTTCCGCCCTTTAACCAGCCCTGTGGCCGCAGGCCCGTAGGATAACTCCGGCCGGAGGGGACCCAGGCCGGCTCTCTTCCCGATGTTCCGCTCTGTCCTACTGCTCGTCCCCTTTCTGAGCGCAGGCGAAGGCTAGGGCACAGTGGGATTGCGCGCTTAGGGCGTGCTGCTTTCTGCAGCAGGGAGGACGCAGGCGGAGCGAGGTGGCTAGCGCCAGGCAGCGTCTGGCTACCCAGCCTGACTGAGCGAGCGCCTTTTGCAGCTGGGTTTCCAGCGGGCTGCCCTCAGTACCAGTCCAGAACAAGGCTCAAACTCTCTATCTGGATTCATAGCCAAGCGTTAATTCACTGCTGCTCATACGTTTCCCCCTGCGATCACTTTTTCTGGGGAGTGACCCTGTTCCCTTTCAGAGCTCCCGGCGTGCACGCGCGCAGAGCATCGGGCCGTCCCCGCTGAGAAAGCGCTTCGGACCTTTTTGCTGCCAGATTCCTTCCTCTTCCAAGCCCCTCCTTTTAATGCTTCTCTTGACAGGTTCATCTTTTATGAAAGTCTTCGTCCTTATTCTGCGCTTTGAGAGGAGGTTGCTGAGGATTTGGCAAAATAGATTTCCACCCGGAATGAATCGTGTGCGGGGAGAGGCTCTGCCTCCCGGCGTGTGTGATGTGGGCTCCCGCGGCCGTGCGGAAGACGCACAACCCCTGCAAAGGCTGTACGTCCGTCTGTCTGAAGGAACGGTACAGAATCGCCCAGTGCAGAAGGGAAGGGGGAGGGTGCCCAAGGGGCGGCAGCCAGGAGGGGACAGCGGGCACCCCGCTGGGCCCGGCAGCGCCCTCGGGCGCCGCGGTGACCCCCAGGGCTGCAGAAGGGAGAGCGGGATCTCGGTGGCACTCGCAGAGTTCCCCTGTGTCTGTTTTGCTATCCGTGTTTTCACATCGTTAACCCTATGTACGTGTGATACGCGACGGTTTTGATTCCTAAATATTACCTGTATTTAAACAGTTACACGGTTCCATATAACAGTGACAGCTCCCCTTTCTGTTCCATTACTTCCAGGCCTCTCTGTATTTTTTCCCACTCACCTGTACGGGCATTTCTCTGCAAGGTGAGGAATAGAAATGGTTGAAGAATCTCAGCGAGGCCGGTTTGTGGCCCGGAGGAGGCCAGCCTGGGTGGGCGCGGTGGGATATCGCTGTCTCGGCTCACCCGCGGAGCCTGCAGGGGCCGTCGCAGCCACGCAGCGCGTCGGTCGTCACAGCTCGTGTGGTGGCAGCGCAGCCGTCAGCGCAGCCGCGTCAGTGCGGAGCTAGGGGATGAAAAGGCCAGGCACAGCAACTTGTTCAGGAGAGAAGATATTCAGCAGGATTTTTCCGGAGTGTAAAAGCAGGTTAGAGATCTTTTCCTTCACGGGATCCAGCGAAGGGTTCGCTACTTGTGTAATGTTTCAGGAGCCCTTCTGTAGGTCCGTGATCTGCTCGGGTGTCGGATCAGAGTTACGGAGCCATGTGCTGAGAGTTTCAGTAGCCCACGATCAGCCTACATGAACTCCTGGCTCAAGTCCCTCCCCGTGGTCTGTAACGGAGCAGGCGTTTAAGACCAAGTCCAGAGCAGCGTCCGAGCCGTTGATCCTTCTGTCTCTACAGATCTTCCTGTGGGAAGCGACAGGGCTCTAAAACCCCAAATCACAATGAGTCGTAGTAGGGTGATGGTGAAGTCTGAAGACGCTGTGGCCCACACGCTCCTGTAATGTCTGTGGAGCTTCGGAGACTCCACAGGCCCCTCCCAGTCTAAATTATTTCACAATTTTAAGAAAAGGGTGGATGGGTGGGAAGTACCACTGGTTATCAACTACTCATTTAAGTAGGAACCCGAGATGTGATCGTCTGCCAAGGCTCCCTTTTGCTTTCGGTTTGGCAGGGCCCCGTGTTGCTCAGCACTGGCCATGAGGAGCGATGCTGGACATTGCTGCTGGGAGCGAGAGAAAATCTGTTCAGCTGAGGCCTCTGAAGGTACTGGGCAGGAGCCAGAAGACACAAATAGGGAAAAAGAGAGGGGTGGCACAGATGGAGGAAGCTTATGGGAGGGGAAAAAAAGAACTGTGAGGCGGAGATGAGGAGATATCCCTTCTTCTGACTCTGTTGGTGTTGGGTATTGGTGTCCCTTCCTCTCTTGCTCTGCCCCTATCCGCTAAGTGTGCCCAAGCGATTCCCCGGGCACAGCCAACCTGTCTGGGGAGCGAGAGCAGGTGCCGAAAGAGAACCGCAGCAGGCGGTAACGGAGCAAACACAGGGGAGCTTTATGGAGTGGTGACCGAATGTGCTGTTCTTCAAATGCCAGGAGAGGAGGCCAGGTTTAGGGCCGGAGTGAGGGGAGGCTGAGCTCGGGGGAAGCGTTGCGGAAAGGGAACTTCGGTCGCTGGTTCTCCCACGTGTTTCAAGCACAAATGCTACAAAGGTAGGATGAAAGCACTTTGTGTCTCCCGGGGTACTTCGTTAACGGCAGATTTAGCTCATGGCACTTAGTACCGTCTGTGCTACAGCCCTTATCCTAACGGTGGTGAGGCAATGCTTGCGTTACTGCCATTACCCACGTGCGTTACGGAGTCTTGCAGTACTGAGTCAATAAGGCGTTGCTGCATCAGCACGGAGGGCAGGGTGCTGAGCAAAACACCGGCTTTAAAATGCTGTGACAGAAAAGAGTGTCCCTAACAGAGCTAGCACTACTGCGCTGGGGGTGCCAGTTCAGGCTGGCTTAGTGTCTAATGAAAATTGTCCCACCCTGCCCGTAGGCAACTGTTCTTTCTCTGCCTTTTGAATCAAGGTGTAGGCATATTCCGTCCCGAAATCACTGCAGAACAATAGCGGGGAATAATGTTACAAGTGTTTGGTTAATCAGATATTTTCACCGTGAAAGACACAAGGTGGCTGCATTCTCATTCCCCAAGCGAGGCGGTTCCCGGTCTTTGTGCTGATTGTATTTTTTCAGGACAGAAGGAAGCCAGTATAAGGTGTGTAAGAGGCAGCCAGCCATGCCAGGCTCTTGTCAAGCATTCTGCCCCAGCCGGGGTCACACAGAGGAAAAAGCCTGGCTTGGGGCCATACAGCCCTGTGCTTCGGTGGAAAGCAGAGCCAACGGTGGTTTGCGATGGGCTGGAGTGAGCTGTGGGCTGAGCTGGGGCCAAGCCCTGCCCGAGGCTGTGCAAGTTTCGGTGCCGGGTGGCGAGGAGACTTCTTTTGGGCACTTCATGCCCCTGCCAGCGGGCAGGCAGACGGGCAAGCCTGCTGCTGTGCGGGGGGCAGTGACGGCTGGAGATGGGGCACGTGTGGCAGATGCAGTGCCAGGTATCCCTCTTTGTGCACACCCACGAGCATCCCTCAGCACGCTGTGTAGCCTGCTCTGGCACTGCTGGGTCCAGCCTTGTGCCGCATAGAATCACAGAATCATTTAGGTTGGGAAAGACCCTTAAGATCATTGAGTCCAACCGCTAACCCAGCACTGCCCAGCCCACCACTAACCCATGGCCCTCAGCACCACATCCACACGGCTTTTAAATCCCCCCAGGGATGGGGACTCAGCCCCTGCCCCGGGCAGCCTGTGCCAGGGCCTGACAGCCCTTTGGGGAAGGAGTTTTTCCCAATCCCCAACCTAACCCTGCCCTGGCGCAGCTTGAGGCCGTTCCCTCTCGTCCCATCGCTTGTTCCTGGGGAGAAGAGACCGACCCCCCCGGCTCCAGCCTCCTTTCAGGCAGTTGCAGAGAGCGATGAGGGCTCCCCTCAGCCTCCTCTTCTCCAGGCTGAGCACCCCCAGCTCCCCCAGCCGCCCCTCCCCACCCTTGTGCTCCAGCCCCTTCCCCAGCCTCGCTGCCCTGCTCTGCCCACGCTCCAGCCCCTCCAGCTCCTTCTGGGGATGAGGGGCCCAGCGCTGAGCACAGGATTCGAGGGGCGGCCTCACCAGTGCCCAGCAGAGGGGGACGATCCCTGCCCTGGTCCACCACCCTCCCTTCCTGAGGAAGGACCATTTTCAGGTCTCTTCTTGTAGACAGACGCCCCTGCTGCTCTCTACCTGCTGGCCCCCGAGAGCTTGAACACCCCATAACCCAGCTCCGCTGCCAGGGAGGAGACAGCCCCCGTTCTTTCACACCAGTGAACACCTCCCCAAGCCTCACGAGGGCTGAGGAAGCCCAGCGCAATCTTGCCCCTCAGAAGAAAGACGCAAGACGGGAGTTTCAGCGAACTACACGCACCCCAGTGTTTATTAACTCCAGATCAGCGTGGCGGGCACAACGCTGCAGCCACGGGACGTCTCCCCACACTCTAAGCTTGCTCCTTATGCCTCTTGAGCAGCTCCCGCAGCTGCTCGATCTGGGCAGTCACGCTGCTCTTGGCGGTGCCACCCATGGCCGTGTACTGCTCCACGCTGTTGACAACGTTGAAGACCTGGGAGACGTCGCTGCCAAACAGGGGGCTGGGAGGGAAAGAGCAGAGGTGTCAGCGGAGAGCGCGGGCGCCGTTTGCTGCCGCGACCTGCTCGCCGCCTGCGGAGACGCGGAGGGAGCGGGGACGCAGCCTTTCTCCGAGGGGAAAGGCCTCCTGCAGCCCTGCGTCGGCACCTCTGGTGCCTGGCAGGAGCTGCTTGTGAGAGGGTCAGCTCCAAGGGGAGACCCAGGAGGGCTGGAGCCAAACTCTTCTGGAGGGCTGGTGCCTCCGGGTCAGGGCATGAGTGTCGTCCAGTCCCTCCCAGGAGCTGCTGCCCGTGCCCCGCTGGGGCTGAGCGGGAGGGACGTCGTCCCCCTGCAGCTCTGTCAGGCCCCGCAGCAGCAGCAGCACTGATATTGGGGCCAGGAGGCGTTTGGGGAGCTGCCTGGCCCAGGCGTCTGGGGGAAGGCACCGTAAGCAGGCCCAGACGGAGGGAGGCCGGTACCCGCCTGCCCGGGGAGGCAGGGCAGAATCGCGGCGCTACGAACCTGATGCCCTTCAGCTCATCCAGGCTGAGATTATTGATGGTGGTGCCTTTCGACTCGGCGAGGTGGACGGCCTTCCCAGAGGCGACGTGGGCTTGTCTGAACGGCATCTGCAGTGAGAAGCAGAGGCCGCAGTCAGAGACCTGGCAACGGGGGTGCGGCCTCAAAGGAAAAAATGGATGTGCTGTCTTTTGGGTGGGCTTGTTTTCGCTTAGGGTAAGGCCATGTGCATCCAGGTTTGTTGACCCAGACTGGTCATCACCTGGGGACAGAACAGAAGGCCTCATCTCAGGCCCTCGCTGAGCGGTATTCTGCGTCCAAAGGGATCACAGCTCCACGCCTCTCTCTGATACTTACTCCTTTATGAACCAAGTAGAGAGCCAGATCAGATGACAGGATCTCAGGGCTCAGAGCCTTCTCCATGTTCTCCCTGTTGATCTGCAGAAGGATGGTCAGAGGGAGACATTATCGTCAGCTCCTCCTTGGGGACACGTTAGCGGTGACAGTGAGGGGACTTCATCTGGAAGGGACCTGGCTCTGAGAGGGCCCTCTGACCCCCTGAGCAGCTGACATTGGGGGCCATAACGAGGAGTATGGGTGAGCCGCTGAAGAGCCTTCATCTTGGGACCAGCCTAGAGCTCCTTGACCTGTGTTGCTCACACAACGAGCACCCAACCGCGTCCAACAGTGAGAGGCTGACGCCTTACCTGGAGGGTAGAAATCACTCCGGTGGCCACCTGGAGCACAGCATTCAGGGTGTCCACAACATCAAAGACGGCCTCCTTGTCCTCCTGCGGTGGAACAGGGGTGGAAACTGCTGTAAGTCAACCTGATGCAGCCCAGAAGCCCAACGGCCAGCAGAGCAGGCCCGTCACCCCAGGGGCTCCTGCGAGGGGCCGGGGTGTCGACCGCAGCGTGCCGTGCCCCAGCCCCTTCCCCAGCACCCCGCACGCAGCAGGGTCTGCCCAGGCAAACGCAGCGCAAGGCTGCCCGGGAGCAGAAGAGCGCTGTGCCTGCTCAGAGAGGGGGTGGAAATCGAACATCTCTTTTACCTGCAGATCCTTGTTGTAGGTGCTTGGAAGGCCTTTGAGAACCATGAGCATAGCAGCCAGCTGCAGAGAGAAAGGGGGAGGCGGTTGGTTCTAGGAAGGGAAGCGCACTGCCCCAGCAGAGGCTCGGAGCTCAGACCGGGCACATTTCTTTACACAGAGGCAAGAAGAAACAAGATTCTTCGGCCCCGGTGTGAGCAGCGTCCCCATCCCGCTTCTTTCGTTAGGGGGCTCACCCGTCCGAACACTCGTCCAGCTTTGCCGCGGATCAGTTCCAGACTATCGGGGTTCTTCTTCTGAGGCATCAGGCTGCTGCCAGTGCTGCAAGAAAGGGGTTTGGAGCGCGCCGGTGAGCAAGGCCCCAGTCCCTACGGACACGGGTCACGCAGCGTCCTGACCCAGCCCTGCAGAGGGGACAGGGAGCTCCCCCTGCCCTGGACACCTTTTGAGGGTGGAGGAAAGCCGTGAACTGAGTGGGCTGAGTGTCTCATGTGTCCCACAGCAGAGCTTTTGGTTCTGCGGTCTTGTCTGGAGCTACCAGCCAGTCCCACCTCCCAAAGGGGAGGCAAAAAGGAGGCTTCCCCCCAGGCTGCTCCAGAGGGGGGATCAGCAGGCCGGCCTGAGCGTTGCTGTGACCCCAGGGAGGGAGGGCTGTGGTTGTGCCACCCTGAGAGACGGGAACTGTCAGGATTGCAAACCCGGCTAGTCAAGGAAGGGCTTTGGCAGGCGTTCCCAGCAGAGGAGGAAGTTCCCTCTGCCAGCAGCTGCTGGGGAGGAGCGTCTGCTGAATGCAGGCTTGTTGAGTTACCAGAATCAGAAATCGGTGGTCCCGACTGAGGAATGTTCACCCTAAGGCTGCCTTTCTGCCAGCCTCTTAATACTGTGTCAGCCTCGGGCAGCAGGGAGGCCCCACCACTGCCTCCTTCTCTCAGGAGAGCATAGCTGGGTGGAATTGCTCCCCAGAGACCAGAGACCTACCAGTAGGTATCGGAGAGGGTGAGGAAGCCAAACTCGCTGGTACTGTAGATGATGAGGTCTTCAGCCATCTTGCTCAGGTGGATCATCAGCAGGGTGGCAACAGAGAGGAATTCCACTGCAGAGAAGGCAGGACATCGGGAGGTGAAAAAGCTGCTTGGTGCTTGACAACCCAGGGAGCCCTGACTGGAGTTTAGACACGGGCAGATTTTCTGTATAATTACCTCCTAGTGAGGCATTTCAGTCCCCTTATTAAAGGGGGTCACCTGGGAGGGTCTCAGAAGCCTTTTTGTACAACGGTGGTGGGAAGATGTGATCGAGTTGTGCTTACCCACAAAGTCTCTCTCGCTAACGGCGTCCATGCTGTTCAGGCTGATGGAAGCAAAGTCCAGCTCTGTAAGGAAGGTGACGGACAGAGGAGGTCAGGCTTGGCATGGCTGGAGCTGGAATGCAGCAGGGTGCCCCAGCACGCAGGAGACCGTGAGCTCTTCAGTAGTCCCAGGACCACAAACACGCTGAGCGGGGTGTCGTTGTTAGCCCCAAGCAGCCAGCGTGCAGCAGAGGTGGCTATTCCTGCTCCAACCTCACAGGCATTGCCTGTCTCATTGCAGTAAAAAGCCTTACGAAAGACAGGCTTTGGCTCCAGGACAGCGCCTAACATTGCCTTTGGGGGCCATGTGTCAGTGCTTCCCTCCCTCCTAGACATTACAAGCAGTCCTGTGCCGCTCAGTCACAGGGAGACATTTACCACTACGCAGCAGCTCTCTGTCGATGTCCAGGGGGTTGCCAGCCAGAGCGCCGCTGCCGGGGGAGAAAGGAACAGAAGTCACGCAAGATACCCTGCATATCCCAACGAAAACTGAGCTCTAGCAAGCAGGGAAGGCACCTCAGAAGACTTTGCAGAGCAAAGCAAGGCCCGGGGATTACACAAACAGTAGACCTTACCTTCCCAAAGGCAAGACGTTGATCCTCCTCTTCACCTCTCCCAGGCGCTCAGAATCACGGGTCAGAGCAACAGCATGGCTAGGAAAGGACATGAGAGATGAAGCATGTGAAGTCAGAAACCGTCACTTCCCTTCCCAAGCAGCATGCCACCACCCCTGGAGCCTGGCATCCCCTCTCGAACAGGAGACGCTGCACTGCTCGGCTCCGGCTGAGCAGGGCCCCAAGGGCGGAGAAGGCTTCCTCCAGCCAAGTGCGAAGGGTGCTTACCTGAGCAAGAACTGGCTCCATCTGATGGGCTGAGCTTTCTGCAGGTGGGTGTAGCCGGGGAAGATAACATCGATTTCTCTGCATGGGAAGGAGAGAAGGAGGTGAGCAGCAGCCGTCAGGAGAGAGGGCAGCGGCAGGTACGCTCCAGGGTTTCTCGCAAGGTCACAAAGAGAACTTCTTTAGCCTGGCTTGTGCCGGACCGGATCTCTCGCTCCCTCTCCCTCTCGCCTGCTACCTAAGCGCGCTGCGTCTACATCTCCCGATCTGCCAGTGTGGCGTGTCTGCCCCAGGCCGCCCTGGAAGGTTCCCTGGCACAGTAACGCCTCTGCGGCAGGCGAGGATTCCCCGGTTCACCGCCGCTGGGGAGTGTGGTTTGTGAGGAGCAGAGTTAGACAGGGAGTTAACACAGCTGAGCTTTTCCCATAGGCGGCAACTTGAGCCCTGTTAAAGTTCCCACTCCTGCAGATGGATTTGGCACCTTCCAAGGTCTCGCGTGGCCCTCCCAGCCCAGCTCCTTTGCCAGGCTGCACTGGGGGAAGAGGAAGGTCTCTGGGACGTGAACTGCGGGGAAGGAGGGTCCGTTGGCCTCCCCTGCGCTCTCACGCGCTGCCTGGCTGCAACGCCCTCCGCAGAAGACCCCGCTGCCGCCCTGACTGGTGTCAGCCGAAGAGCAAGCCGAGGAGCCTCCTGCCCTGCAAGGCCACGGCCGCGGGGGTGGACAAGGACTCACATGGCAGCGCGTTCCACCAGGGTCTTGATGAGCTGCAGGAGGTGAGTGGAGATGACAGAGAGGGAATTCTTCATGAACAGCTTCAAGTCAGTCACAACCTGGAGGAGATTGGCCACGGTCAGGCAAAGCAGAACGTGACGTACTTAGTGACTGGCCACTGTTACTGCAAAGTAAACCCCTCCTAGTTCTGTGTGATGGGAAGGTGCCTCTTCCTCTCATCATTTGGTCATTTTGCTGTGGTAATGTCACTGCATCTTGCTCTCCAGGAAGAGAGCCAAAGGCCGTTCTGGTCCAAGGTCTCCTGAATTGAGGTGGGGGAGGAGGACAAAGGGGAAAAAAAAGATTCTGTACGTACCTGATCATTCCTGCTTCTCCCGGTGTGCAGCTTTCCAGCTACGTCTCCAATCAGCTCCTGAGGACAAGAGGAGGGTTTCTATCAGCGTCTCTGTGATCTGAGGAGGAGGCTCCGCAGGAGCAGACCTCCTCCCTGCCTGGAAGGGACCCGGCTCTAGGATCCTGTGAGTAGCCACGGGATCTCCTCTGGGCAAGGGCAGGTTTGGGTTCTATGTTTGTACAGCGCCTCTTCCACAGAAGGGGTCTTGGGGACGCTTGATGGTGCACCTGGGGCTCCAGTGCCCCAAGGTGCAGGGGAGTTTCACAGTGGGACAGAGGCGCGTGCACTTCACGCCAGGCAGATCCAGCTACAGAGGGCCGGGAACAAGAGGTTGGGGCACCCAAACCTTGAGTCTGCGTTCGTTGGCAGTGTGGATGTCCTCATCGCTTTGGGTCACCACAAAGACTCCTTTAGACCATTCCTCAGCGATCTACAAACATCAGCAGAAACACCAGTTGGCCACTGGAAACCAAAGTGGTAAGTCTCCCCCCAGCTCTGCCATTCCCGTTCCTGCAGGCCAAGGCCGGCTGCTCGCTAGGTCCCGATATTCTGTACTGCACGTGGTGGGATTCACCTCTCCCCGCGGCGACCCTGCAGCGTTAGGGCTATAGCGGGATTTAAGCAGTGCAATGAAGAGCTGCAATGTCAGTGATCGCTTTCGCATTGTCCACAAGGATTTCCCTATGCAAACATTGTATAGACTCACCATTGTCCGCGGTGGGTGAGCAACAACAATGGATATTTTCCAAAAGCGCTTAGCTGCGGACTTCTCTTCACCCCCATACAATGCCATGCGTTCCCCTACTAACTCAGGCAGCCAGGCTCAAAGGATCCCGAGTGCCAGCAGAAAACGACTATTCCTAACTCCCACTGAACAATTCCCGGTGAATGTTCGGTCTGGAGAGGCTGGGCGGGCCGGTCGCCCTGAGCACACCTCCCCGCGGCACCGGGCTGCCATGAGCAGCATGGCTCGTGTGCCATCAGGGCTCCGGGCTCTCGCTGGGGGCTCGTCAGCGGGTTCACATCCTACTGCCGGGCTTTGGTGCCTTTAGCGGGCTGCGGTTTGAGCATCGATCCCCTGCCCAGATGCCTCCAAGTGCACTGAGGGCAACCCAGGGAGGCCACTGCGGATGCTGTCAGAAAAGGAGCCGTGCGTTCCAGCACGCGTGACAGATGTGAAGAAATAAATACCTTTTCCAGGCCACTCAGGATCTTCTCCAGCTCGGTTTTAGACAGGATGCCAGCCTTCTCCAAGGCTTTGGCATAAGCCATGCTCCCCTGGACGTCAACTTCAGCCAGTCTCTGATCAAAGGTAATGGAAGCGCTGAGCATCTCCATGACTGGGTCTGTGCTTCCAACAAACCTTCCTCCCATCATTTTATCCCCCTGCAAGGAATGAAGTTAAGAGGCATGTTCAAAACACTGATACACCCCAAAAACCAGTTACTGTCTGTCCCACTCCTCATCCAAGTAAAACTGAGGACATACTCAGGAACGCTTTCTCAGTGCTGTACCATTGAGCAGAAAAGCCCTGGACCATAAGAGCTTTGGCAGGTAGTCGCAGGGGTGGAGAACTGTCACTGGCATTCAGCCCTCGAGGTGTCGGATCTGGCTCAGGACTCCCCCAGGGTACCTTACTCCTGCAGGCTCCGGAGGGAGCATGTCCTGGCCTTGAAAACTAGTATCAGGGCACATGCTGCAAGCCCAGCATGGATCCCTCGTTAAGCAGCTGCTGATCTCTGACCCTTTGATCCTCTCTTGGCAGGGAAAAAAAGCAGGGGAGTCAGGGATATAGTGAAAGCTGGTATCTCCTGTTACTTGAAACGATAATTTCAAAAGCCCGCTCTTTTAGGGAGACTATAAGAAAATATTCGGTTGACAAAGAGCTGTGGGTCAGCACAAGCCACATCCTCTAAAACACCCCTGCAGCTATGAAGGGTTTGGAGTTACCGTTGGAAGCAGCTCCCGGGTCCGTGACGGTCTCGCAAGCTTTGGCTAAGATTGGCATCAAACCGGTTAGGGTGCAGACTCCGGAAAGGGAGGTTCAGTACGACAAATGTTGGGGCAAAATGAGACGGACAAAGTCCCACGGCCCCGTCCCACCCGCCGAGGGCCGCCGCAGCAGCGCGGGGCCGGGTCGCCCGCCGGGCTACCATGGACAGCGGGCGGCTGCCGCTGGCCCCCGGAGCCTCTCCCCGGCCACGGGCCGGACCGGCGGCCGGCGAGGAGAGCGGGAGGGGCCGGGGTGTAGGCACGGGGTGCTGGGGGTCTTGTTTTGAAGCAGGGATCGGAGTTGGAAAAGCAAAGTTTTGCAGCTCCGCGCCGGGAAAGCGGAGTCCCCGGGGGCGAGCGGGCCAGCGGAGGGGTGTGAAAGGCTGGGAGCCAAGGATGGGGACGAGGTATCTAAGTCTATCTGCGAGGTATCGCTCTTCACCACCGTGGTTTTTCACCAGAATCGGAGGTGGGTTGTCAGAAACACTGCAGCAAATACGTTTGCTCTCCCCTTCTCCATTTAAAACCCGGGAAAACAAATGAAGTGGAGAGAGGCACCCGAGCGGGCGAGGCCGGTCCGTGCCCGAGAGCCCCCTCCAGAGAAGCGAAGCTCGCCCTCACCTCGGCTGCCATCTCGGACGACGTTTTGCTGGTTTGTGCAGCGATCCCGGCAACTGGTGCAACCTGCGGAACAGGGAGGCGAGGTGAGGCTCGGCTCAGCCCCGGCCCCGGCCCCGGCCCCGGCCCCAGCCCCGGTCCCCGCTCACCGGTCCCCGGTCCCCGCTCACCGGTCCCCTCTCGGCTCCGCTCGGCTCCGCTCCGCAGCCCCGCCGCCGGCTCGCTGCCCCCGGCCCCGCCGCCCCGCTTTTACCCGCCCGGGAGCGGGGCCGGCGGCTCGTCCCGCCCCGGCGGGGCGGGGTGGCCCCGGCCCGGCCCCGCTCCGGGCCCCGCGGCCCCTCCGCCTCCCCGCCCCTCTCCTGCGCGGCCGGCGCTGCCGTGGCGAGGGGCGAGGGGCTGGGGGAGGCAGGGCTGCTGCGGGAGGGATGCTCTCACCTTGCCTGGTCAAGTTCTGGGTGCAGCGTCAGGCAGCGCTCCCGCAGCGCCCGAGGGGCTCCTGTGCGGACAGGGCAGCTCCTTTCCTGGGAATATCCCTGTGCTGAAGGAGTGCCGTCACTCTGTGTCATAGCCCTCTCGTGAGCAGTCTTTGATAGGAACGTAATTGGTATGATGGCTGGATCATCATTCCTCGGTCCCCCTTGCCACCCCAGCGAAGACACAAGGATAAAACAGATGGGAACCAGTTGCTCTTTCCCCTTTCTGTGCGGCTGAGACTTCGCTCCCCAGCTGGTGCAGCTCCCGCTTGGGGCTCCCCTGGCCCGGGGGCCACCCTCGCCAAGGGGCTCCCGGCAGCCCCAGACTGTGGCTGCGGGGCGTGAGGTTTGCTCTGCAGCCTTGGCAAACGGCCCGCATCTTAAACTCATCGAACCCTACATAGCAAAGAACCGATTTAAAAGACCAGAGAGCTTTGGGAGCAGCGATTCACAGTGGCTCAGCACCAATTTCTCATGAACCCCTCAGACACGGACCACTTTTCTGCAGCCACTCCACAGAAAGCACTGGTTTGCCTTACTGCGTGTGCTACGACAGCATCATATTTTTCCATCTGCATGGTCCAAACCTCTCACCAAGCTCACGAAACATATTCCAGCTTGCTCGTCCACATTTTGTTGGGTTATTTGCTTCCCTTTAACCGACCCTCGTGTCCTTTTCTACTGTCTCTCACCTCTGCAGCTTATCTCCTTTTCCTTTTTACGCTAGGAAACAGTGCTTGATCATTTGGCGATCGTGTTCCTTCCTCCTCCAAAATCCCTCATTTTTACCACTTTCCTTGTCTCGCTCCCCCCTTAGGAGCCTCCTTGTCCTTACTCTGGGCTTTGCCAGGAGATTGCTGGTGTGTTGGGAAAATAGTAAGCACTGGATTTATAACCAGAATGAATTTATGTCAGTAAGATCTTATTAATCTCTGCCTGATATTACATGTGGCAAGGACACGTGCCTTCACATGGGATCTGCCAGCAGCAGCCCTGTGTGTAGCAAACTTCACAGGGATTAGTTTGCTTGTAGTACGCTGCTTAACTCCCGCCCCAGTTTGTATCTCGGAGAGTATTAATTCTCTCTTTTCCCATTTTTAGATGAAACAGGCAAGAACTATCCTTTCTGTATAATAAGCAATGTATAGAGTAATATTTTTATAATAAAAAGGGAAGTGCAACTGTAAATCCAAGCAGAAGCCATTAACGTAAAAATGAACATTGAAGAAATAGGATTTCTTAAAGACGCTTGGAGCTGGAAGCTGAACTTTTTTGAGGGGAAACCAGTGAAACAGCATTGCAAACCAGGTTTTCTAATGCACACTGAACTGTATTCTCATTGCTGTCCTCTCTATTTGTTCTGGTTTGGATGGCTCTCCGCTTCCCGTCATCTTCTGTCAGTATTTGATCTGCCTAGTGAACGAGGAATATGAACCCCCCAAATCCCCAACGCCAAGGAAGGCCGGAGGGAAAGGTCTTGCACTTCCTTGCCCTTCTGGCGCAGGAACGGCACATCGTTCCTCCGGTGATATTCCCAGCTGCGCCCGTTTCCAAGCGGACGTACGATGAGGCAGTACTAGAGAGTAAATTTACTAGAGAGTAAATTGCCCATTTTGCAGCATGGGGAAGCTTAATTAAATATATTTTAATGTCCTCAAAGATCTGAACTTGATTTGTCCTCGCTTTTGTAATCAATCGCAGCCTTACTATTTCTTTTCGAGTGCATTTTTTGTTGGAAGAGTGCGATACTTGGGGAGTGCAGCTCTGAAGGAGTGCGTTAGTGGTTTCTAGAAATACACTTTTCATAACAGGACATACTTCCATAACTGAGTCCAGTGAAGAAAAAGGATGGCATAAACTGCTGCGGTGCACCTTCTTTAAAAACATTCTTTTTTAGCTGTCATTTTGGTTTAGAAGAAGAAAAAAAGCTCCACGGGCTGAACGTGCTAGTCAAACGCACCGTCAGCTGGACCGATGGGAAGCGGCGCTGACATTTTTTGTTAAAAAAACCCCCAACTTTGTTTAATGAATTTTGAATGTAAAAGAAAAAAAGACACTATAGGGTGATCAGCGAAATGCTGAATACAGTAAACATCTTTCATGACAAAGAATACAAATACCCTGCAGATCTGCTTTCGATAGCAATTACTAGGCCCCCTGCTTTCAATAGTTAATACCGAGGCCCCTCTCACCAAGCCTTAGTGGGAACAATCGCAGGCCAATGCTTAAAATGTTGACATGCTAAGCACATTTAGCAAAACCTATGTCTGCATTCCCTATGGATGGTGTAGCATAACTGTCTGACACCTAAAGCGCAGCGGCTCAAAGCGCAGTGCACTGAGCTAATCACCTCATCTGCAAAGCTGTACGGACGGGCAACGGGCTCTCTTAGGTCTCTCCCTTCTGCCTTGCAGGATGTCAGTGGACCGTAGCCGGTCCGTATGTGTATTTACACCCCAACGGGCTATATGTCTCCACTGGAAAATATTTAGGAAGAATAGCTCTCTTAGAAAAAAAAAATTGAAAGCTGTTGAGAAAGCATTTGTATTATGCTCATTCATCCCAGCTGCTGGGATCAGGCATCGCCATCACGGATTGTACAAAAGCATATCAGCAAAGGGCTGGGATGACACTTTTGGAGAAGCAGTGAAAATAAAGATGGTAAGTCGGTGCTGGGTGAGAAATACAAAGAGGAGATGCAAAGGAGAAATGAAATTAATATGCTGAAGATTCTGAGCCCGTGTCTAAAGAGAGCGATGAGGGGCAGGCAAGGATTAGTAGCTTTCTGGAACAAAGCTGAGATCTGATGGTCGGGAAATACCACGTTCTCAAACGGCAGCTGAGATCCCCCCTCTGCTTTCCTTCCCTGCAGCCCGGCTGGGAGCCGGCGTGCAGGCGGTTTCATGTGCAGGGACTGCAGCACGGCAGAGAAGTGACAGAGCGTTCGCTGCGCCGGGTTTGGCCAACTTACAAGGTCGGTTAGTCCTGCCACGGGAAGGGACAGCATCCATCGCACCCTGCCCGCTGGGGCCGACCTACGGCTTTCAGGCCGCAGGCTGCAGGCCTTTCTCCCGGCTCTTTTTCCGTAGGGCTCCATGACAAATGATCCTGGAGCACCCGTGGATTTCTATCTGTGCTACAGTCTGTGTGTGACGGGGTCCGCATGTCCGCCCAAACTCTTAGGGGTCTGCAGCTGAAAAGGGCCGAAGCAGGTTTGCAGCAGGCTTTTAAACGGCGCCCGGCGCTGCCGTGTCCGATGACGATGGCTCCTGGAGAGCGGGGAGCTGCTTGCTGCCCGCCGCCCTGGCTCTGAAGACTGCTCCTAAGCGCTGCGGTTTGCTCCTGTTATTCAGAACCGGTCGAGAATTTGCAACACCCCAAGGAGAAGCCAAGTCCCAAAAGTGGGAGGGGGCCTTCTTCTGGCTGCATTCTGGAGAGCAAAGCAGCCGGCGGGTTTTGTGCTAGTGTTGCACGGCGGAGGCTGCGAGCACGTCTCACCCATTCCCTTCCCCCCATTGCTCTTAGAGCCCTGCTGCAAACAAGCGAGCGATGTGTAGGTGACTCCTTAGGAGTTAGTGGTGCTGGCTTTGCATGCCAGCTTTTCCCTGAGAGATAATGGCAAAATAAATTAATTAATGTTTCCCTGGCTCTCGGTCTCTGAGCCAGACAATCTTCCTTGCTGCAGCCAACAGGATTTTCAGTTATTTGCACTCAGTGAAACGCCTTCAGTTTTCTTGAGAATGGAAAGGGCTCTCGCAAAACTTAACAGCACATAGATTAAACGGGAAAGAGTCACAGGGGAGGACAGCTGCTGCTGCGGAGCCTGCTGAGATGCAAGCGCAGGTGCTCTAACAGACGGCAGCATTACACCGCCTGCTCAGCCCGGCGGTGCGCGGGGCACGGCCTCTGCCGCACCGGTTCCCCGCCGCCCTGCGCAGCGGCGGCTGCCGGGGGCCGGGGCGCTTTGCTGCAGTGGCGCTTTGCTGCAGGGACGCTTTGCTGCAGGGGCGCTTTGCTGCAGGGACGCTTTGCTGCAGGGACGCTTTGCTGCAGGGACGCTTTGCTGCAGCACCGGGGCTCTGTCGCGCTCTGCCTGCAGCAGCTACAGGGCAGAGGGCGGGAAAACCCCCACCATCGCTCGCATTGGTGGTTCAGTGGTAGAATTCTCGCCTGCCACGCGGGAGGCCCGGGTTCGATTCCCGGCCAATGCAGTGCTTTTTTCCTTCCCCTTCCATTTTTCTTATTTCTCCTTCCGCTTCCGTCCCCGCCACTAAAACCTCCCTCGGCTCAGCCCCGGCCTCCCGCGTCCACCCCGCCGTCGCCGGCCGTGTGTTGTGAGGGGAGTTCCGCGGCGGCCGGGCCGGCCCCAGCGCCCCGCCGTGCCCCGGGCGGCCCCAGCGCCCCGCCGTGCCCGAGGCGGCCCCAGCGCCCCGCCGTGCCCCGGGAGGCCGCGATGGAGGTGTAAGGAGCGGCGGGAGGGCGCGGGGTCGGGCCGCTGCCGCCTCCCGCCCGGCCGCGGCTGCTGCGGCGGCAGCGGGGGCTCCAGGGCTGGGCTGGGGGGGGGATCCACATGGGCCTGCCTGCAGTGTGTGTGGGGGGTACATCTATATGGGCCTGTCTGGGGTGGGGGTGCATCTATATGGGCCTGCCTGGGGTGTGTGTGTGTGGGTGCATCTATATGGGCCTGTCTGGGGTGTGTGTGGGTGCATCTATATGGGCCTGCCTGGGGTGTGTGTGTGTGGGGGGTACATCTATATGGGCCTGCCTGGTGGTGGTGGTGGGGTGCATCTATATGGGCCTGCCTGGGGTGTGTGTGTGGGGGGTGCATCTATATGGGCCTGTCTGGGGTGGGGGTACATCTATATGGGCCTGTCTGCAGTGTGTGTGTGTGGGGGTGCATCTATACGGGCCTGCCTGGGGTGTGTGTGTGTGGGTACATCTATATGGGCCTGCCTGGGGTGTGTGGGTGCATCTATATGGGCCTGCCTGGGGTGTGTGTGTGGGGGGTACATCTATATGGGCCTGCCTGGGGTGGGGGTACATCTATATGGGCCTGCCTGCAGTGTGTATGTGTGGGGGTGCATCTATACGGGCCTGCCTGGGGTGTGTGTGTGTGGGTACATCTATATGGGCCTGCCTGGGGTGTGTGGGTGCATCTATATGGGCCTGCCTGGGGTGTGTGTGGGGGGGGTACATCTATATGGGCCTGCCTGGGGTGGGGGTACATCTATATGGGCCTGCCTGCAGTGTGTATGTGTGGGGGTGCATCTATACGGGCCTGCCTGGGGTGTGTGTGTGTGGGTGCATCTATATGGGCCTGCCTGGGGTGTGTGGGTGCATCTATATGGGCCTGCCTGGGGTGTGTGTGTGGGGGGTACATCTATATGGGCCTGCCTGGGGTGTGTGTGTGGGGGGTACATCTATATGGGCCTGCCTGGGGTGTGTGTGTGGGTGGGTGTGGGGGGGGGGGGGTACATCTATATGGGCCTGCCTGGGGTGGGGGTACATCTATATGGGCCTGTCTGCAGTGTGTGTGTGGGTACATCTATATGGGCCTGTCTGCAGTGTGTGTGGGGGGTGCATCTATATGGGCCTGCCTGTGGTGGGGTGGGGGTACATCTATATGGGCCTGTCTGCAGTGTGTGTGTGGGGGGGTACATCTATATGGGCCTGCCTGGGGTGTGTGGGGGATATATTTATATAGGCTTGTCTGTGGTGTGTGGGGGCTATATCTATATGGGCCTGCCTGGTGTGTGTGCAGCTATATCTATATGGGCCTGCCAGCAATGTGGGGGGGTATATCGGGCCTTTAACGCCCCTATAACCAGCAGTGTGTTCAGGCATTCTGATGAGATACAGAGGGGTTGGTTTGTTTCCTTTAAAAACCTTGCCGAGGCATCTGCTTGTTTGGGCAAAAGGTGCCCCGTCCCCGTCTCCCCTGCCCCTCCTGTCCCCTCGCACGCCATTTTCCGTTCTGCCCCAGGAGAGGCGAGACGCGGATCCTCTGCCGCAGCGTCTGGGGGAGAGCTAGTCCTGTGAGCGTCGGGTAGACGACTCGTCGTAGGAGCTGAATGTGCTGGAGAGGGAGAAAACCTAACGAGTGTGCAATTGCAAACACAAGGCGCGAGTCAGAATTTTGGCTAGCTGATCCTTCATGGCACCAGCCAGCCCCCAGGTTGCCGTCCCAGGCGGCGAGTTTTGTTGCCTTCCTTTGCTGACAGCTATGTTTCTGTCTTGTTAGCATAACCCGGGCACAAAACAATAGGATTTGACCTATTTTGGAGCTTAGAAACTCGTTCTCCTGAGGTCTGTGGCGCCCGTTACGTTGTGTGGTTACATACGTGTACGTGGTGCTGGTTTCCAGTGAATGGGGGCACGCAGGGTGGGATGTACGTCAGCATCCACCAAGTCAGCTGCGCCATTGCAGTCTGTTATCCGTGGATGCTTTATTATCGTTAAATCTTCTGTGCTATTATATATATTATTGTTAAATCTTCTGTGCTATTATATATATTATCGTTAAATCTTCTGTGCTATTATATATATTATCGTTAAATCTTCTGTGCTATTATATATATTATCATTAAATCTTCTGTGCTATTATATATATTATCATTAAATCTTCTATATGTAAATTTCAGAAGCAGATCACAACTAAGACACATCCATTGAAACAGGGGTTTGTATTCCGTTAGCCTTACTGCGAGTAGCAGCCTGCAGGGGAATGAGCTGGTCTTGCTGTCGTATCCTGAAAAGTGCCGTGAAACACAGGCACAGGCTCCAACTTGCTGTTGTATGGGAGGAAGGATAGGATTGCCCAGCTGAGAAAGAGGCTTTTGCTACCACCACTAGTAAGTCTGTGATGCCACTTATACGTCCACTTGGTTTTTATTACCTTGAGTAGCCCAGCTTATTGTACTGGTGCTACCTCTTAGTCCCAGCAGGAAGGTGCCTGGGGTGGGGAGCTGGGGGCTGAAGTCCTGCGCTGTGGGCGGGCGTCCCGTGCGTTGGAAGGGAACAGCTTAGTCCCTTTTGCACTCGAATTGCTGTGGGAATTTAGTCCTCCTCATCTTGTACCTCCCGCCCGATGGCCTTCAGAGGGGGAAGCTCTGCGACTAGGAAAACCTCGCCTAAGTTCTTAGGATGTCAGAAGTATCTGTTCCTAGAGAAAAGAACCCTCCAGAAAACACTGTGGTTTAAATAGGCAACATATTTTAAGCGGTAGATTTAAAAACATGAAGCGTCAGTGATATTTTTAGAGGTGTGATGCCATATAGTAAGATATTTTTTGATATATGCAGAAGGCCTCAATAATATTTTGGTTTGCACTGAAATTTGGGCAAATATTACCTATTTAGAGATTGCAGAAGGTGTTTACATATGGGTGTTAACAGGAAATTTTTTTTCCTTTCTGCTTAAGTCCTAATCTCATGAAAATTAAGCATACTGTTTAGCTCACTATTTAAAAAACATACATTAGAATTCATTATTTATAATTTCTCATTTTCTGAATGTAAAATTGATAGTTGATTCATGAGAGTTAGGACTGAAGAAAACGATTTCTACTTTATAAGTTCTGCAGAATTTTTGAAACTGCTCTTGTTTACCAGTTTATAATTCTGGTATTTCAGCACAACAAAAACCCTTGAAGATTTGAGACTGACTCATTTGCTATCCGTTGTTAGAAGAAAAAATAAATAATTTTCTGAATGACAAAGTGTTTTTGAGTTAAAAAAGAAGCAATTGTCTTAAATAATTTCGCTTCAGATAGATTTTGCCGACTCATTTACATACTAACGTATTTACTCTATATGACCCTTTCACTTATTTAACAGAATAATTCCCTGTACAATTCTTCTGTAGCATTGTTATTTCTAACAAAGAATGTCTTTGATCCATAGGGATTTCTGTAGCGGTAGCCTGAATGCAAACATTCTGAAGAATCGCATTTACCTACCAACAAAAGCTATATGGTTTGTAAAACATGAATGAAAACTAATGCGTGTGCGAGCTGACTTGCTGAAGTTTCACTCGCGTCAGCGAAATGGAAGTTGGAGTTCATCTCAGCGTATTTTAGAAGGTCCTTTTCATTTAAAAACAATGGTAGAACCTGTGGAAGTTTGTGGATGCGTTTAACTCGGGTGAAAGTGATGAGGGTGACAGTTCTATTCAAACGGTTGGCGGTGCTTAACAATACATTGTACCTTTTTTTTCTTTTTCTTTTTTAATAAGCTGCTGCACAGACCTGAGAGGCCTTTTTTTCCTTTTGTATGGAAACTTGCTGTTGTTGTGGCTGCTGACTGCTCAGCAGAATGTGTTGTTCGGGGAATACGGGGTGTTCCGTGGCGGTTTTTCTCCTTTTTTTTTTTAATTTAAAAATATAAAATTACAGTATCCGGTAGTAACAGAGTTGTGATCAGTCTAAATGTGTGCTTGACTCTGCATTCAGCCTGCCAGCGGTGGGTAACGATTCTTGCTTAATTGAGACAGAATTAGTGGGGAAGTGTTTGGCTGGTGGAAAAGGGAAAACTCAGCCTTGACCGAAACCAGGACACCCGCTAATAAAGGAGCAGGCAGATAAAGAGTCAAAGAATAAATAAAGAGGAAAGGCAATAAGGTTTTTTTTTTACTCAGTACAGTATGTGTAAATATAGTGCCATATCTGTCTCTATACACACACATATGTACATTGTACTAAAAATAGTAATTGTATTTTCTTTTTCTGTACTCTTGACTAATAAATAAATAGTGTGTGTAATCTGAATGATTTTCCCTGTCAGTCTTTATTCAATTAAAACTGGAGGCCCTTTTTTGTAAGGAAGGGGCAAGGCAATTTGGGTTTAGTTTGTAAAATAGGGTGAGTGAATGAAATAGCGTGGCTGAGTACAAAGATTATGTTGTATAAGTGTATTATGATTTATGGGGCAAATTGTGCAAAATATACTGTATATTTATGTAATAATTCTACTAACAGTATGGAAAAATATTTTCCAGAGGTGGCAACAACTTGATAATTGTAGAATCACCAAAAATAGATTTCTTGATGATTTTTTTTTTAAACTTTATGAAATTAGTGTGTGTTCTTACAGAGTCTACGTGACTCAGCAAAGAAAAGTTTTAGACGGTTTCATTTGGAACATAAATTAATCATTTTCATTTTTCCTTTTAGGAAAGATGCAAATGTCGCGTTGCTGAGTAACTTTGAGGTAAGTTTATCTGCGTCCTGGTTTTAAACCAGCAGTGTAAAGCTGTAATCAATCACTCGTATGCTGCTTTAGAAGCCGAAAATTGCCAGTGGCGATCAGCAAGACCTGTATGTGATTTCCACCCCCTCCATTTGATTTGTTATTAAGAAAAAAACTTTTTAAAGAAAATCTAGTTTTCTAGAAAATTTCTAGAAAATTACCCACTAGTAATGGGTAGTGTAGTATTATTTGGGTGGTCCCAAAGCTATAAAAACAGATATAGAAGTTTTTCAAATAGATGAGGAGCAGATCTTTAGAATGTCAGTAAGTTTAACTTCAGCCTTGTCGTATTTACGCTGTTGCTGTGTGCTTGGTTTGCTGAATCCTCGTGTGCGGGGGTTCGTTATTTAGGATTTGATTCTCCGTATCTTTAACCACCTGTGTATTTGGGCAAGGGCACTGGATTCGCTGGTGCTTTGTATGACGTATGGTGCGTCGGATCCCAAATCGGGAATTTTGACACCTCTGTAACTGGGCAGCAATGTCCAAAATATCTTTTTTTAAATTTTATCTTATGATAAGCCAATATACGACAAAGTGTGTGACACACTGGTTGTGGGAGTCTCTTTAATATTGCAAATAACAATTCTCGCAGAAAAATCCAACCGCTTTCCACAGATGGCTGCTGCTAGAATCAATGTTTCGTATTTAACTTCAACCTTGTGATGTGCAGTATCATCCGAGAACCTGGAACTCATTAATGCACGGTTTTATGCTAGTGGAAATGCAGTCTTACACCTCTGAGCGCTCAGTGGTATTTTTGTAAAGGTCTGGAGGTGTTTCCCAAGCAGTTAGGTTACAGTAAGCGCGAGGCAGTTTGCTGACCCGTGGTACTCAGGATGAACGCTCCTGGAAGCCAGTGATGTACCTCGGTCTGGTGTCACGGGGAAGCTGCAGTGCCCTGTCATAACGAGCAACGAATATTGGCACGCAAATAAAATAACCTTATTTTCTAGCGTAGATCAGTTCTGAATCATTTTCCTCTCTCCCGAGTACAGGTATTTTTTTAGTGAGGTGGAAGGAAACGTAGTGTCCTTGTCGGTTTAACTTCCGCCAGGTAATGGGAAGATTTCAGTGCTTGTTTATGAACGTAATGTTTTGAACGGTTTTAATAACCCAAGTGCTTTGTTTGTATTGTTTTATTGCTGGAGCTTGAAAGTTGCACAGCTGTTTCATCCTGTTCCGAAATAAATCTTGAAATGTTTTCTCTTGAGCTGCATCTGTCTGCGCACAGCAGAGCAACCCGCTGGTGACTGTTAGAAGAGCTTTAATGCGGTACTTGGAAAGAACCAGCTTGCCTAAGAAATAGATGATATTATGTCAGCCAAACGAGTGTGGTGTCTGTTTGTTAGAAACACGTACTATCGCAGCACACAAACCAGCAAGTATTTCAGGTGATTTATTGCAAAGTTAATCATTTATTGCAAAGTTAATCATTCCAGCAAATATCCCTTCATTTGCTGGGATGTTTGTTGGAATCTAGGTATTCCCGCCTGCTGAGGTTCAGGTAGGGGTGTCAGTCGCACTGTGTAAAATCTATAGGTGCCCAGAGCAGGGAGAATTGCAGAATCCGTTCCTCGTGCTCTTCAGTCAGAACTTTCTTCAGCTGAGTCTTTTTGTTGGTGAATGCACCGTGTGTGTTGAAAAAGAGCAAAGAAAGGGGAAAGCGAAGTTCCTGATGAGTGCGTATTTCTCGTTTCCCTGTCACAGCAGTTGCCGTGCACGCAGCTTTTCGATGCTGTGCGGGAAGGGATTTGCAGCGTCTGCAGCTATAGGCTTTTGGGGCATGGCTTTTCACGGCTCCGCACAGTACTGACTCCCCTAAAACTGCCCCTCTCTTTCTCTTTGCTCCTCTTTCCAGTTGCAGTTTGACTGGCGTAGCTAACGTTCTCTGTATCCAGGTAATATTTGCACAGAAAGTGGTGTTTGAAAGGAGGATTCAGGACTGCCATGTTGTATGTCCGATGCCTACATTTATTCTGGGAGTTTGGAGTTGTCATTTTGTATCTCGTTGTCACTGGCTATATTTTCTTCAAATATTTATTAGATAAAAGTTCATAGCTTCGGTTTTGGCTTTCAAGGGAGGATTAACTGCTGGTGGTTGATACACAAGGTGGTCCTGTTTCAGAGAAGACGCAGTATAAAGTAATTGCAGGATTCGTAGCTGGTAACGTTCCTATTTCTCACTGTCTGGAAAGGTTTGTGTTTTATTTCTATGGACCTGTCAGTTTATAATGCCGTTGGATCTGGATCTTGAATGAAGCTAGTTAAAAAATCAGAGGATAAACAGCAAGAAGTGGTCTGTTCCTTTGCTGTGGTTATTGGCTCTGGATATACCGTAAAGCCTGAAGCAAAACATCTGAAGAAATTTCAACCTAATGTGATTTAATATGGGAATAAAAAAGTAATTGTGATTCTGTCTCAACATTTTGCTGCATTATCTAGCTATGATGAATAAAGATGTGTTGCAACAGATTTGACAAAGCACGGTTGCAAAAATCAAAACGTCTCCCTTGCTTTCAGACTTACCCTCTGAATCTTGCTCCTACGTTAATATTCACTGCATCATAAACGTGAAGACCACTTTATTACATCCTTTTCAGGAGTGTCTGCTTGTATTACACTGTTGTGATGAAATAGGGAGCTAAGGCAATCTTTGTGGCTTAACATGCCATAACACCATGCTGGTCACGGTAACGTTTCCTGTTATGAATAACTCCGCTGGAATTTACGATAGGATCACTAATCTCAGGAGCATCTCTAGGTCAAGCCTTTATTTAGTTGGTTCCTGGCAGTGCGACAGTTGTAGAGTTTACTTTTTTTTTTTGCAGATAATGTAAAATTGCATCTCTGTGAGACAGAACACGTACCCATTTTAATATTATAGGTACATCTGTCACAACAAATCCAGCAGGGCCATGAACTTGTGTGACATTTTGCTTCACGCATCACTGACAGTTAAATGGGAGCCCTGTGCCAGTACAGCAGGGTATGACCCAACGCTGCTCAGGACATGAGGTAAGATACACAAGTAGGATAGGTTCATCCTGGCAGCTTCTCCTTTGGGGCTCTTGGATAACATTTACCAAGTGCTGAAAATCTGTTTAAAATAGTCACAACTTTAAAAAAAAGCGATTTACCTACCTATTCACCATTCTGGTGTCAAAACGATTTTCATTTCAATTGCTGGTGCGTTCACCAAAGCAGCCATGCTTTTTGTTGCTCTTTGGTTGATAGGATTTTGCATTGTTCATTCATGTTTTCCTGCTGTAATGTTTTTAGGTAAAATACTCTCAAATGGTCTAAACCACTTTATTTTTTCCCCAGGTGTTCCAGTTACTTACTGATCTTAAGCAGCAGCGCAAAGAGAGTGGAAAAAACAAACAGAGCTCTGGTCAGCAGAATCTGAACACAATCATGTATGAGGTGAGTAGCACCGCGAAATTCCTTTGCAAATTAGCCCAAGCCTGGACTAATTCACATCCTTAGGTCTGTATATTAATAATTTTGTATCGAATTTCCCCTATTAAAAACCACAGTAAAATATTTTATGTGCCACTTTTCTGCGGTCAGTTTATTCAGTTTGTAGGTTAACTGCGCTGTCAGGGCAGAGGTGTGCAGCTGTTCTTATTAAAATCTATCACAAAAAGAATTTCAAAAAACCCTGGTTTTTACCTGTTTAGTTTTGTAGGGGTTTTTTTATTCCAAATATTCTATCCTTTTAAGACCCAGGGCAGAACTTGCTGTCATCTGATGAATTGATGATGCCATGTAATCATGATTTCAAAGCTGAGGCACAGATCACATATGGTATTTTATTACCAGAATTAAACTAATAATTTCCAACTAATATAGATTTTTTTTTTTTGTCAAAAGAATAACAAAATCATACCTACAGATAGCACCATCGGTTGGATGCCAGATTGGTAATAAATGTTTAATCTATTGCTAGGAAGAACTTTCAAAGTCGTATAATAGAAATATTAACATTTGAAATATCGCAAATTAGCAACTTCACATCAGACTTGCAGTAGGACCATTGTGTCTGTGTCAGAGAATTGCATGAGCAGCACCACGACCGGCAGCGAGTTGAAAGCCGTTTGCCTTGCTTGCATGAGTAATCCTGTTGAGCAGTGGAACTACTCATGCGAGTAAGATTTGGCCTAGGCTTTGTTTTTGTTTTAGTTCTGGCTTTGTTTGAAAAGGTACGGAGTTGTAATTCCTAAGCCTCGTGTTCAACAAAATGGGGGCTTACAAAAGATGGAATTTAAATCTTCATGGAGACTAACAGTCTCTTCCTGTACCTCTTTGAAACAGCTGAGAAAGTTCCTGTAAGTATCTTTTGTCAGAATGCACCTTAAAGCTTAAATTGCCGTGTTATATTGCTACATGCTAAATACCTATAGGATGCTCGGTTTTGTGCATGGAGTGAAGCTGGTGTAAACTCCAAGTATATTTTCTCTGTATTTGACTGAAAGAAAACCAGAGTTTGATCTTACGGGACTGTTCATGCTGAGTATGGCTTCATGAGCTCTGGGCAGGCTCGTATCCACTGGGACTGAAATAACTAGAGGAAGCTTGCTAAACTGGGGCTATGTTTTGCTGTATGTCTGGCATTTTAATTGATTTGAAATTGCAAAAAAAAAGACTAAGCTGGAAAAGACATGACTCCTATTAAATAATTTTATTACATGATGATACGATGATTTCATTTTAGTCATTATTGGTGAATAACAACTTCATTTTATCTGAAAAGCTCAGGCAGGGCTTACAGAAAGGAGGGTTACCTAACACCTTACTGGGCTTCTGAATACATTTCTCAGTAGTCCAGTGAAACTGGTCTTGAAGAATACCAGTGATTGATATTTCATCAACACTCTATCTGTTAGGTAGGATGAATTATCCTGTGGTGTTGAAATCTGTTTTGCTTTACCTAGCATTTTTAAATGATAACAGATTTTAATGGAAATACACTGGAAATACATTTGCATATTTTGTTATTTGCCATACTGATCTTGTAGCTCATTTTTTCCCAGTATCTGCCGTTTTCTGCTCTGTGAATACTGATTCAGCTTTTTGGCTTCTGACTTTTCAAATATAAATACTCGGTTTAAAGATTTTCTGAGAAAGAAACTCAAAGAGTATCATAGAGAATTGTATGGGGGTTTTATTATTATTATAGATATTGTGTGCACGCGGTATCCTACCACAGGTGTGTGTCTATTTGCAGTCCCGTTAGTGCATCATGAGTCAACTGTATTGATACTTCTAAGCTTTATGTACAGCTATGCAGTGTCAACGGAGGAAGGTTTTCTTCCTTAATTCAACACAAGCATTGACCGTACTCTTTTGAGTCCTTCAGTTGCTGATGCACACAGTGCAGACAACGGAAGGACTTCCTTGACTTTTCCATTGATGCTCATTATTTCCAACTCTTCATTTTGGGGTCTAATCCAAGCAACAAGCAACATTCAAGAAGATTCTAAGCTACTTCCAGTGAAAAGACAGCTGTGAACTGGAATTTGTGTGGTTTTTTTAATCAACAATTTTTTTTTTTACTGGGGTCAAATTACATTATGTATTACCAGTCTGCTGGGTGTCGTGGTGTTTTAAATAAAGCAAGCAGATGTAACATCTGCTGCAGAAGTTAGCTGAGGTTGGTAGGTGTTAGGTGTAAAACACGGAGCAAAGATAAGTTGTCTCAAGTCAGATAAACATTTCTAATACTACAGTATTCCTGCAGATTTTCATGACAACCCACCTCACCTGCTTCTATGAACTTTAAGAAAGCATTGCCAAATATGCATATAAAAGATGAAAACAGCCATAGATTGGAGAGCTTAATGAGTTATTTCTGGGTTGGCAGTGAGAGTATCCCTGGCACTGAGCACAGGAAAACTTGGCAGAAGGTAACATGGTTTTAAGGATGAATAGTATTGAACTTTTCTAAGTGTTACTGCTTTTAAAAAGCAAAACCCAAAACAACAAAAAATGAACACCCCAAAAAAATCCAAACCCCATATCTTGGTACCTTTTAAAATTAGCTTTGAATCTGTAAAGGTTTGTTGGCTTTAAGAGGAAAAGTAAATCTGAGTGATGCTGTTCAGCACAGCTGTAAGTATGTCTTGATCACAGTCTTAGCATCACCTGGGATCATCTCAAACCCAGAAAGCAGATGTTTTTCCACAAACAGCAGGTGGTTTTTTAGTAGGCGGAGCTAAAACTTGCTCCTTTCCCGTACTCTTCAACATGCAACTTTGGGCTTTGAACCGATCAGATAAATGGCTGTCCAAAGCCACAGAGGGAATAGTCAAAGGTGTAATTCTCACCTGGGTGTGTAATGAGCTGGCTGGGTCACGGCTCTACGGAATGACTTCACGGGGCCTTTCTGGGTAAGTACTAATGTAATTTCCATGACATAAAGTTGTAGTTACATATTGCCTGTTTCTTACTTCCTCAGCAAATATCAGTGTAGTGTTACCGGAGACAGAAATATGTGAGTGACGTGTGTCATCTATGACAGCACTTCCCACTGTTAAAAAAAAGAAAAAAAGTAAAAAGCCAAAGCCCAAAACCTGAATTGAGTTTTCCAATTTTTCTGAGTGGTACTGAGGAGACCTTTCAAAATCGGCTTGTTGCATGCACAACTGGTAAAGCAAATAGTAACTGTGAAATAATGTATGCTTTCTTTCTATCCGTTGCAGACACTGAAGTACATCTCAAAAACACCCTGCAGATACCAGAGCCCTGAGACTGTGAGAGATTTCCTCGTAGCGATGAAAGGCCATAAGCTAACCAAGTAAGTAGAGATGTGCCTTTGAATAGAAGTATGAACTCAGGGCAGTGTTGAAAAACTGATCCCCATGTACACAGTATGATAATCTGTCTGGTTTTGGTTAACGTATTTTAAGTATTTTTTGCCATTATTTAAATATGCGTCCAAATATCTTTTCCTTCACTCGTTACCGCCTACATGGATGAGTATTTCCTTAAGTGGGCCTGTGTTTACCAATGTATTTCTCAAACAGATTCTTGTCAGTATGTTGGTTTTTAGCATGGTTTCACGTGGTCGAAGCACAAAGTAGAGTTCATAAAATGTTTTCTGAGGAAGAAGTTGTAAGTTGTCAATGGGTTTTGAACGCAGTAAGAGAACTGCAAAAAAAACACCTACCCAGCGTCGGTTTATTATCAGTCTTATTTTTATCAACTTCCTTAAGCAAAAATGCACTCATTCCTAAGAGGTGAAAAAGGTGACTGTGTTGCAGGGAGGTAATAAGTAAACAAAATCCTAATATAGATGTATGAGAAACAACTTAACTTCAGAATAACAGTCTATGTGAATCTGTGAACCCCAGCTGCTAGGGATCATCTTTTCAGGGTTGTGCTCTTCAATCGATGTTTGGCAAACTAAGATGTTCATCTTCTCTTTTTGTGCTGTTTGTCCACTGATATTTACGTCCACTAGGATTTCTGAGATGTGCATTTCAGTTACCTAAATATTGCGTCACTCAGCCTTCCCCCTGCCCCGCAGTTTCTAGTAAAGCTGAACATATAGTTCATTCTTCTTCCTTTGGGAAGTCCTGCAAATAAAAGATTTCCTTCACAGCTACAAGAAGACTCAAAGGGCATTTTTCCTCTTTGGCAGTGGTTCACAGTGCTTGAAACACATGAGCCTCTTGAACCTCTCTCCAGAGCGTGAGTGAAGCCTGTTGTAAATAATCAGACCCAAAAGAAATTGAATCAATTGGCTACTTGCTTGGATTGCTCTAATCAGTCATCTGATTCTTAAAGCAGAAAAAACGAAGATTTAGTTGCTTCTAAATGACTCCCCCTTCACCGCGAAGGAGTAGTTTATGCTGCGTAGACACTGACTGCATTTTTCTTCCCTGCTGGAAGGACTCCCAAGGAGTTCATGCTCTGGGAACGAGGCTTTTACTGGTATTTTGGTTATGTCATAAGAAGAAATGCAAAGTGAGAGCACCTGGAGAGTGCAGTGCTGCAAGGCAAGTTTTTACCCTGTCCAAAGCCTAGGAAGTTGAGTAGAAAGCAGATTGTCAGCTATTTCGTTGACTTTCGGTGCCCCCTCTCTACAGCCACGCTCACATCCAGTGTATCAGCAGCTCTGATCACAGTAGTGCCGTCACTGCAGGCACAGGGGTGCTGGTACTCGGAGGCTCTGTCATGGGTATCGTAACTTTGCTTGTAGTGCTTTCTTTTGGAGAGCTAAAGTTGCCAGGTCAGTATGTCGGTGTTTAGTCCTCCCGTAGCTCATTTTATATAGCAGGATACTAATTTATGTAGTGGGCAAGAATACCCTAATTACTTTCTGACATTGAGATATTCAAGCGTGGAGAAAATGCTCTGTTTACTGTAAAGAGCTGATAGCATGGAAATGAAAGAGTATCTTAAAATCGGCAAAAAACTATTTCTTCGAGTAAGTAGCGAGCATCCCTGATTTCTGGTGCCGTGAAACAGTCGTCCTCTTTGAAGTGAAATAAGCTTTTGTTCAGTGGGCGCAGGGCAGCAGGTAGGAAAGCACCAGAAGAATGCTGTATCACAGCAAAAAGCTGGGGGAGTTAAAAAGGCAGAATGAGATTTTTTAGAAGTAGCTGAATGAGTTAGGTATAAAAGTCTTATTAAAAGTCAAAGGGTTTTTTGTGTTTTAAAGCTCATTTCTAAACTTCTTTCTGGTAGAATTTGACCAGGGCCTCAGGGTTAACTCTTGAAAAAAGGCAGGGGAGCTCTGTTAGCACGTTCGATACCTTGACTGCATCTGCTCCCCCACACGGTGTATCTGAGCCTGAAGTACTCGATGACGTTGGGTCAGAACGTGGAGAAGTCTAGCTACAGAAGGCGTCCCGGTCTCCCATACCGCCTACTTGTTTTGTAGAAGATCTACCCAAATATTCGCCTTCGCAAGCCTGCTTGTTCTTTGAACGTGAATACAGTACTGCTGCAAAGGTTGAAATAGTGACAAGCTTTAAATGAGCTTTTTGACTGTTTCATCTTTTTATGGATGCTAGGAAGTGTCTTTAGTTTTAGGTGTCATCTTCTCTGTCCTTTTTCTCTGAATCAGAGTCTGTAAGATAAGCAAGAGAATTACTCGCAAGTCATTTCCGTCTGCATAAAGGCAGGCCAAGAGTGAAGAGCCGCCCACTAGTCTAGGTTACAAATTTACCAAGTTTATGGCTTATCAGAACTCAGATGGGACTGTGATGCCTTAGTTTCTTGAGCATCCTCTACAACTTTACTTTTAGTTAATTTCTTTGTCATCTGGTGAAGAACTTGCCAGCACTGCGTTTGCCACGTACTTTACAAAGTAAGAAACGGAACTGTTTAGTGTGATCCTGGCACTTTTTCTCTCTTCTAATCTTTTCCGTTCAGACACTTCAAGCTGGAAGTCTCAGAGCCCATCTGGCAGCCTCTTCTCACCAAAACACAGAAAGCATATGGTGTGCAATTACTGTATAATGCACTTTATGTTAAACCACTTAAAATAATAATGCCTCCAAGGAAATTTTGAACTACCCTTTGGTTCATAACCAAGATCGTTTCAACACTGCTCTGTTGTTAAATGAATTAAAAGCGAAAGGCTTTAATCGTTTCCATTCTGTGGGACGGAGGTGGTATTTGTTTAAAAGGCTTCACTAGAGATTTCATTCCAGTTAGCTGGTAGAGAGCTTTCCTCCCCTTTGAGAGGAAAGAACCTGCAATATTTGCTTTCCAGGACCTTGCTTCCATGATCTCGCTGCAATGACCTTTCCTCCCACGAAGGGTAATGAGCTCCAGAGTCTGTCTTTGCTGCTTCCTTTCTGGGTAAGGCATGCAGAGATGGGCTCTCTCCCTTAATCTCTTAGCTGGTCATATGCCGTCTCTGGTGGTCACAATTTCTGAAGGTAGCTGATTTGATTTTATATATTAGTTGGTGTCTGTCCCCAGTGAGGGCACAGCAGCGTTTGCTGTTTTCTCGTTGCAAGAGGAGCAGAGGTTCTGGTTGAGAGGCACAACTAGTCAGAAACACCCCCCATCTTGGTCCGCTTCCTCTGCCGTTGAAATTCCTTGTTACGACTGCCTCTAATCAAGGAGGAAACAATTAAGCAGTGTGTGTGTGCTGTTAATTAGGCTCAGCAACTTCTTTTCTTATACAAGGGCTTCAGGGCTTTGAATATAAGAAGGATTTGCAGCTTTATCTAAAAACCTGATGGAGGGAGGTAGTGCAAGGAGCTGACTTTCCCTGCTCCGCGTGTTATTGCAGCACACAAGCGCTAGGTTGTGCCAGCGTATGTGGGAATGTCGAGGTAAGACCAGGAAAGGAGGAAAGACCGAGGAAAGACCAGACACCATCCAGAGAGGCACCAAGAACTGAGGTACATTCATTAAAGAACGGAGCTTTTAATCAAATGAATTCTCATTTGTCCTGCCCTCCTTCTGCAGACCTGCAGGACTAACGATGCAGCGTGCCTTGCTCGCCAGGCTACACGCGGTGTCCTGGAACGTGGTGGCTCCAGTTACGGAGCTGACAGCGTTGTGCTGGCGAATGGTGCGGTTCCTGTAAAATCACCTCAAGTCTTTTCTTTCGGTTATTGCTGATATTTGCTACTCAAAATACCAGGTTAACAGACCAGCATATCTTTTCTGCTGATAGCCATCAATTTTGTGATGGGTTTTTCTCATTAGTGTTACAGGCAGAAAAAAATAATTTTTCCTAAAAGGCAAATTTTAAAAATAAATACTAACATGTAAAAACAACTTAAACCTTTCAGAGTCATTTCAGAGAGCTGCCCTGCTAAATGGGGCAAATTCAAAGACATCTAAACCTATATTTCACTGACATAGTAAAGTATGGTAAAGCACGGTATTTTCCTTGTCAACAGTTATTTTGGTAAAACTGAAACCGTAGAACTGAGATTTTTTTTAAATTAAAAGTTCTGAACTGACATCATAGTGAATTTTATTATTACCTTGTTGAGGCCTCAAGCTTTGGCTAGTGCTACGGTACAGTAAGCCATGTTGTACTTGGAAATACAGTATGCCACTAGCAGCTAATTTTCCAGTTTTAGTCCCTGGAATGGTTTCATAGTTTGTAAGGTAGTGTGAGTGGCCCTGCATGAAAAGAACATTTATTAAGCTTGTGCTCTGTGATTGCGGTTAAATGAAAATTGGCTCAACTCGTACTTCTTCCTTTTACTGATAGTCTATCTTAGATCTAATTTTGGAATAATCAAATTTCCAATCACTGCATATTATCATAATTTTTAAAATTGGACATAAACATTGCCCTTTTTGTCTTTAAATCAACACATTCAAGGAAGTATTGAGCTGAAAATAAGTAGTACTTTTAGAAAGTATTTTCCCTCATCATCGCCAAAAACTACAACAAATATAAACCTCTACAATATTAAAGGCCGAATGATTTACTTTGTAATTTTTGTCTCCTCCAGAGCTTTCAAGGTGAATATTCAACACCAAAGTCAGGATGGTGCTAGTTTAACAATAGCATCATTTAACAGTCTTTTAAAAGGCCATCGTGTTCCCCACTGAATCGATTTGAAATTAACCCTTTGATCTGTAGCAGCGTCGCTCAATTCTTTGCGTTCAGATGCTGTTAGATTGCCTCAGATGCCATCCTGCACGAACGTACCAACATCGAAGCACAGCGGCCACCCCTGCGGAGAACGCGGCCCGGCGCGTGGGCCCGGACCACGCGCAGGCGCGCTGTGATTTCGCAGAGCGCGGCCCGGGACTGCTCATCCGTGGGCCGAATCCCGTGATCTTGATTCAGCCAACACCTTACGTGAGTTGCCGTGGTTGACTCAAGACCATAGGATTTGACTCTCAAGTATTTTCAGCTAGTAATAAAAGACATGGTTATGGATACTGCTGTTACTTTATGGTTTTCCTAGCAACTAAAAAACATACATTCCTGAGGATAAATTTGCCTCTGCACACTCACAGATGTTTTAGGGTTTTTTTTAGCCTGTATCTTGGCACTAATACTGTTCTCTTCTTACCCATGCCTATAGATCTCTTCCTAGAAAAGCAAAACGTGCATGCATATATATTTACATACAGTCTAGGAGTTCAGTAGCTACAAAACAGGCAATACCAAGGCATTCAATACCAGGTTTTGTTTAAAATATAAACGCTGCAAATATTTGGCTAGCTGCTGACAGAAGAGGATACATTTTGTTTTGATTTACACAACGATATGTAACTGTTTTTATTATTTTTTAGAATGGGTGAGTTTATTACACACTGCAGCAATGTGCTGTCCATTCTGTCTGCCCCAATATGCAGCGTGATCTTGACCTCAAGGTAGTGATTTTTTTTCTTATTTTTGTCTTCTAGGAGAACTTTTTTTTTGCCCGTGAACGTAGTGTAATCCTACCTCCTCACCTCCTACAATAGACGCTCTCCCCTCAAACGCAGACCTCAGACCCATTTTCTTCTCCCATAACAGCACGCGTTTTTGTCCCCCACAGCCCAGCTTCGCGTGTCCCACGGCCCGCTCCACCTTGCCCGCAGCTGGAAGCGCTGCCCGGGGCTCTGCCTGGGGCCCAGCTGCTGCTGGATGCGGCCTGGAGCGGGGCGGCACTGCGCAGCCTGACGGCAGGAATTGCCATTTTGGGATTTCCCGCTAGGCAGGTCCTGTTAGAGTCTGCATAACGGACGATTAACTCTGATTAGTGGAGTCTTGCTTTTATGTGAGAAAATGGCTTTCAGCTGTCATTCATCTTTTGTACGTATTCTTCTCTTGAACGAGCAGCTTTTGTGTTCCAGACAGTGTTACTAAAATCCAGAGAGTCCAGAGAAAATACAAACACTTACTTTTGGGGGCAATTAAGCTGAAAATATTCTTCACCTTCTGTTTAATTGAATGGGACAGTTATCTTTTTTTATTTAATGAGCATGAGTGTAAACATGCGTGCTGTAGAAAGTGTAAAGATGGGTTCATCTGAGCTGGAAAAAGTTCCTTTTGCTTTTCAGATGAACTAAATGCAGGCTTATCGTGTCTGTGCCCATGCAAAATAGTGCAGTCAGTACAGGCAGCACTGATGCATGTTCAGGCTTGCAGCATTTGCCTTCCTTAAAGCTTGTTTCTGATGGAATCGTGAGTATCCAGGTTCTAATTTGTGTACGTGCTAGCAAGAAATCCCGGGTACACAGAGACTCTGACCCCAACAGTCAACTTTTGGTATCGGTGTTAAAAAAGTCAGCGCGGTGGGTACTGAGCTCCAACTCGTACTGCGTGCAGCGCGACACTGCTTACCGCTGGCGTTGGGGGCTGAGGAATCCAGATTTCTATTGCAACATTGAGCTTCAGAGGCATTTTGTGAGCGCTTGCTTCAAGGGGATGCAGTACCCTTCTGGGCACTCCGCTTGTTACGAGTAGGGAAGGTCAGAAATTGGACGCAGGGGGAAGAGCTGGGACCAAAGCAAAGGGTCCCTGAGCTGATCTCAGATCTGCGTGGTTGGAGTGGATGCTCGTATTCTGTACCAACAGCAGGAAGAGCTGCTAACGCGGGCCCTCTGAGGAAGCGAGGTGACTGTTCATGTCTTGCACGCGTGCATGCGTGGTGTTTCTAAATGATCTTAGCAGCTGGATATTTGCTAAACAGAAGGGAGAAGATGAAATGTTACTGTTCTCTGTTGCAGGAGGAGCACGTCTGCCCATGCGTATCCAGGGTGCCCGCACTAGTATCAACGTATTTGTCCAAATGTCTTCAGTTACAGTTGATTATCCCCTTGCCATCTTGCAATATTTTGCCGAAATAAAATAATGTATATCTTCATTATCAGAATGATGTTTGGGCTGATCAGCACGTAACTAGCTGGGTACTGGTTTTCAGCTGACACTGAATAGTTGGTCATTTCTCTGTGTCTTCAGACTCAATCTCTATGTAAGTAAAACAAATGCATGGCTTAAATCATAATTATAGAATGTTAACATGTCTAAAGTTTATTATTTTTTAGTGTTAATTAGTGTTTATAATTTCTAAAGCCCTGGAACACTACACAAGCACCTTCAGATGAAATATGTCATTTGTGTAGCTTTTGCTTTTTTGCACCCTGCTGCTAATTCCTTTTTGATGTTCTGAGTCAGTTTTCCAGTAGAGAGCTTTGCAGATCAAAAACAGGCATGAAATTTTTCAGATAACACATTTTAATGACTTACTTGCAAATTAGCTCTCGTTCTTCTGTACACATTTTAAAAGCTGCAGATACTCTGAGTGATACCATCTTTGCTGAAATAGTGCTTTTGAGCTCCGTTTGTCCCGACTGTACAACTTCCATCTATCCCCTAATGAGTTATAGGCATGTTCATGGCTTATAAGCAAAACGTCTTTGAGAGGTGACCTTTTTTATTGTGTCCTGTATTTCTTGTCTCCAGGAAACATGAACGGTTTCGCTAACCGATGGTTGTAGTCACGATGTAAAACTGGGTTTAATTTATTTCTGTTGTTACCCGCTCTGCCAGCAATCTTTCTGTGATCAACATGAAAATAGCTCGGGATAAATAAGATCTACATTCTTTAGCGCAGGCATGATATGGCTTTGGTTATTTGATCCTGTTTATTTGGCTCTGAAGTGTTGTCGGCAACAAATTTCAAAGATATTACATTTTCTCATATTCTTGTTTTTCAAAGTATCTCATGTATTCTTTTGTAAAAGTCACGTAATATGTTTTGTCTGGAGGTGCGGTGGAGCTGCAGGGTTGGACTGGGACATGTCTCGCTGCAAAAGTAGAGAGAGACTTGCTTGCAAAGGCTCTGATCTCCGAAGCGGCGTGTGAGTGTACAGTGCAGTGAGAAACTTGTACGGATTCATTGAACAGGGAACGTGAAGGTCTGTCTTTGTAAGCGGGGCTTTGGGAGGAGGGGGAAGCGTTTTCCAAGGAGATACCCTCATGGCTCTCCTGCGAGAGCTGCAAATGTCGTCTCTGGTTTAGATGTCTGGAAACCGAGGCACAGACACGTGCTTGGCCAGGGACCGTAAAGCAAATAACGCTGAAAGCCAGGACCAGAGCGCCAGCTGCTGCGTCTCCGCCAAGGCTCCAGGCACTGAACCAGGCGCTTTCCTAGCTCTTGAGGAAAAAGCACTACATCTTTCATACGTTCATTCAGATGAATTGGCCAGATTTCTGTACGCTGAAGATGTTATTAATATTCTTTACCCAGCTCTGTTAGGACTTCTGCTTCTATGGCAGTGATGTGTTTCGCTACAGTTTTACAAGGGTGGGGTTTTTCTCTCATTGATTCCTTAAATGACCTGCTCTCAATTTTAATTCTGGTCTAAACGATTTCAGTACTTGTCTCCTGTCAATATTAAGGTTTTATTTCTGTCCTTTCATTACTTACGACAGTAGTGAATGGCAGCAGTTATAAATCCTTATCTTTTTGACAATAAAGCAGCCAACAGTGGTGCGCTCAGTTCAGTGTTAAATTCAGCCATGCTCTTAATAGTCTCTTGTTGTAAACATCGAGCTGCCAAATAGATACAAGTGATTAGCATGGGAAAACAAAGGAGGCATATTCACTGCTTCCCACTGATGGAAACACATTTGGCTTTCATCCCTGATTCTCCAAAACCAAAGCAATCTAATAAATCTGGCTAACCAAGCTAATTCTGATTCCTTTGTGTCGTCTGTAAAAATTACAATATTCAGAATGTTAAGATCAAACCCTGCGCTGCCAAGGGGTTGTTAACAGGAGAGAGGGGGAAAATGTAACCAGTTACTCTGCAGGAGGAAAGAGAGAGCGTAGTCACTACAGAGGGAGTTGCCTTTAAACGCTGATTGATACTGCAATTGACACAAAGGACCTCTCCCCCAGCATCCGCCTGTATTTTTGCAGCCTGGATACTCCGTACAGTTCATGAATGCAAGGACGGATCCTTTTCAGGGCACTACAGAATCGCCAAGAGGAAGGAGGAGGTCTCGCCAGGGGCCACGACCACACAGTCCTTTTCAGCATTAGTGGAGCCTTCGGAGAATGTAGCAACGTCCACTGCGATGCACTGCAAGGGCCTTTCCTTTTCTCGTCCCCGTTCCTACACCCCCAAAACCCAATGCCTTTAAAGCAGTCATCGCTTAATCGTCCCCCCTCAGTCTTACTGTCTGTAAAATGGGAGTAGTGATCCTTACTACTTTACACAAGACACAAATAAGCGCAGGCAAGCTCGAGGAACTAATTTGATAATTGGCGTTTCTTAGAAAACGCTTTGAAACCACTGTTAAAATATTTGCTTTAGGAACATATTTAGGCACTTTTTTTTTTTTTTTAAAGGAGTTAGTTGATGGCCCTGCTTGGAAGGGCAAATGCTGATGTGCAGGTAGAAACATCTTCCTGTTCTAAATATAAATCTAAAATAATTCTAAAATAATCTTTTAGCTGTGAAATCTGAAATCGATACGAAATCTGCCACACTTGTTGGCATTTATCCAGGTGCCAAATGTCACTTTATTGCAAGCTTTTTCTGAAGACTGAGAAAAATCCTCTGATGTGGTTCTGCAGAAGGAGAAAAGAAGCTTAAAAGGATAGGGTGGTACCCAAAATGTCTGAGCTCGTTTTTTTAAACAGACATTTTGAATGGTTCTGTGGTTGATTAAAATGGAGTTTTCTTTTTTTTTTCCCTCCTTTATTAAAGTCCTAATTGCTTATCCCCTTCTCCAATTTTGAAATTTAGAGAGGAAAAAAATAAGTACATCTGTAAAGTAAATGTAAATTCAAGATGTTGAATTGTGTACGCTTTTTAATGGTAAATGAATATATAGGAGGATTTCTTAGAGCTTTCTGTTGCAAATTGTTCATATTTCACAAATGCTGCATTTTAAAATCGCAAGCTTGTCTCTTTTGAAGTTGAAAGTCGTGATTAGAATTATTTTCCATCATTTTATAAAAATGATGGCAGAATGGCTCAGGGACTAGGTGGAACAATTAAAAACTTTTCTTTTTTAGGATTTTGGTTTTGTCACCGGCAGGCTGGGTCTAAAACCAACCGTCAGCATGCCATCTCTTCGAAGCTGTTTTCTGTTCTTTAGGGCTATGAATACGCATCGCAAACCCCTCTGGTATGATGATGTTTGGTATCAGCAAAGCTGTTGTCTGCACTGAGACACAGAGCCTCCTGTAGTCCTGTTCCCATCACTAAGTCCCCTGCAGTCATGGCCATTTTAGCTGAAGGGGGTCTGTTAGATCATCCAATCTGTGGCAATACAGGATTTCTCCTTCAGGAGACATAAGCCAGGAAAATATTATGCTAGCGCTGCTCATTCGGCGTGTTCCGTGGATAAATGAAGGGCCTTATTCTCTTCGGGTGGCAGCTGCCTGCCTTCCGAAGTATTAAATTCAGTCTCTTGACACGTACGCGCGTGTGCGTGTCCACACCGCAGCAATGCATCGCTTGTCAAAGGCTTCTCCCGAGAAGGCTAAACTTCTTGGTCTTTGAACACGTACCGGTGCACGTACACGAATGATCAAGTATTGAAATGCCTGACCGTGTTATAAGCTGTTAGCTGGTGTAAGATTTCAAGGGCAGCCAGTGTTGGTGTCGGAGGCCGTTTGAAAAGAGACGGTGTCTCGGAAGTATCTGCAGACGCGTAGACGTTGACCTGCGGGTTCGGAAGTATCTGCAGATGCGTAGATGTTGACCTGCGGGTTTGGAAGTATCTGCAGACGCGTAGACGTTGACCTGCGGGTTCGGAAGTATCTGCAGATGCGTAGACGTTGACCTGCGGGTTCGGAAGTATCTGCAGACGCGTAGACGTTGACCTGCAGGTTTGGAAGTATCTGCAGACGCGTAGACGTTGACCTGCGGGTTCGGAAGTATCTGCAGATGTGTAGACGTTGACCTGTGGGTTCGGGAGTATCTGCAGACGCGTAGACGTTGACCTGTGGGTTCGGAAGTATCTGCAGATGCGTAGATGTTGACCTGCGGGTTTGGAAGTATCTGCAGACGCGTAGACGTTGACCTGCAGGTTCGGAAGTATCTGCAGACGCGTAGATGTTGACCTGCAGGTTCAGAAGTATCTGCAGACGCGTAGATGTTGACCTGCGGGTTTGGAAGTATCTGCAGACGCGTAGATGTTGACCTGCAGGTTCAGAAGTATCTGCAGACGCGTAGATGTTGACCTGCGGGTTCGGGAGTATCTGCAGACGCGTAGACGTTGACCTGCGGGTTTGGAAGTATCTGCAGATGCGTAGACGTTGACCTGTGGGTTCGGAAGTATCTGCAGATGCGTAGATGTTGACCTGCGGGTTCGGGAGTATCTGCAGACGCGTAGACGTTGACCTGCGGGTTTGGAAGTATCTGCAGATGTGTAGACGTTGACCTGCAGGTTCGGAAGTATCTGCAGACGCGTAGATGTTGACCTGCGGGTTTGGAAGTATCTGCAGATGCGTAGATGTTGACCTGCGGGTTTGGAAGTATCTGCAGACGCGTAGATGTTGACCTGCGGGTTCGGAAGTATCTGCAGACGCGTAGATGTTGACCTGCGGGTTGTAAACGCCTGCGTGGGGGAGCTCGGGGCTGTGCGTTACGGCATCTGTGTTCTCCTGACAGCCACCCACAGGCCCAACAAACCAGGGAGAAACTCTTCAGAATCAGTTTAAATATGCATTAAAGGTGCCTTTTAAATAATAATAAATTGCAAGCTTTAATTCTTCAAAACCGTAGTTCCTTACTGTGTCACAGACTGGGAGATCGTGCACGTTAACTGTCAGTTCTCGCTGTAACGCGTGGATGTGTGCGACAGAGGTGCAGCATAAACGTGGATGGCTGCACCATCGGAGAGGCTGTATGTCAAGATCCCTCCCCAATGTACGTTCAGGTTTCTTTACTCGTTGTATCTATTATTATTACACTGTAATTGTATGTTTTTATTATAAAAGTGCATTTGTTACTGTTCCATATGCCCTTTTAAACATCTGTTTTATCTTTAGGAGTGTTGCATTATTCTGCTTTTCTGTTCTAAAACACAAAGATCGGCTCCGATAGTTAGCCACGCTATTATGTGGTCAACGTTACTGTTTTGAGCTTCTGAAATTAATGAAATATGCATTACTGGCATATGGCAGCTGGTTTTTACTTTGGTTTTAGAATGATTTGTATTTAAGTAGAGTGTAGAATTAATAATTTTTGGCTGCAGAGCTATTGCCTAAATGTTGTGGTTTGAACTTCATGAACATACTTGTTTGATCACATCTTCAAAAAAAAAAAAGAGATATTTTAAAATGTCAATGAATTTTTTCCCTCATACCCATTTTTTTTTATTTTAACGATCAAAGTGTTTAAATGGACATTTGTGAGCTCTCGTGATTTCTTGATGAGGAAGTAGAGCTGGTAGCTGTTTGGTGAAAATTAATCCAGCAAAGCAGTGAGGCTGGGTGAGCTTAAGGATGCTTCTGAGTGTATCCGGAATTTTGCCGCTGTGCTAAACAGTCTCTCTGAATATTCAAGTGATTTTTGTTTAAGTACCAACGTCAGACGAGTTCTACTGACTTCTCCCCCGTGTAGGCAGAGGAGAATGGAAGTGGACTATTAAAAATAGAGATGCAACACGGTTCATACCTAAAGTCAAACCAAAAGAAGCTAATACTGGTTGTAGTGCTTGTGTGCTGAAGGCACGGGACTGCAAATCTGAACGCGCAGAATGGCTTTCTGTCTGCCCTAGAATGGGGGCAGGTAATCAGAAGTGTTTGAGTTACTGTAAGTTAATGAATTAGCACTTGCCTTTTGAACCACCGTAAGGGATCATACTTTTACACCTCAGGCGCTGATTGAGGGTGGGGAGAGGTTTGGGGCATTTTCTGTGTCTTTTCTGCCTCGCTGTTTGTGGCCACGCCAGTCTTCGTGGGACTGCGCAGTGAATCAAGTCAAAAGCAACCAGGAGGAAGAGGTCGTCTTCGCAGTCCTGCTCAGCCCCCGCCTGGTTTGCTGCGTGGTGCCCAGCAGCTGTAGAAACACAACGGAAAGGCAGATTTGCATGGGAACAGAGATGAAGATGTATTTTTGCTCAAAGATACATGTTTAAAAAGTGTGGCCTCAGCCCGTTGTAATAACGTCTGAGAACGTGCGTTGGCCTACACCATACGGGTTGCAGAGAGTACATGTGACCAAGCGGTTTCAAGCTGATTTTTTTTTAACTTTGCCATTTGCAGCGGGCTAAAAGAATAAACAAGTTATTGCTATTTGGCTGCTGGATTGTAACCTCTTAGGTATGGTAATTGTTCTTGTGGTTGTGTGTTCATAGCAAAGGAGTCTGTGATCTTTGACGAGTTGTTTAGCATTTCTGTGCAGCGATAAGCAAAGCAAGAGCGCGTGTTAGTTAGTGCTTGCACAGTAATGATCTGAGGGCCTCTGCCTTGCCACCTTAGACTAGGGGTGGCGACAGCAGTTTGTCTAAACCCACAAGAAAGCACGGTATTTAAAATATCCAAATTATCATGGCGATGAAACCTCGCTGCAAACCCAGCCAGAATTATTCTTGGCAGTGGCGTTTCAGCCCTAAGTTATCAGGAATGTATCTGCATCTTAGCAGTCGTTTGAGGGGATTCTCAAATTATACAGTAATGGGGATTGTTTTATGCTTTTCTTTTAACCAGGGCAGAAAAGCTCCAGTTGCTTAACCACAGGCCTGTGACGGCAGTTGAAATACAGCTGGTGAGTAACAATGCCCCTGACTGTTCAAAGCTTAAATGAAAGCAGCTTTAACCTTGAAGATCAATTGAATAATGCCTTTCTCATGGCCGGTGATTGAATGTATCCCTTTATGCACATCTTTACATTTACGGTTTCAAATCCATTCTGCTTCCTCTCCGAGACCTCCTTAGAGACTTGCCCATCTTTCTCCCGGACAGATTCTCCACCTCTGTTTGCTTCAGTGCCACGTTGAAAATGCCCAATGCGGTCATTAAAGGTTAGTTACAGTATTGCGAGTAAGGATGTATTTAACCTGAGTCTTTTTGCCGCAGCTCTGTAATCGAGTGCTTCACTTTTTGACAGCTGTGATGACACGGTTGTTTTGATGGCAGGGGTTTATGTTATAGTAAAACCAAACACGCTAAAAGGGAATGAGTAATGACTGGCACGGAATTCTGAGCAGCGGTGCAGAATGAGAAATGGATAGAAACAGACTTTCTGATGGAAGGTAGCCATTATCAATCTGTTAAGCATAATTCTGATGTAAAGAGGGATTGTCGCTAAATAGAAATAGATGGTTGAATTCTCTGAAGTATCTCCTTAGGAATACAAAATCCTGTGGTAATAAAGAGATTGTTATAGTAAGGATATTCTTTTAATAAAGATCTCTTAAATTAAGACCATCTGTTTATAATTTTATCCTGAAACCAAACTATGTAGTAACAGGATCATGTTTTGCTGCAAAAAAGGGGAGGATTAAAGAGGTACCAGTAGGATTGTTTTTCTTTTGTAGCCAAGGAGTAGACATTATAATGCTGAAGGCGTCTCATAAAAGAATGCTTCTAGCTGAGGAATTAATACTGTGTTTTGTGATTGAAGAGATCAGTGTCAGTCATCAACGCAACCGAGAGCATTGAGGCTTCATGAGTTTTGCTTAGGAAGTTAGTCATAAGCGATTATGTAGAGCCTGTCTCATACCTTTGTTAGCTTCATGTGCTTAGCCACAGATTTATTATATTCCCATATAGGCCATATACCGTCTTTTTTCCCCTTTAAATGCAATAATCTTTTGCTGCTTTCAGGTGACACGGTTTTTTTCCTGTCTTTTCCCTCCTCTCCTCATTATCCTACCTAGTTCCTCATTATCTTAACTATCCATAAAATACTGAAAATAGTTTTGCTCCTGTGTCACGTTTGAAGTCCAGGAGGTAAGTATAAGGAATCTGGGCTTTTGTATTAAAGTCAGGTTTCCTTAGAGTGTCCTACTTTAGGTATTCCAAAGTTTGTAATGTCAAAGTTAGATAAAACTGATTGCTAAACCTTACAGAATACAGATAGGAGATTTGAGTTATTGGTACGTAACCCTTCTCTAATGATCAAAAGCAACTTGTGAAAAATGTAATATTCAGACATTTGGGGACGAGCCTGAATTTGTATCATCATGGAAGTACTGGGGATGCAGTTACTTCTGTTCCGTTGTGATACCCCTGTAATTCCCAGGGCAAGTTTCTCCAAAAGCAGTATTACAGTAAACTAGGTTGACTGGATTGTTAACACTGTGTTAAATGAAGGCTCCCCAAAATTGCAGTACGCTTACTCTTTCATCAAAGCACATCAAAGTCTTTTGAGCTCAATAACTGCTAGGAAAGTGCGGGCCATTTTTGTTAGTGAAATACAGACTAGGAGCAATAGCAAGGAAATGATTTTGCTGTTCGATTGCTGTCTTGAATCATTTTGGTTTCTGGTGGTGATGGGGGAAGGAGATTGTAGCAGTGCGATGTCTTTGAACACACAAAACCTCTGCCTTCTCTGGGTATAAAACAATGCAGAGCCGTGGAGGCTACCAGCATTTTCTTCTTCAGTGTCGGTAGGAGAAGATTGCTCATACGCAGATTTCGTGCAGGCAAGTCAATTCGCTGCAGCTGGTGGATGAGAGACAGCCTGCAGAGCAGAGAATACCGGCTCTGAAATTGCTTCATTTTCTTTTCATTGAACTTGCCCCTGCCACTCAAAAGCTTTGAGTCGCTCCTGGAACTGAAATCTGAAATAAATGATGATGAAAACTTCTGACCGCTTCATATAATGTAGGCAAATCAATCTTATTTTTTAAAAAGCCAGCTTTAAACAAAATGCCAAACCAGCTATCTCACTTGCTCAAATAGTTTTGATGTCTCAAACTTTTACTCGGTGTTGCCTGTCCACGGAATGGAGCCAGATCTCCCCGACAGGCTTTTAACAGCTGATGTGAGAGCATAGGTGTATTTACTGCTGCTTGTTGCTTTTTTGCCTTTCCAGCTTTTTGGTGTTTTACTTTCCCTCTATAAAATTCCCCGTCTTTAGTTGTATGCAAACAATAAATCAATTTTGATAAAATTGTATTTAAGCTAAAAAGCAAATTTATGTTGTGATCTTTTGATCTCAAGTTCTTTTGTAAGTCTTTATGCATAAGTGGCTGTAGTTATTCATATTTGTCTTTCTGGACTGTGTGCCAGGATTTATTTTCAAACAACAATAGCACCAAAAGGAGCATGAAATTCTAATTCGTATCCCACAGGGTAAAACACTGTACACATTGCAGCTATCTTGACCTCCTGGTTTAATCTTTAACATATGTTGTTCCTGGCTCAGTGGCTCACAAAGGAGGACAAAGAGGCAGTGATGGTGATCTGCCCATGACAGTGGTCCAGCTTTACTTAATGCTGAACCGTGGTGGGTCTGAAGACTGAGCAGCATCTTTTCGAATTAACAAATTGCTCCACGTTCTTCTTTCTGAATGGAAAAGTAGATTTTAATTCTGTACTTTTTAAAACTAGATTTCCATCTCAGCTTTTCACCTTGTGATACGTGATCTGCATAACCCGCCTTGCACCTTGTCTTTTATTATTGAATAGAAAATAATAATGTAAAGTGTTCTTCTGGAAAACGGAAGATGGTAGAGGACTTAAACATCTTATTTTCTCAGCAATATATTTTGCTTCCCACTTTGCATACTTGGTCAATTATGTCTGAGGGACGTTAATCCAAGCATTCGGTCTTTTACTTTATTTCTTTTTTATGGGCTTTTTTTCTGTTAGCGTGTTTGTGCCGAACAATTTCAAATTACTGCTCAAAGGAGGAAATAGCAGTCATTTTCTCATAAAATATGTACCTCCTACACTGGAGTTAAATTATGCGCTTGATAGCTTTGGAAGCAATCAGAACCCCTATTTCCTTTTACTGTAGTGCAGTGATTATTTTTTAAATAGAATTCTTAGCTTATTATTCAAATAAACAATAGCTTTTAACCCATGGATTGTTCTGTTCTGTGATGCTGAGGTTTGGTACCCATCAAATATTACTTATCCTTGAGACAGTTTCTTAGTTCTTTCAGAACTATTCAGGGTTCTTCAGTGTGGCTTTATTTATTCTTCAACATTTGCGGTGTATTGTCGTGTCTCGGGAGGCTAAATGAAATAAACATCAGCATTGAAAGCCTCAGAGAAGCACAGGGAGGATGATGGAGTCTCTTTTATACTTTGCTTTTCCTTGGGTAAGCAGAAAAGATAAAGTATGGTTATACTTAGGGAAAGCATGTTCCTAAAACATTTGTACTTGTTTCACTGCGTAAAAAAAAGAAACCTAGACAAGTATGCGTGTGTGTATATATGTCTGTGCTCGTATTCTGTGCTTACATGTGTACATGCTACTATGGAATTACAGATTTGCACATTCATTTTATGAATCAACACTTCAATCTTTGAAATTATCTTGATAGTCAGGCTAGCTGTTACCTTCTGATTTGCCTTCTCGATAAATAAAATCTTTAAAAGCTTCTGAAAATGACTTCCTGCCATGAGAATTTATCATCAGGCTTTAGTGTGACTTACTGCTTAATGTAATTCTATTATTACATTCTGATTTGGTAATTATGGTTGTTTTGTTCCTCTGAGAAATTCATACGTAGCGCTCAATTAAAAAAGCTACTGTTAAAGTGTGCAGCTGGGAAAGACTGCGTGGTAGTAAAATATTCCACATACACATTTGTTTAATAAGCACGGCTCTGGTTCCCAGCAGCGGTTACGGTGCTGAGCAAGGCATCTGCCAGTGTTTAATTCTGCAGTTGACGAGCGATTTGTCTTTTCACTCTCTTGCAGCAAGAGTCAGTGATGGATGTTGGATGCACGTTTCGTTTTGCTGTGTTAGAAAGCCCGTCCGTAGATGTATCTGGAGAGGCAGGACAGAATTGGCGTCCTTTTCTTGACATACTCCTCATTTAGTAAATGTTTGCCTAATTTTAAGCTTAAAGTCCAGTTAAGTTGGTTGAACCTTTTGAGTACTTGAAATTAAGTCAATACATAAGCTGTGGCTGAACAGTTGTAGGTACAAGGTGCTTAAGCAGGTGCAAAATTGGTTATTAGACCTCTAAATAAAGGTAGCATCGCTCTCAAAGGTGGGCAGTGCAGTGGCTTCAGCTGCCTTCTGAATAATTTGTATATATTCCACAGTTCTGAAGATCTGGTTGGTTTTATCAGTACGTTTATCAATAAAGTAAGAAGCAACTCTACGTACTCAGGCTTGAAAAGTATATACTAGCTGCAGGGGGAACACGCCTCCTTTTTTTAGCTGTAAGAGTTTTATGCCAATGAAGTTACCAAAGAAAGCTTTCCTGCTCCCTTCCTTGATGCCTCCTTTGGTCGTCTTGTAGATTATATTGTTTAGAGCGTTAGCTGGGGGGGAAATGAAATGTGAAAATCGCTTACTGTAGGAATATATCGCAATCAGAGTTTAATAACTAACTGTTGCTAGTTTGAGTGAAATGGAAGCTGTTGTTGAGGCCTGACTTGACCGAGTTGATCTTGACCACGTAGTTGGATTTCATAGAAAATGCAAGCTGTGTATATGCATGAACGCCATTGATATGCTGGAACATTTGCTACAAAACCACGGTAGTTATTTTGGGATAGTATAGACTTGAATGCTGAAAAGCAGTAACAATTTGGGAATTATTTAGTGCAAGAAGCAGCATAGCTGACATGACTTACTGCCTTTTTCTCTGTTCATTTCAAGAAAATCCTTGCTCTCAGCCCTGAGAAGGAGACATGCTTGTCTTGCTGCACATCAGGGTGCTTTTTATCTATAAATTGTGTTACTGTAACGTTGTCCAATTCTGTTACTTGCGCAAACCCCTGAATATTGGAAACACGCAGTTCAGCAGAGCTGTGGTTGACGATACCCTACACTTTGCACGTGGCATCGTCTGTGAGGATAATCTATTTCCATTTGGGGTGTGTGGCACCGCCAACATAAACGTCTTATGTCATATGCTTATTAAAAACATTTGCATTTTTTCTCCTTAGTATAAACTTTGCATTCCTGACTGCTTATGGTTTGAATCTGTTGCTTGAGCAGTTTCAGCCAATTGTGAGTTAGGGGTTAGCACGGCTTTTTGATAGACATTTCTTCATACATTGGTAAAATTCTTGCTGGGAAAGTAGATACTTGAATACAATTGTTTCTTTTTGCCTCTTAGGCTTTTTCTTACACAGAATTTCTCTTCTGAGCATCATAAAATTATTTCCCAGTACTACCAGTAGCAAAGGTATTTTGCCTTATAGCTGTAAATCTGCGCGAACATCTGTTGAATCTAGAATGAGCCTCCGAGTGACCTTCTCTTTCCCTTCGTACCTGTTTTCCTTTAGGACAGTTTCATTTGTCTCTTTAGCTACATGCTCTCTGTGCTTCATTTTTGAATTTTTTCATTTTGGCATGTTGCTTTGCTGCTTCCTAATTGCTTATGTCTTCATAAGTCGCTGCTCAGGCTGTTTCCCTGAAGAGTGAAAAAAATTGATTTTTATAGCTTATGCTTTTGGTCCTTTGAACTCTTGAATAGTATCACAGCAAAATAGCGCTGAAGCATCAACTTGAATAACACGCCGTCCATCCTTCCAAGTGTAGATTTTTGTCTGTCGGTAATTCCTGCTGTGAGAGCTGGCGGTGAGGATGCACGGCTCAGAGGCACCGAGAGGTGAGCCGTTGATGAATTTGCTGCACAGTTTAAGGAATTCCCACTTCCCTCTGGCAGAGACTACAGATCTGTCAACAGACGGGAATTTGGAGCTGCTTTACCCGCTCCTCGGTGCAGTATCCAGCATCTTTCTTTAAAGATGCTTTTCTCAACAGTTCAGTGAGACATCAGCTACAGCACCAATGCATCTGAAGCACGAGAGACTGTTTTCTTTCATCAGCTTTCTGGTAGAGTGTGATTTCTCAAACTGCCAGAGCAATCACCAGGGCTCATCTATCAGTGGCCCGAGCCGTATCTGCAGTTTGTCAGTCCTGCGGGCTTCTGCGCTCAGCCGGTACAAATGACGTCAACGTGATTGCTCACGTTGGGAGTTAGGGCATTACTCGTTCGGCACTCAGGAACGTCTAAGAAGCAGCGATTAGACGCTCACTAAGTCTATTCTGCCTTGAACGCAGAAGTTGAGAAGAGTTGCTGCTGACCCAGAAGTCACTCTCTATTATCTAAGTTCTGATCAAATCCTTGGGTTTAACTCTGGCTACCTGAAGCAAGCACCTAAAGGAGAAAGTGTTTGGAGAAGAAAGGGAAAGGAGATGTATAGGGAGGGATAAAATCTAAATGGGGAAGAGGGGCGGACTTCATGTGATCCAATAAATCAAATCTAAACCGGGCAAGGTGCCATTTTTCTGAAGACAGGAAAGCAGTGGGATGGTAGCGAATGCAGGAGACATTGGCCGCTAGAGATAAATCATTCTGCCTTAAGTGATATTGCCTGCCCAAAGGATGTGGGCTTTTTCTTTGTACGGGTCCTGCTGCTATGGGACTGTCACCTTTAAAGTTCAATGTAACAATAATTAATAACGCTATAATCCAGTCCAAAAACCAGGCTGATAATCCTCTACAAAACTTAATAGCATAGGTCATCTGTAGAGCAACGGCTTTGTCAGCAGTATCGGCAGCAAAGCGTGTATTTACGCAGCGTAAGTACTTTGTTGTATCGCGTTGACGCTCCGAGGTATGCTCGTCAAGCAGCTGAGACCATCGCTTCCGAAATGCAGTCTAGCAGGCAATTAGCCGATACCACTTTGGTAGCTGCAGCAGTTGCTTACACAGAAGGGTAACGGTAGGAGGATTTTTAGTATGTTTTAACTCCTAGTGTATAGCATAGCAGCTGGCAGTAATGGGAGCCAGGGCTGTTTTTCAAGCCGGGGTCCTACAGTAGCTGTTGAGCTAATGTAGTTGGAAAGGCACTGCACAGAGAATTTCATCCTTTGATCAGGACGGTCCCCAGAAACAGTCCCTTGCAAATGGATATTCACTATCCGCCTTTTATTACACGAGTGGATTCTAGCGTGCTTGCTTTCCTCTCGTCAAGGATCTGTGGATAATGGCTGATGAAAGATGATCAGATTGTGCAAAGAGGGCTCATAGGACATTGAAGGAAAAAAAAAGTTAATTGAATATACCACTCTGCTTTTTGGAAGGCAAGATGCATCTGAATAGCTGACAATTGATAGCTAGAGCTGATTAAACCTGCGTTGACTTGGAACCATAATTAATATAAATCACCGCTCTTCAAAGGACATTTTAAAGGACCGTATAAAAAAGAAAATCTCAAACCCGCAATCCTAATTGGTTTCATTTGCGTTTGAAGAGTTCATTTGGCTTGCTTTTCCAGTCTTCTGACAAGCTTTTCCTTTTAACAGCTGCCTATAAAGTAGGGCAGTTGTTTTTACTGGTAGCAGTGATATACGAGTTCCCACAGCTCCACGGTGAGAGCAGGTCCCTAATTAATCTTAGGGGATTTTATTGTTGATTTGTGACAGCATGTTTTGTGTTGCTCAGAGCTTTTATATGCTTTTATATTCAGGAATCTCCCAATCTAAGTAGATTCCAATAACGTATGGCTACTGTAGGATTAGAGGCTTCCTTTATGGCCTCCTTACTTATAGTCTAGGTGCTGGCTAAGATGCCAAGGTTCAGGTAGCCACTATCAGGCTATGTCATTTCAGTTCTCGCATGAAAGCACAGGACCTTAGGAAGGTAGCTCTGGGAGGTAGCTCTGCACGTGGGCTAAATGAACAGTCTGGCTCAAGGCACTGCCGTGTAGGCTGAGCGGGGCTCTAGGAGAAGTCAGGGAGGAAAGCCTGTGCGAGTGCGGTGTTTGCCTTGCTGCAAAGAAAGCAGGGTCTCGTTATGGAGTGCCAATTGTCGTGGTTAACAATGGAGCTCTTCTTTCTTTTTTTAAATATTGTAAGAGTTCCGCTTTGTAAAATGCTTTTGTAATGAGCTCAGACTATGTCTTGTATCCATTGAAAATGGTATTTCCCAATTAGCTGAGTCCTTCTGTTTGGAGCTGGGGAAGGAAACATGGATTTAACGATAACAACAGGTTGTTTTTTGACCTGCAGATGGTAGAAGAAAGTGAGGAAAGGCTGACAGAAGAGCAGATCGAGTCGCTTCTCCAGACAGTCACCAGTATTCTTCCCGGGGATCCAGAAGAACAACAGAGAGACTCGGCAATGGCAACCGAAGGCAAAGGTGACCAAGCATAGGAGGCATCTAGACCAGAGCTGGCAACAATTTCAGCAGAAGAGAATCAGCTAATATTTTTCTGTTTTTTACTTGCTACCAGTTTAATCTTGTATTGAACATCATTGTAAAATACGTTACAATTTTTATTACTCAGAGGTGATGAGGGAACCAATTGTTTACAAGAAAGCATGGAAAAGGACACTATTGTTTTGGCATTTTGTCATGAACGGGGACGGTGGTAACAGCGTTTGTAATGTTGCCATCTGAGAAATTACGAGTCACAGAATCTGAAGCTTTTGTATTTTTTCCATTACCCATATAACAGCTGTACATTTGAATAGGCTTATATACAGCTGACAATGTTTTAATTATCACAGCAGTAGTATAATTATAATTGCTTTCATATGCTTTTGAATAGCCCAACTGGTTTTCAGAATACAGCCTACAATACAAAGCCAGCTTCTGGAGCTGCTTGTGAAAGGGCTGTTTTGAGGGATCGGAACAGAGAGTAAGTAGGAGAACTGCTTGGTATCTGGCCAGACCCTTCCAAGTAGGCTGTTGGCACCGTGGAAGTGAGAGGATCTGTTGGTAGGGCAACCGTTCTCAAGGGCATCTGACGGTCTGTACTTGATAAAAGAGAGATCCAGATCATCAGCTGCATCGACGTATTGCCACTGAAATCAGCCGAGCTGGGCCAGTTTACGGCAGCTGAGGCTCTGGGCTCAAACGTTAAGGCTCTCAGTAATACAAACAGAAGAACATTTAGGCGTGAGGGGTATATTTTCCCTTTGTTTGTTCCGATATTTATGTATAGACAAGGCACAGTCCTGTGAACATGCTGTCGACCGTGGAAGGAATGAGTGAGTCAACACTGAAGCGAAGTCTTCCTCTGGTTTAGAAGAATGAGAATCAGTCCTGGTCGAAGCAGAATTTTCTGCATACTGAGCTTTTGTCTGATTAAAGATTTCAGGATCAAGTATTTAATGATGAAAGCATTGATGATTATAATAAATCTTTTGTATATACAGACGTATATATACATAAAGTCATGAGTTACACATTGCACTAGTTTTACGATTCTTCTATAATTATTATAATGTACTGGAAATAGAAAAGAGTTTGGAGTACATCCTGGGAATTTTGTGGCTTATAGACAAGATGTCAGATACTCTGATTCAAGGCCTTCCCCCCCACGCTTCTGTCATGGTTTTATTTTGTGTTTTAATACAAAGAACTTAGACTTTATGAGCTTTAGTTGTGCTTTATATGAAAGGGAGTGATAACTTCCAGCGTCTGGGGGATTTATGATATGCATTTCTGTGGTATTTTAAGCTTCTTTGATGTTTGGAGAGGAAAGGAAATTACCAAAAAATACATTTGTTACCTCTTAAACATAATTTATCTTACATTAAATGCATTCCAAGGCTGAAGACTAAAGGTATGTTTTGACCGGGTAAGTACAGTATTAGAGGGGAAAAGTCCTTGGTGGTTTTTGTGATACATCAGTATACATTTTCTCTCTAAATGGGCAACACAACAGAAGAGATGAGTAGATGATATCACAGAATGACGTGAAATTAATTTTAAAATTAGCATTTTTACTCTTAGCAGTCACTGGTGGCGTTTGACATCCTGTGGCCTTGGGCTGCAAGTGTTTACATTTTTAGCTGTCTTCCTTTTCTAAAATTAAGTTATTGAAGCATGTTCTAAACTTATGAAAAGCAGATGGAAGCAGATCGCAAGTCTCTTTAGCCAGCAAGAATATTTTAACAGATCTCTGAAGTGGGATGTTCCATCCTGGGACTTGCTGATTTGTTATCGTAATGGATTTCTGCCAGCATCCATGTTGTCTTCTGTTGTGTGCATATCGTACCAGATACAAGGGCCCGTTCGCTTGCTGTTGTGTTAAACCTTTTTCTCAGAATCCGTTCCAGATGGATACGTGTATTCCACTTGTGCAAATGCACGGATAGCTTGTTCACTCTCAATTAAGATACGGAAACTATAATTTCCCTAAAATTGCAATACTGAGTAACATTTGCAGGGATCTGGGATTTCGACGTCTGCATTACATCAAGAAATCCTCTTTAAATCCACTGCCTGCTCCCTGCCCGGCTGGGCGCAGGTGAGGAGTTGCTCTGGCTCGGAGCAGGTTTCGCGGCGGGCTGTTTGTTCTTGGGCGCGTTCTTTGGGAACCCGAGACTCAGAAACGATTTAGGGAAAGCAAACGTCGTCTTGCTTATGTGATGCCGTTTTTCCAGTGCCCTGTATATTCCGTAAAAGACCTGCCTGTCTCCCAAGGCTGCGCTTCGTTTTCTTAACTAATCAGTCCCTAACACAACAAATGTTGGTTCTTTCCGAGGAGACAAGACGGCACGAAGAGGGTGGCCCTCTGATGCCTCCTGCGTACACGTATGTGCGTATTGGGCGCTTAAAAGCTCGGTCCCTAATTTTGAGAAGAAAAGGGCAGAGTACTCAACGCTTTCTGAATGTTTGAGTGCGTATTTTTAGCTTTCCCATTCCTTGTGTTCCTCGCTTTTATTCCGTATCGCGCATCTGGACCTTGGCGGATTGGCAGCTCTGCCATGGCAGCGCTGGTGCTCGTCACTGCTCTGGGAGGAAGGGGGAACGAGCCGCCAGAATTCCTCTGCTGGTTGATACTTTAAAATACCTGGGCTTTCTCTTCTCATAAATTCAAGCCCAGGAAGGCCCCCTTTCTTTAGGATTGTTTGGCAGTCCTCCCTGGAGAAGTCTTAGCAAGAAGCTTTGTTTCATGGGAGGAGAAGGAGCTGCCGCTCCTACCCAGCTGTGCTCTGGTGCTGGGAGAGGGAAGCCGATGCGCTGGAAGGAGCGGTGTCCGCAGGGAATGCCGCGGGAGCGCGGGAGATCCCCGCCGCGGAGCTGGACAAGCCCTCCTTCTCTCGCAGGGAGCACAGCGCGTTTGGTTCGCCTGTATTTGCGTGGCGTACTTGCTGGGTAAAGGTGTGTAGTCTTAATTAGAAAAAGCAAACCCTGAAAGTTTGGCGTTTTGTTTTTCTTCTGAAGCAGGTTTTCTTTTGGGCGGGTTTTCTTCTGAAGCAGGTCTTGAAGTAGGACATGGAAACGGCATTCACGCCTACTGCGTCAGTGTGCCGCAAGGGTTAAATACCATCTGCAGAGTGTCTTGGTGTTTAAAAGGGTTTATACCAATGTTTTTAAAAAGGCCCTGTCATAAACAGTTCTGCATATAGCTTCTCACTTACTAAAGTCTCTACCGGTCATAGACAAGCTGTTGGTTTTGAAGTCAACCAGACTGGGCCGATTTACGTGGTTGAGAATCACGCCCTACGATAATTAACCCGTCACATCACGATACGGCGCCGGGGATGGATGCCTGCGGCTGCTGTAATCCTGGCAGACCCCGGACCGATGCAGAATAATCGAACTGGACATATCCTCAAAACTGTTGTACCTTAGAAGGAAGAAAGCGGAGAAATGCAACCAGAAGGAAGAAAGTGGAGAAATGCAACCAGAAGGCAGCCGGGCTGTCGCAGGCGGCGGTCAGCCTGTGCCCGGGAGCAGATTCCTGCCGGCCCCAGACCTGTCCCGGCGCCCGCTCGGAGCGAGCGGGCCGAGCTGCCGGCTGCCGAATCCCTGCTTTGCTCTTCACCCCCTTGGAAACACGGGTTTCTCCAACTGACAGCTGAAGGGGGAAGACGTGGTTGACCCTGCGTGAGCCAGGGGGCTGGACTAGGGGCTCTCCAGAGCTCCTGTCCAGCCTCGCCATTCCCGTCATTTTGCTTTCCCTTCCTCTGCCGTGGGCTCGGGACATTTCGTTGGCTCGCTCGGCGCAGAGGCAAAGGCTGCTCTCGTCACGAGCTGCGACACCGCGGACCGGGGGCTTCTCCTTCCCCCTGCCCGTCCATGCCCGCTGCAGCGTGACCCCCTCGCAGGCGGGTGCCCGGGGCTCCGGCGCAGCGCAGATGCTTTATTTCTGGGATGCTGACGGAGAAGGGGACGGCCTCGCGAGGATCGCAGCAGGATTTTGTGTGGTGCCCGCAGTTTCGTCCCAGCCTGAAATGTGAAGTTTGTGAAGTTGCCGTGCGTTAGCAGCGTCCTGCACGATGGAGCTACGCCAGCGAGGTGAGTGCTCCGAAGGAGGCTCGGGTTGGAAGGACGCGTCCCAGGGTGCTGCGGGGGTTAAGATGGCGTTCCAGCGCGATCTTAATCACGGTTTGCTCTTGTGTTTTGCTGAGTGTTACTCCATGGGCTGAATTAACCATGGTGCCTCTGCGGTCTTAAATTTGGCCCAGAATAGAGAAGCATTGACTCACCGACGCTGGCTGCGCTCGGCCCCTCTGAGTCAAGCCACGGGTGAATTGACCCAGCCCAAACTGGGATTATTCTGGATCCCAGTTTTGAAACGCGCACATTTTTCTGTATTGCATCTTCTGTGATTAAACTTTTTATTGCCCGTGCCTCCCTGGGGCGGCAGCGTTCCGTATCCCAGAAAACATACGACAGCCCGTTCCTTATCCCAGAAAATGTACGACAGCCCGTTCCTTATCCCAGAAAATGTACGACAGCCCGTTCCTTATCCCAGAAAACATACGACAGCCCGTTCCTTATCCCAGAAAATGTACGACAGCCCATTCCTTATCCCAGAAAATGTACGACAGCCCGTTCCTTATCCCAGAAAACGCTTCGCTTCCTGGGCACAAAATCCGCTTCCCTGTCTTTGGACCCGGGCTTCCGAGCATCGCTCTCACCCGGGAGCTACCGTTGTTGGAGCGACCTCTGAAACGCTGGGGGCTCTGGCAGGGGCGAGGGGGGGGGAGCCTGCGCGCACCTCGGCTGGGCCGAGACAGGGCTTCTCCCACTTTTTTGTTTTCCATCCGCTGGCCGTAACCAGCCCTTTCCAGCCCGTGCCTGGCGCCAGCTCCCGGAGCGAAGGGCTTGTCAGGCTGTTTCAGAAGACGTACTGCAGAAGGAGCACGAAGACGACCTTTCATGCCTGAAAACTTGTCTGGTTTTTGCAATTGCACCAGTCGGTCTGAATAACAGATAGCGTCTGGCCCCGCCAGCTTTGCCTCGCTGATAAGAACATCTGTGGCTATTATGGAATGTTCCTGGTAACTGAGGGCTCATGGAAACGGCTCAGCCGACCCCGCTCCAGCGCGGGCAGGTGATGCTCACAACGTAACCGCCCGGCCGGCAGCACCAGCCGCCTCTTCGTGCTCTGGCCCACAAAAGTAACCTTACATCTACATCTGAGCGAGAACTGTCGTCCTTTTAGGACGAGATGGGGACTGGGCAGGGAGTAACACCCGGCTCCTGCTGTTCCCGGCGGTCAGGTCTTTGTCCTTAGAGATTCGTGTCCTTTCCCGCGGATGAGCAGCGCTGGGCGGAAGCCGCGGAGCAGGGAGGCGGCGTGGGAGGAGGGGTGGGCTCTGTCCCCACCGCGGGAGGTGCCCATGGCCGGGCGCTGGGTCGCGAGGTGCAGGGGGAGAGGGGGCCGCATCGCAGGGCCGGCGCTGGCCTCCCTGAGAGCTTTCCGTTGGGTCTCTGCCACCCCCCCGCCAGCGAGAGGAGAGCGATGGGGTAGCTTTGGAGCGAGGCTCAATCGGCAAATGCCAGCGCTGCCTGTGGCCTTGGGGAAGTCGTTTCTCTTCTCTCTGCCTTGATTTCTTCTTTGCCCAAAGGCCGTTATTTTTGCCCAAAGGCCGTTATTTTTCCCCGAAGGCCTCGGGACCCTCAGGTGAGCGAGCGGCTGGGCAGGGTAGGGCTGTCGCTCAGGGCTCACGGCGAGGCCGACGCCGGGAGCGCTGCCCGCGGGCTCGTGGGAGATCTCTGTGCGTCCCGACAGCTGAGGGAGCCTCTCGTACCAACAGCCCCGGAGCTGGCGAGGGGCTGCAGCCCTCGGCTTTCCCCGTGCTTCCAGAGCCGCGCGTGGGTGTCCCTGTGTCCCTGCCGGGAGGGCTGCGCCCGCCGCGGCGCTGCCGTGACCGCGGCCCCGTCCTCCTGGACGCGTGGGTGTCCGCCGTGCTCGCGGGCGCTGCTGGGGCTGTCCCCTTCCCGCGGCACCGTGCACTCGCAGATCTGCGGTGAACCCTTGGAGGTTGCTCCTTACAGGGAGTCGAGTTGGGAATTTCGCGGGACGAGGAGTGCCAGGCTTCGCAGCCTTGCGCGCCTAGGACTTCCCTCGCCACGACGGCGTGGCCTGCACGTGCTGCACGTCGTTCCCGTCGCTTGGAGCAGAGATAACGGGGGCTGAACTGCGCGGACTGTGACTTCCTAAGGAAAACATCCGCGCTTTTGATTTGGGCACAAGATCAAGTCTGAGGATGGAGCGGAGCCACGAAGCCAAAGGAGAGCGTTCCCGTGCGGGTGGGCTGCCCGGCGTCGTGGGGCCGGCGGCCGTGGCCCCTGCAGCAGGGGAAAGTCCTGCTTTCCAGGGAAGCAGCTAATTTAAATTATTTAATGGCAAACAGAGGTTTCTGCAGGAAACCTAAATTACACAGGTTCCTCTTGTGTTTAAAATGCAGTCGTGGGGGCAGATCCTGAGCTGGCGTACACGGAGGTTGCTCTCCCGACCGTGGTGGCACAACAGCAGCGTGCGCAGGAGCATCCCGCGGCAAGGAAACGCGGGAGGGCAGCGCTCGGCGTCATCCCAGCGAGAGAGGTGGCGAAGGGCGAGCGGGGGACAGCACCGCTGGCCGTTCTGCATCGGCGAGGCGCCGGTGGGGAAGGTCCGCTCTGCGTCCCAAAGCGAGCCCCGCGGTAGAGCCGACGGTGGGGACCTGGGTGGGAGGTGGGAAGAGCGGGGCAGGGAGCGGGCAGCTGGAAAGGCACCACGAGATGAACGAGCGGCGAGTGCCAAAATGAGCATCGTGCCTCCGCCTGGCCTGCGAGAGCCGTGCCTTGGGGCGATGAGATCCTCCCTCACCACCGGCTTGATAACCCAGCGCTCCTGATGCCGGGCTGTGGGATAGGGGATCGGGATCCCTGGTCCCGGGTGGGATGCTGTAAAAGGGGAGGGGGCAGGGAACAGGTTGGCCTTGGGATGTTAAAGCTCTTTCAAACATTTCAACAGCTTGGATGCATCCGACCCCCCCCCCCAGATGAGCCCAGGGAATTCTCTAAAGAAGCCCAAAGCACCCTTAAAAACCCACAGGTGATGTTTTGTAGCCCTCCCGGGGGGAGGAGGGCCGCGTCAGCCCCCTTCCAAAGGGCTGCTAGTGAGGCGCAGCGTGGGATCCAGCCAGCGGCTGCAGGGAGTCGATGGCAGCGTTGTTTAGGTTGGAGCTGCCGAAGACGTTGACAGAGAAAATATTTGCTGTTCCCACAGAAAGAAATCCTGCTGCAAAGTTTTTATTGAGCAAAAAATGCTTGTGCTGAAAAAATCGGAGCTGCGGCCAAAGCACAACTAAAATGCAGCGAGCACTTAGGAAACATTCGTTAAGCCCCAAGAACCTTTGCTTGCCACGAGCAAGAGTCCCCCTGCACATGCTGCTTAAATTAATTTCTCTTTGCATTAAGGATCTTTATTTTATTAACTTTAGTGTTTATAAAAACAACCCCCAAAGGTAGCTGCGATGCTGTTACAGTTTAAAGATAATTAAAATAAAGCCAGCCTAAGAACCAGCCAAACGGGATGAGAGAACATCTGAAAGAGAAGGGAGAGCCAAAAACTCCTCGTGAAGGACTTGATGCAGACGGGAAAGCTGGGAAGGGAGCTGCAGGGGGCTCGGGGATGCTGCAAACGGTCGCAGCGGGGCCGAGCGCCCGGCGGGAGCCACGGCTTGGGGGGATAAAGAGCACCCTGCCGATGGCACCCGCCAGCGTCTGCCACCCACGGCTGGCACCGGGGCCTTCGGTCGCTCCGGGTGGCTTCGGCGCTGAGCGCGAGGGCTCGCTGTACCGATGTGGTTTAAATCCCTTGTTTGTGCATCCCGCTTCCCGTCCTCCTCCTAACGGAGAGCTTCGCTGCCCGACCGCTGCGTGCATTTAGTGCCTGGCCCCGCTGGGCTCCCACTCGGTTCCCTGCCGAGCTGCGAGAGAAAAGCTGGCAAGAATCACCCGGCCCTTTTCTTTTCTGGGGCCAGGCAGAAACTTCATTGTTCATTTGGGGAAAAAAAAGGAAGAAGAAAAAAGAAAAAACCCACCAAACCCAGCTATTTTGCAAAGTCCTCCACCTCTCACCCCAAAACCTCCCCACCGTTGGTCTCTCTGGGGACAGGAGGACAGCGTGGTCCCAGACGCCCCATCGCTTCGCAGCCAGCCCCGGCTGCAGGACGGCGATGTCTAACGCCAGCCGGGGCAGCAGCGGGGCCGCAGAGCGAGGCTTAACCCGGGGCAGCAGCGCGGGGGGACGGGGATGAGCTCAAACCGTCGGTCCCAGCTGGAAACAAGTAACCGGGCGTCTTCGCCGCTGCTCCATCGGCGTTGGGTTGCTGCGGCACGTCGGGGACCTGGTACGTTGGCGTTCCTGCAGCAGGGCCAGTCCTCCTGCCATCTTTGCTCTTTACGCACCGGATGGCTTTTTCCTCTTAAAAGCCATGGCGTTAAAGCACGTGGCGGCTGCGGCTCCCGGAGCTCGGGGCGTTTCTGCAGCGCCTCTGGAGCATTCGCTCTGCCGCAGGCTTGCGGCGGAGGAGCCGGCAGAGGAGCGGTTTCTCGCTGGGCTTTGTCCCGGCCCCAGTCTCTGCCCCCTGCAGCGCTTACATGAAACCAAAGGTAGACATTGGCTTTACCCAGAGGTTTGTTAGCCCAGAGGTTTCCATGACGGGGTCAGGGTGTCGGATGGGGTCTGCCATCCCCTGAGTGGGTGACGCCTCAGTTAACCCAGCCTGGCCTCCCAGGGCTGGGCCGTGGGGTCTGCAGAGCAGCGGGGACGGAGAAGGTCCTGTTAAGCCTGAGATGAACCCCCCTGCCCCGGCGGGGAGCTGCCCTCCGGCCAAGGAGCTCTGCCCACCCGCCAGCCCTGCGCCGCCCTCGGGACGGCCCCGGGACGAGCACCCCCTGCACCCCAAGCGCTCGCCCTGCACCCCAAGCGCTCGCCCTGCACCCCAAGTGCTCGCCCTGCGCCCCAAACGCTCGCCCTCCGCCCCAAGCGCTCGCCCTGCGCCCCAAGTGCTCGCCCTTCACCCCAAGCGCTCGCCCTTTGCCCCAAGCGCTCGCCCTCCGCCCCAAGCGCTCACCCTGCACCCCAAGCGCTCGCCCTGCACCCCAAGCGCTCGCCCTGCGCCCCAAGCGCTCGCCCTTCGCCCCGCTGCCGAAAGCTGCGGCTGCCTGGAGGCGGCAGAGCCAGCCCGGCTCCCTGCCCTCGCCTCTCGCCCAGCGCTGGTCCCTGGGTCTCCTCCATCGCAGGATGGCCGTTCGGGCCAGCAAATCCCCTTTGTTACAGACCAGATGCCGTCAAGAAAAAGGCATCCAAAAGCAGAAGGTCTGAGCTGTTGACATTATCCAGCTCAGCAGAGAGCGGGGCGGGGGGGCTCTCCCAACTCTTCCCACGCTTTATATATGCATGTGTTTATATAGAGAGTGGAAGTTAACCCCTGGAGACATGCTAAGGCCTTTAAAAGAAGCGCTCTGTTGGACTAGAGATGTTTTTGGCAAGTCTACAGGGACCTTCAAGTTTTCTGCTCCCCGTGCCGCCCGTCGAGGAGGGAGGGCATCGGCCAGGAGGAACCCGAGGGCTTTTATCGGCAGCTGTGGCTCAAGCGTCTGCTCCGGCACCAGGCCGAGGGGGCTTGTCGGCAGGTTTAAAATGCTATTTTTTTGTTAATGAGATGTGTTCAGTTGCCTGACAGCCCCGGGATGGGACAGCGATACAGGGTGAGCTCTGAAATGTCATGGCTGGGCAGAAAGCCTCCGGGCTTTGGGGGAAAGGGGCAGGACGAGCACCTTGGTGCCTCTGCAAGCGCCATCCCGGTCCCCATCCGCCGCACCGGGCACCCGGTGTCCCTTGTCCCCTGGGGAAAGCCATCAGTGCCACCACAACGGGGCTCGCCTTCTCGGGCGCTCGGCCAAGTCATCTGCAAAGGATTTTTTTTCCCCTTTGTTCCGTTCACCGATTTCCTTAGCAAACGCCAAGGCGAGGCAGCGCTAAAGGCTTCCTCGGGGTGCGGCAGCCAGAGGGTGGCTGGGAGGGAGGGCAAGGAAGCGCCAAAAACACCCCCTCAAAGCCAAGCGCCTCCTCCCAGCAGGTTTGCTCCTTCACCGCCGAGCAAAGCCCGTAACCCCCCAGCCGCTGCTGCTTCCAGCTGCCCGCGCTGCGGCGCCCGGGGGCGGACACGCGCAGCTTCAGGCCAATTTCAACATTTTCCCTTTTCCTGTGCAGCGTCCTGCCCCAGGCGTGGGCCCAGCGGAAAGCTGCCCCTTTCCCAGCCCCGCGGGGCTGCTCCGCGTGGGATGGGACCCCTGCCCGCCTGTCCCTGCCTGGGGTGAGGCCCCAGCGGTCGAAGCAACCGGAGAAGGTGGCTCCAGCGCTGCGGGTCTTGCGCTGGAAATGACCCCAAAATGCTCCTCTTGCTCCAAAAAGCCGGGGGAGGGCGGCCACGGGGCCTTCCAACGCAGCTCCTGGGACGGCCGCGGGCTTGGCTCGTGATCGCTCTCCTGTTTTAATATTGCGGGGTAAGATGAGTGCTTGAATGTCCCATCTCTGGGAGGAAACTGAGGCAGCATTCAGCAAGGCTTGCAGCGACTTTATAGCAAAGGTCCCGGTTAATGCATCCGAGCGGCTGCAGGCCGTGGCGGTGCACGGAGCTGCCCAGGGCCTGGCACCGAGCCGGCGGCACAAGCCGGAGGCAGGGATGTTCCCCCCAACCCTGCAGCGGTTTCGGGGTCGGTGCGTAACTCGTCCCCGCGCGGTGATGAGCAGCGTACGAGTGTCCAATATTATTCTGGCGAAATACAATTTATCCTGCTCAGCCCTGTTGCACAGGTTGACGCGCTTTGCCCAGGCGAAGCTTTGCTCTGCAGATGTGGGTGCAGAGGCAGGGGCTGCTTGGACGGGGGTCTGCGCACGTAAGGATGAGCAATTGCTGCTTTCTTACTTGTGCACAGACGCTGGGAGCGGCTCAAAAGGCGAATCCAGCCCCGAAATGCCCTGCGGCCGGAGCCCCAGCCCTTGCAGCCGTGCATGGGAAGCACTGCCCGGGGCGAGGACCGCAGCGGGCACCAGCCACGAGCGGGCAGGTCCTGCCTAACCCGGCCCACGTCCCAGGCACCGTCACCGCCGCCCGCAGCGTCTCTCTGGGTTTCATCAGGGCATCGCAGAGCGAGGTCCGACCACAGCCTCCAGCTCATCTCTAGTGCCCAACGCACCGAGAAAGCCTGCCATTCCCTCCAGACCCCATGATTGACTCTACAGATGCTGCTGCTTCATTATTTAACCTCCAAATGTTGCTTCTTCCTCTTTGGACTTTTTTTTTGAGCTTTTCCCAGCCTTGTTCCCAGCCTCTCTGCAGCGCCGGGAGCTGGAGCCCTCCCTCCGGTGCCAGCTGAGCTGGCTGCATCGGGCAGGAGCGGAGGCTCCGAGGAAAACCATAAATATTGCGAGACGGGTGATGAAGAGGGGAGCTGGCAGCAGCGGAGGGAGGGAGGCCGCGGATTCTGCATTTTTTGCTGGGGCCTCAGCAGAGCCCAATAGTTAATCATTAAAATATGCTTATATGTAACTAATCTCTGCAGGACAATGAACTGAGAAATTATTTAATGCAATTTAAATGGGTCATAGTAGGCCCTATAATAAGTGTGCCTCGAGCCAAGGGGAGCTGTCAGGCTCCTATAAAAGCGGGTGGGGAAGAAATAGCAGCTGGTGGGAAGAGAGCACCAAAGACCCACTGCGTGTCCTGAGCCGCCTCCCGACGTGCGGAGACCCTCCCGATCTGCCTGAAATCAGGCTCCGGCTCCGGCCTGAGCCCTCCTTCAAACATTGGCGATCCCTTCGGTGGTCAGCGCCTGCGGTGGGAAGGACGGGGTCTGCCCGGAGCCGGCACTCGGGGCTGCGCCGCCTCCTCCGCTGCCACTCGGCGCTGCCAATGCAGCCCAAAATCCCCTATTTAAATCTAAAGAGGTGAAATTCAGCAGTGCCGGGAGCTGGGGGTTGTGTCGCTCGGGTCGGGGTGAGCGGGATGCTCTTCCACAAGGTGGGTCAGACTGGGGGCAGCGGCTGGTTTTGGTGAAACCCCGTTTGGGCTTGCAGTTTTGGAGATGTGAGGGTGTTCGCAGCGTTATCACGGCGTTATCCTGCGGGGACACGCAGCACCGAGCGGGCGCTGCTGCCCGGGTTGGCAGCAGCTCTGTAAGGGGAACGGAGCGGGGTAAGAATGAATGGAATGGATTTCCGTGGACTTTGATCAGCCTGAGAGGGATTGTATCAGCCGGGCGCCTCGTGAGCTGACCCCAACGGCTCTGAAATGACGTCCTGCGAGCTCGGCGCCTGGCTCCCAGCCTTCCCACTGGCCGTTTTGGCTGTAGCCCTGCGATCGCTCGCGGCCCCGCGGGCCCGATGCAGTGGGCGCTGTCGGTGAGCGCAGCGGGGACCCTCCAGCAGAGCACTGACCACGGCTGGGGGAGAACGCATCTGCCGGAGGGAGAAGTGACGCTGAGCTTTCTGCCAGCCTTAAAATACCCCAAAGAGGTGTTAAGTGCAGTTATTTGTAGCTCCACGGTACAGATATTTACTCCTGCAGCGATGCACAGTGCCGCCCTTGCTGCCAGTCCTGAGATAAGCAGTAAATCCCAGCATCTCCAGGCATCAGTTTCATCCTGCTACTTGCTTTTTCTTCAGCAGTTTAATAGTATTTCATCCATCTCTTTTCCATCTTTTGTCCAGTTTTAAGTCATATACGATTGATTTATGCCAAGCCCCACATTACATGAAATCGGCTCTCAGCTCCCTTTTCCCTGCTTGCAAATAAGCAAATGGGTGCAAGGGCTTTCGGAGGTAATCGTGGCTGTGCTGGCCAGCGGCTCTCCGATCCAGAAAATGAAGAGCACAGCCTGTTTCCTGTTAAATTTTGCTGGTCACATTGATTTACGTTGTTTGTCTCATGTTTTACGGCTTCCAAGCTGATGTTGTGTTAAGCTGGCTGGAGCTGAGGCAAGAAATCAGATGCAGGCACTGGCAGGCTTCCCCAAACGCATTCATGGGGGCTGATCGCATAGTCACATTTTCTTAGTCACTGGAGGAGAAACAGCGGAGCTGCCTCGCTTGCGTCCCGGCCGGTTTGCATCGATCCCGTGCGGGTAAAAGGCACGCGTCGGGCAATTTTGGAAACTCAAAGCGTGGGACAATGCAGGCGGCAGAGGGGCCGCGTCCCCCTGCGCCGTGGCTGGGCGCTCCTCCAGCCGCCGCAGCGGTGCTTTGGTGGCCGTGGGGCTTCTCCCGTCTTGTTTTCATCTTATCGCCTCCCGGGTCCCGTTGAGGGGAGTGAGGGAGCGGCTGGGTGGGTGCCCGGCAGCCAGTCAAGGCTACCCCACCAAAACCACGGACTGGGGCAGACATTCCCATATATATGGATACAGAATCATAGAATATCTCAAGTTGGAAGGGACCATAAGGATCATCGAGTCCAACTCCCTGCTCCTTGCAGGACTGCTTAAAACTAAACCATATGACTAAGAGCATCGTCCAGACGCTCCTTGAACTCTGGCAGGCTTGGTGCCGTGACCACTTCCCCGGGGAGCCTGTTCCAGCGTATGTATGTGCATTATATACATATATATATATATATATATATAAAAATGCATTTTAGGCAGAGCAGGATGAGGTTCTCGCGCCCTTGCTTAGGGCATGCCACTGGGGCTCCGTGCAGGTAACCGGGACTGCGTGTTGCCGCTGCTGGCGGCTGCGGGTCAGCGCTTTGCCGGGCCGGCGGCGCGCAGGCGGCGGGGAGGAGAGAGCTGCCCCTCGCCCCGGGCGGCACGGGGACGTCCTTCGTACGTGTTTGCTTTGAGGCGCCACGCTGCAGATCTGGGTCCCCGCTGGTTTGCTACCACTGTGCTCGCTGGCTCTCAGCCAGGCGTGCAGTGAGCTGGGGATGTGTCCACAAAAAAAACCCAACCCAAACCAACTGCTTTCCATCCCTCTCGGGTTAGTCAGAGGCTGGCTGCAGAGCAAGGCAGGGACTTCTGCCCAAGGAACCCAAAGTATTTGGAACCAAAAGCCCTGATCTAAGGGCAAAAGCTTCCCGCTGGCCGCACGAGTGAAGTTAGTTTCTTATTTCATTTTACAAGCGTCAGCAGCACGTTGGCTGGGGAGTTCTGCCCTTTGTGCTCCGTTTCTGGCAGAGAAAGTCTCATTTTTCCGTAGGAATACAAGAAATAGAATATTCCTATAGGACTGAATGCGGGAGAACGTGCAGAAGTTAATGTTAGGGGAGGCACCTGCCGAGTTCAGCAGGTTCCTACGGCAATAGGGTGAACAGCATTTAGCACTAACTGTAAATTGCCGGTTTATGTGTGTGTATTTGGAATAAGGGAGAAGCCGTGCGGGGGGTGTCGATGCAGGATGGACCGAGCGAGCCCTGATTTTGCCGTTTCTGTTCCCTCTCTCTCCGTCGCAGTCTGGAAAATGGGTGTGTTGATGGCTGCTCTCTTTTATTGATTTAAAAGTACTGTTGCAGGAAGATGGGTTCGTTATTTGCCTCTGCTGGTGCAATTTTGGTTTTCTTAAGAAAAAGAGATTGGTTCTTTTTGTGTGCCAGGTTTTTCACACAAAGGTGCAGAAGCTCAGTAGATGATTTCTTCGGTGCATTTTAGTCCCTGTACTGCTTTTTAAATTTAACATCTGTTTTATGGTTGAGAGAGCTGTTATTCGGTGATCAGAGCAGGGGACGGGGAGAAAGGAGCTCTGGATTTCATAGCTTGTCTACAATGAATTTATAGTTTCATATAGGCCATTTCTTGGTGGGTGCAGATTTCAGATGTCTTCACGCCCTCAGGTTCTCAGCTGGGTCTCACTGCTCCCATCACCTCTCTAACAAAGGTGCCTCTCCTATTTCCAGTCGGGGCGATTTCCCCTCCCTGCAGCAAACCCAGCAGTGTCTCAGCGAGCTCAGAGAACGCGTTAGACACCACGTTCCCATTTCGAAAGGCCACCGTAAAAATAAATGATTGACGGAAGCCGAACAAGAAGGGGAGCTCTGCAGAAGGGACCGCTCCTCCTCCCCTATTTACCCTTCTCCCAGACTTTGGCCCAGGGGCTCTGGCTTCACCTGTTTCACAACCTGCCTCGCTCAAGCCCTAAAGATACGGCCTCGGGAATGCAAAATGGGTCTAAACCAAGGTTTTTCAAGCAACATCCCGAGCTGAGCTGTTCAGCTACTGCAAATGGGGAAAAAACCACTGCCAGGGCAGGGTGCTGGATCTGAGCCTGTCCCCCAAAGCAGTGGGATTTCCTTTATTTCTTTTTAGGGCATCGCATTACCCTCCTCATCCGCCCCGGTAAGGTGCCAAACTCCAGGCGCTGAACCGACGCTTGCCGGCAATGAGCCTGAGGGCAGCGGGGCCGCACGGCAGCCCCGTGGAGGGAGAATTACGGTTTAATTCAGGTTCTTTTAGCCGACAACTCAAGCTCAACCATTAGGGAGGCAGGGGAGGATGAAAATACTGCAAGTCTGGAACAAGAAACCGTGGCGGGGATGGGATTTAAATTCTGTCTTGTCTCATCTTTAATAGCGTGAATTTTAAGAGCACTTGTAAGAAGCTCAAAGGCAAGGGCTGCACCACGTACGATTTCATTAGCAGCATGAATGGTGTTCCTTCAGAGCTTTATATAATTTTAAAACTGTTTACGCTTCTCTAGCTCCTTGCCAGCTGGCCAGCTAAGGCAGGGACGAGTGACGGGCCCGCTGGGCCCTCGCTGTACAGTCACAGCTTTCAAAACACCCGCGCCTTGCGCGTGATAGAGATGCCAACGCATTGAGACGACGGGATATTTTTGTTTTCGGAACTGCCGCGCTTGCGAGAGCCGAGTCCTGCAAGACCAGCCACGCTGCCCGTCCTGCTCCGGCGAAACTCATCACAGGGACCGCAGCGACCGCCGGGCACGGCGCCGGCGGCCGAGGCGATTTCACCGGCGTCTCACGGCCGCCACCGCAGCCAGAGGGTCTGGGAGCCTTTGATCCGATGCAAGCAGAGCTCTGTGTCTCTGGCGGGGGGTTTTGGGGTTGGTTTTTTTTTAGATGCTGGAGTTTGTGAGCTGCTCTTTCACCTCCTCGCGCTGTTTTCCAGGCACAGACGAGCTCCTTTCTTGTAGCACTGGCATTACAAATGAGCTAATGGATATTTAGCTCGTTAAGTGGCCGCCACAGGTGCCACTGCTTTACAAACTCAGGACTTAATCCTGCAAACCGCTGGGCACTTTTAGCCATTTAAACTTCACGGGGCAAGTCCCGCAAGAAATAGCTTATCCCTCTTCTGTTAAGGGCCGGCGTGCTGCCGGCGGCGCTTTCCCCGGCAGACGCCCGTGAATGTGCCGAACAAGCGTGCTGCGGACGGGCCGTGCGGGTGCAAGGCGGCTCTGAGCAGCATCGCTCCTCGCTGGCGGACGAAAGCCCGGCGCTTTGCTCCCTGCCTCCATCACCAGCCGCGCAGGGCAGCGCGGCAACAGCAGCCGAGCGCATCGCCCACCCCTCCGAGCCAGCGCCTTCAGCAGCGTGGCAGTGATCATACGAGAGGTTATAAGAGCTCCAGCTTAGCCGGTGATATTGGATTTTTTAAATTTTTTTTTTTAGGAAAACCTAAAGGAGGGGAAGGAATTAGGCAACGGCTTGTTCTCGGATGTTCCTGTGCCGGAGATGAGCGCTCCGCCTGCACACGTCCGTCGTGCCACATAGGCAGCTGTCTGCAAGCCAAGAACACGGGACGATGCCTATAAATGTAAAAGAGGAGAGTATTCACTCCTGCTTTCTGACTGGAAAAACAGCTACTTCTATATTTATTGGATGGCTAGGACTGCCTACCAGCTGGAAAAACCTGAGGACTCCGCACCTCCAGAGGCTCCTACAGCTGGGGAAAAAATCTCCCCGTGAAATAAATACATCTGATGCCTAAAATGCCTCGCCTGCAAGAACAGGGACGAGGACTGCACGGAGATATTCCTAGCCCCGTAATTATTTCTCCAGGCACGTGGAAAGATCAGTTCTGAGCTGTCACATTTAGAAAGCAGCAGACACGAGATCAGACAGAGACGGGGGAATATGGAGCTATTTATCACACAGAGCTGCTTTACGGGGTCGGAGCAGAAAGCGCCTCGGTCCTCTCTGAGCTGCAAGCGGGTTAAGGTCAGGTTGCAGCTACCTAAGGAAAAATCCATGTTCTCCTGATTTCGATAATCTCGGTTTAAATCCTCCTGAAATGGTGCTTGCAGCAGAAAAACCAGCCCTGCTTGGCGATGGAGCGTGGTCCTGCTGGGATTAGGGAAATAAGGGCTCAAAGCTGGGGCTGGAGCGGGCGGGGAGGTGGCTTTCTCGGGCTGCAGCACCCGGGTGGTTGGAGCCGGGAGGGTCTGGCGCAGCAGCCGGGCCCGGGCCCCTGGCCTGGCCCTGCAGCAGGTATGGAGGTTATGCGGTCGGGTTGTGCACGGGGATGCTGCTGGGCGGGCGGGTTAGGCGGATCCCTGTGCTGGCAGCCCAGGCTTTTTGCAGGCAAACACCAAGAGTGGCACCTTTCCGGTCCTGCAGTGATTCCCAGGGCTTGGCTTTGCTGGCTTTGGCTGTGAAATACAAATTGTGGGGCTATCAAAAATGCCCAGCGGGACCCCAGCGCATTGGTGCATGCACCACATCTGCTCCGGCATCCCCTGGGGCAAACTTTGCACTGCTAACGTGATCGATAGGCGAGGCAGCCGGGTCGGAAAAATAATATCGGTAGCAGAGAAAAGCAATAAAAATGAGCGTGCCTCTGGGAAACGCAGAGAGAGACATTAGCATCCTTCCAAGTTAAAGAGTGTCCTCGCTGGGACCGCAGCTGACAGGTTTGCTCTGCTCGTAAGACAGACTGCGTTAAGTGCAAGGCGTGATTCTGGATGCAGAAACATCTATTCAGCAGAAATATCTTCTTCTCCTGCTGTGAGGGGATGCGGAGGAATGTCATCAGCTTAATGTCTTGTGGGGCCTCTTTTCCCTAAACTGAGAGGCTCGTGGACACAGTCCTTGGATGCTCTCCTCCTCTGGGGATCGTAAGGCTTCCCTGAATGCCTAGGCTGGGTTTTTTTGGATCAGTCTGCACTTACAGACACCGCTGGGATCCATTTGTGGTGCTGGGTGCCAGCTGCCCCCGTTGCTCCCCGTCCTGCCATGATATGCAGCCAGGAGCGGGGTGTTCGGGTCCCCTGCCCCTGCTTCTGGGGTCTGGAATAGCCCTCAGCCCAAGGCAGACTTAGGGCATCTCAGAGGCCGGGACGTGGAGAGCGATGCTGCCCCGCGGCCTCCCCTGACCAAGGCACCGGCCCAGGGCTTGAAATCTGTGCTGGTTTAACTGCCAGCAGTTTACTTGGCCAGTAAGGTGTTAAGTCCGTCCTTTTCCCCTAGCCAGCGGGCAGCTTGTTCGTATCCATAAAGGCAGAGATAACAGGATTGACTTAAGCAATCTGTGCCTTTGACACAGAGCCAACTAAGCACTTAAGCGGGGTTGCCTGGGGAGGAAGGATGCTCGCAGGCACACGAGGGGCTCGGGGTTTCTGAATTACCTCTACCTAAAGGCCAAATGAATTTCCCAGACGCAGAGGACAAGCTGAAATCCAACCGAGTTTCTTTGTGCTTTATCGTACCAGTATCCTCCTCCAAATTCCTCTCTTCCCTCAGTTCCTTCTCTAATGGATCTATCGCTATAGAACCTTCTATAACAGAGGTAAGCAGGAGATTTTTTGAGGCAGAAGTGGCAGCTGAGCCTCTCGCCCCCCTGGCTTTCAAAGCTGCCTTTAGTGAGCATGGGGATGAAAGCCACAAGCACCGACCCTCCTCCATCTGCCTCTCAGCGAAGGAGAGAGCCTCCCCGTGCGAGCCAGCCAGCGAAAAGCCGGGTTGTGCAATCGCTGCTGAGGCATTCGAGGAAAAAGAATAATATTTAACAGTTCTGGCAAGAACGTGCTTAAGCCAGCAGGCGCAGCTCTCCTCGCCCTGGGCCAGGGAGCGAGCTGGGCAGAGCCAGAGGGAAATTCTTTACATTCTTAGGACTGGGAAGGTGGAATTAAGGCAAAATACTCCTGGATGAAGGCCAGGATATCTGGACCAGCAAGCTTGCTCTTGCTTTTAAGCATCACACTCGAATTGTATTCAGGACTACCTTTGGGGTGGAGTTGGTGGCAGGAAAAGCATTGTATTGGATGTGCAGGGAGGGGGAAAGAAAAGACCCATTTTTGTCGCTGAACGTGCCAGATCTGCAGCTAGCAGAGGCCAGGGCAGCGCGCTGGGCACTTCGCTCGCTCGCGCGCTGGCCCAGCAACTTGCATGCTGTGGTAGGAAAGGTGCCGCTCAGCGGGCAGGCCTTGGGGCCAGGGTACGGCAGCAGAGCCCGTCACCGCTGCTGGATCTGTGCCAGCCCGCGTTGCCCGAGGCTGTGCGGGACGACTCCTGGCTCCTCCGGTGCCCTGCACCCTGATGTGCCCGGACCTGATGGGTGGAGGGAGCAGGGATGCAGCCACCGGGCTCAGTCCCTCCAGGCGATGTCGTATGGCTGCTCTCTGCCATAGCAGTGATTTGGATCAAAAAGTTTGGTTTATGTTGTGGCTCACATTTGGAAATAACATGAAAAAAAGTTTAACGTAGGCTCCTAGCACCAGCTTTCAGGACTCAGGGCTGCTCTTCCCTCCTCCTCCTCCCACCAGCGGTCCCAGACCCGCCGTGTGGCACTGCTAGAGCCTAAAGCATGGCAACAACCGTAAGCCGTGCCGCTGCCGAGGGAAAACCGGGCAGAGAGCAGGCACAGCCACCAGGACCCGCTCCGGTTCTCTTAGAGCTCGGCAAGCCCCGGCCTGCGGCCCCGCAGCACCGGCCCCGCTCCCCCCAGAGCTGCAGCTGCGGGCCTGGGCTCATCCTTCCTCCCATGCGTGCGGCTGAGCCCCCGCCGAGGAGGAATTATTTCCCGGCTTTAAGGAACCAAACAGGAACAAACCAACAAGGAGCAGCCAATGCAACTGTCAAATAATGAGCAATTAAATGCTAGTGCTTCTGGTAGTGTTTATCCACCGGCAACAGCAACTTCACAGCCGAGAGCTGAGCCTGTCCGTACCGAGGCTTTGCGTGATGCAATATTTGATGGGTTATTTGAGCCGTGGCTCTCAGATGAATGCAGATTAAAGAAGGGCCCAGCGTGGGGCACCCGCTATGTACAGTAGCTCCGTCTGCTTCGTACAGCAGCGTCGTGCTTTTCCCCTTTCCCTTGGAGAACGGCATTTTTTCCCCCCTGGAGGCACTGTTTGATTGCCACAGATTGGAAGCCTTTAAAAGGGAAGATCTGTGTGAGTCACAGTTAAAGCCATAAAAGAAAAACCAATAAAGCGATCTGAAAAGTGCTGTTTAATGGATTGAGGCAAACTTACTGGAAACAGGATACAGACTGTTTCATCTTTAAATCATTAGTTCAAATCCAGCTGCATTTGGGAGCAAATGACATTTATTCCCCATCAATAGCTGTCAGAGAAAAGAAATTTGAAAGGAATTTTACCATCTGAAAGGAGTTGCTGGTTTCTCTGCGCTCCCAGCAGCTCCCCGAGCACGCCCGAAAGCCTTACGGACGTTAGGTACTCTTCAAACTCAGTTCTTACAGGGCAGAGCCTTTCCCGACGTGACGATACTTGTCCTGCAAGTAGGACATACCTGCTCACATGGCTGCCTTCGCTTAATTTTCTTAGCAAATAAAACATGCACGAGCCACACCACGTTCGCCCCACTCGATAGCGATGTTTCTCTGTCACCTCGGTGAAGCAGGAGGCAGAACAAGCGCTCATCCGTATCGGCTCTCCGGGCAGCGCCGGCAGCGAGCGTTGGCTCTTCGGTTTCGGTGGAAACCACGTCCTGACAGGCTCATAAAAGTTTTATGATAGGTGCTTTGCAAGGGCTATCAGACAGGAGGTAATGGGCTGTGATTAATTCGTGCATCCTGATGGTATCGCTGTCAGCTCAGGCACCGTCGCCCCGCATCTCGTGAGGCTGGGGTGACGGCAGAGCCCAGCTGGTTATCTCCCCAGCCGCGCAGGTTATCTCCCCAGCCGTGTCTCCAGGAGATGGGGCACTGAGTCAGACCCGATTTTAGGGCTTTCAGGATTAAAAGGGGATGTTCTCCCACACGGTGGTTTCCATCTTTTTTATACCAAGGTCTTGCTGCTGGTGCTGTCCCCCAGCCCCGGTGTTCCCGGCCAGCCAAGCCCTCACCGACTCTGGTGGCACCGAACCGGTGGTGGCTCTCGTTAGCTGCCAGCCCCCGTGCTGCGCTGCCGCGCTGCAGTGACGGCGGAGGCGATGCCCCAGCCTCAGCAGGGTTTGGGAGGCAGAGGGCAAAGGACACAAACACCAGTCGGGGATGAGCCGGGACGAGTGCTGATCACCACTGCTCATTGCAGAGGTGGCTTTTCCCAGGCTGAATTTTGGGCTGGCATCATGTTAAATCCCTTTAACTGATCCCCCCCCCCCTTTGGCAAGCAACACAAATTTGGGGAACGTCCCATGGGATTGTTCTCTTTGACATGACCCTGAAGCAGCACCGACTTTTCCATAGGGTGTTTGCCTGCAGACGGTGATGGCAGCTGGGCCAGAGCTCCTGTATGTAAAGAAGTAGTATGTTTTCAGTTTGATTCAGCCTTTACGTATCAGTACGTTAATGGTAACAAGTCAAACTCAATGTATTTTCTCACTCTTTAGGGATAAAAGCTGTCTTTCAGCATAGAGCACTGAGAAGGAAGGGGTTAGGATGGCCTCAGGCCAGTCTTCGTTAGAGGGGAGCTAATCTCTAGATGGGAGTCTCCCAGTACAGCTGCACCTCCAGGGGCAAAGTGCTGGTGCAAACCAGCCTCGCTCCTGGCCTGGCTGCTTCCCCAGCTGCGGGTCGGAGCTGGGAGCTGTGCCGGCAGCCGGCTCGGCCCGAACTTGCGCTCCAGCCTGACGCCATTCCAGGTGTTCCCACAGCTGCACACGCGGTGGGCACACGGCCTGTGCTTCCCCGCTGCCGCAGCGCAGGTGCGTGAGGGCAGAGGACACCGGAGCCCCGAGCCAGGCGGTGCTGCCCTGCGCTGCGCCTGCCTCGCGCCTGTGGAAATGTTTAACTGTAGTTTTGCTCAATTTATCGGACAATTGCAGCGCTGCACTTAAAACCTGTTTGCCCAGGTGCTTTGGATGGTTTCACCCGCGAGACCGACCTCCGAAAGCCCAGCCAGTGGGCAGCGTTCGGAAAAGGCTTTGCCTGTTAAAACGTCCTTCTAGTCCAAGCCTCTACCCTTCTTCTTTAGCAACGGCGGCGTGCGTGCGGTGACAAAATCCAGCTGTTCCAGCTACCAACATCTGTCTGGCACAGCTGTCCAGGCGCTGGTGCGCGTGGGCTCCTCCGGAGGCTCGCGTGGCGCCGCCGCCCAGATGTGCGCCCGCCCGCTCCAGCTGCGCCCCCGCCCGCTCCAGATGTGCGCGCCCGCCCGCTCCAGCTGCGCGCCCGCCCGCTCCAGATGTGCGCGCCCGCCCGCTCCAGCTGCGCCCCCGCCCGCTCCAGATGTGCGCGCCCGCCCGCTCCAGCTGCGCGCCCGCCCGCTCCAGATGTGCGCGCCCGCTACTCCCCGCCGCGCCCGCAGGGGTTAACGGCCCCGCTCCCGCAGCCCGGTCCCGCCCCCTCAGCTGTCAATCTTCAGCGCCGGCCCAACCGCGTCCCGCGACACATCGAGGCCCGCGACCAATCAGGGCGTGGTTGTGATTTCCATGGCAGCCGCAGCCGCGCGGCTGAGGGGAGGCGGCGGCGGCGCAGCCGGTCCCGGTCCCGGTCCCGGTCCCGGTCCCGGTCCCGGTCCCGGTCCCGGTCCCGGTCCCGGTCCCGGTCCCGACCCACTGCGATGGTGCCTGAGGGGAGCCGCGGCGGAGGAGGGGCAGCGGTGCTGCTGCGCGGCTCCAGCCCGGCCCTGGCAGCGGCCGCCGCGGCGCGGGGGCGGCGGCAGCGCAGGTGAGGAGCCGCCGCCCGCCGCGCACCTGAGGCGAGGGGCTGCGGCGGGGCGGGCCGGGCCCCGGCCGCCGCCGTTCTTCCCCCCCCCCCTCACCGCCCGCGCAGCCCCGGCGGCGGCCGCCGTGCTCCGCCCTGCCCCGCCCGGCGCTGGGGCGGCTGCGGTGCTGCCGGAGCCGTTGCCTTTGTCGGCCGGGCTGGGGGGCGGCCGCGGCCTGAGGCGGCTGGCGGGGGTCGGCGCGGTGGCCGTGCGGTGCCCGCGCCCCTCAGGCGCCGCCGCCGGCCGGGGCAGCCGGGCCGGGCCGGGCCGTACCGTGCTGTGCTGGCCGGGGCGCTCGGCTGTGCGGGCAGCGCCGCGGGTCCCGTCGCTGCAGCCGGGAGCGGCCGAGGATGCGCGGCGGGAGCGGCGGGGCCGGCTCGCTGCTCCCCGCCGCCGCCGTGGCGGGCTGCGAGGCGGATCCGAGCCGGGTAAATGGGAAAGTTTCGGTACGGGCGGGCTGACTCGCTGCAGGGAGCTCCCAGCGCTCCCGGTGCCTTTGTTCAGCAGCCGAGCCGGGCCGGGGAGGCGCGCAGGGGGTTCCCAGCGCTGCCTGTGGGTCCGCAAACGCGACATGCGATAGTCGCGGTCTGCGCAGGCATTTTAGCAATGGTTTCATGGCAGCAGAGCTAATGCGTCTCTTAGCTGGAAGGGGTTTTGCTGGTGGTATTGCTGGAAGAAGCCGTTTGCATATGTTACTGGGAACGTGATGTGCAAATTTTGTTGTAGGTCCATCACTTTTTAGTGTTATTAAGCAGTTTGATTCTTTGAAGTGCCTCATTGCATTACAAAGTGCTGAAGTCCCTCTTAGGAGGCACAGTACACCTGGAACCGCACAGAACAGTAGCTCATTTGCTATGAGTGTGCTACTGACTGTTTTTCCTCTCTTTTTCTTTAAAAAAAGAAAAAAATTAAAGAGCTGGAAATCTATGTGTGTTGCCAGTAAAATTCCTTTTGTTGAATTGTTCTCCAGCGGTAACTGTAGTACTGCACAAACACTCTGTATTCTTGCATAACTGGTAGCGTGCTGGTAACTCTTTTTTGACTGTTCCAATATGCAAATCCAGATAATTTGCTGTATGTATTATATATGTAGGTAGAGCAGAATATATAGAGTTCTTCACTTTCATTTGAAGCAGAACGCTTTATTAGCTGTACTTCAAACTCATTTTAGAAGTCTTAAATGTTGAAAAACTTAAAAGTATTGAATTTTGAGTGCTTTGGTAACCTCATTAGCTGTTTTGAATCTGGTATTTTTTTTTCCCTTGCTTGTTAAGAATGCTTGTAAGCATTAGTAGATCCAGAGGAAGGACAAATGCTTCTAAATTTCTCTTTACACACAGACACTCTCACATCTGTATCTATATAGCTGTCTAGTAGGGGATTATGAAGAAAGCTGCTTTTTTGGGGGGGGTGTTAACTGGTAAAAGGAAAGGCTACGGCTTGCTTCCATCTTTTACCTATTGTTTGTATGAGGGAAATGCATAAATATGAGAACGTGGGGTTTGTTGTTTTTTTTTTTTTTATTCCTTGTAATGTGGTTGTATTAGAAATTGTGGAATTATTACGTAGTTGTATGCAGTCTTCCCCAACATGGAAGCTTTGGATTCAGCAGTGATCTATGGCCGTGAAGGCTAATTTGGCCTTTACAGTTTTTCAGAGCTTTAGATTAAAAAAACCCAAAAAACGTGTAGGTTCAAGGGAATGCAAATGTGTGAACAACATTCCTATAGTTCCTACAGTGTGAACTGTAAGGGAATGTTGTTCACACATACGCATTTCCTTAGACTAATTTTGTCCAACTTTGTCTCTGCATGAGGACAGGCTTCGCTAGGTCTAGTTGGCCGTCTCTCATCCCGGATGCTTTCTGCCAGGTGACCTACCGCTTATTTCTTTGTGGAGGTGAATAAAAATTGCTCTTTCTGTTTTATCATCCTTTTTTACTGTATATCTAATGGGGGGACAAATCTAGAGAAAACAGCCGCAGGGCTTGAGAGCCATGATGACTTAAAAAGCTAAAGATGGAGTTGGTACTCAAGGCTTCTTGATTTGTATTTCTAGTTTTGCTGAGTGTTTTGCTTGGGGTTTGCTTGCTTGTGCTGTACTTGGACATTCCTCTCTCGGATTCTGTTACGTGACTGGTAGTAATACATGGTATCCGGTCTTGGGGAAATCATTAAGGTGATTGCGCAAACGACGCTTTGAAGGCATAAAAATGCTTCCTGAATACTTAAATGATTTTTGGAATGATCTTCTAAATAAGCCTGTGACGGTTTGGATAGCTTCTGGAAGTGGTGTACTGTGAATATTTCGGTCGTGTTCCTCGGTGTTGTGCTATACCATTACCATGTAACTGTCGGCTTTCCTATGCAATCTTCTCTGTGGTAAACAAACACGAACGACCAGAAACAAACCAGTTCATTGAAGGAAAGGTTTTCTGGAATTCCTTTCTTGAACTTTAATTTAGGAATGCTGAAAGACTAACGTTGTATGCAAGGGCTTCTTACTTGGACTATTTGATGAGTTTAATATAGAAATACATTGTCTCCAGTTTTCTAAGTGTATATTGTTTTGAAGATGATTCTTGAGACTTCTCAGTATCTGCTGCCTTTCCAGTATTTATTTTTACAGAGGAAAAGTGAAGGTGCCAGAAGAGGCAGGGAAGATACTGACATGGTTGACCTTTGCTTCTTTAAGTCCTAGCAGCATTTTCATTTCTCCTTCTACAGTCAAGAGCAGAGAGTGACAATGGATAGCAACAGTTTAGGATTTTTTCACATTCAGCTTAGCTACCTTGCCACTGTAAAATGCATTTCCTCTGCAGATTCATACCACAAGCTTTGGGTGCAGTCGTCAGATTGTGGCTGTGCATCTGAAAGCATCTCTGAACTGTGAGAATCTTCTATTTCTGGAGTCTGTATTTTGGAGTCTGCTGCATAAAGCCTTGTGGAGGGGGGTGTCATAGCCCCAGACACTAAGGGATTGAGTAGATCTCCTAAGTAGGAGAAGAAAATCATAGGAACATGGTAGGAGGACGTGAGGGGAAACTGTAAGAGGAGTGCGAGGGGAAAGACAACTTTCCAATAGTACGAACTCTATCTAGCATTCTTCCCCTCACCTCTGTCTTGCTCCTGCTTTCCAGCGCAGGTGGGAGGGCACAGCGGTTTGAGAAGGATGCCTATGAAGCCTGATGGCCTGCTGACGCAGAGCTGAGTGTGTGATCTTTCCTCCCAGCAAAGTTCTCCAGTAGTGTTGAGGTCAAACACTGTGATGAACACTTGGGCAGATGCAGGAACAAGATATGCTCCACAAAAATCTAAGCAGTACTGCTCTGCTTGTTCTTTCTAGAAGGAGGTCTGGTTATCAGAATCTGAGCCAGAAGTTCAAGAGATGAAAGCAGAGGACAAGCTAATCGCTGGAAAATATTTTATATATATGTGGGGTTTGGTTTTTGGGTTTTTTTTTGGTCGTGGTTTTGTTTTTTTTGGTTTTTTTTGGGTTTTTTTTTTTTGAGATGGATAATGCCCACGTAGCTGTCCTGTTAATTTAGCCTTGGAAAAAGCTGCCTGGTTGAACATGAGGAGGTGGTCATCACGCTTTCTAGCCTCCAAAGTGAAAGTCTGAGCTCTAGAGCTTATGAGGATTGCTTATTACTGGGTGGTAATGGATCATCTTTTTTTCCCCTGGCAGGGAATGCTTTAAACAACAACAAAACCTAAACTGTTCTAACATAAAATGCAAATGAATGACTTGCCTTTTGCCTGAGCTAAAAATCTTCAACATTTTTTGGATGAACTTGAGGAAAAAAGGTCTTGACCTGCTGCATGCAGGGGGAGGGAAGGAGGCAGAGAGAACCAGTGTGTGCCGAAGGAGGAAACAAAGCAGTCATTTTTGCTTTGCTAACATCATCTTGTGGCTGACTCATAGGTCTGACTTTTCTGGGAATAAAATTCAGTTACATACACTTCTGCTTAGCTGCACTTTCTCATGGTGAAATTTGTAGATCCTAACTCTGTCTTTTTTTGAGTTGCACTTAAATTTTTCTAGGAATTCGTTTTAGTCTGTCAGTTGAAACTGCTGCTGCTGAAGGCCTTCTCTGTCCTTGTAGTCATCTTCAACTTCCTTGACTTCTGACTGTGTTGTCTGGGGGATGTCTGTGTTTGTTTTGGATTTTTTTTTTTTGGTGGCTTGGGGTTTTTTTAGTTTGTGGGGTTTTTTTTAGTTTTTTTTAGGGTTTTTTGTTGTTTTATTTTTTTTTTTATTAAGAATTGTCTGTGTTTTTTACGTGGAGTGGCAGTTTGCTCTTCTCAGGTTACACTGGGTAAAAACACAATTTTTCAGAGCTCTACTTAAACGCTGACAAGGGATTGCTGATTGTCTTGCTGTGATTTTTAAATGCTGCCAATTTGGTTACTGTTAACAGCAGAACAGTAATGACTTGTAATAATCCTTGAGGTTGACAGATGTGATCCAGAGCGCTTACTCATGTAGAGGAGGGAGAAGGTGGGTTTTGTTTGCACGCCGCTGGAAGGGCGGTAACTTCCATGCGTCATGCTTGTCCCAAAGAGCTTTCTATGTAACTCCAGGCGCAGAAGGGAGTTTGCTGGCTTGTCGAATGGATCAGTTTGCCGAGAGGTGCTGTTTCTGACTGCTCCTCTGTTGGTTTCCTGACATACAGAGCCCTGGCCTTGCCACAGTTCATGGAGTTGCACTCCAGGTGTTGCTTCCAGGCAAGAAAACAGTGAGCACAGAGGGCTGTAGGACAGCTTAATACTAGCGCTTTATGGTCTTTCAGCCTTTGGCATCTTTGAACTTATCAAAAAAGTTACTGCATCAAATGAAAGTATTTGTGGTTGATTGGTGTGGGTGGCTTTCGGTCACGTGGATGGGTTTTTTTGGTTTTTTACATGAGTGGTCAATACTTACAGCAATTTAGGAAACCTACTCACAGACTGCAATGTATTTGCATTCGCAGCTGGAATTGTGCTGAGAGTGAGTCATCGTTCTGCTTTACCCAACCCGTGAATCGAGGATTTCAGCCCTCAGTCACCAGGCTCTCCTCCGATGCTGCTTGTTCTTCAGCTTGGTTCCGAAAGCTGGTGCTGGTTTTCATTTGATTGTTTTTGTTTTGGCTTTTAAAGTGCTATCCTAATATAAACGATCAGAGGAAAACAGCTGATGCGCTTGGTGTTCATATGTTTTTCTCTAGCGATCAGCTACCTAACTCTTGCATCTGTGGAACATCAGTGTCTTCAAGGACTAGTTTTTAGTTTGGAAGGTGAAGATTTTTGTGGAGGGTTTGTGGGGTTTTTTTGTTTGTTTTTGTTTTGTTTTTGAGGAAATGAGTTTTATGGAATTACTCGAACTGAATAATGTTAGGGATTGTATGAAGTGTAAATATTTGCAGGTCTTATGTGCTCTGCGGCAAAATATTGTTTCTGTTGTGTTAACTCTTCTCTCAAATGAGTACTGACTTTTAACTAAATCTTTGCTGTATCTAAAGCATTTAAAGAGATTCTGTGTACTAGTTGCCAGTTTTAAGCAGAACAGTTTCCCTAACCTAAAGTTTGGTGTTCATGCACAATCTGTTCAGGAGAGAGACTTTCTGCTTTTTGGTGCTATGGAAGTATTTACTGAATGTTTTTGGGGTTTTGTGGGGGGGGGCATTGTTCAGATGTCCTCCACTTAAATTTGTGGGATTTCATTCCTTTTAATGTCCAGATATTTTAGGTACAGTTAAAGCCAGCTCTTCAGCAAGGGGAGGTACCTAAGTAGAATGAAATTTGTTACGAGGATGAACTGATTATAACAGAGTGGTGTTCTGGTAAGAGTTTTGATTCTTAGGTTGTGATTCCAATTTGATTTTGGAAATAAGAACTATTAAGCTCAACTTTGAGTGTAGTATTGTGGCAACCGTTGGTTGGAATAAGCTTTGTTAGCGTGAAGGGGGCAAGACGTTCTCTCACAGCTTGGCGACCGGCTCTCTTGGACGCAGTGCAAGAGAAACACCGCGGTGACAGATGCCTGCGTGAGGAATTCCCTTCCTCCCCTCTCCTGCCCCTGTGCTGTTCGGGCACTAAATGGGAATTCTGTCCTCTGCCTGGCTGCTGCTCTCTGGTTGCACAGCCTCATAGAACAGGGACTGCCAGGGGCAAGGCGCTTGCTTGCCTGCCAAGAGTTGCAGCAGAATCTGCAAGGCAGCCTGCCTGCTACTGCTGACCAGTCTGTGCTTGAGGATTTCTGAGCTGGAGACTGGATTGGCCTGGAGGAAAAGGTGAAGTGGATAATGTTTTGGAGAGGGGGTAGAGAGTAGGCATAAGCATGTTCTTCATTCAGGGATGTGTCATGCACTGCTGACAGAGATGGAAAAGCTTTGAGGAAGCCAGTCATTTAAAATGTTGGCGGTACCTCAGTACTCGGAGCTCCTTACAATTAAAAGCATCTGTGATTCATACTGTTCAGCAAGTTATTTCAGCTCTGAGAAGCAAGCTCTTATTTAAAATTTCAATTAGAGTACCAATTTCATTTGAATTGTGAGAGGAAGAGTCAGTTTTCAGCCTACCTTATCTGAAAATCCAAAGCTGTTGAACTACAGAATACAGGTAAAACAATTATCTATGCATTAACTGTTATGAATGGAAAAAATAAAAGACACCGTGTACAGGGTGGCGTGAACAGATGAAGTCATCTGGGCGGCAGAGCAGCAAATGTATCTAAGCCAGTGTTGAATATAACTCGCTGGTATTCGCTGTAAGTCATGGCGTATTCTTAGTCCTTCTTGTAGCGTCTACATTGGAATTGGAATTCAGCAGACAGATTTTTAAATCTTTTTTTTTCTATCTACAAGTTCTGTTCAGACTCACATGCATGTCCAGAAATCATCTAATATAGTCTTTGTTTTTCTTTTCATGTGTAAAAACGAAAATTACTTTAAAATAATGCAATTCTAAGAATCCTAAATGAAAAAAATAACCTAAAACCTCAGTTTTATTTTGTGTATCTTGAGGTTTCAGACTTAATCTCTCATTACAGCTTGGATAAATAACTTTTATATACCCCCTTTTTTTTTCAATTCTAAAATAAATTTAACAATAGATGTGTTTAGCTGTGCAAACCCTTGATTCTAATAAATGTCTAATTTGTTTTCAAATACTGAATTATACTCTCATTGTAGAAAATAGTACCATACCTATTTGAAAAAAAACTTTCAGGAGAAAAGTGGTGGCTTTTGGTGTGGTAAAATTCACTTTGTTCAAACAGTAGTCATACTGAAAAATCATTCTGTCACAGAGTAATCATCACTGCTTAAACGGTAGATTAGAAAGTGGAATGAAAGCCATGTTCTTGATGAGTGGTTGTCCTTGATTTGCCTCTCTTTTTTTTTTTTTTTTTTTTTGTAATAGTTGCAAGGGTTTAAAATGGACTGATTAATTTAAATGTGATATTGTAGAATCGGAAGGAAGATTATACTGTGACATAAATTACATTTTTTTACAGTATAGATTTCTATTCCAGGCTATAAATATGAAATGACTATAACCATAAACTTCATTAATGTGGGCTGCCATGATGCTTTATAAAGCACAGTTGTCACTGTTCTTGTCGGTTGACTTTGGATTTGCTGCGTGGGTTCTTGCCATAAACCCTTCTGTGTAGTGACCACATATTCAGGTTCTTGACTCTGAAGTGTTACGTTTTATCTTGGAGGGGGAAGACTCTTGCTGTCATACCAGCAAAAATGCAGACTTATCTAGATGAAGTAGAAGAGACTAAAAGAAAGCTTACCAGCACTGCTTAAAAGGAAGCCAAACCTTCTTATTTGAAGGTAGAATGCAGTATATGCTTTATTCTGGCAATGCTTTATTACATGACTTAAAATTATGCAAGGCTTTAACTCTCTTCCCTGGGGTGCTGGTTGAGAACAGATCTATTTTTCTTTCTTCCTGATTTATTCAATTTTTTAGTATTTCAGCTAACATTTATGCAGTTTTGAACTCCAGATAAGGTGTGGGGAGAGGGTTTTTTTTTGTGTTTTTTAATCAATGGAGTTACAAATGAGTCTGGTTATATTGGGTTTGGGTGCGGTTTCTGTTTGAGAGAAATACCTCTAAGGGCCAAATTCTAGGTAAAGAAAACAATAAAGAAGGCAGTTAGGATGAAATAATTAGTTTTCTTTTGTGTATCCTGCTTTGTATTTTCTGGATACTGAGATGGATGAAAATTTTTAAGTTGGCATGGGTTGATTCTTTTTTTTGTTGTTGTTCTTATTTAAATCAAGACTGATCTTAGTTTTGATCTTAGTCAACTTTAATCCTGGATTGTGTTTGTAGTTTTTAATGACTGTACACTACTTTAATCAATGCTTCCCTTGAAGTAAAAAACTGAAGTTTCCCTTACCTGCTGCCAACTATTTTTCTTCATTGCTTAAAGGCCTTGATCAAAAATTGGACACTGTCAGTGTTGATATGTAACTGTGAAACATCTTTTACTACCATCTCATATCCTGTGAAGGAAATAGAGCATTTCAAGCAAAACAGGAGATAATGTAGTTATGTGAAGATGTGACAATGAGCAGGATCCTGCTACTGTCTATTCAGCAAGCCAGAGTTATTCTAATACTTGAATTCTTCTGTGATTTCTAACGTGATTTGTGTGGGGTGTCTTGTTCATTTGTTTTATCTAAGTGACTCTGACTCAGAGAGGCCATTTTTTTAGTCTTTTTTTGCTGTAAAACCTCAAGTAAAGGAAAGTGTTTTCTTAATAATTACTTTTTTAATGCGTAGAGCCCCATATAAGTGATGTCTTCGTTTGACTGTAAAGTTTAACAGTAGGTATCCAGTGGTAGAATTCTTTCAAATATGTTGTTAAAATGTACCAGGGAACTTCTATGTAAATAGTTATTGCAGTCATGAATCTTGTTATGTTTTTTGTTGCTTCTATGGGTAAACAAAAAGGCTTTTTATTATGGGATGATCGTATTTAGACTTTGCATTTACTGGTCTTAATGTAACACCAGGAGATAATAGTTTTAGTGAATGTGCTCAGGTATTTCTGTTGTTGATTTACCATAGTAGTTCTTAACAAAGTTCTAAATTTTTTTTTTTCCCCTCACCAGACCTTAATTTATTTTGGATTAGGATTCCCATGGCATGTGAACTAGAAGATAATCTGAAATAGAAGGTCTCTTTATTTTGAAGGGACAGTCTTTATCAAAATGGTTGGAAAACTCAAACAGAACTTGCTGTTGGCATGTCTGGTGATCAGTTCGGTGACAGTGTTTTATTTGGGCCAACACGCTATGGAGTGTCACCATCGAATAGAAGAACGCAGCCAGCCTGTGCGGATGGAAAGCGTGAGAAGCACAGTAAGAACTGCTTCCGATGTAAATGCAAACAAAACCTTTGCTTACAACAAAGACATGCCTTTAATATTTATTGGAGGAGTACCTCGAAGTGGCACTACCTTAATGCGTGCCATGCTTGATGCCCATCCGGATATTCGATGCGGAGAAGAGACAAGGGTAATCCCGCGAATTCTGGCAGTTAAGCAGATGTGGGCTAGATCAAGCAAAGAGAAGATCCGACTGGATGAAGCTGGAGTCACAGATGAGGTTCTGGACTCAGCCATGCAAGCATTTCTATTGGAAATCATTGTGAAACATGGAGAGCCTGCTCCATATTTGTGTAACAAAGATCCTTTTGCTTTAAAATCCTTAACTTATCTTGCTAGAATTTTCCCCAATGCCAAATTTCTTCTAATGGTACGGGATGGTCGTGCATCTGTGCATTCCATGATATCTAGAAAAGTCACAATAGCTGGATTTGACCTTAACAGCTACAGGGACTGCTTGACCAAGTGGAATCGTGCGATAGAAACTATGTATAACCAGTGTATGGAGGTTGGTTTTGAAAGGTGCATGCTGGTACACTACGAACAACTCGTATTGCATCCTGAAAGATGGATGAGAACTCTCTTAAAGTTTCTTCGCATACCATGGAACCAGGCAGTGCTGCACCACGAAGAAATGATTGGAAAAGCAGGGGGTGTTTCTCTTTCAAAGTGAGTATGAGCATTCCTCCTTTACCTTCTATTGTTCTAACAGGTAAAATAGTATGTTTTGCATATAAAAGACCAGTCATAACTTGGTTTTGGTTTTTAAGTAGCTAACGATATCTCAGGAAGCTGATTTATAATGCAGATTGTCTGGAAAGTAAGAATGATTGTTAACTAACAATTTGCAATCTCGGATTGCTCCTGCTGAACAGTTGTCCCACTAACGTGTATGGAGCATATGAACGAACTTTTAATTAATGGTCAGTCTAACTTGAATTTGGATGTCTAGTGTCAGCCTTTCTTCCAGTATAGCTTTGCTTTTCCCTGTGCCCCAAAATAAAGCTGGACTGTTTTATCTAGACTGGTGGTGTTATCATAGCGAGATCACCCATTTGATTTCAGGAACTTAAGTATTGTTGTCAATGCAAGAATGGCCTTCGAGTTATATTTGCCAAGAACATACTCTTCCAGGAAACTTGAGAAACTGTTCCAACAAAATAGAAAGCAGAATTGGCGTGCTTTTCTGTTGGCATGTGCTCCTAAAAGGACAAGCACTTTGAATAAAATTAACCTTGTTGTAAGCAAATCTCTCTGTATTCTGTCATGCCATCTGTGCGCCTGACTTAGCTACTTTCAGAAACCAAAATCCAGCTCTGCTTAGAAAACCTAGATAGGTATTGTGAAAAGGAAAAAAAAAAAAACAAAACCAAAAAAGCTAGTTAATTCTCCAGTTAAGCTATTCTTTTTGGTTTCTTGGCCATTATTTACAGTGGAGCTTCTGAGATACGGAAGCTGACTAGTCTTTATGGGGGGAAAGGTGTGAATGTTTGAAGCTCTCTTCTTCCCCCCTTTTTTTTTTCTGTGACAGATCTATCGGATTGTCTTGTTTAAGTTTCTAAAATATTGATTAAACAGCCCTATTCCAGCAGCAAGGCATGCCCAGTGAAATTCCTTGGCTTCTGTTTTTTGAATGTTCATCGCTGGCCAGGTGCTTCTGAGTAACAGGGGCACCTTGCACAGCAAGCAATGCGGGCTGGGTAGGGACATGTCAAACTGCTGAGTATAGAGTGATTTCATTTTTTTAAAACCAGTTTTGAGCAATAACAATTGGGAGATTTTGTTTATTTAATGCCTAGGGAAGCGACTGCATGGATTTTCTCATATATTGTAGGGGAATATGATTTAAAGCAAATCATAGATTTATTAGTGGCTACAAAGAGAACTTAAAACTCAGATAATGGCTATAAATTTACAGTCTGGAAGTTTCGCCTCACTATTCCCACTGAAGAAACGGAGCCACCACCACTGTGTTCACAGAGCTATCAAGAAGGCATCTCAGCCTTTTTTTTTTTTGTGGTATTGTTTGTTAGCAGATTGAAGCCTTCTGATGCTGTTAACCTGAAGCAGGGTACTGTTGTACAGCTCTGCAAGCTGTATCTGTATGTGAACTTCTCCTTAGTTACCTGTATCATGTTACTGCCTCACAGTGGCAGCTGAGGGGGGAGTAAACTCACTTTTACTGATATAAATAGGTGGTTGCCACGTTCTGCTAAGTGTCCTCTAAAAATAACCATGCATAATGCCATTTCTAGTAAAATATTACTACCTTACAGCTTCCAGATTAGCATTTTTAAATATTAATGGGCCTGTATACTATGAAACTCAGTAGCCTTACTGAATCCATACAGTTTCAAGTAATATTTCTTGCTAAATCTGGTGGAATGGAGTCTGAGGAGTTGAGAATACTTGTTCATGTCTCTCAAAACTAAGAAAATGGATTGTTGAAAGTAAGATGTGGCTTCGTGATTATTTTTTTAATCAAACTTTCAAATTTAAGACAAACGAGTATGGAAGTATTCTTGTGACCCTCAATTCAATCTGGTCATGGAATTCTTTATGCTTTTATTGTCTCTCATGAGATGATATGTGGAAGAAATGTATTGTTTCGGAAGGCCTTGGCAATAGTGGAAAAAGAATGGCTTGTTAGTATTTGTCTGTGGTGTTTATCTAATCAAATACCCTTGAAATACATGGCAAGGTTTGTTTTTCAGTTGCAAGAGACCTTTATAATTTGATAATGATTTCAGTGACTCAGTCTTTCAAGGGCTGCAGAAAAAACAGTGAATATGACATTCTCTAACCTGGATGTCTGTTTTGTGTATTTATATGCTACTAATTGAAATTGTGCGGGGGGAGCTTGAGATTCCCCAATTTTATTTCCTTGTACCAGTTAAAAACTCCTGCTTTTGGCATCCCCAGCTCCTCAGTGCCCTCTCGTGTGCAGCAGTGCTGCGGACAGGGACGGCTGCCTGCCTGGGGGTCCTTGCCCAGAGCAGGGGGTAACTGCCCAGAAAAACTACTCTTTGAAAAGATGCTTGCTAGGTAGTTTACTGAGAACTTCAGAGTCTGCCACAGCCAGCTTATCAAACTTTGACAGCTGAACAAAATACACCTTGCATTAGACTTAGTTTTCCTTCTATCGAGTTGCATTTGGCTTGTTCTCAGCTGCAGCAGAATTCTTTATGGCCTCGGGTATGTGCGGCTGTGAAGTTCTGGGTCAGGTTCTAACCAGTGTTGCTCTCTTACAATTTCTCTTCAGGCTTACAGGAGAGTGCTCTTTACTTCACAGAGGGAATACTGTCTTCTTTCAGCAGAAACAACCGAGTCTGGAGCAGTGCAGCTCCGTGTTCTGATGAGCAGCTTTCTCCCACTTGACTATCCAAAGGGATGGTGCTGAAGATCACTTCAGAGATAATCTAAGGAAATTTAAAACACTACTATTACAACTCAGTCTTCTCACAGAGCTTTAATTTACCACGTGCCTGGTACCAAGTGCTTCAGGCTGTTTCATAGTAGTATATTAAAATCAGAACACTCAAATTATATTACAGTTTTTACTGGCAGGAGGAGGATATCACAAGTACCAAATCATCTGTATTGAAATGGGATGTTCATTTAAAAGACACTGCCACATAGGCCTAGCCTCTGTAACATAGTAGGGAGAGTATGAAGATCTCGATAAAATTAGTTCCTTAGTTGTCTGTGAAGTATTAGGTAGGGTGGAAAACCTCTGAAGTCAAAGAATGGACAGTGTTTGTAATCTACAGAGGCCGTGATACTGTGTAAAGACTTAAGAAAATGAGCAGAGAAACCTGCCTCAATCATCTTCCACTCGCCTTCAAGGCTTTCAGACAGGCTCAGTATCCACTTCGGAGGCAGGACGCCAGCTCAGGTCGGGTCCAGCGTAAGATGCCCGGAGGTGTTTGAACTGTTGAATGGTTTTTGAAAAGAAATCTGACAAGAGTTTGTTGTCTTGAAGTACTTAAAAATGCTTTGAGAAAGAGATCACAGTATTGCTAAAAGATCGTTATCATGATGTTATTACCTGGTAGCAGAAAGCGAATGTTTAAGAATATATTTTTAACTCACCTGAAATCAAAGTTAACTCTGTCAAATGAAATCTGTATCAGATGAATGAGGCTCTAGGTCAGTGTAAGGTGTTTTATTTTCAGTTGTATCTAGAGTTAAATTCTGCGTGCAGGCTGTTTCTCTTCCAGCGATGAGCTAGCCACCCAGTGGCTTGCAGAGTTCTTCAGGCAGCGAGCTGACTCCATTTTTGTCTTATTCCAGACTCAGAAACGCTTATGCAGTAGTCTGGTAATAGCAATATTAGATACTAGACAGTCTGTATTTAAGACTCTGACTTTGTTCCCCTGGCTGCTAGATTTGAGGAAACTGTTGGCTGCCTTACTCTCTTCTGCATTCGCTTAGTAATCCCTGCTTTTTCTGTTGCTCATGCAGCCCTAGCCTCACTGTTGTTCTATTTTACTCAGTATTTTTGCCCCTTATTTTGGTTTTTATCCAGCTGCGAGGAGACACACTGCAAGTGTTTTAAGGATGTGCACCACGGCGTTTGTAGTAGCGCGAAACCTGTGGTTTGAAGTAAGTGCCAGCGTGGCTGTTGAAGGAATGTATTATGGCTGGACTACGTGCTATAACTAGTATTGTTAATACAGCTCTGGCATTTGCCTCCTAACTGAAAACAGCTGTGGTGACCACTGATGCAAAGAAATGTCACCCCTCTTATAGCAATTTTTATTAGGCTTATTATGAAAATAGCTGTCTAGGCAAAATTACTTTGGAATATACTATTTTTAATACATACCTTTCATTTGATTCTAGTACAGATGTAGAAGTATTTGGGGTTAGTCCTGTGTTCCATGCTCCCAGCTGCTTTCAGAGCTGAAACTGTTCCTGCGGTTTTGCAGCGGAGCCGGGAGCACTGACCAGGCAGCATTTGCCATGTGCGCACCTAATCAAACCTGCCAAGACTTGGTATGTTCCCTTGTTCGCTTTGTTTGGATTTTGGGGTATGTTGTTCCTCCCATCCCCTCTCTGCCTTCCCCCGTACTCCTCAGACGTTCTTTGGTCTGAAGAATCTTTCCCATGAATTGTGTTTTACTTTTCTTCCCACCTTAACTCAAAGGACAGAAAGGCATTTAAACCGAAGACCAAATGTGCTATAGTATATTTTTGAATCAGTGCCTAGGAGCAGCTAAATGCTTGTCTCTTGCCAACTGTTAATCACCAGGAAATGTTTCATGCTGAGCTTATTGTTACCAAAGACTAAAGTGACAGTGGGGCAAAACATACACATTTTAAATATGCCTTTACTTGAGGACGAGGTATACACACGTGCACTGATTTAGGTCCGAACTGATGTATAGCGCCCAGTGTTTTGGGGTTCCAGTACACTATTAGCCAAGCCCATTACCTGGTTCTCACAGGGATCACCCTTATTTTAAATGGTTGAATCAATCTGCAGTTCTGGTGAAGGGATTTCGGGCTTGGCTGGCTCTGAGAGGGAGAGGACCGTAAATCTTACACTTTTCAAACACCTAGTGGTAAATTTTTCTTGAGGGTCCCACCGACCATGGTTCTACGGACTCCTGACTGTTGTGGTGCTTTGTCCTCTGCCTTGCTGCTTCCAACTTCTGAAACTCAACTCTTCAACAGCTATTTTCTTGCTAATTTGATGTGAAGTCAGGTGCTCATCTTTTAATTAGAAGGCTCAAAAAGGCAATGCCCAGACTTTTTAGTTTGCTAATACAGGCTTGTGATCTCAGGCCAGGAGCCCTCAGGAAGGCCGAAATTCGGTCACAACTCACTGGCCCCAAAATCCCATTCTGAGTTCCTGCCTCTGGTTTGAGCTGCTGAAAATGGTTGAAGAGAGTAAGGCTGAAAACCCTGGGGGTTGTCTTACAGTTTTTTGTTTGTCAGGTGCTTACACATGAGCCAGCAGTGTGCCCAGGTGGCCAAGAGGGCCAATGGCATCCTGGCTTGTATCAGGAATAGCGTGGCCAGCAGGACCAGGGAGGTGATGGTGCCCCTGTATTCGGCACTGGTGAGGCCGCACCTCAAATCCTGTGTCCAGTTTTGGGCCCCTCACTGCAAGAAGGACATGGAGGTGCTGGAGCGTGGCCAGAGGAGGGCAACGAGGTTGGTGAAGGGTCTAGAGACCAAGTCTTATGAGGAGCGGCTGAGGGAGCTGGGGGTGCTCAGCCTGGAGAAGAGGAGGCTGAGGGGAGCCCTCATCGCTCTCTGCAACTGCCTGAAAGGAGGCTGGAGCCGTGGGGGTCGGTCTCTTCACCCCAGTAACAAGCGATGGGACGAGAGGGAACGGCCTCAAGCTGCGCCAGGGCAGGGTTAGGTTGGATATTAGGAAAAACTTCTTTACTGAAAGAGTGGTCAGGCCCTGGCACAGGCTGCCTGGGGAAGTGGTTGAGTCCCCATCCCTGGAGGGATTTAAAAGCCGGGGAGATGTGGTGCTTGAGGACATGGTTTAGTGGTGGACTTGGCAGTGGTAGGTTAATGGTTGGACCTGATGATCTTAAGGGTCTTTTCCAACCTTAACAATTCTACGATTCTATGATTCATCAGCTTCCATTAAACACCTTTTGCAGCAATCTGCGAAGGCCCTGCTTGCCAAGACAGTTTCCCGTGGGTGACCATTTCCCTGTCTGGTTTGTTCTTTGTTGATTGTGTTTAAAGTACCTAACTTACTGACCTTCCAGTATCGTATGACTAACTTCCTTCCTCTGTCCTGGAAGAAGTTTAGCTATGATGACAAGTGGAAAAAAAAAAAGAGTAACAAGGTAAAGACTGGTGTTAAGATCAAATTAAGTTAATGACTGGCAGGCGGGCGCGCATAGTTTGTAATTTAAGGCTTTTATTGCACAGTACAGAGCGCATCTAAATGGGATGCCTCTTGCTATTGATTTAATGTTTGCTGTGCAACAATTCTTCAGCCTATTCTTGGACTCATGAGGTTAATTAGATAACTAATCAATCTTGTTCCTCTTGTCAGTTGACTGATGTCAGTCTTGGGGGCAGTTTGACTGTAGTTGAGGCTTCTGGACTCAGAAACTATCGGGAGTATTTCAGGAAATTTCCATTTATTTTTCTCAGAAGATGCTTTCTCATATTCTGCCTGCTGTATAACTGAAGAACTAGCTGCTTGAGAACTAATTTGAATCTCGGTGTCCTCATTCTTTATCTTCTGTAGATGAGGTACTGGTGCTATACTTTGTACTGTTACTTTCCAGCGTAACAATTTTGTTTTATGGGTGGTGGAGCTTTTTGAGGTCAGAATTCTTTATGATGTAAATGGGGCCCAGGAAGGACGACAGCCGCAAGTGGATGTGACAGCCGTATGCTTAGCATCAGGTGTGAGGCAGGTACCCCCGGCCTGCAGGAGCTACTGACGGAGCGGCGTACCTTAGGGTATTACTTGCAATGCAGATGCAAATATTCCTTTAGGCAACTTGTATATACAGACCTGATTTTTAATCTGCCTTAAAAGAAAGATAAACCATGACATCCAGAATGCATGTGCACTCTTTCTGAGTTCAGAAAAAAAGTCTTAAATTACTTGGAGCAAAAACTCAGAGAGTTTTAAATTACTCAGCCTGTTCTGAGTCCTGCTGGCCTGTTTCAGAAATAAACACAGTAAAGAAGTTGTACATCTAATCTAAAAGAAGCAAGGAATGTGGGAAAACAAAGTGATGCCAGATTTCTTCCCTTGGAAAAAAAAAAAAGACGACAAAAACACACAGCAAAACCAGGGTGCAAGAATGAAAATGACTTTAGGACTATTGATTAAATAAGCAACAAATCAACTATTTACTAAATACAGTACATATGACACTGCTACAGTTTTGCACTTGTCTTTAAGAACTGTGTAATGACCAAACAATCAGTAAAAGGAATGGTTATGAAAAATATTATAGCAATCTATAGCTTTCTGTCATTTCCATAGGTCTCTCTTTCATTAAAAAAAAATTTAGTCACAGTATGGCGGGGGGGAATAAATGGCACATGGATTTTAATTTAGAATACAACTTTCAAGAGCATTTAAGAGAACGAAACAGCAAGTGTGGGAATATGCCAGTGGGAAAACAGCTTTATATTGTAGGTGTGTGCATACTTTGCACTTAGCTCTTTGGCTTTCACTGCTGTCTTTATGGAAAGAACTTGCCTCAGTACGTTCTGTGTGAAAGCCTAAACCAGAAAGCATGCATGAATGTTGTGCTAGTTATTCTTATTTTAGCCTTGCGTAGTAAAACTTCACTTCTCATCAGCTCTGTAGAAACATGAAATTTTGAGAGGGAAAGAAGAGGAAGGGGGTAAAAAAAACCCAAACAAACCAAGCTAAAGGTCTTAATGCTAGTGAAGAAGCAAGGATTGGTTGGAATGCAACATATAACCTTTCTTTCTCCCTCCACAGGGTTGAAAGATCTACTGACCAAGTAATCAAACCAGTCAACGTGGAAGCACTGTCAAAGTGGGTTGGGAAGATACCTGCTGATGTTCTGCAAGATATGCCCGTGATTGCACCCATGCTAGCAAAACTGGGCTATGATCCGTATGCTAATCCACCAAATTATGGAAAGCCAGATCAAAAAGTTGTGGAAAACACAAGGAGGGTAAGGCGGTTTTGTGTGTTTAATTATTGACTAAATGGATGTGACCTATAGAGCAGAAGAGTCTTGTGTTTTGTTTGGTTTTTTTTAAGTCTGTTCCTAATACTTTTTGATACTTAGCAATATGTTTTCCTTGCTGTGGGGGGAAGAAGGAAGAATTCTGTGGGACCTTGAGCACTGAAAGTCTGGCTCCTGCTGTTTGTCTTCAATTTGGTTCATCTTCCTTTACCCCAACCCCAGGCTTGAGCCGTGTTCTTTGGTGTATGTAGCTGAACCTCTTGAGAATTGCCCAGATAGCTGGGGAACTACTTAGTCGTGGAAAAAAGCTGGCTTTCTTGCCTGGGCATCAGACTGGATTGGTGAGCTCAGCTTTTTGTACATGAGGGTTGGCAGAAGCTCTGTCACAAAATTACACCCCAAATGCTTGGTAGAATTTGAAAAGTGACCCATAGAAAATGGCCCAAAATGATGAAAATGTCAGATTTTCCAGTTCTTTGTTGTCCTTTGTAGAACAAACAAAAGATGGAGGAAGGTCTGGTGCTGATTAACCTAAACTTAAGGATTTTAGTCTGAATTTAATGTTGTTGGAATTTGAGTAGTTAGGCTATACAGCTGTTTATCCCTGGAGGTATCCATTGAAAAGCTCATTACCATTGTTTGAAATAAGAATAATTAACTCTATACTTCTGTTCTTTTGAGAACGTATACTTTATTAAAAGAAGGTGACTTTTGCTGCTGCAGCAAAGTAATCATTGGAAAAATTGAATTAAACGATTTAAAAGGACTGTCTTCCACTAGCCTTCCAATGTTAAAAAAACTGGTTGGTATGCTGGTGGGCTAGATACTAATGAAAACTAAATCGCTTTTTGTGAAGTCTGTAAACATTTTGCATTATTGCTTTTTAGGAGCCCTCCCTGGGAAACTTTCATTAAACAGCTGATCAATGCGTTAAAGGATGGCAGGTTGACTATTCTAAAAGCTGTTAGCTCAGCATGGAAACGGTAACCCACCTTTTCTGGTGGGGGCAGTGGTTTGCATTTTGTAGGTTTCCTGGTACTTTACTGTTTTAAAAGGCTCACAAACAAACAAACTTTTCTGCACTCAACTGAACCCTTTAAAAAAAAGTGTTCAATACTACTTCATGGAGCCTTGAAAACAAAATCCTCATGCACCTACCTGTACATACTATAAAACAGGGACTCAGATTCAAGTTTGGATTGTAGTGCAGTAATTTAAGGTTGGTTATCTCTTACTGACACAACTTCAATAAGTTTTTACAGTATGGTGACCTTTCTGAGGCCTCTACCTGTGCATGGCAAGCTCAGTCTGAGTTGTTGTAAAAATTGCGTGGATTTCAGTCGCTTACTTTTGGGTGGCTTCTTGAAATCTATTTCAGTTCAAAATGCAAGAGAGAACTTCAGGTAACAGACAAAGCCACAAGCATACCTTTAAAAAAATTAAAGCCTAATTTAAAAGGCTAAAGTGTATTGAGGCTTTTTCACAAGTTCACTTCGAAGTATAACTAGTTTGTTTCCCAGTGTTAAAAACAGCTGTGAAAAACTGGAGGTTACTGTTGTTATAGCTGATCCAAACATTGCAAGCATGTGGAACACTTGACTGCTGTTTTAATTTAATAGTTTTACTTAGAGCCCAAGATAGCGTTTTAATTTTGTTATTTATTGTAGTACCCATATATATTTTCCTAGTCACTTGTTCTTTAACAAAATTACTTTTGCATATATGGTTTGTATAGATAAAATGAGGGAGATGTCCTGAATTAAGACTAAAATCCAAAAAAGCAAAAGGATTAAAGACTGCTAATCTTCAAAACTTACAAGATTCCTTTTGAAAACGGAGAAACATGAGGCTTTCAAACTGTTGTGTACCCCAAGGAGCCATTTAAAACGACGGCTCGAGTCGGTGTTCGAGTTTGCATTAGGACGGCGTGAATTCCTCCCCAGTCACTCTGCTTTGTCTTCTCCCAGCTGGTTCCCAGCAAATCCCTGCTCAGAGCACTGGGTCCGCTGGCTTTCTCTGGCTCTGGGAACACTGATGTCCTGCCTTCCTAGGGTCTCAAGATTTAAGGCTTCCCAACTCCCAGCCCAGTTTGCGGCTTAGGTTGCCTAACTGTCAGGGCAGGAGGCTCTTCGCCCTCCCTGGAAGTGCCAGGCGTCCTGGCCAGCAGCATCTTGCCTGGTAAATTGCCAAAACGCTGGCTGCTGAGCTCGGCCTTGAACCAAGTAAGTTTTGAAATAACTGATAGTCTGGTTGGTGATCAGTGGGAGCTGACTCACTTCTGAAAAATGCTTTGCTTTGTTTTCCCCACAGCTTTATTTTGTTGTTATTTGGGGATGGGGACAGATATTTCAAAACACTTTAAGGTGTTTGGGAAAAGCCGGGAGGGGCGGGGAGGAGGGAGCGGGAACTGTGATGTCTTAGTTTTGCCCATCAGGGATAGCGTATGCTGCCCTGTGGGTTTGTTTCCCCTTCTCTTCCATGAACCTACACTAATTTATTTCTTGCTGCTACAGCTTGGAGAAGAGGACAGTTATAAAAAAAAAAAAAAAAAATTCTTGATCTAGATTTTTCCAGCCTTTAGGAACTGGCACTTGACAAGTTAAGTGTGTTATTGCATGCTCCTGGCTGGTCAATTTGTAAATGACTGTAGCATTAATTTTGTTCCCTTTTAAAATTTCTTTACCTAGGATAGTCTTTCACAGAGTTTTGCACTGGGTATACTGTTGGAGATGAAGCTGTCCAAATAAAATCTTCCCAAAGTTACTCTTCAGTACATAATAAGAATCTGTATAAATCTTGCATGTAACTGTTTATTGCACACTTCGTGTTTGGAAGCTGTTCTATTATATTTGTGGTCTCTGAGAACTTCAAACTGAGCACAGAACTTGAATTTCAATCACTGAAACCAGATAAAGTTTAGACGTCTAAAGCTGAACTGTATCGTGTTAGTATAGTAACCCCTCAGTGACTAACTCGAAATAATGTTGAATTATCTGCTGCTCGTTACTCCGACAGCGTCGCAGTTTCTCAGTCCGTTTAAAATGGCATGAGCTAGCGCTGCAGATGAAGGAAGTTACCCCTGTCTGGCAAACAGAAAGCAACAGTAAGGGGAAAGGACTGCATTTATTTTTTTTTATGTAGTTTTGATGGGGAGAGTTTCTCAGTTTTGTGGGGGTTATGTAATGCTGGCTGACATTGAGTGGGGAAGTTGCAACAACAGGGTGGAAGCCCAACACCGCTGGAATTGCTGGCAGGGGAGTTCCTGGCTCCACCTAAAGATGGAACAACACTGTCTCATCTAGTTCATTGCTATCAGATATGTTAAAAAACAAACAAATCGGTTCTTGTTGTTACGAAGAGTTCTTGTTTTGTACGAGTAAAAGCGTTTTTGTACTGTACACACAAAATCATAAAGATAAGTGCAATGAAAATAGGAAAATTGGTCAGGATGCAAAACATACTTGTAGCTAGAAAGCCTCTTCTGAATGCAGACAGGTCAGTATTTTATGACTAGAAGTCTGTGTATTGTAGAAGAGAATTTAAAAAGATTCCCAACTTTAAACTGCACGATGTCTTTGTTCTAAAATGTGCTTAAATGCTGCTTGTAGAACGGCATTTATACTACACTGCACCAACTGCACTGAGCAAAATTTATCACTTCTTGGAAAAGATGACAAATCAGACTTGTACTCAACAATGCAAATACTGTTCAGCTGCTGCTGTTGGTCCCAAAGGTAAGAACCGACAGTGTAAGGGTACCTCAAACAAGGGCTAGTACTGGGGAAAAATGGAAAGGAATGGCTAGCGTGGTGCAAAATCTTGGCTTCCCCTACGCTTTCTAAGCAGTTAAGTCCTGTTCTTGTTTTTCTTCTCTTCTCCTTTCTGTCCCCCTGCTGGTGACTTGCATATGTACAGGATAAATATTTTTTTTTTCTTCAGTCTGGAAACAAAATGATGATCCTCACCAGCTTAACAGTGTACAATGCTTGAATTACAATTTCCAAGTGCTTGTAGGTAATGCAAGGAAAACAGTGCTCTCTGCCAAATTCGGATTTTTCACTTTCATGTTACCTGCCTAGGACACCAAAATGTTAAGTTGATTTTCCGTGCTCCTGTAATACAGCACAAAAATAATAAGATGCAGCCAGCGTTTGTACTTTGTTTGTCATCTTAGTTCTGGTTTTGCTTTGTGAAGCAACAGAGCGTGAAGCTAACTTAATCTCTTCTTGTGTTGGTCTCCAAGTGCTCTGTGGTGTTACGAAATAAGGCATCTCTGACAGCATCTGCACTGGTGGAGTACAAATCTAACGAGAATAATGGATTTTGCTGATGCTTTCAGTAACGAAGCCATTAACTTTTTGTTTATCTGTTTTATGTTAGGCCTGACAATATTACCTTTTATGACACCTTACCTTGTGTCGGTTAAGGAGCGCAGAGAGGAGGGACCAAGGTCTGAACAGCGCTGTGCCGTTAGCAGATCTCTGCGTGGGACCTCCCCGCGAGGCCACCTGTAGCTGTTCAGTGACTGCAGAGCTGTGCTGTCTTGTGGTTTTCTTGCAAGTCTGTGGCTGGTCTGTTCATTTCACTAAATAATTAAGCTGTCTGAACTGGCAGCCCAGTCCCTATATGATGAATTACAGAAGCAGAATCACTCCATGTTAGAGGAGTGTCTGATACGTCCTTATCAATATCGTGAGTTTGTAAAAGTGCATGTCAGCAGTTTAACAGAATATACCGAAGTGGAGAGCAGCTCCTAACGGCAGGGCTGACTTATGCCCAGTAGAAACGGGCTTATTGCTGTTATGATTGGCTAAGCGGTTTCCTTTCACATCTGTAACGTATTACATCAGATTTTCTTTGGCACGACTTCCCACTAAATGAATTTGTATGCTTGGAATACATATTCCAGTCACTTCTTTTAACTTCTTCATGAAGTTATGTTCCTTGCCCTGGAGAGATCAGCAGACAGAAGTGTACAGAATTCTATAGAAAAAGCTATGGTTTTCATCATGACTGTTTAAATACGTGTGGATTCTTCTAATAGCATCTGAAAGCTGTTCTGTATCTCTGTTTTATGTTCTGTTGATGGTACTTTCTGCAGTAACATCTCAAGGAAAAAACAGACCTCTATTAACTCCTGGTTTGTGCCTGTTTTAAATTGTGAGGAAGTGTCTCCTGCTGTTAAGAGTCGAGACCTCCATGACAATCACGATTTCAAGACTTTGTTTCTGTCTTTAAAACCTCAAATAAAATCTATGATAAAGGGTGCGCAGTATATTTATACTAATGCATGAGAATAATTACTTGTGTTGCCAGAGATGTGTAATCGTGGAGGTATGCTGTAATGACAGGTTGCTCAAGGCCATGCATCTCTCTTTACGCTGGTTAAGCATAAAGGCATTTGGCTTTGTGAGCGTTTTCTCTGATATTTAAAACAAAAATGGGGGGTTTATTTCATCTGTCTTGTGACCACCAACAGCACAGACTTTCTCAGTGTCCTTTACATTTGTTTAATACCCTCTTTAGTGAGTGTTTCTCCCAGCATGTGGATTCCCAACCGCATCGTTTTTCTCCAGAGGTGCTGATATCTTTTCTTTTAACCAACTATGCATATATATGATTAGTAAGGCGTACAGAGTTATTAACAAACAAAATACAAAATTAGCTATACTTGCAAGCTGCCTCTTGGCAGACATTCATAGGCCCATCTAAAATCTTGCTCTTGTTCCTACTGGGTAAATATTTACATCTCAGCTGTCCCCTTTCTTGGCAGTTCCACCAAAGAGGTGAAGAATTGTGTAAGCTGCCTGAAAAGTGAAGGGAAGTCTGAAGGAGCAAGGTGAGGGTGCCTGCAGGTACTGTGCAGGAAAGGATTGTCTCTAGAAAGGGGCTCTGTTCTGGTTTGGCCAGTGCCCCCCCCCCCCCCACTTTTTTTTGACAATTAAACATCGATAGCTTTGTACTCTGCAACTTTGATGTTTTGAAAATCCAGCAAGCCCAAGTACACTTACTTGCAGCTAACTTTTAGACAAAAAGACCCATTATCTCTGTGTGCTGGAACTGACCAAATATAATGTGACTCTTTCTAAGCCAGGCTTGAAACTGGGTGAAAAGGAGTGCTTTAATCTTCTCTAAAGATGAATTATAGGTTACACTTCTGAGTTACACTTCTGTTCTTACGTTTTCCTTGTGTATTCATAAAGGTTTTCTCAGACAACTGGATGTGAAATGTGTTTTCTGATCTCTTTTTGAGAATAATATGCATTTAGTTTGGCTATAAGAATTGTTTTGGTTTGGTTTTTTTAATAGAACAGCTTGAATACTGCCAGCACTGAACAACAAACTGACACAGACTCCAGATCCCCCCCCCCCCCTTTGGACTTGCAAAATAATTCCCTTAGAAATGGTAAACACCACTTCTGCTCAATTTTACTGAATTCTTGCTTAGACTGGAAATCATTCCAGTGTCCTGCTTCTGCCTCTCTGCTGCCACTCTGAAGAATGTGTTTCAGACTTTAGAAATTGGTCAGAAAAGAATTTTGAATCTGAAACCTCTTAATTTCTTTGGCTGCACATCGAGTCATTGTTTTTAGAATTTCTGGATTGCAGTCGATCCCTGGGTTTTGATTCAAAAGGGACCACTTACTGGTTTTGGAACTACTTTAAACCAGTTTATATGCAGTCTCAATCTTGACAAAACCAGCATTCTAGATAATGTCAGTTCCGAACCCAGATGAGGCACACTTGTGTGTTAAACCTCATCTAGACACATCTTCTTGGGCCTGTCATTGGTTAGATTTGCCTTTGTGAATTGTGGGGTGTAAGTCGTGATATTTAATGTGAACATAATATCAAATGCCCCTGGAACATTTTCTTACCTTTCCAGGCTATGACATTAGTGTCATTATTGTTCTTAATATTGCTGATGGATGAATACCCTTCACTATCCACTGGTGATGCTTATTAGGAGTAAATGCTGTTGCTACAAAGGGCATTACAATGGTAAGGTTTTTAGAGCAGACAAATGTGTATATATAGATATATGATAGAAAAATCAGACCAAGTCATAATTGCAGGAGAAGGAAGGAAGCAGGCCTCCAGCGAGACGAACGTGGTTTTGGTCACTCTGGTTCTGAACCAGTCACAATGTACCGTCATCACCAGTATTAACTGGTTTTAAGAATTCCCAGAAAATGACTGCAGTGGTTTGGCAGCCCAGGTGAAGAAGTCTGCCTGTTTCTTCCAGCATCAGCACTAGTCTAATAAAAGACCCTGGTTTTTCTTGTGAACGTTGCCTAGCTTGTTCTATAGCATCTTTTGATGTGATAGTATTGTTGATTTGTAACTTCCATGTCTGCTCTCTAGAATACAGCCTGCATTTTAATGGCTTGGTTAAAAGCTGCAAAAATGAAATACTCTCCTTCGTTTATAAATATTTATAGTATATCTAGGCTCCAGTAAGCCACATGCTGAATTTTTGACCAGTGTGGCTTTCATCAAGGTTTCCATGGGAATGACAGTACCCCCGGCTGAATATAAACGAGAGCCGTGCCTATCATTTCGAATCAGCCTTTCTGCTTTATCTAAAACATGGAATATCGGAAGGAAGAGAGTTCTGCAATGTGTGTACAGTAATTCCTACTCTCATGTTGGGACTTAGCGAAGCCTTGTTGTTTGGGTACGTTCAGCCTGGTAATGAAGACTAACGAGAACTGCCAGCCCGCAGGTCGGCTCCAGATGAGCCGGGCTTTAATGCTGCAGGCCTGTTTTGGGCTGCGGCGTCTACAGACGGGAAGCTCCGAGCTGACTCAGCTGCAGTCCTAGGCCACTGCAGCATCTTGGCAGCAGGAGAACGTCTTTATATTCTGGTCATCTATCATAGGAAAGCGGAGAAAGTAGGTATTGTTAATAAGCATCCCTTGACCACCCAAATCTTCCTTTGCCACAGCTTGCAAACCAGGGAGCGCAGCTCTGAGTGAGGCTTTAGAGTAGCCCCATTTCCATTTTATGGCTTTATAGAATTTTTCTAACTAGGTTTGTGGCTTTTGATTTTTATACAATTAGAGCTATACAAGACTACAAAGAACTCATGACATGAGGGTGTTTGGTCTTTTTGTTTCAGTAGATGGTAAAACTTCCTTTTGAGTATGCTTATTTCTGGGGGGGGGGGAAATACAGACTACTTCCCCCCGCCCCCCTTTGGAATATATTCCAGTTTAATCTCAGAAGCAAACAGCTTTTAAGAAGTATCCTCTAGAGAGAAGACAATACGTTGCCAATTTATCTCCTAATGGCTCAGATAGTGGAAACACTTGATGGCATGGCTTTTGGAGTGTTTGAGGATATTTATTGCTTGCTCTTTCTCCAAACAGTGTTGTTTCAAAAGTAATATTATGCTCTAAAAGATGAGAAGCTGTGGTAATGACAAATTCTCATGAACTCAGGCTGGTAATGAGGCTACAGTTGTAGAAATTCATAATCATAAGAGTTGCTGGCTGTAACTTCGTGAAACAAAGCGGAACTCTTCTGTACTCGTATGTGAAGCTATTAAATCTAGATGCCTATTAGTATAGGAAAGGATTGTCCCACCGTTTGGGTTTGGTTTTTTTTACATTTCTGTAGATGAAAAGCAAATTAATGACTACATGGTACAGAAATAATAAAGGAAAACTTAAGCCTTATCCATCCCTGTGTTCTCCCTCCAGGAGCTGGGGATTTCAGCTGTGTGGTTACAGCCTGCGGGGGAAGGAGTTACAGGTCTGATCTCGCGCGGCGTTTGCTAGGTGACTCAAGGCCTGACACGGCGTACTTGGGGAACGTGGCTAGTAATAGCTCTGGACCTCTTATAATGGTATCTGTGTGTCTTTAAGGATTAAAGCAAATACATTAACTTCCTTATAATCTGAAAATTACACCAGCTAGGTAGGTAAAATAAAGGCACAGATACGTGTAAAATAGGGTGGAAGGAGAAGCTGACACTCCTTGAGCGTTGACCATTTTAACAGAATTGAAAGCTAAGTTACTGGCATTGCCAGACTTTGATGGTAGTTGCGTTGTCTCCATAAACTATATGAAAGCTACCAGAGCTTTCCTTTGCCGTCACAGTAAGGTGGGGTCGGTTGTTCAGGTGTGATTCTCGGTTTGCATGAGTGATATGTATTTTGTAGGTGACAAACACTATGATAAGCAGAAAATGTTGTATTATTTGTTGATTTTTCTAAGCTGTAAAACATGAGTGTTTGAGAACTGAATGTTGGTCGTTGCCTGGCTGGTATATCAGTTCTGACACAGTCCATGAGATCGTGACAGGCAGCTCTTTCAGAAGACTTTAAACGGAGACTCTTTTAATTCAAAATTGTAACTAAGCCCAAAGGGAACTTCATTTATTGAAGATGCTAAAATGTGAAGCAACAATTTGTTAACATATAAACTTTGAAAAAGTATGTATTGTAGCAACTCACTCTTGGTGTGTTTAATCATCCCATTAAAATTCTTTTCCTAAAAGATTACACAGGATTTAACTAATAATTTGAGCAAGCTTGAAAGGTAATACGAGTTACATAGTTATACCATTTCAATGCAAACAAGGTCAGAGTGTTGAGTACAGAGCAAGCCTGGGACTGAGCGTCCAGCTGTAGAACTGCTTCGGACGACCGAGCCTTGTGAATAAAACTTGTACAAATGGGTTGTGCTCAGTTTAGTAGATCTGTTTGAGCATTACTGGATGTTAGTAACCCAGAAGAATCCTCCCCCCAACAAGCTCTTCAGCGTTTCAAACAGCAGTGAATGTTAGCTTTGAGTAGTATATTCTTTTTTGTCTTTCCAGGTCTATAAAGGTGAATTTCAGCTTCCTGACTTTCTTAAAGAAGTGCCACAGGTACAGTATTGGATTAGTTTCCTTTTTGCGGGTGTAGCAGCCAGTTATATGCAACCAGTGTTTATAAATCACGCCTTCGTAAATTTGATTTTGTCTTTGCTCATAGGAGAATATGTGACTAGAGATTATTAGAGAATAGCTTGTCTGTGAGATTGAATCTCTTGCACTCAGCAGTCCCACGCCTTGCTCGAGTGCCTGTGTAACTCCAGCGTTAATAGTGTGTGCCTGTCAGCCGAGGTGACTGAATATTGCTGTGGAACTCGGGGGAAGCGTGACTCTTGTGCAGACCAAATTGCAAAGTTGGTTACTTGTAGAGAAGCTTTCTCTTTTGCTGCCTTGCATGGAAGGTTTAAAGCAAGTATAGGACAGAGAGCAGAGATAAGTAATGAGAGATTTTTAAAAAGAAATACTGCTGTATCGGGCAAAACAAACAGTTCGGCCATGTATAGTGACGGTGTATTGATTTAATAACGAAGCGAGCAGAGGAGAGCAAGAGCACCCTTCAAATGCTGTTAATTGTCATCAGCTACCTGAGGGACCTGACCTTTGCAATAGTGGTTGGAAAAGCCAAGTCCTTATCGTGGGGCGCTCTCAAGCTGCAGGATCTCTCGATCCCTTCCCCGCAGCTGGGTGAACGTGCCCAGGGAGGCGTGCTTCCAGCCTCATGCCCCTTCCTCCGCTGGGGATGATGGGGAGGCTTCGGGGGGTAACCACCAGCCCGTTCGCAGGCGCAGGAGTTGGGTGTGGAAGATGGCATCCCCCTCCCTTGCTGCTGGGCAGCTCTTCTGAAGGTAACAGAGCAGACAAGGTGGGCGAGTTCCATGGAGCTGCCTGCCGAGCGCTCCCTTTCGCTCGCTTGAAGGGCTGCTCTCTGTGTGGGTTTTTTTTTCCCCTCTCCAATGTGTAGTGAAATTAATTCTCCCTCCCATAGCCTTGCAGATCTAAGCTCTGCTAATCTAGCCATGAAAAATCAGAGCAGATTAGCTAGACAAGGAGCAAATCATTTAATTCACCGTTATCAGAGAAATAACAAATATTTTGTATTTTATTGCTTAAATGAAATATTTTATGTAAGTAGAACATGTAGCAATTGGTTTTGTTTTCTTGGGTAAGAGCTGTTAAACTAGGCTTATAAAAATATCGGGTTTTGTAGGCTGTATAATTGATGTTAAATGTCTAAATGCCATCTGAATTGCTCTCTGCATTGTGCTTTGATAGAAAAATCAGGAAGCGGCTCATCACTGTTACTGTCGCAGGGTGTGTTCGAGTAAAGCGAAGTAGAAAAATACTTGGTTTTTTCCAGTGCCTCCTGCATATACAGGAGTATAGCGTTGCAGAATTGGGAGAGAAAGCATTTTTAGGGGCACTTTGCCTCCAGAATTGTGTCTCTCTGCCTGCATTACTTTATATTTCTACTCGATTTCCCATCCTTAACGATACATACAGTACAGTAGTTTATTTAGAATGTATGTGTAAGTAGCCTAATAAAAGTAACATAATTTGCAATATCTTTACTTTTAAAAGAAAAAAAACCCTAATGGGCACAAGCTTTCTTGGCTTTGGATCGCCAATATTAGGAAAAGACTCTTTGATATGACTTTTTTAGATGTAGAGATTGAAGAATACCCAGGAGAATCTACCACGTGCAAACAAAGCATTGTGACTTATTCCGTTCATTCAAACGAAAATTAACTGATTAAAAAGGAAAATTGGTTTCTTTTGTTCCAGCCAAAGAAGACAGTAGAAAGGAAGTCTCGCGGCAAGATAAAATGAATGTGGATCAGTAAAGGCGAATAGCTGTAGTGTCTGTTTCATGTTTTCAGAACATAACTTCCTGCTGTGGACACCAAATCTTTCTGATAAATCTTTGTGTGGTCTCTAACGTGGGCTTTGCTCTTTTACTGGATGTTTGCCTGCTCTCACATTTGAACAGTTAGCGCTCATGCTTCGCGAGTTGTGCTCAGCTACTAGAGAACCATTAAGAACCTGGCACCGTGCAGCTAAACGCGCTGTTGCTCACAGCCGCCTTCACTCTCAACTGCTGGCCACCATGTCTATGCAGCTTAGCGGCAAGGCAACTGTTTAAATGTGTGCTGCTTAAAAGTTATTGTCAACAGATTGTATTGAGAAAATGCGCTGTAGTTATTGCTGATGCTTTCAAATGCAATGATTGGGGTTATATCAAGATTATCTACAGCCTTACAGATAAAGCTGCAGCATATATGGCTGCAAGCACGGGGTGTGTCAGAAGAGGAGGAGATTAAATATTGCTGATAAGGATTTCTGGAAAACGCAGGGAGATGAGCTATCTCTAAAACTTGGCACGCTGTGTATAGATAGTGTGCCAGCAAAGTAAATGATCCTTCGTCTGCCTACAGATCCGTTTGTGAAATTACGCTGTATTTTCCTGTTCCCTTGTGATACATCAGAAGAACTTGGTCCGCTGTTACTAGTGAATGTCCTCTTTCAGCCCATGTGACAGGGAGGTTTCAGAATGGGACTCCGCTAAATTTCAGGCGGTGGATTTATACACTTAGCTTGGTAGGATTACAGCACTTACCAAACTCTGAGCAGATTTATCCAAAGTAAAGAAAGTTCATCTAAAAAGCAAAAATGAAAGAAAGTTCATCTAAAAAGCGGTGTGAAATAGTGAGAGTATATTGCTTAACCCATACAACTGACGCTGGAGTTGAAATCCATGCTGATAGCGTTCTCCTTTAGTATTACACTAAAGGTAAAATTAATGTAACTAAACAGCTAGATGGTTTTGAGTACAAACATTGTTGCTGATAATGGTATTTTTCCTCTAATGTAAAACAGCTAATTTCATTTTAATTATTTACTTGACAGACTGAACCCATGGAATAGAAGATACAATGGATATTTCCTGCACAGAAGGTAATAAAGGAGCACGCAGTCCTGCTTATTTGCTTCTCTTGATTTAGTTAAGGTGATTTTTTTAACTTGTGTAAATCCACGTAAGAGTCTGGGTAAGAAAAATAGGAAGATATGGATCTTGATTCAGAATCTGTGAGAATCACATTGAGGTAAGTCCTAGTGGCGAGGGCTACAAAAGCATAGCTCGTGTGCTTTAGGAATCACGGTGCAGTTCTGCATGGCTCATCACAACTCGCAGCATTGGATTGTCGGCACTGTTTTAGAGCTTGGAATTGAAAGGAGCGCATAAAGCTGTACTGTTCTTCGTCCAGGCGTTCTTCAGCAGAGCTCCCTGCTCGCTTCAGTGTCTGTCTGTCTTTCAGCACTGCGGCATACTTGCACAACAGATTCCGGTCCCCATTTTAACAGAATAGTGAAACTTTAAAGATGACTCTTCACCGTCTTTTTCTTCCTCTTTTAAATCTGTTGCCCTTTCTAGATAGAGGAAATGGCTGAAGATGAGCTGATTTGCATCATTTGCTTTTAGTATGTCCCATAGCCAGTATTTTCAGTAAACTGTATTTTAGTCGTTGAATTAACAATGGCAAGATTGCCCAGGGAACTCGGTAAATTCCAGACTAGTCAACAAATGAGTGGTGCCAGATTTACTGTATTAATCCAGGACTCTTACTTGTCAGCCACGTTATCAAATGTTCTAGCTTGACAACAAAAGATAGCAAAATGCGTCCAGTTTAAATACAGCCAAAAGCGACATGCCACACAAATATACCTAGCGTAGGTATTTATTACGTGGCCATAAATATAGCTCACTCTATAGCCCTAAATATAGCCAAAAGCATCATACCAATTAGAAATAATGGATATAAAAGTTTTCCGAAGGTTAATTGCAGGCCTTCATTCTGAAATCGATAGGGAAACCATAATCTTTTCATGTAGTCAGTGTTAAAATGACTGAAACATCTACTTCATGGTGCCACTTCTCTCTTTGAAAAATGTATTTAAAACTACAATATTTCTATCGAAAGCTGCTGTCCAGTTTCTGAGGAACCAAATTGTTAACTTCCCAGCAGTAGCTACCACTGGGGCATTGCAATGAAAGAGACATTCCAGCATGTCAATACAGCCCACTTTCACAGGTATTTTGAATGTAAGTGCAAATTCAGATTTTTTTTGTGTCAAAATAGGCTCCAAGAAGTAGCTCTAAAGATAAATGATGGAAAAGGCAGCTGCATTCCTTACAGGGAAGTTTTTAGTGCCTGTGGGTAGTCTTGACAGTGACTTCTTTCCTACTGAGATAATAGTGATTACACTTAATTATGTATTATTTGTAACTACAAAATGTTGTCAGGGATAAAAACAGAATATAACATTGAAAGCTCAAACATAACTTTATTTTTCTTTTTCTTTAGAAAAGAGACTGCTGCCTTTTCAATGGAAATGGTCTTACAAGGACTGTCCCACTGACATCAGTGAGGTGTACTGCTCGGGGCCTGCTTTTTTTCAGAATTTTCTCCCGTTTCTTTCATACTGTTTTTGTTCAAAATTTTGTTGTTGTGAGTGCATGTAAACCTGTCTAAAAAAAAAAAAAAGCCCACTGATGTTAACGTAGAACTGTATGACACTCGCACAACTATTTTTTTAAGGTTTTAAAAAACACAAAGCAATGCCTGTTTTTGCTATTCTGTCTTAATTCTAAAACGCCATCTTCAAAGATTTCTTTTTTTCTCCTGTAGTAGTTTGGTTTTCAGTGTGTGCAGCTTTCAAAAGAGTGGTCTGTGCTTGCCCTAAAAGATTTTTGGTGGAACAGTTGTTTGTTTTATTCACGTGTGGAAATTGTTAAGTATCTTTTATTTAAAAAAAAAAGTGATAATGTACTTACAATTACAGTTCAATGATCTTTTGTATTTTATTTTTCAAAATAAATGCTTTAAATGTGATTTTTTTATTAATGTGTTTGCATCAGAGTTAAGATTTAAATAATTCAAGATATTTGTGTTACTCAGAAGATACGATAGATCTCGAAGATACGATAGATCTCGAAGATACGATAGATCTCGAAGATACGATAGATCTCGAAGATACGATAGATCTCGAAGATACGATAGATCTCGAAGATACGATAGATCTCGAAGATACGATAGATCTCGAAGATACGATAGATCTCGAAGATACGATAGATCTCGAAGATACGATAGATCTCATATAGATCTGATCTAATATGTATAGGTTTGGATCTCTAATGCATTCAGTTTGCTTTAATAGCTGTGTGATGAGAAAAGGTAAATTAAAGTAGCCTACTGAGAGGTGTAAGAGAGTAACAGGAGGTTTGTTTTCTGAAGGACAAAGTAGGTAACTCTTAGCCTATGGAATTTGTTCCTGGAAAGCGATTTTGTTCAGACAGGTGCTGCTGGGGTGCAACCGCTTCCGAAAGCCCTGCTGTGACATCTGTACCCTGAAGGTCTGAGCGTCTGTCGGCCAGCGCTGAACGTGGTTCTTCCAGGGAGGGTTTGTGCCTCGCTTTCTGCTCGCCTCCATGGGCCCTGGCATGCTGATGGTGGCCTCGGCCTCTGCCGATTTTAAGAGAAGAGTTCTTTCCAAAATGCTTGTGTCTCCACGACTTCTGCCTTAGGCTTTGGAACAGTTTGGGTCTTCCTTTCTTTTGTTGCTACAACTACAGTGTGAGATCATGAACGTGCATTTGTAAAACCAGCAGCGAATGAACGAGGTTTAAGTGCCTTCAGGAACCAAGTTACCGGTACCGTTTGGTACAGATTGACCCGCTCCTTTCCCGATGGAGCTGTTGGCCAAAGCAAGCCCGGAGCAGCCCTAGCGCGCTCATCCCGCCCGGCCCTCGCCTCCCGCTAACGGAGCGGTAATTAACTCTCGGATTCCCCTCACAGATGAGCAGAAATGAGGAAAAAAAAAAACCCCACACTAAGGCCTGGCCGTGCTGGGGTGCCCAGGGCCGGCCCCGCCCGCGCGGGACCCGGATGGGCCCTACGTGACGCGGGGCGGCGGCGGGTGAGGGCGGGCCGCGCCTCCCCGGGCCCGGCCCCTCTCCCTCCCCGGGCCCGGCCCTTCTCCTTCCCCGGCCCGGCCCCTCTCCCTCCCCCGGCAGATGTGGCGGCGGGCCGGGCGCGGAGGCGGCGGCAGGGGGTTCCCCCGCGGGCCGGCAGGCGGCATGAGCCCCGCGAAGCGGCCGCCGGCAGGCTGTCAGGTGAGGGGCGGGAAGACGGCCCGCGGCGCCGGGCTGAGGCGCTGCCCGGGGAACGGGGGGGGTGTCGGTGGGGGACGGCGGTTCCCGGCGGCCGCTGGGGAGCGGGGAGCTGCCGCCCTGCCCGCGGTGGCGGCGGGACCTCGGCCTGGGCCTGCTCCCGCGTCTGCAGGCGCTGTCTGCTGCGCTCCGCCGGCGCTGAGGCTGTTCAGGACCTCGCAAGGCGCTAAGCGACAGTTGATATTTCAGTGCCTAATTGATACTCGATGTGCTGGGCTCCTGGCTTACCCGCACGTCTGGCTCGGTTCCTGAGCTCGCTCGGGACTGCGCTGCCCCGTCCACAAGCGGGACGATGCCTCCGCGCCTCAGGCTGGTGAAGCTGGAAAGCTGCTTCACGCTCACAGAAGCTTGTCCGTGCTGTGAAATTCTGTGTAAGGCAGCAGTCGCTGCAACCCGCCAGTACGGCCCTTTATCCACTTTATCCAGAGTAGCCTTTATCCTCTGGTCCTTCGGCAGCCTCCCGTTAGGCCTCCCCGCTGCCCCGGTCCTGCCCAAGAAGGTCCCTGGCGATGAAGCGTCCCATCGCATCCTCCCCTGCACTGTCTTTGCTCTCTGATACAAAACTTAAGTTACAGCATCCCTTCATCATCCTCTGTGTTGTCTTCTGCTAACGACTGGAGATGCTGAGTACATCTAGAATTTTACAAACGTATAATACAGTTTACTGCTGCTCAGGGATCCCTGCCTGTTTTCAGGATTTTTCCGGATTCATTAGAGTTAACTGGATGTCGTGTCTTTTCCCACTTTGTGCACACAAACCCTTGATCATCTGAGTCTCCTGAAGAATGCTACGGAGAGACTGCTAAGTCACGTCTCGTTCTGCGTCCTCACAGGGACCCAGATTCTCTGCAGACAGGGAGAGCCTTCCTAACGATCTGGTTCGTATCTCCCCAAAACAAGCACGTTCCAATGAGTTAGCTTTGAATAGCAGTTTGTGTAGGTCTCCTGTGATCGAGTCGTACATCGGTACCTTGGTGACAAAGACTTTGACCATGTAATCATTATGTCACTTTTTTATAGGTATGTAACTTTGCCAACACCGGTGTAACCTCAGAAGGTATTTTAAGAGGAAGTTGTTTAAACAAATACGGAAAAGTTGAGGGAACAGCAGAGCCTTGAAAAGCTTTTTTGAATCTTAGCATCAAGTAAAACTCGATGCAGCTCTAGGGTTGCTATCGCTCCCTAGGGAAGGAAGCAAAACTTGCAGGTCCCGTTTGTTTAGTGAGCTTTCTTTGGTGTGTGTATGTGAGACAGTCTCTGAGCTGCCGATAATAAAGCTCTGGGAAGTAATCTCTGCCACTTAAATGACAGGTAGCGTGTAAGCTGGAAGGAGGTGTTTCTGGTAGAGTGGGATGGTGCTGACGTATGGTTCCATTAAATATTTAGTAATTATTTTGTTTATTGGTGATGTTTTCTCGTTAATTATCTGTCAATCTGGACCTAGACATATTTAAAAGTGAAATAGATGCATTTACTTAGTTTAAATAAACAAAACGAACCCTGTAACTTTAATGAGATATTTAACAGAAATATTTTTGTGCCTAGTTAATAATAATTATTGTGCGTGCTTTAAGTGGCAAGAAGAGGATATTCAGATGGATGCATATTCCTCGTGAGATGAAGAGAACCAAAATGCAGAAGACTCTATGTCAGAAAACTGGCCAGTGACTAGCTTATGTTTTTCTTCTAGGAAGACTCTGTTCCAGTCAGCATACTGGTGTTTCACTGCTCCCAGTCCGTGGATGAACAAGAAGTGAAGCAAACCTAGAGAGGAACCTCACTTACCTTTTAATGAACGTCAAAAAACAGGTTAAACTTGTCAATGATCAATCTCTTCGTTTTACTGCCACTAATCTTATTCTCGAAATCTTGGACTAATTATGGGCTGAGGGCCTCAGTCTTTAGGAGATTGTTTTGTGTGAAAGTTCCAATGGCAAAGGAGGTTATTACTCATGAGCATAACGTAATTAACGTGTGCTCTCTCATGTTTTTTTCCTGAACCTTGGTGTCATGTTGAAGGAGGATTATGAGAGAGGAGGAAGAATTCCTTTTTCTCAAACCTCTACTTCTGTTGGGAAAGAGGACCTTTTTGGTACAGTGCCAAATGGATGAACTTACCCACAACACATTCTGTGGTCCGTGATTCCGATACGCTTAATGGAGCCGAGTGTTGTTTACTCAGAGTACGCTCCATTTATGTGAAATCTATGGGACATTCTTGAAAAATGTAGACGATTAAAGATCACGTTTTTGGTCAGTCTTGAGTTCTTTTGAATAGTCTTAAGAGAACTGGAAATATTGCAGTCACAGCACTGGTGTCAAGTAGCAGCATTATAAATAATATATTCACAGTAAATACAGGCTCACACTCAATTTTGACCATGCATCTTATAAATTAAGCCTCTGCAAGCTGGTTTTTGGTGATAATTTGTTTACCTCCTTAAAGGAGTCCCTACCAAAATAATCTTTCATTTATGTTGTGTATGTTCCTTATCTGTGAGGCATAGTTGACTCGTTTTGATAATCGATGATGTCAGACTAAATGATGTTTCAGGACAAACATTAAAATTGTTCATAGGGTGTGGACATTGAGAAGCCCTTCCATCCTCATTTATCTGCCTATGCGTTGCACTGTGGTGGAAAAATGACTATGAAGTGGAAGTCCATCTTCTGAACTGTAGAGAAGAGAAATTAAATACCTATCTTGAGCTGAGACAAACCTCTTAACAAGCTGCAGTTTAAAAAGAAATTTTTGGAGCTTCACGGTACCTACTTATCTGGGTTTATTAGGGTGTTAAACAGGACCTAGAATCCACCTCCGAACTGTGGTGAAAGAAGGCTATGTCCAGTCCCACAGAACGTGGAGGCTGGGACCCCCTTAGCTCTCTAAAGAGTGTCTGTTTTGACCAGGAGCATCCCAGCTCAGTCTGGCTTCATTTTGAACTTGCAGCTTTTCCTTTAAGAGCTAAGATCTACAGACAGCCTGACGGGGTGCATAATGACTGTATTAGCAGAATTAGTAAGGAGAATAATTAATCGTGGCTATTAAAATTTTATGTCATATCTGCTTGTTGATTTTGATTGGAAGCAACCTTTATGAAGCATTTATTTAGTCAATAAATAAATGTACCAGATGTGCTTGTGCAAGTATTCCTTCTCTTTTTACATTCTACAGTGATTTGAGAGAAGGAGCTTGCGGGGTTAGAGAGCTAGCCGAAGCACCCGGTAGCGTAATGTCTCTGTTAGGATGTTGTGATGCCACTGGAGGCACCCCAGCAATCTTGTAAACAGAGGTACTTTTTACGTAAGAATGCAGTGTTAAGAGAAGAGCAGGGTTCCTGGTCTTTCCTACTCTGCTCTTTCACTGATTATTTTTATAATGCAGCTTATTGTTACTCCTTCCCGTCTGCTGGTTGAAGATGGAGTGTGGAAGCGTTGTAGTTGGCGTTGCTATGCATTTTTGTCTGTGCAGGAAAGGAAATTGGTAATTAGCAGCAAATGCACCAGATAATATGTGGAGTTAAATACGTGCGTATCAGATGCGTGCGTTCGTGTGCAGTACGCTGTGATGCAGCGGGCAGGAGAACGCCTGTTTTCTCTGTCTGGTTAGAAAGCTCAGCTTTCACATTTCCGAGGAAACGCTAGAACCGAAGAGAGAGCCTTTGTGGCGCCTGGCATTGAGCAGAGCGGGCTCTGATCCGCTTTTGCAGCTGAAGGTGATAGACTGGGAGCTTGGCTGGGAGCAGGAGCGCGGGGTGTTGCGCAGCGCGGCCAATGACGGCGTGCATTTCAGGACGTGCTTCTGCAGATGGCCTATTGCGACGGACGGGGTGGACCAGCAGCCACCCAAATTCGCCCAGCAAATGACATTTTGCTTCAAAAGCGCGGCGGAGCCAATCACGCACTGCACCGCGCAGCCAATGGACGCCGGTCTCTTACCCAGCCACTGGCAAGGGCTCTGGGACTGTAGGACCTTGGTACAGCTCTGCAAACTGCATTCCTGCAGAGACAGCCCTCGCCGAGTTTGTCTCTCAGCACAGTAGTCATCCTTGCTGTGATTCATTCCTCAGTAAAACAATGCCATTGTAAATAATCAGCGTGGCGCTGGGGAGCGCCGTGCCGTGCCTGCCACGTGACCTGCAGCTGGTGGGGAGAGCGCCTAAGTAATTTGGGTCTTGTTTCCCATTTAGCATTGCCACGGCTGCCTACCCAGCAGACCTGCTTACGAGAGCCAGAGGGATGGTGGTAGTTACAGGGCAGAACAAAGTGAGTGGAAACCCGGATGATGCCATGTCGAGCTCAGATGCAGAGGATGATTTCCAAGAGCCAGCCACTCCTACTGCAACCCAGGCAGGACAAGCACTACCTCTGCTGCCTCAGCAGGTAAGAGCTCTCCGGTACTCTTCACCTGATAAGGTCCAGTTATTGTAGCACGTATTGCTCAGGTGCCAGAGAATTCAGGATTTCTTTGTTGGAGTATTTATGGCTATCCAGCTCGGTTTCCATTAGTTGCTAAATGGTTGAATAAACCTGTCTCCTGACTTTTACTTCATAGCTTGGCAGCATTACTCAGAATTTCCATCCACGTTTGGACTTGACAAATACAAGTAAGTTTTTATTCTGGTACCGAGGCATCTTAAAGGGTGATACTAAGATTTTGGGCCTGCTGTAAACCTAATGTAAATACAGAATCACCGTTTTCTTCAGGGTATGGTATGGTATGGTATGGTATGGTATGGTATGGTACAGTATAGTAGTGTAGCGTAAAGGAACCAGTAGAGTAGCAACTGAGTGCAAGTCCCAAGGTTGGCCTGAGATTTCCTACCGACCTTTTTTTTTGTGTGTGTGTGGGTATGGAAGGGGAGGCAGGGGGGTGTTTGTTTTGTTTTTCTTCCCCAAAAGAGCCAAGAGGAGGCATTCATGCTTTTAATGAATATCTGGTTTTAAAGCTGAGTGATTACTGCTGTTGCAGATTTCCAACTAAAAGGAAAACATTCACCGATTACACCCAGAAGCCAGCTGAAGTATTCAGGGTATTAACCCTTAAACCTCAGTGTTTTGTGGCAGCAGACCAGGAAAGAAGCATTTGTTAGACCAAATCATGTCACAGAGGCAAAGACTGTATGCTCTGTCTTCTAGAAGTTGTAGCTCTTTTGGCCTGAATGTGTCTGCAAAGGACTAGAGGCTCGTTTCTGATGATGTGATTGCTTTTGCAGTTTCCAGAAGTTGTCCCGCTAAACGTAGGAGGCATGTATTTTACAACAAGACTGTCAACACTGAGACGTTATGAGGACACCATGTTGGCGGCTATGTTCAGTGGAAGACACTATATTCCAAGAGATGCTGAAGGCAGATACTTTATTGACAGAGATGGAACCTACTTTGGGTATGTACAGTGTCCTCAGTAGCATACTTTAAAAGTTGTTGCTGAAGAAAATTATTTTCAAAGAAAAATAAGTTTTAACTTTTTTTTTCCCTTCTAGTTCAATCATATTTCTGTAGTAGGTAAATGTGACTGGCTGGCATCTGCCCCTTCAAAATGTCTCAAGAGAAGAGTATATTGCAATTAAAAAACTGTTTTATTCTTAAGGGCTTACGTTTTATGATGGGAAAAGAAAAACAAGTAATGTTTTGAATTTGTGCATTGTCTCCTCTAGAGTACCTCCTTTCAAGGTATCAAGTTGCTTTGATGTTTTAAAAAAGAATGTATTTGGCACTGCTTTTCCTAGGAAGTTCTTTTGTACAACACTGCTTTTTTAATTGATATGACAGTATTTATGATAAAGAGGGAATGGAAGGAATGCATCTAGGTTTCTTAAGCATTTGAAACTATGATGTTTTCAGTGTTTCAACAGGATATAACATAACTGGTAAAAAAGCACAAGCCTCAAATAATTTTTTTTTAATTATTTTTGCTGGTAATGCCATATTCTTCACCTTCAGGATTCCTTCTTATGTGTTTAGCTTTTGTTTTATTTTTAATTAAACTAGCCATGATCTTACTAATATTCTGGGTGAATGTTCTTGGGTTAAGGTCTTTGCCCAAAGCACACTTTGCAGTTTAACTTACATTTCTTGTTTCTCCTTTGTAGACATTTCCTTAATGTCAATTAATCTTCAACCGAGGAGGATTGAATTATTTCCAAAGCACATTTGGTGGATTGTACCATAACCTGGGACAGAAATAGATTAAGCCACTCTATTTATTGGAAAAGAATTGTTTATTTACATTTGGCGATTTAGAAGTGCCTGCCGCTTTGTTGGAAAATCAATTCATTTGTGATGTTATCAATCTGAATTGAAAATACAGGTGGAACAGAGAGCCAAGTTAGCACTTGCTGCATTTGTTGACATTCTAATGAAGACTGCAGTAATGCTTTGTTTTATTTGATATGGTCAATAATAATTTTGTTGGTTAATGCTTATAAAGGGATTTCTTTTCTTGTTAAAAATCTTGTAGCTTAACAGTGTTGCAGAACTACAAGGAAATGCTCTCTATTATTATTATTATTATTATTATTATTATTATTATATATACTACAAATGTGTATGACACTGATCCTGTGAAGAGAATACTTCCTTTGCAAATACACCATCTGTCCAGTTAGAATCCTGGTTCTGTGTGGGATGAAATGTCTATGCATATGATTCTCCAGGAAAATGGAAAAGTGTTTTGTCACAGACCTAAATTTGAAATTCAGTGACTACGATCTCTTTCCCATGGAATACTGGGAATATACATGCTGGGAATACATGGAATACTGTGTCCTCTTCTATTTTAATTGGCTACTTCACCTCGAACTTTTTGTTTAAAATATGATGGTATTTTTTGGAATGAGTTTTGACGTTAACAGAGACAAAATGTGAAATGACCTGGAAACTTGAACATGGTAAATGCTTTTAAAAACATATGTTGGAAATATGACTCACACGTATTTCAGTTACCGTCTAAGCGTGAGGATTTCTATCTCAGTAGAATAAACAACGAATATCCAGCGTTTTCTCTCCTTGCCCACCTGCAGCAGTTCTGGTGGAAACTTGTCACTTAACAGTATTTTTGCCCTTTTTTTAGAGACATACTTAACTTTCTGCGATCTGGTGACCTGCCACCGAGAGAACGAGTGAGGTCAGTTTACAAGGAAGCTCAGTATTATTCCATAGGACCATTGCTGGACAACCTAGAGGATATCCAGCCTCTTAAAGGAGAAAAAGTTAGGCAAGCTTTCCTGGGCCTGATGCCATATTACAAAGGTAAACGAAGTAGTATTGACTCTTTCTCCTAGTGTGACTGAAGTAGTACACGTGGTGCTTTCAGGCCTGCTTTCAGCTTTCAAACTAATTCCATTGTATTTGGGAAGTTTTTTAGGTACCTTCCATGCTCTTTAGATCTTTGAGGTCTCCACGTCAGATTTGTTCCTGCTGTATCCAAGGATGTGGATTTTTATGCTGTCTTAAAAGGGAGCAAGATCTAGGCCATAGCATGCCAGGCTTATTAAACGAGAAGGTTTTTCTGCCTCTGCATTTGTTCCGTTAGGACCTGCAATTGAATAAACTTGGGCATGTAGTGAGGACACCAAGTTCACAAGATAACTGAGATTGATTTAATTGCTATATGTCTAGCTACCTGCAGCTTCCTGTTGCTGCTAATATTAAGAATAACTTGTTAAACACTGCAGTAATATGTTTCACATGAAATAATTGCATTTGTTTTCTTTTACTAGGTGCTTCATTGTTATTTTCAACTTTTTTTTTTTTAGATCATTTGGAACGGATCATCGAAATAGCAAAGCTTAGAGCTATGCAAAGAAAAGCAAGATTTGCGAAACTGAAGGTCTGTGTCTTCAAGGAAGAGATGCCCATCACTCCCTATGAATGCCCACATTTCAATTCTTTGCGTTTTGAAAGGAGTGAAAGTGAGACAAAGCTATTTGAACATCATTGCGAAGTAGATGTCTCTTTTGGGCCCTGGGAGGCCGTAGCTGATGTATACGATCTTCTGAACTGCATTGTGACAGACCTGTCTGACAGAGGGATAACTGTGGATCATCAGTGTATTGGTGTGTGTGATAAACACCTGATCAATCACTATTACTGCAAGCGTCCCATCTATGAATTCAAGATTACTTGGTGGTGAGTTATTTTGTCCAGAACAGTGCAGGGAATAAAAGGACTTCTAGACGACATTTGCTTTTAATATTTTTGCAACGTGTCTCTGGAAATGCATTGCTGCTAACACGTATTGGAATCGGTCTGCTGAAATGTTGGCTACCGCTTAGCTGCTCAGCAAAAGGGAACCTGTTACAGAGGTTGAAAAACTTCTGAAATCTTGAAAAACCAGCCTGAAACAAGACTGTTGGCTCAGGTACCTTAACGAGGCACAAAACAAAACCACCTCATGGAAATCACGGAGAGGAGCATCTAACACCTTTTAAAAGGTGCCACCTACCATGTGGCTTCAGTGTCATGGTCTGCAAAATCACAGAATCATAGAATCATAGAATTGTTAAGGTTGGAAAAGACCCTTAAGATCATCAGGTCCAACCGTTAACCTACCACCGCCAAGTCCACCACTAAACCATGTCCTCAAGCACTGCATCTCCCTGGCTTTTAAATACCTCCAGGGATGGGGACTCAACCACTTCCCTGGGCAGCCTGGGCCAGGCCCTGACAGCCCTTTGGGGAAGGAGTTTTCCCCAGTCCCCAACCTAACCCTGCCCTGGCGCAGCTTGAGGCCGTTCCCTCTCGTCCCATCGCTTGTTCCTGGGGAGAAGAGACCGACCCCCCCCGGCTCCAGCCTCCTTTCGGGCAGTTGCAGAGAGCGATGAGGGCTCCCCTCAGCCTCCTCTTCTCCAAAAATGGATGTTGCAGATCTCGCCTGCATTATTATAAAGCCGGGGTGCTAATAATGCTGACATGACATGGTTCAGTTTTACCCTCTTAGAAATGTTTTAGTCACTACTTAAACTTACCACTTTATAAAATCGAGTAACACCCAGCACAGAGATTCTGGAAATGTAATTTTGATGTAATAGATAATTTAAAAAAAAAAAACAACAGTAGCGTTCCCTATATATTATTAATTGTTGTCACAATGAAGCTATATTTCTTTTCTAATTAAGAATCTACATTGTGAATTATAATATTATGTTTCAGTTATTTCCATTGTTATAAAAAGGAATAGCAGATTTGGAATATGTTCCTTAATGCTTTTAGGAGTAATAACTGTTCATGGAAGACCTGTGCCTGGTTTTAGCCTTAGAAATTCTAAATGTTTACAGTATCTACAAAAAAAGAAGCTCTGTAGAATCAGGTCATTTACAAAGGCTTTTGGTAAATGAGAAAACCCTGTATGTATGTTCCTATTAGCAGAAGTAAGAGGAATATTTAATGTATATTCTTTTATTACTGACTCTTTTTACATTCTGTGATATTGAACTTTGTTCTAGAGTTAGAGTCAAACGGTGATACTAGACAAGTGCTTCCTTCACCTCACCTTCAGACAATTAAGTCTCATTTTTAACATTCTCGTTGACCCTTCCTGGTGTCATATCAGGAACAAAAAATTCAACTTTCATATTCCAATATTTCTCCAATTATAAACCAGTATATCTGGGTGGAAAACGTCTTGCCACACTGAGAGAGCAGCCGTTGCGGAATCATTCTTTTCAGAAGGAACTGTTGCACTTCTGACATTAGTAACCACATCCCGAAGTGGAATTACTTTATGTCCAAACCCGAAAGGTAAACATCTGAAGGTATTACTGGTTTGGGAGGTACAGAAAACTCAAGTCTCTTTCTAAAAGACCCCACTTGAAGTGGCCTCAAAATAATCTTAAAGAGAGAGGGAAAGTAAATGTCTGCCTATTGCATTCCATTGGATTAGTTAATCCAAGAATATTGCTTAATGAAACTTTTGACCAAAACACTTCCCAAACGTGTTAATTACAACGATCAAAATTCGCAGTTACCTGAGGTAATTTTCAGAATAATTCTAAGAACTTTATGATCAAATTGTCTTGCAAAAAAGAGGCAAATTGTTTGCACTGTCACCCTTTTATGTATTTAATTAGGAATTTTCAGTAAATTGTCTCTCTGAGGTGGGGGCACGCAGTTCTAATGATCTCTTTCCAAATGTTTACTTGCAGAGGATCCTTGTCAAGTGCTGAGTTTCAAGTCCAGACCTTAATTTTTGAAATGGAGGGAAGCAGGAAGTTATGTGCATTTGGATCTTATTTTGTTTAAATTGTTTTCTTCAATATTGGCCTTTGTGTTACAAGTTGTTGTACTTGTGTTTGACAACCCAAAATTAAAAGTCAAACTGAGACTAGTAAAATTTCCCTAAACTGAGAGGAAGCTTGCATGGTTTCTTCACTACTCTGCTGGCTTCATTTTTTTTCCCCCGGGGAATCTTAAACTGCAAACCACAGTTTCTAAGAACGTGGCGTAAGATCTTAAAGCTGAGGCTTACAAAGTTTTGGCTGCTTGTACACTTCAGACGTTTAAGTTCAGGATTTTCAGCATCAGTTTCTTTAGAGACTACAATGAGAACTGCAGTTTTACTGGGTTATTCAGTGTTTTTTGCCACTTCCCATATGCGTGTTTACGTGGGACATAACTCTGGTTTGAATTTCAGCACTCCTTGGAACACACTGATTTAACAGTTTGGTTTTTGGTTTGGCTTTAAGAATTCTTCCGCTGTTATTCTAGAGAAGCTATGATGACAAAATTCCTGTTTCAATCGTGTTTGCTATTTCTTAATATGCACACACTGATATTTTATAACTTTTTCCTGTTTATTGCTTAAATAAGGAAGGAAGACTACCTAACCAAAAAGATAAAACCTAAAATCTTGGTCTGTATCAGCTGCATCTTAATTGAAGCTTTCATCCTTCAGATCCTCCAGAAGAGAGCAAACGTTAAGTGCAATATTGAAAAAGAAAACACGAATTTGAGCCAACGTGCTTTCATTAAACACATTCTGTGTTGTGATTTGTGCGAGTTAGCAATATTGTTATTGAGTACACTTGTTCTAAGCAGTCTCTGTTTACAAGGATTTAGATGATATTGCCTAATACGTATTCATTTTTTGACAGAAACAGAAGAGTTGTGCAGGCGGATGTCAGGGGAGTATAATCTAATAACTGGTTTATATAACATTATTGACTTATCTTTTCTTGGCGTATAGCGTAATTTTTGAAATTCTGCGTTTGCAACAAAAATGTGAGTAGCTGATCTACTAAATCCATGTTGAAGATGATTGATGTTTTTGTATGTCATGAATCCTTTATAATTGTCTAATTAAACTAATGCCTATGTAATACTGTTGGTTTTTTTTTTCTGTAGGACTTTTCTTTCTGTCTGGCTAGGCCAGAGGTTTGCTAGAACATCTTTACCTATTTCTCTGTGCTTCTACTTAGCTTTTTTGCCACTTTATCATCTACGTAGCTACGTTGCCACCCCCACGCTCCCAAATACCCTGTGTTTGTGAGCTGAAGCCGTAGACAAATTGGCCACGCGGTAAACGGTCTCATGTCATCAATCTAATGTTGCTATGAATATCGTGTTTGCAGATCATTAAAAGGACAACGCACCTCAGTCCGTTTAGCTCGTCCAGTTTGAAGGAAAAACAGTTTTTATTTCGTGTTCTGAGACAGGATACATCCCATTTTTGGTTCCAAATCGATATACAGGAACACGTGTGTGAGAATCAACTCTTCCCCCACCACGTAAATGAGAAGTCTGAAATATTTTCAAAGCACGGATTGCGTATCTGGATGGCAGTGACTGCTCTGCGTTTTATGAATGCTGGGGGTAATGGTGGGACAGTTATTTAAGAAGTAGAATTGTTAGCTGTTTTCTTTGGGTTGCTGTGTGTCTGAACAAAACCACAAGACGACTCCTCGTTAACACCCCCTCTATATTTGCATTGTTTAGTGGTTTTGAACAGGAGGCAAAGGGAGGTCTTGCTGTCGGGCCTCACGTGAAGCGACCTGGCCATTTCACAGCACGTTACGTGTTTCTGCATCTGTTTCACGCTTGTGAGATAGGAAGGATACCTACTCGTCTTTATAAAACACTGCAAAGTGACAGGAAAAGGTATTTATGTGCAGCATCCACTTCATGACTGTTGATTTCAAAAGTTTAAAAAAATTTAAAAAGAACATAACTTTTTAACTTGGTGCAGGCTTCTGAACTTGAATCCCACAATACGTAGTGATCCGAAATGCACGTTGCTGAATGTCCATCCTCCTCGGAGGAAAGCGAAGGTGCTTTGATCTGGGAAGCCTTCGAGCCGTTAGCGAATTCTCTTTTGTCCTCGTGGTGCATGTTTTCTTCTGGGACTGCTGGATTTTTTTTTTAAGCTGATTTTAACCAAAATCTATACTGAGGGATCAGTTTCTGCATTGACGAGGTGAGGGTTCTTTGCTTTCTTTGGGGGGTTTTCAGGTCTCAGTTGTCAGAATAGCGAAAGCAGAAAGTTACTGCAGCAGAAAGTTCTGCGTGCCCCCCTTTTGCTGGATTTTTTTAAGTTTTAGGAAGTCTGCCAGGGAGACACCTCATGATGCAATATATGCAAATACTGTTAATGTGAATATTTTTGAGATTTTGTTGTTGCTGTTGTTCCGTTGTGTAATACTCTCTGCTGAAACTAGCCCGAGAGTTAAGGGTTGAGTTAAACATTGGTTCTCTGATAAGCCTGCTTATGCCTTAGATATCCCCCGCCCCCATGTTGTAAAATCGCTCATCCCAGAGGTGTTCAATATAGGAAAAAGCGAAGGCTATTACAGTTACAGGAAAATCAATAATCTTCCTCGAGTCTCGCAATGCGTCCATTGGGAGAATCCGTGCTTGTTAACGCAGTTGCGGTCTCCATTCTTCTGCTCCCCTCAGACGCCTGTCGCCTCAGCAGCGCAGTCGCGGGGCCGGGGCTGGCTCGCACAAGTCCTTGAAGGCAAGAGTCGAAGACTTGTGTCGTATGAGAAACGCGCTGGTTTGCATAAGCACGTCACCTGGCCTTTCCTGACGTGATTGTTCAAATTCCAGCAAACTGACAGATGTCGATATTTTAAACTGCTCTAAACGATAGCTTTGTTAAACCCTGCTCTGTTCGGAGCCAGATCGTTCCCGTGTGTGTGTGTTGCGACAGACTGAGAGGTTGGCCAGCTCTTTTATTGTGGTTCTCGGTATATCTGTGTGTTCCTAGTGAAGTCTGCAGCCGAGGGAGGCTGCTGGTCGCTGCCCCCAGAACAGAATAGGGCCCGTTTCAGATGTACCCTGTGCATTGAGCGTGTGCTGGGTTTTGCACATCTGAAAGCGGGAGGGAGTTAGTTCTGCAGCGTGTTTCCCCAGGGACAATCCTCGCTGGCTCTGAAGGAGGGCTTCGGTCAGCTCCTGGTCCCCGCTCCCCACATCTCCGTTGGTTGGGTGAAGCGTAAGAGGCACGAGGGGATGAGGCGTCTGGTCTGAGGGTGCACCGTGGGATGATGACTCTGACCGGGTTCCCCCTTGGTCCTCACCCCCCTTTCTCTGACCTTTAAGATGTGCAACTCTCTGTGCAGGAAAGGTTTTACTTCTCTGTGGCACCCTCAGATTTGTTTGCAAGATGAATGCTTAGTCTGTTTTAAACGAAAGGGATTATTTTAATATTACAATATGGTGACTGAGAGTTGCTAAAGAACCAGTGAAAATCTTATTACTGACAAAAATACCTGAATAAATGAATTAAAAAAATATGTATAGCATAATCACTTTAATTTCACTCTTTTTTTTTTTTCTAAAGACTGTGAAGTAAACTGTTACTTCTTTTAAGGGCTTATATCTTTCAAAGTAATATGTATTCAGGCTAAGTACCTGTACTTTGGGGTTTGAGGGCCTTGTTTATTGCTTGCTGTGAGCTGAAGGATAAGTGCATGATCTCTCATCTGTTTGCTTTTATTCTTTAAAAAAAAATAATTACTGGTATAATTGAACATCATGATTTTCTGGCTTCATTTGGCCCTCGCCAACCCTGGGACCCTGCCTGCCCAGCTTTATTCTCACTGCTCATTCTTGTTTAGAGATGACCCGGGACGTGCTGAGGAAGACGATGGGAGTGCCACCAGGGAAGGTCTCCTGTCAGAGCGGATTGTTCGCATTGCAGAGCGTTCTTGGCGGTTTATTTCAGCTCCTGTGCTGCGTCAGGCAGAGGAACGTTCATCGCCGTTTATGAGGTCAGGCCGAGGATCCGGCCCGTCCGCCAGCCCAGCTGACCTCGACGGTGTTCACCCGTTCCCTGCGTAAGTCCATCGTATTGCGACGCATCGAGTGAAGCGGGTGGGAAATTCGGTGGCTGTGGATTGCCCTGGGAAGTCCAGCAGTGACGGGGGAGGTGGCTGTGGGGTCACACTGCCGGGATTTCAGCATCGTTGGTTAGAGGTCTGAGGCTTTATGCCACAGCTTATGCACTGGATCTTTCTTTGCTGCGTGGCAAAGCACAGTATTCAAGTTCGGGACGCAACTGCCCGACAGGTAAGAGAAGACTTCAGAGCAAAGCCTGTGGGAAGATGATCCCTTATCATAAATCTCTGGGATGTGCTATTTCTTTCACTGTCTGCATTTAAGAACTGGACAATTCATAGACCCCACTGGCTCTAAGTTACGATTGGTATTACTGAACCCTGGAGTTGGATTGGTCTCTCTGGTAAACAATTGTAAATGTTTTCAGGTTGTTCAGACACAGCAGAGGACCCAGGATAGTTCTGAGTTTTGGAAACATAATTTCATTTAACAAACAGAAAAAACCCCTCCAGTCTTTCGCTGTCTTTCTGCAAATAAGCTAGATTTCAGAGGGTAATGTTGTTCTGTTATTATCTTCTGTATATAGTGCTCTAACTGGAAATTGCTTTCCGGAACAGCAGTTCTTAGTCATTTTACTTACACGAGCTTAGTATGAGTTTACCTCCACTTTCACTGTGACTTTTATAAATGGGTATTGTTTTGCTGAGTTATAAATTGTACGTGTCTATGCATCATAACCCGTAATGCCTTTGAAAATCCAGCCTGGATGCTAACGATCAGGGTTTGGAATTATCTCCAAATGGGTTTTGTTTTTAAGTAAGTTGATGTGCGATGTTTAATACCGTGGGTACTGTAGTGTGTTATTTCTTAGTACATTTGGCTTTTCAGTTCAGGTAACATGTAGTCTGTTTTTTATTTAAAATACGTAGAAGAAATTGTGGATATAGAGTTTGTGTGGTGCAATAAAAGTAGATTATACTGAAAATTGTGGGAATCTGGCTCATCGGGCCTGCAGCCGCTGCAGCCCCCCTCCCCACACTCCCTGTGAGTTTGCTTTGCGTGACTGCGGATGAAGACGCCGGTCTCTGTCCCAGGCTTCGTTTAACCGCGCCAGCCGCTCGCTCGCCACCGCTTCCTTCACAGGTGGCACCCGGGCCGTGTCCTGCATCGTTGGGTTCTGCTTCCTTCCCTCGCTGCCCACCCGCCGTGGGGCACGGCCCGGCGAAGGGCTGTAGCTGGCCCTGCTTGTGCAACGCTGGAGAAGGAAGGGTCTGGGTTTGCTTATGGCTGTGCAGCATTACCCCTCCTTCCCGGAGTCACTAAAATAACACCTCCCTTGCTGTCCCGTTGTCTCGCTAAAGCGGTCCCTGCTTCCACAACTGGATGTCTGTGCCGAGCTGGGGGGAAGGCGCCGAAGCCAGCCCTCGGCAGGACCGCGTTCACGAGAGGGGAGGGAGGGATCGGCTTGCAGCAGCTGGTGCCGGTTCTGCTGCAGCCAGGCCCGCGCTCCCGGGGTGCGGCCTGGCGTCCGGGGGGCACAAACCGGGCCTCCGCAGGGAAGGCGGCCGCCTCTGCTGCCGGTCCCAGCCCGGGCGCGGTGCAGAGCGCGGGCAGCCCCGCCGATGCCGTGCTCGGGCAGCCGTGGGGCGGCCCTGCGCCCCCGCCGCGGCTCACGGCGATCGCCAGCCCCCCCCTCTCCTGACCGGGCTCCGCGTCCGCCGCGGCGGCTGCCGCCAGCCCGGGGCCCCCGGACCCCGCTTCCTTCCGGGAGGGGCCCCGCCCCGGAAGTGACGTCACGCCCCGCCGCCGCCGGGGGGAGGCAGCGCCGGGCCGCCGTCAGGGAGGCGCCGCCGCGGGAGGAGCGGAGCAGCGCGGAGCGGAGCGGGGGTCGCCCCCGCCGCCCCCGGGGCACCGGTGAGCCGCAGCTCGGACCCGCTCGCTGAGGGGCCGCGGGGCTGCCGGGCCCCTGGCAGCGGACGCCCGGTGCCGCTGGGCCCGGCCGCGGGAAGGGGATCCCGGCTGGGGGAGCCCGCTCCCCGGGCAGCCGGGCGGGGGCGGGCGGTCGGTCAGTCGGTCAGTCAGTCAGTCAGTCAGTCAGGGGCCGCCGGCTGCCAGCGTCCCCCGCCGCCGCTCGTTACGGTTCTCGTTACGAGGCGAGGCGAGGCGGCGTTTGGAGCCGCGCCCGGCCGGGCCTGGGCGGCGGGGGGGGCTCCCGGCCGGGCCTCTCCTCTCCGGCGGGGGGGCTCCCGGCCGGGCCTCTCCTCTCCGGCGGGGGGGCTCCCGGCCGGGCCTCTCCTCTCCTTGCGGGGGGGGCTCCCGGCCGGGCCTCTCCTGCGGGGCTGCGGCCGTGCGAGGCGCTCGCCGGGCTCCAGGAGCGGGGCTGTAACCGGGCTGAACGCGCTGGCCTGCGGAGAAGCTCGGGAAGCCGCTTCCCTCCACGCGCGGTTCCTGAAACTAAGCTGGTTTCTAATATGTATTTTTAATATTTTTTAATTCTATGGGTAGGTTTCAAGAGTTAATCAGGGTGAAGGTGCCACGGGTAACTTCGCAAATCTGGCCCCTCGGCCTGTTTCCCTGCTAAGTTCCTTGTGGATCGAGGGGGTTTTGGCTCTTGGCTTGTAAGTATTACCGCTGCGCGGCTTCTTATTGTAAGACTGGGGATCAAAGTCCTTTAAACTCAAGCCAAGTGAAGTCCGGAGTACATTTAAAACGCCGAGCAGCGCGTTTTGGATGGTTTTGTGGGTGTTTGTCACTGCATGAGCACCCTGCGTAGCGTTCAGGTCGTTCCCTTGAAGCTGGGAGTGGCTGTATTTCGGAGAGGGTGTGAGATACTGAAGGACGACTGACGCACTCGAAGTCACAAAAAACCTCTCCGAGGGGGTGGTTCGACGCTGTCTGCAGCCCTGCCGCTCTGGGCCGCCTCGCTCCGTGGCGGGGCACCCCGCTTGCGTGGTGGGTTACCTGAGCGGGGTGTTACAGGCAGAATTCAAATCGGGTTTTTTGGGCTGAGCGGGGCCCTGATCTGGGCCGGTGCTGGGAATTAGTGGTGCTGCACAGATTTGGGAAAAGGGCGGCATTGTGGAGGCTGCGATTTGAATCCGTTATTGATGTGACTTGCCGTGCTTTTCTTGTTTGGTCTCATAGTCACGGAACTATTTTCGAAGCGGTGCTTTGTATCGGCAGGTCCTCGTGCCAGTGCTCTGGGCTGTGCACTGGGCAGCTCTTGGTTTCCCAGTTACCCGAGACTCCTTTGAGACTAATGACGGATCAGCACAGGAGGACGTGGTGATTTCCAGGAACAGTATTTACTCGGGAAGTGGATGTGTTGGCCTTCTGGACGTGGTTACACAAGTGTGTTGCGGGGGGGAGGACTAGGAAGAGAAATGTAACTCAGTGGAATGCTTGGCTGACAAAAAACCAAAACAGCGTGCCATAGAAGGGAAGAAGAGGCTGTAAAGCCAATTATTCCGATTCATAAGATCGCTTCACACAACAAACTATGATTATAAGCTTGAAGATAGTCCATGATTCTGGTATTTAATTTTGTCTTGCGGTCTCGAACAGTCTTTCTCAGCTCCCTCCTTCCCCTCCTGATGTTTGCTATATAATCCCCAATTATGCTTTTTTTTTTTCCCTGATGATGGACTATTTTCCCCCTGATGATGGACTACTTGTGACCTAAAACTAGACCTAAAAATCATGCTTGTGAGGTCCTATTAAAATGCCGTCAGTAACAAGTCAGGCACAAAGCGCCTAAGATGCTGAGAAGTTTTTCTCTGAGGTTATAGGAAACTTAGCTTTAATCTGTATCCAGGTGAGCGTGGCTGACATTGGCAAAAACCACAGAGCGCGTAGAAGCTGCTGTTTCTGAGGAGATTTTAGAAGTTTTGGCTAATCCTCTTCATGTTCTTACTCGAATTCCCAGTCAAACAGTACAAAGCAGTTTTTAGATGTTTCTTGTGATTTCATTTTAAAGTGCAATCGTGAGTCACATGTTGATGGCGAGACATAGTCTGTTAATTCATGGATACGCGCTGCTCCTAGCTGAGCAGTCACTGCTACGGGCGGTAGTTAAGAATTTGATGCGGACAAACGAAACTGTAGCTTAAGGTCTGTGCTGACGTTGGAGGGGAAAACGCATCTTCAAGCTGAAGGGGTTGTGAGCTCTGCGGGTGGAGCGTTGAAGCCTCACGGCCCTTAGGGTTCAGCGGTTTTAAGCAGTGGCTGCAGTTTCCCCTGCCGAATTACAGTACCAGACAGCGCGGTTGTTCTCAGGCGGCTGATCAGCCCCTGTGCCTCTCATCGCGGTTAACAACGGGTGCTTTTCTCAGGATCATTAGGTAGCCACCTGTACCGTTTCTACTAGGAAACAACTGCTACAGCTGAAATTTCTTAATTGCCAGAAAGACGCACGTTAAAACTGTGAAGACGCATCTGACCTACTCCGCAAAGAGGGCTACCATCTGCCTTCCTGACTCGGAAGGTATCTAATGGCTTTCGTGTTTTCTGTCCGGGAGTCTCCTGGATCATGTCGCCCCACCCTTTCCTTTGGAGGAAGTTAACTCATGTTTAATTACCTTTCTGCTAATTACACGCCTGAATGCTTAGGGTTGCACATGAATCATGACTATTTCAACACTTACATGGCTCTTAAGAATTTTGTGGCATTGGGGTCAGTGGTTGCTCTTTGAAATAAATCCGTGTTATTTTAAGGATGTTTTTCCACTGGCAAAGTTTGTAGTTAGAGACCTTAACCCAGTCCCATCCTTCCGCCCGCTCCGTTCTGAGGCACTTTCTAGCCTACCTTGTAAATTTATTTTCAGTCTCTGAAGTTGCATGCGGCTTTAGATGGGACTTGCTACTCTCTTGATGTGAAGTATGGCGTACTGTTCAGGCACCAGCAGAGCGTAAATCAGCAACCACTGCTGTAAGAATTGTGTGTTTGGAGACTTCCCCGGTTTTTCTTCTTTTCCTGCTCTAAAATCCCATGCCTGGGGATTGCCGTTAATGACGACAGTTTCAGTGCGTGATCCTGCATCAGACATTGCAAGCGCTCTTTGGAGCACTTTGATATTTTTTAATGAGAAGAATTAATGCGCCGTGTTCATTTAGTGCTATGAAGGCTTAAACTTGAAGAGCCAAATCATGTTCGCTTCAGTCCAGTGCAAAGACTGGTGTAGGTTGTTGCGAAGAGTTGTGCCAAGATTTTTTTCAGAAGACTGTTGATTTCAGGAAGCAGGGTAAGGTAAAGAGATGAGAGAGGGGAAAAAAAACCCCACAAACCAAAACCAACCCAAACCAAAGGCAGGAGGAGGGAGTCAGATGTCAGCAGACAGGTTTTTTTCATTCGTGGTCTAAAGCGTGAAGGCTGAAATAGGCCTCCCAGAAGTCAAAGGCAGCTTCTTACCTTTGTGTCAGCCTGCCTGTTTCCAGTCCGCAAGGTGAAGCCTTTTCCTAGTTTTAGATATGTTTAATGAATTTGGTGCCAATATTGAAACTTGTTTACAGAAGGGTCTCACAAAGCCACTGCTTTCATTTCCAGAGTTAGCGTGCAGAGTTATCTAGAAACTGTTTTTCATAGCTTGTAATAATTATAAATTGACTTGCAATTACCTCTTACTAAAGGCGCCTGTAGATTGATTAAATGAGACCCCTTTCTACTCAGCTTTGATATGTGAGCTTTCTCAACCAGCTCTTCCATCAAAGGTGACCTAAACAATCCAGGACTAATAAATAGTTTATGAAAAAGTCAATATCTTGTCGTTGTGGCAGTGCTGCAGTCTGCGTTGGCAATCGAGGTATCTGTCTGCACACTCGCTCCCTGGGAGGTAAGGCAGGTACGTGTCGGAGAGGAACAAGAAAAACAAGCCGGTGGTGTCTGAACTTGTGATAAAGCTATACTGCTTCTAAACCTTATTTCACACCCAGTGCTTGTCCTGAAGCCAAAGCTGTGTCTGCAGTCTTTGGAAACCCTAATGTGTAATGAAAATTATCTTAGATTTATTGCTGAGAAGAACGTGTTACGTAAGTATAGTCTTTCATGTGCGCGTTAAATCAGCCCTTAGTGACAGATCCTATTTTTGATGAAAGGAGCCCCTTTTTCATATTACATAAAAGCTAAGAATGCGCTTGCTCTTTGCTGTGGCTATGATGCCTGCCTTAATAAGTTTACAAAACTGCTGGAAAAATTCATAGTAATCTGGTCTGTGTAAAAATTAGAACGTAGTCTTTTGCTGTTGTGGAGAGCTTTGAGTCTGATAGGAAAGGTACAATGTCCAGGAGCAATAATTGCTGCTAGTTCAGTCCCCATTAGGGGATACTGACAAAAATGGCCTACGGGTTTATGGACTTGTAATTGGAGGAGAGAGCGCCGTTGGGAAACTTAGGGCTAGTTTTGTGCTTTGTGTAACTGGCCTGCATGTCAGGATACCACCTGCGATCATCGTGTGTTGGCCAACTTTTGAGCTCTCTTCTTATCCCATAGTTTTAATTGTGAAATAGCACTGATTCTGAAGGTTTTATCTTTAGTCCCATGGGAATGTAGTGGAAGATCATCAGAGAAAAAAGAAGTAAAATAGTATCTGATCGCCTAAATCTGTGTCAGTGCAATCTGGTTAGTTCTGCACTGGCGTTGGTGAGCTTCACTCTTTTTATACGAGCAGTCAGGATGCCAGAGGTTGGACGTCCAGCCCGATGTACTTGGGACTAGACCCGAACAGGAACGTGGGCATCTAAGGTGAGACGTAAGCAGGGTGTTGCTGCCTGAGCTTTGGTGGCTGTTGCGGGTTGTGTTCTGGTGTCTGTAGCTGTTTCCCAGGGGTGTGTAGGGAGTTAAGATTGTAGACTGCAAGCGTCTGAAGACTGAGTGCTTTGATGGAATTCCTTTGTAGAGTTAGGTGCATCCTTATGGCTTCCCCTGAGAAACTTGGGCTCCTGAGACCTGAAACTGAAAATCCTTGAAAGCTAGAATATGGGTTTTACTAAGCACCTGCATTCAATGAATACTGTGGCGCTTCAGGTCAATGGAAAACATTTCTTAAAAACCCACCCTTTCCTCTTTCCTCCACTCTCCCCTGACCCCACCGGCCAACCTGAACGCTTGGGTTCTTTTTCTTTGATAATACTTGAAACAAAATGCGTGTTTCCTGTGTCTTAACTCTTTCTGTGTTTTCCTTAGTAAATCTTCAAAGAGGGATTGAAGTATGTGACTCGGGGAAAGTGATGTGGCTGTCCGCCAGCAGTATTTTGCAGAAAAGTTGGTTTTTCTGGTTTTGGCTCAGCTGTCTGCTGCCATGACTGTGGTAACCGAAACCCTGTACTGTTTGCACATAGGTTTTCAGTTGCAGCTTTGACAGAGTCACAGAGGAACTGCTGGGCAGACAGCTGGTTTATCCTTCCTACAAAAAATTATGTGAATTTCCATTTTCTGAAGCAAGAGCTATGGTTTATTGCATAGTCTTCTTGGACGCCAAACTTGACAACAAAAATCTAGGGGTGTGAGCAAGGGTCGAGAAACCTCTGAGTTGGTATTGCACTTTTTAAAAAGTATTTGCTCTAAGTAAACAGGTGCTCAAAATACTACTGAATAAAAAGAAAAAATTTAAATGAGTCTAGGTACAACAAGAAAAACGTGTTGATAGGAAGATGTATTCAAGAGCTTCAGAATGAATTGCATTAAAGCAAGTAAAAAGCTAATTTTGAATTAAACCACAGTGGGTTTTTTTTCCACATGTTAGACATAGTAACAAAACTAAATATTCTAAGATGCTTATGAAAAAGCTACAGAAGGAGATCTGATCTGTCATTAGAGACCTTTGATGTGCAACCCTTCAAACATATCTAACATAACGTGTATCGTATGCCTCATCTACCAACAGTGCGCAAGTGTTCATCTGCTCTTGATGTCACTGCAGTTTGGAAAAATAAAGCTCGACATCTAGAACAGCGTGGAAAGGTGCAGCCGCGGGCAGCTGATGCTGTAGCTCGGAGTTGGGACGCTGTCGGGCCGGGTGGGTACCAGCCCGGGAATGCGTGTGGCCATAAGACAAGGAGCTCTTGGGTGTCCGTACGGCCCGGTCCTGTGTTAGCTGTGGTACCAACGCGCCGACGGCCAGCAATGGGACAGCTTTCCGTGTTGTAACTGTCCAGGAGAAATCCACGTTCGCAGCCGTGATGTAGCAGCGATCCTCTGAGGAGCCACACGCGGTGCGTTAGGTGGAGTTTAAAGGTCGTGGCCATAGAAAGGGGCTGGGTGTTCTCCATTTTTCCATTGCAGAAGAAAATGGGAGGGAAGAAGCTTTTACTTGCAAATAAGTAAAAAGGGTAAAGGGATTTTATAAATTAATAACTAAGTCGAAGAGCCTCTTCTTTTTCTAAACTTTTCAAAGGGGTGATGCTAATTAACACAGACATTAACCTTTGATGAGGTCTAGTACTGGTGCAGAAATGAAGATTCTGCATCATGGTATTTCTGAGGAACTGTGTAAGAAGGCGTCATTTCTGCTTTCCCTGACGATATTCACAGCAGAACTATTTGAAGCACTTACTCAGCAAAGCGATGTATGAGTGGACTTTAAATTACAGGCGTTTGCTCCTGGGAGGGGGACGTGCCTCTTGGAGTTGTTGAGAAGTGTTTTAATTGGGATACAGGAGATGTAAAAAGGACGTTTGGTGCAGTGCACCTCTCCAAATTGTACTAGTTTTATTTATAAGCTTCTGGTACTTTATTGTCCTTGATTAGGTGATTTTTATTTTTTTTAATGTGGAAGTTTATCTTCCTTACTGTTGTTTTCCTGACTCCTCAGTGGTGAGGCAGTATGGAAGCTGCTCAGAGCTCTCTGCTTCCCCGGCTCCAGGAAAACAACAAATTTGTTCTTTCTTTTGGGTTATGTTACTTGGAAGTGAGCTTTGAACAGGTCACGCAGTCAGGGCAGGATGAAAATAAGAGGTCTGACCATGCAAAAGAAGAGGTGTGACTGTGCAAATCCATTGAGGAGTTGGTCTTTGAATAAAGAATGATACACCTTTAGCTGGAGAGGGAGGGGGAGAAGGGAAGAAAGAAAGGGGGGAAAAAGGCATTTCAAACACTCAAAAGTTCCGACAAAATGGTTTTAGGAATGAAAGATCATGAAGTACACAGCAATTTAGTTGCAGAAAGTTGACTTGAGGTGGATTTTTCCTATTCAGTTTATGAAAACTTGAGTTGTTCAGTTCATTAAAATGTAAATGCTGGCCTGCAAAAATTGGCTGTGAAACTTTTTGTAACAGCCCTATGTCTTTAAAGGAAACGGAGCCTCTGCTTTGAGTGCAGCATGTGATTGCTTCATATTGATTCAGGGTGACCTCTTTTGTCCCTGGGTCCGAAACTGATGGAACTGCAACCGAAAACGCGTGAAGGGGAAGAAGCAGAACAGCTTGCTTTCCAGTGGCTCGGCTTTGCAGCTGTTTGCAAACCTCTCCCGAAAGAATGCGAAAAGAAATGAGAGTCTTGCTCCTAAGAGGCCTGCATTGCTTACTCCGGGGAAAGCTGCTGCACTTGGACGCTGGACAGAACCTTGTGTTTAGTTCTGATGTACACAGAGGGCTAGCAGGAGGCCAGGGGTAGTTGTGGCACTAGTATGTGGTTAGAGCTCTGGGGATCCAGAAAGCTAATTTTTGTGCGTCTGTATGGAGCTAGTGAAAGCGCATCATTGGCATAGAAACAGAGCATGCTGCTCAGCTTTCGGAAAGCAAGACGTTGATGTGGGGTAGAAGCAAGGTCATGTATTTCATTCCGCTCCTTTAGCTTTCAAAAAACCCGAGTGTCCGAAGCACGGTGCTTTTGAATAACAACAGGCACCCGAATTCATGAAATGCCTACAGACTGCAATGGCAAAACCGTGGTGGCTTACCCCGTTGGAGCGGGCGATACGGTCAGGGATGTTAGTTCCTTGGATGATGGAGGTCAGCGTGAAATTTCTCTGAAGTTTGTGTTATGAAAATGCTTTTACCTGTTGTGTCTTTGTAGCTCCCTGTAGTGAAAACATTCAGGCTGATCAGCTTTACCGTTCATGGCAATATTGAAAATTTTATGCATGGTGGTTTTTTCCCTAGTACAGGCACCCGCAGTAGAAGTCTCTGATCAAAGTGCTGCTGCAGCTTCTGGTTTTAGGAAGCGGTCTTTAAACTGGATCAGGAGTAACTGAAGAGTTTCGAGCTTTTGCTTCCCCATTCTGTTCCGAATTGGCGATGCAGGGCATGGGCGATGCCCTGAGAATGGGCTGCGATTCCACGCGCTGCGAGCTGCTGGTTCTGTCCCAGGCTGCGCGGCTGGCAAGCATTTGATGGTTAATTTCTGGTCTGCTAGGTAGATCGTCAGTCAGCAGATCCGTGTACCGTTCTAGTCAACAGAAAGACCTTACTTGAGGAATCAGAAAAGGAAGATAGTACAGAAACCAAAGGATAAGGCGATGGGCTTATTTTCCCTTGTTAATTTGTCCATAGGGGAATGCAGTAAAGCGCACTCAAATATTTAAAATCTAGGGGTTTTTTTCATTTTGCTTTGCAGAAGCGTATTAGTGTCTGTTTAGCTGTCAGACGTTTAAAAGAGAAATGCTGTTCTCCGTCTATATAAATGAGAAAATGTGTGTTTATAAATTATGCCATTAAGAAACCGATTCCCTTAATATACAGGTCTCTACAATGAAACTGGTTTTAGATTATTTTTAGAAACTCATTACTTCTTTCAAAGATAGAAAAGATGTTAGTGGAAGGAGCCTTAATACTTAGGTAGATAAGATGGAATATTTAGTTTGTTCCCCCCTCTGAGAAAATCTTATGTGTTTCCCAGTACTTTACTTAAAATAACTTGTTTAGGTTAATGGGAAATGTTAAACATTATCAGTCTTTTAAAATGGTTGATCTTGTATAATTCAGCTTGGAACAAAATAGCTGTTACTTCTTACGGGAGCAAACAGTCTTTGGTAGGGCCAGGGGTGCCGATCGCCTCTGTTTTGCCGCTGGCCCCGAGCGGAGCCTGGGGCTCTGCCTGAGCCCGCTGAGTGCCAGAGCTTCCAGGGCGAGGAACCTTCGCTGGGCAGAAACGTCAACAGCCAGCGATCCGGATTCCTCAAGCATGTGAACTTAGGGGTCATTACGAATGTCGGGGGGGAAAAACAAGATTACTCTGACTGTTACTGACATTCTTTAATTTCAGAAAATCACTTTTCATCTTGCTTTCCATACATTGCATCTCAGTGTGTGCTCTGTTTTCCTTGTGCGATCTCAAGTGATGTGCTGGAGGGGAGGGCAGGGTCTTCAGGCTGCGGGGCAGCGGCGGTTTAAAAATCCTCTGGTTTCCCTGTTCGAGGGAGAAGTCCTCGCCGCGCCTTCGGTTACGAATGTGAGAGCAAGAAACCAAATGCGAAGGTGCTTGCTCAGCTTATGCGAAGCGCGCTCTGCTGAGGATCGCAGGAAGAAAACGGGGCTGGGTTTGGGGACCAAGACCTGCTTTCCACTGCCACGCTGCGATACTTCTAGTGTCTGTGTATGTCAATATTGCAATCCAAATGTCAATGTTTTAATATGCGGACCTTAAACTTGTTAGCGCAGGTGATCCTGTGCTGCTTTTCTTCTAAAAGGAATCCAGCATTTAGAATTAGAATGAAGGAGTTGGAATGCCCTTGGGAGCAAGCTGGCATGTGGGATGGTTTCTGTCAAGCAAAAAAAGAAAGGGGAGGGCTGGATGGTTGGAAGACAGGCTCTGCACAGCGGTAGTGTAGGCATGAAAATAAATCTTTTCGTTGCAGTCACTATATATAAATTCCATAGAGCTGTTCTTTATACAGATGCCCAACTTAACTCTGAAGTAACTTGAGCACTGAAGGAAATGGAGGTGCACCTCGTCCGTGTTGATGTCCCCTGCTGAGTTAGCCGTGATGCTTCGCTGTGCTGCGAAGACGTATTCTTTGAGGCCGAAGATATGTTACCTAAAGTCTCGCCGCTGTGATTCTTTGCAGAGACAGTCTCAGCCTGAATACAAACCTATTGACATTTTGTCTCTTACTCAGTTTGCTTCTCTTTGGTGGTGACTGTAACTTTCTGTATTTCTCTTTTCCTCCATTGCTTTGTGCCTCTGCGACTGTTGGAGCAACGTGCTGGTGAGATGGGAGAATTGTGCCTTTTTCCACGTGTGTGCGTAGCTGTGTGACTGGTACCGCTTTCCAGGCCAGCTGTCTGGTACTGTTTGCGGGTCAAAGCTATGCAAACGTATGCTAATGCTGCAGTTGGCCGTCGGGGCTGTGTGGTTGTATAACCGTGCCCTTCCTCCTGTGGCCTTTGTTTTGTTACTACAGAACTATTCAATAATTAAAACAGGTGACCGTTCTAAAAGACAAGCCTTCAAGAGGAATCATTTCTAGCAGGCTGTTATGGTGTTTCTGTCTTTAACCCTTTTCTCTTTAAACAGGAAGAAAATGAACCTGAAATCTGAACGCAGAGGAATTCACGTTGATCAGTCAGAGCTCCTGTGCAAGAAGGGATGTGGTTACTATGGCAATCCTGCTTGGCAGGGATTTTGCTCCAAGTGCTGGAGAGAGGAATACCATAAGGCCAGGCAGAAACAGATTCAAGAGGATTGGGAACTGGCAGAGCGGTAAAGAGCCCTCTTTATTCCTTCATCCTTTACAGGAGGGTGACTTCACTGAATACTATTCCTGTCCCCTATTTTCTAGTCCCATTTACACTGGCTCAGTTGCATCCTAAGTTCTCAAATTTGACCTTTCCAGCAGGAATTAAAATCTTCCTTTTGATGCAAAGATGAATATTTATGACATTCTAATGTAAGAGGTTTCAAAAGAAAGTCTGAGAAATAACAAATGTAAACACCCCCCCACCCTCTCAACAAATACTTTGACCTGATTTGCATACTGAAATCTATAATTCTAACTAGCAGTTGGAAGGGTGAAAGTGACAATTTTGATTAAAGTACCTCTGCCTCTGGAGACCGCAGTTATTGTCTTGAATATAGCCAGCACGCTGGTTTTACATTTCAGCTACTGATTGAAAAAATCGGGTCTGCAGTCATTCTTTTAAACTGCAGGGTTAAGCCCCAAAGCATCAAAGATTTAGCCTTAATAATTCAGGTAATTTTTCTAAGCACGTATTTTCTGCAAAACAGTCTAGTTTTCCTAGTGTGATAAATGCTTGCCCCTGAACATGGGGGTTGGAGGAAATCTATGCTTGAGTGAGAAAATAGGAGCAGCTACAACTGCTCTTCGTTGGATTTGGGTAGAAAGCAAAAGCATTATCCACTGCCTGAGAAACTGCAAAGCGTCCTCCTTTGTACTACAGCTGTCCTGTGTGTGCTTCCAGGTGCGAGTTACGTGGCATCCCCTCAGAATTAACTGTTTCAGGGTTACCTGAATTCTTGAGGTGGAGGAGCATCTAGCTGTGTATTAAGAGTTGACGGGCCGTTGGCTTGAGCAGGCCAAGGTGTTTGTTCCTATTGACACAGATTCTCTACGTATGCTTACCTTAATGTATTAGTGGTGTATACCAGAACTCTAGGAAAGAGTGCAAATGACTGAGATGTGTCCGTACCCGAGTCTGGAACCCTTGGGTGAACTTGAGTTTGTCTAGTGATACGTTAGCCAAGGTCATCGGGGAGAAAAAAAAGAAGGCGGGGAAAAAAAAAGGCATTAAGTGCAGTGTTCACATCAGCCTGCGTGAAGAAGGTGACATCTGTGGAAGCTCTCTGGACTTGAGCTGGGTCCAAACTCATGGCTATGGTTTGGAAGCCCCAAGTTTTCTGGTATCTAACTACCCTAGGCCCTCTTAGCTTAGGCCTTGAAGCAGTTTGTTTGTTTTTAAAGTTCTCTTTACTGTCTGGCACTGGAACAGGTTAACTGCAAAGACAGGTAGAAAGAAGTGCTTGAAACCTTTTCTAGCCCGATCAGAAGGTGCCAGGTAAGCTGTTGAGTACAGTACAGAGGACATGTCGTTTTTTCCTCTGCCATAAATTTGGCTTAAACAGTTAATAAGGACTACAGTATTACTAGAGCAGATAGTTACGCTGTCTTATAACATCTGTGTACAATAGAACGGTGCATTTAAGGAATTCTTTAATAAGTAACTGTGCAGCAGGAGGTGCTAAAGGAACAGATAAGCTGTGATTGTTTGCTGTAGTGAACAGACAGGCTTGTCAGCACAGATAAGCCCCAATTCCTGCCTCGAGAGATTACAAATGCAAGACCGTTTATGGTCCATCCTGAGCTGGATGGATTTTTAAAGAAAATTGCTCAACCTTTTAGCATCTTGAAGGGCAATATAATTTAACCTATTTTCATGCTCCTGCACGGGAAGAAAAGTAGCCGTTGAAGGTTTAGTATGTTTGCCCTCCCCTGCTTTGTACATGTAGATTAAAAGATGAGCTCGGGCTTTGCAAAGCACCCATCAACATTGCAGTGAAGTGATTTGCCTCGTTCATTCAATTGAGCGTGTGTATTGCCAAAGACTTTGAAAACAAATCATGACAACAGCAACATCTCCCAGGACATTTCTGCGATTGTGACGGGTTATTTCACTTGCTCAGCTGCGGGCCATGGTTTTTATCTTCAGTGAGATGGTAAGGGACTGCCTGTGGCAATAGGTGAGGGACCTCGGAACAGGATGCAGGGCGGAGGGCGACTGAATCGATCATTGGAAGGGCTCCCATGGTCTTTCCCCTCACCTCTACCTCTGTAGAATTCAGGGCTGCGACATGAGGGGCAGGTGACCGTGGTTATACTTCAGTCTCCTCCCTTTTGACCTTGCTATTTAATCCTCCCTGGCCATCTCAAGCTTTCCCTCACTTCCACCAAGTGGACTTAATGTAGTGAAGGGAGATGTGGTAGGAAGCAAGAAATGAAGATGGGTGCAGAGGGCAGTTAGTGTGTCAAATGAGTAATTAATTTATTGCACAGGAAATTAGCTTATTTGTGCTGCTTTTAGGCACTTAAATGAGACCTACATTTTTCTAATTCCAGGCTTCAGCGTGAGGAGGAAGAAGCGTATGCCAGCAGTCAGAGTACCCAAGGGGCGCAGTCCCTGACCTTTTCAAAGTTTGAAGAAAAGAAAACCAATGAGAAAACACGAAAGGTCACTACTGTGAAGAAGTTCTTCACTGCTTCTTCCAGAGCAGGAGCTAAGAAGGGTAACTTTCTCCTTTGCTTTTAATGATTCTGTACAACATGTTAAGTTAAAAAGTATTTTGATAGATGTATTGTATGAAGAGGCAGAGTAATGCTCTGTGACTTGACTTTAAAAAGTTGGAATAATGATGCTTCTGGAGAGCGATATGTGAAGTCTTACTGAAAACACAGAAAAACGTGAGCTTTTGGGTGATGCCAAACAATCTTCTAAATAGAACAGTGCACTTCTAAATCTGTGGCCGTGTTTGCGTTAGTTATACAGGAGCGCTTCCACTAAGCTGTAGGATGAGCGTATTCCTGGTGGTGGTCTGCCACTGCCCTGGTGAGTGGAAGCATCTCGTTCATATGACGCACATTCTTGCTAGGTTCACGAGTCAACCGTAGTGCGATACTGTGGTTTAGGACTTGAAGGGGAACTCTTCCTGAAGAAAGGAGGAGAAAAGGTGCTGGCTGTCAGTCACCTCAAACAAACGGGGACGTCTCACTGTGAAAGAAATGCTGATGTAAAATATCAGATGATGCTGCCATAATGGATCACTTCAGCAGCTTTAGCAGGAAAATGGAACGTGTAAGCGGTGTGCCTTTAAATGAAAATAAATGTGAAAGGAACTTGTAGTGTTTACGTGGGCTGTGAATATCAAGTTTGTGGTTGGCTGAATGTTTATTCTACAGCAGGTGTTACAAGTAAGAATGATTAATGGCACTGATGCCTTTGCATAGCAATAGCTTACATGGGCAGAAACTGGAAAATGCTAGACTGTGGAGGAGGCACTCCAGAAGAAAAAGCCATATTAATGTATCTTAGCCCTATAGATGATGCATTTCCTTAATAAGAAGTTCTAAATATGTCTGGATTTCATCTTAAAATTTGTCGTGGTGCATGGGCAGCAGCTGGCTAAATGAGGGATTCAGCTATGTATTAAGAAGAAATTTTTTTACGTTCATTCTTCTCACTTTCCATATTTTCTTTTTTTATCCCATTCACCGTCTCTCCTGACATGCTCCCGCTGTTGGTGTTTTGCTTGCTTTTGCATTTATTTCAGTGGCTCAAGAGAAAATCGTTAAGCAAGGACAGCTTGGGAGGGAGCGAAATGCTGATAACATTCTCAGGGATTTGAAGGAGATTTTTACTCCCTCCTGGGAACTGGCTTCCCCTACTGAAGGTAATGCAGTACAGCTTGGACGGGCTGGCTGCTTGATTTTAGTAAGCTTATTTCTTAGCTGGGCTTTGCAAAATACAAACTAGGGTTGTGCCAGTTATAACTTGTGCTGTTGAATATGAAGATGACAAAAAAAGCAAGTCTAGCATCTTGAAGATTGAATCTCTAAACCAATTCTTTGCTTTTTGGTAGGGAGCGCATAGGAATAAAGCTGAAGCTTCTTTGAGCTCTACTTTAGTGTGACATCTGAAGGATTATGCAGTTTCAAAAAAAAATAAGAATTTTGTAAGAAGCAGCTAGATCTTGTGCTGCTTCATGTTTTTATCAAAAAATAATTCCAGGCTGCCATTATAAATGTGATTATAAGTTGAAACTACTTCAGTTTAATAGTTCACACTTCAAGAACTTGTGCATTCTCAAAACATCTCCAGATGTTTATTTATATTAGTCAAGACGACAATTCCAAATCAAGAGAAGACATGCTGGTTTCATGTAAACCAAAAGGATGCCAAAACCCTTGATGCAAACAGTTTTAGGATCTCGTCCTACGTTATTTGTTTGCAATTCTGACGTGTTCTGCTGACTAAAGAAATTTGAAGATGTACCATTCTTTATTTGGCAAATTCTATGAAGATGATGAATGGGTGTGTGCCGTAGAGCTAACGACAACACTTTTTTATATTCTTTACTTGGACTCGGATGCATGACCATGGCACAACCATAGTGAATCACTGGAGTGCTAATGTTCTGCTGTGACAAGTAGCGTTTTTGTAGAATGCCTTGAGAAAGATTTTAATATTAATAGTGTTTATTCTTTGTAAAGGTGATCCTTTCTTAACTCTTCCCATGCTCTTTTCTTTTTGTTTTGGCATATCTCCTCTACTAGGTTCTCTTTAACTTGTTCAGATGGAATTTCTTTTCTGTAATCAGCTTCTCTTTAGTTAGACTTGATTCTTTTAGAGTACATGACAAAGCTGAAAATACGTTGTTGCTGAAAGTACATTTGTTCCTGCAGTCCTTAGTAATGAGTGCATATTGTACAGATTCACTGTCCTTAAATCAGGATTTCAGTGCAGAGATTCATGAAGTTGCAGCATTTCTGAGTGACTGCATGTAGTTCTTGGTGTGACTCGTTAAAAAGAGTTCATTCTAACATTTGGGTTTTTTAATGCCTACATTAACAGTAACCTGCCTCAGTTGACTACATCTCTCTAGTAACTAAAAAATAATCTCTTTTCAATTTGTGACTGAACAAATGACAATCATATCCCTTAAGGTCAAATAGCAGAATGAGCTTCATTATTTTTATAATACAGTGAACACAATGTTGAAATGAGTAAATAAATTTCAGCTGTTCTTTGAAGTGAAGTCAGTAATTAATTGTGGAAAAAATATCTTAGAATTTCAAAAGTGTACCTGCTTGCTTTGTTTATTATTTCAAAACTATGCTCTCTTCTTACTGGTTATGTGATATTAAATGTGACAAATTTAGATCGATCTATAGTCGTGGTTGCCCGTCAGCTTGAGTACTGTACAGGCATTCTACTTTGAATCTTCGGTATCAAGAAGGTTGGAGGAAATCCCCTCTGGAAGAAGTGTGCTTGTGTAAGGAGAAAGGAGATCGACTTGCACTTTCTGTCGATTGCTACAGTTAGAATGTAAATATTTGTAAAACCTTCTCCATCCTTATCACTGAAATGCCATAAATGTTCTAATGGTACCTGACGAGATTATCCAGAGGTTACGCTGAAGGGCAGCGGTCCTAATGAGCCCTGTGCTTTGGTCAGATGATCGGTGTTTGTTAGTCACGGGATCATGCAGCTATTTGCTCTTTAAAAGCAAATAACAACAAACAAACAAAAAAACCCAATGAGCTACCTCAAGTTCAAATTAAACATACCAATTTAAAGATACTAATCCCATTTATTTCCTTCTATTTTGGACTTCTGCATGTATGCTTATTGAAACAAGGCTTTTTTGTTGTGCATGTTAGTATTTTCAGATTGAAAGATATGTTTGTATCATGTTGGTCACGAATATTTTCATGTTTTCTGTCTCTTTGCTGCTTGCTTTTCACCATGTTCATTTACATCATCTCTATTCAATCCTTCATTTTGAACAGTGTTGGCTGGCAAGTTGAAAGGTGGGTGAACTAAACTTGGGTAGAGAAGGTATTGGAGCAGTACAGTTGACTTGCAACGTACACCTTGGAAAAGCAGATGTGTTTGTGTGGAAAAACCCGGTGGTTGCCGCTATGTAAACTTGCATCCAGTGCTGTGTGCAGTCTGTGTTCCTCTCCTTGAGTGCCAAGCCCGAACAGGCGCGGTGCTTCTGCTCCTGCTGAAACGCAAATGGCCGAGTCCTCATTTACACTGAGGTGTGATTCTGGCACCCGCTGCCCAGCCAAAGGAGGCTGCGGCGTTTGCACCAACCTCGCGCTCCCATTCCTTGTCCTGTGCTGCTCCTGTGACCCGGGAGGAAGCCGGCCTGGGGAGCTGATCAAGCTGAAAAATAGCCCCCTGAGAAGCACCCATGTCTGACTAGGGCTGCCCTGAACCGCTGCGGCTCCCTGAGCTGGTTCAGGAGCCGGTGGGTGCAAGCAGAGGAGCAGGAATGCAAAGGTGAGGGAGAATGGAAAAGGGACCACTTCGTTACCTTAAACTGCTGCAGAATCCTGTCTGGAAGCCTTGGCCTTACATGGAGATACCTTACTGGGAATGAAACTGTAAGAAGCCGGAAAACAAACCCATGTTACAGTAATTCGCTAACATAAAAAGGCCATTAGTGTAAATGAGTATGTGGCTATCGGTGTTTCACTTCAGTGGAACACTTGGTTTCCTAGCGTTCTGTTTAATAATATCCAGCATTTCACTGGTAAAGCTTGAGAAATTAATGCTTATTCATCTGCACAGTTGAAAAAAACCAACGTGAAACTTTAATACATGTTAAATGCTTCCTGAATTCATCCATCAGTGTAAAAAATTTAATCTGATGCGCCCAAATTTTCCCAGCAGAGATCCAAGAAGCCAAGGCTCCCAGCCCTTCTATCAACAGGCAGGCTAGCATCGAGACAGATCGAGTATCCAAGGAATTCATAGAGTTTCTCAAGACATACCATAAACCTGGACAAGATATCTATAAGCAATGCAAACTATTTTTGGACACAATGAACCATAAAAGGGTAAGTTTTGCGTGCCTTTTACATAAATAAAATGGGGAAATTAAGGAGAGATGGAGAAAATGCTGCTGCTCTTCCAGCAGTTTGGGGTTTACGTATTGTACACAGGAGTCTTCAGCTGATGTGCTTAGTCAAATGAAGGTCTGGTGGCAGTCTTAAATTCTGAATGCCTTCCTTTTTGGTATGGTGTATGACCGCAGAAACCCTCAAACCTCGGTATCTCGGGTGTCTTGAGAGAGCTTCCCTTTGCATCCTGAATAAATTAGTTCTGAAAGATAAAATGTCTGTTGAACAAACAATTTTCTAGATAAATATGACTTGTGGAAATTATAATATATTACCAACAAGTTTTTAGATATCTTAAGTCTAAAAAGTTATAAAGATATACAGTATCAAACCACATGTCTGACTTTTCTTTGGGGAAGGAGAACTTGACTGTGCCTTTTTTTTTTTCAATATGAAATAAGGGTTACGTCTTCATTCCCCATATAAAAAATTCAATGTTCTTAAAATATTAATGTGTCTGTAGTGCCACCTATGGTTGAAATGAGTCAGTATTCAGCACACTTCTCCCCACTTTCCTATTCAGCATGTAGTTACTCAAATTACATCCTCAAATTGGACTGGAAATTAAATGGAGTTTTGATGGAATCTTACATGCCCTCCACTTTGAAAACATCTTGAAGTTTTTCTTCTTTTAGAACGGATTCGTTCTGAGCATAGAGTTTGTGACAATAGTGTAGTATTATTGGTTATAAACATGGAAGGTACTCTCATTTCCTGGTTCCTTGATAGTTTGTGCTAATCAAAAAGAAGGCTTTCTCAAAACCAATTTGCTGCTACATGTAAACCAGGCCTAAAATGCAGCGCTGCCATCAGAGCTGAGACTTTGTGTTCAGGGTAACTGTCTAGTTTTTGGCCTTAGAGAATTCAGAAACTAAGTTCTCTCTCCATTTTTTTTACGTATGGTTTTATGGTGCCATTTAATGGTGAAAAGTGATTTGAGCTGTAAAGTTAATTTTAACCCTTCAAACCTCCATCGTGCTCTTCAGTAGCTCAGTTAATGCTCAAACGACAATGTTGTTTCACAAATAACATTGTGAATATATTTCATAGTAACTTTATCATTAGAAGTGTTCACTGTATAAATATTCTTTCAAATACATGATTTATGTTCTTGGATTTTTGGTATGCTGTATATCATCTTTTTTAAAGTTATAGACACAAAATTGGGAGCAAGCATTCTGCTTAATAGTCTGAATTCTTTTGTCACCGTTACTCAGGGATGTGTCTGGGGAAAATGGCATTGCACCTGTCCAATTCCATTGCTAATACACATCTGTTCAGCAAGTAAACCTAAGTCTTTCCCACCTTACAGAGCCAGTACGTCTTGGCTTCTCATATTCTTTGATATAATTTAGCCAACATAAACCCCTCTGACGATACATTTGCATTCTCAGACTGTTACTGCAGCTGGACACTTTCCTTAAACAAAACCAAAACATCAGCGGCATTGCTGCCATTTCTTCCACACGTGCCCACTTAATCGGTTTTCTGTTGCAGGACTTAAGTATTGAGGAGCAATCCGAATGTGCCCAGGACTTCTATCAAAATGTAGCAGAGAAATTACAGACGCGTTGGAAAGGTATCATGTTCTTCTTCCTCATATCTTACTGCTGAGAAAGCAATGATTTGAGGATAAAGCCTCCTGCGTTTTCCAGTAAAAACGAAGCATTCCTAACCAGCTTTCAGAAATGCCGTTAACAAATTCTAGTACCATAGTTAGAACTCTTCCTAGCTGCACCAGTTCTCTAAAGTTTTGCAGTCCAAATGATTTGTTTTTACAGGTTTTTCTTAAACTCTCCATTAAATGTGGTTCAGTTGTTTCCATTTCTCGTTTTAAATTCAATACTATTTGTTTAAAACTGAGGTTGAACGTGTAGCCTCAGCCCAGTTACCAGGCTGTGAGCCTTACCTTACACTGTAATGCACAAGCAGCCAGTGAGACGGGAGCGTTGCTGTTGCGGACTGCTTTGATGTGCCTGGTGTGTAAGTGGCACAGCTTAAACATACCCGGGGATTTTTTTAGACGTAAACAGGAACAGAGGACTTGGAAGACCTCACTGGATTTATTCTCAAAGACTGTATTTTTGAGAAATAGTCTTGTAAGCTACAAGCAGCTGAACCTAATTTGTGTGTTGAGTGACTAAATGAATGTGCTTCATTGTGAACCGGTGCAGGCTGCCCAGGGCAGGGGCTGAGTCCCCGTCCCTGGGGGGATTTAAAAGCCCGGAGATGTGGTGCTCCGGGACATGGGTTAGTGGTGGGCTGGGCAGTGCTTCCAACCCAAATGACTCTCTGATTCTGTTCTGTGTACCTCCTTTGGCACGTCACTATGGTGTTCTCACCATTAGATTTTTACTTCTGCTGTAGAGAGTGCAAATACTCCAAGTATATCCACTCTGCATTAACTCCGGTCGGCTCGAGTCGGTAGTACTGACTTGGTGATATTGGGACCAAGCTGTATTAAATCTTCAAAACAGCCACAGAATACTTTACTTACTGTATTGGGCTGGGATTTGTACCTTTCAGTGCCCCCTGAAAAAGTTGAGAAAGCAATGGATCAGATTGAAAAATACATTATGACTCGACAGTATAAATATGTCTTTTGCCCTGAAACAACTGACGATGAGAAGAAAGACCTTGCTGTCCAAAAGAGAATCAGGTAAGTCTTTGAAAGAAAAACAGCTGAGTAATCCACAGTCCTGTGAATGAGCTCCGAATCAAGCACGTTAAAAATCTTTTGCCGTACATACAAAAATGGCAAGCTTTTTAGCCAGAAAGTTAAAAACACTTTATTTAAGAAACAGAAGGAATGAATAGAATGAACAATGACAGCTGTTACGCTAGGAAGACTGATTGGTGTGCTTTTGTTAAACTATAGCAAAAAAAGAAAATATTTTTTCTGAAAATAAATTACTTCAGTGGAATAAACTAGCTTCTAACTGGACTAGTGCCTCATTTACACAAAGCACTCCTTGTGCATTGAATTCAAGAAGCAGCTGGTTTCAAACACCTGAATGTTACTGGCACGGAGCGGTTTAACATTTTTCCTTGTCCTAGGGCTTTGCACTGGGTAACTCCACAAATGCTGTGTGTTCCTGTCAATGAAGAAATTCCAGAAGTCTCCGATATGGTTGTAAAAGCCATTACAGGTTTGTGAATGAGGAAGTTTACATTTACAGCTTTAAATTTCAGATTTCTTGTTCACAGAAGTTATTTTCTGCTGTCATCAGAAGGGGGTCCAGGCTTTTAGATTTGCCGTAGTCTTTGTGGTGTTGGACTAGTATATCATCTGTGAAGCGGGAATAATTTTTCCATCACAGAAGCATTTAGGATTCCCTGATCTATTTGAAATGCTTGGACTGAACCAAGAGAAGGTTGAATAAACAGATACTTTTATGGAACATCACCCACCACAGATAAAAACGATGCAATTTTAGTATTGTCTAGTAAGCGTCCTACTCATTCAGGTGTCTGATTAATATGGTTTTAATGATTTGAGGACTTTTTTATCTTACAGATATTATCGAAATGGATTCAAAGCGTGTCCCTCGTGACAAATTAGCATGCATCACCAAGTGCAGCAAGCATATATTTAATGCTATTAAAATCACAAAAAATGAACCAGCTTCTGCCGATGACTTCCTTCCAACACTTATATACATTGTTTTGAAGGGAAACCCACCCCGCCTGCAGTCTAACATCCAGTATATAACACGCTTCTGTAATCCAAGCAGGCTCATGACAGGAGAAGACGGCTACTATTTTACCAATCTGGTAAGCGCAGGAATAGCGTTGACATTTTATACAACAAGATTGTCTTTTATTTGGATGTAGGAATTTGCAGTAAAGGCAAACACGGCATAACATAGAAGGAAAATTAAAACTACTCTTCAAATAGTGGTTGAGGTTACTTAGAGTACGGCAAGCTCTTTTGCTTTGTATCCCCTCTCTCTCCCTTCTCTGCTTTCCAAACCAATCAGTGCTTTGCTTTCTGTGTGATATTAAAGCCTTTATTTGAACGGTCTGATGCTAAGACTTGGGTATATTGTTATTCTGTAGGGACATAAGTACTTTCTGTTCCTAAAATCCTGAGTTTGGACTGTGCAGCTGTTCCAGATGCAGAGTTCCCCATTTAAGCCCCTGAGAGTTTCTTGAAGGGACCGCAGAACTAGGCCATTAATGTGTGGAGGTAAACAGGCTTTTTAAAGCTTCCGCAGGAGGCGTTTATTGGTGTGCTTGTTTATATCAGAAGGGATTATGATTATGAACTTGGCTTCTCTGCATTTCATCGTAAAGCAATTCTCAAGAGAAAGTACGTAGCTGAATGAAATATTTGGAATGTTAAAAATGCTTTTTGTAGGAGGAAAGCATCCACAAGGTAAGATGGGCACTTGACATTCCTTCCTTCAGCAAAGGAACAGAGAGCCTAGCAGATCTCTGCTGATCGGATTATTAAATGTTGTGCTCTTGTCTGGTTGTCATGCCTTGTTCTTTCTGGTCTCTCAGCTCCAAAGCGCAGTGACCGCGGTCTGTAGTGGACGTTACCCAGTGAGTCGGTACCGTTCAGCTGAAATGGTGGCTTCTGTATCGTTCTCCCAGTTTTTGACTTCTTCAGACTTTGGGGAGAGGAGAGAGGCATGTGACCTGTCTGTAGTTAGCTGCTGGAAAAGCTCTTTAGGAGCAATCTGTTGAGGCATTAAATAAAATAATCAGTTACTGGTCTAAGGGCAGGATAACGGAATAGAACGCCCGAGTTCCGATCTGTGGCTTGCAATGACGCTTACTCTCTGTTTTGGTCGTAGTGCTGTGCTGTGGCCTTCATTGAAAAACTGGATGCTCAGTCTTTAAACCTGAGCCAAGAAGACTTTGATCGCTTTATGACTGGCCAGACATCCCCGAAGAAGCAAGAATCTGACAGTTTTTCACCTGATGTGTGCCTGGGTGTTAAGCAAATGTATAAAAACTTAGACCTGCTGTCTCAGTTGAATGAGAGACAGGAAAGAATTGTCAGTGAAGCCAAGAAGCTTGAGAAAGACCTAATAGATTGGACTGATGGAATTACAAAGGAGGTCCAAGATATTGTTGAGAAATATCCGTTAGAAATAAAACCAAAAAATCAAGCCTTAGCAGCTATTGACTCTGAAAATGTGGAGAATGACAAGCTGCCCCCACCGCTGCAGCCGCAGGTTTATGCAGGATAATTGTCAGTGTTAACTCGGAAAAGCACCCTTGTCCTCACCTAGTGCTCTCTGCTACTTGGGAAGGGAAGTAAATTTAAGGCTAAAAATCAGATGAGCTTAAATCAGTACATTTTTAAAGGTACCCTTTTTTGGTTAAGTGTAATGAATTGTATTTATTTTAGTCAAGTAGATTTCTATTAGGCTTTTGTGGGTTTTTGAACTGAATTTAAATTTTCTACACAAACCGGTGTAATTTTTAAGCAACACTAGTCCATTGACATCTTTCCTGAAAGCTTCCTTCTAGGCATGCACTTACTTGTTTTTAATAATTAGTTTAACTTAAAGAATTCGAGTTGTAACAGAAACTCGAACGGTACCGATGTTAGTCTGAATTTATTCTGTAGCTGTAAAGATGAAATATATATTGTAAAATATGTAAAATTGTAAATAGATTTAAAATCTAATGTCTCAACTGTGCATGACATCTTGTGTTTGAGTGAAAATGATATAAAAGTGTTCATTTTAGCACCTTTCAGTTAAATCACGTTGCGGTGTAAAGGCAAGTACGCTGTTAATGTTTCAGTAAGCTAGGTGGTATAACTGATGAATTGCAGTCAGAGAGGATATTGTAATGACTTGAAAGCTTGGCACTCATCTTGTAATCTGCTCTGTAAAAAAAAGTGCTATTTAAAATATGACATTTCTTCACGTAAACGTTCTCTCTGCTCTGTCAGTCCACCTGATAGCCTTCGGTGGTGCACGCAAGTGCTGAGATTACTACTTTTGAAGAGAATGTTGAGCCAAGCTTCAGAAAGGCAGGAAATATTTTTATTAAAAATTGCATAATGTGGAACAAAAAGGGGGCGGGGAGGAGATAGTGCGAGAGTTGCACCAGAAGTGGCTTTCTTTTCTGGCATTGCCTAGTAATTTCCATCACTGGTTTAGGTCTCGGTTGCTTTTTTTTTGACAATCCTGGTAGATAAATAAGTTCATATAATTAGAGGCTGCTTTTTAGAAGAAGCATGAGCCATTGCTCCGAGCAGAAAAGTGCACTTTATTTCATGAAACAGCAGTCTTCTGATCGTTAGTGCCCCCCTTTAGCAGAGGGAGTTACCTTGCTAAGGTACTGAACGTCAAGGTAAATACGGCTTTAGGTCGCTAAAGGTTTAACCGGTGTCTTTCAAGTTAAGAAGAATAGCTCATTCCACAAAAAGTAACCTCTTGCAATATAACTTTTTTATGCCAGTGAAACATTTTATATATCATTTTAAATATCTTCCAGTTAATCCAGTCTGCCGCGACTTGTTTGTGTACCTGAGATATCTGGCATAAAGCTACTTAGCTTGAACTACTCTTAAGCAACGTTAAATTCTTAGCATCAAGGAGGAAAGTACCTACCTCTCTCATGTTCCACTGCTTTGAAAACACTGCTATTTTAAATTTGCACTGCAATAATTTCAGACCACAACTGTGATTTGTCCCTCTGTCAGATGTATTTAGCCTTATGCCCTATGCATTCCTAGTGTTTGAGAGAACCGGTTCCCCAGCACTCCCCTGCTGAGGTGAGGCAATGAGCTCATTGCATGATCACAAGAAATTACATTATTTAACGTATCCGTGTGTCACTGCGCCCAAATTGCTTAGGATCTGACCAGTGCGTGCAGTAAACGCTACTGCAAAGTCTTTATTTTCTTTATAAACACTAGGTGCTAATTCTGATATCCAGGTACACAGGTTTTCCTGAGGGGGTAATAAAAAAAAAAAGAGCAAACTTTTGGCTATTGTGTAAATTGCCATGTTTAAATAAAAGTGTGTACATTATGCCCTTGTTAATGAGTTCCTAAAGATCTCGTCACTGGGTTTTGTTACGCTGTTAATGATTAATATGAATATAATTGTGGCTGCTTCTGCATTCGCTGTGTTTTGGGAGACAGAATTCTGAGCCGTTCAAGTGCAAGCCTAGGTAACAATGTCTTTTTCTTTGCAGAAAGATCATTGTAGAGATTAAGTACTTAGGAACGACTTGCTGGTGCATTTGTAACTAAAGTCTCTCTCACTCATATGCCGTCTTGTTATCGAGCCGCCAAGGTGGGAGTGTTTTCAGCAAGCAAACGCTCCGCAAGGCAGGTAAGGTGGATTTCCCTACTCCATCGAGAAGTTGGCAAGCAGGAGTGGTTCGCTCCAGCCACGGTGCAGCCCGAGTGGTTCCAGCCCTGGGAGCAGGACGCAGGAGCTTGCGTTCGAGCGGCTTTAAGACCTTGTCGATATTTTATTAGGCAAATGACCTGCCTGTAGGTAAAGCAGGTAAATAGTTTTGTCTTGCTAGAGGTAAGGTAGCTCAGTTGCCATAGCCGTAACTGCAGAGTAACTTCCCGGTGTTTAAAGATTCAGGCGGGGCAGGCCGTCGGGCACAGGGCGCTGCGGGGTGCTGCTCGCTGGGCCGGGGAGGGGCTGCGTCGGTTCGGGCTCGGCGGGAGCCGGCGAAGTAGTACCGCAGTACCCCCGCGGCTCGGGACTGCTCCAGGCTCTCGGCACGGAGCCTCGCTGCCCTTGGGGCTGCTCTGGTCCCACGGGCACGCTTGGGACGGGATGCAGCGAGAAACCCCAGTGATGCAAAGAGTTGTTAAATCGCCTCTATGAACAAGTTACTCGTCAACCGGAGAGTTTAATCGAAATACTCTCTTAAAGTGAATTGGAGCACAGGCTGCTGCGCTTTGGTGACAGTCACAGTATCAGAAATTGGTTTTTTCAGCAGCCCACTACCAGTTCTGTGTTGCTCGAAATGAGGACCGTGGGCTCGTTACTAGGAATCGGAAGTTAAGTTGTAAACTACTACTTTGCATGTGAACTACCCGTTTCCTTCGCTGTAGTAGAGAACCTATTTTACAGGAAGTACTGGTTAATTACACTGTACGTCTTTGGTCTCACATAACTGAATTATGAAATTAAATTGCTGCTTCTACCCAGTTATCAATGTTTGCAAATTCTCTGGTGCATGTTCTCTGGTGGCTGGAAGGCAGGGAGGCACAGATAGATGCTGATGTATATAGCTAGTGCTGTTTAACAGCAATTTGGAAAAAAAAAAGGGTTACAGTGGCTGAGGGGAGAGGAGCAGCGTTCCACCTGATAAAGAGCTGAACCTTGGAGGCTGATACGCTACGGTGGCTGCAACACAGGATAAAATGGTTTTGCTGCTTCATTTGGGTATCCAGGAGGGGAGAAGGTGTCCTTGTGCTTTCTCTACAGCCACCGTCCTTTTGTCAGGACGCGTACAGAACTAGGGTGTGTGGTTTTGGCTTTAATCGTCGGAGAGGCTTGCCAAACGTGCATTGGCACGGCTACCTCCCGCCTTCCGAAAGCCACGGTCAAGGAGGGAGTCAGTCATTAACCAAGGCGAGTAATTCAGTACTGTCATGGAATCGTTAAGGTTGGAAAAGACCGTTAAGATCATCAAGTCCAACCATTAACCTATTGCCGCCAAGTCTGCCACTAAACCGTGTCCTTGGACTTCTTCCAAGATGGGGTGATTTCTGATCTTTCTGATCTTCAGGACAACACTGTAGTTTTGCCTTTCCAAAGTACCACAACTGTCTCAAATCCTGGTGGCGGCTTTCCTTCCAGCTCGTTGGACCTGCCGCGGAGTCGGAGACGGGCCAGCCCTAGGCTGGGACCCTGCTCTGAGCAGCAGGGTTGGGATGGCGGAGCTGGTACCGCCGGAGGGCTGGGCGTGCGGCTGCCTTCCCCTGGATCGCGGCCCCTCGCCTTGTGCCCCTTCCCGGGATGCCACGGGGAAGAGCCTGGCTCTGGGCCCGGCTCTCTTCTCTTCACCCATCCCTCCACCACCGCCGTCGCGCTTTGCTGGATCCCAGGTGTACATCTTGTGAACATCCTCTTGTGAACTTCATTAGAATTAAAATGTTCTTCTGGTTTGTTCTGTCAGATTTCATCTTGAACACTTTTAGGTATTGGAAACCTCTAAAAAAAAAAAAAAGTTGTTTTGGCTAGTAAAAATCATGAAAAGTGAGAAAGGGGGAAGAGGGGCTAGGAAATGTGGGCAATGCATTGCCCCTCACCCCCAGAAGGAGCTGGAGGGGCTGGAGCGTGGGCAGAGCAGGGCAGCGAGGCTGGGGAAGGGGCTGGAGCACAAGGCTGGGGAGGGGCGGCTGGGGGAGCTGGGGGTGCTCAGCCTGGAGAAGAGGAGGCTGAGGGGAGCCCTCATCGCTCTCCGCAACTGCCTGAAAGGAGGCTGGAGCCGGGGGGGGTCGGTCTCTTCTCCCCAGGAACAAGCGATGGGACGAGAGGGAACGGCCTCAAGCTGCGCCAGGGCAGGGTTAGGTTGGGCATTGGGAAAAACTCCTTCCCCAAAGGGCTGTCAGGGCCTGGCCCAGGCTGCCCAGGGCAGGGGCTGAGTCCCCATCCCTGGGGGGATTTAAAAGCCGGGGAGATGTGGTGCTGAGGGACATGGGTTAGTGGTGGGCTGGGCAGTGCTGGTTAACGGTTGGACTCGCTGATCTTGAGGGCCAAGCGCAGGCCCTGGGCTGCCGCCTACGAGCCCGCTCCTGGTGCAGCAGCGCGGGCCGGGGTCTGGGCCTGGGTCTGGGCCGGGCCGCGGGGGCCGCGGTGGCGGCGGGGCCCCGCCCGCGCTGCCGGCGCCGCAGCAAGTTTGTCCCCCCCGCGCCGCCGTAGCCGCCGCCGCCGGCCGGGGCGAGGGGCGCGGCGCGGCCCCGGAAGCCGCGGGAGGCGGAGGCGGGCGTCCGGGCAGCGGCGCCGGCAGCGGCCTCCCCCGCTCCGTCCGGCCGGCCCCGGCCCGCAGCCCCCGCCGGGGCAGGAGGATGGTGCAGAGCCCGCCCGCACGGCAGCCCCGCCGCCTCTGAGCCCCGCCGCCGCCTCCGGGCCTCCACCCGCCCGGCCCGGGGGCCTCTTCCCCGCTTCGGGCGCCGGTAAGGTGGGGACGGGGGCGGCTCCGGCTGACGGGGCCCGCGGGGGGCCCCGGCCGTCGCCGGCCTGGCGGCGCGGTGGGTGTGGGGTCGCCTTGGTCCGCTGCCACCCCGGGGGGTCCTGCCGGTGTGCGGCGGCGGCGGCGGCCCGGGCCTCGGCGGCGGGAGCGGGGCGGCGGGGGGCTCCGGCGGCGGCTGCAGAACGGCGGGAGCGGCCGCCGGAGCCTCGGCCCCGCCGGAGCTCGGCCCCGCCGGCGGCGCAGGGCGGGCGGGCCGCCGCGGCCTGTTGCCGGGCAGTTTGGTTTCAGAGCCACGGGCAGGGTGCGAAGCGGGCCTCATCTGGCTTGGCTGGTACGTTTTAGCGGTAGTTTTGCTTTATTGTTTACTTTATTTTTTTTAAAGGGTTCTTAGCTTGAACTTGGTACGTGTGGCATCCTCCCAGGAAAAAATAGTGAGAAAGAGTAATTCCGGTAGCACTAAAAATATTTCCATTTCAAAATAGCTTCTCGGTAGCGATTCCTTCATTGTTTCTTCACTCCATATCCATATTTTATCCTCTTTTATTTTTTTGATTAAACTCATCTAAAGACGTCATGATGTTTTTAATAATAAAATTTCTGGTGCATCGTGCCTAGAACATGGCTGCTAGATCCCTGACGCTAAATTTGAACCGTACATCATAATCACAGATGTGGGCACCCTGGGAAACGTTTCTGCCTGACAAGGGAAAGAACAAATTACATCTCAGCTTTTTTTTTTTCTTCCCCCTTTCCCGTTGTTTGCTCTTTAAGGGCTTGTCTTCTCTGGGGAAATTTGTTTGCGTGATTAGCTCTCGTGGTATAATTATACAGGTAAATTTGCCCTGCTAGACAAACCTTGAGTCCAGATAAGAATTCGCGAAGGATTACTCTCCACATCCTCGTTGAACTTCTCAGAAGTTTTGCAGTGGGCAGTACGTCGTGGAGGGAAAGTCTGTCTCTTCTAGTAAATCATTAATGCGTTTTTATAAGCGGTTGAGTTGTAGGAAATACGTACTAATGCTTTTGCTTCTAGGCTGGACGTAGAAAGTGGTTCTAGGTTTGTCCAGTGAGCTGCTGCCACTTCCATCTCCCCGCTTTCCCTCCGGTCTCTGGGATCGAGCCGATGGCTGCAGTCCAGTTTGGGGGCAGCAGGTGTCCGCAGGACAGGGGACAACTTCTGTAGGCAGAGCGAGCAGGGAGAACGCCGAGTTGTGCCCGCGAGGCTGCACTGAATGCTCTTTGACCCCAGATTTAGTCCCATCAAAGAGGATTAAGGCCTTTATAGCTTTGTCACTTCCCGTGTTTTGAGGAGTGGCCCAGGGCCGGTGGAATGCGATTCTTCTTCTCCACTTGAAAGACAAGACCTTGAAATGCCGCCTGATAATACAAAGCAGCGGGCTCTGTCAGCGGAGAGGAGCATCTGAGGGCACGGACAAACAGACCTCGGTGGCCTTTGTGCGAGCCGGATGCATCCGGTGAGAGACAGGAGGCTGGCACGTCCATCGCCCGGATGGGTGTCACCGCGGGAGCGCGGCTCCCGGACAGCGTTCCTGCAGATCTCTTAGCTGTCATCGTCTTTTTTTTTTTTTTTTAATTAAATAGCATAACATTTTTTGTAGAAATGAAGCTGTTTTACCAAATGAGCCCTAAACTAAGTATTAGCAAAACTCGCTGGTGTCAGATTTTTGTTGCTTTTCCCAAATCTCCCCTTGCCAAACGCATGTCTGTGTTGGGAGTTTCATTTTTCTGAGAAGCCCGTTCTGACCTGTGAATGAAGCCGGTTCCCAGGGCTCTGACTCCCGGGGCTTGTTTTGGAAGAAGACTTGGCGTGTCGGGCTTTGTTAATTATCTGTCTGTAAAATGGAGGCTGTACTTCCCTACGTGAGATTGGGCCAAGCGACTTAAAGTCAGATTTCTCTTGGCCAGCGGGGGTGAATACAGCGAGGGGGTGACCGTGCTGCCAGACCGCGACAGTCCGGCTGTCGCCCGAGCCCCTCCTTCGGCCCTTCTCGCTGCCCTTTGCCTTCTCTCCTCCGCTGGTGGCCACTGGCCGTTTTCCTGCTTCTCTCGCCCAGCCGGGGCCACCTTCTCGCTACATCCAGCACTCTTATTTTGCCGTTTCCACTAAAGCTGCCGTTTCCTCAACTTGCCAGTCCCTTTCTGCTTGTGATTCAAGCCGTGTGTCTGTCTGCGTCTCCGTCGCCTGACAGTGCTCGGTGCAAGCAACGCTTCTCATTACAAACGGTCCGAAGAGCCTTTTCCTGGCTTTTTTCTGTACTTAGGCTGCTGAATTCTGTACCGCGTCCCGTAAGGGGCAGCCTTAATGAAGTCAACGATTAACCTTCTTAGACTGGTCGCTAAACCAGTTTCTGATTATTAAACTGTTACTGAGACTTCCCATACTTTGGAGAAGAGCCCTTCTGTGAGCTGCGTTCGCTTGGCTGTTGTCAGTACGGTGTATGCAGAATTTGATTTCTCATGGGACTTGGACAGATCCTGTAAAACTGAATTATTTTACTTTTCCCTTCCTCTCCCAGGTTGGCATGCTCATCAGCACTAACCAGAATAGCTTTTTTTAACACAACTTCAAAGCCCTTAAGTCTGATATTGTATGTTTTACTGTAGTCCGTGGGATCTAGGTTGCGATAAGTCATGTTGTCGTCACGACTTTGACGTGTAAAAGTTGGGAGGTTTCGAAAACGGCGAAGCCAGAACTCTTGTATCTGAGCGGGTGCTCCTTCCCCTGCCGCGGGCTCGCTCGGCAAACAGGGCCGGCAGCAAAATGGCTATTTTCAACCAAAGGTTAGGTTTACTTTCATTTTACAGCTGGGCATATTTTAAATTGTGTTTTTCACTTTTAAAAAAAGTCAGCATTTGGGGTTCGTTGAACCAGTGAAATAAGGCTTTCCTCGCATCATTTATATTTTCTGGCTTCTAACTTTTCTACCCTTTTCTGGTTCTTCAATTTTTTAAACCTCCTAGCATTTGAAACAAGTATTGGGAAGGCGTTTCCGTTTGTCTGTTTCTGCATAAATTTTTCTTTAAGGGGTAAATTAAAATCAGCTTTCTGTTGCAGGCGCATCAGATGAGGTCTGTTCAGGTGCTCGCGTTAAATCCCCCCCAGACGTTGTGAGCTACAACACGCGTTTGTCGGGGGGCTGGAAGTATCTGGAAGCGTTGCATGCGCAGATTGAGTGACGTCTGAGCCACAGAATTGCCTTTTTGTTTTTTAACTCCTCTACTTTTTATTGTAAGTTTTCTGTCTTTAACAAGAGTTATAGTCAGGAGCTTGGGTGTTTGAAATTCAGTATCAATTTGATTCTTAACATTTACTATAACTGACCAAATTACTTCCCTTCCTTGGTTTGTTTTATGGGTAAAACTGAAATATTTGCTGGTTGTGTAGCTCTCGGGGATGTTGAAACGCTTAATTACGCTTTGAAAAGTGCTGTGAGAGGTGAAAAGAAACATTTTGTGCAAGTACGAAGCATTTTGCTTCGTTCTGTTCTTGCAAGTCCCCGGGCTCTCAGGCTTTCGCGCGTAATCTGCGTCCCGGCCGGCCCCGCTGTCGGGGCGAGGCGAGGCTCCCGTCCCACCGGCTGGTCTCCTCCTCGCTCTCGTTCCGGGCTCTACGGCGTCCGCGGCTCTGCTCTTTGCACGTGCAAAGGGCCCGGCCGTTTTCCTGCCACGCTTTCTGCTTCCAGGCTCTGGGAAAATGGTTTTGTATCAGTAAACGTACTTACAGGATAAAATAGCTCCGAACCCCGTGATGAGCCGATTCCCTGTTATCTCCCACTTGGGTGCTTTCTCCTGGAGCAGCCCCGGGGGAGTCGATGTGTTTGTGCACATCTGGCTGCTGCTCTTTTGGTTCTATCTGCTTGCAGGGGATTGAAGGATCCGAGGTGATGTTTTCATCAGCTTTCTTCCTCCGCAAGTCTGGATCGCTTCTCTTCCTTTACTTACCGATGGCGTTTACCATGAGTCTGTTTCCTTTGGTTTATTTTTTTAACCCTGAAGGGCAGGAGAAGGGGCAGAGGATCAGCGGGACAGCAAACGTGCTCCGCTCCGGAGGATTCCCCTCCCTTCACCCCGCAGTCGGCCCTGCCTGCCCTCCTGCTGCTGACAGGGATTTCAGGCGGCACGGTTCCATCCCGCAGGGCTTGAGACGCGTCCTAACGAGATGCACTGAAGGTTCTGCAGGTACCGGCACCTCTTTTTTCCAGATAGCAGTATGGTAAAGTAAGTCTTCCTATAAAATTAGTAGGAACCCCCTCTTTTCCTCCCAGCTGCATGTTTTATGATAAAAATAGTATGTTGTGAAATTCTAATGAAGATTTAAAATTAAAAAACCCAAACCAACTTGATTAGCCCTCGCCAATTCCCGAAAGAAACTGACTGTAACAGCTCTTGATAGTTTCTGTAGCAGAAATTAATCGTTCATTTCGGGGCAGGAAAGGGCAGCCGCCTGGTGAGTTCCGAAGCTTCTGTTTAATTTTTATCCTGTTTTCCTTCCCTTGAAAAAAGGAGGGGGGATAACAGTTGCTGCTGCTCTGAGACCAGCGGAGGCTTTATTTGCAGCCGTAACATCAGCTGCGGTTACTTTTGCTAGTTCTGTTCGATGGGCTGGTGATATTAGAGATACAGACATTCTTATTAATTAGTCTTTATAAAGCTTTGGCAGATCAGTTTGAATATTTTGAACTTTAATAGGCAGCTTCACAGTAACACAACTGTGATCTATTTTGCTTTACTATTTTTGTGGTTTAGGTGTTAGACATCAAGTTTGGTTTGAAGAGAAAAAAAAACAAATTAAAGATATTTTTGGTACCTGCTACTGTTTACTGTTCTTAAATGAGAGGCACTTTAGTTGGAGACCAACACCATTTCTTTGTTTGCATGTTATTTACGGATGGTTTGCTGGGAAGATCACAGTTGGGTTGATTTGTGTTTATGACTGTTTTTCTGGCACGCAACATTATTTTCATTCAAAGTGGTTAACCCTGATGTGACCCATTTCCTAACCCCCATTGTACTCCTAGTGATGGAGCATCTTTGAAAACATAATTGATTTATAAACAAACCGAACTGCGCAGTTAGGATTAAACGCTATTATGTGCGACATCCAGGCTTAGAGAACACGCGAGGTCGGAATGGCGTGCAGCTGGGGTAGGGTAGCGCTGGCCTGCCGCCCTTCTCTTCCACCCAGTTTTCTTCCTTAAGATATTTCAGCGGTGGTATTTAGTATTTAAACCCCTCCAAACGTGTTTCTCCTCTAGACTGCCTACCTTACGTGCACTACAAGAAGGGGAAACGTTTGTAAGGATATGACATGATTTTAAGCTTTCTGGTGGAAAGATGGTAGTTGACATTATGGCAAGATACAGGTACAAGTTGTCAGATGTTTACTTTGATCTCTTTAAAATTCATGTTTTGGGGTTTTTTCCTGTTGGCGACTGCAGTTTTACTTTTAATACCTGCTTTAGTACAGCACACATTTTTTTATTGTTGTTAGGAATTCAGTTCCTTCGGTATTAAGCCCCAAAATGGGAATTTAATACTTCTGCTCTGACTCATTTCATTGACCTTTTGGTCTTTGCAATACACTTCAAGATTTTCCTTATTTGTAATTTAGTCTTGAAAAACCTCACAGGTCTGTTTCAGAAGTTACCTTTTATATACTCTGTCATATACAAACGAGGAGGAATTTAAAATGTTACTTCTTGGAGGTTGCTGTATATGGTCTTGAGCTGTACTGGAGGAAGACTCCCTAAGCTGTAGAATAAATGACTATTTCCTCGCTTTTTGGATGGCTACCCAATTCTGTGTTTGCTTGGGACTCTGAAGTATTAACTGGTTTGTATTTCCATCCTTTTTTATCTTTTTAACTGTACAACAGAATTTCCGGGGTTTGCAGGGCCTGATTTAAGAGTGCAGTCTCTCTCCAGCGCTCGCTGAGCGTCTCCCGGTGCGTACTGTCAGCTGTAACTGCCCGAACGTGGCGTTCGCTCTTGACGGATACACCTCAACGCCGAGCAATTACTTTGGAGTCGGTGGCCAATGTTCCAGGCTGGCAGTTTTCATTCTTCCCGTTGCGCCTGAGCTCCTTGTAAGGCTGACGGTGGAGATTTTTATTGCACGAGTATTAAAAGGCTTAGCCGGAGCGGAGAGGCAGGCAGCGGTTATTAGAGCCGCTTATCTAAATTATTTATTTAGCTAAAAAGTGAAATCTGATCTTGCTTTCCTGACCCGCCAGGAGGTCATAGCATTCGGTTTCTTTTTTTAACTGTGCGAAAAAGGAATAAAAGTTTTAATTCTATTCTTTAGGTTATTCATTTACACAGAGGAAGTTGTTAGTTCCAGCCGGAGCTGGCAGAAGAATTGCGTTTGTGTTGTGTTTCTAGCAGGTCCTAACAGAAAGGAGGAGTTTAAGGGTGCGGACCGTTAACCGAACCCCTAAAATCCAGTGGGAATATACATTTTGATTTACGTGCACCGATCTGTTTCACAAGTTCTTTGATAATTACTGTTATTTAAGCACTTTATTTCATAAAAAATTGGTAGTTCTTCAGGCAGCAGCGTGGAAACATTCTTCTTCGTTCTGGTTTGCACTAACCGTGCCCAATTGCTATTTGCATGTCAGCTCTAGTACTGAAATCCACAGTTGCTCCCTTTCCTCTCACAAACGCTCAAAAGGCATATTACGCTTCAGAAATTGCAGCTTATAGCATTTTCTAATTGCTTTCAAAGCCGTTGAGTTGTGGGAGCCTATTAAGCAACTGGCACTTAAAAGCTGGTGATCTCTTACATAAAAATATTAGCCCAAATATTTTTATACGTATGCTTTTCAGCACATCCAGTTTTACGGCTGATTTTAGACCCTGTGGTAAACAAGCATGCTAATGGAGCTGTTGGAAGCCCCTTTAAAAGGGAATCACAGTGCTGTATATGCTGCGGGTGACATCCAGCTTTGATTAAATGCTGTAATAAAGCCTCCAGCTGCGGTGTTATTTTCAAAAGGAAAGTCAGAAGGGAACACTGAATACAGCTCTGCCTTTGGTTTATCTTTTCATCTTTTTCCATCTCGACATGTGTCTCCAATGTTTCTAGATGGAGCGTTTGGGATTTTTACCTAGGGCTCATTTAAGAAATGCGCTGCCAGTGAGAAGATAGGAAGCAGGCCACACCGACGTGCGGATCGCGCCCGGCGCGGTCCCTACCAGCGCCAGCTCTCCCTTTCCCTCTCGCCTTCTGACACCTCCGCTGGCCTGTTCGGCCACAGCACAGCTGGTCGGGGCCAAAGATAGAAGTTCTGGTAAGGTGCACATCTGTCATCCCCTTTTCTTGCCTCTCTCCCCCTTCTCTCCATCCTTTCTCTGCACCGTGCTTGTCGCTCACAGACACACTGCCTATTTTCATAGAGGTGTTTGTCACGCGGTCATTCCTGCCGGCTTTCCCGGTCTTTGCAGAGTGGATGAAAATGGGTCGATGGCGCAAAATAGCAAACCCGGGACGTGACCTTGTGCCCTGGGGTGAGCCCTGGTTCAGCAGATCTCGCCGAGGCGAGCAAGTAGGTGTGCGGGGAGGAGACGGGGAAAGGCAGCAGGCACAGCTGGGAGTCGTGCGATCGCCACAGCATCTCGGGTCCCTTCTCGGGGAGCTGAATTTCCCCTCTGGAGCAGTTCTGAGGTTTTGTGAATATTCCTTCTGCAAAGAATAACAGAAGCGTTTCTGCCAGTAAGACCTCGAGTATACACAAGAAAGTTGTGATCATTGTACACTGTGTGATCTGAAGAAGGCTTTGTCTGAAAGCTCATCCTTTTCCCTTCTCTCGCTTTCCTTGAAATCAGTACATCAGATCAAAGGTTGCTGTCTCCCTCCCTTGCCCGCTTTTTCAGGACCTGTCCCCCTCTCATCCTCAGACCACAGCTTCAGCCGTGCTACATCTGGATTGTACGTGACTTCTAAGGAGAGTCAACGAGAATCACCCAGACCTGCGGGGAGCAGAGTCCTTGACTTAATTAGAAGTTATCAGATCTGTGTGAATGCTCACACATTAACCATTGCAGTGCTGAGTTCTTTAAATACTGGTCTTGAAGCTTGCCTTTTCCTATGGATTTTGGGAATAAGCAGCACATTGCTAGGACCAGTTAGAGCCCTTCTGGTTTATTTGGGGTTAAAAGCCTTTTCAGCCAGGATTGTAGGTAAGACAAAGATAAGAGGTTTGCTTGAAGTTCCTTCCTTGCAGAGCTTCTGAAGTAAATGCCGCAAGGCTGCCCCGTAACATCGGACTGTTGGCTTTTCGTTGTGAGTGGCGCTGGGGAAGCTGATACAGCAAACTTAGTTTGGGTCTTCTGCTCTGCAAATGAAAAGAAAATTCAAAAGGGGAATCAGGCAAAATATTTTGGACAAAAATTAATGATTCGGTACGTTTCCTCAGCATGTGTAAGGTCCTCTCTTTGTGTACAGGCTCTAGCGAAAGTTCTCTAGATCCTGCAAGAATCAAATAAAGACAGGAGTCGTCCAGCCTCTGCCCTGATGCAGTTGTTGGGTGTTTCTGAGCACAGGATTCTTGATGCAGAAGCCTAAAATGATGTAGGCTGCTTTTCGGATCCCATTTTGAAGGTCTGGTCCTTTGGGGCTAGGGACGGGGGAAAGGGGGGTCTTCAAGGTCTCAGCCTCACTTTTGAAAGTGTATGCAGGGACGTACAAAGTTTGACCTGTGGGCTGCATTACAGCTCCATCCGCACTGCGGTTTGATGAATTCAAATATTACTGGAATTAAAGTGTAGCAGCATATATCCTGCCTAGGTATGCGGGGAAAGAAAAGAAGTGGTTTCATTGCTTATCAGCGATATTTGGCTGTGCCAGAAGTTGTCCTCATTTCTTAAATTCTCTTCCTAGCTGGCAATTTCAGGCGCTGAGAAGGTGAAGTCAAGCATGTTTTGATTCATGCTTTATTTAAGGCGTGCTGAGTCTGTGTTCAGTGAACGGTACAGAGTCATATAATTGAATCTCGTTTTAGTATACGATGCCATTTTTTGTTGTCAAACTTCTGTCTTGCGTGATCTCCCCGCCCCACCCCGTAACACACACAGCCCAGTCACTCCGTTGTAATATTCTGTGTTTTCAGGTGAACAATCAGAATAATGTTCAACATAAACCTGTTGGAGAACCTGAAGGTTTACATCAGCAGTCGCCCTCCGCTTGTGGTCTTTATGATCAGCGTAAGCGCTATGGCAATAGCTTTTCTGACACTGGGTTATTTCTTCAAAATCAAGGAGATCAAGTCACCAGAAATGACAGAGGTAGGTACAAAAGGTTCCTGAGCTAAACAGTGGGAATACTACTTTGCAAAACATGCCCAAAGCTAATGAGTTATTTTTTTTCCTCCAAGAACCCTCTCATGGGAGAGTGCAGAGTCTTACGGGACATTGTCTTCATTTATACTTGCCTCTAATTTCCCAAGGAAAGGGGCTATTGGTGTGAATGTTTGGAGAGTCTTTGTTTTAGTTTCAGGCCGAATGGATCTTCCCTACTATGGCCAGGAGCCTTTCTTTTTCTTATCCTCTCGTGCCAGCTAGCTTGTTTGTACAACTTCTGATCTTACCTAGTAGTACTGTTCTGTAAGGAGGGCAACCTCGCTAGAAACCGCTTATACCCTGAGCGTGGTGAGAAGGGACCAAGTTAGTACCTTCCTTCTGTAGCTTAAAGGATGTTCTGCTGCTGTCCTGAGCTGCAGTCAGGCAGCGACTGCGATTGAACACGTCTAACTTTAGTAAACAAGTCGCCCCGTCGTTGAGATAGCCGCGGTGGTATTTGTGCTCGCTTCGTGAGCTGCGTAACTCCCGTTCAAGGGCTTGGAGCTGCGGGCGGGATGGTACGTGGCAAGGCCTGCGCTGCTCTAGAGAAGTGGCAGCCCGGAGTTAACTTGCTAATCTGGTTGAAATCTCCACGTTTGTTTTAAGGACTGGAATACTTTCCTTCTGAGGTTTAATGATTTGGACTTCTGTATATCGGAGAATGAAACCTTAAAGCATCTCATCAACGATACCACAACTCCCGAAAGCACCGTGACTAGCGGACAGGCGAGATCTTCTACGCAGTCTCCGCAAACTCTCGAGGACTCTGGTCCAATAAACATCTCTGTTACAATCACGTTGACGCTGGACCCGCTCAGGCCGTTTGGCGGATATTCTCGCAATGTCACGCATCTAAGTTCCACAATTTTTGGGCACCAAATTGGACTCTCAGGTATGCAAGACTTGACCTTTATAAATTTGAATGATAACTATATAATCAAATAAGAACTCACCAGCTTATTATTGGCGAGGTAAATCTTTTGCTTAGAACGTATACGTGTTTCCAGATTTGTTGTGAGTCTGTTCCTATATAGACCCCTTCGCTTGTTTGCTAGAAAAACTTCGCCCTGCATTTAGAATGGAAAAGAACCTGCAGGTTTGCCAAGATTAGGCTTTGCAGTTTTAAATGATTAACCTAATGACAATGGAAGGTCATTTTTAAGCCAACAGAATTCCAAGCAGCAAAAGCTTCTACAGTGACTGTCTTCAGTTCTGTCTTGATACATCTTCACGTCCTCTGCTCACACTTCAAAGGCATTAATCTATATTAGAGATCAAGTAGCAGGTTGTCTAAAAAACCCAGTTTATCTAAAATGCATACACGAATAAGCTTTAATATTGCAAACAGCAACAAATATGGATGAAACTGATGGTGACAGTTCCTGTGGTGTGATGAGACTGATCTATGTGGCTGCCCTGACAATAGGTTTTGACAGGAGATTGTAGGAAATTAGTAAAAATTGATAATAGAACCTCATTGAATTTTAGCTTTTAGCCAGGGTTGCACTTTATAATAATGCCTGAAGGTGTCTTCAACCTCAGAGACCTGTGAAGAGACATTTGCCATAGCTGTAAATCTGTGTTACTGTATTTTATGTTGGTGTTATTTTGTTATTGCTTCAAGAGCTATCAAATGCGAGTTCCATTTCCAGTAGCCTGGATTTATTTTCAGTATGAATATATCCACGTGGAGGTAACGTACGCTGCTTGCTCTGCAGTTCAATATCTGCTAGCACGTTTTTGTCTACACAAATATCTCCAATTTGAAAAGTAAGTGTCAGAAAAAGCAAATGTGGAACAAAGTCTTTGGGAGGAGAAGGGCTGAAGATCTGTGATTTTACTTTCTAATAAAGTTCTCTGAACGTGCATGAATTCACTTACAAATCGTAAGCTTTTAATTTCTGAAAGGAGCCTAATGACCCCACTTCTTCTGGGGGCAGGAGAGATTAGAAGGACTGGCAGCCGGGGGTTTTGTAGTTTATTTTGGTTTTTAACTTTCTTTTTGCTCTCTTTGTTGATAGTAAAGATCCCGGATGACTTCAAAGGTACAGACGCAGGGTTATGGTTCCTGCCTGTGTCATTTGCGTGTTGTCCTTATCCTAGTGATTGTTGCTCAGATACTTTTGTGAACGGAAAGCAGTTTTCCTTCTCTCTTTCTCAAAGGCAGAGAATCCCACGAGGAGATAAATATTACCTTCACCCTGCCGGCTGCCTGGAACTCAGACGACTGCGTTCTTCACGGCCACTGCGAGCAGGTTGTGTTCACAACCTGCATGACTGTGACAGCAGCCAGCAATGTTTTTCCTGTCACAGTGTAAGTGCGTTTTAAACACTCCTTCGTAGCCTGGTGAGTGGGTGATTAATTCCTCAGCTGCTTCTGTGAGGCTGCTACTTCTGACGAACGTGGAAATGATGCACCTGCCTGCCTTCCCCCCCAGTCAAAACCCCGTCTTGAGGCTTACGACTTTTGCTCTCTTTTAGCAACGCTAGATTTTTCTGTGGATGTTTTGAACCGTAGCCCCTACCTGCCTTTCAACGTGCTACCTGTGATTTAAACTTCGCTAGGAACAAAAGAATCTGTGAATATTTAAGAAAGATACCCTGTAATTTAGTTTCACTACCTTGTGTGAGAGCTAAGCTTGACTCTAAGGTTCTTATCCTCTTCCCCGCTGAGAGATCAGCGCAAGCCGAGTGCTGCTTTGCTACCGCAGCCCAGCAGGTACAGACCTTGCATCAGAACGGCTTCCCTTGGCCTGCTCTGGGCTCTCTGGCACTGCTCGGGATGCCCTGAGAACCACCAGGTAGATTCACATGACTCTGTGAAGCCTTATGAAAACCAGTGTTTTTCTAATTAAGCTGTGGGTTGTTGACTTGCTGGAACAACATGCAGTTGAATTCTAATCTTAGTATAGGAATCATATGGTTTTTATAGAGCCTCTTGGTTAAGCTTAGGTTTTTGTTGTTGTTTTGGAAGGCCCAAAATAAAACCGTGGTTTATGCTGCTGTTGAGAAGACTGGGCTTGACTGGGTTGTAAAAGTTAGCCTTACCGAACGTGGAGAATGGCGACCGGGGTGCTAATTATTTCTGTTTTTCTGCAGTCAGCCACCACATTGCGTTCCCGAAACATACAGCAATGCTACGCTTTGGTACAAGATCTTTACCACAGCAAGGGACTCTAATACAAAATATGCACAAGATTATAATCCTTTCTGGTGTTACAAAGGAGCAATCGGAAAAGTGTATCATGCTTTGAATCCCAAGCTAACTGTTATAGTTCCAGATGTAAGTGCCACGGTGGTTTTGTGTCTTACGTTGGGTAAATGCCTAGCTCTGTTTTAATTGAATAGGATTTTGTTTGTGGCCTAAAATAGTCATATTCAGTGCTGGTTTATTATGTAGAGCAAGGGCTGAGACAGAGTTGGGTACGCTTTACGCCTGGTGGGCATGGTGGTCTTCCTGTAATCCCCATGTGCCTCACAGCTTTTAATAACGAACATTTGTACTTTGAAAGCCTTTGGCCAAAGACACTGCCAGTACGTGGGAAGAGATCTCCAGTACAGATTTTAACATGAGGAACATTTTGGCTCTTCATGGGCCACAATTAGGAATCGCTCTCGTTACTACGCCAGCTGCGCAAAGGGGAGAAAGTTGATTCATGAAGTAATTTCTGTGCTGATCTGATAATTATTGCTTTAATATAAAATGCCCGTTATTGGTGCATTGTCAGTAAATGGTTTTAATTCTCTGTGCAGGACGATCGCTCTCTAATTAACCTGCATCTCATGCATACCAGCTACTTTCTTTTTGTGATGGTGATTACAATGTTCTGCTATGCAGTTATTAAAGGCAGACCAAGCAAACTGAGGCAAAGCAATACAGAATTCTGCTCTGAAAAGGTGAGTCTGTAATAACAAAATGTTGACTCTGATAAGAAAACACAGAAAACCTTTTTTTTACCTAGTGCAGACTGTTTTTTCTTATCTCTGGAGATGTAGATTTAATTCCCTTTCCAAGAGACAGGGGTGTTTCATTGTGGACGGTACAGCTGGGTGCTACAAAATAGACGTATGTGCTTTGTAGGTCCTCAGCGTTAGGCTTCCCTCCTACAGACGGGGGTTATTGCAGGTCAGTAAGTGCTGTGATGCAACTCTTCCGCCGTAATTCTGAAGTTACTCGCACCATTTTGTGTGAAGCATTGAATAGAGAGCATTGAGGAGTTTTATTTCTCTTTTATCGCAACAGACTGAAAACTTCAGAATTATGTTTCATGTTTTATTCAATGGCTGTTAATCAGAATTAAATTAAAACAATGACAAAGCTATTGAAACAGTCATCATTCAGTACTGCTTTGGAGACCTGCACTTTGCTTGAAGGATGAAATGCGAATATATTTAATTGTGAAGTAGGAAGCTGATGTTGGCACCTTTTGATCTTAATGATATTTTGTAGTATAAGCTGCTTTGGGGTTTGGTGTTTGTTTGGTTGGGTTTTTTTAATTGGCTATGCTAAGTACAAAACACCTTCAGACTCACTTTGATTTCCTTTCCAAGTTAGACTTGTCCGGGTTCTTGGAGAAGGCAAGGACAGATATGCCAGCTGCATGGAGATAAGTAATACCACTGTTACGGGATTAAGAATTTGACCTTAATTAAATGTTTTCTTTTTTTTAGGTTACTTTGTCAGAAGCATAATCCATCGTCTCCTTTTACTGAGAATGACTGAGAACCGTAATCATTGCCTGCTGAACCCAGAACGGGTCTTAACACTCTGTGAATACATTCTCTTGCAATGTTGGTTTATTCCAACCAAAGACATTTCAAGTGCCTGTAATTGATTTGTACATATTTATAAAAGTATATTCAGAATAGGTCAGATGATGCACTTGTTCCGGATTGTAGTGCGGCCGGAAACTTTCAGTCTTTACCTGTGGACATAGCCGAATGTTTGTGTAGATATGTTTAGTGATATGGCTACATATAGTCAGAGCAAGATATTTTTGTCTAGCTGCATCTGGGCAGGTTAAGATGCCTTTGCAAGTGTCTCAAACCAACCAACAGATCTTTGTTTTTTGCCCAATGATATGTACAGTGTGTTTGAAACAGTATGCACCTTTGATATAATACTGCATTTCCAAAGCCACCAATCTACTACATGAATTAAATGTGTATTTGTGTGGCCTAATACTTTCTTCCATTTGCTCCTTGCTTGCAAGAAAAGATATCAACATTTTAGATTTTTTTTGAAAAGAGAAATACATATTCACATTTTAATAGTGCTGTATTTAGGACAAACTTGTGCTTTTATTCATAGTAAAAAAAATTAAGAAGTGAAGTCCCATTTTAAAATGTTTCTTATTGAAAAGTGCTAAGTTTGATATTTTTTTTTTTGTCATTTGGCTTGCTGAATGCCAGAGAATCAGTCAGCATAGAGACTATCTGGAAAGCTTTCCACTCGGCCTCCCATCCGCAGCCCTCAAGCCAGGATTGTCCGTCTCTGCCGCAGAGCAGCTTTCTGTAAACTTTTTTTTTCTAGAAAGTGAAACTTAATAAAAAGATGCATTGTATTAACAGTCTGTCGGGGCTCTGCGCAGCCTTGGGCAGGTGCAGATAGTGAAAGGAGGAGGAATCCCGTCGCCTGTTACAGAGCTTCACTTTGGGACGCTCCGTCCATCTCTGGAGGGCAGCTGAAGAGGACGCTTTTATTGGCTTCGTCCGATCTCCGTTTTGTGCTGCCCACTCGGGGGAAGGTGACGAGGAGCGGACAAGGGCTGTTGTGATTGAGGTCAGAGAAACCACCCGGTAACACACACGCTGTTCGCTGTGTCCCTTCTTAAATCGGAGACTTTATTCTGTGCATTTCTGCTTTTCCCGTTCTGGCTTTTGCTGTTTCTTTCTGGCTCCTTATCGAGTAGCCTCCTTCATTCTTAGGAGCCAGGGTTTTCCTGCAGACATTTCCACCACTGCTTTTAAAATCTCACTGGTTGCCTTAACTGACCTTTCATCTTGTCTTTCAGCTTCTTGTCGGGTAGTATAACTGCAGATCTGCCTGCATACACATCAGCTTTTTTTTTTCCTCCTCCTTTCGCTCTAAACTACACAAAAGAAGAACCCCAAGTCAAAATCTCAGTCTCTCAATTATGCTGGCATAAGATTCTTAGTTTATTACCTATAGACACTATTGAATGGTACCCTACTGGTCTGTAGGCCTGCGCGTATGGGACTTCAGTAAGGTCACAAGTCTTCGGAGTGTTTGAAGCGAACCAGTCACGCTCTCCTTCCGAACACGTTTCCTTTATAGAATTTCAGTTACTTAAGTGGTGTTAACTAACATGCGTTTTTCCTCCGGGGATGTTAAGGCAAAGCTTTAGAGATGGCCTAGTTTGAAGGCTAGGGATAAAATGAAGCTTCCAGTTTTCTCCTGATGCTGCTATGGGCTAATGCTGCTTCGCTGAAGTGAATCAGTGAAGTCAAAACAGGTAGACGGCTTCTCACGAAAACGGTCCGAGCTGTTCCTAATTCACGCGTACCCAGCCTTCTGCATTAATACTGACTTCTAGAGTTGCCTACGAGGGTGGCTTGACCTGGGGACCAAAGGCAGGAAGAGGGAATGGATTGGGTTGGCGTTGCAAATTCTGGACGTACGTAGAGAACACCCAACATAACGCAACCCCTTTAAAAAAGCAAAGCTGAGTCTTTCTGTTTCAGCAAATTAAAAATCAAACTCTGAATGTTCTAACTGGAATTTGGTCTGTTGGGGAAAACAAATTGGTTTTCATCTGGTTTTGCCACTTGGTAATGAGAGGAGCCTGCTTTGCGGTTTATCCCGAACTGTATTGAGGTACCCAGAAATGCTAAGATTGCAACCCACAAACGCAAAAGGGGAAATGTCCGAGTTGCATTTTTTGGCCTTAGTTTATCCCTTTGCACCCCTGTATTGCAGCGGAGAGGTAAGGGCGTCCATCGGGCTGAAACGCTGTAATACTGAGGAATATTGGCTTGTTCCTAGGCACAATGTACAAAAGTTAAATGCAGCCAAACAGAAGAGTAAAAACTTAAAGTTCAGATCATATTGATCTTTCCTTTTTTGTTTTCTTTTTCTTTTTAACTATGACTTGAATCAGTTTTGATTCTATTTGTACGTGTTTTCTTGTTCTTAGAAAGCTGCCATTTTCTTTTGCATTTTTCTTTGGCATTACATAGAAAATCTGAGCCTTGGTTTTCAACCCTCTGCAGGTGATTGTAGGGTTAAGATGGCTTTTTTGTGTCGTTCTTACATTTCACTTGTCTTGTTGCATGATGGTTAATAGCCGATTTGGAAATGACACTCCTCTCCTAGATTAATTTTGTGTTTGTAAGATGTGCATATTGCTTTGCAGAATAAAAACGATGACGTTTATCCTGTTGTCTTTATTTCTACTGCCCCGTTGCCATGGAGGTTTCATAAATCGCCTCCGTTGTGCGGACCATCGGCGAGATTGGTGGTGCCAGTCTGCAATAGGGGGAGTTTCGAACGCTTTGTTGCACCCGTGGTGGCCTTACGTAGCCCTTTTTCCTCTTTGGATCCCGGGGTGGGGACCAGAGCTGGCGCCCATCGTGAGAAACGCAGAATTTGTGGCCTCGCCCCGTCTCTCCTGTTGCTGTTCATCGCTGGCGATCGTGCCGTCCCCTGCCTCCTCGCCCCGGCTGCCGAGCGCTTCCGAAGGCCCGCGGGCGGCTGGCGACGGAGGACCTGCGCGGGTGGCTGCCGACAGCGAGATAACGGGACTTGCTAAATTCTAGCTCCAGTTACCGGGCAGCTGGAACAAGTTGCACCCGCGCGTTGCCAGTGCTTGAAAGAGCAGGAAAAACATAACTTGGTTTTGCTCCTGGAAGGGTGTTGAGAGCGAGGCGCTGCCGTCGGACGAGCGCGGGAAGGCCAGCCCGTCTCGCTTCTCTGAGGAACGGAGCTCGAAGCATCCAAAGGGTGCCCATCCAGATCTGGTGGCCAACGTTGTTTAAAAGCAAACCTGTGACATTGTTTTATAATTTTCACTGGGGCGAGGGACTCGGAATTAGTAGAAAAAAGTGGTTTTAATAGAATAGTTTTTACAAATCCCCTTGGTACGGCTCTAGGAAAGCCGGCTAGTTCTGAAGGAGCATTAGTGCCCTGCGTTCGCACGCGCACGTTGTCCCGAACTCGTGACTTTAAACCTTCAAACGTGCTTACAAACGATGGCGGTCTCGTTACAATATGCAGAGGATGCCACAAGTCGCAACCCTTGTGTGCTTCAGGCTGATCTAACATCACAGATGCCATCGAGTGCCCTGGGACAGAAGAGCCCAAGGCTTAGAATATTACAAGTTGCAAGGTGTTGAGAACACCTTGCAATTAGGAGCATTCGTGCCCTGCGCTCGCGCGGCCCCGGCGCTGGGTGAGTCTGCCGCCATTTGAGTCGGCAAAGCGGCCGTCGTCGGCCTCCGCCGGGCCCTGTCCCTCGGCCAGCAGCGAGGACAGGGAGAAGGGCAGCCGGACACGGATTCCCTTGGTTTCTGCTAAACAAACTCTTTCATAACTCGAGCAGCCGCTATTTGGCAAGTGCACGGCTTTGTTCAGCGAGTTCTATACAAGCGCAACTTCCTTGAAGAAAATCCTGTTTTCATAGCTCTTGCGTAGAGTCACGCTTGAGTCAACTTCTAGGAGGATCTGCGGTGAGTTCCCACGGGGGGGAAAAGTACTCGGCACATCGCTGTGTGACTGAATTCGTTTTGTCCTAAGGTAAAGGGGAGCAGCCTGCTGCCCGGAATATTTCCCCAGCCTCTTGCGTAGGGAGTCCCGCTGTAATTCGGTGCCATAGCCTTGAGTTGGGTTCTGTCACGGCTCCCTCCTGGCTCGACAGCACGAGCAGTTACACCTAGGTGTTAGAAGCAGGTAGCACAGTGCGGGGGAAAAGGCGGTTTTGCTGATACGACAGGACATTTCCAGGTGCTGGAGGGTTGGGGTGCGCAGAAGGGATTCATTTGTTGACACTGTAATCGGGCTGTTTGCTCATAACCATGATGTTTGTTAACAAACTAAAATAAGGGCAATGAAAAATTATGTAAAGCTTGCTCATCTGGAAAAAACGCCCGCGCTGTGTTTGCAATCAGATTACATCTAACATTAGCAGGCTGCTACAGACGGGGAGGAGAAGCACCATCTGCCGTCAGCGGTGGCAGTTCTTTAATCGGGCGCTTCGTGCCAAATATTTTGGTATTACGTGGAAGCATTGCTGAAAATGAGGAACAGCATCTGTCTTCTCCAGCAGCGCCTTCCTTCTGCAAGCAAATGTCTTTAGCCGCCTTTTCAAAATAGAGAGTGGCAAAGAAATGTTGTTCTCGAAGGTTGATAGGAACGAGCGTGCTGGCAGCTGCTGAAATTTGGGTTGTCGATTCTCCTTTTCCCTCCAGCTCTAATCAAAATTTTGCTAGTGTTGGATTGCCTGGCAGGGTGAGCAAATAAAGCTGCAGCTAAAGGCAGAACCCCACGTGCGTGTTGAACTCCTGCGACGCGTTTCGCTGCTGTTGACCAGCGAACTGGGTGACTTTCAGCCCTCTCGTTCCCGAGCCCCGAGGGGCTGCGCTCACGGGGGTTCCATCCATCGCTGCGTCTCCGTCCCGGCGGCTTCCGCCAGCCTCGCAGAGGTGGCCACTGCCCTCCAGGCCTCTTGTTAACCCGGGGCTGCCAACGGCTCGGCTGAGTCCCTGGCAGTGCTGCGGAGCGAGGCGCGAGCTTGCTGGGGGTGGCTCTGCCTTCGGCTCCGACGCCAGGTGCGTCCCCGTCCCTCGGCGCGCTGCACCCGCTCTCGGGAGATCTGGGCGCCTTGCTGGGTGCCTGGGTGCTTGCTTTGTGTTTGTAGGTCTCAGTTTCTCCTTTATAAAGGGCTTTTTCAGCTCTGCTGAGTGCTGTGGCCTTTACTGATAGAAGCAACTTGCCCTCGGCTAGCAAATGGATCTGATTGACCGCGCTGCCGCAGGGAGGGGGAGGCTGTGGCCTCGCCTGCGAGGCTTCCAGCAGAACCAATATTCCCTGTTTACCTTTCGAAGGTGTTTCTTTACAGCACGTTAAAGAAACAGGTGGGACCTAAGCGTAGATTTCCTTGTGTTATCTCTGTTCCTTGCAACATGAGTCTTGCACCTTGATTAAATAAATAACAACATCAGATTTAATCTGTAGCTACAAAAAAAAAAAAAAAGAGTAGGGCAATCCATAGATTATTAATGTTTGTCGAAAAAACATTTCACAGTACGCTACCTTATCATTTATGCTTCGCAAAGATCCCTTCTGGTGATGGCCTACCTCCTCGCGCAAGGGGTTTCACAGTGGGAGGATGGCAACGTCCTCGCTGCGCTCTTGGCGTAAATGACGCCATGTGGCTTTGTCTGCGGGGACAGGGCGAGCGCCCAGGCGCCACTCGGGCAAGGCGAGTGAGTGGAAAATGCGGGTAAACCCATTACGTCCTGTTCCCATTTCGCCCCAGAGCCCTGTATGAACAAAACCATCATCTTCCAGCAGGCACAAACGGATAAGGAACGCGATGTTGTGGCCCGTGATGGGGCCGTGGCTGCGTGCGTCTCCTCCCCGGGCAGGATTTTCACCCTGGAGTTGAATCCCGTTTCCCCCGGGCTCTCGCCCTCTCCCGCCTTCGGCAGCAGCGATGGCTGAGCGGCTGGGGCCGGGCTCCTGCCCGCTCTGCTTTGCAGGGTCCCAGCTGGGTGGATTCACCATTTTGCAGGGCGATGATGAGCAATGTCACGCGTGCCCCCGAGGGCGAGCGGTGGGGTTTTGCTCTGGCATTTGGCTACGGGCCGGGAGCCCTGGCCCCGCGCAGCTGGGGCCCGCTGATTGCCCACAGGAGGTGCTCGTTACCCCGATTGCTCCTCAGCGGGTTCAGCTGGGGCAGCCACCACCCGCACTCCCTGCTGCACCCTGGCCGGCGGGGTGACTCGGGGGGCTCTGCAGAGGTGTTTGGGGCAGTAAATTGGTGGTTTGGGTGCGATGGCTCAGTGCGATACCAGTAACTGCTTGGGAGCGAACAGGCTGCGCTGGAGCTGCTGGATTCCCCCGGCCCCGGTGAGTGCCGAGGCGGGGGGCTGCAGGATGGGGGGGGCTGCGGGATGGGGGGCTGCGGCGCGGGGGGGCTGCAGCGGTGCCTCCAGCTGCGCCTTTGCTGTTGTGGGGCAAAACTGGGCTTCAGAGCGGGCTCACAGGGGCTGCAGGAGCGGGCTGAGGGCTCGCTATGGGGGCTCAGAGCCGCGGGGTGGCTGGAGGGGCCCCCAGCCTTTGAGCCTCGCCCTCCTGGAAACCCGCCGGTGTTGGTCGAGGCTCGGGGGGAGCAGAGAGAAACGAGGATCTCCGAGGGGATCCTCGGCCGGAGCAGCGCTGAGAGAGCCCAGAAACAGGGAGAAACCCAGAGCTGCCCTGGGGCGGGCAGAGCAGCCCGCAAGTCCTGCAAGGGAATAATGGGAAGCACGGAGAGAAACCGAGAGCTGCGGGGCAGGGAAGGGGGGGGGCTGCGGGGCAGGAACGGGGCAGGGAAGGGGGGGGCTGCGGGGCAGGAACGGGGCAGGGAAGGGGGGGGCTGCGGGGCAGGGAACGGGGGGCTGCGGGGCAGGAACGGGGCAGGGAAGGGGGGGGCTGCGGGGCAGGAACGGGGCAGGGAAGGGGGGGGCTGCGGGGCAGGGAAGGGGGGGCTGCGGGGCAGGAACGGGGCAGGGAAGGGGGGGGGCTGCGGGGCAGGGAACGGGGGGCTGCGGGGCAGGAACGGGGCAGGGAGGGGGGGGCAGGAACGGGGCAGGGAAGGGGGGGCTGCGGGGCAGGAACGGGGTCTGCGGGGAAGGAAGGGGGCTGCGGGGCGGGGAAGAGGGGCTGCGGGGCGGGCAGGGGCTGCGGGGCAGGGAACGGGGGGCTGCGGGGCAGGGGCTGCGCAGGGCGGGCGAGGCGGGAGGCGGCGGCCGGGCCCCCCCTCCCCTCCCCTCCCCTCCCCTCCCCTCCCCTCCCCTCCCCGCCGGGCGCCGCTAGATGGCGGCGGGAGCTCAGCCTTGGCCCCGGCTCCTGAGGGGCGGCCGGACCCCGGAGCCGGGCAGGGCAGGGCCCCTTGGGCGGTCTGGGAGCGGGTGTTTGTCCTGCCGGGGCGCCGGGCACACGAACGCCTTCCTGCCGCTCGCTCCTGCGGGGAAAGGGCGGGGGAAAATCGATTCTGGCAAAGCTCCGCAGGGAACCGGCAGCAGAGCCGGGGTGCGAGGGGTCCTGAGGCTGCTAGGGGCTGTCTGTCTGTCTGTCTGTGCTCCCCGCTCAGCACAGGGCTCAGCAGAGCCCGCGGGGGCTCAGGGTCCCCCCTTGGGGACGGGCTGCGGCCCCAAGGGAGGTGGCAGCGTCCCTTGCTGGGACCGACGGGCGGTCGGCGTGGCCGCATCTCCTGAGCGAGCCAAGGAGCAGCGGTGCGAAGGCAGCCTGCGTCCCTCCTTCCCCGATAAAGGCACCCTTGTCAGATGTTGTGGACCCCCTAAAATGGGGGGATTCCTTTAGGAAGGGATGGGAAATGGTTTGGCCAGCAGCAGCTCTCCAGCCCTTTCCCCGGCTGTTCCCGAGCGCTCTCTCGGTTCATGTGCTCCCTGGACTGGGTCAGAGCCCGGGTTTCGTGCAGCGAGCTCAGCTGCAGGAGGGAAGACGGGGATTTTTCAGTGAGGTTGGCTTTATCCATAGCTTCCAGTCAAGGCTGTGCCCCTTGGCATCCCCCCTCCCACCAGACCCAGCCAAGGTGCTGCTGGGACAGGGAGAGCAGTGAGATCCCAGGGCAGCTCTGTAGGGCTTTTAGACTGGCTCACAGCTGGTCCTACAAACGGGTGCTCGCTCCGGATGAGCGTCGGAGAGAAGTGGCTCCCCGATAGGTTCGGTGCGGCAGAGACAGCCCGATACCTCGCCTCGGTTCTGTTCCCGCAGGTCCCTCCACGTCTGCGGTTGCTTGGGGAAGGTCTGGGGAATTGGTTCATTTTTCCTGGGTCTTGCTCCCAGGCAGGGAAAGGGAACAGCAGGAAATCTGTAAGGAGTAAACTGGGCTTGTGGATCTCCCCCGCTGAAGCCCAGCCTGGTGAGCGGAAGGCTTACCGAGCAAAGGTCAAAGCAATTAGACAAGCCTGTTCCTGCTATCGACTAAAGGAGGTATTGCGGAGGATTTCCCTTTCTCCACCCAGGTCTGATGCTGGTGCTGGCTAACAAGCGCAGGCTCTGCCTTGATTCAGAGTTAACACCAGCAGCGATATCGGGAGGAGAGGCGATGTTTCCAGGAAGATGGCTCAAACTCTTGCTGGCAGCAAGACATTAGTATCTCTTGACCAGGACCCACCTCCTGTGCCTAACTTTGCTCTGAAGGCCACAGGAATTAGGTACCCAATTGTTCTTTGGAGGATCTGAGCGTTCCCCCATCTCCTATTTTAAATAAAGCCACAGTCCCCGTGTTTCCCGGCCGTGGGGGATGAGGGAACTCTTCTTTCTCCCACCGCTTTAGGTCTTACTTGAACGAAGATGCTGCATGCACGGTTCCCGCTGGCTGTTAGCAAGCAAGGCAAACCCCTGGCAAACCGTGCTGCGCTCGGTGTGCCGGGAGCACAGCCTGCTTGTAATTATTTATGACGCTCCATCGTGCATGAATAAAATGGTTTGTAGGAATACAGGCGGCCTTCGTGGCCGGAGATCTCCCAGCAGCGCCTGCCCCGGGCACGCCGCTCGCGCGAGGATGCTCTGCCATCGCCGGAGCTCCGCGATCTGCCTGGTGTCAAGGCGGCCCTTCTGCAGGCGTTACTGCCTCCGCAGCGTTTTGTGTGCAGAGGGATGTAGACCAATACAAAGCAGTTTTTCAGCAGAAAAGCTCCCTTCACCAAGTGGTTGCCCGGGCATGACCGTACATGCGTAAAACAAACAAGTGACGGTAGCGGGGGGGAAGCCCGTACCCTGGCACACAAGGTGGCCATCATCTTCTCAAAGCCCGGGCGCAGCTGGAGGCTGGCAGGGACCCCAGTGTCAATTAAAGCAGCTTGAAAGCTGCTGTGTTTGAGCTGACTGGCGGGAGGAGGGAGTCCAGGGCTTGCTGGAGCCCAGCGCTGCCGGGACTTGCTCGGCTGGGGCAGCTGAGCGCGCTGGAGCAGATAATGGCCCCCTGGAACGGTCGCCCTGACAAAGTCAAAATACTTAGAGGAGCACTTCTGGGAACACTGCGAGCTGGGATCTGAGCAGATCTGCTGAAAGCTGGAGGGCTAGGTGTGAGCATGCACTGACTAATGCAGCCCTGGTCCATGTGCCAGCTACTGCAGCACCGAGATCTCCCCTCGAGTCATTCGTGGCATCGTAGCAGCAGGTAGAGCTAAATTCGAGCTGAAGTTCATAGCTGCCCAGCAATGGAGCCGAGGCTGCCGTTCCCAGATGGGGTGGGGTGGGGAGGAGGCGGTGACGCTCCCCGGGAGGAGCGCGCTGCGCAGGGAGGGTGCTCGCAGCCCTGCCGCCGAGGGCGAGGGGCTTCTCCCGTTACCTGCCGTCTGCTGCTGGCATCTCCGCTGAACTCTCGCAAGCCCTAAGGCCCGGGAGGCCGCCTGGTGCTGCGCCAGGCTGCCCTGTGAATATCCTAACCGTTGGATTAGAGCTGAGCGGTCCTTCCGCAGGCGTGGGGAGCGTTCGCCTCTGGGGGCTGACCGGGGTGGGAACAGGTCTGGCGAAGGTTCGCTTAAGGGCATGAGCTGCTGCGTAGGAACAGGGGTGGTGTTTAAGGTCATGGGCAACAGAAACTTGCTGAAATCAGCGTTTCTGGTAGTGCTGAATCCTTCCAGGTTCATAACCTGCTTTGAGCAGCCGGTGACTTCAGAAACCTCCGTGACTTTAGAGCTGCTGCTCCCTCTGTGTCTTGGTGAGACTTGGATGCGCTCACGCCTCCACCTTCTTGTTTGCTGCCATGCTGAAGGCAAGACAGTAGCGTGTTTTCCACCGAGAGCACCTCTCGGAGGATCTTCCAAAGCAAAGAGCATCTCTCTGGGTACAGGCATGGCCTGTAGGAGCTTTTAGCACTGAGCTCGCCGTGGTGTGACGGAGGAGGCTGGTACATGGGGTAGGAGCTGCTACGGGTGCTCTCCATGTGAGTCCCGTGGTGTGACGCATGGTGTGACACATGGTGTGAGGGCCAAAAGCTCGTGACTCTTGTGGATAGCACAACGTGTCTCCTATTTTTGGCCAAGTTTCCTGAGAGCAGCTTGCAAATGTTCACGTTGCTGGAAGCACGATGTCTCCAGGAGCTGCCGTATCCGTATGGGACAGCCCAGGAGAGCCATCAGCTTTCTGCCGGAGAGGTCTCTCCGGTGGGGTCTGTCTCTTCTGGGGTTCTTAGTAATGCTGGTAACGCTGCTGCCTCCTCCTCCCGGCCTTATTTCACGTGACACGGCCTTGCCCATAACCATGCCATTGATTGCAAAACCAGATGGTACCTTGCTGCCAAAAGATTTTGGGAAACCTCCCTCCCTGGTGCCCTCTCTGCGGGGAGAGGGTGCTCTGGGCATCGTTCTGCTCATTTCCCCAAAATAAGTCGCTTCCAGCCACAAGCATCTGGGTTGTTTGCTGTTGCAGAAAGCTGCCGATAAGACTGCAACCTTCGGCACGCCTGTGAGCGAGCCCGGTCCTGGAAATGGGAAGCCCTCCGCTGAACTGGCTGTCCATCCATCGCATCGCCCGCGCTTCTCCATGCCGAGCGTTAGTAGGGGTTGCTTTTCCTTCCAGCGAATGGAAGTGTTTGGGTTTGTCTGTTACTTGTTTGTTTTAACCTTCCAGGAGAAGGTGCCAAGGATGTGTTAGAGGAGTTTCATTCCTTGGGCTTCCAGAGGTGCTGACACCAGAGGGTGAATCACTGACCCGTTCCGCGTGGGCAGGCAGGGATCTGCATCACGCCAGCACCGGCGCCTGTAAACGAGGGGGGGGGATTTTCGAGACTGACGTAGAGAGAAAGCAAAGCGATTGATTTATTTGCTACCAAAGCCACAGTGGAGAACCACCCCCTCGGCAGCGCCCGAAAGATCGTTTAAGCCGGGAATCTCTTTGCTGTCTCTGGGTTGGTCTGGGGTCCGTGTTTGGGAGCAAACTTAAGCCTCGCTTATCCAGGGCGGTGTTAGCGGCGGGGAGGGCCGCTGGCGCGCGGGGTCATCTCCTGCGCGCGCAGGGATGGGGTGGGACGTGCTGCGCGTCGGATGGGCGTGGGCAGGTTCACCGGTTTCATTTGGGGGTTTTTGGGGGGGGTTCGGGGCTGTCATAGCTTTGACAAATGCTGGTACCCAAGTCAGGAAACCTGCTGTGATGCAGGGCCTGACCGAGGGGATTCCGAAGTTGCAGGCAGCTCCGCGCTCTCCGTGGATGGAAGTAGCTCCGCTGGGCTCTCCCTCACCCACCACAACTATTTGCTGGGACTGCGTTTAAAAAAACCAGTAGCAGCTCTCACCTTGCACAAGCCTCGCCTGTCTTGATGCCTTGGTGCTGAGGGATTGGGTTTGTGTGTATTTCTATTAAAATTCATGATGCACAATAAAAATCGTGGCGAGACTAACCGCTGTTCATGAAGAATTTAAGACTGCTGTTTCTGGTCAGGAAATGCTTTACAGAGCTAGGGGTGCGGTAAGAGAAAGCAGCCTTGGATAAGAAGCATAGCCGTACCTCTGCGGTGTAGGGTTTTAAATTAAAAAAAAAATCAGCTCTCCTGTTGTGGCAAAGATACGAGCTCGAGCGAATCCGAGAGACCCTGACCTTGGCTTCTGGAGCCCACCTCGTGCCCCTGCCCCAGTCTGCCTCTTGCTTCATGCCCTCATCTGCAAAACAGGGATAAAACCTCTCTGCCCCGATGGCGGAGGAGACGGAAAGAGCCCCGGACTGGGAGAGGATCGATAGACTCGGCAGGGAAGAGCGTCGGCGTGAGGCTGCTGTAGTCGTAGGTGGCAGTCTCGCATCTCTGTATCCATCTTTGTTAAATGAGAGGTGCTGTTTTGGAAGGATTTGGTGGGGGTGGCAGGTCTGTAAGCCTCCCTGGGATGGCCAGGAAGAAAGGCAGGGCTCCGTGCCTCCCGCCGCGCGCCGGGTTAACGCTGCCGGCGCTCGCCGCTCTGCGCCGCCGCTTGAATCCAAAATCAGATGTTCTGAGCCCTCTCTGCAGGAATTCAAAGCACTCCTGGATTATTTCAATGCTGAAGGTCATAGCGAGAGGGAGAGCTGCAGCATTTAACTTTCATTTGATTTCTCTTTCTTCTTGTGCCTTTTAAGACTTTCAGGGCTGTAACTTTCCCTCCTACCCGCCAGCATCCACCCCACCGTGTCCATCAGCTCGTCCCTTATCTGCAGCTGCCAGGCAGCCGGCTTCTCTCCCGCCCTTGGCAGCAGAAACGCAGCCGGTTATGCTGACAGCTGTCTTGATAAGCAAGAGCGAGGACTAGGAGGTACCTGAGAGGGGAGGACTCCCCGTGCTTTCATGAGTTTTTCCTCCTGTTTATGGCCAGGGCATTCCCACACGACGGCACGGGGAAACCTGGTGTGTCCGTTGCCCATCCATGGGTTGACCTTCCACTGCCAGACGTGCCGCTGGGGTAACGTGTCCAAGCAGGGGTTCCTTCTGCAGGTGCCATATGGAAATCCAGACTCCGTCCCCTGCAAACAGCCTTCAGAGTGATCCAGAGAGGCACGTGCTTGGTTTCCCCCAGGGATTTGCTTATGGGTGGGCTTACTCTGGCGTTTGGAAGCCTGTATAGCCTTACAAACCTGGGTCTGAAATGTCTGAAAATGTGAACGCCCATTGGCAAAATTGTTATTTCGGGGGTCCAAGCCATGGTCACAACCAACCGAAATGACTTTGAAGAGCTTTGGCTCTTCTTTCCTGATGGGGCTGGAGGCTACCCCAGGTCATCTGCTGATTTGCCCCCACTTACAAAGAAGGTCAAGATTGGGAACATTTAGTACAAGATGCGAGACGGTTAGGTCTTGGGATGTCTCATCGCCTCCTCTAAATAGCAGTGCTCCCCTGCCTCTCCAAGATTTAACACCCTCATCTTCTTACTGAGGAAAATAAGCTCTTCACTCAAGAAGCGAGGGCTTTTATCTAGATTAGGGCTGAGAAGACTAAGCAGGGAAGAGGCCTTTGAATTTGGTCAGGACTGCTACCATCTGGCACTTGGATCAGCTTTGTCTGTTCTTTGCTGAATCTTTTTGTGGCTTTGGGTTAATTTGTGCTCGTTATGCTGGGGGAAAAAAAAAAATCACTGTCTGGACTGGTTGTCTCAGCCTCGCGGCTGCTCTCGCCCCTCTGATGGCAGCTGGTAATAGCAGAGGCTCTGGGTCGTTGGAGAGCTGTGAAGTGATGGCTGTTATCGCTGTGCTGATGATGGAGAGCCCTAAAAGTGCCGCTCGGGTGGCTCTGCGGAGGAGCTCCTGCGCTGGCTGGGGGTCTGGAGGGCGGCCTCTGCGCTGAGCCTCTGCGGAGGCGTGAGGACGGTCTGATCCATCGGCGGTTGCTTTCTGGCGTAGGATTTAATGTTAATTTTGCTAAGTGATGGTGGCTGTTGGTTTTAATTGCTCTGAGATTAAGTCCAGGGACTGCATTTAAAACTGTCGTTGCTCTGATCCTACGGTACTGTCGTGTTTGCATTCCTCTTGCACGCGGCATCGCTGAGATGCTGAGCAATGCCACAAAAGGAGCCCTACAGTAAAGGGAAATCAGATCCGCACCTCTCAACACTGTTTCTAAATCTTCCCCAGATTTTAGGTCTCAATTTTGGGCTGTGGCTCATCTGCACAGCTTGTCTTTTCTTGCTAAAGTGCCCTAAACTCTTGATGCTCCCACGCGCGAAGGGGAGAGGGCTGTCCACCTGCCTCCCCTTCCTCTAGCCCCGTTTTTCCTTAAGAAAGCTGCAGTTTCTTTCCTTCTATTTGCCTTCTTCAAAAGGTTCGTGCTATTATTTCCTTGTCCTACCTCCCCTTGTCATGATGAGACAAATAATCCTGTTTGTGCTGTTGAAAAAAAGAAAAAAATGAAGTTGAGGGGAGCAGATTTTGGATTTCACCTGCAGCGCGAAGGCGGTGAATTGCGCTGCGCCAGCTCTTTCCCTTCCATTCCTGCCCTTCTGCGTTCCCCCACAGTTGTTTTGTATTTAACATCTTCCTTTTATGAACACATTTTCCATCTGGGCTGGATTATTTAGGCATCCCAAGGAATGTTTTAAGCTGCGTCTCCCCTCCCCCTCTTCCCAGGAAACAAGTATTTTATGCAAAGGCTTCACCGGCCCCTGGTGTAGCGCTGGATAATTAATTGCCCGTGGTGAACGGGGCTGTCGGACCGGGACAAGCCCAGGAGCTGGAGCTGGGCGAGCTCCGGTGGCTGAGACCTGGGTCTGGGCTTCTCTGCCCGCTTGGAAAAGGGAAAATCCTCGGTTCCATCAACCCTTCTGACCCTTGGGGGCGACCGGAGCGTTCGTCAGCGAGGTTAAAATCTGCGCCGTACCCACTGCTGCAGTGACGGGGCTCTCGGGCAGCTTGGCTGGGAATTAGGGCTGCTGACCTGGGGATGTGCTCGGGGACCAGAGCGAGGCAGCGTCGGGATTTTAATGCCTGAATAAATCCTTTTGATATAATCTAAAATCAGGCTTGGTTTCGCAAAGCTCTCGGCCGCTCTGCTCCCCCGCTGCAGTGGGAGGGGATGGAGGGCCGTGGCCCCGCGAGCGCCCGGGATCGCTCGGCAAATTCCCCTCTCCCCAGGGCTGCGTCTTCTGCCAGGGGAGCGGCGAGCGAGCGTATCGTGCTGGATCAGGTCAGCCTGACTCGCCTTACTGTGTTTTGCTGAAATGACCCCAAAACGTTTGAGTATTTCAATGAAACGCAATTGAATCTTGCTGCTGGTGCATTGCACGATGCAAGTTATTTTTTGTTATTGCCTGTTTTATCCCGTGGACAAGGCTCCCCAGCAAGGCCCAACCCTGCGGTGCCCGGCAGAGGCCCCGTTAGGTCAGGTCGGAGAGAGGCATCGTCCCGGGTTCATCCCCGGGGCCCAGCCAGGCCAGGACCCTCCCCGGGAGGGAGGACGACGGCAGGAGGAGACGCGTGATTGAAGAGAAACGCAGGGTAACGCTGATGCCAGCTGCCTTGCTTCAGTCACTTCATCCCAGTAAACCGATAAGAAAATTAGTGTTTCCAAAATCAGAATGTTTTCCTTGTGCAAGTGAATGAAAACTTTGATTTATAATTATTATTTTTTGAAATATCAACTTTTTACTCCAGGTTGGAAAGAAACCCATGGTTTAAGCCTCTCTGTGGCTGGGAAGTCTTGGATTTAGGTCACTTTTACCCCATGCTTGAGAGATTTGAACTGCAAACACAAAAGACGCTACTGCTTCCTTCGCAAAAGAAGGATCTTTTTGGTTTTATGAATACAAGAGGTGCCCGAGCTGGATCATAGCATCATTTTGGACTTTGGGAAGGTCCAGATCGTGGTGCAGTCTGTGCTGGGGGTCTTTCTCCTGCTTGGAAAAACATGCCGTGCCTCTCTTTCCTCTAAATAGAATATAATTCTTTTCAGCTTTAACAAAGTTAAAATCAGGAGGGTAAAAATTAATTTTGCAATTAAACTAAGACTAGGCTGTTGTGCTGTGCAGGATGGAGTTCGCTTCTCGTAACTGAGAGTTTAAGCCTAAATTTTCTGCTCTTTTGAATGCACCGAAAACAGTTCCTTCATCCCCGGTAAAGCCCCGACGACAGCACAGCTTGCCGAGGAGACATCCCGTCAATGAACGTAGGCAATCCAAAAGGGAGATGAAATGATGAGGATTTATTTGTTGCCCTCCCTGTCCCATCTGCACTGATTTTCCTTTCAGGCTGTGTTGAGAAGCAGGTAACTGAGCCTAGATTTTTTTCAGTTATTTATTATTTTAATCCTGGAGAGCTGCAAATTTCTAGCCTGCTTGAAATGCAACCCTCCGGTGTCGCGGCCGATGGCAAACCCAGGCTGTAAACTTGCGTTTCCCCGACCCTTATCAGCAAACGTGCCCAAGCCCTGCACCGGGCAAAATGAAAAGACTCCGAACCGGAGGGTTTAAGCAGCTTTGCACAAATAGGATTTGCACCAGTTTGTTTCTGATAAACAACCCCAGAGTTCAGCTCCTCCTACTCAGCCTGAACAGCTCGGGTGGGTAGAGGTTGTTTTGTGCCTCCTCTAAACAAAAGGCACCGTGAGCTCGGCTGGCAGTTCGTTGTGCACGTTTGTAAAGGTAACCGGGCTGGCATCGCTCTTCCCCGGCCTCCGGCGCTGAGATTCGATGAGGCTGGGGCTCCCAAAGAGCAGCAGCTTGATCTCCGGTGCCGGACTCCGCACTCTGGGGCAGCAGAGGATGCAGGCAGGGAGCAGGAGGGGTGGGATGGAGGGGCTCGGGGCCACGCGTGGCTGGCGGTGTTGGAAACCTTTCACCTTTTGAAGCCACCGATCCCAATCGGGAACGGGCAGTAACGGCTGGAAAGGTAGTGCCCGCGGTGCGATATGGGCCCGTGAGCTTGGTTTGTGTCCTCGTGGCCCCACGTTGTCCCCAAAAGCCACCTCAGCCTGGTGCTCCCAGCAGCACATCCATCGCCCCAGGCCGGCTCACCAAACAGGCGTTAATCCGAGCAGAAATTAGAGAGCAAATAACCGGAGTGCTTAATCCAGAGACACCGGCATGTGCAAAACAGACTTAATAAACTCCCAAAATGACTGATGACTCCTCTTCCCAAGGCCAAACGTGGTCAGAGTTGGGCTGTGGCAGGGACGGATGGGGTCGGCCCCTCCAAAACATTTGTCTTCACGTCACGGCTGGATGCTGGGAAACATTTGGAAAGCATCAGGAGCGTGAGTCAAACTGGCTCGTGGCTCCTGGCTCCGACCGGGCGCCGCGCTCGCTTCTCCCTTGCCGCAGAAATGGTGCGGAGCGGCCGGCGGCTCCAGGAGGGCTGGGTGCCATCCTGGCAGAGCACTCCCCAGGCGCGGGGCTGGTCCTGGCGGGGTTCCCCTGCCCGGCGACTCACGGCAGCAACCAGCCCTTTGGTTCAGGAGCCAGCCCTTTGGTTCAGGCTGCGTGCAACAGCCCTTGGCACCCTCCCTCGCTGCGAATGCACTGACCTCGGCCCCTCGCTCGGCTGCCGATGGATGAACCCCTCTAGCACTGCGGGGCATTCGCATCCCCTTACAGATCGGGTACCGGAGCCCGGGAGGGGATGTGACTCTGGGGCACGAAGCCGTCTTCAGGAAAAATTCAAGAGCATACTCCCAGAGTTTTGACTCCCAAATCCATATTTGAATTGGCCATTTCCCCGCGGCAAATCTAACAGCACAAAAGGGTAATTCTCCATAAAAATGCTCATTGATCTTCTTTTACTGCTAAAGCATCTTAAGGCAATAACTTTTCCCTACGGACCAAAGTGCAGAAAACTGTCCAAGCCTGTTTAATCCTGCTGGAGGGAAAGCAGAGGGTAGTTTTCAAGATGACTCCAGAAAAATATTTGGCAGCTTTAACCTCTTGCTAAACAACTTTTGGACAGTGTGTAAACAGTCTTCTGGTTTTATAAACACGGCATCCAGATTGTTGAGTGGAAAAAAAGCTGAAGGCATCACGTGAAGGGAAGATGTATTGCTTCCGACAGCTTAAGTATTTTTATATTCTCTCAGGGTTAAGGGTTTGAGTTCGGACATATTTTGCATGGGAAATCTGGGAGGAGAGAGAGGTGGCACTGGAGGGGAAGCACCTGAATCTGGAAAAGTCTGAGGTTGTAGAAGCGTCTCTTGACAGCAGCCCCCATGCACAGCTGATAGGGAAGCGTGGGGGCCGGCCCGGCTCTCCCTGCTCCAGAGGGATCAGTTTTGATGCAGAGGGGTTCGTCCTCCCGGCGCCCGCGGGTGCGACGCAGGCAGGCACCTCTCCAGGCTGTCCCCGGTTATTGAGGAAACGCTGCTGGCATCTCACAAATACTGTTCTGCTCTTCTGATTGGGATAAAGGATTGGACTCGCCTGTGGCAGAAAAAACCCCACCCAAGCCCCCCCAGAACCCTGAAGCAGCAAACCCCCAGCAGCCCCCCGTGCGTTCTGTGGGAGGTGAACACAGCCTTTGCTGGATTTTTTTGGTTTGCTGTTAAAAGCCCCATGCGTGAGCCCAGGGGGGCCTCCTCTCGTGCCTCCCCAGGGCGGCGGCGGAGAGGCCGTGGCTGGTGGCGGGGTAACGGGGTGACGGCACGTTTCGGTGGCCCGCAGCGAGCCCGGCTTTGCGAGGGGAGTGGGGCATCTGGAGGCGAAATGGTTTGGCCAACGGTGGTGTGTGAAAAATCCCAACTTCCTTCTGTCGCAGCAGAATTGCTTGGAAGGGGTCTAGGGTTTGATCGGAATGCTGATTTTTTTCTTCTAAAACCACTTGCGTAGGTACAGTTATTCTACTGTAGTAAAAGCGATAAGGTGTAGGAAATTAATAACTAAGAAGAAAGCTTTCCACATCGTGGCTTGGGGATTTTGGCAGCTCTGTGCTCTTGCCTGTAGTAGCTTTTTTCACGCTGGTGCCCAGGCTCGATGAACACGTCTCCTTTCCTCGGCCCTGGCCCGTCTCCGACCACCTCCCCTGCGCCCTGCTGAAAAGAGACGCCCGAGCCCAGGACGGGTTTCAAGCAGCAAGGACGAGCAGGAGGAAGGTGCTTCCCTCTGTTGCACCGATATTTCTCTGGCTGCTCGGGTTGTGTTTGCCTTGCTTTGGGGGATGAAGACAGGGATATTTTTTTTTTTTAATCCTTTTCACTTGCCTGTTCTAGCTTAGGCCAAATGTGGAGAATTAATTCAAAGGTGAATATGGGAAGACTGCATCCATTGCCTGGAGGAAACATAAGTTCTTCTACGTGAGATTCTTTCATTTCTCCCTAAAAACATCTCTCGGTACATGTAATGTTTCTCATCATTATATTGCCCCATTTATCCTGGAGTTTAGTTCATCTGCAATTACATCTTGCAGCGTTTCACAGGGCCCTTCAACCCTGTCTCACTGCGTGCCTTGTCAAAGCCGAATTGAATCAAGCTTAGGATATGGATAGCCTTTTGTTCTTTTAAAATCATATTTTTCAATTTGGCCTTCTTCCCCAGAGACTGTCTGTTGAGACTGACTGCTCTCCTCTTGCTGGATTTGGTGGGGTCTTACAGTAAGGCTGGTTTGTTTTTTTTTTTTTAAGTAAGAGACAAAAATCACATTAACGCTGGGATTCCTTTAAATGCCATCTTGAAAGTAATATTTCTTGTAGTCAGCTTAGTCCTTTCCACAGAGTGAGTAGCACTAACCCGAATCTGATGCTGACATTTAAAATTAATCCTAATCATTCCATCCCTATGAAGAAAAATCATCAAGTCCTGCATTGCCCTCCGATGCAAGAGTTTGATGAGAAGCAGAGCTTGGTCCCAGCTCAGTCTCTGGTTTGAACGCCCTTGAACGTTTGGGGAAGGGGCAGATGTAGATGAGATGGTTGGTGCTCCCAGTGCTTCCAGTTGCCGTGGCTTTGTTCAGTCTGCCAAGATCTGTGTTGTGGAAATGATTTTGGGGGCGATGAAATGGTTAAATGCTGGGGGGGGGGGTGCCCTGACAAGCAAAACGAACAACTGTCCTTGAATTTGGGGGTGTTTCTTCTCTGTTTCCTAGAGAAACAGAAACTGTGGGGTTTAGAGCAAGAGCTGAGCTGCCAGGAGAGCCCTCCCAGACCTGTCGGTGAGGGGAGTCGTGAACTCCAAGGTTTCGTGTGGCTGGGCGTCTCGGTGGAGGATGAGAGCTCTCCAACGCAGAAGCGATGGTGGGGATGTCTTGCAAGACACCCATTTATGGAGGCCTACAAGCATTTTGAGCAATATCCCTCTTTTGAATATCCCAGGATTGGACTGTACTTGTCCAGAGTGGATTTTCCAGTTTAGGCTGGGAGTTCTGGTCAAAACCTGGGATCAGGGAGGGGTTTTCTACCTTAGGCAAGCTGCAAAATTCATCTCCCCCATGTAAGCCTGGGAGTACATGGATACAGGGGTTAGCTGCAGCACCTTGAAAAGCACATTGCAAAGGACAGCACAAGTGGGCTGGCAAGAGAGGAGCATAACGAGATTGTGATCTTCCAGTAAAACCAGTCAGTCCTTCCTGGAAGCGGGAAGTTAGTTTTATCTGTGACTAATCTGAAACCAAACGTGTACGCGTACACATGTGCCAAGCGGTTGGTGGTGGGTGCCCGCGCCGGGGAGGTCGGGGAGCTGAGGCTGCGTATCTCCCTTTTCAGGGATCTGATGCTGGATCTCCTGCACGCCAGTTTATCCCATCGGGTTATTCACTCCTGTGGTATGGATGTTCCCTGGCTCTGCAGGACGCGTTGAAATGCTTTAGTTTCATTTTGATGTGGAAGTGAGAGCATTCTTAAATCTGAGTTTTGCGGGAGAGGAGCAACGGTTTTCTTCCATGGTCTCATGATCTGAAGTTATTTCTTTTTAAAGCAGTGGACTTTTCTAACATACCCTTAATATTAGATATCATAAGGAGTATGAACGGAGGGGGGGAAAAAGCAAACTTCCTTAGACAAACATCTACTAATTTGCAGTTTGCACACATCTGCACTAAGGAAAAAATGCATATTGGCTGTGGATCCACTAATGAGTTTAGCAGAATATTTCATCGGGCGGAGAGCCGCAGAGCAAGCTCCGGCTCGTGGAGAGCTGCGGGGCAGGCCTGGTTCCCAGCACGCAAGTGCTGGGGTCGGGTTTTTCGGTGCCGGGTGGGCTTGGTTTGTACACGGGTGTTTTGAGAGCGTATGGAAAATTGTGTGCGTGCGTGAAAGCTGAGCGTTGCCGTGAGGTTGGGTCTGTGGCTGGGTGAGACCCTTTTGTGGGGGTAGAAGTGAGTAACACCCCGGGATGGAGCATTACGGAGGGATCCGCATGTCTCTTACCATCGAGCCACCGATGCTGAGCCTGGAGGTTACCCTTGTGCTGCCCTGAGTGGTCATGGTGCCTTTGCACCCGCTCCCGGGGAGCACGAACCCGACCCGGCAGCGCTCGGCATTTGCTTGCGTTGGTGTAACGAGTACACACCGCACTCTTAGGGGTTTTTGCTGGCTTTGTCCTGTGTGCTATAAATAAGCCTGATCAGGAGCAGCAGATAAACTCCCTGCCCTGTTGACAAAAGTGTCTTAAGTGCAAAGGTTGGGTTTTATTTATCTACTCGAGGCTGTGGTTGCTGTGCAAAACAGCCTCCTTGGCCGGGATGCGGCTCTGCCTGGCTGGGCTCCCCCGGGGCAGCGGGTGGTGAAAGGAGAGGTTTGTGCTCCCGTTCCATTGGGGTCCCCAGGGGATGGGTGCAGTGGTTCCCCATGGACCTGGAGGGGTGGAGAGGTGGCCGTGTCTTCCTGGCGCAGCCGGTCCCGCAGCCCGTGCTGACAAAGCTGCCCCATCGCACGGGGCTTGGCACAAGCAGCCTTTTTTCAAGTGGGGAAAAATCAGTGATGGGCTGGATTTGGCTCTCCGTGTGCCTCTAGGAACAAGGCGTTTAGCCTGATACAGTCTTAGCAGATCAAATCCTGAACTATCAAAAGTAGTTAAGTTTTCTCCCCGTGCCCCTCAGTGGCTTCTCTCTTCAGAGCAGGCTGCATGTCCCAGTCCTGCATGGATGAGCAGCTCCCACTGGTGCTTCTTGGTGTGAGCAAGGGTGCTGCAAACTGGCTTTGTGCTGTGCCCGTGGCTGCTGGGTCTCGCGTGAGCTCAGGAGCCTGCTGCTGGGGGTGAGCATCCTCCGCCCAGCCCAGCCGGGACGGTCACGTCCCAGTCCTTTTTCCTGCAGGACAAGCGTCTGCATTGCAAACCACTGCCAAAGCTGGTACGGACCAGCATGAAGATTGTGATGGGCACAGGACCCACGCTGCCCGCTCCTGGCAGAGACGAGGCTTTGTGGAACCTTTGGGGTCTCGGCCGCAAGCTGGACAGGCTGCGGGTAACTGGGCTGGGCTGGCGGCGTAAGAGCTTGGCCCTTGGCCTAAGGGAGACGCATGCTTTCCCCTTCTTCTTGGATGAGATGCCCCGTTCGTACGGTGATGCCTCTTCGGAGGAGGCCCTGTTGCTCAGGGCAGGACGGTGTGCTGCCTGGCCTCAAACTCTGCAGGAGCCGAGGGCGTGGGGGATCCCAGCCCGCGCAGGCGTTTCTCTTTCTGCTTCTTTTCCATTATTTAATATTTTTGTTGGAGAGGTGAACTGACCTGATCTTGCTGGCTTCTCGGTGCGCAACAGACTTACGGACGTGTGTAAAGAACAGGCTCTGAGATGAAACTCGGGGACAGGCAGAGGATTTTAGGGCTGGAAGCACCTTGTCTGCCAGCTCCTGTTAGGCAGCAAGGTTGCACGTATCGGCAGGACTGAGCGCGCGGTTGCCGCTCAGGAAAGTACTGATGAGGCTCAGTCAGCTCAGGCGGGAAAGCTGCCGTATGCAGAATGAACGCGCAAGGTGACCGGTCCCCTTCCCACCGGCTTTGGGGCACAGCACGAGGCTCCGGGTCTGAAACGCTGCTCCTTCAGCTGGATTTGCAGACATGGGCCTCGTGCGGCGCCTCGCAGGGTCACGACAGCGTGTGATTGTTTAAGGTTGTTACGTGTTACCGCCCTGCTCGTGGCATGAAGAGGACTCATCCTTTCAAAGGGAGGAGGCTGGACCTAGGATGGCGTCTGCTGAGGGGGTCAGGCATTGCCTTCCGCCGCCTCCCGTTGACGTTAGCAAGTTGGCTGCCTCTCCCTGACTTCTCTGGGGAGATTTGCTGCCAGGTGAGGTCTCTGGTTCACTCAAACCTGTGGTTTCTGCAAACCCACGTGGCTGTGTGTTTCCTCATGTGACTTAACTTGATATGGCTGAACCAGTGAAATGTAGTTTTTGGCTCATGACGGCAATCGGGAGCTGTCTTCTTGGGGAAAGATGCTGGCGTTTGGTCTGGTTTTGGGTCCCGTGTAGTAGGGCTCTGTAAACCAAAGCCAAACCCTACTGAAGTCAGCGGGGCTCTGCACCGTTCTTGTGATCCATGTATAAAAATGCATTACAGCGGCTGGCCTTTGGAGTTTTAGAAACAACTACCTGGGCCTCCAGCCATTCGGCTGTGGAGGAGAGCCGCCGTTTCTTCATTGACATAGCACGGTATTTGTGTATTCGTGGATGTGCCGATGCAGAGGAGGGAAAAAGCTCTCATGTGTTGCTTCGGGGTTATTTCTAACGCGGTTACAAAATGCCCCCGTACCACGTTGCTGCCGCAGGAGGAGATGCCGTCCCCAGCCCGGGCACTGCACAGCGCAGCGGCTGCGCTGGGGCTTCTCCCGCCCTGGTCAGGCAGAGGCATGGGGGTGGGTGCACAGAGTTTGCCGCATGTCTGCGTTGGACAACAGCCCCTGGCATCAGGAGAGGCTCTGAGGCTGCTGCTGGGGCCTCCTCAGCCCAAAGCTTATTTCTCCCAGGCGTTTCTCGAGCAATCTGTCTCCTGCAGCAGGTGAGCGGTCCCTTCTAGAACAGAGTCGTTCGTCACGATCTTTATCCCAGAGCTTCAGTCCGTGCCCTAAGCCCTGCCAGCGGAGCGCCTGGGAGATAAGGAGGGATTGCACATCGGATGGGGGGCTGCTGGAAGGAGCGGTGCGGGCGAGGGGTGGTTGCAAGCGCCGGGTGGGGGCGGCGCTGGGGGCTTTGGCTGGGGCAGGGGGTGGCAGGGCGCAAGCGGTGGCTTCCAGCTGGGCAGCAGAGCGGCTGCGGCCAGGGCTGAAGGCGAGGGCGGAGGCTGCGCGGTGCGGAGCAGCCACGGCTTGGTGCGGCACCGCAGCCGGGCGGGAGCCGGGCCCCGGCGGGAGCCGGGCCCCGGCGGCTCCCCCTGCCCGGCGCCTTGTCCCGGGTGGGCGCAGCGGGGGGCCGAGGGGCCGGGCGGGGGCCGCCCCGGGCCAGGGCGCGTCCCTGCGGGGCCGGCCAAGTGCCTGGGCGTCCCCCGGGGCGAGGACCCGGCGGGACCCCCTCCGTGCCCCGCCCGGCAGCCAGCGGCGGGGATGCCCCCGGGGGCTGCCTGCAGCCGAGCCCCGGTGCCGCCCTCCCGGGCGCGGTCCCCCCTACGCACGCCCGGTGCAGCTCCCCTCGATGCAGCCCCCCCGGTGCAATCCCCAGCGCTGCGGGGCGAGCCCAGGCGGCGGAGGAAGGAAGAGCCCCGTCCGGCTCCGGCTTCCTCCGCAAGCCCTGCCTCGGTGCCCGGTGCCCGCCCCCGGCCCTCCCCCGGCTCTCCCCGCCGCCCGCACCCACCGCCGGCCGCGCCGCGCCGCCTCCCCGGGGGCTCCCGCCGCCGCGCAACAGTTGCCCCCGAACCGCGGCCGCCCCCGCCCCGGGGGAGCCCCCTCGGCGCCGGGAGGAGGAGGAGGAGGAGGAGGCGAGGGCTGCTCGGGGGGAGGCTCGGGGGCTGCGCGGAGCCGCCGCCGCTTTGCAGCGCTGAGCGCTGCCGCTCTCATCCCGCCGCCGTCCGGGGCCGGGAGAAGGAGCTGCTCGGATCCCGGCTCCTCGCCTCCCCGCCGCGATGGAGCGGGGCGGCGGGGCCGCGGCGCGGCTCCTCTCCGCCGGGCGCAGCCGCCCTCTCCTCCGCCCGCGGGAGCGGGGCAGCTCCGCCGCCGGGCACCGGCCGCCCTGCTAGGCTCCCGGGGGGCTCCGAGCCCCATCCCGCACCCCCCAACCCCTCGGGCATCCCCCCAACCCCTCGCGCATCCCTTTGTGCATCCCCCGGACCCCCTGTGCACCCCCAGACCCCCATCTCCCCCACCCCTTTGTGCATCCCCCTGTGCGCTCCCACCCCCCCTTGCGCGTCTCCTCCATCCCCTTGTGCCCCCCCTTGTGCCCCCCCCTTGTGCCCCCCCCTTGTGCCCCCCCCTTGTGCCCCCCCTTGTGCCCCCCCCTTGTGCCCCCCCTTGTGCCCCCCCTTGTGCCCCCCCTTGTGCCCCCCCCGGCTCCCAGCCCCGACCCCCCGCCTTGCATGCAGCCCCGGGGCTGCGGGAGCCGCGGCCGCACGCCATGGGCACCAAGCAGACCAAGGGGTGCCAGCCGGGCAGCGCTGCGGAGAGCCCCCCGGCCCACCCCCGCAAGAAGGTGCCCCCCAGGGAGAGGGGGGACTTCCTCACCTCCCTCGTGGTGAAGTCCGGCGAGAAGTTTGGGAAGGGCGGTGGCAGCAGCTTGCCCCCTTACCACCGGCGGATCTGCATGATCCAGGACATGCTGGTGCTGGTGAAGCAGGGGAAGCAGGAGGAGGCCACCGAGCTGCTGAGGCACCTGCGGCAGGTGAGGATGGGCAGGTTCCTGCGGCGGGGAGGTGGTCATCTGGGGGCACGCACAGCCCGGTTCCGAAAGCCTGCTCGCAAAGAGGGGGCACGCTCGGTTTTTGCGGGTCTGACTTTCGCGGGGTGATTTTGGGGAGGTGGCCGAGGAGCTGCAGGGTGGTCATGGTGCTGGAGATGGGAGAATAACCCCGGGGAGGTGCTTTGCATTGTCTGCAGCCAGGAGCCCTGCCGGGTGCGGTTTTCCCCTTCCCTCGCTGCTGATAGCTGTGGGCTTTGCAGCACGCACAGCCCACTCACGGAGGTTCCCACTCAACTTTCAGAAAGTTTGGTGGTTAGAGCAGATCTGCACTGAGGCAATTTGAGCTGGCGGCTTTTGAGAATCGGCTCTTTCCTTCCCGGCTCAGAAGTACCACCAGTTGGCAGCTTTGCTTTTTATCTCGTTCTTTTTGATGCACCATCACTTGGTGGAGTTTTGCTGGTGTTGACTGGGGCTCGTAGAAAGGAGCGCGCGAGACGCTGTGCAAGAGCCGGGAATTAATTGTACGGAGCCCGAGACCTTTCCCCTTGCAAGCCTGTTTGAGCTGGGCATTAGCTGGGAAGCAACACCACGGAAAGTTGCTGTGAGCAAACAGAAAGGCAGCCGAGGAGCACGGCTCTGCATCCAGCAAATTAGCATTTAACCTTTTCTACTGGTAGATAGTGATAAAAAGACCCAAGCGCTGGGCATTTTCAAGGCTCTGGGGTACCCAGGGCTTTGAAAACCAGCAAGTTTTCCATGCAAACTGAAACCAGACCTGTCTTCGAGCTTGATTTTTCTCCCAAGGAGCCCGCAAGGCACCCAGCTGTTCGGCGTAACCAGTTCTGCCACCTGGGGAAAAGGCGCTCAGATCTTCGCTGGGCATCGGGAGCTGCTTCTGGCCCCGCAGATCTGCTCTGTGGCAGTGTCCACATGCAAACAGCTCGCCCAGGGGCTTGCGGTTTTCTTCTTGGTTTCGTTTTTTTGCATTTTTTTCCCCATTTTTTGGTCCTGTTAATTTTTTAGCAAGCGGATGCGTTGTTCGGGGCATGTCCTTGGCCTCTTGGCCCCCCCAGAGGCACGCTTCCACTTACCCCGCCGGCCGGGGTCCCTTTGCCCGGCCGGTTTCCGTGACTCGGGGCTACCTTTGGAGCAGCCCAGCTGAGGAACCACAGCAGTTTCCCGTGTGTTTGCGTTCCTTTATAGAAAGCTCTCGCGACCTGCTCTCAACCTGGAGAGAAGGTGCTTTTTCTGAGATGAACGTGCCCCCTCCCTGGCAGTCGGGGGTACGACCCTTTGGGAGAGGGACCTCTCTGCGCGGGACCTGCGTGGCCGCGGCGGGTCAAACGCGTGGCCGGGAAAACCCCGTGGGCAGAGGTGGCCGTGAGTCGGGCAGCAGATCCCTGCCAAAATGTCGCACCCTCTCAGCCCTGCCAAAGCTTTATCGCTGCACCAGCCGCCCATTGGAGCTGGCAGAAGGGCAGGTGCTAATTTTAGAAGGTGTTTACATCAAACACCCCCCAAAAAAATAAATCTTGGTGCCTGTGCAGTACCGTGAGTCGCTCCCAAGTTCTCTCTGGCTTCAGAGCCTGTTTTTCCTCAGCGATGCTCTGGACCGTCCTCCCTCCGCGCGGGCCGGCCGTGCAGGGTGTGAGGGAGCGGGGACGCGTCACAGCGGCGGCCCCAGTGACAAATGTGACCCTGGGGGCATCCCGTCATCTGACTAAGGGGGAAAAAAAGCTAGAAATTAATTTTAAAATGCTGGGGGAAGCGAAGAACCTATTACAGTCAGATAAGTCTTTGTGAGTGAGTGTTTCTGAAGAGCTTGCTCTGATAAAATATATCTAGGAGTGTCAAAATAGGGAACACTTTGTCCTAGATACTATAATAGACTCGAAGCACGTTTTTAATGAGACGGTATTGTTCCTTGCCTCTGGGTAGCGAACGTGGGATGTCCCGCTGAACAGATCCCGATTGCCGTGGTTTTGGATGGGCTGGCTTTTGGGAGGTGGCGTTTTGGGGGTGATCGGTGGCTGCAAGGGAGGCTCGCTTCGCTCCCGAGGATCCGGGGCTGTGAGGCAGGGGGAGTCTCGGAGAGCTGGGCTCCTGCCGCATCCCAGCCTGAGAGTGGGGATCTGGGGGGCAGGAGGAGCTTCCCCCTGCAGGGAGGGATGGACGGGCGAGCACGGCGGGGCAGAGACCTCTTCTCAGGAGCTACGGGTACGGCAGCCGCCGCAGCGGTGTTGGCTGGTCCCGGTAGTTGCTAACGTAACGTGCGATGCTGCTGCTGCAAAACCGGGGTTTTCAAACCAACCTGGGGACCTGGTGCCCAGCTCTCAGTTTTGTGTAGTCTGTTTATTTTTTGAAAATCCCAGCCGTTTAGGTCACTGGGAGCCTCTCCGCTGACTTCGCCAAGTTCTGAAGCCAGCGTGCTAGTGAGGGGGTCGGTGACAGCATCCCCGCGGCTTGGAGGTGCTCCATCCTTTCTTTTGAGCGGGATGAGCGTGTTGCCCAGCTTTTCAGCTTGCCTTGGCGTAGCGTCCTGCCCAACCCACCTCCTGCAAGACGAGGTTCGGGGGGCTTCTCCTCCCGCCTGCCTGGGCCCCCACAAAAGCCGTGTTTGATAATCAGCCACAGGGCAGGGCAGCAAACCCATATTTTAAATGTTGTGCTGGGGCACGGGCAGGTCTGCGTTGGCACCAATGTCCAGCGTGGCCTTCTGCATTCACCAAACTTATCCATCCTGCTCCCCTCCCCTGCAATGGGAGCAATGCTGTTTTCTGGCCCGGCTCTCCTAAGGATTCATTAGTATTTCCAAGAGTGCTTGGAGGTTGCAAACAACTGTAAAAGCGCTAAGATACCAAGCAGATTTCTTTTTGTTTAAAAGGTAAAAATGTGAACAGCAGATGGACGTGCGTGCTTCGAGGCTGCTCCGCAGAGGGGTCAGACGCGGTCTCTGGTGCGGAGGCAATTTGATCCCACTCAAAATAACAGGGAGGTTATTGCTGCCTGCAAGGGCTGGCAGCGGCCCTCAGGAAGGGTATGTGCTCCCTTGGCACAGCCAGCCTAATTTAATGACAGGTTCGTTAGCTGGAGGTACCGGTTGCTCTTCCCGTCTGCTCCGGTAGCGCTGTCAACTGCCTGGAGCCCAAACCCCACGCTGCAAAATTAAAATCCCCTCCCAAAAAAGCGCTGTCTGCTGCCCTCTTTGGATGAGGTCTGTTTTCCCGTAAGCCATCCTCTCCAGTGCTGCCCGTAGGATGCTTTTGCCAGTTAAACGCATTGGAGGATAAGGGAAAATACACTGAAATACTTAATGTTTTATTGAGGCCAGAGTTTGGGGTTGCAAGAAGCTTGCTCGTCTCCTGGATGGAGCCGGCGGCCTTTCATGGAAGTAATCCTTGCGCTGAATAACTCTGAATTCTGTTTCTCTGCTATAAAGCGACGTCTTAGATTTACCTGTTAGCATCTTCTCCGCTTCCCTGCCAGGAGCTGCCGTGGGGCCTCACCCTAAGGAAGGGTGAAAACGGAATCGATTAAGGGTGTCCAGCCCTTGGAGAAACCCGGGACCCTGCACCCCGGCCCTGCCGGCCGTCACGGGTGGGGGAATTGCGGCTCCTCTGTGCCGATGAATTGCTGTGCCCCTCACCACCAGTTGCAGAACAGGCTAGGCTTTAATGTTATATAGTGTACCACTTTTTTTTTTTTACTTTTTTTTTGATGCACTCTTGAGTTTCAGCGGTTAAAGCAGCCAAGCACTGTCAGTATATTAAATTCTGGGAGTGTCTCTCCTGCTGGGGAGAGGATTTGTAAAACAAAGCATGTTTTCCTCCTCTCCGCTGCCAAACGGATCGTTTTCCCAAGTGAAATGGTGAGGCGCTTCCCAGCACATTACGTTTCACTCGAAGAATTTGCCATTGGTTATGGCTCGACGTGGAGATTTTGCTGGGCTGTTGCTGCTGCTCCGGCGGAGCTGGGAGAGGGGAGGAGGAGGAGGAGGCATCCGCCGGCTCTGGGCATCACCTGCACGGGGCAGGAGGTGTACAGCAGTGCCAGGAATTAAAACAATTAAAAAAGGGAAAAAGAGGGCAAAGTATTGCAATAAAACCTCTGGGCGCTGAAGATGGCCAGAAGCCAAATGGCAAGGTCCAAGGTGTGGCCAAGCTTCACGACCTGTAAGGTGGCCTCTCTGCTCACGCCTGGGCGGTGGCGGGGTGCGAGGGGCAGGGGAGAGGGGTCCGGGCCCCAAATGGGCAAAGACACCGCGATGACTCCCATCTGCAAGGAGGGGCCGGGGGCAAACCTGCTCCGACGCCCGCCGCGCCACGCAGACCCCGCGGTGCAGGCGGCCGCCCCTTTGCCGCGGGCGGCCCGCGATCCCCGTGGTCTGTCCCCAGATACATCCCTGCCCTGGGGGCAGGCATCCCCCTGCCCCGGCCGAGGCCGACCCCTGGCCTTTGCAGCCAGCGCTGGGGGGAGCAAGGCCCGGCGCGTCCCGACGTCCGCCCCGCTGGGTCGGTGATTAAATGCCTGCGACTTCTGAGCAGCTGCCTGGTGCCATGGGGACTGCGTGGCGCAGGGATGCTTTGTTAATTAAATGATGAGTATCTTCATTGTAAGAGGGGGCTTGGCCAGGGGGAATAATTTAAAAATATATATATATAGCTAATGTAGAGACAGTTCACTTTGGGCTCCTGTGGCCTTCTCCCTGCTACACCACAGCAAAGGGCTGCGTGATAAAATTAAAAAGCAATTCTTAGGGGCAGTCCTGCTTAATTAACATTGGTAAGTGCATTAACTGGCAACTGATGTAGATGGAGGGCTATTTATCCCAGTTGTCCCTGTGATTTGTATCATACCTGTCCCTATTTTCTTCCCCCAGTTCCCCCAGTGCTCGGGATTTTGCGCTTTCCGGGGAGGCAGGAGCTGTCGGGGAGGGTTTGGCGCAGGGCTGCGAAGGCAGCGAGCCACGGCCGATGGCCGGGGCGGCCCGTGGGGGAGCAGGGAGATGTCAGAAGCGCGGCAGCCTTCCTGGGGAGGGTAGGCAATGTTCCTGGAGCTCTCGGAGAGAGAAACGTGGATGTTTCCAAGCCTTGCTGGGAAGTCAGCCCCAGCATCTCGTGGGTGCTGGGAGGCTTGCGATGGGAGGGGAAGGTTTACCTGCCTTCAGACCAGCTGGGCAGCGTCACACCCGGGCTCGAGAAGCAGTCACCTGTGAAAACACAGTTTGGCCTCTTGGCAAAACGTCGCGTGCTCGATAAAAGCTCCTGAACTATTTCATGGCCCAGTATCAGCCTGGTTTGTGCGTTGCACAACGGTACGCGCTGTGGGTCAGGAGTGCCTTCGGGGTTATTTATTTCCCCAAACTACACTTACGAGACAGAGATGCTGTTGCGTAGTAGCTCCCCGTGGAGGTGGCTATGTTGCAGGCGAGTTTGCAACGATTGCGCCGTCTCTGGCAGCTCATCAGGATGAAGGGGATGTTTTTCAGTGCCGCCTTGTCTCAGATTCAAACTTTCTTCCCGAAGGCTGCTGGCCCCCGGCTTTGCACCAGCCTCGAAGCACACGCTTCAGCCCTGCCCATGCCAAAACCGCTTAAGCGTTCCTCCTCAGTGCGGTCGGACGTGCTTATTGACATCTAGAGCAGACCTTGGGGAGCGCTGCGGTCTGTTTGATCTGATGCGGCGCAGCCGCAGCCTGCGGGTGCCTCGTGGCTGGACCGCGCCGCTCTCTGCTTGCTCTCGGCCCCGCACGCACCAGCCGTGGGGCATCGTCCCCATGGAGACCGTCCTGTGGCCCCCGGGATGCCGGAGGACCTTCAGAACCGTTTCTGCCATGCAAGCAAAGTCCTGGTCCCTCCTCCTGAGCGCTAAGACTAGCCAACGCATCAGAGGTGACCAGGGCTGGGGTTTCTCGGCTCCCTGCAGCCTGCGAGCTGCTGGCAGGAGGGCAGGGATGAAGAGGTTTGCAGCATTGGCCTTGTTTTTGTGCGAGCAGGAGTCCCCGGGGACGGGGAGCGGGGCCCGAGGCCGGGTGCCCGCTCTGCCTGCGCCACCGGGCACCGCTCGGTGGAAGGGTGGAAGTTGGGTAACCCAGAGGGGCGGCTTTGGGATTAGCACTCGTTTCCTCTGGTTTGGGTTGCTGATGAAACCACCAGCGCTCCCCACAGTTATTTGTAACCCTTAGGCTGCTGGAGGCGTTGGCAGCAAATGCCCGTGCCTGGCAATGGTGGGGTGTTTTCTGCCCCAGGCGGGTGCCTCTGGTCTCCTCGCCGTGCTCCCTAACCCTGCCCTGCTGCAAGCTGCTCTCTTGCAGCATCATTTTTCTGCTTGCTTCCCATCCTGGCTCCTTCTGCTCTTTTTCCTTCCCCCGTGGGATTTGCAGGTGGATGCGTCCTGGTGTCTGCTTGGGATCTGAGCAGCCTGGGTTTAATTAACTCCCTGGAAGGCTGCTGCCTCTGCTCCTCCTAAGGAAAATGAGTCTTTGGGGGATGCTGAGATGCAGGGAGGGAGGGGACGGTCAGGCAGCGCCGGGGAGGGCAGAGGTGGTACGTGCCCAGCAGCGCAGGCTCAGTCCCTGGAGCCCCGCTGTGCAGCAGTGATGCTCCCCCTGCCACGGGCACGGAGCAGAGCGGGTTTTCTCTTCTAGCAGGGATCTCCCCCCTGGGATTGGGGAATCACACGCATAAGAAATCAGCGTTGCTAGTGGATGCATTAATGCAACGCACGGATCGCAGCTGGGCAGGCCCTGCTTGCTGCAGGGGCGGCAGTGAGAGAGCCTGAGGAGGGGCGAGATCCGTGTTCGTATATCCGTGTGCATCTGAGGAGCACGTCCTGGATGAGCTCCTCCGGGGCCAGCTTTCCAAGGGTCAGCCTTCTGGAAGCGCTGCTGGCTCACGGCTGCGTGCCCGGGGAGGTGGTGGCTCCCCGTGTGCCGTAGCTGGGGATCCAGGAGGTGATGCAGCGTGGGGCTGCCTCGTCTGAAAGGGTCAGGGGTGGAACTGCTGGGTCGGACCTTGGTTTCCTTCCTCTGGACCTGCTGGGCTGGGTTAGGGTTAGGCTGGGTTAGGGTTAGGCTGGGTTAGGGTTAGGCTGGGTTAGGGTTAGGCTGGGTTAGGGTTAGGCTGGGTTAGGGTTAGGCTGGGTTAGGGTTAGGCTGGGTTAGGGTTAGGCTGGGCTGGGTTAGGCTGGGTTAGGGTTAGGCTGGGCTGGGTTAGGCTGGGTTAGGGTTAGGCTGGGCTGGGTTAGGGTTAGGCTGGGCTGGGTTAGGCTGGGCCGGCTGCCTGCTGCTGGCCGGGGGAGTGGGCAGCTGGCCACTCTGAACGGAGGAGCAGGTCCTGCCTGTGCCCCCTCCAGAGGCAGACACTCCAGACTGGGAGAGGTCACTGGTTGCAAGCCAGCCCCTGTTCAGCCGTTCACAGAACAGCAGGGACGTCTCTCCGCACCGGGCTGCTGCGGCTTTCGCGGCTGATGTGCGACGCAGGCAGCTCGGGGCTCCAGCCCTCAGGCTGGCACGCACCTTTTGCTTTTCCTTTTCCTTTTTATCTTGCGTCAAGCTGTAAACCCCCGTCTCTGAGGACGCCTCCTCCCCCTTGGCAGCGCGTGGGTGTGACGGCTGCGCGGGCAGAGACCTGCCTGCAGATCGCGGCGCTGGGGCCTGCGCCGTGACGGGGTGCCTGGGCGGGCAGGGGGACTCGGGGGACAGGGATACAGGGGAGTGCGCTTCAAATTCAGTGTCTTGCAGCTTCTTGAGAGTTTTAGGTCAATAATAATATTCCATGTGTTGGGGGGTTGGTGACCGTGGCCTCCCCTTAGGTAAGGGAGACGGTTATGTATTCATATTAATTTTATTCTTGTACAAAGAGATACAGGATTTTTTTAGCATTTAACTTGGATTTTTTTAGCATTTAACTTCTTCTGCAGGTCGCAGCCAAAAGCCTAATGTGATTTAATGCCTAACTCCCTTTCTCTCTTTTGTGTACCTCAGCTTCCTTCTCCTCCAAATTTTGGAGAAAAGACCAGTGAATGGTATATTTAATCTTGCCTTTAAAAGCAAAAACAAATCGTCCTTTCCATTCCTCCCCAAGCGGAAGGTTTTAGCTCCGGTTACTCCTGGCTCTGACCTTGCTGTTTGCGAGCAGGAGCTGCTTCGAGCTTTCTGGCTTTCTCAGATCTTTTCAAGACTCTCTACCTTTCAGACTTCCCGTCTACCAAAGTCGGCGACGCTTTCTTTGTGCGAGGGTTTGGGCGCCTGGCATCGCCAGCTCGAGGGAGAGCCTCGGACGCGCACCGGAGCCGGCGGGAGGGAGCTGCCTCCTTCCTCGCGCCCTTGGGTATCTCGGTGGATATCTCATTCCCGAGGGCCTCTTTATATGATGCCTTCCTAGGGGCCTGGCTGTCTTGCCATGACAGAGCAGGACTCAAGGTTTGATATCGGTGGAGGAATTTCTTTACGAGATGTTTCTGGGTTTGTGTGGCTTCCTACAGCCCGTGTGTCCTTGTTGGCCCCTGGAGGTCTGCTATCCACCGGCGGTGGATCGGGCTGCTGCTTTCAGTCCTTTAACGTCCCCTTTGCCTTTGAGGCTGGTTTCTGGGAAACAGCAGCAGTGTTTCCAGGGCTGCTTCGCTGCAGACCTGCTCCCGCCTCCCGCCGGCGCTGCTCCGCCTGCCCGTCCCCGCGAGGTTTTGCAACGCTTGCGGGTGTGCTCGCGGAGGGCGCGGGATTGCATTCTTGTGTTGCACAAGAGATTATTTCTAAGGCGCTGTCCCTAAACTTCTAATAGTAATGGAGTTGAAATGAACGTTAATTAACAGAAGAAGAGCCCAACCACCCAGCCCGCACCCTGAGCAGGGCCCTCGGGTGCAGGGGCTGGGAACGTGTGTTTCTCTGGAGGATGGGAAGCGTGTGCTGGGTTTCTCAGCTCCTTGCTTTACATTTAGCCACAGAAAATGAGTGCTAGCTGGGAAAGCAAAAGTGTGCCGGGTTAGAAAAGGTGAGCCACCAGCGCGGGCCGTGCAGAGCAGCTCGGCCAAGCTGGGGGGGACGGGGCAGGTGCTGGCCCCTGCCTTCACCCAGCCGGGGGGACGCTGCGGCACCCGCCGGGGACGGGACCTCCAGCTACGCGGGAGGCGAAGCACCGTTCCGTAAACCTCGGCATGCAAAACGCGCCAAGGCAAGTGAGTGCTGTCTGTCCCGTCCCCCCCCTCCGATGCGGGATGAGCTCAGAAAACATGACATTAAAAACCACCAATAATGCCTTTAATGGCTCTCGTGCCTTCATCTCTCGCAGGCAGCAATCTTTGTGCAAAGGCAGAGATTCCCCGTGTTTGTGTGACCGAAGGGCACGGGGCTTTAAGCAGATCTGTGCCTGGGAGCCCCTGGTCCTGCGGCCGGGTACCACGCTGGGAAACGCTCCCCGAGCTGACTCTTCCTCTGTCCCTGGGGATGCCTAAACTGAGCGCACTCGGGGGATGGCTGGGAGCTGGCGAGCAATTAATTACTGTCTCGTTCTGCAGAGCCGTTCCTTCGCCCCCATCCTCCCCGAGGCCAGGCAGATCTTGGCACAACAATTAAATCCCAGCAGGGGAAAGCAAAATCTGCTGAGGAAGGAGAGCAGATGAGCCCTTGGCCTTTTGCAGTCTACGGTGGGAAATGGTTATTTTAGCCAGGGCTGTGCTGAGGGATTTTGCTGGGACAGCTCTCTCCCCGTGCCTGCAGAGCCGGTCCCACGGAGCACGGTGCCTGTGGGGGGGACTGGTACCACCTCTCTGACCGTGGTCTGCGGGACCCTCACCTCCGGTGGGAAGTGGAAAGCAGGAGGTCGGGGGTCCTGTGAGATGGTAGGAGCCTCAGGCTGGACCTGGGGGGTGCAAACCCCAAAAGGTAAAAGAGGACACCGGGGCAGAGCCCCAGCTCCCGCGCACAAGGGATGCATGGTACCCGCTGCAGCATCTGCTGCGGGTTTTGCTTGTGTTGAATAAGACCCAGGCCCTGGTCCAGCCTGAGCTCACCAAAATCAGGATAGCAAAGCACAGATCTCTGCAGAAGCAGGACTCAGACCTGTCCAAACAGCGCATCCTCGGTGGGCTCTTCTCTGTTGACCCGTGGTGGCACGTAGACAGAGCTAACGAAGCTTTCGTTCATTCTGGCATGCCTTCATACATTTCCATGTATCCCATCTGTTTGGATACAGCTCTGCCCACTCCAGGACTGGAAGAAGAGGGGATTTGGGGGAAATCTCGCTCCCAATGGCTGCTGTGGGCTTCATGGGCGAAGGCAGAAAGCGTGAAGCAATTTGGGATGCGAGTGTGAGGGAGCTACACCCATGGCGGTGACCGCAGCCAAAATCAGCAAGGCGGGAATCTTGATTTAAGCAGTCTGGTTTTGTGGGTAGGCTTTTATTTTGGTCATTCTGTAAGAAAGAGGATGCTTTCCTGTTTGGTTGTGAAAAGCTGCTTCTGCCTGGTGTAATGGGAGAGTTCCTTCTCTGAGCAAGGAGCCCGGTGGAGCTGGGGCATTTATTTAGGCAGCTGTTCAGCGAGGTGATTGGTTTTGTGTGGTTTTATTCTGGTGGGAAACGGTGACTTTGGGGTTTACATGATTGATTTATTTTTTTGTATTTCTGACTCAAGTTACATGGAGATGAAAACAAGAGTTTAAAATGCAGAAAACTAGTATTTAAATGTTATTTGATCAGTTAATAAACTCAAAATGTGCTGGATATGTAGGGCAGACAAAGTAAATGTCTCAAAACGCATTTTACATCTAAAACTAGTTGATTCATTACCTAGAGTATTAATTGTACATAATGAATTACACTTCTGGTCGCCATGATTAGCAACCTTGGCCTCGCAGGTTGCAGTTTTCCTCGCAGACTGGAAAACGTGCGTTTCTCCATTGCACTCCTGGTTTGTTCGTTGACTTGTTGAGGTTAGGCGTTGAGCTGGGCTAGGGGAATTAACCGAAATGGAGATGTTGTCTTGTCCTTGTGAGATCTGGGAGGATCCCACCCCTGTGGCTGCCGTACCTCGCTTAGCCCCAGTTCGGAGCCACCTGCCAAAGTGGATCCTCAGCGAGGCATCCGAAGTCCCTGGCGCCGGAGAGGGAAAGTCCTCAAGAAAGATTTTACTTTCCAAGCTTCTTCCCTCTGAGCCAAGTACCAAATACCTCTGACCAGATCCCAGCTCAGAACAGCCTTCGCTCTACCTGAGGGTTAAAAATCTTATGCTGTAAATAAAAACACACAAGCATGGGATAAAACGTGGGAAAGACTTAATTTCTTCCCTTAACCCCCAAAACCTACTGACTTGCCTTCGATGATATATTCCTGTAAGTTAGGGGCAAGGTTCCCGGTTCCCTGTGGTGTAAATCCCAGGGCTGACTGAGTCCTGGGGTGGGAGGACAGGCTTCTGAAGCACCCTGAGACAAGTGGAGTTCATTTGCCCCAGCCGATGGTCTCACCCATTGCCTTCCCAATCAGCATCCCATTTTTCTGTGGGTGTTTTGCGAGGAAAGCCTCATCCCTTCCTCGGGCTGCCTGGCAGCCGCTCATACAGCAGACAAAATCAATATATTATTATGTGTGCCATTACCAGCCTGTCGGGCTCTATGATGGGCGTTACAGACCGCCTGCCTGGCGAGCGGGCGGAGGGCTGCAATTTATGCAGCCGGTCTGGACGGCGGGCTGAGCTTGATAGCTTGGGAGGGGAATTGAGAGCATTCAGCATGGGCCTGCTCGTTGCAGGTGTGGAGCCGTGCCCGCTGCCCCTGCCTCCCATTCTCGCCGTCGCTGAGCGCGGGGCTGTGCTTTTCGTCCTCTCTTCAGATAACAAGTGTAGCTCTTAGCCAAATACCAAAGTGCCCTTAAAAACGCCGGCGTGGGCAGTGCAAACGGGGTCCTTCCATGTCTCTGCGGCGTTACTCGTGCCTGGGCTGTGATGTCCTGTTGCAATGGGCTTGGGAAAGACCCCGACCCAAGCGAGCGCTTGATGGACGTAGGTGAAAGCCCTGTTTCTGCCCAAAGTGAGAGGCAGCGGCGTGTCGAAGGCGCCGTGCTGGCGCTGCTCGCGGCGGGGCGGCGTAGCCCAGCCGGCACTGCTGTGCTCCGTCGGTGCCTTCGCCTCTCGGTTTCCCCGTGTGTAAAGTAGGAGTGGGCTCTGGAGCCGCCTCTGCCGGGGTGCGCGGGGACCCGCTTCGGGGGAGGCTCCTCTGCCCTGGGACTTGCTAGCGCAGGCATGCTTCAAACATTCGGCTGAGTTATTTCAGTGACGTGGCCTAAGCAGGGGAAAAGGTGTCTTTGAATTGTACGTGCACAACATCTGCTTTCTGACACCTCCTTTCCGAGTCCTTGGGCTTGGGGCTGCTTGGTCGTTCCTCTGTTTTCCTTCCCACCCTGTTGCTGTCCGGAGAAGGAGGGTGGAGAATTTGGCACGGTGCAGGCGACAGGGTCAGCCCCTCTGGATCAGCACGAAGTTTGGCTCCGCTGAACTGCTCCATCCCTGTTCAAACAGATGTAAAGCAGTTCTCTGATGAGATTAACTCCCCGAAATGTGGTAAGAAGTCTCTGCTTGGGATGCTTTCATCTCTTGCCCATCAGCTGTTATTCTCCACCAACACAAAGAAAATAAATAAGCTAAACTCCTCTCCTGCAAGCCATTTTTATAAAATTCTCTTTTAGTGTTGCCGCATCTTGTAAATCCACTGTATTTTCTAGAAGGACTCGTGTTTGCTTACGTGACCTCCCTTCGGAGGAGACAGTGCCAGAGCAAAAACATGGAAGCCTGAAATAATCCCAAAGGCAGGGATAAAGTGCCATTCCTGCAGGTTTAGGTCATTTCACAGTGCTCCTCCGTTGATTGCAGAAGGATGGGAATGACATCCTGCTGCTGAGCGCCACGTGCAAAGTCCTGGTGGGACCCGGCGCTGACCAGGCTCCGTCTCTGGATGCTTCATCTCTGACCGACCCGTCCGCGAGCCGGCGGGCTGCCGCGGGGCTGATTTGCAGCTCAGACGCTCCAGGCTGTGCCGCTGGTTAAACTGAATGAAACCGTCTCCAGAGAGAGCTGCACAAAGCAAAAGCAAGAGTTGGGAAAAGCTGGTTTTGTGGTTGGGTTCTGGGGTCGGACCTGGGCTGCTGCTGCGTGCGTTTGTGCAATGCACGTGTGGACGCGTGCTTTTTTGGCCTGACCCAACTTTTACTGTGATGGCAGCTAAATGGGGAACAGAGGCGGCGATGTGGAGGGAGCAAGCAGCAGGGTGCAGCAGGAGCGTGGGGAGAGACGTGGCTTCACTGCCCGAGGCTGGTGGGCTGTGCTCAGCCCGGAGCAGAGAAAGCCCTTGGCAAACCGAAAGGGGCTGGTTTGTGGGTGAGATCAGTGTGGCCAAAAGGGTTTGCAAGGGCTGGGTAGCCAAGGTGTATCGCCCTTGGGAAGCGGGCGATGGGGTCTCGTGGCTCCCCTCTTGCAGCAGCTGGGTGCTTCGCAGGCTTTGCCTTCGTCACCCCTTCAAAACCCACGTAATGGGGGAAAGCATCTGTCCTACGCGCTTTGCGATGGAGGGGCAGAAAGGCGGAGCGTCCTCCTGGTGAAGGGGAAGGGGAGCGTCCTCCGGAGCAGGGGGAGTCCCAGGAACGGGGACGGTGGTGTCCAGAGGTGGCAGAGCCACCAGGAGGGCTCGGGGCAGCTGCTCTTTATCTCTTTCTGAATGTGCATGTCCAGAAAGATAAGGGGGAAAAAGGAAAGCGATAACGCAGTCTGCTTGTCAGCCTGCTGGCCCTCAGAAGCAAGTTTTTCCAACCCTTTCTACTTGTCAGTGGTGATTTTGGATCAGCCTGTGGCATCTTCAGAGAGAAATAAGACTTTTTCTTCTCGTTTAATGTCTTGCAAAAGGAGTCTTTCCTTCAGGCATGATTCCCCGGTGTTTCCTGGGGGAGGAAGGTCCCAAGACCTGTGTGGTGTTACTCTGTGTTAATGCCACGCCAGCCCATTGCGAACGCCGTGGTTTACCCACGTCTCTCGCGCGTGAGGCTGTAGGTGTCTGGTTCACCACAGCCCAGTTGCTTCTACACTTAGAAACCAGCCCAGTGACCGTATCAGTCACGTCTCAGTGCTGTCTTGATATTGAAGTCAGCTGTTTCATGGCCAGTTGAGGAATTTCAGCCCAGGGTTGTGGATGTCTCGGTGGGACCGTAGCAGGGAAGGGAACGCTCGGCTCGCCGGCAGACAGGGCTGCGCAGTGAGCTCATCCTGGCTTTGCTCTTGCTCAGCTCATCATCTTGCATCAGGTTTCAGCGGTTTTTCAGCCCTGCGGTTGTATCTGGAGAACGATATTAAGAAGTTGGTCCTGCGTCCTGAACGTTTCTAGGGTTCTTCTTTCTCTGCTGTTAACTTCAGGAGAAACTGGTGGTCAAAAATATTAGTGTTGGCTATTTTGAAGTCGGAAAACAGATGTTCCTGGCTTGTAATGCCAGAGCTGTGGTGGGAATTTCAAGCCAAAGACTTTGTTCTAGCACCTGTGGATATATTCTTTGGCCATAGCATTTCATGGGGTCTAGTTTGTTTTTCCCAGGAAGGCTCAACCACCCGTGGAGCAGGACAAGGGATTAGCAGGGTGCTCTGTTACCGCCGGCATTTCAGGCCTCTGCTTCTGGCTGGGGACGCTTCCTGGGGTGGTGTAACGTTGTAGGGAAATAGGGAGATGGCCCAGGGCACGGAGACAGAGGCTTTCCTTGCTGGGTGCTTTGCTGGTGTTCCTCCAAGGTTGGTGTAAGGGAGGTTTGGGCTGTCCCTGCAGACTGCACGAGCAGAACTCACAGGCAAGTTCCCCAGGTGCAAAAACCGCTCCAGAAATTGGCTCCTTGTAGTGACCAAGCAAAGCCCAGGGTGAGCCACGGCAACGCCTGCCCCGGAGGCTGGTGTCTGCTGGACCCTGCCGGTGTGGGCAGCAGCGTTGGGGGTCAGCAGCCAGGTCTGGGGGGTGAAATTCAAAAGGCTGCCAGGAATTACTGGAGGAGGAAGGATCTGCAGCAGGGTAAACGAAGGAAAAGACAACAGCATGTGCTGATAACAACCTAAAGCTGTTAGGGATGGGCTGGAGGGGCTGAGCTGACGTGCCAGCCATGTGTTGAGGGAGAGATCAGCCCGTGCTTGTGCTGGGTCACTGTGGCAGAGGACGTGGTTTCTCCAACATGGTGCATGAAGATCTTGGTGTGTGGCTGACAGCCTGGACCTTGCGGGGCCGGAGGTGACGAGAGCCAGCCCATCGGGTGACCGGTGCCTTGGTGCCGGAGGTGCGGGCTACAGGTCTTGGGCAGCTAATCAGCCATTTGGAGCCGGGATGGCTGCTCTAGCTCAGAAGATGCAGCTGAAGGGTTTATCTAGGGCCCAGTTGAAGAGGAAGCCTGGAAAGATGTGCTTGAAATAACACTTCAGGGAGACCTCAGCACTCGAGTCCGGTTCAGTGTGGTTTTGGGGGCTTTGGTTGGGACAAGGTGGGGAGGGAAGGCTGGGTAGGCAACATGGTAACTGAAAAATTGCTTTGCTTCTCTGTGGATGAAGACTGCCGAGTGTTAAGATGAAGGACCTGAGGGTTGCCCTGACCAGCTGACACGCTGGATGCCACAAGCCTTCATCCCAGAACCATCCCATGGAGGTTTATGTCAGCATCCTCGTTGGAAGCGCAGGCTCTTCTGTCTGAAAGAAAACCAGTGCCAACCATCAGAGAGTGAAGCACCAGCTGTCCGTTCATCCTTTTGTCCCTCACTGTCGCTCTCCAAGAAGGAAACCCCTGGAGCCTGCCGGGCACCTCCATCCCTCCGTGGACACTCCTGCTTTGGCTGTTTCCAGACGGGAGAGCTAATGGTTGAGTCAGCGGTGCCTGTTCTGTGCAAACGGTGACGCTGCTGGTGCAAAGGCTCTGCCTTCAGAGGAGGAGGAGGCACGGTGGCGCGCAGGGCGCCGCAGCCCGCGCTCGGTGCAGCTCAGCGGAGCACCGTGAGCCACAGCTCGCTGCCGGCCCCAATTTCTGCTTGCATCTTGGCCTCTCTGACCATGCTAAGCTTGTGAGAACCAGCTGTGAAAGTCCGGGCTTTTATCTTTTATCCTGAGCACCAGGGCATGGAGCTCGGCCGTGCTTCCATGGGTGTGAAAACACAGAATAGGAGCTGACACAGAAATCGTGCTCTCCAGTATAAACCTCTTCTAGAGCTGCCTCCTGCCTTGTTACTGGGACTGACTGGTGGTCCTTCTGGTCCTCCTCTTGGACCCCAACAGCGGAGGCTGAGTAGAAGCCACTGGTGGAAGGAAACCCCTAATCAGGTTGGGAGCGACGAGAAGCAAAAGCCTGCGCTGAAATCTGCATTGCATCAGCCAGAAGTGCACGAGCCCTGGCGTGACTCAGCAGTGGAAGCAGCAGGTTCTCCGTGAAGCTGCCTCCTGCAAAGTGAGCGTTAGCCAGGGTTATTGTCACGCACCAGTGTCGGCTAATAGCGTGCTGTCATCTGCCGGGCCTTGCACCGCCACAAGTCCATCACGTGCTGAATTTCCTTCGCAGAAGCTCTCTGGGCAAAGGTATGTTTTCTGTCTAGGTCGTCCCGAGTTCATTTGGCACACGCTGCCGGCATCTTCGCTGGGAAATGAAATATCAACAAGAGCAGCTTAATGGCCCTGACTGTCAAACAAAGCAGAAATATTCCAATTTTTAATTGCGGGAGGGGACTTTGACAACTCGTATTGCGGAACAAGAGGTACTGCTGCCTGTCCGAGCAGGCGGCAGCTCCTGGCAGGCAGGGGGGGGATGCGCTTGCTTCTCCCCGCCGCCCCCCAGCCTGCCTGGCTTGGGGTGCTGCTGTGGGTTTGGGGTGCAGAGAGCACCTCCTCCCCCTTGCAGAGGACCCAGAGCCGGCAAACAGGGCAAGAGGCATGGAGCACAGCGGAGAGGCTCTTTATTTTCTGTGTCTGTTCAGCACCACTAATGAAACCTGGAGGAATTTCTCTTCTTGGCCAAGTGCAGGGGTCTCTGGCCACATGTGGGTTAATCTGTCGCATCCCCGGCAGCCACCACCCTCAGCCCTTCTGCAGCGATGTGTGGTGAAATGGAGAGGAGGATCTTAATAGCACTTACTGGAAATGTTTTCAGTGCGCTGGCTCTCGCGGGACAGAGCGCTTCTCGGACCAGCCCAGCCTGCAAATTGCCTGCGTCTCCTGGGATCTCATTGCCTGATTTTGTGCAAAATGCTCTTCCACTGATCACTTAAGCTGCGTTTCGTTCTGGTGAGCTGATGTTCGTGGTGTGTCCTGGCCATCGCTTCTCAAGTCATCATACCCTGTGCTGCCATGAAGGGACTGGGGCGGAGAGGGCAGTAGCAGAGTTTTGCTTAGCAAAAACCTGTATTAAGTGCTCTGCTAATCAAAGCCCTTTGGCTTCAGTGGGACTTAAACATGTGCTTGTAGTTAATCAGGTATTTAAGTGGTTTTCTAACTTGGCAAGCATGAGACAAGATGTCCCAAAGGAGAAGGAGGAGAGCAGAACCGTGGCCTCCCAACTGAAGGTGTTTGCAAATGCAGACATTCAAGGCAGAAGGCAGCCGTGTGTGAGCCTGGGGACGTGGGTTTAACTTGCTTGGGCTCAGTTTCTCCGGTTTGTTCAGGGTAAGATGCTCTGCATACCCCACAGGGGCTCGGAGGCATCAAAGATGACGAGAAGGGCAGCGGTTAAGTGACAGGAGAGGAGCTGGGATGGGTGTGTTGTGGTGAATGCACCCGAGCCTGCGGTGGAGGACGGAGGAGAGGTCCCGCCAGCGGCTGGTGAGCTCCAGGACAGGCACCTCCCGGGGAGAAGGGCTCTGCCCGGTGCCCAGGGCGAGACCGGAGGGGCTCGAGGAGCGATTTTAAGGGAAATCATCTCATCTCGCACCTTGAAAAGCTGCGGAGCATGAGGCACGCGTCGGCTGTTCGATAGGGCTGCACAGGGAGGCGAACACAGTGCCTCGCTCGCGGCTGCTCGGGGGTGTAAGAAATACTTTCCCTTCCCTCCCTGATTTCACCCTGGAGGGACTAAGCAGCGTGGTTATCAGGATTAATTCAATAAGCTCACACTGCCCCAGGGCTGGGGACCAGGCTTTCCAAAATGTCATCCTCGGGCACCTTTGCGCCACTATAAATCCGCTCAGTTTTCCGTTGTTTTCTCCTCCACCTTGCTTCTGGGGAAGCCGAAGAAAAGAGAAATTAAGTTATTTGCCCAAGACTCTGCAGCAATTCAGCACCTAACGTGGAGAGGCCTGACTCCTGCTGCTGATAACGAACGGGGCTGGGGGACCTCCCCAAAACCAGAATAGCTCCATCCTTTGTGAGACTTAGGGAGTCTTTGATCTTCTCCTTCCCCTGTGAAAAATCAGGAAAGTCACTTAAGAACCTGCCTGAAAGCAGAAGGAAGAGGTGGGGACAGCGGGTAGCAGCTCTCCGTGGCTCCTGCTCTACCTCCCTGTTTGGTGTCAGCTCCGACGCCTTTGCAGTAGCGTTTTACGCAGATGCGGAGCTCGGCAGCGATCGGAGCATCGCAGGCAAAGCAGTGGCAGTGGGAAACCCTCGCTGCCTGCGGCGTTGGCGCCAGGCATCCTTTGGGGCCATGCTGTGCCTTGCTGGATGCAGCTTTAGCTCTCGTGCTCCGTATCACCTTGGCATCGGTTGGCGGCCGTTCATTCCCGGTGCCGGCTGCATCCCACTGCAGGAGAGACAGACCTCGCCAAGCTCGTTAGGTGGCCTGGGCCGGTCTTGAATACGTCTCCATATAATACACAGCGTTATAGTAACCGTGATTATTATGCAAAGCATCGATTATTCTAGCATAGAAGTGTGTTATGTATTGATTTGCCATTACTTTGAATCCCATTACATGAATCTGCTTTATTAATGGACTTTGTCCGTGCTTGAGATTAACTGTGATGCTGGATTTGCAAATGAAAGAATTGAAATTCATGTTGTCCATATTAATTACTCGTGCGATGCTAGCCTTCTTGGCAAGCCGTTAGAAGCTGTGGAAACCTTTATTTTTATTCCGTTCCTGTTGCTCTGTCTTAAGTAAGAAAATGAGTTTGGTGCTGTGGGATTTGTTTGTTTTGCTCCTTTGCTGGAAGCCCCTCTTAACTGTTGAGAAGGTACCAGGCATAGAAAGAGGCTTCATCCTCGGTGTGGAATAGGCTGCTGTTAACTCAGGATAAGCCTTAATGCAGAAAAGGGGCAGGGAGGGTTTACTTCAATGTCAAGTTCAACCCTATTTTCTCATCTCTTGTTTTGAGCTAAAATCTACCTGTATCTTGTTCCCTCTAAGGTTTTACAGCGCAAAATCTCTAATACCCACCTTCTTGCAGCGATACGTAGCCAGACTCTTGTGTTAAGCGCAGCAAGGTAACTGCAAAGAGTAACTCCACTCTACTTGCTGGTAGAAAAGCAGTGATATACCTGGACTTCGGCTGTCCATGTGCCTGCAAACCAGGACTGAGATGGGGAGACCTGTTGCGGATCAGGGAGTCGAGATCGCTCCTTCAGCCGCGTTCAGGTGGTCGATGCTTAGGTCTGGCCGATGTGGAGCCGCCAGCGCAGTTCCTTCGGCGCGCGTTGGGGCGGGGGGAAGAGAAGACGACAGAACTCTTTTTGGGAGGAACGAGGTAGGGAGTGACGCCTCGGGGCAGCGGCGGGATCAGCATGGGGCGCTTGGGGAACGGCAGCAGCGCCGTGCGCGTTGCGGGACATGCACACGCTCCCATTTCTCCTCCTGCAGGATGCGCCCACGGGTGCCTATGTAGAGGACGGGGTGCTCAGGCTGAGATGGGAGAGGAGCATACCCATTGCCTTGCCTACCGGGGCGCGGTTTTGGCTATGGCAAAACATTTCACCTTCTGGTTCAGCTGTGCTTTCCAGAGGTACCGATGGCAGCCCAAGAGCGCGGCAGCGCGCTGGAGACGTATTTGGTGCTTTGGGCAGTGCTGGTGGTGCACGTTGCAGCGTCTGGCTCTTCCCTTGCCGCTATCTATCCAAACCCATTTCTGTCCCTGCTCTCCTCTCACCCAGCCTTCTGCAGTGGTATAAATGGCACAAAAAAAAGCTTGACATGCTTTTCTTGGAGTCAGCTGCAATTTGTTCATTTAAATGATCTTTTTGTAATGTTCACATCATTCCATGGCTGCCGGTTTAAAGAGTTAATTGAATATTTCTCTCTCTCAAAGATGTCTTAAATTACTTCTCTTGAATAACCTACTCTGGAAAAGAGCTGTGTTGAGGAATCATTGACGCTTATTTTTACTAGCGCCTGTATCACTAAGATCTTAGGTTTTATTCTAGCACCTATCTGCTTTGAAGGATCCCAAAGCAATTGTTGAAGCATTTGTCTAGTCTTCCACCACCGAAATTCAGTCCCTTTGAAGCAGAGCTTAGCATTCATTGAGCAGTAACAATACGTCCCTCCATAGCTAATGCAATAATAATCAACCCAGGGCTTGGAAGTGAAACCAGGTTTTAGATAGCAGTTATTGGATTGCAAGCTCTTATTGTGTGTGCAGTAACGGATTGATTTCTTTTGGGCGCTGGGGCGGTTCGGGAGGCTTCCCGGTGATACGGTGTCATCATTATCAATGCTGCAGGTTCAGCGTGATGTGCCTGGGAACTTCAGTACTTGGGGATGGTGTGGGAGCGTTTCCCCGTGGCTCACGTGGCTGCCTGCGTGCTCGCTGCTTGGCAGAGCTGAACATCAGTACAAAACCCCGTATCGGAGAGGTGTGGGTAATCCCCACCTCAGCATTTTTGGCAGCACTGCTAACACAGACCTGATTGATCCCCCGAAATGATCAAGTTTCTTTTGCCGTCACTGGATTGCAACAGCTCTCCTGGCTGAGCAGAGGAGGGGAGATCTTCAGAAAGCAGCATTTTGAATGGGTAGAAAAGCAAATGTGACTTTTCAGCCGTGATTTGCAATTCCTTCTGTGCTTGGCTGTATTGGGATCGCCTTCTCCTGGGAGCAGCTGATTGTGCCGTGCTCAGAGAGGACTTCTCACCCGGCGGGCAGGATTGCATCGTTGTACATGAGAGGGAGACCCGCGCTGACCTCCTGAAATCTCTTATGGCGGCAGCTGCTGGAAACAGGAGATGGGGCTCAAGTGGGCCAAGGCAATAAATCCCGCTTTCCCGCTAACCAGAGGCTGGTTCAACAGAATTAATGCCAGAGCCAGGCAGCTCATGCTGTGTTGTGTTAATCTGTGAAGCGAGGGCAACCTGGAGAAAGCGTCTGGATTAGAGCAGGGAGGTGAGGACTCCCATTCTCTCACCTTTTGTGTAGAAAAGAGGGCAGTCCCCAGTGCGGGGCCAGGTGAGGCTGCCTCTCCTGCAGGCTTATCTTGATTGTCCATCACATCCGCCAAACCTCAGCTCTGGGAAACCCCAGCTGCTCCCAGTGTCCTCCTTGAGGTCCCGGCTGGGCCACCCTGACGGCAGCTATGGACCGTCTGGCCCAGTTACAGACCATCTGTCCTCCTGTCCATCCGTCTGCGGCCATGCGGGGTGCACCACAGCCAAGTCCTGCTCCTTCCCTTGCTGGGGTCTCTTCCTTCCCCTGACACCGATTCCCCAAAACTTACCGGACCTTTGAGACTTTTGCCCCTTTCCCATAGTTTAATGAGACTGGCTGACACAGTTACCCGGGGAGGGACAGAGAGGTGGAAGGACGGACAGACAGCACAGTCGCTCAAGCCTTGTTGCCTGTTTGATTCATTATTAAGGTTGGGCCATCTGAGTCAAGATTTTTGGGCTCTCTTCTCAGCGTACCCCTTAGCAGAGATATTTGCAGGGCTGTGTAAAGCAAGGGTGTTTGTCTCGTTCCTGTTAGTGCAATGCAGTACGTGCAGGTGGGGGATAAGGAGCAGGTTGCACGAAGTGCTTGTAGACTCGGTGTTGCTCCAAGAACTCTCATCAGTTGTAGTGCGTGCGGGAGACTCGTCTGTAATTTCAAACAGGGAAAGGTGTGTGATTGCCAATGCTGCTCTTGTACCGGAATCGTTCGCTTACTGCATGCCCAGGCACTGGGGCGGTCTCTAACAGGCGGTGGAAATTATGAAGACGAGTGATTCCTCCCCATCTGACAGTGTTGTCTTCTGTTGGGAAATCTCTTCCCCTTTCCTGCAACATCTCAGTTCTGCCTTTTCTTTTTTGTTCCCGTAAATACTTACTGTAAAGACGTGTGTGCGTATATTTAGTGCGCGTGAACACAACGTGGTACAATATCTGCATGCACAAGGAAAAGTCTTCAGTGCTCATAAGGCATCTACTGTCACCTTCCAAGGACAAGAGTTGTTTGAGCTCCCGGTTATCTCCAAGAAAACAGTGGGGGCCTAAAGCAAAACTTAAAAGTGTAAATATTATTGATGGGCGATCAGCTGCAAAACAGATGGGGCTGTTCTGTGGCTGGAAGAGTGGGCACAAAAGCCATGCAGAGCTCTGTGCATGCTGTGCTGGAAAACAAAGGGGAGAACAGTATGAGTGGGATTTTCCAGCTCCAGTTGCCTAAACATTAAATGTCTAGGATAAGCTAATTAGAGGGGCTTTTCTTGGCGGATAACTGAGAGAGACAGCCACATCCAGAGACTGACTCAGCCCAGCTGCCTTAGAATAGGATGAATCACCATCTTCATATGAATTGACAGTAGACAGAGCTTAGGTGACAAGTCTGGATCCTTACCTGATGGGAGATGAGATGCATCCTGGCCTGTAAGTCCGTTTTGTGACAGCTCTCAGAGATTTTTTCAAGGGAAAATACGCATTTTTTTGCATGTGGGGTGGCAGGGAGGAGAGGTGCAGTTAGGAGCTGGCAGCCGGCGGCACGGTGCAGTCAGGGCTGGGGCTGGTGCGTAGCCTTCGTCCTGGGGATCAGGCGCTGACCCGTGCTGGACCTCTGCAACCCCTGCTGCCTTTAGTGGTGAAAGGTACTGGTCACAGAGCAAAGGAATGATAAACTGAAGTTCTGCTTCTGACCTGTGGTTTGGACACTCCGGTCGGCATCTGGGTTGCTCCAGCAAGCTCTTTTAGCAGACACGCAGGGATGGAAATGGCAGATGCTTGATTAAACCTGTCATATTTCCTTCTAGTGCTTCACTGCGGAGTTGTTAATGGGAGTTCCAGCAGCAACAGCAGAGTTAATAGGGTGGGTGTCTTGCAGGGTTCATGCATTAACCTTTTTCTTTGAATTTTAGCCATATAATGTGATGGGCTCTGGGTGGAGTTGGCTAGCAGGAGGTGAAGAGGCCATGAGAATGGCCCTTCGGTGTTTGCACTCCGCTGTCGGCAAACTGGAGAGACCGGTGTGTTTGCTCACAGCCTCCTCCACGTCTTGCCCTTAGACCTGCGGCTTCTTCTGCCCCCGTCTTTCCTTTGCAGGAAGACGACCCTGGGGGATCGCTCTCCTTGGGAGCGTTTTGGGGCAGAGCAAAAGAAGCTCTTGCACCTCAGGGCTGAGACTGGCTGGGGCGCATTGCTGGGAGGTTGCTGCTGTCACCCATCTGTCTGGGGGGCAGGAGGAAGAAGTGACAAGTCCCACCAGAAGCCATCTGGTGCAGGCTCTGCGTGGCCAGCAGGATCCTGGCTTGGGGCTGGAGCCCCAGATTGATGCACCAGGTTGGATGGGAAACTGGGATGTGGGCAGCTCCCACTGGTTTAGCGGGGATGACTGGATAATATTTTGTGAGCTTAAGGCAAATGCTTGTGTTAAAGGCAGTGATGGATCTAAATTGTTTGAATTGTTCAAAGCAAATCCTGGAGTCACCTTCCCCAGATGGTGTTTCTAAGCTTTTTCTATACTGGGATCCCAGCGGCTCTGCAAATCAAGATGGGATGGGTAGCTGAGGCTATCTATTCTCATTAAATATCCACAGGCACTTTCCTGAAGAAGTCTGTTAGCTGTGGTCTGGCCAAACTCCAATTGGGGTAATTGCATTTGCCTCGCAGTTTAAAATAAATGCAGCACATTCTTCTGCAGATCTCTTATTCACAGTTGTTTATTATGTGGATGGCAGCATCATATCTCTGCCCATTAATCCATCTCTCTGAGTTTCTATAATTCCAGCCTCCTGGAGGGGGTTCAGGCTGCCACCATTTATTATTTGAGTCAATCTGCCAGGGAAATGTTTACTTCATCCCTGAAGCATTGACTCTCTTCTCTAACTGCACCCTCGCTTGGGGCTTGAATGAGCAATTGTTGGTTCCAAACCAATATTTACTCTCTTAAACAGAAAATATCCCACATATTTAAACTCCATTTTTGCACCATTCTGGTGGATTAGACATAGAGAGTTGCAGTAGCAGTTGCTGGTTTGTGCGGAGGTTCCCGGGTGCCTTCTGCGATGCCCCATGCAGACGTGCTGGTCCCACCACCGGCTGGCCGGTTGCAGCCGAGCCACACGTGGCTGCTAAATGCTGCCTGCCCTCTTCAGAGGTGCAAACCTGAGCATCTTTGCATTGCTGAGGTCTGTTTTTTCTCAAAACCTGTTGGAACGTCATTACCTTTCAGATGCTTTACTCCTCTCAACCCATGACATTGGTTCCTGTGTTACAAAGCTGTTTGGGGAAGAGGAGGAGGTGGATGGACAGTGTGACTATTTCAGCCTTGTTTCCTTAGGATACCCAGTTAAGAATTAAGCTGTTTATAGCATGTGTAAAACACCTTATTGCAATGTATATATGCGTGGTTTGTGGGGGGTGTACGCGGATGACTGGAGCTGTTGGGCTACAATAAATGCACCAGGCAGATAACCTTTCCAGCAATGCACTTCCACATTGCTTGGCCTTATCTCATAGGCAAGTAAAGCAGCACCAAACTTCTTAGTTGTGAAGCAAATGCCGGAGGGCTCCTCACGTGCAAAGCAGGTGGAGGCTGATCCTAGAGGCTGTGGCCAGCCATGGCTGATTGCAGCTGGCAAATCCATAAATACCAAGTGTTACGGTGGCTTACTAACCTCGTAAGTCAAGCAGACATCGGAGGATTTGTGATGGAGTCCAACATCCTAAAGATCAAAGGCAAGAAATATTTTGTTTGCTTGTTTTCTAGGGGGTGCTTCACAAGGCATGGGGGTTGAGCAGCTAAATATGTCCTCCGTCAAGAAAACCAACCCCGTAGCCTTTGAGCAACCCACGCTGTGCTGGCTGTTGAGTCACGTCTCACATGCCTGTCTCTCGGAGCTGACCTTACTCACCGCATTGCTAATGCTCACCTCATGACATCATTTTTCCCAGATAGGTTGCTGCGGATGATTGATTGCACACAATATTAATCCTTCTCTTCCTTCATGCCTGACCCTTGTTTATAATACCAACCTCTCCGCTTGGAAATTCGTTATGCTGCCCTGGCTATTAGTGGAGATAAGAAACAGTTTTGGAAAGAGGTGCTGGCCAAAATAGCAGCTATCAGGATATTTATGAGCAGCCGTGATTGCGGGAGCTCGGGGTGATATTTTACACATTAACCTCATTTGAGCAGCCGGTAACTGCATTCTGTATGTATTCATGGAAGCAGCAACAGCATAACCTGCTTTCTCGTATGACTTCTCACGTGGACCTGCTGAATTTTCCTCTAATTGCAATTTGCAGTGATAAATAGTTTAATAAGCGAAAATGGGCTTGACTTCTGTTGCTTATGGCTCCTTGTGGCTTAGGGGAGTATTACACGATGCTGCGTCTCGTGGAAACACAACTTGGAGCTCCAAAAGCCATTTGCTCAACGTTAGCTGTTGTCAGGCTGCAATTTCTGACAGGCAGCAGAAGGGGAATAACAAGTTGTTTTATGGGGCACTAAGGAAGGATAAGCTGGGGGTGCAGCTCCCAAATGCCTTCCTTGCATTTGTTTTTTCCTTTTTCACTGGGTAAATGGCGTCGCTTGTGTAGCGTTGGCCTGGGGAAGCCCATGGTGAGCTCTTAGTTTGGGCTGGTTTTTGGGTGGAAGGGCTGTTTCTGTGGTCGTTGCTTGCAAAAGGGACCCAGGTTGAAGAGAGCATCTAGCACAGCATCAGCTCTGCGGGGCAGCGGGACCGGCCGTGTCGTGGTGTTTTTCCAAAATAATCGGGTTCTCTTATGCCTTTCATGGCCGTAGCTGGGAAGTTTCTATTGCTGGCTGCCGTGGAGGGAGGCATTACATTTTTCTGCTGGACTATGATTTAAATTTCGAATTCCTTCACAGTTTTGTTGGTTGGTTGGTTGGGTTTCTGTGGTTTTGGTTTTTTTTTAATCTAATAGCTTTGCGTTGCTACATTTGCAGAAGACTCCTCCTGTGGAGACTGAATGCAACTAGTTGGTGGCAGGAAGCTTTCCTTCCATGGGTAGGCCACCCCCAAGCACTGCCGAGCGGTTTGGCTCTCTCTTGGCCTCCTAAAGCTGGGAACAAGGCAGATAAATTGCAGGAAGGGCACGGGTGACGGCAGGGAGCCATGGGCACGGGTGGCGGTGCAGCAAAACGAATTGAGCAAGACTCTTGCTTTTCTCCTAAGTCCCAAAGTGGTCTCCTCTCCCTGGCAAAGCAGGACTTGAGCTGCCGTGCTCAGCAGTAGGCACGGTTTGGTAAGGCAGACTCGGGGGCAGCAGCTCAGGCTGCAGGGAGCTGCCTAACGTCAGGGTCGGCAGCTTCTTCCCCGGTGCTTTTTGATCCACTCGCAGCCTTTGGGTTGCTTTCAGTCACTTCTGCGTTCCTGACTTCCTCTGCTTGTTTTGTGTCATTAATCCCAAATCCTGCTCGAGCCGGGCATTGGGGATGGCTGCTCGTGGGGGTGGATGTGCCGTTGCACGTGCTGCTCTGAAATGTCCTCCCGGCCTCCTCCTGCCAGCGCCTGTGGGGATGTCGGGGCTCGAGGTGGCTCAGGGATGCGGAGATGTTCCCCTTCTCCTGCCGCGCGTGCGCGAACCTTCCCAAACCATCTCAGCGCTGCGCGGGGTTTTGGGCGCACGCTAGAAGAACACCCCTCCAGCCTACACCAAGAAAGCCATGGCCCTGCCTGGCTCGTAAATACCATCATTTTAAACCCTTGTGCCCTGCCTATTGACAGTTGCACTTGCTATTCAGGTAAAGATCCCCTGGGAAAAGGGAGCGTGCTGAAAAAAACCCCCAGTGACTGGAGCCAGATGCTGGGCGTTTTCTCCAAAGCTAGCGATCCGTGGTTTGCTGCTGACAGCATCAACTGGCGTTAAGTTATTAAATTGCAGATGAGCTCATCACTTGGCCTCAAACAAGTTTCAGCTTTGAATAGCTTTAAAATATTACGTGTGGTGGAAAAGAGACGATGCTGGTGTGGCAGAGAGATTTAGGGAGCAGCCGAGAAAGACATCTGTGCATAAAACGTGTGTACCAGGAGGGAGGGGGGAATGCTTCGTGTGAAAAATGTAAGCTCTCCCAGAAGAGAGGAGAAATTCTCCGATTTATTGGTTCTACATTTTAATTGTAGCTTAAGAGAAAACTGTTGGACTTTTGAGATGCTTAAAGGGAAGCGGTGGGATGCTGAGCCTGGTTTGATCCTCAAAGATCCCAGCATGTTGAGAGCGGCGTGTGCAGGATTACTTCTACCAAGCCCCCAAACCGGCTCCTTCGGTAGCGCGTGGTGTTTGCCAGCGATGCCATGTGACCGTGGGCCAAATCCAGCTTTTACTTGATGTTTTCTTAATCCTAATGTTGAGCTCTACCAGACTGGGAAGGTAGCATCCACACTGCTGTTAGGAGAGGTGTTTCTCTCCCTGAAAGAGTGGGAGTTTGCTTTGAGCATCTCCCTGCCCTACATCATCTGCACAATTTCTACTTCTCCCTTTTTTCTCTCTTGCTCCTGAACCCATCCGGTTCTGCGCAGTCGCCTGTGGGTCCATGCGGTGCTGAAATACATGAGGAGGAAGACCGTCTTGAACAAAGGAATGCGTTTTTTCAGCCTAATTAAACCCAACCGCGGCGGAGCAGCCTTGGTGGGCTGGCCTGGCCATCACAGCGCTGCTCCTGGGGACCACAGCGCACGCCCTCATCTTAGCTCTAGATCTCGATGCTGAGATTAATTCTGGGTTTTTTTTAAGTGCCAACTTGGCAGAAGCTGGGGGATAGATCATAAATTGTTTCAGCCTCTTTATTTTTCAAGCTAGGCATGTTTGCAATCAGTGGGAGCGTTGGCTGGTTGGGTTTTGTGGCTGGTTGGATTTGTTGGTTTGGGGCTTTTTTGGTGCTCCCGGCAAGGGAGAACAGCCCCACACGTGTGGGTTTTTAACTGCCTCGGCTCTCTTTTACCAAATGAGGTGTTTGCAGTCAGAGTGTCAGCAAAGGCGGTGATAACTCAGCGCTGTGGTGATGCCCCTGAAAATAACAAGGAAACCAGTCCGACCTCGTCTGTGGCATGAGCTGGAATTGCACCCTCTGACTGCTCCAGCCAGTGCCTTAAGGTGGAATAGTTTGGGTTTTTTTAAGTGAAGCTGATCATTTTCAGCCTGGCTGAAGTCACAGAGCATCAGCGTGCACAAACAACATGCCTTCCCACGCGGTTCACCGGGGCCGGAGCATCTCTGAGTTCAGGACAGGCTCCAATTTACTGCAGGTGTTATTGGCTTGGATTTGCTGTATTAAAACACTGGGGGCAGGAGAAAGGGAACCTTTTCGTGTAAATTATTAACAAATCGCGTGTGTGGCTGTCAATAGCGAGCTGCAGACGGCGGCCCTGGAGCAGCCGAGCTCGGGGGCATCAGCCAGGGGACCATTGTCTCGGGGTTTTAGCACACACGTACGCCGATCAGATCGCAAGGTGCTGCCAGGACTTAGGGGACGGTCCCCACCCTCAGCCACAGGTTTCTGTCCCGTCTGTGCCCTGGGTCTGACAGGGATCATGAATTTCTGATAGTTGAAGCTCCTGAATTGTATTTCTGCTTTTCTGCCGGGTCTTTATCCCTGTGTACATATACAAAGGGAGGTTACTCAGGTCTGCGAATTATCTCCTTTTTCCTTTTTTAATTTTTAGACCATGTACAGCTGTTTTCTTACTGACGTGTTGATTTTTTTATTTCCTACAACAGCAGCTGTATCCAACCCCACTGCACTTCTACTTGCTTGGGCAAAACCCGCATTTAGAGCGCGAGCGCTGGGAGCTGCGGGGCGCTGGCTGTAGCACAGGTTTGAGATGGGCTCCTGTCTCGCATCTGCAGGGCTGAACATCTCAGCGAGCCGCTCTGCTCGGCTCTGTAAGGGAGATAATGCCTCTGCGCGATGCCGTCCGTGTAAGTGCATCACTTCTAAGTGTAAGGACTTGTGGCTGTGGGTGAGAAGTGCAATTTGCATTCGTGAGATGCTCTGATGTCCTCACGTGACAAGTTCTGCAGAAGTGCAAAATGTTCAATAAATAAGTTATTAATCGAAACGATAAATAAAAAGAGAGTCAGGAAGGACTGCTTTTTGCAAGATGACGGTGAATAAGATTGTGCCTGCCCTGTGCTGTGTGTCTGACGCTTTCCAAATTTTTTTTTTTTTAATTGAGTCACTTAGCCAGACTGAGTCTCCCACGTGGCCAAATAGCACCTTCCTATTACTGACACCTTATAAATAACTTCTGTGTTTCACTGTTCCCAGCTCCACACGGCCGCACCCCCTGCCCTCGGGCTCCGCTCCTGTATTTCATCCCTGCAGCCAGGTGGTTTTCCCGAAGAAGAGGACCAGAGCACCAAATGCTTTCCCCTTTGTGCATGTTTCTTGCGTTGCTCATTCCTTCTTCACCTGAAACATCCATCTCATTTCTGCAGCTCAGCTCCTTTCAGCCTCAAATTCTTTGTAGAACTGGGCTAGTTTGGTTTGATGGCAGCACGATTAATCCCTGGGAGCGCTGCCATTGCTGGGCAGCAGGCCTTTTCACCCCCCGAGACACGTGTGTGTTCATGAAACTCATTGAATTCTTCATGCCAGATGCCACCAGCTGTGTGGGAGGAGGACTTGTTGTTTGACCCAGTTGTGGACAAGTCTCTGTCTCCAGCGTGGCTGTTCCTGGGGGTCAGAAGTCATTTTCCTCACTGGCAGTGGAGATACAGATACAAGGAATTGGTCATTGCCTGTTTTTTAATGGATAGTTGAAAGGATTCCTCATTTCTGCTGTGTTTTGGTTCAAGAAGCAGGAGTGGACACTCGGAGCTGGACCAGCCCACCAGCTTACAAACCCAGCTCCTGTTGCCAGCGGGGGCTTGAAGGACCAGAGGTTGTGGCTGCCTACACAAGCGTTTGCAGTGCTGGTGGTCCGTCCTTCCTTACCACGTTACATCTCCACTGTTCGGTGTTGGCTGTCAAACAACCACTTCCACGCTGTTTTGGTGGTGTAGGGGCTCTATCTTGCCAAAATGCATGGCAGGGTGGCAGGCAGGTCTCAGCGTGGATGTGTCCCTGCCCACCGGGTCTTGTAGAGGTCATCTGGAAAGTAAATGCCTTGGGTTAGGTGTGGTGGTGTCTCTGCTATGGAAGGTGGATGCGTTACCCAAAGGCGAGAGGAGTTTTCTGACATGCGGTAGGACCCCAGGGGTCTTCATTTTGCTAAATCCCATCCATACTGAGTAGAGGAGGCTGCTTCTGGGCTTCACACTCCAAAAGCGAAAGCAGGCCTTTGAAGAGAAACACAAACCATCTTATTCCTGTCAAAAATAAAAGGCAAAAGGGAAATGGCTTGCTCAAGCTCACCCAGTAAGGCAGGGCTGGAAAATGAGCCCAGCTCTCCTGGAGCTCCGGTGTTGGACGAGACCTGTGAGGCACATCTCCTCGATGGACCCACCCCGGCACAGGGTTTTCCTAGGGGGTGGCTGGTGGACCTCGCCGCAACATCTGCGCGGAGTGCTGTCCTGTCCCTGATCGGCTGCTGCTGAGGAGCAAAACATAGTGGAGATGAAATATTTGAAGTAAAAGGAGTACGCTATATATAACCCTTCCCCTCCTTGTCCCTGTGCACTAACATATTTAATACAATGATGAGTTCTCTGCCAAAATTCCTCAAATTATTTTGTCTAAGGATTGAAAATCTTAGCAAATAGTCTTGGAGGGGACCTCAGGAGGTCTGATCCATCCCTAGGGCAGGATCAGCTCAATCTGAACTGCTCCTGACACATCCTTGTCCAGTCTCCAGCGGCGGAGCCTCCACCCCTTCCCCAGGCGATCTAGCCCAGCAGTTCGCTCTTCCCAAACCCCCAATTTATCCTCCTGTTTCTCTTGCTGCAATTTTAGGCTCATTCCTTCCTCCCTATGCACAGCAGACCCAGAGCACATCTATGCTATATTTATTCTCCAATTCCGGTTTCATGCTGATCAAGCTGTCATGTTCACTGGAGTCATTTTTGATTTTACCTTGTTGCAAGCATACCGTTTGCTTGGTGGATTTATGGCTTGTGAGAGGCATGAGGGTGTTCATCCCACAGCCCTAACGCCTCTTGGCAGAGCAGATGAAGCACAGGAGTGCAGCTTTCCCCAGGGTGACAGGCCCACGTGTCCCTTCCTTGCGTTGGGTGGTGGTGGGGATTGCTTTCTTCTTGGCTTCTTCATGGGCACCACCAACGTGGGCTAATTTTAAGATCCACGCTAGCGCTGGCTGTTGTAGCACATCTCATATTGCTCCTTTACGCTGTTTTCTGCAGGATTTGGGAATGGAGTCGACCTCTCTGGATGATGTCCTCTATCGATATGCCAGCTTTCGAAACCTGGTGGATCCAATCACTCATGACTTGATCATCAGCCTTGCTAGATACATCCACTGCCCCAAACCGGTAGGTACCATGGTCTCATCACACCTCCATCACTGTGCTGACTTGGGAAACTGTCTGCTGGGAGCATGGAGCTTCCCTCTGAGTTCCAGGGAAAAAGCCTGGTGGTTACTGCTGTGCTTGCATGTCTTTGGACAGAGAGGACCTGCTCGGAAATCGTGGTTTGATTGCACAGTATCGGGCTTTCCAGCTGACCAAGTGACATTCACCTAATGTTAGTACCTTGGCTGTTAGCACTTTGTTTTGCAAATGATTTCTGCTTTCTGCCACTTTTGTTTTTCTGTGTTAAAGACCTTACCCCACCAGGAACACTTTCTGCCTCGCAAGGATAACAGACCGTTCCTCGCCCTTGTGTGATATTTATCGCGACCCCAAATGACGAGAGAGTCCTTGGCTGTGCCTTCAAGGCCAGGTTCCCAAAAAAGCGCAGCCTCCCTTGGCTGCTGCTTGGGCTTGGACATAAGCAGGTTTCCCTGCGAGCGAAGCCCCAGGCAGATGTGGGCTTTTAAAACTCTCAGCCCCATTTGCTCGCTGGCAGCCGTGGCAGCATAAGGGCTTTTGAAAATCCCAGGCTGGCTCCCTTCCCTTCCCTGGTAAATGAGACTTTGCGTGGTGGCCACTGGCTGTTTGGATAATTAAGGTTTCTTTCCCCAGGCTTTATTTTAAACAAGCAATGTTGTTGGTGCCTGATTTGCAGAGCAGCCTAGGCTTAGAAAGGTATGAAATGCCTGATCTCTCAAAACGCGCTGGATGAGGAGGAAGATGGATAAGAGAGAAGACCAAAAGAGGGTGACCACAGGAGATGCAGGTGGCATCAGATCTCTGGGGATTTTTGAGCTCTTAGTCCTCCTGTGCTGCAGTTCTCTACCTGTAATTTTGGGAGGATGGCACAGCTCTGCTAATTCGGTGTGATGAGTCCTGGCACTACAGTCTTGGTGACACGTCGTGCACCAAGGGTGAATCGGTTGCAAGCATCTAAGATACGCACCTTTCCGAGGAAATACCTTTCTTCTGCAAAGCACTGCAGGCTGTAGGGCGAGTGGGAGCTGTAGTTGGTGATGCTCCCTCGAATCCTTTTGAAACTCCCCGGAATGGGCTTCCTCCTAAAGAGACATTTCTGTCTGGTTTCATCTTGTCTGGTACAGGTCAGAGTGCGGTGGGGGAGACGAAGGCTCATCTGTCATGGTTGTGTTTTTCTTCTCCCCTGCACATTGCTTGTCAGGAGGTGAGGCTGCATTTAAAACAAATGATGTGAATTGTAGGAAGAGGCTGAGCGATGTTTTCTGGTAAGGCCGAAGGAGGGTTCGCAGAGCTTCCTGATGGGACATCTTCATTGTAACAGCTTCCCTGGGAGTGTGGGAGCTGCGTGGCTTCCCTGAACTTGCTGTCTGGAACCAATAAGCTACCAGAAAGTTCACTTTGAGCAAAAAGGAAACCCTTCCACCCCCGTAAACTGTGTTTGGCCCTGGTCACGCTTGCAGATGTGACGGAGCTCTGTTTGAGAGCCACCAGGAACCACCTCCCAGGCCATGTTATTCCCAACACTCTCCTTCCCCAGCCTCCAAACCCTTCCCATGCCTTTTTGTCCTTGGGAAAGAGCTGCCTGGAGCAGTGCCATGGCATCAATCAGCCAGGTTCATTACCGCACGTAAGACTTCATATGCTGACGTAACCTGGAGCGGGGAGGAGAGGTGCAAATGCCCCAGGCAGGGTGCGTCCCTGATGTCTGTGGGTCCACCCCTGTGATGCAGAGGGGTGCAGCCCTGCCTGCAGCCCTCCGGGAGGGCAGCACCACCAGTGTCCCAGCCAGGGCTCGGGGGGGACATCTGAGCAAGACCCAGCCCCCCTTGGGGATCACACGGTGAGCCCCAGGTATTTTCTGGGTGTTCCTGGAGGGGACGTTTGTGTCTCCCAGCAGACCCCAGCGAGCCCATCAGGCCTCCGAGTTTCTGCCAAGAGCACACTTGTACTCTGTCTCCTTGGATTTTGTTGGAGCGGGGAGTTTGTTCGTTTTTCCCTCCTGGAGACAGCAAACTCGGAGCTAGCTCATCTGTTCTCATTCTGCTGCTGAACTCCACGGTGTTACCCATCTCATGCCTCCTTTTGATTTGCACGTGGCTTTGTTACGCCCTTCTTGGGAAGGGACCGTCCGTAGGTATGATGTGTCCGGTGCGATAGGGCAGGGGTCCGAGCTGGGGCCTGGAGGCATCGCTCTCCTGTACCTACTGCTCAAAATGGGTCTTTAATTTCCTGTAAGAGTACATGAAGGGACAGAGTCATTCGTTTCTGTTTCTTGTGGATGTTTTACATAATAATAGCCTCCACTTCTATTTAAAAATGAGGGAAATTGCTTTTTTGAACTATTTAAAGATTCCTTTCATTTTGCTGAGGAAAAGCTGTGGTGATGCTCGGGGTGTGTCTGCCTGGGCTACGGTGTGAAACTGGCTCTGGAAGCGCTTCATAAAACTCTCTGCACTCGATAAACCGTGTTGGGAAGGGTGGAGCGAGTGCAGCCGCGTGCAGACATGGCTCGGGGACGTCGGGGACCCAAATCTCCATCTCTAGACCGAGGATGGATGTGCCGTGTCCTACAGCGTGAGCTCAAGATACAGACACATCCCTGTGCTGCGTAGCTAAACCCCTGCAAGGATACCAATATATCCCTTTCCCTTTTCTTACGGAGAATAAGATCCTTTCCTCTCTCCTCCCCTGTGGGGCAATGAGATGGGAAACTGGAGAAACCTATTTTGACGGGCGCGTTTCCAGGCAGAGAGGCCCCGTTCCCCCGCTGAGGTTACCCTTTTCCAAAGCATCGTGACTAAGCTGGTTTCTCCTCCACGTTTTGCCCTGGGAGACTAACGGCGAGCCGCGGCCAAGTGTGCGCTCTGCACTCCTCGTAAAAATAACCCGAGGCTGCTGATGCAACGGCGAACGGCTCCGCTGCCGAATGCCTGCTTTCGCATGTCTCCACGTTTCTTTTGGCACCACATGCCGTGAAGAAGGTAGTGCCAGTGTAATCATAGAGATGCAAACTCCTAATACTGAATCATGGGCTTCTAGCAAACCGTGGTGGTAAAACATGCAATAGCAAACCTGAATAAATCCAACCCGTGCAGCACTGAGGCTCTTCTTCTGCATGAGATGCTGCTCGGTGGATGCACTCGGTCCTCTCCCCCTCCTTTGCGCAGCTCGGGGTTTGCACCACACCATGCAGTTGCTTTGGTGCTGGAGCAAGGGACAGCTTCTCCTGGCCAGCGGTCCCTTACGCAGCTGCCGCGGCAAATGCTGGCAGGTGGCAAGTGTTTGCCTGAGAGCGGCGGCAGCTGTATTTAACACAGCAAAGGAAATATCACCATATTCTGCCGTGCAGCGAGGTGCTCCATCGGGGTCCTCAGGGGCTCGCAGGCAGTTGCTAAGCCCTGGAGCATCCCGGGGAGATGGATGGGTGTTGCCTTGGAGAGGACAGCAGGGACCGCGCAGGCAACAAGTCCAGCAAGAGCAGGACTGTGCTGCGGCTCCTGGTCCATGACTTAGCCTCGCTCGGGCTGTAGGTGCCACCAGCTGTGCTTTAAACCCTGTTTTTTTTGGCAGCTGAGGGTGCTGGGTGAAAAGTCATTTCATGCCAGTGTTTGGCTGTGATTTTCTGAGACACTGATTATCTTTATGGTCCCCCAAAACCTGCATGCCGTAGTCACCTGGGTTATTTTCCAGCACCCAGGCCTCCTTTCCCCCAGAGCTCTCTCCCTCCCTGCAGTCGCTTTGACAGAGACTTGGCAGCCGCATAGGAGAGCAGGAGAAAGCTCAGGGCCAGGAGTGCTGCAGAAGTTTTGGCTTTTGCTCTGCCTGCCGAAGGTATGCTCTTGCATCCCGTGGCACGAATATACATGAATATGTAGGTTGAGGCCCCTGTGAACTTGCCCACATCCGTACGGAGGTGGGACAGATGGGGCTGAAGAATGGGGCTGACCTGGACGCTGGTCCCCGTTAACCTGCTCTATTAAATACGTGTCTGCTCGGGGTTATGGGGTCTTGCTTTCCTCCTCCCTCCTGGAGAGAGCACTTCTCTGGCTTTCTGTACGTTGCTTTTTTCACTCAGCCTTTATTTATACCACCCTTAGCTTAAAGGTGACCCTTTGGTCTCTCCTCTGAGCTAAACTAAAAGTTGAATCATTTTTCCGAGCTCTGGGTAAACACGTCCTGGCCAGAAAAAAGTTGGCCTGGGCTCTCCAACGCGGCTGTGGCTCAGCACAGTTCAGTGGATGCTTATTCCAGCAAGTAAATTCAAACCAGCAGCAAGGCCAGAAACGTAACTTGTGCTGGAGGAGCCTGGAGTGCTTTGAATGAGCCTGAGCACAGAAATCGTTTGGGTGAGCTTTTGTATGGGCGCTGGGGTACGTCATGCAAAGGCTGGACTGTGTCTCCAGAGCCCGATGAGACCCCAGCCTTCCCCGGGGCGCTTGTGTTGGGTGATTGTGCTGAAGGAGCCAAGTGAAAACTCTTTTCCAGATCACTTGGAAGTCAGGGTTTGGATTCGGTCCCATCCCTAGTTACAAACCTATAATGCAGGTCAACCGAAAGCGGGTGTCTTGAGCACCCCTTCCCCGAGGGGCCGGGACGTGCCCGCAGCACGGTTGCGCGGGGCCTCCAGCAACGCCGACGGAGCCGTGCGGAGCAGCCGCCCGGCTCTGGCTGTGGCTTGCCGAGTTGCTGTCTGGTGGGGAGGCTTTCAGATCAAATAAATGCTGCCGTTGCATGTGAGGGTTGTGTTGAGTGGGGCCCGTAGATGTTGCGCTCCCTATTTATCGCCTTGTGCAGCTATTGTAAACCTTGGGTGTTTATTGTGCTTAGAAGAGGCAGTTTTGCTCTTCAGGAAACTCTCAAACAAATTGTAGAGCAATGCTTTTCCAACGGGGTGTTTGCATAGGATCGAAGACGTTTGAACAAGTGTTTCCTTCCCCACAGCCGTGACCTTGAGGCAGTCTTTTACCTTCCTGCCTCTCTCCAAGCCCAGCGCCCGTGGGAAGGTGCCAGGCTCGGCTCCCGGCACAGCCCGCAGCCGCCCCTTTCCTAAACGCGGGGCCAGGGCAAGGAGGCAGCGGGTGCTGCTGGTGCTCTCGGCCCCCAGGGTGATGATGTCTGTCTGTCCCCACGAATGGGGCAAGGGGACAGAATGCTTTGGCAAAGCCGCGTGGCGTGGGACAGAGCTGCCCTGATGCCCCAGATCTTTCCTGCAGCCGCTCAGGTTTCCACTGGGAGTTGTTTCAGGCAAAGGAGCTGAAAACACAAACGCGTAAGGAGCAAAGGGCCCCTGTAAAAAATTCGCAGCTCTTTTTGCCAGCAGGAATATCTGGCCATAAGCTATTGGAAAATTAAACCGGTTTCTTTTTCCACAGACCAAAGCCACATGTATGGATGAGTGATGACCGTGATAGGGAGTGAGTCAGGCTTTCCTCCGGTTTGAGGACTCGTTGAACGTGGGGTAAGCGCTGAGCAGAGCTGAGAGGAGAGGAGAAAGTGAAGCCTTGGGCAAAAGCTGCTTTTTTCCCTTGCGACCCTGGGGTGTTTGATTGCACCAGCTCTTACCGGCCTGGGGAGGGACCACGGAAGCTCCTCCAGCCCCTGAAGGCTGCCCAGAATAAATCCCAAATGAGATTTTGGCTTTGCTGATCCCCGTCCTGCTGTTTTCCACGGAGGAAGGCTTTTCTGCTGGTGGGTGGCCAGCGAAGGGCTGGCAGAGCAGCTTAGCAAAACCCCGTCCCAAAGCCCAGCTTTGCCTGTCCGTTCTTCTGTCGGTGCCAGGACCTCTCAGGCTGCAGCTCCACTGAGACGACAGGCGAACGATGAAATCCTGTGTCCGTGTAGGGTGCTAGATATGGGCAAACATCTCGGCGTGGAAGCTGTGTGCAGCGGATAACATGGTCCTCAGCTTCCCCACCGCAATTCGGAGCGTTTCAAGATGTATGGTGACAGCAACGTGTTAGGGAGGGCGTTTAAAAACTCTTCTAATAAATTGGTGTAGCTCGAGCGGTGACGTGCCGGGACTGGAAGCAAAATGGATTCTGCCCGTGTAGCTCTGGGTAGTGAAGATCTGTTTTCTTGTTCGCTTCTCTGTCATTTGAGAAATAGATGCTTAGCTGCGTCCCTGGCTCAGCTGTCTTTTCCTGCAGGAGCTCCAAATTGATCAAGTTTGCAGTATGGGTTTGATTACATGAGTTGTCACCCATGAAAACAAGAAAACATAGAAAGAAAAAGTGGTTATTGTGACCTGGGTGAAATAATCTGTTTCTAACCCTTCTTCAGCCCCGTGGTATAAGGATTTAACTTACAGATGATGTTGGGTTTTTATGCCCTGCATTTTTAAAGTGTGTTATTTCTGATGGAGCTGCGTTGAAGCTAAAATGGGCATTTTTCCTCTTATTTACTATCCTGCGTGCTGTGACACGTGGCTAAAACTGTATTAATAAACTCGGTTTACACAGGACGAATAGAATCAGGATACTGTGACCACCAGCTCGGTGCCTTTATCCCCAGAGCAAGCACATAATCCAGCTCCTCCACCACGCGTGTTATTATTTGATCTAGAATTCAAATTATCATTCCAAGTTTCTCATTTTTACAGCAGCATGAGCTGAAATTGCAGGTATGAAGGGATGACCCACTGAGGGGCACTCGGGCAGTCCGTCAGCTTCTCAGCCTCGACAACTTTCTTACCTTTCCCTTTTGCTATGAGATGCGCAAGGAAAATGCGTCTCACATCTTCTTGCAAAGCTCTCAGGCTCCAGCTGCAAAGTGCTACAAGAGCGCTAAGTATATTTGTTCTTTGCTCTAAGAAACATCATAAAAGGAAGCTGATTTATGAATGAAAACCCTCTAAAACCCCAAATACCTGAGATAAAAAGCAAAGGGGATGATGGGGATTCAACTAAGTCAATTGTATTCTGTATTAATGGCTCCTCTTTTTTTTTTTTTTTTTTGCTGGTCTTGCTCCAAGTGCGAAGATAATTCTTTATGGGTATTTAAGACATCTGCAATACATTAAAATATCCTGAAGTATGAAACCGGCTGCGAAGCTCTGACCCTTCTAATGACAACTCTGGTTCTTTCCGAACTTAACGTGTCGTCCCTCTGCTCGTCCTTTCTTTGCAAAAAGCGAGATGTTCTCTAAAGCCCCCGTGTGTGAGCTAAAGCTGAGCAGAGTGCCTTGGCAACAGGGGAAAATTGCACTCCGCAGTTTTTCTAAAATATTAAGGCTAAAAGGGAATAACGGTGAGGTCTAGATGGACTGTGCTGGTACCACTCCTGGCCAGTTACTGGTTTCGTATGTGAGGTGGGACTGCCGAGGGAGAGGGGATGAGCCCTGCCGCGGCCCCTTGTCCGAACGCGGTGTGATGGAGGCAGCCCCCGCTGCCCTTGTCCCTCCCTGCCTGACGAACGCGCGCCCCGGCACGCAGCCCCTTTGCACGTGGGGACGTTGAGCAGTTAACGGCAGTCTGATCCGTGGTGCTGTTCTGTTTTTCTTTTTTAAAAAACACATCAGCATCAGCGGGGAAGTGGCAGGATGCAACCCTTTATTTAAGCACACTTCATGGCGTAGGAACCCAGGGAGAATGGTCTTGTCCTTTAAAAAAACCCACATTAAAATGTCAGGTAGGTTAACTATACTTCAAGCAACAGCACCTTATAGAAGATGCTAAATCTGTATTCCCCCCCCAGCACCGGCGTCACGGCTGTAGGATGAACTGGCCTCTATCTGTACTTGTTCGTTAGGGGCACGTGGGGGGGTTGCCTGCCCTTAGCCCCCGGGCTGCTTTGTTTTCCCCTCTCTGCGTGTGATGGGGTACCCCCCCTTTCTGGCTAGTGTCTCCCTTGGATACCTGGGCTGGTTTATGAAAATCATGGCCTATTTATGAAAATTAGGTACCTCTTTACAGACTTTTATACCAGTTATGTCTCTGAGGGAAATGCAGCTTGTGATGGGAGGTGAGCCTGGTCGGTGCAGAAGAGGTGGCCGTGGGGGAACAGCCTGGGGAAGCCCACCCCGCACACCCTGCTGTCAGTGACATAAAGAATTCCCTTGGGTTAAAAAGTATTGAGTTTTTTATGGGATTGGGCTAAGGCATGGCAGCGTGTGCAACTCTTACCGCAGTGTGGAGAGACAAAGAAGTCTTCCTCACGTTCCCAGCTACCTAACTGGTACCATGTGGGGGTCAATGAATAGAGAACCTGGGAATTGGAAGTCTCGGAAATGCTGCAGCACAATTTGGGATGGAAGAGGCTGTATGAACACAAATGGTTATTGGATGAGCTGACTGAGGCTTTTCAAAAAGGAAAAAAAAAAAAGTCTGGTGTGGCCAGGGTGACTTTTATCAAACTTTTATCTTTTTATCTCTTTTGGGTTGCTTAAACCCAGAATCTCAACGCCAGCTGGCAGAATTGCCGGGCTCCTCACTCCATTCCCATAATAATAAGACGACCTTTCCTAACCACTGCGTAACCTCCTAAATGCCGCAGGGTGGATTTTCTCGGCTTGGAGATGGATTTTGCAGTGCCTCCAAAATGTCAGGTGCCACACAAGCCGGCGAGTGATGTGCGAAGCGCTGCGTGCCCAGCTTCCCCTCTGCTGCCAAGCAGTCGAGAGCATCTTGGGTGACACCAGTTGTCAGTGATGGGCGTCATCGCACAGGGCGGAGCTGGAGCAGAAGATTAAAAAAAGAACCGGGAGCAGGAAAAGACATTTCATGATGGCCCCATCTCTTCTCAAAAGGCAGCAGTTGCTGAGCACCCAAGGTAAACGTCAGAGCTGAATCCAGAGCTGAAGAGGAGAGAGAAGGGGGCAGGCCAGCACAAGGATTTTAATGCCAAAAAGAGAAGGAAAAGGTCTGTGGCTGCATTTTGGAAGGATCTACCAATTCCTTGGGTCAGTTGTTTCTTCCCTGCCTCCTTGTTTCTCTTCCCAATTTCTTTTCCTCTAGAGAAAAAAAGCCCGTAGGAGATGACGTAGATCCCGCCGGCTCTGCTCTTGACTCTCCCACTGATGCTCCATGGCTGGACAGAGAAGAGGCTACTCTCACCTTGCTTCTTGGTGGCCTCCCCTTCGTGGTGGGCAAGAAAAAGCCATAAGAGACACTCTGCTGTTGGTCAGGGCGAGCGAGGCTCGCTTCCAGTGTCGGTGAAGTCTCTTGGAGAAGGCTCTGATGTTTGTATTGTGGCAGCACCTGGGGCTCCGCAGCTCTGCCTTGACATAAAAGAAGAAACTACATCTTTAAATGAGACTGCAGACTGATACCGGCTTTCCAGACGGGTTGTCAGAGGTAGCATTTTTCAGTCTCTGGATGAAAATGCTCTGAAATTCCAGAAAAGTCAATCTGTTAATACACGGGAAGGGTTCGCTGCTCAGCCCTGTCGATGTGATAGAGCATAATGAAAGCGAATGAATGTAGAGAGCATCTGGACCGCGTCCCTGGTCTCTCACTCAATGCATTGCTCCACTCCAAAAATGTCACCCACATTGAAGAGCGACTCGCATGCAATCCAGGCCACAAAACCGATTTGGGTCAAGCAGACTTTGGCTGACCTTGTCCCTTGCTCCCAGAGAATCACAAGATGGGGAATATTGCTAGGAAAAACTGTGATGAAGGACGGGGCACTGAAGCTGAGCTTCTTTCACTAGAGCTGGCAAGGGCTGTAGTTGCCCTGGTTAAATTTAAATCTTTTCTAAGGACCCTTCTGGCACAGCTCTGGCAACCGGGAGTTGCGTGTCGTTGCACAGAAGTGCCGGTGCAAAGGCAGGTTCCCAGCGCCATCCCGAGCTGAGCGGCCGGGACCGTCCGCCCTGCCACGCGCTTCGCCGGCAGCCTCTCCGATAACGTCGCGCAAGCGTCCCCGAGGAAATGACAGATGAAGAAACAGGTACTTCATTAACAGTAACAATATATTTTATGGTTGTTTTCTGATGGTAATTGATGTTTGAGTTCAGCTCGTTTAGCTTTTAATCAGAATATAATTTACCGCGAAGGAAGGAAGCATATTGATTCCCTGCCTCCTCGCAGGAGCGCTATTTATTTACCGCGAGCACCGGCGGGTGCGTTGGTGGGGACCTCTCCCGTGGTATGGCTGGGGGGGAGAGCTGGGTGACTTGGGCACTTAGGTGGGTATTTTAATATCTGTTTCCAGCCTGACTCACAGGTGTGTGAATACTAAGCAAGCAAACGGTCTGCTGGCAGTGTGGATTTGCAGAAATGAATGGTTTAATAAGGAGAGTTGGAGGGTTTTAATAAGGAGGGGTTTCTTCTCTATTGGTAGACCGCTGCTGATGGCTGAGGAATTGCCCAGCCACAGATTATGGCCACGTCTGACTTGGTTCAGGCAGAAAAGTCCTGCTCACCATTTGTCAAGATGGTGAAAGAAGCTCTAATAGATATTACGATGTGATCTCAGCTGTTCTGGGGCTGCAGGCAACTGGTGCACCCGTTTTTCAACCCTGACCACCGAAGGCTGTCAGTGCCCGGGGCCCGTTTTGGTTAGCCCTGTTGCATCCCGCTGAGACTGCTGCTCTCCTGCAAAGCAGGGGCAGTTCCCCAGCGTCTGGGGGAAGGGATGGAGATGGTGGCATGTCCAGAGTCTCGGGAAGGGCAGAGAAGTGAGCCCTGCTGGGGAGCACGTGGAGCTTAGCGGCACTGAGTGATGTAGGTACGGGGTCCTACGCGACGGTGCCATCGCCTGCCCCGAATCCTGCCTTTGCCCCGTGCCGTGGACTTGAAGAAAAAGCCATTGTTTTGCATGTACCCCAGATTTCATCTTCTTTGCTGGGTAGCGTGGTCAGCCTTTGCAGGGGGTTCAGAGGTGCTGAGTACCCGTGCTGCTTCGGGGTGAGCTGAAAGCCCTTGAGGATAAAACCCTGTTAGTGCCAAGCAGCTCTCCGTGCCCCTTCCTCGCTGGTTCCTCAAGCCCTGTATGAAGAAGGGAAAGAGCATTATCAGCATTTCACAGTCGGGGAAAGCGATGCTTGGGGTTGGGAAGGGCTGTGCACAACGCTGCACTCATTGGGGCTGAACCAAAACACCTCTGGGTCTTGGAAGCACTCGCATTTCCAGCACCCATCCTGGAATCTGAGGAGTTACTCGCGTTTAGCCCCTCTGCAGCATCACAGCTGTCTTGGTGTATGCTTCAGGCTGTTTCTGGGAGCAAGGAGAAGTTTTGCCCTTTGCTGCTGACCTCCAAGCTCTGCCTTTGCAGCCCCCAGCACAGAGTCACCTCGCCGGGGCAGCTCTGCGGCCCCGTGGGGGTTTGGCTGTGCCAGGTCTCTGAGATGCTTTCACCCAGCCAGCTAGAGGAGAGGTATCGGTGAGCAGCACTGCAGATTTGGGGTGGGTCAGGAGCCCACGGGTGCTGGTGAGGCGAGGGGAGCCCCTGGTTCACCCCCCGCCTGCGATGTGTCCTCCCTCCCCTGGGAATCACCAGGTGGTCGCTCCTTCCCAGGGGATGCAGCTGCGCTCTCTCTGTTGGGCAAAAAGCGATAAAGAAATGTAAAGAGCCAAGGTCTTGCAGATAGGGAAGCTGCCAGCAGGATTTTCAGCGATTGCTCATAGATGACAAGGACTGTGATTTCTGGCCAAAGTCCAGCAAGTGATTATCTCAGTTTGGGATATTTGGGGATTTGGGTAAGAGCTTTATCCCACCCTTTCCATCTTCAAAGACTTTCGCAATCATTAGGTAATTTGCTAATCCTCCCGATTGCTCTGTCGCTTTCCCTTCTCTCCTTTCCATCCAGCTTTCCAGGCAATCCCCAGTACAGCGCTTGTGTCTGCCTTCGTGGTTTCGCCTCCGCTTGGAGCACTTGGTGAAGTGACCCCGCTCCCTCAGGCCTCGCTGCATCCCGGAGCTACTGCTGGGAGAGCTTGGCTGCTGCTGCTTCGTTACTGCGACCATATCTTTTTTTTTCTTTAAAAAAAGGAAATTCCCAGTTCTCTTGTGCCTACGAGGGCCCCACGGTGGTTAATGAGCTGAAGGCGAGCGTTGCTCTGAGGGTTATGCCCTTGCCCTGGGATCCACGTTTCTGTGCCCGCCTGCAGCGGGGAGCAACGGGGACTGATGCGAGGGGGTCGCTGCCGCCCCTTCCCAGGCTCTTGTGCACGTCACGAGGCTCCCAGGGGTTGTGGCGAGGGGCTGCGAGCTCCCACGGAATGACATAAATATTTGCAGTGGTATCCTGGGGACGCTCCTGCTCTCCTCCAGAGCAATAACGGACTGGACTGGGGTTTGCTTCCCGTGGGATCCGGTGCAGTGCAGCTGAGACACAGGCTCCGTAGGAGACTTGTTGGGCTGGGAAAATCTCTACGTGCTCTCCTACATCTGGGACATAAATAACCAAATAATCTACTTCTGGTTTAACCCCGGGGTGAGAGGGGTGCAAAGAGCGGCGAGCGGTTCCTGTGTTTAGCAGCAAAGGCAGGTGCTGGGCTCCGACCGGTGTTCCCAATGGGATGCCCCCTGAGAAACGCCAGGTCCTGCAGGGAGAGCGGCTCGGGCAGGGGCTGGCTGAAGAGCCACGTTTGCTCAAGGCAGGATGGCGGGAGGTATCACGGACACCGTGCAAAGCTCCGTGCACCCCTCGCTCTCCAGCAGCCATCTCCATCCTGTGCGCATCGCCCCCGAGCAGGGCCTGAGAGCCTGCAAAGCAAATAGAGGAGCCCCCCTGGGGATGCAGGGCTTGCTGCCGCCTGGGGCCACGCGGGTAAGCAGGGACATCAGGTCTGCAGGGGACGGACGGTGCTGTTTGCCAAAACACAGGGGAGCTTTGCCTGCAAACCGCGTTTGGGCAGCGGCAGTGAGCGATGGGGAGCGGCTGAACCCCGCTGGGGAGGAGCTGCCCAGGGGCTCTGCGTCCCCCAAGGCTCAGAATGAATCCTCCCTGTGTCTGCGTGTAGGAGGATGGCGAGTGCCACCATCCACTGCGTACACTGCCTTCAGTAGACGTTAGAGGTCGGCACCTCCAGCCCCTCTTCCCATTTGCAGTCCAGTCAGCGCAGCGCCTTGGGTGTTTTTCTGTCTTTGGTGTTCTACACCGGCTACAATGATTAACTCGTGAGTCGGTTGTTTGCGGAGATATTTCCAGGGTAACGAATGGCTCTTCTGGGTTTTTAGCCACTTGCTTTGTTTCACGATAACTCCCTGTGTCTATCGGAAGGATACAGATGCATTTGTCATTAAAAGGTTGGTGCAGTGACCCTTCCAGGAATGAGCACTGGCACCTAAATGGCCTTCCCATTAGTGACTTTGTTTATAGCCCTGAAGTGCGTCCAGTTTATTTGGCTGAGGGTCTTACTGTGTATATCCGAGCACGTGTTGGAGCAGTGATGCTCAAAAGCCTCCTCCACAGCCACAGTTTTGCTGTGCACATCTCAGCTGAGGATGCAGACAGCGGCATTAGGCATCGCAGCCCGGGGCAATGCCACCGATGGGTGCAAAGCAGCACGCAGATCCCCTGCCGTTCCCCACGTCGTTTTGACTGCTGCTCATTTATCCTCTCCTGCGGAAGCTAAGCTGGGTACCCTCCAGTAGCTCTCACAAAAGATTTTTATATTCTTTTTTGCAATTTCCCTGTATCTTACATGCTCCCCTCAGGGCCATCTATCACCTCGAATTTTATTGCCTCCTTTAATTGCTTCTCTGAAGTCCAAGTGTAATATTACTCCAGCATCCTTTTGAATAACTTCCTGAGCTGCTGCAACCCCATTCATCTTGTACTTCTGGCTCTCTTGATAAGCCCCATTGTACATTGCTTTTCATTTCGGTGTGTCAACACTGAATCTAACGTGTCACGCTTTGGCCTTTCGTCAAAGCGGATGATGAGCTCTTCTTATAGCGGTATCTGAGTTGCAAAATTGGTTTCCATTTCTTTTCTTTGTTTCCACAAATTTCCTCTTTCAATGTTCTGCTACTGCTGCAGCTTTGCCAGCTCTTAATTTGGGCTAGTTCAAGGCAGGGTTTAATTGCCAGGGTCCTTGGTACTCCGGGATCGTCCCAGGTGAGCACTCGGTACTGTGTCGGGATGCCCAGCATGCCCAGTGTAGATGTCCTCAGCCATGGGTTTCCCAGGTTTGGCAGTGGCTTTGTGCTGTCAGGCCAGTCCAGAGCTGGACTGGTCTGGCTGTTTTTTGTAAGGGTTCAACAGGAGCAAATCCCTTACTGAGAGCGAAAGAACGAACCTTGCCGGTGCTCAGTCCCTTGCTGGTCATCTTAAGGAGGTTAGCGTCCATTCCCATCTCTGCAACCAGCATGCGATGGCAAGACGTGGTGATCCCGTGCCTCGGTGGTTTGGGCTGAGCTGGGGAGAGGGTTTGCACCATTGATAGATCTGCCTGGAAGCAGAAGATTTGGGGGTTTTTGAACCATGAAGTTAATGCATGCGCCGTGCTCGATGGCTGAGTATTTGGTTAATTTGATCAAAGCCAGTTGCTCCTTTTGGACCACGGAGTTAATGGGACTTTCTGGAGACGGACTGCAATGAGCATGGCGAGGAGCGATGGGTCAGGCAGTTACCCTCAGCCGAGAGCCTGGTTATCCCTGCGGGCACCTCCTGCCCAGAAGTCCTCAGGTTGAGGCACTTCTGGTTTGCACCAGCTGCCGACTTTCTCCCTCATTGAGTTTTATGCTGCCGTTGGCCAGGACTCCACAAAATGTTAATTTTGCCGTGCTTGCTGCCAGAGCTGGTGCTGTCTGCCCTGGCACGGAGTGCCCGCCATCTGCTAAGGGACACCTTCAGCCGCAGCTCCCGCCAGCGTCTCAGGCTTCCCCAATAAGGTGGTGAAGACCAGAAGTGCTGCTTAAGCTACGTGCTCTCAGCCCAGTGCTTGCAGCTAATCGTGGCCCCGACCTTCAATTAGTCTTATGCAAAAGCATTTTCAGCTTGTTGTGCAGGAGCTGGGGCTGTCATTCCTGTTCTGCATACCTGGCCTGATCGCTGCAGGCCTGGCCACCGGGTTTGAGATTGTACTGGATGGTCTGGTTGCTGGGTTTGGGTTTTGCCGGGTAATGGGATGAGTTTTCTGATCAGAAACACTGATGAGAAGTGGTTCCTCTTCTCATTCCTTGCAAGATCTCAAAAATGCTCCTTGCTGTACAGGAGGGTTGCTGCTGGACGGGAAGTTTTACTTTCCGGTAAGCTTTTATCCAAGCATAGTTTATTGCTTGATAGAAGACTGGTCCTTCTCCTCCTCAAAAAAACCCCATCTTTTTCTTTGCCTTTTATTTACGCTGCGTTAGACTGCTGCTTCTACCTCTGCCCTTCTTTAAGCGGGAATTTTTGATGGTAAAGCCTATATCATAACAAACCAGAAGGAATGGAGTAAGGTTTCCTGCATGAACAACGTCCCTTGTCCAAACAGCATCTGGAGCTGTGTTTGGTGGGTTTGCATTGCATTTCGGTGCAACTTCTACGTCTATTCATTTCTATTTCTGTGTCTTTTAACATGCTCTCAGTAGAATTTCCCACAAACCGCTTCCTAATATTTGAGATAGTTTTATATGAAAACACCCCTATGTTAGGTGATTTGAAATAAGATATAGTACCTTATTTGATGCTAGGCTTTGACACTCTGTAAGACCTATTGAGTTCCTGTGGACCTAACGACAGTAAAATACGACATTGCCAAAGAGAAATGAGTGGTTTGTCCGAGGTGGAGATGCTCCTCTCCTGGCAGAGGGCACCTGAGAAAGGGAGCTGGCGGTACATGGTAATTCGACAGCTCTGCAAGGGTCTTGCTGGCTGCTCCCAGGTCCGTGACGCGAATCCTGCACCCCATGGACCCAGCTCCACCACCAAGTGCCCTTCCACAGTGGGAAATTGGGAGCTGGTTTGGTTTTGTTGTCTTTTCAAGCCTCCTGCAGCTACGTGGATGGCTGGAGAGGGGACGTAAGCAGAGCTTAGGGTAGACTCAGCAGCTCGCTCGCTGCTGGAGCTGTGCTGACAGAGGGGTCACCAAGCCCAAATCTGAATTTTCCATGCCAAAAAAATGCATTTTTTCCTGCAGGCCAAATGCCTCTTCTCATATAAGATCTCTTCCAGGACCAGCTGGTCTTTTCTTGGCCATGTCATAACGTGAATTGATTCTGGGGCACGTCCTTCCCTTAGAGCAGCCATCGGAGTGCCTCTGCTGCCGGTGAGGGCTTGGCCCCAGCCTCGAGCAGGGGGAGGTGTTTGGCCGCACGGCCGCGTACCCACGGAAACTCAGGAAAGATCAAGTGGATTAGCTCAGCTGCAGTGAACCCTGCTGGGAGCAACCTCATTCTTATTAAAATGGCCTTTATTAAATTTTTTCCATTTCTTCTCTAATTTGAATTAAAATGGCCTTGATTTATTTCGAAAGAATTTCTGCCCGGGGGTATTGGGTGGTCAAATGGACCCATTTAAAGCCATATTGTCACTTTATTTGGATTTTGTTTTCCTCTGTGTGGACAAGATTTATCACTTACATCCACCATGCCCCTATCTGCTTGCCTCTGGGCATCATCCACCTCATCACTCATTCCCCACATGCTGGGGTCTCTTTCCCAGAGGAGCCTGAAGTGATGGAGAAGGAATTCCAGTATCCTTACAGTGATATTTTAAGGACACCTCAGTGGAGAGCTCTTCCCTCCAGCACAACGGGGATTTTTCCACGTGCGTTTTCATGCCTTGCCCACAGTGAGCCACCAGCCGTGCAGCGAGAGGGCTTCGTTGCTGGCGTGGATCCTCCCCTGCGCGCCTGGGTGGGGTCGTAGGTAGGAGCAACCACCGAGGCTCCCGCGGTGGGACGATCTCACGCCAGCCTGAGTGCTCACTGACGGCTGGCTGTTGGCACGTTTCGGCCTTCGGTGAGAGGGGAACAGTGGATTGAAAGCCTTTCCTACCTCCTTGGCTCCCGGTCTCGCAGGAGGAGGATGGTTTGCTGGAGAAAACTCCATTAGGGCTTCAAAAGGAAAGCCTGGCGGTGGCTTGCTGGGGCCGGGGCTGGCTGCAGCGCAGATGTCTGCATGCAACAATAGGCTGCAATTTAGCCCCGTGCTTTGAAAGCGAGGGGGGGAGGGAGAAAAAAGAAGAAAGGAAAGGAAAAAAGAAAACCAGAAAGCCATTAGATGACTTCAGCTCCGCGTGACTACATCAAAAGGGGAGGCATCGTAAATTCAGTTTCTGTTAAACCCCAGGGCCCCAGCGGTGGGGAGCAGGACGCCGTTCTGGTGCCAGTGGCCGGGGAAAGCCCTTTGCAGGCCACAGGAGCGGCTGCAGGTTTTGGGTGGGCAGAGCTTTTTCCCGGCTGCTGCGTTGATCTGGGTTGGGTTCAGCCGCTCTGCGCTGGTGGATGGTGGGCATGGCTTTCCCTTACTAAGTGCCCAAGATGCGTCCCTGTGCCTTCTCTTGCCGCCTTCCCAGTAGGTGTTTGGAGGTCTCCGTGGCCCCTCAGCTTTGGCACGCGTTAGGGATCTCCTGGCCTTGTGAAGGCTTTGCAAATGGGGACATTTCAAGTGCTGAGATCACATTTCCTCTTCATTTTGTTGTCCTTTCCAAACGCCAAAGGTTATCCCTACATCAGCATGGGTTACTGGGCATTTCTTCTCTTCGCTTCATCCTAATTTGTAATAACTGGTTTGATGCATGTCAAAACCATTGAGGATGATCCGTCCTAGGGCTTCCTAGAGCATCTTGCACTATTTTATGTCTTTGTTTTACTGTGTAACAACTCTGTTTACCATTGTTGAACATAACGTTTTTTCCTTTCAACTGGTTTTTTTTTTTGCTTAACAGTCCAAGCTATTATCCTATTGTCCTAGCTAATCGCTCAAGACAAAGGAAACAAGGAGCAGGATTTGGAAAGCAGTCTATCATTCTCTGTATTTTCTGGGTATGAAATAGGTCATGTTTTAAGGGTCACCGTCCACTGAACTGTATGGAAAGCAAACATCTTGGCTGAGGGGTCTCCACACCAAATGTTCCGTATGTGGGGAATGGTGCTCCCAGGAGGAGCGCGGTTTCCCTGGCCGGTGGCTGCAATGGTTTGTGCATGGACAGAGCTTTGTGTGCACCAAAGCGGCGACTGCAAATCCTGCAGCATCCAGGAAGGAATGTTGCAAGTTTGAAAAGTTTTTTAAGAGAAACAGAAAAGGGAATAAAAAAAAAAATTCTAATTAAGTCAAAATCATAGTTTTGGAGGGCCAATTTGGGACTTTTTGCACGTTAAGATTTGCAGTACAGCACCTTTTTTTTGCCCAGAGAGTGATTGCAAGCGACAGAAACACGGGACTATGTAAAAATGCGAGCAAAAACCTGTCGCTTCCTCCGAGCCGAGACAATGGCTAATTGTTCTAATTTAGGTCAATCCCCTGCTGCGCTGCAGCAGGAATTCTTTACCAGGGCTCTTTAATCATTAATGTTGGCCTATTTTACATGTTGTTTGGCCCCGGTGCAACCCCCCCGGGCTCTGCAGGCCACCAGGGATTCTGCTGCTGGGGGAGGAGTGGGTGATTAATTTCTTAATGACAACAAATTAATTTGCAATAACATCTTTATCACAAGGCTTTCCTGTGCTTTGCATCCTCCTCCAAGCTCTCTGGCTGCTTCTTTTGGAGCAACCCTGAAATTCGGGTTGTGAATACAACTCTTACCTCCTTGCATCGCCCCGGTGTCGTTGCCGCACGGTGATGCAAGGAGGGCAGGCAGTGACACTGTGGTTGCTTATCCCCAGTGAAAACACGGGCCTGTTCATCCCATGTTTGCTTTCCCATGGTGTCATCCCTCTGTTTCCAATTTCCCCCCTCCCTGCCCCGGCAGAGCGGCGAGGAACGCGTCCAGGGATTGCTTATTTGTGGTTGAACGTGGTGAGCAGATGCTGGGTGAGACCTCGCCGACGGGCCGTACGGGATCTGTCGGTGCCTGGGGCTGGGGGAGGCTGAACAGCTTCTCTCCTGTGCCGCAGGTGAGACCATCGCTGAGGATAAAACAGGTCCCGCTGCAGAAACCAGGGCAGGTTTAGCAGGACACAAGGGGGGTGAGCCTTGCTCCTAGCCTCTACCTGCTCTCGTTTATCCCTGGGCTGTAAGGGATTCCCATTTCAAGCGCTGTTGCTCCGTCCCTTCATCCAGAGCTCTCCCCTCAGGGCTGGAGCCAGGGTCAGGAGCCTGGTGGTCCCCAGCACGTGCCTGGGCACCCCCTCCGCCGTGGGGACAGACGGGGCTGGGCTCGGCTCCTGCCTCTGCCCCTCATTTGCCGGTAGAACGAGATCCTGGTGGCGCGGGTTGCGGATCACAGGTGGGGCGTGTGGCATGAATCCCTCTCCCAGCTGAAATCTGTTACGGGATTAAATTCTCATGAATCTTTGGGCTCCTCCTGGCAGCAAGCAGCCGCCTTCTTCTCCAGAGGGCTGGAGGCAGGCGAAGATGGAGGAGGAACGACGGGGAAAGGGGCCCTTTGCAGGGAAGAGCTCTCAGCTTTCCCCTCATCCCTCCTCCGTCCCACGCTCAGCATCGCGTCTGATGGCCAGGAGCTGTGCTGGGTCCCTGCCAGCTCGGAGAGGACGTGGTCGAGTAGGAGCCAAGACATTGCCCAAAACCTGCTTATCTGAGCCGATGCTTGCTCCACCTGCGTTTGCTCTTTGTGGGCTCCATGGCTGCCCCTGAGTGCTGCCGAGAGCCGGGATGCTGCATAAACGTGCTCTGCAAGGCACGTCTTCTCCTGAAAACTTTCCAGCTGAGCAGCCAAGATAAATTAAAAGGAAAGAGGGTGCCATACAGCTTTCTTGCTCCTTGTACAGATGCTTTGCCCCCCGTTGGGGTGCTGCTCGAAGCGGTTTTTCTGCGTGCGTGGCACAGGTTTCTCTCCCTGTTGATGTAGGGGCTGGACAGGCGTGTGCAAGATCACGGCAGCGAGAGCTTTGACAAACTCGCAGGTGTTTCCAGGTGTGTGGCTGATGGATCTGCAAGGGGACAGCTCATCGCCAGCGTCTTACCAGCATTTATTAGCTGGCCTGCGAGCGTGGTGCTAAGAGAAAGGGCATATCCCAGCTCTACGAAACAGGCTTGCTCCTGGCAGCAGCATCAGCTGGGAAAGCTGAACTCTCTGTGTGGTCTGTCCCATCTCCCCAGCCCTGAGATGCTTTGCGGTTTTCCTCCCAGAGGTTGGAAACCAGAGTAACAACCGCACGTTCCCACGCACGTGCAGCGTGAACGCCTGGTGCTGGAAGGAGCCAGGTCTCCCACGGTACCACTGGCGATGCCTTTGCTGGAGGTTCATCCCTGTGTGTTATTTCAGGAATGGTTACTGCTGCCGTTTGGTTCTGGTGGTAAGACAATACGCTTAGCGAAAATGGCAGCTCTCGTTGTGTGTGTGTTGTGCTTGATTATCGTCCCTTCTACGGCAAGGGCACGTAGTGTTTGCCAAAACCCAGCGCTGCGGGTTTGAATTTCTGCAGGTTGAGGTACGTCTGCCTTGCCACTCATGCGCCCTCTGACCGCAAGAAAATCCAGGCTTATATTGACCTTACGGCTGTAGCGGAGGAGTTGTTCGATGTGATGCGATGCAGGTGGGCAGAGAGACCTCTTGGCCAGTGCTTTTGATTGTGGGGGATGTGGTTAATCACTGGGAGCAGCCGGGGGCGGCAGCAGCCCACCCCGTGGGGTTTGTGGCACCTCTGGCACCGCGCCGGGGGATGCTGGTGGTACAGAGCAAGGGGGTCGTGCTGGATGGGGAGCAGGAGCGTCACCTCGCTTCAAAGGGAGGGTTGGCATCACCGTGTCGTGCTGGCCTGGCGTCAGGGAGCCTACGGCTGCCCACGGGGATGGTGCTCGGCATCGCCGCTCCTGCTGGAGTAACGCGCTAGCCCCGGCTCTCCCGGCAGCCCCGCCTGCACCGCTCGCCCCGTTCGCCGGGCAGCGAGATTAAAACTGCGTCATCACGAGCGAGCTGGGCTGATTTTTAAGCTGACTCAGTTTTCAAACAAGCTCTTGGGCTCGGTCCCACCAGGGTGTGTGTCAGCTTCAATTATTTCCTGACAGACTTGGATGATAAACAACTCAAAAGCCTTTGTTTAGACCGTCAGACGAGCGTCCAGCTCTGCCTTTGGCACCGCATCAGCTAAATCCCTTCTTCTGCGCACGTGTTTTGTGCGACCCGGGGCGGCTCTCGTACGCTGGCAGTCAGGCCTGGGCTGCTCTGGAGCCTCCCGCAAAGCTCTCGGGAGGAATTGCAGAGGTTTAGGAAGGGACCGTACCTAAAACAAGCAGGTTCTTGAAGCAGAGGTTTGTGTCTCCCTCATGGGCAGGTGAAGCGCAGCGATGGCAATGAGATGTGCAGAAGCAAGGAGCCCGACCCCAAAATTAGCATGCCTTATGAAGGCTCTGAAATGGGCTGTTTATTTATCCCAGTGCTAAACTGGGGCATTTATCTACAGACCAGTGTGGAAAAGACCATACTTTTGTGGTGGGCTTATACCCTTGCATGGTACCGAGACCAGAAGGAGATGCGTGAGTTGCTGCGTGCAGAAGTCATGCCCTCTAAATCACGTTTTTAAACCCCAAAATAGAAGTAGCCCGGTACCTGCAGGGCTTGTGGGTCGAGCTTGCTTGTGAAGAAGAAAGGGCTGAACGAGTGGCCTGGTGGGGACGACCACGTGAAGGAGGAGCTGGCTGCGGCCACCGATGTAAGAGATAAGGATTAAAATATGCTGTGCCCTGCTCTAGCATCTTCCCTTGGAGCCCCGATGTGCTGTATCGGCGCTGAGGGGCGATTTGCTGGGTTCTGTTGAGGGGATTTCTTTGGGCTGAATTCCTCAGAAATCGGCTCTCTGTGGCGTTGAGGCCTGAGCTTCCCCCAGGCGCCGGGACGCACCACGCCGCGGGTCCGGCGGCTGCACGCTGCCTGGGGAAAATCTCTTCTCGGAGAGAGAAGATGGTCCTGCCGCGTTGGCACCAGCAAAAACTTGGTTCTTTTACTTTCTCTGCTTTTTTGCCACATTACTCCCGTGAATCGTTTCACTTCCCCAACAGTTTAGTTGTCGGGATAATACTGGAGACAATTCTAATTCTCTCTTTCAGGGTTTTATTGGAGGCAATTTGCAGTGCTGAATTGCAACACGGTGGCTGCTTACCCCACCGCGTTTTAGCAGGTTGTTTCCTTTCCAACAAGAGTTTTTCCACGCGATGCGGTGAGGGCTCGGAGATGGAAACCCCCACGCAGCGCTGAGGGTGGACACTGTTCTTTCCAATGCTTTGCAAGCGTAACAGCTGAAAAAAATAGATGAGAGCTGATGGCACCAGGCAGCTTGCTGTGGATATTACACAAAGGTAAAAAAAATAGGGTAGGTGTCAAAATTCCTGGTGTTTTCTTCTTGCATTAGGGATGCTGGTTACACAGCGAGGACGGTGTTGCTGGCAGAGAGCAAATGGAGAGCAGTGAGAAGGAGCAGCATATGCTGTCGCCTGCCCAAAATGTTTTGAGGCTTTAATTAAAGAATGGCTGCAATGTGTTTCCAGACCTTCCAGTGGAAAACGTGAAATAAAACCTTCTCTTTCATTATTTTTTCTGTGTTAATTTGAGAGGCTGAGTCTCCCAGGGTCCATCCATCCCCAAGCCTGGAGCACTAGATATTTCTTGCCGCAGTGTCGCCAGCGGGAGGGGAGATTTCGGCATGCCTGAGGTTTAGCATAGGCTGACATCCCACTGAAATTTGCGGGATTAAAACCCTTATTTCAAGTTAAGCATGGTGATAAATGAGGTGTTGAAAAGTATGGGTTTAAATACGCTCTTAAACCCATATTTCCTCCTCTGCAAACTGGGGAACAGGAGGTACGGCCGTCAAATGCTCGCGGAGCTCAGATGTGAGACGGCTCCTGACTCGCGCCCTTCCCGGCGCGGGCTGACACGGGGCGCGCCGTGCCCCGCCGGCATCTGTGGGTCTTGCGTTTCTACCTGAGCTGCCGAAATCGCCTGCCGCCACGCGCCCGTCGGAGGGGGCGAGCGCTGGAGCCGTCGCGTCCCTGCCCGTCTGCGCAGCCGGAGCTGGGCAAGCATCGCCCCTGAATTAAATCCGCTTTTGATTCATGTTAGTCGCCGCACAGGCACTTGGACGTGTCTGGGAATAAACTACCCCGATTTCTGTCAAGGCTTTGTATCTTGCAGAGTGGATTGAACAGGAAAGCTAAAGACCACAGGTCCTAGGCTGATATTTCTGCTCCGGCTGTCTGCAGATAGGCCCTTTCTGTCCTGGTTTTGTGGTTTTTTTACCCTGAGAAAACCTGCTGTAATTGTTTCCCTGCACACCCAGAGGCAATTTGTCAAAATCCCTATTGCTCCCTGGTTAATTCAATATTTATAATGTCTTCATAAGGCTGGTCCCGCTCTGCGGACTCGGAGGCGAGGTGGGGGAGTGCGTCGCCTGAGTTAGGCTGCACGAACCGCGCAGCGCTGCCGGGCGCGGGGGCTCGAAGGGAGGGCATGAGGGCAGCAGCAGTTGGGTGTCCATGCAGAGAAGGTGCAGCCCAGGCCCTGCCCAGCTCGTCCCAGCACGCAGCGCAATCCTGGGCAGTCAGCGCGAACGAAGAGCAGCAGCGAGCCGAGCCCGGGCCGATGGCTTATTGTAGGGCTTCCTCTTCAGTTTCTGGGTCTTCGCTAAGATGTTTCATGATGCAGCAATTTCATCAAAGCAGGCAGGTGCCACCAATTGTCACATCTTGATTTTTTTTTTTATCATTGTTGTTCTTTAGGTCAGGTTAATCTCTGCTTGTGACCTTTCAGAGAGGAAGCCAGGCAGGGCGAGATGGGTGGGTTACGTTGTTGGATGTCATATCATGCATTGTATATAAAGATCTTGAAATGTTGATTCAATGGTCCAGATACTGGTATTTGTATTTTGTTTTATTTTTAGGAACCAAAATTTCTAGAACCAAATTCTTAGAAACTTTCAGAGTTGAAGTTTTCCAAGCCGCTATCCTTTTGGGTGCAAATTTTAATCAGAACTGAGAAGACTCCACCAAAATCCCTGTTTTCCTTGAAGCTTTTTTTTTTCCCTAACAAATATACGTTTTGAGAGTTTCAGGTGAGCGCTGTTCCCGAGCTCTCCATCAGCTCACAAAGCCTCTTAGTGTTTGCTCTTTTATAAAGCAGTTTTGATGGTAATGGATGGGTCGTTTGGTTTATTCAATCAATCTCCGTAAAACTTGAGTGCTGAAAGCTGTTCTGTAGTGTCAAACGATAACAGCGCTGCTGCTGAATGAGGTGCAGAGAGACGGCCCCGGCGTGCGGATCCCCGCGCGCCCCGCAGCAGCCGCGAAGGGAGCTCGCCCTCCTGCGCCAGGCAGGGCTCGTGCGCCCCTGCCTTCGCTCTCCTTGGTGAAACGCCCCGTCCTTGCAGCATCTTAGCAATCAGTGGGTTGGTTGGTTTTTTTTTTTCCTCCCTTCCTATACAAGTTTTGGTGTGGTCCCGTATGACTTGCCAGCTCCGAGCAGGGAGCCGCTCCGGGGTCGGAGCATCCCACGGGCATCACGGTGATGCTGCAGACACCTTACCTGGCATCCTTGCCTTATCTTCACAGGAGGGGGACTCCCTCGGGGCCATGGAGAAGCTTTGCCGGCAGCTCACCTACCACCTCAGCCCCCACTCGCAGTGGAGACGCCAGGGCATCATGAAGAGGAAACCCCAGTCCTGGTGAGTCGGCTTTCGAAAGCCACCGTCACCCCCGTGTCTCTGTCGCCTCCCTGGTCCTTGAGGCCTTGGGACCACCCGCAGGCTCAGGGCAGTGGGAAGGGCGTTTCTCCACGATGCTTTTGGCCACAGTGTGCAAATGTAGGTGCTGGTGGGAGCTGCCTGTTGCACACCTGCAGCAATGGGAGGAACAAATCCACCACGACGAAGGAAAGCGCTTAAAACCGTTAGCCAGGGCTGCGAGGGAGCCGGGAGGTCAAAACCTTCTGAGCTTGCCACAACCTCCAAAATCCTCCGTTGTCTCCAGTCTCACCGGTGTTCCCCCCATGCATGGGTGTGTTACCAGGTTGCTTCGTGCTCACACAGAGGTGCTTTCCTCCTTTTCCATTTTCCTTTCCCCGTTGCATCGCGGTTGCAGAGGAGAGCAGCAGGGTGGTGCCCAGGGCGGGGGAACAGGCTGGAAATCCTGAGCCATCCATCCTCCAAACATCCCCGTGCTGGGCTTTGGAGAGCAGGAAACAAACTGCTCCAAGACATCCTAATTAGCTGGTAATTAATGTGCTGACATGTGTCACCGCGTGCTCCATGGCTTGCAGCGTGTTTGCACAAAAGGAACTGTTGGATGAAAAATAGGGAGTAAATGACCCCGGTCCCCTCCTCGCCCGGGTCCTCAGCAAAGCGTCCCAGCTGCCGACGTCCTGGATCCATGGAGCCAAAAAACCTGTGGATGAGGCTGATGGGAACAAAAAAGGGCTCCTTGTTTTCTGTGATGTTGTGCATTACATATTTAATTTATTATTTTTGTGTAAGGAAGTGAGAAATACAAAAGAAGCCACAATCTGGCAGCGTCAGGATTTGTATCCAGGTGCTTGCTCATGGTCCCAAGAGAGCTTTGGTTCCTGTTGTAGTACATGCTATTTGTAGCCATGGTGGAGACTAATCCTGTGAAAAACAGTCTGAATAGAGAAGAAGAGGGGAGGAAAACGGGCACAAGAGGAAAACCGACATGAGGGAGTAAAGGACTGCATGGCCAAATAGGATTAGGACCACGTCTCCCAGAGATCTGGCTCGGCATCCCTGCACCCTCTTGTCCTGAGAGACCCAAATGTGGAGAAACGCCCCCGCTCCATCAGCAGTGGTAACCGTACGTTCGTGCGTTGAGCGTTTTTAAGGTGTATTGGTGACTAAAATTTGCTCTTTGCCATAAAGCGGCAGAAATGGAGGGCGTTCGCTGGGGCTGCGTGCTGCGAGGCTGTACCCCGCGGGCTGGGCTCGGCGTGCGGGGCCGGTAGGGCCCCGGCAGCTCGGTTACCCTCGCGGGTTTTGTTCTTAAACGGAATAGGAAATGCGCACCCCTTGTCATCCCATCAAGGCTTTATTGAAGTTACACTGATGTGGCAGCGGGGAGCTCTTTAGAGCCCAAAAGACAAGAAATTCTTGAAAATGAAAAATTTTAAAGCAGTGCTTTGTGCCACTCTGTCTGTAATTACCAATCCGTCCTTAACTATCAGCTTGGAGCGGTTGTGCAAACGTGTCTGCGTACCAGGGATCTGCGAGGCTTTATCTTACAAGCCTGCCGTAACGCTTCCCTTTCCTTGGAAGAGCCGGGAAATAGCTGAGGTTTTTCACGGTTTTAATAGCAGGGATGAGGTTTTGGCCGTAACGAGCCCTGACCACAGGGCAGCGACCCCGGGTTGCCAACATGTGGCACTGGCTGCTGGCTAGTTGAAGCCAACCCTTTGCTAGAAGTTGAAGCCAACCCTTTGCTAGAAGTTGAAGCCAACCCTTTGCTAGAAGTTGAAGCCAACCCTTTGCTAGAAGTTGAAGCCAACCCTTTGCTAGAAGTTGAAGCCAACCCTTCGCTGAGGTCTAAATGCCTTAATATGGAGAATATGTAAAGAATAGAGAGAACATCTGTCTTGTCCTCCCTGTGCTTGAACACCCACTGCTTTATTTGTGTGCCAGCAGTTACCTGTCAGGGACGCTCCTGCTTCGTGCGTGTGTTAGCTGGTGGGTGATTCCTTCCCCAGGACGACCGGCGGGGGTTTCCCCAGAGCCCCCTGCTCCGGGCTGGGGTTTGCAAGTGCTCTGCGATGCCTCTGAGGCAGTAATGGGGTCTTGTTCCCAGGTGTTGGTGTTGGCTTGACCCAGCCCTGCTGTCAAATGTTGCAGGAACTTTCAAATATTAAGTTTACACACTTTTTAGCGTGTCTGTTGGCCACCCACAACCATCAGTGCTCTGCTCCCGGGTGTAATTAGCAGCTGGCTCTAACGACCAGGGAGTTACAGAGCCACTCTTCGCATCCGTCTCCTCGCAAGGAAAAGAAGCTGAGCTTGGTGCGGTGAGAGCAGAGGGACTTTGGTCCCCGCGGGTGGAGTAGGAGAGGACAGGCCCATTTTATGAGAAATAAAAACAAGGCCTGTGGGAATACTTTCCCAGCTCTTTCTGTAGCTGGTTTTATCACGCCACATCTTGTCCTGTTCCTTGGCTTTGCTGGTTGCTTTTTGTTTAGGAACTAAACAGAGCCAATAAATCAAGCGATTCCTGGGCTTTCTACAAAGCTCCCATTCCTCCCGTTCCTCTCCCTCCTCGTGTGCTGGTTTGGGGGGTCTGGCTGTGCCCTCGTGGAGAAGGTGTTTGGTAGGTAGCTATGGATGACCCTTGCAATTAGGATATGGTTTGGTTTGATTTATTGGAGGCTCCCCCTGTAAAATCCCCATTTGGGCAGGCTCAGAAGCAGTGCAGCCCAGTGCCTGGGAAGTCCGGGACTTGTGGTGCAGATCCCATCGGTCTGTGGATGAACCGCTCCTCTTACGAGCCCAGGGCTCGCTCGCTGTCTCTCCTTGATGCTCAGAGATGCTCCTTGCTGGCCCCCCGCACTGCGCGGCCGCTCTGGGGCAGAGATCGGGTGTCACAGCCGTCATTCGAAAAGGAAAAGCCCTTCCCTTGTTTTTGGGGGGAAACTGGCTTAAATTCACAACTGTGACAGTGAGCCTTTGCTTATCACGTGGACAGAGCGCAGGGGGCCCTGTCAGTGCTTTCCATCCTGGTTATTGAGGGAAAAGCACTGGAAAATGCATGCTGTTGTGGGTTGTGCATGCTGTTGTGTTGCAACAGCGATTTAATAGAGTATGAATTATTGGCAAAAAGCACAGCAATCGGCCCAGGAGCCTGCCCGCGCCGGTGGCGGGAGGGCCAGCCAGGGCTGCGGGTGCCCGCGCGGCCCGTGGTCCGCCCTGCGGTCCCCGGCGGCCCTGAACGCGGGTCCGTGGGTGCCTTGCCAGCCTTCGCCCCCTCTGCCCAGGCTCTTCTTTGCGGGGATGAAAATTAAAGCTTGGGCAGCACAGATGCAGCCTCACTCACAGCAGGGGGGTTTATTGTTCAAAGCCTGTTTTATCCTGCCTGTCGTGGTGATATCAGTCGTGTCTGGGGCTCGAGTCTCCTCTCACTGCCTTTTTAGAGACTCCAAAATCCCTCAGCTTCCCTGGAATTCCTCCTGCTTTGCAACGAGGTCGGTGAGGTCCCAGGAGAGCCCCGCGTACGGTGGCTCCTCTCTACGGCAGCAGCCCCCAGCGGGAGGTCGTCGGTAGGAAGAGGGGCTTGCTCGGGGGCTTCAGAGCCCTAAGACCGGGGCGTCCTACCGAGAGCCGCGCGTGAGCCCGGGCGCTTCGAGGAAACAACAAGGCCTGAGAAATCGCCTTCCTGAGAGGTCTGCAGAGGGAAATGTGCTGCCTGCTGGGATGCGATGCACGTGTGAACCCCGCTCGCTGGGACGAGCCCTGAGGCTGCTCCTCCGGCCGCTCCTGGCCCAGGCTGGGGAAAACAAGGCAGGGGCTGCTGCGGAAGAGATGATGGTTTTTCCTTTCCCTCCTCTCCTCCTCCCTGCAGCACCAGCCTTGTAATGTCCACAGGCTGCGCCGTGCGAATGATGCTTTCTCAAGCCATTTCTTCTCCTTTTCCCTCGCTCTCCCTGGAGACCCCACCTGGAGCGCGGCGTCCAGCTCTGGCCTCCTCAGCACATGGAGCTTGGAGCAGGGCCAGAGGAGGCCACAGAAATGATCCGAGGGCTGGAGCACCCCTGCTGTGAGGGCAGGTAGAGAGCTGGGGATGTTCAGCCTGGGGAAGATGTCCCTGCTCATTGCAGGGGGGGTTGGACTGGACGATCTTTGGAGGTCCCTTCCAACCCAAGCTATTCTATGCTTCTTTCTTTCTCTGCTCTTTCTTTTCTGACTCTCCTGCAAGACAACTTTGGGGGCAGAAAGGGACAATTTGGAGTCATCCACTGTCCTGTGTTGCAACCTGACTGGAGGATCCATCTGCGGGAAGCACGTAACCATGTGCTTTGGATGTGGAAACCTGGTCTCTTGTCCCCTGCACAGTGATTCTTGACCTTGTAATGAGTGTTTTGGCTCTGTCCCTCGTTTCCTGCTGATAATTAGGGATTGCAGCACAACGGCAGGGGTTGGCGGAGCCTGTCGTGGAGAGCTCCCGGTCTGGAGCTGTGGAGTTACTCAAAAATACTTTGTTAATTAGAAATCTGTATCTTTGGGATGCATTGTGCTCCGGGTCCCGTCTGCCAGAGACACGCTCGTTAGCACGCCGACCCGTAACAAGCAGAAACACAAGCATCGTAATCAGTGCCGTGGCTTCATTAAGAGGCATCATTTCCCCGGGCTCACGGCTGCTCCCGTCCCCTGGTGCTCACAGTCCCTCGTCCCCTGCAGCTGGGTTAGACGTGTTGGAAGGTTTGGGAAGGAACTGGAGTTTAATTATCCCTAATTATTGGGAGCACATTTGTGGGAAACGGAGGCTGGTATGCAGTCTCATCGGCTGTGTTAGTGCAATGCTGATCCCTCTCTCTGATTCAAAGGTTTCCCCAGTTGTGGGGTGCAGGGGTCTCGGGCACTAGTGGGATGCTTCTCTCTTCTTGCCCAGGGCTAGTGAAGGGGCGGTGGCCTCTGGGTGTCATTGTATTGCCACCTCCTCCCATGCCCAGTCAAATGATTAGTGGGATAGCATCCCTTCTTCACTAAATGCCTGGCATTTCCAGCAGGCGTCGGGGGACGTAGCCACAAGCAGTGGGGGGATCGGTCCCTCCTGGACCAGCCCCTCCTGGGACCCCCCGGGACCTCTGCCGAGGTCCCGCCGGCGCGGTGAGCGAGAGCCCTGCACGTGGGCGCAGCTCGACCGAGCGCTGCGCAAAGCCAAATGGCTGTAATTGGTCTCACCAGAAATGTGGCAAAATAATTACAAGGGGAAATTGCTTTTCTGTATTCTGCAACTGCTGTATTCGTTACAGCTGGTAATCAGAAGCCGAGCAGCCGGAGGAGGAGGACGGGAACAGATGACAGAAAGAACTGGAGCTGATCTTTTTGGTCGGTCGTGCTACGGCCAGGCAGTGTGCCGCGTAGGCAGAGGGGGAGGCTGGCGCTTCCCGCTGCCATCTCGCCCCAGGCATCACGGTCGGTGTGCGCGTGGAAAGAGCCAAACCGAGGGAGAAGCCCTCGGCGTTGGCTGCCCCGCTCTGCCGCGCTGCCTGGCACCGGAGCAGCCAAACCTGTGCCAAATGACCTTATTTTTTTTTGCATATTAGAAATCTGTCTGTCTCTCCCTTGCTGTCTCCCTCTCTGTGCCTCCCTCTGCATCGCATATATTTATATTAAACATCCAGGATGAAAATCAGCGTTTTGCCTGGGAGGGTAGCCAATAGCAGGAGGATAAAACCAGCCTGCTAAAGTAATTTGTCTGTCTCTGGCTCTGCCTAGGGACATGGTTACAGTCCAGCGTTTAACTAGCAAGTGTTGAATTAGATCCTGGAATCTCCCTGCTCCTCCTGCTGCCAAGCGCTTGCCTTCAGTATCACAAGAGCAAAACTGGTAATCAAAGCTCCGTGCGTCCGTAATTGCTTTGGAGCACGGGCTGGGGCACTTCGTGGGCAGGGAGGAGGCGTTTCGCAGGGGGAACGGCCGCCGTGGCTTTGCTGTGTCTTTCCCATCCCTGGGGAGTCGTGGCCAGCGCGGTACCTTCGTTTGCCGCCCGTGTTGCCGCTGTGCGCAGCAGCGGTAGCCATGAGGCAGGGATGCAGCAGGGAGGGGATGGAGCGGTGGTGCCTGCCCCGCCGGGCTGAGCGGTGCAGCCTCTGAAGGAATATCGATTATTCATATCCTAACTGCGGTTTACATCAGGTGAAGCCCTTCTGCACACACAGTTCCTGCTGATGCCACTGGAGTGCGAAGCGTGGAAGAATTTAGGGTGAAGCAGCTCAGTTTGAGCACTGGCATTAAATGGGGTCAATCTGGATGTAAATCTGTGGATTTTTTAACTCTGCTGTTGATCTGCAGTAAGCGGAGAAACCCCCAAAAGAAGCCCGTGCCTGCCCTGAGCCTAGCGCGGAGCTTACAGGGGGGTCCACACCGGCAGGAGCCAACGTGGCGCTTTCTGCCCTTTCTAAAACCATTTTATGTTTCAGAGCTCCCGGCACTCACTCGTGCAAATCCTCCCGCCAGTGCTGGGACATGTGAAGAGCAAGAATCTGATTTTTCTTCTCAGTTCACGTGGGTTTTCCAGGTAGTTTTACTCAGCTCCATGCAACTCTCTTTTCTTTGCCACTTGTGCTTTTTGCTGGTGGCGGGGCAGCCTGGATGCGGGGCTCGGGCGCGATGCGGCTGCGGGCAGCAGCTGGGAGCGCTTGGCACAGCGCGAGGGTGAGGGGACGTCAGCCCTGGCGTGCCGTCTGCTCCGCGGCCGCCCCAGGAACGCGCCCGATGAGGATGCGCGGGAAGAGGGGCCGTTTGCCGTTTCTCTTTGCAGGGAGCGCTGCGGAGCAGCTGGCCCGCTTTCCCACAGCCCCGCGTGAGGTCATTCCTATGGCTGATGGAGAATCTTAATTATTTCCCAAGTATTTATGTACATAAGGGATGAATCATGCCCATAGTTGGTCTAAACAAGGTCTTAAACAAGGGCAACATTCTTTGCTGGCTCTGGTAACAGCAGGAATATAATTTATTTGTATTTTGTTCATAAATCCAAGAGTCGCCCTTCTTTGAGACGTACATGCTGGCGTGGAAGCCAGCTCTGCCCACACGTTGCCTGCTGCATGTGGGCGCTGTGCATGCGGGGCATAGCTTCCTAGGATTTTTCATCTTTAGCTTGTGAACACAGATCACTTGAAACCTACGGGCCAAATCCTGTAGCGGTAACGCAAGCACAGCTTCTGTAGGTACCCAGGTAGGGTAGGGAGCTCTCGGTTATGGACTGCGGAGCAGATACATACCTTTATCCAGCTGAATTTCGTGGTGAAATGGAGATGTCATCACCTCCTGTTAACACCAACCTCCCGATGCGAGGAGTGGGCACGGTCACTCTGCGCTGCCCAGCCTGGGGCTCCGAAGTCAGAGCTAGACCTGTCGCTGCCTCGCTGCCGTGGGATGTCACGTCCTTCCATGGGATGTCACATTGTTCAAAGAGATGCCGCATCATTCACTTTTCTTCTTGTGGTTTCTTGCATCTCTGCTGCCATGATTTTCCCCACGGCGTTTCCCCTGTCCCTTAGCAGCAGCCACCTCGCTTACGGGCTTTCTGAGCTGTGTCTCCCCTTCGTTCCAGTCCAAAAGCCCTTTATGGCTTTGTTGCACTAGATCTTGTTTAGCTAAATTCCAGTTTAAACAGTATTCTTTCATCTCTGCTTGACAAGCAGTGCTCGTCAGTGCTAAACCACGTTCCTGCTTCGTTATGCATTACTCTAACATGGCAGTCTGCAGAAAAATGGCATTGCTCCTAAGTCACTCGAGGAGCATTCTTGTTTATACTCATTTATTGTGTTTTACCACAAGAGCCATTGGGTTCTTAAGGTAACTGTGGTAGCAAGGGGCAAGGTCAGCGAAGAGAAAGCGGAGCTGCAGGGTTCGCAGGGTGGCACGAGCGCACCGGGAACCACGGAGGTCTTTGCATTTGGAAAAGTCAGGTCTCTTCTCAGGAGCCTGCATATGGACCCGCATATTAGGTACTTATTTTCTTCACTCTCTTGTTTAAGCCTAATTTTCTATTTTGTTGTTTTCTTAACGTGCCCAAGGGACTGAACAAGCACCCATGGGGATGCTCTGCTCGTGCATAACCTCGATGCGTCATTGCCAGTGCGAAGGGGGAGCCCCGATCCCTCAGCAAAGGGGGTCTGGCAGCCTCACGCACTTTGGCTCGTGGCTCGCCACTTGGGCAGCGTTGATTTTTCTCCGTCTCAAACAGTTTTGCAGCTCGAAAGCCATCATTTTTCTTTCGGGACAGGTTAGGAAAGTTGTCTCGAACGGGTTGTAATTCTCTGAGATGGAGGATCTATTTAACCATAAAAGTGTCCGACAGTAGCTGTCGTTTTCTGTCTCTCTGTGAGGGTTGGTATGAAGAGGGTGAAAGCAGCAAACAGGTCTTTTTTCTCTGTTGCCATACATTTCTGCAGGGAAATTACTGCCTGTGGCCCTGCCTCAATGGGAACCGCACCGGGGCTGTAAAAGCCCCTGCGTAATAGGTACTTCTCCATGTAATATGTGCAAATTACAGGGCTCTGCATGATAAAGTAAGACAGAATCTTGTGTTTTTCTTTGATTTTCCCAGCCTAAACAGGGCTGAAAATGCAGCGACCGTTTGCTCTCGCTTTCTGCATCCCTTTGTGCCGGCAGCACCTGGGTAGGAACAAGCCCCAGTTTAGCCCTGGGAGACGTTGTTTTGCAGCAAGCCAAGGAGGACAGTTGGTAGCCCGGGGTGGAAGACAAACCCTCCTGGAGTTGGTTTAAAGGGCTGATAGCTCCAGCCCCTGGTGTCTGCAGGGTTTGGTCCAGCGGCCACAGTGTGCCATGCCCACCGTGTGCCAGCTCCATCAGCGTGGTGCAGAATACTGCTGCCGAGGGCAAAAATCCTGCTTGATTCATCCTGCTCCAGCCCCTCTGCAGGCTCCCGCCTTGTCCCCAGCGCTCAGGCCCACGGTGCCTTTGGGACTGGGGGCATTTGGGGTTTGAGCTTGGGTTCGTGCATCCACAGGTTGGATGTGTTGAGCTGGGAGAACAGGTACTGACAAAGCAGCTGTCCCGGGGAGGAGGACGGAGCCGCGGCTGCTGCTTTATGGAGGTTTTATGTGAAAACCTGCCAAAACATCCAACAGGAGCAGCGATAGGGAAAGTTTGGCAGGCATCATCCCCAAGACGGCATGCTGATGGGGTTTGAGCGGAGCCCCGCAAGGCTCTGGCATGGTCCCTTGCTGCTGGAGGCAGCTGAAAACATGCTTTTCTCCCTTCTTTTCAGGGTCAGCATAGCAATGATTTGGAGATATTTCACCTCCGTGGGAGGCAGAGCTCCCAGCTCCCGTTTGGCTGTAGCACCCAAACGCCAAGGGCTGCCCATCCTGGCTCTCCCCAAACCAGTTCACCCCCTCCAACCGCGGCACCGCTGCTTGCTTGGGTTTCCATGGCATTGCTTTGTTTTCCATGGTGCTACAGGAGGTGTGGAAACACGCCAGTGAAGCGCCTTTCACCAAGGCAGAAAGCTTCGGGTCCTCCTTTACACCTGGGAGTCAGCCTGAGCTCCCCTTTGCTCTCTCAAGGCCCTCTGGTGTGAAATCGTTAGAAATGACCTTGAAAATACCCAGCTGAAAGTGCAAACAAATAGCTTGGGACAGCTTTGGGAAGTGAGGAGCCTCCATCAGGCTGCGGCAGTTTTTAACCCGTGGTTACCTGTGGTTGGATGTTCTCCATTGCCTTTGGCAGCCAGGTACAGAGAGCTGTTAAAACAGAAGAGAAGGGTGTTTGCATTTAGTGATGAACTTTATGGAGGTTAAGCAGCCTCATTTTGTTGGTAGGAATGATCTTTTTAGCATCCCACTCCTAATTTCATCAGGGGCACAAAACATTTCTGTCCTGGAGGAATGCTGGGTGCTGATTTTTCATACTTGTTTGCAGCGCCTGCTTGCATTTCTTTATAAAGCCCTTGTGAAGCAAAAAAGAGGGAGTTGTTGCGGGGGGGAAGCCCGGTACATGAATAATGTGCCCTTCCTTTTGAAAACAGAAAGAGAATGAATGTTTGTGTGTGAGAATCCTCCGCCGCTGCCGGCAGCTTGTGGGCGAGCGATAGGAGAAGTTGTAGCTCCTGCAACAAACGGTCTCCTCAGAGCATCCAACACAAATCCGCTGGCGGTGGGAGGAGGCTGGAGCAAGAATTATGCCGTCTCTCCTCTTCGTTAAATTCCCATCTATGCGTACGTGTGTGCACAGCAGGCGTGCTGGTAGCTGCTGCAGAAGAGCAGAGAGCTTGTGAGCTCTGGGACCCGCGAGTGGGCGATGCCTGTGTCAGTGGGACTTTATTTTGCCCTATGTTACATGGCTGTCCCAGGGACCAAAAGGCACAGAGCAGCAAAGTCCTTTCCGGCACACGGCGCAAATGCTACAAAAACCAGCCTGGGATATTGCCTGGTGCTGTCATTTCGGGGGGTGTTGCAAACCACTCGGCTTTTGCAGTGGAAAACAGGCAATTTCCAAACTCTCTGCTCTTCCCTGCATGGCCTGAGACTTCGTGCATGTGTTTGGGATGGAGAAAAGCAAAACTCTGGTTCTTGGTGGTTCTTCAGGCTGCCTGGGGTTGGGAACCGAGGCCATCAGCCTTCATCAGTGGGGTGCTGGGCCCTGGCTTACAGGTAGGGTCCTGCATCTCCCAGGAGGACATGGGTGAGGGGCAGAGGTGCTCCTGGCCATGGTCATCTTCTGACCTGTGCTGGACCATATCACAGCGACCGAGGTCTGCAGCCTCATGGCACCTGTGGGGCCACTGTGCCTACAAATCCTTGTGCTGGCATCCATCTCAGGAGTTAAATACCTGCCGCAGGGGCTGCGATTTGGTGATGGCTCAAAAAGATGCATCACCCCCAGGCTGGGACCGTCGGGAACCCTCCGCAGCAGCACCCTGCCGGCGTTTGCCCCCGTCCCGGCCCAGGCGCGGCGTTGCAAAGCTCCCAGCCGGCTCCGGCTGCCCGTGCGTTGGCTGTGGCTGCAGCACAGAGTTCTGTTTGTCTCTGAGACGATTGCAGTCTGGATGCAGGCAGAAAGCAATCCATTTCCCAGGGCAGGCACTAAATACCAACTGCTGCCCGCCTGCGCGTGGCAGTTGTTAATAAGAGCTCTACTGGGGCGGAGCGGAGCTTTTCCCTGTGCGTACCCTGCAGCATTAGAAATATTGTGGTTATGTACTATGTTTTTTCTCTTAATTGCCCTAAGAGCACAAGAGAGGCCGTCTCCAAGCTTATCGTACCCTGCTTTTGTGATTGTCTGTACCAAGAGGGCTGGAAATTAGAATTTAATCTCTGCATATTGCTGTGGTTCAGCATTCAAATCCCAGCCTGGCTGCGGCAGACCAGACTTTCCTCTGGAAATATTAAATGACCACCAAAAGAGCCTGATGGCCGGTTGTCCCTCGTCACTGTGCCAGTTGTTGGCCGTGCGGGAGCGCGTCCCCGGGCAGCAGGCCCTGTAGATCCGCCTGATGTGAAGGGTGTCCCTGCGTGAGCACTGGGAATGGCGAGGGTTAACCATGGGGACTGAGTAATCCTCCCGTAATAGAAGGATGACTTCATGTGATGGGAAAACCTGGAGTGACACAGAAGTCAGAAGGGAGCTGAGATTTTGGGAGAGAGAGTGGAAAACAAGGGGAGGATGAGCAAGACAAAACCCCCTCGCCCTTGGCTGCTGGCAGGGATGCACCAAGTGAGTTTGCAGCTTGGGGCCGTGGCCGGTCTGCCCCGGCGCTGCTGTGGGGCTGCCCAGCGGCTGCGCTCGGCGGTGCCCCCGCCACAAGCATCGTCCTGCCCGCGGTGCGTTCGGCAGCCTGCTATTTTGTGGTTTTGCTCGGCCTTTCTTCTAAGGCATTGCTCTCGGACTGGTGAAGCGCTTTGCTCAGCGTTATTAGTGAGTTGCCCCAGTAAGGAGAGCAGTAGCGGGATGCGGTGTGGCACTAACCCCGTATCAGACAGAGGGAGCCGGCTTGGCCCCGCGCGGCAAATCCCGGGTGCGCCCGCGGGCAGCACCGGCGTGGTGCCGTGCTGAGGATGCCTGGCACGCAGGTATCGCCTCCAGCAGCTCCTCCGGGAGATACCCATCCTGGTTTGGTCTGGTATGCACAGCACTCGGCCCACGTACATAAAACCAGAGTGTTTTCTATACTTTGGCAGAGATGTTTGGAAACTGCTGCGACACTGAAGAGGACGGCGTAGGAGGGGGCTGTCTTCCAGCAGCGCTGCCATCGGCTGGTTGATATGGCTCTTAGCCACGTATGGCGAACGAGCAGGTTTGCTGTGGTTCAAGCATACGCCCTGGCAAAACAAAAAGGAAAAAAAGAAACCTTTCGAGGTACCAGGAGACAATAAGGAGTTGGGAGGAACGTTCGGATGTGGGTGATTTTACAGCGTGTCACAGGAGTGCAGTTTTCATTGCCTCTGTCCTTCCCACCTCCGTCTCCTTCGTGGCCATGGCCATTTCCTACATCCGCCAGCCTGGGACTCTTTGGACTTTTAAAAGTTACTCAAGAGATGATTTACATCTCTTTTATAGCTGGGATTGAAACAACCATGGTTGGACCTGTCACTTGTTCTGTTCTCAGTGCTCCTCTGCACGATGCTTCTGGGCTCCTGCCTCTTGAATTTATTCCCTCTGGCTGGACGTACAGCGCCTTCTGTATTTTTGATCTCTGCTGGCCTATATGGCTTCAAAACGGCCCGCTCAGGAGCTGCTTTGTTTGTGGAGAGTCTGTTTTCCAAGACAGCTGATCCGGAGCAACCTTTTGGGGCTGTTTATTTGCATGCACCGAGGTAGCTGGCCAGAATTTTTTGCTCCGCTGGGAGCGAGCGGAGTGGGCAGGTTAAGCCTGGGGTTAATGTGGCTAAGCCCCTTCCCAAAAACGAGGGAGATGCTGGCGAGCGGCGGTGGCTGCGCCCTGGCCCCGCGCGGCGCCGGGCCGCTGCCCCGTCCCCACCGGCGCCAGCCTGGCTGTCGGGAGCCGGCTTATCCCTGGGAAATCACCACCCTTTGCGGACACCCCGCCGAGATGCAGCTATCTACAGCCAGGCGTGCATCGCAGCGCTCCCCCTTGCTATGTAGAAAATCTGATGAATCTCTTCTCAAAAAATGCTGTTTAACGTGAAGACATCCCGTCTGGCGGGTCCGACGTTCTGTGACCATGCAAAACCTTAGCGAAACGTTTTGTCCTTGTGGGAACGGCTGCTGAATAGGTCAGCAATCATCCACTGCAGGTCAGCAGCGCAGGCTAAGCCGGGTGGGAAGAGGGGAAGGGTTTCATCCAGTTGGAGGAAGATCTATGTCTGCTGAATGAGAGAGGAATAAAAAAATCAGCTAAGTCATTTTAAAGTCAATAATGTACAGCACTAAGCGGCTTTTGCTTTAAATAATGCTCTTTTAAGGCTAGCGGGGTATAAATACCAGGGCGTTAGGTTGTCCCCAACGCACACTTTATCCCTGAATCCGCGGGTGTGCGTCGAACGGAGGGACGAATGTGATGGTGCAGCCAGGATGCTCTGAGCCGGCTCCCGGCTTCCCCCAGCCGAGCAGCTGAATGAGCGTGCCGTCGTTCGAGCCGAGCTCCAACATCAGCAGGTAGCAGGCTGGAAACAAACGGAAGGAATTGCTTTTTCACCCAGCTCTCCCTGTCGAATGATGTTGAAGGGCCCAAAAGCCCAGAGAGTTCAGAAAGGAGGTAAGGACAGCTTCATCAGTGGCCGTTAAACACCAGAGTTTAGGCTCAACCTCTGGCTCAAGAAGGCTCTAAAGCACGGGAAGCTGGGAGGATTTGCCAGGGAGGAGTAACTGAATAAAGCTCTAGATCCTTTACCTGAACATTAACTAACATCCAGACACGGGGTCTGGACGTGGTGGCCTTGATGTGACCCAGAACGGTTCTTCCTTTGCACTGATGCTTAGCAGCGTTAGTGCAGGGCGGAGGTGAGATTTTCCGGGGTCTGCAGCATCCTGCCGTTCACCTGGAACTGCGGAGGCTCCCTCCGGGCTGTGGGTCTCCTAACGCATCCATCTTAGTAGAAGAACCAGTGAACAACGTGGGGACGTGTTAAAGCAGCAGAACGCGGTGGCGATGCTGAGCTGGTCATTCCTTGCCTTGGGCTTGCATCGCTTCCCCTGCCTGGGTCGGAAGCCGTTCTCCCTTTCAAGGGAGAGCCCAGATACGACCAGTGCTGGGTCCCGAGCCTGCCCTTCCATCGCTGGGATTTTTCTGCCCACTTCCATCCGTCTCCAGCGGGGCAGAGCTATTTCTGCTTGCTCGTGTGCTTTGGAGAGCCCTCAGGCATTAGAAGTGCAGTCCCCAGAGCAAATCTGTGCGGAGGCTGACCTGCGGCGGGCTCCGGCCTGGCAGAAGAAGCCATTTGGGTGCCTTGCGGGGAGGAGAAGCGCTCCCGTGCCAGTCGAGCCTGGGGCGTCCCCAGGTCCCTTGACGTGTCGGCGCGCGTCAGTCCGCACCAGATGACGGGGTGACCTGCCTTTCCCGGGGGAAGCCGAGAGGCTGGAAAGTGCTGCGATGTTTGTTGTTGAATTTAGAGTCAGAGACACTGGAATGACCTTTGGTACGATGAAAACAGGACTAAATGGCGAGCAAATTAAATGCCTGTTGTGGGGGGAAATGTGAAGCACTGCGAATCTGGGGAAGCAAATATTTATGAGGGCTGTGATTAAGAAATAATTCTGCAACACACTCTTCGTGGCAGTTAAAGAGGCTGCCATCCTGTTTGCTTGTTGCTGATATTCAGGGGAAATTTGATTTCTCCTGCACCTGTCGGACTGAGAGCTGTCGGGTCTGCTCCCCGCGTTTGCTGGGGAACGTGGGCGTTTCGCACACCCCGAAACGCGCCAGATAGGGAGGGTAAGCAGCTGGTGAAATCGCTCATTTTGCTCTTCGGTTCCACTGAGAGTTATCTGGCCACCAGATCGGCAAGTTTGGGATGGAAATGAGTTATTTTTGCTGAATATTGCAGCAGCATCTGGAAGGTGGGACTGTTGCTGGGCACTGCCTGAAGTCTTCCCAGCCAGGGCTGCTCGCCGTGGGGCCCTATTTGTGCAACAGAGGTGAAAGTACTGGTTAAATTTCCCAGATGCTCAGCGAGTTGAAATCATCGGGCTGTTTGCTGCAGAGCCGGGGGTTACTGATGGGCTGGCACGGCTCCGGAGAGCACAGTGCTGTGACCTTACGGCACAGGAGGGCTTCGCTGGGACAAGGCACGGCTGCTCGGACCTGCACGCGTGAGCAAGGGGTGCTGCGCCCCTTCGCACACCAGGTCAGGGCATTTGAACCCTGGACCCGGCTCCCTGGAGAGGCGGTCGATGCCCCAAGCCTGGCAGTGTTTGAGAGGCATTTGGGTAATGCCCTTAACAACAAGTTTTAGCTTTTGGTCAGCCCTGACGTGGTCAGGTAGTCGGACGAGTTGATCATTGCAGGTCCCTTCCAACTGAAATATTCTTTTCTTTCTCTCTTCTCCTTCTCCTTCTCCTCTTCTCTTCTCCTCTTCTCTTCTCCTCTTCTCCTCTCCTCTCTTCTCTTCTCTTCTCTTCTCTTCTCTTCTCTTCTCTTCTCTTCTCTTCTCTTCTCTTCTCTTCTCTTCTCTTCTCTTCTCTTCTCTTCTCTTCTCTTCTCTTCTCTTCTCTTCTCTTCTCTTCTCTTCTCTTCTCTTCTCTTCTCCTCTCCTCTCCTCTCCTCTCCTCTCCTCTCCTCTCCTCTCCTCTCCTCTCCTCTCCTCTCCTCTCCTCTCCTCTCCTCTCCTCTCCTCTCCTCTCCTCTCCTCTCCTCTCCTCTCCTCTCCTCTCTTCTCCTTCTCTTCTCTTCTCTTCTCTTCTCTTCTCTTCTCTTCTCTTCTCTTCTCTTCTCTTCTCTTCTCTTCTCTTCTCTTCTCTTCTCTTCTCTTCTCTTCTCTTCTCTTCTCTTCTCTTCTCTTCTCTTCTCTTCTCTTCTCTTCTCTTCTCTTCTCTTCTCTTCTCTTCTCTCTTTTCCATTGCATTCCATTTTCTATTCCATTTTCTATTCCATTCCATTCCATCCTATTGACATCTAATGGAGCTGTCTGAAGAAAGGTGCATCCCAGCTCCCACACCGAGGGCGTTTATAGCATGCTGATGCTTTGCAGCATCAAGCCTTAAGCCCCAGCCGCTGCCACCGGTGCTGATAAACCACAGGAGGTAAGAGGGCAGCCACGAGGTTTGATGTACGGGGTTGGTTTGCTGCCGACCCAGCACAGCTTCCTAAGCAGCATGGGGCCGAGAGCGCCATGGGCAACCACAACCACGCTTATCCTAAAATCTCTTGTGTGTTAGCAGCAAGCATCGCTCTGCAGAAGCAAGGGAGCAGGGGAAGGCTGAGCATTCGCTCGCTGCTTTGGCTCCGATGATAGTTGGACTGATGATATGTAGGGCAGATGCCTCGGTGATTAAACAGGCCAAATCCCAACTCTGCGTGTCCAGAAAAGCCTTTTGGGCAGCTGAGAAGGAGGCACTGAGAGTGCTTCTGCTTGCAGAGGGCTCGTAACCGTGGGAAGGGAGCACGGCGTCCTCGCTTTATCGGAAAGCACCGTGGCTGCCTTGGGACTCTTTCGAGACCTCGGGACACGGGTATGCAAACAGATTATTAGGGGCTGAGCCTGGCTGTGAATTTGCAAGCTTTCAGCAAATCTGGGGAAAACAAAACGTAGGCAAGTGCGATGATGCAGCACTTGAAGCACGAGAGCCAGAGACACCGGCTACGAAGGAAGAGAGGTTTTGTGCCACGCGAGGTGGGACGAGCGTCTGCCTGATCTGAAGGAGTCAGCTGGGGGTTTGGGCTGCCGGTCGCTGGCGGGGGAGCAGTCAGGTTTGGCCATTGGGGAGAACGTGGCTCAGCAGCAAAGTCTGGTTCTGGCATCTCAGGTGCGTGGGGTTGGAGTTGGGGTAATTTGACTTGGAAATAGTGGCCGAGGCAAATTCCCTGAGAGCTCGCTGCCGGAGGCAGTGCCCCTTTGCTTACCCACAGCAAGAGCCTCTTCAGGGGAATTTCTCCTGCCTGAAATAACTCCTGGCAGGGATGTTTTGAAAGAAGGCATCAGCCAGCATTGCTTTTGGCTGGGACATGGGTTTACGTGTCCCCCACCAGCTGTAAAGCATCACTTGGGATGGTCAGAGTCATGCCCCGTGGTGGGGCTCGATGCCCTTGGGTTGGTATCTCCTGGGTTTGGGTGCTTTGCTGGGCAGCATTACGGATCTCTCATTTACAGCATTCCGGAGCGCAGGAGATGCAAACGTGTGGTTGTTATCCCTGCGTTCAGCAGACTCAAATGAGACGCATCGCAAGTAAGGCTTCCCAGTTATGATCCAGGTTTCTGTCCTGTCTTGGTTCTGGTCTCTGTTCCTGTGAGGCATCCGACCCACTAAACCTTGCGGTGCGTAACCGGCTGCCTCCCCGCCTTCGCCCACGCCATCCAGCATCAGCGCGTCCTGGCTCCGTCGGTCTGTCCCCCTCCTCCGTGCAGCTGAAGGGTAGTTGCTGGTGAGGCAGATCTCATCTCGTGGCCGTCATTTTGCTGATGGAGAGGTTGTCCCTTACAGCCACCTAACCACGGCGAGGCTGCAGCTCCTTGCCGCGCGCCGGCCGAGCTGCGGTGCCAGCGCCGTCGCACCTTGCTCAGTCGGAAGGAGTTGGCGTTAGCAAAGACCTACTTTTTAAGCTGTTGGAGCTGAACTGTAAATAATGCATGCATATTGAAACGCCACCCAGGTAAGTGGTACAGGGCAAGCTGTTGCGTTGGAAGGGGCTTAAGGTTTTCCATTGACTCACCCTGTAAAATGAGCCCTTACGCTGTTCGTTGCCCTCTGCAAGTCGTCTGGGTTGCTCCAGAATATAAAACAATTAACCCAAACCACAAAGTACCATTTTTTTCCCCACTGATGATTATTGACCAAATGCTCGAATTGCCTTTGCTGTTCCCTCGTTGAGCAAATGAACCGACAGCCAGAAGTTCTAGAAAATACCCTAAACTAGAAAAAAATCCGGCAGCGGGGCTGGGACGAGGTGATGCACTGCTGTGCATCCCTTCCTACCTCCGTGCCTTTCTGAGCTCGCTCACGCTCTTGCTGCAGCCTCAAAAGCTTCGGGCGGTCACAGGCACTACCTGTGAGTTCAACCCTCCATTTCAAGCCACCCTCCTCCTCCTCCTCCCTCTCCCTCCTGCCGCTGGACGAAGGAATAACCCAGTAGTTTTCCTCCCCTTGGAGGGAACATCCATCCCGTCTCCTTGCACTTAGGTGCCTGTGGTCCCCTAAATATGTTTTCTAGTCCTGTGCCTGATTAGAAAAGGCCTTTGTGAAAAGAGTGATTTTCTAATTTTTTTTTTTTTAAATAATTACTCCTCCACTTCCTCTGCTTCTGGGGAGAGTGGAAATTAGATTTGCTTTTGACACACGGTGGTGATTATTTAAATCTGTCCTCACAACAGGTACTGCGGAGCCGGGAATCAACTAGTAGAAATTGTTATTAAATGAGGGAATCAACTGGTGAAATAATTAATCCCCACACACACGCGCTTCCTCCCCGCCTTGGAAGTCCTCCGAATGCCCCATGGTTATTTGTCTTGTCTAAACCAGCCGCTGCCTCAGCCCCTTTGCAGTTCGCTCCCTCCCCGGGGCCCCGCGCTGGTCTCCTGCCCCCGTGCCAGCGAGGCACGGCTCCCCCGAGCAGCGGTGCCCATCTCCTTGCCAGCCAGCCCCGGCGTGGCTGTCACCCCCGGCTAAATTTCCCAATTAGGAGAATCAAGCTTTATGATGAAGCTTTGATAGAGGCTTTAAATTTTTTTTTTTTTAAGCCCTTTCATATCATGTATCATTAGCAGTGGTAAATGAAGGTGTTTAGTGAGCTCATCCATCATTTCGACTCGGGGCTCCGACTCGCTGTCGGGGCGAGTTTCCACCTCTCGCGCCCGCTGCTGCTCTCTTCGAATGAAAATAATGCTTTAAAATAGCGGCGCAAAGGGGGACGGTGATCGGAGCGCTGGAAGCACTGCAGCTCCTCGCTGCCGTGGGGAGGAGAAGGGCTGGCCCCGGGTTTCCAGCACGAAGGTTTTGGATGGTTTTGGATGCAGCTGGGCCTCAAGCGTTTCGAAGGGCACCGAGGTGTATTTGGGCTGGGCTGGGTTGTTCCTTTTTTCTCGTGCATGGCTGTGGGGCTGGCAGGAGTGGGAGAGCCCCCGTGGGAGGGTTGGAGCCGAGAGGGCTGCGAGCCGTGCACGAGGGGATGTGAGCAGCGGGGCGCGGGTCGCAGCGGGGCTGCGATGAAGCGTGCGAGCGCACCAGCAGCCGGCACGGCTGGAGCTTTCCTGGCACGGGCTCCGGCGGCTCAAGCCCAGCCTACCTGCCGCCCTGGTTGCTCCGGTTGCTCATAGCCAGGTGCTTCCATCTGTCCCTGAGGTCCCCACTCATGGGTGAGACTTGACTCGTCCCCTTCCAGTTTGACGCTTCATCGTTAGACGTGGCGTAGTCCCTTGGCTCATGGGCGATGGGGTGGAGTAAAAAGCCCTCCTTGGCCAGGGGCCGAGCATCCTGCCAGCACACAGGAAAGGGCAGAAGGATCTTTTGCATCTCAAAAGGGGCTGGTTGGCACCTCCAAGAAAAGGGAGACCAAACTGCAGAGCGCAGACCCTGCCCGTGTTCAGTTCTCAGCTTCGGCTTTTGCATATCTTGCCAACACACGGCAGCCTGTGTTTTGACACGTCCCAGTCCCCAAGAAACGGGGCATTCAGCCCCAAGACTGATTTCTTTTGTCCGGCAGCGTGTAGCCCAGGGTGGCAACGTGCTCTTCCAGGGGGTTCGCCCTCCCCTTATCCAGGGCTAGCGCCAGGCTGGGGAGCTGGGGGTTTTGGGAGGAAGCCATCCTCGTGCGCTGGCCTCCCCGTGTGCTCAGTCTGTCGTGAAGGGCACTTCTCACCTTGCTGTTGGGGATGAGGATTATTCCTCAGCAGCATCTTGGCTAAGAGAAATGCCCATCTGGAGTGAGTCCCCTCCTGCGTTCCCCGCTTTAATCAGCTGTGGGGTCATGTGGCCACTGAGTGCTAAAATGTGGCTCGTTATCCCAAGGATAATGAGTTGGAGACTTGGAAAAAAAATATATATGTGTGTGTTCACATAATACGGACAAATTGCTTTCCTCGGGAAGATTTGTTGTTGGGCTGATCTCTCCAGCATCCCTCGTTTCCCCTCTAATCGCCAGCTCGGAGCACGGCGACACGAAACCTCATCACTGATGGGCACAGAACACGGGGAAAAGGGCAAAATGTTTGTGTTCGGAAAGCTGAATGGGAGGGGCGCTTGGTTTGTGGTTTTACCGACACAGCTGATAGCAGGGCCTGCCTTTTAGCAGAAAAGCACGTAGGCTGCCCAGCCAGGCAGGGGAAATCCAGGGAAGGCTTCTGCGGTTTTCCTGCTTCTCCGGCAGGATTCGCAGTGCCGCAGGGACGCGGGGAGCTGGGCAGCACGGATGTTCTGCTGTGAGGAGCAGCATATCAGATGGCTTTTCTGTTATGCCCAGCGGAAAAGGCAGCCTTGGCAGCCAGCTTCACCTCGATATTAGCTCGGTTTTCATCTTTTTAGGGGAGATGAATGCTGAAATCCCCCACATTAGCAGGGAAATAATCTGCCAGAAGCAATGAAGTGCTGAGGGAAGAGGGGGTTTTCTTTGGGCAAAGACACTCGTCGTTGCCTGTTCTCTTTCGTTCGGCTTTGCAGCCCCAGAGATGGTAGCGGCTGCGTTCTGCTGACCCTGGGCGCACGGAAGGGGCTATTAAAAATGAAATTGCTTTGTGGGCGGGTGGCAAAGCAGCACGAGAAACCCTGCCCAGCAGGAAAAGGAACCTGTAGGATGCAAATAAAGCAGGTTCAACCCCCCGCCCCAGTGAGCAACGTTTTGCTGGACTTACAAAGAGAGGAGGACAGGGGCACTATGAAATCTCCTCATTGGAACAGAATATGAAAAAGCTACAAAAAAATCCCTTTTTCTTTTGAAGACGCGAGGAGGGAATTAGCAGTGGATCAGGTTGTGTAGTGTTATTCCTCATTTGATGAAAGCTGAGGTTACAATGGTCGCTCTGTTCTGCCGTGCTGAGGGGGACCCATTCTCTTCTGTGCACGTTAATGTAAAGCAGATTGCGTCTCCCAACACGGGGAGGGCTCAGGGAAGCGGTCGCACACCGGTCAGGTCTCATTGACGCTGCCTAATCCCCGGGGGTCTCATCCCTCCCCGAGTATCGTATGCCCCCGCGGGGGAGCAGGCCGGTGAGAGTACGAGGGCTTTCTTGGCCAACGGAACGTCTGTTGATTGAAAAGCATGCAAAACAGAACTTTTTTGGCTCGACAGATGTGGAAATTGCAATTAAAAACTGATAGCAAGGCCAGGCATCAGGTGAAAGGCATTCACCTTGGCTGTCTCAATTTGCCCGGCTCCTCTCCATTTAGCAACCAGTTTCTCTTGCAGCCGAGCCCTTCTTGCTGCGTAGCTCCTGCTGCCCCGAACGCCTGGGTGCCCTGGGGTCTGTCGGAGGGTGCTCGCAGCGGGGACGCGGTCGGAGGACGCCGGCTATGGGACGGCTGCAGGCTTGGCCGTCCTCCGCCCCGCGGGGGGAGCGTACGTGTGCCCCCAAAAACCAGCGGTCTGAGCCGTGCCCGCGGTCAGGCTGAAGTAGGTGGTTTGCCTTTGATCCACCTGTGAGTGCATCAGGACCCGCGTCGGGATGCAAACCCTCTCTTCGGACGCCGGAGGAGTCGGGATGGCGGCGGGGAGGGCAGGGATTTGGCTTGAAATGGAAGATGGGCCAAGGATTGGGGGTGGCAAGGGGGAAAACGAGGGGTGATAGCAGCTCCTGGCCCTGGAGCAAACGCCTTCCCAAACAGCGTGAGGGACAAGCAGGGACCCTGGGAGCCAGGCTGGCGGCCACGTCTTGTGCTCTGGCTCTCATCAGAGCGGCACAGGCAATGGGGGACCTCTGCCTGCCTAAACTCTTCCAAATGTGATCTGTGCTCCAATAAAATAAACAGTTTAGGGAAAGCGAAGCCCCAGGCACACACTTTGGCAGCTGATCACTCCGTAATTGCAGGAAGAGCAGTTGGGAGAGGGTTTTTTTTCTTCTTTGGGCTCGTTTCTGATGAGAAAACTGGGCTGGAGGATCGGAGTTGAAGCTTCTCTCCCCTCACCCTCCCCCAGCAAAAAATTCTGTTTTCTTCCCCTTTGTATTAATGGAATTCAACTTCTTTCAAGGAACGGGAAACACAAACAGCCTCTGCAATGGGTGACCCTCAGCGAAAGCCTGGTCAGTTTGATACGTGCAAACTTTTCCTTGGATTTTGTTGTTGTTTGACAGCACCAGGGGCAGGTTTGAGGGCTGGGAGGGGATTTTGGTGGGCAGAAGTAGACCGGAGCCGATGCCTCTCAAGTCACCCTGCCTGGCTGTATGTGTTTCCCCCACCCAAAGCTCCCCGGGCTCCAGAACGGGATGGATAATTAACAACAGCCCCTTTCATCTGCGAGTAGACAAGATGTGTCAAAACTCATTTCTTTTTCTCTAAAATTTGCGGCGAGGGGGACAGAGGGAGCAGCCACGCTCTCCCACCCCACCTTGGGGGTCACATCCAGCCTGCTTGCGGGGCCATTCCTTGCAACAATAAGACAAAGCGGTAGCGAAACCGAAGGGAGAGGCTGAAATGAAGGATTTCAAGCACCCATCCGTCCCGAGTCCGCAGACGGGGCTGGAGCCCCGGCCAGCGCTGCCTCGCCGTGCTCCGTCCATCCCCGGGGGTCTCCCAGCCCTCACCATTGCAGCCCCTTCCTCTGTCCCCCCCTTTCCTTCTTCCTCCTCTTCCTTTCAGCTCACCAGTCTGGAACTGTTTTAAACGCATTGGCAGCAAATTGTGTGTTTTTACGAGCAATTTACTAGTGATTTCTCTTCCCATGGCCTCTTCCCTTTGGACACTGAGGACTACAACTCAATTCAAAGGTCCTTTTCCCAGTCAAACCAGAGCACATCAGCTTCCTTTCTCTCTAGTGGGGAGTTGCTCATGTAAATCCAATAGTTACTTGGGTATTTTTTATATATTCAATCATAAAAGTCCCTTTCCAAGAGTCTTTTCAGCCTTTTTTTTTTTTCTGTGTTAGAATTTAAAGAAAATGTTGTTTATTTTATTGCAAACTTGAACAATTTCTTATTCTGATCCAATTCTCTTCCAGGAGGTCATTTACAGAAGCAACAATCCCAACATGTTGTTTTCTTTTAAATTCTTGATTGTTTTTCTGTTGGCACTTGTGCAAATTGCCTTTTCTGCAAATGCATGTTATTAACGGGGCGTCAGCTGCAGTTTCTTATTACGCTGGAGTGGAGTTCGTTGGAAACATTCCAGCACAGTTTCTCTATAGGAAAATGCAGGTTTCTTGAGAGCAAAATGTGTCATAGGAGGGAGTATATAAATACATTTCATCTTGGGGAGGATGGGGAAAGAGAAATGGAGTGCTCCAACAGCAGGATATTTACATTTGTTTTCAATAAGTTAAATAGAGTTATAGTTATAGCAAAGCATTTTGATGGATCCCAAATGATTATTTTTAGAATTTTGTTTAGCAGGGGATTAAAAACAAGTTGGAAAAAATCCCTGTTCTTGTTACACATAATGGTGGTTCTCATACAGAGCAGAAGACTATCGCTTCGCTAGGTGTTTGAATCCAGCCGCCTCGGCTCTGGAGCATGACGAGGGGCCGGCTGTGCGGCATGCAAATGAGAGCAGTTCTTCTGCTTAATTATCCCTACTGGAGATATTTATCAGGTTGTTTCTTTGGATAACAGTACTTCATTTTGCAAGAAGCTTGTTGCTTTTAAAGGTTTAATTGGGTCCTTTTACTAAATACCACAGAGATGCTTTGAAATTATGATGCAGCAGTAACCTCGCAGCTGTAGACTGGTGAAAGCTGGATGGAAGAGCGGTTCGCTGATGGAGCTTGGCCACGGGAAGGTGTGGGGGCTGTTTTGGTCCATCCCAGACATGTTCTTTGGTTTAACCTTACCACTGGACCTTCTCTAGGGGTTGCCATCGTAGGGCCCCATCAGTGGCTGTAGGTCACCAAATACCACCAAGTGCAGCTGCTTCTCCAGCAGCCCGGGCGTGAGCCCCAGCAATTGGGCCCAGATGGACTTTCATAGAATTGTTAAGGTTGGAGAAGACCCTTGAGATCATCAAGTCCAGACTTGAGTTCCTTGAGTTCCCAAGTGATGGATCTGTGACTTCCACTTGGCCAACATTAGTGGGTCAAATTTATGTGGTTTGGACTGAAAACCAAAAACATGCCACATTTTTTCCCCCGTTTAAATTCATTTCAATGACTTGTTCAATGTGTCTGGTTCCTTTTCGTATACTGACATTTTCCTCCTCAGCTTCCAAAATCAAGGCAGTCTTTGCACTTCCCGCAGCCCATGTGCCCGTGAAAGACGGGGCAGAAGCCGGGCTCTGCCTGCAGTTTTTGCCCGAGCTGCCTGACCTTCCTTCCCCTTGGTTTCCCTTCCCCTCTGTGCTAGCACAAGATTGAGGCATATCAGCCTTAGAAGGGGAATAAATATCACATTGCCAAAATGCTTAATGCAAAGAAAATTTCTGTCCTTCATTTCCCTTCCTCAGAAAGATGCTCTAGGGTGGAATTACAGGTATTTTGGGAGATGTTAAACTAAATTAATCCACCCAGCCCCAAACAGAGACTCTTCCCTGTTTCTTCTGTCCTCCATTCTCTTCTTCTGTGCTCTGTTTCTCCCCAAAGAGATGCTGCACCCAAAATATCAGATTCCTTCCTCCACACGCACGTTATTTTGAATATTAGGACGCTTAGGTGTGTTTAGAGCCCGATCTGGGTCTTCAAAGCCTGAGTGCAGCTGTCCAAAGCCACCGTCAGCTCTCGATAACTCAGCCCGTGCGACATACCCAGCAGGAGAGCTGAGGGCTGTGCTGCAAGCGGGACATCCGATGGCACGACGACATCTCATCCCTTCACCGCCCCAGGGATGAGACAGCGTCCCGTCCCCTGCAAGGTGGGAACCCATCTGCAAGGTGCAGTTCGTGGGCTGTGTCCCTCCTGGTCTGGGTTTGGGGTGATGTGCTGGCTTTTAGGCACCAAGGGCTGGGTGACACTGCTCTCTAGTGGATGGCTCTTCATCAGACGGGTCGAGATGAAGGACTTGAGGCTGATGGAAACGGTCAGCACTCATCCAGGGATAAAAATTACTTTTTCTTGTTATTTGTATCACAAGCTTCTAGAATTTAATACGTGTCCATGGAGACATTACATAGGCCTGGAGTAATTTAGTAAAGAAATATAAATCAGAGATGCTTGACTTTATCTCACCATGATGGGAAGGATTTATTGATCAAGATCTTTCTGATGCCAGCGGTCCTTCCGCTGCCACACGGTGGCTGAGCCACAAGACCCGTGTCGGTTCTCCTGGTGCAGGGGATGCTCTTGGGTGCGCAGAAATTACCCTTCCCATCAAACACCCCATGCGCTCACTGAGCCTTGTGCCTGGAATAGGGGAGGAACAGGGCTGTGTGTCTTGGTGTGGGGCCAAAGAAAATCCAGTGGGATTTGGAAAGGAAAGGCGTGTAAACAAAGAGCTATTCCTGGAGCAGCCCGTGCACTTGGGCACGCAGGGGAGGTATTGCTGCAAGCATCACACACGCAGCGACCAGCAGCATGCGAGGCTGGGGATGCTGCTGCAAGAGGGAAACTAAGAGAAAATTTCAGCATTCCCTCCAGGTATGCTCTTAACAAGATGCTTAAAAAATGCTGTGCTGGATCCGAGAAATAGCCCAGTGTTTGGTCTTGCAATGGCAACGGGAGATCCTCTTTAGGGGTGTTAGGGAATGTGATTCCCACAGAGCGTTCCCAGCAGCCACAATTATTTCATAAATGGCCATAATAAAGTTAATTTTGATGTCGCACATCAGGGCCAAAATTAGGAGCAAAGCCCGCAGATGACGAGCCCCAGGCTGAGCGCTCTGCCCTTCCTACCCCCAGATCCGACGGCTCTCGCTGGGATTTTGATAGCGGGGAAGGAAGTTAACGCCGGGGAGGTCTAGACTTTATGATGCGAAAACTGCAAACCTTAGCAAAACTGGGAAGGCTCTTGGAACAAGAAGAGACCAAAATAACGAATCCCCACTGATTTTCCCTCTTAACAGTAAAGACTTAAGAATTTCTTATGTGTTTATTGGTAAGCTCTAAAGGGGCTTTAAGCTACATATCTATATATTTAAAAATCCTCTTTACCCCGCATCTCTGTGAAGAGAGGAGTGAAGTCTTTCCAAGCTATTCATTTATAAAGGTGGTGAAAAATAGAGACTTTAAACTACGCTGCTAATAAACCCCTAAACTCTTCTGTGGCAGTAAACAACGAGCTAAGCCAGCGAACGACTGATCACAACAGCACGCACGCTGGAGCGTTGGCGGTGGAAGTTAAGCATGCAGTAAGAGGTGAGCGTGAGCTGCGGGGGGCCAACGGAGGGAGCGCCCGTCTCCGCATTTCAGAGAATTTGGCAGCTCTAGTTCTGATCTGGGCTCTGTCTACGTTATTTTTGGATTTCATCTTTCATGTTTTGATGAGTGTTGAGTTTTTTTAAAACAAAAGAAAGGGAAAAAAGGGAAGTATTCAACCAGGCAGCATCACAAACCTGTTAAAAGGATTGCTTTTTAACTTAACTTGGGATACAGTCTTTTCCTTGCCACTGGCGTAAGTAGAAGCATTTTTGCTCTGGGACTGTAATGCCTCTCCCTAGATTAAACAAGGAGCAGCTGCAAAACACACAGACACCGGCACATGCGTGTGTATTTTTATATCCCCCAGTCTCCTGGCCTAGCCTTTGCACCAGCCTTTCAGGTCCCACGGCCGCTGCTGTTCAGCAACAGGCTGCTCACATAGGATCAGCCACCCGTCCCTGCCCAGGCTCCGGGCGATGGAGCGAAAGGGCCCCATTCTGGTGAGTCAGAGAATTTCTAAAATTACACCGCAGGACACAGACCCAGCCAATTTTTTTCTTTTTTTAATTCCCAACATGACTTTTGATGTTATCAGCCACAGCAGTGCAATGTCCGCTTTGGACCTCCCAGAAAGCCCTTGATCTCCGTGACATCCCGCGGCCGAAGCTAGGAGGTTAATTTGAGCGCTGTGTACCCACGCCTTCCTTTTATCCGCTGGGAGTTTCGTCTGTCGGCGTCAGTGGCTCTCCCTCGGCTCACGCGTTGAGAGAGGCAAAGAAAGAGCAGTCTGTTCTCATCGTCTCTGTTTTATTCATCCTTATTATTATATATACATTATATATATAATATATAGTATAAAAGATATATAATTATATAATATGTAATATATTATTATATACACCTCAGTCGCATTCTTCATTTAAGCTAAATAATTATCTTTTCTTGGCTCTGTTCCTCCTTTCAGGCTGGGGGAGCTTAACCCTTTTGTCAGCATCATTGCTAGCAGAGTACGTGCATTTGTTTGCACTCCTTCCCTCCGTTTCCAGAATGTCTATTCCAGTGTTTGACTGTCGTCATTTGAAGCAGGAGCAGGGACTTTGAAAAAGCTGTTTAATACTTATCTTTGATACCACCAGTATTTCAGGACGAGTCTTTTATCTCAACACTTTACTTTTGCTCTGATGATTCATCATGTTCAGTAATTTTTTTCCTGACAATTTTCATAAATAGTTTTCTCACCAGTGCTATCATATACATTTCGTACTGTAGTTCTTCACTCTGTGGGGCTGCCTCTTCTTCATTTTGCTTGAGCTATTCCTTTGCCCTCCAAGGCAGTGGCTCGATGGCCCAGTTATACGTTATTACATGGCACATCGGCATCTCATGGCCCGATCTGTGCAGTGCTTTAGAGAGATGTCGTGAATTTAAATCAAGAGGAAATCCCTTTCTTTTACTTCTCTTTGATCTAAACATCAATATTCTTGTTCATGTGAACGTTTTCTGATCTGATTCAATACTGCATGCAAAATAGCTTTCAGTTCAGCGTGAGCGTATCTAAATCAGCATCCTGCCAAAGCATTACCGGGGCGTAGTGCGTGGTCGTGTACCCGAGCCTATCGTTACATTGGTTAAAACCCCACAGTCTGTTTCCAGCTGGGAAAAAAATCTGTGCCTTCCCCTATGGAATACCCTCATAAAGTGTGAGGATGAAACCGAGTGGGTGTAACTGAGCCTCCGCTAAAGCTCGTAGGGATTTGGTTAATGGTAAGATCTTCCTACAGAGATTTGGGGCCATTCTGTGGCAAACTTTATAGCAGGGATAAAAGTTTTTACAGCTGTTTGTTAACATAATATCCGCCTCATTTCCATGAGATGGTTCAGCATATCCCCAGAACTATTTTTATTAAATCGCGTTTGGGGTTGGTTGGTTTGGTTCCCGGGGACAGACTGAGTGTAGGCTGCTGCAAAACAGCACAGGCAGAGGGCTGCCCTGGCCCGGCGCGCTGCCTTTGCTGGGGACTGCGGCCCTTCAGGGTGAGAAGGCTAGTTGTGCACGATAATCAATCCGTTTCAGTCGCTATCAGCTAAATCCCTTGCAAGAGGAAAAAGGATAAAGCCCTAAGAGAAATTCTCTTTTCCTTGCTGGCAGAATTGTATGCATGCTCCAAGGAAAAACCCTAAAGGTGAAGCAATAGTGATAGCAGCTCAAAACAAATAACAGAGCTGCCCTTAAGTTATCCCCATTCCCCCTTTGTTATCTTCTTGGTTTTGCAAAATTAAAGCCACATGAGAAGTCCCACCACAAGTTACACGAAGGCAGGCGGGCAGCATCGCTCCGTGCAAGGGATTTCCATGCTGGATAAACCAAGGACCAAGCCCTGAATGCTTATTTCAGCCATGCTTTTAAATGGTTATCACTTACTTGCAGGGATACTATGATGTGCTTTATTTGACAGCGAGATCCCGCTATAACCAGCTTTGGTGCTCAAAGACTGCAAGACAAGATTAATTCAGGGTTTTTAGGTGGGAAGCGCTTGTTACCAAGGCATCGCCCTGGCCCCAGCCTTGCTACACCTCGCTCTCCAGGGCTGCTTCCAAAAAATGATGCGGAGGTACCTATGGGAGGGAAGTAGCTGCCAACACATGAACATCAATTTTTTTTTTTTATAATAAATATACTATTTCATTGTTTTCTTTCCCACTGTTGCCAAAAAAATACCAGTAGAGAGAACCACGTCACATTAACAGCTGTCTTTCTGCCCACATACAGGTTAAATGAGACCTTGTAACAGGATAAGTATAGATCTTGCTGAATTACTGCGGAGGCGTGTTGAGGTTCCAGCAAACCGCCAGCTGTCGCTGATAGAAGAGCGGCTGCGGCAGTGAAATGGGTCCCCAAGGCACAGGAGAGTTTGGTGCGAGTCCAGATGTGCTGAGCACCAGGGTGTTACTGATGTACGCGCTGGAGCTTGGCACCGGATCGTTTAATAATAGTCTTTGCGCTGTGTGATCGGTCTGGCCGTAAGAAAAAAAACCCACAACCCTACCTCCTATGTTAAACAAGGAAAAACATCAGTAGTTTTGTAACTTTTTTTAAAATCCCTCTCGTTCTCCTGCTACCAAGGTGTGCTCGAGGACTGATCCCCGCCGAGGTAAGTTATCTCTTCCAGAGCTTCCAGAGCTGTTTGCTCCTAGAAATTTTGAGCTATATTCTTGTGTTAAATAAGCTTTAAGACTGACCTAACACTGTTAAAGTGAGGCCCCAACTCTTTGGATGATCGAAGCTTAGATTCAGCCTGGCAATTTTGATTTAAAACACATTCCCGTGGAAGAGCAGATCAGGATCTTGCCTAAGGCGAAGGGGATGTGCATCAGTTCATTGACATAGCTTTGCTCTGGCTGGTTTTAGTCTGGGTAGCTGCTTGCCTACAGCTGCACCTGCATGAAAAACAAAGACCGAGGTAGTGATTGCCCTGGTTAGACTGAGCAGCCTGGGCTACCAGCGTGAGCCTTGCAAAGCCAGGCTTGCTGCCGCTGGCAGGGAGGAGGATGAGGGAGCACAGCCCAGCTCACAGCGTGGAAGAAATTCAAGAACGGGTAGCGCTGTCCATTACGCCCCTCTCCGCTTCGCAGTGCAAGGTCGGTAACAGTTAGGTTTAAGGTGATGGAGAGGGGTGCAGCAGATGCATCCCAGCTTCACCGCGTCTTGCGGCTGAGAGGAGCCCAGAGGGGAAAATGCTAATTGCACCAAGGCACCAAAATTAAAAAAAAAAAGATTAAAAATACAGAAATTGTCTGGCCAGCGTAAGCAGCCTGCATGAATAATCTTTCCCAGGGCAAACCAGCAACTGAACCGTGCAGATGATAATAAATGGTAGCAGCAGCTCTCATTAGCCTTTCCTCCCACCCCAGCCGTTGGCTGATGTGTATAATAAGGCACAGGCGCACACTTAACGATCCAAGATTTGTTTAAAAAAAAAGGTTTCCAAACAGATTTGTGTGCCTTTGGATGGGCCGAAATCGCAGGTCCAGAGCCTGCCGTGGGTGATTATAGGCTGGGGCTTGTGTTCGTCAGTAAAGCCCCAGCCCACAGTAAAACCACTTAGCGAAGGGCGGCTCATCCATCAGGCTGATTCGGTTTCTTCTCTTCAGATCACAGCTCTCTTGCTAGGATGCCCGAAGCGAGTGCAGAGACTTGGAGCACCCAGCTGTGCTTATGGTTCCCACTGCATTGCCTGTGCCCGTGTAGGGATGCTGTGTTTTAACCCCAAAATCCCACTTGGCTGCGTAGGACCCTGCAGGAGCACAGCTCTGTGCCAGGGCTTCAGTTTATTATCAGCTAAAGCTGTTCCCACAAAGCCAAAGGAACGACCCTCTTGGATTTCAGCCAAGCTGGAGAAGCAAAACCACATATTAAATAAATAATACACCCATAAAAGCCCAGCGTGCTGCCGCTCTCTGGTTTCTCTGCTCCTGGTGCCGTACGCAGAAGGAAAGGGCTTTCCCTCTGCCTCCAGCTGTTCTGGTTTTGCTTCTGTAGATCTCGCCCCTCCCGCGATCACCCATCTCCCTGGGGTCCTACCTAACCGTGCTGGATACGTCCCTTTGCTCCTGATTTCTAGTCTTGAGACTCCATTACGGAATTTTTTTCTTTTTTCTCCCCCCCACCAATGGACAGGACGCCTCTCATGACCTGGCACAGCCTCGTAGGTAGAGCTATGTGTCAGATTAAGAAACAGCTGCTATTTCTGCAAGACATCCCAGATGTTTGGCGTTCTCCCCATCTCCCCTGGCTTCCTACCGAGGTCCGCAGGGGTTGCTGTGCAGTGCTGAGCTCCCACAGCCCAGGGCCTGACGGACCCTGCCCCAGCCTGCGGCACAAGCGTGGTCACAGCAGATGGATAGCGCCTGCTTGCCCGATCCCTTATCCCAACGCTTTCTTTGTGCCAGGGCTGCAGTCGGGATGATGGATCAAAGCTACCCGCAGGTATCCCAGGTACTTAGAATTAGATGGTTAATAAGAAGTCAATCACTCTTCTTAATGGTGGTAAAGAAATTGGCCAACTGCTGCACAAAGCCACTTTTTTAAGGACAAGAAATTAATGCATGTAGCTGCCATTTGGGCTAGTGCCATTTGAGCATTTTCTGGGAGGACTCGTTGTCTTCCCAGATCCCAAATGCCCTTCCTGGTCGCTCCCCTCCCACCTCGACGTCCCCCAGCAGCAGCGACCGCAGCCAGGACAGGCTCCTCTCTTCAAACATAAAATCCCCGAATAACACACACACACACACACAGAGCAGCTGAGCAGCTGCTGGGGCATGGAGAGTGGGGGAAAATTGATTTCCTTAAGGAGACCTTAATGTTGCATAGCCTAGTTGAGGTGAAATGCAGTCGTTTTGCTCGCAGCACAGCAGGCAGGTGCCTTTCTGTGAGAGCAGGAGGGTTGCACTGGGCCATGCGAGCCCATGAAAGGCTCAGGGAACCACAAATTAAAAAAAACACCACATTTAGTTCTTTCCTGGGGAGTGTTCCCTGAAAACAGATAGTTCACGTGAAATGGCTGCGATCCAGGAGCCAGGTGATGATGGCGGCCTTTTGCACGGTCGTTGCAGCCAGCCCCGATTTCGGTACCCGCTCCGGCCAAGGCGGCTCTGTGAAATTGCCGCCCTTTCTGCCCCGGTGTGGTATCCGAAAGCCACGGCTTAAGCGCAAATTGAAACTGGGAAGAGAGCTTGTTTTCCTAGTGTTTAGCCAAGCCTCCAGATGGAAGCTGACATTAATCCCAGCGCTTATCTGCATCCAGTTCTTCCTTGTAATAAGAGCTTCAGTGGAGGAGTAAGAACAAAGTACTGCTAAACAGACCGTGGCACATAATCCAGCATCACCCAGGGGCTCGAAACGAGATCTTTCACCCCTCCCAGCCTCCCCATTACAACCTGGCTGCGATTTGTGAGATGTTTCTGGTCTAAAACCAGCACCCAGGAGTTTGCCCGCTCCCTCCCCGGCTCGGCTGGGTCGTAGCCAGGTCTCCATAGCCAACCTGTGGCCATGGGCACCCGGTACCTGGCTTTTGTGCTGGTCAAGAGAGCAGCTGGGGGGCACAACGACTGTAGGTCGTCGCAATTTCAGCCTTCCTGTGATTATTTAGGAAAGTTATTCTGGTGTTGATGCGTTTGGAAAGTACACCCCCCCAATGCATTTTTGGGGGGTTATTTCCATAGGAACTGCAGGAATTTTGCTCCTCCGTGGCTTGCAGGTCTCCAGTACCTCAAGCGGCCATGGCAAACTCCTCATACCCCAGTGGCGAACACAGTTATTGATCAGCCAACAATAAAATGCTTTGGTACTTATAACCTTCATTTCCTTCCACCCTGCCTCTGTTCTAAGTTATTCCCCCCAGCCTAGTGGGGAGCTCACACCACCTCGCAAGGTTTCTATGTGCATTATTTACCAGTGAAAGCTCAGCACAATTTACAGCTCTCTAGCTGTGTTACTTCTGGAAGTCCTCAGGGGAAAAGCCCAGTGTTTACCAGCTGCCTGCACCCACCCCAGATGCCAAATGGCTCAAGGCTTGGGGCACGTGTTGTGGGACTAGCCAAGAAACATCTTACCGTGCCGTGCAAGACGGGTTTCAAACGAGGCGCGTTGGCACTGGAGCAGATGCACTTGAGCATCTGCGCGGTGGAGGTGGTGGGCTTGCTCAGCGGTGGGCATTGCGCAGCGGCTAAGAAAAGCAGTGTTAGTGCTGGTTCGCATTTTCAGCTAGGAAAACCAAGTACTGGGCAGAACCGGTCCCCGTCTCGGGCTGTGGTGAAAGGCAAAAGCCCTTCCACAGCTGGCTGGTTTGGCGTGAGGCTAACGCGTGTGCCACCGAGCAGATGAAACGAGTAAGCTCACCAAGTTGACAGGAGCAATTAACATGCATGAGGCTCCTTCCACCTCCTAATCCACTCAGAATAATTCATTAGCAAAAAGTCCTCAGCAGCACGAGTCTGCTGACAGGTCCTCATTGTAGATGTGTTCTTTGATTCACTTTAGAAGATAAATTGACCTGTGAAACTGCAGTCTAGCTCATGCTAATGAGTCTCTGTAGGGCCATCATGAGAATTAATTTATCTAAGGATTTCGCCATAGTGCTCATCTCCTCGGCAGCTAGACTGAAGAGACATCATAGGTCTAACGCACTGGAAATACTAGATCAACTCGCCCAACCCTGGAGGTGTCTATCCCACGTTTGCTATCTTGGGCAACAGCCGTTCTGGCTTGGGGGTCTCGGTTTCCCACCCGTACGGCCGAGAGGACAAACACGTGTCCTGCTCAAAGAGCCTCATAAGCAGCAGTGAGAAGCGTTACCCTAGCACCAGCAATTCCCCTCCAGCTGATCAAGGGCTTCCTCACCCTTTTTTGCACCTTTAAAAGCAGTGGGATAGCCTCTTCATCCCAGGGTTTTGCAGTGGCTGTAGAAGAGAACTCTACACTCTTTCTGAATTATGGTTTTTGAATGTGGTCTCCTTGTTTCTGGCCATCTTCTATTAATAAACAGCCTTTAAATGTTTCTCTGCCCCCAACTGCACAGACACGCTCCTGGCCTCTGCAGAAGAGATGGTTAGCCCCAGTTGAACATCCTGCCGAAATAACTCATGTTCTTGCCCCCTCCGAGAGGGGCCAGGGAGCCCAAAGCGATGCCACCAAGCAGACATGCCCCCGCATTAACGTCCCTCTCCTTTTCTTCCCCCACAGCTTGAAAGCTGTCCTGATGGGGAAGCCTCAGGACAACACAGTGGACTTGTCGGGCATCCCACTGACGCTGAAAGACTTGGACCGCGTCACGTCCTACCTCCAGCACAGCTCGGAGCACATCGACACGGTGGAGCTGTGCTTCACGGAGCTGACGGACGACATGCTGCTGCAGCTGCTGCCGGCGCTCTGCGTGCTGCCCCACCTCACCACCCTCTCCCTCAACGGCAACCGGCTCACCAAAGCCATCCTACGGGACCTCACCGAAACCCTGAAGGACCCCAAGAAGTTCCCCAGCGTCACCTGGATCGACCTTGGCAACAACGTGGACATCTTCTCCTTGCCGCAACCCTTCTTGGTCAGCCTAAAGAGACGATGCCCAAAGCAAGGCAACTTGCCCACCATTCTGGAGTTCGGCGAGGGTCAGGTGAGCGATTTGGAGAGCCAAGATGGCCTGGCTGAGAGCCAGGAAGACCTGCAAGCTGGACCAGGCAAGACTGGCAACATAGGCTTGCAGCAGACGGACAGAACAGTCGAGGCTGAGGAGCTCCCCACCTCGGAGCAAGGTGCTGCGACGCCGCAGACATGATGTCCGGCTCCACGGCTCTTGGGTGGGTGCCTTGAGCAAGGATGACTTAAAACCGAGGCCTCAGCGTTGGAGGTCCTGGCGGAGGGTCAGTTCACACGGGGGATGCTTCGGGAGTCCGGACTGCTGCCTTCCTCCCGTACGATGAATGTCAACTTTTTTCTTTTCAAAGAACACATAAAGGTGATTGCATTGAATACTTGTATTTTATAAAAGCTGGCCAGGTATTTTTAAACATTAGTGATGTGCTATGCTTTTTAACCTCTCAAAATGCATCTCCAAGGTGGTGTAATACGAGGCCCTTAGAGGAGCACAAAGGGGGATAAGAAAGGTGCCCAGCCGTTGCAGCGAAGGGCTCCCTTCCCTCGGCGCTGGATCCAGCCAGGCCCCGGCTGCTCTCCCACGCCTGATGGACAGACAGCAGTCACCCCAAAGAGGGCTGCTGCCGAGAGAAACCTGAAATCCTTTCCAATCCTGACTCCAGGAGCTGCTGATGAATAGCAGATCTGCTGAGATACAACAGAAGTCTGATCACACGCTAACCAGGGCTGTTTCTCTCCGTATTGTGAGCCAGCCCGAAGGGAGAGCTTTGCTTTCCTGGTGCGCAGCTAAATCCCAGCCCGCAGCGCGCCTGGACGCCGCTCCCGCCCTCCAGCCTTACCGAAATCAGGCCGGCACTTGTGCCTGCCCGGTATTTATTCAGATGTAAAATCCCGTTTCCCACCAGCCGTGCTGCTGTAACAACTCCAGAGCTTTTAATGTGGTACCTGGAGCTTGCACCAGCAACGCTGAGAGTATTTCATCCATTTTGGGGAGCGATCCGCAAAATCCGGAGCCGGGGTTCAGCTCGGGTTCATGGCAGTTGCTGACAAAAGAGACCACAATACTGAAGGTTTATAAAGGAAAAAACAATGCTGGGGTTCATCCCCGTATCACTGCCACCGGGGGCCGGGCGGGCACAGCCAGCTGCAGATTTAAGGTGCTGGGGCACTCGGCTGTGTCCATCGGCCCCCGGACCAGAATTGCTTTGTTTCTAAAATGTTGGTTTGGTTTTTTCTAAGAAGAGACGTGGTTTTGATTTTATTTTTGATGGAAAATGGATCAGCCCAGAGCAGCAGCGCTGGAACGTGCACTTTGGCTTTTGAACCGGAATTTCATTTGATCCTAAACCGGGGGAGGGCAGGAAAGTGTGAAAAACTTCTTCTCCCGTACGTCCAAAGGAGCAGCCGTGAGTCCCTCTGCTGAGAGGGAGCCCCTTTCTCTCTGTCCGGAGCCCTTCCCCTGCCCGGCTTTGCAGCGCCGGTTTCCTGGCTCGCAGCAGCGGCTCTCTGGCTTTGCTTTTTCGGGGTGCAAACGCAGTCAGACTTTTGGTCGTCTTTGGCTCTGTTCGTTTAACATCACTGCACCGGGAAGCTTTTCCCAGAGGGGCTTCACGCTGTCGTGGTCGTTTCTCCTCCGTACGCAAGTAGATAACTTAGAAGAAACTCTGCTACTCGTTTTAATACATTGGCAACATTCAGTATGATTTGCATGTATCCAAGCCTTTTTCCTTTTTTTTATGCTAACTCTTTCCAACAGGCATGAAAAAATTTGCAGTGAGTAAACTGTTCTGTTTGAAATAAAGAAGCTATCCGTAATCAAAATAAAAGATAATGTTTAATAAAGATCCAGCGTTGAATTTTTCCTCTGTACAGGTTGAATGCCCCGCTGGCAGCCCCAGCAAAAACTACGCTGGAGGAGAAAGCAGTGCTAAGCGCCGCAGGTCCGGGTTCTCCAGGGTGCTTAAAAAAAGGGTCGCCGTAGCTGCCTGGAGAAATAAAGAGCCCAGTTTATGGGCTGGATTCTGCAGGGTGGGCACAAGGTGGACACAGAAGCATCACAAAAGCATCCGTCACGTTTTAAATGTCGCCAGTGTGCAAAACTAACGTGGGAGGAAGGAACACTGAGAATGGCCTGCTGCTCCGCAGGGTATTTACCTCCAGCGTTAGCCTCGGTGCACTGAAGGAAACGGCTTTTTATTGGCAGCGAGGACTCTTTAGGTGATGTTTGTTCCAGCGCCCAAACCGCGGCAGGGGCTTGCCCAGGACGTGGCAGCCAGGTTTGTCCTAACTGACCTTCCCTGCAGCCCTCGGGGACTACTTCCACCGTCACTACACCTTCGATCAGGTCCCTTTAGCAGAGGTGTAAGTTAAGCACGATGGGATACACCAGGGTGGGCAGGTCTCAGCTGGATCCCTGACCGTCAGCCCCTCCCTGGGGGAGGCTGCCCGTCTCCCCCTCCCCAGGAGCCACGCACGGGGGTCTCCTTGCCGGGGGCAGGCTGCGGGACGGAGCCTGTGGCACGTAGGGCTGGCTCCTAGGGAAGGGCTGACAGGCAGCACGTAGAGCCTGCGCCTACGCCCAGGGCAGGCAACGGGACGCGGGCAGCAAATCCACCATCGCTCCGTCATCCGCCACATGCACGCACCGCCCTGGCGTGCCGGCAGTACACCCCGCGTGGAGATTTAACTCAACGTACGGGGATTTCATCAAGAACAAGATTTCTCCTTGAAAAAAAGACACTCCAGCAATTTCTTCTATAAGAGGTCAGGCACGGTCTGCTCAGTACCTCAGTACTCAAAACTGCGCTCCCCTCCTTCCTATGCACGGCTCAGGCCCCTCTCTCTGTCTGAATTATTTCAATCACAAGCTCCTAGCTGCAAGGTTTTTATTTTCTGCTAAGTATTTGCACGGGAGCCAGCCGTCCTGGACCTCAGCATCCGCCTGGACCCCCAGTTTGGCCATGCAAATTCATAAACGTTGCATTTGGAGCGCGGCATCATTTATGGATGCTTTGCACGCTCAATCCCCTCACCGACACAAACCACCCAGGAGGTTGCTCCTGCCACCCTTCCCCTCCAGCCAAGCTTCTCCCTGCTGTGAAACATCTACCAGCTGGGAGATATTCTGAAGCTATCAGGCTCCCTGCAAGGGGCTACCAGTAGCCCACCAGCTCAACTTTCGGCCACAGAGGGCTAAACACAAGGCTCTGCGCCCAGTGCTGCCGCAGAGGTGCTGCGGATCGGGAGCACCTCGTCCCAGCCGTCCCCCCCGCTGTGAAATGCTGCGGCGGGGTCCCTCGCGGGATTGTCCAGGACCGCGCTGCAAAGGACGAGCCTCTGGAGAAAGAGCCCGCATCCCTCAGCCCTTCGCCCCATGCGGACGCTGCGCCGCTCCAGGTAGCTCTGCCCCGCCGGCACAGGCAGGCTGTGCCCAGGGAGGCCTGAGCCCTTCTGGGAAAGGGAGATAACGAGAAAGGGCCTTTTATCGATATATTTGTGCATGCTGAAGCTTGCACCAAATTATTGACTTCCATAGGAAAAGAAAAAAAAACCAGCTCTAGTAGAGACCATTGCTCGGTTATGAAAACAAGAGGGCTTTAGCTAATCAGTCTCTTCCTTGCGGTGTGGATTAGGTCAATTAGCCATTTATTGCACTTCAGGATGACGATGATGCTGTGGGCTCAGTAAAGAGTGGGGTTTTTTTTTAAGAAAGCAGCATGAGATTGCTTCCCTTCCCAGCCCATCAACATCAAAACAACCTTGGAGCTCACTCCATGTAAAACCAATGTTCCCTGGGCTACACTGGGCTACTTGTTCTGGTCAGAAGCTTTAAATGCCCTAGAAGAAGGATTCAAGTACTGAAAATCACTGCTGTTACAATATTGAAGTTGACTGAGGTCATTTGTTGTCAAAGGGGGGAGGAAATGTCCACCGTAAAATAAAAAAGTCCATAAAACAGCCAAGCCCGGTTTCGTTAGTTATCTCCAGCAGCACCACACAGCTCTGCCTGTGCATGAAAGCAACTCGGCTGTGGGAGAAGATTTATGCCTTCAGCAACAAAAACATAATTGGAAATCGTTCTGCGCAGATTGAAGAGCCCACACCGAGGGGAATCAAAACAGTAGGCGAGGAACGAGCGGCAGGAAAGGGCTGATGCCACGTGCTCTGGAGGGCTCCTTCCAGCTGGGTTATCTCGGAAGGGTTTGCACAAGCCCCATTTGGGTTTTGAAGGTGATAATTAATTATTAAATGAGGGTTACATTCCTGGGGGGTTGGGAGCAGGCCAGAGGGCTGGTGATGGTCACCCCCAAGCAGGGACTGTGCTGGAAAGCCTCAGAAAGTGCTGTTGAGGACATCAAGAAGCTCAAAACCACTTTGGCCAAATGCATTGCTTGCTGCTCACCAGTCCTTCAGAGAGGAGCAGAAGACTGTAAACACCTACCCAAACCTGCCCAAGCGCCTACCCCAACCCGCCCAAGCGCCTACCCCAACCCGCCCAAGCGCCTACCCCAAACCCGCCCAAGCGCCTACCCCAAACCCGCCCAAGCGCCTACCCAACCCGCCCAAGCGCCTACCCCAAACCCGCCCAAGCGCCTACCCCAAACCCGCCCAAGCGCCTACCCCAAACCCGCCCAAGCGCCTACCCAACCCGCCCAAGCGCCTACCCCAACCCGCCCAAGCGCCTACCCAACCTGCTGTGGAGGAGAGGCAAAAAAGTGACCCAAGGGACGAAGGGGGCAGCGGGGGAGGCAGCAGCGGCGGAGCTGGGGAGAGGGCTGCCCCAGGCAATGAGACCACCCCGGGTTATCACACCGTGACTCACTTTGCACTCGGGCACAAACATTTCAGGGCTTTCTATGGTCCAGCACACCTTGTTCAGCAGTGGGAGAGGAGGCGGCTCCCGAGCCCGCGCAGGGACCACTCGTGTCCTCAGAAACACAAAGGCTCCCGTGTTCCATTAACTGGGAGCGCATCGCTGGTAGCCACTATTGCCACGGAAACAAATTGGCCTTATTAGCGGTATTCATGTATTAATGCTTATGAGGAGAGGAAAAAAACAACTAATCTAACCTCTCCAGTGTAATGTACCAAGGGGAGCAACAGATTTAATCTCTTCCCGACCTCTTTGGTACGCAGATGTCGTCCTGGAAACATCGCGCAGTGATCCCACTCGTCCTTTGCTCCAGGGGCGGTTGAGTTTTTATCTGCCTGGGGGCCATATTCCACCAGCAGATTATACACAGCAAGAGTACATGATCTTTCCAGCTCTATTAAATGTCTTAACATTAAATTCTGAAGGACAAACGGGAAAGGAGATCCGTCACTCACAGTCCTCCGCCAGCCTCCAGCGATGCGAGTCTCACCGCTTCATACAAGCGGGCCCCATCTTCAAGAAATAATCTCAAACGCTCAACAGCCATAAGCAAAAGAGCTGATGACCCTGCAATACCAGAACCTGCCAGGCTTTGGGGATTCAGCCTTTCCTTTCCATGCCTTGGAGGTGTCCTCCAAGATGATAAAGTGGCATTAAAGGCTTGATGGGCATCGCTCCCTCCCTTGCAGCACCCCACGACCAGCGATTGCACGCTTCAGGACATTGGTTTGCACACACCAGTCACACATCGCGACTGCTGCTTATCACACAAAGCTAGCCAAGAAAAAAAGAAATACAACAGGTTTGGGTCCTGCTGTGTATTTACACGGCGTGGTCAAGGACAGCTCGGCCGGGAGGAAGGCAAAGCGAGGAGCACGCACGACCTCCCTGCACTGCTTCCAGCCAGACGCTCCACTGCGAGCCCCATGCAAGAGCCTGGGCAAGGCCATGCTGAGCTACAAACCCCACAAACGTTATCATAAATGCAAATATCTGCAGCTAGCGACTGCTTGCGGGCAGGGAGGTTCCCAGCTGGGAGATGGGCAGCAGAGAGAAGGGGAAATTTCAGCGCAGGGCTGGCTGCGGGGCTGCCGCTTATTTCACCCCACTGCGATCCACGCTTGCACCAGCAGCTCCTCCGCATCCCCGCAGGTGCCATCCCTTCCCACCGGGACCCAGCCCCGGGGGGATCAAGGCCCCCTCTCCCTGAGCGCACAGCCCAGCACATCCTTTGCTCTCACATTCTCGCCCATTTTACGTACACCCATCACGCCCACCTTCCGGACAAAGCATCTTTTTTTCTTCTGCATCTTTCCTGGTCTTTATTCAGAGGAAAAACTGAACGCCAGGTACGCAGGAGGGCGTCCGGGCAGGGCAGGCAAGCGGGTTTGTCCGCGCTTGCTAAAGGACTGGGGTTTCCCTGATGCAGCCTCCGCTCTGCCATAGCAAGATGCAACTTGAATTGTATTTATTTTCATTCCCTTCCAGGCTTTAAGAAAGAAATATATATCTGTAGCACTGCAGCGCATGGCGCATTTCCCATGTGCTCCCCGGGAACGCACAGCACTGCAGGGGAGAAGCGAAATAGTAATTAAACTGAGGGGGTGGCTGGGTTGGGTTTTTTCTTACATCTGTATTTTGCAGCCTCTGGGTTGTAAAGAAGCAGGTTCATAGGAAATGGCTGTTTATGGGGAATGGGTGAATGAAAAATAATCACAACTGCTGATGGAGGTGGGTTTTCAATGTGAAAAACATGTTTCTCAAACAAGAACAAGCTGACCTAGCTGAAAAGCCGGAGAGCAGCAGGTTGGCTGACTTCTGTCGCCGTTACAAATATTTATTGGGAAATGCAGCGCTCGGGGAGCGCGAGGAGCGCGTCCCCAGGAACCGAGAAGGATCCCGACGCTCGCCACGGCCGATGCCGGCGGCGCCCTCCGAGCAGGCGCTGCTGTTCCTGGGCGCGGACACAACCAAACCCCCGACGGCTGGAGCGCGCCGAGCTGCCCGGAGCGGAGCTACCTCAAAATCCCAATGGAAATCCCAATATCCCAACTTTCGGAATGCTGGGCTGCCATTTTCCTGAGCAGATGGGCGCGGAGGAGAGCTACCAGCCCTACGAAGACCCCAGGGCCTCTCTGTCCAAAATCATGAGTCAGGCCACGCGCAAAATCAGGCCTTTTCCACCTAAAGCGTAACTCGACAGCTAGGGAGTGCTTTGGAAGGCTGAGAGCCAGGCCGTAACACCACCTATGTGAATACCCTGGTTCCTGCGGGGAAAATGAGCTCTTGCAGCGTGCTTCGGCTGCGGCTGGTTAGATAGAGGAGAACGCAGCGGGAGCGAGGAGGATGCTTGCGGGATGCGGCTTTCCCAGGGAAAGGCGACGCCGATGGGGCTGCAACGAAGGACACAAAAAGGGAGAAGGTTGAGACCTGGGAAAGCCTCACCCACAGCATCTGGGATTAAAGAACCATCTGCATAAAAACCCTGGAGGAGGTTAGGCTAAAACTTTCAGCTGCTCCCACGCTACCTGAAGCCTGATATTTTTTCCCCTTAGTGATAGAAGAAAACATCCTGGCTCGGGGAATCTTTTGCATTATTTATTGGCAGCTCATGCTGGTGTGTTTAACGCTGGTCCTGGAGATAGCGAATAGTCTGCTCCAGCTCGGCTGACGGGGGAAATGTATATAGTGGCAGCTGGAAAAGCAACTACGTGTTATCCCTCAAGGACTACCTGTTTCACATACAAAACACTGAGCAAGCAGTCAGAAACCAGAGGGGCTTTAGCTCTTGCTGATCAAGGAGCTCCGAACCAAAATTACATTGCAGTTCAGGTGTGTGCAGTTCTTGGTGGAATCGTTTTCCTTGGTGGAGTGATAAGGCCGGTGCCAAAACACTTCAGGGCTCAGGACAGAGGTGCCAGACGGCAAGTATCGAGCAGCGGGGAGGAGCAGCCTCCCGCCAGCAGGGATGGATGGATCAGGCCACGCGCCCCTTCCAGCCCATCAATTATCTCCTGCATTCCGGTGAGCAAATTCCACCCAATTGTGAAAGTTCCCTTTCACTACAACCACAAAAAAAAAGAAAAAATCAGATGTATCCTATGGTTTTGATGCTTATGACAACGCTACAGGCCTTGGCCGGGGCTCTGCTGCAGCAGGCGCTGCACAACCACGACGGCCGCCGCCTGCCCGGCCCGCGGGCAGCGCAGCACCCTGCCACCACGCGCTCAAAAGCCAATGACCAGCAAATGCGACTCCCGAGTGACTTCCTTAAATGAGATGGATTTGAAGACCGGTTTTCCTAAACTGTCAGGGTTAGCATTGACCTCGGAAACATCTCGCAGATTTTGGTGTGCGATGCATGCGCCCTGCCCCAGTGAGAGCATCGGGAAAGCCTGCAAGGCTCCCTTCGTGGCCCCCGGCCTCCCAGGCTCCCTTCGTGGCCCTCGGCCTCCCAGGCTCCCTTCGTGGCCCCCGGCCTCCCAGGCTCCCTTCGTGGCCCTCGGCCTCCAAGGCTCCCTTCGTGGCCCCCGGCCTCCCAGGCTCCCTTCGTGGCCCCCGGCCTCCAAGTGTTAAGTGGGCAGATCAGCCTTCGGAGGTCACAGCTAAATCGAGTAATTTCGTTGATGGCACCATTAATTGCCTGCCAAGCAAAAAGCTGCCGCACGATGGGCGATGGGTTGATTTACAACAGATCACGCGTCGGAAGCTTCACCACAGAGAAAGGCGGTGGCAATTGGCCAGGCGGTGGCAATTGGCCAGGCGGTGGCAACTGCTACTCTTCTGCCTGGTGAGGCGGTCGTGCCTACAACCAAACTACCGACCTCCTTTTTCAGGCGTTGCAACAACCAATGTCTCCAAGCAACATCGTGAGAGAATGGCAAAAAAGAGCTGTACATCCAAAATACGTGATTTATATTGAGCTGAAGGCTTGCTGGAAATAAAACGTGGACGTTAGCTTATTTCTTTGAGCAGCCACAATCTGCTGGTGGGGAAAGAAAGTATTCGATCTACTTTGCTTGTGCATTACCATTATCAAATGTTAGCGCAGAATTTGTTCGCAAGGACGAACTGCAAGAGCTTTGCTAACTGGGAAGGACGGGAGGAACGCTGGCTCCCAAGCTGGCTCCACAGCACAGGTATTTAGGAATACAGCGCCGACTTTTTGCACGAAAACTGCGTAAGCCCACGGCTCCACGACTCCTGATCGATGGGGAGCTGGAGATGCCTTGTTTACAGTCCCCTCTGGCAGTTCTGGGCTTGCATTTTCTGTCTTCTCTTCTGTAAATACGCAGAGGAGACAGCTCTTTTTACCTTTGGCTTAGTTTATGGTTTTACAGAAAATTGAAGATCTGATTTAGTCAAGTCAGAAAAGATGCAATCTGCTCACCACCACCTTTAATTACTTGTGCAGATTTCTAAATTCATTCCCCAGGTTTTCTGCCTCCTAATAGCTTATTGATTCTGTGACTTTTGTGCCATTTTTCATCCCTCTTTGCTATTTTATTAACTCAATCTGAGGAGAAAATAAACCTGTGGAGCCTCCTTCAAGAAGGGCTTGCTCAGCTGCGTCCGGCGGGTTTGGCTGGGCAATCAGTTGCCAGCACGGCTCTTCAGTAAGCCTGCTGCACGCCACATCCCTCCGCGAGTTGTTAGTGGAAGCAGAAATAGCTTTTGAGGTTTAGAAAAGAGAAGCAGAGGGCCACTGCCTTGTGCTGTGCCAAGAAGAGGAGAAAAATCAATATATAACTCGCTGAAGATTTGGCCCATGCATTTATCACTGGGTTTTTTCTAGGTGAGGCCGAGCAACCCTTGGACTGGGCAGGGTGCTCTGCGATGAGGGTTTTGCATCGCAAGCAGCGGCCGAAGGTCCCCGCCAGCAGCAGGACCACAAGCGACAGAGACGCTGAACACAGCACGAGACCACAGCTACGCGATTAGACCTCAGAGCACCTTATTACAGGCACGCCTGTCCTCCAGGTGTAAGCTCCTGGAGTGGATATATCCGAGCCTCTGTATATATGGAAAACAACAAGAATTTATGCGGAAAACCACAGGATAAAGGAAGGGACATTGCCTATAACAAATATGGAAATTCCAGCCACATCACCATGGGAATGAGCCTCCCTTTTCCTCCTTTGCAGCTGCCTCTTGCCTTGCTGCGACCCCCAGGTAAGGCCTGCGATTCCAGCTTGCCTTGTATTTCATTTATATAAGGGGGCAGCGAAGAATCGCCCTCCGAGCACCACCTGCATCGCGCTCTGGGCGCACGCTAACCCGGCTGTTACCAAACAAACCCCCGTTGAATCCTGCACGTGGAGACACGGGCAGAAAGTCTCGGAGGCGGACAGATTTTCAAACACAAAACACAAGGCATCTGCTCCAGACCGCGTGCCTTCACACATCGCTTTCCAACCGGAGGAGAATATCACCTTTATTTTTGTTTTATTTCGTCTCCTTCACTGTACGCACCTGCTTGTTAAATTATGAATTTAAAGGCTAAGTATTTTTCCAGCCACGCTGGGGGAAGCCGTGCTCTCTTGCGAGCTCAGAGCTCCCCTCCGCCACGCGCGCTGGGAACAGCTTTGCACAGAGCTGCAGGCTAAAATGCAAACCTGTGCCCTCGCGTGCCGGCCTCTGCCACGACAACCTGCCGGCTACGCTCGGGTTCTTTGCAAGAGACGGAAAGAAAAAGATAATCAGGCAAATTGTAAGGGGGAGATTTTCCAAAGAACAAAGCACCCGCTTCTCCCTTCCGAGCAGTGAAGAAGAGAGGCTTCGCGAGCGCGCTTAAAGCCAACCGGGGGATAGGCATTTTCCCAACAACTGGCAAAAGTCACCGTAAAAATCACTCCGTTGTTCAGCCAGGGGAAAAACCAACAAAGCCGCAGAAGAGCTTAAAGCGTTGCAACACTGCGGAGGTACGAGCCGTGCCTCCCTGCCGCCCGTTTCGGGGTGCAGGTCGAACCCGGCTCACGCCAGCGGTACGTCGGGCCCGTTCGGGACATCGGTGGCGCGGGAAGGCGTTTGCAATGCGCTAAATGAACCGAGTCCCCAGCGTCGCTGGGAGAAAACCCGGCTTCCCGTCTCAGGGCAGCTAAACTCGGTCTTCTGCACGTCGTCGCTGCTGAAGCTGTCCTGGTTCCAGCTCGTTGACCTGAGCGGCTATTGCTTCTTTAAGCGATAATAGCAATTAGGAAGCGGTAGAAGGCAAGAGCTATTTTCCCCGCACCCGCGGTACGCGCACGAGGGAGCTGCAGCTGTAATTTAGGTGGTGCTTTTCACATAACTACACCTTGCAGACCGATCTGAGCCGCTCAGATTTGCACGTCAGCACAATTACCCATCCGATGGGCAAAGTCTGCTCCAACTCCACGCGTGCCGAGCGAGCCTCATTTAAAAGTTATCGCAGACAAATTCAGCACAGCTCACGAGAAAGGGATTAAACCAGCATTCTCTGGTGGTAACTGCCAAGCGAGAGGCAAGCAATTGGTGATACCCGAGAGGAAATAAACTCCGGACCAGGGCATTTCTGAAGCAATGCCACGTACTCACCAAAACCCATTGCCTGTGCTGTACAACTTACACATTTAAGTGTCTAGAGGTCTCTTATCTTGTGCTCCTCCAGACCATCCGTTTCTTTTCCCTTTCCCTCCTAGCCCACCAAAACTTCTTCCGAAGTAGCAGACACCGACAGCCTCCTCTTGACATCCCTCCGCGCACCAGGGTCAGTATTTTCCCACGACCACCAATTATTTCCTTCTCCCTCCGTAATTTCTAGGAAAATCGGAAGGGTGCGATTAGACACCAGCTTCTCTGGGAAACCATCGCTTTTCCTACCTGCTTTAATCTCTTCTTCGAATGGACGTAGGCACCACCTCTTCTTCCTCTTGCAGCTGCGACCTTCTGCCGGTTCATCTACAGCTTCAAAGGCTCCTTGCTTCATCAGCCATCAGAAGCACAGCTTCCCCTCCTCGCCCGCCTCCCAAGCCCAGAAGTTTGCTGCTGCATCCTTGGAGCTTGCCACTTGCCACCCTGGAGCAGCAGGAGAAATGAGATAAGCCTAGTATTATTTTTATAAAGTATTGGATTCCACTAAGGGAAGACAGACAGAAACCCCCAAGCCCTTGCCCTGTGCCTGAGCACTAAATGGGAGGTGGGTGTTTAAAGCAAACGGAGGTAAACAGCCTCACCTGGGGCCCCAACGAGCACCAGCTATTTAATCACGGAGGGTCAGCACACGGCCTGACCTTGGTCAAGCCAAGCCCTGCACCAGCCTGCGAGCAGCTTTAAGGCTTTTAACAAGATTTTTCAAGCTCTAAGATTGTTCAGCACAGACTGGGCCACCCCTTCTTGCAACGGCCTGCAGACCTTGCTTTTTAAGAGGTGATCGGATTTTGGGGGGCTGTAGGGGGGTGAGGGAAATTGCCAGGCTGACTGGGCGTAATTTTAATTAATAAATCTTAAATTTAAAGATCAGGAGTAAGACCTGCCTGTGAAGGATGAACCTATGGGGTTTGGTGAAAAATCCTCCTCTGCATCCGACAGTTTAAATCTTATTTTGCAGTTAGAGCTCTGCACAAATACGCTCCCTGACCTGACCAAAAATCCGCACCCACAGTGACGGGGCTCCTGAACCTGCTCTCCAGAGCAGCCCAGGAGGGAGAGAGTTTCCCCACGTACAGTCTAACTTCACTGCCACTTTCTACTTTCTTTTTATCTCTTTCCTCTACTTCGACAGTCCCCGTGTGCCTCACCCGCTGTCGCAGCACCCCATCGCCGAGCCTGCGGCTGGGCTTGGTGGGAGGCGCTCCCCCGCAAGCGGAGCCGCCTTCGCCGCCGCCCTCCGTACCGGGAGCTCTCCCAGAGACACAAGCGGACAAGATTTCACACAACCGCTAGAGAAACCAACCCCCAAACGGGCTGAGCTTCCCCAACAGCCGCCCGGGGCGGGGGCTGTCCCTTCATCCATGGGACCAGCTCCGGGCACCGCATCAGTTCGTCAGCCGATTCCGATGGCACTGCTGCGACCTCGGTCCTGCTCTGCTCCCCCAAATCCTCCCTTTTCCTCAGCTTGAGCTGCTGATACGCCGCAAGCGACACAGCGTTGCTGTCATCTCCAAAGACCCTTTTGAAGCTTAAAAGCAGTAGCTTTGAAATACCTTCCCCTTGATGCGGTCTCCCATTTTGGGCGACCAAACAGCCTGGCGCCGACACAAAAGCTGTATTGCCGTACCCAGAGCACCTTCCTCCCCAGCACCGGCGCGTACGGGCTGGTCTAGGTTGACGACCGGGTACCTACCAAATCAAAGCGCACATACCTCGGTACGGCGTCTTCCCACTACCTTCCGAAATCGCCCTGCATGTCAAAGTCGCACCTTGCTTTGAAACAACTCCCATCACCCTCACAGCAGGTACCCTATGCATTTCACATCCCGAGGGGCACTCGGCACAAGGATTTTATTTACTGCCACGGTTGAAGGTAATAAACATCTGATTTGACACAGTTAAGTAAAATTGCTTTATCCAACCACTGACCAACCAGCGAGGCTCTGGTCTCCAGTTTCTTCCTCTCTAACGAGGTAACGCGGCAGCACAGAGCACCGGCGCGCCGTTTCAAGATGATCAGACAGAGGCGCGCGAGATGCAAAGCATCGCATCAGGCATTTCGCCTGCGTCGCTGCGGGCCACATCCAACGGCCGGACGTGTTCCCGGATCGCCCGGACACCGGTATCGGATCTGCTGCCGCGCAAGGGCTGTGATGGCCTAGTGACTGTAGGAAGTATTCCGTACCGCTAGTGTCGGGACCCAGGTATTTACTGATCAAGTTTAACCTGTTCAGGAAAATTTATTATCTGGGGGATAAGCTTAGACTTCGCCTCTTAGCTAGGAAGCTCGTCTCTGAATGCGCTATCAAACCTATTCCACCGTCCGGTTAATAACGGCACCCAATACAAACTCAATGCCAAGCCAAACAAATCGGCAAATGCAGTTGGCATGTGTATGGAACACCAGAAAAACAACCAAAGCTGAAGAAACTATCCTCCTACGGGGTCTGGAAAAGCACGAGCAAGGAAGTCATTCAAAAAATCTAAAAAATAAATTAAAATGATTAAAAAAAACCCAAGGACAGCCCACCAGAAAGCCATAGGCAGCTTTAGAAATACGGATCATTATTTCATTTGTTTAGAGAGTTCATGTTGCAGCTATGCAATTATTTTACCACAAACCATTACAAATAAAAACCCTCTTACGAAAAAAATCTAAGTATTGACTTGCAAAAACTAACAGGAGTCTAACAAAAAAAAAGGCACGTACAGGAAAGGTCCTAATTATTAGAGATGAAACTTCTACCATTTCAAGGTGATTAAAACAGCAGGGATCTCAGATCCAGCCGCCATCCTGTAAATGATTTTCTCCTTTGTAGCCTGTTGAGGTTCCAGGCTCCCCACACAGGTGCAGCGCCGCGAGGCGTTCGTTGACTTCGGCCGGGCTGGAGCTCAGCGCCCACCACCAAGGAGAGCCAGCGGGGCCCCGGCACGCAGCCGCGCGCGCAAGTCCTGCCGCTGCGGGCGTTTCGGCGAAAGGGAATGACCGGCAAATAATTCTTCATGTGGGATTTTTATTTTTAGTAAAGAAAAGGCAGCAAACCCACATTTCCCCAGACAAGCATCTCCCAAGGCTGCCAATCCCCTCCGCAATAAACGCCCTGACCTTGATCACTGCCCCATCTCGTGGGCTCGGGCACCGGGAGACGAACCAGGGCAAACGTTACTCTCCCGCTGCCGGAATTAGAGCACAGGAGCACAAAACGCTTGTTTCTTAGGCGTGTCCTCCTTGCTTGCTCGAAATCAAATGCCACCTGTTGAATTCTTACCATTTTAAGCAGTGTTAGGATCAGTTCATAACGTTTGGGCTGAAATTGATTTTAAGCATGAAATTGAGACACTAAACAACAGGAACTGAAAAAATAAGGTGCATGTTTGTCCTACCAGACCACTCGGTGACGTGTCGACCTCGTCCTTCTTTACAGGAACACGTGAAACGGGATGAAACTTTAGCAGCGCAAAGTCAATCGGGTGCTAGGAACATCGCTGAGCCTGAGAAAGGCCAAACCCCCCCCGGCTATTTTGAGCCCTCGCTCCTTGCTCAGAGCGACTCAGAGTCGCTGCCTGCAGCATCCGAGAAGCTGTGACAGACAAAGCATCTGCTCATGCGGCAGCTGGAAGAAAACAAACCCATCCATTTTCCTTGCACAACACTAACATCATCTCAGTTGTTCCGTGCTAGAAAACAGCAACTCCTCGTAGGAGTTGCTTCCCTTTCGCTAGTTTTAAATGAGGGAGTTGAAAAATGAACTGCTTTTCCACCTGCCTTCCAGAGAAAAGGAGCGAAGCTTCACAATTCAGGGCCGATTTCATTCTGAAAAGGTGAAATATGCAGCATGTCCCTTCCTCCCTTCTCGTTAAGTGGGTACAGGCAGCTAAAACCGATTCCACTGAACAAGAACAAACACATCTTTAGATTTCAGTTAATAGCTGGGATATATTAATTATAGTAATTTATGGGTTTGCATGAGTGATTCTTTTCATGCTGATGTAGATATGATTGCTTTATAATACTAATCAAGAAATAATGATGATAACCAGCATTTATATGAAACGTGAAGCTTGCGATTTACAAGAAGGAACCGGAGTGCTCGCGAGGCAGCCGTCCCCCCCGTCAGTTCTCTGCCCCGACGACGCGAGCCACGCCACGCTGGCTTTCCTGCCCTCCATCCTCCTCGCGCGACAGCGGAAGGGACGAAACCAACGCGCCCTCGCGGCACGCGCGAGGAAGCCATCGCACGACGTCCATTCCCGTTCCTTCTGCCTCGCGCGCGCCGAGCCGCCCGCGGTTCCTGCCTCTCGCCACCGTCGCAGGACAAATCCCCCGAGCAGAGGGCACGGGGCGCTGCCGTCCCGTCTTGTTTAGTGCCCGGTATAAAAAGGAGCCCGAGGATCCGAGCCTGGTTACTACCAAACGCATATTCCCGTCGCAGCAGTGTTCTGCCGTTGGCATCCTCTGCACCGTCTCAGTACGGACGGACGGACGCCAGCGACAAGACCACTGCTCGCAGCGGCCGCTCTCCGTCAGCCCAGCGGTCACAGCACCTATTTGGTGGAGAATACCCCATCCCTGGCTTTTCCCTCACAAATGAATTACTGCACGACGCTGCCACCTCTCACTGCTAAAAGCTGGCTCTCGGCCCTTCTTAGCTTCACTGCGTAAGACTTTTTTTCTTTCTGCTTTAATCCTTTCATCTCTTTTAGATTTATCTGTGGTGGTTGGCTGTCGTTACGTTCCAGGGACTCCTGCCAACTGTTCTCTTAAACCTTTAGAAAATCCAAAATAATTGTATTTTAAAATCAGGATTTTTCCTGTTGCTCATTCCCCAACACTGTAAAGCTGACGCGCTCCAAACGTCATCAGAACAAAATCATTCTGCTTCCCCACCCCAAGCACTGCAAGACAAACAGTAGGATTACACATGCTCCCATGCACCATCTCAGAAATATGGTGAGGACAGGGATTTTGTTCAAAGTAGGAATAACATTCGCTCACCTTAGCAAAAACGGTCAGAGGATCCCTGCTGAGGAACTTGGGGTTTGATGCAAACAATAAACAATACTAAAATGAAACTCAGGGATGGTTAGCTGTAACAGACACCACCGACCCGTGACCTCGGAGAGCCCGGATAAACCGTTCCTGTTTATGTAAGCATTCCCAAATCGATTCTTCTCCATTTTAATGAGAATTCTGATACATCCCAGAAAGAACAATTACAAAACCAAGTTGCAGCAAACCTACCTTGAGCAAATTAAGCAGCACATTGAAGAGGCAAGCAAAACGTTGCCGAGTTGTTTGTTTACCGAGGGCACGTGCCTACGCTTACCGCCGTCGTTCATGGCGCACAGAATCGCATTTAAAAACAGAGGGCGGATTCCTTGTGCTCTTTCTGAAACCTTTAAAACCATTTTTATTTCCAATGCGTATCATATCAGCTAAGAAATGTCTTCTGTCAACGCTTTCTAACACACAAGCTCCTAAAATCAGGCAAAAAGTTTTGTTTCATTAAACACTCGGAACAGAATGTAACTCTACTTTAAAATTTTAATTAAAATAAACATTGGAGCAACCTGTTCTTCATACTGCTCAAATACACAGAGATAAACGAGTTAGTTCCAAGCAAGTTTTGCATCCTCCGTTACCCAGCTGCTTCTATTAAACCCTGCACGTATCGCAGCAACGTTCCTAGGAAAAACCCCGACTCGCCTGCACGTCACAGTACCAGGCGCTCTATCGCTTTTTGACAGTGCTCTGACAAACGTTACACCTGATCTTCCATGATTAAAGTCGTACCCCTGACTTTTCGCTGAGAAGCCCCCCATCTCGCACGACTGACGCCCCAAGCACAGAGGTGCACCAGTCCCACTGGTTCCGCGGCCATCGGGGCTCCCCGGTGCCTCAGAGGGACAGGGGGGCCGACCCGTGACGCCAGGAGGGCGGCACCAAGTCACCGCACCGCTCCTTCAGGTGGTGAAGCAGTCAAGAAAACAGATTCAGGCCTTTACCTGCACTGCACAGGGAAGGGCCCCTCAGCTGGGGCAGCCCCTGAAGTCTCACCTGTGACCCAGGACCAGAATAACATTTACATCCCGCTGTCACCACCGCTTCTTCCCTTGTCCCATCACGAAAACAAGCTCGCGCTGCGACAGGGGTTTTATGGACTACGAACCCCTGGGTAAAGCTTTTTATTTTATGACAACCAGGAACTGTTCACCTGAATTGCTACAGTAAAAATATTCCTCACCACAAACTACCAAGCTGACCGTTGCGTTGGCTCTCCTGAACGGCTCTTTCCTACCCACACCCCCTCTGGCAAAATTCCCAACTGGGTGCAAGTTTCCTCGCTTCCAGAAGCGACACCAAGGTATCTCCTACTCGGAGCCGCACAGTTAACGCTACTTCGATCCTTGTTGGCACAGAATGAGCAGGCACTCCCAAGGAACCCGTTTATTAACGAAGTTTACCTTTTTGAAAAAGCTGACACTAAAGAGGACTGCACTAAAATCTTTCACCTGGTGACACCAAGTGGGCAAAGTGATCAGCAACACCCGCACTAAACCGTCTCAGTGGACACGCTGAGCCGCGCTGGGTTCGAAGAGACCCCTACCTTCCACACCTCCTGTAAATATAAACAGCACTGAAGCGTTACAGCCTGCCAGTTATTAACTGTAAAGGTTTCGGCCTCAGCTGCTGTTTTCCTCATTCAGGCACCTCTGTTTGAAGCCCCCAAGATTCCCCCAAAACTTGTTACCTTCTGTTCACTGCAGACCAGCCTCAGAATGAGTAACTACCACAAATTACCACAAAATTACCCCAACAGCAGCCTTTTTTACTCTTACTAGCGACACTGAAGAACGCTGGCAAGCTGCAGAGCATGAGTCGTCTTCTCCCTTTTTCCACATCTAGCAATTAATTTTAGATTTGCACATTTGGACCATTATTTAGAAGAGATGCAGAACACTGGCTAGAATGCTATTGCTGCAGGAACAGATTCTGTTACCTCTGTGGCAGACTTTAAGAAAGGTTGAGGCCAAAAGAATGAATAGCAAACCTGGAGCAAGCTACAGAAAGTTGCATTTGCTCTTCCTGCTGTTGGGGTATTTGAGGCCTAACCTCTCCAGTAATTACAGCAGCAGTCTTAGTATCACTTGTTTAAACTGTTCAAAGCAAGCAAATTACCAAACGCCAGACAGAACGCTTACACAGCTAAAATCCATTTATGTTACCTGCAGTAATTATCCTGCAGTGCATACACACCTACTTTATCATATAGCAAATTATAGGAGTGCTCAGCATATTTATTAGAAATGTGTTGCGTAACGGGAAGTCCTTCCTTAAGGCAGTAAGTGACAAAACCAGACCCAGTTGGGGTTTTTTTGAGAGAATTTTAATAGATGTGTAATCAAAACTGTAACTGTTACCATTTCTTAACATCTTTGTGCAGAAAAATATGCAGTGTTTACAAACACTGGTCCCCAAGCTGGTGCGCAGGTTTTACTGGATGCCTTCTTCATCAGACATTTTCAGCAGAAACACCTGCAACACAACAGCACGGGTGAGTTAACCGTTCATCACGAAGCATTGACCCGCTTGTTCATGTAAGGGATATCATCAGAAAAACCTTTGCTCACCACCAGTCAATCTGCCGGTAATTCCAGCAATTTTGGGTTAGTTTCATCACATGATATCTTTGGGTAAACTGATACATTCCTAGCAGAAGCAAGACCTGCATCCCCTTGCTCTACAGCACTGTCAGCAAAACTGTAGTGCAGAAGACAGCTGCTCTTATGCATTTACCATCCATATTTTAGTTTAATAAAGTATTTTTTTGCCTAGAACTTCACTAATTATACTTTTAGAGCTAAGAATATACAGAAATAGAAACATAGCCAATGAGAACATTCTCAACAAGGCAATGTTTCTGAGACTGTAGCCAAAAAACGTCATTGAACTAACAGCCCACCAAATATGAAACTCACCCAGAAGAACCTCCTGCTCTTGCCATCTCACTGCCTTCCACAGGACCTGTGAGGAGCTGTAACATCAATTGGCAGACATCAGCAACAATCAGTACATGGCAGCCGAGACCTGCAAGCTATACCTAAATATAGACTCCAGGAAATTAAGTATCACGGGGCTTTAAATTTTGAGGAAGAGAGGAGGGAAAGCAGATTGCTTTAAGCTACAAAGTTTGAACGTACGAAATGTGCCTGTCAAGTTTTTGGCAGCCTGATTTATTCTCAACTTAGATTCCACCTGGTTAACGCTCGACATGGTCCAGTGAAATTCACCGCTTACCTTCACATTAGGGCCATCTCCGAAGAGCAACCCACTGCCAGTCCTGATTCCGTCACATTTATCTGGGAAGACCAGGCTCTGCAGATAAAGCGAAACAGACGGACGTGAAGCTATGTTAGATATTACGAGAGCACTCTTCACAGAAAACAAGTGTAAACAAAAGTTGCCCGATTAGTTCTATTTCCAGAACTCAAACTCTGCATGCGTGTAGCTGTATTTCAGACCAATAAGAAGGTTATCGTCAGTTCTCGCATCTGACGGCACTTCCTATTCAGGGTTATCATCATCAACAGCTTTTGTATTTGATTACTTAAAACGCAGTAATTGTTTCATCTTGAACCAACAGTTGTACATTTTCCCATTCATTTACAGAAGGCATTAGCTCTATTAACTTAATGGTACGTAAAATTAGTTTAAATTAGTTTTTATTTATCTTTTAAAGATGCAATTGTTACAGGTTATTTTCGACTAACAGTCCTGTATTTAACTGCTTTACATCATTAGCACTTAAGTAAAGGCCTGGAACTTTCTTAACAACTTTGTGCGCCTTAGTACAAAATAAACTTTAACTTACTCTTTACTTCAGGACATCTTTCTGCTGTGGGAATAAAAGCAAAAGAAGCATTACTAGAATACTCTTCAGCAGCAATTAAAAAATTATAAAAGTAGGTTTATCCAGAAAAAAACAAAAAACCCAGAACCTCACCACCACAGTCTGCTTGTAATCCCACTCACATTCGTGTTTATATCATGAAGCACCAAAATCTTAATATATATATATATATTAAAAAAAATATATAAAGTCAGATAGCTTTTAGTAGTCAACAATTCTCTCTAAACTGTTTTTAATCAGGAAATTTAGAAGTCTCCCTTACGCAGCTTGCCAGACTGCATTCCCCCTAAGGGCAGGTTTTAAATTTAAACTCCACACATCATCAATTCCGTAAATTTAAACTCCACACAACGTCAATTCTGAGGATGCAACGTTCATTGCACAGAAAGGGTCTGGTGCATCGAACAAACAAAAAAGTGCCCTGTTCGCTAAAAATAGCGTCGTAAAAATAAAAATCCCCAGCAGGCATGCGAATGGCAAGCACCAACCACACAAGTCTCAGCTCCGCAGCCCCAGGGAGCTCTGAGCCGGGCAGGACTCTGCCCCAGCAGTTCGTGACGCCGAGAGCAGCCTGGGCCCGGCCCGCAGGCAGCCTGGGCCCGGCCCGCAGGCAGCCTGGGCCCGGCCCGGAGGAGGAGGGGGCAAGCGAATGTGAACGGGCTTTGCCCTCCCACGCCTCTCGCCGCAGCACCCCCCGGCTCCGGCAGCGAACAGCAGCCATACCCGGCGCTACCCCGGCCGCCGGCCTCCCCCCCCCGTGAGCCCCTCTCACCTCACCGGGGCGCCGCTGCCGCGGCCCTGCCCGCGGGTCGCCGCCGCCCGCCTCCATCGCCGCCCTGCGGGGAGAAGGGGAGTCAGGCGCCACGCGCGCCGAGCCGCCCCCCCCCCCCCCGCTCCCTCGAATGGTCGGGTCCGAGCGGCCCCGGGGAGGCCTGGCGGGCGCCACCGCTGCCGGCGGGGAGGGCCCTCACCTCAGCCTGCTAAGCGGTAATGGCGCCTCGCCCCGCACGCCGGGCCTCCGCCTCGCCCCTGCCCGCCTCCCCTAACGCCCGACCGCCCCGCCCCGGCGCAGCCCCGCTTACCGCCGCCAGCCGCGCAGGTCGAAAAGGCGGTAATGGCGGCGGTGGGTGCTTATAAGCGCTTGGGACGTACCACCCCGCGGCGGGAAGGGGGGGGGCGGGCCGTACCACCCCGCGGCGGGAAGGGGGGGGCGGGACGGGCCGTACCACCGCTCCAGCAAGGCGCGGCGGGGCGAGGCGTCCATTTCCCGCGGCGCGGAGCCGGGCCGGGGGGGGCTCCTCTCGGCCTCGCTGGGCCGGCAGGACCCCGATTTCGGGCACCCCTCTGCTCGGCTGACAGCAGGAAAGCGGGTTCGCTCAGCCTGGGCTGGGACGGCGGACAGCCCGCAGCGGGGCCCCTCATCCCGCAGCCAGGAGGCAGGGGTCCCCTCAGGGCAGCCGAGGGAGCTCCCGCAGGCCCCTGGCCCCAAGGGGTGCAGCGCTGTCCCTTCTCCTGCGCTGTCCAGCAAAACTGGATAGGGCAGTGCGATTTCAGACCGCTTTGATTTGGAACAGAACAGCTGTTTAAATAAAAGTTTCGTTATTTTCACATTATAGTGTCATCTTGAACCGAAAAGGTTTTTTTGCTTTCCTTTTCCCTGCCAGACATCGGCCATCATCTTCAAAAAACCAAAACCAAACCCCACACCCTCACCATCATCGCCACACGTCCAGAGCCTGCCTGAGGATGGCTGCCGGCAGAGCCCAGAGCGCCCACGACGATCTCTTTTGCACAACACAACAGTCACCAGAACCATTTACCAAAAAAATACCTTTTTAAAGGTATTAAAAGCATTTTAAAATTTTGCTTTTTAAAGCAAAAACTTCCCAGAAGAAGGACTAGCGTGGTCCTGTGACGAGTCACCTGCAATTCAGAAATGTTTTTTCCTCCGAGGCATAGATCCTCCAGCAAAAGCCAAAGCCTAACTTCTCCTTCTCGCAATTTTCAACATAAGTTCATTTTAGTAAAATACATAGTATCGGAACATTAATTTCTGCATCAAATTCCTTGAAGGTGATAGTATCTGGGAGTCCCGTGAAAGAGCAAGAACACGTTAGCTAAGAGCAAAACAGCTGACCAGAAGGAGAAGGGGACTTCAAACCAAATTCTCCATGCAATCTCGCTCTAGGTCAAACAGCATTTAAGTTAAGCATGGTGAGGAAAAAGCATTCACTAAAGATTCAGTGCCCATTTTTAATTATCAACCCCAGCAGCTCGTGCTCAGGTAACTAAGGAAGGCCAAAGCTAGCGTTCCCGATACCAGCAAACACTTTTCAAGGCTTCTCTCTACACCATCAAGAGCAAAACCAGGCGCACGCTCAATTACAAACAACTCCACAGCTCCCCTCAGCAGTGAAGCTCTGTTTTTCTCGCAGCTAAGCCACCACGCTCTCACTAACACACGCAGCCCTCCCCCAGACCGTAACCATGACGGACCCGGCTAACGGGGAGGCGTTCCTAAGGCGTATTTATGACTACCTGGAAGACAGAGCCGCTGCTAACGGCTCCTCTGCCTCAAACGCGAGCCTTTGCCTGCGTCGCTTTTCTTGATTTCACACATCCATTAGTTCAGATCTTTTCTACCAGTTGAAGAGATCCTCTGTTCCCATTCCGCCCCTCGTACCAGTCAGTCTGTCCTTCACAGCAGTCAGTCTGTCCTTCACCAGGCTCAAGTTACCAGTATTTACATGGAAACACAGGGGTTATCAGCAACATGAACAGCAGACCAGGACCCGTCGCCGAGCTGAAAAACACGCAAAGATCCGCAGCAGCGCAGAAGCCTGTCCTCAGAGACCAGGTGCACGGCTCGTATCTACCACCTCCTTTCAGAAAAAGGAAAGGTCAGGCTGGATCCAAAGCAGTAATACAACACAAAGGTTTACTGGCAAAAAGACACCGGTTAAATAAATTTTATCAGGATCGTGAGAAATGAGTACGGTAGGGGTATGATTCTATTTGAAGGCTTTGGAGGGGTATTAATGAAAGCACACCTTAAAATGAATTATTACAGTGATCAGACATTGCAGTCATTTACTCTCAACAGTACTTTTATGAGACATATTTATATACTCGATAATTAAATATAAAATCAAGGATGAGTGTCACAAAACAAGGAAATAATAAGGCTTGAAGCCCAGTCGGACCCCAGATTACCCTTCTAGTCACTGTACCTTTCATTTTTACCTTTAAACATGCTGCTATTCTTACACATAATAAAGCAATAAGAAAAGTTAATTGCAGATTCCTTGCTTTTGTGAAGCCTCAAACCTACTTCAACCTAGTACAAAAATGGGGGGGGGGGAGATAAAACATTGGTTAAAAAGCAGAAAGGGGAAGAGAGATTCACAGACATTTTGGACTGACAGAACCTAGGAAATAGGGACAATGCAAACCAATTTTCAGACTATCAAAATGTAGCAGACAATGTTTTTGCTACCTGTTCCGTTTACCAGAATGTGATGTGCTAGCGTTATTCCTTATTTAGAATTATTGGCAATCAAAATAAACGCCCTAGGCAACAAGAAAAAACTGCAGTTGCACACTGATCAAACCTTTTTCCTACTCCGAGAGGGTATGCGGGTAAAAAAGCTGAGTGTAACAAGTCAACCATGTGCACGTCCACATGTACTATACAGTAAGAACATTCAAAAATATTGACATGAGACAGTGATCCTATAGTTTTCCTTTTCTCTTTCAGTTATATATATATATATATAGTTAAACAGCACATAGGAAAACACCACTATAGCTTTCACTGTGGCCAACAGGAAAATTCTCACCAATATAAAAGTGTATGTCTTTAAATTGTTAGATTTCTTCAAAACATAATACAGATAAAATGAAAGAAATATAATTTCTCATCATGTAACAAAAAAAAAAATTAAACCCTTGGGGATTTACACAATTCTCAAACATCCAACTTTGCAGTCTCGAACATCTCAATCCCTACTACAGCAGGACATGGTATCACCAACATAAATGAGCAGAATTCCTGGAGAGCAGTGATGCTACGTGGATACTATGGGAAATGTCACCGTACTGAAACACTAACTTAGATTTACATTCAGTATTTTGGAGGAAGGAACACGATAGTCCCTTCACGCTTTATCCTCGCTGGCTGCTGTCCTGGTTTCAGCTGGGATAGAGTTAATTTTCTTCCTGGTAGCCGGTACAGGGCTGTGTTTTGGGTTTAGGATGAGAACAATGTCGATGCTAAGTATCGCTAAATAGTCGCTAAGTAGCGCTTACACTGGTCAAGGACCTTTCAGCTTCCCATGCTCTGCCCGGGAGGGAGGGAGCACAGCCAGGGGCGCTGACCCAGCCTGGCCCAAGGGCCATTCCATACCGTATGACATCATGCTCAGTATAGAAGCTGGGGGAAGAAGAAGGAAGGGGGGGACATCTGGCGTGATGGCGTTTGCCTTCCCAAGTCACCGTTACGCGTGATGGAGCCCTGCTTTCCTGGGGATGGCCGAACACCCGCCTGCCGATGGGAAGTAGCGAATTAATTCCTTGTTTTGCCTTGTTTGCGTGCGCAGCTTTTGCTTTACCTATTTAACTGTTCTATTTTATTTTGCTTCGATTATTAAACTGTTCTTATCTCAACCCACGAGTTCTCTCCCTTTTACCCTTCCGATTCTCTCCCCCATCCCACCGCGGGGGAGTGAGCGAGCGGCTGCGTGGTGCTTAGTTGCCAGCTGGGGTTAAACCACGACAGCTGCCTACCCAGGAAGCATTATTGTTATTACTTCAAGAGGAAAGGAAAGACGCTGGTAAGAGCCAGAAGGGCAAGGCCGTGATGTTGATTATGAAATGCCCTGTTCTTTGGATGAACTGTGAAAAACATTTTGTTAAAAGGCTCCATGTTAAAAAGGGTCGTCTTAAAAATACAGAGCATTTCTGCCTCTTCTTTTAAGTTCAAAGCTTGGGGAAAAGTGTTTTGCTAGAATTAACTACAGGTTTGCTGTAATAAACATATATGACAACGCCCTACGTAACACAGGGCCAACCACAGACTCCAGACAAACGTGATTGCTTTAGGTTTCAAGTGGTACGCGCATCTCTTTTTGTATAAAAGGAACGAGACGCTTCTGCAACCTTCACTGCAGTCTTTGCCAGGGTCCAGCTTTTGGGCAAAGGAAATCTTGCCACACTGCAGAGTCACAATCTTGAGGATCAGAATGTAAAAACAATCATGATTCCGTGTCTGATCCAGAACTGCTTTCTCGGCTGATTTCAATTTGTAGAGATGGTAAATTATCCAACCGACTCTTTTTTTGCCGAGACTGTTCTTTTTCCTTAATGAGAGCACCCCAAACCCGCTGGAGCTCTGAATCATCTTCCTCGGGAGATGCCACAGAGTTTTCAGGTTTATCTGAAGTCTTTTCTTGCGTCTTCGGAGCAGACCCTAATCGGGTCCATAAATTACCTAATCAGATGAAAAACAAACATTTTTTTTTAAAAAAAAAGACAGGACTAAGAGGAATTCCAGAGGAAGTCTGAGGAACCTAGTCTTAAATTCACTGCATCTCTTTAAACTCCTCATACTCCTCCCACCGTAACGTTTGGCATGGAACTTGCTACGCTTCGAAGCAGTAGTTGACATTAAAATATGGGAGGCTCAGTGCAGTCCTGTGCACTGTTTCCCGTTTGCAGAGAGCGCTGCACAGAGCTCTGAAGTGCCACTGCGTTCAACACGCTTGTTTTAGTGCCCTGTTTTGACCACAGTCCTTTACTTTTAAGCGTACAAAAGTACTCAGCTCAGCCTACCTACGGGGGTGCCCCATCCCTGGCAGTGTTCGAGGCCAGGCTGGATGGGGCTCTGAGCAGCCTGGGCTGGTGGAAGGTGTCCCTGCCCGTGGCAGGGGGTTGGAACCAGACGGTCTTTAAGATCCCTTCCAACCCAAACCATTCTAGGATACGATACAGGTATTTAGATTTCAGAGCTCTGAACAAACATTCCCTAATTCATCTTTAATTTCACTCAACTGAACAGCCTTGATGATTTTCTGCTGAAATTTCTCTTATACTTTAAAACCAAAGGCATTGCAGTATTACACTTTCTCCATAAAACTAACCTGATTTCTTCTCTCTGGTATCAGAGTAGAGGCCTTTTACATCTTGTTTGGGGATTCCTAACCGGCTGTGCACATCTGATATCGGCTCTCGGCGAGGAGCAGAGGTACTACTTGGAGGTTTCATTTCTGGAGAATGGGGTCTTTTTCCCAGTCTTTGCCGCACATCTAGGGATATTTTCAGTGATTAAAATGACAAAAATCATGAAGCATTTACTTTAGTTCTACCAGCTAATTGCACAATTTGAAGAACTTGAAACTAGACAGATTCTCTGGTTTTATCTTTTCTGTAGTTTTTTCATTAAGTCTTTCACACTCAGATCTCAGTCCTGGCAATGTCTGCAATAATTTATCCAGATTTCATTTTTCTTTTTTTTGGCAATAAATTTGACATTTAATGTTTTCAGGTTGTGCTACATCCAGAAGATTGAAAAAGTTATTCCGTGGCTTGCTGCATTTCTGTTTTAGCAGCACAGCATGTATGTATGATGAGGTATGATCATACAAAAATTGGTATGCCTTCCACAATTCTTTTTGGATAACCGATACTTTGCTTTAAAATTCTAATACTGCTTGATATTTCGCAGAATAAGATGAAAACCAGAATATGAGAATCCTAAATATGTTAATACTTAACCCATGATGTGAGTCTTACATTCTGAAGTTTGTCTAGATATTCCTAGCCTTAAAGAGGGTTCAAACAAAACCATACAGGCAAAGGAAGTTACAGGATTTACGTATCAACTTGTCAGAACCCCAAAATGTGCAGGAGGGGTACAATATACTAACATAACTTCTACATGACATTGATACAGAAAAGCATCTTTCACTTATCAGATAATCTTCTGGATACTACGTATGTCAGAAGTAGCTGAAATTACACACACCCGAGTCAAAAAAGCAAGTCAATTAAGCCCAAAAATAAACCCTGCCAATTGAAAAATACATCCACATTCATGTAATATGTGTTCTTTCATGTAAGTAGCTAGTGTCTGACATTTCATTTTGTACGAGCCTCCCCCCCATGCTACGTTTCTCAGAGCCATACAGAATCTCTGCCTCAATGAGTGAGCAAATCAAAAAAGTGGGGGGAAATAGACACAGGCAAATGAATTGGATAAAAATAAACGTCACTCTTTCACTCAAATGTACGTCATTTTTCCCCAAAGCAATCCCCAACGCCGTCTCTTAGTGAGGAAAAATTAACTGTACGGATGCAGAAACTGCTGCTGAACAGAATTCCCTCAGGTTCGTCAGCTGCAGGGGAGCACAGGTGTGAAGTGATTATCTCCACTGTAACGAGCCAGTCACAATTCTGCACAAGGTACGAGTTTAAAATTACCTGATTTTACAGTGTTGTTTGGCTGACGTGGCCCAGTATTATTCTGACGTTTTTCTTCTAGCAGTAGTCTTACATCTGCAACTTTCTCTGATGATCCTTTGCTGCCAATCCGATTTTTGATGTTACTGGTTGCTATGCTATCTGCTCGCATGGAATTCCTAAATAAAATAATAGTAGATTTAACATCCGTTAAATGAAATGAAATCTAGTCTAGTTCTTAAGTCTTCTTGTATGTAAAATTACATCATAGAAAACAGTAACATCAGGATTTCTTTACTGAGAAACAGAGGTAAAAACATTACTTAGAAGAGCACGTGTTCCAGTCAGAATCCTAAGTTTAGCAATAATCCCATCAATACCTCAGTATCCATTTCAAGGCAGGTATCGGGTTTGTCTCCTTAGGGCTGTGCCTCTGGGTCAAAATTCAGAGCAGATAAGCAACCTCAAAACTGTTAAAGGACTCGACATTATAATGAAGTATAATCATACTACTGAAAGGATGCATGTTATTCTAATAACCTACAATATAAGCGATTTTGGTTAATATGCCCATAATGAACATAAATTCCTTTTTGTCATCATCACGTAAGGGTTATTCCTCTTTCTGAGAAAAGAGGAAGGGGTAAAGGGAAAAGAGAAAGAGGAGTTCTTTCTCCCTGGCCTAGCTATGAAATGCAAGAAGTTAATTGTGCTCGCTTGCATAAATTTCCATCGATTCCACTGTGAGCTTCATTATCATCAATAAGGAGGGTTACAGAAATCTGCAAAGGAAGCTATATTTTAAGAATGTTAATTGTAATTAAAAGCCTGTATCACCGTTTTCTGTATTTTGTATTTCTTTTTAAAATATCTGCTACAAAATTATGTTAAGAATTGAAAAAGTGGCTTCAACAGTTTGTCTTCAAGCTTTGGCAGCTCTGTCACTAATTAGAGTGCCTTTTCACTGATACTTGTAAAGAATAAGAAACTTTTACCTAATATTTTTCAGTTGTGATTCCACCTCATCTGCATACATCGTCATTTTCATGCTCTTTTTGGGAGAGGGTGTTGATATCATTTTCAGTTCAAGATCATAGTCCATTTCATCAGAATCAGATGCACTAGCACTGGATCGTCGTGCTGCACTGCGGTCTCGGGACTGTTTGAAAGCTTGCAGTTCATCACGGTACTCTACCACAACTCTGTCATCTTCATCCATATCCTGATCTTCTTCCTCCTCTTCTTCCTCCTCAATAGGCTCCTCGGGAACATTTACTAAGCCTGCAGCAAAACAAACTGATTCTGATAAACTGAAGTTTATCATTCACACAAGGTACCTTAAAACCAAGGGGGAAAAAAAAAAAGCACTGTAATTAATGATCCACTACAAACGAGTCTTTGTAGTTCTCTAAGGCTAAAGAGAGAGAATATTTTGCAAAATATTCTAAGTGGAATCCATATTACAGATTAGCCTAAGTGGAAGAAAATTGCCACAGGAGAAAAATAGCCCATGGTGTTCCCTATCTCAGAAGCCTGCTCGGGCATAAAGCTGACCTGAGTGTATAAAGTACGACTGCCTCTTGGAGTAGGTGCAGTTCATGCCTCCTGAACCAAGCGTAACAATTCCTATGATCTTGCAGGGCTCAATGTGACAACTGCTGGCTCCGCGATAATCCTTTCAAGTCCTGTGAGCAGGAATACCAAAAAGCACGCACGTATCTTTAGTGTGAATTTATCGCATTGTGCTGGCTTCAGCTGGGAGAGAGTTGATTTTCTTCACAGTAGCTGGTATGGGGCTGTATTTTGGATCTGTGCTGGAAACAGCGTTGATAACGCAGGGATGTTTTGGTCACTGCTGAGCAGCGCTTACACGGAGTCAAGGCCTTTTCTGCCTCTCCCCCACCCCACCCGCGAGCAGGCTGGGGGCACAAGGAGCTGGGACAGCTGAGCCCAGGGACATCCCACACCATACGGTGTCACACTCAGCACAAAGCTGGGGACGTTCGGAGTGATGCCGTTTGCCTTCCCAGGTCAGCGTTACGCGCGATGGAGCCCTGCTGTCCTGGGGATGGCTGAGCCCTGCCTGCCCGTGGGAAGGAGTGAATGAACTCCTTGGTTTGCTTTGCTTGCATGCGTGACTTTTGCTTTACCTATTAAACTGCCTTTAATTCAGCCCACGAGTTCTCTCACTTTTACCCTTCCGATTCTCTCCCCCATCCCACCACGGGGGAGCGAGCGAGCGGCTGCGTGGTGCTTAGTTGCCGGCTGGGGTTAAACCACAACACACGTGTACTGATTTAAATATAAATCAACAACTTAAATTTAGTCATCAGCAGTGTGCAAGTATCTTTCCAGAAAGCAGGACCTTATCAACATGCAAAATCTTCCATGAGATTGGATACATCCATGGCTGTATTTTTAACACGCCACTCATGAAACTTTGACACTGTATTTGTCTCAAGTCAAAGATTTTTACACTAATTATTTTTCTAATGCACACCCCCCACCTTAGGGAATAGATGAAGATATTCAAGCCTAATTAACAGAATTTTCTAATCTTTATTGTTCTACATCTACAGCTTGCTTTTTCATAGAATGGAAGAATTGACATAGCAAGTATGATAAATTGCCAAGACATTTAAAGAAGTTATGTCTTCTTTTTGCCCTTGATGCTATAGCCCCTACGTCCTAAATTTGTAAAAGAAAAATACCACATAAGAAGTAGCAGCTATTTTGGTAAGCCAATGAGCAGTGCGAAGTTTCTGCCTCAGTTGTTCCCTGCAAACTCTTAAAATGTGATTCAGTTATAGATATATTTTTTTTTAAAAGCAGACTTCACTTCCACGCACGGCAGGGGATTACAGGAGGCACTGTTTGAGGTCCTTCCCAGCCCTCCATTCCCCGGCTGTTTTCTTACAGGGCTGACATATTGGCATCAATTACCTGAATGGCGATGTTTGTAAGGAGGAGTCAAGCCAACGTCATCCCCGATAAGCGTCCTTTTCTTTATCACATCCCGATGGATTCGACGCGAATGGTATCTTCGTTTCCTGAAAGACCATAAAAAGAATGACATTCCTGTCACAGAAAAGGCATCGCGACTGAGCCATACTCAGTCCTGCATTAAGCACGTGCAATTATCACTCGCTTTAACAGCAGACACACATGTACGTCAGAGATCTGCGCTGAATGTTTTGAATATAAGCATTCTTTATTTTCATGAGAAAATACTCCCCTTGCAAATTCACAGTCACACTGCAAAAACATTATTTACGCGTAAGAAGCATCTACATAAACTGAATAGAAAGAAAATCCACAAATTAAAGCAGTTTTAGACTATCTTGTCCAATTACCTGCAATGTTCCGATTCCTCTATCCAATACTCACCAAGAATTGCTAAGAATCCCCTTCATGCCTCCATAATTTGGATTGCCGTATTTCATGTAATACTGGCTTCGCCTTGCAGCTCCCAGCTCTTTTTTGTCATCTGAAAAAACATAAATTAAAGGAATATTTCCCTCTTAGAATATACCTTACAACACCAGCATAAAAATAAATAACCGTCCAGTCAAAGACACAGAGAGTGAAAATAAGACTGAATAGGTCTTACAGATCAGCATTACTTCCACCTCCTTCACAAAGGACGCAATTTTGCTGACACCTCTGGAATTTCTCCTACCACCACGGTTTTATTTGTGTCTAGAAACTTAATTCTAGAGAGACTGAGTTTCTACACATCAGCTTAACAGAGCCGTACATCCCACTGCAGCTGCTGGAGGCTATACTTACCTTACGCATGACCTTTCTGTTCTTTATGGACGTGTCACTTCCCACACGGCCCAGAAATTATATGGAATTTCATTTTACTCGTAAATATCATTTAATATCGCAACTGTATTTAGCAATAATTTCCACTAATACCTCATCAGCATCTCCAATAATTTCCATATTTATAAGAAGTGAAATTTACCTCTGTGGAGAAGGGCATCATACAGCCTATTCTATGGTGCTGGGAAGAATGCCCTGAGCCCAAGGTAAAATTTTTATGTACGATAATTTTCATACAACTTGAACTGAATTTAATTCACACAGTAAATGTGGGTTTATTGCAAAATCTTAATACCTAATGATTAGCAAAAAACCTAACAATTTTGCAAATAAAAATTAGGTACTTCAAGTCATTAATTAGTCAACAAATAAAACTACAACAAGCGATTAATTCATTATGCTTGTTAAGCTGTTCATTTACCTTTAGTAGCAAATCTCATGAATAGCTTGTTTCCTTTAGCCAGTTTATTGGCAGGGCGAAGATCATTACGCAGGAGAGAATCCTCTTCTACCTGGGAGAGGGCATCCAACTTTGGGGGGCAAAAAAGGTATTTTGGACTCAAAAATAAAATTACTGTTGAACGAAAATGGATTGCTTACAGAGAAGCAATCAACTGATTATTAAGAAAGTTACTTTTCAAATTATGTTCAAATGAACTCTGCTTTTTTTCTTGACAAACTAATGTGAATTTTTAAAGTAATTTGCCCTAAAGATTTTAAATATTTCCTTCTCTTCCTTCATAACGTTATCTCAGATTATTAAATCCAATAATTTTCAAGTAACACTATATTACTGACTGAAACGCAGAAAATAAATAGCACAACTTGGAGAGTGAAAAACAACTATTTGATTTTTTTGCTTGTTTCATATCTAAATGCTTTTACTAACAGGTTCTCATGCCCTCACACAATGACTAAAAGGCTTTTTTTTTTCCATTTATATCTCCTTTATAGAAACTAAAATTCAGACTTCCATGATGTATGAGTGTTCACTGAGCCATTCCTAAAGAAAATACTAATCACACCTATTATATATTTAGCCAGCGAAGATGAAATCGCTTACCAAACACGGATGCGTATGCTGATTCCCACACGTATCTATGGACAGCCTAAATCCTATTTGTCTCTGAACACTGCCTTCACTGCTGAAAGGCCGTTGCCCTCCATTATTGTTCTTTCATTGCCTCCTCTCAGCAGAACAGAGCAGCCAGCCTAGCTCCGACGTGCTAAATGCCCCAGCACTCTTCAAAATTTACTTTCACAAAACACTCTTACGTAGCTATTCTCGCCAACAGCACATCTGCACTTCCTGTCGTTTCCCCACCTCATTTACTTTGATAATTAAATTGTGAATTGCAAATATATATGGTTGAAACTATAACGTTATAAACACTTTACACCAGTCAGAGCAAAACTTCCGTGATAGCGTTTTCACTTTCCTTCTGTACTGACCTCCACGTCACTTGGATTGTCATCCTCAACCTCGCCTTCTTCTGTCTCATCATCAGAACTTTCCTCCTGTTTTTCTAAGAAGGAAAATAATTGGGGGGGGGGGAAATAACCTCCATTTTAGTGTGTCAGTCACGTTTGATTATTACCTACATTCTCTGAAATGAAACTGAAGGTGTTATCCTTTCTTCTGTGCAGCCTAGAGAATAATCAAACCAGTAAATGTCTACAGCAATTTGAAGCACGCATGAGCACAGAATAACATTAACTAGGCAGCCTCTGTGCAGATAACTGCCTGCGGCAGCACGCATGGATTATTAATTCTTTGAAAGCAAATGAAATTGCACTGCATTTCAGGGTATGACAGAGATCAGCAAAGGCAAGACTGTAAAAGGCACATAAAAGCCTATTTCCTTCAGCCTCCCTTTAAAATGCTGCAAGTACCCAATACTAACAATGTAAACCAGGTTATTATTCAAAAGCTTAGAAGCTTCTGAGAGAGGAAAAAAAAAAAAACACCTTAGTGACTTAATTTCGAAGTGAAATAACTAACAGCAGAGTGCACGCTTCCAGAACTACTAAAATTGTAAGATGTTTGCATAGATTTTTCAGGGTTCTTTTTAGCTCAGAGTAAGAAAATTGACATCGGAATATTTTTTTCCCAAACAGTCCTCAGGAAAAAGGAAAAAAAAAAACCAAACCAAAAAAGTAGTAATGAATATGGACCGCTATCAACATATACCAATATCATTTGCAAAGATCTCAAAATACTTCATAGCCATAAGACTAAAATAAAACCTCTTTTCTATTTCAGAGTTCCTCATCTTAATCTCATCCAGCAACAGACTTGAAAACTTAAAATAGAGAGCAGTAGCTGTTGAAAAGGTCCTGAAAATATACCCAAGTTAAAAGAAAAGAGTAAACGCAATTAACCAAACTGAAACCAAAGAGAGAATTGGGGTATTTAGATAAACAAATGAGCCAAATTCAAGCCTGAATAATTAAGTTCCATTAGGGACAGCATTTAAGTACTTTTTTTTCCCCCAAACGATAAGCTTGTCACGCTTCTCACAGTAAAGACTAGTCTCTTGCTTCCCTGAATGCCTAAAGAGCCCTCAAATTCTTATCTAAAAAAGGAATGCAACTAAGCCAGATTACTCCAGTGTATCTGTATGCATCTCACACCTTAAGATGTAATTGAACAGTTTGTACTTTATCTAATATCCTGCTTTTCCAGATGAACAGGAGTAATTTAGATGACATTTTTATTTTAAGATGTGGTGCAACGATGATGCAATATGTAATTTGTAGCCACCAAGATTAAATACATGTATTTATGCTCCATTTAAACAAGACAGCCACTCATCTCCAAAAACTTCATAACAAGTCTTACTTGAAGCATTATCAACATTTGCCCAAAAATTAGAGTCACATGGATTGTTGAGGAGCTACCGCATTGTGGAGAAAAGCGACAAGAAGAAAAGGGGATGAGTTAGAAGGATCCACAAGTTTAACAAAGCCTTAAACCCCAAACTTTCCAGAAGGGCTTTTGGTAGCACTGCAAATATCTAATAGAGAGATTGGCTGTTTGCATTTTGTTCATCCAGCGTGTTTAAGCAAAATCTATGGGAGAGTTAAGAAATGCAACATCTCTCTTTGCTTTGTGCGGTGTGGGACAGTACTTTGAACCACAGCGATTTATCACACCAGCCTAACAGCAAAACAGTCCTAAGGTAGCAAAAGATTTTTAATTTACACTTGTAAAAGTAAAATAAATTTACAATTAAGGCATTCGGGTACCAGATTTATCACAACATTATATGTACTTTCGCTGCTTTGCTCTTCCATAGCTGACCTTTCAGTGTGCTTCTTTCTTGAAAGTGTAACAGCCAAATTTACAGATGATACACACAGCGGTGAGGCGATAGGCTGCCACATCAGTGTGAACGATACGCTTAAAGGATGGTGGTGTATGAAGAAAGGAATCAACTGTGGTATTTCAAAAATGAGACGTTTTCTTACACCTGCTTTTTCCACGCTTAGAAGCCATCCTCTGCCTTTGTACGCACGTCACACAGAGTTCTGTGCAACACGTACCACTATAAATATCATATCTGAATATGACCCTGCATCTAACATGTTCAGTATCGACTGAGTTACTGCTTTTGGTCTAGCTCCAACCCACCTTTTAAGAAGCAGCTTCTTCAAAAGGTTTCCAAGATGAAAGCCTTTTTTAAAGTGGCAGAATACATTTACCTGAAACTATATGATAGAAGCTCCTTCAGTAATTTAGATTATGCAGTACCCAAGCACAAGTTTAAAGTTTCGTTGATTTAACTAGATGATGTCTATATATGCATATCTCAATCTACCTTTCTTGGTTTTTTCAGCTGTCTTCTCTTCATTGTTTTCTCTGCTTTTTGTTTTCTCCTGATCAGGCAAGGAACTCATATTTATTAGAGCCCGTGTTGCCGTCACTTCATCAAGCCAGACCACGTTACCTATGACACACATAAACACATACAAAACCAAAATGCAGTTTGTATAGTCAAGAAGTCACGTACACTGCCCTACTGGAGGGGAATTACTAACAAAAGTTCAGAAACGCTCTTACATAGCGACACAACAAAAAAGTAATCAGATATACCTCTGCAGAGGAAGTCATATTCTTTAACACGCTTGATAAACTGGAGGACACACAGCTTTCATCACATGTCAACAAACATACAACTGATCAAAACCAAAATCACTGAAAAGCACAACCATCTATATTAGAGACTGCTTCCTGAGCACAGCAAATTAGGACGCCGAGTCAGGGTCAGCGTATTTCATGGACGTGTTAGCACACGAATGCGATTAAGGGGGGGAAGAGGAAAAAAAAAAGGCGGGGGGGGAGAAAGAAGCCTTGATTTTTTTTGCCTTTGGCAATTTAACAGAACCTTGGCCCTCGTTGCTGAATTCTGTTAATCTTTTCCGAAAAGCAGGAAAGTAGGGGAAAATAGGAGAGACTGCTGAAGCAGAGATTATAGCGTACACAGGTTAACAATATGATTCAGTACATGCCTTAAGTATCAGCAGATGGTACCAAAATATAACTTCTTAGGCCAATTAAAAGCATTTTATAGATGCCAAAATTGAAAGAGCTAAAACTGCTTAGAAACAGGCTTTGAACAAAAGCTTTCTGCACGGATGCATTCAGTGCAAACACAGCAACAAATGCCATTTACTGCTCTGCTGTTAAGCAGAGTGTATTCAGATATCAAGAAAACTATACAGTGTCCCAAAATAAAAGATTCTCTCTTAAATTACTTGAACAGACAAGATTTGCAAGGTGAAGAACACCCAGATATTAACTTCAATGATTGGCTAGCTAATAACTTTTCATTTATGTATGCCTACTTGCTCTTCACATATCCAAATTTTCAAAGCCTTTATCACTTTATGTTCATCAGTTTGAAACACAGAACACAGCCTAAATTCACCTTTGCGGTAAGACGTCTTGAGATGTAATTCAGTTGGGAATGTTAACATTTTTACCATGCTGTGATGCAAATTTATGCTGAAAAGACAATGCTTTTTCTTGGAATTTTCACCAAATGTAGCTGGCACGTTAACTCAGACACAGCGTGAAAATTAATCGCTAAAAAAAGATGTCTTTTAACTATAATTGGGTAAAGTACTCTTACTATTCTGAAGCCTGCATTTTTGCGCTGCAAGTTCACTCTGGTTCCATGCCAAATTCACACATGTAACGCTTAAGAAAAAGGATAATCAGACAATCTTAGAAACGTAGCCTCAGATACAGGCTAAGCTGTGCACTTGCTAGCTAATGCATCACCACAGGTTCATCTAGCAGCTCTTCACTGCAATTGCCCACCCAGGGCTCGCTGCGTTTCAAATTTTCTGTCAGCTTGTGGCAGTATATCAAGCCGCCACACACAAGGTTTCCAGTATTTTGTAGTATACCTGGCACCCGAACGTAATTCCTTCAGGGTCGTTCCGGGGAACCATGCTACTAATTCTCAGGTCTCAACCATGCTCGTCAATAAACCAGTTTCCACCAATCCCAATCCAACTGGAAAACCTGCACTGGCTCCTTCTTCTTTTTCCATGATTTCTGTTACAGGATTTCTAGCCACATGACAATCTCAGAGCCTTCCAGTTCCGTGATCCAGTGCCCAACCGTAGCAAACAGCTCTTGTACAGTCTTTTGTATCACCGAAGAAGGCATGACTCTCAACAACCTTCTATCTTTCTGGCAATCTCACTGCATGCTCACTCCCCAAAACAGCCCTTGCAATGTGAATTTACATTCCTTTTCCAATCTATGTAAATCACATTCAGCTGCCACCTTCTTCCACCCACTAATTTCTCCTGGAGAATGCACTAAACAAATACAGCAAGAAGTCTGCTCCTTCACAGCACAAAACCATACCAACCTGCCTGCCACAGCTCAATACTCTTCTCTCAGAATGTCATCTTTTGTGACACTCACAAGCAGGTATACGACCTGTGTCAAGATGTAAGCAGCACAAAATTGTAGACTTTTTTTTCCCCCACTTAGAGACCTGCAAGTTATTCTATGCTCTCTCTTTCCAATAATAAATACTCAGCCAGATAGTGGGTTTGATTTTCACCATGTTATTAATTCTTTCCTTCTAAATCTCTTTTGACTAAGGCAAATGACAGGGAAACTGAGACGAAGATCAGTGACTTTGAAAGCCACTAAGACATCTGATGTACAGCTATGACCAATATTAAAAAAAAAAAAAGAGTAAGAACTACAGACAAAAGACTGTTTACTTACATGATGTATCATCTAACCACTCAATATGAGCAGGAGGATACTCCTTGAAATAGGCAAAGATGTCCTGTGTACTCATCTCATCCACCCCACAAATGTAAATTGTGTCCAGTCTCACTTTAGGGATTGCTATAAAGAGGAAGAGATACAAAACTGGTACTTATTTCTATAGAGCAAGCTTTTATATTAGTAATTATTTTTATATTAGTACTTTTATATTAGTAACGTATGTATAAGCATATATAAAAATTTATAAAGCAAACATTTTAAATAAGCTAAAGGGAAGCTAATGAAAGCAAGGTATGATGCCCACCATTCTAAACCACCATAACTTGAACTATTATTCCACAATGCAAGACTTTAATAACTTGAGAATTAAAAAGAGGTAACATTACAAGCACTGGTAGATGCAGGTACTGCGTAGCAATCAAACTGCCTTAAAAACATTTTTTTAAATGCTGCCAAAGTACTACCATTAAGTACTAAAGAGCCAGAATACTAACGAGGCCTGTGACCGGGACGTGTACAAAGCACTTCCCTTGCAGCAGCGGATGGGGAGCTGCTATAGGCCACGGCTTAGTGGGTCCAAGCTGCCAGTTGGAAAAAAAAGCCTCGAGAACTAACTGGATGCCAAAAGCGCCAATCTGTTGTGCACACATCTCCTGGCTGATCTGCTTACACTCCACCATGCCCAGCCTGCCATCTAAGAGCACATGCGCAGTCAGGGCAGCTCCACGGTGCGTACAGCACAGCATCCGATCTCACTGTGCATGGGACAGAGTCCTCCGCTCATACACAAACGCTGACCCAGGCCTTTTCAAAGCATTGAAAGATTCTTAAAGCAGCACTGATCCAGAAGATGAATCTTGGACATGCAGCACTAGGTGCCATTGCCAAACAGTAAATAAGGTACACGAAAAATGTTTTCTTCTTTCTGGAGTTGGTAAAATGAGGAGCAAAATGAAAACTGTCAAGTAGCTTAAGAAGTAATGACATTAAAAGAAAAACGTGGAAAAAAACCCAAACTGATTTCTTTTGGCAGTGACCTGGGAAAACCTCTGGGATGCAGGAAATATTATAGAATAAATCAAGGAAAGGAACTGTGAGGAAGTAAACAAAGGGATCTTTTCTTCTTGACTGATGGATAAACTTGTACCTTTCTTCATCATGTCCCGATCCAGCGCCACATTCCTTTGGGCGAGATTCACTTCAGCTCGAAAATGAAAGCGTTTTGCTCTTTGTTCCTTTTTCTCAATTGCTTCCTGCAAAATGCAAAACAATGCAGTCAAAACAGGAATCACAGCAGCATTCCCAACAAGAGATTTAAAATAAAATTTACCAGACAGCAACAATCTATATTAATAATTCTAAAGAGACCTGTATGTTTCAGAATGCAGAAATAATTCATTGAAACATTTCTGTGCCATGTAATAGTTTTCATGTAGGTCCAGCAACATAACAGGAATGAAGATGCATGGAATACAAGCTCTCTCGGACAATGCTCGGGCTCCATGATGGAATAGTAACATTATCTTTTCCTTCCTAACAAACGTACAGAGGCTGTGCTCAAAAAAACCCTCTCTTAGAACAAGCATTTCTACCACATGGAAAATTAGCCTTTTAAGAGATTTCTCCCTATCTGTTTTTTAAATATATACAAAAATGTAAACTTGTCTCTCTGAGCATGAATTTAACACCACTACCTGGAGTGCTGACTCTAGAGATCTCATTTAGACTGGCAATTCAAGCTGCTTTTAAGTAGCTGATGAGCAACAGCTTATGTGGATCTTGTGCAATTTTCGAAACTGACTGAGAAGCTCCGTATTCTACAGAATTTATTAGGAAGATTTTTGGATGTTAGTAACCAAAGCCAAACCTGGAACACAAACTGCGATTAGGCAAAAACTGCCACCAATGATATCCAAATAAACATGGGCTTTTTACTAGTTTTTAAAGATTGCCAAAACACCTTTGACCACATTTCTCAAAGTTTTTCAGACCTGCATCATTAAAGAACGTTACAGAAGATGACAGCTTTCCCCTAACTAGGGAAACTTCAAATTCTTCACCGAATTACAATACACAGAAGGTAGATATTGAAGCCAAAAAGCTGATTTTCAGTCTTCCTCTGGAATCCTTTTTGTACTCTTTGATAAGCACAATCTTCTGAGTTTCAGCAATGCAAAACGGGAATTCGTGTCATTTGTCAACAGACTGTTGTGGCGGGGATTCGTATTTGTGAGAACACATAAAATTGTATCAGTCCTATAAAGTATACGACCGAACGCTTTTTCTCCACTACCAAATGCTAGATACAGTGGTCAATTATACAAAATGAAACAACAGCCAATTTGGTATTAAATGTACAGAGATGAGCTGTAGGATTAAATTTCTGAAGTTCCACAGAATTATGTAACTTTAAGTTATTTAAATGCAACAGCTGTTCGCATTCTCCAAACGATGCCTTAAATAATTAAACAATAAGATGCCCTTGGAAGATACAAGGCAATGAAACTAGATTTTCCTGCCAAGCGCTTGCTCTTCCTTCTGTCACTCACCTAAGAGGAAAACCCGCAGCAGACTTGTCTCAAAGGGCTTTGTTGTGCAATGTCGAGAGGCATCACGGCAATTTCAATAGAAACATTTTCAGGTTTTAGCACACAAATTTTTGTAACTTAAAAATGCTAATTCTCACAGTTTACAAGAAATATCAGGTCCTGATGCAGGCCACAACCAACAAAAGGAGAATGCCCTAGTTGTTGAAAAATGCCAGCTATCTGAACATGAGGCCAAGCTTCTGTGCATGCTGGGGGAGAAATAAATGAAACAGTTCCTCTTTTCCAGCAGCAATAATTAGAACGTGTTGAAGAACCATAGCACAAAAATTACCTTGGAGGTTACATCTATCCCAGTAATGAAACTGCCAGCTTTGTTTTCATATCTCCTACTAGTGTCCTGAAACAAAGAAAAATGGTGGTGAAATCTCAATGAACACCAAAAGCAACATACTTGCTATGCTGAAAAAAAATCTGGCCGTTTCTACAACAAATACATCCTCTTTTCCTTGGTCCTTACTCCAAGCTACATCCCTAGGTAGACAGGTACACAAGCAATAACTCTCGCTGATGGCAGTGAAGGTAAAAGCATATGAACTGAACCAAACTTCCTTTACCATAAGGATTCTTTCCTTTCGCAAAATTTAGCTTCTGTCTCTCCCACTGCTAAGGTTTTTATTTACTCTCTCTCAGCAATACAGGGGAAGTGATCAAACACCCTTCCTAACTATAAACTTCCACAATTTTGCTTTTGGGTATAATTTCCTTATAAAACATGAACAGATTTAACAGCGATAACTGACTCCTGAACTGTCAATTTGCAGCTTTTAGTCTCAGAAGTCAGAACACCAAGCCATATCCACAATTAAACAAGTAACTTTTTATTCCTATCATTATTTCAAACCCGACTTCCAAATACTAGCCAGGTGAAACATTACTGTTTTGATGCAACCCTACTGATAAAGAGTAAAAACGGAGAATGATGTGGGAAAAAAATCACAAGTTTTGTTTCCATCAGTCAGGACTGCTGAACTCACAGGACTGCACTAAACCACAGAGACCCTGGACCAACGACCCGATTCTGTCCCTTCCATTCTTTGCATATGTAAAAATGGCACCTCTTCATTCCGGCACCCCCAGGAGCATCACCTGGCAAAAGTTTGGAGCTGGAAGAACACGTCTTGCTTTCTTCGGGAGAAAACGTGTTCTTAACACTTGTGCTGCAATAATTATTTTGGCTAAAGGACTTTTTCTAGAAAGTAGGCCAGCCTCAGTTTAGAAATACCAAAGTACACACAATCTAACTGCTTTTCTTAGTAACAGCATCAAAGTTTGTCTAAAGCTGCCAAATGTTTAGAGCTATTAAAAAGAAAAAGAAAAGCAAAATAAGCATTATTTTTGAAGTTAAAAAACCCCACTGTCTAAGGTTGACTCATGGAGCACAGGGAAGTACAATAGGCTGCTGTCTCTTAGGCCACGTATTTGGTCGAAGCTCGAGCATGTTGGTAAATCAGCTAATTAGAGATTAGTTTCTAAAGAAATTTCCACACAAGTTTTGAGAGCAAAAGACGACTTAGGAGGTTAGAAGAACTCTGACCCATTTTTATGTGTTAAACCTGATGCTACTAAAACTTACACAGGAACAATTAGCAAAAACGAAGTAGGGAGAAAAAAAGAAAGAAAGAAAACCTTCAAAACCCACCCGTCAGAGCCCAGACCCCCAGCGCCTCCGACCCAGGTCTCCCACAGTCTCCCTGCTCCAGGTATCCCCTACATTTCTCGCATCAGGCGCTCCTTTTACACTCACCTATGCGCAGCCTTGCTCTACAGCCCATCGCTACACCCCAAATCCTCTTCTCCACCGCCTCCTTTATTCCCTTCGCTCCCAAGCGCATCCCGGCCGCGTCCCCTCGCAGCCTGCCGCCAAGCTCCCCTCAGCCACCGCCGAGTCCCCTCATGGCCCCAGTCCCCGCCACCCTCACCCCATCGCTTCCCCTCACGCACCTCCCACCCCATGCCGCCCCTTTTCCCACCAAGGTACCTCCAACCGCCCTTACAGACCCCCTCCCCGCCACCCTCACCCCCCTCAGGAGCCGGTCCCCCCTTCGTCCCCCCCGCCCGTGACCCCACCGCACGCCCCTCACCGGAATGAGCTCCCGCAGCGAGCGCCTCACAGGGATGGTCTCCAGCTCGCCCTCTTCCACTTCCATAGGCTCAGGCTCCGCGCCGCGAGGCTCCGCCGTTGTCGCCGTTGCCTCCGCCTTCACCGAGATCCGCAGGCCCCGCACGGCCGCCATGGCTCCGCCAGGCCCGCCCTCCGCCCGGCCAGCGAGACGGCCCCGCCGCGGCACAGAGCGCCGCCGCCCGGAACCGCCACCGAGCGGCCGGGGCGGATAGAGCGCCACCCGGAGCCGGAGCCGGAGCCGGGCGGGGGGGGCAACACGCTCAGGCGCAGAGCGCGGCCATAGAGAGGCGGGGACAGCGCGCCGCCGCCGGTCCTCCAGCGCTACGGCGAGGCCGAGGGCCGCGCCGCCATTTTCCCCGGTGGGGACACGGAGCCGGGGGGAGCCGCAGGGTCCGCGCCTCGTTGGAGCGGGCTCTGCCTCCTGCAGCGGTTTCGTAAAAAGCCACCTGAATTCTTACAACGGTCGTTTCCCCCCGTGCTACGGGAAGATCCCTCCGGAGTTGCACAGCTCTGATAAAATGAGCTCTCGGCAGCGAGCGGGCGCCCTGCTGCCCCCGGGCCGGGCCGTTCTCTGTCAGGGAGCGCGGGCCCGGGCCCCGTCTCCTCTCGGCCTCCATAACCGGGCGGGTTTAATCCGCCCCGGCGAGTTCTGGGTCCCCCGATGGCGCTGCCCGCTCGGCCCCTCACGCAATGGCCGCATGTCCCAGCCGAGGGCTGCTCCTGCCTCGCCATCGCCGTTGCCCGTGGCGTGACGCAGACGGGGAGACGTGGCGCTGAGGGGCACGGGCTAGCGGTGGACGTGGCGGTGCCGGTTAGCGGTTGGACTCGGTGACCTTGAGGGTCTTTTCCAACCCTAACGATTCTATGACCCCATGAACTGACGGGCCCCGCAGCGCATCTCGTCGCCACCGCGAACGATCGCCCCCGTTCCGCCACACCCAGCCGATCTCCGTAAGAATTCCCGATGTTTCTCCAGCTGCGGGACCCTCCCATCCTGCTCAGTTTTGGACTGCTCCGTTCCCCAGTTCTGCACGCTTTTTACCAAAGCCCTCCAGCCCATCCCCTGCGCTGCCGCCTTCCCCCCAGACTGATGGTGCTTCCCAGCAAAATTCAGTAGCAAATTTTGACTTCATCATGAAGAAATTTTGCAGCTGGCAACAAGAAGGCTCCTCCCCGTACACCTAACCCAGCGGGACTCATCTACCTTCTTGCTACCCCTCACACGCTCCCAGCTTATTTATTTCTCTCTGCGGAGATCTGTGCACGATGGCGAACGTCACCTGCGTTCACCAACGGCGCTATATTTGGTGGTGACATCACGTAGCCAGCATCTGGCAGGAACCTCCGGCGCCGGTGACACTTCCCAGCCAGGTGTGGGCGGTTATGGCAGAGGCCAGGCGCACGTAAGGTGGACGCCGGCAGTAAACAGGACACAGGCGCCTCCTGCGCGGAGCGGGCTCAGAAATAACTGCAAGAGGAAACACGTTTCTGTGGCAGAAATGCTATTTCTTGAGGTCACAGGGAAAAGAAACCAAAAGATGCCCCTTTTCCTCCTTTCATTTTAATTTTGTAAGTAGGGCACAGTATCGATCTATGCCACCTAGGCCAGAGTCACACAGCCTAACCCCCAAGGAACGGCCAGGGCAGGACTGCGCGACACTGCTGTCACAAGCAGACGAAGCCTTCGGTTAACCCAGGTGCTTCCTTATTTTGTTTTAACATCCTTGAATGTCACCTAGGACAGAGCATTGCTATACTACAGCGCTCTCCGCTTGGCACAACTTCAAACCTCGCTCACTGACCTCAGCAAGAAACTTTCTACCGATTAACTGGGGCTTTAGATCGGTTGCCAAAGTTTAGAGCTCCTAGGAAAAAATCATCCCTAGGCTGACTGGTGGGGACAATCAAATCAGAGAGGAAAACCAGGCCTGGGAGCCGGTGGGGCTTTTGCTGCCAAGCAGGTGAACGGAATATTCTCTTGATATTTTACAGCTTCTTTCAGAATTGTTGTTAACAGTGAATTCTTCCAAATGACAAGCTGATTTAGTTTTATTCTTCTGAGACTGCAGCCAAGAGCTTTGTTTTTCCTTCACATTCACCTGCAATCCCTCTGCCTGCGAAAGACCGGCGTGGGAAGCAGGTTTGGGCGGAAGGGCTGCACCTCTGTCGTAGCCTTTGTGCAGAAAGGGTGGGTCAAGGGTAGCAAACTGCTGAGGAGTTTGGGAATTTGGAAAAGGTTACCAGCCATTATCTGGAGAAGCCCTAAGTAAGGAAAGGCTGTTCCAAATAACGAAGGCCGCAGAGTGACCGAACAAGGAACAATTCCAGCACAAAAGCAGCCGAAGGAGCACCTTAGGAGAGGGAGGTGTTGCCTTGCCCCACCGCTGACCACCAGAGGGAACTCTTGCAGCAAGGTTCCCAACTGCTTCCAGCAGAGACACCGAACCTGGTGAAACCCCCGCCGACTCCTGTAGTGTTGTGTGAAAACAGGGGGAGATGGGGTACAAGGGTGGGGACTGGGAAGGGAGGGGAAAAAAGGCAGATTATGGGCCCTCGGTGAAAAGCAGAATTTTTTTACAGTGGTCTGGCAGGAGTCAGAAAAATGGTGAATTTTGCCATTGTTAAGATAGTCCTGGTTGGTTTGTTTGAAGTCTGTGAACGACTGAAGGGAATGGACATCTTTTCTTGCTGCCATGATTTAACTCTCCCAGCATCCTGGGCTCTCAACAAGGATCTGCAGCTTTTCAAATCTGTGAAAAACCTGGGCATGGAAGCGTGCTACTTCTGCAACTGGCTAGCGAGCGCCACACGTCACCAGGGAAACTGGGCTTCTAGCTTCCAAATAATGCCTGGCTCCTACCTACAGTCCATCTGGAGCGAGAACAGGATGGGCAGAGGAAGGATGTTCATTTGTTAACCACCAGATAGGCTGAAATCAAGCACCTGGTGTTTTCTTTGGTGAACCCCAGGCTCCCACCTGTAAGACAGAGTATTTTCTCACTGGGATATTGTGAAGGTCAATATCTGGTTACCTGACGCAATGCCAGTCCCATCAGGAGGCGGTCGCAGGGCTCCGGAGTGCCCTGCAAGAAAGCAGAGGTGCTGTCAGCCGGGCGGGAACACAGCACCCTCAGCGTTAAGGACGTTAAGCTCTAACATTGTGTTCATGCAAGCGCTGCCACATGGAGACCGCACCGTTGAAAAAGCACATTCCTTTCTGGAAAAAGCTGACAGAATTGAGGAGAGCTGGAACAGAACTCCATACACATTTATCCAGGCTCTACAGACATTACTCTGGAATTTAAGAGATCTTGGAGAATGATCTAAAAGTGGCAATTATTGCTCCCTTCTTACAGACATCACTCTTAATTTGTGCATGCACGGACACACACACATTCCTGTGCGGTACCAGTGGAACTTAAGCTCTTCCCTGTTTGCAGGCCCCTGTGGTAACACAGTCAGCGAACTGCAGTGCATAAAAATAAACTTTTTCTTTTGCAGGGCTATTTTTAACCCAGAACAGCTCCTTGGCCCAGTTCAGCGTGTAGTCCCATGAAAACAGCTGTGCCGGGAATGCGCAGCTGGCAGGGGAGGTGAGGGCAGGGGCTGCTGGCACAGCTCTGGAGGAAAAGGCACGGTGAGCTGCACCCTCAGCCTGCCACAGGAGCTACCACAGCGAGCTGCAGAAGCCGGGAAGCCATCGGGGACACTCAGGGGGACACCCTGCAGCCCTCCTAACGGAACGTACCGACGGCAGAGACAAGTCCTAGCCGCCCTCCCGGGGCAAGGGCCGGGCTACACCGGCGCCCCTGACCCCTCCTCCGGCCGGCCCCTGACAGAGAGGCCGATGTGAGAGCACCGGCAGGGCGTGAGGAGAGACCGGCCCTGGAGGCGGTGCCCAGAGCGGGCGGTGCCCAGAGCGGGCGGCCCTCGCCGTGCCGAGGCGGCGAGCGAAGACGCCCCGCCGCCCCCTCAGCGCCGCCTTCCCGCCTCCCCCTCAGCCCGCCCCGCTCACCCCCCCGCTCACCCCCCCCCCCCGCACAGCGCATGCGCCGTGCACCGCCCCGCGCGCGGAGATGACGCCACGCACTTCCTCGCGTCTCCAGCGTGCGGTCACATCCGGTAGGTGAGGTCAGGGCAGGGGCCGCCATTTTGGGTGGCAGGGCTGGGCGCGGAGCGGGGCCCGGCGGCGGGGGGGCAGCGAGTGCGGCCTGCGGGCGGGCGGCCCCCATGGCCGGGCAGTTCGACTCCGAGGACCGGGCGAGCTGGTACTGGGGGCGGCTGAGCCGGGCCGAGGCGGTGTCGCTGCTGCAGGGGCAGCGCCACGGGACCTTCCTGGTGCGCGACTCGGGCACCATCCCCGGCGACTTCGTGCTCTCGGTGTCCGAGAGCTCCCGCGTCTCGCACTACATCGTCAACAGCCTGGGGCCGGCGGGAGGCCGGCGGGCCGGCGGCGAGGGCCCCGGGGCCCCGGGTGAGTGACCCCCAGGGCTGGCGGTGCCCCCCCAGCCCCTGCCGCCCCGGGGGGGGGCGGGCAGCCGGGCCCCGGCCTGCGCCTCCCCGCGGGCGGCCCCGCTCTCCCCCCGGGCGGCGTTTCAGGTCGCGAAGCTCTTTGTGGCGGAGTTAAGTCGCGTTTTGCAGCTGGGGCTGCTGGCCGAGCCGAGCCGCCTGCACCTGCCTTCCGACCACCTCCTAGCGTAGCTAAAGATACTCGGAGTTGTTGCAGCCCTCCTGAAGGATCCTGCAGCCGTAGCGCTCGCACGTTCCTTTGTTTTCAAAAACCGGTTAACCGTAGGTGATGGATTTTGCATGCCATCTCAGCTGGGGGATGGTCCTACGGGAGTGTCATCTAAAAGTCTGAATTCTGACAAGATAGTTTGGCGTTGGAAGGCGGACTGGGAGGCTAAATTTCAAGTCACGAATCAAAGCATTATGTGGGTAGTTTAAGTAGCGGGAGCTCTTCAGGAACGTAAAGGCAATTGTTTCTTTAAATCACATGTGGAGTTCAATTTTTTCCCCCCCGTGTATTGAGAGCGAAAGTTTCATATTATTCCTCATCAGCCTAATGTCTTATATGAAACAACGTGTTTAAGTGTCATGCTTATAGAGCAGAAGATACTGATTGTGTCAGACGGAAAACCGCGCCGTGAGAAGCAGCATTTTTGCAAGTACAAGCTTAACTAAATGAACAAGAGCCCCCAGCAATGCCGTGTCCTTGGATGTGTGAGAACACGCCGTACAAAGGCAGCGGTATCCCTGCTGGGGGCATTACTGAAATTGGTAGCGGAACTGCTCGAGCTTGGATATTAACGCTTGCAAAAGGATGTGGGTGTATTGCTAGCATCTCGGAAAGGAAACACTACGTGATTTTGAAGTGTAGTAAACCTATGTAATAAGAGATTTGGTGAACTTATTTGGCAGAAAGCAAACAGTGTATGAATTGCTACAGAGACAGTCACTTTCTGATGTAGGTCTATGGTTGGGATAAGAGACCTGTATTGGGAAGATGCAACAATACTTGTCATGGAAAGGATTTTTCAGGTTCTGCACAGGCTGTAGTTGGCTAAGAAGGAGATAATCGAAGAAAAAATAAAACCGTTGCCAGTAGGTTTTCACCGTTATACAGTAATTTCCCCTGCTCGGGGGAACATTTCAAATTGGCAAATTTGGGAAAGCCTGAAGTCATCGTGTTTATCCCAGGAACCTCCTACAGCTGCAGGGTGCACTCAAGTCACAAAAAGCTCCACAAGGTAGAAGTTAAAGGTGGCTGAATTCAGCTGGCAGTAAAGTGGAAGTCACTACTGCCGCGGGTAGTAAAACGGTGTGCCACGAGATGTGGTGGATTCCCCATTGTTTCATGTCTGCGAAGACAGAGGTTTATTGCCGTAGGTTTGCAGAGGCTTGATGCGGGAATTGTTGAAATGCGTGACTGGTGTTATTTAGAGCAGAATAAGTTACCAAGATGGTTATGGAATCCAGCCTATTTGGATTTTAAAGACAGTAGTGATGAAAAACGCTAGAGTATGTGTGCCTCTGGCTTCTGGGCAGTTGTTTTCTGGAGAGCAACTCATCTCTGGAAAACCAGTATTTTTTATGTTATTGTGGTATCACTTCAGTACATAGCTATCCTAACTTTTTTTTTTATTGTGTTACATTCCTAAGCTTAGTAACATTTCGTGGCGTTCTATGGGCTGGCTTATGTTATGGGTGTTAAAACATTCTGGAGTCCTGGTGTTCTTCTTAAAAATCACTCAATGCCTCTTAGGTATTCTCTTCTGATTTAAACATTTATCTGTTTTAGAAGAGTAGCTGCTATTGTAGCTGTGTAGGCTGTTGGCACAGTGGGCTTGATATATGTTAAAAAGTATAATTATGTTTTGTTTTGGTTTTTTTCCCTGGATGTTATGAGGATAGGTGATACATCACTCCTGCACCACAGATACTTCTATGCCGAGATTTTAGTAGTTTAAATAAATCATGCGTTCATGCTGATAATACTCTCCTTTCACACTCAAACCAAAGAAAGAAGGCATGGGTGGTGTGTGTATTAAATTACACTTAAAGTGTAATTAAGTTTTTCTTTCAGAAAAAAGTAAGTGGAGGGATGTTCTGCAATGGGAGGGAGATGGAAACATTGGTAGAAGATCATTTCATGTTTGGGTAGGGAAGCTAATGCAGTAAAATGAGGTAAACGTTTGCGAATTGTGATGTTTGTTTATTGTGGTCCAGCTAAAACATTAGGAAGAACAACTTTACTGTGTTAATTGTATGGTATAGTTTTTTTAGCAATTGATTGGCAAATGCACGCTTCTCCCTGGGAAACCTAAATATGCCAGATCAGGTTCTTAGGTTGATTTTTGTTTGTCCCGGTAAGTGTGCGTGCAATTCATGACTGCTTTGACACTGCTGTGTGCAGATGATACTAGGAACCTAGCTTCAGTACAGAATGAATGAGATGAGGAGCTTTGGCTTCCCTAATACAAAAAGCCATAGTGTCACAAAAACTTGGTACTTTCTTCCATTTCTGAAGTATAAAACTTGCCAACTTTTTGTTACTTTCACCTTTTGCCTGATATTCTGCAGTTTCTAATGTCTTGCAGGTGATTTTTCAGCATAAAGAAAAAAGAATTTAACAGAACTTCTCAAAATAGCTGCGTCTTCCTGAAATGTTTTAAGGCCATTAAAAGAAAATTGGATAAGTCACTGAATTATGGGAAAGAAAAACCCTCTGTTTCCAGTGGAGATGGAGATTAACAACTGAATCAGAATTAGGGTATCATTTGTGATCAAATACCACAGTCACAGGCTAAAGAAATCCCAAACAAGACAAAGTGCTCCATGCAGGCATTAGCATGGTAATGGACAATAGAGGAAGTATTTAAATTCATCGTATCTTTGCAATGAGTCCCGGGTAGAAATGTATGATATGCGCTAAAACCAAATGCCTAAAATACCTAAAGATGTGCTTTCTATTGAAAGTACAGTGTAATAAAGCCAGAACCCTTAGAGTTGTAAAATTTGTCCCTCTGAAGTAGGAAAGTATGACAGATAGAGTGTGGAAGGTGGTGTTTTCGCCGAGTATGCATTTTAAGAACTTGCTGCTTAACTTACGCTTCTAAATCGCTTCCATTGTGATTTTAGAAAATTCAGACTGTACTTCCTGGAGTAGTATAATCTTTACGTAATGATATCCATACTCAACTCTATGAAATGGCTTTAGATGTGTGTGAGCAGTATGATTTAACTCTGACACTTGGGGTTTTTTTATATTAAGGTCTTAAAATGCAAGCTATTGGAAGCCAGGAAAGTGTACGCACTAGGCATCTACTTTTCCTCTCATCCTCTGGTTATCTGCAGAAATGACAACGTGTAACTCCTGTAAGAATGCTCTCCTGGTGTGCTTAGAGCTCTTCTCAGGAGCCAGTGAATGGGGTTGCCCTGTTTTTACGGAGCATTCATGGGTACTTGCTTGTTTTGCTCAGGCACGAGTAGGGAGGTACTTAAGAACAAGGCAAAAAGGTGTTCCTATGGGGGTGGGGGGAACACACAGGCTGGAATGCGATGCCTTCACAGCAGAGTTCCCATATGCTGCAGGAGGAAACGGGCTTACATCGCTGTGATGTCTTACTTTGAAATGAGAGCCTTGTGTCTCGGTACCCAGCATGATAAGAACAGCTTTTCTTGCCCCAAACATGCTTTATAAATGGGGGGGACACACACCCTTACAGACTAGATCTAGAAACAAAAATGAAAATCTGTATTTCTGTGAGGTATTCCCTGCACTGAAAAGGAAAGCTACCGAAGCTCAGGAATAAAGAGAAAACTGCCGAGCGGTACTAACACAGTTGGAGTGAAGAGAGAAATGTAAAACCCCTGAGACGTCTGAGAAAGTGAGGAGTTGCTTTGTGGTTACACCACCTGCCCGCACTCTCAAGAAGTAGAATATAGGTGTTTTATACCTCTGCTTCCCCGGTATCTGTACAATATTTAAAACATATATAAGCAGTATTTTCCAGACTGATGTGAAGCCAACACAGTGTAAAAGTGCTTTTTCAGGAGGGAACGTGTGTCATCAACAGAGAACTGACAGGGTCCAGATTTGAAACTTTCTTTAATTCTGGGACACTTTGGATTTTAACTCTTTCCTCACCCTCCTGAGAGCAGAGATCTCGCTAGCTGTTCTGACATGCTGAAATGGATGGAGTCAGGTTAAGTCCTAGCACAGAGGGAGCTAGGCTGGCCTAAGTAAGAAAGATGATACTCAGCCCTTTGTGCTTCGCGTTCAAAGGGGTCATCTTACAGATGAGTAGTGCTGCCGGTAGAGGTGCGAGCTGAGCAGCTCTTCTTCCTTCGGCTGTGCGGAGCTGGGGAGAAGGGAAGAGAATTTCTGGTGCTCCGGTTGTCCAGCTTTAATAGGAAGTGACTAAAGTTCCTCCAGTAGCTAGACTTACCTTTATACGCCTTCTCCTCTTCCTGAGAGCCCTCAGAAGATGCGGACAATGTGCTGCTCAAACTTGTGCTTTCAAGAAAACTGCCCCAGAATTATGAAGGAAAACAGCTCTACTTCTCCAAAAAACACTTGTCTTGTTGCTGTAACTTTTTCTTGTGGTAGGTCTTGCCTCAATTTTTCCATTGGCCTACAGGTATGAGAAGTGTTGCAGTTCAAACAGGAAGCTGAAGAATTCCTCTGAGCCTGAAATCCGTTAATCTTTGAGTTTCATTGTACCAGGGAATGACAAAACTTCGAAGCCCCTAGTGAATAGAATTATTTCCCTGCTATGTAAGTGAGCATCGTTCAGCTCATTACCTTGTAGCTGAACAAGAGTATACACAAAAGACTTAAACTGATGGAGAGTTTACCACGTGCTTGGCAAGGTGTAGTTGTATTTTATTTCCGACCTGCGACTTTCAACTGTTTTGTCCTTTTTTTGCTTATTTTAGCTGAATTTACAAGTCGTCTATGTAAATTCTCCAGACAGTGACCGGGTTGCTGCCTTTATATTCTTCGGTAATTAATTTGGATTAAGCTTGTGGATTTCTTGTTGCAAAGAGGTTTTCCAGGCCTCCGATTTTTGTGGCTGCCTTCAGTTTTTTTAAAACAAAAGCATCAGAGGTGCATGTGGTATTCTTGGCGTGTTCTCTTTGTGAAGATAACGTCTCTCCTTTCTGCTGCTTATCTGTCCCGTCAAGGATTGCATTGATCTTTCTGATCCTAGGATGTATTTGGAGGGTCTGTGTTTTCTCACTCTTCTTCAGTTATGAAAAAAGTCTTTTAGGCTATGATTTTCCAAGATAAGAGTACACTGATTTCAGTCACTCCTTCCCCACACGTAAGGTTCCGGTGGACTTTCCTCTTAGAGTCCAGCTTTGGTTTTATTCAGGTACATTTGGCAGCTCTTTGAGGCTGTTACGCATTAATTCAAGAGGGTGAACCTGTTCAAAAGAAAAAAAAAAGACACCACAAAACCCCTTGTTCATCCTAGTGATGATTTAGGTGCTGACAAGGCTGATGAATGTCACTGGTGAACTGCTCATTTCCGATGAGTTTATGATTCTTCTGTGTACACATACTTACACTTACTGGCGGCAGACCTCGGCCTCCTGACCGAGCCAGTTTGTAGCAGGTTTTACAAAGGTAAATTATTGTTCCAGGCTCTAGATTCTGTCATGTGAGATAAGTTCCATGTCAGTGAACTTACCTGAGATTCAGTCTTCAAAGATCTTTGCTGCCCTGGTCCTCTTAACATTTCTATGACTTTTTCTTTTGCCAAACCTAGTCTAGAGCTGTAAGTTGAGAGGGTTTTGCATCTTTTCAGCACTATGCTTTGGGAGAATAAAGTGGAATCTTCTCTTTCCATGCTGGGTTCGTATTTCTTACTGATGTTTACATTAGCTTTCTTATCTCTTGGTGATGCCAGTTTGGTTTCGGGGGGTTTTTTTTGTAATTTTTTGAGGGTATTGCTTTTGGGTTTTGGCTCATTGCATTTCTGTTGATTTCTTTTGAGAGTCTTTCAGGGCTGTTAATGCATGCAAATGCGCATTTTCCGATGACTTAGTTCTGCTTCTTTGAATTTCCTGTAACCAGCTTCACTGATGTTTATGTTCCTTCAGGATACTTCAAAACTTATTTATTGGGTGTTTGTCTATGTTGATCTTACTGAATCTGCCTTTTTCCCTATTAGAACCCCTTTTTGCTCTCTTGAAAGAACTTCTAATGTTAGCTTTCCATGCTGACAGTGCTACTTTGAAGGGGGTTTTGGATCAGTGACAGCTTGAAGAATTCTGCTAGCTTTGTACTCGAGAGCTAAGTCTCGGAACTGTTAGATATTCCCTGCAGAGACACAGACTTGCAAAGTAAGCATCTCTTTCTTGCTAAGAGTTACTCATTAAAGCATAAATCTTTTCCTCTCCACTGCCCTCCCCCAGCCTTCCACGATTCTTCCCATAACTGATTACACGGTGTATGGTGGAAATAGAACATCATGTGTATGGTTTTCCCCAGCTGAGCCTGGAGAACATAAAATGGAAAAAAAGTACAGCACACAGATTGAAAACTGAAATGGATAGCTCCACTTTGATACTTGTAATGACTTGAATATGAACATCATCTGTGTTTTAATGTATTTGAGGTTCAGATTTATGGCTTAGGCTCCATCTGACAAATATGGCAAACTACAAGACTTGAGATTAAAAGACTGAAGTATAGCCATTATGGAAACATATGTTGTTGCTTTGCATTGCGTAAACTGTACATAATTTTCTCTAGCGGTACCTTGTATCAAAATGAAAAATAACTTCATTTGCTCATTCACATAAATTGTTTGCTGCTGTGCTCAGCAGTTTTCTGTGGTGTCCATGCCTTTAACCCAAGATACATTGCAACAGGTAAATAACCGTTATCGCAGTGTTGTCCTTTTGAAACAACTTAGAACTGCAAGAGACAGTTAAAAAAAAAAATCACTTCCTTGAAATCGTATTAAAATTTCATTTGCTTTCTAGATTAGAGTATAAAACAGGAAAAAGGGAATTGTCTGTTACTGAAAATGGTGTAAGCTCCTGAGAAACTCAGAGGTACTGAACATTTTTATCTGTTGGGCCCATATAACGTTCGAGGAAACAAGATATTTCTATCCTAATTTGGGAAGTTTGGCAGTGCCAAACAATTTTCCGTCTTTGACAAAATCTGTAAAAATAAAACTCTATCCACATGGTGACGGTAGCGCTGCCTTTGATTAGAAACACAGAGAAGAGCCGAATATGATGAATGTTGATCTAAAGATGACTGAATTCAATATCAAATTACTTATCTGTAAATGTATTGGTCTTCTCAGATATGTGATTTACAGTTGTAACTGCTGTGTGCTCTCTTTGACATATTGCCTTCTTCTTTCAGGGTTGAATCCCACCAGATTTCGAATAGGTGACCAAGAGTTTGATTCTTTGCCATCTTTACTGGAATTCTACAAAATACACTATTTGGACACTACAACCTTGATAGAACCGGTTTCCCGATCCAGGCAGAATAGTGGTGTTATCCTCAGGCAGGAGGAAGCTGAATATGTGCGAGCTCTCTTTGACTTTAATGGAAATGATGAAGAAGATCTTCCATTTAAGAAAGGAGACATACTGAGAATCCGGGATAAACCTGAAGAGCAATGGTGGAATGCAGAAGACAGCGAAGGAAAGAGGGGAATGATACCTGTTCCTTACGTCGAGAAGTATAGACCTTCCTCTGCTTCAGTATCTACTCTGATTGGAGGTAACCAGGATAGTTCCCACCCACAGCCACTGGGTGGGCCGGAGCCAGGGCCCTATGCCCAGCCCAGCATCAACACTCCGCTCCCTAACCTTCAGAATGGCCCTATTTATGCCCGGGTTATCCAGAAGCGAGTCCCTAATGCCTACGACAAGACAGCCTTGGCTTTGGAGGTACATAATGGGCAAAACTTAGAAAGAAGAGATCTGTTCAAGGGATTTCCCTTTCAATCACGTTATAGTTTTGTAGGAATAAGAAAGGGAAAAGCATTGTAATACTGGTTTTACATCATGATTAATAAGTTATGCATAAAGGCTTTTTTTTCTAATTAATAAGTGACTAGAGTCACTTGTAGAGTAGAGTGTGATTATTATAGCATGTTTAGGTTACTGAACCAATATCGTGTCTTTTGTCAAACATCACTAACATAAGTGTTTCCCCATCCATGTTTTCACTTCTGAAGTCTTTATTTTAGGGGGGAGGGAGCGGGAGCAGTTCATAAGTTGTGTGTCTGAGCCTGTGTTCGCTGTTGCTTGCCTCACCCCAATCTTTAAAAGGTGTCCTGGGTTGGTTTTGGCTTTGGGTTTTTTGTTTTTTTTTTTTTTTTCAGTCTGTCAGCAGCTTAAAAGCAATCAGTGGAAACACTGATTGTCACTTTAAAATGACACTGACTGAGATGATGATGATGATCACACATAGGGTTTTATTGTAACTTCTTGACCTCAAGCAGATTACTTTGGTTTTTAGTTTGCGAAGCAGGAGCATAGATTACAATTCATTAGGGAGGTCTCGTGTAAAGCAGTGATTGATGGAGTATGATTTGTAATAAAGCGGTGAGTTTCCCTGAGGTTGATTCACTTCCTGATATGATCAAGTACTTGTACGTGCCCTTTTTGATCCCCCCGCCCTTCAAAAGGAGACAAGAGTGCTCTATCTCTGCGCATCAGATAGTTATCCCCCAAGTTACATTTGAGGAAATTGAGACTAAGGTGTTCTCAGCGGCAGACCTTTGCCTTAGGATGATATGTAAATTGTATCCTTTAATCTAGGCTTTCTTTGAGCTAAAGGCTCTGGAATTTCCTGATACCTAATTGACTTCCTGTTTATATAACATTTTAAGTACTTGGGAAAAAACAGTTTCTGTGCTGAGTCAGAGCATCTCCTCTTCACTCTCAAATACTTTGTTTAATCGTGCATACACAAAAGGCACTTCAGTGCTTCAGTGATGTGGCAACGCTAGGTATGCGTCTTCAGTACAGAACTGGCAAATGCAGCACATTCTTCAGATGTGACCCTTGATGTACAGCCTGGGAGATGCGAGATTTTTCCCCGTTGTAGGTAAAAGTTTGTCTAGGGAAGCAGTGTAAATATACTCTGAGTCACTACACGTTCTGTTTTATTTCTGAATCAAGAGAGCCAGGATACAGAATGTAAATTTTTGGCTTGAGAAGCAGGTATAGAAATTTATGCCAACTCGCCACATTTTGGGGAAACGTGAAGATTTTAACCTTCAGACTTTCATACGGCCTAAAATGCTGTCTCTTTCCCTCTTTTTCTCACTCTTTCCACCCAGCCACCTCCTGGAGCTTGGAAATACTCCTGAATGTCATTGTGAACTGCTGCAGTTACCAGATGTTAGATGTTCTTTGAGCCGCTGGATGTTATGTTGTGGCATATTTATCAAAACCTTTTGGTTTTCCTTCTGGATTTTGTTCTTAAGCTTTTATTTATTAGTGTGCTACTAGTGTCCTCTTAAGCTTAACTTTACATTTTATTTCACTTGAGCAGAGCCCAACACTGCCCAGCTCACAGTTTGGTAGCATGGAGTGAAATAGAGTGAGAAAACACTGACAGTCCAGGCCATCACAGGCAACTTTGAGTGAAAGCCAAAATCCTTTGCGCGCTAAAGAACAGCTTGCGAGTGCCATGGCTGATCTGTTAGTTCAGTCCCCTTCACTAAAACTGACGTGATCTGCCAAGTATCCTGTGCTTTAGTGGAGTTCCGTGGAGAGCACCTCTGTTCTGAGCTAGCTCGCACCACGGTGTCATCTACTAACTGGTGATAATGGGCCAGAGAGCTGAAGTGTTTGGGAGCGGGGAACTGAGAAGTGGGTAGGCTCTGCCCAGCTGTGGAAGGATGTAAGATTTACAGCGTCTTTCTACCTTTGTATTAGAACAATGGCCTTTGTAGGCCTTGTAAACTTCTTTAAGTACTTACCCGTTGACATGTTGAACCTCTTGGTTAGGGTGATGTATTCCTGTCTTGCTACAGCTCTGCATTTAAGAAATGCAATCATAGTGGTGGTTCTTTATTCTGTATATAATATTGGGAAATTTTAGTTTTAAAATGTGAGCCACTTATCACTGCTTCTAGTGGGCCTTCCTTGCTTCTTTGCAGCTTTTATCATTTCAGATCACAGTGTTACTGAGTTGCTGTCAATGTCTGTACAGGAAAAAATAGCAATATGCACTTCACTTTCTGCAAGTTTTTCTTCATCCTGTCTATCAAAGTACTGTTTCTTGTTGTCTCCTTTTTCCACATTCCCTTTCACTTCATGGTGTTCCTTCTCTGTTTATTTAGAGATCTCTTTCTTAGATAACTTAGTGGAAAGCATTATGTAAATCTTATCAGTCCATTTTTGCCCAGACCTCTTAATAACTATAAATATAGAAAGTGGGATTCTTTCCAAATGAAAACTCTTATCCTTAAATCTGGCAAGATTCATGGGTGGGGGTGGATCCCGCTGTTTCTCTTAGGAAAATAGATTCTTACCATCAAACATTTTTGGCCCAAACTGCAAACAGAGTATCTGTACTGTTCTATTATTTTAAAATTGATGTGGTTGTGAAGAGCTCAAGGAAGGAGGATCAGAGCAAACGATGTTCTAATAAAGGCTGCGCTGTATTATGGAAAAAAGATTCAGCAGGAGATGACGACTTTTATTTTGCTTGTAACTGGACCTACTCAAGGAGTTGTCAGTCTGTGTTAATCAAGAGAAAAGAGAGGAGGAAAAGGGAAGATCTATGTGGTGAATGACTGAGATCGATCAATGCATTTTTTTTCTTTGTAACAGTAGCAGAACTCTGCCATTTTGACCTTACCAAAGAGGAGTACTTGGAATAAAACCACAGCATACAGAAGTCTTCCCAGGAACCGACAGTTTTGCTTTGAAGCATATGGGATATATTTAGTTTTAAAACTTCTGATGAAGACTGAGAGAAATCTGGCTTTATAGCAGGGTACAGTGTTGTTGTTGAGGTGCTGTGCTTGGTGGGTGATGCACAATAAGACTAATGATACCATAAGTCAACGTTAAAAGCGAGGAGAATTCAGAGAGTCCGCTTCTAGTCTAAATGGTTTAAAATTCCAGCGCTTGTAATGAGTAATTTTCTTTTTAAAGGTTCTCTGTATTGTCTTCAGGAGAGTATTTGAACTATAGATTAATATGCAGTTTCAAAGCAGATCTAGAAAGATCTGTAAGTTATGAAGGAACTAACGGAGCCATTTTATTAAGCTGGCATTTGTGAAATGACCCATGCTTACTTAAAGTCAGTCCTGCTTTGCAAGGTGTAAAGATACATACATACATATAAAAAAATACGAAATGAGAAGATATGTATAAATGAAATGCGAATGAAAGACTATCGGAAAGAGTGGTCGCTAAATGAAATTACCATAATAGTAAAAAAGGAATATTTAAGGTCAGAGGTCTTTCCTCTTCTAACAATTATTGAAATGCAAATTTTGGGTGTAGCTTCTTATAGTAAGGAGAATTTCTAAACGGGTATCCCTTTGCGGCAATGGCCCTGAAACACCCCTGAAAACCAAACAAACAGCTACAGGATGCTTCTGGGAGCGAGGGAGTGTCACGAGCATCCCACACTCTAACTCACTGTCATTGCAGTGTTGAACCCACCTTTTGCAGGTGAGTTTGCCGAAAGGTATCTGAGATAAACTACTCTACGTGAACATAAAGTAGTGGGTGATATTCAATAAGAGCACAGAGGCCAGCAGTCCAAGAAAAGTATCTTACAGATAGCAAGCTTAAGTGCAACTTGTGCTTTTTCTTTCCCGGTGGGCTGGAGGTTATATACTTTTCTGTTGCAGGCTGATAGGTAGATTGTATCCAGGTACGAAGCAATTTAAAGTTATCTAGGGTAGCGTTCTTGTAATGGTTGTGATTAGGAAATAGGATTTTCTGCTTCTAGTATCATCACATTTAATCTTATCCTTGTTAAATTATAGCTGATGTTTTGTTTTGGTCAACAGAGTATTATTGGTACAACCCCCCAGTGATTATTAGCAGTAGCAAAATTATACATGCTGCGTGATTAAATTCCTAAAGAGCTGACACGAGCATTCAGTAGTCGAGGAAGGTTTCCTTTTCGCCTGTAGCAAATACATAAGAGGATTTTCTTCAAAATATGATTCATTAAAATGTCTATACTAATGACTACAAAAGGAAAAAATAGAGCTACAGACAGAGTCCCAAGCGTGCCTCTCATTACCAGATAAGTAATCATCCGAGGTATGGGAAGCTTAATTAAATGTCCATGTAGTGGTTTGAATGTATGAACTGTTAAAAGCTGTTCTGGCAAAAGATTGCAAGTGATTAAAACCTGTAAAGCTAATGGAGATTGGTAACATCTTAAATTGTTGTCCTTGTTCTCCATTCGCTGCCTGGAGAGTGAGAATAACGAGATTCTGGTTTGGATGAATTTGGAACATCGTGATGAGCATCTGTGTAAACTAGTAACCGTATATTCGGTGAATTTCTGGATGAATGCAGTAAGGCTTGTGGCCATGCCTTGGGAGTTTATGTACAGTATTAGTGACAGAAAATGGAATGTATCTGTCCCGAAAGCATTCCCCATCTGGGACCCAGGAAAAACTCTGAAAACCGTTGTATGTTACTTGTAAATAAGATTATTGATAAAATTCTGCACAGAGGGGTAGAAATGGGTAGACAGTTTTTCAGTGTTGCATTTATTAACTCTCCAGTGACTGTCTTTACAATGCAAATTGTGCTTGCTTAGGTCGTATAAGCGCTACTTAATTAAAGTACCCTTCAAGACACAACAGAGCTGGGGACTGATTAGGCCTAGACTTGTGGCCCCGGCTTGAACTACAGGACTGCACGGCCTTGGGAAAGTGACTGCTCTGCAGTTTTCCACCTTTGTCAAAGGGGGACAATACCTTTAGAATCGGTTATGTGAATATTAGGTTGAAGATTAGAATATGAGAGATATGACTGCGCCTTTATTTAGCGTAGTACATTACAACTGGAGACTTTTAAACTAGAGCATATTGTTTCATCGGTCCATAGTAACCATTCTTTTATTTTTCTAGCCAAACAATTGGGGTATAAGAGGGAGAGGGCATCAATTGTCCTTACTAAACCCATGGAATTTATTTATGTGAGAAAGCCATGGTGGGCAAGACTGAAATATCATCTGGCCTCGCCTCTAGCAGCGGCTAGTTGTGGATGCTCAGAGTGAGAGCAGCGCAGCCTTACGGCACTACTTATTCTCCCACGTATGCTCCCAGTGCTCTATAATCTGTGGAGATATATCTCTATAGAGAGATGGATACATATACCCCCACTTGTCCAGAGCTCTTCCAGTGCTACCTGAAAAGCGCTTAGTGGAATTTCAGAATTAAGGAGCCGTTTCGCTTGCAGATTCGTGTGCGCTTTGTACCCCGCAAGCCTTCCCTCCCTCAACGGGGCTGCTGATGCAGCAGAGCGCAGGCCCCTGCCGGCTCGGGGAGGTGCCTTTATCGTGGTGGTGTCAAGGCCCAAGAGTGCCCTGAAGGATGGGCGTTGGACTGCAGGCTCTTCAGTGGAGGTGGTTCTCACCTCATCTAGGTGCTTCTTTCTCTCGATACCTTCTTCAGGAGTGAATAACATTGGGTGGTAGGCCGGTGTATCAAAAACGGTCAAACTGAAACCATTTTTTATAGAAAGGTATCTGGTACACTTGGGTGGCTGGCACCGCAGGGGAGGGGTAGCGGCTCATCCCGTGTGTTTTATGAATTGTAACGCTTCCCTGTTTCTTACCCTGCAGGTCGGTGAGCTGGTAAAGGTCACAAAGATTAACGTGAACGGTCAGTGGGAAGGGGAATGTAACGGCAGGCGCGGGCACTTTCCATTCACGCACGTCCGCCTGCTGGATCAACAGAATCCTGACGAGGACTTCAGCTGAGTGTGGCTCAACAGTTGCGCTTACAGATGGGAACAATCTCAACTTGTTTTTATTGCAGATGCCATCAAGACTATGTTCCGACAGATGTTGAAAGCAGTATTGCTTGTTCAAGCGTTCTGATAACCTGCAAACCCCTGGGACTGAACACCGCCATTCCTTAATCAAGGGTCATGTAATTCAGGGTACGACAGTAGATAACTCGTGTGTCAAGTGGCAGAACTAGTACATGATTATAGGTTGTAATGCCTGCTTATGTCCATGTGCACAGCAGACTGGACCTTGCCAGCAGCAGCAGTTGGAGAAAGCAGTAACGTAGGTGTTACGATGACGTTTCTAGCTCTCTCTGGTCCTATTGCTTATGTTGCTTCTTCCTCAGGCGATGAACGTCAACCTTAGACAATTCAATATATAGATAGAAATTTCACAAATCTATCCTGGAGCTTTCTCCGTTGTTTTTTTTTTTTTCCATCCTGAATTCTCTGTCCCAGAAAGGCTGTATAGTACTTGTGTGGTCAGTTAACTATGCACAGTACGGATTTACGTAGAGCCCGTCGGGGACAGCCTTAGGATTTACAGATGCTTACTGTTTTGACGGTAAATGACAGATCAAATCAGCCTTGGAATTCTAGAATTTTGTGGACACTAGATTGATTTCTTCAGTACTGTTGATGCTTCAAACATAGCAGCTGATTTTGAATTAATGAAATTAAGATTTCTGTTAACACACCAATATCTCTTTTTATCCACAAATATAAGGCTTACGGAAGTGTAAACATCCATATCAGTGCTGAAAAATACGTGCATAGCACTTTAATGCATAGCTTTAAAGCAGTGTTTGATTCACTAAATATATTAAAATATTGACACTGCTTTCCAATAAAATTAAATTATATAGGGCCAGTTTAACTTTTCTAGAATTCTTCAATACTCCTATTGTACAATACTCTTACAGTACAAATCGGTGTCAAACATGGTGAACTGACAAACCAAATATTATTTTTATTTTCAAGTTACTCTGGGGACTCTTCTGGTCTAATTCCCATCTGTAAAATATTTGATAGTGAATTCATGAGGATTTTATTTTTAATAAACTAATGGAAAATACTTGTGTGCTCTGGATTGATTCTCAAAAGGCATAATAGAGTAAATATGGCTTCGTAGCTCAGAATGCAAATCAGTGCATTGAATAGGCGGTATTATGCACTGCTTGATTTTTTTTTTTTTTGTCTGTTCTTCTAATGATCTGGTTTTCTCTAACATAAATCAGAATGGATTCAGTAAGTTTTGTAAACTGAAATTAAACACTGAAGTAACTATCCCTTGCCTGTACCCTGGATCGTTTTCCAAACACAGCACTCTAGTGACCAAACTTAGGCAAACGAATCTTGTAACTTTGACTGCAGCATAACCCATACAGAACAGTTTTTCTAAATAGTATCGAACTGAAAATGTTGTTTTGGGTGACACAAACCGTGTGAGTAGAACGGCTCGTTGGTTGTAAATGCTGTGAGGGCTAGTTCCCGCCGCAAAGGCTGTTGCTGCAAGGCACCGACCCGTACAACAGAATACTGGTAACACTTTACCTCAGAACCGTGTAACATGCTGGAAACGATAATATTGCTGTTATATTTAAGTACTAGTTGTTTTACTTCAAAGCTAATCCATCAGCAAGTCTGACTAATTTTCAGGTAATGGGCACTCATTAATTCTGTAGACTAATGCCAATGTACATTCGTTATACTTTCCCGTCACCGATCTCGTAAGCACTACTGGCGGTTATTAGAAAACTGACCGTTGTGACAGTGGTGTAAGAAGAGTCGTAACAAAGGAATGGCAGTGCTGTTCTAGCTTGGATTGCTCTTCTGGTTAGGGTGATACGCCAGCGATTGTGGGATCTCTTCTAGCTTAGTGTACAACATCTACTTTGAGGAAAAAATTGAGAAACTAACTCTAGGTTCTGTAACACATTGGTTTCTGTAAGGCTAATTTGTATTTTTCCTCTGACCTTGATATTTAATATGACTGATTTTTTTTTTCAATAGCCGCACTCTAAATAACAGACTTAATACTGTTTATCAGTTGCCCATATATGCTTATATTTTTCTTCAGGTATTGCAAAAGAAACATAATGAACTGTGTGTTCTTTGAGTAACACAGTTTGTTCTGAAGTATTTCTTCCAATTGCAGTTAATGAAAGCCCGTATGTTTGTACCTTTCCAATCAGCAATTATTTTAAGATACCAAAAGAACTTTTTTCTGAAAGGAATTTTATTATGCAAATTTTGCCTGTTTAATATGAAAGACATAAATTGAATTAACTAGAAAATACCCTGCAGACTTTGTAGATGTGTTTTTGTTAAGACTGTATAAACTGCAAATATTTGTACACTTTGAAAGAGAAAAAAAGAAACTAGAGGAGTCTTAATAGCTGCTGTTGCACTAGAATCCTAAGTTCTTGTCAAGCAGTTTTTCCTGGTAAACTGATAAGTTAATGCAACTGTGTTCCACTATTCAGTTCTAAGCCGAAATGTGATTTTGTTTCATAGGTGGTAGAAATGAGTATGTTGCTTTTGGACGAAATAGACATTTCAACTTACCAAGCTCTTAAAGGAAAATAGGTAGAACATATGTTCATGAACATGTAGATTAAATCCTTTTGTGGCCTTTGTTTATCCTCTTCTATTTGTTCCCTCCCTTCTCCCCGATGCGTGCAAAAAAATCATTGCTAAGAATGTTGGTCACAATCTTTTGTCTCTACTTGGCTGTGGTTTTGGTCTCTTGTGCATAGGCAGGTGTTAGAACTAGAATAATCATTTCTAGAGATACACCGTGAAAGCAGAATGCTCAATTACACTGTGTTCTTCTGGTGCATTTACACATTATATCACACTAAAAAGTACAACTGGCTGCTATGGTTTTTTAATATATATTTCATTTGGTAAACCCCAGCCTTTTTACTAATATTTGACCTGGTTAAATCTTGTTAATCTGTTTGAATTGTATTTGTTAATAATGCAAATATTTCTAATCATCTTAAGAGCAAAACACTTCATTTTTGTTAATGGTTTTGGGGAAGGATTCTAACCAAACCCGTTTGAAGAAAAATATGAACATGTGCCATTGTATTATAACACTAATCACTTTCTTGACAGTTAAAGTCTTTTTTTATTTTTTTGTAGCATGTAATGTATATGTTCATAGTACGTGAAGTAAATAAAAATATAGCCAAAACTTTGACTCGGTGTCATTTTCCATCAGCTGTCATTGGAATACTTGCATTTAATAACCTAAAAATAGAACCGGGGGTACGGCCATTTTGAATTGGCCGTACTCGTATGAAAACGATTAAACGTAACACCTGCAGACTTCAGACAAACCAAGGTAACTAAAATAACTTATCAGCCCGTCGGATATTATGGCCTTTTTGAAACAAGGCGACTTTCTGCAATCAAATGAGTTCCTTGAGTCTAGGGGGTGGGGGGAAAAGTATATTCTCATTCATTGTAGCTGTTAGTCTCGCTTCTGCCTACGCAGGTGTAGCGGGAGGTAGTTTGGGGATTCTCTGAATGACCTGTGTCTATTCAGGAAGATAAACAGCTGTTTATTCATTCTTAGAATGTCAGTAAAAATGTACATTAAGTATACAAATTAATAACCGGCAAGAATCTTGTACAAGAGTCTGCTAATGGTCCAGAAGGACTTCTGCGTGCGGTAGTGGGAGAGCGCCGTGTCGATGAAAGACTAAGCTGTGCAGTGTACTGTCGAGGGACGGAGCACAGAAAATGAGGACCGGAACGCCTGTATCCCGTGTGGGAGAACACTGTAATGTGAATCATAGAACCATAGAATTGTTAAGGTTGGAAAAGACCCTTAAGATCATCAGGTCCAACCGTTAACCTACCACCGCCAAGTCCACCACTAAACCGTGTCCTCAAGCACCGCATCTACCCGTGAATCTGCATTAGACCTACGTTCTCCATTGCAATCCTTAAGAGCTGCAAGGGGAGGTGGCCTCTGGGCCCCCAAGGATGAGAATCCTGACAGCAATACTAGATCTAAAGCCAGACGGCTTAATTTGGGGTGTGCGGCAAAGAACAGTTCCAGCTCCGCACCAGTGGGTTCCTTAGCCTGCCGTGCTATAGCTAATCATGGACCAAAACCTTGAGGCATTCAAAATCCCTCAAAGCATTTGGCCTTCTGGCAGTGCTGCCTACTTCCACAGGCTCTTGCTGCATGGAAAAGGCCAGGTTGTTGTCCCAATTAAAACACTACTTAACTGTCCGTCGTTCCTACAAGTACACAAGGACCAGTCTCGTTAATGTTAGTACTGCGTAGTCATTTTCCTCGCTGGTAAGGGCAAGGACAGCAGTTGTTTTCTTACTCACCGCATTACAGCGATGGTTCCTCATATTTTAGTTGATTCACGTTCAGTTGGCTGGCTGCTACTGAGAACTTTCCCAGTCGCTGCTGTTTGGGGGAGAGTCTTCAAGTGAGACATTGCTCGTTAAAGGAGTGACGTTGCATTTAAGCGTACTGAGATGCCAGCCAAGTTCTCCTGTCGTGTCTGCGCACAATAAAGGTTATTCTGTCAGCTTCAGATGGAAAAAATTAAATGTTCATAGGTAAAAGTACTGCCCCCAGCTTTGCTCCAGTGTTCGTACAGCTTGGCTGCAGCAGAGCTGCGATCCAAGAGTGCCTTTTAATGAGATTACCTGGGATAATTTAAGAGCTCAGGGCAGCCAAAAGGAAGAGGTTCTATACGCCTTTCCACGCTGCCCTGCCAGCCGTGCCCTCCTGCTACTTAACCTGACTGGTGTTTGCAGAACTTCTCTGTGAGCCGATGCAACGCAGGGCTCACGCAGAAAACTACTGCCCCTGCTCTCCTTTCACCCTCCTTCCCACAACGGTTTTCGGCTGCAGCAGTGGTTGAATCAACTCATGTAAAGGTTGAGGGTGCAAGAGACAAGCAAGGATTGCATCAGCAAATTCTGCTTTGCGTATTTCCCTGCATTAGACTGTTTACTCCTCGCGCTCCGACAAATCCCTGACCAATTTCCAAATATTGCATGCCGTCTGTAACAACCGCATTCAAAAATATTTGAAGTATTTAGACAATACGCTATAATGCAGCAAGTGTATCAAGCACGCACCTCACTTCTGGCAAATAACTATGCTTAAAGTGACCTGGATGACTTATATCATTGAGCTCTCTACAACTTGAGTACCTGCTGAACACGAGGATCACAGAAAAGCTCCTACATTGATGCAAATCTAAGTTACTGTGCACAGCTCCCATACAAAACTAAGTCTCAGCTGCTGAAAAACAGACACTATGGTCAAGATTTATGAAGTGCAGAGGTGATTTGCAAGTCTCGCAACGAGTTTTAGTGTGTTTACCCAAATACATGGTGACTCTCTGTACTGCTGGGATCTTTTGGGTGCCTACCAGAACTGCCTTGGTGATGGTACCATGTATTTACAAACAGTTTAGAGGTAAAGGTATGTAATGGTTCCCAGTTTCAACAAAATCTGCATTTTCTGATCATATTTCGTCTAAATTGAAAATAGGAATTTTTTTCTGGACTTGACACCTAATTTTCACCATAGTCCAGACACGGTAACGTCTGTGCTTTTTCTTTTATGAAATTCTAATTAGATAATCCTGAGATCTGAAAAAGAGTTGGGGCCCAAAATGTCCCACGTAAACAGACCATTGATTTTCTGGGTAGGCAAACAGTGGTATAAGAATCATTGTTATATTTTTAGATTTATTTGTAAGAAAACCATAAGGTTATGTTAATTTTACATACCCTAAAGCCATTCGCCAGCTGAAATAATGTGTGTTAAATCAGGAAACAATAAACTATTTTCAAAAAAAGTGCTTTAAATTGTGCCCTAGGTGTGTGCCCTCGGACGCACATCAGGAGCCCGCTCCAATGGGCACAATACAAAAGAGTAAATAGAAGGATACCTGACGCTGCGTCCCGGCGGTGCCAGGGCCTGCTCAGCCGCCGCGTCCCGGCGGTGCCAGGGCCGGCTCAGCCGCCGCGTCCCGGCCTTGGGGTACCTCTGCACCTCAGGAGGGTGGAGGGTCTGCAGCCCGCTCCTCCTGGAGACACTGGAAAAGAGATACGAGACTTCGTTCACAGCCGCCCTGAGCAAATCTTGGAAGATTACATTTATGCCAGCCAAGCATAATCCATTTCAGTTTTCTCAAACCACTCTGATTTTGGAAATTGAGGCGTTATCTCAATTATTTAAGTGTATGCTCCATTTTTTCAGAAGTATTCCGTGAGGAACTTGTTAAACATTGAATTTTAAGTTCTAGTTCTTCTAACCTCTTAAAACTGTGAAATGATCATGTCCTACATTAGACACAGCATTGGAGGTGATGCTTCGCTTGAGTAAGCACCCAAGGGGATGGCAGGAACCCGCTAAATCGGACCTTGTGCCTTTCACTCATTTCCAGATTCAGCAGGACGCACGTACGGAGCACACCCGGCGATTTGCACAAAACCCCAGCGCCAGGTACTCAAACAGCACCGCCGGCGTTTGAGGGCAGCAGAAGCCGCTCCCTCAGAGCCGCGCTGAGGGAGGCGCCGTCCTCCCCGCGCACCCCGCCCTCACGCCAGGCAGGGCCCCCGCCAGCGGCCCGGCCCCGCGCCTCGCCCCTCCGCCTCCCTGCGACAACGGCGCCCTCCCGGTGGCGGCCCCGCCACAAGCGGCCGGGGGGGGCCGCGGCCCCGGTCCCGCCACCCCCGGCCCCGCCGCCCCCGGGCCGCCGCCTCCCGCCGCCGCCTCCCGCCCGTTGCCAAGGAGCCGCCGTTGCCATGGGAGGCCGCAGCGCGCATGCGCACACCTGCGGAAGTGCCCGGATGCAGCGGGAGGCGGTGCTGCCGCCATATTTGCCCGGAGAGCAGCGAGCTGGTAGCCGCTGAGCACCCCGGACTCATCGGCTTCCATCCGCCCCGTGCAGTCCCCGACGCCGCCCCGCCTGCAGGACATGGACGATCGGGAGGACCTCGTCTATCAGGCCAAGTTGGCCGAGCAGGCTGAGCGCTACGATGGTGAGCGCTGGCTAGGAAGGCCGTGCAAGGCCAAGGGGAGAGGGAGGGAGGGAGCGGCCACAAAATGGCGGCTGGGCGGGGGAGGGGGGGCAGGGGCGGAGGAGGGGGGCACAGACAAAATGGCGACTGGGAGCGCCCCGAGGGGCTGGTGGAGCTGGGGATGGGGGGCCTGAACGAGTGGGTGGCTTGGGCCTGGGCGGGGCCCGGTTCGGGGGGCGGTGGCGGCAGAAGCCGGGAGTAAAATGGCGGCCGCGAAGGGCGAGTCCCGGGGGGCGCCGGGGAGCCGCCCCCGCCTCGGGGGGCCCGACAAAGAGACCCCGCCGCCCCTCATCGTGCCGCCGACCGGCGCGGCTCGGGGCGGCTCCGCTCGGGCCGGGCCCCGCTTCCCTTCGGGCCGGGCCTGGCGGGGCTCGGCGGCGTGGGGCTGAGGTCGGCTCGCCGCAGACAACGCCCAGTGCCCCGCTCTCCGGAAGGTGGGTGCCCGCCGCTCGGCCCCTCGGGAGGCGATGGTGGGGGGAGGCTTGCTCGCCGTATTGCGTCCCGGGGGAGGGGGCCAGCGCTTTTCTTTCTCTTCCTTTGCCTTCGGTTGGAGACGCTGCTGCCCCTGGCAGACCCAGAGAGAGCGAGCTCTCGCCCTCGAGGGATCGAGTACACGATACTTCATTGCCTAAAGAAAACGCATATGCTTTCATTACGTGGTAGAAATTATTACAGATCATTTTACTCTTCCAGCGTCGTCTTTTCATCCTTTTTCCCCTGTAAGTTTGTGTGCTATGCCTGGCCACTTCATATCTGGGGAAAAAGTGGTAGAGGGGGAGGAACTGGCAATCCTGGATGGTGTCTCTTGCCCCAAAAATGTCTGTCTTGCAACTGTTTCTTTAAACACGTTTCCCTTGCATATAATAGAAAGAGCCTTTAATTTTCCCAATGGCGTTACTCTTCTGGGACTGTTACTTTTGCCCTAAGACCCTATGTTTATTCGTTTAAAGTGAAATAAATACCCTTGTATGTAAAAAGCGTGAATGCAGTTACGCTTCATTTAGAGGTAGGAAGACACTCCAAATGCTTTCTGTTCGTAATTTTCATAGACAGTGTGACCAAGTTCTCACCAAATGATGTATTTTTACTGAGTTGTGCTTAGGAAGCTTCTGATAGCACTATTGCAAAACACCTGAAAAACACCTGTTTTGGGGAGGAAGATAGAAACTCCAACAAAAAAGAAAGGCTTAAATAAGACCCCCTTCTGTGACCATTCTAGTAGGGAAGTGGGGTAGAACTAAGAATTCCACTAAATGAGGAGTTAGACAGGAGTCTCTGCAATAACTGTAAGGACTTAGAGAAAAAAATAGCCCCCAAAACCCCAGATATTGGGGTACAAATTATTGACTTGGGCGGATGGAAGCACGCAATTCCTTATTCCACAGTAAGTGTGCAACTTCTGCTGGGGGTTTTGGTTTTTTCAGTATCTTATTGCCTACCCTAAAGGGTGTGAGATGGGAAGATGTGTTTCCTTCCCCCTGACCCCCAGTCCCAATTCCAGCAGCATTTCTGGAGTTGGTTGGGTGAGTAGGGAGGAAGGGGTTCTCCACCTGGTACGGATGAGTCAGTGCAACTGGAAGCGTTGGCTTTGGTTTGAGTGGAAACCCAAGTTGGATGCTTGGCCAACGTCCTGGAGGATTCATCAGCTTTGGGAGCTTTTGAGGCATGACTACCTTTCTGGTGTTTTCTTAAGTCAGCGGTAAATCAGTTCTTTAGAAAGCAGTCAGATTCTACCCCATTGTAGAGATCTGCAATGCAAAACAATCAGGCTTCCTGTCAACTAATAAAAATTGATTAGTACAGATTGCCTTGGTGCAGCATTTCCCTCGATGGACTTTCTATTCTACCAGTATCGTGGATGTTTGCAAAACAAGCTGGCTAGATCAAAATGTAAAAGACTCCTTATGCTATATTGCTTCTGAATGGTAATGAGACTGTTATCATCTAGGAGGGAACGCTAAACTTAAAGCTGTCATGTTTAAATCAGTGTTGTGGTTTTTAGACTTCCAAAGTTTGTTGGAAGCCAGTTGGGTAAACAGATTTAAGGTGCACTCTCTAATTCTGCTAGCTGTTCTAAATGCATCTTCGTGTCTGTCATGTCCATGGCCTGGAAGAACATGTATTGTAGATGCTAGTTTAGCATCTAATTCTGTATTCTTGTTCAGCTGAAACAATTAAAAATTATTGGCATAATTTGTTCTTGTTTATATGAAATAGTGCAGTTCTGCCAAGATCATAGCTGAGACTGCTAAATAATTCTGTGAACGAAATTGTTTGGGAAGCAGTATGGTGGAAGTGTCAGTTAGTCTTAATTTTGCTCTTCAGCTTGATCTTTGAGATACACGATCATAAAGTCACAGTTACTAATTGGCGCGTATAAAATGGTGTGATGGTAAGTACTGTCTGCAAATACATGGAATACAAATCTCTTGTGTAACTTGAACATGAGTGTGAAATGACAATTTTTTCATGTTTAATGTTAGGATGGTGTTCTGTCCCATCTTCTTTCTTCTCGAGACTTGAAGAGAGTGGTGTGGTGGGTTGTTTTTTATGTATGGTTCATGGCGTTTATAGCAGCCCTTCTGATGGGCATCCTGCTTCTTTGGTGTCACTTACCTGACCCACTTAGGGAATTTACAGAGTCTTGGGAGCTGTACTTGGGAATTGCTGGAAATCTAGTCCTGTAGCTGTACTGTCTTCAGTATATTGGCCCAGATTAAGGGGACAACTTTCTAGGTACTTCTGCAGTGTAAGTAGCACTTAAGTCCTGATCTCCAGAGATATTAAGAGATTTGGGTGTCTGACTATCTTCACAGATCTGCTTAGGCATGTCATGACCAATCACAAAATGCTAGGGAGCTTACTTAGAGTACAAAAGCTTTGTGAGAAATCTCACTTTCTGCTGTTTCTTCAAAGACTATTATTAATAGAATAATATATAACTATTCTGTTTGGGTTTTTTTTTTTGAAAACAGTTGGAGTGGCTAACATGGTGTTGGTTTGTGAAATTACCTTACTAATAATTGAGTTAGTTACATCCAGAGAATGTGTGTATCTGCATTCCTGTAGATTGCTGCTGAGTGTCAAAACCAATTCTTCATTGTGGAAGCTAGGTAACACCTTTCTTTTAATCAGGTGAGAAACATGCTATGACACAAGGTAGACTGTAAGCAGATACTTAAACTCTAAACAGCAGTTTTGTACTGCAAGTGTTGAAGCATATGACTTGAAATTCACATACGGTATAACTTAGGTGAGGTGAAATAGGTGTTGGGGTTTTTTTCCCCCAAAGCCAGATAATAGGTCAAGGTACAGGTAGGAAGAAAAAAAAAAAAACCAAACCCTATTTAACAGCTTTCCTGACTCCCAATACAGCAAGCTACCAGCTGACTCCTATGTTTTTATAAATTGTCTCTCAGGGAAATGTGTATTTATTATGAAGGCAGTAAGGTGTGCAGCAGTGGACTCAATTCAAGATTTGAACCCATTTTAGAAAAAATTGTCTCCTAGTAACAAGTCTTGAACTTACAGCTTGATAAATCAATCAATAAACTAAGTCACAAATTAGAATTTGTTGCATGTTAATTTCAGTCTGCAGAGGACTTGTCTCTTTCAAGCAAATGTCAAGCACACTTAAGTTTTTTTTAATTTTTTTTTTCCTTCCCCCCACGTTAATGGTTAGTACTTATACCTGTCTGTCAAAGGTCTTACTGTTCTAGTGACGTGGGGTATGACTGCTGTCTTTGTCTCTGAATTGGGTAGATGTCAAAGTGCTAAAAGGCAGAAAAATCTCAGCATGTTCCTAAGAAATGTAGGAATCTTAAGAGGTAGGTAGAGTATGGAGAAGACAATGTTGGAGGAATTAGATGGTTAATTTTTTAAAGTGATAATTGTTTACATACTGGGCTGTGAAAATTAACTTCTGATCATGAAGAGTTGTTTGAGAGAGGGCCTTTTTCTATAATGGCCTTCTTGAATCTCCTGAGGTACCAAGAGCAACCAAGGAGGCAAACCTTTACAATTAGATGGTTTGGTTCTGTGTGGGGAGTCCAGAAGCTGAGGTGGTGTCCATTAAGTTACTTCAGTACTTGCATTAGAAGATTACTTAGTAGCAGATCTCAGTCAAGCAGAGAAATGTAGGATGAGACTCAGTCTTTAGATTTGCCTATGTTTGCTTTCAAACTAAAATTTTTGTCACAAATACTGGAGAAATGCTCTCTTATTTAGTAAAGCATATGTTCACAGCTTGAGGAGATGATAGTGATGACTTAGAAATCCTGTTCTTGTTGCAAGAGAGACTTGTGATAGTCTGTAGGATTGATTGTGCAGAAAATACCACTGTTGCTTGGATAACTTGGCCTTAACCCATCTATGTCTCCAAGTGCATAAAAGTACAGATATGCTTTGTGGAGCTGCATATTGCAGAGTCATGCAATCGGCTGTTGGAAGTGTCTTGGCTGCACCAGCCGTTATAAACCTTATGCAGGCAATAGCTGTATAACCTGCTGCTTTCTCCACAAAAGCACAGTCTAAGCCACTGTGCAGGGTGGATATTCTTCGGTATTTTTCCCCCTCTGCCTGTTGATTGTCTTAACTTCTGGGAATATAGTTTTTATGCTCGTTTGTATAAAACTTGTACATCGTGCTAAGTGTGGCATGCTCTAGATAGGGAGCTTAAGGTAGGATTATCAATTCTTAGCATCTCAGTAGTTGCACCCTGCTTTTAATTGCCTGTAATAATCTACTCGGAGTGCTTCAAGCACATGAAGACCTTTGAAGAAAAATCGCAAACACTTATGTAGTGTGTAAGGGTAAATGTTGTGTTCATTTTATGCTTTTAGAAACTCAGGGTGCAGTGCTGCAAAGTGGGGTGAGCTAATCTGACAGCTCACTGTTGAAAGAGGGATGTCCTCTCTTCCCCGGCTGTTTCTCATATTTATTTGGGTTCTAGTCTGACCCTTAGAGCCAGTTCAGTTCTCTAAATTGAGTGAATTTTTTTTTTTTTTAATTCTGAGTAGTTGTTTTCTGAGCTGGTGACCTGAATCAGCCAGTTGAGAGGTCAGAGAAGTGTTGAGCTGGCATGACGGAATTGATAGGGATAGAGGGGAAAGCCACCCGCCCACTTCCCCGCAAGCTGCTGGACTGGTTTAGCCATCTCTTCAGTCTTAATTGCCAAATGCAGGATTTCTTAAGAGAACAGAAAAATCTATTGCAGGCAGTGTAATAGCGTGTTCAGAAGAAGAGTTCCTGATGGATGAAAAGGTAAGCCCAACCTTCTCTTGGCTTGAATTTGGAGCTCATCATTGTAGTGAATAGGATGGTGCCCACTGATGCCAGGTGGAGGCCTGCAGTTCTAGGGAAAATGCAATCTATGGGCATTAATCTTCACAGTTACACTCATCACTTAATGAAGAAAATATGCTTGCCCCTGTTTCTTCAGCTCTTTTTTGTCTTTGTGTTTGTTCTTAGCAGTTTGCTGCTACTACTAAGTTAGTACTTACTATTTGCTTCCATTTTTCTGGATCGCTTACAAATGTCAGCATGCTTCCCAGCACAGATCACTGTGTGATTCCACTGGTGATCTTTCTCCATTCTGAACACTTGAGTCTTATATTCATACCCTGTTTCCTGTCTTTCAGCCAAGTGTTTATCCATGTGAGGACTTTCCTTCCTATCCCATGGCAGTTGAGTTCCTTAAAGAATCTTGGGTGAGGGACCTTGTCAATGCCTGTGGGAAATTCAGGTAGCCTGTATCAATCATGTCTTCCTTGTCCATGTACTTGACTCATTCAAAGTATCGCAGTGGATTTGTGAGGCGTTACTTGCATTTACAGAAGGCCGTGCTCTACAGTATAGTGTTTATGCATATACTCACTCATTCGGGGGTTTTTTATATAGTTGCTGTTAACTTGACCCCTTGTGAGTGTTAGGTTAATGGGTCTGTAGTTCCTCTTGAGTGTCTGCTGGAACCCTTCTTAAAAAGTGACATAGCGTTAGTCACTTTGTGTTTGCTGCTGCTGCTACTGAAGTCTTAACTGAGAGGCTGTACACAACACTTTAGGATCAGATACTTTATTTTGGGTTCTTGTGACGTGTTACTAATCATCTTTTGTTCATTCCAAGAATGAACAAGTACAAGACTAGTATTCTTCTCTGAGTACTGATTATGGTGCACGTTCTTCTGTGGTGAACACATGTGGGAAGACGTTTTTTCTGCTGTATCGTTCACATCTGCACACTGGATGCTCATTTGCAGCTTTTACCTCCTGAAATGCTGAAATAGATACTGAGCAGCAGCTTAGAAGCTTGAAGATCTTGCTCTGCTTTATTCCCCTTAGATAAGGGGAATAGAAAGGATTAAACTGAAAACACAACTTCAGTTTTCTGGAGTGCTGTGCTTCTGCTACTGTTAACTTCATAGTATTTAAGAATGCCACCTTCTGGGTTTTCCTAAGGCTCATTTTGATTTAAGCCTTCAGTATGATGACCATCAAGTCATCTCCATTCCACCTTTACTCAGCAAGCTCTTTTTCTGTTCTTATTCTAACAAGCTTTCTCACTTAAGTAGTTCCTCTTTCGGAAGTTAAGCACACCACTAATAGGTTTTCTAGCTCTTGTCCTTCCTGTGGTAATGTTGAACCGCTGTGGCAAAGGTTAGTTACTTCAGTAGTAAGGTTGAAGTAGGTTCTGTGTATTGTTGAAAATCAGATTAGGAGTGCCCTGTCGTACACTAGATGCTTCATAAAACAAAATCAGGCGCTGTAGTGTCATGCTTAGTGTGAGACTTAAGCACTATATGATACCTGAACTAGAGGTTGCAAATACTGTGGCTTCGCCCCAACAGGTTCTCTTCTTTAGTGCACCAGCCCTTGTTTAGGCCAAGTGGTTTCTGTTACAAGCACAAACTTTGATAGAGCTGTCAGATACTGATGTTTGATACATGGTGCTACTCCTTTGGTATGGTCTACTGTTGCTTAAGTTTTGTATCCTCTATTGGGAAGGTTTTTAGTCTTTCCACTAAATTTGCTGTACTTCACCGGTTTCCATATTTCCCTACATGGACATTCCAGTTCCCCTGAGTTGCTTGGATTTCTAGCTTTTGAGAAGCAACAAATACTTAAAGTTTCTCATCTACAAGAAAGACATGGAGTTGCTGGAGCGTGGGTAGAGCAGGGCAGCGAGGCTGGGGAAGGGGCTGGAGCCCAAGGGTGGGGAGGGGCGGCTGGGGGAGCTGGGGGTGCTCAGCCTGGAGAAGAGGAGGCTGAGGGGAGCCCTCATCGCTCTCTGCAACTGCCTGAAAGGAGGCTGGAGCCGGGGGGGTCGGTCTCTTCTCCCCAGGAACAAGCGATGGGACGAGAGGGAACGGCCTCAAGCTGCGCCAGGGCAGGGTTAGGTTGGGGATTGGGAAAAACTCCTTCCCCAAAGGGCTGTCAGGGCCTGGCACAGGCTGCCCAGGGCAGGGGCTGAGTCCCCATCCCTGGGGGGATTTAAAAGCTGTGTGGATGTGGTGCTTGGGGACATGGTTTGGTGGTGGACTTGGCAGTGCTGGGTTAACGGTTGGACTTGATGATCTTAAGGGTCTCTTCCAACCGAAACAGTGGTATGATGCTGTGATCTGTACCTGGTAAGGAGGCATTCAGGATTTTGTGGCCTAGTAAGTTTCACTGTGAGCTGTGCCCTCCTTACAAGTTCGGTGGGCTGGCTCCTCCTAGATGGTTATCAAATGTATGCTTCTCAACGCTTGTGAACTTCCCCATTACTTTTTAGCTGAGAGTAAGGCATAATCTTTGTCTTTCATATTAAAACAAAAGAGCTCAATCCCAAGCCATGTACAAGCCTGTTCTAAAAATCTGTTGTAGGTAGCACTCTGTAGTGGCAACCACTGTCCGTATCCTTTGTGTTTTACAAGCTATGCACGTGTGTCCCTACTGTTACTCCGCAGTGTCTGGAGGTGAGTCAGCAACGTTTGCAATGAAGAGCCAAGCATCTTAATCAGTAGGAACTTAAAAAGTGGTATGGGCACTATTATAGTTTTGTAGTATCTTAGGCAGTTGTTTTGAGTCTCAGTTAAATGCCTTTTTCCCATAAGAATATACAAACCTGATCAGACCAACTCTCTGTTTATTGTGATATTTCTTATAACGGCCAACAGCAAATGCCTGGGGAAGGATGTAAATCTAGGGCAAGCGTGTCATTCTCCAGAATATTCCCCTATCCTTCCACATCTTACACTTTTGGGATTTCCTGCTCTGATGGTGGCATGATCCGACAGTAGCATAGTAAGGTGACAGCTACGATCAAGTGAAAGGCTGGAACTTAACCACTGAAACCACAATCTCTGTCTTTTTGAATCTGCATAACGCTACTTTTTCCATAATGCAGTGTAAGCATCTCTGGATTGTGTATGCAATGAGTTGTCATTACTGCAGTAGTCCTTCTTACCGAAATATAATTTCAGACTTGTATTTTGTCTTGAATGGTCTTTGAGCTTTTCACCTCCTTGTGGAATCTTCCAGATAGGTAAAGCTGCACTTAGAATGTAAAATATTTGTTCTGTTGGCAGGCATTTATGGCTTTATTTTTGTATAGAATTAGTTTTCTATTGGAGAAGATACAGATCTGTTGTCCTCTTGCTTTTGTATTGCCTGAGTTCTTTAGATTATTCATCAGGCTTAAACTTTCAGGGCTGTATTATGGCTTTACTGTGGAAGACCACGTAATGTTGTTTTGTCTTGTTGAAATACCAGCCCAGTTTTTTGTATTGTAAGTAAAATTGGGCTCTTTACTAAACTAGAAACCTTTTTCTCCATCAGCTTTGTGGGTAGGCTGATAAATCTTTTTCTCTTTGGGTAAGATGCTTGTTTATGGCTGGGATTTTAATCTGTGGTTGTGTATTTAAGTAGTAACAGGATGAAAAGAAGACCTTTCAGTTCCCTTCATCAATGTATTAAGAGAGGCTATGAGGCTATGTACCTAGTATGAAGAGTTGGTGAAGCTTGAGGGTTTTGTGTTCCAGCACAAATGAAGAAAACCTCAGGTGCTCCCCCCCAGCACCTTATTCTTGATGGCTATCACTTGGCAAAAAGTCTATTTGGCTTATTAACAACTCAGGTTGTAAAAATCTTGGGGTGACAAGGCCTGTTTTCTGGTAGTAGTTCTGAGCATTTGACTGTTTTCTTTTGGCACCGTTGTTGTGGTTATCGTGGTTCTACAAGGTGATGGTTAATGACCTTCTTTGCAGGGGACTGAAGAGATGCAACAGGGCTAATAGGTACTGATGGAGGCTGTGCTTCTTGTAGGGCTGGGTCTTAGGTATGCCTCTGTAAAGCTATTGCTGAGCTTAAATTTGACTTCTCCTCCAGTGCACAGAGATGTTGGACCTCTGTTTTGAGGGCTTGTAGATGTTTATGCTAGCAATGGATAAAATCCTGCAGAAGCTAAGCAGTTGATTACACTTGGTATGTTTGAGTGTGCTCTGAGAATCAGATACTCATTTACAGGGAACAGCAAGTCTTGTGTATAGTTTTTTTTTCTTTTAAATTTCCACGTTAGGCAAATGTGCTTCTAGGGAAGAGATTGTGAAGGAAACCTGTAGTACAGTTGATAAAACTTGTCCATTTTTTTTCCCCAGTTGTTGCAATTCCCTGATACAGGCCAGAAGATCTTGGAAACTGATACTGTACATGTTTCTCACCTCCACACTGCTGGAGTAATTATCACCTGTGTATCAGTGTTTATTACATAAGAGATAGGCGTGAATAGTTATTTTACTTCATCAAGAAGCAGGATTTCTATAAAAGTGTCGTAGTACATCCCTTAGTATGACTGAGATGCTCTGTAGTAATCCCAATTGGTAAAGCACAGAAGACTGCAAACTGTTTTAAAGAAAAGCCAGATCTTCTGTAGTCTGTGTGTTGCTGTATGACTGCTAGGCACTACCGGTAGGGTGCACAAGGTTGCAAGTGTAATTGAAAAAGAGATGGTGTACTTCAGAAACCTGCCAGTTCCAGAGAAGATGTTAGTGTTGCTCAGTTGCCTCTGGCTTTCATAACTTCAGAGAAGATCTAATGGGATAAAGTTAATGTGGTCTTGGTTAGTTAAGCTTGCCACATATCTAAAACCATGCGTGTTTGATTAAAGCGTAATGGTCGTACTGGGTCAGACCAAAGATCTTCAGAGTGATGGCGGATGCCTGAGAATGAGCATCATAGATGAATAGTATGGCATGACTATCCCCTCCTTTTTCTACACTTTAAATTATTTGTATTTACATAGAGGATATCTCCTCAGCTCATGAACTTCTACAACTAATGGTTGAAGGGAGGGCTGTGCATTCACAAATACAGGTTAATTTCTTAAACTGCAGATGCAGTGCAGTTTGAATTACTCCTCTTATCTGAGGGCAGTTAAACATTAAGCTTAAAGACAAGCCCTGTGTTTCTTGCTGGAGCTTGGCAAAGGTACCCAAGTAGCAGAGACTGCAAGTCTTAATTTCTGTTTGTCATCTTTGTTCACAAAAATTAAGTCAGGCGTGTTGTCGTGGTTTAACCCCAGCTGGCAACTAAGCACCACGCAGCCGCTCGCTCGCTCCCCCGTGGTGGGATGGGGGAGAGAATCGGAAGGTAAAAGTGAGAAAACTCGTGGGCTGAGATAAAGGCAGTTTAATAGGTAAAGCAAAAGCCGCACATGCAAGCAAAGCAAACCAAGGAGTTCATTCACTCCTTCCCACGGGCAGGCAGGGCTCAGCCATCCCCAGGACAGCAGGGCTCCATCGTGCGTAACGGTGACCTGGGAAGGCAAACGGCATCACTCCGAACGTCCCCAGCTTTCTGTGCTGAGTGTGACACCGTATGGTGTGGGATGTCCCTGGGCTCAGCTGTCCCAGCTCCTTGTGCCCCCAGCCTGCTCGCGGGTGGGGTGGGGGAGAGGCAGAAAAGGCCTTGACTCCGTGTAAGCGCTGCTCAGCAGTGACCAAAACATCCCTGCGTTATCAATGCTGTTTCCAGCACAGATCCAAAACACAGCCCCACACTAGCTACTGTGAAGAAAATTAACTCTCTCCCAGCTGAAACCAGCACAGTTATCTTGGGTGTAGCTCTGCCATTTTAAGAAACTTCAAAATATGAGATGACTTAACTCGCATAATTTAAAAAATTCACAGCTTTGAAGTAAATTCTTTGTGTAGATGGTAGGGTCACATCCTTCAGGAAATAAGTCATACGTAGTGCTTGCATTATTTAAGTTGCATATTGTAACTATATCATATTGCCTTTAACTTGGCTAGCTTAAATTGCAAGGCTGCATGCTTATGTTAATGTTAATTGTATATATGTGGAGTCTTTTAGGGCAACTCTTGAAGTCTTCAGCAAAAACAGTTCACCATTTTGCAATAGTAGGATGGTGTTCTGTAAAAGTTTTATCAAATCCTTGGTGGATTTTTTTGTTACTTTCTGTGATTTGGAGAAGCAGAATCTATTGGTAGAGGTAGGGACGTTTTTTCCACTTCTGGGAAGAATAGAGCCACTGTCCGACACATGTGGAGACCTGTTGGAAACTGATAACATTGTTCCTGCCAGGGAAAAAAGATTGAGCCTACAGTTTCCATTGCTGAAATAGCTTATGCCTGTTAAGATGGTGAGTTTTGGCACCCGAGGAAAAAATTGTCAGTGAAGCTTCATTAGTTTCCCATTGCTTGTGCTGCCATAACACAGCAGAACATAAGGAGGTAAAATGATGGGGGAAGGATGAGGAGTGGGCAAGGTAAATAGGCCACAGAACAGTAAAGCATCATATTATGGGAGGCATAGCCTAATCACATCATCATGTTCTTGGCAGAAGCTAGATATGTTGGGCTCAGTCTTAAGGGTCTTTTCCAACCTAAATGATTCTATATCATTCTAGTGTCCCTCTACCTGGCAGATAGCGATGAAACAGTTGTCCTCTTGAGTAGATGGGATAGTTGGGCCTTGGTCTCATTCATTAACGGTCGTCTTTTCTGTCTGTGGGATTCCCACCAGCTCTAGAAGCTGGGAGGTAAATGGCGAATGGACTGAAGCGCTGTGTGGCAGGACAAAACCTGTGATTCCTGGATGTCTCATACTAGGCTCTTGATTAGTCTATATTTAACATTTTCGACTTTCATTTTTCTAATATGTCACAAGCAATCATAATGTGGTTAAGTAATGAAAGGATTATAGCCTTCCTAAGTAGTTCAAGCTTTTACTTCCACTTGAGTATAGGAAGGCTATATTTAGTAATAATTTTCTTAACCTCAGGTTTAGAAGTCTCTTTCAAATGGTTTAAACTATAAATATTAATTTGCACTGAAAAGTATCGCACAAAATATAAATAGCTGCTTGGCATGGGTGGATATGGTTGCTCTGGTTATCCTCAGGATGACTTTTTTGTTACTTCACCAAGAACCTAATTTTTTTGTGTGTGGTTTCCTCTTGGAACTTGGAATTGCTTCCCTAATAACAGTATGCATGCTTCTCTACATCAGTTCAAATCTGGAATTTATTTTTTGGTTAATTACCACATTAAACTGTATGCCAGTTGACAAATCAGTGGAGCATTCGTTAATTCTTCAGTTTATCCTTACTGTGCTGAAAGGTAGCTTACATTTGCTCATGCTTTTTTTTTCACTATTCACTGCCTTTTCTGAAGCACTTTGAAGAACACGCATTCCTGTAGGATTGTACTGATAGCTATAATCTAATGTGAAAAACATGTTTGCTCCTAATGCTATATCCTTTTTTTTATCTGTCTCTTAAAAAAAAAAGCCAAACAAAAAAACCCAAACCAAACTATCTTTAAAGAATTTTTTGGGGACCCTTGTCAAATGCATTTAAAAGAACATCACATACTTCCTTTGTGTACATGCTTATTGATTTGTTTGGAACACTTCAGCATAAAAGCGAGGAATAGCTGTGTATGAAAGGAGGAGAGAGCCTATTTTCATAAGCTGTCATTAACATACAACTTCTGTTGAATGGTTTGAAAAATGCTTTAGCTATGAGAATAATGGTCTGACCTTTTCCTCCTAGAAATGGTTGAATCAATGAAGAAAGTGGCTGGAATGGATGTGGAGTTGACAGTGGAAGAAAGAAACCTGCTTTCTGTTGCATATAAAAATGTGATTGGAGCCAGAAGAGCTTCCTGGAGAATAATCAGCAGCATTGAACAGAAAGAAGAAAACAAAGGCGGAGAAGATAAATTAAAAATGATTCGGGAATATCGGCAAATGGTAAGAAGTAGTTGGTGTTGTGGCATAATGCCATTTAGTTAAAGTCCAATTTTGTTACCCTTGCCATAAACTGCCCTGGTATTCTCGATTGCCTGCAGCGTGGTGAGCTGTAATAAGGTGACAGTCTTGAAAGGACAAAGTTTGTTCCTTGTCTGGAGAATAAATATACTTGGCGAGGGGAAAGGTTGGGTGTTTTTGTGTAAACGCTCAAAAGGGCAGTAGACTGAAAGGAGAAAAGGAGGGCTCTTCCTTCAGTTCACCTACACATCTGCTAAGTATTTGAAGGGTGCTGGCACTTTGTTCCCTACTTACTCAAGTGTGAGGCTGCACGTGCTCAGGAGGCCAAATTCTTTCCCCTCCAACCTGACTTATCCCAAGCAACTTTTTTTGGAAAGTTAACCATGTCAAAGGAGGTGTTTGGCTGTTAAGCGTCTGCTTCTGGTAGAAGTTGCTTTGGCTCATACCGACTTTGACACTTGGTGCTATTGCAGTACTCTGTCCTACAGAGTTCAAAATATTAACACCCTTGGTTGAAATGCCAACGGGGAGGGATCTTCGGTGTTGTTCTGGGCATAAAGACAGGCAGTGTGAGCCAAATGGCCACTTTCTTCGCCTCCTTTACCTTGTCTTTTGTCACTGATAGTTGCATTTCATGTACATTGGCCTTGTTTTGTTCCTCTTTCCCCCAGATGAAAACTTGACAGGAGTTGCTGTAAACTAAGTGCTTAGCAGTTGGGTGACAGTGAAGAGTTAGCCTAGTTAGTCTTGTACAATTGAACTGGCAGACCTATTATTAGCTCAGACAGCTATGCCTGTGTTGAAATGAGTGCTGAGATAGTAGGCTTCTCTGCCAGCATCTAATTCTTAAAATATAGGGGGTTTAATTTTTTGTAATTGTCCCTAAGCTGCTCGGTTACACTGATAGCAGTTAAAGCACTCAATTTGAGATAAAGCACTCTGTTCCTGGGGATGTTAAGATGCCATGGTCATCTCAACTGTGAAACTTGCATGTGTAATAACCTCTAGGGCCTTGCTATTTTCTCTCTCTTGAGAGGAGGAGAAATTGATGCACATAACTTCATGCTGAGTCTAGTCAGTCTGTGCAACTTTACCTAAAATGGAGAACTTGGAGCAAGCTTTGACTTTCATCGGTAAGGGCTAATGAAAGTTTCAGCTATTAGAACAGTGAGTTGTTGTTCCCTTCCTCCCCCCTTCCGTAAATGATGGATTAGCACGGAGCAGGCACGCTCCCATACTATTTAAATCCCACACGTTTCTGCAGAGACTTAGTCTTCATTATTTGAAGACAAGTGCCTCCACATGGTTCAGATCTTCACTTCCAGAGAAACAGTGGAGTGTATTGTATCACCTGGCACTGATTCATATACCACCAATGGAAATGATGTTGGCTTGGAAATCTCTTCTCAGGAATGGCTCTGGACTACTTTCTGTTGACTCATAGGGTTTCTGTTGCTCCATGGAATTGTTTAAGTTGCGAGTTTCTAATTTTATGCTGGCATGCTGATGGGATGAGGCTCTGCCAGTTGCATACAGTCCCAAATACCATTTCTTGATGGGTGTCTAAAATCTTTCTAACAGAACATATAAAATAAGACAATAGCTTGTCTGGTGATTGTTTAAATTTGTCTTAACGCTGTGTGCTTCCAGTTCTTTTTGCACAACATTTTGTGGGCGGTTACTGTCTTCTGCCAAAGATCCTTTAGTCATGAAAAGACTTTTTTTCTTGTTTTTGAAAGGACTGTAAAAAAGGTGTTGTTCTGCATCCCTCTTTGTAAAGAGAGCAAATACCATGCAGAACAGACTGGTGTGCAAGAAATAAATGTGTGTAGTCCTTGAGGTATCTTACCGAGAGAGAGAGGCCACGTGAAGTGCAGTGCCATGCCAGCAGTATCTTCAGCTGTTAAATCCTTAAAGGGAATAGCTATCACAGTTGCTTTAGGTGGAAGAGTGCTGTGGAGAACTGTAATGTAGTTCTGTAGTGGAGAAAGGCTAGAGTTGAGTAGACACATCTGGTCTGAGTTTCCCAAGAGGCTTCTGTGTATCGTCTGTAGCTGAAGACCAAGTCGTGTTTGCAGCTGCTGGAAGACTTACTATGAATTAGCATCTGCTCTAAGGAGAGTGTTAATGGGCTTGGCAAGATGGCGTGGGAGCAGTAAGGGCCTGAAGAGCATATTGCAAAGGTTTGGATGCTGTTTCTTGCTGTCACTGCTGGAACAGTAGCACAGCTGCCCTGTTGTCATGCTCAGCGCTTCTCTGAACAGATAAGGCCCAGTACAGACAGCAGAGTTCTGGTTATTATGCTACCTTGTCAACAAATAACCGTAGCATTTTTTAGAGTAAGTTCAGTGTTGTTGGGAGATCCTTCCCAGGCTTGAAAGGCTCTGAAGAAGAAAAAACCCACCAAAACGCATTGTCTGGGGACTGACAGGCCAAGTTTAAAGCATTGGGGAGTGGGAGAGAACCAGCATCTCTAAAAAAACCACCTCTCTCACCTACCACCAGAACCAGGTGTGACCTTGCTCAGCTATAGATTGCTGCTCGAGTTGAAATGGAAGGTGTAGTTTGTATGGAAGTAATTATTTGATGGTTTTGGTGTACATCAGTATTTATTATAACTTAGCATGTGGCTCTTAAAGATGTTTGGAGTTTGTTTGAGCTCCGAGCCAGCGTGACTTGGGGCACAACTTGAGGGACGATGGTGTTGTCAGAGCAGGGCCGGGCTGGTTTTGGCCGAGGCATACAGTAGGCAAGCCTGAGAGATGATGGAAGAGGCCAGGCTGTGCCTTTACCCAAGCCACTTAAGATAAACGTAGCAAACCCCATACATGGCCGTGGGGGAAAATGCCACTTCCTTCCTTTGTAGGCAGGCTGCTTTTCTGGGTCCTGTGGCCGTTTGGATACGCAGAAGCGGAGCCCCTGGCTTTCTCATCTGACTGCATCTCTGTAGATGAGAACACACTGAAGCTTGCGTCCTTCATCCTTGAGAGGATGAAGTGGTGTATGTCTGCACGTAATCAGTTCACTTCCTTGCAGTTAACCCAAATCCCTTCCTAATAGACAGGACAAGTATACACCTTCCTCTTACTGGTCTGTAGCTGTGGCATATGAGAATGTGTGTTCCTAGTGCTCCGACTTACAACCTGGGTTGTATTCGGGGGCAGCTGCAGGGCTCTCTCCTCCTTCCCCTCTTCTTAGAAAGGTTAGGCTATGAATCGGCATAAATGTGGGTGATCTGTCTGGTTTGGCAGGGGTGGGAGGGAGGTTACAGGCTTTAGCAACTGTTTCCTACCATTCTAGTTTCATGTTGCATCTCAATTGCAAGGTGCAGCTATTTTGGGGGCTACACGTTAAAACAGGGCAAAGAACTAGTACAGGCTACCCTTCCCCTAGTTGCTTCTAATAAGTTTCCTTATTTAGATCACCAGGTGGTTTACAAGCTTTTGTATTTGCAGAGCTAAGAACACAGTCTGGAATCTGATTAAGCCAGCACTACCACTAAAAGAGAGAGAGGCAGGGTGGATTTTGGGGGGCTTTTACACACCCGTCGGGGTGAGCGGTCTTTCCTTGCGGCTCAGAGCCTGTAGTACTCGTATTTGGAGCTGGAATGGTGATAGAGCCTAAACCTACCTTTTCTGAATGCTCTGAACAGGCTTAGTGCAGGCTCTTGTGCTGCAGAGCTCATTGAGCCACTCTGTCTAGAACAGATCCTTTTTGTAAAAGAGCTCTAAGGGTTTTGTTGTGGGGGTATTGTTCTTAATCAACTCAATTTGTATTAAATCTTTTTAAACTAAGCCTGGTCAGGACATTTACATTGCCCTGGACAGCGGCTGATCTCTGGTAACTTGTGTGACTGATCCTTTAAGCAAAGCTGAAAAAGGTCTGTCTGAGACGAAATAGAAGTTTGTACGTGTATGGTTATTTAACAAAAGAGGATTAGAAACTGATTTAATTCTTTGCAGTTTTGCTGAAGATCTCTCTGCAAAAGAAGTCATTGAAAAAGAGGATCAAGAGGAAAGAAGTTTGCAGGAACTGACTGCTGGCCAAAGGTTTTATAGCTTTTGTAGCCCAAGAATATATGAAGTAGATTCTTCTCAAGTGACCATATTTCAGCAACTTCCTTAAGCATTTGTCACATAACTTTATAGCATCTAACTCTTCCTCTGAATGTCAGGGCATTCTGACATTGTATATTAAATTTGCTGTAGATTAATTTCTCTAAAGGAACTTCTGCAAATCTGTTCAGTCATTTTGTACAAATCGGTATGTGTATGTGTGTGCCAGTTTAACATTTATTTTGGATCTATAACTTTAACAGCTTTTGAGGATAGATGTTGTGGTGACAAATCCTAACAGTTTGGGAGCTATATGGTGATAAAAATACTACATGGCAAGAAAAATGCTTAAAGAAGGAAGGAAAGAAAACTGCATGGGTGGGAGGATAGGAAGGGATAGCGGACCGAGTGGGGCTGCTCTCGTGAGCCAAGACATGCAGTTACTGGTAGTTTCTTGTAACTAATGTTGATGCCTTTGCTTGAAAGCCTGTATAGTACCTAAAAACAGCTTGAGCCAGAGTTGTCTTCAGCTGTAGCTATGAAAGTTACTGCGAAATCACGAAAAAGCAGCAGTAGGTTACTATCTGCATGTAACCAGCCGCTCCTACTGTGAATGAGACGGGATGCTCAGAGCAAGTCTGGGTTTGGCAGTGCTGATGTCAAAAGACAGTTTTTAGCTTTTTTTGGGTATGCTTAGTTTCTTTGCTTTCAGGTATGAAACTTTCTGTGGTAAAACCTAACCTCATAGACCTTGCTTTATATTTTAAATTAGGGAAAAAAAAGGTGATGTGACCATGTTTTCAACTTTGGCTATTAAAATCCAATATCTGTTTTTAAATAAGACTTTATATATTGGTTTTCTTTGGCCACAGATGTCACTGTTAGTGCTGATGATTTCTGCTTTTTCTCCAAGTTGCTGCTCTTTGCTTTTTTTTGCCTGCTTCTGAAGTTTGTATCTTCTGGAGTTTGTTTTCCTCTCATATCTGACCTTTTTGTTTGTGTGACACATCTTTATTCTGTTCTGATACTCCATGAATTTTTGCCTTAAGGCTCTTCTGTTAGAGCTTTGCCTCCCAAGTAGTCACTAGAAGCTTGTTCTGAAGGTGCCATTTAACTCTGGGGTGGGATGGAGTTTAGCTGATTTGTATTAATTACCTTCAAATTGTCCACTTCACCACTGCCACTTTTAGGGCAGCCTTCCAGGATCAAAAACTTAAGGAATCGGGAGTTGTGCGAGCCTTGCAGTAAGGAATTATATCCTAAGACAGACTTAATGCAACTGTCTAGCAAGATGTCTTCAGAGAGTTTATAATTCCATTATTCAGTTATGCATTTCATCATACATCAGTTCTTGCCTCTTTTGTGTGCCAGCTAATTAACGCAGAACTGTTTTGCTTGATGCACCTGTGGAGCAGCTGAATTTTTTGGTTTTTTCTTCTGTCCTCCCCCTCCTTGGATTTTTATGATGTTGCCTGTTTGATAATGTGGATATTTTTGAAGTAGCTCTTAGTCTTATGTACTAACCTCACCTTCTCTTTTTGTTCCGTTTTTTTTTAATAGGTTGAGACTGAACTGAAGTTAATTTGTTGCGACATTCTGGATGTACTGGACAAACACCTCATTCCAGCAGCTAACACTGGCGAGTCCAAGGTTTTCTATTACAAAATGTAAGTATCTTCTTGTGAGGCAAGGACCTCTTACGTATCTGAACTAGAGACAGAAATAAAGTAGCTATATGTGTGTGTTCTGCCCACTCAACCACAGTAACCCTCTTCTAGAAAGAGGGCAGTTCAGTCTGTCTAACCAATATCCCTTTTTGGCTGCCTTTGAGGTGTTAGTGTCCTGATCGTGTGGTTTCAGATAGATGTTGTTTGGAATAACGTCACGAGAACTGTGTTGTGCAGCTCTTAAATGTCAGAAACAACCATTTTCTTTAATTGAGCTAATAATGTGGAGGCCGCATCCCTGCTTCAGTGTTTTCTTGCCTGAGCTGTACACTCCTCACAGAGAAGAAGATTTAGGTAGACAGATAACTGTCATGTAGTGTCAACTTCAAAATTGCATGATCAAGTGAAACTTGGCCTTGGAGTGTGTTCCTGTAGTCACTAGTTCGGTGTGTATTTTATACTTTCTGAAGCATAGTTTAAATCCTGAAATGATCAGAGAGTGTCTTCCTCTCTAGCTAAGTTATCTCTGTCCTTCAGATCAAAACCGTGTCTAGCTCATATGAGAGGCCGTTGTACAGAGAAACAGTTGGGTGATGGAGAAGTAATACTACGATTTCATGTACTAATGCAAGAAAATAAGCGCACCCAACCTTTTTCCTGCCCGAGAGTTTAAAATTCCCTTAAGTACTAATGCGCTGTTGCCTAGACAGCAATTCAGCAGCGGTGTCCTTAGTGTGTGAATATATAAACATCAGCTTCAGAACTGAGCCGTTTGTGTAGTGGCAGGTGGGGAAGCTAAGGCCTGCTGACTCTTACTGTACGTTCTGTTTCTGTTTGCAGGAAGGGGGACTACCATAGGTATCTGGCTGAGTTTGCCACAGGAAATGACAGGAAGGAGGCTGCAGAGAATAGCTTGGTGGCTTACAAAGCTGCTAGTGATATTGCAATGACAGAACTCCCGCCAACACATCCTATCCGCTTAGGACTTGCGCTCAACTTCTCTGTATTCTACTATGAAATTCTTAATTCTCCTGATCGTGCCTGCAGGTAGGTAGTGACTAGGAAGATGGAGAAAACTTACGTGAATACCAAACAAGCCAGAAGTGCTTGCTACTTGGGTAGCTGCTTTTCCTCAACAGAAACTCTGGGCTGGCCTTTTGCCTGCTAGTAGTTGATGACTTTGTCTGTCTGAGGTCAATTCATTGGAAATTTTTTCAACTTCGCCATTTTCTTCTGAGTCCAGACCCATTTGTTTATCTGGGAGTGGATCATGTATGAGAAGCAGAATAGTGATAACCTTGGATTGATCAACTAATGGCAGCTTAACAGCTTGCCACGTTAACTCTGCATGCCTTTGTCCTGCAAAAAGCGTGAGGTGGTTTAACTCGCCTCTCTTGCTGTTGGCTGTTACACAAGGTAAGAGGGGTCACGTTACTGATTTCTGTGAACTGTGAGCATGTGTAGAATGACAGTAGCTCATCTGTCTGTAGGGGGTCAGCTCAATGAGCATAGAAGGGAGGACTGAAGCAAATACCGTTTGTCTTCTATTCCCGTCATTGCAGGTTATGTAATATACTTTGGTTTAAGCTTTTAGCAGGCCTTGGTCAGTTGTACCGCAAGATGTAGAAATGTTTAATAAAACCAATGTTCTTGAGTAAAAAGACACTGTTCTTAAGCACACAAAGTGACTGGTTTTGAAGATGGGAGGTACTTGGATGAACATATAAACACCGTTAAATAATATAAAAATTTGTTAGAGAAGCTATGGATGTCATGTAGCCAAACTAGGAGAGAGGTGTTCTGAGACACCGGTTTAACTTCTGGATTCTGTTTAGCAATATATGTTAAATCTGATTTATTCTGTGCTCATAGGTTGGCAAAAGCAGCTTTCGATGATGCTATTGCAGAACTGGATACACTGAGTGAAGAAAGCTATAAGGACTCTACACTTATCATGCAGTTGTTACGTGATAATCTGACACTATGGACTTCAGACATGCAGGGTGATGGTAAGTAAACTCTGCTCTAAAATGCTGCTGTCCCCTGATCTCCACCCAGAAAACAGAGCATGGAAGCGTAGATAGGTTTGCTGGTTTACTTCTGGTTTTCCTAATAATTGACCTTCCTGAACTTCTGTCCTTTCTTAACACTGGATAAGTGATAGAAGTGACACCAGCTTTTTTGAGACGCTTTTCAGCTCTCACTTGAAGGAAGGTGGTATGGAATTAGTAACTTTTTTTTTCCCCACCTGGCTGTTTAGGCATCTGTGATTATTTTAAAAGCAGCGATTTCATTTAATTCAGCTTTTCTTTCTTATGGCTTGTTGTGTTCATCTATGGCTGTCATTCCAACCAGATGTGGGTTTCCAATGCAGGAGGAAGTATTGCAAAGGATCTAGTTCCCCCCCCTTTTTTTTTTTCCAGGTCCCTCAGTATTTCTCTTGGCATGTTAGTGGAAGGTCTGCTGCCATCATACTAATCACTTCACCTTACAGCACTTTCCATATCTTTTACTCTTCTTAGGAAGAATTGAGTACAAAGAGAAGAGGAAAAAGGAAGAGGGATTTTGTAAAATACTTTGTTACAAAAAAAAAAAAAAGGCTTGGGGAAATCTAATTTGCTATTTGAGATGTTTGAAGTACTTCCTTTAATACTCGCAAAAATGCTAGGCTGCAACTCCTGAAGTGGGCTATTGCCAGAGCAAATACTGAATATATCCCCTGGCAATACCAGAGGGTGGGACATTGCTTCTGTTTACTGACATCTGACAGTTATTTAAATTTTTAGAAGTGGTGTTTTGGCATACTGAAGGGACTTTTTCCTCTTACCCTTTCGTATACAATGCTAAGTATAAATTTGCTCGTTTAGTTTATTTGAGTTATGCCTTCTGTTTCACTGATTATTGGTAGCGAATTAATCATATTCTCTATCTAGAAAGAGGACACTTGTGTTTTCTTCTGCAAAAATCGTGTCCTGGAGAGACAAGTGGGAAGAGCTGACTTTCTTTACCTTTAACTTGGAGGGGGGGCGGGGAAAGTCAGTCCTGTTTAACTTATAAACGCACAGAGGTTTGAAACAACATTGCTGCTTAGCTTCAGATAAACAAATGAGTGTCTTAAATGTTTTTGGGAGATGTTACTTGGAGCACGGCGATAGCCGTATAGCATTACTTTGCAGTACTTTATTGGTGTAGTGGTTTTGAAAGCAGTTGTAGAATCTCTTTTAAGTTTTTACTGACGACCTGTTTTTGCGTAGGATTGAGGGGTTTATGTTAAAGAAGTATTGTTACTTGATAGCTTCTAGCTCTTTGCATGGATCATGAGTATTGACTGTTGCAGGTCGTGTTTTACCCCTGTTTCTTTGGGCTTTTGACAGAAGTGGGAAAACTAAACGTGCGGGGTCTCGGCTCCTAGGTTACCCTACATCCTAGTGCTTAAGTCTCTTGCAAGGGACCGCACCTTGCTTTCAAAGATGTAAGATGACCTGATGGTGCCGAAGCATACGCACGTATCCTGGATGGATCGGTACAGACTCTGCTCTCAGTGCTGCAGGCAGTGTTAGATGCCTGCCTTGCCTTGTTAGGCACTGGAAGAAGAAATCTGTTCCCAGTTCCCACAATTAAGATATGACCTCTCATTTTTTTAATGGAGCCAAGTATCCCGGTGCTCTGTGGGAACACTGAGGAAGCCATTCCGGTGAAGTAACAAGGCTGGATTGCTGTTACGAGATAGCAGCATTAGAACGCCTTCCAAAAGCTATCTCTGTTTGCTTGTAAGCTGACTGACATGTCTCATGTATCTCGTATATCATAGAAGTTCAACAAGATTATTTACAGAGGCTCTTTATATTTCTTTTTGCATAATCTAGATTCAAATTTCTTGTTTCATAATTAGCTCCATAGCATAGAAAATAGATATTTGTGTTCTTCCTGAAGTATTTCAGATTATCCTGGTTACTGTTTATGATGCATGCCAGAAAGATAATGATTGCAAAATTTAGAATACTGCAGAACTACTTAAAATCATGGTGCGGTTCTTCAGGTCCACAAAAAATATGGTGTTTATGCATAAAGTTTAGACATAGGTGCAAAGTTAACTTTTCTCACTTCCTCATACCGTGCTCATACGCTGACTGAGTGCATTTAAAACTGTTGCTTCCAGAGCTCCGTATTTCCAAAATGAGTAGAGCCTTTGAAGATTGCTAAAAGTTAATAGTGGCACTGAGAAAGATCATCGCAATTTCCAGTTTCCTGAGGGGTGGGGAGGCATGGAAAAAGGCTTGTTCTTTTGTGTTAAGCTTTTGCCTGTTTTGATTTCAGTTGTGTAGGTTGTAGGGAATGACTTCCAAAATCAGGTGTTACTCAGCTGCTCCACTTTCCCATCTCATGTACTGTATCTCTTAACCATGGCATAGACGAGCTGTTTAGTTTATTTTCACGCTTGTAATGTCGTCTTCATATGATTCCTGTTTTCCCCTTCTTTCCTGCTGTATAGATTCCTAAAGGAAAATCCAACTGTTCATTTCCTAAAAACTACCTTGTAAGTCTTCGTCATGGCTTAATGAACTTTTTGGCGCCAGTTTTCTCCCGATCACTAATCGTGCTTGCCTCTGTCACTCCCTTGCTGCTGATAAATGGCTTGGATCTTTGACTCCATTCCAGGGCTAAGCAGTGTTGTACCCATTTGAGACCTGTTTCCCCTGCCCAGGTCCGATGCGCTTGGCTAAGAGCCAGAGTAACTTACATGTTTGGGAATTGAGCTGCGTACCTGGATGGATATTAAGAATATTTGGGCATGAAAAGTACTTTCACAGTCGCCTGTTACAGGAGTATTTGCTTAAGTGTGTTGACTAGAGCATGCTCAGATCTTTTAATCATCTCTGTGGGTTAGGGCCTCTGCTTTCCTCCCCTAAACGATGCTATGTAGCTTTAAATGTAAATTTTATTGTTGTTGAATGTCAGGTGTCTTGTGTTCCTAGGCCACCTCTTCCAAAATCCACCTGTATTGTACGGTGATAATCCTGAATCTGGACATGCTCTGAGCAGGCGTTCTGACGATATGCTGAAAGTCATTAGTCTCATTCGATTGGATTTTATTGCAAAGTAATTTTTTTGATGGGGTAGCTTTTGTTTCTTGCCCTGAAGAGAGTACCATCTCAGGTGGTTAAGGATAATTGTAAAGAAAACCTTGTTTGTTTCTCCTATCAATTAACCTAATTGTGCATGTGTTACGGCACTAGCTGAGGTACAATCAACCCTCCCCTGTTGCAGCAGAGATCGGGCCAAGGCGTGCGGAAGGCATTGCATGCGTCTCACCCAGGGCAACCGATGCAGAGCCACTCCTGCGAGAGTCTTTGTGGCCAGGCTCCGTTTCACTGCATGTCGCAGCCTGGTCGAACAGGCCCAAACTGGCTGTTTTTCAACAGAAATGAATTTCCACAAAATGTTTTCCTTTAACACCCTCAAGCCTAGGCTTTCTTGCCATGTTGGACTTGGAGTAGGGACGTGTTTTCATGCTTTTGGTACCTTTAGCGATACATGCCATCAGTGTCATTTTATCGAATGGACTTTGCTGTTGTTGAGACTTGAGTGGACTCGGGCAGAAAAAAGTTTAATTTCTAAAACCTGTTTTGGGCTCATTTCTGTAGCTAGTGAATAGATGTCCTTAGCGCTCTGCGGGCAGGGATGAGGTTTTGGGGAAGGTGTGTTCTGGTGTGGGGATGATCGACAGCCGTTCTTTAGTCTTGGCTGTCCATCTCTCCATCAACAGGACTGGTCTCAGTTTCGGGGTGGTTTGTTGTTTGTCCTTACGACAGAGTGCGTCTTCTAATAGCCTGCGCTGCGGTTCCGCGGGAGGCGTGAGGAGGGGATTACGAGGCTTCATTTCCATGGGAATGCTTCACTCCGGAGCTGGCTGTGGAGCGCGTGTCAGCCGTGCAAGCCTGGGAGCGAGTGTGTGTGCTTGCATGGAACTATTAATCTCTAGATGCTTGTTAAGCCATTCCGCAGGTCTCGTTCTTCAAAGCTAACGTCTTCCTCACTTTTAAACGCTTTCGCAGGTGAAGAACAGAATAAAGAAGCGCTGCAGGATGTGGAAGATGAAAACCAGTGAGACACAAAGGCCAACAAGAGAACCCATCTCTGACCACCCTCCCCCTTCCCCACAAAAACCCTCAGTGTCACTCTGAGAACCACCAAATCTGACTTTTACATTGGGTCTCAGAATTTAGGTTCCTGCCCTGTTGGGCTTCTTTATTTTTTTTACACAGTTTAAAAGTTCTTAAAGGCAAGAGTGAATTTCTGTGGATTTTACTGGTGCCAGCTTTTAGGTTCTTAAGACACTAACAGGACTGCGTAAAGGCTCTTTCAGCATTACTGTCTTGTCTCCTGCCAGCCGTGGCGAGGTTGCCACTAGAAGCAGATGTTACACCTGAAGGCCGTAGACTTGTAGGGGAGAGATTCCTTATGGCGAGGTAGTGCGCATGTGGTGGCATTTTTCTTTTTTTATAACTGTTTAAACTGAATTTTATACCAATGTTGAGACTTAATTGGGTGTTTAGCTTGAAGTTACAGGTTGCATTGGGACATATATCGTAGTGGTTTTACTGTACGAACACAAAGGTTTCCAAACTGCTGAAATGTTGCTGAAAATCATGGTGCTGGTAACAGTTCAACAATCCGTGGCTGCTCATTCTTGCCTGTTCTTTACTTTTCCTCAAAGCAGGTTAGCATTGAAGGTGGCATTGATAAGCCTGCATGCGTGTTCAATATTTTTTCTTTCTCCCTCCCCTTTCCCCATCTCCCTTCGCTCGCTCAACCTCTTTTGTTCAGTATGTGTAACTTGAAGCTAATTTGTACTACTGGATATCTGACTGGAGCCACAGATACAGAATCTGTATTGTTCTTACTGAAACACAGCATGGAATTAACAATTAAACTTAAATAAAACAGACCTAAATTAAAAATGCCAAATATTACTATGACTTTCTTTTCTATTTTAGTTATTTCAGCAAGAGTAACTTTCCTTTGTTGCTTGTAGTAGGAACAGTTGGAGGGAGAGGGAGAGAGAGAGAAGTAACAGCATTGTTCTTCAGACAGGAGATGAAGTGAGGGCCCAGTCCTGCGCGTAAGTAGCACGGCCTGGCGGCCAGCCTCCCCCAGGCCTCCCGCTTCGCCGCAGGAGGCGGCTCTCCCGCGCCATCGCGTCGGCCTTCCCCTGCCTGACCGCGCAAAGCCCTGGCCTGGCCGGTGCGCTCCCCTCACGGCGCTCCTCAGCTGCTCCACGGACGCGGACGGAGAGAAGGGAAACGCGGTTTCCTCACGTCCACCCTGCTTAGCTGAGCTCCTGAACTCTCCGGGCGTAACCGGCTCCGTGTAACAGCCGCTGGAGGGCTGCCCTCGGCGTGGGCAGATTGGGCCCAAGAACCAGGGGTTCAGCGGGGCCGTGGGACAAACGAGGAGACAAAATGATACCCCGCCCCTCAAAGAATTAACAGATGCGGTGGAACAGTTTCTACGACAAAGACAAGGGCTTTTTTCTAAAAATTTATTGAGCGTAGTCTTGAGGAGGTTATAGAACAGCGTACACAGCGTTGTCTGGTCTGTGCACTAGCACATACGGTGCGCGTGTGCTGCGGCGTGTTCCAGGCCTGGGACGGTGTCGGACAACTGCAGAGTGCCAGAAACCAAAATTGGAGGCCGAGCCGATGGTGGGTGAGCGGCAGCGTGTTCGGTTGTGTTTTATTTGGGGCTTACTGTCGCTGTTGGTAGCGCCTCAGGACGGAGGCGAAGGTGAAGGATTTCTCAGGCAAGCGGAGTGCAAAATGCGCTGTTGGAGGCCTAAACTGGGAGAGGGGCGCTGGGGCGGGGGTTGCAGCGGGCGGGTATTTGACAGATCGCTGCCCACCCCGTAGCCGTTTGGGCTCTTTGCTCAATGAAGGCGCTTGGCGTTAACCGCTGTGCAGCGGTCTGACACCCGCTGGCGTTCGGCCCGCGTGTCCCCTCTCACCCTCGCCCCCCTCCCCTTTAGGGCAGCACCGAGGGGTGTTCGTGGAAGCGCTGTGGAGCTTCAGTGGGGGAACTCAAACTTCCAGTTATTGCTAAAACCAAGAGGGAAAGCAGCTTTTTCTGAAGGTGCTGCTCTGAGGCTGCTGAGCCGCGGGGGAAGGGGCAGCGGGGACCCCAACGAGTGCGAGGGGGAGGGAAAGGCCTGCAGGGCTCATCTCCAGCCTGGAGGGGCGCAGAGAAGCGGTGGCCTCCGCAGTTCGGACGCGTGGATATGAAGAAGTTCCTACGGTATAAAAATATCGCTACAGAGCGAGAAGTGGGAGAGGCGGCCTCAAAAAAAGGCACCTGGATCAGAGCGGTGCAGTCCCGTGACGGGTGTCTCGCGTTAACGCCTGATCACAAACTGAAACCAACAAAAACTGCAAATCTCAATCAGAAGCTTCCGCATCAGCTCCGTTTCCTGCAGTGCATCTCTCGTACTCGGCTACGAAGTATTTACAGGGTTTCACTCCTTTACGCAATATGGCTTTAATATATTGTAACACAAAGCATCAAAACGTCTCGGAGCAAAATTCTTCATAAAACATTCTTTCTGGATATAAAGTTTGGCATTTCGTTGCTTTGGCTGCCAAAGCAGCAGAATTACTCGTTTTCCGATTGTGCTTTTTGATGACGACAAGCACAAATTTTGGTCAAAAACTCAGAGTCGGCGCTACCTCTCCCCCGAAGCCCGGCCGAATGCGTCGCGAGGGTTTCGCAGGCGTTGCGTCGGACCCGCGCGTCTGCCCGAAGGTGAGGAAGAGAAGGCCTTTCTTTTGCAACCGTCCTAGTGAGACAAAAAGCGGGATGGATTTTGTGGGTTGTCTGAAAGTGCAGGTCTTTGGTAACGATAAACAAAATGAGCAAAGCGAGGAGGGGGGCTGCTGGGAAGGGCGTCCGGCCGCTTCTGCGGGGCGCAGCCTGAGGGAGGGACCGGTCCTCTCGCGGTGGCAGCTCCATCATCGAGAGTTCAGGCGAGGAGCAACCTGCGGGAGAAGGAGGACAAGGTAGAAAGCGTGCTGAAAGCAAACCCGATCGCCTCCTGCCTGCGCCTGGGCGCTCCGGGGAGCGGGGCGATGCCCGGCAGCGCCGCCTCCGTGGCCCTGTGCGGGCGCGGGGCTGAGGGCTGCTCTGCCCGCGGTGGACGGGGGCTCGCGCTCGGTCTGGTGCGGGAGGGGAGGGAGCGCGGCCTGAACGCGCTCTGGATTGATTTTCTCAATGACCTCTAATCCGACAGCGCGTAAATCGGGGGCATGGCTACACCTGACCAGCAGGGAGGCTACAAACAGCCTGGAGGGAAGAGGGGGGCGTTTTGCTTCCTGCGTTTTTAAGTGTTTTTCTAAGATTTGATTTGCAATGGAGTAGAGCACGAAAGCCTGACTCTTGGGAGGGGGAAACGCAAGGTGATCGGTGGGACGCTCGCTGGGCCTAAGCCTGGCTGTCGCTGGAGACTGCGGGAGGGGAACAGGGCCCGGCTCCAGCTGGGAAGAGGGGGGCAGAGCGGGGCAGGGACGTCCCGGGGCGCGTGTCCGTCTGCTGCAAACGGCTCGATGCCAAAAGCTGGGTTTGGACCCATGGCAGTGAGCTGCCAGCCCTCCTGGCCTCGGCCCGCACTCACCACGGTTAGGTGGCCGTTCTTGGCCTTGGCTATGAGCAGTTCCGATCCCGATATGAAGTCGATGATGCCTTCTTTGCCTTGCCCAACGGTGAATTTTATGCTGCGAAGAGAAAGGGGAGAACAGATTTGATGAGTACTCGTGACCTCTCCACTAGCTCCGTTTTACCCTTCCCTCGGCAGTGGCTGGCTTGTACGGACGCCTGGCTCCAACCGATGAAGGGAGCCTTGGCTGCGGCGCGGTGGCTACGTTTTGATGCCATCCAGGTGCGTTTTCTGCAGCCCTTTAATGCTGAAGCAGAGCTCCCTCCAGAACCAACACAAAACCAAGGCCGCTCCCGAGGGGGCCTGGCTTCGCTCACCTGCCCTGGTTGATGTTGACGTTATTGACTCTGTCCGCCTGCATCGCCGTTTTCGTTAGGGTCTCGATCACGTGGTCGCTTTGAAGCACGACGTCTCCCTGGGAGGGAGGAGACAGCGGTTTATGGTGGCGAAATTAACGGGGACGGAACTCTCCAGAGGTTAGCACGGAGGAGCCTGTCTCCAAGCGGACCGGGCTCGGAGGCCTTGGGGCCTCCCGTGGGGGTCGCACCGCGCCTCTGGCAGCGACTTTATTGCCAAGGTATCGGCAATGGGGCGAGGGACAGCGCCGGCCCTGCCGGTGAGCAAGTCCCTGTGAGCACACGCGAGTGCAAGTGAAACGCTACTTAGCGCTGGCACAACGTGAGCTGCGTACGCGTCGCCACGTGCGCCCTCCCCCAGCTCGATCCTTGGGCCTTCACAACTTTTTCTAGAGGTGGCTGGAGGAATGGCTGAGTCCCTACCTTCTGTTTGTTGTCCTCGCAGCGCACGTGCAGCACAAACAGGTTGTCGCTCAGGCTGCTGACGGAGATGCCTGCAACAGAGAACGGCCGTCTGACGCCAAGGCTGCGCCTCCCGACCGCGCAGCGCGCGCGGGGCCGAGCCCCTGCCGGGAGCTGCCCCCATCCTCTCCCTGGGCAGGGGCTGAGCGCTGCGCTGGCTTCCAGGAGCCGCTCTTCCTTCATAGTTTAGTTTTGGACCTTGTTCAAGATCTTGGCGCTAGATACAAACCGGCTTAGCTGTTTAACTGGAGCTCGCCCAACCCTAGCAGAGACAAACGTACATCTCTGCCGTAGGAGCCCCAAATTAGCGTTGCCCCTGGAAACCGCTTCAAAGGGAGGCAGCTACACATGCAGCAGGTGATAGATGGCTGCATCAGGCCAGCGCTGAGGTGGTGAGCCCCAGACTGGCTGGAAAGAGGCTCCGCAGCAGAGCCGAGGCTGTGAGGGAGAGGTTTCAGAGCCAAGTGATGGCCACAGTGCACCAGACTCGGCCGTTTCCCCCCCTCTAAAAGCCTCAAGCCTGTGTCAAAGAGTCGAAGGCTGAAAGCTGGAGCAGGGCCCCAAGCTGCCGCTGTGCGACAATGGCGCAGCTCCCCTGCGGCAGAGATGTGCAACTGGGAAATGACTGGGGAGGGGGCCTGGGGGAGGGGAACCGAGTCATTTTTGTGACATTTTACAGAGTTCAATTTTAGAAAAACTCAGTTTCAGGATATTGGGGACTTAAAATGTTTGTCAGCATTGGATAATTCCGTTCTTGTCCCGGACAAAGCCAAGTTGGTTATGTTGTTATTACTGAGTTGTAGCCAAGGTGAAGCCTGACTTCAGTCAAGTGAGGCAGCCCCGTTTGCGTCGCCGTTCTCACCGGTCAGATTGGCGTAGTCGATCCGTTGTTTGATTTTGGATTCTTCCACTATGACGACTGCGTTCTGGGTAAGCAGCAGCTGCCGCGCTCTTGCTTTGTATCCTTTCCGGTCGTACTTTATCACAGGAACTGCATACTGAAATAAGTGTTAACAGCGCTAAAAACGCAACTGCTTTAAGTGTCGGCTGCCTCCCCTCTGGCCCGGAGAGCCTGCGGGTCCTGGCCAGTGGCTGGCAAACCGGGACTGCAGACAATCTCCTGCCCCAGCCTCCCTTGTTGACCCAGAGGAGCGCTGAACAAGAGCTTGATGGCCGCAGCTGGCTGACGGTGGGCTCGAAAAAGCCACGTTTGGCTTCAGGCTGCGTGGGTTCATCGCTCCGCTGCTCCCCGGCCGTGCCGGCTGCAGCCCCCCCAATTCTTAACTGACAGAAACTTGCCCAAATCTCAAAATCGTATTTCTGAGCCCTCAGCTCTCCCCACAGGCTGTCTCCTAAGGTACTGCAAGCTTAGGACAATGTAAAATCCTTGCTCTGTTCTCTCCAGGAAGCCAATCTGCTATTCTGCTGAACAGAAACTTGACAAAAGCATTAGGACACACATCTCACCTTAATGGCTTCACTTTCTAAAGCCTGAAGGACTTTAGCATTTATCTCTTCATTACCTGTATGAAAACCAAAGAGGTGGGGTCAGAAAGAGAAATTTCTAGCAAGAGCAGATAAATCCCTTTCTTCTTTCTGTTCAGTGTCCCACCAGCCGCTCACCCAGTCGCGTGTTGATGAAGAGTCGAGGCACGCTCTGAGGGTAGTTGTCTTTTTTACCCTTAAAAATCTCACTGGCGATTACTTTTTGTTCCAGCTGCAAGGACAAAAGATGTCTTGTTTAGTATAAAACGTCTGCTTAAATAAAAAGACAAATTTGTCTGAAAAGAGATGTTATTGGTTTGGGTTTTTAGCAGTTGCCATCTAGTTCTGACCTCCTGAATCCCACTAGCCAAAAACTGACAAAGTATTCCCTACATCCCTTACATTTGCAACAGCTGCCCACCAGTCTTTAGGGTAGAAATCACCTTTTTTTCCTTCCCTTCCAGTCTCTACCTTGCCCTCTGCCAGCAGAACCGTGCAGTTAGCCACTGTGGTGCCCCGGCCACCACGCGCCTCCGCTCGCTGTCGGCGCGCAGCGTCCTGGGTCCGCTCGCCCCTCGCTCGGTGCGAGCCGTGCTCTCACGCCTGACTTGGGCTCCTTCGGGGTAGGAACCAGGGGCTCCCCTGTGCTTTACCTGGGGCAAACGCGTGCTGTGGGGGCTGTTAGGAGATGATTTACCGGTAAAATGTGGGTAAAGGATACTCGTGGTCAGAGAGGAGGTTTGCTGGGGAAAAGGAAGGGCTCTGCTGAGCTTCCACCTCCTGCTTGGTCGTGGCCGGTATTAACGCCGTGCCCTTAATCACAGGCTCAGCCACTAACTAATCTACAGCATTTCATTACATCTGCTTAATATTTTGCAGGCTTTCAGCGGCAGTGTGATACACTATGCAATAAAACCAAAGCACTGGCACCTATTACTATCATTTCGTAACAGTTACATCTACACTGTTCAATCCGTACATTTCCTGTTATCTCCCTTCACTGAGCTTTTTTTTAATATAAAAAAATTCCCTCCCCTTACCTTTCCATGACTAAGACGAATCAAACTGCAGTATCAGTTGTATTCTTTTAGCTAGAAGAACCTAGTACCTAGGTTCAGGTACCTCCTGTTTGGAAAACGACTCGTGGGGAGTCTGCAGAACTCCTGCCCTCTACTTTATAGGGCTGGAGTTCATTTGCTTCCTAGGAGCTGCTCTAGTGCTGCGGTTTGGCTTTAGGATGAGAATAACGGTGATAACGCACTTCTACCCTTCCGCTTCTCTCCCCCATCCCACCACGGGGGAGCGAGCGAGGAGCGGCAGCCTGCGGCTCAGCTGCCGGCTGGGGTTAAAGCACGACAGAATAATGCGGCTTCTTCCATTTTTATCTTCCATGGGAAGAATAACGGGGCCTTTCAGCATAGAAATTATATAGGAGCATGGATATACAACACTTTAAATAATATGTATTGCAATATGTATATAATGGTTTTTCTTTTATTTTATACACATTCTGGTCTTTTAGTTTTTTGTCTCAAAAAAAAAAAATCAGTGACCTGTTAACCACCCACTGAAGAATGCGGTGAATCAAGAGTTCCTCCATCTCACTGCCGCTTCTGTGCCTCCCTGGGTTGTGGCACCCTCATCCCTCCCCTCCTTCACTGCTTAAACTATGCTGAGAACCCCTCCTGCTCTTGGGAACATCAGCGCAGTTTGTGAATAACGTAAAGCTGTCTCGTACCTGCTGCTTCCACTCCGGGCTGATTCTCTTGCAGTAGCTCCAGACCATGTTCTGCATGCAGAGCTGTCGCAGGAGCTGGGATGCCTGAAGAAGAAATCACACAATGAATGAAAACAGCTCAAAGTGACTGACAAACCAAGTCAAACGGCGAAGAGAGATGAGAAGCAGCTGCACAACTGTTTCATTACGGAGAGTCAAATTAAATACTAGGAAGTTTGTTTTCCACCTTTAAGAGTTTGCCCCACCGCATTCTCCAGCTGCTTGAGAATGGAGAATGACAGCAGGGCCCTCCGCTTTACACCGCTCTGCCCTTGCTTCCAGCTGCACCCGCAGCCCAAACACACGGGGGCCTTTGGATAAAGCAATGCTTCGCTTTGGTCAGATAAAACACAAATTCTGCCAGATGCAGAATAATAATGGCAATAGAGGAAGTTTAATACATTCCTCGCAGGCAACCACAGTGTCATTACAGCCAATTTAACTGTCCAGAGGGAACTTCATTTGTTCAAAGGGAAGAAAATTTCAGAAACGGATGAGAAACCCAGCAGAAAATGGTGTTGCAACAGCACCGCGCGCTCAAGAGCTTTCAATGCTATAGCTCGAATAATTTTACAGATGTGCTGTAATTCCACCCATGTGATGATGTGTGGATTAATTCTATTAGTAGAGACGCTAATGCGACGTGGAACGTGAGCGAGAAGCTGGCTCTTTCGTGCGCTGGTAGCAGGGGTCCCCCCAGGCCTTTGGTGGCCTGTGGTCTTCAATGCTGCCGTTCGTTAGTGTCCCCGTCCCCGCCCCGGGCGCAGCTGTGCCTACCTCACAGAGCGACGGAGGAGGAGTTGGCCAGGATTTGTCCAAAACATTTTTTGGTAAATTACGCTTGAGGTTCATCAGGAAGGAGAAGCGGATGTAATCAAGGAAATACTCGTTCTCTGGGCAGCGAGGGTGGTTCCGGTAAATAAAACCTTTAATGAACCTGAGGAAGAAGAAAATTTTATTAGAATCAAAATTAGAGGTATTTAGAGGTCCCTTCCAACCAAACCCTCTTCTGGGATTTACTTAATAGTTGTAATTTATTTAAAGTAGTGACAAGAAAGTTTATTCTTATCATCCTGTTGTTAAGAAGTACCCAGTCGAGGGCTTGGGTTATTCTTTACGCACCTTCTGATAGTCTCTACTGCCCACTTCTTCTTGGCAGCTTTTCGGCGTCCCAGGGTTCCCCGCCACCAGGACTGGATCACGATTGCTAAAAATAATACAAAGATTTTGCACTAAGCGAGCTCCTTCATACCAATAGCGACTCCCTAACAAAGCTGGCAACAGAGAGCGCTCAAGAAAGCCTGCTCTGTAAGTAAGCAGCCTTCATGTGCCATATGGGAAAGGATAGAATTTAAATTCTGAACAGTATGGTACAATGGATAAATGTCAGTGAACAGCACCGGCAGATGGGAACTGCTGTACGGGGCTGCGGGGTGAAGGCGAGGTAGGCCCGCTTCTCCTGCTCAGTCTCGCAGCCTGAAGGTGGAAGGACTGGGTACCCCACCAACAGCTTCCATTCTACTTCCAGCAGGGCCTGGGGACCGTTCCTTCTTGCGCGTCAAACTCGGGTCATCTCCGGCAACAACGGCCACTTCAAACCACACAGTGACACAGCGCTGCAGTTCTCTCTCCGTCTCCTACCTGAGTGTTTCATGTGCAGGAATTTCTTTCGACGGTAGAAACCTCTCCATGTGGCCTGCATTTTTGTTGCTGAAATGGAAAGGAAAGCAGCAATTTGAAATTGTGACCAAGCAGATTTTGGTAGAAGGGTCAACTTTTTAAACAAAAATCCCCCCCCCCAAACAAACAGAAAAAAATAAATCAGAAGCCAGACAGCTAACTGTCCATGAAGCCACTGCAGCGTGTGACTCACCCAGACTCTGCTTCCTCACTTCCAGAGCATCTTCCGTTGCAAACAAGGTCTTGGGAAAGCGGATAAAAATCTTTGTTCTAGAAATAGAAGTGCAGAATTATGTTTAACGTGCCGGAGAAGTTTGCTTCCTGCCCATAGCATCCCCTTTGGGATCTCTAATCTTTTCCTCACCCGTTAGATAAAGCAGCCTTATTTAAAAGCAATGACATGGACGTCCAATGATTCATAATCTATTTAAGAAAACAGAACTAACCGTCCCATTTTGTATTCTTCCTGTTTGTAGCCAAGGTGCTTCACCAGCACAGCCACCCCATCGTGGGGCCGGCCGTCCCATGTAGGCCATGTTTCTGGACAAAGTGACTTGTACCTGCAAATCGGCAGCAGAAGAAATCTTAGGGAGGGAAGTCCAAACCGCGCAGGGCAGGGGAAAGGGAGAGAGGCCGTGCTTCTCGCTCCCTCAAGAAAGTCTGTCAGGTGTAAGGGCTGCCTCTCTGCTGCTCGGAACAGCTCCCCAGCCTCGGTACCTGTGGGACCGAGACCGCGGGGAGGGAGCAGCAGGGAGGGGGCGGTCCAGGGTAAGCCTACCTCTGCAGGAAAACTTCGTATTTTCTTCGATACGCAAACCCAGCTCTGCGCACCCGGAGGTTCTCCATCAGCCCTAGGTATTTCACTTGATGGCGGATTAGAACTTCATCAAATCGATCTTGAGCGAGCATGAAAAGAGAGGAACATGATCAATGTATAGCTGTCCCTTCATCTGGAGAAGGGGAACCTTCGGTTCTTGGTCGTATCTTACACAATTATCTTTAACCTCTGACCCATCCTCGCAGCGCAAGTCCCACACAACTTTGTGTCCCCCCCGCCTTTAATATACATTTAGTTCCAAACCAGAGTTCTCCTCTAGGATGTTCTATGCACACAGGAGGGAGAATAAAGGTCATTAAAAGGAAGTTATGTAGGTTAATAATTCTTCCCTTTAAACATGACCCTACTCCACCCAAGACCAGTGCTCCCACTCCGATTCCTGGCTGCTGGTACTGCCCCCACCTCCCTACAAGAAGCTCTGGCACAGACCCAAAATGAAAAAATCTTGCAGGACTTCATCATTTGAGCTCCTTTCTGTGCCTCGCTGACTGGGACCTAGTGGTCTCTATAGGGCTGTCGTAGAAAAGAGGAAGTCACCAGGGTCGTACCAGCCTGTTTGGCATCGTTGGGTTTAATGCAACGAATGTAGGAGGGTTCTTTGGACATCAGAATTTCCATGAGTTTGGAGAGGCTGTTTTTAAACTGAGTTGCTGCCTACGAGAAAAGAAAGAAAACTGTGTGTGAAGCAAGGACTTACAGCCAGTACGCGTGACTGCAGAACACACCTCAGTCTCCCAGCGTTAAATGTGAGAGGCTTGCATTTAATTACCATGTTAGACAGGGCATGGGTTTTAAAAGGAGGAAATAGCCGCGCTTCCGGCCAGCTCTCGTGTTCTTACCGTTTCAGGTCTCTTTTTGTCTGTCAGCTCCGTCCTGTCAAAACACTGATTGATGATAGGATTCTCAGAGTTGCACATGGTCTGCAGAGAGAGATGGTTTCAGAGATAAAGGACAGAGTATTCTTCAGAGAACTATCAAAGAAACATGGGACAAAACTGTTTGGGTTTTTTTATTTTGCTTTTTCATAATTAAATCAACTTTGGGCACCTCAATTTGTCTTTTCATAGTGCAGCCCTGTGAACGCACATTCTCCAGGTGGAGTCTAGAAGAATCTTTTCCCTCAGGTGCCACCCCATTTTAAACCTGACTCCTCCTCCTGCTGAGTATTGGAAACGTCCTCTATCCACACTCACCTCCTTCAGGTTCCGAAAGAGAAGGTCATTGTTTTTATCTAGAAAACCTGGAAGAAAAAGAAACCGCTCAGGCTGCCACCGCTGTTCCACAGGAACTTCACGACAAGGCAGGAATTTGAGATGGGAAATTAATCTGGTTAATCAAATGATGTGTGGACGTATTCTATGGCCAGATTTTTCTTTACTATGTAGTGAAGCTGTTTTAATTTGAAGGGCAGAGGACAGGAGGAGGAGAAAAGAGTGAGAGACAGCGGAGGTGATGCACGCACTTACCTGCGACGCTGTAGGTGACCTCTCCAGCATAGTGCAAAAGCCGAAACTCCTCCCGCCCCAGCGACTTGCGAGTCTTTTGGTCAGCGAGCTTGTGCCTGGTGAGGAAGCGAAAGAGCTTCATGAGAAACAAACATTTGCTTCATGGGGGGATTCACTTCAAAAAGCCCTATGGCGTTTGATCCCAGGGTGGGGCTATGTGAACACAGAAGCGGGGCGGGGGGAATAAATCTGACTTGCTGATTTTCAAGACCAAAAGTAAATAAAGAGTTATCAACCAGCAAATCATAAAAATGTCATTAAATGTATTTATGTTTATTTCAAATGGGTGAACTTTCAGCTTCCTGGCAAGGCTGCGGAGTGGCTCTGCGTGCACATGAAATTAGAGCAGAGGCAGCAGGCAAGAGGGCAGTGGAGATGCTGGCAGCAGCTGGCTCACTCATGAGACGCCGTACAGATCCTAATCTGAGCAGAAGCAGACCGTTCAGTAAGAACAGAAAGACATTCGGAGCTCCAAAACTGAAGTAAACAATCTGGAAGGTGAAACACGGAATTCACAACTTGAGCTGGAGCGGCGGCAATATGGATAGGTTACCAAAGCCAGAGGGGATCGGTATCGCCTGGGAAGCGGGTGGGCACAAAGGTGAGTTAGCGCGATATAAACCTCTCCATTTCAAAAGCACTAATACTGCTTAAATCATTCTGATGCATATACACCTCTCAGCACTATTTTTACCAGTAAAATTCTGCTCCATGTTCTAGTTCTTCCTAGGCCTGACTTGAGTCACCAATGCTGGGGAATGATCTGGCCTAATGCTCCAAACCAGAAAGTCTGTCACACCTGAAGCATTGGGCTGGATCTTGGAAGAGCCAAGAAGCTGCAAGGCTGCAGACTCCGTGGACATATTAGCAGTAGGATGCCAGGAAGAGACTGGTGAAGAGGCAAGTCAGTACCAAAGGTTTTGTTGCTCCTACTGTATTGTGAAGCATAGTCTTGAGAGGAGCAAGGCAGTTAGTGTTGACAATTTATTCTGTATTACCTTAACTCACCATCTCATCTCTTTGCAAAAGAAAACGCCATCATCTTTTATCCGGGACCCGGTATACCTAGGATGCTACTGCCATACACACGATGAGTTATAATGTCATCTAGGAATAATTAAAGCTCTGGGCCTATCACACACTTGGATCCTACCAGTGTAACTGTCCTCATCTATGTGAACACTCACGTGAGAAAATGAGGGTGGTTCTTCACCGTTTCCTCCAGTTTCTCCAAGAACGTTGTATCTGTGGCATCCCCAGGTCTCAGACACTCTTCATCCTACAAACACACGCATCCTAGGATTCGTTTCTTTCTGTCCTTGTCAGCGCACAGGCCAGCTCCAATTCTGTCTCGCTCAAACACTGCCCCAGTTTGACCCTTTGGCATTTAACAGGTCGCCAGCTCTTAGTTCAACAAATGAAGAATTGTTGAGCTGAAAAGGAAAACGCTTTCCTCCTCCTAGACTGCCTGGATTGGAAGCTTCTTTTCTGAGGGCAGACGGAGGCGATACAATACGACTTTTAATGGTGCCACTGTTCAGTTTATCGTAGCTCTTCCCACCTGCCCAAATAATCCTGATATAAGCTGAGACCTTTTTTCCATGCGTTCTTCCCCTTGTTTTCCACTACACTGCCCCAAATTTTTAATTTAAGAAGGCGTTGTCAACTCACCAGAATAGAAATGATGCCTTTGAATTTCTCTTCCACCAAATCACAAATTATTTTGTTATTGAAATACTGAACTGGTTCCCACTACAAAGAGAAGAAATCACACTTGGGTGAAAACAATTCTAGACTGGAAGAAACATGAACATTTCAGAACATTTCAGACAGCACCTTACTTAAATAATCTTTCTGTCAAATTTGAAACAAAGCTTTTTCATTCCTCACATTTGTTTTTCTAACATTCCCTTTAAAAAGCATTTTTTTAAATCAGAATAAAAGATTGGAATGGCATTACTCACTCTAGCTGTATCACACAGAGTTACCAAAGTGTTTCAAAAGAAAGGAAAAAGGAAAGCTCTGAATCCATTTCCTTTGCAGACCGTTATTAGCAGCTCCTTTTCTCATCTGCCCTCTGGCCTGCAGGAGGTGCTACAAAGGAGACAGTGGAGGCGATGACATTGGCTCTTACCGCTATGCCTTCTGACTCGTATTCCTCTTGTTCCGACTTTAACGTGAGCTCTATGAAGAGCTGCTGCAATTTTTCATTACAATAATTAATACAAAATTGCTCAAAGCTGCAAACAAAAATCAGAAAAATAATCACTAAGACAGTACCACAAATGAAAGAAGCTATAATCAGTGGGCAGCAGCATGGATGTATCTCTGTGTAAATCAAGAGAAACAGAGGAGATTTAGTGAAGTGTTTATTTACTGAGTGTATAAATTTAGTAAGTTTATTGAATCTCGTGAAAGAGGGAAAAACAGACATGAAGGGTGGAACACAAAAACTTTTAAGAAGGGCCCAATAATACTGCAAATTTGAGAGTCTCGGTTCATTGCTACCTGCCAGAGGCAGGTTCCCGACTGACATAGCCCCAAACACTGCTTTATGGCTGTTCTTTCCCATTCACGCCACCATGGAAAGATGCCACAGCAGCCACCACTGTGCCAGAGCTGGGCGAAGGCACAGTTCAAGCTATCGCATGAATACGCCCCAAAAAGACAACAGTCTCTTTGAAATACCAGGAGCATTAACGGCTGTAAATGCCGAGTGTTAGCTGGATGCCCCAAGTGTTAGAAGCCCTGTGATTATCAGGTATTCAACTGATTTCCTGAAGTTTAAACGTCACCTCTTTCTCTCTTACTAAGAGAGCCAGAGATGGAATGATGTCTTATTTCACAACGGAGAGAAAACACTCCAGCAAACGAAGTCATGCAGAGTTTACTCAAAACTCAAAGACGCCGACTGAAACAAACCTGTTGTGCTGAAAAACCTCAAATCCATAGATATCAAGCAATCCTAGAACTGTTGTACTTCTCCAGCCTGGAAACTCTCCTTCCTGCAACAGGGCAAAAAAATAAATGTTGATATGTGCTCACAGCTACAATCCATCACTGGATCTTCCCCATTCCATTACAGCACTTACTCCTTACCCTCTTCTTAACGGAAAACAAATTAATTTAGAAATCGCTGTACAGCATGAAGCTTACCATTTCTCTGCTTTGCAGCTAAGAGATTTGAAACTTCCTTTCACGCCTGGTTGGACACCGACAAACAAAAGGTTCGTTTACCTTGTAAGCAAGAGACTTGTTAACCTTGTTCACCAGCCAGGAGAAAGTGCGTCCGTATATTGCCTTAGCAAGCGCATCCCTCGCGTAGGCTGCCTGCTCCAGGTTCAGAGGACTGATGAGCTGCATGCGGAAGGAGAAAAAAGCCATTCAACAGCCATTGCACTGAGAGACTCAGTTTCCCCAGTCCGTTGTTAATCAACAGCCACTTAAGGGCATCCTGTCTGGGCTCCGCTCACATCACTGTATCACAGCCGTACAGGCTGCAAGGCACCGTAAGGATATGGGACTCAGGCTGACAACCTCCTTTGACAAGTGGGCAGTGAACTGTTTCAGGCTGTTAGGAGAGCTGACGGTGCATCGCTAGCTTGGTTTAATTCCACGTGCCTCCCAGATCCCCAGTTCATGTTCTTACCTCTTCCCCTTTTGCTATGATCTTCTTGTGGATCAATGCGTCTCGAAGAACAGAGCCCTCAACTGCTAGAAGCTGCAAAGCAGTAGAATATGAAATTAATTGATGGAGCAGTATGTTCAATTTATCAGTTCTAGTTTTAAGAGATCAGAAAGCCTAGTCACAAAATCACAGTCCAGTGGAAGGAACGACCCTTCATTTCCCATTCACGCTGCAAGGCTTTCTGCAACATCAGTCCTTCCCCTTCCTCCCGCCCCCCCCTCCTTTCTGCCAGGGATATGACCTAACGAATAAACTGGCTCGATTGTTCTGGCCCAAAGAACGGACTAAGCAAAGCCACCAGGGTTCTTCTTTCTTTAAAACTCTTCTCCGGAGTAGGTCTATTCCTATCCCACCTCCTGAAGGCAAAAACCTCGCCAGCGGTGCATCAAATGGTAAACAGAGAAGTTGTCAGTTAAAGGGTTAATATTTACACTTTATTTAAGTCAAATAAAAGTAGATTTATGACAACTTCTAAACCATATTCTAAAATGATATGATGGTACCAAGTTCAAAATAAGGAAACCTCTCTAATTCATCTTTAATGCAATCTATCTCTAACTGGTGATACTCACCCTAGCCAGATATTTAATCTGGTTCTCTGTAGTGACCTGAGCATTTCCTTGCTCATCAGCAGCAAACTGCACGTTCCCCAGATGCAGAACGCTAGCCACAATGCTCAGCAAATCCTAGGATGGAAGCAACAGGCAAAAACCAGGATGATGAAATGAGTGCACAATGAGAAAAGGCAGTGAGATTTTTGTGTTAATTAACATTTTATGAGAACACTTTGTATTTTTTTTTTCAGGATTTTTTCAGAGAATACATTCATTCTGAAGGCTGCCTTTGGCCAGAAATAACAAATCAAAGCAGAAAAAGCCCTTAGGAGTAGGAAAACCAGCTGTGCTGTTAAACGTGTCTTACCTCCACCTCGTTGTCATTGAAGCTTATAATGGACAGGGCTCTTCGCACAATCTTCCAATCGTTTTTATCGTTTATGGAACTGACCCTTGCACAGTGACCCTAAAAAGACACAGTTTGATATAAATAAGTAAATAATTGTCAAAGATATATTACTCATGCTCAACGCGCTTCTGCCACGTGTTTCTTTTTATAGCAGTCACCTCAGTGTTATTTCTGAGGTGAGGGAAGGAAACTACAAAGTCAACTGAGAATATATCGGTCCTATAATATAATGATATTATAAGAATTACTACGTAATGCACACCTTTACTAAATAGTGATACTGTTGTGGGCTCTTTTCGAGGCCCAGCCTTCGCAGTAAGTCCTCCTCCCCTCCCTCTAGCAGCTGGTAGAAAATGTGGAAGTTCCTCTCTCCGTGGTTCTGGTGCACAACTCGGGATTTCTCCAGGAGGTAGTTCAAGATGTGGCCCCCAACAGGAGCCCCCTAAACCAAACCAGATAGATGGAAATAGGTCATCAACACAGAGGAAAACATTTCTGTTTCTTGGTGGTCTATTCAAAGACAAACAGGATACCAAACGATAGCCTACAAAAAGACAGAAAATGATCTGTCATTTTGTACCACGACCTCTATTTCAGCTAAACCCTAGGGGCAATTTGAGTTTTGAAGTGTATGCAAAATGAGCTATCAAACGAAAATCACATGCCATTATACAGATCATGGCTACAGCACCTACTGAGTGGGATCCTGACTTGTGCAAAATTCCTTCTCAGAAGGAAAAAAAGGAAAAGCATAAAACTGTGAGTGTGGAGGGATTACAGGCGGAGCCCTTTGAACGACTGCGGTATGCTGAGCTACTCAGCTCTTGCACTATGTTCATCTTCACAGCGTGCGGCAACTTGGATCAGAATCGAAACAAAGACTATGCAAAGTTACACAGGACAGAGATTATCTTCAGACCACAGCTGGCTTACGTGGATTTAGTTTGGAAGTGTCCATTTGCATGGTGCGCATATACCCTAGAAAGAAGAGGATTTAATCTCACCGTCTCCTTATATACAGAAATGAGGGAAGAAAGAAAGGAAAGCATGTACTATAAAATCCTCTGGAACCTAACTTTGCTACCACCAACTCTGCTTACGCCGTCATCAAGGGAATGCAAAACAATTGCTCCATGCACACATCGGTACAAGAAAGCACAGGCAACAGAGACCTGCCAGGACTGGGACCAGTTCTGAAGTGTAAAACAGATTTTAAATTACCCTGTAATCAAACTGCACATCCATGTATTTCCCAAATCGGCTGGAGTTGTCATTCCGAAGGGTTTTTGCATTTCCAAAGGCCTGAAATGAAAACGATTAGAGATAAATAAATAAGTATCAAATAAGATTATTTATAAACACTTTGGTGAAGCTGCCAGTTGTTTATTTACAGCCATCAAAGCCTAGGTTTTTCCTTTTAGCAAGGGAAACCAAGAAGGAAACAGATTGCTACCCAAATTCTAATGTTGATCTTTATACCCAGCGCAAGCATCGCAGATGGAGCATGCCTCTGAAAACATTCCCACCCCCCCCAGCAAGCTTATTTTAATGCCAGTTCACTGCTGACAACATATGTCATGTCTGACAGCCTTTTCAAAGCTTCCTCTTTCATCACAGCCACCCGCAGCTCCGCTCGCAGCGGGCACGACCCTAACGGGCCGAGGCCTGCCAGGCTGTCCCCTCTCTCGGGGAGCACACCTTTCCCCTGCATGCAGCACACGTGAGCACGGAGTGAACTATCAAAGGGAACCACAAAGACAGCTCAGGGCTGGACACTAGAGGACACCACAGCACCAGAAAATGCACCCACAAATGCATTTATCAGAGGGCAACGCTGCCCACAGCGGACGTGTCTGCTTCTGGCTTTGCAAACTTATGCAGCGCACCAGAACCCTTCCCACACCAAATGCCTCTCTCTCCCCGCAGCCTGCCCACTGCAGAATTGCTCCTGGTGGGCTGGAAAGGGCCAAGTGAGTTCAGCAGCAGATGGCCATTCCTTTGGCTTGGAAGCAGACCGGGATTCCCCTGTGTGCAGCGCAAACGGTCTGCCCACATGCCGCGAACCAGCGTTCCCAGGATACGCTATCCGCTCTGCGCCAACGGCTCAGCCATGCCCAGCGGGGTCCAGCTGCCCCCACCCCCTCAGCTGGAAAATGTGAGTGCTGCTGGTATGACTCAATGTCAAGTTTGCGTGCCGCGGGCTCTAGAGTTACCTCCAGGACGGGGTTGGATTGTAGCAGGCGGTCCTTCACGGTTTCGACCTGCTGACTGGCTGGACAGGTCACGGCGTAGTACTGCAGGATCTTCTTGGTGGCCTCCGTTTTGCCAGCCCCGCTCTCCCCGGAGATCAGAATACACTGATCCTTCCTCTCCGTGCGCAGGGAGCGATACGAATTGTCTGCAATAGCGTAGCTAAGGGACAACGATACGCAGGCATTAGTTTGTTTCCACAAGCGAAGGGCACAGGCTCCTCAGCTAAGACCATCCCACCGTGCGAACTCCTAGCAGAGACACCTCAAAAAGAAGCGTGTGTCCATGGGCTGGGTAAGAGCGAATTGCTTCTGCACGCCGGTGACGACACAGGAGATCACCAACATCTCTATACACAACCACTGACCCAAGTTTCTGCAAGGTGATAGCACAAATTATCAAACTCCTTTAAAAACTGTCTTTTGACTCTCTCTGACGAGACGCGTTTCGGTACAAGATGACTAAATGGTGCTGATAAACTTACTTTTCTAAATATACGTGACCTCTCAACATTGGTCCCACAGGACAAAAAAGGCTTACATGCAGGAAACGTCTTGTTTTCCATCCGTCTTTATTCTAGCTTATCTTTTAAGCGATGACACACTCAGCAGGTCACAACTGCACTTTGCTATCTGGGTGGCTCCTATAACGTGGCTCCAGAATAGCCCAACCTCTCGCAGCCTCTCTTGGGTTGCAGAAAGAATGGGATAAGCCAGCACAGGCTGGTAAGCATCCTGCAGGCTACCTAAGCTACATCCAACTGAGGCCAAATGCCACCCAAAATACCAGAGGGTTCCTCCCGCCTGCATGCGGCCAGGGTTTATTGCTCTGGGTCTGGACCCCAGCTTCTTCCTTTGCTGCTTTTCTTCCTCTGCTCCTTTCCTCCCCGCGACAGACCAGACAGGGTCTTGTACCAAGAATCACACGCACTTTTACACCACCAGAGAGCAGGAGGATGAGTCTGCCAACGGTGGCAACTGCTGACCGAGGGAGAGAGGAGAAGGACCAGGTAGACGCAATGGAAGAGGAGCATTAGCCCATCACAATGCACTCGTATAAGACGACCTCCATAACAATATCTTCAGCTGTGGTGATCAAGCAGATATCCTGTCTTCACACACTCGACAACCTTTTAGTAGCTTTGCTTTTTTTCCCCCCCAAACTCTCATGCTGTGAAATTAATTAGAAATAATCACACCAAAATAACAGCCGTGGCCTTCTCAAGTCTATTAATACTTGGTGCTAAGGCAACACCAACGAGCTACCTAGCAACACAACTGCACACTTACCCCACTAAGTCATCAAGTCCTTCTCTCCCCATCCAAATTCTGTCTCTGGAGTATTTTGAAAACAGTTGAATAAATGTAAATTTAATTTAAATTTTAAGAACTGCCTCTAGACTGCGTGCCTTTACTGGGCGATTTTGCAGTACTGTAAGCTCAAGCAGAAAGCTAGCAGTCATGGTATCACATACAGAATCACTTCAAGCTGTTTCTGGTCCCGTTCGCAGTCGCCATCTCCGAGCCCCCGGCAGGCTGTAAACAGGACAGGATGTGACAGATCGCTCTGGGAAGTACGCTGTGTTTCGAGCCCATAGGGATAACTTTTCTCCTTTGAATGACTACGTGTGACGCACTTCCCAGAGAACCCACTGCTCAGACCTAGCCTTAAACTAATTTTGACACTGGAATAGCAATATTGAAGTATTTTGGCTTTCTAGAATCAGTTTGGAATAAGAGAAAGAGGAAAAAAAGACACCTGAAATACTGTAAAAGGAAAAGCACAGAGTACTACAGTACAGAGCATTTCAGTGCTCCTCAGAGCATTTTAAAATGCATAAATAATCAAATAATGTAATGTTTTGCAATGGAACGATAAAAACAGTTAAAAAAACCACTGTTTTCCCAGTTGGAGCAGCACTGGTATTCAGTATTGCAGCTCTCAGGGGTTTACTTATGAGCTGCACGTTTCACAGCTTCTCATGGGACTAGTTAAAACAAGAAAGAGAACGGCCTAAGTAATAATCAGCTACCCTGCGATTTAAGTCACTTTGTGTAGCACATACAGGAATTAGAGCAGCTTAGCACTCCGTGTTGTACCTGAGCATTGCCATCATGCTCAGTCCTGCGCCTACTGCACACAAATAGAAAGGCAGCCACATTCCCGACGACGTTCCAGGGGGTCACGACGTTCTCACCTAAGGAACAAAGCAGCCCTTGGGGGTGCCCTGATCATGGGCAGAAGTGGCTGCACCTAGGCCAGGTCTCTGCCTGGAATCATAGAATCACAGAATCGTTAAGGTTGGAAAAGACCCTTAAGATCATCAGGTCCAACCGTTAACCTACCACCGCCAAGTCCGCCACTAAACCATGTCCTCAAGCACCACATCTCCCCGGCTTTTAAATCCCCCCAGGGATGGGGACTCAGCCCCTGCCCTGGGCAGCCTGTGCCAGGGCCGAAGGCAGGGAAGGCAGGGCCGAGGGTAACCCACGGGGCAGCAACAATTTGCAAGTAAGAGCGGGCAGCGGAGCGAAGGCCGGGGCGATGCTGGGCAGCCTGCGGCCGGAGCTGCTCCCCTGTACCCTCACCAGGAGCCGCCCGATGCCGATCTAAGCCGCTGCCGGTCACTCTCTGGGGCAGATCTGTTCTTGGGGGCACACAGACCCGATGTACCGACACACCCAGACCAAGGGGAGCACTTGGCAGGTTTGCATGCAGGGTTTTTCAGGTTTAATCGTCCCCCGTGTAAGTCCACACGAGAAGCTGAAACACTATAAAAATCACATTTTTATCATAACAAATACAACTTCAAGTGTTCAGACTTTCCCAAATAATGGTGTTTCTCTCCTTCTCTGTGCTTGCAGTGCATTCTGTTTTGCTTACTCTCCTGGGCTATGTGCCAGTAATAAGAAACAATCCAAATAGTTTGCTCAAAAATAATATCACTTACTCTTCCAAGACCTCCTAAAAAAAAACCTAAAAAAAAAAAAAATCACCACAAAAAACCTCCAAGAGGTGTTCAGAATTTGGCTCTTGGCCCCAAAAGAAAGCATTTTGGAGCCAAATGTCCTCAGCTCTCAGTCATCTTTCTCTTTCAGTCTGACAAAAAAATTCAAATGCTTTCAAAAATAACTTTAAACCTCAAACTTTTTTTTTTTAATGGGAAATTGGGAATGCTCACCAGGCCAGACCATGTAAATAAATACATTCCTTGTTCCAACAGGCTGACGGTATCTTAGCAACAAGGGAAATACCGGATAAATATTGGTCAGGCAGTAACAGCAGAGGTAGGAAAGAAACCACCGCACGTCCAGACGCACTCTTTCCCCCAGTTAGCCCTACGCTGAGCGAGCGCTGAGCGGCAGGGGAAGCTCGCAGCCCGGGCAGGCAGACCCCAAGTAACCCTGGAACAATGAACTCCTGTCCTGCCAGGGCTGGGTAAGCAGCGCTCTTCCTCCAGCCAGGAAGGAACCAACTCCCTTTCCAAATACTGCTCTCGCAAAGGCAACTTATGCTCTTTGGAGAGAGGAACAGGAATAGAAAGAGCCGTACACCACACCCTCCGAAGGATCCTTTATATCGCTATGATTTTTAGTGCTGCATCTGGGACACGGAACAGCCCTATTTGCTTGTTGTCACACGTCATTATCGCACACGCCTGTGCGGGAACGGCACAAACTGCACTGTTTACCCACAGGCCACTCACAGGTGAGGAGAAACTTCATAGAAGCTGACACCACGGTATCGCTCCATGTTCTGTTTGCTGTAGATTTCCAGTTCCTTGTACGGATTAACAGATACCAGAACTGAGCCAATGTACGTCTGAAAAAAAGAACACAAAGTAGGGAGGTTACAGAAGGTCTGGCAGCAGATCCTCCGAGAGCCCAGACTGCTCTGAAGGCCGTACGTTGTTGACAAGGGCCGCCCGCAGCGGTGCACTGGGGATGCTGCTGAGGGCTTCCAAAGAGGCCAAGGGTGCTGAGGAAGCGACCTCTTAGCGCAGGGAGAACGACTTTGCAGGAGTTACGCTAGACATGTTATCCTTGCTGAAAAAAGAGCACCTATGAACAGTTTTAACAGGCAAGAACACTGGATTATTTCTGATATACCATTTGGGACCCAGTTCGAGCCTGGCATTGCTGAAAGCCCACCACAGAGTGAATTCATGAAATAGAAGAATGTGGTGTGAGTTGGATTTTCAGTGCTGGCAAGACCTGTAAATGCCAGCAGACCTCAACTGGAGCACTGCAATGAGTCCCTACATCTGTTAACACGACAGTATCCCAGACGAGTTCTGACACAAGCAACCACGGTCTATTCAAGCTGATACTACCATCTCCAAATCCAACTGCAGAGCAAAGCTATGGCACGTCTTCCGCAGCAAACACCCAAATTCAGGTCACTGATGAACACTTTGGCATCTGTCGCTCTGCTACTCACATAGATCAGATTCTCCTTGAAGCGCTTACGCAGATTTTCAATAAAGGCTGCTTCGCTGGTGAAGTTCTCGAGCAGGACAAAATCCTGCACCCCCACGCGGTCGCGGGCCGTCAGAGCGCTCTCCATGGTCAGCCGAATGCCGTTAGTCCCCGCTCCCTGCAACCAAAAGCAGAGGAAGGTTGGGAGATCTGTGGTTTCGTATGCAGCTCACTGAGCCCACGGGAACGATTAAGCACAATTACCCATGGACAACCTTTGAACAGGGGAGGATATCAGAATAACCCCACTACTGTTGAAAACGCTAGTCAATGTATACTAACACTTTATCAATTGGCTTATACTAATTGCTTTGATGGAAGACAAGCCAGCATTAGGGAAAAGTTATTGCTAAATTTCCAATCACTTTAAAGGAATCAGTCAATCAAACATGCATTTCATAAAGAGAATAAAACTTGGATTTCCTTTCCCAGCATCCTTTAGCAGGAGCGAGACTGCAATATGTTCCCTCTACTTTTCTCCCTCATTTCACAACGGGAAATCGTTTCGAGGTAAGGAATCTTTTATGACTAATGATGACTCATCTCATGAGCAAACAGCTTCACATTGCTGACCAATTTAAAAGCTTTAGCAAGATACCCAATGGGAAAATTCGGAACGAATGAGAAATGGGCATTTCTGCATCCCATGCCACTGAATTTACCGTGACACTAACATCTATCCCATGCATCAGGCAACTTCTATTCCCTGACCCTCTTGTAAAGGTTACGTTTTCAATGTGATGTGATTCAGACACAACCATCTTTGGGAAACACAGGTCTGCTGACTTCTTACTTCACTCAACCTCACGTACTAAAAGAGGGAGAGGAAATGTGCACTGTGTGACTCAGTCGCTACTTGCAGGGAAAATTTCTACTGAAGGCGATTAGACCCGACGGACAGACGATGTACAAGGCAGAGAAAACAGACACTACAGAAATCAGAGACCGGAGACAGAACGTTTTAAACACTTTGCCTCACATCTGTCTGCATTTCCTTATCGCATTCTTAAATCCTTCTTACTTTGCGAACGCCTCACAGCCAGCACCCTTCTCCGAAATCATTTCCCTAAAGCACTAAGGCATTTCAGAGAATCTGTTGTTACGTTCTGGGATGTTGCCATCACTGGCACAAACGCCACTGGAGCTTGTTCCTAAACGGGCTCACCCACTGACAGCCATACCCAGGCACCCTCTCCTGTACTGGCGTTACAAACCGGGAATGCCGGACCCCTGCTGCCACGCTGCCGTCCAGCCCCAAAACCCTGCGCAATGATGTAGATGATTTTTGCTGACTCACGTTGTCAGGTAGTGCCTTTCTGCTCCTTCTCAAGATATAATAGTGGTCAGAGCACGGGGACTGATGGCGTGCAGGGAAAAAAATAAAACCAGCCTTGGTCAGAAGAAAATTTCCCTTAAGTTTTGTTAAGTAGTAATAAAGGCAAGACCCACTGAAGTATAAATTTGGGCCCAAACGGGTGCAAATTCCCTCAGTCTGCAGTTGTTTAGACTTACCAATCATTTACAAATGTAGTTTTGCCTGTTTCTGCAAGATATAATTGGCTCCCTTCCTGAAAGCCCAGCGCCTGGGCACAAATAATTGCATGAAACCTGCAGCTTTCAGAAAGAAAAATTAGTTCCTACAACTTGCTACTAGGAAATCTCAAATCCAGATCCTCTCTAATGGCTCAAACATCACAAAGAAACATCATGTTAATTTCCCTTTTTTTTTTTTCCCATTAGTCTCACGGTCTGGAAGGCCTGATTTCTAAGCTTTGACAGATCCAGTTTGGGAGGAATTCTGCAGATGCTGCCATAAGTAATCTTTAAAATGCCCAAAACCTTCCAAGCCAATTCCTCCACACCTTCAGCAAAGTGCTTTGTTGTCATCTTCTACCCTATGTGCCAAGGCGTAGAGGAAAGGGATGACCCCTGCAGAGGAAAGATGGTGAGATGAAGGACAACAGTGGCAAAAGAAATGGGGATAAATCACATCGAAATAAACTCTGCCTAGAAATCAGAATCCTTCTAGCAGAGCAGTGCAATGCTGGAGCAGCTTTTGGGCCAGGTAATGGGAACGAAGGCAAAACCCAAGAGAAAATAACTAGTTTTCAAGTGGGTAAGCTTATGAATACAGTTTTAAAACACAGCTGCCTCAGAAATGACTGAGGAGAAACTTCCGCGCTTGCACAGTTAATCCAAGTTTATATAATCCTGAAGACTTTCACAGAAAACGTCACTTAGCAGTTTCAGCAGCTCTTTCATCGGCCACTCCCTCCAGCTCAGGACAAACCGATCCCAGCTGCACACAGCCAGGCTGAGGAAGAAGCAATCCATCCTTACAACGCAGAGGACTGCACGCCTCCTCTGGGACAGGCATTTAAGGCTAAGGAGCTTTCAGCTTCCTCCGTGCTTTTTCCTTCTCGTTCAACTCCAACCTCTCTCCGTGAGAACAAAATAACTACCTGAAATTTGCAGTCAGTTTAAAAGAAAAAACCAAACCAAACTAAATGCAACGTTTCAGCAATAATTAAATGTGACCAGGTTACCTAGCCAACATCACGCAGTCAGATTCTCCAGCATATAAACTTTAATCACAGCGTTGCATGCTCCCAAGCCTTAGTTCAATGCAAACATAAACGTCGGTCATAAACCGCAGCTCAGCAATATGCACTTCTCCGTGCCAGCATTTGCTCATTTGCTTTATTGCTTATGTCCAAGTCTACCACCAACTTAAAATGTCAACGTTAACTATTTGACTGCCAATAACTTCAGATGCAATGCAAAAGGAGGTGAAAATAAATCCTTTTTGCAAAATGGAAATAGAACAGTAACGCAGAAGGAAGAAAGTGGGGAAAGAAGACACTATTTAGAAAAAATAATCTCAGTGATGACCATATGTTCCTACTGAATGATGAGTGTGACAGTAAGGCACTGAATAAATTAAAATAACTAAAATGTTAGTTATGTTATGTTAGCAGGCAGACATCAAATCCGGTGGCTGTAAATTAACGGTAGAAAACCCAGTCTGTGGGGTTAAATACGTTACAGTGAAGCTAATTAACCATTAAAGCAGTTTGCCTATGGACAGCACTGGCTCCCTTAGCTCTTTGCAGTGAATAGATTTATCTCTGCCAAAACGCCTCCGGCCGACGCACGGTTCATTTACAACGTCCTCTGCTCTGTGCTATGCAAGAGATCAGCTTGGACAACTCCGAAAGCCCCGTGGCAGGGAGTACGTATTCCAGATCATTAGGAGAACTGGGCTGTGAGGGTCTGATTAGACCCTTCTCTGTGAAAAGCAGTTTTCCTTGAAGCTGCTCAGAGAGGACAGGGGAAGAGGAGCCGCTCTGACAGCGAGAAGGCAGGCAAAAGGGCCGCCCCACCGGCCCATGCGCAGCTGTGCCCTCTGGCTTGCACCGGCTCTAGCGCTTGTGCAATAAGCTAGACTGGAAACCTGACATGGATTAAAACTAACTCAGATTTATATATTTTTTTTTAATTAATCTAGGTCATTTTCCCACCCTGGCTCCTCACGTAATCACTCGCAATGGCCAACAGATACGGTGGCACCGGATTGGGAACCGCGGCGGAGACAGGCAGGAGCAAGCATTTCAGCAGCAGGGCCAGTTCCTGCTGTTTCCAAGTGCTTGTGAAACTTCCACCTAAGAGGCAAAGTTAGGTGCTCACCACCACCAAACCGAACACATCCCCTCCTTTGACTTTGCCACCCTGGCATGTGTTCGTGCAAGCAATTACCTGTCTCTAAGCCGAACCAATGCAACTCGCTAAATCAGCACAACAGAGACCAGGAAGAAAGCAGCTGGCAGTTTTCTGTCAACCCCGTGAGCTGAATCACCGTAGCGTGGGACCGAGGTGGCTGTCAGACCCAGGGCAAGGAGGGAGGGGGGCACAGGCGCCCTTTGGACAGCAGCAGGCACTCGGGTTGGCTCAGCCATGCGCAACTTCGCCCTGCCCATAGGAAACGAAGGACCGGGCTCAGAATCCCACTCCACGCCAACGCCACACCCAGCGCAGGCTGCAAACAGGGAAGTGCAAAAACCTGAGCAATCTCCATCTGAGCCTGGTGCCTGCGGGCTTAGGAGTGCCTGGGTCTTCTCCCAAACCGGCCCTTTATCCTGTACCAAAAATCACTGTCCCGATGGGCACCCCTGCTTGAGAGAGTGCAAGCTGACTTTTGCCACTGTGTTTCTCAAACCCACCCCGAGGTACAGTTCCAAGGGACTCATTCCCACACTATTTTAACCCGCTCTTTGCTCTTAATCTCTTCTCCAGAGCCCTCAGCACAACAGTGGCTCGCTGCCAGGCAAGGAAAAGCCGTCACTCCTGAATGGTGGGGACCACGCCAGCGCAATTACCAAAGCAGTACTACTTCCACATGCCTTTTTCTTCCGTGCGATTAAATTTGGGGAAAGACTTTCAGCTGGTGTGAACTGGTGCTGCTCAATGCAGCCTGCAGAGCCAGGTTTACGTTGGCTGAGCTTCCAGCCTTTCTTTGTATTCATACAACAGTCAACAAGACCAGAAAATACCCTTCACAAACAACTCCTGGGAGTACAAAAGCACTCAAGACTATACCGAAGAGTTTCCTAAACTGAGCTAGCAAGTCTCTGACACGTCATTGTGAAGGTGGAAAGAAATATTTTTCTTTTAAATGATGCTAAATGCCAAAGTACGATAAAGACCTTCCTCTGCTTAGGGCTTGGAGATGTAATACACCTCACAAGTGAAAGCCAAGGCCTTTTGCTCTGCACAACAAAATCCAAAGTAGTTGAGTCACTCGGAGCACACTGGGGAAATTTGCTTTTGTGAAGGAAGACGGAGGGCAGCTCCGCCACGAGCACAGGAGTTCAGGGATGATGTGAACTGAGCAAGAAACTGCCTTGTCCATCAGCTGGCCTATGGCTGTGCAATACCCACTAGCCCAACACGTGTGTAGGAAGGAGTCTTTTACACCCAAATTTCCCAGCCTGATTTTCCCAGAGGGGCAACTGAATGCTCAGTGTTGGCACAGCAATTCCAGAGACGCCAGTGCTGCTGACCCTGGGAGAACAGGCAGCGCCGGGCAGCGCCGGCAACCCTCCCTCCCTCCTGGAGCATCCATGAGCGATGCACGTGAAACCACCCGGAGCTCTCAGAGTGCGTGGTCTCACATGGAGCAGGGAAGCTTTATAATCATCTGATTTAGAAAGAAAAGTCACACGACGTAAACAAGATTTCTGCTTCAACATCTAAAAAATGTACATTTTGGCATTTTCCTCTGACACTGCACTTGTACGAATTAGCTAGCGGCCATTCAGCGGACCAGGACACTTGCGCTAAAACGGCCGCAGGAAGCAGGTGCCGTATGGAAAGAGGCAGGCATCTTTATCTGGGTATCAAGTGAAAGATGATTGATCTGCGGGTTCCAGAAATAGTTACAGAGCCGGGAACGGAAGAACAGGCAAGAACCAAATGTGAGTGGGAAGGGAAATTCAGATTAGATTCTGGAAGACAATAAGAAGTCTGAACCAAGAATGAACTTCTTGTGGGGAGGTGGCAGTTAAACACATTTGTCTCCTGGATAGTATGACATTCTTCACTGCCATGCCAAAGCTGCAGGAAGGAAAAAAAAAAATCCTCTGATTTCTACTCCACTCTACAGCCTGGGAAAGGGCTTGGACGCGGCATGGGCTAGACAGCAGAGCAGACAAAAATCAACTTTTATCCAGGGCCTCAATTCCTGAGGTGCAGAATGGGATAGCTCTTCTTTCCGTTTACATGGAGAAAGCAACAATGAAAACAAGCGAGGTGGACCTGGACCAAGGGATGTTAGTCAAGCACTTGCTGCCTGCCAGCGAACCCCTGACAGACTGAAGTGCAGCCACTTATCCCTTTTGCCACACCGAAGGTTAGCTGCGCATTTTGGACACGGAAAACTGTTCGTCAACAGCTGGGTTGGAAGAAGGTTCCCGGAGAGGCAGCTCCACATCTCACGTAAACATCCTCTGCAACCAACCACACGGACTTATCTGCGCTTTCTGAAGCCGTCTGAGCTCAGACAATAATTTATACGACCCAAATCTCATGTATTGGACTTGTTTAATGAAAAAATGTCATAACAAAATGAAACGGTTTATTTTGCTTTTAATTATGTAAGCCCAACGAAGAGTGCCGTGTTTCCCACAAGGTGGTAAGCTGTTCTGAGCAGACAACTTGAGAAAAATCAGATCTGTCAGGTCAAACGGAATCAAAACCAGGTAACAATTCTGATGGCACAGACTAGCAGAGTTAAAGGGAACAACTTCCATTCGCAAAAAAAAAGTTACCATGTCAGCAGCTGCCACTCAAGGACCATTTATAGCAGAATCAGTTTTTATTCTTGCTCCTTTTAGAGCAATACATGGCCAACAAAGGGATGTCTGGAGCCAGGGAGCACTTGCCCATGCTCGGAACCTGCTTCTCCCTCTCTGATACTTCCCCTCCCGATCCTAACACACACGTTAAGGGGATTTAACTATAAAATACACTATTCAAAAAACGTTATTAAGGAGAGAGAATTGCCACCTCCTTGACTAATTCCTGTAAACAATTTATTTTGAAGTCTTCCATATTTTAAGTAGGGACAAGCCGGAATACATTAAAACATCCAATAATCAGAAATATAGGGTGAGCAAGCTTATTCTGCTCTCACAAAGATTTGCTATGTTCCCACTAGCAAACTGCCTAGAAGTTAAAGTTCTGCCTCCCTCCCTTTCCAAGCTACAGAACCATTTAATCTCCTACCCTAAAATGCAAAGCAGAATGGGAAATGTGAGCAATGTATCACACTGTGTGCATTATTTTAAGTATCTATTAAATGCATGTAGGTCGTGGGGAGTTAGAACTGTGAAAGCAAAAATTTAATCTTTTGAAAAACAATAATGCAGGGTGTGGACGTCGCTGCAATTAATTATGACTCTTAATGTACTAATCAATGACATATGACACTTGCAACAACATTGAGAATAGTAAGAATCCGTACCTAAGGAGCTCAAATGTAAATTAGAAATGCAAATTCTGATGACCAGAAACCAAAGCAAGCCATGGAGATTTGTATGGCAAGCAGGTGCCTCATTTGCTCAATGTTTATATAACATAATTGTGTTTTCTGTACTTTCCTTTTTTTGGGGGGTGGGGGTAGGAAGTAAGTTACAAAAAAAGACGAGCGGTTAGTAGTGAAAAGAAAAAACTAGTTCTAAGAACTGATTTGAAGGAGAAGCAAAATGTTTAGCCCTGAGGGGATGCTGATATTTCAATCAACAAGCCAAGTATAAAATAGCAGTAAGAAAAATGCACTAGGCAAACCAGAAAGATCACCAAGGCTGGAAAAGTAAATACACTGAATTTCTATATTTAGGGAGCTGACGTTTTTGCTCCTGAACAGATGACAAAAGCTGTTGCTAGTTAAAAGCTGTTGCTGATGGCAGTATCCATAGCAGTACTACCTGCGACCTCAGGTCCCAGGCCTGCGCGTCCCCAGGTAGCTTCAGAGGACAAACCGATGGCATGAAGAGCAAAAACTCGGATCGCTGCCCTGCCAAGTCAATTTTGCCATGGACTTCCAGGTCAGACCGAGCGGGTGGCAGGGGAGCAGAAACTCGAACGCGGGCCTACAGAGAAGAATCAGGCGGCACTTGCTCCCCCGGCTCCCAGCTTGCAGCAGCGCGGAGCCGACCCTGCGCCCGTATTCCCTGTTCTTTGACAGCTGCTGTTGCATTCCCCTCTGAAGGCACGCGTCCCTTCGCCTCGCTGACTGCCAGCGCTGCGGGTCTCACGCTTTCTCTCGCAGCCCTCCGCCCTTCCCCGCACCGCACGCTCCCCCCTTCTCCGCTGGATTCCACGCGCCCCACACAACCATTTCAGACCATTACGTCTCTCAAAGACAGTCCCCTTTCCCAACAGCACCAGCAGCCAGTGCATTCCCGGGGCACGTGAAGGGCACTTCCACACCCACACGTTCTCTCGGAGAACAGCAAGCACCACCCTAGACAACATCACCGCTTATCACGCTCACTGTATCACACCTAAAACCCTTTCTCTGTATCTGCTGCTGTACGAGGGTTGCTGGCTTTTACAGTCCTCCATGCCAACAGATGCCCAAGCAGAAGCCTCTCGAGCACCATCTGCTCCACCTTCAAACGCGTGCCACAGGCAGGCGCTAGGCAGGGCCTGCCGAAGCGCGGCGCTCCCCTTCACCGCTAAGCCCCTTGCTCAGACAGTGGTAAACACAAGACTGCTCGGGAAAACAGGCAAGGATCTCTAGAGTGAGCAGGTGTGGGATGCTCCAGTCCCATCCTAACTCTTCTTCAGCGGTCAGAATGCTTAAATCTACAGACATGACGTTTTCAATCCTCCTCTTCCTAAATTGGGTAAGTTTACCAATTAAAGCCTTGAACGTTCTTACCCAGACAAAAGCCCACATACGCTCTTTTTTATAACGTTCCTTCATTCTTGACCTCAACATCTCCCAGTGTCAGTGAATTCCACGGCCCAATTATGCATTGCATGAAAATAATCCTCGCATCTCTTTCGCAGCTTTTAACTTAACTGAATGTCCCTCTTCCTATGTTGCAACACGGAAGAAGGGAGCTCACAATTTGCCTCCTCTGTGGCACTATTGTATATTTTTTTTCCCCTCCTCTCTTACTCATCTCTTTTTCCAGGTAACAATCCTAGTCTGCTCAATCTTTTGCCACATACTCATTTTCCTAAGCTCCCAGTGGTTGTCCTGCAACGCAGGACGCAGACCCAGGCTTTCTGGTTGCCACTAAAACACGGACGAAGTTTTGCTAAAGTAAATACACCCTGGAGGAACCGAGTGGCAGTGAGTCCCTAAGCAGGGATTTCCTGCCGTTCCCGAGGGTGGGAGTCACAGGGAAAGCAGCCCCCGTCCGCGGGAAGGACGCAGGCAGAGCCCAGCACCAGCTCGGCACGGTCACCTCCTCGTGCCCCTTCCACCCAAGCAAAAGCTCCACCCTTTCTTCTCCCCTAACGCAGTGCACGGCTTTCCCCCTCTTCTTCCCACTTTCTCAACTCCCACCTTGGCTCCCCCCTCAAAACACGTACCTCCTGGGGTTTTTTATCCTGTTTCAACCCCTTTCACACAACATTCCACCGAAGGGGTCTTTGGCAAAGCAGGCTGAAGCATTTCACTCTCCCGCTGAAACCCTGAAAATTTATCTCCCTTCTTCTCAGACTAGATACACATCTGAAAGCTGCAAAACCACCAAAACAGCTGAATAAATCTTACCGCGCCTCTGAACTTCATTTCTGCCTCCTGCCAGCTCCCCCAGCACTTGCGGAGACTTAGTTAAGCTGCTGCAAAAAGCAGGAATCTGAGGACAAGTTCTCTCTTCTGTCAGTTGCCCTTTTTTTTTTTTTTCATGACATTTTCGGTGCAGTCAGAACTCCCTCCCTCCCACCAGTTCCTACTGGAGCATCCTGGTGAGGGCGTTTTCCAGGGAGAGGGCGAGGAACTCTCCTCCCCTCCCAAAGAGGAGACGGGCGTGCACAGCTCCGGAGAGGCAGTCCAAGAGAAAAGCAGTCGGCTGTCCTCTGCCTGCAGCCTGCCTGCGGAGTCCCCGCTGCCAATGACAGGGAAAAGCGGAAAAAAAAGTAATCACAGGCGCTGGAAAACCTGGTGCAGAGCCCAACGGGCCAAACCTCAGCAAACAGGACAGGCAGCGATACGCTCCGGTACGGCAAGGCGTTGCACTGAAACGGCAGCATCGAGAGGGCTCCCCGGGCCCACTCCCGACTCACCCCGACCTCGGCAAAATCTCCTGGGCTTGCAATTACGCTGGTACTCGCTCTCAGCAGATCGAAGGACCACAAAGAGTCCAGGGGTAAGACGGTTCGCCTTGTCTGCCCTTGCAAGGACTGAGCATCTCGGCTAACACCCGCTCTATACGGAGGTCTCCGAGGTCCTCGTCACAAAATAACGTGCACTATCAAGCAACGCCCTTCCTAGCAGGACGCAGTCGAGCCACCGTGGCCCTTAGTCTCCAGCCCTTGCAAACAGAAGTAGCACGTTAGCTGTCTCCGAGGCCATCGGGGTGTGGTCTCCCACAAAAAAATGGCCATAGCTACACCAAGAGCGTGAAAACCCACCACCACCACCCAGAGATAAGGGCATTCGGACAAAAATCAAAACGCGTGTGCAGCCTTTGCTAGCGTTAGGTGGAAAGTGAAAGGACGAGAGGCAATGGACGCCAGCTAGAAGGAGGGAAATTCCAATGAGATATTGGGAAATTTTTTTTCACAATAAGTGCTGTCAAATACTGGAACAGGAGCCCCAAGAAGTTGTGAAACTCCATCCTTGGAGATATTTAAGACTCAACCAGACAATGCCTGAGCAACCTCATCTAAGTCGGCCCTGCCTGGAAGCGGGGTTGGACCAGAGATCTCCACAGCTCCCTTCCAACCTAAAATTATTCTATGATTCTATTAATTATTTTGCTCCTCGATGGTCTAAGCTACGTGTCCATCCTAAAATGAATTACAGGTATAGCAAATAAAGCTGTAGGTGTGTCAGAGAGAGCACAGGGCCCTGGCACAGGGCCCAGCCGACGCGTACCGCCCTGCAGGTATTTCAGGGCACGAGTAGTTCGCGTTGCGAGCGTACGAAGCTGCTGTCTGGCGGCTGCACAGGAGGCCGAGCAGGAGGAGATGAATTCTGCCCTCAGCCAGAGGACCTTCTATTTCCAAGCATCGGGGACTAAAAAATTAGTCAGCCATTTGAGCAGCTAGCAAGGAGGATGGGTTTCTGTCTGCGAGTCTCCCAACGCAGATAATCACCGTCTGCACAGCGCATATTGCCACCCACCTCTCCTTTATGCCACCCTCTCCAAGCGATCCCTAACATGGGACAATTAGCAAGAGCGTGCAAAGGGCTACAAACGAGGTGCGGCTTTATCCCCCGCGTACGAGGCCCTGCCCGCACACGCAAGGCAAAACACCTAACTTGCACCTGCAGTTAGGAGGTCTCAAACTTAGACTAACACTACAAACTCATCAGCTGAATTTTCAGAGGTCATTTGCTCTAAATGCACGTGGCCACATCTGCACTGAGCAAACATCAGCCTGATCCAAACAACACCTAATTTTCCACAAGAACCTTATCAAAATTAATGGGAACATAATCTCTCCTGCTGTGCATCATCTTCTGAAAAGAGACCACCGCAGACTCTCTTGCATCTGTTCAAATGCTTCTGAAATTTAGGTATCCCACTGTCACACAATGTCGGCTCTCATCACCAGTTCACTACCATATGCAGGTGAACAGAGGTAGCAAACTGAATAATGCCCTTTTGTCACCATAAAACTCTTTTGGAGGATATTATTTTTCTTTTCTTAAGTGGGGAAGGCTTTTCTCGTGATCACAGGATAACAGAAGAAAGCGGAAATAAACCAGTTCTCTTTCTCTAAGGGCCAAAGAGCCTTTTCAGGTGGGTTAGCCTGCAGGACCCCAGGCAGCACGCAGCACTGCTGAGTAAGCCCTGCTCTACAGTCTGCCCAGAACAGGCATTTACAAGCATCTCAGCCGTTGGAATCCATTTAAAGTCGTCCCTCGTGGCAGCCGTCACCCAAGTTGTGCAGCATCCAAAGGCAGGTTCTGTAACCACTGAACACACAGAACCGTGAAACCATTCCCAAGCTCGACCGCTGATATTTCATGACTGGGACTATCTGGAGTCAGCTCTGCTTAAGGACGGTTGTTGGTTTTGGGGTTTTTCTTATCAAAATGCATACTTTTCAAGTTCTATTACAGAAAGGGTAAAGCCGAGCTTTAAAGTAAAAAGACTTAAATCAAAAAGCTACTTGCTTTACTTTAAAGCTTTTTAAAGTAAAACAAGACTGCGCATGGCCGCTACTCCGATAGGAGGCTATTTAAAACCCAAGCGATGTGGCAGATGTTGTCAGTGGTTGGAGCAGCACTCCCCTCTAATTAGCTCTGACCGAGGCATTGATCCCAGGGATCCTGCGCCGTGGTGGAGGTCATTCGTCACGGGAAGAAGGTGCCAGCGGTTACGAGGATTGGTGACGAAGCTTGGATGACGCTTCTGAAGAGAGCCGTGGTGCCACCAGCTCTTCTGCCCTCGTTAGGGTCCATTTTGAAAAATCATCCGTAGTACCTCTCAATTCTTGCACAACTATTTGGCATGATTTTTATTCGCTTCTTATCGTCAACCTCCTGAGGCGTTAGGTGAATTATTAACGGAGGCAGCCTCGGGACGCATTCCAGGGGGGTTTAGCATTGGTCTGTTTTAGAGCACTGAAGAACTGGACAATACTCCAAAGGCCCGCTCGGTGCGGGAGCACAGGTAAGATCAAAGGTAACCTAAGCTACGTTTCCCAAACTGAGCCACGTTAGCCATTGCTAATCACAGCAGCAAGCCCTGAGCCAGGAGTTTTCCAAGTATAATTAGAGCTGTAGCCTGGTGGCTCTAATTCTTCAGGAGAACGTCAGTTCTCCATCATAATTTCTCAAATCAATCTAGTTGTAGCCAAACAGCAGAGTCAGTAAAACTCAGGTTACAGTTTTAAAAGTATTAGCATAGAGTTATCTTCACATGAACAACTTCACCTTTCCCCTAGGTTATACCTCCTAACGCTTCTCAAAACACATCTCATCACTGAAAATGCCACGTAAGAGGAGAATACACAAGAGCCCAATATTCAGAAGTACATTTCTTACACATTTCCCTCGGCTCTTTTATGCAGGAGAAGCCTTTTATTTATTTACTCACTGGGAAGACCTTTACTCAAAACGGTTTTTTTTCTGTAGCCAAACTACTGCCCAGCTGTTGCTGGCAAAGAAAACAGTCCTGCCCATGGATTACCCTAAATTAGGAGGAAAAAAATAATAATTGGAAAGCAGAGATAACCAGCATAATTTTGAGTTAAAACATCTTGATCACGGAGTATTAAGGTGATAAAACCAGGCTCCTCCTTTCCAGCAAGAGAGCCCAGCCCTGGTCTGCGATTTCTGCTGAGGACGGCTGGCTAGGTCTGTATCGCTACTACAGGCAACTACAGGCAGAGGTATGAATCAAGTTTTCCAGGCCTCACCAGTTAGAAGTGACTCATATAAACCCTGGATTAGAGCTCCGGGATCGCTCTGCTCGCTGCTGATAAGCAGCTGATTCCCTGCATACAATTCCACATTCAAAGCAAGGGGACTGGAAACCTTTCCTGTCGGCCCTGCTCTGGCAGGCTCGCAGAGCAGTGCGTGACTCGCTGAGCTACACCCGCAAGCAGTGGCTCTACTGGGAAAAAAAAGAGTTTGGCCCTATGAAACCGGCATCAGCAAACCAGCCTTCCCCTCTGCTGTGCAGATTCCCCTGCACAACATAAATCTGGAGGTAAGGGATGCTGGCTGGGGCTTATGCTATTCAAAAATCAACGTGGATCACATCTACGTTATTCCAAAAGCAAAAGATGTCAAGTTCATCTATCAATGCCTATCTTTTTTTCTGGGTTTTTATAATATTCATTATTTCTGCCTTGCAAAAGAACTACAGAATAACACACATTCCATAATTAGAAAGCACTTGGCAAAGATACCATGGGAAACGAACCACCCTCAACAGGCCAGGAATTTGAGAGCCCTTCCTCTTGCAGGTCAGAGGAACGTCTTAACCAAAAAATAGACATTTCTTTAACCTATCACACGTGTCCTGCTGTCCAGACTATACTGATCTAAAACTGATTAAAATGCCTTGCATTCCTAAGACACCCTATAGCAGAACCGGGAGGTTCTGAGGGAGGTTTGGCCCACTGCTTAGGAAAAAAGCCCTGTTCCAGCAGAGGATGAGCATTTGACTGCACGCTAACTGGCTAAATCAACGCCCTGCCAAAGAACCAACAGTAAATATCGTAACAGGCTTGATAACGAGGCAAACTTCTTCCCCACACCATCAGCTCTGCTAAGAACTGTCTGTTTTCTACCCTCTTTTTGTTTGTACCCATGCACCTCCTCTTTCCCCGTGCGGCAGCCAGCTGTTCCCCAAACAAGGAGCTGGAACAGAAGCCTGGACACAGGACACCGGTCCCTGGGGACACAGCATTCCTGGTCAGCCATGAAACTGCCAACCTATAAAGGTTAGATCAAAAGCCCGTTATACTCACTCAAAAGGTGTCTCAAGATGGTAAAGTTCCTTAATTTTACTGCAGACTTCATGACACGAGTTCTCCAAACTCTCTGATTCTGTGTGACTGTGTTTGCACGATTATAGACAAAAGCCTAAAAATGTTAGGTGTGGCCAAAAGGGTTCAAAAACCAGAAGACAAAGAATATTTAAATTATTATTTTGGATTCTAATTTATGCTTTGTAATGCCTAAAACTGTCAATACTGGTTTTGTTTGTTTCAAGAAAGCTTTAACAGTGAGAACACTGAACTACTTTTCTTCCCAAGCTCAGTCTTTCACAAATAAACAAGAATATTACCAAAAAATGGAATATTACAAAAAACGAAGATGGAGATGCACACCTCTCCTTGGACTCCTATGCTTTCTCTGTAAGCGCGGTTCACTACTTTGATACCTCCGATGATAGATGCGTTTGAGAAACGGCAGGTTAAAAGCACATATGCAGCACTCGTATTTAGTTATGGCTCCCGCACACACACAATAATTCTGGGTCTCTGACGTGAGCGAAAACCGAAACTGGGTTAGTCTAACAAATTAAGATAAATTTTCCTCCTTGTTGCTCTCTGCTGAACCAGTGAAACAGAAACGGATGGCTGGCTTTGACAGTGGCCATCGGAACAAAGTCCCACTTTATAATTACCAGCTGCCCCCAACGTGACGCCCATTTGTCTCGCGCATGCGGCTGCCCCCGTCCCGCTCCCGCGCGAGGGCTCTGTTGGTTGTTTTACCGACTGCAAGACAGTCGCCGCTTCGGCCGATTTTACAAACACGCTCTACCCATTCCGAATCCACCAGCAATTGTTGAACTAACTTCAATAGCAAAGAGTTTAAAAACAACAGTTAATTCAGTCCGATTGCTTTGCCCTTACTTTGATACAAGCGTTTTAAGCAGCTCCCCTGCAGAGCCTGCAGCAAAAGCAAGAGCAGCCGTTTTGAGGGAGCTGTTAATACAAACAGCCTGACTCAGTTCAGCTGATGTGCATTCCTCCCAGCTGACTTTCTAAACAGTCACTCCCAGTGGCAGGACCTACATCTTCCTTTTAAGGGGAAAAAATGTTTTCACAGGAAAAATTAAGTGCTCAAAGCCTGTGCATATTTCAGTGACCAGCCTCTCCTTTAAAAACACGTTCTCGTTGCACACAAACCAAAAACTTCTCCCTCCTTAAGATAAAGTTGTTCCTCTTCTTTAACACAGCCATTAGCGTTCTGTCGACACTCCGGCAGGCTCAGGTGAAACATCCCATCGTACTGTTTTTCACACAAGCCAACATGGCAAAGAGAGTTGGTTTTCCAAAGCATTAGGACGACTAAATCTGAGGGAGAAAAACATGGCTGAGAAAGGACAGGCAGAACTTAGAGGCTGTAGACAACACTCTACAGCTCGCGTTGGTGGCCGACAGCTCCTATTCCTTCAAATTTCTTTTCCTGCATTTCTGAAAAGAGGCTTAGTGTTAGAAAGGGATTAAGACTGGAAAGCATATCATAACAAAAACTTCTTTTTCTATTGACACTAGATAAGGAAAGAGCGAACACTGGTGCTTTGCCTGCATGTTAGATGAAGGAAACAGGATTTCCCTCTGCTACTCCCTGAGCAAGATCCCAAGGAAATGTTTCTAATAATAGGAAATTACTATATAAGGCCAGATCAGCACTAAACTGTTTGCAGTCTGGAAACGAGGAGGATACAGGAGTACTGAGGAGGGACACAACTGGCTCTTCGCACATCAGTGTTCTCCGGGAAGGCAGCACGCGGTAACCGCAGGTTCCCCTCCACAGAGATGGGCAGCGTTTAACCTGTGCCTCTCCTCTGCCGAGCAGAGGGGCCTCTCCCACAGCCCAAAATAGAAAACTAAATGTACACATGGGAGCTGCTACGTCCTTTTTCTATCATGCCCTTGCTTTTCTTCACGGGAGGAAAAAGACAGGCAGGTAGGCTTCCAAATCTACAGAACAGCGCCTGCAAAGCAAGGCTGAGCACACCTCTGATAGGGGAAGGGCAGGAAAAGACACGGGCACGGCGCGGCCAGCGCCAACGCGGACGGCAGGCTGACAGCTCCCCTGCCTGCCCTTCCCGGGCAGGAGACCCGCGGAGCACAACACGCGGCTGCGTTTCGTGAACTGGGCAGCGCGCTCTTACTCATTTTGCTTTACGCTGTAAAGATGTTGGGCACCTGTGGAAGGAGCCATTTAACTCAATTTTCAAAGCGTTCCCACATAATTGTACGCATTAGTGTCTCGCAGGCCGACAGTTTCAGCAGCACACCGTTGCACGGAGCTACACCAAGCTGCGTGCGTCTCGGTAAAACCATCAGACTGACTGCTGTCTGGAGCCTAACTGTAGCTCCAACGCACGCCTTGCACCGTCGCTTCAGCGGGCACAAAACCTGCAAGCCCAGGTAAAGACAGATTTTCCTCCTTCTTATACAAATAAAAGGGAGTTCCTACAACAATGCTCACAAAGACCTCGTCCGGATAAAGTGACACAACTGGAACATTTCCCTGTGATCCCGGTGAGGGTATCTTTCCATCTCTGCTTTGTCTTTGGATGAGGCCAGCAGCTCTCCTCTCCCAGCGCGGAGAAGCTTGCTGAGCAAACAGACTGACACAGTCCCATAGCTGCCACGGAAATGAGCACAACATACATTCCTAGACAGGTTTATCACCCAGACTTTTTTTCTGACGGCAACAGATGTTTGTGACAAAATGTACAAATAATTTTCTATCTGCAGCCCTGCTACACCCTCTCTCTCTCCTGTCTGCAAACGCAGCCCCCGCAGCGCTGCACGGCTCCTAGAGGAACTTGAGGCCAAATCCCAGCCAAGATTTCCAAGGTGTTAGCTGGTAAGACCTCCTTGAGCTGAAACGGCCAGTTTGCCAGAGCAAAGTTAGGCTGAGAGCCTTAAAAAAAGCAAGCCAGGCCACCCTTATGAAAGGCTCATTGATGAGACAGACAGGGTTCTGACAGCAGCAGCACTCCTGCACATCACAGCGCCAGGAGCTTCGCAGTCCCGGTGAGACCGTGGCCGAGATTGACGCTGCCCCGTGCTGTTCCAGAGGATCGCTCCAGCGTAACCAGGCTCTCAGGTACGTTCTTCACCAGTTGCTCATCCCTTGCCCTTGTCCCCATCCTACCTGGCCAGAAAAGGGTGTGCATTCAAGGGTGTGTTAAGCTTTCCAGGGCATACAGCATTCTGTCCCAACAGGATGTTTCATACTGACTTATCTTTAGGGACATCTTGATTTCTGAAGATTTTTAAACTGACCTTTAATTTTTGTCCGGTTAAATACTTCACATTCTTGCTTGCACAGTGAGGGGGAAAACAAGTGCAGGCAACAGGTAGGTTTTTTTCAGAACCAGTAAACATCAGTGGCTATGACTCTTAGAGAAAATCAACTACAAGCAAGCATTTATATTAAACACACTTACGCCTCTTATCTCATGTAGTAACTGCTCCATTTATAAAGCTCCAATTATAAAGCAATTCAGAAAGATGGCCTGTGCTGGTATTGCTTGTGGTCAGTGGGATCTGAAAGTTAACTAATTTTGGAAAAAAAGACGTTTGGGGAACGAGCTCCCTGTGCATTTAAGTCAGTACGAAGTCTCAGCTGTAAGCCTGCACCCTAACACTGGTGTCTTCTCTACCTATTTTACATGCCAAGTCAAAGGATGCAGTCAGCGAGTTGTTTGTTCAGTTTCAATAAGTCTGCTCCAGGAGAAATAAGATATTTGTCTTGGCTCTAAAAGGCGAGAAGAATCGCAGGTATGAGACTAGGAGTCTGGAAGCAGAGATCAACCATCCCTACTGATGTTCTATTGACAGGATCCCACCTTCCCCCCATGCCACCGATGATAATTGTAAAATTCTTCTCTAAATATAGGAATTGTCTGTTTAGAACTGCTGGCACCAAAACAGTAAGCTTAAGCTGCTTTCTTTTCTTTAGTGGGTTAAACCTGAAACCTAGGGAAGGCTATCTGAATGACATTATTCTTAACTGTGTCAACACATATCACTTCACAGAAATCCAAATAACAGATTTATCTACTATATCAGACTGCTTTATAGGAAACAACTAAACTTGACTGACTTGTCTTATGCTGTCCTTTTTTCTTTTAATTGACAACTTTCATCAATGCAGTTTTGCATTAAAGCAAACCGCACCCAAAACCAGACGACGTGGTACTATGAAAAATAGTTTAAAAAGGAAATACCTCCCTCCAAAACAGCCAAATGACATTGTTTCTTTTAGGTAACATGCAGCTTTTCCTTCTCGTAAAGCTTGAATAAAGCTATTGTGGAACTCCTAGTTTGCTGTCAAAATCCTGAACTTTTCCGCTACGTGGAGATTGGAGCACAGGTAATATCGCGATTATATTAGAATGTTCAAGCTTCCAGTGTCAGAAAAACAAAGGCCAAAAGGCTGAAGCTTTCCTGAAAAGCACAGGAGAGAGGATCACGTATGGAAGATATTTCCTGAAATTATGGGGTTTTTTATAAAATAGCTTGTACATGAGTGATGCCCCAACAACTACGCCTACTCCCCACTCCTGTTAGTATAACGAAATTCCTAGTATGGAAAGTTTACAGTAGCATAAAGATGTATATATCTGTATAATTTGTACCCCACATTCAGGGAAACGTTGCTAGGAGCAACATTTCGTATCGGTACAACGGCATCCGTCACAGGCTTGTTCCATGTACCGTCTATAGGTTCCTTAAGGAAAAACCCCAACACGCCAACTGCAAGTATTCTTGCGACATTTCGTTCCGATGCCAGAAGCGGGTGATACCTGGGAGAAACGAGTTCTTATTTTCCTTCTGGGTGTGACACTTTTTTAATGCAAACTTAGCAATGCTGTAAGCAAACTAGAAACTACCAAGTGGAGCCAAGTTCTGTGAGCCCAGAAAAAGGCCACATTCAAGGCTTTAGACATTCAAACAAGTGGAGCGGTTTTTAATTTGATGATTTGTAAGTGTAGAGTTTACAGGCACAATTTGTACTTCCACCACTTTTTTTCTTCTGTCCCAAACTGACTGTGTTGGCCTAAGGCAGGCAGTTATTTTGGGACAGTGAAAAGTTATAAATAAGTTCTAATAAAACTATTAGGAACACATATGGTATTGAACTTCTTTCAAACCCTTCTTTGTAAGGGAACAAAGAGCATTTTACATTTATTGTGATGGCGTAAGTCCCCTATGAAAAGTTTAAGGAAAGCGTTTCAACAACAGTCTGGAGTAAAACTAGATTGTGAACCCAAAATAAGAATATCCAGTGATCTGTAGAAATCCCAGATTATGCTAAAAGAAACGGCCTAAGCAGCTCCCGAAAGCAGAGGAAAGAGGAGTAGACGCAGAGTGCAGAGTGGCTCTCTGGCAGCGAGTCAGACCTGAGGCCTGGCAACCAGGAGGAGCACGTGGGCAGATGATATTGCAGCTGCCTTCTGTCTGAACTGCTTCCCTTTACCCTGCCTATGCCGCTGCTGCTGAAAAGGAGGGCAAAAGCCACCCGATGAAGGGTATTGCCTGGGGTAATCCCTTCGGACCAGTCGGACGGTACCCCAAAGATCCCACAGTGAACAGTGGCTTTCATGTTTTTGTGAATTGCCAACATTTTTATCCTGAAATAGATACATCCTCAGTTAACAGTAAACAGGGAATGATGAGTTGCCATCGTGTTGGCAAAAGTATTCCGGGATGCCTGGAAAATACAGACATCATTTCAGAAGGACATCCCACACCCGCTGGCATCAGCTCGCACTCATCAAATGATCCAGAATATTGTTTTCCAACATTTCAAAAATTGATACTCCCATTGAATCAAAACTATGTTAAATCAAGATTTTTTTTTTAAAGTAAAAGAAGAAGGGATCACATTGATGTTAAAAAAAAAAAAATCCTTGGCTTGCAACTTCGTAAGCACCCTTGGAAGTGTACGAGTATCTCCTCTCCAAGACACGGTTTCAACTCCCTGCTCACTCAGGAGAACTACGCTATCCTGCTCACAGCATTTTCAAGATTTCCTGCATTATCAGGGACATAGATTTAATCAAAAACAAAGACAAAATACACACTAAGGAACAGTCAGGGAGCCCATTCCTTTGTGGTTCTCAGGAACGCATGTTCCACATCTGGATAAACACGGGCCTGTGCAGTGAATGGAAACGTTCATTCCCCAGCTGTGCCTAGGTCCAAATCCTTTCTTTCGCTCTCTTTGATTTACTTATAGTCCTACACTGGGTGGCTGAAAAACTGCACAAATCCTGCTGAGGCAGACAAAATAGGTAGTCACAGACAGGCCCAGCAATCTTCCTATTGACCCTTTACACCTACCATATAAACTAAAACTTCTTCTGGGCTGTGATCTCCAACTCAACCGAGAGATCCTGAAGGAATTCCCACAGCTCCTGTTACTTGGGTATCATCAGCTGGTTGTGACAGTCGTGACATTATCAGAAATAGCAACCGTCCCACGGCATTCTGCTCTCCAGCAGGAGATGAGGACCGGCACCCCTAAGAATAAGAGAGAGGAAAGGGGAAGCATCCACTTGTGCTGATGCAGATAACGAGCGCATCCTCGAAAAAGTGAAAGGCACCCTTCTGCCTTGAGGCCACCCGTGCGTTGGTGGGAGTCCTTTCCACATCAGGCAGCATCCTGCTAGAAGTGCACGGATTTGGAAATCTCATGGAAGTGAGATATCTTTTCATCTTTTGTTCTGATGCTGTCTGAGCAAAGCCTACAGTCCATGGCAGCCAGGACGACGACAGAAACCGTCAGAAGTCTCATCCCACTGGGAAGTAAACACTTTCTTTCCTCTGATTTGACAGGCATAGATTCTCTAGGGCCCCTTTGGGAAAGTCAGAGATCCAAGGCCACAAGGGAAGAGCCCTAATCTGAAAGAAAGGTCCAAAAGTCTCGAGAATAGGTATCTCCCATAAAAAATCAGTACATGTTATCAAAGACTATAATGTAAGAAACACATACAAAATGCAGGCAGCAGCTTTGGTTCCTTTGCTTAAATTTTGTGTTCTAACAGCTCTTCGATAGTGCCAGGGCAGCATCATTTGCTATTGTAGCAACAACATGAGCCCAGCCTTAGCCACTCTGCAATAATGAGACTGCAAAAAGATGAGAGCTGATAGACTGTGCACGCAAGCCCTAGACTAACCAGGCTTCACCGAGGTCAGCGGGAGCTCTGCCATCAGCTTCGCTTGTGTCGGAGAACACCTGTGGCGGGAAAAAAGGTTAAGCTCTTTTAAATCACCTAAAGAAAAAGAAAAGCGTCAAAACTGGAAGGTTTGTTTCAGGAGCTATTGTTTGTATAGCTGAACTAGAAAAACAGGGACCCAGGGAAGTTCACCACTGTAAATTATTGATCCACTGCTTTCTAGACATTGAAACTGGTAATTAAACAAATGGTAAAAAGATACTTCATCAATTATAGAGGTGTCACTTTAAATTACACTTGCTCCAGGATGAATAAAACACAGAGGTTAAATGCTATGGGTCCTTCTTCATGCCGGCTTCTCGTTCAAAATCCGCACTACAACACCGATCCTAATTCTCTTACATCGCTGCTCCAGAGCTGCATGCTCTTTGCACATATTAAGCTAGACAAGGGGAAATGAGAGGTGTTGTTTCTCCAATCTTTTTCACACAATGTCCAGAAAGCACAGTCCCATGGTCGGGAGAGAAGATCTGGAGCTGAGACTAGTGGGATCCCTCTGCTGCTCAGCAGGATTAGTTACATGGCCATAAGTCAAGGCCACAGCCCCTGTGAAAACAGCCCTCCCTCAAATATCAGCCCCAAAAAAAGGTTTTGTCTACTAACAGTCAGTTGTGAAATCTGTGAAGCACTGGGCAGACATTTGATACTGGTTGGTCTTATGGTTATTAGAAAATACATGCATGCACACACCCTGCACAACCTGAAATAACACCGGCAAGCTGCTTCTGAAGCAATGCGATGATGACATCAAAGATACCCTTTTAAGCAGAAATCATGTCACAACCATAATGACTACTCAATTTTGATTTATGATAAATTTTTATATCAGGGTGCATGCCTTGCTGCATCAAGCTTAAAGTTATCTCAATTTCATGTCTTAAATATTATATGAATGTAAAAATATACTTGCTCCAACACTCATTTTGAAATAAAAACAACATCCAAAGAGCTTGGCCATCTTGCATTTACTGGCATAAACGCTCTCTACAACCATTATTACATCTCTCAAATAGGTTTCACTCTGGGAAAGCATTTACTGAAGGCTGAGTTCATCAATTGATTGCGATAGGTCAGGGCGTATAAGTACTCTAAGTGAAAGACTGCATATGCAGCATAAGCAGACAGCTTAAAAGCGCATGCAGAAATCCCTAACAGGGGGACGCAGTTGGCATCCTTCACCGAGCAGGAGCAGCAGTGAAGCAATAACACTAGGAGGCGAGATGAGGGAAACAGAAGCTGCTGGTGGAGCCAGAACGATCCTAGAAGTCAAACGACTTGTGCTTGCCATGGCGAAGCAGGGAAGAAGTGATGGGACACCCAGGTGGGAGTTAGTTCAGAGAGGAAAGAGAGAGGCCAAGGTGATGAACCACGGGAAGATGCTGTGGAAGCTGGAGATGAACGCATCATCAGCTGACGGAAAGAGTCAACGTGGGAGATGAAGGCTGGACAGCAGAAGGTTTGTGGAAGAAACAACAGCAGCTCTTGGTAGGAGGACAAAAGAATCAAAAGGCTGAGCTGACTCTCCCTACCGCTCCCAAATAATGAGGCTGAAGCGCAAGGAGAGCAAGCTCTCCTCCGGGCCTGATGCCAGTTGCTCTATGAAGTTCTCCTTGCCTGGTCTAAGGAGAGTTACACAACGTAAGGCTTTATTCATGAGTGCCTGATGGCGTCCTGTGTATACAACAGCTCCTACCAGCAGAACAGTATTTGTGGGAAACGTTAGGAAGAGTGTCTAAGGGAGATAAAGCCTTTGAGTTGCAGACAAAGCTGCCAGCCCTCATTTCCAGCTTGTCAGAGCAAGTTCTTCTTGAAGTCAGCAGCCTGGAATGAAGAGAATCTGGCATTTGTGCATGTATGGATGGTTCAGACAGGGCGGAGCGGCTGACTTTAATCATACTTTCCACAATGGGGGGGAGTGGCAAACTACAGTGAGTGATGGGCGTTATCTGCTATATATTCACAAATCCCTCTTCTTTGACTTTGTATTTCAAGCCTGACCTCCCTTCCTGCTCCCACTAGCTCCCAGAGGAGGAGGGGAAGGGCAAGCACACAGGACCGGGGTTTGAGAATCCTTCACATTCTCAGGATTCCTGGTGTCTGTGATAGGCAGCACACTTGTCTGGTGAGCTGACAAATTCCACGTTCTGGAGAATTCCTGGAACAGCTGATGGGTCACAGGAGTAGCTACGTGCAGGTACTACCCTTCCCTGCAAAGCTGAACCCCACTATTCCAAAATTCCCTAATCCAAGTGCTAACCTGTTACTGCCTCTACTGCGCCAGCTCGCCTGCTGGGTGATAGCCCTTGTGTTTAGTATGCACATTTCAAAGTTGTTCTTTCGTTGCCTTTTGCCAGAATCTCTCTCTTCGGGGGGGGGGGGGGGGGGGGGGAGCAATAGAGCATCTAAAAATATGGGCTTGCACTAGAAATTGCCAAGCTTTTTGAGCTTGTTATGAAGCCTCTTTAACAAGAGTGCTAGTATGGTATCAAAAAGGAGTAAAGCTCCAAAATAGTTTCATCCAGCTGCCCACTACTGCGTTAGCAACAATACTCTAAAGAATTCCAGTTCAAGCCACTTTTGGTTGCCTTCCACCCTCACAATGAGGCTACAGTCCATTCAATCACATGGGGCTTCAATTCCATCTAGAAATAGCCTCTTCAAGTTTCTATTGCAGGATGGCGGTCCCAAATTTTGTTTACTTGGGTGCCACTACTGGTGGTGACAGCAATAGCAGCTACGAATTGCGGGGACCTGCACGCATGCCCAGAAAGGGCGCACATCCAGATCCAACCTCTCGCACAAAAGGTTCTGGCAGCAAAATGAATTCCTTCTCCCTTACCCTTTCTGCCTGTATCGATCACAACATCATGCTCAGATACCACAACACGGTAACCTTGTCCTACTACCCCACACATACACCTTGCTAGAGCCCCACAGGGCCCAAAGGTCCTTTGAACCTTCAGACCCGCTGAAGAGCAGTGCAACAGCGGGCATCCCTGCGTCCTCGGCTGGGCAGGGCGTCCTCCCTGCAGGCCCCCACTGCGCTGGCTCTCCCAGCCTCGCTCCACAAAGGGCGCTGCTCCGGGAAGCGGCAGAGCTATGGCTGCTCCAGAGAGAGCAAAGCGCACCAGACATCGGTGCCGACGGGACCCCTCTGCCTGGGGCCGTGCTCCCTGCTTTGAACCCCGGCCCCTCTGCGTGCTCCTTAGGCAAGAGGCAGAACAGACACCGGTCGCTCTTGACTCGGCGCCTGAGCGTGTTTACCCTGGGTGGCCGTACCAGCATTTATCAGTGCGGCTCTGCTCCTGACCTGATACCATGTTAATGGGCAGCAGCAGCGCAGGCACCCCATGGGCAGATGGTTACTGTACTGCTGAGGAGCTATCGTGTTACAGCTTGGGAATCCCCATTACAAGAAGTGGAGTGGAGATAGTGTTTTCTATCTGTAAATCTTAATAAAGCCAACATTTAGAAGAGAGCTAATTACCATTTATGTCCCAAACAGCTGGCCTAGCTCCATATCCACAGGCTGGGAGGTTTTAGTGCCAATCGGCCCACACACACCAGGGCACAAAAGTCCCCCAGTACCACTGCAGAACCTTCTAGCAAACTCAAACTTCTCCTCACTACCGCTGACTTCAAGGAATGAAAAAACCAGTAGCGTAAGAAGAGAACGGCTACACAAGCCATCATTCCCCCAGCATTGCATTACATTACAGACACTTCTCCAAGGTGAGAAGAGCACGGAAAGTGCCCTCTGAGGTGGCAGCGTGCAGCCCCGGGCTGCTGTAAGTTCACCCCACAGCTGACACTGCTGTTCCAGTCCGTCCCCAGCTGTGTCTGTCCTGGCCCTCTCCCTCCTCTGTACTGGGACCGATATCTGCTCAGCTCTGGGGTGAAACAGTTCAGGGAACTAAACAAACAGAAAACTTTTTTTTTTTTCCTTTTTTTTTCCCTTCATCCAAACTTTGTTTCAATTGATTCACCAAAGGGTCAAATGGATGCTAGTGCAGGTACAAGGCAGGGAGTGGAGAACTACAGCAAAACCAATTTAAATAAAACTTTATGCCAGTATAAGCTTATCTTGGATACTGGGGGGGAATACGTCCTGCTGGCAGGCAAGTGGAGAAAGGGCATTTCCCCGAGAGTGACGTGGGGGAAGCTCTCGGACTCTGGCTGCGTGCTTCGTCCCCTAGCCTTTGCACATACACGTGCCTCCAAATGTTTAAAACCTGGAGAAGTAACGCATGTACATTATCACCACGAGCAGCCTCCAGGACGAGGCCAAGAATGACACCAGAGGCTACAGGACTGTCAGCTGCAGCGTTCCACAATCAGGAAATCAACAATATAAATTACCTAACGATGCGTGTGGGTACGTATGTCACACCAGATTTGCCAGCAGAAACACGCCTAGCCAACACACTGCTCCGCTGTTCCGCAAGAGTGCGAACACGTTGGCAGGTGCCTTAGGACTGATGGCTGATGATGCTGGACTCCGCCTGCTCACCCATCACCGTGCCAGTTACTGACCCGAATGAACCCGCCCGTTCCCTATCAATCTGCAAATCTCAGTCCAGCCCACACTAAACACTGATTGGTTTTTCTACTCTAATAAGCACTGTGTCACATTTGTGTTGACTAACCATCAGTTCAGATAAATGGTTTGCAATTAAGATAATTTGGTTTGGGGCCAGTGAAAGTATGGCCTGAAAAGCACTTTCGAGAGTTCAGCACAGTGCTAGAGACATTCACTGCTCAGAACAAAAGGCCAGGTACCAAGCTGACAGCCGCTTTTAGATCTTTATACCAGAGTTTACCTTCCCAGCCTACCCAAAATAAAAAGCAAGATTTGTCACAACAAAACTTTTCCTCGGAAAGTAATAGCTTGCTTGTACAATGCTCAGAAAAGATTTTGTTCTGGACACGTGCGCTCAACCTGCGGCAACGCTGATCTTCTTCCACTCAGGTGGCAACATGATCCTTTCACAGAGGCTACCTATTTCTGATGGCGGACAATTAGTATTTCAGGCAAAAATGCATTTGATGACAAATAGCCAACTTAACTGAAGCCTCTAGAAAAAAAGGAAATGGTTACATGAGCGCGGCTTTTGAGTTCCATGGACTTCAGCCTGGACATAGTTCACATTCTCATCCTACACGGAGCCACTTTGAGGAATTTTCCTCCCATTGCAAGCTGAGCTCAGAAAGTGGTTTGGATAGCAGCAGTTGCCAGGTAAATATGTTCCAGGCTTAAGGGTGGACGGAGCTCCCCTCTGTCCCCACCTAGACACGGAATCATCGGAGCAGAAACAGACACTTGGCAACCGATCAGGTTTCAGTTTAAAGACAAAGAGATCAAACGCCCGCTTTCGCTCGGCAAGTTTTTGCATACAGAACTTTACATCTCTTGCAACATTTCCTCTTCACATGGTGCCCTCATGACCAAGCTGGCAGAGCAGCACAGAAGCCCTCGCTCCCCACGCTCAGGCCCTGCCAGGCTCTCCGCAGCAGACACCCCTGCTCCGGTGGCTCTCACCCACACAGCAGAGGGAGGTTTCAAGGTGCTCACTGTCTGCGCTAACCTCCGGGAAGAGCTGCTCGTCTCTGACTCTTTTTTCTTTATTGTTTTGCTCTCCTTTCCTTTATACTTTTTCCTTGTATCAGGACACAATTATCTCAAATCAGGTTAGTTTATACTTGAGACAAATAATGTGTGAAAGCTTTACCCAAATATATAAATGGCCCATAACCATCAACCCTGTATTCTTTAATTATATCAGGCAAAAAGAAAAGATATTGTGTTCATATCATTATGTCATCACCTTTTTCTTAAATGTTGTAGGGACTTAACACACCTGTTTTAGAAATACCTCACAAAAGTGCACAGATTATCCCTTCTATTACCCCAAATTGCTCCTAGCTTTCTCCAATCCCTGCATAAGCAGTCATGGCAGCACTCTTTCTTCTGGGAATGGAGGAGACACCTTTTTGGTCATCTTAAAGGATAGTATTTAAGGTAGCCAACATCTAACTGGCAGGCAGCGCTGCTGCTCATCTGTACTTCTCTAACAACCAGGATTTCAAACAGTTTAAAGAAATGCTTTCTGCTGGAAACCAAAATTGTAAGTGCTAAAACTAAGCACCAACTGAAATCATAAGAGAGCCAAAATAACAGGCATTTGTCCTTAAGTTATTTCTTAAGGCTTTAATTTTCTTCAGCTCTGCCGATTATCCATGCATCCACTACTTCAGGAGGATGCAGAGACAAAAAGGAGAGCAAAACAAGATTGGCTGGATCTATGATACAGGCTTATTTTGGCCTCCCAACCTTTTCTGCCTCCCACACCTTTTTATCTTCCCAAACTTCTCCAGCCGCCCCTTCTTCTTGGCCTCCGCTTTTCTTGCTGACCTCCCACACCGTTTTGGCCTCCCACTCCTTTTCGATCCCTATGTTTCTTATTGGTCTCCCACCCCTTTCCAGCCTCCACTTTTCTTTCTGGCCTCCCACACGTTTTCGGCCTCTGCTTTTCTTTTGGACAAATACTTTGCGCAAGATATTCAGATCCCTTAAGGTTATGAATATGTAAGTTCCCTATGGGATGTGCATCCGTACTTTGACCCTAGCTGACCAGAAACAAGCTAGCTTCCATCCGGACACCCTGCAGTCGTAACAGCACGATTTTATGGCCAAGGAAACGTGCTGGCTCTCTCAGTAACTCCAAAGCCTGCTAGGACTCCCGTAGCACTGTACAGTTAATTGTGTTAATGGAGGTACAAAAGTAAAACATGAGAAATTCTGAGATGGTAAAAATCAGAGTTTCAGAACGACGCCTTCCTAAGGTTTAGGAGTGATTCAAATCCCCGCCATGCTTGTTTAAACAAATATAGATGTTCTAGCTTTGCTAACGGCTCCGTAAGCTGCTGTCCCCAGTTCCTATCCACCAGCTTTCCGGACACAAGATCAGCAAGATTAAAGTTAAAAATCATCTGCATTCCCGCAGAGTGCTATGATCAGGCACACAAAAACACACTCCCTACCTTTCTGCAGAATTTGCTTTTGATCCGCTCCTCCAACTTTAAGACCAACAAATCCATGCACAAATAAAATGGGGATTTGGGAAGTCACATATTTTATATTTGCCCTCATTTTCAAATGAGACCTTAAGTTTTCCTTTCTATTTTCAAACAACATTGTGGCCAAAAAAGCTTGCGACTTTAGGAGAAATCAAAAACATACATTTGAATACACTATTCAAAATGCAGTGTTTGGTTTACTTGAGAAACGTGATAGGTACTTTTTGTTGTTTTTGGAAAGGTGCAACAGATACAAAAGCAGTTCTTCATTATACACTGCTATGCTTTTCCAGTAATCATATTGCTCTGAATCTTCTCTTCCAAGTTGCAATATTTTTCTAATTACATCGTACTTAGTAGCTCTGAAGGAAAAGCAAAGAGAACTGACCACAAAATTCAGAAACACATAAATTCAAAAGGAAGATCTGAAACATCTTCAAAAGTTACACTTTAACAGCCCAAACACTCTTCCCACACTGCCCCTTCCCAGGGGAGTCAGGCACGCTTAGCTGCCCCCACTGCATTCCCGCACGAACAAACCGATGGAGAAACCCTATGACATTGCACTGCGTGCACTTGGCGTCGTTTGCTCCGTACACCAAAAACCAATCGGGTATACAAACCCCGGTTGTTATTGTAATCTTAACAGTTGTAATGGGTGGGTAGGAAAGCTACCTGTAATATCTGTGAGAAAATAACGTGCTAACACAAAATAGCAGATAAACAGTCGAGAAAACTGCTCGCAACCGAACTTCAGCGCTTGCTTCAACTAAGGCAAAAGAAACATCTGTTTTGCTACCTAAGTTCCAGTTCTGTCAGAAGGAGAATTCCTGGCTTCCTGGTGCAAAGGTGTGGCTTTCCCTCCCAAGATGCAGAAGAGGCAATTCTGAACAGACTCCAAAATCCTGAGAGCGTAAGACAACCTGTTATTTAAAACAGCAAGATGTGTGGACAGAGAACTGGTCTCTAATTTGGAAAGTTCAATAAAACTCTAGGAAAAAACAACACTAATTTTGTGCAATAATCTTCCCTCTTCGGCAGACTGCACCATTGGACACATCAGCCTTTGCTGCAGACCCAAACCTGAACTGCAGAAATACCACTTATAATGCAGCACTGTGTGGTGGTGCAAATACGTATCAATTTTTGTTTTGAAAAAATGTTGATTATAGCGTGCTGCCTTATAATGCGTGGAACTGCATATTTTAGTTATTAAAGTTAGCAAACGAGTCTGGCTGTTGAAAGTCATTTCCCTGAGCAAACAATGACTCAGTGTGGACTGTATAATGTAGACGTTATTAGTTACTGTTAGCAAGTTTAAAAAGCCCAACTCGCAAGACTATACAAAGACATACTTCAGAACGGAAAATAGCTTTCCTCCTACTTCTATGGTTGCAGTTATACTGTTTCAGTGGAATTTAATTTTCTAAAAAGCTAATCAGGTCACTATCTCCTTATTATATACCTGGAGATTGACTTAGCTGGACCCTTCGGCCATGAACAACAAGCGCAGCGCTCTCGCTGCGCTTACCCTCTTTGCTGTTCTCAGTTTGTCGTTGTAACACTGGAGATGATTCTTTCTTGGACAGGAATTTCCCATCTAGACCAGGCAGCAGGCGGTAATGAAAACAGACATAAAGACAACCATAAAATATTGAGTGTATGGTAATGAAGAAAAAAATGCAATTGTAAGCTCACCGAAATCGTCTGACAAACACTGGTCTCTAGTTGAATTACAGCTCCCTCAATAATCCTCCTCTTCATTAGTACAATGGCCAACTCCACCTGGCGATTGTCAGCTGGCATAAGGCACCACAGATCACTCTAACTAATGAAATGCAGCCTCAGCTGCTGAGACACAAAGGTTTCCCTGAAGTCTTCAAACCACTACAAAGGCTGTTCTCCAGCTGTGCGCCCACGCTGTCTCAAAGAGCAGGACCACATCTCTGTGTTACCTTTTGTGAGGGTGAAATCTCTGCTCAGGTGTAAGAACACTACAAGGAAAGAGAGTCAAACGTCCTTGGTAAACTTTTACCAGAAAAGTGCCTCCAAAGGAAATTACTGAAATCATAATTTACAGGCACAGCCTTTTAAAGCAGCTACAGCTTATAAGGTCCACTCTGCATCCAAACAGCATGCTGAATGCCATCGTAATTGTCTTTTTGTCCACATGCCATCCTTTTGCCTAGCAGCGATTTCAGAAAGCTCTTTTATGGAGAAAGAAAAAAAAAAAATCTGTTTGGGACAGCGTGGATGGAGGATTATTTTGTCATTCATAGACTATGCATTTCCTGGCAAAAATCAGAACACATTTTGGCATAACATTCTTTGCCACCAACAACTGCACTGCCCATTTGGTCACAAAACTTTCCAACAACTGCAGGCCGCTGTATCGCCCAGCTCCAGGACCTCACTGCCTAGAAGGCAAACACTCCAGCACTTCGGGGGTACTGCCAAATGCTAAAAACCTGTGTCCATTTATTATCAGCTGCTGAACTGAATTACAGGAAGGGCGGCGGCCAAGCTGGACCAAGGTCAGCGTACCGGTTAAAGGGCTGCACGTGTCCCAGCGAAGAACAGCTAGCTGGTCATTCGCATGTGACCGAGCGCTTTCCTAAAGAAAAAAAGCTGCCAGGGAGAGCTATCCGTGCACGCATGAATGTCACAGGAGTTCTGAATTCTAACCTTTATCGCCTTCCAGTACAGGAATTTAATATAGGACAGACTGCGCTGAAGATCTATCTTAAACAGAAAAGGTACTGGCCCTGCCGCTCCTTAATGTATTAAAGAGTATTTAAATAATGCAGGGCAGGGCTTTAAAGAATATTAGACCGTCCACCCCCACAGAACATGACTCAGTTGCAACAAATTACTTGGGATTTGTCCACTCAGAACCTCCTGTCATAACAAACTTTGTTAGCCTTTCACATTTACTTATACCGCTCGCTACATCTTTATTAATGCTTGCTGGGAAGAGCTGGCCGCCTACCCCACTAATGCATCAACAAGGAGTCAAGTATGCAGAGGAGGGCACAAAAGGATATTTTCCAGCAGAGAGATCATTCAATCCAGACAGAGGCACAGTAAAAGTGGCTCCCTCCGGGCAGAAAAATAACCGTGTTACAATCTCAGAGAAAGACAACCCATGCCAACCTCCTCCACTAGAAAAGACGACAGAAGGTTAGATGTATGGTTTCTGTCGAAGTCAGGGAGAGTAATCCTCGTCAAAGCCAACCACATCACTCACGAGTTGGTTATAAAGCAGTAAAGCAGCACACAACATAGCAAAACCCCTGGCGGAAGACAAACACGTGCTATAATTGCCATCGCTTTACACCAGTACAAAGCCCGGCTGCTACCAGCAGAGCAGCCCCCACCTGGTCCCAGCCATTTCTTCCTGCGCCATCGTATTCTTTGTGCAGGCGGAGACGCTCACGTGCTCGCACAACGAGCTGAGCTGGGACACTGCTCCAGACAAATTACCTCTTTGTTTGGCCTCCTCAGTTTTAATCTGGATCAGTTCTGAAAAGTTAACCGCGCCCGACTGTCATCGATACAGGTAAGCCAAAGCACAATACAAATGGTTTTCCCCACAGCAACGTTTCGGAAACATACAAACGCCTTTAGAAATGGTGCTTGAGCTTGTACGAAAGGACAAGTGATTTGGTTTCATTTGCATCACTTACAAGGGGCAGAAGGACACACCATCCTTCGGAAAACCCACCGTACTTCACGTTCTCCCCGCCTCCTTTTCTGCAGCACCAGTAACACACTGCATTTTCCCAAACATAAATTTGTGCTACAGAAGGCATTAGTTATTTGAAATCACCCTGTGAACAGTCCTCACCCGTTACTCCTTCAAACTGGGAGGCAGAGTGCTCTCGCCCAGCGATCCTCAACATTTTGCAGGCTGGAACTATTCAGAAGCACCAGGGGAGAGCCCTCGGCCGCGGGAGGGGGGCAATGGACTGAAACGCACGGGAGCTGTCGTTCTATCTGTGACTGCGGCCGTATCTGCGACTGCGGCCAGCTGCTGCCGTTTGTTTCTCCTGCGTGTGGTGCAGACTGTCCATTTTGACAGGGGCAAAGGCATCTGTACAGTTCCTAGAAAGCAGCAGTTCCCAACACAATAAGGCCAGGTCCTATGAGCAACACGACGCTACAAACAATAGAAAAATCCCCACTGTCTGAATACTACTGGAACAAGGCTGATACTACCTTACCTTTGCATAAAGGCATCCACCAAGTTTGAGCTTATTCATGGAAAGAAACACTGCATTTAATCTGTTATTAAGCTTTCTCGGCCCCTTTTACTGTCCTTCCTCCAGTGGGCTTAGATCAAATTAAAAAAAGAAAAAAGAAAAAAGTCTTCTACCTGGCTTGAATAATGTTGTCAGGATCTGTATAATTTCTCTTATAGATACTATAAATTCTGAAGATGTATCGTAAATCACAGGCTTCTTTGCTATTAGTTATGCAAAAGGGAATAGAAATTGCACACTCTGGATCCTGACTCACATGGGATCTCTCACTCCCTTAGTATACTATGATTCAGACTTTTTTTTCCTTTTAAAAAAAAAAAATCTATCCTTTATGTCATGATAAATTAGGATGGCATGCATACAGTCTGGTACTCCACTGCTCCCTGCCATGCAGAAGACAAGATTTATATTTACACAGGCCCTCCCTAAAACACAGGATTATATCCAGTATCAAAACTGAGAATCCGTAAGTGTTATGACAGTGGTTGCCATACCAGGGCCTACCGTAAAAATTAAGAACTCATCAGTTCTGTAAGCCTCAGGCAGTTTCTAAAGGAGTTCTGAAAAGGTGCTGACAGCTGGTAATTGTCTATGGCTCCAAAAGGAGATGAAAGACAAACGCCTTTCTTCCCAGTTACTCTAAGATGTGGTTCTGCTTTCACGGCTTGTCCCACCAACCAAGCCCATTTTCTCCTTTGTCACTTTCTCAAGCTAGGCAGCTGCCACCGACAAGTAGTTCTGGAGAAGCCTTCCACCTTGAGCAACTGTCATAGGATAAATACCAGAATAATCTCTGTATTGTATCTCAGAATCATTTTTCTTCTGTAATCCCCCCAAACACGAGGATGCAGATCAAGCCGGCTTACTTGGAAAGTTCGAGTTACTAGAATGAGACATTCATTCAGCGCAGAGTCAGATTCCTTCCATAAATCACTGTCACTTACAGCAATTAACGCCAGGTATACTAGGAAATGGAAAAACTGGCACGGAAAGTAGCACAACAGATGGGGACCCTTGAGTCTTAGTGGGGATGCAGACATGTGGCCTAAGCTGGAGAAGTCACGGTGTTTGACATCTCCACCTGTAAGAGGGGACTAGAAATACCGACCTTTCTTCACGAAGTGCTTTTAGGCACCTGTGCAAGCACTGGCAAACAAGGAGGAATCATTCCAGTGTAAATCTAAGCGCTACCCGCAGCGGGACGTATCGCCAGCAAGCGCACCGCGGCACGGGAAGGGACCGAACAAGTTCGGTATGCGCAGCTCCTCGGAGGAGCGAGCAGGACCTCCCGCACGCTGCGGGGCAGCCCCTCTCTCGGCCCCCCGCCGCCTCCGGGCACCCCCAGCGCAGCGTTACGGAAGGGGAGGGAGGGACCCCCGCCCGCCGGGACGCGCCGTGCGGCGGGGATGCCGGCTGCCGGGCAAGGCTCGTTTGTTCCTCCCGTGGAAACGCTGGAGTTTCCGGGAAGGAACGGCCGAGCCGCGGGCGTCCGCCCCGCTGGGGCGCCGGCCGGCGCCGCCCCCGCCTCCCCTCCGCGCCGCCCGGCAGCCCGCGGCCATGTGGCCGAGCCCCGGCGCCTTTCGGCGGGCACGGGGCGGCGGATGGCGGCCGCGGCCACCCCCGCCCCGGGCTGCGGCCGGCCCGGCCCTGCCCCAGCGGCGGCCGCGCCGCTGCCCCCTCCCCGCCCCCGGCCCCGCTCACCTGCGCTCCGCGCCCCCCCGGCGACCCGGGGCCCTGCGGCGGCTCCGGGAGCGCCTCGGCGCCGGCTGCCCACGGGAGCCCGCGCCGCGCCGCTAGTGAGCATGTCCGAGCGCCGGGCATGCGGAGTGCGGGCGGCGAGGCCGGGCCCTGCCTCCGCCCTCACCTGCCCCCAGCCCCGCGGGGCGGGACGCGGCTGCGGGCCCCGCCGGCCCCGCTGGCTCCGCGCCCCGGCCCCCGCCCGCACCCGTCGGACGGGAGCGTCCCGCGGAGAAGCCCCTACCGAATCGGGTCGCGTTCCCGGTGCCTGAATCACAGAATCGCTAAGGTTGGAAAAGACCCTTAAGGTCATCGAGTCCAACCGTTAGCCCACCACTAACCCATGTCCCTCAGCACCACATCCACACGGCTTTTAAATCCCCCCAGGGATGGGGACTCAGCCCCTGCCCTGGGCAGCCTGTGCCAGGCCCTGACAGCCCTTTGGGGAAGGAGTTTTTCCCAATCCCCAACCTAACCCTGCCCTGGCGCAGCTTGAGGCCGTTCCCTCTCGTCCCATCGCTTGTTCCTGGGGAGAAGAGACCGACCCCCCCGGCTCCAGCCTCCTTTCAGGCAGTTGCAGAGAGCGATGAGGGCTCCCCTCAGCCTCCTCTTCTCCAGGCTGAGCACCCCCAGCTCCCCCAGCCGCTCCTCATAAGACTCGCTCCCGAGCTACAGGCGCACCCGCCTCCTCCGGGCGCAGGACAGACAGACAGACCCGGGGCGCCGCTGATCCTTCTGCCATCCCTGCGGTGGGACTCGCCAACGTGCGTCTTTCCGAGAAGGACGCAGGGTGAAGTCACTCTGGAGTGGTTCCCCAAAGCCAGAGTGAGCTCAGGCAACCATCCCTCCGTGCAGCAACGCACACCTTGGCTCGTCTCGCATGCGGATGAAACACCGCGGGCAGCCCAGCCAGGCTCCACGGGAAATTCTGCGCGCGGTTTAGTTCCAACAGGCTGAAGCACACTGAGCTGAAACAGTAAAGCTCTGCACCTTCCACGCCTGCAGCAGCTTCAGCTGCCCTCGCCTCGAAGCTTCCACAGTCCATCAGGAACTGCTTTTCTCTGGCCGTTCCCGCAGCACCAACAGCACTCGACCAATACAGACTGCTGTTCTCAAAGTAGCAAATTACAGTTTTATGGACTGTTAATGAGCATTTAAAACTTTTCAGAAAGCTGAGCGAACAGCTCGCTCTCTCTGATGTCTCCCCCAGGATGCTGGCACATGCTATTCGGGACGAGGTTTAAAGGAACAGTTCCCCCTGGGAAAGACACTTCAGTCCAGCCCGTGGCCTCCACTGTCACTACAAATAAGTCGGTGACGTTCCCGGACCATTTACTGGAAACCAGAGAATACCAGAATTGCCACTATCTCCTCTTCCGACGAGGCAGAGCTCTCAGGTTTTTCTGACGTAAAATGACTCTACCTAACGATTGTGTAATGCACGCAGTAAATGTCTTTGCTAATTTTCAGATCGAGTTTCAGATTACTTACTAGAAAGACAATGCTAGGGAACTGGAGCAAGGCGCACAGAGGCGTACTTCAGTACACGATGGCTCTGCCCAGAGCAATCTGCTACCAGAACTGCAGATACATTAAACAGCTTAAGTACCTGTGACGACGAGATATAAATTCACAGCTGCATTCATGAACATTTAAACATAAGGAGGATTTAAAAAACTTTTTACACAGTTCTTTCTCTTTACTCTTTTAACTAGCAAGTATACAAACCCAGTTAGAAAATATTCTGAAGCAAAACATGCCGAACGGCCATTCATTCCAAGTACTGGAAACTAAAATTATTCTGAGAGAAGTACTGTGTCTGTCTTAACTATCCACGCCTACCACGTCAAACCAGAAATAATCAGCTCACGGATTTTCCATTTGCTTCCCCACAAACCCTGAACCCAGGTCAATAAAAGTCACAAGTTAGCAGAATACTCAGTTCCTCGAGATACTAATAACAGTCCCTTAATATGTTCCTCTACCCCCGAGCTTCTGATGTGTGAACCTTCCTATAACATTCAGGGCATGAACCCAGTGACAACACGAACAATCGCTATCAGGGGATCAGAACACTCTTTCCAAAGCTGTTTCCCTTCCTTTGTAGTCTGAAAGTGCTTCCAGAGCTCTGACAGAATGACTCCGGCCAGGCCAAACACCAACCGCAAGTCACACCAACTTCGGCACGCTGAGGCATTTCTACAGCAAATACGCTTTAATGATTTTCTGAACTCCCACTCACTTAATATTACCATTCATTGCTACTAATGTCATCCTAGCGAGAGAAAGCTGTTCACAGCACAGCTACAGCCACTCCAGTGACCAACCCCTCTTGCCGAAGCCCCCTATTTTTGCATTTCTCAGTGCACTAAGCTGGTTATCGCGTAGCTAACGCTGCGAGAAGGGAAAAGAGAACAATAAAAAACAGGCTTACAGTCTTGCGTTCTCCATTGCGACTAACCACGCGGATGATTTCTCCAGTAGGAACACGTTCGATTTGCAGCTCCATTTTTCCAAGGTAAGTCAGTAAATCTCTCTATTCTTTACGGATAGTTCCGATTTCAAAGCACAGCAGCAGAACTCCCCGAGTAGCCTGGGAGAAGACCTTGACTAACTGCAGTCTTTGGTTCAGAGCCCTGTTGTGAGAGGAAGAGATGAACCTCTGTATTTATACTAAGCGTAGGTGTGAGCTGAAACAACAATTAAGTTCAAGACTAGTTTCCACTAGTTACAATGTGTCAAGACAGTTCCAAGAAGCCTAAATTTATGTTCGTGTTTATTGCCGCAAACTTGGTGGATGTGCCATTTTAGTCCCAGCGGACTTAGCAAAGTCAAGTCGCTGCGGATGCCGGTCCGTAGGTATTAGCACGAAACAATCACACGGCAGAATTTACAAACCTGCCAAGAGATTTTATGTAGAAAAGATTCTTCACCTTCGCCTCCACGGTACTTGGTTTAGAGATTAGAGCAACAGAAAATACCGATTGCTCCCACAGTAACTACAGGAAGTTCTTCAAATTGCTGCAGACCTAATCATTATTAATTGAATCCTTGAGTAGCTAACTAATCATGACAGAGGAAATTAACTTGCACATGTTACTGCACAAAAATTCCTACTACGAATATGAGAAAAACAATCTGGTGAACACTGGTTTAAGTGCAATTACAGAGCTTTACTATAGCCGCGTCATCCGTTACTGCAGTATCTCGACCTACGACCCCCCATACACCCCCAGCAGATGCGGATATCCTGCAACGAGCGGGGGGAAAAAAAGATCAGTGTAAATATCAGGTATTCCAAGACTTGCTGTTAGGGGACAATTCCTTCTATCTTCTTGGAATAGCCAAATTTCAATTTTCAGCTTTACTACAAACTAATTCCAGATGATACCTCTTGTCAAAAAACTACCTAGCTGTTAAGATTAACAAGTACCTGGCCATTCAAGAGCAGACAGAGAGAACACCATTCTGTTCAGTAACTGAAAAGAAAGGGCCTGTCACTGTTCTGTGTTTCACATCTGGAATTATTCTTATACTTCCCTTAGCTGTTAGAGACGAGATTGTTCCAGTCCAACAATTGTTTCCTTGACCGCTTACTTCCCAATACAGGGTTCTACTGAAAAAGAGATTTTATCACTTTAAAAAAACCATCACTGTCACTTCCGCAAACAAAACCGCCCTACTCAGTAATATGGAGCAAGACCTAGCCTATCTTATCTACCCTTCTATACAGAGAAATTACAAAGATTAGTAGTCTAGGACACGAGGGCTGCTTAACTGGAGGGATTTCTGTGATGCAGATACCAGAATTATGTGCAAAAAAACTTCTGAAAATGGACTGCAAGTAAGTGAGGAAAAAGAGGAAAAAAAGAAAAGGATAAAGGAAGTAGAAAGAGGATGAAGAAAAAATAGGTATATGAAAGAGAGCGCAAAATAGAAGAGGGAAGAGAGGAACATAGTATGGTCTCTGCTGAGACCAAGCAGCGCACTTTAAAACCACAGTTACAGCGAAGCTCATGTTTGATAAACAATGCCAAAACATTCCCTGCTGATGTCTGTATTTGCTAACTGTCTGTTTCAAACAAAGTACCTTAACAGGTTAAAATGTTTGCTATTGTGTTTTTCTTCTTTTTGTGGTGCTAGTAAATTCTTATTTTCTGATTTTTCCCACACCTCTGCATTTCCTCATGCCAGTTTGCATTCCCAGATCTCACACTTCCTCCGACTTCACTCTTCTCCTCCAGTGACTCTTCCGACCTGTGCTTCAAAAGCTCCCACACAGCTTCTCTTGCTACTTTCTAGATCGCACATATGCGATGTTCTTCCTTTTAATTTCAGAGACCTGTAAAGGGAAGACGACGGTTCCACTGTAACACAGGGAGGTGGGACGTACGCACACAGATACAGGACTTTTCCGAAGCTGAAGCAATTGAACAGAGCAGCTCAGTACAGCTCCCGAGCAGGTGACTTTCCCGAGTAACGCGATGAGTACCGCACAGATTCAGCAGGTGGAAAGTGCCACTGCCGTGGCTGAACGAAGCAGCCTCCCAAAGAACAGCTTACTCTGCGCTACTGTGTACTACACAACTCTACTCTTTGCGTTAAAGATAAAAGCAAGCAAGCTGTGCATATGGACAACTGGCCTCCAACACTTCCATCTTTACACAAAAGTCTTTCTCTCCATTCTCTTTCAAAATCGGTATAAAGAAAAGACAGGTATAAGGAAACTAGGATATTATCTGCTTAATGCACGAGTTATAAAGTTAAATAACATCGGCATTCATGCAGTGATGAGTACCAGGAGCTCTCTGTGATCTCTGTATCTTGTTATTACAAAAGAAATTGCTTCATTTCAATCACTTTCAAATAGCAAATCCCTATATCCAAGGGCAGAAAGGGCCATCGGAAATATTCCTCTTAGTAATGCAGAGTTCTCAAAAAAGGTATCGTTTCCTCTCTCAAGGAAAACCTAGTTCAAGCTCTGTTCAACTGGCCTTTCCACTGCAGTACATTAATTAAGACAAGTTCATCTGAGTGTCACTCAGTGTCCGAGAGCAGAGAAGGAAGTAGTGGTAGTAGAAACAATAGTCTTTATCAGAACGTATTTTTAGGGTCTAACAAACACGCAAGACATCTTAGAAATATTTCCTGTTTACAGGAGCTGTACTATCTATGTGCAATGATACACTGCACATCCTGAGGTTAGCTTGGAATCAGAAGCACAGGGGAGTTAAATAAGGCTATACTGGACAGCATTCCTTGGTAGACATATTTCCTATTTTAAAATAAATTCCCTAACAGCAGGGAATTATGAAAAGTTACCCTTAGATGGAAATGATTTGATAGCAAATTTATGTTAAAACACAAAGTACAATGCAGCAGATCTTTCACAAAGACAAAAGAGACATCTCAAATCATACTGTGAAAAAGTGAATTTAGAAGAACCTGTTCTTAAAAATTAAGAAAGCAATTTCAGTGACTTGAGCATTTTTACAAGGAAAATATCAAAACCTCCCCAGTGGGGGAAGGGGGACAGAAAATCCACAACAGCAGTCCACTTAACACTGGAGTCATTCAAATGGAAAAAAAAAATAGTAGGTCAATCTGCTTTGTCCAAAAGAAAAATAGTATTTGTCCTTGCCCTCCTTTTGCAGTCCGAAGCCCTACACATGTGCTATTACTGACATACTTCCATTCTAAAATACTGTTGTATCTGCACATTAAACATGACCAAAGTTTCTCGGAGAAAGGTTACCATGCACGAATTAATCCTCCCCAGCCAAACTGATGTGTTTGTTCTCAAATTAATAGAGGCCATGTAGAACACTTCACTGCCAGGATTTATTTTAGTGGTACATGAAAAGAAAAACACGAGTATAAAACCATTTCCAGTGATTATAACATCCAATTAAAGGTGTTTTAAGAAAGATAAATTTCATCAGAAATTGTACCATTACAGGTCATGGAATAGTCTGAAAAGCTACCATAGGTAACAGTAGTAAACAAAAGTGCTACTGTGTGCATAATACTTAAGAAAAAAGTAGACAGTTCTGTGCAGCATCCTACTCACACACAAGCAGATTCAATCACAGCTGCTGTGGGCATTTTCGGTGAAGTCCTGCGATTCAAAAGATTAGTTTACAAAACGCAGCTTCTATGTCCAGTGGTCGAGAGGGTTATCAGCTCTCGCACAGCATCAAGGATCTTGAGTTTCTTGCCCGTGTAAAGCGGCTGTACAGCTCCCCCTCTGAGCTGTTCATGAACAGCAGATGCACCCTGATTAGAAGAAACTGGATCTTGGTCCACAATAAATCGTCAGCTGTGGTCCGGAATTCAAAGACCACTGTTCTTTGAGCTCTCCACAGAATCTCCTTGCATGGAGCACGGCAATACAGTTACACAAGTAAAATCAGAAACAACTCAGGAACTGCAAGCTCTTTGCAATTCGGTAGGGATTTGTCTGGTGCCCTAATTGCCATGAAGAGTCACATATCCGAAAGATTTAGTGCAAAACAAATTCTTGTAAGACTGGTACAAACGTGAAAACTGTTTCTAATATTGTTCCAAAGTGTCATAGGAATGTACAAACTGTAAACCTCAAGGCAGTTTTAATCCATGCAATGAACACAGTACCCTCTGAACCTGCCGTCACTACTTAAAACTGGAAACAGTTCCCAACACCAAGCATTAAGCTGAGATACAACTAAATAGAATTTACAGAGGCCAGGTGCTCTTAAACCCATCTGCAACTATCTAACCAGTTAACCTATGTTATAGTTTCCACAGTACACAAAGATGCCCGGACCCCAGAAGATTTTATACAGTGAATGATATAAGCAACTGCAAAACAAATCTCATATGGTGTTAACTTTCTGTCTCAAAAGAATCCTGAAAAAACTAAGGCTTTGAGAAAAAGAGCAAAAAGGAGTCCATTCCGTTCTGAAGCAATATTCCAGCATAAACACACCAACATCCTTTGCTTTGCTCTTCCACTTGACCCAAATTTTCTCTTTCCATCCATAACCAACATGACAGCGGTGAGTAACTAATTTCACTCACCACACACAGTGGGTAGCTCCAAGCTGTGTATCTAGAACATGGGAGACTCACAAGTGCTCTTTTCCGGCACTGCAGTCTGAGATTCTGCGGAATGTTGGTGCCTCTTCCAATCCTTCCCACACATCTCCATTTCCTCATCAAGAAACAAAACCATTTCTGAAGCTAACTACCTTTCAGGTTTCTAAAGGTACATGATGTTTCTTATTCCATCTCCACCATCAAGTGCACAGGATACATTAAGGTCTAAGCACCTCTAGAAAAACAGAAATTTTGCAGACCAATTGCTATAAATTGAAGAGATTTACAATTTTGGTAGCACGGATTATGCCGTAAGAAAGAACTTGTTCCACCGAAATTCCCCGTTGGTAATTCCCATCATCTCTGTAGCAAGTGTAGCAATTATGTGGCAGGATGGTATCAGGAAGTACTTAAATATGGCTTTAGCTTTCTAAATCCAATATGACAACAGAAAGCAATTGGGGTTAGCACCATGATCACGGCCAACAAGTGCTTCAGGAACTATGGTCTGCTCACCTGTGCTAAAGCGTTTCTCAACTTAAGCAATTTCTTTCAGAAATTGTGGGATCCTGGTCAACTCTGAGCCAGGGACTAGTGCACAAGTGGTTTTATTTTACTTTTTTAAATTGGAGGGACAAACACAATAGGCAAATTGCTGAATTGTTTTATAAAAGAGGAATAAAAAAACATCAGGAAAAGTGTGTTTTGATAAATGTATCTCAATCTGGAAAAATCAGAAATGGAAACTCCTACAGTTATCAGTAAGGCAGGAAGAAAAGGGATCTACTACCAAAGGAGAATTTATGCACCCCAAAGACGTTGTTTTCATGTGACTTGTTGCCACACGTGTTTCCCAAAAGGTAATTAGCTTACATTTGAAAGTCAAATAAAATTTTAAAACAAGCTACTAGCTGTATCTAATAAATAATTTCTTAAATAACTTCATTTAAACTCAGAATTTGGAAATCAATGATTAAGTGGTTACAGCACAGTAAATATTGTATTGTAAATAAAATACCCTCTACAAAAAAGGAGCAAGCCTAAAAATCTGTCACAGAACACAACTTACTTAGGTCAAATCATTGTATTAGAAATGTCTGTCACTTAAAGCATACAGCATTCATTAGGTGCTATTTTTACGGTTCTCATCCAGTGCAAGAGAGTTACTCTCCCCGTAACAATAAAAATATCTGTTTCCACAATAAATTATCTTCTATGAGCTTACAAAGTTTCTGAACAATCCTACCTGTCTTACTTGCACTTCTAAGAGTAAAAGCTTATAACCACTAAGACATAAAGAATCATCTGACTCCTGAATTGGGACCACTAAATGCTCTTTCTGCCTTCAGAACTCATCATGCGATTCCAGATTGTCAGGTTTCTCCATCCAACTGTTCTCCTCCTGTGTCAGATCCTTTTCTAGCAATGTTCTGTTAGGCTGAATCTAGAAGACAGACAGTAGTTAAAAAACAAATTAACGCATTCAGAAACACTGGGTTGCTCTATACTATCAATACACCGTTATATAAAGATGTCTTACATACTTGCTAGAAACTGAGAAAATCAGAAGTGATGCATCTATGCAACAATTATGAAATAATTAAAAAAAAGGTAGAAAAAACCCACTAAACTGATATCAAAACATTAAGTGTCATGCAAAAAGAATGGCAGATGGTGTGTTGTATCCACATACAACTGACAACCATCCTGCAGAGTTTGTGGTAGATATTAAGCTCAGAGACAAGTGAAATACTGGACTCTGCAATGTTTCTCACCAATATAGAGAGAAAAATATGAACAGTATCGCTGAGATGTACCAGCCAGCCCAGCAACTTCCATTACTGTATCCCCTAAGGTAATGGAGTTTCACAGTCTTCTAAAACCGCTTCATCCAACAACAATGCAGAACTTGCACTTCAACCATTCTACAACACATTAGCACAGCCACGACAGCATGGAAAATTACACACAAACAAAGCGATATTGGCAAAAAATGCTTGTGTAGAAGCAGCAGCGCTTGGTCACTTCATCTAGTCTGTGCAGGTTATGTCAATCTTTCAGAAATTAAACAAAGCAGCCTGTTAAACAAATAACTTGAGTTCCAGTTGTCCTGTCTTTCCCAAACTCAAGTGACTAAACATACAGGAAACACTTCTGTGCAAATCTACCACAGAACGGAGCACAAAGAGCTCGCTCACAATCTGTCAGAAACGTGGCAGCATTTAAGTGGAATTGAGTTCTCATCTTTACAGAAACTTAGGGACCTAACTGACAGAGCCTGAAGTTCCAAAAATGAAAGCTGAGAGAGATAAACCTGTCTAATTTCATTACAACAGTGTGTTGCAAAAATAGCTACTCAGAGTCTTTTAGCAGATCAGCAAATTCTTTTACGGGATGTTAGCCAGCACACGTCCTTTTTGCAATTACTTCTGCTGCCATCTCCCCCAGATTAATAGAGCCGCACACACCTATGTTCAGATGCATATGAAAGCAAAAGAAATACAAATCACATCAACATTAATCGAAGCTTCCAAATATATTACCTGAAAAGGCTGGCTGATACCAACTATTGACTGCAAATTATTGCTATAATAACAAAGCAAAAATTCTCCTCCCGTATCAGGTATTTCCGCAGCACTCATGTAAACCTGTCAAGAGAATAAGAATAGGCAATGGGCAATTTCCACAGAGAAAGAAGCTCACAAAAAAGCAGCGTCTGCCATTCAGGACACCATAAAAATCGGTATTTACTGTTCATAAGCAAGTTTTTAAACAGAAGCTAGAAAGGACGAGGACAGAACTAACTCATGAAACCATCTGAAAACTAAGTCAGGGAGGAAAAGCCAATGTCCTTCACCATGTCAGCAAGCTGACTTGGTGCAGCCAGCAGGGAGAAGAGAGCCAGGCTGTGTGAGGGAAGGGGCAAGGCCGCCAGGCAGCACGGAGGGAGGTGGACTGCCTCCCGGTGGCAGTAAGCCGCCACATGAAACAGCAGAGCAAACCCACCCCCTCCGCCTTGTACTATCGAGAGGTCCTGAACTGCAGCCCACAGCATCCTGCTGAAACAACGCTCACAGTGCTTAGATTTTTAAGCTTAGCGATAGGAAAGCATGATATCAGAGAAACTTTGATATAATCAGAATATCGATACAATACAATTTGGGCTTCTGTTGTAAACTCGATGCTAACTTACAAAATCTCGAACAAGAAATAACTGCTTTCCGTTGTTGTCTGGAAAATCTCATCCATCCTTCCACTCACTGTGTCTCCAAAATGAAATTTTAATTTCTGTTTGTTCAGATAAATACTTCTGGAAACAGATCATTTGTGTTCAAAACAAGTTTTGTTTGTTTGTTTGTCTGAAATCATTTCAGGTAATCACTACTAGAAAGCTATGTAACGAACAGCAGTTTTTAAAGAGGGACCAAAACACTCAATAGTCAAATGAAGAAAAGTCTTAGAAACCCTAATACGCAGCTGTATTAGGTATCTGGAACTGCTTGTGTTAGGAACATTAGGTACTTACACCTGTAAGGACAATCACGCAATAAATATTTAGGATGCATTGAGCAACGTTGACAATCAGATGAAAAACTGGCCAGTGACTTATTTCAGTGGCAGAAACAGACCAAAATATAAAATGATAGTAGTTTTTAATACAATGATAAGACACTACAGGAATAAATTGCTTTTTCATCAATTCCCCTAAGCAATATGATCACACCTGAGAAGGTGTGCTAGACTACCTGAAAATTAATAAGAATTAGGAAGAGGGATTTTAAACAATAATATCACTCTCCCTTATCTTCGACTGGGAAAGAGGATACAGAGCCCATAAGAGGAAGGGAATATGCAACAAACAGACCTTGAATGCTACTCTATGGAAAACTACATTAGAAAGAAATATAATTGGCTTACTTGTTTACCGTCTTTGTTAGAAGAAATCTCATCATCTTCTACCCAAGCGTAAGTAACATAGTCATTCACATGCCTGAAAGCCACCTGCAAAGAAAGATGCAAACCATCAGCCCTCTGAAGGGAACAAAAACCATACTACATGGAAAACTCAAAGTTGTGAGAGAGATGTGTGCTACTTCACTGAAGTAATTAAAACACTTCACTTTTAGGATCAAAACAATTTGAGGGCATGCGCAAATCTTTTGTTTCTGAGAGGGTGCGAGTGCTCGGTTCTCTCACCCTTCCACTGACTTTTATTTTTGTTCTTGCTTTGCTGTATACATCTTTTGAACTGCAGGTGTTAGGGGAGGACAATTCCTTTTCACAGCTTCTGTGCCATTTTACTTAAATAAATCGACACATTATCATAGCAGATAATTTAAAGGGTGCGAAAGAGCTCACATGCTATGCAACTCAACTGTCGGCATACAGAAACTAACGGCAATCAAGGATACACAGCTATTTCAGAGTTTTGCACTAGCAAGAATCACGATGTCCTATGATAGAAGAGTATCAGCTACCTCCTCCAGACACATTCACCGTCTTTGTTAAAGAGCCATGACGCAGTAACATTACCTTGAAGAGTCCAATCCAGTCCCAAGCGCTGCTCAGGAATTCAGGCACTGCGGAATAGCTGATTAGAACATCGTGTTCCGCGCTCCACTCACCCTCAGGATTCAGCGTGACCAAAGGATCTGACAGAAGAGGCTTCAACTAGACAAAAGAACAGAATTTGAAGTCAGTCAAGTCTGCCATTCTTTCAGGTATTCTTTTCAAGTTATTCTCTGCCACACCTGCTGTGGGACTCTTAACTGAATGGAAATAACCTGAAAGCAATTTGCTGCCTTCACTATAATCAGAATGAAACAGAGATTATGACTTACAGAGTTTAAAAAACCAGCTTCTGTAAGGCAAGACTTAGTAAAACAAACTTTGTCTTAACAACATAACTGGGACAGCACCTCAAGCCCGAAAGTTCCTGTAACAGGTTTGTGATCACTGATGCCATAGCTCATGTGACTGATATAGTTACTCAAAGTAACAGAAATTGTCTGTTCTTCTTCAGAGAATTCGCCTTCTTTCGATGCATGCTGGCAGAGATTTTTCACTCTCCAAAGAATTCTATCAGTCCACGCTGGCTTTCTTTTCTTCTCACTGCAAAAGCGTAAGAGAAAAGTGAAATGAGAAGAAAAACAGTTGCCAAAAGCTAAGACTACTGTGCAAAATCTACTCAAAGTTGAAAGACTGTCAGATACGTATTAATAAAAGAAGGCAATCACATCCAAGCTTCATTTTACAGCTCTGTTCAATATGCTTTACAACCAAGGTTTCCTGAATTTGAACTCAACTCCGTTTACCCCAGATAAGTTTCAGAGGTTTCTGAGAGAGGAGTAAAATGAAGGGGAGAAGGGCATTCTGATGGGTTAGTCAGCTTCGTACAGGAAATGATACTTTCTCCTACAACACTCCATGAAAACATGCAAGAAAATTGAGATAATAGAGCAACTGCCCCAAGCTTCAAATGCATAGTCATTCTGAGAAAAGGGGCATAAACTTAAGGAAGATGCAGGAATAGTCTGAATGATGTCTGAAATTATTCAAAACATTTGAGAACAAGTTTCTTTTAACAACAAAAACCAGACAAACTTAGGTAGCGTGTACTCATCACAGGTGACACAGCAATGCTTTTATTTAAAGTTCCTCTAACTTGTTACTAGCCTGTATTTCAAGTCTGTAAGCGATTGCTGTCTCATAAAAAAAGGCTTTAAAAATTCCATAATCAAGAAAGTTGCGTCTGCAACCTGCAAGTGTGCCATACATCAAACTGTAATCATAATTCAGAGTTTCCTTTTATACCATATCAATAACAACAGAAGACATGAGCCTTTCGTGGTTCTCTCTGTAGTGGGAGGAAGACTTAACAGCAACTCTCTGTATGGATGTATCACTTCAAATTGAAATGGAGAAAAGATCATACCCTATGGAAGAGGAATTAGAAGGGACTGGATTGAATTATAAAAGTTAATGAGCAGGATGTGTAAGGAAAACTGTCAGTTTAATAACTTTGAATATCAAAATCATCATAAACTGGGAATGCCATTTAGTTCAATATTCAACATACTTTTGTTTTACCCCTTCCCATACAAAAGTCTGGCTCACCTTTAGTAAGGTGGAAAGATTTGAAATGACTAAGGGGACATATCCCCCTTACTGCGTAATGATATAAACCAACAGAAATCTTTATGAGCTGCCGTACGTCTGCTCTGCTGTGCAAGAAAATACCAAAGGAACAGCTGAAGTTAATACACACTATTTTAGAGAAAATGGCATATCAGATGGGAAACGAAAGCTCAAAATCCACACTGAAAAAGGATCGAAGATAACAAAATACCGTGTGCTTCATATAAAGCATACTTCTCAAGGGTGTGGGCCTGGAGGTCTGCTGACCACCCCATCCAACCAGAATCTCTCTGCTAGCTTTAACAACAGCAGAATGCACGCAGTATGCGCAAGCATGCTGTTTGTTCTTTAAATGAGCCAATACAGACTATTGGGCTATGAATCATTCCTAGAATGTCTAGGTTTGGATTATTGCAAGTATTTTTTGTTAACTGGATTTACTGCTGGTCCCATTATATCTCTTCACACTCAATTAGGGAGCAAAATGTCTTTGGATCCAAATGAATAAACTTCCAATATTAAGTGCAACAGCAGAGTAGATAACACTACAGCTTTCAGACAGGTTCAGAAAATCCCTGAAGAAAATCAGCTGTCATCTGATTTTCAAATATTTCACAAAAATCAAATCAAAAGCTCGGGAATGAGCATTGTTTTGATTCTGAAATATTTACAAATCTATGAAATCCAGAAAGTTCTCTTCTTACTTAAACCAAAACAGGGACTTCTGCTCTCTGGAAGTAAAGAAAAAGATCAGTACAAAACCCCTGTTTGGACAGGAACTTATCCTTCTGTTGAAACATAAGACTAATACTTAACAACAAACTTCAGTGTCAGTGAAAAACTTTGGAAACATAAGCTACTCCATTTTCAACTTAAAGAAAATTATAAAGACACATTTACATTTATTTTCAAATACCAGCACTATCAAATGGAATGCTTAAATAGAAACGGAAAACAAAAATTGCAATTACTTTTTTCCTTTTGCTCATTTCTGAGAACCAATGGGCACTTTTAGTATTAAAGAACAAAAAAGAAGTGGCTTAAACAAGCCCTGGTTTATTCTGTTAATCTAGTCTTTCCAAAAAGAAAGCTGGGCTGTTTCACTACTTTCCTCATGTAATCAGCAGACTCAGGCTTCTTCAGTCGGAAATATTCATTTATTCAGATTTGACCACTGAAGGAGCCTAACAGAATAGCGCAATAGCCCCAGCTAACCAGCACATTCAGGAAGTTCAGGTTTGCTTACTAAAGTACTATTTAGTCAAGCACCACATTCACTGTAATATTCCACGTCTAAACTCATCTTATTATGCTTTTACCTTGTATCATATACATCCGAATAAAGGTCAAACTTGTAGGTGGGTTTAAACTGCAGAGGACCCTCTATGAATTCCTGAAGAAATGCTTCCTTCTTTTTTGCCATATTTAACTGCAGAAATAAAAAGTAACTTTTTAAGGTTATGTTTAAAAATCAGAGCTTAAAGGGCAACTGGGAAAGGAGCTGAGAAAGCATCTTCCAAGAAGAATTCAACATCTCAGTCAGTACAACACATTTGGAAAGGTAAATTCCGAAGTGCCTCTTTGTTACTGCCAGAACGCTTGACGTGATCTGTTTAAAAGTTTTGTAGCAGTTCTACTCAACACAAATTCCAGAATAAACTTCTCTTAAAAATAACTCTTGGGAGAAGAAAAAAGGAGGAGAAATTCAGGCGAAGAAAAATTGACAAGCCATGAGGTGCAAAGAAAGCTTCAGTCAAACATGAGTATTGCAAATGAGCAAGAAACTAAACAAAAGCAGAAAAAGTTTGCAATGAATTGGGGTTATGACTGAGAAGTGAGAGAGCGAACAGCTAGATCTGTTCCACCTCATGACTACTCCGAATTTGTGTTCTTTAATAAAAATTAGAAACTCAAGAGGTAATGTTAACAACCCTGTTGCGTTTGTATGCATTAAAAACAAAACAAGCAAACAAAACCCAAACAGATTAAGACAACACACCTGGTCCTTTTCCCACAGAAGATTGTAACGCTTATTATTTATAGATTCTCGGACAAAATGTATGCCATAATCTGCTATCCGGAAGTTTAGATCTCCAAACCAGAAGAGAACACTAAAAAAAAAAAAAAAAGAGAAAAGCAAAAAACCAGGGAAGATTTATAGGAAACCATTAACATGAGGGAAGAATTCAATAGAATCTAAGCCATTACGCTAATTAGGTGCTCTAATCACTTCTATTATTTAATCTAAACAGCTTAAACACAAACATTAAGTAGTTACAGACAAGCTTACACAGGGATAACCTGCTGCTAAACAAAAAATTTAAAGGAATTGAAATAGTAAATTAAGTCCCTTGCATTCTTGTCGCTTGCTCTTTACTGCCTGGGTATTAACTGATCCCGAGTCTGCTAACGACTTACATCTCTATTAGAGACAGATTTAGAATTAAATTTCAACAGCAGCTAAAATAATTCACAAAATTCATGACCTATGAGGGCGCTGGTTTAGTGCCTCGGGAAAGCAGGGATACACATTGGGTGTTCTATCGTTATTAGGAAAGAAAGTTGTTATCACGGAGCACTGGAGTGTACTATCAGCAATGCTTTAAACAACAGGAAAGCTGTCTTTTCAAGTAAATTAACTTCTCTCTGAAAATCCCTGCTTTCAACGTTTTGTTCAGGGGTGGATACCCCAAACCTGATCTTATGGAAACAAAACTTTTATTTTAATGCCATTTGTAATTTCTTCATAGAAGGTGACAGTAGGTGATTTGGTACATGCCCATGCACATAATCAAGAAAATGAAACACATTACATTGAAATATCAAACACTTATACTAAGGTAGGAAAAGTAACGATTTTGAAACTCGTGTGTCACACATTTTAACCTCATTTTAATGAACTCATTAACAATTAAAGTGATATTGCATATCTATTCTGGATTTATCTGTCCTGGCAGTTTTATGGGTATAAAAAAATTACCAAACTAAAATGTTTTTCTCAACCCTTTTTTAAGTGGTTCTATTACTGTCTTTAGACTCCAGCACATGAAAACAATGGAACATACAAATAACTCCTGCAGAATTAAGGAACAACAGCTCAATTAGTGGCCCAAAGAATGAGCGAACAACTCACTCATGATCCAAGGTACTTGGAATATTCTCTCCTTCAAACTGCATTTCCAGAATTTTCTCAAAGTCATCCAGTCGCTGCTCTGTGTTCTCCATGTGAGCTGGCAAGTGGCAGTTCATGAAACAAACTGTATGACCATAGAGGGACATGCGAATGGTGACTCCTCCTTTGTTCCCCTGGTGTGGAAGATTAACAACGTTCTCTGAAACTGTAGTCAACACCTGCAGATGCAACTATTACCACCCCCTATAAATTTTTAAATCTTGCTATTTAGATTTAAATGAATACCATTTCTTCCTACATAAGATGTTGTATATCAGCTAATAAACTGGTAAAATTACGGCCTGCGCTGCATACGAGGTTCAAACAAGTGAGCCTCACTGCTCATCAGTTTATTCATTTTTAAGTAAACCATAGATCCTCCCTCCCACCACGAAACTATCCAGAGGCCCACACCACCGTGAGCAGAAGCGACCAAGGCACTCAGGTCTCAGATGCTTCCTTACCCAGTATCCATACAGGCCCGTGCGCGTGTAGTGAGTATGAACATCCCGTATGAAAGGAAGGTGGACATGCTTCACAAAGATCAGAAGTAATAATCCCTGCATGCGAACGGAGGAGAGCTGGAAGAGATACGAAAGAGGGAACGGTCATTTCCAGGGAGGTATTTGGCATGCCTTGGGGCTACTTCATAGGAGCTTTTAGGTGAAGGATGCCATAGCAGAAGTCATGCAATTCCCTGGCCAAGCCTGGCTTCAATACTGGGACCAGTAAATGCGGACGCATTTCAGTGCTGTGCAGAATACGTTCTTACCGTAGCCTTGCTTATAAACAATTCTGATGAATCTCTTAACTAATCAACATTAGTTGTAACATTTTATTACAAATCTGAAGTTGACCTCAAAACACGTGTATTTGCCCAAACACCTTTAAAGACCTTTCTGCTGCCTCACCAGCCTCTTGTTTCTACCTTTAAGCATCCTGTTCATGAAGAACCAAATCCTTGATTTTTCACCTATAATCTTAATAGTGCCACCTACACGTCCTCCAACAGGAGCAAGTTTTTCAAACTGAAACATCCTGCAGCATGTAACTAATCATTCTAAATGCCATTAAAATGCCTAAAAAGCACAGCAGTTCCTCCTAGGCATTTGCAAAAACAATGAGCTGCAGACAGCAGTAACTCTTGCCTGCAATGCCTGTAAAAACTGATTTACCGAACACTTCCAAAGCAAAGATGCTTAGGGAGCACGTAAGACACTGTTTAAGCTTTAAGATACCAGGGGTTTTTGTGGTTTGGTTTTTTGTGTGTGTGTGTGTGGAAATAGTCTAACAAAGATGTTCTTCATTAAAAATTTATGAACTTTACAATGTTCCTGGCATGAGACACAAAACTCGTTTTAAGTGTTTATTTTAATGATAATGATTCAATTTAAAATACAGACACTGAAATACATTAATTGTAGTTCAATTTTATGCTGGATGAACTTAGAGAAAGACTACATTAGAATAAAACCTGATATTAAGAATAACACTGACTATACAACTGCTGGAGAAGCACACAAACCCAGCCCAAAATGTAAAACAGAATTCCTCCTTTCTTTGCCTCCACATCTACACAACTAAATGATTTCAGAATATATGTTAATGTTTTCATTGTCCTTGAGGCCAACAAAGTACTAAACAGTATACTGAAATGATGGATGGCAATTACTAGATAATGCATCAATATTTGTATCTGATCAGACATTTGGTGTAACCAGGATTCTCCTTTCCATAATTACGTTCACGAGATACCAAAATCTTTCGGTCCCTTTACTATTTGCTACGTTTCATTCTGCTGTGGGCCAGTCCCCAGACATTTCCCAAGATCCACATGAAACCCCTTCTCTCTGTAGATCCCGAACATCAAAACACAACGGATCCCTCCTCTGCTGGAATTAGCACTAGTCCCACCAATACGCAGCGCCAAATCAAGCAAAGACCTTTCACAGAGGGGACGTGATTCTGGTTCTGGTGAAAGAATTGACTGACTCCAATCAACTTAACACTCTGAAAACGGACCCTGTTACTGAAGGGACAGAATGCCCCAAGGATGGCAACTGCCCCTCTACACCCACCCTTGTGACAGGTCAGCGAAGAAGGGGTAACTGTTCCTCCCCTCCTCAGCCAGCTTCCCAGGTAAGTCCTAGCATGAGCTCTCCTCGCTGCCTGTTTTGATTTTGACCTGGCCTGACAGTCCCCTCTTATTATTAGAGCCAATCAAGTCCTGCTGAAAACCATTAGGTGGCAGCATCCATTCATTAGTGTGTCCAAAGCGCCACATTTATAAATGAGAATTCAAAATCAACCATGCATAGCACTAGGAATTCTTTTTAACTGTCTGTATACAGGGCCTGAATGTCAGCCCGCAGCCAGATTTTGAATGTCTATCAGCAATGACTTACACTAGAATGAACAATGGGCTTTTTCCTTTTTATAATTCCCAGTGGGTCCTTTGTTTTGTTTAATTACAGTTAAAAGAATGGCACAACTACTGAGTCTGATTAGCACGCAGATAATACAACCATCTCAGCAAAATCCCCCTGAAGTAACGCCTGATTTAGAAAGCCAATACAACATCCAAAAGGCTTTTAATATCTCTTTATTAGAGAAATTCAGGATATCCTCCTATGTTTATTGTTTGCATTATTAAAATAGCTAGTACTTTAGCTGATCTTATGCCCCAGATATTACCAAAAATCTTGTCATTTAAACTACCATACAATGTTCTAGGCCTTCAAGCAAAAATAAAGTCCTCAGAAAAATATATATACATACTAAAATCCTGGTTTACGTATATGCAATTTATTTTCACCTGCAAACAAGTTGGAAAAAAAAAAAGAAAAAGAAAAAGAAAAAGAAACCTTACCAACCTTACCGAAAATCACTGCCATTGCTTGGGATATTTATAGTGAAAGCAGGTACTTAAGCAGACTACATTAGAAGCATCACAATACAGTTCCCCAATATTGCACAGAGCAAAAAAATTTTCTACAAACAAGAGAGAGATAGAGATATTGTGGCCACAAGAAATACGCTGTTGAGTGCAAGTTTACATCACATTTCCTTTTAAATAATCTCCATTACTCTGTTCCTTGAGAATGTATTCTTATTACGACAGGAGCATGCTGCTGTTCATCACACGGCTCTGCAGCACTTACACAGCCACTGCCAGTATATCTGAGCAACCTCTTGCTGTTTGTCATCTGAGCTGCAGAAGCTTAAAAACTGCCCAGCTATTCCAAATGAGAAATGAAAAACCATATGTCCAAGTTTTACTGCTAAAATTAAGGACATTATTATTAATAGAGAAAAATTAAAATTGTCTTTATCAACAAACCAGGAAACCCAAGTGTGATGAAGAATCACTTCTAACATAAGTGTACCTATGGAAGTGACTGACACCTGCAAAAAACACCATCAACTTGTCTTTTATGGAGAGTTTGAGGGGGAAAGAAATCTGAACGGAGCTGGGGAAGACATTTTCCTTCGCTGCTGTGACACTTACGAGATGTAAACAATTACCTTGATATATCCCAAGGGAGACAACACAGTCATGAAAAAAATGCTCCACGGATCATCAAATGCCAAGTCAGACAGAAAATTTGTGATTCTTGAGTTCACCTCCTGTAAGCTGAATACATCAAGATTACTCACACTGTATCACCTGGTTTTGACAGAATTCACACAACCTTTTCAGAGCACAGACCACAACACCCTAACAGACCTCTCAGCCTAAGTCAGAAATTTCTTGCTGGTCAGTTTCTCATTCACAAGCAGTTTAACCCATCTGCAGGTCTAACACATCTGACCCTGAGAAAAGCAAAGTTAAAGGAGCTTATACACACCTGAAGACAGAGTTTAAGACAATGCTAGACTCGAGACACGTTATGACAAATAACCTGACTGCCAGGTCTTTAAAATGTCAAGAAAGTTTGGAAAACACGACGGCAGATTGTGCCTAATAAGCTTGCACTAATTTCTTTAAAACATGCTGAATTTTGGATAACTCTCATATCAAAACGAATATGCCTCTACATGCCAACAAAGAAAACAGCAGCCAAAACCTTTTTGTGTGTTTAGAAAAAAGATACTCTGTATTTTGCCACAAACAACAGCAGAAAGGAGAGAAGATTCTCTCGCTATAAATCGTCTCGGTTCTAAGTCACTAATGCTAGCCTTTACCTTCTGTTAGCAATAACGTTAAACCACCCCCTAGGCAGTGATCCACATAGCGCAGTCCTCCCAAAACAGACAGTAAGCTGTTGAGACTCGGCAGTTTTGCAGTAAACTTACAAAGCAAGTTCTCTAACATATACTTACCCTATAACATACATATCCATAGCTGGGCCCGGTGAATTGAGCTGAAGTAAACTAGTGACATCAGGAGGTGGAGAAGCTGTGCCCACGTTCCAGGTAACTAAGTGCAGTCTACAAACAAACAAAAATCACACAAAACCAATGCTAGAACTGGAACACGAACAGGTAACCAACCCTAAGAGCATCTAATTTCCCCACAGAATTTCTATCTACAGAAAACAAAGATTTTCTGTCACTTTTCATCAATCAGAAATCTATTTATTAGCTAGCATTAAAAAAAAAAAACCCACACACAAAAATGATCAACTAGAGGGAACAAAACCTGAATTCTCGCCACTTATCCTTCAGCTTTTTCCCCCAGATAAGGAAAGCTTCATCTAGCGTGCGAGACACTTCTTCATGAATTTCATCATCCGAACTGATGTCCTCTACACAAGCCATGAGCTGGGCTACCCGCTGACGGAGCTGCAAGCGGCCACTGGACCCTGTGCTGCTGAAACTTGCGGATCGGCTGCGGAAGTTGTGCAGGCTTTCTAAATCACTTAGGGAGAGGGCTGCTGAATCTTGAAACGCATCTTCACTACTGAAGGATGCCATTTGCTCAAAAGAAAAGAATCACTACGCTCTGAAGGACTAGCCCATTAAAATCCAAAGTACAAAAGAAACAGATGGCTAAGGGTCTTCCAGATCAAGTTTCACTTGTGTGAAATTCAGCATTGCTTCTAACGCAAAAGGACAAACGTAGATGCAGCAACACTGAAAAAAACTGTAGCGCTACCACCACGCTCAATGGGCTGTTACAAAAGCTGCAGTCACATCCTACCTCACACAGGGAATTGTTTCTTCGTAACAGATTTAATGTGGTTAATTCTATAAGCTCAAGATCTAAAAGAATTTATTGTTGATTTGATTCAATCATGTGCCTCCATCTGTGGGCTAGTAGAAATATAATCTCCAGCTCCCAAACACGCAAATGCACAGTTCTGACCAAAACCAAGCAAAGCTACTGCTCCTCTCGAGCACTGTCAGACACGTTCGCGTGCCACAGGACCTGTCTATTGTTGCTTTGTAAGATGGTAATTTCAGTATCAGAGCTTCGAAAAAGGGATTCCCTTTACTGTCAGTCTTGTTACATGTCAGGCAGACTTAAAAAAAAAAAAAGCTGTTAATTTTCATCCATCTTAGGGTCCTATAAGGACCTTATAAACACTGATAGTTAAATAGTGAATCCCACCAATAGAGCCATTATCAGGGCCACATTTTTATCCCTAATCAGCTGCCTGCTCCAGGTGACAGACAATGTATGTGGAAGAGCTGGAAAGTGACCTTGCATACTAGACTAAAATGATCCCTAATTTCTCTCACCAACAGTTTATAAGACTACACTGAAGTCAGCCAAAAGCTATTCTAAACCAAATTTCTAGGGGGTGAAAAAAAAAGGTATGTGTGCTGCAGATCTAATTCTGTCATCAGAGACGTATCACTTGGGAACAGCCTCCAGTTACTAATTTCGTAAGACAATTATCTGATTAAACAAAACTGAAATAATATTGAAGTCATCAGTCATTACTGACAGAAATTAAATTCCTCAAAGTGCCCAGTATCCACACTACTGACAAGAACACAGGAAAGACTGCAGTGCCAGAATTCACACCAAAAGAAAAAATACTTGTAAAAATTTCCAGAGCATCCTTAATAATTCAGTTTCACTGTAGGTTATGACTATGTCTGCAGGAAAAACTTCATAGTGAGGAACGCACAGGCATCTGCAAAGCAAATAACCTACAGCGTTATGCAGTCCCAAAGGTCTACTGATGCTCAGGTCTTTTCCAGCCTAAACGATTCTATGATTCTGCGATGCATGGCCGTGCAAGTGCTGCCCACAGCAAGGAGGGGAGACTGGAGCCATACCGATTTTCACCTGACGCCACAAAGCCTTCACCGAAGGGAGGAGGAGGATGCTCAAACTATTCCGGACTTTCAGTGCCACTGGAGCACGGTCTCAAGTATGCTTTCTGCAAACACATTGCTCAATACAAGCAAACTAACGAGGACGTTATTTAGCATCACTGACTCCTGAAATGATTCAATAGCAGAGAATTTTTTAGGGTCATAGTGTTTATAATACTACGTTAAGATGACTTTTTAAGATTTTTGAGTAAATGTTAGTGTTTGTTGTTGTTTTATTATTATTATTTTTATTTTTCCTGTTCTAGAACTCGACTTCCCTTTAAGGAGATTTCTCCAGTGAACCAAGCCCACAGCGCGTGACACCGCAACTTGTCACCACAGAGGACGCAACGTGAAGATGCAATACATAAACACCGTAAAAGCAGACGTGAAACATTTATTCAAGCTCCTTCCTCACGACAAGCGGGGAATTTGAGGCTCCAGACACCTTAACAGCAAGCACAGCAGATCTCGCCCTCGTTAAACCTAAGTAGGTCTCTGGAAAGTCCCAAGGACCCACACCACGCTCAATAAGCCTCCCCGAAGCGCCTCCGGTACCGACGCTGTCAAAGCAGAAAATCAGCTTTCCTCCTCTGTTTCATACGACTACGTAACATCGCCAATTAGTAGAACTCCCTGGTAATAAGCAGAAACACAAGTTTCGCTAATTCTCAGCTAATTACGTTACGACTGAGCTACTTTTCTCCCGCCCTCGCCCTCAGACCCGCGCCTCACGCCCAGCCGCCCCCCCCCCGCCCCCGCTCACCTCAGCTCCCTCACGGCGCCGCGCTGCGCCGGGCCCGCGGGCTCCATCCCCGGGCTTCCAGTCGGGGGAAGCGCTGCGAAGGGGACGGCGGCGGCCCCGGCCCGGCCTCCCCTCGCCCGGCCCCGGCCTCCCCTCGCCCGGCCCGGCCCGGCCCGGCCGCGGCCTCCCCGCTCGCCTCAGCGGCTCCGCGCCCGTTGGCCCGCGTGACGGCGGCGGGGCGGGGCGGCGGGAGGACGGCGGCGCGCGGGGACGCCGCCCGGCGCGCGGGAGGACCGCGGCGGCGCGTGCAGCGGCGGCAGCAGCAGCGCGGCCTTTGCACCGCCGGGGATGCACCCAGACAAAGGAGGCGGAGGCGTGAAGCTCTGTCTAGTATTTTATTAGATTTCGTTTCCAATATGCCTGTATTGGAAGATTAGGAGACAAAAAAAGGCACAAACTCACATTAAAGAAACAACGAGATAATCTAACCCATTCTACAAAGTGTGTGTTGCCCAAGGAAAGAGCACGATGAACTCGTCGGGGTGTCGGGAGGCCCAGCGGGGATGAACCCAGAGGGGATGAACCCAGAAGGGATGAACCCAGAAGGGATGAACCCAGAGGGGTGCAGCGGCGGGGGGCAAGCGGCCCCGCCAGCAAAGCGGCCCGAGGCGGGCTGTGGCGAGGCAGCGGCTCTGGAGCCCCGAGCCACCCGGCGTAGGATGGGGATGGGGCACAGCCAGCGCCCCGCCACGGGCCCCGGCCTCGTCCCAAAGCCAACACAGGGCCGTCCTCGCTAGCGGGAACCGAGCGTCGGGACTGGAAGGTCTTTAGAGGATTTGTCTATCCCAAGGCTGAGGGATGCTTTCACCGTGGATCACGTTGGAAGGAAAGCAAGGGGCAGGGAGGGGGGAAGTTCTCAGGCCAGAGTTCCTGCTTTTCCCCCCCCCCCAGTTTTTCCACTAATCAGGAAAGCTTTGTGTAAAAGCTCTTACTCTGAAATCAGAGGATCAAAAAAGGATTGCACGGTGGAATGTTACAATCTGCTTCCATAGCGATTAGTGTCATCGGGTAGAAAGCCTCTTGGATAACACAAATTGAAAAGAACGAGCGTGCTATGTGTATTCGCAGGTTGTCCTCGAGTGTAAGAATCCCTCAAAACGTAACCGACAAACATGAACGGAAGTCAGTGCATAAATTCTCAGTTAAAAACACTTTAAACTGAAAGAACTATAAGTGGGGCCTACGCTCCTAGAATACTTCTTGAACAGCTATAGAAGACGCCACGAAACATCCTGGTCCCAAATAGCCTCGCAGATTAAAATTCAGTTTCTTCACCTATTTTACAATAGATGTGTTTTACTTCAGCCTGGTGAAATTGCTAAAAATCCCTCAAACCCCACCCCGCAAAACCGCCTGAGGTCACTGAGAAGAGCCTGCCAGAGTTACTGGTACAATTCAGAGCTTATTGCACTTCGACATGAGTAAGGCAAAACAACAAACTAAAAATAAAGGGATAAACTGCCCCCTCCCCAGCACCCAAACTCCATCCTCTCCCTCCAGAGCATGCCTCGTCTTCCCTCACACTGAAAACGGTTCCGACCCCAGCACACGCTTGTTGGCGTGGCACGGGATCGTGTCAGGATCTCCTGCTTGCGGGAACGTGAAGGGCGGAAGGAGTCGGATGTCTTACAGAATGCCAAAAAGACTCCTCGAAAGTGGCGATACACCCACGACTGTGTTTGGCATTCAGTGTTTCATGTTAGTGCCGCCAAATACAGACGGGGAAAATAAAGTGATTACTACTAGGAAAAAAAAAAAAAGAAAAATCAAACATTGGGCCTTAGGCATAAGCAAAGAAATTGGTTTTTTTCTCATATGTATTTAATAAAGCAGCATTTCTTTGATTCTGTTCTGCTTATTTGATTGTCTAAAGCTGATATCAACATAAGGATAGTTACAGTAAGTATTTGAATTCATTAAATAACCAGAGCTCTTTACATTAACAGTATCCCTTGTGATTTATAGTAACTGACAGATATACTAGAAAACAACTGCACGTCTTTGTAAGTTGCTTTTTTATAGCATGAAAGGAGATATTTTAGTCAGTCTTGCAATGGGAAGAATATTATTGCTGAGCAGAACCACCGCCCCAGGCACCTGGATGTAATCAGGTACCAAGACTTCACTTGTACACCAGCTTTTCCTACATCCCAATTTGTCCGGGAAGAATCACATTATTATCAGTCGAAATAATTTTAGCTTTGTAAGTTACGGGAAGTCTCAGTAAATAAAAAACCAGGAAGCTGCAACACAGGTCAAGCAACTTTTCGTAAGGATTTGGTAAGACTGACACACACAGCTGAAGGAAAACATAGCTACCACTGAACCGGACCTCAGCAGTTAGGTGCTGAAGGCCCTCGCACGGGGACGCTGAATGCAGCTTCTGTGCAGTCTTTAATTCGTGTGTGCTAAGACAGAACAAAGTAATGCTGTGCAGAAGCCACGTATCACAATTCATCGCAGACCAAGAACTATATCTGGCTACTCCTGATTATGTATTCAGATTACATGCCGTTAAATTTCTTACCCTGGGAGCAAGGGTCGGAGCATAGCATTTTGTGGAACAGTTTTGCACTCTAAAATACCGACAGTTTCCCTCTCCAAATAGACATTCAAAGAATGGTGAAGGGCTGGGCAGGAACAAAGGTGGCAGTTTATCCCACTTGGAAAAAAAAAAAAAAAAGGAAAAAAAAAAATCTAAGTCACCACATCACAAGACTATTTTAGCTAAAAATGTCACTTGGAAATCAAACAGGGCCACATGGAAATTGGTCTGAACACAATGAAAAAAAGGAGGGAGGAGTCGTAAATACAGCGATCTCTAAGTCACACGTCTCCAAGGAGCTACCTCCTTCACATACGTGCTAACATTGGAGTGCTTAGTACCAGACGGTCTATTTGCTCACAATATTAAGGGGCATCTAGAATTAGCTATGGGAGATTTAAAATCGCCTGCCGATTGGATATAGAAAGGCTGGATCCAGAGATGGTCCGTCAGTCAAGAGTGTGGATTCCCCGGGCCTTCCTGATGACTGTCTTGCAAACTGAAACAGAGAGACAACAGGAAAACATTTTAGAACCGCTTTGGAGGAGCAGCGTGCCACAAGAAGTGTCAGACTGAACCTTCAGAAGGCAAACGTGAGACGCGCTGTCACCAGTGCAGACAGTGGCAACGCACCACTGCATCATTACATTTCAGCACCAATCCAGAATTTCCAACATAGCCTAAAAATTACAGACAGAAATTGCAATTTAAACAGTCTAACAAGTCCAGAGGCTACCATACAATTGAGAAGATCACCAACTCGTTCTCTCTAAGAACTAGAATAAACGTGAATGAAGAGGAAACTAAAAAGGTTTAAGTTGCATTAAAAAATTGAAATGTATCTATCAGAAGACACCCCTTCAGACACTCCCCGACCTCCTGTTCCCCACTTACCACCCAACGCCCAGCAGATAACAGAGGACAGGCAGAGGTAAACAGCCAGTCCCTGATAAGGCCGTGGCTCTGCCCCACCCCATTCTTCCCAAGGACGGCTAGCACGGCGTCTTACTGCCCTAGGAACGCCGTGTGTAACTTGGACTTCTCAACGTAAATGGACAATTGCTTCTTTCTCCTCACCTTCTTACTCCCCTAATACCATACCACATTCTTGTACAGCGTCTAAGAAAAACCCACCCAAACCAGCCCCCCAAATGACTACACAATTTAACAGAGTAAGGTCCAACATTCTCAGCACTGCTTACAGGTTATCATCCAGCACGCTGTCTAGAATACAGCCTAGGGATTTGGCCAACAAAGGCAAATTGATAGATGCTCTCCGGTATGGTAGTCCCTCCCCTGCCCAGTTAGCATGCTCATAATGGAACAGATGGAAACCAAGTCAAAAACTTTAAAATTGTCATTGCTGCTTCTCCTGCAATGTGCAAGTGCTGCTCCAGGCCTTGGCCCATTAGTTAACAAACAATGCAAGAAGTACATTCCAAGCATATTCGCAAGGAATTTTCAATTTCAGAATGTATTCTAAGTATTTGCAGGTCCAACTTATTCTTTTGGGACTGACAAAAGTTTCTCTGCAAGTCATGGAAAGTAACGCATGCATTACAAAAATAAGAATAGCAGTAAAGTCTACAAACTGTTCCACCACGTTTTTCTTACACTTTTCACTCCGACATTTCTTTGGAATAGTTCTGAAACAAGACGGTAATCTTACTCGTCAACCTGTCAGTGAAACAGGTTCACTACAAAAACAATTAATACCACAGATTTGCCTGCCAGAATCTACGCCCCGGATCATTTCTTACCCAAATGTATTTTTTCTCCTAAATAGAGCAGTACAGAGTTTTGTCAAACTCTCTCGATACCTACAGTGCACAAGGAAGAAGTCACGTTAGTCATCTGCAGCCGTCATTCCTTTCACTGGATCTTTTTCTCTCATCTGAAAGAGAAAACACTATTCAAGCACTGATTCTCAAGTGATGTTATCTCAAAATTTACTGGTATGGACCACGGTAAGCTACCTCCTTTATGTAAGACACGGATTGTATCTGAGCATCCCAAATCAGTGCTTGTGAACATGCACATGCAGGCACCATTTCTGGTTAAGCTGCAGGTCTGCTAGGGATCTGGAACCGTTACCCGAAGGGCAGAGTGTACATGAAACTATAACGCAATATCCTGGGGCATGAAGGAAGAGAAGGGTGCAGTGCAGGACACAACTCACGGAACAATGTACTCACTGTTACCACATTCGTGTTTCTCATAGTAAGCACCCTGTTACATATCCCCACTACCTGCTTATAATACTTAGAGCTAAAAATCCTTTTACCGAACTGGTTTTTGGAAACTAACGAGGACAAAAAAGACCATTCAGCTTTGGGTAAAAGCTAATAGAAGATATTAAAGCAGTAAATGAATCATTGCCACTCATACCCTCATTACCTGTGGTTCAATACATTTACTGGCTCGACAACAAAGAGAAGTCCGTAATGATTAGAAGGAGATGCCAGCACAACGGAGTCATAGCCAATCATTCAAACCACAAGCAGCATGACCTACATAGCAGGAGGACAATACACACTATGCTATGACAATGCCGCAGTCTTTCTCTCCCCGCTGTACTGGGCAGAAGCAGTTTCTCGCACAACCCACACCTGCCCTGCTTTCCCACTGACCTCGTCCAGCTGTCTCTTGGTCTCCTCCTCCATCCTACGAATGTCCTCCATAGTCAGATCAACCCACTTATCCAGCCAGCAAAAGAGCTGCCGATGGAAGTTTGTGAAGAGACGCTTTTCTTGCTGCAAAAGGAGGAGGAATAAAACATACAAGCGAGCTTACTCATAGGGCAATTAATATGGATCTCACCGGATCATAACAATTTTCAGAGATGTGTACACTGAGGAACCGGCTCCCTCACCCACCTTTCTATACAGCTGCCACAATTGGAAACTGGAGCTAGCTCATTTTTATTCTTTTAACAGAATATTTAGAGCCTTGAATCCCCAGAGAAATGCATTTTTTTCAAGCCTAGACAGCAGCCTGCACAGTGCATTGAAAGAATCAGTGAATGCTTTAGTAATTTCCTTTGATTTGACAGTATTGTTCTGACTGAATAAAGTGCTCCAGGTTGGATCTACTTAGAGCACGATGCTTGGCCTGAAGGTGCAGAAAAAAGGAGAAACAGAATAAAAGTATTTTTAAAATAATCCTTGACTTGCTAAAGACTGGAGGTTAGCAAGTGTAAAGCGTTGACATGCACCTATCTGACTTTTTTCTTTTGCAGTGACCTAAAAAAAGCCTAAACTTGTTTTCGCAGCTGAAGACCTTTCAGCAGAGGTAACTAACGCGCACAAGCTACTTCAAGTTAGGAGCAATTTATTTCCATTTCATAGGAGATAAGCTGGACAAAATCATTCTATTAGACAGGGGTATACAACGCCTCTTGGAAAGTTCTCATTAAGGAAGGACACTTCAGTTTTACCAATTATGGTTTCACATCTGATAACTTGCTCTCATCAAAAGCAGCTCAACTACTTTGACGCAGATGTGCAGCTGAAGAGACGCTCATAAAGAGAAAGGGATTCAAGACGCTGCTTTGTTCAGGGCTTTTGTTACAGGTATTTGAAATCCTGCAGCAGCATGGTCATTCCCCCTTGGAGTTCTCTTTTGATTGTATCACCAGCGAATTGCTTTTGCAGAAGCAGCACTGTAGTTTATCAATATTAACCACTGAGAAGTCTCCATGATCTGAAGTCATAGGCATTTTACGAACATGGCATTGCCTGGAAGATTGCACGTGCTGATTCCGAGGTCTAGCATCCTGCTGCAGTTCATGGGTTATGAACTCTGCCGCAGAAGCAGCTCTTTTCAGGATACCAATTACTCGTGCTTTAAGTTAAGGAAGTTTCCCACCATCTGCTTATTTTTTAACACAGGTTTTTCAAGCAGCAGACTGGGAGAGGAAAACATGACTAGAGCTCTAGGACTTGCCAGAAAGATCCTCAGCTGATTAGGATCAGACAAGTGAAGCTGTAGCTATCTCCCCACAACAACAGGTCTCGCACCTGACCAGAATAACCCTAGTAAACAGGCATCATCTCCTCATTCACAAATCAGCTACCAAATGACTGCAATTCTCAGGCTGATCTATTAAACGAAGCAAACCAGCCAGTTTACCTTCGTACATTAGAGCAAAAACAGTTCCATAGCCAATTCAAAGAACAATCAGCCAATCACCCTTTGATTAGCAGCAGATCGAACCCAACTTTAACCGGTTGCAGTGTAGCAGGCAGAGGCCCTGGCTGTACTGCCTGAGGTGACGTGATGGGGTTTCAAGTTAATCTCTCCAGGCAGGATACACTATTAGAAGCAGCTGAGGTGCTAAAGCAGATGGGAGATGAAACATGCCTCATTTCCACATCTCTCCCCATCAGAGAGTTCACTTACCTTCTGTATAAAGTTCTCAACTTTATTTTGCAGACCCCACCACTTGAACTTGACCGTTACCAGTTTGTAAGCACACATGTATGGACAATCTGTCTGTTTCCCCAGCTCCTTCTGCAAAGACACAAAGGCATTCACATCAGGACTCGGGTCAAATGTCTCCAGGAAAGCAGCTCCTTCGGTCATAATTATGAAGTCTTTCCACAATTCCTCACAATTATCTTGCATCCTTACACCTTGCCTATCTTTTATCAACAAGTTTTGTTACATTTTTGCTCACCCCTTTTCCAGGGTATTTAAGAGCATGATGAAAATAGACCATCATTTCCTCCACAGGTGTCCTTCCCTCCATTTTGAGGATGGACCATTCCTTCCTCTCCGTTTTTTTTTTCCATTAAATTTATGTTTTTCAGTATCTTCACTGTTATGCCATGGCTACTTAGTTTCCTTAAAAGTCTTTTGACAAAGTCCCTATCTAAAACATTTTGGAAATAGATTTTATCATCTGAGTCATCTGCATCAAGCCTTAAAGAAAACTCCACAAGGTTTGTGAAGTGGACTTTCCTGCTTCCTTTTACAGGAGCCATATCTGCTCTTCTCAAGTGGATCATATCAACCCCAGCTTCTGAGTTTGCCTGCCAGAGATCAGACTTGCACACCCATAGCTCCCCAGATCTCATTCGGGGTCCCTTTTAAAGACTGGTATCATATTTCCACTTTTAGAGTCTTCAGATTCCAAGGATTTAAGTGAAAGGTTAAACACTGCTGCTCATAACTCAGCTATTTCATCCTTGAATTCTCTGGGGTGAACCCTTGGGCTGAACACCAGACAGCTCTGGCGATTTCTTGGAACTCATTCTATCTATTTGTACCAAACCCTTCCATTTCCTTTAACTTCAGAACACATCGCCAGCCGAGTTCTGCGTTTCCTTCCACAGAAGCGAATCCAATGTGTTACACACATCTGTGGCTCCAAGCCCCAACAGCTATACCTCAGTCGTGCCAGCTGACAGCTCCTGAACGCTGCAATACACACCTTCCAGTTGGGACCCAGAGGTCCACGTCCAGTCTTGACAGATTTAAATTTTGCCGGATCTTCTTCTGCCTTGTAATCCTATTGGATCGACACACAAAATTAAACACAAATTATCCTACTGTTAGCCAGCTGCTCACTCTCACAAGGATTTATTTTTCCCGGTGGGCAAAGACTAACCTCTAACTGCCTTCTCAAGAGCTACTGTTTTCAGACTTCAACATTAGGTCAGGCACTCTTCAAGGAAACATATTTCTCCCCCCTGTGCTGTGTCCTAGACCTATGTGAAGAAGTGGTAACAAGGCGATATGACCTTTGTAAGGACTCCTTTGGGGTAAGACTATCAGAAACCCTCAGGAAAGGTTTCCTGTAACCACTCGTTCTTTGGGAGCTGAGCACTGCTGCTGCAGGAGACAGCTATGCTCTCTGGAGCTGTGGGATCCAGTATTTTCCACAGCAGTATATCGGCATGATGCTCACATATTGCACACCAGGAAAAAGTACAGTCGAACTCGCGATACCACCAAAAAGAAAGAGGCATTCGTTATGCCCCCTGTTGCACAGCAAATGATTGGCAGCATTCCCTTCCTGCACGTTGGATTAAGACCGGGGTGTGTACTCTACTCCTGCCCCCAATTCAATTAAAATGAAAACAAACTCAAACCATCCTCAGTTCAGTGCCAAAAGTGATCAACTGGCAGCATCATCTTCAGGAGCCTTCTGCTCCTGCTGAATTCTCCTTGCTGTCTGGCAGCACTTAATTCAGAGTAGTTTGCATTTGCAGACACAGCTTAGTACCTGCCTAACCTATCAGAATCAGATGCCACTCATGTTCTACCAATTCATCGTTATTGGAAAGAAAAGCCAAAATAAGTACTAGTTCTGGTTTAATACCCAAGGCCAAGTTTGAGAACAGGCAAATTAGCCACATTTGAATGTTTCCAGAATTACTAAGGGGGGAAACTCAAACCAACATTCATTTTTATATAGTTGTTTTTTCTCCCAGCACAGTACAGAAACACCCCTTAGTTTCTTACAGTAACTGTAGTGATTCTCAGAACAAAGTATTAGCTACCTGATTTCAAGACACACTTGTGAAGCCATGGGTCAGTTTCAAAAGGAGGCAGCGTAAAAAAGATCCTGTACGGAAAGGGCAGTGCCATTTCTTGTTATTCAAGCATTATGATCAGCTGCAGTGCAGCAGAACTAGGTATATACGCTGTTACATGCGCTGTAAGGCTAAGCAACACGTTTTACAGACAGTACTGCCATGGCTTTTAAAAGAGCCCTTTCTCTAGCTTGCTTAAACACCTCAAAGGAACGCCTCGTCCTGTTAGCTGTGACCATCCCTGGGAGCACCGTTTGTACGCACAAGGCCTCCCACACCAGGGAGCTCTTACCCACCTACCGTACCTTGGGAAGTACTTGACTCCGATCAGCAATGTCTATATAAATAGCTTCTACATTCTTCCACACATCTGGCTCCAGTTTATGAACCTGCAGTGAAAGTACGAGACTAACGTAACTGATTCAACTACAGAACACTCCCATTCTAAGATCGTAAAAAAACCAGATGGGGACGCCCAGCGTTCCCCTTCCACGTACAGAGAGGACACCATGGTAAACACGCAATACCGGCTCTCCTAAAGCAGCAAAGGTGCTCACACAGAACAAGCGTTTGGGGGACAATTTTATTCAGCGCGCGAGGAGCCGGTGGGAGGGAGTCTCTGCCTTGCTGGTGCAATAAGCGTTTCGACTCCAGGAACACAGCAAATAGACAGTTCCACGCAGCAATTCTCTAATCCAGCAGGGAAAGCAGCATTGTGACATTAAAGAGATGAATAAAACCCACGACACAAGTACTTACGTTCTCTTGTGTTCCAAGATCTGATTTATGCCAGGTTTCAATTTTGATCAGGAAGTCATCCTTCATATACTCATTCTGTCATCAAAATAAAGCTTCTCGTTATTCTTTGGATATATAACTTGTCTTCTTATTAGCTAGATAAGCAGCAGGAAAGTCAACTCAAAGAATTATAACTTGACTGGGGTTTGGCTTAGGGAACTTCAGAATTATCTGTAAACACATCATTGCTTTTAGAAAAATTGTTTGATCACCAAATATGTAAGATCAAATAAACCACAAGCTGTTCACTGAAAAAAACCATAAGTTCCATTGTTTTAGTGAAACATTTGGAGTTTACAAATAGCTTTTTCTTTAAAGGACAACATCTGCCACTCTAAATAGAGTTTAGAAGGGGTAACAAGTTAACCAGGCAGAAATTGTCTTTTCAAAGAGATTATTGATCTAGCACCGAGTACATATTTGGATGCGACTCTTCAAATGAACAGCAATACTAAAGTGATGTGTTGAGAGCTTTTGACACTGGAAAGGGAAGGGACAAGGAGCACGGTTCTGCCAAGTAAGCAAAACTTTCCATTTCTCATTATTACTGTGAGTAGAAAGGGACTTCCAAAGGTAACCTTACCCTCCCTCAAGGGAGCAGAAACAAAAGCACGAGCCAGTGAAACACTCAGCATGTAAAAAGGAAATATCACATTCAGAAGACAAATTACTCAAAGGGACATAATGGTATGAGCTAACTTTCTTTTCATCAGTTTATCTAGGCAATGGCACATCCCCACGTGCTGAGCATTGCTGCAGTAAGGAAAGATCTCGGTCGCTAGTTACAAAGGGTTTGTGGATATGCCACAGTTGGTAAGGGAGTTTAATCTACATGATCTTCCAATGACAAAAGCTCAGGTGCCTTTAGCTCAGGCTGAAGAGCTTCTTATACCCAGAACACTTCATTTCAGACATTACACATGCTTCCATAGATCATCAGTAAAAGCAATACTTACTGTAATAACTGGTCCAAGAAATCAACACATGAAAAGAAAGAGATACAGTACTTTAGTGAAAAAAAGAACGTACAGCAACCATCGCCCTCTTCCCCCTATTAGCCAAACAGGGACAACTTCAGCTTCCCAGGGGGCTGCTGATACTACTGAGGAAAAACCCTGTAAGGCAGCAGAAACCAGCGAACTTCACCCCCTTCTCCTCTGGAAATTCTCAGACTTTGAGAAACCCAGAGGAGCAGCAATTAATTATGTCCTGCCACTTCTGCTCTCTGGACTCCAGCCAGCTGGATGAGAAGATGGAATAAGTATGTTCAGCTGACGGCATTTTACCAATCCTTTCTCAGCTTGCAGATAAGAGACCTCTCCGTAGCTCTGAAGCAAACACATGCTGGATTTCAGGCCTCATCTCTCCTGCACGCAGTAACCAGACCCTCTGCATCTCTACTGCTCATGGTAACCAAACTCCCTGGATAGTAAGGCTCAATTATTCAACACAGAAAAGCAATTAAAGATCCTGTAACAGTCAGCATCTGTTCTACCTGAGCCATCGGAGTACGTTAGCAATTCTACTCTAGGAATAAGGATGCCTGAAGCTAGAGTTGAGCTTTGCTGCTTTGTTCTGAAGTTTAACACGAGGGCTTTACTAAGAAGCAGTTTTGTTTTCAAGGTAGTATTACAATTTGTGAGTTTCCAACCCAACGCCCTGTAGGCAGTACCATCCCTTATCACCTATCACGCACATCCAGCTACCGTAATTGCCTACTGCTGGGCCTTGGACTGCTCTAAACCCCTAACAATTTGAAAATTGCTTTTTACAGCAATTTACAGGAGGCTAATTATTTAGACTGACATGTTGGGGTGGAGGGAGAGAACAAGCAAGCAGAGCTGAGGCTAATTTTTAAAAGGCTGAATTTCATCTCAAAGAACATTTCATTATTTCTGCAAGAAGGAGTTTTTTCCTGCTAGTCCACCCAAAATACTGAATAAACCAGCAGTAATTATAAACCAGAGCCTTCCCACCTTCCCGTGACAAACTGCTTTTCCATGGCTATGCACCATGACTAGGCACCTGCCTTAAAACAGGTTCCGTCACCTTCCTAATTTCTTCTCTGTGGGGAAGACTCCTCACTTGTAAAGCAAACAAATTAATCTCTTTAGAAATGTCCATTAAAACATAGATGCTCAGCTTGCTACAAATTAGGGCCTGCACTTGAGGCGTTACAGCAGCAACTCCTACACGTTGCAGCTGCAGTTATAACTTCTCAATTTCTTGACATTTGGCCACAGGCGTCTCACGCTGGCACCCAGAAGAGTGGAACACACATCAAATTGCTTATCTAAAAACATTTAAGCGACATTAATATTTAAGTCAGACTGCAGAAAAGAACCAAGAACGCTGCTCTCCTTGGCACCAGCCCACAGTTATAACTATTAGGCAATCCTCACCTCGTTTTTACTGTAGAAGTTGTAAATGCATAGGACGACAAGCTCATTTACAGCTCATACTCTCGAAGGAGCAAAGCAAGGCTTCCATTCAAAGTACACAAAACCAACATATTACAGCACAAACAAGTGTGCAGAACTGCAGGAAGTTATAAGCTAGGCATTTAAATTCCCTCAACCTTCAGTACTTCTTTGATAACGGTATATAATATGCATATTAAAGTAATAATTGAGCTTTTCAGAGGAGATACAGGGAAATGTAAGAAGGATAATCTCGCATAATTAAAAATAAATACCATGATGTACACTTAACTAAAAGTACTGCTTTATTCAACCTTGAAAGGCTCTATGTGATAGCTGATAGCAAGTCAGCAGCGCTCCAGAGAGCAGCGTGGTAATACCACCTTGGTACAGGAGGGCACAGGCAGAAGTACCACTAACTCCTACGCAGTCAAGCCAGGGTTAGCTCTTACCGTGTCCCTGGCTCTCAAGTTTCAAAGCCTAGCGAGAGGACTGAGAGCCAGCATGGCATTTTATGTTGCACAAAGATTCAGATGAGGCCATCCGAGTCTTCTCACGTACAACCAAAATATCCGAGCGTGTCCCAAAGCGAAGTGGTAACGCACAAGGCAGCCTACACCGCGTGCACGGGTTCCTCCCTCCTGCCCAGTACTAGCAAGTGAAGGTTTCAGCAGTTTTTCTGAGCTTTTCTTGATTCACGTCGGGCTGGCAGATTCTCTAAACAGATTTGTCAGCCTCCGCATAAAAACTGCCTTCTGCTCCAACCCCCACAACAAAGCGCTTTCTCTCTCATATTATATTGGTGTTTATTACAGTTCAGGATTTTTTTTTGTTGTGTTATCATTTCTAGCATACCAAAATCTGAAATTTCTTTGTGTTGGAAAGTCTTGTACTTCATTTTAGTATCACATTTTCCCCACTTAAGTAGAATGCTAGCAGCGTGTAACTGAAGGATAAGCAGCTAAGAGTGACAGAACAAGCTAACTCCATGCCTTTGTTTCAGCAATTGGTGGAGAAGAAAAAGAGTTGGAGGAGGACACAGCTAGGCACTACGTCTAACAAAACCTACTGGAGTCAACTGAGTCGGATCTGTTTCCACAATTTAAGGAGCTAAGGAAAGAACTGTTTGCATTTAAACCAGTTCGAAAACAGAAATAAACGAGACATTTACTAGCTAATATAAGTAATACACAGCAAGAAAACTGCATAAAAATGAGAAAGCGAAGTTGTAAATAACTTCGTTTCAGCATCTTGAATTATGTGACACATTAAAAACTTATTCTGCAGTTGATGACGACAGTATCTGATTTTTGTATTTGAAACATCCATTCCGCGAGACTGCTGCATGTAATTTCACGTACTGAAGTAACGTTATCTTCCCCCACTGCAAAGCTTTTTCCTTCTTTTAAAACACTTAATTTAAAATTCTCTTAAGTAAACTGTTGAAAAATAAGTTTTTCTATATTGAGTTTCAAGAACAGTTGGAATTTTTAAGTTTACAGTTCCCATAGCAACTGTACTGCTACCAAACAGCAGAAAATGTATCCTTCAAAGATGCAAACGGCATAAAACGCAGCCAAAAATACTACATAAGTTTGGAGGCAAAGTCAAATTTGCAGTTCCTACAGCAACAAAGACCAGAAAAACAGTAGTGGTTGAACGTCGTGGCTGATAACTTCAGTAAGAAAGATACTGAACATTCCCGTAGAAAACGAGTTTGACGTTATTTCACCGCTTTGCACAGCTTCCAGAGCCTCACCCCAGACTTTACAGACGGATTCGCTTAACGCTTGCCGGATGAGATCTGGGTGTCTGTGTCAAGCCCCCAACCCAGAAGCAACTGCGGTGTTCCCTGTTGAGCCTTCACTAACCTTGGCCGCTGCAACCGAGCAAACATCGATCGCCTAACACCGCTGCTCCCATCAAACCGCACTAAGCAAGAGGCCACCAAGATCCTCCCTGCTCCCCTCTTGCGTCTTCTATTTTTTTCCCCACCAGGCTATGCTGCGCTTGAGCACATAAAATCATCCCTCATACATTCACTTCACTAGTGTTACTCATCTGCTCCTTCCTAAAATCCGTTTCTCGGTCTGTTCTTTTCCACTGTCATTCATTAGCAGCCCATCAGACAAGGGCATTTCTTTTAACTCCACAGCACTATATTTTGATTTTCCTGACCACAGAAAGGGCTTAGAGAACAGAAGTCTAAGGTAAGAGCTGAAACGGCTTCCCTACTGGTTGCCTTCTTCATTATCCCCTCCTACCCGCCCCCAAGAAACCAAAAAGCCAGCAATCCACAACCCCTCCCCACGCACTCACCCGTTCTGCAGTAGGGATAGGCATTCCATGCTTTTTCATGTATATTCAGAGCTCCTTCGGGGGCCAGCATTCTCACAAATGTTGGCACTTTGCTGCAGGGAATAGGAAGGAAGGCATTGATAAGAACAACGTGTAAGGAGAGCTACGGCCCAGACACTCCGAGACAGGCAGAATATCACCTGAAATGCAGACGCTAGAGTCTGGCACATGTGCGCACTGGTGGAATCGGTGGGGTTCTCCCCACTCCCAGTACGATGATTTCCAGAGACTGCTGAATTGGACAGGTTAATCTAAACCTGCTTTACATAATGAAAGGAAAGAAAAAAAAGAAGGGGAAACAAAAAAAAGGAGGCTGAAAACAGGCTGAAATCTAGGAGGCACTTTGCTCTTCAGCCAAATTCAAGTATCAAAATACTGGGCAGCAGGATCATATTTGCTTTGAAAAGCTCAGAGCCAGATTTTCGTGGGACCACAGCCACGCTTACGGGGGCGGATAGGTGTACCGGTGATGCTCACTTCCAGCGGTACCATGTGCCGGCTGCTGTTATACTCCTGTCTTACCTTCATGTCTCTCAGCCTTTCCATAATCTGTGATTTACCCAATCACCGCAACCCTGTCGCATCTTCCTCCAGTTCCTCTTGCCCGAGGAACCTTGCCCGACTCTGGGAATAAACCGTTCCACATACCTCTGTAAGTGGTAGATCTTGTGTGTGTACTGCCCACGCTCTCCATCTCTTTCGTAGGGTTCGTTCACCAGGACCTCCACTCCTTCACCTCCACCAGTTTCATTTTTACTGGCTTCTGCCACAGAATACAGCTGTCCCACTTGATACTAAAGAAGTTAAAGACACATTCTTGTGATAGCTATAATTTAGCAGAAGGAATAACTTTACCAGAAGCAGCCAAGGATAAATTATTATCTGGGGAGAAGGCAGAGAAAAGGACATCCACTTGTGTGTCCAGATAAGCAGCTCATTTAATTTCATTTTGATATAGAAAGCTTGAGTGGTAGTTCGGAGGAAAGCACTCTCAACAGGATAGTTACCTTTAACCCTTAAGCCTCAAGCTCCAAACCAACACAAATTGAGGAGAAAGTAAAACAGATTAAAGGAGTGTCAGGACAACATTTAAAGAAAACGCAGGAGACCGCAGGCACACAGTAGCAAAATCCATTGTTCTTCAATCTTTTTGGCACACAAGTGCCCCAATTGTTCAGGTCAAATGGAGAATAACGCACTGCCAGTCCTAAACTAATAAGCGTACAGTACTTTATCCAGGAATCCCAAAGAACTTCATATGAAGTTTTTTGACAAGACGGCAGTGTTGTTATTTCCCAGGAATCACACAAACTATTTCATACTATGCAATCTCTTTCATAAGAAGCATGCCCAAATGTTTCACAGGGAAGAGCAGAGGAAAATCAAGAATATGAGCAAACCAGAAGATTCTTCTCTGCAGAAGATGTGAAGACTAATACACTCTTGCCTCTGGTAGCTAAGGAACAGGATGCAGAGCTCAAAAGAAATATGATCAAATGAAGAAAATTCACACAGGCCTCTTTGAGGCGAAGTTAGATGAGCAGACGAGGTTTGAGGACAAAGAAGCTAAAGCACTAAGTCAAAAGGACGTGTTCAAACTTGAGTTAAGTCTTCAGAACTGAAAGCGAGCAAAACAGCAACTGTTGCCAAAGGCTGTACGCAGAGGCAGTCTCAAAGGGTAATCCAAAGTGTTAGGCATCAGAAGTGCAATGATTAAAAAAAAAAAAAAAAAGCCAAAACCCCAAAAAACTCCAAAACGTTAATTACAAAGTACTGGAACGCTGTTTGGGCCTTCTTCCTCTTCCCCAGCATAGGGCTGTGCATCAGAATCGGGAATAACACTTACCACTCCCTGCACCGAAACCCAGGCTGGAAAAGCGGAATACTGCTCAGAGCTGACAACCCAGAAGTACTTCGCTGGGCTGGTACACCTTCAGCAATGAAGGAGGATTTCTACAGCAGTTAAATTTTGTTGTCAGAGCATCCAAAATACAAACGCTACCCGAGCTCTGTGGTGTTTTGTACCATCTGGTGCCAACAAAGACCAAGAAAACATTTATTCCTATTGGAAGAGTAGGAGATGGTAAGCCAAAGTAATCAGGCTAGATGTCCTGGCCTCAGTTAGTCCGGGGCAGGGCAAAAAGCATACGAGAGGGACTTAAACAAGCGCTCTATACAGTCTCAAGTTCAACACACAGGCATGTTAAGTAAGCCTGACTACCTGTTAGACTACCCCTGAAAACAAACAGCCATCCAGTAAAAGTAATCTATAAGAAAAGCAATCTACAGCCCACTTTTGAGCTAAGAGCCACAGCTCTGCTGGTTCCCTCCAGAAGGCACTGGCCCAGGTTATCCAAGGACCCCTCACTTGGCTGGACAGTGCCTGCACCGTCACCAGATTGGTTTTCAGCCTGGATTTTGGGCTGCAATACAACCCTCTGCCTTCTGACATTTCATACGCTACCTTGCTTTCCTTATGACTCCCTACAGATGACCCATACAAAACAGGATACTCACCTCCCTCCAGAAGAGCAAAACATGAGAGTTGTGAAATCTTAGAAGCAGGTTGATTTAGTAGAGTAAGAGCCACATGTACGCTCATAAAGAAGAGAACTTATCATGAGTTTGGCAACTACAGCGTGAGAGGGGAGGACTGAATGGCTTTGACTGCTTTGCAGCAAATCTCAGGACAGGTCTCCAGGGGCACAAACTAATTCCTCTTAGTCACAGCCTCTCATTCATTCCTTCTCCCTTTTAAATACGTGGGTCAAAGCTCAGACGATAAGAGGATAAGCCCTTTGGTTTGTCATCTTCACCATTTAATCTTCCCTGTTATTTCTGATCCTTTAATCACATTGATAAAAGAGGAAAAGGCCCAAACAAAACTGTCCCAATGAACAAATCCCACAGCATCTGCCTGCAACCGTTAACAGAAAAACAGGTTCTGGCTCTGAAGTCCAAAGCATCAGGCAGGCCCATCCTTGCAGGCCTGAGAGCTCCCGAAAACCTTCTTCTCTTCTGCAGAAAGTTGCCCCTCTTGATCTGTGCCACACCTCTTATACAGCTGACAGCTTATCTTCATTACACCAAATTTCTTTCAGAAGGCCTGATCTCAATGTAGCCATCTTCAAGAACAGTTATTCTCCCGAAAGCAGCTTTGAACACCATTAATAAATAAGAGTCCTTTGTGTTTGGCAAGCTCCTTCCCATGTGAGAGGAACAAAGAGGCAGCACAGAATGTGTACACACAGCTCTAATCCATACCAGCATTTCAGAGCGGCAGCTGGCAAGACACCCACACAGCCGCTCAGGTCCGCGCTCTCGAAGCTGGCACTGTGCAACGCGATGTTGGTCAGAGTACAAGAGTAAAGGTTAGCACCTAAGATACAACAAGGTTTTTTTTTCTTTTTGCTCCCTGTAGCGTGACAATGTATAAAACAACCCAGGAGTGCAGCTTGCACTGGAGCAGGACCGCATTTTGGCAGAGTTTCCTATAGAAGACGGTCTGCTACAGTCTAACTCCTACATCCCAGCCTTCAAGTTTTAGTCATCACCAGGGCTTCTCCTCCACCGTTTTGTTCCCATCTTAGCAGTTACTTGGCTAACTATTCAGCGTTGATCTCTTTATTCATCACGCCACATCTCCCCAAAGTCTCCCTGACCACCGGTTTTCTCTTGAATTCCCTACTCTTGGCGAAGCTCCATTTGCCAGGGGCGAGGGGACTGAACACAGAATCCCCGGCATATCACAGACCTACACCGACGACTCCCTTGGCCCTATTACAGTGCCTCAAAGTCACAATTAATTTCATTCTCTATCTTACGCATTGGCATCAGACTTTTGGCAGCAATTTACATGCTGAAGGCGCGAACTCTTAAGTCTTTCGAGCAAAAATCCCCCATATTAAAGTGACATCAGAAGTCCTCTTGCTAGCCAGAGGTGCTTAATGAGCAACCCCACAGTCAAGAGCCACAACAAGCCTCCAGAGCCCTATTTAAGAGTTTTGTGCACAAGGAAATCCTTGAAAGCAATGACTGTGACAGCTGTTTTGTGGTGCAGACAGCAGCGTAGTGACCAAGTGATGCACAGATGTGTCAGCATCTTTCCACACAGGAAGGGGGATGAAGCAATACGCAAACTTAAAGCAGCAGTCATCCTTTGAGTCAACACTGGAAATAACCTTTCTTCTTAAGCATACCTTTAAAACTACCATATCACGTAAGTGCATATGCGAAGCTAAGCGAACTTTAGAACTCTTTCTACTTAGGGAACCGCTCCCTGAAACCTGGCTTATCACATGAGAACCACCAGACCTTGAAGAGGGGCATCATTCAGGGGACACGGTGACAATATCCAAGTCTGGGGAGAAATTAAGTTTGGTCAAGTTGGCAGTCCAGCCGCAATCCAAGAACATTAAGGTGTTCTCTCTAGTATTTCTGTTCCTTCTCTTCTAATGATGTTTATTTGCTCTTCACTTTATAGACTTTTCAGTAGGTTACTCAACCCTCTGGAACCGCTCCGACCCAGAGGAGAGGAATACACCTTCTCAAACAGATGACCCCAGGGCATCCTCAGAGAAGGAGGCTGCTAGAGACTGACAGATTTACACAGCGCCCGAAACCTCAATTTTCCACACAGGCAGCCTACACACAAGGCTCAAACGTGCCTGGCACTGAACAGCCAGCCAGAGAGGGAAAAGAGCATAGCGAGGGACTCGCTTTAACTGGATGAAGGTTAATCCTAGTATCAGAGAACTCGGAAAAACCCTGTGCTGGGTTCCATCCAGTCTAACCCCCCTCAAAGACACAATCTGTATGCTCATGCTTTGGCTTTCTCTTCACACAGCTTGATACCTAGGAGGCATATCGCTGTGAGGCAGGGCTCCTGCTGCTCACGCTAAGGTCTTCTGTTTATTGAGCTCTGGAGTACCTTACCATTCACCCACAACTTTGTCTCGCTTGCAAGTTTGCATCCTTTGCTTACTTGCTAAAGCTTATCATGTTAGTCCTTTCTTTGTCAAGGACTTCCCCACGCAAGTAGCACTCAGGCACGATAAAAGATCCAAACATACCTACTCTAATACTTCAGTCAGACTTCTGTTAAAACTGCTTGAAACAGATTCATGCAGAAAGCCTATAATCTGCAGGTGAGGAGTAAGCAACAGACAGACTTTTGGCATTAATCGTCTTATTAACATAGTACCTAGACCTAAACCCACTCTCTGATCGGAGATCCAGGCTTTCCGTCAGCCTGTGGTGCCTGTCACAACAGACCGATCCACAGGAACAAGGAACTCAGCTTAGACATTGCTTTTCTTTTACTAGCCAGTCTCATGGCTGCAGGAATACACTACACCAAGTTCTAAACTGTGTTCTGTCAAAGGAGTAGAGTTATAAAAGGGATACGCTTAAAACAGTGATGCCACAATCCGCTCACCACTGTCTCCGCCACAGTAGCTGCTACATTCAGGGGAAAGAAAAGCGAACAAGAGTGCTGTTATCGCAGCTCTGCCTAAGAGTTAGAACAAGCCCTTGATCAGAGCTCACAAACAGAAGGCTTACAGCCAAGGATCACAAGGAAAAAAAAAAAATACATCCAGAGGAAGGAAGCTACTACAGAAATGCTACAGTCATTTCAATTTCTCATCTACCTTGCTAGTATGAACATTAAAAAATTGAAAACGTTTATACGGTCAGATTCTCTGCAAGATTGCTGTTCAGCACAGAAGGGAGGAAGGAAAGGTAAGCTGCAGCTCCCAGAGAAAACAGCAGGGAATCAGCCACAGACTTTGCACAGCTGTTCCATGGCCAGTTTGGCAATCAAAATGACCGTCCCCATTATAAACTACATTTCTTCTCTCAATTAGAGCTTTATCTAAACAAAAAGAAAGTTTTCTTTCTGCAAAAGCAAAAGAAGACAGGTCTTAAAGAGTCCTAAGTAAGATATACGCAATCCTTCTTTTGCTATACCAGCCTCACAAATCAGAAGAAATTGTTGCTCTTTGTCTAAGAGTTTAAAACAAAAGAGTTGCAACAAAACACAGTTTAAAGGGTAATTTAAATTTGTACTAAAGCTTCCTCTTTATGTAAAAAAAAAAAGAGAACAATAGCATTAATCAAAAGGAAACTGCACTTTAGAACAGTCTGACAAATCAAGATTTGTAATCAACACATCTGAAAGCACTCTATAGGAGAGGGTATCCACACCCTCAGGCTTAAAGAAATTCAATTATTTGGTCAAAATGATGGTGAATGAGTAACAGCACACAGGGTTCCTGAAGACAGCTATACCCTTCTCTTGCATTTTCCAGTTTTTGTTCATACAAACTGCTTTGATCACAAGTTTATTTACAGTCCTAAAGAAAGGAAGCAACAAGAAAAGGACTTACCTCCTCCACAGACACAGGCAGGATAACGCGGCTGGAAGGGAACACAGAAACAGAAAGTTAACCAATATCCCTGCAGCTGCAAAATTTACATGACACATTCCTCCCCGCAACGGCTACACAGCTCTCCTCTCCCCGCAACGTTCCAGCATCCACCTAGTCCTAGCATCCCTAGCGCTTATTCTTTAGTCCCAAGACTATTTATACAACAGCCTCAGAGAGAATCAGTAGCAATCCTATTCTAAAGCTGTATAATTCTCATTGACCCTTACTGGCAATATCTTATCAGCCTGCAAATCCACACAGCATCAAAACGGTTGCATGTTCCTTCTCACTACATCCTTTCAACAGCCACATCTTATTTCTCGTCAAGTTCTTGCAGTGCTTCAACAACTTTGCAGAGATCTGTGATAGTCACAAGCCCTTGCAAGGTTTGTTAATACGTCCTATCCAGTAGGAAACAACGCTAAACAGAGAACTATAGGGAAGGCCTCAGAGCTGACTGCGAAGGAAGGTGTTGCCATTTCTATACATGAGTCACTTTTTTTCACATTGTGGTTTCCTGAATGCCTCTTAGAAGCAACTGACTAGACTACAGAGCAAAAACTGCCAGAAGTCACACAGATTTTTTTGACAAAGACAAGAATAAAACTAAATTTAAAGCTCATAAAAATGCATGCATGTTAAGGCCTTTAAAAATATATATATCTCTAAAACTAGACTTGTATTTGACCTCTGCTTTCCATAAGGATGATGTTGAAATAAGGAACCAAAGCAAGATACAGATATGAAATGGATATGGCTACTGTGGGTGGAAGAATTCCCAGTTCTTTGGGAATCAGTCTCAAAGAAATCAGGATATAATGTGATCAGAAAAAAGTCCTCTTTATTAATAAACTAATTTTAAAACGCAGTACTGGTGAAAATTGAATTTTTTTTCTACGCTAGAGGAATGTTACCAGTAAGATACCACAAGACAAACTGTAAGAGGGGCAAAAGTTTACAGATTATGCAAGATTACTTATGACAGCAATGCTTTATGCTGGCTGCAAAGTACTGCAGAAAGAGCTACCGAGAACTGCAGAAGTTGTTCAGCATCAATAAAAGCAGAATAATGCATGATAAGCACTCGTTTTCCCCAGACACATGGGGCTAATGAGCCCCAAATTAGCTATCGCCAACAAATACCTTGGTGTCCTTATGGAAAAGCATCTGTAAACATCAGCTCAGCGGCAGTTCAAAAGTAAACACAGCCTCAGAAACTGGAGCACCATGCATACACCCACACGCAAAAAAAGACAGTTATCCCACTATAACCTCTCATGCATCAACATCCTGAATATTGCATGTAGTTCTGGTCACCTCGTCGCAAAGAGGATACAGAACAAGTGAAGGAAGGCAAAAAAGATGATGATCGGAGACGGGAAAAAGCTTCTGCGTAAGAAGAAAGTAGTTAGAATAGGCTTTCCAGCTTGGAAGAAAAAACAGTTAAAGGGTTAAGATATGGTAGAGCATTAGAGAGTCTTGAATGATGTGAAAAAGTGAATGGAGAAGGAACAATGGCTATGTCTTACAACACAGCAACTCGGGACAGAATAAAAATCATTATGTGACAGATTTAAGACCAATCAAGTGTACTCCTTTACATCATGTGTACTTAAGTTATGGGATTCCTTGCCAAACACAAGAAGTATAAGCAATTTTAAAATGGGATTTGATCAATTCGTGGAAGTCCGTATGCCACTTACTGGTAGGATATACTGAGCAACAATCATTCTACTCACTATTTATATATTGTTTCCTAAAAATATCTGCTAGAAGGCGAGATAGGAAAGGACCTTTGGTCCAATTCAGTACGGTATACCGTACATAAGGGAGAACGAAAAACAGAAAATGGATTTCCACAGGTAGACCATGCCATCAAGTATGACATTAGGTTAGTTAGCTGGATAAAACTGCGGTGAGAATGAAAAGAGGGATAGGATGACAAGAAAAGGCAAAAGACCAAGAAACAGGGAGGAAACAATGGCTTTGGAACGGAGTTCAAATCTTTTTCTTTAGAAAACCTGGAGTAAAAAGACTGATGTAAGCTAATGAAATTCCGTTTAGGAAACTGGAAGACACTAGATCTGAATATTATCTTAGAGTTCAATGTTCATGAACGGAGAAAGAGAAACACAAAGAAGTTAAGCACTTTACAATCACTTAGCCTAGCAAACAAAGAATGCGGGGGATGACTAACTTATACGTAGTCCAGTGATAAAGGAGGAGGAGGGAAGACTGCTCAAGAGGATCCAGAGGAAGAGCTTCGCAGGAGCAGCAACAGGAACAAAGCCTCCTCACTTTGGGACAGCACTTGATCAACTTATGAGAAATTACACAATGTGGTCGCCTGCCATATCAAAGGCCTGAAAAGGACGAAGAACACTTAAGATCCCTCCTAGATTAAAATCTGCCTCAAATGACAGCAAAGGGAAGTACAGCTGCAGAGAAGGTCGGTGTCATCATCGTCACTTCACAGGAAAGGGAAGTGAGTCTCTACACTCTGATTCTCTTCAAGGTCTTCCGATGCAGTTTAAATCAAAACAGGGAGAGCAAGCAAGACCTCAACCAGCATTTACAAACCCTGCAACCAAAAACATACAATCAAACCAATGAACAAAACCCAGGCAGCCTATCTGTAGCATGGATAGGTAGAAATGAAAGGTAAGTCTGAAAGACTGATAGGACATCAAATGAAAACGTTAAAGCTACCACTGCATAACCATCAGTACAAGAAACTGTACAGAAAAGACGATACAGATTGCCTGACAATAAAAGATGCGACATCGGGTTTTTGTCATATTGCTCTATTTCTGTAACATCTCCTAAAATACCTACGGAGCACATAATAATACCCATTTGATTTAGTAGGGAGGACGTGACAAGGGGTCACAGAGATGGAAGAATAATCTGCTCAGATGACACGCAGCTACAGCTCGCTCACATCTTCACCACCTACACCAGGCAGGCAGCAAGGTACCTGTATGCAGTGTTGGGGCAACCAGAACGAATAAAACAACAATAGCAAAGCACTTCAAATATCCAGGTCACACCAAAACAAGCAGTTTCTATATGCCTTAAACAACCGCTTCCTGGAACACGAGATTTAGTCAAGAAACATCTCAAATAGCACGTAAAATGGGCAACTTTCACATGCAACATCAAGGAAGATTGATACCAGAACCAACACAGTGACACAACTCGGAATGTGCAATTGGTAGAGCCAGTTGGGAATCCTGAGAAGTCAAACATAAATGCTCATTTCTGAAGTACAGTAGCAACTCTGACTGTCCTTAGAGCCACATATGTCTTAATAAAAGCACAGAGAAGGGAAGAAAAGAAACAAGGCAATATAACTAATGACAAGACTTAAAAGGTTTGGTGACCCTTCCGAAAATAGAAATGGAAACGTGTAAAAAGAAACAAATTTAGTAATTCTGGTCTTTTAATCTTTAGTCTTAACATTTACACTTCACATTTTGCTTCTGGAACAGGCAGTGTGAAAGACCAGTAGATATGCTGATTTGGTGAGGTAAATGATAATATCAAGCAAAACGACTTTTGGAAGTGATGCTCATCACAATGGATTTTTCATACTCTCAGAAATCTGGAAATTCAAAGTACGTATGTTCCCACCTTTACGAGACGCCCGGTAGGCAGCATAGCTCACGGCAAGTGAGCTTTACTGCAGTACAGGGCAAGAGATCGTAAGCAGAAGCATGAAAAAGATACACGAACGTGAATAGAAATAAACCAGACAGGTGCTGTAAAAGTACATTAACCCACTAAATTAATAGGAAAATATCAATGAAACAGATGTCAGAGAAGAACAAGCTAATTATCTTTTCTGAAACGAAGCACTTAGCCCAGGTTTCTGTCTGCTATCCAGTTTAACGCTACAGAAGGTAACGGTGCCTCTATGCTACAAAAACCAGCTCTGCTGCTGCTCTTAAATTCTACACCCCTATGGTTGGATGAAAATAGCAAGTGTTTAAGGATTGGTGAAAAAAATAAGTTAATCAAGATTAAAGACAACTACAACGATCAGTACAACCCTCCACATAGTTTTAATATCTAAATCCACGCTGTGGTCCATGATCTGGCAAAGTAATTGCTACAAGCAGGACACTGTCGTGTAGGTAAACGAAGAGAAGACCTGAAAACCCACTTTATCATTGGGATCACAGCTCTCTTCCATGAGGGGGGAAAAAAAAAACCAAAAACACCCTCTTGCATCAGTCAAAATAAGTTTAAAATGATAGAATGCACTTAACTTAAGAATGCACTTAAGCTAATCTTAAGAATTCAGGAAAGAGATGTGTGCAGTAGCCCAGAGCTCAGACACCTAGCCAAAGTGCAGGGGTCCAAAGGAGCGCAGGGCAGCTGAAGGAAGGCGAGGAGAAGGAGGTGACTAAGTTACACACAGGCAGCCAGACCGCCGGCCCGCTTCCCACCCCTTCTTCCCCATCGTGGGGCCGAACAAGCGCCGCCGCCTCGGGGACAGCAACGAACCCCAAGGTGAGGTTTCCCCATCGAAAAACACTCCGGAGCGATCCCGTTTCTGGCACGTTTCGCTCCCGTTGGAGTCTCCGGTTGGAAATCGCAGAGCTCCAGGAGAGGAGGGGGAGCAAGGCCGGCCCGGCCGCTTCGCCCCGGCAGAGGAGAGGGGGCAAGACGCCGCCGCCTCCCGCGGAGCCGGCGGAGCGCTGACCCGGCGGCCCCGCCGCGGCGGAGCCCGGCTCCCGGCTCCCGCAAGGCCCTTGGCGCCATCGGCCCCCCCGGGCCAGCGGGGACCCCCCGCCGCACACGCACGGTGCGCAGCCGGCGGCGAGGGCACGGGGCCGGGGAGGCCACGGGGGGCACGGAGCGGGCCGCCGGCCGGGCACCGGGGAGCCGCAGCGGCGGTGCGCGGAGCGGGACCGCGGGAGGCCCGGTGCCCGCCCAAGCCGGGGGTGCCGCCGGCTCCCCCGCCGCCGTGACCTTCACTCCCGCCCCCGCCGGCGCCGCGGCCCGCACGCAGCGCTCCCCCCTCCCTCTCCGCGGCCCGGCGCCGGCCGCAGTGCGGGGCAGGGGCCGGGCCGCCCCCCGCGGCCGGTCACCGCGCCAGGCCCGGGCGGGCCGGCGCCGCCGAGGGTGACCGGGGCAGGGGCGGAGGGGCGCGGGGGGCAGCTCCCCGCACTCACTATTCCTTGATGAGCACCATGGCGGCGCCGCCGCGCGCCTCCCGCCCGGGCCGGCCGCGCTGAAGGTGACCGGCGCCTCCCGCCGCTCCGCTGGACCGGACCGCGCCGCGCCGCGCCGCACCGGGACGGGGGGGGGGGGGGGGGGGGCGGGCGGCGGGAGCAGGGGCGGGGCGTTCCTGCGGCAACGGCTGCGTCACGGCGCCACGCAAGCGTCCTGACCTCACAGCGCGCGCCCCCGGCAGGACGGTGCCCGCGGTGCGGGGAGGGGGAGCGGGCGCGAGGCCTTCCCGCCTTCCGCGGCGGCGGGCGCGAGCCGTCCCCTCATGGCGGCGAGGCGAGGCGAGGCGCCCGCACCGGCACCGGCAGCGGCAGCCCCGCTCTTGGGGAGGGCGGGCACCCCGCGGCGGTAACGCGGAGCGCCGGGGAGAGGTGGAGGCCGCGGGCAGGCAGGGCGAGCGGGGCTTACAGAATCATGGAATCGCTAAGGTTGGAAAAGACCCTTAAGATCATCAGGTCCAACCGCTAACCCACCACTGCCAAGCCCACCACTAACCCATGTCCCTAAGCACCACATCTCCCCGGCTTTTAAATCCCCCCAGGGATGGGGACTCAGCCCCTGCCCTGGGCAGCCTGGGCCAGGGCCTGACAGCCCTTTGGGGAAGGAGTTTTTCCCAATACCCAACCTAACCCTGCCCTGGCGCAGCTTGAGGCCGTTCCCTCTCGTCCCATCGCTTGTTCCTGGGGAGAAGAGACCGACCCCCCCGGCTCCAGCCTCCTTTCAGGGAGGGACCCGAGGGAGCGGCGCCTCGCCACCACCTCGCGACTTGCGGCGTTTGCAAGCCCCCTTCCATGTTTCCACTCGGAGCAGCAGCCACCCGAGCTGTGCTTTGCACTGCGAATAACCCCAGATACTTACTAAAGACAATTCCAAAAACCCCTTTTGTGTGACTGGCACTCAATAAAAACCAGCTAAAGAGCACTAATTTTAATACTTCGTCGCTGGAATCGCAGAGCAAGGATTGTCGTTATTTGATTGGAAAGATCGGCACGGCCCAGCGCGAGCGCGGCTGTCCCGGCGCCCTGCGCCTCTGCCGTCGCATCCCCCTCTAAGGCCACAGTTGTTCATCTTTCACTGCTTGCTACCAGTTCACCCTGTCTCACTGAGCTTGGTCTCTTTCTCAGCCTGCTGTCTACACAAATAAAATCAATTTACAATATTTTTTTTTCCCCAGCTACAGATGAATTAAAGCTGGCTGTCAGCTCCTAACCTAGAGAAGAAAAAGTCAAGGCAACGTTCAACGTGCAGCAGCATTCGTGCTTGCGCCGTCTCATTAGGAACCAAGCAATACCTTTATTATGTTCAGCCTCAAAAGGAAAACTAACGATTAATGCCACATTTATTTTTAGGTAGTACTGCAAGAGCGCACATCACCTTACAAACACAGAAAAGATGACACAGGCCTGCCCCAAGGAGCTTACAATTCAACTTCGACAAACAATTTTGCGACCGGGAGGAGGTGGGGGAGGCTAACGCCGCCAGGTTAAAAAGAGGGGGCTTTCTGGAAAAGGGGATTGTCCCAGGAATAAAAAGCGAGCGACGGAGGGCCAGGCACAAGGAAGTGACAAGCAGCAGTAGGAAGGATGACAACGCGGAGCACAGGGCACTCGATAAAAACAGATTGCGCAGAGACAGGCTGAGCAGCGCAGGTAGAAAAACAAGGAGCTGTAGGGTTTATAATTAACATGTAAGAATGCATCTACGTAACACATCACCGTTTCAGCTGTTCCAGAGAAGATAACATTGTGAAATATAAATCAGAAATGGCTTTTTTTTAAATAAAAAAAAAACCCAAACAATTTTTTAATTAAAAAAAAAACAAAACACCAGCCCCTTCCCATCAGAAATCCTACAGTAATGCTAGTTTCCATTATGAATACTTTGCACTATTAAACTGGAAAGTAGGCAATGCCAAAAGCTCAGCAGATGCAGAAGAGACTTGGGGGGGGGGGGAGTAACAAAACTTGTAGTTTTAAAGATTTCATTCTTTTTACCCTACGGTGTCTGCTTTATATTTTGTGGCATATTTTCCACATTCATTAGCCTGTCAAGAGGGAAATCTACTTTAAAACGTTTTAGTGATTTACTGACTTAGTTAAAATCTCATTGTCCTACAATTTTCCTTTGTAGACAGAGCATGACGAGGCCAGGCTTTGGTGTGCGAGTTAACATGTCAATGGCTGTAGCAGCATTGCTGTTAAGTTGGAGTCTCACCAAGATTTACTTTTTTTTTTCGCAGACATCTGTGTCCAGGTTCATCTCAAGATCCAGATACTCTGACAGTAACTGAGTAAAGTAATAAGTGTCCTGTTAAGCAAAACAGCACGGATTTGTTCCGCTACTCTTGAGAGCATCATTGCATTAGTGCCGTAAAGACTGCATCGATGGGGCTTAGGTACTGATAGGGTAGTGAAAGGAAAGAGCTGTCATCCCTCCCTTCCCCACTCTGTTAATTTTTAAATGTATTTTTTAAATACAGATGCATATTAAATGTACATGAGAGTCTGTAGAGGCCAGGAGCAGGTTTCCAGAAGGTGCAGTCACCTTCACACAGCAACACCCTTGACTCGGAGGGCTCCTACAACCAGCAAGTACGCACGGATCAGGGTTCTGCTTCATTACACGCAGCTGGGGGTGCTTCTGAGGAGGAGGCGAGGGCTTTCCCATGACCAACCTCCCGTACTTCTCACAGGGTAAAGGCGTACGAGGGGCATAAAAACCCTCCTACAAATTCTAGCATTTAGGCATTATGAAAGTAGTTAAACACTTGACCTATAGGTGAGCTATACAGGTAAAAGGATTCTTGATTTACATTGCTGTGGCTCTCTAGTCTTTAGTAGCCCATTTATTTTTTCCACAAGGTGGCTCATGCACACAGAAGAGCGCATCAGGAATTTTCTTGGTCCTGCATCACTTGGCTAGAGAGCAGCAAGGCTTTTTCCACTCCAAACGTAAGTAAGCCACAATTACATTTCCACGAGCATCAAAGAACGAGGCAAACTGCCCGCGAACAGTCATCTGTAACAGGACCATCCCAGCAGCGTCCGTCTCTGCGCCGTGCAAGACGACGTTTAGGAGAGGCTGAGGCCAAACACTGTCCTCCGAGGGGCTCGCCCCGCGGGAGCAGCTACGCCACGGTCAGTAGCATACCCGCACACCTTGCATGCAGATAGAGCTTTTTTGATAGATGAATTTGAGACTGCTTTAAAAATTAGTTTGGTTCACAACTGTCAGAGTAAATTAAACCCCACAAGATCAGACCAGTGTTTCACCTAGCCCAGCACGTATTTTCTCCATCTTTGACCAATTCTTAAGAGAGAGAGCATGTAGAAAAGTAGTCTTTCCTTGGCATAACTTTCTTATTTACAGCAACTTAAAATCTCCCTGAGTTAGTGGATGCATCAGGCCATGGTTTAACCAGCCCCTTTTTAAACAAGTTATGCTTCTGTTCCCCACTACGTTCTGCAGCAGTGAATTCCCCAGTTTGACTTGGCACTGGTGAGAAAGCCCTCCCGTGTGTCCGTTCAACCCTGAACAACCGCAGCTCCATTCTGTACCACCCTCCTTGCGATCGCAAGCCCAAGGCGCGCTTTGCTCCCGCTCTGCAAACAGCCCGAAACTGCGACTCAAAGGCAGGAGCTCCACGCCTCGCAGCTGACCGGTAGCTTCCAAACACCACGGCACGTCGGCAGACACCAGCCACCTACGTCCCCCAAGTTATCAGATGAAAGGGGGTTAGGGGATGTTCCTGCTAAAGGGCAGGGACCGGGAACTGCAGCAGGGAGGCGGACGGCAGGAGTAAAAGGGTGGGGTTTGTTTCATTTACCGCGCATACTTCAAAGGCAGCATCATCTCCAGTGCGACTTCATGAAAATATGCCACCGTATTCCAGCATTTTGCAAAGACATTTCTATCAGGAATTCACGTGACATAAGAGTGGAAGCTATCGCGCTCGGTGTTCTGAAACTGAGGTGGAAGTAACGCTGAGTTAGCGGATAAACACCCTCCAACAGCCGTCTCTATTTGAAGACCCCGAGTCTGAGGGCTATGGCTCAGACGCTCACCTGTCTGAGCTCTCACTGAAGAGAGATACTTAATCTGTCATTGGCATGCCACTAATATCTCGGAGCAAGAGTAGGAATCTTCTCAAAATATTCAGGAGTAAGTATAGTAACATGAAATGCAGACATCTGCAGAAAGCCCTCTGGAAATCTAGGCAGCTGTACTACTGTGGGTGGGTCTCTGGACACGTACTTAAGGCGATGCCAGGCAAAGAGGAAAATGAATCAAAACTCTGCCCCCTTAATTATTGCTCGACACAAAAGAAAGAGAAGGCGGGAAGGTCGCAGAATCATCACAAAAGCTAGAGGCCAACAAAAGACAAAAAGTTCTCGAAGGGTGAAGTGTTGACGGCAGGCAATACGGCTGTCTTGGAACAAACACGTTTAATAAAGGCAACACATTAAAAAAAATTCCACAAATGTGTAAAACACTCAAGTGGCAAGTCATTTCCAAAGGAGGGACTGAAGGCTAAAGGTACCATGAAGTGGAGGAGCATCTGCACTGGCGGGAGGCAGCGACTGGAGATGGCGCTGCTGCCCCACCGAGCTGCCGCCGCATCGCTGGCCGGGCCACCCAGGGACCAGGCTCTGCGGAAGGGGGCACCGGGCTTGCTATCGGGGGAAGGCGGGGGCTGGCTGGGCAGAGCATCTGCACGCTTCAAACCCTCAGTAAAGGAGTTAACACCCGGTTTCCAGGTAATTTCTCAAAGGAGGGTCCGAGCGCGCTGCTGCTCCATCCCCAGCTCAGAGCTAACGGGGCAGGGATCCAGTCTTGTACTTTTCCGACCAAAGAAGTCGGCTGACTTACCCCCGCCAGGCTTTGCAGTAACGCAGCTGGCAGTTCAGAAAGCACCACCACCACATCTTCATAACCTTTTTATTTCTGCCCCCAACCTTCCCGCAGCCACCAGCTCAGCCCAGCGCAGCGCGCACGCTGCTGCACGCCGCTGGCGACGCTCATCCTCAACGCTGCACGGTCCTGCTGCCGGCAGGTCCAAATGGTGCAGTGGGTAACGCTCGTCACGAGGCTACAGAGGCTGAGCTACCGACCTCAACAAGAAGGTTGAAGGCAGAAAAGTCGACTTTAGACAAGACTGAGGAAAACCTCTATAAAAATAAGCAGGTTAAGAATTCCCTTTGTATTCCCCTCCATGGTGAACAGGCCTGGGGCACCTTTACCCACACGTATTGCTCTGTAGGTCGGCTTCACCATACAATCAATCACCGCGTACTCTGTCCAGACAGAGCATCAGCATCACCGAAGGCTCTTAATACAGCCAAACCAGCAGCTTTTTGGTCAGTCACAGTAACCTGGTGTTCAGCAGCCTGGGGGCTGTTATCGGAACACTGTAAATAAGCTATGGCTAGAGGAAGAATGACATCACGTCACCCTGCCATACGTCCACAGGATCCAGTTACCAGACACAAAGGAGTGTTCTGCACTCTTGATTCTTTTCAACAGCAAGTCAGCTCACGGCACGTGAACACCAAGGTATTTGGAGCCCCAGAACTCAGCTTCAAGAAGCTTCTCCACTTTACTAAATACACGCTGCTGCTCCCCTCCCAGGGTCACGTCGGAGGGAAGAGGAGGCAAAAGGCAACAAGTCTCAAAGCACTTCATCGGTAAACAAGATCCAATTCCTATCTCAGAGGTTCCAGGACTGCAGACAGTTTAAAACACGTACAGGTGGTTTGTGGGCCGGGAAGAGGAGGAATTCCAGGCCTCTGAAGGCTTGGCCCAGGACCAAGCAGTCCGCTAGGCTCTTCATTGCAGTGTGGAAGGCAGATCCATTGCTCACAGTCTGTGTCATTTGCAGTAATAAAAGGTTTGGGAGCTGTCAGTGCTAGCAGCCAACATTTAGCAATACACTGAAGCTGTGCTTACACACATAGGAATAAAATCCCCTTCCCTGCCTCAGAAACAGGCTGGGGTATGTCTGGATAGACAGTAAAACCAGTGGCTCCAGCAACATATCAAGCAGAAAGACCCTTATGGAGCTTCAGGGAGGGAGGAGAGTGCAGCTTGCATCTGGGACAATGTCAGCCAAGGTTGGGGGAAGAGGGGGAGAAAACGGACTTCAGTGTCTTACACTTGCAAACTCAGATTACTGTCTTTCTTCCCTCTTCCCCCATCCCTCTATTCCTTCTCTCCCCAATTTCCTATGCAGAGACTTTGCTGCTGGGGAGTGTGATCAGGGGATAATTTAAGACAATATCTGCGTGGCCTTTATAAAAAGGAAAAGCGTCCCGTGTTCTGGAGTAAGGAGTGGGAAGTCTCCTCCTGCCATATATCTGAGGAAAGCTCAGTCACGATGTCTGTCCCTCACTCCAGTGATGAGTAAAGACTGGCAGAGCCAGGAGGGAAAAAGCCTGGCTTGCACCACAGGTAGAACCCACGGATGTGGTAGGAACCTGTACAGGGGAGGCTGTATTTGAAGCACCAGTTTAAACAAAGGCTTCCTCATTGGGAGTGCCGTTGATTTTCAAGAAGAGTTTGGCATCATCCATCTTCTGTTTCTTTTCTCTCTCTAGCCTGCGTCTGTAGCAGACCAGGTAGATCGGAAGGCAGAAACCCAGGAAGCTCAGGCCAAGCAAGCCAACATTCACCTGCAGGAAGAAAGGCAAACCAAAGTTAGGCAGGCGAGGAAGACGCCAACCCCGTCACGCATGCCGAAGTGTCAGAACCCGGCCCACGTCGCCCAGCTGCGGGCAAACCAGGAGACGCCCTGCTCAGTGCATTGCCAACAACCTCCACCGTATTTACATTTACACTCCTGTGCCCAGAGCACCGCGTGCTAAATCCTGCAAGAATTTGTTGCTCTGGATCACGGCTGCGGGAGTCTTGTTCCACAGACCAGGCAGGGCTGTTTAAGCTGCGATTTTACACCAAGTTTGCTGAGTGAAGAGCAACAGGCTGCTGGGGTGGGCACACGCAGCCTGGAGACCAGGGACTCTCCCCAGGACCACCCGTGTCGTGATTTTAATGAGCTGCCCAGACAGACTCTCATCAAGACACCACATTAGCCCTACCCTCAACAGCCGCTCGGCTTTTCAGACATTAGCCTCGGCAAACCAAAATGTACTGGTAATTGGAGCCAACAGCTCTCAAGGGAACAGAGTATTTCTGCTGCATTTTGAGGTCCACGCAGACTCACTCGCTCTTACCCGGCCGATTTTGACTCGCCACACGGGCCGTTAGCAGGAAGCACTCATGCAGCCTTCTCCCCGCCCCCGCTTCCACACACCAGCGTAAGGGTTAATGGCTTTCCCTCCCAGGGAATCACTGCTCAACGGGGAAGGGTCTCCGGGACAGCACCAAGGTAACAGCAGGCTGAGGGACAGGTAGAATTCCAGCTGGTTTTAACCTTGGTCCGTGCACAGGAGTCCTTTTGTTTTCAAAGAAATGATCCAAAATCATCCTAACCACTATAAGCCTTCACATTAAATTTGAGAAGAACTTGCCCAGAGAGGATCTCCTTCCAAAGGTCCCGTCAATGCCATAAAAAGAGGCTGCTGCAGAAGGGCGAAGAGGGCACTGACCAACGACTGCAACCCTGTCAAGCTGCCAAACTGAGTAGAGGGGTATCTGTCAACAGAGAAAGCAACAGCTTTATTATGTGTCACCTTGACTGTTCACATCACCCACATCGGATTACATTCCCAGTCGACTAACGCAACAGAGCACAGTCCCAAGACAGGCACAACACGAAGAACTCCTCTCTCCTGGACATAACTGCCTCTGTTTTATCGAGTACTGAGCTATAGCCGACGGTGCGCGCAGTGCTCTCTAGAGCAGGCTGCGGCTGGTGACCAGGCTGGAGCCCTCCTCTCCAGATTATTCTCATCCTGAGCTCTCAAACATAAGCAGCATCAGATCCAGCACTTGTTTTGTTTTGCAGCTGTACCGTAGGCAGGTGGAAGCGCTGATACAACTGCTGTTCCTATTGCAAAGGGAGAAGAGTGTCGATATTTGCAAGTTAAAAGCAGGGCCTCTTTATCCAGATGACAGCATTTGCGGCTGAGCAATCTTTTTCATCTGGTCAAAACAATTTGCTCCCTTTAGAAGTGAGTGAAACCTGCACAACAGGTTAGCACGTGTTTTCCTTTTTAGAGGACAAGTCTGATCCTATGTCAAGCTCAACAATACTGTTGATTGGAAAGTGCTGAATATCAGGTACTACTAATGGAAAAATAAATTTCAGGAACAGTCTAACATCTTTCTCTTTCCGTGACTGAGCGGTGTTTGAAAAGGGTCAGGTTAAACTAAGTTTAGAAAGAAAGAAGTGGATCGAAACCTTTGAATATTCAAAGAAGTCACATTCAAAGCAAAAAAAAACCTCACTCCAGGAAGTCCCAGAGAGTTGCAATGGTCAAAACAGGAGTAGTTTACAAGCAAGCTGATATGTACAGCAGCAGGCATTTACCTTGCCTAAGACAAAAGTCTTCTGCTTCTAGCTGCCAGGGAACCAAAAGCTTACGCATTTTTGACACACGGTCTTAGAAGGGTTTTCTAGTCTGGACTCCCCAGAGAGTGGGACCAAAACCTTTGGCTGAAGGGGTCTGTGGAGTCTCCATCCGTGGAGACACTCAAAACCCAACTGGACGCAGTCCTGGGCAACCTACTCTGGCTGACGCTGCTTCAGCTGGACTAGATGGTCTCAAGAGATCCCTTCCCACCTCAACAATTCTGCGATTCTCTGAAAGACCAACAGCTTCTTTCTGTTCCTCTGTCCAACAGCTCAGGACAGAGGGGCAGATCTGTTTTCAAAACCAAAACCATTGCTTAATAAGGAAGAGAGTATTCAGATCCGGCTATTGATAATTTTGATAAGTTGGAAACGGGATGGATGATCTGTCCTGGGAAAGGGAGTAGGCATCACTAATGGTATCTTGAGCAATGCTTTACCAATGTAATTTCAGAGCAAACCAGTAGCAGTCTATTCAATTATGTTAATGTTTTACCTGGACACATGCACATAGCTACTCATTAAAAGATTAAGAAAAGCCTTGAGTTTTCACTATATAACCTCAGTGTCGATAGCCCAGTCTCAGCTGAGGCCCGTATATAGCTGTGCCTGTCTCTCCGCAGTAGCTATGCCAAAGGGGTTAGCTGTTTCTGAACAAGGAAGGCACCAGCTAGGACTTCAGTCCAGCTACTGTCACATCCAGTGGCGACTGAGGAAACGAGTTGCGTCATTTTTCCCCTCTGACCACGAAGACTTCGCTTCCCGATCTCCCTCTCACCTGGAGAGCTTATCACCCCAAACCAGTTTATCTGGCCAGCCACACGGTACGGGTAAGCAGAGACTTACACAGCTGCGTAGAGGCCTCCCACAGCCGAGTGGATGAATCCTCTCACGATTGTGTGCAAAATGAAGGAAAGAATCTGGAAAGAGAAGCAGAAAAATGTCACACCCAGATACCCCCCAGTGTGCCAGAGCCCAGCGTACAGCCATTCCTGCCAGCCGTTCTCCTTTCTAGTACAAAGGCGGGCTTGAGGGACCCAGAACCGAAACATGAAAGATCAGCACAAGGGTTTGTACTCCTCCCTAAAGCACTGCTTTCCTTACTTCGCAAAGGCCAACACGTAGTGCCCCCCCGAGGTTAACCACACACAGGACCGATCTCATTTCTAGATGGCACTGCTGCAAGGACGCGTCCCCAGCAGCCTGCGGCCAGGGTCACAACGCTTCTTCACTGCGCTTGTGGGCAATTTAGTTAATTTTCCACAAGTTATTGTGGGTAATATGCAAGTAGGAGCAAACCATATCTGCTTGCCTACATCATCAAGGCACGTTTAAGTATAGCATAAAATCACTAAACTCCTCTGCCAAAGACAGGTGGTGCCACAAAGTAAATATTTTAACAGGTTTATAATCCCACGGGTACCATTGGCCATAGCATTTGATGCAGAAGTAACCGGCTGTACATATCAGTGTCATGCTTCTTACAGCAACTTTTCCGACCGTCAGCAGCTTAACTCGAGCGCAGGTTAAATGCACAGGCGCTGCTGAGGGGATCTCCGTAGGACAGCATTTGTTGCTACAGAGCTCAGCTGCAGAAACTTCTAAGTTCGACTAAATTGTGGATCAACTCTGACATTTTAACTATAGCTGCTCCTTTAGGTTCTCTCAAGGGATGTAAACTGCATGGTATTACTTGTTGCAGCTCTAAGACTGGGGTTCCCGAAGCAGTCCAGAAGTCTCCCAGCAGCGCCAGGAAGCCCCCCTGCCACCGGCTGCTTCTGCTGGCCTGCAGGACCTCCTGGCACGGCTGCGCCCGTCATTTTGTCAGGACCCACGCTGCCAGCCCCTCCAGCACACCCACCCGTCTGACCTATTCACCTGCAACGGTAGATTAGGAATAAGGCAGGTGATTCCAAATCCAACCAGCAGGACATTTGTGAATGCAAAGGCGTTGGTGGCGTTGGTGATTTTCTGGATCTGACGATCACGTTTTTTCTTTTTCTTGTCACTTCTGGAAGGACAGCAAAACCTATGTTACAAAACGCACTTTCAGCAGCTACTGGAACTCACATATCCCATCAACTTTATCTAAACCAGTTTGGCTAGAGGTCTGTCTAGGGAGGTGGTGGGATCTCCATCAGTGGAAGCTGAGGAACACCTGGGCGATTATTTCAGCGCTGTTACTCTTACTGTTAGGCTAGAAGGGAAGTCTGAGCCTCCCCTGCTACAGTTTACATTTGCTCTTCTTGACTCATCTTAGTGGACATGGAAGACAGTTTGGTCCTTTCCTCTGCAATTATCAAGTCTTCCTTCAGGCTTTCTTTTCTACACTGAAGAACCAATATCCTTTTCAGTCTTTCACCACAAAACACATCATGCAGAGCAGAGGGGGCCTGCTACGCGGCTGCGTGTCCCGTGTGGCGCACACTACGCACTGCTCGGCGTTGCTCTCCTCGTTCTCTTCTGAGCCATCGTCGCATTCTGTCAGTCGCCAGTCCATGATGTACCCGATCACAGGCGCTGTCAGCAGGCACAGCAGTTGCAATACCCCAAAAATGGAAGTGTAGAGAGCCACTGCAAGAAAAAAGATTTAAAAAGTTGTCAGTCCAAGTGGTACCATAGCAGCAACAGAAAAAAAAAAGACAGAAAGGGAACTGGTCCTCCCCGCTGATCAGTCTCTCATTCAGAGCCCAGACCCCACGTTCTCCCAGGCTAACAGGCAGGGCTGAAGGAGCTGGGACACCAAAGCCCCACTTCATCACTTCTCCTCCCAGAGGCAGGACACTAGAGTGGGCGTACTGGGCGCGCTTGCTTCAACCATCCTGATCCTGCACCAGCGTCCCGAGCAGCGTCAGCCCGACGGCAAGTCGGGCTCCAGGAATGGGACCCAGCAACTGCTCAGTGCCAGCGAGGTTTCTTCTGGCTAGGACCCACAGGGAAAGTTCTTACAAGTGATATACCCTGCACAGCCAACCCTGCCTTAGTCATCTCCTCTCCTGCCTTGCTGGGAGCTCCAGCTGCGTCTTTGCCAGCTGGGAAGCTCCAGCAAGGACAAGCCAGGCTGGGAAGGTGAGGACTAACCCACTTTGCGCAGAACGGACAAGTTTGGAGGCAGGGGGAGGGGAGATTAGCAGCAAAAACACACAGCATCTGAGAGCAATCACTGAAAACTCAAAGTGATGAAAATTCCCCATGTGTTAAAGACGGGAGAAGTGTCTACATGGCTTGCTAAGGGAAAGCTGATGCCAGCAGACTTAGAAGAAACTGTCCCCTCCCGTTACTGAACGGTTCCCCCACCCCACAACGCTTTTTTCGCTTCCTCTCCGCAGCCACGTGATGGATCTGTAGGCATCACACAAGGGCTGGTGAGTCACGGTGCACCGCAGCCCTGAAATAAGGATGTAACTCCGAAATTGCCCGTCTCAGCACAGGGTGCTTACGAGTTACAGCACTGTAAGCAAAACAACCAGAAAGAATTTTAGCTTGTCCCTCCCAACGCATTTCTAGATCTAACCACAGCAGCACAGCCAGGACTTACACCAAAATCAACTTGCTAATGGAGAGAAGTTTCCAGCAAGCCTTTCTCTCCCATACGGTTGCCGCAAACCCCCGCAGGGCTGCCTGCTCTGCCCAGCCATGGCACCTGATGATACTTTCCTGGCTCCAGCTGCTGGCAAGGGAACCAAGAGGAACTTCCAGCTCCAACCTCGCGTTCCTGCCCCCGTTACCTCGCAAAGGCGAGCCCTGAAGCGGCCCCACATCGCGTCTCATTATAGCAACTGCCGCAGCCAAGAGAGACAGGTGCCATCACCCTCTGCAGCCGCTCCCGGAGCTGATTTGCTGTTGTCTGGTTATTTTTTAATAGAGGGTAAGAAGCAAGCCACGCTGCCATGTTTTGCCTCTTCATGCTATTCTGAACACTTAATCTTGGGCTCTAAACAGCAAGAGCAGAAGCCAGCTTGAAGCAGGGAATAAGATTTATGGGGTCAGCAGGAGAAGAGAAGGAGAGACAGTAGCTGCTACAAAACAGGGCCTCCTTAATTTATCATCTTAAAAAACATTCTTTCCTGCGGAGAAGGGGAAAAAAACCCCAATACCTAGCAAATACCAGCAGAAGTAGAGGCCTGGACAGAGCAAACGGACAAAGGGTGCACACACGGGCACAACCCTTTACACCCACTGTTCTGCTTGTCTTTCCCTCAAACCTCTCCTGAGCCAGCACCTCATACAGCTGAGTTTTCCAGCCCGCCCCGCTTCTACCCAAGGTCTCCAAGTATTACCACATTTGAAAGCAAGGTGACGATTTACGAAAGATGCGGCCAGATTTCAAGTTCTAGGCACGTCTACTCTCTCCCGCCTTCCTACAACACAACGGCAGAGTCCTCTGCAGCTACTGAACCCCTTAGCTTCTCCCCCATCTTTCGGGGTTCTCAGAAGATAAGAAGCCACAGGCTGACTGCTTTGGCCACCTCTGGGTTTCACGACAGGTCTAAGTCACCATAATCTGCACAGAAAGCAGGACTTGCAAGGACACAGTGCTTCACTGTGCACTTAAAGACTTTAGTGCCTCACAAACTTAAAGACTTTACTCCCTATCGGAATGATTTTCCCCACATCCTTCTCTCCTGTTCTGCTCCCAGGGATATTAAATTTCCTTTGACCACAACACTTGCAGGACTGACAACTCTCCTCTTCCCCTGCTGACTGCTCCTGGGAACGGCTGCGGGTAGAGGGAGCTCTCTAAACAAATCCCGTTCAAGTACATAACTGCAAGGAGAATGAGGAATCCAAGGGAGCAGCATCCCATCCTCTCCTGATCCGCACAGATTACCCTTCTAGAGAGCCGCACACATCTTGGAATTGCTCGTGCAGCCCGACACCGCTGCGACCAGACAATGCCAGGGCTTTGCTGATGCCATGGAAACAGCAAGGCAGCGGGCGGACTGCACTGCGAGCCCAGGCGACGTTCGGGCAGGAGGGGGAAACGGGGAAGAAACCTCAAAGGTGGCACAGAGAAAACGCCAGACACCCAAGGGGCACAATCCCTTTTTTAACACGGAGCTTATCTAAACAGGATTGGCAGCGTATATAGTTAATATCAATTCTAAAATACCAAGGAGGGGAGGAGAGGACAATATGAAAGAGAAATAACTAGAGCAAGCCAGGGTAAAAAGAAAGAAAGAAAGAAAAAATCAGTGTGAAAGAGTTACAAGGTAAGCAGAAAACTAAGAAATGTTGGGAAAAGCAGGCAGTGTGAAGTTTGTCCTGTTTACTGTTTAATGTCCAAATTGGCTCTTGAGCCAGGAGATAAAGAGCTGAATGCTGCAGGCTGTCAAAGGCTCAAGAAACAAAGCAATTCAGGGAATGCCAGGGCACTTGGAGTTTCCTGAGTTTCCTTCCCTCCCCCAGAGCTCACTCCTGTTTTCAGAGGAGTGCCTCTTGATTTATCAGCTTCATGCAATCCATATTTAACAAGTTCAAACTGGATCTTACTACAAAGGACAAAAAAAAAGGCCAAGTCTTGTTTTGCAATCCTGGGTATTTTCAACAACAGTAAACTAATGTACTCTTTCCTGTTTGCTCCGTGTACTGAATCAGAGCTATAAATACAGGAGCCCAGCGCAGCGAGCACCCCGAGCCTCCCCGGCACACACCAGGCTGCACAAAACAGCTATGACTTCATTTCTCCCACCCCCGGCTGCTGGGCTGAGACACCCAGTCCAACCATTAGTCATGGGAGTCAGCTGCTCTGTGCTTTGCGCTTGCTTAGGATAAGCAAAGCAAATACCTGATGAAATAGGTTTTCCAATAAAAAAAATTATCGCGGTCCATCCTGAGAGGCTACTTTCAACAACCCATCTGGGGAAATAGCACGGAATAGTATTTAACAGACACTGGGCTAAAATTAGCTTGACATTCAAGTGTCTACCTCGCTGCCCCTGTCCTGGGCCAGGTCCAGCCCTCCACTAGACCCTACCAGCAGCTGTCAGCCGCACTCCGACACCACTAATTGCCATACACGGTGTATCTGCTGAGCAATCAGGCTCGCTGGCCTCTTGCAAGGACCGAGTCTGGGTCAGGCACCAGTTCCAAGGAAGCAGATAAAAGTCTTCAGGTTACCTACCTTGATCTTCATCTCCGGACAGAAACTCAAGGATGGTATTCATGGCCCCCATGTAGAAGATGAGCCGCAGCTGAGTGACACACATGGTGATAAGGCTGAGCAACAAAATAGGACTGAAGACACTCTTCATGAAGGAGGGAGAAGCTGCAGAAGGAATAACAGAGCCTCTGAAGAAGGCAATGTACCTTGTCAACATGTACAATTTCAGAAGAGGCTTTGGCCTCTGGGTTAGCAGGTCTTCTAGCTAGTCATTGCAACACTGCGTGCCCGTGGCAGCTCCAGGGAGTTCAGTTAGCAACTACCTGGTGCCTTGCAAACTTCCACAACGAACAGCTACCGATGCTTGGAGCTGGGCTGGCGGTAGCTGGGGCAAGGGGAACGGGAAGGAAAATTCCCCTAATTCTGTGGATTAGAGCAAAAGCAAGTTTCAAGCCCTTCGCTTTTGCCATACCCCTGAGTAAGGAAGGCTTGGTCACGATGGCAACAGTCTACGTAAGAGACAGCAGCGACCAACCGCGCCGTCCTTCCACGGCCATACCAGTTACCCATGCTGTCCCCGCCACTGGCAACAACATGTGCTGTATTTAGGCAAGTATACAAGGACAGGCTTCCTTACATAACTGAACTTGTATTTAAATAATGGCGGCTGGCGCGTGGCCCTGGCAACGCATGGATCACGTATCGCTATCTCATAAACAGGTCTGGAGCCGAGCAGAGGCCGACAGCCTTGTGCCAGCACAAGCGTCCCGGGGCGCTCGTGGAACCACACCTGTGTTGTCAGGCTGGCATTTCACTTCTAGGTCCACCGTAGACAGACAGAGCTTGTTGTTCTCTTGCAAGGCTGCCGGCTCCTTGGGGCCCTTCATGGAGCTCCCCACGCTGAGGCGGCGCCCCACAGTCGTTACTTGCTTGTAAAACTGCTTCCCAGTGATTTTGTGGTCAAATCCCAGCCAGCTGAACTTTATTTTCACCCTGTTGGGCAGTAAAGAGCATGAGAGCTGCAACACAGGGTGGGGAATCAGAGGCAGCAAAGTTGCAGGAGTCAGAAAGGCTATGTGTGGATTTAAGGCACTAGTTTCCATCTACAAACCACAAGTGGTCTGGACCCAGAGCACAGAGATACTTCCCCTGGGCCAATTTGGCACAGGTCAAGATAGAAATACTTATGACTACTGACAGATCATTTTCCTCCATAATTCCTACGGTTTGGAAAGTTCAGCTTTCCACAGATATTCACCAGTCAAGACATCACACTAATGGCAGACATAAATCCTCAGCCCAAGGAGGAATGGCAGCAATAAACAACAGGCAAGGGAGTTCCCTGTCCACTCCTCGAAATTAGCCCTGCCAGCACTTTCTAGAGGATTGAGAATGGGATTAGCCCTCAAGGCCAGTCTAGAGGACACTTACGTGTAGTCCATGTCTTCTGGTCCTGGGAAAGGCTCCAGTGGCCAATTGAAGAAACAGTTGAGGAAAACGAGTCCTGCACAGCTTGCCCAGACAAGCAGAATAAGGATGAAGGAGACCCCAAAGTCGTATATAACCTGGAAATCAGAAGGGAATATGGTTTTGGCTATAAAAGCAGAAAGATACTTCAGGATTCTTTGAACGAGGTCTGAGAGGAAGCTGTGGGAAAGAACGACGTGCTGCATTTAAAATGGGTTTAACTCAAGTGGTAACAAAGAACAGTTCTGGGACAAGAGGCTTGGAAAGAGATGTGTATGCCCGTCTTTACCAGCAGCTATAGCCACAACAACAGGATGGCCAGCTGGAGCAGCAGGCAGCTGTACTGCCGAGACTGCCATCAAAGGTTGTTATCCAGGCCCTTCTCCTTGGGAAGCCAGCAGAACTTCCCTGCGCACTTGAGACCGCCTTCCCTTTGCTGTTCCCCCTTTCCTGCAACGAAACACCTCTGGTTCAGAGCCGCTAACGATCTACCAAGGCAGCCCAGGCGACTGCCTCTTCAGCACTGTTTGCCAACCATCAGTGACAATCGCACATACTAATTATACACATGTTCATTAAAAATACATATATATACTCCTTAGAGCTTAAAAAAGCAGCCTTTCGTAAAAAAGGTCTTCAGTTTTTCACTTTTACTTAGCACCTTTAAAATTTTACCGTCTATTAGCAAACAGACCGTTCTCTTTGCAGTATTTGCTGCAGTCTTGCGGCAGTCACTCGGGAAGTCTTTTAACAGACGGGAACTGAATCTTGCAAATGCACATCTCTAAAGAGGCACTTTAACAAACAGTCCCTCTTTCTTGCCACATTATTGCTAAATGGTGCGAAACTCCAGCATAACACCACGAACCATGAGTCACGATCCCACGGCCTCACCTTGATTCCTGGAAAAGTCACAGCAGAGGAAGCATAGGAGCCAATCATCAGGGCAATGAACGTGGAACGAAGGTCACCAAACATGTTGGGCAGCTAGGGAAAGAAAAATTGGTTGAAACAAGCTGCTGCCAAGAGAAGGGAAGAAGAGGGAAGGAGGCTTTAAGATGACAAAGCTAACGGCAGACACAAATCTGGTATTTAGGATTAAGACTTCTGGATACCAGAATCTGAAGCAGCCAGTTTTACTCAAGAACGACTTAGCTCTTCAGGATATTGCTCTGCAGGTTGCATTGGTGTCTCCAGTGTCGGGGAACGTCTACAATCCAAGATTTATCTGCTCAATGACACCGCTTCTTTCCAGACTGACAGCATGCTTTGCATTGGTTACCTTTAGCACAGGAGTGTTTGCTCCAGCCCTTGTGCTTTCTCTAAGCGTTCCTCATCCCAAGCCTGTAGCCACCACCTCTTTTCCTCTCCGAAAAACACGTGCCCACGTTCTCTACATCTCCCCCTCTTCAGTCAAGAGCTGTTAGACACAGGCTGTGATGGCTGCCCAGTCTTCGACACACCCTGCAGCTCCAACTGCCAGGTTTGTTTATGCACCTTGGGTCAGCACCCAAATCTTTGCAGTAGACCAGAAAGTTCCTGGTGTAACAAGAAGGAACAGAGACAAACACGAACTGTGTTGCTCTTTGCATTTCCACTTCTAAGTCCCTGGCTCCTGCCGTGAAAGCGGACGCTCTCTGCGAGAGGAGCTAAAGCTGGTCCTTTCTCCATCAGCTGGATGGCTCAGGTGCCCAAGCACGCCAGCTCGGAGCTAGGTGCTGGAGGCAATCGCAAACACCAGATGTCCAAGGCTTTAATTGCCGGCGCGGCTACGAAGCTGCCGAGCTCCGCAGCAAGCAGCAGGCAGCAGCACCTCATGTCGCTCTTCCTGCCACCCACCCTGCTTGGCTGCCTGGGCTCCTGCCGGGTGCGATGGCACTGCTGAGAGCAGACCAGGCTGGTTCTGCAGGGATCCGCAGGGAAAGCAAGGCTCTCGGCAGGGGCAGCGAGAAGCGGCTCACAGCAGCCGCTTCGGCCGCCTCAACAGCAAAAGCACTCCCAGGCTGGCTCCCCAGCCCCTGCTGCCCCTCGGGACCCCAAAGCGGAGGGGAGCAGGCAGACAGAGCTGCGAGACCTTCCCACCTCTCCTGGGAAAGGAGGAACTCCCCGTTTTCCCAAACAACCAGAAGTGAACAAGTTTCCATCGCTGACTAATGATGGCCTGCAAACTGGAAATTACAGGGAGAAGCTCTGAAGCTGTAGGCTACAGAGAGCTCAGCCGATACCTCCTGAAGCTGGTCACCGGGCAGAGGTCCTGCTGCAAGCAGACAGATTCCCCTCCCACCTCCTTTTTTGGGTCACTTACTCCCCAAATTCACCGGGGCATCACTGCCATGCCAGCCTCAGAGCAGGACGCTGTGGGTGCCTTCTAGGACTGGGAGCATAACCAGCGTTTTATCTGTTTAAAGATGCTGCTGAACAAAATGATTCAGAGAACATTAGACCGAGTCTGAGCAAGCAAATGCTGTCATCACATTCCCCTTCCACTGCTGAAAAACAAATCCATCTTTCCCAGGAGTAGCATATAAGGCAAGCAAATCTGGCTTGTGTCACGGCAGGACCAGCGTGTTTACAACACAAGTATTCCTGTGCAGGAACACTCTGGGATCCATCTGGCTGTTTATCATCCCTCTGCCTCACTGCAGAGCTTCCTATGCAGCGCAGCCTCCAGGTCCTCAGATAACCCCGGCCAGGGAACAGCGGCAACGATGTGCCGAGCCTGCTGCTGCTGGTGAACCCCGAGCAGACGCAGCCGGCAGAGGCAGAAAACGCCGCGCTCCTCTGCGGCGAGGATCCCCACACCCATCCCCAGATCCCTGCATGCGGGAGAGCTGCCAACAGGCTGCTTTCAGGAGCTGCAGCCAGGAAACGGCAGAGGATCCAAAGGTCTGTTACCAGGCACAGAAATCCTCTCCTTGGAAGCAGTAGCCTAAATACACGCCCCGGAAAACAGCATCTGCAGAATACAGCATCTGCAGGCTGCAGAAAGGCTAGTCGCTGTCACCAACCGGGGCGTTCATTTAATCTCAAATACCCCAAACCTAAAATAATCTCCAGAAATTACAACAAGCAGCTGCTCCTGCTGGGGAGCTCGGAGCAGGGCAAGAGCTCTGCAAACACAGCTGCTTCTTGGCTCGTGCTGGTTTTCCCCAGAGCCCCAGAGACCACAAAAAGCCTTTTTCATACAGCAGACGAGCAGCTCCCAGGTGGATCCTCCCGCTCTGAGGGCTACCGGAGACATCGAGCAGGCCTGAAAGCAGGCACTCATCTCCGGGAAAACCCAAGTCTGCTCCTGCCTCGACGGGGACAGGAGTCCTAGAAAGGCTGGAGATTTCCTAAAATCCTATTTGGCACCAAGCAAGCAGCTAGATTAAAAAAAAACAAATGGACATAGGAGATTTAAGGTCTCATCCAACCCAATCCAAGCAGAAACTGCAAACACTGAGCTCTTGGGAGGAAAGGAAATGTGAGACTACCTGGAGGGGCAGAGGGGAGGCGCAGGGAAGCAGCAGTCCCTACCCGGACAGAAAAACTCTCAGACTGCGAGTGCCAGCACTGGCAATGCCCGAGCAGGTCTCGTCTAAAGACCAGCTACTAAAATAACACACCGTATTTACTAAGCCGTTTTTCATGCTGTCTGTATAGCAGCAAGCATTGGAAAAAATGAACCATAGCGAGAGAAAAAAAACCCAAGCCCCAGAGCAAGCGGGCTCTTTGTTTTTCTGCCACCAAAAGGATCTGATCCTCGTTCTAATCTTGTCCCTGCAGGCCAGAAGGGCCCCGCCACCACCTTCTGCCCGTCCTGGTGTGGCAGCCCCGATTCTGCAAGACCTGCAGTGACAAACTCTCACGCCTTCTGTTTAAAGGTCAATAATACTCAACGTATTATTAACTTTATGCCCCGTGCAAAAGATACTAACTGAATTTTGCTATAGCATAACTGTTTTTCCTGGAGTCCTTTATTACAGGTATGCAATCCTAAACCGATAAAATAACTTCCTCTTGCAGGTTATTTTCTCATCTGCCCTATAGTGAGTTTAAGACCTTCGATCATTTTTTCTAATTTTTTCAGCTTTTTCCTGGAGACAGTCCACACACAGAAGATACCACAGGAGTATTACCAAACCCAATTTCCCTCCTCTTGCAAGGACTGTTCGCAAGAACAGTGGAAAGAGTCAAGGGATTGAGAACTGGAGAATGGTATTTTTGTTCAAGCTAAACTTTGTTTTCCCCATCGGGGGTATATTTGGAAGTTAGAGACACCAAAAATATGTTCTCCAGGAAAGCCTCAAACTGCCCACTTTGCCCAGAGCATATGGAAATTCCCGTTCCCGTTCTCCAACAAACAAAAGACGACAGAGCCCTAAGTTTTCCCAGTATTTCCGAGCACAGAAGATTCCCTGCACAGAGATCCCCCCGCTCCAATTAAAAGGCGCTGTTTGTAGCAGAAAATAAAAGCAAAGCAGCTGTAATTCTTTGAAAGGAAAACAGGACAGAAAACAATCTATAAAAGGCTCTTTGTGGTAATTTATCACACATGTTTATTTCTTTGCATGGAATAGCTCCGGAGCAGACCCAGCGCCAGATTCCTGCGTTGCTGTCAGAGCCACCAACACGGATCTGTTTCCATTTCCAATCTTCACTTATATTGGCTAAGACCAAGTCACGAGGCAGAAATCTCCCCTCTGCATTTTAACAACAGGCACAGTCTGACCTTGTTCCCAGAACTGGGAACGGCACCGCTCGCTCCCCCTCCTCCCCAGGCCGCAGCGCAAGGCGCCCGGGAACGGCAGCGCGCTCTGGCTCCGCGGCTTGCCATGCGCCTTCATGATACCCTGGGGACTTGTTACTGAGAAAGACTTTAAATCCAAGAGGCAAAGCCTTGCGGAGTGCTGTCCCAGGCCGCAATCCTCAGAGATCCCGTTTATCCCTTGCGCAGGCACCGAGGATCCCCGTCTCCCGCCCGACCACGCCATGCCCACGCACGCAGGTGCCCCAGGAGGCTCTGACACCCGATGAAGCCCCACAAGCCGCAGCGCCCGGCGAGCATCCCGACCCCCCAGGCTGCAGGGGCTCCCTTCGACGGCCGCCCTGCTACGGAGCAGCGACTGCCGCCCGCCTGGGGTGGCGGGGGACCCGCTCACGCGCCCGCGGGTCTGACCCGCTTCCCGGAGCGCGCCGGGTCACTCGCCGCTGGCAGGAGAAGGAAGTCACCTTGCTGTGATTTGTGCCCGCACGTGCGCGCTCGGCAGCCGGTGCCGGTGCCAGCCAGAACAAGCTCGTTTGGCACCAGAAGTTGATTAGTGCTCACCGCCTCTGCGTAATAAACACCCTTAAAAAGGTCTTCGAGTTTCCCCTTTCAACGCTTACTTCAGCCTCTCCTGGGCACAATGCAGAGCGCAGCGCATGCAAGCCACATCGCCTGGAGCCCGCAAGCCATGGACCCGTCATCCCTGTGTCCCTCCTTGCCGCACTCCCCGTCTCCGTGGGCCACAGGTGAAAGGGACCCACAGGGGATCACCATGCCACCGCAGGAGACGGCTCCTGACGCACCAACTGTGAGCACCCCAGCTTGCAGGCAGAGCCACGCAGGGACAAAACAGCAAGCTGCCACTGAGCAAAATACACCTGCTTTTAACAGCCACCACCACAGCTACGCTGCGCTGCAGGTGAAGAAGTGCTTCCCTCCCACTTTAGACTATTTTTAATCACATTCACATGCCTCGGGTACCGAAATGCCTCTGCGTGGCTCTGCAGGGAGGCACCAGCAGCCACATCTGAATCTGGATTTGGGAAGTCAGGCCTGAAGCCACCTCAGCTCCTTACGAAAGCCGCTGCTGCCTGGAGGGGACGGGCTCCACCTGAGCTCTCCCCGTGCGAACGCACAGCATCGCTGCTTGCTTCAGACCTCCTCAAGGCCTGGATTTCTTCTTGGAAGATCTGACCTTTTTCCAGCCACCGTACTTCCTTAGTGCCATGGAGCGGCTGGCTAATGAGGGTGCTAATAAGTGGCTTTGCCTACTGCTTCTGGTGCTAAAAGCCACAGTACAGCACATCCAGCATACTCCTGCCCTATCCTTGCCTTCCCTCTTACCATCACCAGTGGCTCTAAAATAATCTGTGACCCCTTAATAACCACCCGGAGAGACAGTGACCGACGCTGGCAGCAGCAGGATGGGAATCCTCGCCTCTCCCACAGCACTGCTGGTGTGCTCCTCTCTTCCTAGCTTTTATTTGAAGCGTGGCAGCACGACATTTGCCCCATAGTTCTTTGGGACCACAGCCAAGGCTTCCAGCGAAGAACACGATATACGAAGGAGAGACCGACATCTGCACAGAGTTTTGAAAGCTTCGAGTATACGAAAGCAACAGCAGCAGCAACGTCAGAGTACACACAGCGATCCATAAACCCAGCCTCTGCCAAATTTAGGTCTCAGGCGTTCAGCCAGTGCCTGAGCCTTGTTCAGCCAGTGCCTGAGCCTTGGTAAATCAGAGGTAACCTTAACAGAAAGTTTTACTTCAACAGCAAGTTCAAGGTAATGCCGTCCAAATCTGAAAGTTTTCAACCACAGCTCAAGAAACATCGCTGCTTCCCAGACTGCTTTCTGGGGGACTTTCCACCCAGCCCTGCTTCAGCCGCACCGACAAGGATCAGGGTAACGAGAGAGAAAATATAGCAGCTGCTTGGAGGACGACACTGCTTCTGCCTCCAGGCAAAAAGAACCCCAAAATGTAGAGATCCAGCTGACAGTTGTGGACCAATGCTTGCAATACAACCCACAGACTACACGGATCTAAGCGGGCTGCACAGATGGAGCTGGGGGCATTCAACAACGCAGCATTCCTAAGGGAACCTGGACGGGGCTCTCACCCTTCTGAGAGCAAAAGCTTCTGCGCTCAAGAACAACCATTTTCATGGGGCGAGATGCAAACTGTGCTTGCAGAAAGCTGGTTAAACCCCGCTGCAAGGGTTTGTGCCCTGCTGCCTCTTCCTGCAGTACGTCAGTGCTAAATCCGGTGCAAACACACACCCAGCCTCCGCCAGGTAGCTCAGCACTGCGTGTACAGGCATACGGCAATTTGAGTCCTGGACAAACACACTTCCCTTTTTTCCCCCACCTAAAAAAGAAGCCTTAGAATAACCACCTAGTACTCAGCCTTTCGGGTAGAAGAGTGACTTTGTACCAAACAAGAACATGTGCTGTTCAAGCCACAGGCAAAAGATCCACTTTGTTCTTTCCTGCTAGCCCAGCTCACAGCCGTAGCAAGGAATAAAATAGAGTCAGGTAATAACTCTTCACTTACCGTAAGCGATGTGAAGGTCATGCACATCCCGCCAAAGCCATTCAGAGCCAGCGCAATGAATATCAGCACAGACAGAGCTGCAACAATAAAAAACCGCCCTTAGCTTTTCCTGGGGTGGAGAGGGAAAGGAGGCAGAGCCCTGAGGGCTTCGGTCCTGACACAAAGACCTCAGTGGATCAGCAACCTCAGGACGTGCCCCGCTGTTCCCGACCCAGCACCCACCTCCCCAGCCACCCAGGGCTCTCCTCCAGGACAGAGCTCAGGATGGGATCATCTCTCTCCAGGATGGAAGGGTTTCTTTTCTCTAGTGAACAGACTCGCTGATGCGGCTTGTCTGAATGGGTCTTAAAAGGAAGGTTTACTTGGAAGAACTGGATTCCAAGTGTCATCTCACTATCTGGTCTTGAGGAGCAAGCTCCATCTCTGCCCGGTGAGAAAGCTGATTACACATTGTGTGCTCTTACCTATTTCCCAACCCTGAACAAGCCATTACCTTGTTGGAATTGCTCCTTTACAGGACCTGGCCCTGCCCAAACGCAAAGCTGAGAGACCTGGCGATCTAAGACGTTTGGCCCTTGCTACGCTGTCCACGTGGGGCTGTGAAACACCAACCCTCCCCGGAGCCACTTAGCTCGCACAGGCCAGCAGACGCTTGGCTCGTGTCCCCAGCAAGACCCCAGGACAGCACTGGAGGTGTGACAGTCTGGAGGTGCGAGTCGGAGCACGCAGTGCCATGCACGCTCGTCTGCTTCCCCCAAAAAACCCAAGCCAAAGCCCTCCCAGCTCAGCAGAGAGACGCCTACTTACAGTCTGGGTTACTGGCACCATAGGCGATCAACACGCAGGACACAGCAAAGCAGGCACTGGAAGGGAACCAGAGCCATGAGTGCCTTAGCCTTACACGCAGTAAATTACACGTGCTCCTACCTCCTCAGCACCTCGTTAAGCAAGTGCAGTATAATTTCTATAAGAGGGAGGGAAGCTGGCCATTTGGAAAGAAAAATCCAGGGAAATACCCAAACATCACAGACAAACCTTGCACAAGGGCAGAGGCAGCAACCTTTCCTCCCGGTACTGAGGCAGCTCTTGCTGGACCCAAATTCCCTACGGGTTTTGCAGCACAGAGCTTTGCCAGCCCTCACCTCGAGGTGACCAAAGACAAGCAGCAGCCTTCGTCCCGAGATGCAGCCGTGGTCGCAGCACTCGCAGCCTTTACCTGCTCCTCTCCCGTGGGGTCTGAGTCAGACTTGCCCTGTTTTTCCCACTCTGCCTACAGTTTGGTTTCTGGTACGGTTCAGTGCATTAAAATTCAGCAGTGCTGGGGTCCACTGTGCCCAACAAGCCACTAATCCCTGCGTGCCGTGACAGAAGCAGTAGCGACCTTGCTATCTGAGGCAGAAAGCCACAGGCACCACACGGCAGAGAAGGGCCCTGGAAAAGGCAGGCAGGACGTGTTTGTCCCCGAGTTAACTCCCCAGCTTGCAAACGATGATGCAACATCTTGGGTTTGTGCCTCTCAGGACATAGCTCCCAGCTGAAGGAAAAAGCTACCCTCCATGACTCACAGATGACTCCCGCTCTTCCTCCAGGCTCCATCTGGCCAGGGAGCAACACTGGAGAGCTGAAGTGTGGACGTGGAGTCCCAGGCCCTTCCCTTATGGAGCAATTCACTGTGCTGGCCAAAATCATCCCAGAGCTGCTCCGGCGCCCTGTGCATGGCCAGCAGCTCCCAGCCCCATCCCTCATACAGTTCCCGAGGCTGCAGGGACCCCGCGACAGGCACAGCACCCAAACAGCACCCATCTGCCCCAGGCAAGGCATGGATTCGCCCCTCAGCCCACCCGGGAGCCCAGGACACCAACCTGCCAAGCAGCCGCAGCTTGCGAGGGCCGTACTTGTCCATGACAATTCCCAGGGGCAGCGTGATCGCGCTGAGCAGGAAGGACCCGATGGTGAAGGCCAAGTTCAGCATTTCATCCTGGGCGTTGCAGGAAGGCCATTTGTGCTCTGAGGCCGTGCTGTTCTCGTGCTCGGCGCTGCTGGTGGTGTTTCCTACACGGATGACAGAGGATCATCGCTGCAGCGCGTTAGGATGAGGCTTCCAGCGTTGCAGGAAGGAGGGAAGAGAAAAGCCCCGCACGCAGGGTGCCACAACACACTGGGCACGCACCCTCACGCTCCATTTTTTACTATAATCAGTGAGAAATGGAGAAGGGAAAGAGGAGCAGCAGCAGGACAAGGGAAACCTGATCAGCTCAGCTGGGAGCAGGAGAAGGATGCGCAGGCACCCAGGGGACAAGCGTCCCAAGCAGCAGCAGGGTAACAACCTAAGGACAGAGATTCATTAATTTATGAAAACAACTATACAGCAGGGCCCTGGCAGTTACCGGGGACTAAACCCAGCAGAACGTGAAGGGACTAAGACAAAAATAAGGTCCTCCTAATCTACAACTGGCATGTTCCCACAGAACCTTTCCCTAACTACACTGGGAGCGATAACTACAGCCAAATCAGTTATTTCGGGTCCAGACGCTGGGCTGACAAGGCCTGGCACAGAGCAACAGCCTGCTCAAACGAAAAGCTTCCTACGCTCGCTGCGGGCACCGGGGTGAGGAATGGCTTTGCAGCAGCCACCCTGCTTCCTGACTGCCCTGGCTCCGAAAACCCTTCCCGGATTTAACTGCCCTTTCCCAGGGGGCTGGCAGCTCACCTGCCTTCGCTGGTTGTTAAAGGATTGATGCATCTTTAACTTCTGCCCCATAATTAGCATTTTCTATTCTTTCCAAGTGGGTTTAGGCCACGCAGATCAATTACATCTCCAGCTTTCTGTTCTTGCCCTTACATGAGGAACTCCACATGCAAACTCCCACACTGAACAGAGCCCACGTTGTGTAACAGAGACAGAAACAGGACAGTTGGGAAAAAAAAAGAGGAAAGAAGTAGTTCCCTTTTCTTTGCAGCAGCAGTTTTACTGCCTCATGTCAGCCCTGCTCCTGTTACAAGCCTATCCCGAGGTAGCTTACAACTCCTCCAGCAAGCACGTGTGCTTTCAGACTTTCATTAACCCAGAGCTCCGGTGCATTCCGCCTCGCCGTCTCCCAAGGCTTATCTGACTTATAAGTAACCTTTGTGGTATGACAAAGCACTTGCTTCCTTACTGCTGCCGCAAGCCAGTGACATAAAGTGCTCTCCTCCATATTTAATAATTGATCTGACAAAGTTCAATATTAAAGGAGGAACAGGGAGAGGAGTCACCTACATAACCATCCGCATGAAGCGAGACCAGAGATTCCCAGCGAGCCCCGGTTAGTTAGTTAATTAGCAGGAATCCCTCACGTACAAGTGACTTCACATTCGCCGCTTGGTCGGCTCGTGGAGGAGATCCCCTTGGCTGCTCTCGCCCGCCCTGCGTCTCTGCAGGTCACAGCCCTGTCTTGCAGCTCCTTCCCTTCTACCCAAGGCTCAGCACCATTACAGTCACTGGTTTCACCCTTGTTCTCCTAGCTGGCCAAAACAACCCTCCCAGCTTTGTGTCCACTACAAACAAAGCACGCTCCACCTTCCGGACACCAGGTATTAGCAGGAATTCAGACACTGATAGCCGAGGCTTACGAGCTGCCTGCAAACCTTCCTCTGTCCCCTCCCAGCGCTCCGTGGCATTTCTCTCCATTTACATTGCTCTCGCCCACACCTTTGCTAAGATGGTCTCAAGCCGCCTGTGGGCAGCGAAGACTGTTTGTTCCTTCCCTTTGCCATGTGGCAATAACTTAACCTGCCCCTTCTCCTGCCATGGAGAGCCAGAGTAAGCAACAGAGATATCCCCCGAGGCCACGTGTCCCATCAGCATCCCTTCTGCATGGAGGCAGCACTCCAGCCCGGGGCTCCAAGTCACGTCCTTAGCAATCAGTCCTGGACAGGCTTGGGAGGCTCTCTGCAGTTTTCACACTACATCTCAATCTTTTTTATCCACCTTTTCCTCACAATCCCCTCTTGGTGTGGCCCAGGATCTGAAACACTGATTTCTGACAGCATCTCCATGAGGCAGGCACAGGCACACAGCTTCACCCACAGCATCAAGGCTTTTTGGGCTCTCCACAAAGACAAATTCATAGGAAACAGATGTGGGTGAGAGGTTAAGCTCAGGAAAACAAGGCAGGGGAAAAAGAGTGACAAAGTAGTAGTGGTTTCCCTGTGTCAGCACTCTACAGAGATGGCTCAGCTGTGGAGTGGACGAAGGGCGGAGGGACGCGGACAGCGCAGTGACCTTATAACTTCTGGCTGCACGCCTTAAAGAGCCTGTCAACCCTCCCTACAAGGAGATCTCAAACCAGAAATATTCAGCACTTAAAGCTGGAGTAGATGAATTACTGTTAACGTATTGACGTGCGCAGTTGCAACATGACCCCAAGCAGCTTCCACAGCACACGCCTGCGAGCAGACCCTCCGATGGCAGGCACGATGAGCGGCAACAGCGGGAGGCGAAGAGGACACAGCTCAAACAGCAAGGAAACCTGGCCCTCTCCGAAGGCGTGCTGCAGCCAGGGAGGCTGGGAACAGGGCACCAGCCTGCAGTCCCTGCTTGTACCAACCACCTTGTTTACAGCTGCTCATCGCCAGCTCCAAGGAGGGGCCAGGCAACAGCGCTATGTGGAAATACAAATTGTTTGTGAAAATAGAAGCAGCCCCTGAGCAACAGGAGAAGATCCAGTGAGGCGTAATGGAAGTGATTCAAGCAGCCCTTGGCACCCTGACATCCTCTGATCCTTTGAGCCACCTCCCTAAATAGAACATTTTGGAGGGGCCGCAGGTGTGCGCAGCACGCGCAAGGGCCAGCTGAGCGCCGTCGCACTGGGGAGCACAGATTCACGTGCCAGCAGGTCACCGGCACAGGAGAGCGAGTGACAGCATGTGACACGCAGCTAGGAGGAGATTAATGGGCAGGGAACCTGCCTAACTGCTCACCTACCTAATGCACCTGGTTACAGCAAACAGCAGCTTCCCTCAATCACAGCTCAGATCCTGTTCGAGATCAGTGCACGCCACGCTGCTGGGGAAAGTCTCCTACGTGCCTGGCTCCATCCGCAACAGCGCTTTGGGGAAGGGCTGTCTGTGCCGACCGCGGTGCCCTTCCCAAATTCCCCTGCCAAGTCCACCTGCACGCAGGCACGCCAGGCCTGACACGCAGCAGTGCCACCCGGGCACGCCAGCCGCACCGGCTCGGTCCACGGACGCTCACCGCTGTCCCGCTGTCAAGCCAGAAGAAGCTGCAGGTCTTTATCAGCAATTACAAGAACATACTGCCTATTTTTACAGCGCTCCCTCTACAAGCAGCAGGATTTCTACTGCCCAATTAGTAGTTCAAGTTACTATTTAAAGAATGACAGCTTAGGTGAGAGGAAGGCTGCCTTGGTAATCATTTATGTCAAGCTCATCGCTGGGATTTGTTCAGGCTGTTACTGGAACATTTAAAGTCATCCTTTCTCCCAAATTAAGTGCTGTAGGTTTCATCAGAGGGTCAATCATTAACTACTCTTTGCTGACCTCTTCAAATCCCAGGCACACACCACGTTACCAGAGGAATGAGTCTGGCTTTTTCAAGAGCGACTGCCATCTCAGACGGCAGAGAGGAGCTTTGCTTTCATCTTGTTTCGTGGCTCAGACTGAGCCAAGCAGGCAAGACACCCCCAGCCGCCCCGGCAATAGCTCTGTGGGGCACAGCCTCACCTTCCTCTTTTTAAAAGAGGGAAAGAGAAAAAGATGTTAAAAAAAAAAATCAGGGCCAAAGAGTCTGGGAGCACCGGTTTAAAAAAAAAAAAAAAAATCACAGTGAAAGACATGTGCAAACAACTGATCTGCAGTCTGCCCACATACGAACATGTTTTCTCTTTTCAGAATGGTGTCATACTTCTGGGAACTGGGAGGAGATGTTCTTGCTTTATACCACTGGAAATGCAGTTAATTCGGGTTTCCCTCTCTGCCTGCCCAGCCACTCGCACCACCGGGACCCCCTCTCCGGGCACCCAGCTGAAAGCCTCATCCGCCGGGGCACGGCCTCCGGTTAAACGCACACTCGCTCCCCAGCTGCCGTTTCATTTTGCAGCCGTTCTCACCCGGGGCCGGCACCTTCCCATGCAGCTCTGCAACAGCACTGACAGCTGCTAATCAGCACAGCGTGTTTCCTGTAGAAATTGAGCGTTTACCACGTTTTCTTTTCCTGTTTACAGGGTCGCACACGCAGCCTCTCCACAAACCGTCATCACTCCTTCCCAGCTTGGGAGGCACCTTCAGACTGCAGGTTCCCCACTGCAGACCCCAAATAAATAAGAGCAGAGCGCTGCAAGGCAGCACCCTCCTGCTACGCCCGTGTTAAGGCGCGTTAACCTGCCGTAAGTGAATTAACTTATCGTCCCTTTGGTTTCCTGCAGCCCTGTCTCGGAGGAAGGCCCTCTGTCCCCTGGCTCCTTACCTCTGCTCTTTGTGAACAGATTATCCATCGAGTTCAAGTTTTTTTTTAAACACGTCTCAGACCCAAGCCTTGAGCTTCCCAATCCCAGTAACATCACAGCAACGCAAGACCCTGAACAGATCAAGTTCCCCAACAGCTGATAAGGCCCGAATACTGATAAAGACTGTGGAATCAGCACTTGTACCGAATAAAAGATGCTGCTTCAGTTGGTTAAAGGCCAAGTAGTAGTGTAGTAAAATGAAAATGGGAACAAAGTGCCACTACCAGACTCCTTGTCAGCAAATTTCAAGCATACCTCTCAGGATGTGGCCAAACCTGCCGCCCAGAACGGGCACAACCCCCCTCTCAAACCCTGTTGCACAACTGCTTTAAAAATATTTGCTAGATTTTTTTCTAGGTGTCCATCTCCGCCCTCACCCAGCCAAGTTAAGAGTCCATTGGACCCCACATGTTCGCATGGCGGCTCCGTAGAATCCAATACCAGAAGCCAGGGGCAGGCAGGGAAAGGGGGGGATTCAGCAGGAAGACAAGGAGCCCTTCATGCACTGCCGTCACTGTCTGGGCAGCTGCTGCTACCTTCAGAGAAGAGCCTGCAGAAGGGACAAGGTCTAGTTTTCTCTTTCGTTGGAAGGCATCACAAAGTGCAAGAGCTTTTGCTGACAAACAAAAAGCCCTGCCAAGAACCTTTGGCTCATTAGGAAAAGTCTTTTTTGCAATACTTATGCACACAGCAGCATTAGGAACAACAAGTGCCCAAAGGCTACTAGTTAGAATTTGTTTGCACCAACCTTCCAGCCAAGTGCCCACTCAGGCTGCAGGACTCAATAGGTTGTGCTGAGAAAGGCAACCACGGGCCATCCTAATCCCGGCAAAGGTCAAACTCAGCTTGGTGCCGGTCATTCAGTGACCACCGCAGGGCAGCTGCGCGGGAGCCTGCTCCCCCCACGCTTGGAGCCAGGGCTCTTCCCTACCAAATCGCTGAGATTATTACGACGAGGAAGGAAAGTGAGTAAGCATGGAGGAACGAGGAAACCGGCATAACTGGTCCTCAGTGCTCATCACAAGCCATCACCGAGTTCAGCGGTGACGGCCAGATATTTGAGGACAATGAGAACATTTGACTACATAAATTTCTTTTCAGGGATTAAGTTCTCCTGCCTCAGGGCACAGGTTGGTCACGGGGAGGAAGAAATTGCCCCCAGGACAGCAATTTCACCGCTGTCCAAACATGTGCATCTTCCCTGCGGTCTGTGGAACAGGCACTCCCGCGGGAGAGCCAGGCAGCCCACAGGTCGGCAAACACGGGCGAGAAGCCGAGGCGAATCTCGCTCGTTTGGGGCAAAGGCAGATGAACTGAAAGCAATCAAAGCAAAGAGTTGGAGGCGGGCCCCAAGTGAAGCGGGGCTCTTGTCAGCAGGGCGCATCTCAGGAAGCAGATAGGAAAAGAGCTGCTTTCGGAGACAGTCAGCATTTGCTTATCAACTCTCATGTGTTTTATCTCGGTAGCAGAAAGCCTCCACCTGATAGGTTTCACGAGATCTCTTACAGAGGCCTGTGACAAAGTCACCGTGGCCTGGCGAGAAGAGGGCAGCCTTGAAGAGAAGCCCTGAAGGGTCCCCAGCCGCTCGGGGCTCTCCCGCACGCGGTCTGGAGCGACGCTGAGACCTGAGCGGCACGGACACGCTTGGAAGCATTGCGCTGCCAGCAAAGGATGGGAAGGAGATTAAGCAGCCAAGCAACAGCTGGTAGAAGACTCAAACACGTGCGTATTTGCCAGGTGCACCAACCCAGGCTCTACAAGACCAAGGCAGCTGCCCACAGGCGCACAAAGCAGAAGAGAAGACCATAACAAGCAGCTGATGAACGAGAAAAAACCAAAGTATCATCACAACTATTCAGAGTCACTTTTTGCTTGGACTTTGTTTCGCCACATTTCAGATTTCCCCCACTATTCTCAGCCATTGCCCTGGGGGTCCACGCTCTTATTTCCACCTCTTTCTTCCCCTACTGCTTCCCGCTCCATCTCCATGCTCACCAGCCCTGAACGGGCTGATCCACCTTCTCATCTCATCGCCATCACACATTTCTGGACAGAGCCCAGACGCCGAGCTCCTGCCTCTCTTCACTCTGCCGTTCCCTTCTCTGAGCACGTGCAAGCCTTCTGTCACTAAAGCAGCTTTCCAAATCCACACCACCCCTTTACCCTCAGGTTCCTTTTATCTCCGCTGCCCACCCTGCCGCACCCTGGGGCTCCCCAGACCACAATCCTCCCCACACGCAGGCTGGGGACGTATGTCCACCTGCATGCTGTTTTTCCCGGGGTTATCCTTCCCACACCACAGGATTGCCTCCTTCCCTGCACGGCCGTGTCTGCAACATGGACACCGCTCCCTCTGGCTGGGCCGGGTGGATCTCAAGCCCTCATAGAGACACAGCCTGGTTTGAGCACGTCCTAGGTGTTTGACGAGGGAGAGGAACAAACCATCAGTAGCACTGACTGCTGCAGCTTCTCCTCAACAGCAGCACTGGACTCCCCCAGTCTCAATTTCACCCCTGCTCTTTTCTTTCCTACCACTAAGGAAAGAACGCCCATAGTTTCCTCCTGCAAACTCAGGACACCCTCCCCACAAATCATCACCTTCCAGAACCCATCGGGCCTTCCCTTGCAGAGATCAGCCAGGCCACCACGCAGAGGAAGAACTCATGGCCAAGTGGAAAAGGCTGTCCAGAAAAGCTTTACCCAGCCTTTAAGGATTCTTTGCCAATCACTCTGCAAAGCAACAGCAACTACAGGCACACTACACCATCACAAGGACGCCGTCGGTTTTGGGAAGGAGCGCACATCCCTTCCCTCTACCCCAGGACCGACCTGGAGCCCAGCCCCGCTCTAGCTGGTTCCACACCACCCGAAGACAGGGAACCACACCAAACCTCAGCAGCGGCTTATTCACACGAGTCCAGAGCATCCTTACCCAACTCGTAGCACAGGTAGGAATAAAACCCTTCTGCCTTCAGCATGATGAGGAGGGACCCCCAGCCCAGCAGGACAGCGGAGAAGAGCAGGTTCTCAACGATGGCTGTGAATGCCATCCACCAGCGCCGGCGATGGGCGGTAGCAAGCGTGGGTGCCATTGCTGCGTGGGAAGATGGCCTCGTTCAGAGTCTCAACCTGCAGGGACCAGAACATCATCCAGTGAGTCCACAGACACAGCACACGCTGCTCAAAAGTGCAAAAAAGCATGGTTTAAGAAGAGATCTCTCTACTGGAACGCAAGCAAACCTGCCTGCTGAAAGGAAGGCACTCAGGTGTAAAACTCATTTTTGCAGGCACCAGCTTGCCAAGTTACCTGGAGGGCTGGGGGAGCACGGGTGCCCTTGGAGCAGCCCCTCCAGCGCACACACCATGCAACAGAGGAGCGTTCAAGGACTCCGTTCCACTTCCCAAGCAACAGGTATGAAAATGCAGCAAACACCAGCCGCCCGGAGCACACTCCCCGGTCACCTGTACGAGGCAGGCGGCCCGTTTGCAAGGCAGCGAGGAAACACGTGCCAGAGCGGGGGGCTTCAGCCAGCACCCCGATCTCCCAGCTGCTTGCAGGCGGAGGCTGGGACTGGGGAGGCAGCCCCGCAGCCCTGACGGTGGCTTTAGTGACCACGCAGGAGCACAGATCTGCTCTGGAAGGTGAGCATGGGTCTATATGTGCAGTTTATACCAGAGATGGCTCAGCAAGGAGCACTTTTTGCTAACTGCCGGACCGCCCAGCCGGGAGCCAGGGTGGGACGCATCCTGCTCCACGCTGGCCACACAGCCAGGTGCGCTGGCCACACAGCCCGTGGCCCGTTCTGCTCCACCTCAGCACACCAGCATCCCCGGGCGGCCCCGCAGATGCTGCGGCCGGGCTGACCATCTCCAGCCCCCCGGGGCCACCAGAGCGAGCGGCAGATGCAGGAGCAGCCCGGGCTGGCCGAGGGGCTGCTGCGGGGAGCCCAGGGGTGCGCAGCACCGGGGCCAAGCCTGGGCCACAAGGCAGGTGGCCATTTTAGATAAGCTGAGCCTTTTCCCAGCCCAGCGCACGCCCCGATCGGGCGCCGCGGGGAAATCAGCCGGCTGCACGCCGCGGCCCCGGGCCGCTTCTCGGGGCTCTCCGCGGGGCGGGGGCCCCGGGCTGCTCCGGGGGGCGGGAGCCTGGCCCAGCTCCCCGCAAGGGCGCCAGGAGGACAGGGCCACCCTCCAGCCGCAGAAGCTGCTGCGGGGACCCCCTGCCCCCCCGGGCACCCCCCACCCACCGCCTCCTCTTCCTCACCCCCGCCCCCGCACGCCCCCTCCCCACTCCCGCACGCCCTTGCCCAGCACAGAGCCGCTCTGCGGCGAGAGGTGCGGCCCCCCCCTCCCCACCACGCACCCCCCGCACCCCCTCCCCATCAGCCCCCCCGCACCCCGCTCTCCCAAAGCAGCCCTGCCGCACCCTGCCCCCTCCTCCCGCACCGACCCCCCCCCGCACCCTGCTCCCCCACCCCGCTGCCCCCCTCCGATGCAACCCCCCCCTCCGCAAACCGCACCCCGCCCTCCCCCCCAGGCAAAGCCCCCCGCTCGCAGCCCCGCACTCGCTCACCCCCCGCCGCGCCCCGCTCCGCTCCGCGCCCCGCTCCCACCCGGGGTTTTTATCCGTCCTCCGGGGGGCAAACAGGCGCCGCCGCTGATTGGGTCCCGCCTCGGCCAATCACCGCGCCCGCCGCCGGGTCCCGGGCAGCGCGCGCTGCTGCCGCCGGGGCGCGTGCCGGTTCGCGCGCCCCCCGGTGCCCCCCCGGTAGCCACGCACCGGTACCCCCCATAGCCCCCGGTGCCCCCCGTAGCCCCCGGTGCCCCCCCCGTAGCCCCCGTAACCCCGCACCGGTGCCCCCCCCGGTGCCCCCCGTAGCCCCGCACCGGGCCGCACCCGGGCTCTCCCGGCCGGGGCGGCCACACGCACCCCGGACACAACACCCGTTGTTCCCGCGGCCGGAGCCCGCGGCGGGGCTGGGGGCAGACCGGGAGCCCCCCGCGGGGACCGTGAGCACACAAGCACCCCCCCGCCCCGCACGCTGCCCGCACCGCCGGGGACGGCGGTGCTGGGACCCGCCGCCTGCCGGGGGAGAGGCTGGAAAAGGGGGCCCCGCCGCGGCGGGGGGCGCGGGGCGGGATGCGGCCCCCGGCCCGCCCGCTCCCCCTCCCGGCGCGGTTCCGCAGGGACGGCGGGAAATTCCCTGCGGGGCTCGGTGCCGGTCCCCGCCGGTCCCCGCCGGTGCCGGGCGGCAGCGGGAGGGCGCCCGGTGCTCGCCGCAGGGCGGCTTCTGCCCCTGCAGCCGCCGCGGCGCACGGAGCCGCGCCGGGACAGCACCCGCGTTACTGCGCGGCTCCGGGCAGCGGATCCGCTTCGGGACCCGCACCCAGCCCCGGCGGGGCTGCCCCGGCCCGGGGAACGAGCCCTCCCGGCGGCCCGGCCCGGGGGCAGCCCCGCCGTGCGGTGCGGTAACCGCCGCAGCCCGGGGGAGCCGCTTCGCCTCCGGCCCCCCGAGCTCTGCCCGCTTTTTGCGTTCGGCTGCCCGTCGGAGCCTGCCCCTGCCGCGTCCCCGGTCCTGCCCCAAACCCTTCGCCCAGCAGGCAGCTCCCGGGCCGCGGGAGGCGGCCGTGTATCCCTGGGAATCACGACAGGGGGGTTTTTTTCTCCGCCGAAGGAGATGAAAACAGTGCTTGTGACAGGTCAACATCTGTGAGTCGCCCAGCAGAAGCGGAGAGGCCGGACGGACGGACACGCACCCGCCGCTGCACCCCTGCGAAAGGGGCGGGCGGGAAGAGGAAACTCCTCGGCTGCGGGATAAGGGTCAAACCTTGCAACAGCTGGAAAGTGGATCTGAGCCAAAGCAACCAACCAAGAGACAAGAAGGCAGCCTGGACCAGGGCCGTGTTTTCAGCAGAGGCAGAGGAAGGCTGAGACAGCACGAGGCCCCGGAGACCTCGGCACCCCGACCTGGTCGCCGCGTCCAAGAAACATGAACCGCGGCGGGAAGGAGCACGAGGAGGGCTCGGAGGCTGCTGGGGACACGAGAGCCCTTTGCTACAGCGAGAGCGTGGCGGGGCTTGGTTTTCCTATCCTAGAAGGAGAAAAGAAGCTATCGGGTGATCCGCTGCCATCTATAAATACACCCAGGACTGGGTAAACATCACAGAGAGAGAAAAAATAAAGTGAGGCTGAAGAACAGCGCTGGCACAAAGACACGTTTCTAGAAACCGGCCAGGACTGAGTTTGGGCTGGAAGGGAGGTGACAGCTCCTGCCCAGGCGCGCAGGGAGCTCCTCCGCAGGCTCAGACAGAGCCACCGGGATAAACGAGGTGGTCCTCTTCAAAGGCAGAGCTCGGGCAGCTGGGGACAGGCGCTGACAGGGCTGTGGTGCCAGGGGACAGACCCCCGCGGCCATGGGGGATGGCTCGAGTCCCCTCCTGCCTGCAGGAGGCCGAGCGCTGCCCCAGCAGAGAGCACGGACGCCTCTTTGCTTACGGACAGGACCTGCACAGGGGACCCGCTTCCCACCGGCTGGCCTCAAACCACCGCAGCGGGCTTTGGGAGGTCAGAGATCCAGCACGGGAAGGCGTTAACCCCTCCTTAGCCGCCAGCTCTGGCTCGCAGACCGCCCGCATCCGGAATTAAAACCCCGGCAAAGCTGGACCGAAGCATCCCCAACAAGAAGACACCAGCGCGACCAGGCTGCAGGCGTGTGCATGGGCAGCCACGCGCTGGAAATCCGCTTGTTTTCCTTGCGCCGCCCGGATGGGGTGAAGATGCTTCATCTTCAGGCAGGGAAGCACCTGCCTCACCGCTCAGCCCCAGAGCGGGAAAGGTTCTCGCAGCAGCAGCAGCGTTTTCTCAAGGCCGGGTGTTTGTTTCGGCGTCAGGAAAGGCTGTTGGGTTGCTGTCAGCTATTTACATGCTGTACCCCGGGCAAAGCGGCTCATGTGATCACTTCTGGCACAACGCTGCTCAGCTCCCGGGCTGAAAATATCCAACCAATTAGGAAAAAATGGCTGCTCATAAATAAAATGTGGGACTGTCCCTGCCACTGTAATAAAATAGTGTCAAAACAAAAACTAGCCTGTGCGGAACAGAGGTCTGCTCAGGCTGCTGCTCAAGCCTTGCCAGGATGAGCATTTTTAGTTGTATACCAGAATATCTGGTGTTATAATCACAGCAGTGGGTGATACCAGTGAAGGAAGGAGTGCTGTGCTCTGCAAAACTGGAAGCTGCACCCATGGGGGACTGCGGGGATTCAGTGCCTTGCGCTGCGGAGAAGCACCCGCAAAAAGCCAAAGGGAAAAAGCAAAACCCACTCCGTTTTCTGAAACACGCCGAACCCTAAACCCCAACTCAGCAGTGCCGGACCAGAAGGATTCATGCAGAGCTCCGCACGCGATGCGCGAGATGCAGCCTGCAACGTGGGTGCTCCGGGCGCTCACAGCCCGCCCGCGTTCCCTCTGCCCGCCGGTCGCCGGCGCTGCTCTGGGCTCGGCTCCGTAAGCGAGAGTTCAGAATTCAACAGAACCAGAAAATTTAAAAAAAAAAAAAAAAGCCTAAGGCTGCGGGCAGTTTCCACGCTTCGGAGAGCCACGCTTTCTGACCACGTCTTTGATTCAGAGGGCAGCTGGGAAACCCAGATCCTGAAGGGCTTTGGTAAAATTTAATTGTCATTCAGAGGCTTTCATGCCATGCGAAATAACAGACAAATATACAAGAAACTTCTACCACTTAGCTACATCTAAAACCAGCTCACGCCGCAAATCCTCTTTGGCAGCTCGGTCGCCTTGCGTGGGCAGCAGAGCCCTCGTGCCCGTCCCGCCCGCGCTGCCCGAGGTCCTCTGGCTGCACCGGAGGTGCTGCAGCACCTTCGTCGCCTCTCCGCCGCCTGCGGTGACACGTTGCTGCAGCAGGAACGAGGCGCGGGAGAGGGCAGGAGCTCAGGGCACCCGCGGAAAGGCCGTCTTCGTGCAGCTTTCGTCCTTATCAGGGCCAGCGGGGCGCCGGGTGCACAGGTTGACGGTCACGGCCCAGCTGCCACGTTTGCTCCTGCACAGTTGCAGCTTGGTATCGCGTGGAGTTTAAAAGGCCGTTGATAAACCCCGTGCCGTGCCACGAGCCTGTCCATGTGCTACGCATGTACATAGAAATGAAGGCAGCCCGAGCCTGCCACGAAAGCCGGAGCCACACAGATAAACCCCTGCAGACCCAGATACCCTTCAAGATAAGCAGCTAAAATTAATTTTCGCTGAAGCTGCTTGTGACAGCCCATCATCTCTCCCCAGCCCAGCTCCACAAAATAATCCCCTCCAGTGAGAAGCACTTTTACAGCACGAGGCTCCGAGCAGCATTACCAGAGCTGGGACAGGGAAAGGTGCAAGCCGATGGGGTGAAACTGGTTTTTGCCTGTGCGTTTCCCAGCTGAGCCCCCAGCAGCCCCGCTCCCGTTCATGAGGGGCGTCCCCAAGCCCAACGCCGACAGGGACTGGAAGGTGCCACCGCTGTGTCCAGAGCATCGCCGTCCCTCCGGGCTGCGGCAGACACAAAATGGGGCGCACGGGGCAGGGGGGAGCAGAAAACAGCCCTGAAGCACCGCAGCCCCGTGGGGCTGCCCCCGCTGGGGCTCGCAGCGTCACCCCTCCTGCCGGCGGCCAGCGAGGGGCCGCACCAGCGACGCGGCGCAGAGGAAAGGGGGGTCAGTGGAAAGGCTCGGTGCTTCTCCAGTTCACAGCTCGGAGGGGGACCTCGGCTCCCCCCACGCTGGGGTCGGAGGGGCCTCCTGGGCTCCCGCTGCCCCCGCCCAGGCCGTGGTGGCTCAGGTGGCCGCAGGGGCAGCCGGCGGCTCCTTGGCGGGGCCGGGGGGCGAATCGGCACTGCCGCTGATCACGTTTTCATATTTCGGCTCTTCCTCCGGGGCAGCCTGTCCCTTCGTTTCGAGGCTGAGGACTAACTCAGGGCTTTTGCCCCTCTCCGTGGCACCTACAGCATCGCTGGCCCCATCCTGGGCCCCGGTGCCTTTTGGTGAGGGGGATGCGAGAAGGAAGGAGTGTCTCTTCCCAGGGAGATGCTGGTGCGTGCCAGGGGATGGCTCGGTGGGAGCCCCCGGGACACTCTCCCTCTGCTTGCCGCTATTCACCGAGTCTCTGCACTGTGCCAGGGCCCGGCGGGGCGGTTTCTGGATGGCCTCAACACTCCTCCTCACCTTGGGCTCCTCCTTTGCAGCCCACTTGCCCCTCTGCAAGCTGCCCAGCCGCTTGAGCACAGCCTGGACCGGTCCCTCGCCACCGCCCTCCACCTTGGGCTCCTGCCCGGCCGTTCCCACCATCATGTAGATGGTGGTGACGTTGAGCTCCTTCCCCTTTGCCTCCCAGCTGCCGGATTTCGCAGCCGCTTCAAGCGCCTCCACTCTCTGGGCCACGTGCCTGGTGCCGGAGACCACCCGCCGGCGTCCCCCCGGGGTGGCCCGGGGCGATGGCCGGTGGCTTTCCTCCCCCTTGCCGAGGGGCTCGGGGCTCTCGTAGCAATCGCTGGCTGGTCGTTCAGAGGGGGGCTCAGCTGCCACGTCCCCCAGCGGTGGGGACAGCTTGGATGGGCCCCACGGGGTCTTGGGCTTCCGCCCGGGGCTGGGGGTCTCCGCCGCCCCAAATTTTGTCCCCTCAGCAAAGGACACAGAGGGCCGCTTGGCCTTGGCGATGCTGGAGGTGCGGGGGATGGCAAAGGGCTGCGAGACGTCCTCGGAGTCAAAGGCAGATGGGTCTGGGAGCACCTCGCCAAGGGGGGACACCCCGTCCTGCAGCTCGGCCCCCCCCAGCAGCGGGACGCCTGCGGGAGAAAAGGCCAAGGGTTAGGGCTGGCGGAGCTACCCCCCTGCCCAGGGACACGCTCGGGGACATCGGGACAGGGGCTGATGCAATAGGATTGTCCTTGGGAGCGTTTCCCCGGGAGGAGGTTGTGAAACGGGGTTGCCCACACCACGCACGTCCCGTCACACAAGACCAAGCACGGCCCCGGTTTGTCCTTGCAGACAGGAGAACGAGGGTATGAAAATAATTGCTGCCTGCACCCAGCACCCATCCCCGGGATGCCCAAGTTTAAAACCAGGGCAGGATTGACCCTGGGCAGCCCAGAAGGGCTGCGGGTGGCCGGGGAGAGGAGCAGCAGCCGCAGACGTCACCTTCTCGGGGAGGGACGGAGTACTCGGGTCCCTCGTTGTCGGTGTCGAAGGAGGAGAAGGAGCTGTCTGAAACCCACGCGGCCGACGGCGGCTCGATGAAGCTGGGGTTGAAGGGGATTTCTGTGTCGTGGTGGGAAACTGGGGAGGAGAAGACACCCAGCTGAGCTCGGGCACTCGGGGTGCTCGGGGCTGGGGTGGGAGAGCAGCCCCCCAGACGGTGCCGATGCAGAGCGCAGGGTGGGGGTGACAGCCTGGAAGGGCTGTCGGCAGCTCTGCTTTTTTACCTGTGACTTTGGGAAGTTTGTAGCCGCCCAGGGAAAAGCAAGGCATCATAGCGCTGAGGTTTGCCAGCACCCCCCGCACGTGGTGCTTCATCCGGGCCACCACGTCATCGTCCGGCACGGCCGCCCTGCACGGGGCAGGTGGGTGTGAAGGGATGCAGAAGATGGGGTTTTGCATTGAAGGTTGCAAAATATAACAAATACCTGTCTCTGGCATCTGCTGGGCCGGCTCCGCAGCAACAGCAGGCAACACAGAGCAGCAGCAGCAGGAGAGGGACGAGGATGGCGGCTGCCAGGGCCCCGTGGTCCTTAAAACCTGCGTGGAGAAGATGGGTTGAGTTGCATGTCCTGTGGCTGCCAGGCCTGTAGAGCTGCCCCACGGGGAGTGCAGGAGCTGGCAACCAGCACCTCTGTCCCCAGCGAGGGTGTTACGGTCCCTTGACCACTGCCAAGGAGTAGATTTGAGGTTGCTCTTACTCAACACGCAGTCACCCCGCACGGGGTGGCAGGTCCCCCCGGGAGCACTGGCAGGGCGAGGAACAGTTCACGCCAAAATACCCCTCTGGGCAGGTGTCGTTGCAGCTGGAAGAGAGAGGAAAGGAGGGGAAATGCCCCCGGGGAGAGCGGGGCCCGGCCCTGCCCCGCTCCCGGCATTACCTGGCTCCCCAGTAGCCTGCCTGGCAGATGCATGCTCCTGACACGGGGTCGCAGCTCCCCGCAACGCACTCGGGGCAGAGGAGCTGGCATCCATCGCCGAAGGTGCCCGTGGGGCAGGAGCTGTTGCAGCTGCCGAGGCAGAGAGCGAAGCATCAGCCCGCTGCACCCCGGAGCAGGGACCCCCCACAAGGACCGGCGGCCCGATCCTGGGCGTACCTGGGTCCCACCCAGCCGGGCTCGCAGCGCGGGCAGGACCCGGTCTCTGGGTCGCAGACCTCCCCGCGCCGGCAGCGGGGACATGGCTGGAGGCAGTCCTCGCCGTGGAAGCCGGGTGCGCAGGGCTCCTTGCAGAGGGTCCCGTTCCAGCCGGGCTGGCAGGCCAGGCAGAAGCCATCCACGGGTGAGCAGGGCTGGCTGCGCTTGCAGCTCCCACAGCTGCACGGGCAGAGGGGCGGTGAGGTCCTGACGCCCACCCCCGGCCCCCCCCTGCAATGCAGGTTGCACCCCACACCAGCGTTCAGCATCGGTTTGGACCACAGGGAAATACTCTCCAGCACTTAATGCGCTGGAGGAGCAACAGGGCAGGAGGCAAGCAAGGGGAGATGCTGCTTTATCGCCCCGGGGGGCGGTACCGAGGATGACCAGGTTTTGGGGTGACACCAGCGCTTTCTGCTGGCATTAGCAGGTGTTTCTTTTGGGGCAACACTGCTGTTGCACCCAGCCAGGGATGCTCAGACCCCCCAGAATGGATCTCCCTGCCCAGCCAAAGGGACAGACATGACTGTGATGACTTTCCCACCCCCAGGGTCTCACTGTGGCCCCCGGGTACCCACAGGACCCCTCCGTGACCCCCAGGTACCCGCAGGACCTCCCCGCCACCCCTGGGTACCCGCAGGATCCCAGCCGCCCCCGGGTACCCGCAGGACCCCCCCCACCGTCCCCAGGTACCCGCAGGACCCCCCCCGCTGCCCCGGCTACCTGCAGGACCCCCCTGCCACCCCGGCTACCTGCAGGACCCCCCCTGCCACCCCTGGCTACCTGCAAGACCCCTCCGCTGCCCCCGGGTACCCGCAGGACCTCCCTGCCACCCCCGGGTACCTGCAGGACCCCCCACTGCCCCCGGGTACCTGCAGGACCCCCCCGCCACCCCCGGGTACCTGCAGGACCCCCCACTGCCCCCAGCTCACCTGTGCACACACTGAGACCCGTATTTCCCAGCCGGACAGGGGTCCCGGCAGCTCCTGCCCTGGTAGCCGGGGCTGCAGCTGCAGTGCCCGTTGAGGGGGCTGCAGGAGCCGTGCAGGCAGTCGCAGCGCCGCTGGCACGCCGGCCCCCAAAACCCAGCCTTGCACTCGCACTTGCCCGTCTCCTGGGCGCAGGGCGAGAGGCTGCAGGAGCATTTGAAGCTGCACCTCCTGCCCCACCAGCCCGGCAGGCAGCGGCAGTGCCCGGTGAGCGGGTCGCAGTGGGAACTGGCGGGGTTGCACTGGCATTGCTTCTTGCAGGTGGGCGCCCACCAGCCCGGCTCGCAGCGGCAGGCGCCGGTGAGGGGGTCGCAGTGGCCGTGGGGGCCGCACTGGCAAGGGAACTGGCAGAGCCCTCCCCAGTGGTTGGGGTCGCAGGTGCAGCGCCCGCTCGCCGGGTCGCAGCGCCCGTTGGGGTGGCACGGGCAGCTCCGCTTGCAGTCGGGGCCCCAGTACTGCTCGGGGCAGCCTGCGAAGGGAAGGAGATGGCGAGGATGGGGGGTGGCGGGGAAGCCCGGCAGCCCCCCGCGCATCCGGGCTGGCAAAGGGGATGGCGAGGGCTGAGCCCTGGGGAAACACTCACGGGAACTGCAGTCTGCTCCGAAGAAGCCGGGTTTGCAGAGGCAAACCCCAGGTTTCACGCACACCTCGTCCGCCCCGCAGGCGTCCTCCCCCTCGCACAGCGCTGTCGGCGGCAGGGCAGGCACGTCAGCGCACGGTGGCCCCCCCGGGCTCACACCCCGCTGCCGGGCCACTCGCCACCCGGCCACCTCCCGCCGAGGCAGCCTTCCCTGGGAAACCGCTATCCCGCTTCCCACTCCATCCCTCCAGCCGAGCCGCGGCACCGTTAGCAGGTTGCTCGGTGGGCGTTTGGGGGTCCCCATGGCGCAGGGCCCCACCGCCGCTGCTCAGGGAGAGCTGCAGGGCTTCCCCCAACACCCAGCGCCGTGGAGGAGCCACCCGGCCGAGCGCGGGGACCGAGCTTTGGGCTTCGTCACCGCTCGTCACTCACCGGCCGTGCACTCCCGCCCTTCCTGCGTCCAGCCGGGGCAGCACGCCGGGCCGGCGGGGAGCCTGCGGGAGAGACCCGGGGGCCGTCAGCTGGGGCGGGGGGTGCCGGGGCCGGCACGGGTTCACCCGCGGCTTCGCAGCTTCGGCTAAGGCGAAGCGAACGCGGGCGCTTGCCCTGGCTGGGCCCGGTGGGCGGGGAGGCGGCGCGGCCCTGAGGGCATCGCTCCGGAAGGAAACCAGCAAAATACAAGGAAATTTAAGAGGCTGCAGCCCGAGCGGGCGGCGGGGCTGGGCGATGATGGGGCAGGCCTGCGCGGCTCTGCCGGGACTGCCGCTACGGAGCCCGTGCCGGGTCCCCGACGCTCTGGGAGCAGCTCAGAGCTTCGCCAGTGACTCAGAAAAAAGGCACCGGAGGGAAAGCAACCAAAGGTGCTGCTATTGATGGCGAGGCCAACGGGAGAGGCAACGTAGCAGCACAGCGGAGGGGACGGCAGCTCCAAAAGCCCGTTGGGGTTTGCTGCGCCTGTGTTTCCCCACCTGGTGCGCAATGAAAGCTTTGCCAATGCTCCCGCATCCCCCCGCTGCCCCGTGCGCTGCGGGCGCATGAGAAATCACACCTAGAGAAGGGGTCTGGGCGCCCCAAAGACCTGCGCGTGTCCCAGCCGCGCTCCCCAGCATCGCCCCAGTCTCGGCACCACGCGATGCCAGGCTGCAGATCTCTGTCCATGGAAGAACAGACGGATGACGACCCCCTGGGGCTACTGAGAGGCCCCGGGAGCTGGAGCGGCACAAGCAGAGACCCCCATGGCACCTACCTGCAGACGTTCCTGCCGTCGGGGTCGAGCTCCTGGGCAGAGCTCTGCACCCACAGCCACAGCTGGAGGCAGAGGATGGGCCGGGCGCTCCCCATCCCGCCGGGGCACGAGGGCCCAAGCCCCGGTGGCTCCCCAGCCCCGCGCTGGCGTCCGTCTGTCCCGTCCGTCCCGTCCCTCCCGTGGTGCGGCCTCTTCCTCCCGCCAGCCTTGGGTTTCTTCCTGAGGAAACGCGGGAGGAGGCGCCCCGATCCAGACGTCAGGGGTGCGGCGGGGAGGGGGAGGCAGGGAATGCTGCTGCACGGGCTATTTTTGGCCCTTGCTGCCACCCTGGTAGCAGAAACCGGTGGTCAGAGGCTCGGCGCGGCCACGCGGGGTTTGGCACCCACCCGAACATCTCACCTGCGGTCATCCCGCTCCCCCGGTGCCACCCTCCATCACCCCCAAAGCTGTTTTAGCCAACGTCCCCCCAACCCACAGGAGGCGTCCGCTGCCTCCCCCTGCCCCGACCCCCTCGGCGCTGCTGACCCCCGGCAGAGGCTGGGAAGAGGGGTCCCCACATCCCCCCCGGGGACACAGCGTGCCCCAGGCTGGCCTTTGAACCGCTGCTGGCCGCCGTCCCACCTCGCCGCCTCCCCAGGAGCTTTGTGTCAGCAGATGTACAGGAAACACCTTTTTCCTACCCAAGGCCGGCTCGGCCGGGGGGGCCCTGGGCTGGAAGCGCGCTGCTCCCCCCGCCACGCGGGACTTAACTCCTCCGCACCCAGCGCTGCAGCCCCCATAGCCCCGCTCCCCAAAAGGGGGTCTGGGGTCTGGCGCAGCACAGCCCGCCGCAGCCCTTTGCGTCGGCGCACGACAAGCCATGGCGACGCTGGGGAGCTGCGACCGAAGCCTGGCAGCATCACCCAGCCCTTCCCAAGCAAGGAGAGAGCGGAGGCTGCAGCGGGTACCTCGGAGGAGAAACAAGAAACATTTATTTCTGACTCTGGTTCTAGAGCCAGAAAGCATCGGACCCGAGGGGACCCACTCGCCCTGTGACATGAGGATTGTTCCAGTCTTCCAGTTCCCAGCAGTAGCAGGGAGAGGTCCCAGTACAAAACCAATTCACCCCATGCCTGAGAAGTGCAGGATTGGCACTGGCGGTGCTGATCCTGGCTGCTCCCAGACACGGGAGCACCCGGACACCCGGTGCAGTGTGCCCAGACCCTCCCAGCCGCGCGGCGGCCCTGGGTCAGCACCCAGCCGGCCCGGGCACCCCAACCTGACCTTCACATTGCAGGGACGGGGGGAGGTACGAGTGGAAAGGGGTGCAGCGAAATACCCCCGCAGGGCAGGATCGGGCGAGGGGATCCTGGGCTGTGAGCAGAGGTGCTGGGCGGAAAGGGCCAGCAGCGGAGGGGAAGAGCCCTTCGGGCTGCGGCAGCGGGTGCAGACCCCGCCGCGCTGAGCAGCATGGGGAAGCGGGGAGCGGGGTCACAGCTGTGCGGGACCCCCGTAATTAAGCCATGGGCACAACGAAAGGGTGGTCAACGGGTAGAGATGCCCAGAGGTGCCGAGCCGGCCCGTGCCAGGCCAGCACCCCACGGCCGAGCGTCCCGGGGGGTTTGCAGGAAGGCTGCCCGCGCTGCGGCTTCGCCGTCACAGTGAGGCCGGATCCGGCTCCCGTTCAGGTGGGGTCAGAGGGGCGGCCTGGCTCTGTCGGGGGAGCCGGCCGCCGGCTCGCTCTCTCCCTCGGGCTCCAGCTGCGTGTCCAGCGAGTCGATGATTTCCCAGGCTCCAGAGCAGCTGGATGCGGGGGAGTCTTTGCTGCCGTCCTGATACCACAGCCCAAAACTGCAGAGAGAGCAGATAACGGCCGTGGGGGAGCAGAGCCTTCCCAGGGACGCGGCCGGATCCCAGCCTCCCTCTGCCTTTGGTGGGAGCAGCGGGACGCAGCCCGGCTGCGAGCCCCCAGGAGCGGGCAGCACCCCCGAGGGGCAGCCGGGCCTGCCCTCGCCCACCCGCAGGGCAGATCCCCCCGCACCAAGCGACCGCCGCCGTGGCAGCATCCCCGCCAGCCCCACGCCGGGCTCTGTCCCCGCCGTACCCTGCAGGGCAGGCACCAAGCTCAGCAGGCGCCGGGTCCCCAGGCGAGCCCCAAGCCTCCTCTCTGCCTGCAAAGCCACCCGTCCCCAGCAGCGCCGGAGCAAACTTACAAGCTCCTAATTTTGGATTGGGGAGGCTGAGCGTCCACGCAGTCTGCACCACGAGCTGGGAGCCAGGAGCCGTCGTCTTCATCGCTGCAGCACAAAGGAGTGGGGGAAAAACCTGCGCTCAGTCACAGGCTCGCCACGCGTGAGTGCCAGAGCCACGCCGGGGCTGCGTCCCGAGCCAAGCAGGGTCCCCTGCCGAGCCAGGGGCAGGCGGACTGGAGCTGCTGTCCCCGGGAATCACCGTTGGGCTGTGACCTGCCACAAAGCCGCAGCCAGCCGTAGCGATGCTCATGTCCCAGACAGCGCCGTGTTTCACGGCAAGCCCAGCCCTGGCTCGGTGACCTCAAGCCACAGGGCTCGTCAGACACCACCTTCAAACCCCCGGCCCCGGTCGGCGGACGGCGTGTCCCCGGTTGCCACAGCAGGGAAGTCTTTGGGCAGCTCGCCCCACGCAGCAAACGCACGCTGCTGCAGGGGAACAGCCAGCCAGGCCTCGCAGGGGAGCGGGGTGGCACACGAGAGGTGACCACGGGCAGGGGCCACCCGGCAGTGGCTGCCCTTGGCAGGACCCAACACCCCCAGGCCCCCCGCTGCCAGCAGAGACCCCAGCGCAAGCAGGCAGCAGGTTTCAGCAGCACAGAAGAGCTCAGCCCCCTTCAGACCTTTATTAAAGCCCCTAAAAGCCAGTGAGATCCAGCTCCCCCGTGCCGTACAGCGACTTTAGCGCAGGCTTCGCCCCCCGCCGCCGGCGGAGACGCAGAGCCGGGGCTGGTGCCAGGCAGGGTCCTCCCCGCCCCGTGGGGAGAAGTCTGGTGGAGCCAGCGCTGCCCACAAACGCCTTGCAGAGCCTCCGGGGAACATCTCTACTGTCATCTTCAAAGGCTCGCCGCTGGAGAGCCTCCAACCGTACCGCACAGGGAGCAGCCTGCCTCCTCCGGCGGTCCCAGCGCCACCACCTCGCCGCCCCTTTGCCACATCCACGCGGGGACGAGTGGCACTTGGCCAGGCCGTGTGCGACGGGTGACAGGGACACGCGAGCGGCAGCAGAGAAGAGCCCAGCCCCTGCGGCGCTCCCAGGGCTGCGCCAGAGCAAGGCACGGACTGCAGACAATAAACCTTTGATCTTTGGGAGGAGGCAGGGAGGAGGCAGCTCTTGGCCCGGGGTTGCTCCCGTCCGGGGCGTCACGCCACGCGGAAACCCCGGAGCACCCACCCTGCGCAGGAGGCTCCCCATCCTCCCTCCCGGTGAGCAGGACTCACCTGCTCGCCGACTCCTCCACCGTTCCCAGCATTTTGGCTCTGATTTTTTTTCTCTGTCTTTTGATAGTCGACTTCATTGCATCCAAGAAGAAGCTGGGAACTCTCTCTTCGTTCAGCAGCTCCCTGGCAAAAAGCAGCCAGCTGGTTAACCAAGAGCCTGGCAAAGAAATCCGCCCCGCCGGTGCCAGGAGCAGCCTCCGATGGGCCACGGGTGGCTGCAGGGACAGGAGGGACCCGGCGCGCTGCCGCGGCAGGGCTCACCGCTGGTAATAGGCCAGCTCCTCCTGCACCAAGAACAGGTTGGTCTTGAGCTCGTTCCGCTCTTGCAGGATCTGCTGCAGCTCTTCCCTGGAGAAGCAGCAGTGAGCAGGGCTCCTGCCCGCGTCTGCATCCTGGTGCTGCGGCTCCTCCACGGGCGACGGCGCTCCTTCCTGCGGGGACAGAAAGGAGTCAGCAGGCAAGCGGAGACGCCGAAGCCCCGCGTGCAGGCAGGGATGGAAAAGTCTCAGGAATGAGTTTGCTGGTCTGGAGCTGCTGCAGCCCTCCACGGGCCACGGTGGCTTGCCAGCTCAGCCAGCACCCGCCGCCCATCGCCACATGTGGCAAACCCTCCTCATCCTCCAAGTCCCACCCGCCTTCTCCTCCCGTCACCTCGCCTCGCTCGCTCCTGCCTCCGCCCCTACCAATTTTTACGGCATTGCAGACACCGCACTGTTCGGTTTTCAGCGGCGGGGCCTACTCGAGCGGCCGTGTTCTGCTGGCAGCCGGCGGCTCCGGGCGCGCCAGGAGCCCCACGCGGGGCCGGGAAGGTTGGATCGGCGTCAGCGATGCCCGGCAGCAGCGGGGCCACGGGCTCGGACTCACCAGGCTGGGCTTCGGCTGCTGGATCTCAGAGGCAGTCCTGCTCCTCCTGCTCATTTCCCTCTGGGTTTGCAGCATCGCGGCCTCCAGGTCTGACTTCTTCTCCAGCGCGCTCTTGAGCTGAGCCTGCACCACGGCCACCTTGTGACGCAGGTCCTCGTTCATGGCCATGAAGCGATGCAGTTGCTCCTGCAGCTGGAGGGCCCGGGGCAGGCGAGGCACGGCGTCAGCTCCGGGCCCCCGCCCAGGACATCGGCGCACGCGGAGCCACGGGACAGGCAGGTGCCCCAGCAGGCTCGCCAGCCGCGACCGCAGCCCCGGGGCGAGGTGACATGAAAGCAGGTCCCCAGGCCCTTCGCACACCGCACCCGCCAGCTCCCACACGCTCACCGCCTCCGTGTCTCGGCTCTTGCAGACGATCTCGTGGGCCTGGGCGCGAAGCTCATCCCGCTGCTTGTCCACCACCTCCTTCAGCCGCAGCATCACCTCCCGCTCCTTCCGCGCCGTGCTATCTGAGCCCAGACGCGGGCGGACAGGCGTGAGCGGCCCCCGGGACCCAAGGACTCCCCCGACCCCACAACGCTGCGGGGTTCCTCGATGCTTCAGGCTGTGCCCGACGCACCGCTGTGCTCCAACAGCGGCCCGCGCCCTGTGTCTGCCCCCCCACCCTCCTGGGGGCTCAGGGTGCTCTGGGCACTGGGGGTCCCTGTGGCCTGCAGAACAGGGCAGCTCGTGCTCCCTGCTGGGACGGGTCTCTGGGGCTGGGCAGCACAGAGGACAGGTTCAGCCCCGTACCCAGCCCGCTGTCCCCCACGGTGGCAGGGGGACCCCGAGCCCGCCAGGACACCCACCTTCCTGGGACTGGCTCTCCGCGAGCTGCCCCAGGAGCTGCCGGTTCTGCTCCTCCAGGCGGGCCAGGCGGCCGTGCAGGGCGCGCTCCCGGCGCTCGGCCTCCCACAGCCTCTGCTCCGGGTCCTGGGGGACAGGGACAGCCGGGTCAGAGCCATCCTGGGGGACAGGGACAGCCGGGTCAGAGCCACCCCAGGGGACGGGGACAGCCGGGTCAGAGCCATCCTGGGGGGGACAGGGACAGCCGGGTCAGAGCCATCCTGGGGGATGGGGACAGCCGGGTCAGAGCCATCTTAGGGGATGGGGACAGCCGGGTCAGAGCCATCCTAGGGGATGGGGACAGCCAGGTCAGAGCCACCTGGGTGGGACAGGGACAGCCGGGTCAGAGCCATCCTGGGGGATGGGGACAGCCGGGTCAGAGCCATCTTAGGGGATGGGGACAGCCGGGTCAGAGCCATCCTGGGGGGGACAGGGACAGCCGGGTCAGAGTTGTCCCGGGTGGGACAGGGCCGTCCCCACGGGGCTCCCGCCAGGACAAGCGCGGGCCAGCGCCACCGCGGAGGGCCCCCCGCGCCCCGGCGGAGCCCCCCGCGCCCCGGCGGAGCCCCCCGAGCCCCGGCGGAGCCCCCCGCCCCGCTCACCTCCGCCTCCTGCCGCCCGGCCGGCGGGGCCGGCGCCTCCCCCTCGGCGCCCGGCGGGGCCACCAGCGCCTCCAGCAGCTCCAGCAGCCGCACGACGGGCGGCACCAGCCCGGCCACGGCCTCGGGCCCGAAGCGGCCGGAGAGGCGGCGCAGCTCGGCGCCCAGCGCCCCGGCCATGCGGTAGACGTGCGGCGGGGCCAGGCGGCCCGGCGGCGTCCGCCACAGCGGCTCCGCTCCCCGCCGCGGCTCCGCCATCGCCGCCGCCCGGCCCCGTCCCGCCCCGTCCCGCCCCGTCCGGGGCCGCCCCCGGGGCGGGCCCTCAGCCGCAGCGCTCCCGTTCGTAAAAAACAGATTTATTGAGAGAGGGGACGGGGGTCCGGCGACCCGCGACGGGGGCAGCGGCGGTGACGGCCAGCGGCGGGGCGGGCGAGGGCCGCGCTAGGCGTAGAGGTCCTCCCGGTCGGCCGAGTAGACCTCTCCCTCCTGCAGCAGGGCGAAGTTGAGGAAGTGAGAGGGGCGATGGACCTCGTGGTAGAACTCCTTGGGGTTGGCGAGCTGCAGCTCGTACTTCATGTTGGGGTCGTGGCGAACACCTGGAAGAGAGAGTCCGTCACCCGCCGAGAGCCCCGCCGCCGATCCCTCCACCCTCGCCAGGTAACGTCCCCGTGCAGGGAGAGAGGGTTCTAAATCCACAACATCACCCCTTGGGTTCCTCCCAAGGGACTGACAGGCAACACCCCCGCAGCCAAGGCTTTCTCTGCCGCTCTCCTGACCCCTTCGGTCGTGCTGTTCCACCCCCACCCAGCACAGCTTTTCCCTGGCACTTTCCATGATCATCTCTCTGACAGGGATTAATTATTCAGTGGCAACAGACCAGACACCACCATCCAGAAAGACAAGATGTCTGTTTCCCCCTTCTAGCAGAGTTTGCTCTCTTGCCCCTGAAAAATCCTTGCGAACTGACATCCCAAGGAACGGTCAGACCGCAACGCTGGTGAACCCTGCCAGCCGCTGCGAGGAAGGGCGAGCTTCAGAAAGGGCAAGGAACCCTTCCCCGAGGAGCTACTCCCCTCTCCTCCCCCGGCTCTTCGCATTCCCCTGCCCGGGGCAGCTCACCCATGAAGTTGTAGTTCCAGGACCCTTGCGCCGGGACCATGAAGAAGCCGAGGAAGCGATCCGACAGCAGCATCTGCACCCTCTCGTAATGGGATGGCAGGTAGCCCTTGGGGTTGTTCCCTTTGTCCGTGTTCTGCCTGCCCCACTCGTAGCCGCTCGGGGTCAGTTTGTAGGCTGTCAGCGTGCAGGAGCCTGGCGTAAAGCTGAAAGAAAGGAGAGATGGGGCAAATCAGACTGATCTGGGGCGGAGGAGGGAAACCAGAAGTGAGCACACACTCCTCTTCTGCCCAGTTTGAGAGCTCAGCGCGTTCCCCGCAGCAGAGGGGGCACACAGAAGCCTCCCTGCCTCTCACCTGCAGGTGATGATGATGGTCTTCTCCCCGTCCCAGGAGGGGTTGTCAGCCATGACCTTGGCATGGGTGGTGACGTCCTGCGGCGAGAGCTGAGGGGACTCGTTTGGCTGGGTGTGAATCCACCCCAGAGGCTCCATTTCCTGACAAAGAGAGAGAGTTTTAGAGAGAAACAAGACCGCTTCGAGCCTGGCAAAAAGCCCGCAGGGACCAAAGTCTTCCCCTTCACCTGATCCCAGACCAGGCTGGCTTCAGGCCGAGCCCTTTACGTCCCGCATCCCCAACAGACCAGGGGAAGCTGCCCCGCCACCTTCGGTCCCCGTCCCTGGAGACGGTGATCTTCCACCCGCACCGGGAGCCGAAGCTCAACTCACCTTGAGATACTCGTGCTGCGGCAGCTGCCCCGGGAGATGCACGGTCTGGTGCGTCCCCCACTGCGGCACCATTACAATGCACCGGATCTCCTTCACTTGGGGGTTATCGGGAGGGCTCACTCCATACAGGTAACCTGCAATCTAGGAACACAGACGCCCGCCTTAGAAGCCCAGAAGAGACCTCGGTGTAACCGGGCGAGCGCGGGTGGGCCCTGCCCTTAGCTCTGGAGGAGAGGGTCTCCTGGCTGGCAGGTTCTCGCTAGAGCAGAGCGCGGCAGTGCTGTTCAGTGCCGAGTTTCCTCCCCAAGTCTGGGCTGCAAGGAGCCATCAGGACCTGCCTAGACCTTGTGTGCTCGGCCGTATTGCCAGCGTCTGTCTCGAGCACAGAGGGCTCCACACGGACAGCAGCAAGTTCCCAGCCCTTCGCCGCTAGCTCCTGGCTGCCCAGGACTGCTGTGGCCCAGCGACGTGGAGCACAACTGTAACAGACTCGTTGCACGCTCACCTGGGCCCGCAGATCTGAGATGCAGATGAATTTCTTCAACACGTTCTTGGGAAGAATGTACGTATAGCCCGTTTCCTTTATATCGTCCGATGAAACGTAAATGTGGTTTGTTCGCAGGTGGAGGTTGGCAGCAGAAATTGCTCTGTGAAGAGGAGACGATTATTAGAGGGTGCACGGATCCCTTCCTGAGCGCTGACCTTTTCCTTGCACGACGGCCCTGCCTACCTGACTCGCCACTCAGTCTTGGAGGAGAAAGTCTGGGTTTCGTAGTTGCTGGTCGTAGAGGTGATGATTTCATCCCCGTGTTTGTTAACGGTGCGGGTCTGCGTGGCTGTCAGTTGCGACTGCTCCTTGGTTTGCTTCTCAATTTCTGCAATCTGCTGTCTCTGCTGAGAGGGGGCAGAGATCTCCATGCCCAGGATAATATCTCGGATCTCTGACTGTGTCAGGGATGCAACGTTCACACTGAAAGAGAAAAGTCCACCCAAGTCAGGCATTTCAAAATATGTTCCAGACCCTTCTCACCAAGGCACAAGCTCAGAACTTCCACTCCAGGCACTATGAAAAATTAAACCACAACTTTTTAGACAAGAGGAGGGACCAAACCACATGATGTGCCGATCAGAAGAGGCTTGGTGCAGACCTTTTTATCTGCCTTTCTAGAAAGCAATTAATAATGACAACCAGTTTCCCTACAAAGCTGACAGTTCATTGCCAAAGGCCCTTGAATGCCTTCTACTCTCCCCAAGGAGCACTCTGCCCGCACAGTCTGGAGCAGGAAGGAAAGGCTGACAGGATTATTCTAGCTGGACAGTGGCTTACTTGTTCTTCTTGCCATAGTCAGCAAGGATGAGATCCTTCAGCTGCACCTCCACCTTGATCCACTCCTCGTCTGTCAGGGTTGGCCAGATGTGGTGAGGCTCCGTTATGGTTGTCTTATCTGGTTTCAGAATGACTTTGGCTCGATCGTTATTCACATGCAGTGCCCGGAGAATCAGAATCAGACGAGAGAATGCCTTGGGGAAGAAAAAAAGAGGCAGTTAGTCAGAAAGAAGGAAACCAAATGTCCAAGGCCCTAGTACAGCACTCCTCTGTTTGGGCACACCGACACTGCACGGGAAGCGCCGGTGGAACCAATCCGAAGGAAAACCCAGGCAGACTCTGAGCCAAGCGCTCCCAAGCAACAAATTGCGCGGGATCTCTGAAGCCTTGGCTCCTGCCTCGTTTATCATCAGCGGCAAAGCAGAACGCAGACTAGGCACGCTGGGCTCACCGTGTAGGAAGAGATGGTTTTCAGCCAGTCGTCATAGAGATTGAAGAGAACCATTTGGGGCTCGGTAGCCTTCAGGATGAGGTCACCAAACTTCTCCACTTTCAGACAGGCCTGGAAGGGCAGCTGCAACTCTGAGCCTTTGATCACAATATTGGGGAAATCCAGCAAGTGCACCTGGAGTTTATCAAGAAGAGGAATTGGCTCACAACTACTGCAGAACATCGGTCCAGATAAAGTCCTTCACAGGAGCACAGGACTGTTGTGCAATCTCCCACAGATTTCACAGTGTCCCCACAGAGCATTGTTACCTCCAGCGGGTCCAACATGCCCTTCCGAGTCACTATGATCTGCTTAGGCTGCTCCTCCACGGGAAGTGATCGAATCAGGGCGGCCACTTCTTCAGCAGTCTTCCACTTGGCCAGCTACAGAAAGACAGCAGGGTTAGAGAAATATCTCTCTGCCAACAGCAGCGTCTCCATGCCTTTGGGAGTCAGAGAGACTCAAACCAAATTCTAAAAATACAACTTGAATTTATGGCTTGTTTCCGATCAGTGACAAGGCCCAGCATTTCCTTAGTGATCACAGAGGGCAGCTCCCATTCCTGGAGTTCAGTTACTCCTGACTGGCTCAGAAAAACCAGCTGGCTACACCGCCTCCCTGGCTCTGCCACCTGAGCGCCTTCTCTCTGCACTGGATGTACGGCCAAGTGCAACGTGATTTGCTGTAACAGCGAGCACAGCGCTGTTTCGCAAGCCCTGCTGGAAGATGTGGGCTCTTTAACTTCAGAGCCTCAAAAACCTTGCAACATCAATGCCTGCGCTCTTTCACTTTTATATCCCATGCTAATGCTTGCCGAAGCACAGGTTACACACGGGACACTGGAGCTCCAAACTTGTTAAGGGGCAGGGAGATGCAGACCCTCGCGATGTTTTCTGCTCAGGCAGAGTGTCCCAAGCAGGCAGAGCCCATCCCCAGCTCACAGCCCAAAGCACAGCAGGCAGCCAGGCCCCACCTGTCCTAGACGCTTCTGTCCTGCCCACACAGACGTATGGATGATCTTCAGGAAGAGCTGTCCAGTTCTGGGGTTGAAGATGAAAATGGCTCCATTGATGGGTTTGGTGGTCAAATTCCCTTCAAAAGTCTGAGAAAGCAAGCGAAAGTGAAAAGTACAGGAAGACGAACGTGGCCTATCCACACCTTTACACAACAGCCGACTCGCTGTGTGCTTTGAGCAGGAACTGTACAGGGAATGTAAGAGCTGCTCTGTGCACACTGCAAAAATTCAGGTCCGCGTTGATTGCTAGTCTTCCATCATGCGTGCCTCCACCACCACCCTGAGCACAGGACATTACAGTCCCTGTCCCTTCCCCCTGCAGATACACCTCCGGCCTCACCTTGTGAATGGTCACTCTGTACACGTTGGTGTCATCCACGAACCAGATGATCTGGTTGGAGAAGAGCTCTCCATAGTTCTGGGAGGAAAGGTATGGTTCTGTGGGCTCAGATGAGTACAGCTGCAACCCCTTGCGGATTCGTTCTCTCAACACATACAGCGCAGGATTTGCTTTCATAATTTTGGCCATAGCCTGCTGGATCAGAGGTTTGCTCCCAGGGAACCAGTTCCCATACGCACTGAAGAAGAAAACAAACAGAAGACCTAGTTATTGCCATCAGCTCTGAGATGAAGAGACAACAGCCACGCACAAGTCTTTCCATGCAGCAGCCAGGCACCTTTCTGCCTGCTGAATACTGCTGTATGATTTCTCTCGCGGTGTCCTTGGGAGCTGTTCACCTATGGCTTTTCCCTACACCCCCCCCTCTGGGAAGCCACAGCACACACATGCTGCGGTGCCAGAAAAGCTGCATCTTCTCTAACAAGCACACTGGAGCAGAGGCCTGCTTGCTGGGACTTTCCCCCTAGTTTTCCAGTGAAGAACAGTTGTCCCCACTTGTAGGGGGCCTTGAAACAAGGCCTGTCCTTCAGCTCCAGGAGCAGCCTGACAGAGATCTCCTAAGAAAACAAATGACTAGTGAGCTGGGAGAGCTGAACCATTGTTATTGAATGAGCAGACATCAGGCAACCCGAAAGGACTGCCGAGATGCCTTATCCCATCGACTGCACACTCCCAGCTTCTGCCCTCTCCCCTCATCCTCCTGCCTAGAACACAACCCAGTTCGGAGACGCACTAGGACGCAGCCACGAACTACTGATGACAGTTAAAATACAGAAGGTGCAGATCTCACCTGTGCAAGTTATAGGCCAGATCAATGGCAATGAGCACACCAGTAGGAGACGGGTAGATACTCATGTTGTCTGTAGTGTAGTCCAGGAACTTGGCTCTTGCATAGCGCTCAATATCATGGGAATCGTAATCTCCCCAGCGCAGCTGGATATCTATCCAGTACTTCTGCGTGGTGGTGCTGTCCATCACATCTCTAAGGAGAAAGCAAGCCAGAACAATTTAATCTTGCACAAAGCTCTCCTGCAGTTGCTGCATGTCTTAGACAGAGAGTAACTGCCACCAAGCACGAACACTGAAGCCAGCTGCTATCTGCACACCGTCCTGAAAAGGGCCTCTACCACTCTCTTCAAACAGCAGCTGAATGCAGAAGCTGTTAAGAGAAACCCTCAGCCAATGGAGTTCAGCTGCAGGTTTAACCAAAGCAGCACAGTTATTCCTCAACCGTGTAGTCATGAGGGTCATCTCCCCTGCGGATTGTCTGGTGGGGATTCAGTCGAACTGAACGCAGCACGGGTGCAGAGAGTGACCATTTCACTCCAGATCCTGGCCCTAGGACAGCACAGCTTTGTGGGGTTTCCTGAAGAACCTTCAGAGCCCCTGAGCTCGCGGGAAAGGTCAACTGGAGGAGAGAATAGGAGCAGTCTTCGTGTTTTGCAGAAGGCAGCGCTAGGAGGTGCTGCAACCATCTGCCCAAGTGAGCCCTGCGCTTTGTCGGGCACGATTGCGTCCTCCTGTGTCCCCAAAGAAAACCAGCCCCAGGTGCCCAAGAGATACGGGCTTTGCCTCAGGATGACAGGCTCAGCAGCTCTGCTCTGCAGCAAGATCAAGGAGAGGGAAAAGGGAAACACTCACTTGGAATCTGCAAGCAACGATGGACGTGACACATTCCACTTATAGGAAGCAAAGAGAAGGATATCCGCACATGAGGAATTCATCTTGTATGACTTCCTGGGATGGATCGTCTCTTTCTGCACTGTCTCAATCTCCAGAGCATCCAGCTCTTGATCAAACACCTGGGGAAAGGCAGTCAAAGATGAGTTGTGTTCAAACAACCTAGCTAAAGAATCTATTCTCAACACAGAGCTAAGACAGGCACCAGGAGAATCCTGTTTCCTCCCCTTCCCTGTCAAATTGCCGGAGAAGGGGTAGCCCTGCTGCGATCCCTGGGGCAATCTCTGTTGCTAGCAGGAGGCCGTTGGTACACAAGGAGCGTGCAGGCACTGCACAGAAACAAACCGAGTTAACATACTGCTCACCTGACACAAATCCATTACAATGCTCTCGTGGATCTTCTGCCACAAGTGAGCTCGGAAAATCTGAATGAGAGAAATCTTCAGCGTGGGGATCTTGCCGTGCATAAAGATGCCTGTCAAATCCAGCTGCACCTGAAACCCGACATATACCTGCGAAGGAAAAGCAGCTGTGAGAACATGCAACAGCACGACTGATGAAGCTTAGAAAACAGAACAGCTACTGTTAAGCAGGTTCAGTTCATCTGTAAGAGGTGTTCTGGAAGAATTACTTAGATCAATTAACTGCTCCCAATTAGTGGAAGTTTCTACAGGTACAAGCTCCAGATACTTACGTTGGCTCTGTTAATGGTAGGAGACCACCACAGGGTGAATCTTCTGTTTGGAATTTGGTTCAAACCCGATCTCTGGGCATTCGTCAGCTTCTTCCACTTCATGGACTCCTCAAAACCACTGGCCTTCTCCCTAGAAAGGGCAGACAATCAATTGCACAAGACGTCCCTCATCTGTGCTGACTGCCATGTGCCACGTGTAACACAGGCAGGGAACACACACCAGGAGTGGGGACGATTGTTTCACGCAAAGAAATTTCCATGGATTTGCATGCTGAAGTTCAGCTATAGCCCAACCCCAGGTGCCCTCATCACTGAACTATACAGTGTGCTCAAGTGATGACCGAAAAACGGAAAAGGCTCAACAGAATCAGTACAGCTTGAGCCGAGGACTCCTCCTGGTGCACCACTAAGCTCCAGCGTGCAAGACAAGGCCACGTGAAGGTTTCTCTTACCAGAAGAGACCCTCCCACGTGGGGAAGTAAGTGCCCTTGAAGAGAGTGTGCTCCAGGATTCCTTCCACTCCTCCAAGTGCCTGGATCATATCTGTGCGGTAGTTGTTCAGGTTCCAGAGTTTGCCATCATGGCGCTGATGCGTCCACCAGAACGGGTTCTGTTTCAGGACCTGGAGACAGCAGCGCACTAGTGAGCAGCTTTGTATTCAGATCATTTAACCCGGCTGCACTAATTGCAGGAACCAAGATGATGATGTCAGCTAACAAGTAAAAAGCCTCATGCCCTCAGTCCTGGAGGACACAGCTCATCTACAACATGAGTTCAGTCAGCACTACTATGCGATTCAGACCGGGCAGAATCTAAGGTGATGTTTTTATCTTTCAGGGACTGGCCTTCTACAGAGCCACCATGAGAGGCTTTAAATAATAAATTTTCCCACTGTTATTAAAACTTAACATTTTGGAATGTTTGTTCTGGGACCCTTTTTCCGCTCTCCAAAACTGATTTCTTAATACTCAGCTGTGCTAAGCATTGTGTTCCCCAAGACACTGCAATCTATCCAAATGCTTCCACAGTGGCTAGCTACAGATTTTGGAGCATTTGGTTCTCAGCAGCCTCTACTAGTCCCAACACGTGACTCTCAGTTCTTCCTGCAGCAGACAGACAAGGAAGGGCATCTGCAATAATGCAAAGTGAACGGACATTGGAACATGTATCTGAACCTCACGCCTAGCCAGAGAAATTCCCAGTCAATACCTGGTACTGTTTGAAGTCAGTCCTGACTCTCCAGCCTTTATCGTAAGCTAGGGTATGCCGGTCCTTCTGGAAAAGGGTGTTAATACGAGGAATTCCCCTGTCCCATGAGTCCTCCAGATCCTCTAGCGTCAGACGCCTGAAGAAAAAAATCCCCACACTTTGTCACCTCTCAATTTTACCGCAATGCATTAATGAGTATTTCAGGTGATGAGATCACAGAAATAATACAGACCTCGGGGCTCTGGCAGGAGGGGTTCTAAAATGCCAAGCGCTCAGAGGCTCAGCAAAGTGTCTATAGCTATCACTATGAACGCACTGACGTCAAACAGCCAAAAGAAAAAGCCTGCCCCGTAAGTGCGCAGAACTAACTGCAAATGGGCCTGATGTCAGCTTTTCCTGGCACCGCCTGGCGTACCGTTTCCCTCAAACCGTGCCATCGGCGCACTATCTGCTTGCAGGGTCCATACCTCCTCCAGAGATAAGGCAGCAGCTTTGCAGGCGGCCTGCAGCATATATGACGGGGCCGGCAAGGTCTCCAGAACCCCGAGACAGTGCAAGAGTTCACACCGCTGCCTGTCCCCACACAGACACACACACAGACCTGACTGCACTCGCAAACACACCTGTTCTGGGCTATAGCCTCCTGTCGCTTAAGGGCATACTCCGCCCATACTCTCTGAGAGTCGATGAATTCACTTTCCCATGGCTGGATGTAACGATACAAATTTGGGATGAGCTGGTCCTCCTCGTGACTCATTCCTGAGCGGAAGTGAGTGATGCCGACATCTGTCTGCTTGGACCACCTGCACAAAGAGGCACAAGGGTGATGTAAGAGCGATAGGACTTCACAGGTCACACTGCCATGACCTACGGTAAAGGCAACACATCCCTCTGCTAAACCATGCCTCGTTATTCTCATGCATTTTTATGGGAAGGAGTATCTAACAAAACACCTAACTCATGCGGGCATTGGAGCAGCACAACTCACCTCAGGTCAGACTGCGGGATGAGAACGTGGCCCATGGAGAGCATGCCCAGCCCTCCCAGCTCTTTAGGGGTGTAAAACACCACCGGTGGAAAACGGCTGGGCATTTTGGAATTCAGACCAATTTTGATTCGAGTCTGGATTTTATTTTCACACTTCACCAGCAAATCAAGCAACTCCTGAGTATTTACAACAGCTTCCCGGAAATATGTCATCAAGCCAATCAGAGCTGTATTCCATTTATTGACAATCTAGGAAGGAAAGCAAAGGATCAGTTCTTAGCCCATTGCTCCAAGCATCTGCAGAAAGCTCTGTCGCACATCTTCCTCCCACCTTACCTTAGTGAAGGTTGTGGAGCCAGATGCCATGAGGATCTGCCTCACTCTGTTGTGAAATCTCTGCATAGACTCATCATCCACACGCAGAAAGCACTGAGCCGTGCGCTCCTTGGTGACCTGCAAGAGCACAGGGCCATCAGTTCCCTCCTGGGAGCCGTCTCTCCAACAGAGACAGTAAGGTGAGCTCTTGCATCAGGCATTTATGAAACATGGGGAGAGAAGAGGCTGAAGAGCATGTCTACAGTTTCAGGTGCCCCGCTCATCCCCAGCCAAGGATTTCGCATCCCTCTCAGGAGGAAAGTTCATACCCAGTTCATTTTAGCTCTAGCTGCTACCGGTCCCAGTTACATAGCTGGAAAGCCCACGCTGTTAGGCACCCCGCTGCCAGCAGGTATAAACCCTGCTTCGATGCCAGGTACGGGCCAAGCAGGGACTGCTCTCCCCCTGTCAAGCCCTCACCCTACCTCATTCTGCAGGTTCCAGACACCATCCTTGTGGGTGAACTCCTCATAGCTGGTGCGGCACTTGGGCAAGATGCGGCACTCAAAGCCACACATGTTAAACAGCAAATTGGGGTTATCCTTGCTGTACACGGATACGAAGCTGTTCTCCCACTGCACTGTGGTGACTGATCGAGGCAAGCGGTTCTTGATATCCCAGAATACAGCACGGCCACTGAAAAACAAGATGTGCACAGTGACAGGCTGCCTGTACTGAAGCGAAACAGAAACCGGGTGAGTTCTCAGTGCTCTCCTAGCACTACAGTCTCTCACACCCATCACGCACTGTCAGAATTACAGCACAGACGCCCTCACCTCTTCTTACTTATCCTCCTGAGCACCTGCCTATCAGTCCCCAACAGTTATTTATTACAAATAATTTTCCCACCCTCCCACCACTTGTTTTTTCCAGGTTGCAGCACTTACAGGTTCACATCATGTTTCATGAGGCGCATCCGAGCATCCCGGGGCCAGCACTTCTTGTTGTTGTAGCCTACAATGTTCTCGTTGTTGGGATCCGGATGCTCTGTCAGGTACCGTTGAATCAAATCTCTTGCCTCATCTGCTGTAAACCTGGAAATGTGCAGAAGAGGACCTGGAGTTACGTGACCAACCTCCCTGAACACCCAGAGAGACAAGGACTTGCTTATGGATAGCGGGTCGCCACGGCATGTTTGAAGGTAACTATCCAATTCCTCTATCTTCCCGCTGAAGGGGACTTCAGTTGCATTAGCACAGTCCAACCCATGACTGTTTGGGTTTTCCATGAACAGACATAAAACTTCATGTCCGCTTACTGGGAAGGCAGAAAAGGCTTATTTACCAATGGAAAATCTGTAACAACTGGACTTTTGACATCATTGCTTTTCTAGTGGTCTTGTGAAGCTGTAAAAAAGCTCTCCTCTATTAGCAAACTGAGAAAGCAAGAGGAGGCACCTGGACACTCAGTTCTTCTGGGAAGTCTGTCAATTTAAATACTCCTGATCTTTCTTAGCAAAGGGAACAAAAGCCTGGAGTAGGAGCATACTAATTCCCACTTTCACAGCGTCTGCTGCAAGACGCCAGAAGGAAAGTTCCGCTGAGGAAAGCAGGGCCCGAGAGCTCTCACCTGAAGAAGATGTGAATACGGTCGATGTATCTGCAGAAGAGGCGAATGGGATGCGCCACCTCAGTGGCAATGTCTTGGAAGCTGAGGAAGTCATTCGGCATCTGGGGAGGCCCGGCCATTTCACTGGCACGGTGCAGACCCAGCACCAGCAGGTCCATCACAAGCCCATAATACTGAACAATGAAGGAAGCAAACTGCAGCCCACGAATAATCCCATAGGAGTTTGTGTGATTCATGTCCTGAGGAAACAAAGGGGAACTGTGAGAACCTGACACAATACACGACAGACCTTTTACCTGAGCAGTTGCTCTTTAGCAGGACCCAGAAGGGCTTTCTTACTCCCCTCATTACTTCTTTTTCCAGCAAGTCTTGTGTCCCCTCCTCCCCCATGGGTCCAAAAGCTCTCAATTTTACAGTCCGCACACTCCCCTTCCTGAGCGCAACCATTACCTTGTAGTTGATCACCACGTTGTTCTTGGCTGTCATGTAGTCAGCAATGTTGTGATCAACAATAAGACGCAACAGCCTGTTGAGCAGCGTCAGGTCGATCTTCTCATACATCTTCTCAAATCGAGACTCCAGCATCACGTTGCATTCACCTTCACTCGTTTCCCAAACATCTTGCAGGTTATTAATGCCTGAGGAGACAAACGAGCTTGTCATGTTGTTATCTGACACATCAGAGTGCAGAAACACCCTTCTGGGCACGGGAAGTCAGCATATTTCCTGTAATGCCTGATTTTTCAGCCTCTGGTCCTTCCAGTCTATGCAGAAATGGCAACAGAAATATGTAATCAACCACAAATGCTATGGAAGTTCTCCTCCTCCGGTATATACACCTATATGTTAACCTACAAAATACAGCCTCTGATTGTAATGACTATTGACTGCAAGTTGCAAATATGAAAACTCGGCTCCCAAGGGGACTTGTGGGAAGCAAGCTCCTGGTAAGAAAACTCATTTTTGCATGGAACACAAGACGCCACTAACCTTGGCACCACTTGTACACCAAGAGCGGAGGAGGTTCAGTGTCAGCAGGTTTGATCCATGGAGGGAAGAGTCGTCGCTTATCAGCCTCATACCACAAGTACTGATCCAGATAAGCATCTGTGATTTTCTCCAAGGGCTCAACATCATAAACAGGAACTAAGTGGCTGTAGAGATCCATGAACTCAATACCCACCTAAAAAAGAAGAGGCAAATCTGAGGCTTACGCTTGACACAGAACACAAAGTCCCCTTAGCGCCAGTTAGTTCCCGAATGCAGCGTAACTTCTAATATTGTCTGGCTTTCACCAGGATATTTACCTCCTTGAAGGCTCTCTGAGTTAAAAGGTGTCGTTTGATTCTGGACAGAGCTTCATGAGGATTATCATAAGCCTGTTCAATCAAGCCCAACTCTTCTCTCTGCGACTGATTCAGGCGAGATTTCACACTGAAAGTGAGAAAGAACAGCTCACGCACCCAAGCATGAACAAACTCATGGCCACTGCATTAAACTGATGAAAGACGCTGTTCAACCAAGCGGATCAAGACAAGATCTGTAACTCTTCTGTGGTGGTGCACCTCCCCCCATCCCCTTCCTAGGCTGCTTTACGATCTCAGTAATTCCCGTCAAGACCTGGCCTGCGTGCAATGAGTTTGGTGGTGAAGCGTCCCTTGACCGTATCAGAAATTCCTGCATGGCTAAGGTGGGAGTAGCACTGACCGTACCAGGAATAATCAGTCGCCCCCGACAGCCTTGGAACATATTTTGTCTGGGTCGTAACTCAGGCGGATCAGTACGGGTGGATCTGTATCAGCGTCACTGGAATTTTTGAGAACTCCAGTAATTACTGACCCGGATTGTGATGACAGGATGGAAATTTACTGATGCCTAAAGTCAATCATCTCGTGACCCTATAAACAGCGGTACCAAGCGAGACCCTTTGAGCTCTCCTGGACCGCAGCGGGCCGTGCCAGCATCTCCCTCTGAGCGGGACGCCTCTCAGACCTGCAAACTTTTAAGTTTGCATACAGAGGCCTGATAACAGGACCTGGGCTGATCTCCGGCGCCTTTCGCTCCTTGAGACTCAACCTTCGCCCGCCGAGACAATCATTTGATGCAAATATTTCACTGAACTCGAGGGAAATTATTACCAGGTACCTTTATATAGGCCTATTGTGTGTGTGTGAATCAATTCAAATACTGCAGTAAACCCTATTTAATCACTTTGTGAATGCTAAATTAACCAATGATTAGTTATTGCTAAATTCCTGTGATTCTCTCTTAACTGTGAACAAAGCTTCAACTGCCGTTAGACACATATAATCCTTAGACATAAACCGCTGACCAAGTCTGAGACTAGGATTGGATCCAGCCGCACCTAGACTCCTCTCGGAGAAGTTCAGAAAGCAAGGGGGTCCATTCTGAACCTCGTGACTCAACAGGAGGGCGTCCTTTACCTCCCCTTGTATTTTCTCCTACCTCAATTTTCTCTTTCTTTCTCTTTATATATATATATTCCACTCATTTAATAAGTAATAGAGTGAACCTTGCCATCGCACCTGGTTAAATCACACTTTTATAAATTTGTATTAAAATCACTATTTGCCAATACCTGTGACGGTGATTCTTTAAGCGACCTAACCACTGATCCGTGACATCCTCGCAATCCACATCCCCAAGATGCCCAATGACCCTTACAAGCACGGTACTGGTTTTGCCCCAAGCGGCAGAGCCCATGAAGAACCCGCAGGCGGCCTTGGCAGTACCACAACCTACAGCCCTTACCAGTCCATCAGGGTAAGTTTAACAGCATACTCAATTCCAGGAAAAACGTAAAATAAAAAAGCTTCAGAAGCCTTCCCCAGTGCAGATGCCTGCACCTTGGCAGAACACAGTCACTTCCCGCTGCTCACCTGTAAGCTTCCTTCAGCCGCTCCAGGGCTAATATGAGCAACTTGGTGTCGTGCTTGTAGGACAGCGGGGGGAAGGGGATGGGCGAGAACCTCCTGCTTTCCAGCCAGTGCACTGTGGTTGTGTACACAGCGACAGCCTCTTCCGCAGTGATGTAAGGCCCATCCTGCAGAAACACAACACCAGCATCAGTCACTGAAAGCTTCCCTATGAAAACAGCACCAATTTGGGCAACCTCAGGCAGGACAGAAGTACCTTCAAGTAATTATGCTGCCGTTCCTGCTCAGCTTTTAAGTAGAGTCTGGTCAGCCGGCCCAGATTCTTCTTACAGACGGTTTTGTCTACAGTGGCACCCCGACGGATCCGCTCCCTGTTGTAGTGAGCTGTATTTGTCCACCAGTCAGCTTTTGCCTTCACATACCTCAGGATCATGTTTTCAATAGGAGTTGGCAGCCCCGGCACCTGGGGGGGGACAGAAACACGAGGGAAGCAGGAGTGAGAAGAGCAGTTCTACCTGGGAGATGTTAAAATTGAACCAAAAGGCCAAGCGAGAGACTTACTTACCTTCCAGGGGATATTGGCCTTCCAGCAGCGCCAGGCCTCGCTCAGATGCTGCAGGATGGTTCTGGCTTTGTTCTGTTTGATTCCTTCTGGCATCATGTCCAGAATGTCATGCATAACGGCTGCCCTCAGCTCCAGGTCAAAGTGAGACTCCACACGCTGCTTCGTGACCGTCTTTGCTACACCCTTTGAGTGACGGCCTGGAAAAGGCAAAATACTTCAGCAGTTCAAGACATTACTGGGCAGGATTCCTAATACAGGAGTCTCTTGCACAGAGGCGCAGGATATCTGAAGAAATTACACTGCCACGACATCACTGATGAGTTTGGAGGAGATTAGGAGGCCATGGACCCCAGAGAGCTACGGAGCAGGGAATCCCACTGCCATTTGGAATCTATTCTGGGGGCACTGGACTCATAAGAGCTCTAAATCCATCAATAGCTCTTGGGATTGACATGGAGCATGGATACAGACCACCACTTGGAACAGAAAACTGGAGCTCGAGCTGGCAAGTAAACAGTATTAATCTTTACCACACACTCATCCCACATCCAAGATTTACACAGTGTGCTGACCTTCAAACTGCCTGGCCAGCAGATTCCCCAGCCAGCGTTCCAGCAGTGGCGTGATGCCCCTCATGAAGAACAGCCATACTCTCCAGCCGGGAGCCCAGAAGCCACAGCCAGGACCTTTGCCCACAGGCCCCTGGAAGAAGAGAGACAGGGTAACAGCAGGTCACTTACTGACACTCCAGAATCCCTCCCGTTGCTCAGTTTACGTGAGGTCACCATCACGTGGAAAGGCAGAACTTACTGTGTTAAACCTGTAGTAGATGAGATGTTTCAGGTCCTTGCACATACGAATCTGCCTCATCAGTTTGTACTTGTATCGGTACATTCCTGTCAGCTGACCCACGTGGGCAAAGATGTACTGCAAGCCATCTGCCAACTGCAACCCAGGGAGCGCGGTCAGAGATAACAGTACACGCTGCATACATCGCCTCAAGAAGCCAGGTTTATTTCACAGCCAGAAGCAAAGCGTATTAGGCCATACAAAGCTCCTAAGGCTGACTCATGCAATGATCAATTCTCACAAACTAGGGTAAAAGCAGAATTTCACACAATGCTGCGTGCTTTCATTGTTCCCCCTCTTCTCCATTACACCGCAACATTCAGTCATATCGTGCATCCTCTAGAAGCCCGCCCAGATATTCCACTCCTCCTCTCACTTCCCATCCTCGCCTTTAAAAAAATAAAAAATTGAGCCTACCTGAAACGCATCCACATTTCCAAGCCTGTATTGGACGTGGCTGTCCACCACCAACTTAGTCAGCCGCAGAACCTCTCGGCACAGATGGAAAGCATTACCAAAACGAGATTTTTTCCTTTCCTGGAAGAGACAAAAATCCAGGATTTATGTAACAACGTTATATAAGAGAGAAACAGCTCGAATTTGGTCAGTCTGTACAACAACTGAACAGTTGAGGCACTGTGGCCTCTCTTACCACACGAGCTACTTAACAATCGTCAGGTAAACTTCACTCTTGAGTAAAACAGCCCATGGACCAATACCTTAGTGGTGAGGGTCTTCACGGGCTTCAGGTTGAAGTTGTAATCCAAGTGAAGGTAGTTCAGGTTCTTTCTGTGGATCAGCAGGTTCAGCATATTGTAGCCCTGGCGACACACCTGCAGGCCTACTTCCACCCAGTCCAGCTTCGTCGACTGGAAAAACTTTGTAGCCTTGAAGGAGCGGAACAGGTACCTGGAGAGAGCAGAGACTATGATCAGCTGAATCCTCATCACAGGTCAGCAGTTCCCCACCGAACAGACCCCCACTTACCTCTTCTTCTGGGCCTTGGGAGGCCTGTGCTTGAGCGCATTCAGAACATAGTATTTCAGTAGCTTCTGATAGGAGACTCGCACTTTCACTGGCTGGCCTGCTGGGCAGTGCTCACGATACCTAGGGATAAACCATATTTCCAATTTTCAGATAACTCACATTCCTTAGAAAGCAATGAGTCTCCAGAAAGTCTCCTAAAATCTCCAGAACCCAGTCACCACGGGATCGCTTTATTTTATTTTCATCTTAACAAGATAACAATGTCACAATCACTAGAACACCCCTTCTCCCAGGAAAGAACTCACCAGTTCTTGACCAGCGGGATATCAAGAGCTCTCCGAGTCCTCCCAGACCTCAAGTTGAAGGGCCGTGGGGCCCACAGCAGGGCAATGCCGTTGGCTGTGTTATCTGTGTAGAGCGGGGTATCCTTCAGGAAAGGTTCCACAAACTCTGGCAACTCAAACTCTTCATCATCATCAGGCAACGGTTCCTGACTCTGAAATGCAGAAACACCACACAACATCTGTTTCCTGGTCGCTTCAGCTCAGTTTTCGGAGTTAACCAAGTAAAAATCACTTCTTTGCTCTCATGGAAGAAGCGTGGCAGTGCTGAGCATCAGAGAAGCAAAAAGCCCTCTACAAGGCCCCAGTGGGCCTGAGAAATCACTTTGGCTACCAGACCCTGAGGTAGGTGTTATGGAGGTAACTCAAGGGAGAGCTCCGTGAGTTCTCCAAGGGCAACCAAAAAGATAAATAACCTATCAGAAGACTCTAAAATAACAGTTAATTATGCATTCTGCTTTATCCTACAGAGACCAAAGGAGACAGCTTTGTGCAACTCCAGAAGTAGACAAAGACTAAAATGGCAACTGTGGGTTTTTTTGTGGCAGAGCTTTTGCTTTCTCCTGAAATATCTACACGTGTGCCGCTATCAGAAGCAAGGTTACAGGCCAAATCACCTCCACACGTAGGGTTTATCACGGGCTCTCTTGGACAGTGACTCACCTTGACAGAATGTCTGTGTGAAATGGGGTTGATCAGCGGGTCAAAGTAAAAAGCTGGGAGATCAGGATCTTCTGTTTTAATGAAAACGACGTTTGGAGTATGATACCTACAACACAAAATATGTTTTAGAGCATCCTGACAGCTTTCCCCTCCTTCCTCTGCTCTTGAGGCTGCTGCACGTACCAGGTCAGGTGGACATGGTGTGGCAGGTTGTTGTAGAGGTATGGGAAAGCGATTTTGTACTCTGTCCTGATCGGCTGCCTGATGATGATTTTGTTGATGTCATTAAATTCATTCCAGTCTTCATCCCTCAAATGAGACAAAAAGAAATTGTTATACGAGCATTCAGGGGGGCAGAAAGGCAAACATTTTTGACTGAAGACGGGATGTCAACGCTTTTCCTTTAGCCTTCTCTTCGCACTAACAACCATTCAGCGTCCAAAGCAGCAAGCACATCGCAGACTAAAGAGAGCGAACAAACAGGAACAGCTCACCCAAGGCAAGACACCTGATAACAGATTATCCCTCCCAGCCCTCTTCCCAGATAACCACTTATCTTTCTGCCTAAACCCAACACTTACTGAAGATTGATGTCTCTAACAAGAGGCTCAAACTTAGGACCTCCAGGAATAGCCATGTTCAGCGCCTTGGAGGTAAAGAATGCTTTCAGGTCAAACAAATAGAAATAGTTGTCATCCACAAGGTCAGTGAGCAACTGATTGGCCAGCCGGTACAGCGTGGACATCATCGGGAGAGTAAACTGCCAACGCTGGTACGTTGAACCATTTACATACCTGCAAAAGAACAAAGCACAGATGCTCACTATGCAGCCAGAAGACAACGGGGCTTTTACCAAAGGACCAGAAATAACCCAACACCTTTCACTGCCCATCATTTGCTGAAAATAATAAGGACAGCTAACACATGGGCCCCTCTGGACAGAAAGAAAGGCTGCAGGACTGCTAAAGACCACTATGGACTACATCTGCCCAGAAAATACCGGCTGCTCCAGTTCCTCTCCTCCCCCGTATCCAAACTGATACACAACATCTGTGCACTCTTAGCAAATATCAATGCAAATTCCAACCGGACAACCCAGGTTGTCATCTTTATGGCATGGTAAGAAACATCAGAGTTTTAGAAGTCAACTGGGCAGCAGCCCTCCTGGACAGACGCCTTGTTTGCCCTCGCTGGATGCTGAAGACAAGAGGTATAGCTTTACAACAACCAGGTTCTCCCTCCCACCCTTGAGGGAAGATTTTTCTGTCCCCACCAACATCACACTTAGCCCAGCATAACACAACCAAAGGTTATATACTGGCATGTATAGGTAATTTATGTTTTTCCCCTCTCCCAGTGAATTGTGCTACCAGAGAGGGACGTACTTCTTGTTGTCTTTCAGCGGCTGGTGGTCATAGAACCAGTCCAGCACAGGGGCATCCTCCTCTGGATCCAGCTCAAGCTGAATCGCTTCCAGGGGCTCCACATCCAGGATGTTATCAGCATAATCCAGGGGGGGTTCCTCATCATCAAACGGGGGGAATCTCATCCTCTTGAAGTGACGCCTATCCCTCTTCTCTCGCCTCATCATAATCCACATCGACCTGGCAGAAACCCAGAGACCGTTAAACATCGCTTTTATTGTGGACGCGCAAGTGTTTGCTCACAAGTTCCCACCAGGGCGAAGGCAGAAGGCACTTACCCCCACTGAGCAATGTACACCGGTTCTATGACCCAGGGAATCTCATTCACAAAAGAGATGGCACCTGTGATGTGGTACAGGACCGGAACATCTCTGATTTGCTCCCAGGGCATGGGCATGTTCTCCAAGAGCTTCAGAACAGCATGCGGCATGTACTTCAGAGCACTACAATCAGAAATCGAGGAAAATCAGGGTTGGAAGGGATCTCAAGAGAATGCCTGTCCATCTGCCGCAAGCCCAATTACCTCTACACCTTTCGCTCCTGAAAACTGCTCATCTAACCTGTTCGTAAAGGCCTCCAGTGATGAATCCATGCACTTCCTATTCTGTCCTTGTGCTTTATGCATCTCACTACCAAAAAGCTTTCTACTGGTTTGGCTTCCGAGAGACTGTCGCACATTAAGAATGTTACAAATGACAATGAGACATTTCAAATGAGTTTCCAGAGTTTTTAAGGGTAACAGTAAGTTAGTGCAATGGATCATGATGTGCATGAGACAGCTCTCTGAACCCAAACAGCAAAGAAGCACTCACGGTGCTTCATAATCACACAAAAAACGCATGCTGGCTACTTCATGCTCTCCCCCAACTCCTTCTAAGGTAATATGTGATCCAGGGTAATGTTTTTGTCATAAATTCAAAGCAACAACTTCCTTTGCTTATCCTTGTCTGTGCTGCTACCCCAGCGCAACTGATCATCCCATCCTCCTCGAGCTGCTATGCTGCTTTCCATGCACAACTGACATGGAAAGCCCTTTGGAGAAGGGGCTCTCCCTTCAGCCATCACCGAGGAGCTTTGACAAGGCAGCAGAGGAAGACTCAGCTCGGCTCCCCGTGTTACAGAGCGGGGGGCTCCCTTACCCCAGGTAGACGCGCTTGTCGTGACGGAACTTCCTGTTGGTCATGTCACCATGGTCGCGGATGATCTTCCGGACGTGCTCGGGGGGCATGTCCTCCTTCTGCGCGTCCACGAAGCCGAATTTCCTCTTCTCCGCATAGCGCTTGGCCTGCAGCTGCTGCCACTTGCGGGCTGCAGGGACAGAGAGGCGGCGGGGTCAGGCCCGGTCCCGCTCGGGAGGATGGGGGCGCGGGGGCCGGTCCTACCCACCTTTCTCCTGCAGCTTCTCCTCAGACATGTAGTCGGGCAGCGGCGCCAGCGGGCTGGGCACCGGGGCGCAGCCGCCGCGGTACGGGAAGACGGCGGCCATGGCGACGCACCTGCGGGGGTGGAGAGGGGCTCAGAGCGAGGACGGGGCCACCCCCGGCCTCTCCCCCGCCATCCCCAGCGGCACCTCCCGCCCGCCCCCGGGCCCCCATCGTCCCCCGCCCCCCCTCACCGGCCGCCGCGACGCCCCGCGCTTCCCCACCACAATGGCGGCCCAGCGCCGTCGCCACCGCGCCTGGGAGACCCGGATGTGGGCGGGGCGCGCGGCCGGGAGGGCTGCCCAATCAGCTTTCGGGCAGCCTCGGTGACAGCAGGCGCAGCCCATCAGAACGCGGAGGAGGGGCAGGAGGCGGGACAAAGGGCGGAAGAGGAAAGGAAGTTGTGCCTAAAGTACACTTCCGGTGGGATGGCGGCCTTCTGCGGTCCCGCCCTTCGCCGCTTTGGATTGGCGGAGAGAGGCAACGTGACAGCTCGGCGCCGGCTCTGATTGGACAACGTGTGGCGCAGATGAGCCCGTGCCACCCGTAGGGGGCGCTGCGGGCCCGTGTGGGGCCCTGCGGGACCGCGCTCCCCGGGCCCGGGCCCGCCCCGCAGCCCCGGGCCGCGCCGGGGACCCCGCAGCCCCGGGGGCGACGCCTCCCACCGGCACGGCCCCCACGGCCGCACGATGGCCTCTAAAGGCCTCGGCGGGCAGCCCGCGGCTCGGTGCCCCCTTCCCGGCGCCCCCGGCCCTCTGTGTGGCCCTGCGAAACGCCGGGCCCGGCCGGCCGCAGCCTCAGCGCCTCACCGGGGCCACCGTGCGGCCGGGCGCTTCAGGGCTTCGGCAGGGTGGGGGCTCCCCGGGGCGTCCCCGGGGGAGCTGGGCTGTGCTGGAGGCAGCGTTGGCTCTTGGGATGGGCGATGGGGCGATGGGGCGCGGGCGGGTGGCAGGCGGGGGCGTAGCGCCCCGGCGACAGTCCCCTGATGGAGACGTTCCCTCCGGCCCTGTGAAGCCCTCTGTGGGGGCTGAGAGGGGCAGGCCCCTTCCCGAAGCCCATCGAGCCAAGGCGGTGGCATTTTTCATTGGGATGGAGAAGCGCAGGGTACCCCCGTGCTCGGCCGCTGTGAGCCGCAAAGCCGCCGCTTGCCCCGCTGTAGCACTGTGGGAAAATCACGGCTGATGAGAGGCTGCCCAAAAGGCTTCCCTGGCCCTCAACCCCGCACGCCCGGGGTGCACAACATCGTGTGACGGCAGGAATGCGGTAACACAATCCAGGCCTTGAGAAACGTCCCTGGTGTGGGCAGAGGCCGGCGGGCAGAGCCAGCGTTGCTACGCGGGTGCAGAGGCCGTGCTGAGGGTGGGGAGCGGCGGAGCAGCTCCTGAAAAACTGAGCCCAAATGGGTCAAACCAAAGAGAAAGCCCTGGCTGCCAGCTCTGCTCCGGCTGGGAGCCGCGAGCGGCGCGCGGGCACACAACCCCCGCTGGAGGTGGCCGTCCCAAGCACGGAGTAGGTGCCTCCAGCACCTGCAAGCTTCCCCGCGCTCTCCACAAATAGAAACGTAAGCAGCTTTGTGCAGGAGTCGCCTCCAGCCTCCTGCTGCCCACACGCATCGCTCGTCTTTCCCTGCCCAGGCAGAAATGTGTCTGTTCCCTTATTTTCCTCCTCGGAACAAGTGCCGCCCACTCCGAGCACTGCGTTGGTTCAGCCTGTCCCCCGGCTTTTCGAACCAAAGGAGAGATTTTGAGTTAAAGGTTATTTGCCACACAGAAAGCACAACACATCCAGTGGGTTTCCCACAACTGGTACACATAACCCCGAGTGGGATGATCTTCTTTTTAATACACGGCGCTGGGGAACAGCGTGTGGGAATCGGTAGGGAAAAGGAAATGTGGAGTAAAAAAAATTAAAAAATTCTGATTCCTTGTCCCAGGAAGCCTCCAGGGACAGGCGGAGCAAACCACACGGATCCTAGCTTTGCTGCAAGCTGGCGTCCAGCATCGGGAATGAGAGCAGCGAAGCCACGTGCTGGGCGCTCTGCCTGCAGCCGTCCCGATTTCACAGCTGGCGCTCTCCTAACCCCGCAGGGCTACGGGCAGAGCCACGGCGGGAGCTGGCACCAGTCCTGCCGCCATTTAGCCTCCCCGGTGCCAGCCCCAAGGAAAGCGCAGCCTCCCCTGGCCTAGGAGGGCAGGAGAGCGTCAGCCTTCAGCTTCCTCCATAGGAAGGAGAGGGGGAAGCCCCACGAGAGGTAGACCGTGCCAGTGTACAGTGTATTTTCACTCTGTGGCGGGGAGACACAGGGTAAGAAGCGCTGCGCTAAGCAGTGACACCCCCGGAGCAGGCTGGGGTGCCGAGTCCCTTTATCCCTCTAAGCCCCTTCCCCTCAAGCCATTTCATCTGCAGCCATTTATTAAAGGCTCGTGTTAGTAAGAGCTCTTGCTGCTGAGTACGAGCGTTACACTGGGCTCTGCAGCAGAACTTTTCATTCCTAATAGATGCCTAAATCCTAATAGATGCCTAAATCCTAATAGATGCCTAAATCCTAATAGATGCCTATGCCTGAAAACTCCACATCTGTGGGAAGTGACCATCGCATAGCATCATCCTGGCCAGCGACTCGCTCTCTCCCATGCTCATTTATGGGCACTTAATGTATCTGGGAACAAAACAACACGGAAAAAACTCCAGTTGTCGGGAGAAGCCGGCAGCCCAGCCCCGAGCACAGCGCCGCAGCGCCCGCTGCCCCGTGCTCTGCCCCGACCTGGACCCCGCAGCGGGCAGCGTCCCGCCCAGGCAGGTCTCAGCCTCTCCCTCCATCACCCACCTGGGACAATCTCCTCGGGGAGGACTCAGGAGCACAGGATTTGGCTTTTACTGGCCCTGGCCTCGAGGGCCTGGTGGTGCTCCCACGGGAAGTGCCACAGGGAACGCGGGGCTGAGCGCGGTGTCCCCTGGCTGATGGGACGCTGCGGGCTGCAGCACCGAAGGGGTTAGAAACACACGGTGGTGTTTGGATGTCCGGAAGAGCAGCGGGGAAACGGTGCTCTTCTGCTCCCTTCTCATCTCAGTGGTGCCTTGGAGAGCCGTGAGAGCTGTCAAAGCTTCTCTGAGCAGCTCCCAGTCGTCCGACCACGTCATCCAAAGGTGCGGGGGGAGCAGAGCCCCACGGCCTGGTCCGTGAGCACCTTCTCTGCTGTGCAGAGCCCAGGATCTGCAGCCACAAGAAAAGTCCGGATGCTTTGTTAGTGTGGACCCTGCACGCAAGGTACCGAAACAGCCACGCTCACTCTCCACGGCGCTTTGCTGTCCTGCAGGGACTTGGGGCTGCTCATGCCCCGGCCCCTGCAGGGAAGGGGGCTATTGCTCCTTCTCCCGCTGCACGTCCCGGCTGGACTTGAAGAAGTCGCTACGCAGCAGGCGGTAGAAGAGGATGATGTTCATGGGCGTCATGATTGCCATGCCCACCGTGCCTACCGCATACATTGCCAGGGGCACGTTCTCCCGATTGAGGAAGAGCCAGCGGGTCATCCAGGCCAGCGTGGCGATGCGGAACACCACGTAGGTGCCCAGGTTGACGATGCTGTTGAGGCGGTAGCAGGTGGTGTGCACCAGGTTGGCCATCAGCAGGATCTGCCGCAGGTGGAGGAAGATGGAGTTAATCTCCACCAGTAAAGCCACGAGGGCGAACCCAACGTACCGGTGGAGCAGCACTGCAATACCGAAGCAGACGATCACCTGGGAAGGAGAAAGAAGAGAGGCTGAGCCCGGGAGCTGGTTGCTCTCAGCTGCTGCAAGCCGGAGCCCTCCATGTTTGGGCGCAGCGTGGAGCAGAGGTGGAAACGGTTATCACGGCAGTGCCAAACCGCTGGTCATCACCCCACACATATCTCCGCAGCGTTGCAGCCTCCAGCCAGCGCTGCAGCCTTGGGCACGAGATAAAGTCTCCCCACTGTTGCATGAAGCCTGACAGCTTTGTTTTTTTTTTTCCAGTGGGAGGAGAGGGAAACATTTCTTACGAACTGCAGGTTGGCAGAGGAGACTAGGCCTAGCCCTGCTTTTGTGGCCCGGGGAATGCAGTCGGTTGTGGCCCAGCAGGTTTTTCCGCACACAGCAAATGGCTGAACAGGGCAGGAAGCCCAGGGCTCCGGTTGCTGCTGGCGCAGGGATTCTCCCCAGGACAGGCACGCTGCAGGGATTAAGCGGCTTTGGTGCCTGAGAGCCCCGTGGGATGCCCCCATCCTGGCCTGCAGCACCCTGGGGCTGCTGGATGCAGAGGATGGGGCTGCTGCGGGCAGAGTGGGCGCGATTCCTGCCCCGCACCCTCCCTGCCAGGCAGGAGGACAGGCTCTGCCTGCCCACGCTTCAGCATGCTCAGGCCTTTCTTCAGTTTATACCATTAATGCTGCTCTCTGTACTGGCTCTTTAATGAGATTATCTGCTCCCTGCTCGTTAAGTCGCTGTCTTGGCTGGAATTAGCTCTATTGTGGAGATGACCTTTTGACTCGCGAGCAGCGGCCGAGTCGCAGGGCTCGCTGGGCTCTGCGAGACAGCAGGTCTGACCGTCGCCTCCCCCTCCTCACCCCAGGTAGGTCCCAGCGCTGTCCCTGTCCCCCATCCCCAGCAGGCCCCAGTGCCTCCCTTGCACCCCACAGCATCTCTGCCGCTCAGCTCTAGGCTGTGCCACCCCCCCTGCCCTGCAGCATCCACAACGCTCCGGCATCTGGACAGCTCCGGCATCCGGACATCGGAAGCAAAGAGAAACCCACGCTGGGCACAGCCAGGAGCAAAGGAGGCAGAGGGCACTGATGCGGGGCTCCTGCGCCAGGGCTGCCCCAGCCACCCCAGCCCCATGGCCTCGGCTCTGACCCGAATGAGGGGAAAGCGCCTGGGGAGCGGGAGGTGGAAGGAGGCCATGTGCAGCCCTTCCTGGCAGCGGCTCAAGCGGCTGAGAGCCGGTGGGAGCTGAGCCGCTCGCCTGTGCCGGCAGGGACACACGGATCACTCACTGCCTGTCCACACCACCGTTACGGATCAGCCCCCTGGCCCAGCTCTCTGCCCCCCCTACTCTGTGCACACTTGGGGTTTTTTCCTACCCCATCTTTGGGTGCCTTTCTGCAGACCTTGGAAGAGTACGAGTCCCACAGGACCAAGAGGAGCCCCGAGCCCTGCTGTTTGGGCTGCCAGGCTCCGCTCTCCAGGCAGAAAAAAATCAGATTTCGTAACAGGTAGCAAACACCCACGCTAGCAACAGCAGGTCCCCCAGCCTCCCTGGTGGCACAAGTGCCAGGGTCTGTCCCTTGGAGAGCGGCCGGTGGACTCACCACAGAGTGATGGAAGAGCAGCTCCCAGGACTGGTGAAGTTTCTGATTGCACAGCATGTCCACAAAGTCTTCAAGGAAATAACCTGGGAACAGAGAGGCCGTGAGCAAAGAAGCGGGGCCAGGAAGGGCTGTGCCAAGGGACATCCCCCGGCAGGCCCTGCACCGGACGGGGCTGAGCACCCCTCCGGGGACGCGAGGGCCACAGCTCAGCCCCGGCCCTGGGCGGGTGGTGCCACGCACGGAGCAGGACCACACGCAGCAGGAGATGGGAGTTGCTGTGTTTTGGGGCTCTCCTGCAATCACTGTAGGACGTGCTCCTGGGGAGAGGCACTAATGGATCACCTGGATCTGTTCCCGGAGAAGGGGGAGCGCGAAGGCAGCACGCAGACCCTCACCCACGTTACCATCCCGGGATCGGATCCCACCCCACATCCTTTCAGCCCGGAGCCCTTAACAGCTGCAGGATTTGCTGCCACCAAACCAACCCCACGTCGGCATTTTAGATACTCAGCGCTCCTTGCTGAGCTGTAGCCATGCCGGGAAGCCTGTTAGCACTGACCAGAGGGCTGGTGACAGAGCTGCAAGAAGGTGACAAGGGGAGGGGGGAGGACTGAAAGCTCCTGGCCTCCACGCTGGCAGGTTTAGCTCGAGGCTTGGGGGGATCTGCATTGACCCCCTCTCATGGGCACTTTGGGGATGCTCCAGGCCCCGGCTGCCCCGCGAGGACGGTGGCGGGCAGCCTGGCGCCCAGCACCTCCTGGCTGCGGGTGCCGTGGGACAGAAAGGAGCCACTGTCCTTTGCCAAGAATAGGGCGATTGTCTGGGGTGCCTGAGACATCGCTGCCCGCGACGTGGCTCGAGGGGCTGGTGTCAGGCACCGACGAGCCCCCGAGACCCCCGGCGGGCAGAACAGGGGGCAGCCCACTGCCCCCGCCTCACCTACGGACACGGCGACCAGGCTGTGTGCCCCGGGCGGGTGCGTGCCCACCAGGTCCTCGGACAGCCCGGGGTGGAGGCAGAACCTGCGGGGAGAGGGGCTGTGAGCGCTGGGCAGTGCCCCTGGTCCCCCAGTTCCCTTCCAGCGCCCTTGGTGCCCAGCCGGTGCTGCCGACCCCCCCGGAGCCCTCCTGTTCCCCCATGGCCACCCCTCTCCTCCTGTATCCCCCGGAGTCTCCCTGTCCCCTGCTGCCCCAGTGCCGCTCCGTCCCTCGGTCCCCTGTGCCCCTGGATCCCCTCCATCTCTCAGTGCCCCCCAGCTCCCAGCTCCACACCCTCCCCGCTGCTCCTCAGGCTCCCCCAACACCTCCATCCCCCCCCCGCCCCGCCGTGGCCTCAGTCTCCCTCGGTGCCCCCCTCGCCGTCGGGCTCCCTCGACGCGCCCGTCCCCCCTGGAGCCGCCGGTGCCCCCGGTGCCGGTGCCGGTGCCGGTGCCCGGGCCGCTCACCCGGCCAGCGCCCCGCCGCCGCTCAGCAGGCTGTGCGCCAGCGACGTCCAGATGTTGCGCCACTTCCAGCGGTTGCGCCGGGCGGAGGGCGGCGGCGGCACCAGCCGCTCCAGCCCCCGGTTCAGCAGGCGGAAGGCGGCGAAGGAACCGGCCACCAGCAGCAAGCCCGGGCTGAGAGCCATGGGCGACCGCCGGCCCGCAGCCCCCGCCACGCTCCCATGGGCACCGGCCGCGCTGCCCGACGGCTCCGCCTCGCCCGGCCCCGGGGCCCGCCCTGGGCACCGGCACCGCCCCGGCACCGCCCCGGGCACCGGCACCGCCCCGGGCACCGGCACCGCCCTGCCCCGGCCGGGATGCGCGGCCCCCGGAGCGGGGGAAGCAGCGAGCCCCGGCCCCGCCGGAGCTGGGGTGCGCTGCGGGAGCCGCCCCGCTGCCGGCGCTGGCACTGCCCGCATCCCCACGCAGGGCCGCGGACACGCAGGGGCAGGGGCAGCGCTGCCCTGGGAGCTGCGGCTCGGGGAGCGGGGCAACGGGCCCTCCCAGCCTTCCCCAGGCATCGCACGGCAGGAACGGCCGCCAGCCCGAAAGCCGGCTGCAAGCGGGGCGCGGAGCGAGGGCCTGGGCGTCCCGTCACCGTGCTGGAGCTGGGGACGCCTTCCTCGTCCCGCTGGGGTTCCTCCTCCACCGCGGTGACGCCGGGTGGCCGAACGCCTCACCCGTGAGCTGCTGCGGCCGGCGGCCCTTCGCCCCAAAGCATCCCCGGCACATGATGCTCTTCCACCGTTGCACGGTGCCGGAGCCGTCCCTCGCGCGGACACACGCTCTGCCAGAACTGGTTGCACATCAAGCAAGCGAGAAGGTCCAATTGCCCTGCCAAAAACCCGCTCTGCCCGCAGCACTCTTGTCCTCCGTCCCTCTGTCCCGAGAAGCGCTCCGCGATGTCTGGGATACCCCAGCTCCGCTGCCCAGGGTTTGTGGGAAGTCAGGATCCCGTACCCACAGTTTCTTTACTGCCATCCTACGCTGCTTTTCCAGCTTCCCGTAATTTGATCGCTCCCTTGCTGCTTTTTGATGCCTCCACCAGCAGCGTGGCTGCTGCACAGACTTTGCTTCTCTTCCGCAGACGGGTGAGTCACTGTGTGCGCACTCATTAATGTCAAACTGCCTCTCCTTTCAGGTGTTAGTTTTGGATGAAATTTTCTACTTTCTCTTTGCTGAAACAGAAACTGAACCTCAGTCGCTGCCCTGGCTGGGGAGACACTAAAATATCAACAAGTGATATGCTGATGGAAGGGACCGATTAAATCAGATGTGAAGGAGAGGGGTGAGATAGTCCCGACCGACCAAAAAGCATCTGTTCATGCTGCAGAAATGTGCTCGAAAGCTGGAAAAGACAATTTAATTTCATAGCGGTTAAGTGGTGGGGAGACGCTGCTTGAAGCAATCGGCAGACCTGAGTGCTCAGGGGATTATAAATAATCTCATGCATTAGGACATGAAGGATCACATAGGCTAATCTGTTACTGAGAGGGCCAAATGCAAAGACATTTCTGTTCAGCATAAGATACGCCGAGGAAAGGGAGACGTGCCCTGGAGACGTGCCGGGCTGCTCAGGGCACCAAGGAGGGAAACCATTTAACAATTAATTGCAGGATAAAATTGCAGCGAGATGATTCCTAATGAGACATCGTCTGCAGACGACTCGGAAATCTCGACTGCCCCTTTCCCCTGCGCTCCGCGGGGGGAGCCCCAGCCGTGAAACGCCTGCACGCCCGGCCCCGTTTGCCCCAGGGGCTCACGCTGTTCTGCTGAAGCTGAACGCTTGGCCGGGCTCGGGCCCGGGACAGGAATAGTTAAAATGTTTCTGGACACTGGAGAGCTTTTACTTACCACTTCCACATGGGAGGAATTTAAGCCATGATTAATTGAGCCTCTGGTTCAGGGGATTCAATCCCACTGCTACAGCACTAGCAACAGCTACATAAATACTACTTTTTAGATAATTTTAGCCCAGATTTTACTGAATTTTACCAGGACTTGCCATTGGGCAGGGCTTTCTCACAAGGCCTCTTTCCAGCCTTTTCTCCTTGTCTTCCTCTGCAGCGACGGCACTACCTGGGGATGGCTTCGGAGATGGAGACTTCCAAGCCCGGTTACAAACAGGTCCCTCGCCACCGGACCGGGCCCAGCACCCAGCCGCATGCCAGGGGCGCGGGGGCCAGGCTCGTCCCAGAAGAAGGCGTACAGGAGCGGGGACAGGAGCTCCGGGGCACGGCTGCCACAAGAGGTCCCTGCACGCTCGCCGGAGAGGCGGGCAGCGCAGCCCGAGCTGGTGGCACCCTTCCTTCACACCTTATTAGGAGATATCGCCTTTTTCACCCACATTTCGAGACGTTTTCCAACAGTCCCCAAACAGCCTCGTGTTCCGCAGGGCGGCAGCTCGGCCTGGTGACGGGTCGCTGCCGGTGCCCGCTCCCGGCCGGGCAGGGGACTCCTTCCAGGCACCGGCAAGGCCATGCCCAGGTCCATCCCGTAATGCCCAGGTCCATCCCGTAACGCCCAGGACCATCCTGTAATGCCCAGGTCCATCCCGTAACACCCAGGTCCATCCTGTAATGCCCAGCTCCATCCCGTAACACCCAGGTCCATCCTGTAATGCCCAGCTCCATCCCGTAACGCCCAGCTCCATCCCGTAACGCCCAGCTCCATCCCGTAACGCCCAGCTCCATCCCGTAACGCCGCGGGGACCACAGCTAATCCCACAGCAGGGACTTTACAGCAGCAGCCGGGGGTAAATCGAGGGTGCAGCAGTTTCTCAATAGCTGGACAGGGGCTTTTTTCTCCCTCTCGCAGGCTGGAGTTTCTCTGCAGCACATCTGGGAGAGGTAACTCCTTTTCCACAATGCTGGTCCGGCAGTTTATTGACAGTTCCCCATATGAATTCTGCCAGATGAACTGTGTCCTCCCCTAGATGCTCATTACTCCTGGACAGAGTGCGGGTGCTTTCGCAGCTCTGCCATCCCTCGCACGAGAAGGAGCCTGCTCTGCTCCCGAACGCCGCCCGGGGCTCGCCATAGCCAAGAGACGTGGGAGCTTCTGACATGGCAAAGTCCTTCTGGCACAGTCACGCTCCTGGTTTTGGAAAGCCTTGCTCCCTTCATCTGCCTCTCTCCAGCCAAGGAGGCACAAAGCCCATCTGCTCATCTAATGCCAGACCTGGCTCACACCTAAAATAATTGGAGGAGTCCAAGATCTCAAAACAAACCAGGCAACTTGACATCCAAACTTTAATTAGCCATCGTCCTCATCCCTATCTGAAGTGTCGCTGCTCTATCTGCTCAGCTGTAGGAGGTCAGACCATATAGGAAAGCTTTACTCTATATATCCACTTTTTCATTCAGAAAGTCTGTAACTCCACACTTAGGAAAGGATCTACCGTGCAAAACGCACGCCGTGTACGGCAAAGCGTGCCCAGGCATCGCAGAGGCAGCTGCGAAGGGAGCTGAAATCAATGCAAACTTGAGCGGCTACCCCTTCCTGCAGAAACACCTTCCTGATGCGGAAGCGGGGTATCCCCAGGTGGAACGGGGGATATACTCGCCGTAGCCACTGGAGAAAGGCACGTCAGGCTCTGCGAGCGCAGGGAGCAGGAGAAGGGTTTCTGCTGGCGCGGATTGGATCTTGTCTGGCAGAGGGAATCGTCTGGCTTTGCACCGCAGCCCGTCCGTTCACCCTGCCCGAGCCTGCGAGCTTGGCCTCACCAGGCGGAGACTCTCCCCTTCCCTCCAGCCTGCAGGTGTTCTGCCGCCTGGGCTGGTCATCCTTCCCGAGATCATTCCTTGAATAATGCAGCGTCTCCTGGGAGCTCCACAGCGCCGGGATGCTCGGTGCCAGCCGGTGCCCGGCCCGGCACGCTGCACTCTGCAGCCTGGCGCGCAGAAGCCCCCCTCGCCCCGCAGCCGGAGCCACCCAGGCACAGCCTGCTTCGCCCCCGTGGTAAACGGCCCCATGGCAGGTTGCTCTGGATGCTCTTGCTTTTGGCCTTCTTCCTTTTTCCCAGGACTGGAAGTCGTCTTTTCTCAGGATTTGGCAAAAGGGCCGTGTAGGAGAAACCTGCGACAGCAGCACAGCGGCCCGGGAGTGCTGCGGGCTCAGCTCTCTCTCAAGGGCTGGGGCTGGACCGGCTGCCGGCATTCGATGGCACGAAGGATGTGCTCCCTCCTTCTCGCCCCGGTGGCGCAGGTATGCTGTGGGATAAAAAAAATGCCATGGACAGACTCATGGAGTGGCAAAACCTCTTCAAGCGCAGCAGCACGGGCAGGTTCTTGTATTTCTCCTCTGCTTTCAGTAGCTGACATGCCCCACATTTCTCTACTTTCTGAATTGTTTGCTGCTGCTATTGGTGACGTTCCAGGTTCCTTCTTTCCTTGTGGCGAACGCTGAAACACGGGGCTGGGTGCCGCCCAGCCTGTATCCCATCTCTCTCCATCGCCAGACATGGATGCTTAGGAAGAAAATGTGAAGCAGCACGTATAAGTATTCTTACCCTGTAGGCAGATTCATTCCCACTAAGTATCTCCTTTTCCACATGAAGACTCGAAAAATGTTTATAAACATTTTTTCCCCTGTTTAGTTCACCATTCTCAAGCTTAAGTAATTTTTGGTGGCCATGTATGTGCTTTCTGGTTACACCATGATGTATTTACGACCGCAAGCTCCTTTTGCACTCCAGGCGGGTTCAGAACGAGCCCTGCAAGGTGGAAGCACGCCGCAGCCCCTGCACCCGCTCCACGCAGCCTCACACGCTGCTGAGCCCGCTCGATTCCTCCTGCATCACAAATGTAAGCGCAGGAGCTTCCTAACTGCGTCTCCTGCTGCCGCCGGCTCCGCAGCTTGGAACAGGTTAGGTTCCCTCCTGAATTCTCCCGTTATTAATATCACAACCCAAGCCGTTCTGAGCGCGGTGTCCCATTAATCATTTTAGCTCTGCTGCAGTTTTCACCTCGCTTCCTCTTCCTGAACAGCCTTCAGTAATGTTCGAGCCTGTGGGTAATGCTGGGTTAAAATCAGCAAGTCTGCTAGGGCAGGGAAGGACCCCGACCTGAGCGAGCCGGGGCAAGCAAGGGTGGGACAGGGATACCTCCACATGGCCACGGCTGCGCTACGGCATCAAAAAATGCGCTGCACCGGCTGATGGTAGTAGGGACTTGCAGGGAGGAGAGCTACCCCCATTAAATCTTCACCTCGAAACCTGAATTTTCCGGAGTGCTGACCATACCGGCGAGACACAGCAAAAGCGAAGCCATCCCATAAAACCCGAGGGCAGCTCAGCGGCTCGTGTGAGTCAGCGCCAACGCGGGCGGCAGGACAGCTCAGAGATTTCCGATGCCTACCTGGGCCCCGTTCGCGTTTGAGGGCACCGCTTCCTTTTGCTCTCTTCCTTCCTCTGTTTAATCCCGCTACGTGTTACAAGCAAAGGCCTTAACCACTCTGAGTGTCTGCCTCTGGGCTACCTAACAGAGGGCCAAAGGGTGCTGACGGAGCATCTTCCCGAGAATCTGCCTCCAATGCCATCCCATTGCCCCAATGCCTCCAGGGCGCATCGTGTGTGCCTGGGCGCTGGCTCTCAGAGACGCAGCATCCCTGCAGCTAACCCAAACCTTCCCTCTTACATCCAATGCCCTTCTCAGCTTTCTATCCTTTGCACCATCTTTGCCCCACCAGAGATGGGCACTTTGTTTTGCTTTTATCCCTTTTTATTTTACAAAAGCCCGTCCCCGGGTGCTCGGCTGCATCCAGCAGCATCCATCGGCATCCAGCAGCCGCGTTAGCTGCTCAGCCCCGCGGTGCAAACGCCACCGCACGGGATCGAGCTCCACCTGGCTCGTCCCGAAGCCTCCCACAGCTGCACACCTCTGTACCTGCCATTTTGCTGGCGCTCGGCAGCTTTCATCCATAAGCAAACAACGTTTTTCAGCGATTTCTGCTGAGTCAGAGAATGCCTCCGCGAGGGCTGCTGCTCCTCCACGTGGGAACGTGCTTCTGGGGAATAATTACAGAGAGTTTAAACGGGGATGTTTGGCAGCCAAATTGCTTCACATTCAGGCTCCTGGCCAGGGAGGCAGAGCCCAGAAGCTGCTCGTTGGCACGGTGAGAAAATGCCTCGCACCTGCGCCCATCCTGGGCGTGCACGGCCCGCGGGCTGAGCTCGCGCCCCGCACAGCAGCGCCCCGGCGCCCGGCACCGACAGGGGTGCCCACGGCTCGGCGGGTCTGACGAAGCGAGCTGCTTCGCCAATAAACCAGCTTGCACTCCCCGAGCATCCCTGTGCGCCCTCTTCTCCAGGCCGTGCCCACCGAAGGGCTTTTATCCCCTCCCGACGCTGGATTCGGGCACGTGCTGCGGGGCAGAAAGCCGCTCCCTGCGAAGCGCCGGTTCTGCAGGGGAGAGGATGGAAGCACGCTGCTCATAACTTTTCCCCCCTAAATTTTGAGCCATATTTTAAGGTTGTGAAACATACTGACTGTGAGAGAGAGATAAGTACTGGAGTAGACACAAACAGTGTAGGCGTTACTCCCGGTTTTGTGCGACTCCCACTCTGTTGCAAAAATAGTACAACAAGCAGCACGCTGCTCTGTGCCATCCTTCACGGACCGAGCGACGACGGGACCGCGTGCCTGGACATCGGCGGACTGAACCAGAAGCAGAGCTGGTACCTACGGCACGTGCAGAGGTGCCGAACACTTCATGTTCCTTAAAATCAATGGAGGGAGAGGGGCTGTCTTACAAAAGGATCAAATTAAATAATTTTAGATGTTATGGAAATACATAAAAAGTAGTGATATCATTCCAAAATGCTGCAAAAATGCATTGCACTGAGCTAGAGCGCTTCCCATCAAGAAAGGGGGCAATGGGGAGCCGCAGCGGGGTGTCACTGCATCCACTCAAGTTCCTGTTCACATTGCCCACAACGTGCCCGGTCTTTAGACCACACCTGCACCATAATTCCTACGTGCCCTCAATTCTTTTGCAATTCTAAACCCGAGCAAAATACACTTAATGAGGCACAGACCAGTTGCAGAAATCAGATAAGGCTCGCTGGCAGGCGGCCGGGTCCAGGAGATGAGTCTCCTGATGGATGGGGACATTGTGCAACGGGGAGATCATCACCCAGCCGTGGGCTGGGAGCAGGGAGAGCACTCGCAATAAGACGTGAGGGTGTCACCTCGGCAGAGGAGAAACTCGCCGACGGTGGCGGCGGTGGCTTTCTGGCTCAGGGGACGGGTGCCGGAGCCCCCCACGGCGGGACCGGGTGAGTACCCACCCATGCTTCTCCCGAGGGACGCAGGAGCGGGGCAGCGGCGTGGTGGGGATTTGCAGGAGCAAGTCACCACCCTGCACCGAAACCTGCCTCGAACGACCCTCCTCTGCTCCATTTCTTGCCTTTTTTCTCCAAAACAGAGAGGGAGATTTCTAATCAGCCTCTCAGCCGATTGCTAAGGCAGGGCCAGCACTAAGGACCAAGGTTTTCAGCTCCTTTCCAGCCCAGGAGGTATTTTGGGCAGGAATTACTGCTTTCATGGCAATTAGTGCCAATAACAATTCTGCATGAATGTTGGAGGTTTGGGAGGGGCTGAAGCGGTTCTTCAGACCCCGATTTGGGGCAGCCGCTGGCTACGGTGGCAGTGCCTCGCCATAAATAACTGTATTGATTTACGACACGGCTGTCGTTCATCCCCTTTGCTTGCTCACCCTGCGCTGCAGTGGAGTTTAATGGGACAAGGGGCTGAACACAAAAAAGTGGGTTAAGCTGGAGGAAAAAAAGGGCAGAGGAACGGGCTTTGGGTTTGGAGACGAGGTTACAAAAGGGAGGGAAATGTGTGTTTTCTACCAGTTATGGGTTTTTCCTGCGGTACCGGGAGTTTGGGACCCCTTGAGCACACAGCGCTGACCCACTCCCAGCCGGGGCGGTGGTGGCCCTGTGTTTTGGGGTGGGATTTTGCAGCGGTGGCACGAGGGGAGGACCGTCTGCCGAGGGGCGAAAACCAGCGCCTACAGGCAACGGCACCCATGGCGGCCATCCCCTCCCTCTGCTCACCCGCAGCATGGACGGCGACGACACCGTAACCGATGAGGTCTGCAAGGAGGATGACGTTGGGGATGGAGAGTGAGTACCCAGCGGGGGCGAGGCCGAGGCCCAGCCTGCAGGCAGCAGGGGTGCTATCGCCATGGCTAATGCCACTGCGGTGGTGGCCGCCGTGTTGTTGGTTGAGGGAGCGGGACGTTGGCTGCGGGGCACCAGTCCTCGGCTCCCCGGGGCACCCAGCTCTCCGCCTCTCCCGCAGGCTGCGGGAGGTGATGGTGGCCGGCTACCCGGTGCTGCTGGTGAGGAACAAGAAGGAGTTCAGCGCCCTGGGCAGCAAGTGCCCCCACTATGGTGCCCCGCTGAGCAAAGGTAACCCCGGCGCCGGGCAGGGGGAGCAGCCACGTCGGGGAGGTCAGCTCTCACCGCTCGGCCACGGGGGGCTTTTCCATTGCAGGAGTCTTGAAAGGGGAGAGGCTGCGCTGCCCCTGGCACGGTGCCTGCTTTAACATCAAAACCGGAGACATCGAGGAGTACCCTTCTCTGGACTGCCTTCCCTGCTTTAAGGTGACGTCTGATCTTTTCCTCCTCCCAGCTTGGGCCATGTCCTCCATACCACTTGCATTCATTCACTCCTCCAAGCTCCCTGTTCCCGACCCCGACTGAAAGGATCCTGCCCTGGCCACGGCTCCGCGGTCCAGCTCACACAGAGCCACACACGGGACCATTTCTTGGGATCGTGTAACTCCCTGTCCTAAAGCTCCTTTCCGTCAAAGGTGATGCCGTACATCCCAGTACACATCACAGCCAGGACAGCTCTTTTGGAAAGAAAAAAGGATTTACATCTCTTCCTGAGTGCCCTTGGGATGAGGAGAAAAGCTCATGAGCTCCTCAGCGTCATCTGACATCCAAGACCCCTGCGAGCCCCTCTCGGTGTATCAGAGATGGCCCCACCGGAGCAGACCCTCCCAGGAAAGCTCCTACCGCAGCCTCACGACTGCAGCGCTTCAATGCACTCTCCTCTCACCCTGCAGGTAACAGTGGAAGACGGAAAGGTGTTTGTTACAGCAAAAAAGAAGGTACTGACCTTACCTGCGTCACCCAGCACAGGCAGCACCTTGGGCTGGGCACGATTGCAGCGTTTCTCACTTACTTTCTTCTAGGATCTTGAAAGCGGCCTGAGGGTGAAGGACACAAGCAAGCGATGCCTTCTCAACCGGGAGACGATGCTGCTTCTAGGGGGAGGTCAGTGATGCCATCTGAACTGTGCCCTCCTCACAGATGCTGTGAGCTGCCGCTCTCTTCTCCAGGGAGGACCTGCCGCCTTCCTCCTACTCCGTTAGTGGCTTGTAAGAGGGCTGAGATGAGCATCCCTCGTAGGTGTGGCTGCCCTGGTGTGTGCAGAGACACTCCGCCAAGAGGGCTTCACTGGCAGGATCATCATGGCCACCAAAGAGACACACGTTCCATACGACAAGACCAAACTGAGCAAGGTTCGCACACGAGAAGGGCAGGACTGTGCCTGGGTACCCCGCGTGAAGTGGGGACGCGGCCCGCGCTCAGGGCCAGGCTGAGCGATCGGGCGAGCCGTTCTGGCACGGCAGAGGAGTGCTGAGGCACCCACAGGGAAAAGGGGCATAATTTCCAGCTAACATCTCACTTTGCCCTTCCAGAAAGTGATCAGAGTCCACCGTTTGCTGATGGTTTTATCCCCTTTCACCAAGTTCTTCCCACTAGAGTTTGAGCTGATGGGTTTTTCTGAGGGGGGGACAAGAAGATGATGGGGATGGGGCAGTGTGGGGAGCTGTGATTTCCTGATGCAAAATTTACCTCTTATGCAAACTTACTTCCCAGTAAACACTGCAAGAGCATGGCTGGCTGCAAGAATTGCTTTATTTCATATTTCTGTTTTGTTTCCAGCAAATGAACTTGAAAGATGAGGACGTCTACCTGAGGAAACCTGAATTCCTCGATGCCCATGGCATAGAGGTCTGGACAGAGAAAGAGGTACAAGAGCAGCTGAGCTCCGTCCTCCATGGGTGGCCCCGGCCCTGCCCGGGGAGGCGATGCCCCCTGCCCCGGGGAGGCGATGCCCGCGCCTGCAGGCACAGTGCTGTATTTATAGAAACTGGGGCTCTGCCTAAGCACACGCGTTATCTTCTGGGACAACGCTCCAAGGCCAGTGCTAGGGACGGGGTGCATGCCTCGGGGTAACGCTGGTCCGTGCCACCCACGGACAGACGTGCCCGGCACACGCGAAGAGGATGGCCCTGGCAGCTAGCCGTCTGCACAGCCCTTAGAGGAACCCAGGTTTGGTGCTGTCACAGTGCTCCTAAAGCCTGGGACCTGTAGGAAGCGAGAAAGAGGACTCCAGCACTCCTCATCTCACCTGAGTGTCCAGAAATAGGGCAGGCGGTCACAGGCAAGCGGAATGGGCTGGTGTGGCAGGGCACCGGGGGCTGGAGGGACCCGGCTGATCCGTGCCTCCTTTCTCCCACAGGCAGTGTCGGTGGATTTCCAGAAACAGAAGGTCCGCTTCGGGGACGGGTGCTCTCAGAAGTACCATCAGCTGCTCATTGCAACCGGCAGCCAGTGAGTGCACAAAGCAGACAGGACCAGAGGCTTGGCCGTCTCCTAGAGGCGCCTGAGAGGGAGGGGAAGGAGATGAGATAAAAGGACAGGATGGGATGACGCAGCCAGGAGCTTGCATGGCTTTGTGCTCCCCCCACTCACTCTTTCTGTTTAATTTCTAACCATGAGACATAGCCGGATTCTCCCTCTTTCAGCTCCAGCTCCCTCGAAGTCCCCGGAGCAGATCTGCAGAACGTGTGCATTCTCCAAGCCCCAGAAGACTCTCGCAACATCTTAGAGCTGGCAACCGGGAAGCATCTGGTGATCGTAGGAGCTTCGTTCGTAGGTACCAGGCTGGAGGGGATATCAAGTCATCAGTGACAGCCCTGGAAGCCGCTCCTGCTGCGTGTGCAGACTAAGAGAGGCCCTCGGGGAAGGGATGCTCGTTCAGGGCCTGGCTGGGTTCCTCCCCACAGCCCTATAGCTGGTGGGGTATGTGCCAGACAGCGTCCGCTCTTTCCTCCGAGAGCCAGAAACTCCGAGAGCTGTAAGCAGTTCCTGGACGTGGACAGAGGGAAATGTGCCTTACGAAAAGGTCACTGTCCTTCCGAGGAGCTGGACTTCCCAGAAGCATCGGGAAAGTGAGGGGGGAAGGCAGAGAAAGGGGGCTATTTTGTACGCAACCAGGAGCCGTCCTTTGCATTGCCTAATCTCTGGGTCGGTAATGCACGGGAATGAAAAACGGGGGGGCTAAAAACCTCAGCCCAGAAACGCACAGAAGAGCAGTTAAGCACTGGCACTCCATCAGATCTGTTGTCCTCACCTGGAAGGGGAAAAGGTTTCCAAGGCGGAGGGTGCAGGTTGGTGCCTGCAGCAGGCTTACCTTGCGCACGCCCTTCCCTGGCAGGAATGGAGATAGCTGCCTGCCTCTCCGACACGGCTGGTGCCATCGCAGTGGTGGAGAAAAAGGAGTTCCCTTTCCAGACTGTGCTGGGTCCTCAGGTTGGAGGTGTCGCCATGAAGGTGAGGAGAACCTGCTGCTAATTTCTGGGACGGAGAACACACGCCAGCCAAGCAGCCCTGAGATCCGCAGCGGCCCAGGAAACGCAGCCCCTGCGCCGAGCCGTAACCCTGCGTGCCCAGCCACCTTGCTCACTGCAGCTCTCTGAAGGAGCTGCGCACGCGTGGCTGGTCCCACGCACACGTCGCGTTCCCCAGCTCAGCTTCGCCCCCAAGCCCTGCTTCATCCCAGACCAACTCACGCACCAGTCCCGGGCAGGACAGCAGAGCAAAGCCAGGCTTCCAGGCACCCCGCACCAGTCCCAGGCAGGACAGCAGAGCAAAGCCAGGCTTCCAGGCACCCCGCACCAGTCCCAGGCAGGACAGCAGAGCAAAGCCAGGCTTCCAGGCACCCCGCACCAGTCCCAGGCAGGACAGCAGAGCAAAGCCAGGCTTCCAGGCACCCCACACCAGTCCCGGGCAGGACAGCAGAGCAAAGCCAGGCTTCCAGGCACCCCGCACCAGTCCCAGGCAGGACAGCAGAGCAAAGCCAGGCTTCCAGGCACCCCGCACCAGCCAGGGACACAAATGCAGCCTCTCTGCAGCCCGGAGCAGCAGCCAGGCTGCCTGCCTGGGTTTGGCTGGGTCCGGCTGTTTTTACAGCAGTACAGCCTGGAATTTCCTAGCGAATACTCAAACCAGCTTCCTCTTCCTTTTCAGATGCTGCAAAATAAAGGGGTGAAGTTTTACATGAAAACAGAACTCTGTGAGCTGAAAGGAAAGGATGGAAAGGTCAGTCATGCCATTGTGATCCCTGAACTGCTCATTTTAGGGGAAAAAACCCCAAGCTGAGGTATACCCCAGTGCCTACAGCTAGGCTTTCCTCTCCCACATCTAGACCCTCGCATTTCTTTTCACTGAGCACAACTCTGGGCTCAAAGGGCACCAGTACGTGTTCCTATCTCAGGGACAACAGCATGATTTTTCTCTCCCATTCTTGGCAACACACGTTAGTTGGACAAGGTGATCTGAACCTGGGGAAGAAAAAAGACAGCAAAGAACGAGGCAGCAGGGAGGCTGCAGGAATTAGGACAGTTTCTAACCCTTTGTTAATGATTCTTGCTTCCTTCCTAGGTCACAGAGGCTGTTCTTGCCAGTGGAGAGAAACTACCTGCAGATGTGGTAGTGGTGGGAATAGGTAGGAGACCCCAGCTGGGAGAGAGGGGATGGCTTTGGGAATGGGAGAACAGCAAGGCCAGAGCATCCCAGTGCATTCCCAGGACCCCGTTGCCTACAGCCTCCTTCCCACTCTGTTATCATCCAACCCCGCCTCTCAGCCCCAAACACCTGGAGAAAGTCAGCAGCCCACGAGCAACGGCGGGGGAAGGAGCTCCGTACCCTCTCCGTATGCTGGCCGAGCTCCGCAGGGCGCTGCCGCGTTATCAGAGCACGCCTTCAACTGGGCCCCGGTTTTGCAGCCCTGGATTAGCTCAGCACCAGCCCCAGCTGCTGCGAGCCGCTCTGCCCCGAGCAGGCTGAACGGGCACCAGGGCACGTGTTTGCTGTGGGGCCGAGGCCAAGCTTCCCCGCGCCTTCGCAGAGCTTTGCTGCCTTTGTCCTCGCTCCTCTCTCCGCAGGGGCATTCCCCAGCTCGGCGTTTCTGAAGGGGACCTCCCTCGCCAGAGATGAGAGCGGTGCCATCCTGGTGGATCTGGTAAGTGCCCGCTGAGTATCCCTGGTCCTCACCCAGTCCCGTCCCTCTCATCGCTGCACTAATCGCCTTTTGTCCCATTAGCGCATGCAAACCAACATCCCGAACGTCTTCGCTGCGGGGGATGTGGTCTCCTTTCCCGTAGCGCTGCTCAACGGGGACCGGTCCAGCATCCGTCACCAACAGGTGGCCGAGGCCCACGGTGAGGCAGCGCAGCCGCCGCACTTTCCAGCGGCCCTCGCAGACGGGCACGGAGGGAACGGGGCAGGAGGGGCGGCAGGATGACAAGGGGCAGGGCGCACTTCTTCGAGGACCTACAAGAAACAGAAATATTTCCTCTGCTGGTTCATCACAGGCCGCGTTGCTGCCTTGAACATGCTGAAGAAAGGGAAGGAGTTGCACACTGTCCCCTTCTTCTGGACCACGATGCTTGGGAAGAGCATCCGCTACGCAGGTAGGAGGGGGCAGAGAGACGGGACCAGCCGAGCCACTTCCCCGCTCACCTGCTCATCCCCCAGCTGGGTCTGGGGCTCGTAAACACGCAGCGGTTGCAGATTTACCTGAAGCAGCTCAAGTTTTGGACTGGCCGCCACGGTGGGCTTGTGACCCCCGTTTCCAAGCCCCGGGCCTGCGGGTTACCCAGCGCTCTTGTGCTTTGCTGATCTGCAGTGGCTCAGAGGCCACAAAGGAGGAGGAACTCCAAGCCAAGGAGAGGCTCGGGGTCACCACGCAGTCCTGCACCTCTGGGTCAGCTCTGCCTGCCCCCAGCCCCAGCCCGGACCCCTGCCCCAGCAGTCGCTGTCCCCTCTGCCCCTACCTGCGATGGCACTGAGGCGGGACGGGTGGCCGCTGCCGCTCCCCGAGCAGGCTGCGACGCTCTCTCTTGCAGGCTGCGGGAAGGGATACACGGACACCGTTGTGAAGGGCAGCCTGGAGCAACAGAAGTTCCTGATCTTTTACATCAGGTGAGTGAATCCGCGGCCGGTCGGTGCCCTGGCATGGCAGCACCCTGGGGACAGGGCACGGTCCTCTCGCTCACGGCCCGCGGAGGCTCCGCATCATCCCCACGGCTGCGCGCTGCAGGCTGCCGCTGGCCGCTGCACCAGCGGTGGGATGGTTTCAGAGCAAACCAAAGCAGGGCAGGGAAGGAGAGGATGAACTCCGACACCAGCTGGGCAGGGAGCCCGGGACACATCTCCTCTCCCTCTGCCCCACCGCTGCCAGGCTCGGTGCCCAGCTCCCAGCCGCGCCAGGCGATCTGCCCCGAGCCCCCGTGCAGCCTGCGGTACCAGCCACCCTGCCCCGAGCCCTCCGGTCTGCGGCTGGCCTCCAGCCAGGGTGCGCGGGGACGCTGCCGTGCCGTTACGTGCGCTGGAGGGATCCCCGTTCTTCCGCTTTCCCTTTCAGGGACGGCTTCGTGACTGCAGCTGCCAGCCTGAACCGTGACCCCCTGGTGTCTCTGATTGCAGAAGTTTTATACTCGGGGAGACAAATCTCTAAAGAAGAAGCGGAGTAAGTGACGCCCTGCCCAAGCTGGCGGGCGGCTCGGCGCTGCATTCCCCACGTCAGCAGAGCCCACCGAGAGACACAAAGTCAAGATGATTTACTGCAAATCCCCAACGTACCTCTCATTTGCAGGGCCTGCGACATCGGCAATATACCCTCGCTGGCAGAAACCTAAGCTCGGTGCTTGCCCTGCCGTGAGGGGCACAGGTCAACCAAGCGTTAACAGCTCCACATCCTCCCGTCCTGGCACAAGAGAAATAAAACCACGAGCAAAGCTGAACCCAGCGCCTGCATTTTGTGTTTGCAGCCAGCCCTTGGCTGCTCGCTCGCATGCGGGGGCAAAGCGAAGCAGCGCTTGCCCCTCTCTTCTAGAGGGGGATCCGCGGGGCTGGGTAGGAGAGGCCGCCCGCGTCGCGGAGCTCGGTCTGCGCAGGCAGGAGCAGCCACGCGTTCGCAGAGCCACCAACCCCTCCTGCTCCTATCGCTGGCTGTTGGCAGGGAGCTTTCGTTCAGCACGCCGGTCACGCTGACCTTCTGCTTTGCAAAAGCACATTTTCCCAGCAAGGGGAGCTGTGACCGAGGCAAGCTGCTCTCCCAGCCGGGAACTCGAGTCTGTGTGCAGGAACTCAGGGAGTACCCTGCCCCTAAGGACGGAGGGCCGCCATCCGACCTCTGAGCCCGCAGCACCTGCTGGCATTGCCACAGCCGTCCTGAATATTGCATTAGCTGCTGCAGCGAGCGCTTCCCACCCCCTGGCAGCAGCCAGCCTCCGGCAGAGAAATCCCAGCCCCGGCCGGCGTCCCCTCTCCTGCTGTGTCCCTGCGTGCTGGATGCTTCGAGGGGCGGCCAGATGCTGTAGGAAACGCAGCCTTGATGCTAGAGGAAAGAGTTACCAGATTTTTGCAAGGCAACAGCAGGCAAGGCTGTGCTTTCTACAGGAAACACTGCACTTACTCACGGGTCACATGGGGCTTTGCAGGAGGAAGGGTAACCCCGAGAGCCGGCAAGTTCCCGCAGGGACGCCGACTTTGTCGGCCTAAAACCCCGCTGCTTCTACGTGAAGTGCAGGCTAGCCAGAGCCCCGGCCGGTTTGCTCGGCAGGCGAGATGCTGCAATGCTGGTTTTGCGTTAAACACACAAACCTGTGCGCTGGCTCCTTCTCACCTAGGAAAAGCCGACCTTAAAGGTGGCGTTTTACGTTTCCTGACCTCGGGGGCTCGGTGCTGCTGCTCAGGGCACCTCTCTGCCCTGAGGTAGCCACATCTTACCGGGGAGAGAGCTGGTTTTCAGCAGAGCAGGTCGGTCCTTCGCGACGACAGGAGGAAGCAGCAAATCTAAGCGTTACCCGTACGCCGGAGCACGCAAGCGTGGAGACGCTGGTGGCCGGAGCGTGCAGCTCCCCTCCATGTCGAGCACCGACAGCACTGCGCTGCGTGGTGGGGGAGCACGGCCCGGGACCTGCTCCCCTTGTCCCGGTGCATCCTGCACCCCCCCGCCCCGACTTCTTGCCCCTCGCTGCTCTCCAGGGGTTGCTCAGCACTGAGCAGGCACCAGCTCTTTTGTACAGACGCGCGGCAGGGCAGCTGCGGTGGAGGAGACCCGCTCTGCCTCAAGCTGGAGGTGTTCATCCGCGCTCCTTTCTGCTCAGAGCGCGATCCGAGGGGGTTCAAGCAGCCCCACTCTCTCGGGGTGACAACGACCCCAAAGAAACTTGGCTTCTTGTAGCCATCAGCAAGCACACGCCAAGCAGAGCAGCTTTACACAAGAAGGAAGGACCCCAGGACAACGGATTTGCTCCACTTCTGTCACTTAATGGACACCAGGCCGCTCTCTGCACATCGCCGGGTGCCGAAATTTGGTAGCAGCCCTGCCTTGGGCGGCTGGAGCCCGGACAGGCAGATTGGGTTGAGACTGTGCAGACGTATTTCAGCACAGGGCCCTGTTTCAGCACAGGGCCGTGCCTCCCTGCCCGCCCTCGGAGCCGGGATGAGCCGTGAGCTTTCTGGCAGGCCCCGAGCAGCAGCGCCCGGGCGCTCCGCTGCCGCCCAGCCGCAAGGCAGCCCGGGAGGCGGTGGTCCCGCAGCCCCACGGAGAGGCACCTTGCTGGGTCCACACAGAGACGTTTCACCCCGCACTGAGCCGCAGGAGAGCTACACAGCTCCCCTCTCACCCCGCGCAAGGCAGGGGGGTCTCCATCCCCGGAGAGCAGCTTCCAAGGCCCCTTTGGGGCAGTCTGCTGCTGCTGTCCGCCGGCGGGGCAGAGCCTGGACCACGGGGGAGCCCAGCAAGCTTCACCCGGGCCCCTCTCAGCGCCGCCGGCTCCAAATACCTGGGAATCCTGGCGCTGCCCCAGGGCCGGCCGCAGACGGGGCTGCCCGGCCTCGCAGGACGGCGGTTCCTGGAACAGGCGTCTGGGGCCACGCGTGACTCGGCCCTGAGTCACCCGCTCCCGGCAGCCCAGCCCCACCGCGCCCAGCCCCGACCCGCACCAGGGCGGCATCGGTGCGGAGCCGGCCCTCTCCCCTGGCTCCATCCCGCCGCCCGGCACGTCGCGGGACTGATCTCGCTCCCGAGCTCAGCAGCGGGTCAGTCCTGCGGGCTGCACCCAGCCGCAGGTCTCCTCTTTTGCTCGGGACAAACCAAGGGCACCTGAACAACCAACCCTCCGCCCGCAGACCCCAACACGGCATCGGCCGGGGGCTGAGCTCCGGTGCCATGGCCCCCCGCCCGGGTCCGCAGCCCCCCCCCATCCTCCCACCCAGCAGATCCGGGCACCCCACAGGCAACAAACTTCCTAAAACTGAGCTCTTCAGCAAAACAGACAGTTTAATGCCTCTTTCGGTCTTCCCTACTCGTCTCAGCTCAGTGCCACCCCCCCGGCGGGGGGACCCCGCTTGACAGCCCCGCTGCCAGGGCTGCCTGGCAATCACCCAGCCAAGGCTCTGTCCGGAGGCTGCGAGGAGACTTCTTCATCCCGGCGGGGCTCATCCTCAGCCCGCCGATCCGGAGGCTGCCGGCCGGCTCATCCCGGTCGCTCGGGGCACAGGTCCGGCTGGCATCCGAGCTGACGGCGACGAGAAGAGAGTGGCTACGTTCAACAGTTCTTCAACTGGCAGCTTTAGCTACTAGAGAAGGACATAAAGCTTGCCACTGAAGAACTGGTGCCGGTTAGCCAGGAGCGGGGCGGCGGGGCAGCGCCTGGGAAGGGAACGCAGACATCAGAGCCAGGCTCGAACCGCGCCGAGCTGAGGCGTCACCCGCAGCAGCCACCCCAGGCGGCAGAGCTGCTCCTCTCCCCCACCCCAGCACCAGATCCACCTCCCCGGCCTTCCCCCGGGGCTGAGATCCCACAGGATCACAGGGGATCCGGAGGCAGCTCCGACCTCGACTCTTCCCATCCCTCCCCTCTCCTGCACCCGCAGCCGGCCCTAAAACGCGAGCGACGGGCAGGGAAATCAAGGCCGTTTCTGCCGGAAAATAAGAGATAAGGTGACCTGCGCCGGCAGGGACCGACGGCGGCGGGGAGGCCACCGCAGGTAGGGGTTAAGGCATTCCCCGGCTGCTCACCTCGGGCATCCGCGCTGGCAAGGTCCCACCTGGCCGGGGGCCAGCCACCGCCTGCCGGGGAAGACGCTGTGTCAGGCGGCTGCTGCCAGGGCACCGCCGGGGGAATTTTGGGGAGCGCAGCCTTTTTCTCTGTCATTTTGTCGGCGGACGAGGACGCCAGCCCCGGGGCCTGGTGCGGGACCCCGCTGCTTCCCCTTCCACTCGGGAGAAAAAAAAAACCCCTTTCCGCACCGCCCAGCGCTTCGGCTGCGGGGATTGAGCTCTGGGAAACCCCCAGGCGTCCGGCCCCGGTGGGGGGACAGACGGACGGCCGCGGTGAGGGGACAGACAGCCCTGCTGGGGGGGGGACAGACAGACAGCCTCCACGACAGCTGCCCCGCAGCATCCCCCCGCCCGCGTCACCCCAAGGGCCCTGGGGACCGCGGCTGGCCCGGGCCCCCCGCGGGCGGCGGGGAGAGGCCGGGGTCCCGGCGAGGCTGCGGGGAGGCCGGGGCCGCGGGGCCGGCGGCGGCGGGGCCGGCGGGGATGCCGAGCATTCCTGGCGTGCCGGGTACATCTGGTCCGGATTCCAGGGAGCGGGTCCCGGCCCTGCTCCACCCCCGCCGGCCGTGAATCAGCACCCGCCGCCGAGCCGCCGGCCTCGCCGGCACCGGGGGGGGGGCCCTGCCGGTAACGGGGGCGGCCCCCACCCCTCGCCGGCGCCGCCAGACCCCACCAGCACTGCGAAGGGCCCCGCCGTGCCCCCAGCCGGTGCCCCCCTCCCGGTTTAACCGGGTCACCCCCCCCGGGACGTCTCCCCTCTCGGTAAAACCAATTCCCCCGCCCAGCGGGGATACCCCCCCCCCGCCGCCCGCCCCTCCGCTGCCCGGGATGCTCCGCTCTGTGCCCAGGGCGGGGAGCGGCCGCGGGTCAAAGTCTGCCCCGCCCGGCCCCGGAGTGAAGGTCACCCCCGGGCCGGCCACCGCCCGTCGCGGGGCGGCCCCGGCCGCGGCCCCGCCCGTCCCACCGGGACCCCCCGGAGCGGCGGCCGCGCCCCGGCCCCCCCCCCGCCGCCACCGGGGGCGAGGCCGCCGGGCCCAGACGGCGCCCGCGGAGCCCCGGGAGGGTCGCGCCGGGCCGAGCTCCCCCCCCTCCACCGCCCCCCTGCCCCGAGGAAAGGTGACCTTCCCCGGCGGGACTACCGGGCGCGGCGGGGCTGCCGGGCCCCCCGACCCCCGGCGACCCCCGCGGGGGGCCCGGCCGCCCCTGGCGCCCGCCCCTCCGGACCCACCTGCGCGGCCCGGCGCCACCGCCCGCCGCGGCCCGGCCCGGTGCCGCCGCCGCCTCCCCCCGCCGCCGCGCGCGCCGGCTCCCGTCTCGGATCAGCTGGCGGAGTCATGACGCAGCCGCCCACCGGCCCCGCCCCCGGCCAATCACCGCCCGGCACCGGCGGAACCGGCCCCCGCCGCGACTGCCGCTCGCTCCCGCCAATGGCGGCCCGGCACGGCCCGCCGCTCAGCCAATGGGAGGAGAAAGCAGGCGCTCTGCCCCGCCCACCCGGCGGGGGGAGCGCTAGGCTCCCCCCCGCCCGGCCGGCGGTTGCCTAGGAAACGGGCGGCCCGCCCCGCCGCGGGGCACGCCGGGAGCTGTAGTGCGGCGCGGCGCTCCCGGCGTGCCCCGCGTGCTGTGAGTTGGCATTTTCCAGCGGCCGCAGGAGGCGGCGGCGCTTAAAGCGCCCGGCCCCCCCCGCAGGGCCCCCGGCGGGGCGCGGCGCTGCGGCGGGGCCGCCCCCTCCCGCCCCCGGCAGCGGCGGGGCCGGGGACCAGCCCCGGTTCCGAGAAGTTGCTCGAAGTCGGCGGCCAATCAGAAGTGAGCGCTGGCGCGGCGCACCAATGGGCGGGCGCGGGGGGCGGGGCCGCGGGAACTCGGGTGACCCCGATGACTTGGCAGCGCCGCGCGATGACTGGACAACTTCTTTAAAGGGGCCGCGCCCTCCCGCGCCGGCCGCGGGGAGGGAACGGGGGAGCGGAGCGCAGGGCCGGCCCGGCCGGGGGGGGCCCGCCGCCGCCCCGCCGCCACCGCCGCCGCCCCGGGCCCGGCGGGCTGCTGCGGGCCGAGCCGGGGAGGGGACGGCGGGGGGCGGCGCCCCTTTAAGGACGTTCCCTGCCCTTCGCCCCAGTAACAGCTGATTGCGGCGGGCAGGGGGCGGGGGGCCAATGGGCTGCCTCCACGTCCCGCCCACGTGACTCCCACGCGCTGCCGCCGCCGCCGCGCCATGCGGCGCTGCCCGCCGGGAGCCCCCGCGCCCTTAAAGGGGCCGCGCGGGGTCCGGCCGCAGGCGGGCACCCGGGCAGCGCCGTTCCTGCGCCTGGCGGCAGGGCCCGGGCGGCGGTGGCGGGACGCGGCCCGGCTCATAGGGACCGGGACCGGGCAGCGCCCGGCCGCCCCGCTCCGGCCCCGCAGTCTGCGCTGGGCCCCGCGGAGAGGGCGGCCCCGGGGGGGCGGCCCCGGGGGAGCGGGGGGCGGCCGGGCCCCGCTGCCCTGCGCCGGCCCGCCCGGCACTCACCTGCCGCCGGTGGGGTCCACCTGCCGCCGCCCGCCGCGGGGACCCCTTTAAGGCCGGCTGCCTCGTCAGCGCGGCTCGCCCGACTCCAGCTGACAGCCCCGAGCGCCTTTGACGTCACGCTGACCTCAGCCAGCCGCGGCGCCGGCGCTGCCGCGTCATGCCCCGCCGCCTGCCCATGTATAGGCACCGCGCCCCGGCCTTGCGCAACCCCGGCCCCCCGCCCCCCGCCCCGGCCCGGCGGCCGCTGGAGGGAGCCCGGCCCCGCGTCCCGAGCGGCGGCTCCCGGCCCCGCTGCGGCCGCCCCGGGGCTCGGCGGCGGGCGCGTCCCGTGTCCCCGTGTCCCCGTCCCCCCCCGGGCCGATGGCGGCGCGGCGGCCGCATGTGACCGCCGTCACCTGACCAACATGGCCGGGGCCCGCGCCGCCCCCGCCGCCCGCCGCGGCTGAGCCCCCGCCGCCGCCGCCGCCAGGTAACGCGGGGCCGCGGGCCGGGCGCTGCGGGGCCCGGGGCGGTGAGGGACCCCCCCCCCCTCCGGGACCGGTCCGGGGGCCCAGCCCGCTCCCCCGGGAGCGCCGGCCCTGCGGGACCCGGGGCTGGGGCGCGGTGCCGGCGGCTGCCTCTCCGGCCGCGGCCCCCGGCGTGGGGCTGGGGACGTGCCCCTTGCTGCTGGGCAGCCTCTCCTGTCACCCCCGGGGGCTGCCTGGGGCCCCGGCCCCGGGGCTGCGGAGGTGCCATCCTGTCCCCGGCCCCGGGGCTGTGCAGGTCCCCCCGGGTCCCCCTCCTTGGCTGCAGAGGTCCCATCGTGTCCCCTTCCCCGGCCCCAGGGCTGTGGAGGTGCCATCATGTCCCCTCTACCAGCCCTGGGGCTGTGCAGGTCCCACCATGTCCCCCTCCCTGGCCCTGGGTCTGTGCAGGTCCCCCCGGGTCCCCCTCCTTGGCTGCAGAGGTCCCATCGTGTCCCCTTCCCCAGCCCTGGGGCTGTGCAGGTCCCACCATGTCCCCCTCCCCAGCCCCGGGGCTGCGGAGGTCCCCCCGGGTCCCCCTCCTTGGCTGCGGAGGTCCCATCGTGTCCTGTTCCCCAGCCCTGGGGCTGTGCAGGTCCCACCATGTCCCCCCACTGGTCCCATCATGTCCCCTTCCCCAGCCCTGGGGCTGTGCAGGTCCCACCATGTCCCCCTCCCTGGCCCTGGGTCTGTGCAGGTCCCCCCGGGTCCCCCTCCTTGGCTGCAGAGGTCCCATCGTGTCCCCTTCCCCAGCCCTGGGGCTGTGCAGGTCCCACCATGTCCCCCCACTGGTCCCACCATGTCCCCCTCCCTGGCCCTGGGTCTGTGCAGGTCCCCCCGGGTCCCCCTCCTTGGCTGCGGAGGTCCCATCATGTCCCCTTCCCCAGCCCTGGGGCTGTGCAGGTCCCACCACGTCCCCCTCCCCAGCCCTGGGGCTGTGGAGGTCCCCCCGGGTCCCCCTCCTTGGCTGCGGAGGTCCCATCGTGTCCCCCCCAGCCAGGGCTGGTCCCTTCTCAACCCTCACCCCTCCCGGATACAGCATCTTCTGAGCAAGCTCCTAAACCAGCATTTTTTTCCCCGGGTAGCGATGGGGAAGTGAGAGTTGCTGCGTGGCGTCCGCTCGGCGGGGGAGCTGGGGCTCCCGCGGGGAGGGCAGGGACGGTGCCGCGCTCGTCCGCTGGCTCACAGCCCCTCTGGGCCGTCTTCCTTCCAGCAGGAGCCGATATGGACGGCTTCCTCCAGAGCGTGGAGAAGGACCTGAACATCGACCGCCGGCAGCTGGCCGCCGCTGCCGAGGGGACCCACGTCACCGCCTTCGTCCCGGTGAAATGGCTGGTGAGCCTCAAAGAGCGGCGGGTGCTGCCCGGCCTGTGCCCGCGGCCGGAGGGGCTGAGCGACGTGGAGGTGAGGACCTTCCTGCAGCACTCCGTTCAGAAGCTGCCTGCGGGCTGGACCCGGGTGGAGATCCACGGGCTGCGGAAGGACCGGCTGGCGTACCCGCTGCGGGCGCAGCCCCCCGACCAGCGCAACGGCAGCCCGGAGACCCTGCACGGCTTCATGCAGAGCGTCGCCTCCCAGAATTACCGAAACCTGTGGTGCCGGGCTCACCGCCTCTACGCGCGGCCGTACCGGCACGCTGACGCGCCGCCCACCGTGCCGGCCCTGGACGCGCTGCGGGCTGCCCTGCAGAAGGCGTACGGCTGCCCCGTCCTTCAGGCGGGGAAGAGCGCGCCCGGGGCCTCCCCCGCCAAGGAGAGCGTGGCGGCCGCCAAGGGGCTGCCCTCCTGCCCCAACGTGCTGCAGGCAGAAGCTCTGCTGGAGTCGGCCAGCATGTTGTACGTTGTCTACCCGTACGTGCAGTACTGTTTGCACGACATCGTGACTTTCAGCCCGGCCAAGCTCACCAACAGCCACGCCAAAATCCTCTTCCTCCTCTTCCACGTGCTGCAGGCCATGAAGGCTTGTCACCAGGCGGGCCTGGCGTGCGGCGCCTTTTCCCTTCGGGACGTGGCTGTGGACGAGAAGCTGTGCAGCCGGCTCCGTGTGAACTTCAGAGAGTACGAGGGACCGCAGGAGGAAGCGAATCTGGAGGCTGGCCTGGAACGAACGAGCGAGCAAAGCAGCGCTGGCGCGCGAGGGCGGGAGGCGAGGTGCACCGCCTGCCAGAAGGACCTCCGAGACCTGGTGTTACAGTGGGTGCACGGGCAGGTCAGCAACTTTGACTACCTTATGCGTCTAAACAGTTTGGCTGGGAGGAGAATGGGAGACCCCAATTATCACCCGGTTCTCCCGTGGGTGGTGGACTTCACTACCAAAAACGGCAAGTTCAGGGACCTAAGGAAATCCAAGTTCCGACTCAACAAGGGGGACAAGCAGCTGGACTTCACCTACGAGATGACCAAGCAGGCGTTTGTTGCTGGGGGGTCAAGTGGGGAGCAGCTCCACGTCCCCCATCACATCTCCGATGTCCTCTCGGATATCACCTACTACGTGTACACGGCTCGGAGGACGCCCAAGGCAGTGCTGTGCTGCCACGTGAGGTCCCAGTGGGAGCCCAACGAGTACCCAGCCAGCATGGAGCGCATGCAGAGCTGGACCCCGGATGAGTGCATCCCAGAGTTTTATACGGACCCCTCCATCTTCCGATCCATCCACCCGGACATGCCCGACCTGGACGTGCCGTCTTGGTGTAGCTCCTACGAGGAGTTCATCGAAGTCCACCGCATGCTGCTTGAGAGCCGGGAAGTTTCTCAGGACCTCCACCACTGGATTGATCTCACTTTTGGGTACAAGCTGCTGGGGAAGGATGCCGTCAAGGAGAAGAACGTCTGCCTCCATCTAGTAGACAACCACACGCATCTGACGACTTACGGGGTTGTGCAGCTCTTCGACCAGCCGCATCCCAGGCGCATGGTGGGACCTGCCTACACACCGGCCGAAGCTCCAGCCATTGCCCGGCCTCTTCTCCAGAACATCAGGGAGGCTGTGTTTTTGGAGGATATCCAAGGCCAGGTGACGGATGCGGTTAATGGCCTGGTCCTGGAGGCTACTCCCAGTGAAACCACCTGGTCTGGGGAGAAACCCATCGCCGGTGAGGATGACTTAGAGCAAGGCACAGAAGCTCTGGATTCGATTTCTGCTCCTAGCAGAGCTGCTGATCAGCCCTGTGCCACTGTGCCTCTGGCACAGCCCTCCGCCCTCCCTGCCTATGCCACCGAAGGCAAAACCTCGGGTGTCCGACCTCTCCGTCGGAGCAAGGCGGGCGCTGTGGATCAGCTTGACATGAAGATCACGCTTCCCGAAGGCTTCAATCCGCTCCAGGCCCTGGAAGAACTGGAGAAATTGGACAACTTCTTGGTTAAAGGCTTAAGCAGTGAGATGCAGCTAATGGAGCAGCCGTGGGAAGAGCCGCCCCTGGGTCTCTCGGACCTCTTCCAGAGGGACATGCAAGCTTTGGGCATTCTGGTAGCTGAGATTGTATTTGCACCAAGGATTCGTCCTTCGAAGCCTGACGCATCCCTGTTGGAGCGGTTCCTGATGGTGCGCAATCTGTGCCGCTACCATCCCAAGGAGATCCCGGCCCCGCTGCAGCACGTGCTGCACGTCCTGCTGCAGCTGAGCGTGCCGGTGGAGAAGCTCCTGAAGACCAGGCTGGGCAAGGGCGCGGTGCAGTTGTTTGAATACAACCCCATCTCCCAGGGCCTCCCCCCGCCCTGTCCCACGCAGCTCCTCAGCCCCTTCAGCTCCGTGGTCCCCTTCCCCACGTACTTCCCAGCCCTGCACAAATTCATTTTCACCTATCAGGCAAAGAAGATAGAGGATGAAGGTCAGGGCCGGGAACTCGTTTTCCAGCTGTGGCAGCAGCTGGAGGGGATCCTTTCTGAAATCACTCCCGAGGGCCTGGAGATTCTTCTGCCCTTCATATTATCTCTGATGTCCGAGGAGAACACTGCTGTCTACGCAGCGTGGTATCTCTTTGAACCTATAGCTAAGTCCCTAGGTCCGAAGAACGCCAATAAATACTTGCTCAAGCCACTGATCGGAGCATATGAGACCCCCTGCTACCGCCACGGCAGGTTCTACCTCTACACAGACTGCTTTGTCGCCCAGCTGATAGTGCGCCTGGGGCTGCAGTCCTTCCTCCTGAACCTGCTGCCGCACATCCTGCAGATTCTCGTTGGCATCGAGAGCTCGCGGGAGGAGAGCAAATCCCTCCTCGGCGCGGCCGAAGATGATGAAAGTGGAGGGGAAAGCCCGGTGTCGTGCGTGTTTGGGGAGGAGATCAAAATGGACGTGGAGCACAGCTCCGCTGCACTCGACCTCCTCGACTACACCTCTGGTGTCAGCTTCCACGACCAAGGCTACCTGCCCGAGAGCGAGGACTTCCAGAGCGGCCTCTACGTCGGGGAGTCCCTGCAGCCTCAGGAGCAGGAATCGCTCAGCCTTGGGCGGCTGAGCGACAAGAGCAGCGCCAGCGAGGTGTCCCTGGGAGAGGACAGACCTGCGGACGGGGATTCCCAGAAGGACAAGAGCAGCTTGAAGTCGATGGACAGCAGCCAGGACCTGAAACAGAGCGAGGACTCGGAGGAGGAGGAAGAGGAGCGTGATGAAGAGGAGCACGATGACACTGCAGTTGATGCAGAGCTGACGGTGGCTGTGGATGCTGGTGCCTCCGTGGATGTCACCCTGGCTGATGACAGCAGCGAGGCAGAGGATGGAGAGGGAGAGGAGCTGCCGGATCACTCCGGGGACAAAGAGCAGACAATACTCCTGGGTAAGACCCTGCTGGCGCCGAGCCTTTCTGCCGAGCGTGGCAAGCGTCCAGCAGAGCAGTGAGCGGGAGAAGGGGAGAGCCTGGGAAGAGGTGGGTCCAGATTTGGGGGTGTCTATGGTCCCAGCCTGGGGACAGCGATGAAACCAGTGTAAAAGGCCGGGTCTCCACCGAATGCGTGGATCTGAGACCCAGGAGCTGCCTGAGGGGCAGGCAGGGTCTGGCAGCAGCTGGGCGATAGCTAATCTGCGCCGTGCCGGGCTCTGTCCTTGCAACTGTTTTTGTTTTGCAGACACAGCCTGTAAGATGGTGAGGTGGCTCTCAGCCAAGCTGGGCCCTACCGTCACGTCCCGCTTCATCGCCAGGAACCTGCTCCGTCTGCTCACGTCCTGCTACATCGGTAATGTCTGCTCCTCGGACCCCAGGGTCCCGGGGTGGGCTGTGCCCCAAACCACTCTGCTGGGTGCCTTGTGGCTTGGGTGCAGCCTGCTGCTTCAGCTCACGATGTTGTCTCTGGGCAGGCCCCACCAGGCAGCAGTTTGTACCAAGCAACGATGAGAACAGTCCCCTGAGCACAGGAAATATCTACCAAAAACGGCCGGTGCTGGGAGATCAGGTGTCCAAGCCAGTGCTGGCCTGTCTTGTGCACGTGGCGTACCTGTACGGAGAGCCTGTCCTCACCTACCAGTACCTGCCCTACATCAGCTACCTGGTTAGTATCGCCTGTTCTCCTCTTCTTGCGTGTGCTGGGGCGAGAGCTGTCTCCAGGCGCAGAAGGAGGATGCACAGAAAATAGCCCAGCCCGACCTGGAGCCTCCTGCACAGCAACCTGTGCTCGGCTGAGCTCCGTCTGGGCAGCGTGGGCTGAGCAGCTCTTGCTGCGTTGGCTGGGAAGAGCTGCGCTGATGCAGCCAGAAGAGGCACTTTCACCCCAGCCATAAGCTCCGCTCCGCTTCCAGCGAAGCGCCCGGCTGCGTACGTGGGCTTCGCCCTTTAGCAAGCCTCGGCCGCCGTGGCTCTGCGTCGGGCTGCCGCAGCCCCTCCTTCCCCGTCTCAGCCGGGCGCTTTCCCTGTCAGACCCCTCGCTGGCGCGCGCGAAGCCAGAGAGAAAGGTTTTCTTTTGCTTGGCTGGGTGGGCGTGCCGAGACGGGGCTGGCACAAGGGTGGGATTGTGATAGCGGGCAGGTGGAGCAGCTTGGGCTGCTGCGGCATTGCTGGAGCGAGCGTAGAGGTCTGCGGGGGGAGATAGGGGATGAGCTGGGGAGAGGCTAGAGGAGGTTTTTTCAACCGTATAAAAAATACTGGCAAGACTTACAAACTTTTCAGCTTGAAATTCATAGCTGAATAGCAAGAAGAAAATGTGTGTAATACAGCTGGTTGAAAAACAAACCAATTTTTCATCAAAAAATGTTTTCGAATGTTTTAAGCAGGCTTATTTTTCATATTGCTCCCTTTTTAGTGGTTATAAACACTTCGGTTATGGATTCTTGTTTAAATGGAAAACTTCAATAGCTTTTTGATAATTTAAACGTAGAGGAAAGAGGCCACAGCTGTTCATTTAAAAAAACCCAAAAAGGCATTGTCAGTTTTTCCAGTGTTGAAGGGGAGATTTTTCAGGGGAAAAAATCCCATTTTTCAGCAAAGTCATTCTCCACCCAGTTGCAATCATAGCTCCAGCTGTTCTGCCTTGCTTTACTAAACTTATTGCCTGGGGTGCTGGGGGGATTAATACCCCCGCGAACAGCATTTGGCAACCTGCTATTGAAACGACGAACCTCGCGGGTCACAAATAGGATAAAGTCAATCCTTCGTGCAGGATTTGGCAGAGCAGATACGTTGGGAGAGGAAGAGCCTCTGTGATGAGCTGGAAGATGGCAGGTGTACAAGAAATATAGTGGAAACTGGGAATTGTTTGTGGGTTTTGTTATTGGCTCTCTTTTCTTGGGGGTTTGATTTGTCTGGGAGTTAGGAAATAGCACAATCTAGAAAGAAATCTTTTAGTGTCGCTGCTGATGTTGTTAACTCTCTGGCATTGCTGTAACCGGCATCAATACGTTGTCAGCAAAAAAAGGATGCGCTCTCCTCCTTAATGAAGTTACTAACAGCTGGATTTCTCGAAGTCAGCAGCAGGTTTGCCCATAATTTGTGCTTGGGTGTTTCACGCAAGGACTGTTCCTCTGCAGTCTGTGCATCCAGGCTCAGTGTAGCATGGGATGAAGACACTGATTCTTGCTTGAAGTCACATGTATGTAATAGGCTTCCCCTCTTCCCGAGCTGGCAGCGATGCCCTGCGGTGTCCGGGCTGGTGGTGCTGTGGGCCGCTGGGGCTGTCTCCCTCCTCTCTGAGTTTCCCAGCTGTGGGAGCGTCCTGCAGGGAGCTGCCCTCCAGAGGATGCCCGCCAGCCTGGGGATGCCCTGCCCCGTTCTCTCCAGGCTCCTCTCTTGTGCTGACAGCTGCCCGTTAGCTTTCAGGGTCATCCCTTGATGCCATGAGTTGCTGTTGAGACTCCGTGCTCAGGTTCCTCTCCCAGGAGCTGTGACCGTGCTGGTTTTGAGGCTGAGCTCACCCTTGATGTGTCCTGCTGGGGAGATGGCGGCCCTGGCACTGAAGGGCTCCTTTTGCAGGTTGCGCCCAGCGGCGGGACCGGTGGCGGCCGGCTGAACAGTCGGAAGGAGGCAGGGCTCCTGGCTGCTGTGACGCTGACTCAGAAGATCGTGGTGTGTCTCTCGGACACCACGCTCATGGACATTCTCCCCAAGATCAACCAGGAGGTGCTGCTCCCAGTGCTGGGCTTCCTCACTTCGCTGGCCGTCGGGTAAGCGCTGCGGTCGGCTGTGCCTTCAGCCAGGACGGGCACAACTCAACCCGGGGGTTTGGAAATGGTTCTGTGGGGGTCTTAACGCTCCTGGGGTCGTGGGGCTGCTCCTGCCCTGATGCGCACCTCCTTGCACTGGTGCGCAGCGTGCACGTAGCGCTTGCGCTGCTCAAGACCTTCTGATAAGGCAGACGAGGCAGAAAGCATGGAGCAGAGGAGGTGAAAAGGGATGTGCGGAGGGCAAGCTGGTAATGGATGTCCTCTTCAGTTTCCCCAGCGGAGCCCAGGCCCGTATCGTCCTGTGCGTTAAGACAATCAGCCTGATTGCCTTGATCTGCCTGCGGATTGGGCAGGAGATGGTGCAGCAGCATCTGAGTGACACGGTGAGAAACTTCTTTGGGGCCTTCTCACTGCTGCAGGAGCTGCAAGACCAGGTCAGTGGTGTGGGAGGGGTCCTGCCGTCCCCCAGTACCCAGCCGCAGGAATGTGGTGGGCACACCTGCATACACCAGTACTGGTGTCAGCAGCGTCCACCCCAGGCTGTGTTTGCGTAATTAATTACGTGGTGAGAGCATCTGATCTCTGGTATCTTCCTCTTTTCTCTTGTCCAGGGGCTGACGGCAGAGTCACTGAGCAGCTGTGAGGTGCCGGTGATGGAGGTGCCCCTCTCAGATGGGAAGCTACTGGCCCTGGACCCGGCCGTGCTGACGGAGTTACAGAAGGTGTTTAACCCTGAGATGGCCTACATCACCTACATCCCCTTCTCTTGCTTGCTAGGTACGGCTTGGCCACCATCCCCTGGGACTGGCGAGAGAGCTCCGTGCTTTGCGCACGCGTGCTGGACCTGAACTCAGGAGGAGTCGGAGGGCGTAGGGCTGCTGGGGGAACCCACAGCTTCTGCACTGTGGCTTGGGCTGCTTGTTGGGTCAGGAGCCCACCGGGCTTCAGGCGGCTTTGGCTGGGAGCAGGAGGTGGCTGGCTCGTGGGGGACGTTGCGTTCACAGCCCCGTGCTGACCCTTGTTCTGCTGGTGGTGGTGGGGGTGCCGATGGGGAGATTCCTTCCCTTGAAGCCACGTTCTCTCTCTTCAGGTGATGTTATCCGGACGGTTGTGCCCAACCACTCGCTGGTTGAGAAGCTGGCCAGCCTCTACCTGGAGAACGTGAACCCCAAGAGCCTGCAGGTGGTTAGCCTGGAGCAAACAGCGAGCGCGGTGGGCTCAGACCAGGACACGCGCGGGGCCGAGCCCTTCGCCAGCCACCACGAGGACAGTCACTCTGGTACTTTTGGGAGCGTGCTGGTAGGGAACCGCATCCAGGTCCCTGTGGACACGCAGCGCGAGGGTCTTGGCTTGCTTCGCCTCAGTGCTGGCACTGATGGCTTTATTCCCAGCTCATCCAGCGAGGAGGATGCCCTGAAGCATGACCTTCCTCGCAGCACCCACATGCTGTGTGGGAACTGGCTGGCCTACTGGCAGTATGAGATTGGGGTGAGCCAACACGACCCCCGCTTCCACTTCCACCAGATCAAGCTGCAGAGTTTCTCAGGGCATTCAGGGGCCATCAAGTGCGTGGCACCGCTCAGCAGCGAGGACTTCTTTCTCAGTGGCAGCAAGGACAAGACTGTCCGCCTTTGGCCCTTGTACAACTACGGGGATGGCACCAGCGAGGTGCCACCGCGCTTCACGTACGCCGAGCACAAGAAGTCAGTTTTCTATGTGAGCCAGCTGGAGGCATCGCAGCACGTGGTGAGCTGTGATGGGACCGTCCACATCTGGGACCAGTTCACAGGTAAGAAGGGAAAGGGGGAGGGCTGGCTGGAGCGAACTGGTCCAGCCCTTAAAGACAGAGGGGCCATACTGAGTTTTGATGGCTCCCGTTAAAAAACAGCGCAGAACTGGAGGTTGGCTGCGTACCTTCTCCATACACGGAGACGTTACATACATACAGTTACTGCTGTAACTTCTCCGTCATGTTTTCACAGGCAAACTCCTCCGGACCTTTGATGAATTAGACAGCAAAGTCCCCATCACAGCTGTGAACACGATGCCGCCTCCCTATCACAGCATCTCCGTGGCCAGCGCCGACTCCGTGCTGCGCTTCATCGATCACAGGAAGCCAGGACTGCAGGTAGGGAGCCTGCCGCTCCGCGAGCCACCCTCCTCCGTCCGCGTGCTTAGAGATGGGATCGTGGCTGGCCCGAAGCCAGCTGTGACGCCTGCATGACAGCCAGCTGGGCCTTGTCCCCTAAATGCTGGGTCCCCTCGATCTTCACCTCCCTAGTAGCTGGACTCTCTCTCCTGCAGCACGAGTTCCGCCTGGCCAGCGGGGTGAACGCTGGGCTCATCCGCTGCTTGGCCGTCAGTCCTAACGGGCGCAGCGTTATGGCTGGCTTCTCCTCTGGTTTCATTGTGCTGCTGGACACCAGGACAGGACTCATCATGCGGGGGTGGCCTGCCCACGAAGGGGACATCCTGCAGATCAAGGTGAGAGGTTCAGCTGGGATCGGGGGGGCGGCTGCTGCCTGGGCGTCATCGATCCTCCGAGGTTGCGTGGAGCATCCTTCTGGCAGGGCTTGTCTGCTCCGTCCTCCGGGCGTTCCTCCATCCCTTGCTCTGTCCCTGAGAGGCTGCTCGAGCTCTCCTGTCCCATGGTTCGTGCTGCGGGCGGCTGTTCTTGGTCCAGCCTGTCTTGAACGGAGATCAGCCCTCCCAGGTGTCAGTCCCTGCCGAGCAGGTCTGCAGCACGAGCAGGGAGGAGACGTCTCCCGTGAAGAGGCGAATGTGTTGCTTTCTCCGCAGGGCTCTCGGCCCCCTGCAAGAGCGTCGCTTTAATGAGTAACTCTTGTCCATATTTACCCGCCCTCAGGGAGCAGCGCTGGGGCTCCAGTGTCCTCGACCCAAATGCAGGTTAAACAAAGTTCAGCGGTGTGGGTTGTTTACCCTCTCGCTAGCTCTGCTAATAAGCAGCTCCGGGCTTCTCCTGCCCCGTGAGAGAGCCTCCCAGTTCCTTCTCCTGAGAAGGAAAATCGTTTGGCAGGTGGTTTGATGGAGAGGGAGACCGCGTGATAATCTCTTTACCCACTGCAGTAGTAACAGATGATAAATTGGTTGTGTTGAGCATCAGGATGTTATTGAGAAGAGACACAGCCCGTCTCTCGGACGCTTTGATAGCACTAGAGGAGGTTGCCAGCTACCAGGGAGCCCTGCGGTGTCCGCCTGGATGCCTTGTTAATACTGCTCGGTACCATCAGTTGCGTGGAAATGGCTGGGACTGTCCCAGGGGATTGCCCTGCCACTGCTGGACTACTGGCAGCCGCCTGCTAATCTCATTTGCAGGGTGAGATGGGGAGTTTTTACTGCAGCGGTGCTGGCTCACTGGCCTTTCCTCTCCTGCAGGCTGCAGAGGGCAATGTGCTGATCAGCTCCTCTTCGGATCATTCCCTGACTGTCTGGAAGGAACTGGAGCAGAAACCTTTGCACCACTACAAATCTGCGTCTGAACCCATCCACGCGTTTGACCTCTACGGCAACGAAGTGGTCGCTGGCACTGTGGCCAACAAGATCGGCGTCTACTCCATGCTGGAGTCCTCGGCCCTGCCCACCAGCACGACCAAGCTGAGCTCGGAGAATTTTCGGGGTACGCTGACCAGCCTGGCAGTGCTGCCCACCAAATGCCATCTCCTGCTGGGCTCGGACAACGGCATCATACGCCTCCTGGCGTAGCGACCCCGGCCCAGGAGCTGGTGGCTGTCCCACAGCGCTGGTGGTAGAGCTGCACGCCAGCAGCGTCGCTTACGGAGGAGGCGGAGTTAGATGTTTCTGAACAGAGGATGCAGGGGGGAGTTGCGCTTGTTAGTGAGCGCTCGGTAAAGCATCTCTAACCTCTTTCTGTATCTTTAAAAAGAAAAAAGCCATAACTGAGAAACCTCCACTGCTGCTGGGAGAAATACTGAGCGTTGTAGGTCACTGTCACCCCTGCAGAGAGGCCTGGAGCTTTCTGTACCACGTGTGCCTGATCCCTAGGGGACCGTGAGCTGCCCTCCAGAGTAATACGGACCGCAGGTATCCTCCCTCCGTCAGTTAAGGGGTAGGAGGTGCCCCGCGACAAGAACACAACAGTATAGCTCCTGCCATCTGCACTCGCCCTTCCCTTCCACTCCTGAGCCGCTCGGCAGCCTTACTGGGGTAGCATAAGCTGGGCCTGGGACTGCCGCCTCGGAGCTGCGTGGTGCCGGGCACCTCCCCTCCTGCGGCCTGCGTTCCCAGCCCGGAGGATGTGCTCCGTTAACTTTAGGTTCTGCCGGCTGAGTTAGAGCCTGTATGGGAGGAGGAGAGGTTAACTAGAGCACTTCTGCTGCCTTACTGGCTCCGGGGCACAGACCGGAATGGAAGTCGGCCAAGGCGCAAACCCTGTCTGCTCCAGCGGCTCATTTAGGAACGGGCTGCTGCAGATGGACGGTTTGGGATGGGAACGGGGCCCTCCAGGGAGGCCAGAACCAGACGCTTCCACGAGGATTTTGGCTTCTGGAGCAGTAGGGTAGGGAGGGACTGTTGTTGGTTCCTGCCCCGGCAGCACTGCATCCCGGGAGGACCTAAGGGGTGAGGAGTGCCCGGTGTGCCACGCACTGGCAGTCTTCCTCACGAAATCCTCCCTGCAATCCCCTCCTCTGTGCCGGTCAGACCGCTGGGGAAGGCAGGAGCGCAGAAAGGTGCTCAGTTTTGTCCCCGCCTGCCCTTGTAGGGTGAGAGCCAGGAGGCGTGAGCCAGCGTGGTCTCCTGACCTTCCCCTGGGGACAGCACCGTCTGTCCCGGCCCGAAGGCGAGGAGCCTGCCCTTTGCCCAGCAGCAGGAGCAGTTGCCTCACTCCTGTTGCAGCCCCTTTCCCATCCATCCTTCAGCCTGGTCCGAGCCAGCATCGGGGAGCGGGAAGCTCTTATCCTGGGCAGAGGAGGAGCCTGCTGGGGGTTGTCCTGCGAGGGGAAAGGGCTTTCATCCAGCTGCTGCTCATCCGAGCCACCTGCAGCCGGGCAGGCTGCCCTCCGCTCCCGGGGAGGGCGGGAGGTGGGCAGCTGGCCCTCGCTATCCTTCCCTGCCCGAGGGGAGCTCTCGGTCCCGCGTTGCCTATTAACCATTTGCAATAGATGTAAATATTTACTTCTAATAAACTCTTTGAAAGAGATGCAGAGACGGGTGTGTGGGGAAGCTCTGTGCCGGAGGGGCCGCGGCGCGGGCGGAGGAGGGATGCGGTGGAGGTGCCCTGGGTGTAAGGCAGGACTCTGCCGCGCAGGGACTCGGATCCGCTTTCCAAGGGGAGGTGGCTCCCCGCGTTGCAGTGGCACGTCCCAAAGCAGTTTCTGGTCACAGAGCTCAGTCCTGTCTCCTTCCCACTCCGTCCCAGCGTCTGGAGGGAGTTTGGGAACCAAGAGCTGCGGCAAGGAACGGATGGCTGCAAGCGCTGCGATCCCGTTAGCGTTCCCCGCTGCCCCGTAGTGACTCCTCTCGCACTGAGGACATGGACGGAGCCAGGAACCATGGCAAACAAATTCCAAAAGCAGAGCGAGCCCTGTGGCAATAAATACCAAGCCCTGTGTTTTCACTAAAGGTTATGAATAAAAGAGCACATTCCCTGCACAGGGAGTATGTGGAAAGCGGAGCCACTACTAAGGACAACGGACTTCACCTGCTGCTGCTGCTGCTGGGGGTTTTGGAGCTGGTAACCTCGGCGTCAACATCGTCTTGAAGGTACAGCAGCCCACAGCGTCTCCCCATCTCCAAATGCACCTCAAATTCACTCCTGTCCCCCAAACAAATGTTTAATCAGATGCTGTCTGTCAATATTTGCCTGCCAAATTCTCAAACAGGGGGTGGTGCCGAAGGTCGCTGCCGGCGGCAGGGGTGGGCTGGGCGAGAGGCCGCGTCTGCCCCACGCAGAGCTGTCGGCCGGGCTAACGCGGGTGCCCGCTCCGCCGCGGACGTGAACAACCTCAGGTGAGGGGCAAATACCCGAGGATTTGTCGGTAAATGGGGGCTCCTCCGATAAGCAATGATGTCTCCGGGAACGGGGGGTGAATTTGGCAGAGGGTTAAAGGACGGGCACCACCGGGGAGCAGAGGGGTGTTCGGGGTTACACGCGGCTGCAGGATCTGGGGTGAGGGAGGAGGGGGAATGAAACGGCCTCAAGTTTTGCTTCTTCCACTTGGCAACGGGGGTCGCAGCCCAGCAGTTTCGGGTGAAAGCAAGGACTGCTCGGAGAGCGGAAAGCAGCCCCGGGAATGAAGCGTACGGCAGCCGCGCCAACGGCTGGGCTTTGGCACGGAGGCTTTATGTTAAGAAGAAGAAATGTCATTTCTGTTTGAAAGGGACAAGCGGCTGGGTGAAGGGGTGGCTGGGGAGAGGGTGGGGTTTCATCCACCGCCCTGGAAGCCCTGCTCCCACTGTCCCATACGGGAACCGGCGTGCGGGGGTGGGAGAGGCTGGGTTTGCCAGCAAAGGGGGAAGGCGAGTGCTGGGAAGGGGAGGACTCTCTCTTCCAGGACATATTGCTGAGAAACTGCTCTGTGTTGCGTTTTCTACCTGCAAAGTCCCTCCCAGGCAGCACTTGCCGAGTGCCTGCAGCCCGCTGAGGCAGGTTAGTAGCCCTGCGCCCAAGAGCCCGGGGCACAGCTGAGGTTGCGGTGCCCGTGCCTTGGCGGTCGGCACAGGAGAGGAGCGGCGGCTCTTGTCTTCTTCCAGAGGCACCGCGTGTGCAGGGCTGATTAGGGAAACACCATTTGCAATCCAGAGAAATGAGGGCGATGGGGTCAGAAATGCAGGATCTGAGCTGGAGAGGGTCACAGGGGAGCCTGGCTGCGGTCCCAGCTCTGCTCCGCCGCGGGTCCCTGTTCCTCTCTGATTTCACTGCCTTGGCGTCGGACCCAGGAGCCCTGTGTTGTTTCTTTGCAGCATTGTTCATCTCCCTATTGCTTTCTGCAAGCTCCTGAGCCAACCTGTTTGGCCAGGTTGATAATTTTCTCCCTGTAGACCTGAGCAGGCTCAGCCTGCTGCTGCCAGGCAGCTGGAAATAACTTCTCTCTCGGCTGGTCCTTCTGTTCCAGAAACATGGTGTTCCTCTGGGGTCCGTTGCTGCTCTGCCTGGCTGCTCTGCACAGTCACCCAAGGGTAAGTCGCCTCGCTCCAGCGATGGCGGGGCCTCCGCGGCGGGAGCGCAGCCCTCTCCCCGCCAGCAAAGGGCACGGGGAGCGAGGGGCTTCTCCGGCACCGGGCAAATGCCGCCTGGCGCTTCGCGTGAGAGGCCCTGGGAGGCAGACGGGTGGAGGACACTGCTGCTCTGCCGCGGGCTTAGCCTGTGCCCCCGGGCAGCGAGGCTTCTAATCTTCTTTTTCCCCGCTAAAATAGCTGTGGTTATTCTCATTATTCGAGTGGATTTCGGTAGAAAACCTTTGGAAACTTGGCCTCAACTGTATTTAGTGACCGTGACCTTCAGGGGTTAACAGGAGGTTGTTTAATAACAGCTTTTTTTCCTCCTGTTTTACATCTGGATCCTCACCAGATCTGAGATTGCAAAACCGCATTGCTCACTCTCTAGAGGATACGTTATTTTGTGCCCTTCTGGCCGGGTCCCGTTCTGAACACATCCAGCACCTGCCCTCCCAGCTCCCGCTGCCCCATCCCTCGGCTGGACCCCGCCGCCGCGGCGGCTGCAGCCGAACACCCTGCCCCGCTGCAGCGCTGTGCCAGCCTCTGACCGGCCCCGCGGGAACGTGCTGGGAGGGGAGCAGAGAAGACCGAGACTGGGAATTTAGAGGAAATCATCTGAGACCTGACTTTGTTTCTTTATCGTTTGGGTTTTTTTCCCTACAGTTTTCTTCAGCACATGCCATTGAGCAAAAGCATCTCTTCCTAGACAAAGACGGGGAGCTGAAGGTGAGCGATGACTGGTTCCGCCCAAGGGGACTGAAGTTGTGCTGTGGTATTTGCCATGGTTTTCCAGACAGGATGAGCCCCGGCAGCGCAATCGAGCAGCGCCGGTGCAATGAGAAAGTCCATCTTTGTGCCGGCTTCCCTCCCCGCCTCGCCCGCTGCTGCGGCCGGCGCCGAGGTGGAAGCCCCAGCCTAAACTGGGCAGGGTGCGGAGCAGCAGCAGCTGGCGTGCGCAGGGAATGGCAGGCGGATTATTTAATTTCTGAGTGATAAGGGAAGGTGAGGAAAACAAGTAGCTATGAGGGCGACAGGGAGCGAGAGCCGTAGCTGATGCTGCCCAGCGAGCCTGGCTCTGACAGCGCAGCGCTCCTGCGGCAGAGGACCGTCACCCGCGTGCCGGTGGGAACAGAGGGATCCCGGGAACAAAGTATGTGTTTAAGACCGTGCCAATGTGAGGACAGTAGCAGCAGTGCTATAGGCTAAAGCTTAGAAAACTGGAAAATGAGGAGTTTGGAGAGAAAAGGGATGGAATAGAACAGACGAGTCAAGAAGAGACAGATGCCTGGAGGAGGCTTTGAGCCAAAACGGAGGAAGGCTGTGACAGCAGTAGCGGGTGCTGACCGATGCACGAGGCAGATCGGCAGTCCTAACGTACGTGAGAGGAGGTGGTGAAACCAAGGCTGAGGATGATGGGTCTGCAAACGGCGAAGGCCCAGGACCGGTGGTTCTCGCCCTCAAAGCATGCCTGCTGGGCTCCTCTGCCTGGGCCAGGCCCTCAGAGCAAGTGGAGGAGGAACCACTGCCAGACCCTCGCTCAGCCCCTGTTCCCAGGATACCAGACCTTCTGCTTTCCGTACGCATTGCGGTGCTTTTAGCCTCAAGGTTAAAAGGCAAACCGAAGCAAATACACCGCAGAGCAGAGACGCTGGAGAGTTTTCCCAGCCCATTTAGGTGCGCAGTGAAAGCCACGAGGGAAGGCAGCGCCGTGCTCCTGCTCTCCCAGTGCTATCCTTCTCGTTTCTCCCCAGGACGTGAAAAGCGCTGGAGTTGCACAGTCTGCTGTGCTGGGAGCCATCCCGACCCTGCCGTATGCAGACCTGGCAGACTTTACCTCTGACGGCTTCCAGGAGGTTGACGGACCCGTGTTCCCTTCCACCACCGCCCTGCCGGGCACGAGGAATGACTGGAAGCCAGAAGATGAAGCCGTAGCTGGGGCTGTGGGCTGTCACGAACAGCGGCCATCTGGGGAAACTGCCTCTTCTGAAGAGGAAGGAGAGGCTGAAGATAAAAGCTGCGAGATGACTTGGAAGAAGAGCCAGAGGCTAGCAGATGGCTTGATGAGGTTCAGCATCAGGCTCCTGAAAGAGGTCCAGCTGGAGTCCAACAGAACCAACGTGATCCTGTCACCCCTCAGCATCGCCCTCGCCTTGTCTCACCTGGCACTGGGTAACCTCTTAGTTACAAAAGCACCGTCCCCTGCCCTTCCCTGTGCCTGCTGCTGGAGGCACGAGGAACCAACGTGCAAAATGCCACGATTAAATACGGCACCTCCCACTTCACCTTACTCCTGCAGCTTCCATTAGGTACGATTACCAGCGAAGCTGCCCTTCGTGGCCCTGCTGAGGCTCCTGCTCTCGGGTTCCTCCAGCCTCTTTTGTAAGGCACACAGTATGTTTCTACCAGGAGGCAGCTAGAGCAGCGTCCCTGTTTTCCACTACGTGGGCATGACCTAACAGGAATTTGGCTTTGCTTTTTAGGAGCAGCAAATCAGACGGAGAAGCATTTGCTGGAGGCGATGCATCTGGAGTCGGTGCCCTGCCTCCACCACACGTTGGGCGCCCTTCGCAGAGGGCTCGCAGAATCCACCCTGAGCCTCGCGTCGCGCCTGTACCTGCAGAAAGGTGAGAGCTGGCCCGGGGGGGCCGTACCGGTGTAGAACAAAGCTCTCGGTGACAGAGAGTGATGGAAGCATGTCGCCACGCTGGGAGACGCCTCCGTTTCCCTAGGCGCTCCTCCTGGGCAGCCTCGTGCCACTGGCTGAGCCACTGAGCAGCTTTTTTTCAGTGCCTGATGACTTCATGTAGAATTTTTCCCCTCTGCCAGGATTTGAGGTGAAAGAGAAGTTCCTGGAGGATTCGGAGAAGTTCTACGGAGCAAAGCCCATGACCCTTTCTGGGATGAGTGAGGATGACCTTGTAGCCATAAACGAGTGGGTAAAGGCAGCAACTAACGGGCAAATACCCACCTTCCTACAGCAGCTCCCTGAAAACACAGTGATGCTCTTGCTCAACGCAATCCATTTCCACGGTGAGCTCCACAGGCCTTGCTTTTCAAGAGGAATCGTTAGAAATCTACTGGTTTTCTGCAAGCGCTGTGGCTGAATGGCATCTCCTGTCATTGCTTCCTGCTAGTCAATCTGCTTGTTCTTTTCTTGTACATCTGCTGTTCCTCTTGCTTAGATTTCTTTACAGTAATGATTCCCAACTGCCTCCCATGTGCTAAAAATGTTCCTTGACAGCAGAGCCAGAATGCAGCAGGTGGAACCTGCAGTATTTTTGCCTCCTGGTGCAGGATCCCGAACAGCGGCACATCGCCGCTCATCTTAACCAGGTCAGACCCAACTCACTGCACACCACCACCGAGCTCGGAGGCAGCTCCTGTGCATTTCTTTCCGACTACAGCACGGCGGTCGGGCACATCGTCCGCATTTAATGCCCTGAGGGCTGTGCATCGAAACACAGACCAAACGCTTCCAGTGTAAACCTGCGAATGTTTTAGCTTGGTCTTGGAGCACTGTTTCACTCTACGCAGCACAAAGGCAATACTCTTCACGTTTCAAAGCGCAAACATCCCTTACTTTATCTTCATAGCCTTCAGTAATCTCCCACACTGAGGCATGAGGATTAATCCTCGCTCTTTTTGTTATTCCAGAGTCCCTCTCTGGAAGATAAGAGCTTCCTGCTGTTCGGGCTCTTCCAGCCTCGGTACCGGCTTCTCTTCGCTGTACTTCTACTGGCATGGCTACTATCTGCCTTGTCGGAGAACTCGTGATAGGAGGAGTGTCAGCTAGGCTGTTTCTGTTTTCCTACCCACATTTAACTTTGTTGATTTCTAAACCTGTGTTTTGACAGGGTTTTGGAAGAATAAGTTCGATGCTAGCTTCACTGGGCCAGATGTATTCCACCTTGACAACGAGTTCTTGGTCCCAGTTGAGATGATGAAAGCCCAGAAGTACTCCCTGAGCTGGTTTACGCTGGAGTCCCAGGACATTCAGGTAGGGCTCTGTTAGGAGCACTACACGTTTTGATTGGAATTTCCTCTTGCTATGGTATTTTACTGACTGCAAGTATTCTCTCCAAACCCCAAATGTCTTTTAACAGGCATAGCACACAAAGATTTAATAAGCATCCTTTGTCCTTGCTGCTAGCAGGAGTGTTGAGTCTTCACTCTCAGTCCCTAGGAAAAACCACAAACAGCTCTTCCCACTAAGTGGGAATTAATGGAGTTTTCAAGCCCTGAGTTAAAGATAAATGAGGAAACATGGAGAGGAATTCCCTCAGACAGCGTACTGTTGGAGCCCTTCAGAATACAGCTGCTGCCAGCGTGGGTACAACGCTTGCGCATGGGGGCTTCTACTCTGCCACGTGTTCAAGCTTTACCAGTCAGTGGCTAAATACTAAAATCTAATGCTGTTATTCCAACAAACTTTCTCCTCTGAAGAAATGAGCTACCTCCTTCCCACCAGGCTGTTCTCCTCCGATAGCTAGCCGGGCTCTGTACACCAACTAGAAGACGACTAAATTAAAAGCATCACTTTCTGGACTTCCCTTCCTCTTCCATAAATTCTTCTGGTTGGATTTATTTCCAGGTGGCCAGGTTTCCCTTTAAGAGTAACACGAGTTTCGTGGTCATTGTACCAAACCAGTATACTTGGAATATCTCTCATGTGCTGGAGACCTTCCCTTATCAACAACTGTGCAGGCTTTTCCCCAAGGAGGTACCCACCACAGTGAAGATCCCCAAAATAAAACTGGACTACCAGCTGGAACTCAACAAGGTTCTCAGCCAAATGGGTAAGGCCTCTAGCAGGATTTGCACAGAATAAGCGGAGCTGATCGATCTGTATGGCATCTGTTCGCTGACACTAAAAACTGCCATCCTTGTTTCTAAAGCTGTGCCTCACAGCTTGCTCCAGATAACATCCAAACTCTTTCATCTCTTATTCCTCTCCTCCTCCTTACTCTTTGCTTGCCTAGCACCAAATGTTTTGCTCCAACAAGATGATACTATAGAGAAGGCAGCATTCACAGCTCCTCACAATCTTTACGAGTTCTTCCTATTCCCCTATGTGTAGCCAAGACCAGCTTCCGTGCATCGGCCTTTACCTCTTACTTTGTCATTTAACATAGCGCCCGGGACATAGAAATTGCCAAAAGAGAGAATGCAGATCACAGAACCTGGAACTGAGAGCTTACTGAAACAAAACACCGTGCATTGCATTTCCAGATGAGAATAAATTAAGAGTTTACTTTGTTCGGCAGAATTGCTTAAAAAAATAACCTCTGTAAAAGTGCTTCCAGCCTAGCAAGAAGGAGCCCTCAGACTTGCTGCTGCTTTTCAAGGAAGGCTTTAAGTTCTTACACTACTGTTCTAAAAGAGGTGGGCAAAGCTTGTGAAGACTCTTCTGGTTTCGGCACCCTCAGCTCTTCGTACAGAGAGGGACTGGGGAACCTGGCTGGACTGCAGCTTCTGTTTCTGTTGCCTGCCAGTTCTCCGTGGGGAACAACACATGTAGCAACCGATTAGGGAATTGCTCTCTTCGGACAGCTTTGAGAAAAATCAGAGCTGGTGGCACCAACTGGAAAGGTTAACTCAGTCTCATTTCTCTGTAGGCCTCCAGGAGCTGTTCACAAGCCCAAACCTCCAGAAGATCGCCGATGAGCCTCTCTTCGTATCCAGTATCCAGCATCAGTCTACCCTGGAGCTTAAAGAGGATGGGATGGAAGCATCTGCTGCTACCAGCGTCGCGATTTCACGCTCGGTCTCTGCCTTCAGCCTTGACCGGCCTTTTGTCTTCCTTATCTTTGAAGACGAAACAGGCATCCCGCTTTTTATAGGCAGTGTCCAGAACCCTAACCCCAACGCTGCTCCCCAGATAAAGGAGCCACAGGACTCACGTGAAGCAGAAGATGTCACTGAGTACCCCATGCCCAAATAGGAGGGAGCAGAGCCTGAGGGTTCTGGGACTGCTGCCTGACCCTTTGGACCAGCTAGGAGAGGCCTCCTGTCCTCGGAGGCCCCCCTCTGAGGCCCCAGGAGGCAATCCCTTGCTGTTTTCCTTTACAGATCCCCAGAGACCAGTCCTGGGATAGCCCATCCCAGCCTTGACGAGCTTCTCCAGGCTGGGGTTCCCCTCTGTTGAACCTGAAAAGCTTGCTCTGCCTGGATTTCCCTTCCAGGGCTCTCAGTCCTGGAAGGGAGACTTCCTTGTCCCCAGACTCTTATTAGAGTCTTTATTAAGCTCTTATTAGAGTCCCCTATAGCCTGGAATCGTCATTAGCGTCTGGCAGCTTGGACAACAGCCAGAGATACTAACGCGGCTCTTCCTTCCGCAGTTCCTGTGAACAAGTCTCCCTCAAACTGTTCCTCCGAAAGCCGTCTGTACCCACCTAGAAAACGACCTCTAGATCAACTGGACTAGCAGCCAGTTGTCTTCTCGAGGATGCGTCACAGCCATTTCCAGGCACAGGCTCGTTTCAAAGATTCCCTTTTCCCACTCCTTGGCTATGGGGATCTGATGTGGGAGGGTCTGCAGTGGGAAACCCCTTTGGATCCTTATCTCCAGCCCTTTTCCTGGGAAACTGTAGGTTCTTGGGTAATGCTAGATTTTTTGAGACATATTTTATAAAGTGTTTTTTAGTAATTTTTATGTTGGCAGAATAATAAAGAGTAAAGCAGAATATATTTGCTTAAGGTGTTGCATTGAAAGACCCAACAGAGAAAGGAAAAAGGCACGCAACTTGAATAATTGCAAAGACGGGGAGGAAAAAAGTCTGGGCGTGACAGACGGAAAGACAGGAGGGGCTCTTGCGAAGGATCTGCTTTTTGCTACGCCTCATGGCAGAGGACAAGAGGGGCTGTCAGGTGAGAGGGCCGGTCTGTAAAGACCGCCCGAGGCCTGGGGCCACCAGGCTTTGGGCATCACCTCGCCTGCAGGGAGCCCTCGCTGGTCAGAGCTGGCTTCGGGGGGCAGAACTCCTGAGCCAGGGCATGAGCTCAGCGGCGCAGGGACAGGAGGGCACCCTGCCTGCGGGCAGCAACGCGGTGACGGGACAGTCCTTAATTCCTTGGGCACCGCCTGACCATTACTGGTATCTACCAGGAGGTCCGAGGGTGCTGAGCTGGCATCTGCTATCTGCAATCTCTTCTTCTACTGTCTCCACAGCACAATGCTACGGGTGGCTGGGACAGCTTCCAGGGGAAGGAGGGGCGGATTTTGACGCCTGTAGCTGAATGTTGCCGCTTTTGCCCTGTTTTGGCGAAAGGTAGTGTCCCGCTACAGCTTCGCTTTTGCCCGAGATGGGCACAGCTGCCCGGGTCCTGGTTCTGAGGTAGCAGCACATGTCTGAAATAAGCTACCGTGAAAGAATTCTTGGGAACCCTCCACCCAACCAAGCCATCCTGCCACTTAAAAATGTCAGTCTAACTCACCGCGGCCTGCCACGCTGCAGCTATTGCTGTACAAAACAGCTGCTGTCCGTAGTAGATTCTGCTTCCGAACTCCCTCGGCTTCTGGGTGAAAAGGACGGTGCTCTGTTTTTGCGAAATAGCAGTTAGAGCGTACGAGGGCCATCCTTCTGGCAGCGTTTTCCTGGCTCGGGAAGGCTGCCTTCCCTCAAAGGAAGGAGCAGAATGCTTCTGGGAGCCTCCGTCCCTGAATAGTCTGCACCATCTGCTGGAATAAGAGAAGGACTGACTCACTAACCATGAATTTGGGGGATTCGGGAGACTTTGGGGAATAAAGAGTCCTGGCTGAAACCTGCAATTACACATTTCTTGCAGTCTAAAAGGGGAAGAACGGCTAAAGATAATGCCTACCCCTCTAACCAATGCAATGACACGTACCCTTCAGAAAGAGCGTGTAATTATGGGGCCATATAATTTTAACAAGTAAACCCAAAAGAATCCAGCCCTACTATGAGGGCACAGCTCTAGCCACAGGGAACATTTGAGCTCATTTATTTATACAGATTCATTTCTAACATTCAGAAATACCATCCCATGCCCTAGGTGAGTCTGCTTTGGCTACCGCAACCTCAGTGCCACCCTCCCCGAATTCCGCCCCGCTGCGCCGCAACCTGTGCAAAATTCCAAGTGCAAGTCTTGCTTTTCGTGCCTCTGCCCTCCAGCTCCCCCTCTTCTACGAGGTTTTTCCCCTCGTTCTCAGTTTCCTGAACAGCTTGGTTCTTATTTCCTATTTTCCGTCTTCCTGCCATCCCTCCTCCTCCAAGCTATTCTTGTCAAACTATTAACTTCATCTTATTTGGCAGTACCGCAGCCCTCCCTGACTGCTTTGCTCAACAAATTACCAGCTACACCAACCTGAAGACTCTCTTTCGCTCCACCGCCTCTCCAGAAGAGGCACTTTGTAAAACGCAAAGTAATATTAATGTCTCTGCTCAGGAATTCCCACTTTGCCTTGCTAAGCTCTCGTTTTGACTGAGCGCTATTCTGAAAAGCCACGACGAGCACGGGGCGTCTGCTCTATAGCTCATCTGCGCCACTGGCTGAGAACATCAAACGGTATCTCAACATCTTTAATATTGGATGCATTTTTTCCCTACTAGAGCGAATTCGTATGAACGCGATCAGTACTTCCCTAGCAGAGGTGAACGCTCTCAGACAGCATATTGCCTGCCGAACACAAGCCAGAACAGCAGTAAAATGTTTGTATTGATTTAACAAAGCTGATTTAAGCCCTTGCATCTGGTTAGATGGGTATAACGCACCGCTTCAGGGACGCCTCAGGAATCTGCAGGAATAAAGCCTGCTTCGGTCTGTAATAGCATTCTGTACAACCGCCGCTCCGATTTAAACGGTTTAAACCCAAACCTGTATTTAAACAGATGGGCTTCCATCTGAAGATACAGACGAGACGCAAAAACTTCTCTAGTGGTCTTTCCATAAAGGGCACTTTAATACCACAAGTAAGGTATCAAACGAGAGGACAACCACCAGACGACCTCTCCACAGCCAACCCCCCCCGTTCTTGGGCCGAGGACGGAGACGAGCAAGTACGCACATCTCTGCAGACGGTTTCTCCCAGAGCAGGCTGAGAAGGCGCTGAAAGCGGAGCTGTGACTCCTCGTGTTAGCAAGGGTCCCCTTCGAAGCGCTGACTCCGCAGGGCAGGCTACCTGGTTTGCTTTTCCGGCTTGCAAAGCCGGCGGCCAGTGCTCCCCCAGCGCCGTCCCGTCCCCTGTGCTGCGGCACTGCCTGAGCCCCGCGCCAGCGCGCGTGAGCGGCTCCTCGGTACCCGTGCGCGGCGAGGCCGGCAGCCCGAAGGGCGATGGCCCCGTGCGAGGCTGGGCTGGGGGCACCGCCATTACCCGCTCCCACGGACCTGCAGCGTTTCCGAGCAGACGAGCAGCTGCCCTGGATCAGGCTAGCTGTGTGTCCAGTTAGGCCAGCATCCTGGCTCCGCCAGTAGCCGGTAACAAATGACGGGGGAGAAACCAGCCAGGAATGCCTAGGGATGAGGGAAAACAACTGTTGTCTGGCTGCATCGCCCAGCTGCTGAGCCCGACGCCCCATCCGAGCGTTGTTAGCCATCAGTGGACCTGTCTTCCACTAATTTGGTTTGGGCTTGGTTTCCCCCCCCCCAAATCCATTTATCTTTCATCTTCTGCAATATCGAGTTACAGTGAGTTTTACAGTGTAATACTTAGGAAAAGTACACTCGATTTAAACGTGCACCGACGGGTGCTCCCCTGGAGCCTCCGACTGCAAAAAATAATGAAACCCCTCTGCCCCTTTCCCCTCTCCCGATCTTTTATCGTTCTGTAAGCTCCTACAACGTCCTGGTAATTCATCCTTTGTACCAAGAGTCCTTGGCTTTTTAGTCTCTTTCTTTTCAGCCGAAACCTTTGTTAACTGGTGACCGCCCCGGGACAGAGCCGCTCCTGAACGCCCTCCCGTTCAGAGCTCCCCTCCCCGCGTCTCCCGTCCCTCCCGGGCACAAACCCATCGAGCCATTCCTGCCTCCGAGACAGAAGAAACCCCCCGGGGCGGCGCAGGGCGAACCCGCGGGACGGGGCCCTGGCCCGGGCGCGGCGGCGAGCGCCGGCCCCGCGCTGGGTGCCCGCGGCGGCGGGGCGGGCGCGGCGAGCTGCCGGGGGGCGGTGGCAAGCGGGGGCCGAGCGCTTTAAGAGCCCCGGGCGCTGTAACCTGAAGCCTGCCGAAGGCTGGGCCGGGGCAAGCGGCAAAAAGCCGCGGTGGCTGCGCCGAGCCCCCACTGGCCCCGACTCGCCCCGCCGGCAGCCTGCAGGGAGCCCGAGGTAAGGGGCGGCTCGCCCGCGCTGGCTACCGCGGCGAGGGGAGCAGGGGGCCCCGGAGGAGCTGGGGGAAGGGAAGGGCGGCTCTGCGGGCGGGATTCCCCCAGGCGAGACCCGGCGAGGGCGGCGATGGGGACGCGGGGTGGCTTTCTGCCCCTGCGGCAACCGGGGCACGCCCGCCCCTTGCCACGGTAGCCGCTGTGGCGAGTGCCGGCCCCGCCGGAGCTGGGCTTGCACGATGCTCCAGAGGGAGCCAGCGCTGGGGGGAGCGATGCTGGGGGTGCTTCAGAGCACCCCTAAGCTCAGAAGTGTTTATAAACGATGTGAGACTTGCACCGCTACAGCTGGAAAGCAGAATGTTTCCTCTGCACCTGCAGGCCCTGACAGACAGACAGACAGACATCTCCCAGACACAGAGCCCCTTCTCAGCTCGTTTCTCAAAGCTTTCTTCCCGACCGTAACATCGCATGCTGCATGCCGCTGCTCCTTCTCTTCCCTGCACAGGCAGCCACAGTTTCGCATCGTGCCTGAAACCAGCCCACCTCTGCGCCGACCAAATTCTTTTCTCTGCATTTTTGGCTCTGCGCTGAGACGCATGCAAATAGAATCCAGATGTTCAGGCCCATTCAGACGCAAAAGGCTTTGTCTTTCTAAAATGGAAATTGCTTTTTGGCAAAGTTTGAGAAATATGAAGCTGGTGACAGTACTGGCAAAAACAATGCAAATCTGCAAAACCAATCTCCGCTCTCATGCTCCCAGGAGCTCGGTGTAGTTGGAAGCAGAGGTTGTGTTGAGATAATTTTTTTTTCAGAGAACAGGTTCTGCTCCATGGAAAACCTTCATCTCTAAGCTAGACCGAGCCAAACCTCTTCTGCTCAGCATGCAAGAGCACTGCTTGGTGCAGGCATCCTCACAAAGCCCTCGCGAAGGCCTCTTTAACTCAGACTCACGCAGGGCTTCTGGCACCGCTCTTGCAGCACGGTGCCTGCTCATTGTAAAGCTCCGCAATGAGATGAGCAATCCCCACATCGCGTCCACTCTCGTACCACCACACGCGTTGGTTTGCTCCCGTACAGCAAATCCTCTCGATAGCCATCTTCTGCACCAGAATGCCTCCTCCGCCGGGCAGCTAGGAGAGCAGCAGGAAAAGAGGGTGCCGCTTCTGTGTTACACGGTCTAAGCACAGATGAAAACTTAAAACCGCCACTGTGACACCTTTTTCTCCAAGGCAGAACTACCTCCAGAAAAAAAGGGGTTGGCAGGAAAGGGAAGGAGCGAACTGCCTTTCGCTGCAGTAAAACCGGGTCCTGAACTGGGGCTGGGGTAGCCACGTGGCTTTCAGTTGTATTTCTACCAGCAGGCATGTTTTCTTTATAGCTGAAGTTAATCTGAAACACATGTTCTTTCTCCTGCTTCACTGGATGCCTGGATCACAGGGCTTAGTTAAATACAACCCTCCTCCTTTAATTTCTGGGAATCTATATAAACATTGCTCCAGACCAGCCTCGGTGGCGTCTGTTCCCGGGGGCACGACGCTTCTGCAGCAGCTCGGTTTACCCGCAGCGAAGCCCTGGGCTACGCGCTGCCCTTCGGACCAGACGCATCTGTCTGAAGGGCCACGTGTGCCGATACTGGAGGGGTTAAAAGTGGATTCCGCAGGAGGAACAGCTTTGGGGAGTTTGGTACTTTTCTCCCACCTCCATTCAAGAAGTCGAATAAGCCAAGCGCTCTCTTTCACTTCTTCTCTAGATCTGGCCCAGCGCTAGGTATTCACTCCCAGCCCCTTCCTTACTGTCTTTTAAGAACGCTCTTCTACTTTTACTTTGTCGAATTGCAAATAAGAAGCAAAGGAGGCGTATGGGCTGTCCAGCCTTCCAGGTACGCGCACAAGGACCGTGACAAACTACTGCCCGAGGCAGGTAACTTGCGTAGCGGAGCAGTGACCAGTCGGTTTTGTCTTCTGCCCCATTCAACAATATGGATTTGCTCCCTTTTATAAATGAATTTGTTGAAGTCTAAAACTCAGAAGATATGATGTAGTGGTTTTCTGGACCTTGGCACTCAGTAACTGCCAGCAGCAGTGTGGTTTGGGCCACACACATCTGCTTTTGTGCTCGGGCACACCCAGGCGTGCGTGCTTGCCCAGTTTTAAAGTCATGGGGCCAGGCTGGCCGAATCCTGCACGCTAAAGAAGAAAACCCAGCTGAGATCAGGTGTGCGTTTCACCACTGGGACGGACAAGCAGCAGCACATGCCGCTGCGGTTCCTGGCCCAACCAGGTACAGCGAATAGTGCTGGCAGGGATGCGTTTGCTCAGTTGCTCGAACTACCTCTGTCGTGTTCTTGCTCCGTAGGTTCAGGCATGCAGGTTCCGGTGGTTCTCCTTTTCCTGGGTCTCTTAACTGTCCCAAGCAGATCCCAGAACTCGGCTACTGAGCAGGTGAGTAGGAGGCAACGTGCAGAGGGAGGGAGAGGCACTTGGAGCAGGTAATTTGATTTTAGAGACTCTCACGGAAGGATTAAGCGCCACCCTCCTAAGTTACTAGGATTTTATTGAGCAACATAATGAGACTAACTCCTGCTTTACCTAGATAAAACCACAGCAGTTACATCAGGGGATGACCGCGAAGCAGAAATAGCGGATTCCAATCCGAGTGCTGCCTTCGGCTTTACTGGGACACTTTAAAGTAGCTGTTCCTACGCTCCCATCAGTGAGATTAACCCAGTATTTCTGTAGATCATAGGAGAGTATCTGTAGATTGCTTGCCTTTGAAGTGTTTATCACAACTGTAAACTCCTGTAAACTGCAAGTGTAAGCAAAGCGCTCCCTGTACCTGCTAGAACTCTGCCACCGCTGATGGGGCGAACGCTGGCGAGGTCGAAGAGGAAGATCCATTCTACAAGAGCCCTGTAAACAAGCTGGCAGCTGCAGTCTCCAACTTCGGCTATGACCTGTACCGTCAGCAGTCTAGCCGGACGGCCACCGCCAATGTGCTACTGTCTCCGTTCAGCCTGGCTACGGCCCTTTCTGCGCTCTCGCTTGGTGAGTGCTTGCCCTTTTCCTCACCTGCTGCCTGCCTTGACAGCCCTCCCCTCATACCGCTGTCCTTGTTGCCGGCAGGGGCTGGAGAACGGACAGAAGACATGATTTCTCGCGCTCTCTTCTATGATCTGCTTAACAAAGCTGAGGTCCACAACACTTACAAGGACCTACTGACCAGCGTGACTGGACCAGAGAAAAGCATGAAAAGTGCCTCCCGTATCATCCTGGAGAAAAGTAAGTGCCTGTCTTCCCCTCTGTCAAATGTTACCTAAATAACTAGCAGCAGGTAGAACACACTGAGTAGCACCGCACCCACAGCTCTGGCTCTGACACGCTCTTGAGCCAGGACACAGACAGTGCGTGGAATGCTGCTGCTGCTCCAGAAAAAGCCTGGAAAGTTTGTGTGCGCATAAATAAAGACGAGACTTATGCACACAAAGACACAGAACAGCTAACACACGGAAGACCTAGAAGAAACTTGCTGAGAATTTTCCCTTCACTCTTGGTTTTCTGGCAGGTGTTGCTAACTTCCAAGAACCACAAATCACGTTTTCTATTTGTGATAGCGTTCAGCCATGTTCCTTTGTTTAATTCCTTGCAGAACTATCTGAAACGTCTGCTTTCGGCACGCAATAAACATCCGAGAAAGCTAAGAGCCATCTTTTGGAACCTGCTGGCTCCAAGAATCCAATAGGTTGAGTAAGCCGTACTCATAAAGCGAGCTGGAGGAAGAAGAAAGACTGATGGAGGAATAGCTGTGTCCAAGCCTTCTGTTCTTATCTCCTTTCTTTCCTTTTCAGAAGAGAGTTATCCCACGCTCCAGCATGGCTGGCTGTAGCATTTGGATCAGTTTCCTCCATGTGCCTTCAGTCATTCTTCCTCAAAGCAGGTTTCTGTATACGCACAGCCACAGATGCTTTATGAGAGCTGCTGCCGGGCTTTGGATCGCAATCTGCTGCCCTGAGATTGTTTTGATAAGGGAGCTAGCTGCAATATCCGTGTTTTTGTTCCCCAGGACTGAGGGTGAAGCCCGGTTTTCACAGCCAACTCGAGAAGTCCTACAAGATGCGTCTGAGGGCACTAAGTGGCAATACCCAGCTAGACCTCCAAGAAATCAACAACTGGGTACGACAGCAGACGAAGGGAAGGATTATGCGGTTTATGAAGGACATGCCCACAGATGTCAGTATCCTCCTTGCTGGGGCTGCTTACTTCAAGGGTAAGAACGTTGTGTACTCGGGGACGGAGAGGGCCTATTCAGCACGCGTTAGAAGAGGTGCGAGGGAACGCTCTCACTTCCAACAGAGCAGACAGACTGCCGAAGAGACAGTGTCAGGAGAAAGTGCTTGGGGACGTTTAGTAAAGAAGAAAAAATGCATGCTACCTGAACAGAAATAGTCCGCGAGGGAGGAATTATTACTCTCGGGAAGCTGAAGCTTGACCTGTTTGCAGTAAGAGACCCGAGAAGAAAGTTTAAGCTCACAAAACTCCACAGCAAGAGACAATTTCCATTTAGGGAAGGCACAGCTTAAAGAGCGTCCTGAGGCTTTTTACCACTGTAGGGGGAATGGAGGGAGATGCTAGAGCCGTTCTAGAACATGCTGTAAGCCCGTGTCCTGGAGAATTATTGCTTAGAGACAAGGAGCAAAATAAAGGGTGGGGAGAGAAGCACTTTATATGCATTGACACAATTGTTACCCTTTAAAATAGTTTTGTAATTACATAAGTAGACATCAGCTTCCCAATAGCTACTCCACCCATACACTGGCTTGATTTATTTCCCATTCAGCCAATTCTCAGATGAAAAGGAGGGGCCAAAGAGTGGCAGTAAATCAGTAGCTCCGATCAGCCTATTTCCACATCTGTCATCATTCAGTTATGTCTCAACTCTTAAAGCACCAATACTGTACATATAAAGCGCAAGGCCACAGGCACAAGCCCGGTTTCATATGCTATTTTTCCAGAAAATCCTCCATTTTATCTTTTAAAAAATAGGGACGTGGAAAACCAAGTTTGACACCAAGAAGACTGACCTGAAGGACTTCCATCTGGATGAGGACAGAACTGTGAAGGTGTCCATGATGTCGGACCCCAAAGCCATACTGCGATATGGTTTTGACTCAGAACTCAACTGCAAGGTCAGAGAGCAAATATTGCACAAGATCTCCTAAACCTGCTGAGGAGCAGGCTCAGCTACACTTACCTGTTAACCCATTCCAGAAGACAGCCTTGCTCCTCCCATCAGGCTAGTTTTGCAATCCCTGTTTTGAAAGGTAGCATGTTGACTCTTAGAATATCCTACTTCTGCATTGGCTATGTGACAAGCAGTCCAGAATTTAAATAACGCACAGGTCCTACTAGCCCGTATTGCTTGACCTAAAGTTGGGCAAGAAGGGCAGGGCACGCTCCTCAAAACTTTTCCATCTCTACCTCTTTCAACAAGTCTTTCACTGTAGCGTGAGCTCGAAGGTGTTCCAGCCGAGAACCCCCCAAAGCGACACTGCAGTTCATTACAGGATTCGACAGGCGAGAGCGAGCACTTGCCGTGCAATAGCAGAGAGCGCAGCATGGGTTGATGAAAGCCTGGGCGCCAGAAGGTTCAGGAAGCATCATGTCCGATAAAAGCAAACAGGGAAGACGACCAAATGTTAACTGGAAAGGCTGACCAGGCAGCCGAGATTCAGGCCTGTGCCTGGTACGGGACGGGTAACACTGTTCATTATTGATGTGACCCTTTCTTATTTAAAACTGGCCTTCCAGATTGCCCAGCTGCCACTGACGGAGGGAATCAGCGCCATGTTCTTCCTGCCGACGAAGGTGACCCAGAATATGACTCTGATTGAGGAAAGCCTTACTTCTGAGTTTGTCCACGATGTAGACAAGGAGCTGAAGACAGTCCACGCTGTGCTAAGCTTGCCCAAACTAAAGCTGAACTATGAAGAGGCACTTGGCAGCACGCTAAAGGAGACAAGTACGTACATCACACACCCTCTGCAGACTGCCAGGGCTCAAAGCAGCGGGCAAGATGCTGCCTGCTCTCAGAAGAATGTGAAGCTGGTGGGTTATTAGTTAGGTCCTGCTGTCAGTCTGTAGAGATCTCACCAGCAACTAAATCACCTTGGTCCAGGACTCCTCAACTTTTATCACATCTTTCCACCAAGCTCATACAGCGCTTCTGAGGTTGAGAGGGAGAAGCTCAGTACAAACAGATGTAAGCTGCTTCTCCCTGTTACCCCCAATAAACAATACCAGAGCAGCTCCGTGCCCTCCTGGATCCCAGCGTTAGCAGCACTGCTCCCCCACCTGCAATCCATGCTTTCAGCTAATGGAATTGTCTTTCTTTCCTCCAGGGCTCCAATCACTTTTCACATCACCTGATTTTACCAAGATTTCTGCCAAACCCATTAAACTATCTCATGTGCAACACAAGGCAATTCTGGAGCTCAGTGAAGATGGAGAAAGATCCACACCGAATCCTGGGGTGAATGCTGCTCGTCTGACCTTCCCCATAGAATATCACGTGGACAGACCTTTCCTTCTCGTACTGCGAGATGATACCACTGGAACCCTCCTCTTCATTGGCAAGATCCTGGATCCCAGGAGTGTTTAGATCCCTTCACGATAATCTGCAATGGTAGGGCCCAAACGGAAAGGGTGGTATTGGGAGGGATACTGGCTCCCTGCTCTGCTGCACAGACACAACTTGCAAATCTTATGCCTTCATGCTGCAATAAAAGAGCTTTTGCTATTAATCTCAGCGAGCCCCCGTATTCTCCCTTGCAAGATTGTCTGCCTGTGTTGTATGCCTTCACACTTCCCTTTTGCCCAGACAGAGCCACAATGCAGTGCTGCGTCCTATGTGCAAGCATCGAGTCTGGCGTATACCGCATTTTTCCCTATGCTGTCTTCCGACCCCCCGCCAGCTGTTTACACTGAATCCCTCACCACTGACAGGTCTGCGCTGGTAGCCCCCCAAGTTCTGCAGTGCCCCCTCTTGTAGCTTGTAAGTTTGCACTTCCCAGCCTGCTGCCTCACCCCTCCCAACCATTTACGTTTCACGCTGGCAAGAAGAAAAGTGCTTCATAGCATTAGAAATCAAAGGCAGCGTGGTCTGGATGACTGCGTGTTCATAAGCATCAGGGTACCACACGTGGGAGATTCGCGCCTCTAGAAACACAGGCACACACAAGCACCTCAAACCTTTGCTTCAGACCCACATGCAGAAAGTATCCAACAGCATCTATTCCCACCACACCACACACACGCAGACCCCTCATGGTAGAACTGGTCATTTTATTTACAACAGTCTCACTGAAACGCATTTCAGATTTCATTCAAGTTGTTGTTACATATGATTTTCCAGCTTGTACTACACGACTACCTTACCACATGAAACTTAGCTTTGATGAAAGATCACATTGCGGCTTCCTTTGACAGGGAAATTAAGTCCTCTGAAGGATGCTTCTGGGAAGCTCTAACAGACAGGTCTTCATCTCTTGTAGTTCCTGGATCTGAGTACTCTGAGGACCACAGTGCACTGACAAAATCTCCTCTGCTCTTTGAATCGTGCTCAGAGCTTCAGACACTGCAAATCTGAAATAGGAAAAGCATAAGAACGGAGTATACAAAATACTTAATTCAGCTCCTTTAACCCCTCCCCAGCAAAAACCTAAACCTGTTCATGGGTACAGATCCTACCCTCCACTGCCTTTCAGCACCAGGCAAATAGCGTGCACTTCAGCAGCAAAGGGCAGACGAGGGGAAAAAAGGTAAGGAGATGGACAAAAAACATTATCTTTGTGTATAGGTACCCACTACTTCCTCGCTGCAGCTCCTGCTAAAATTAATTCAGTTAAAGGGACGCATTGTGAGAAGATTTTCAGAAGCAGTCAGGGGATTTGCTTGCCAAAAGATGGCCAAATAGAGCAAAAGGATTTTACTTCCTCCTTTGAAAAGATGTCAGCGACATTATACAACTGAGGCACAAACACCAAGGGTGAGGAGTTGACAAAATAAAACAATAGGACAGGGAATAAATGGAGCCAGGGAGGAGAGAAGACTAGACAGGGACAAAGCAGAGAAACGCGTCCAAAGAGAGCCATGAGGTACAAGTGAACCCCAGTGGGGTTAATGAACTTGCGCTTGAGTAATGGCCAACTTCTGTACCTGTGCCAGACTGCCCAGGGTCCTGCGAGACACCCCACAAGGTGCCAGGGACCACCTGCCGTGAGATTGCGTCAGACACTCGGGAGCGGTGCAGGGAAGGGACAGAGAACGAAAGCAAATTTACCCATTGAAGAGAATTTGCGCCAGCTTGAAAAGTTCATGACCTATTTCTACACTTGATGGCCCGTGATGCATTTCCACAATCTCAATACTCCTCTCCAGGTGTCTGGCTGCTTCCCGCCACTTCCCTGGTGGAAAAAAACAAAAGAAAAACAAAAAATGAGTCATGAATAAATACTTCCTAGAGCTACTGCCACCCGAAGAATCTGACAGCTTTATGCAAAATGTGATAAACTGTGTCCACAGCATTCTTGGGATGCTGCTGACCTCAGAACCAGGACAGGGAATCTAGGAGAACATGAGATCACATTATTGTTCACTGGCTGCTGGGAATGCAGTTTTGGCTAAAGTAGTCTTTCCGAGAGCCCTGCTGTCAAAACGAGAGAAACGCAGTAGGAGAAAAGCGAAAAGGCTAGTCATGTTAAATTCAAAGTTCAGACAACTAAAGATAATGAGAAGACAATGCCGTACCAAGAGTAGCATAGACCTGTGCCAGATGATCCTCCATCTCTCCCATCAGCAAATGCTCTGGAGACAAGAAGTTTCCAGCATCCAGCTGACACTTCAGGAGTATTTTGATAGCCTGATCTATAACAAAACAGGGTATAAAATTCATCCCGCCAGCCACTCTCCAGCTTCCCATGATCCATGAAATAAAATCAGTCCAATCTCATCTTTGCATCTTACGCGGCTGGATTTGGATTTGGTTAGGATTCAACATCGACTTCATCTGCAACCCTGCTTATTCTAACGCAGTGTTGGCCCGACTCGCTCCAGGAAAGCAAGGCCTGGGAACGCGTAACTCCAGCGTTACCCCGAGTTCTTTTAGTTACTATGGAACAACGTGTGACTTAGATTAACACCCGGATCAGGGGTATAAAAAACCTAAAGCTCCAGTCCCCAGGGACACCAGGCTGCAGGCCAGACGACCCCCACTGCATAAGCAACAGTGCCATCTCATGGCTGGAACTACGTCTCCCGACATGTACTCATTAGCTGCTGACCTTAGAGGAGAAAGCTGAGCCTTACCAGCCTTCCTGGCTCTCAGCAGTTCTAATGCTTTCTTGATTTGTTGCTGAAGGTCCTGTAAACGCTGTGACAGGCTCTCTCTGCTGACTGAGATTGCACAAGCTCCATTTGAACAACAGAGCACGTCTTCCCCCTGTGGAAATCATCCCTGTGATCATTCCTGCTCACGTTCAACTCCAAGCTTACTTTCCATCTCTGTTATCTCTGTATTGTGTTAGAGAGACACTAAGTTGTTTCTCGGCTGCATTCATTAAACAAAGTGACTTGTTTGTAAATTGCTATTAGCTTATTTGATTTTATGAGAAACTTCCAGGAATAGCTATGACTACGTGAGCCATAGAGGAGGCCAAAGCAGGGTCACTTGGTACACAACTAACGTTCGTACAAAATACACGCGGCGTTGACTTCTCCCCACCTGACCCACACTACGTGGTTTTACATCCTGCGAACCGCGGGGAGCGTGACTCTCTCCGTACAGCCCCTGTACGTACACCTTCTGCTCTAGACTCCAGGCCTCCACTTTCCTTCGTAAATATCCCCCTTGCCCTAGTCCACGGCCCTGATACTCTGAAGTTCCTTCGTCAAGTTCAAAGGGATTTTAACTTGCTGTTAAAGGCATTATTTTCCCTATCATGCTGGAAGACCGGCATACAAGAATGTTACAAGAAAGCTGCTAAGAACAGCGAGATACTGTCTTGGCTCTACAGGGGCTTTTGCCTTCTGAGCAGACATCACAGACTGAGGCCTTTAACTCTTGACTTTCCCAGAGGCCCAAATGTTACACATCCCGGTAAGTTATACGGTCGTAACTATGGAAGAACTACCTGCATTGGAGCCCGGCAGCTAGGACAGCAGAATGAGTTTTTCACGGACACCACACTCTTGACATCAGACTCTAACTCATCAAGGCATGCCTGACAGCGACACTCAAAGAAATACTGACTGAGAAGCTGTTGTCTCTCAGCAACCCCCATTCTGCATCGGTGAGGCCCTGCAAAGGGATGGCAAGGGTAGAAATCTCTAAACAGGCACAGTTCTTGACATCAGACTAAATCTGTCTTTGTTATAATTGAGACTAGATATATCATCTTTTGGAGAGGACATAACTGGAGACTGAAAATGTAACAGTGGGCTGAGGAGATAAAATCTTGCATTGATATCTTTGATCAAGGCTTATATAAAAACAAAAGCTCTAGCAACGTTATACTGGGAATTATGACATTAATAGCAATGAGTTAGCATGTCGAGTAGAGGTGAAAGGATGGCTGTGCCTTGAGACAAACAGAGAGTTAATACTTACCATAGCAATGGAAAATCTCTTGGCCGCTTGGGATTGGCTGCGATGCCCTGACAGTGGCAGCTGTGCCGCTAAATGACACGCTGATATTGGGACAGCACGAATGGTTCAGAAGGCTGAGGACAGGAAAGAAGGCTGTCGCCAGGCGCACAGGCTTCTTATTTACAACAGCACCATCTCCGGACCCTAAAGACAGAGGAAAAACAAGTCGGTTGAGAACGAACGCTCAGTAGCCCACGCAACTTATGCAACGAGCACTGTGACCAATTGCAGACAGCAGTAGAAAGGTTTCTGGTATAGTTCTGCAACAAATAATAGCTAAGTCCCCTCTACGTGTGCACCAAAGAACAGACCAGTAAGGGACAGGCCATTAAATTTTAAGGAAGTCATTTCCATCTGCAGTGGGAGCTTTTTACAACTGATAATTCAATCTCCTCACTTCACACAAGCTAGATGAGCAAGGACAACAGAGAAGGGCTTAAAAGTTTTTATCTTACCCGATTCCTGCATTACAGTGATCGCTTGTGCATTACACTGCAGCTGCAACACATGCCTCAGCATCGCTTCTGCCAGAGTCTTCAGCTCTGGAGACAGTTCGCCCGATGTTTCTTCACAGGTCTTTGGTTTGGACCACTTCTCAGATGATTCCTGATTCAAAACAGCAGCCTCCAGGCCATCTTCTTGCAGTTGTTTGCATACAGCCACTACACTCAGCATGCAAAGGAACTTATGTTCAGGGCTATGCTTCTCAGCATGTGGCAAAAGGTTGAAGACAGCTTGGTAAGAACTCTGGTACTGACCACTCTCGTTACAACCAGGGATACCTCTGGTACCAGCTCTTGTACCTGGTGCCTCGCTGAGATGTTTGCATCTTGCCTCAGGGTTATGAAGGTCCTCGTCACCACCGTGGGACCATTCCACCAGCCTGCTAACCTCTGCAAATCCCGCCAGTAGAACAGTCCTCAAGGCAACGTGGCAGAAGACCCCTAATGTGAGAAGCAGCGCTCCCAGGGAGCACTCCGTCCTGTGGTACTGCTCCCACGCCACGTCTGCACAGTTCTGGCTGCAGTACTTTGCGTAACTGCACCCACGGCACGGCACTGAGGCTAGGAGCTGCCTCAGACAACGGTGGCAATACAGATCTGCATTAGTGACGCGGGTATCCCACGCTGCTTCGCTGCTGTCCTGCAGAAGGCGGCTCTCCCCTGGGCAGAGCACGCTTACAAAGGCCTCCTCTTTCAACAGGCTCTGTCCTGGCAGGATGTCCTGGGAGGCCACCAAGTGACGTCCCCTCTCTCTGTCAAAATTCAAGCTCAAAGATGAAGATGCGCCCGAAATACTGTCATTCTCTTCCCAGATCTCTGACTTTTTTTGAATGTCACCACATGCTTCTCGTGCAGGCTCTGGACAGCTCTCTCTCTCATGTATTTTAGTCTTCAGTTGACTTAACTTTTTGAGCAGTGTCTGGTGTGCAGGACTAGTCACGATCCCATCCACAGCAATTTTATTCTCCGCCACGCTGAGGGCATCTGCTGCATCCTGTAACCTCCCCAAACACAGCAGACACTCAGCCTTCCGCAGCAAGACCTTGGGCAGCAGCCTGTCTGGATAGCCATGACTTTCAGCCCTGGCAATATCTTCCAAACAAACCTAGAAACAAAGACAAGGCCTTTTAAATGTACTTGAAAACCGGCTGAGACTTGTGCTCTTTTATTCTATCTAAGATGCAGAATATTTTTACAGGAGTATGTTAATCAGCAAATTCCATGTGCATAGGCAATCTGTTGGCCAAATAAAGCCTCCTGACACAGAACAGGAAGGAAAGCAGGAGCCCTTCAGAAAGTGGAGGTAAGGATGGATGCTTTAAGCACAGCGTTGGAAGCACACCTGACCTTGTTCTAACAATCAAATACTCGTTATCCTGGGGTTTGCAGAAGCACCCACCTGAACCCTGGGTGCAAACGCTGTGCAATAACACTTCAGGTGGTGCTCGGGCTCTTCTTTGCCCCAGTCCCCCCTCCTGCTATGCCTCAGGCCCCCCTCGGGGCGTGCAGACCTGCTAGGGGGGTGCTGCTGTGGGCACCCAGGGGCTGCGGGGTGGGGGTGCTGCTGTGGGCACCCAGGGGCTGGCAGAGGGCTGCCGGGGGGGCTGCTGTGGGCACCCAGGGGCTGGGGGGGGGGGGGGTGCTGCCGTGGGCACCCAGGGGCTGCGGGGGGGGTGAGGGGGCTGCCGTGGGCACCCAGGGGCTGCGGGGGGGGGTGAGGGGGCTGCCGTGGGCACCCAGGGGCTGCGGGGGGGGGGTGAGGGGGCTGCCGTGGGCACCCAGGGGCTGCGGGGGGGGGTGAGGGGGCTGCCGTGGGCACCCAGGGGCTGCGGGGGGGGGTGAGGGGGCTGCCGTGGGCACCCAGGGGCTGCGGGGGGGGGTGAGGGGGCTGCCGTGGGCACCCAGGGGCTGCGGGGGGGGGTGAGGGGGCTGCCGTGGGCACCCAGGGGCTGCGGGGGGGGGGTGAGGGGGCTGCCGTGGGCACCCAGGGGCTGCGGGGGGGGGTGAGGGGGCTGCCGTGGGCACCCAGGGGCTGCGGGGGGGGGTGAGGGGGCTGCCGTGGGCACCCAGGGGCTGCGGGGGGGGGGTGGGGGGGCTGCCGTGGGCACCCAGGGGCTGGCGGGGGGGGGGTGAGGGGGCTGCCGTGGGCACCCAGGGGCTGCGGGGGGGGGGGTGGGGGGGCTGCCGTGGGCACCCAGGGGCTGCGGGGGGGGGGTGGGGGGGCTGCCGTGGGCACCCAGGGGCTGCGGGGGGGGGGTGGGGGGGCTGCCGTGGGCACCCAGGGGCTGGCGGGGGGGGGGGGTGAGGGGGCTGCCGTGGGCACCCAGGGGCTGGCGGGGGGGTGCTGCCGTAGGCCCTGCTCCCCCCCCACCGCTTACCTCGAAGCAGCCGAGATGGAAGAGGGCGGCGGAGCGGTTGGCGAAGCAGACGGAGACCTCGGGGCTGCCGGGGAGCTCGTGGGACGCCGCCTGCGGAGCGCAGAGAGCCGCTGCCGGGGGCCGGGGGACACGGGGGGCCCTCAGCGGGACCCCCCCGTCCCCGGGGATCCCCTCACGGGAGCCGGGCCCGCCGGACCCCTCACCGGGAGCGCGTCCCCGGAGGCCCCGGGCCGTGAGGAGCCGCCCCGGGGCTGCCCCCGCCCCACCTACCTGCGAGTAGAGCCTGGCGGCGGCCCCGTAATGGCGGCGGCCGAACAACCGGTTTCCCTCCTCCCGGTAGAAGCGCGCGGCCGCCGGCTCCTTGCCCGCGCGCGCCCGGCGGCACAACCGCCGCAGAGCCGCCGCCTCCGCCTCGGGCCTGCGGGACACGGGGGTCAGCTCCGCGCACCGCACACCGCCCGCCCGCTCTCCCCGCCCGCCGCTCACCGGAGGAGGCCGCAGCCCAGGCGCAGCGCGTCCCGCAGCGAGGCCGCCGCCAGCCGCTCTCGCAGCGCCGGCTCCAGCGCGGCCCAGCGCCGGGCCGCGCACAGCCGCCACTCCTCGACGGGCAGCGCCATCACCCCTACCCCGATGGCGGCGCCCAGCGGAGCCGGCACAGCGCTCCCGGGAGCGCTTCCGCCGTACGGCGCCGGGCAGCCAATAGGAGCGTTGCGCTGCCGAGTCACGCGTGGCGCCGACGTCAGGGCGCGCCGGAAGGAGGGGGCACGGCTCCGGGCGGCGGGAGGATTTGGCGGCAGCGGCGGAGCGCGGCGGGAGAGGCAGCGCCATGAGCGGCAGCGCCATGAGTGTGCGGCTGAGCGAGGGCGCCATCGCGGTGAGGGGGCCGCGCTGGTGGCCCCGGGCTGGGCTCGGCCCGGTCCGGTCCTGGGGGGCGAGGACTGAGCTGGGCCCGGGCCCGGGGAGAAGGGGACTGGGCACGGCACCCAGTCCGGCCCGGTCCTGAGGGGAGAAACCAGGCCCGGAGCTGGGCCCGGTCCCGGGAGGCAGGGAGGGCCCTGGCCGGGTCCAGCGGTGACGGCCGCTCCCGTGTCTCTGGCCGTTGCGCGGCAGTTCCCCCTCAGCTGCGGGTCTCGAATCGTCCGAGTGAGGTGGCGGCACCTTTCTGAGGGTCTCTCTTTCTTTTCCCCAGGCCATAATGCAGGGGGAGAACGTCTCCAAGCCCGTGCTGCAAGTCATCGTGAGTACTCTCCGTTACCCCTTGCACCAGTGCCTTCGTGCTGCGCACGCTTCCACGCAGGCTTCTGAGTGCAGTCAGGCTTCCTCCGCAGGGGAGCTGAGCGAGGCTGATGGGCTCTTAATTTTGTTTTACGTGACTTGGGCTATGCTGTTGATATCAGTGCTCAAAAAAACCAGCTGAATAGATAGGTCGTTTGCTAGCGATGTCGCTTGATGTTTTTGCAGAGTTTCTGAACAAACGAGAACTAATAACCTGTTGTTTCCGCATAGAATACACGGGCTATCGCTACAGGAAACGGGCCACCGCGTTACCGAGTGTTGATGAGTGATGGGGTTAACACGCTCTCCTGTAAGTACGACCAGCTGTAGTGAGAGTTTTGTAGGTGTGGAGATACCAGCGGTGCTAAAGTTTCCGGTCTAGCGTCTAGGTGCGTAGTGATGAAACGAGCGTTGAAGGAGAACGTGGCTTACATGGGCGCCATAGACTCTGAAGGGTGCAACTGCATTTTAACATTTGGACAAAAGCCTTCTCTTCTGGAACTTTCTTTGTGAGCTTTAAGCAATTGACTCGCTACAGCGTGTAATGAAAACATAGAAACCTATACACGTTTTTGTAACAGTGATTTTAAGGTAATTTAGCTTAATCTTTTTCTGACTTCTTTGATATATGATCATTCTAGCTATCGCTGCACTCTGAAGTTTGGGGAATAAATACAGTATAATTTATGCTTGGTTTTGGTGACTTGTTAGCAGTTGCACTGTTTTCTGTGTGTTAACTAACTAAGCAAGTTGTAGATCTAACGCAGCGCTAGCAGACTGGCTGGAGAAGTTGTGGCCAGCTGTGGCAGCCCCGTTTAAGGCTGGCACGTGTTAATTGTCTCATTGTTTTTCTTCTGTTTCTGCAGCATTCATGTTGGCGACACAGCTGAACTCTCTGGTGGAAGAGGAACGCTTATCAGCCCAGTGTATTTGCCAGGTTAACAGATTCATTGTCAACAGCCTGAAAGATGGAAGGTATATACGTTTCTTAAAGTACGGTCCTACAGAAAGGCAGCTGCACTAGTGGGTGCTCTGTCCTTTGTGACTAAGCAGAGGCCAAATGCTTTTGACTGGGATCATCTGGAAATACTCAGGGTGCAGGAGGGAAAGTACACAGCACAAGCAATAGCAGAAATAAAAAAAAATTACAGAATGCGACTGCAGTCACACTGGGTGTAGGTATGTCTAGTACAGTGATTTAGTAATTCAAAGTTTCCAGTCAGAATACTCCAAATTGTACAAAGTTTTGTTAAAATTCACTTAATGTTATCTGTTGTGGAAAAGAAACAGTGAAGATTTCTTGTTACTTAGGTGTTGTGGAATCTGGTCTTTCTTTTACGAAAATTTGAGGGAAGCAAGGTAGGATACTGCAAAATAAGAAGGGATCTGAGTGAAGCGATTGTAGAAAAACTATGTACGTGTCTAGGAGAATATGAACCGAGGTTCTGTGTCTTTTTACTCAGCGTTTTTGTGGAGGGAATGTAACTTCTTTTGAGGCAGGGAATATATTCTCTTTTGTAAAATGTGGCATGGTTTTGATACTTTTAAAACACTGCGTTGTTTCGAGCCACTTTTGTGTGCCCATTCAGCCTGCTGTCCTTGATGAAATGCGATGCTGTTTCAAGCCTACTTCTACCTCATGAGAGGGTTAAGTTGACAGCGGAGAGCTTTTGTCTTCCGGATCCCTTATCCAAAGAATCAGCCCCTAATGGTTGGTTCTCTTACCTGCACACAAAGGATATTCAGCGTCTGATGGACTTGCAGAGGGAGTGAAAGTCTTTCTTGCTGTCTGTTCTGTGTTTGTAGGAGAGTGGTGATACTGATGGATTTAGATGTTCTGAAAACTGCTGATAAGGTTGGTGGGAATATTGGCAATCCAGTGCCGTACAATGAAGGTGAGTGTCCTCTGTAAACAAATACCTTTCTGAACAGACTGTCTGTTATGATAGTCTTTCAGCTGTCTGTTTCTTTTTGTTTAAAAAGAAGCAGTCAGACATCTTCAGCTTTCTTATGCCTGGAACAGCGATGTCCAGATCTTGAAAATCCTTTCTATTTGTGTAACACAAAATGGGGTTTGTTCACATTTTCATAAACTCTACACCGTGGCTGAAGCTTCAGTCTCTACATGGTATTGGGAAGTATCTATACCACATGATACCATTGACAGGTTTTTGTTATATGTTAGTGGTCTCTACCTAGAGTTCCAGTAAGTATGCGGAAGCTATTCTGTGTCTCCTCATAATGAGTAATCAGATAGATTGTAATTTCTTCTGTCTGGAAAGAAAACAGCAGGAAGAAGATGTAATAACGATCTATGAAAGTGTAAGATGGCATGGAGGGGATGAATAAAGAATGATGAATCTCTCTCTCTCTTTTTTTCTACATTCATTTGATGCTCTTTAGTTCTCATGTTGTCAGGCAGTGGTTTTAAAACAAAGGCTGTACCGCACCCCCAAACAGCGCATAGTTAAATTATGGAACTTGTTAAGGTGGGTGCCAAAAATTGGCACAGCTTCAAAAAGCAATTAGACGTGAAAGAAAAATCCATTAAAGGCTGTTAAACATAACAATACATCCTCTGCATGAATGTTAAGTTCAGGAAGCACTAAAACTTAGATTGCTCGAAGCACATAGATGAGAGACTGGTATGAAAACGCGGCCAGCATGCAGACTTCCCTAAGCACCCGTTCCTACCCTGCCGTCTGAAAAACGATGATGCGCTGGGTGGACCTTTATCTGACCTGCCATGAATCTTTTGTTTTTATTATGTTGCATAAGTAACTCTGCTCTCCACTTTCATGTGCTGAGCTTACAGTTCTCAGGCAAACATTTTTTGAATTAATATATTTTTTTTTCCCCCCGAGATATGTTCAAAAGTATGTTCTGTTCTTCCAATCTTATAAAAAGAGAGAGGATAATAAGCACTTAAAGAAAATATTTGAACAGCTTTGTCACTGACGTATATACAGATAATAGCTGAAATTTAATAGCAAATAGCTCTTCTGGAAGAATTATTTTTTTTCCTGGTGGAAGTGAATTAATATATTTTTATTACTAAGGGACCACACATTAGTGGCAACAATTTTCTGTAGGATATTTTGGACAGACAGTGGTGGTAAGTACACTGCCATTCTGGTTAAAAATCTACTTTACTAATCGAAGTAGAAATTAGACTTCATTGCAAAGGCAAAGACATCTTTCTTCATTAACTTTTCTTTTTCCTAGGGAATTAGAGGGGCGTTTGTTAAATGAGCCTAAAGAATCCTTTGTTCCTTTGATAGTTACTTAGCTAATTGCTGTTTAAAAAATGTGTTGACACCTCAGATTTTATGGTTTAATCCCACAGTTGCTGTAGAGACCAAGATTTTCAGAATAGCTATTGAGCAGACTGTTTTGTGTCTTTTTCCCGTTTCCCTTGCTTGTGGGATACGGGAGCTTGTGAACTATAGTGTTTTTCAGTTATCACATTGTTGCTTAGAAACGACTGGGAATGTGCTATTTTGCACAACTGAGCTGAAAATATACCTTTGCGAGTATAACTTTTGGTAAAATTACCATGACTTCAATCAAAGTTGTGTTCTTCATTTGGGTTTACAAAAGTACTCGGCAATGAAGTTTTCAAATCTGAATGCTTTTGGAGACATTGCAGGTCTGTGATCATAGTAAGTGTGGTCTTGCACTAGATAGTTAAGAGATGCTGAATTTGATGCGATGTGTATTTCATTTTAACGCTGACGTTATTCTGCAGACTTCATACCCTTTTATTTGATACTAAATAAGGTCTCAGTTACAGACAGTGATAGTTCTAGATTAGGTGTGCTTAACCCAGCCTTTCTGCTCTGCAGGGCTGCCTGATTTGTCCTGAAGGCCTTGATAAAATGGCAGAGGTGTATCTCAAGTTGCATTTTCTTTAAGTTCCTGTATATATATATTGAGAGATTGTCTTTTTGAGGAACACTCAGCTAATGCAGAATGAGTATCTAAGAGCACTTTGTGGTTTTCATGGAAAAAAATTCAGGTATTTTAGAAAGAATGTTTAGTCCTACTCTTGGTCTTACTTGAAATACAGATCTCAAAGTGCTAGACCTAGGATTAAGGAATATTCTTTCCTAGACTGTAATACCACAGTAGGACCCGGGGAGCGAGACGCTGGCTTTTGGCCACTTTACGCTTGAGCAGTAGGAGGTTAATCTGCCTAACAAGGAAGCTGGAGACACAATCTCCTTAATACATATCATAAAAACTTTTCAGGCAGCATTTCATAATAGTATTGAAAATTAAGATTGAGCAGTTTAGTTCTTGGTAGAAAACTAGATGGTAATGTTATTACTGTCATTAATCTCATTCAAATGATGCCGGACTTTCTTCTTACTATGACAATTACTTGCTGCTTATGTTTAACTTCTGTCATTAATCTTTCAGTGTTGAAATGTTTGTATGCTTACACATTCACTTGAACTCTTTATTCTTGCCCTTCCTGCCATTGTGATTTGGTGTGCATTCTTTCGAAGTGCGTTTTCTGCCCTCCTCTCCCCGCTCCCGTGCTGCTGCTCACTTCTGGGACAGGACTTCTGCCACCACGGCTCTGTAGCGGTACCTCTTGGTAACGAGTTGTTGGAAGCAGAGGGCTGCTGTTACACGGCTGTTAGGTTAGAGTGGGCCGTGTGGCTGGCTTTGGCCAGAGCTCTTGGGCTGACTAACCCAGGCTATAGAGCAGGAATGCGATCAGGTATTTCAAGGATTTTTTTCAGCTTCTGCTAATAAAAACTAACAGTGAAAACCAGACAGAGGAGTCAGTTTTCTGAGCACCTTAAGTGGTCTGTAGGCCAGCAGCCGCCAAAACTCATAGTTGAGGAGTCCCTAGACTCTACAAGCGAGAAAATTGGAGAGATATTTCTGCTACTTCTGTATTTGAACATGTGCACAGATGTGTTAATATATTCTTAATCTGTTGAGAAACGCCAGGCTATGGGTAGGCAGCCATTAAAACATGAATTTGTGTTTCATAATACACAGGTGTTGTAATGTACGTGGTGGTCTTTTGTTTGGTTTTTGGTGAGGTGTTTTTTAATTAAAAAGTCCTAGGGAAAAAAAAACATTTGGAACAAAAGTAGCAAGGAAGTCTCTTGCTGTTTGATAGGCACATTCCTGTTCTTCTTGAATATTCTTTCCCTGGCCAGACATATTTTTCTCTTAATGTGTTTTGTTGGTTTTTTTCCTCCTTCTCCTCTTACACAAAATGGATTTGGGGTGCTGAGCACTGACCCTGCCTGGGTCCTCCCAGTACCTAAGGCAGCTGAGCGAGGGTGAAATCTGGCTTCTCCATCTAGCGGATTCTGCAGCAAATACACATTGCAGTTTGACGTCACGCTGTTGCCAGGGAGACCACTGTCACCAGTTCACCGATGTGACTCTACTGCGGCAAGTCAGAGGAGCTAGAGGAGCAGATTGGTTTTGTGCAAGGACCCTGTTTTGGACTGAAAACAACCAGAGGGTTACCTCTGTAGAGTACGCAGCATCAGGGTCTCCTTGTGTCGCTTCTGCTCCTTTACCTTCCTTCTGTGCCACCCTTCCTTGCCATTCTGGTCTGGGATTCTCTGCTTTTGTTCCTCGTGATGCTTATGGGCTAGGTCTGACCTTCTGTTCCGCTTTCTCTGACCATCTTACTCCTCACACCCCAAATCAGGGGGCTTTGCCTGCTCAGGCCTGGGAATTCTGCAAACCGATGGCTTAAGAGTTATTGCATCCAAAAAGACAAAAATGTTGGATGTCTTCTCATCTGGAGGCATACTATGATAGGACAGTTGTTCTGGAAAGTAATTCAAATTTTTGGACTGTAATTGGTCTTCTAATGTACTGTTTCTCTAGATATGTCACTCATTCTCGTGTAATTTATCGTCAATATAAGGCAAGTAAAAGTCCTGGAATCTAAAAAACCGTATGATATATACTTATGGCATCACTTTGTTCCCTGTGCAGTATACGGCTGTGTCCCAAGAGGAACTCTGAATGCTGAAATTGAGACTCCGTCATCCCCGCATTAAATATCTTTATATTTCGGAAACAAAATATAGCAGGTGTTTTCTTTGTATTGTGTTAACTTCAGGTTTGACTTTACCCACTGGGTTTTTGGCCCTTTCTGAGTTTTAAGAGGGAATTTTCCTACCGTTTTTATCTTGGCTGTTAGGTAGTGGCAGAAACTACCTGTCAGAGCAATAGAAGCCTATAAAAACTGAGAAGTTGTCAAGATTACTTCAGTGCTGTCCTTTTAAATAACTGTCAGCCCTGACTGCTTTCGAAGTAGAAAACAGTTGCTTGAGGAAAGAGATCTGAGTGAAATTCCTCCATGGTAATATTGTTCAACAGACAGCTTGCTGTTGTGGTGTCTTATAACACCGGAATTTTAGCATGTGTTCTCTGTGTTTTAAATTATTTTTTTCATGCAAATCTTATTTCCTAAAAAGGCTTAAGGGTAGTTTTAATTACTGTGCTCCCTACTGTACTATATGGTCTCTTTCCATTTGATTACCAGGGCAAGGGCAGCAACGTTCTTCAGCTCCAGCAGCAAACCCAGCACCCAGCAAACCACAGCAACCAAATGGCAATTTGTCAGTAGCAGGTAAGAGTGGTCCTGGGCAGGAATTCTGGTTTCCATTTGTGCAGTGCAAAACTACAGCTTAAATTTTAAAAACGTCCTTTCTATAATGGTGTTGCACAAGAAACGCTCCATTAAAGACTAACCCACAGCCTGACAAGGTGAATTCTCTCAAGAGGCTACTGTACGCTTGGATTTAATAATACATTTTTTTAAAAGGGAAAACAAAAAAATCTGTCACCCATCCATCCTCTTCCCCAAGGAGAAAAAATAGGAAACAACTTTGACGAAGCAGCGTGAACTGAACATGTAGTCTGATGCAATTTTGCATTCTTTGCTCTGTGGACACCCAGGTAGGCTGCAGTTCGGAGCTGGCCAAGGGGTGTGTTAGCCATGCTGAGGTGTTGAGGCCAAACAGTTCAGGTGGAACAGGACTGAAATTATTTGCTAGTACATCTATAAATACAGGTTTTTGATCAAGACTTCAAATAGAGAGATACTGAAAAAGGCAGTCAATTTAAATGTCAGCCTGTAGACTTTTTTTGAAGAAAAAAGTCGTCAGTCCTAGCTCTTGGTACTGCTTTAACCTGTCTGTATTCTTTACCCCTGTGCTTAGGAAATATTTTGAAATAGTAAATTTTGACACTTGCTTACTGCAGCAGAAAACAAGCTCTTCCTTCCTGTACTTAAAGCTGATCACGAGAGTTCCATGCTTATCCATTGACAAGATTCAGTTTAGAATTAGCTGTATTGCTTTATGTCAGGAAATTGTTTGATTGTGGGGTACCGTTCCTTAGTTGTTCCCCCAAATGGTGTAGATCTAAAGCTTGATGTGCCATGTTTTACAGAATTTACTGCTAGTTGTTTCCCACTTAGACCGTGTTTAAGTGATTGACTCTGGACACGTCTCCGCTTCCAGTGTAAATGCTCTAAAGGTCTGAGAGTGTCTCTTCTGCAGCAGTTCGCAGCCTAGAAAATACTTGTGACCGAGAGCAGAAGCGATTCAACAAACTTTCAGCCGCTCTGTGGTGCCCGCATAGCGCAGAGCTTTAAGTGCCTACCCCGTGTTCAGTGTAACCTTGCCTTCTGTGCAGCTCCCCGTAGCGTGGTGGGAAAAGTTCTGCCTGACCTTGCCCCGCGAGTTGGTTTTAACCTGACCTTTGTCTGCCAGGCTGAAATTCTTTATGCTTTGTTGTGGTTTCTGAAAGGTCCTGCTGCTCCAAAGTACCATGCGCCCTCAAACCACTTTGGTAAAGCGAGTGCTCCCAGCTCACTGAAGACACCAGGGGGGTCGCAGGCCAAAGTGGTGCCGATTGCCAGCTTGAACCCGTACCAGTCGAAGTGAGTTATCATGGTTTGCCAGGTATTGCTCAGTGTCACAGGCGTGAAGGAACAATAGCTTCTCTTTGCTTTCTTGCGTATGAATCTCTGTCAAATCGTTCTTTGAATTCTTTTGAGTTTATTGGTTAACTTCAAACAAACAAACCCAACAATAACAACAAAACCACCCAGAGAAACAAACGAAAAAAACCTCCATAGAAACAGCAGTACGGGGTTTGCTTTGGTTTTTGTTTCTTGTTTGGGGTTTTGTTTTGTTTTGGGTTTTGTTGGGGTTTTTTGTTGTTGTGGTCTGGGGGTTTGGGGAGGGTTTTTTGTGGTTTTTTGTTTTTGTTTTTGTTTTTTTTTATTTCATCAACACGCCGACAATCTGAGATTTGCCTTTGCATTGTCTTGGTGAAGCTACCCTGCTGAGCTTGATAGGTTTTTAATATTTTAGTTGAAAATCAGTTGACTTCTCTTTTTTTCCCTAAAGCAACCTTCTTTTTGGTAACTTAATGACAAAACAGCTCAGTAAGCTATTCACTTCGGCTACTGTTCTGTTGAAAAGCATGAGGATGTAATTATTTCGTGAATGACATTTTTAAGTTACGCAAACTGATTTGATTACCCAAGTTAAATGCGAATCCTATAATTGAGCTCTTGAGTTCTAGCACGGCTTTTCAGAACAAGCAAACTGCCGTATGAGAAATGTACCCTAGAAGAGTAAAAGATTTGAGGCCTGCTTCTATGCTGAAGTATTGTTCGCTGCTATTATCATACTAGATGCTTTATGGCTGGCTTTGTTGCTGCTTTCTGTACAACTTTCTGCCTTTAATGGTCCAGGCCATTAAAATAGAAAGCAGCAGAAAAGCAAGTAGAGTTGCTGAGGTGCAGTGGAAAGATTCTCGCTTTTAAATAGTGACATACCAGTTCCAAAGGTTTGTAAATTCAGTCTCTTCTTTAAAAAAAAAAAGACACAGAACAGTGATTTCTTGCACGATTTCAGGTGGACCATTTGTGCTCGTGTTACCCAAAAAGGCCAGATCCGCACGTGGAGCAACTCCCGTGGTGAAGGAAAACTGTTTTCTATAGAGCTAGTTGATGAAAGCGTAAGTGTCATACGTTGAGAAAAAGATAATGTATGTCAGATGCTGATGAACCCTTCATAGAGACAGAATGGAGGAAATAAAGTGTATTATAGGAAATGTGGTTTTTTTATTATTATTACGACTGAAGCTTGTATTCCTGTATTCATTACGTTGAGCATCAACAACCCAGTTTTTATCCAAAACGAAGTCTTAAATGTATGGCATTACTGATTATTTTTCATCAAAGGCTATAATGTGTGACTAAATTTTTGCAGCTTCAACATATAGTTGTTTATGGAAAGTGACAACCTAATACGCAGGTTTGTGGTGGTTTCCTGTAGATTGAGGATGAGGTCTCATCCTTGCTTAGACACCTTACAAAACACGGGGTGAGAGGAGCATTGCCTCCAAGTCATAAGCTTTCATTTTCATGAGGAAATCGGAGTACAAATTACTGTAATAGTAGGAAATTTCATCTGTGGTTTGTTTGGGGAATGGTGTCTGGTTAATCTAACTAAACTTGCAGTTTGTCAAACCTCTCATCAGATTACAGCCTTCTGTCGTGAAAACAAACAAGATTCTGCTAGGTTATGTTTAGTATAAAATGTGAGGTTAATAATGTAACATGTTGTCATCGGCCATTTGTTTCCTCTGTATACTGTCTGTATTCAATTTTTTTTAAAAAACTATTTATATCTAGTGAGGTTATAATTGTTACTAATTCTTAAAGACTTGACATCATGTACGAGTGGGAGATATCACAATATACCGTGTGCGAGCTTGTGGAGCTGCGTGATCTATTGGGATTTTTTTTTTTTGCACGTAATGGCAATTAATGCCAGTTTCAGAGTACCTTTTCAGAGGTGTATATATGATACACGTAGTTCTTACGCCTTTCATTCTGAAGCTCCAGATATACTAATGAGACTTGAATATGAGTTTTGATGGTCAGGTGTGGAATATGTTGGTTTAGCTGTAACTACAAGCGTGAGGAGACTTGTTTTTCTCACGTGCCTGGAGCTAGCCTGCCAGACCACGCTGTGGCTGTACAACTGATGCCACTTAACATTGCAAAGATTTCTCTTTATTTCTTTTTCATGCCAAATTTCGGTTCTGACCAGCTCTCCTATTTTCCTGCAGGGTGAGATTAGAGCGACTGCATTCAATGATCAAGCAGACAAGTTCTTTCCGCTCATTGAGTTGAACAAGGTATGGTAGCATTGTGCTTTCACAGAGATGAGCTAGAAAAGAGGAACTTCAGCATAGCGAGGATCGTTAAAGGTGAACACAATCTATTTTCTGTCTGACTTCTGACAATATCCTCTGTTTCACTGCTTTCTCCTGTAGGTATATTATTTTACCAAAGGCAATTTGAAGAGTGCTAACAAGCAATATACAGCTGTTAAGAACGACTATGAGATCACATTCACTAGTGAGACTTCAGTTGTGCCCTGTGATGATGCCCAGCACCTTCCGTCTGTTCAGTTTGAGTTTGTATCCATCTCTGACTTGGAGAACACACCCAAAGACTCAATCGTTGGTCAGTCTAAGTAGCAAAATGGCAAGCTCTAAAGCTTTGAAGTTTTACTTTTGTGTCCTGAATACTGGGGAGGTAGTGAGCATACAATGCGTCGAGTGTTGTGATCTCTTAAATGAAGTTATCCAGTGATGGTTGCCATTAAAAAATACCTCGGGCAGTTTTCCTGTTAAGATGTCTTTGCTCTGTTCTGCTAACAATATATAATGATTTTTCTTCAAACTAAGACAGTAAATGCTACTTGTTTATGATCACTGTTTTCCACAGAAAAGGGCTGAAAGGAAAATGCCCTTGCTCAGCACGTGTGCATTTCATACCTTCCGTGGTCTTGCTTTCTTTCACTATCTAATTATCTCTGTAGTGATTTTTGGCATAATGCATTGCATCCAAGTCCAAGTTGCATGACTGTTTTGGCTTGCTTTGTGAAGTATTGGAGGTTTATTTTTCTGTAATTTGTTGGGCAGAGTACTCCGGAAAAATCAGAGGCTTGGGTGGGGGCGAGGGTTCTCAGGTTTCACAGGCACAAGATGCCTGTGATTCAGAGGCATTCAGCTCGGAATTTTAAAGGTAGATCTGTAATATTAAAAATGGTATATTTTTAGGGAGCGCAAAGGGGGTTGCGTTAGCTCTTACTACCCAAACATGCACACTCGTTTAAGTTGCAGCTTGCAGTCGCGGAGCTACAGCAGAGGCACTAGCCACTTGCTTCGTTGTGTTACGGTCACTTCGAAACCCCTTGCCTGAGAGACTTGTGCTTAGACAGCAAGGGGGTGTGCTGCGGGATCGGGGCTGAAGTCCTTTGACAGAATGTGATGGGGAAAGATACGCCTTGATCTCGCTAATGTGGTGAGGCTTGCCTTCATGAATATCTTAATGAATTCGTCAACAAAATTAAAGCACTGAAGAGTTCTGTAGTGGAGCATTCCTACTGTAATACACTTAATTTCCATATCAGATTTGATTTGAATAGGGAGCTAGGATACAAGGTAAAAAATCTGACACTAGGTTCGAATTCTTCTCTTGTGATCTTGTATTCCCCAATTGTGACCCTGGAGTTACTAACTAAATTGTAACTGTTTTTCAGATGTAATTGGAATTTGTAAGAGCTATGAAGATGTCACTAAAATTACAGTGAAAGCTAACAATAGGGAGGTATCAAAGAGGAACGTGCATCTGATGGATACATCAGGGAAGCTGGTGACAGCAACGCTATGGGGAAATGAGGTATGTGCTCTCTTACCTGTTCTTAGGCAAAGGTTCCTTTGTGTAGGATGAGGAAATGCGTGTGCTGTTGTCATCCGAGATGGGCATGGCACTGAGACAGTCCTGGGTGCGTAAGGATCAGGGGCAGGGAGAAGGTGAAAGACTGTCTGGTTTCATTCAGGTGTGATGTTCTTAACCTTTCTCTGACAAACCGCTGACATGATCTGACTAATGTGCTCTGAACAACTGCAGACATTATGTCTCGAGCCCAAAGACTGAAGATAACAGGCTCCTAGTTTAGGAAGGGATACGAGTTGCAATTTGATTATGGAAAAGCCCGGTGGCTACGGCTGTCTCGTTTGAGATGAGTTTATTCGTAGGGTGGGATACATGTTACCCTGCATATATTGCTGCTTAACTAGGCGGTTGAGAGGCTGTATCTCGGACTAGGAGTTTAAAGCGTCAGAGCCTGGGAATTGAAAGTTTGAGTAGTTGCAGTAAACTGCTGCTTTATCCTTTTAACAGGCTCCTTTCTTTTCCAGCGGTGGTGTAGATACTTAGGGATTTATGCTCCAGTCTATCAAATGGGAGCGATCCTGCCAGCTTGACAGCGATGCTTTATGGCTAAATGATCAAGTGCACTGATATTGTAGGTAGCTAAACACCATTAACCATCTGCTGACATAAATGAAGTAAACTGAAGTTCCATATCACAAAGCTTTGAGCTTGAACCAGGTTGTTAGAGGAGAGGCTACTGATAATCAATTCCCGCATAACTCTTCCAACAGAGCTCAGGGTCTGCATTTGACAAAGTTAAATGTTTGCTTGCTTGTAGAATAGAGACGGCACCGAGCGTTGAGGGGAAGTGACGTGTGGCTGGCAGCTGGCACTGTTGGGGTTAGAATCTGTATCTCCTTTGTAACAGGCATCGCCCTAACGGCTGGGTTATGGTTTGTGTTCTTTTTGCATCTCATGGATATAGTGAATGCTACTGCTAACTCCAGCTCGTTCGTAATCTTTAAGCACATGATCCTTCCTTGCTCGCTAAGTGGTGTGGGGTCCAGGAAATCTATACCTTTCAAAACCTCTCTCATGGCAAGAGGTTCTTTGTTAGTGTCAGACTTTACTCAGATAACAAACTGATGGCAATTGAACAGCATTAAAGCAGCTTTATGAGGTTAAGAACAGAAAATGGAAAGTCAAGGAAAAGTGTTTGGTCAGCATACCTACACTTCCACTTTCTAAGTTACAGTAGAATAGACATGATTGGCTCGATCGAGCCGAGTAAGTTGTTTCATCTCCTGAAGAGTCTAATCTGACCAAATAATTCCTCCTGTTTGGAGAAACCTCCATTCCCATAACCCATCTCCCTTTCTAAAATCCTTGTGTAAAACTCCTAATGGAGGGGAGTGATCCTTTTTTCCAAACCAGTGGTGCGACTTAGGATTCTCTGGTTCCCTGGGAAATGGGGTGTTAGGATTACAGCTTTAATTGTTAGCTGCCTTTTCTTAAACTCCTAGTGATATCGTTTAAAACCTTACCTTCTAAATACAGTGAGATGGTTTGATTCAGACTTGGTCTCTTGTCACGATCCGTGAATCATGGCCGCGAGTTCAGTACCTTTACTGTAGCGTGCTACTAACGCTTTCTGTTTTTTCACACATGCAGGCTGAACAGTTTGATGGTTCTAGACAACCTGTGATAGCCATCAAAGGAGCCCGAGTCTCCGACTTTGGTGGTAGAAGCCTGTCTGTCATGTCCTCGAGTACCGTATTCATCAACCCTGATAGCCCAGAGGCTTTTAAGCTCCGAGGATGGTATGAGTGTGTGTTTATGTTGATTCATTCCAGCCTGCTGCGGAGTATGTGTGTTATTCTGTTTCTCCCTACTTGAGAGGTCTGTATAGTACTGAAGAAAGGTAGCAGAGGATATGGGTTCCAGGGTTATAGAAACTTCTTCCTTGAAAGCACTAGAGCCTGAAAGGCTGTCTTTTTTAAGTTGTTCAATTAAAAAACTTATAATTCCGTGACAGACCTTGAAAAATTGAAATAGGAGTAGTGCACGCTGACCCAAAGCCTTGGAAGGCGGCATGAAATCAGACTTGACCGGCTCCACTTTCTGAGGCATTATCCGAGAGAACAATATTTTTTTTCACAGGCTTTTTCCATTGTGTGCAATCTGATACACACTCTGTTAGTATGGGCTGGAGGAACTATGTTGACAACTTCCAGTGTCTATTCCTTATCAGATATTTTTCAGATAGCAAAATAACATTTTTATTGTTTTCAGGAAAACAGTGATTTCTTGGTGGCTCATTGCTTCTACTGTAGGTAGTTGCTAAATTGTCTGCTATAACTACTGATGTGGTGAGATGTGGCCTATGTACAAATAGGGTTAAGTGCCGGCAGCATCAGATTCGTGAATCCTGCTTTTTTAGGTTCTGGTTAAGTCACCCAAACATGGATAAAATATAATGGCATTCTCCAGTTGTCATTGAGCTGTGGTTCTCCCACACTTCAGAAGGCTGTTGAAGATAAAATTGATTGTGGGTCTTAGCTATTACTGTCACACTTTAATTAAAGTTCAGGTTTTGACTCTCGTTGGTGTGTTTCTCGAATCACAAAAAACGCCAGAACGGGGTGGCAGCACAACCTTTTGCTGGAAAGCAGTGCTTTCTTATTTTAACAGAGGAAGCATAATCTGTTCAATGCTATTTGCTTTTTCTTTCAAAGCTGCTGCGAAGATAATGGTACCATGTAATTTAATTTTAATTATGGAAATATCTTGATGCCCTTAAATCTTGTTATCTGCCTGCCTTTAGGAAGCATGCAGTGCGTGGTTTGACCACTAGCTGGCAAACAAATTGCAGTTATATAGAACAAAGCTGTCCTCCTGTTGTGGGTTTATAAAATACTGTGCTAATTAAGTCGGACTATTAACTTATTCTGAGATGCTATTTTTGTTTGCAATATACACAAATTACTGTAATTGTTTCCTTTGCAATCATTGACAAAAAAAATCCCTCATGTATTAAGTCCATGAAACTAAACGTAAGCTTTTGATAAGTCTGTATGGTCTGCTCTCTAAAAATAGAAGTGCGTCTTTCTGGTTCCAGGTTTGACTCCGAGGGGCAGCTTCTGGAATGTGCCTCGATCTCTGACGTGAGGGGTGGGCCGGCACCTGGGGCGAACACCAACTGGAAAACTCTGTTTGAAGCCAAATCTGAGAACTTGGGACAAGGAGATAAGGTAAAGCACGGCCTCTGAGCGCGAGCCTTGTGTCTTGGGGAGAAAACAAAAAGCTAGGCTTCATGCAGGCATCCTGCTTGTTGACGTAGTCCGGTTGTTGAGCAGTATGTGCTTGCTCTGTCAGAATCTATGCTATTAAATATTTTTTTTTTTAAATAAATTCAAGCTTGTTGCCGATGTCGCAACATGATACTACTATGTTTGCAAGAGAATGCTAAGCCTTGTATAAATGGGAGTTCACCCCAAAGCTGTTTGTATAAATAGCACGAAGTGTTCTAGGAGAAACAGGTGCATTAGGAGGAAGTGGTTTTCAAGGGTGCGCGCTTGGTCAATAGAAAAGCTAGGAATAAACCCAGGTCTCTGGCATTCCAGTCCAGTAACCGCCCTAGGCTTGTACCGCTTCTTGACTTCTTTTTAATTCCCCCGCCCCCAAACTTAAGTGCTAAGCCACTTGGGATACACAAGAACTTCTATCTAAGGAAAAAAACTTTACCTGTAATTCAGCTCTTTTCTTTGAGATTTCTTTGCGCTTGCTTCTTAAGCAACCTCTGTTTATCTGTTGAAAGACTTGACCGTGGTCTTAAACCATTAGGATGATTATTTTAGTATGGTGTGTGGGTATTTTGTTCTGTAGGCTATAGTTTAATCAAATGCTTATCTGTAATACTACACAGTAGGCTTTCTGGTTTTTGTATTGGCTCCCAAAAGAAGCATAGGAAAGCGCAGAATCTTAATCCTGTGAAAAAGTAGAGATTTGAACAGACACAATGGAGAAGCAAATATGCTTTATCTAAAGAAAACCTAGCAATTGGAGTTTCCTGCAATGGAAACACAAAATAATCTTGCTGTAGGGGCTTTATTTAACATAATGGAAGCCTGAAAATGATTGCAACAGAGGGGTTGATTTACAGTTTCCCAATAATCCATAGCTGTTAAGCTTTCTAATCCTAAATATCCAAGTATGGGTGCCTTGCTTTGTAGTTAATTCAGAATTGGAAAACATTGAGTATTTTGAGGCTAATGTTGCACACTCACTCTCCTAGGCGGATTATTTTAGCTGTGTGGGCACAGTCGTACATCTGCGCAAAGAGAACTGTATGTACCAGGCATGTCCCTCTCAGGATTGCAATAAGAAAGTGATAGACCAACAAAATGGACTGTATCGTTGTGAAAAGTGTGATCGTGAGTTCCCCAACTTCAAGTACCGCATGATGCTCCTGGTAAGTAAACGGAGTAGAGGAGAGCGTGTTTCTCGCTGTTTTCCTTGTACAGTCCAAACAAATCTTTCGCGAGAACGGGGTCTTAGTGCTGTTTGTCTGGCTGTGGTGCCTGTGGGTTAGAGGATATTTAAATTGCTTGTATGCCGTACCTGAGCGAGGGATGTTTCATTGAGCTGATTAGCAGTTTGTTTTCCTAGTGCTCCAATTAAAAGCTTTTCTCTTTGCCAAAAAGTTGATGCTGGCTCAGTTGATTCTGGTTTCCAAGTGTACTATGCAGTGCAGAGTACAGATGGCCTACGCCTCTTCAGTAGTGAAGATAAACTGAAGTAAAATGGCATTTCTGGAGAGCAGTAATTGCACTTTTACAGCTGCTGCCTATATTTAGTACATTTTTTTGGTAGGTATTGTTCTGTCTCATGCTTTAATGGAGCCTGCTTCAGAAAGTTGTCTGAGGGTTATTATTGTGATGCCTGCTTACACCATAAGCATTGAACCTTCTTCTGTTTTACACTATAAGTTAGAGTTGTATCTGCTTCTTAGAAATGCTGTGCCAGGTGGGCATGCAGAGAGAAGGGAACTATCCCTGCAGTCTCACTAAAACACAAACTGCTACTGAATAATTGCTAGCAGATAACTTCTAGGAACGCGTGAACTACTTTACATAGCAGAATCATTCTCGTAGAATATAAAGGGGATACTGAGGGTACAGCCGCGGCCTTCAGAACAGCGTGTCTCCTATTTTCCCGTTCCTAATTGTCAAAGCAGCCAGGAAATGCGTGTGAGGCTAGTACTCGATCCTTTTACTGCTCTGTCTTGTCCTTGAATGTTTGGGTAGTTTCCTCCTAACGCAGTATTACATGTGTTTATGCTCAAATACTCGGGTAATTACAAAGCAAATGCAGACTGCAGGGTGTCCCCCTTGGTGGTTGTTCTGGGGACCTGTTCTTGCTCACAGCTCGTCAGTGACAGCGGAACGGAGCTGAATATCCATCAGTGGATACCACTGTCATCTTGTTGGCCTTTTCCTGTGACACGATGTCAGTATTAACGTGCATTAAGTTACTGTGCCATTCTGTGGAGCTTAAAACAAAACAAAAAAAAGGTCGTAGGTCACTGCCTTCTGCCCTCAGTGATGGAAAGTGCCTACAGTGCGTAGGGCTCTGATAGTTACTGGAAATTTAAAACTCTCTTTATCTGTGAAATAAATCTTCCCTTTGTACTGTCTCCTGTCTTCCTTGAGGAATAGGCAACTGGATGAAGTGACTTTTTTTTGGTTTTTTTTAGGTGACCATTGCAGACTGTCTAGAGTATCAGTGGGTGACTTGTTTCCAAGAGTCAGCAGAATTCATTCTTGGGCAAAACGCAGCTTTCCTGGGAGAACTGAAGGAAAAGGTCAGTCAATTAGCTTATTGTATTTTTAGTAAATGTCTAGAAGTTGAACTATGCTTCACACATCTTGTTGCTGGGCTGCCCTCAAATTTCTTGCTTTTTTTGATCCTCCCGGTTAAGGAAACGTTCTTGTAATGTTGACTTTGAAGGCAGCTTGGAGAAAGATGCAAGGTATGCGTGGAACACCAGTGCTGATCCATCCCAGAGCGTGATCTCATCCCTGTGTGCGCATGTGTAGCGCTCCGAAGTCGGCAGAGGTGGCAAAGGCAGTGGGTTATGTTCACGTAGTTGCTGTGGAAATTAACAGCATTATTAAAAAAGCGCCATAGGAAAGAAAGGGATATTCTGCTTCATTTGGCAAGAATTTGATCTGGCCCCTTCTCTGGGTGACAGACCAGCTCAGGGCCTGGCAGCCCAACATTGCTCTCCAGATGTTGGACTTCAGTGTCTTTTGCAAGTTCACAAATCATTGCTTCTCCCCAGTCTGAAGTTCTTGGCAGGGACTTGTTTACTCTCCTCAGGATTATTTTCCACAGGCCATCTGCCTGGAGAACAGAGATTTGCCTGGTCTCCCCCATAGCTGCTCCCACAGTCAGTCTGTCTGCCTCTGAGCTCTTTTGGCTGTTCGGAGCTGGAGACCAGCCTGTCCTTCTCACCTGGCCCTCGAGAGACAGCCGATGACTTGTCGATAGTCCTGCAGCCTTTAGAGGGCTGACAGCTTTAACACGTGTTGACTTCGATAGAAAGGACAAGTTGTTTTATCCTTGTACCTAGATTGGAATAATCTGCAAAAAAACTGTTTTAGCCACGAGTGCTGACAACGTTATCCCTAATGCGTTCCAAAAATTTGTTTACAAAACCAAAAAGTTCCAGAACACTTTGTATGTATCTTTGTAAGTAGGCAGGAAGCTTTTTGAACTAATGTGTGTTAGCCCCCTTCTGAATGTTCTTTTTTCCCCACCAAATATCATCGGAAACTTTGTGGGTCACATGAAAACCATGACTGGTAAAATAGGTCATTGACAGAGGTGCTTAAGTGGTCTTTCTTTGACAGATTAGAACAGTTTTTAAGGTTGTAAGCCACTAAACACTGACAGACAGTACTTTCCTCCCTTTGTCGCTATATGCTTCTCTGCTGCATTTTCCTTTCTTCCAACCAAAATAATATTTTCCTGATTTTTAGTTGTCTATATAAAATCTGTGTGGGTTTGGGTTGTTTTTTTTTTTTTTTAAATGATGCTGTGGAAAGTGTAATAAGTTCTTGAATTGCATGTGAGGATTGCTGCGCTCCCAGGCTGGGGCTGGCTGATACTGGGGCTCCGTAGATGGGCCAGTTGTGGGTTAGCCCATTGCTTGGCTGTGGGAGGGAAATGAAGCAGGAAGGATCGTTGAGGCTGTAGTCCTGGTTGTTCTGAGACACTGTGGTAGGCCTCGTCCGCTTCTGCAAAGCAGGGCTGGTTTTCCTGGAACTTGCATGCAAGAATGATTTTTGGAAATTTCCTGCGCTTCGGCTCTCTAAGATAAGTGGTACAAAGCTGCTGCTTCTGGGATGCTGGAAGTTTTTGTGATGTTGTGAAGGCTGGACACCCCTCTTCTGTAGGAAGATGTGTTGCTAGGGCTTTCTAATTAGATGTGCTCGCACTTTTACGTTTCCATTTTCAGACATTCTTAACTTGTCAATATTTTCTTACTTTGGTTGTGCTTGATCTCTGCTAGAGTTCAGACACAATTTCTTAGTCACTTTTAATGCTGAAGAGAACGGGATGGGGAAGGGGAGACAGCAGATCCTATGTAACAGTGCAAACATGTAATGACTTTTGAAGAGCTGCCTAATGGAAATGGCTGAGGATAGAAAATGGAACATAATATGGGATGAGCCCTTGAGCCGGGAACGCTTTGTGTGCCAGGAGAAATTGGTTTTGATTTGACACTTTTATGACCCTTTCAAAATGGTGCTTGGTGCATTTTCAGCAAGCTTTTCCTAGTGGTTTTTCTCTGAAGGCCCAATGCAGTATCCTGTGAAGTTGGTGGGAGTCTTTCCGCCGCTCGCAGTACGGATTGAGTCCACGTACAGCCAGTGACCGCGCTAAGCATGGATATGCATGCGCGGTTTTTCATCTTCTCCGCTGTGCTTGTTACCAAAGGAGGTAATGTAGGGTAGGAGTGACTGGTATGCTAAGGCATTTTCCACTCACTAATGGTTAGCATAGTTTGTGGCAGAGCTGGAAGCAGAAGCCAAATGCTTTATTAAGCGAGTTTTCTTACCCTCTGATCCATATGATGGTCAGAAGAAGGGGGTTTTAATATTCAGCAAGGATATGCGTCAGTTTTGCACTCTGTGAAACTAGCTACTCCTGTTCACCTTCATTTGTTGTGCTTTTCTAAACCTTGGGAGAATCGCTGTGCAGTGTAAAATAGTGCTGCGCACGTGTAGGAACAGCAGATGTAACGCTTGGAATGTGGGTGAAGCTGGGGTGGGTTCAATTCCAGATCAGATGCTCTGTCTGCTGCTGGAGTGACTGATCAAGTCAAGTGCATCTGGTAGATAAATGCATTAATAATGACTTGTCTGTATCATCGTGGGGCTGCAGCGTTTTTGTGGAATCTCAGCAAAGGTTTTTTACAACTAATTTTGACAAAAATAAACTTTTTCCACAGTTTCCACAAGTTGTCTGCTTCTCTCCTACTGTTTTGACAAATTGTTTGTTATAAATGATGATGATGTTTAGCGTTCATATGGTAATTAGAAGCAGCTTATGTTATAAATATGACAGAGCCTTCTAATGGTTATAAAAGCATGTTCAAAACATGCACCGCTTTTTTATAGAACATCCTCTTAAATAGGTCTGTGTCAGGATGTGAAGGATGCATACAGCCTTGATGGACAGGCAGGGAAACAGAATGCCTAAGACGACAGTTAATAGGGAAATAGTTAACCCTGTCAGCGTTCGGGATCGTAGCAGAACCTCCGAATTAGCCACTTAAGCGGCATGAGAGAGACTCATGTAGATTTATAGTATTTTCATTCTGTACACCTGGTTGCAGATTCAGCGCAACTGTATGTTATTTTGTTCAGGTAGCTAAAAAGCTTTCACCTTGAACTAAACTTTTTCTTAAAAACTTTAAGTGATGGTTTTGGCATCTAAACTGTGATGGAAGATTCAGCTCTGCCTACGCGATCCAGTTAGTTCCACCGTTTTGCCAACATCAGCAAAAGATGAGCTGCTCTGAAAGTTCATGGTACTACCAGAGCCTGGAGTGTCTGCAGCTGATACCTGTCTTTGTCCTTCTCACAGAACGAGCAGGCGTTTGAAGAAGTGTTCCAAAATGCAAACTTCAACACGTATGAGTTCAGGATCCGAGTAAAACTGGAGACTTACAATGTAAGTATCCCCCAAAAGCAAATAGTGCAGCATGCGGCTTTTGTAGTTAGGCTTGTCTCCATAGGAGGTGGCTTCCTCCTCTTACGTTTGTGGGGAGAAGTCTCCGGAGATACTTGCTCACACAAGTGCTGTCAGTCTTGAGCACTGAAGGAGGGATCTGCTGTCATTAACACTGCTCCCTCTCGGGTTTGTCAGGCCTGGCTTGGTTCAAATGAAAACAACACAGCTGCGCTGGGAGTCAGCTTTGCACTCCCAGCTCACCCTGGTACCAAGAGCAGTAAGTTACTGGGGCAGGAGGAGGTTAGAACCCAATGCCTGGAGGGCTTAGCGTTCCTTTACATGCCGTATTTCTCTTTCACAGGATGAATCTCGTATTAAGGCTACAGCAATGGACGTCAAACCTGTGAACTACAGAGAATACAGCAAGAGGCTGATCGCAAGCATCAGGAGAAATGCTCAGCTAGGGTGAGGAGGCTGGTGCTGACTGACTGCAGCTAGAACTTCCAGGAAAAACTCAATAGGTGACATTACATTGACTTTTTCCCCACCCTGTGTGTGACACTTTGGCATTAGTTACACCGTGCATGGTAGTCCAGTGTAGTGGGCTAAGTGATTTAATGCATTTCTCTGAAGATACGCCCCTGGTAGGTGAGAGCGCACTCTAACGGCCGCGATATCGTAGACTGTTGTGGTCTACTAAGGTGTGACAGCTCTAAAGAGGAATCTCTAGACAGATCGCCAGGGTCTTTAGACAAACCATTCAGAATGCCTGAAGTAACTTTGCTTTCTCACTATATGTAAAGCTGAATTATATAACCATTGTGTCTTCTTTGCAAAAGTAGTGACAACCTCGACACTTTGACTTGTTCAGCAGAGGGTAGGAGGAGGAGTTGTACAGCTTCCGGAGATGGACGAAGGAGAACAGGTCTATTAGCGCAAGTGTGTTCCTTTCCCTAGGATTCAAAGGCTTTCTCTTTCCACAGGTGCCATGCAGTTGTTAATGCTTGGAATGGCAATATGGTAGAATTATTAATCAAAGACGTATCTCTTATATCTGAAGAATATCCTTCCTTCAGGGTTTAATAGACTGAGTCAGATGGGTCTGATATTAATCAAAATTGTCTCTTCTGAGGAAGGCAGATAAGCATTGACTCTCCATCCCCCAGGGAAATCTAGGCAACTACAAAGCATTGCTTTAGTTTTCTCTTCAATTAATACGATGGGTTTTTGACTGATTTTAGCACACGTTTCCTGCCTATACTTATTTCGTATGTTTGTATGTTCAGTTTCTTTGGTTTTATTTGTAATGATGTTAACCAGAAACAGGTCTTTAAATGGGGGGAGCTTTGTTTCAATAAACACTGTTTAATTCCTGTGTAGTGAATTTTGCTTTCTTTGAACACCAAAGACTTCTCATTACTGGAAAGCAATTAATTAGCTTTCATAATAAGCATTCACTTGGGGGAGATGTTACCTTATTACAAACTCTAAGGTTAGACTGAAGAATGGAGCCTTCTTTGCCTGATGTTAACAGCATGGAAATGCAGTGATATTTTCACCATTTCTGTGCCTGAGAATGCTGATGAGCTGGCACTTCTGGGATTTTTATTGACGTTTACACAGCAGTCTAAAACTAACCAGGCTTTGAGATTTGTTCAGACATAGAGCTAGTACAGAAAACAGTAATTATGCTACTGGGCTTTTCAGTCAGCAGAGCATGCTAGCTCTGTGTGCTCCTAATCACATTAATTATGTGTTCCCTGGCTGCAGCTCACAGCTTGGCATTTGCTGCACTGCTCCAAGCATCCAGGCAATCCTGAAGTGGGTCTCTGGTAGCAAAACTGGAGTTTATTTATTTATTTTGCTCCATAGAGCACTGTTTCTTCATGTGTTCAGTTGCTGCCCTTATTTCCCGTAATTTCCTGTTTGTCATCTCAAGTCTTTATGTTTAAGAACTGTAAATGCCGTTTCCACTGAGGGACACGAAGGACGTTATTCTGGGCCCGTTAATTGCACAAACGGCCCCTTCCCCTTTTTGGGTTCTGAGGATCATGACTGGGTTCTGCTGCTGCTGTCTGGAATTTTTCATTGCAGTGTTTGTTCCCTCTGACCTTGCTTATAAAGCATTGACTATAAAATTACAGTCTTCACCAGGGTTCCGATTGACAAATGGTAGGTTAGCGGTGATAATCTATCTTTCCACGCTGCTAACCAGTCTCTTAGTCCTGCTCCTCCCTCCTTCCCGGTTGGAGGGGACTGGTAGCAAGCGGTCATGCGAAATGTTCCCTGAGGCCATTTCCAGTTCTCGGGCCCATAGACGCTAGCGAGCGTTGGTAACGGGCGTTTGGGTTCGCGCCTGTTTGCTGGCGTTGCGGCTTTAGGAGCCGACGGTGCGCGCCTGCCTCTGCTGGGGCAGCTCCTTCTCCCGGAGGGAATGGCTCCGCGTCCCTACCGCTGGGTTTGCTGTGCCATCGGAGCGCTAGAGATGGAAGGTATCGATGCTCCAAGGTGTTAAGGTGTCTTACAGGATCAGCTGAATGACCTTGAGAACGGGAACAGAAAATCAACTTAAAACAGCGTGTGTGAAAAGTCATTTATTTGAGGACTAATAAAAAACCCAACTCTGCTCTAAAGTGGATGCTCATTAGTGACTGAAGAGTTGGAGGGTTTTAATCATGCTTTAATCAGCTAGTATATGATAAAAACACCGAGCTATGTAAGGCAAGGTATTTCTAGTATAGCTATACAAGTGCCATAGCATTATATAAGCCTCTGCTGCGAGATCTCATCTCGAATGCTATGTACAGTTCTGGTCTGCTACGTATGGAGGCAAAAAAGAATCTCAGCTGGGGCGAGTACAGAGGAGGACTACACCACTGAGTAGGAGAATGAAGATCTTTTTTAGGAGGGGCCTAGAAAAGCTAATTTAGCAAAATGAATCCTGAGAGGGGGATATGATTTCTCACTTATATAAAATATATGTGCATATATCTATATATCCCGCTGCCTTCCCCTGATCATAGGCTAGAACTGTTGAAGGTAATGGCTGAATAAATAGTTTGTCGATCAAGAGAAGGCGAGGTTCTGAAGCAGCCATCTGGAGGGAAGCTACGGAGGGGCCTCCGTTCTCCCGCCCCATCGCCAAGTGGCCACGGCCATCCAAATCCTGGTAGATCCCGGTAGGCACTGACACGGGCCGTGGGAAACGGGGCGCTTCAGAAGGCTCTGGGCTCTTTTGCCTGCGCTAATTAAGGCAAAGTGAGTGGACTCGCAATGCTAATTGGGATTATTGGCAAACAAGCCTGTGGCTTCCTTCCCTTCGTCATAAATCTCCCCCCGCTCGTGTCCAGGCTATTGCTGGATAGCTTCAGCCATTATCTGGGCTGAGTATGTATTTGCTCGGTTGGAAGGATGCTGGAATACCTCGTAACTAGATCTCTGTGAGGTGAAGGTTCCTGTGGCTGCTAATGTTTGGCTTTAAATTAAATGTACAAAGCGAAGATGAGATTGGGAGGCTGCTGGCTTTGAACAGGGAGGTGCAAGGGCAATTGCCCGAGACCAGCGAGTTCTGCCCGGCCGCGGGAGGTTCTGGGGCACGCTTTGACGTGCTGTGCTCAGGCACTTTGCTGTTTGCGTTAATTCCCACTGTTAGGATTTAACTCTCTTTTCCCTGTATGTGAATTTTAAATTAATTGCTAGTGACCCTTACGAGTCTCTGGAGGGGAGATTCTGTTTGAGGCAGATCTGGTTTTTAAGATGCATCAGGTGGTTTGTGGTTTGGTTTGTTTTTTGTTTTTTCCCCAAAATAAAGCTTTGAGGAGTGGTATATTCTAAGAGCTGTTGTAAAAAATAAGCGGTGGTCTCGCACGGCTCGGAAGCGGCCGCTCTGCGTGCGCTCGGTAGCTCGCCGCTGTGCCCGGCAGCTTGGCGGAGCGGGCGTGCGGGCGCCGCGTCCCAGCCCGGTCGGGTTGTCCGTTTGGCGCAACGGGTGCGAGAGTGGCCGTTGACGAGTCTGATGTTTTGATTCTTGGCGATATTTCCATTTGCTGCCCAAGATACAGCATAACATCTTGGGGGGGGGGGAAGACGTGCTTTCCTTCCGTGCCCCGGTTCGTCAGCTTTCCTCCCCTTTTGCCTCCCCTTTTTCCAGCCCTCGAAGGAGCTGCTGTGGAGAGCAGCCGCCCCGCAGGCTGCCTCCTCCCCCGGCTGGAGGGGTCGCCTCCCGGGCCGCTGGAGTGAGCGGGTGGGAAAGAGAGAGAAATTTCACATCGCCTCTTTTATACAAAAAGTCACGAAAACGTGGAGCAGGCTGCCTGCTTCCAGAGCCTGCGTTCGGGGAAGGGAGTGGTCTGCAGCGTATTATGCATTATAAATATTGGAGTAGCGCAGTAAATAGCAGTAATCTTATTACAGGGAGTGGAAATTCTCTTTAATATACTGTCTGTGAAGGATGCAAGAGGCCCACAGACCTTCTCTCAGTTTTTTAGTCTGTTTTTCATGTTTACATTTTTACATTTCATTCATATGCATATTTTAAAAAAAAAAAAAAGGTGGTTTGAATTGCCAGATGGATTTTTCACGGGGACTGTTATGCATTTTTCTGCCTGTTTTATTTGAATACTTAGGTGTCTGTGTTTGGGGGGTGGGGTGTTGTTTGTTTTTAGTTTTTTCCTGTTTATAGTGCATTGATTTGTTGTTAAATTCAGCCTCTCTGCCATGCCAAAAGCGTGCCTTTGGGAGTGTTTCTCGGCTGCTTGTAGTACTTTTCTTTTTCCATCCTTGCATATTACTGTTCTTGCAAGTTAATTAAAATAAAGTGGACGCTTGCAAAAGCATTTTTTTAGTTTGTCCCAAACCTCTTGCCCTTTAGCGGGAGCTTTTAAAAGAAAAAAAAATCCTGAACTCCTTGTCTGTTGCCGGATGCGATTGGCTTTGGGCTCAGCCTGGCCGAGCGCGGCGAGGGTCCCGCGCGCGTCCGGCCCTCCGCACGGGGATGGATTCTCGGGGGCGGTCCGGGTCGCGGCAGCGGCGCCTCGAAAGCCGCGCTGCAGCGGGCGACCGTGCGGGGATGCGCCAGGAGGGCGTCCTGGCTCCGAGAGCTTGTCCTCGGAAGGGTGGCTGGGCAGAGCCGGGTTGCTGGTTTATCTGGTGCGGCAATGAAAGAGGTGACCGTTTGTCATGTCCGCTCTGACATCACCGTTCAGCAATTAGGAGAAAGAAATCTAATTTTTTCGCCATCAGTTTAGCTCTTGGAATTCCCTCGTGGCTTATTGTACAAAAGGCTGAAAAATAAGAGTAATAATCTGATTTTTGTCTGTTTCTAGTGTTTTATGTTTTCCATTAAAGCCTTCCTTGTGTGCTGCGCTGACTTTTTGAACTGCAGGATCAAAAAATACTCCTCCCTTTTTTTTTGGTGAAGACTGTCTCTGAGAAGGATAAATATTATTGATTGAGGTATTTAATACACTAATGAAACCCACAATTATTGACTATGCAATTAATATACTGTCTAAAAGTAAAGTTTGACAGCGCATATAGAAAAGCTATATTGACTTGCGCTTCTTTGGCAACGTGCCTCGCAGGTTTTTATTTATAGACATTGAAACACGTTCCTCAAGTAATGATTCAATCCCACTTTCTGCTTGCCACAAGCTAGAAGGCTGCCGTTCTTCTTGCTGACTGTGAGGCTTTCGTATTATCTGTGGGGAGCTAAAATTTTCGGTGTTTAGCTTTGCTGCCGATTGCTTTAGGTTTCGGAGCTGGAGCGTCCGTGTGCGCGGCGCTGTTTAATGCAGCTGGGAAACCAGACTTTTCCAAGCGCTTTCTGCTTTTTGTAAGCAAGTTTGGAGGTTTTTTTGACTTGCTTTTGGTTTTGCTAACCTTGGCGAGGAACAAAACCGAGGGAAATCCAAGGGACGCCTTGAGAGAGCTGGGAGGGTGCTATCAGACAGAGGGTTTCTATCGGTGCAGCCACGGTTGTGTTTTTCCAGCAGCCCTTGCGTATGCTTGGGGAGCGCGTGCTCTGGTCTGGCTCAAGGCGATACGTGGGTTTGTTCTAAGCTGAAGAGGCCTTTCTTAAGCCTAGCAGCAAGATTTCGTCTTCTCCCCGAACCGGCAGATGGCCTGCAGCCCGGCGCGCGTCCTGCCTCGCTCGGGGCTCGGTGGTGCTGCAGCCCGTCGTCCTGGCCGACCTCGGGCTGGTACCCGGCCGCCTCTCCCTTAGCCTTGCTGCTCTTCCCCAGCCGGTTCTGCCTGCAGCCCAGCCGCTGCTGCTGAAGTTGCCATAAACTGTGTTTAAATTGCCAGGAAGCTGAAGCTACGTTTATAAACGGCTTTAAGTTGTTCTTGTGCCCTGTGAAATGTTAAACTTCTTAGCACCAGGTGAAGTTATTTACATCGAACTCAGAAGCTGATAATGAAGGTTTTTTTAGATTTCAAGTGATTTAAAAAAAACTTCCAAATCCCAAGTGTATCAGCTATCTGGTAATTGGAGCTTGTGCTGTCATTAAAAATGACAGCTTTCTCCAATAACATTCTTAGTGCTTGTAAAATGCAGCTAACATAACCTATATTTAACTTGTATTAGCTAGAATTTCCTTTCCATGCTTGCTTACTTTCAGAGCTTTGGTGTGAATACCGAGGTCCCTCTCTATTCACGAACCACGTATTATTTTACCTGGTTCCAACCAGTTCTTCCAAGAACTGAAAGCTTTTAAGCAGGGCTGGACAGCCGGGGAGCTCTGTCGTGGTTTCCCCCATAGTTTTTTTTCAGCCAGCAAGTAGAAGCCATTCTTTGGGCAGAACTAAACCTTAAGCAATAATAGGTATCGCAAGAAAGCCCAGTGTTGCTGAAGGTTAGCGGAAAGCTGCTATTCCTGAACCCTGCTGAACAAACGCAGCCCCCTTCCCCCCCGCCACGGTCAGTTAAAAACATTTGCATGTTGAATCGTTAAGGCGCTGTCCCATAATTGAGATGCTGGGTAGCAATCTGCTCCCCTCCTCCGCCTGGAAGTGTTCCACACAGAGCCCTCTAATTAAACAGAAAATGGTTTGTCATGTGTAACTGCCTCTTCTGAATGTAACAAACTCATTTCAAGAGATGCCAACACCATCTTTATAGCTGTTTTAATAATCTTCTCTTGAATCAGAGAGGGCTCTAACCTCGTATTTCACTTCACCAGCTGTTTATTTAGCTGGGGTTTTTTTCCCTTGCACTGAGAATGTGTAGACTCTGTTTTGTGTGTATGTGTGTGTGTGGAAATCCTCATTAGAGTAACTGAGTTTAAGTCTGTGAAATAGTCTGTTGGGCTGCTGCTTTGAAGCATGACTATTTACAGTGGGAGCACATGCAGGCTTTGAGCTCCCAGCCCTGTCAATCACCCGCCTGTCACCGGCGGGGGCCCGAGAAGCTCCGCTGCCGTCCCCGTTTGCTGGGGAAGGAAGGTGTTTAGGCAGTTTCCAAAGCTAACATCTATTTTGCAGACAGATGTGCATGCCACAGCCACCCTCCGCACATGCCTGTAATAGAAACCATTAGCTTCTCCGCTACCCCGGCAAAGAGGAGAGCTGCAGTGTATTCTTAATGCATCAAGTGTCGTCTGGGTAGGACACAAATAGTGTAGCAGATTACCAGGTAAAATTGGCTTTTACCTCTCCCCCATCCTTCTCAGACACTTCCCTGCCAAACTCCAGCTTTTAAGTCGGCGCTCAAAGAAATTCTCTCTGTGTAAAAGGCCTCTTGCTGCCTTTTAAATTGGCTAATGTTTGGCAGAAAATCTGAATAGCGGGTACAGTTATTTAGTGCCTTCATTACTTACTGCCTGGAGACTTTCTCTGATACGAGTGGCTCCTGTTTATTCAGGGCGTGCTGGTGTCTGCCTGTCTTTTGGGCAGGCGAGGACCTGCAGGAGCTCACGGTGGCATGCCACAGCCTCGTGTCCCGGGAAAGCGCTTTTTCTTCGGACAAACCCCATCCCCTGCGCTGGGAACAGAGGCCCTCCCTTGCCGTAACAGCTTACTGCACGGTAGCACCGGTTGGAAGACGGGGAGCAGCGTTCTTCCAACAAGCCATGTTGTTAACATCCAGCTGGGATGTGAAAATCACTTCTAGGTTTATCTCTCTAAATATTGCGAGCCTGATGCCACCATCTTCAAAAAGGGAAGGAACAGCAAGCCGACTCCTGTCAGTTTGTTAGAGCATATTTATAACTCAAATGCTAATTCCTGCTCTTGACTCATAATAGCTTCTGAATTCTGAATCTTTAAATTCCGGATCTCATGTTTTGAGGTTAATCCATTCAGATAGATTGGGAAGCAGAATTTATAATTTGGAGAAGTAATGTCAGTCCTTCTTTGCTTCAGCCAGTCATTTCATGTTGGCAGCATGTCCCACCGGCACGTCGATGCTTGACCCTTCCTTATAGACTAGTCAAAACCACCGTATTCACTTTATCTGACTCGATACTGCAGTTTCCTTCGTACCCATACCTTGGCCCGTAAGCTTAAGAGTCGCAGTAACTGCCTGTCGGCATCCTTGCCCGATTCTGATTTAACTCGTTCGGCTTATCGTGAGCCTTAACCTATTTTCTGTGCTGTCTCCAAGCGTACAGCTTCTGCAAAGAGATTAATAAGACAAAAAATATATCTTAATTTTCCAACCTCTGCCACGAAGCAATACAGACTTACGGGGTTTGAAGAAAGGTGTTAATGTACCACCATCAGCGGGCATGGCTTGGCACCAGTCCTTAGGCCAGCCTTCGCAGGGGGAGCCGGTACCACCGCAGCTCTTCCTGGTGCTGAAGCTCCAGGAGCTGCCTTCACCTTGTAGGAAGCTTTGCTTGACTTGCTCTCATTATACTTCAGGCTTGTATGGGATTGCAGAGAGAGCACGCTCATTATTAAGCGAGATTTAAGAAAAAAAGTAACTTTTTTTCTTCTTAAGAAAAAGAATAACTGTATTTTGATTAGAATTTTAATTACCATGTTTGGAAACAAATACAAAAGGATAAAGCAACGAATGTAAATTTCTTTTTGAAACTTTAATACTTAGTTTCTGATGGGTTTGGTTTTTGGGGGTTTTTTGTTTTTGAAAGATTACAGTGTTTTAATGATCCCTGTTAGTGTCGCTTCCTCTGACTGATGAGATGTCATCTGGTGTTCATGACACCGCTCCCCAAGCAGCAAGCTATTCCGCTGCCTTGCCTGCCGTTCACCGTTTGGCGTCTCGGCCGGGGCAGGGGACGCAGCGCGTCTCCGGCCCCTCGTGCCGATGGCTGCTCCCGACAGGAAGGCACGAGGGGCCGGAGATGCGCTGCGTCCCCTCTCCCAGCTCGGCTTCCTCCTTGAATTTGCCAGACCGAAGGGGGGTGATTTAGTGATCGCCCAAGGGATGCTCCTGAAAAGAAACTTCAGGCTCTGCTTAGACACCTTGGTTTATTGTGGTGGGTGCTACGTGCTTACGGGGGGCGTTCATCCCAGGCGAAGCTTGCAGAACGCAGCGTGCCAGCTGTGTGTGGCTGCACCCGTAAATCCCCCTTCCAGGAGCTCCTGGCTCTGCGCTGGAGGCTGCTAGCAAACACCTTGCAATGCATATTCATTATTTCGGCTTTGCTTCGTGCGTAAGGCTTGGGGGGGAGAGGGAAGCGGCTTCTCTCCCCAGTTTATGTTCCTTGAGCTAATCCACCTCCCCTGCTTGGCACAGTTAACTTTTACTTGCAATATTTTGTATCTCGCAGAAGCAAGTTTTAATTGCGCTACAGAAATCCCTTTCTGCCAGTAGTTCATTAGACCTCATGAATGCTCCAACTGAAGAATAGTCTCTCTGGATTAGCATCATCTTCCAACACACCCTTCTTGTTGGATCGCTGTCAGACCAATTGATAAAAGAATATTTCTGGATTGAGCCAAAAAGTACTGGGGGTGAGATACAACAAGCTACAGGCTTCCAGACAAATGAGCAAAAAGCAGGGGAAGCTATAATTCTGCATTCCGGACATCACAGGCATGGCAGGCGCTTTGGAAGGTCTAGATTAAAATGTAGCTATTTTTCTTCTGGAAATAGGAAGAAGGGATTTGGTGCCAGTCAGAAGCAAAGCCTACCCGGTTCAGGCAGAAGCTAAATTCACTGCCACGGTTTCGCTGAGAGCCGGAGAGCAGCCGCAGCGCCTAATCAATAGGCAGAATCCAGAGGTGCTGGCAGGAACGTCTCTAATACACCCGCGGTAATTAACTCTGAATTATCAGGTGTATATTTGAAACCCTTAACTGATCATCCTAGGGTTTAGCACGCAGTTTTGCGCAGCTAAGTGTTGCCTGGGCGCTGCCTCTCCATAAAGCTGTTGGTGACCCCGGCTTGCATCGGCGGGGCAAGCGAGCCCCGTGCTGCTGCTGAAGCTGAAGGTGATCTGGCAGTGCAGCCACTGGAATAACCCTTGGAAAGAGGGTTTAGACTATAAACCTGGTTTCAGCTACCTCCTAAGAGCTCTTCATCCTGGGAGATAAGTCATCCTGCGCCTGTCTTTAAAAATGACTGGCTCAGCTCTTGCCTGCATAAAACCACCTTTGTTTATAGTGCGTTTTCTAATGGCTCCAGCAGCAGCGTAAAATTTAAATAAGTAATTATCGTGCAGAAGGCGCGCGCTGAACGGAACGGTTCCCCTGGCCGCGCTGCCCCTTCGGCCGCGCTCTGGGCACGGGCGCGCTCCCTCGGTCACCGGGCGGGTTCAAACCCGCAGGTTTGGGCAGATCTGCGCGCCTTTGCGCGGGGCGCAGCGGTGCTGCTCCAGGCCTGCCTACGCAAACTGACGCCAGCTGAGTTACTGGTGCGACCCGAGAAAGGCGTGGGCTGAGGGCCTGGGGATTTCTCAGTGTTTGTGGTTTGGGGTTTTTTGGAGATTGGGGAGGGGGGAGTTGTTTGTTTGATTGCTTGTTTGTTTTTAACTCAGAAAGGCAAGAACTGCAGAACCTGGGCTTGGATTTCTACCCCAATAACTTAATGCAGGGATTTACCTTGGTGTCCCTCCAAAAAGTGGCCCTGCGCAAAGCCACCGGCGCTTCTGCTGGAGCCAGCAGGTGGAGCTTGAAGAAAAGCATCGGTTCCCAACCCCGTCTGTGCTGGAGCCCATTGAGTGGGAGCTATCTGTGCTGAAATCCTGATTGAATAAAAATTGTTCATTATGCAAACTGTCTGGTTCAGTACACAGAGGCAGCCCCCAGGCACAGACCCCAAGTAGCTGCTTTCTCTTTCCCCAGATTAAAACATATGAACTGCTTTGATGTAATCTTATAACAAAGCCTAATGGAAATTTTATATCCTCTGAAGTTGACTGTCATTTCTCATTGCCCTGCTTCCTCTGTCCTATTAATGCTCCAATCCAGAGAGCGGCAGCTGAACTTGCGCTCTTTTTGCTCTCAAATACGCTATGCTGCCCCATCGGTGTTTAAGTTTTATTATTTATTATTTTATTATTTAAATACCGTTAGATTTCATTACAGTATGTTTAATCCCTTGTTTTTTCCATAGCTATTTATCATTTTAATGGAATGCTGCAGAATATTACATTGTGCAATGTGTTTAAATTGATAAATTGTATTAGAACAATATTGGATAGGATTTTTAATGGTAAGTGGGGCTTTAGTAGATATATTTTCTCATTAGTAGACTAACGGCACACAGGCTGCATGAGGCTGGAATATTAAGGATTTTGGGATAAGCTATATTTATGACTTATTTCACTAATTAAGGCACAATTTTATCATAAAGTTTTTCCCAGACTTTGCCGAGCAGGATGAAGGAGGAAAACTTGCCCCAGTGCAGTTACTCTACAACATCAGTTGCCATAACAACTTCATGCAATACTATATTTTTACTTGAAATTCCTTTTAAGACTCAGTTGCCGTAATAATTTGTTTCAGCTGCTAAAAGGCATGTTTCTCTTTGTGGTGGTTTCAAGGCTCTCATTACAGTAACAAAAAAGTGGTTGTGTTAATATAGACTCTTTTCATTTCAACATATGCAGAAGTTCAATAGACTCCAAAAATAGAATTAAAGGGTGGAGGTGATGAATCTGCTATAAAATCTCTTCCAGTCTTTAGGAAAGAGGAATGGGCTTAGCTGGTGAAGGTGAACTTTATGAACAGCCTTAAGGAGAGATGCTGCCGCTGCTCCGTACCCACGATTACTGCACCCAGTGGGAATCTAAAAACGCAGCTTCACGTTGCGTATCCCGCTGCCTTGCATCAGGCCCGTGCCGCTGCGCTGCCACGGGAGGCGGAGGGCGTGTGTGCTGCCCGAAAGAGCTGGGGCATCAGCCAGTCCTCCCGGCGACGCTGCTGCTGGCGGGTGAGGCCGGTCCTGCGGTCAGGGGAGAAGAGCAGAACGGAGCTTCAGCTCCTCCTAATGTATCTGCTCCTTTAATTCATTAAATAATCACCTCACACCGAACGTATATTGTCTAGGTTTTGGCCACGGGCGTACTAGAAGTGTAAAAACAATTTTCAGGCAGCCTGGAGTGTCGTCTGATTTCTGATTCCAACGTTAATTTAGTGGAAGGCAAGGAGCGCATGATAAGAAAGTTGCTCGCTTTTATTTTTAACCCTTTCCCGTGGCTTTGGTGACTGTTGCTTGCTTCCAGGAACACGCTGTGCTGTAGCTGCCCTTGCCCGTTAAGCCAGCCTCGCGCTGTTATAAATCCCCCATCTGGCTTTTGGCATCTCACGGTTGAGGCAGCGATTCCTCAAACAAGTTCTTGTTCTAGTTCAGCATATGGACCCTGTTTCTACTGGTGCCAGGCAAATAACAAAGTTTTAAGCTATTTGGTTAATTGAGGCAGTCAAAATACGGCTTCTTTTTCATCGTCTCCAGCTTCTCAGGTCCACGGAGCGAGACGAGGAGACGTCCCGGGCATTTCTTCTCCTAGGGACGATGCGGAGGCAGGAGGGGACTCTGCCGTCTCCAAAGTGTGCGGGCTCGACTGGGGAGCTGAGCTGGGTTTTAATTTTGGCCGAAGGATCGTGGCCTTTCTAATGAACCCCTTTTGGAGCGGGGTCGTGCTGTTGGGGGTGACGGAACCGCTTGCCTCCCAGGGCAGGACCGGCGCGTTTGCTTTCTGGAGCCGGAGGGATGCAGAGAGCCCAAGCCCACTTTTCCCGCTTGGCTGCGGAGCGCGGCGAGGATGCGCCCTCGCCGCGAAAAGGAGAAAACACCAAACCTCTTAAAATCTGTACAGATCCCACCGCTCCGCCTCTCGGACGTTACTCTGAACTCCGGTCTGCCATTTTGCAGATCTCCAGCTGGATCCTAGGCTTGTGTCTCTCTGCTTTTTCCTGCATTGTGGTCTTCCCCCCCCCCCCTTTCCTAATCCCGATTCTCTGTGCTGAACTGAAATGGTTAAAATGGTCGTATTTTGCATCCCTTCTCTCTGGCCCGTTCCAACCACGACCCTTGGATTTTTAATAACAGCGGAGATGATGGTCATCTAATGCAACCCCCTGCCTGCAGCAAAATCTTCATCAAGGTTTTCCTGCAGCCTCCCTCAGGCAGCTCATCTCGTTGCTTAATTGTCTTTATGCTTTCTCACAGCTTCGTATTTTAACTGCATTTCCCTCAAACTACAGCTGTGGTTTGGTTGTGGCTCGGGAGAGCGACCCCTTTACAGCTCGGTGTCTGTCAGCCCCGGCTGTGAAATTTGGGCTGGGCAAATTATTTTGGGTGAGTAGAGATGATAGAAAAGGGCATGTCTCACCATGAAAGATGAATCACTCCTTTGCCCCTTACTCCTTGTTGTAGTAACATTATTCCCGAGGAATTTTTTGCTATTTATGTGATTGTCAGATGCGATTCCATCAGAATTACAAAGGAATTCAGCACAAATTAGTGGCCACTTAACGTTATAGAAAGCCGCGATGTAAATGTACTCCATGATCTCATCCACAACTCAGTCCTTAGCGGATGCTTCAAGGAAGATTTTTTTTCTAAAGTGGTCATAAATTGCAACCAGTCATTGGACTCCCTCCAGTCCTAGAGCAATTACTGGGCCAGTTCGGCTGAAGGGTTTGATCAGGTGTTTTACTAGCAGGATTTTATTTCACTAAATGAACATCTCCTAAAGAACCGGGAATGTAATATTTACACGTTAAAGTGCTGCTGTAATGGCACTGCATTTAACTTCACTAGGAGACCAGGAATCCCGTGGTAAAATGCCTGATAACTGCTGCATTTACCAGGGGAATGAATTTATAGCAGTTGAATTCCTCCGGCAGAACAAAGGGCTGTGCTATGAAAGCACCCTCTCCGCTCGAACAAAAGCTTTGAGCCAGTCCTGCTCCTTGCTCTGGGAGACGGTGCGGTGTTGCTCGGCATCACTGCGGTTGTTGCCTTGCCCAACTGCCTGGAAATGGTTTGGATAAGTGAGAAGGGGGGGCGATGTCACCTTTCGGTTTTACCCTCGCAGGTTGCGTGCGACTTAATCCCATTTGGAAATCCCGGGAGAGATCCTCCAAGGCAAGCGGCTGTCACGTACGAGCTCGGCACACGGAGGGTGATGCAGGTGGGACTCAAATCCACCGAGGTCGGCCTGGCGTGCCCGTGCTCCCGGCGAGCAGGGGTGCCCGTGGTGCTGCAGGGCTTCCAGCGACCGTCCCTCGTCCCTGGGCCATCCCGTGCCCCCCTTCGGTGGCTGGGGCTTGGGACGAGCGTGCTCACGCTGCAGCACCGTGCCGGCTTTAGCCCTGGCTCGCGTTAGCCACCTCTGTATAAATAACTTGTGTTTAGCTACGTGGCTTCCCTTTCCCTCTGTTTTCTTCCATTGGTATTAATAGTAGCTAATTATTGCTTTTACTATTAGGTCATGTGTTGTAAATACGCTAAATGCGGTACGCATCCCGCGTGCGCTGGCTTGTGTGCTAATGCCTAGATTCTGCCTCTTAACATGCAGCCTAATTGCCTGCTCGCACTGTGCCGCCTGACACGCTATTTTTTGGGATAATTGCTCCCAAAGTCTCGGCATTTTAATGTAGTCGGTATTACATGGTCTAGCTAAGAATTGTTCAAAACAAACCGTGGGTCCCATCCCAGAAGAAATCATGTCAGAGCTTCCCGGGAAAAGCGGGGAGCTCTTCCTCCAGCCTCTCCTCTTCCTCTCCCCTTCCTCCGGCCTCTCCTCTTCCTCTCCCCTTCCTCCTCTCCCCGCGCTGGCGTTCCCGGGGCCGCAGAATCCCCGGGAGCTGAGCCCTGCGCCATCGCCCTGCTGCCTGCGGCCACGGGTGGCTGAGATGAGTCAGGGACAACCTGGTCGCTAGTGAAAAATCTTTTTAATTATTTAAGTGGTGGTAAATGCCTGCTCTTATTGGTATGGGCATAAACTGTAGCTTTGCTAATTTTCCTCTTTAATCTCTCCTGGAGGAGCTGAGTGCCTGCTCTCCTTGGCGTTGTGTTTCCCTAAAGAAAGATGCTTTGCAGGAGCCGGCTCCCTGCTCAGGATGCCGATGTGAACGAGTCCCTCAGCAAACAAGTTTCAGCTTTTACCCTGAAAGCATTTGAGGGTTATTTGTGAGCGTAATGTCAAGACGGCCTAATGGGAGATGTGCCCCGCTCAGTTTTACACCGCGCAGCACTGCAGGCTTCCCAGGTGTGATGTTAGTGCTGATTTTGCCTTTTTCTCCACTTTCCATCTGGGAGATGGAATAAAGCGGAGCCCTGCGTCGCCTTTCGCAAGGAGACCGTCTCCTCTGCCGACAGCTCCAAAAGCGACGTTCCCGTTGCTCTCTACGGGCCCTTGAGCTTCCCCCGGGGCCGATAGCGCGGGCTGCCCCTTCGCAAGGGCAGCGCCCTGGGCGCGGATGCGCTGGCTTCCTCCGCCGCCGGCCGCGGTGCGGGCAGGGCGGACGCGCTCGCTGCGCTGCTGCGGGAGAGCCGACTTTCCTCCCTTTCCCCCTCTTCGGGGCAGAGCGGAACATATGTGCTGTTACCTCTTAATTCTTCCGTGGAGCATTAGGGCTAATAAAAACCTTTCAGGGTTTCTGATGTGAGAGGCAGCTGATGTTGCATGCTAAGAAACAAAGGCTGGTTTAAGAAAGCAAAAAACGCACATACTTCTTCCAGTAACGGTGAAAAAGCTTGCGACCCCCTCCCGCGGCAGGTGATGCTCTTCTTTGCTCCGCTAATTGCGCCGGGTCGGCGTACGCGGGCGGTGCGGAGGGGCCTGAGCGCCGGCATACCCTTTAAATAACGGAACAGGGAAGCGTCATCGCTTTCATGTTTGTCTACTGGCTTCTAATTATTGAAGGCAGCTGACTTGAAAGCACAGGCCATTTCCTCCCCTTCCTGCGGCGGGGTCATAACAGCGTGTTTATATGCTCCGAAGCTGGTTTGCTGCAACAGATTGTGACTTTAAATAGAAGGTTGCTAAGAGTGAGGTAAGGGTGCCGGGAGAAATGAGCTTTCTCAAAACAAGTCACTTGGTATTTAGGGGAGACGGGAGCAGCAGGCAAAACGGCATCAGCGGAGAGGGGAGGGTGGCAGCTGGCGGCGGCGGTCGGTGGCCGGGGAGCGATGTATGTGCAGGTACAGACGTTCCTTTGGAAAGCAGAGGGCAGCGAGCCTGAGCTCGCTGTGTCCCGGGGAAACCTCCCCCAGGACTTTCCTGGACCGTCTCACGAGACCGCACCATCACCAGTTATTTACTCATCCTCGGCAAATGCCAATAGCTCCTGTTTGGCGTTGGGCTGAATATCAAAGAAGTTGATTCACTGACTTCAAAAACAAAACAAAACCTACACTGGACAAATGCTAGAAAATATGTGTTGGTAAAGAGGTGGACTGAGTGATGAACATATTTTCTCTCTCTTATTTCTCTGACTCATATGGCCCTAGCTTAGTGCAGATTTTATTATCTTATCAAACAATTAATTACCTACATCCTTTAATTTCCTATGTATATGGTTTGAGATTGTTGTTTTTGTCTTCAAATGCCTCTTATCCTCTCCCCAGTAGATTGCTGCTGCTAAGTAGATGGGATTATTCTCTTGGTGGCCACGCCAGATTTATTTACACTGCTAAGCCTGCTCTAGGAGTTGGGGTGAAGACGCCTATCAGACTATCAAATTTAGCTTTACCCCCTTGGATTTAGTCCCTGGCAGGCTTCTGCTAAAGTCTTGGAAAGAGAAATTCATTAGAACCACCTTAGCATGATTTTTCCGTGGCTTTGATTTTAATCAAAGAGGGGATTTGAAATTGTTTTATCATTAGAATCTGTTGACTGAACGTCAGCGCGAAGCAATTCCCCCCGCCCGGCGTCGAGACGCGTCCCGTGCGTTGGGTAAATCCCAGGCGGAGAGCGCGGAGCAGCGGAAAGGGTCGAAACGAGCCTCCGAGGCTTGCAACCGCACTGCAGGCTGATGTCTTTCTGTATCTCGAGGACCTAAGTTCAATTGCAGGGCTGTTATTCTGCGTATCCGCAATGGGCAGACTAATCGATTAAAATGGTCCGTTCTGAAGCCGTGGCAGAAGGGAACAACTGCCTTACACGGTCTGACGAATGCGAGTTAAACGTACCATCCTTTTATCTCCAAATCTGCAAAACCAAGGCAGGTACCTGGGAGCGCAGGGAAGAGGAATTCAGAAGCAGCTCTTTAGTAGGTTACTAAGGAGTGGCTTTGCATGAGGCGATGGAGTTGTTTGTCTCTGAAGACCAATTTACACAAGCCCCAGTGACTGCAGCAGCCTGTAACTCCCAAACCTCAGGGCTGCGGCGCAGCATCCTAACAGGAGCTGCTGCGGGAGAGCCGGAGGAGGGCCGGCTGCGCCGGACCTGCTGCGCCCGGAGGAGGCGGCCTGCGTGGTCAAGGGCTCGTGCGCCCGCGTTCCTGTCGCGCTCGCCGCTGAGATCCGCCCTGGGTGCGCGCGTTTGAACTGCAAAGAGCTCCGCTTTCCAGGTCAGCGCGGTGCCTAACTTGGGCCCAGCTTCCCTGTGAATGAGAAATAAAAAGATGTGGAGTAAGGCTGCCGGTGTGCTGCTTTGGTTTGGGCTGGTGGGGTGTGCCGACCGCGGCAGCATCCTCTGGGTAAGTATAGCTGTTAGCTCCCAAGGCCGCAGGTGACCCCCCTGCACGGCCAAAATCCGCTGCCTGACCCACGGCAATTTTCTTTGCCTGCGGCAGGACGAGGTCAGGACGCCCTGTCACTGAGACCGGTTAAGTCGAGAGTAATTGGGCTGGAATTGGTGGTTGCGGTGATGTAAGAAGTGGTGTAAGACAGAGGTGAAGCCAGATCCTAACAGCGGCTTCTGCCTGCTCGTGAATTCTGCATAGAGATCAGCACTTCCAGCAACAAAAGAAAGTAGGTCAGCGGCAGGTCCCCCTCCCCGCCTGCGCTGCAAGCACATGTGGTGGATTACACGCCTGCGGAGCGAAGCAGGAGCGGCCGCGATGCTCGCTCTCTTCCTTTGGGAAGGTGCATGTAAAAGCAATTTGGGGCTTTACGGCGTGCCCGTGCAGTGGCTCTCGCCATGCGGGTTTTCTTGGAGCTGCTGCATCCCCGACGCCGGGGGGCTGGGGACCCCTTTGCGCGTTAATCTCGCGGGGGGAGCTGCCCCGCTCCCCGCCTGCGCCTCGGGGAGGCCGCGCACCCGGTCCCTGGCACCCGGTCCCTGGCACCCGGTCCCTGGCACCCAGTCCTGCGCCCGTCCCTGGCGCCCGTCCCTGCGCCCGTCCCTGTGCCTGTCCCTGCGCCCGTCCCTGTGCCCGTCCCTGCCTTGCTGCAGCCGCGGAGCTCCAGTTCTACTTGAACGATTACCCGAGACGTTAATTGGGACTCCTGCTATGATTAAAAAGAAATTTCAGATTAAGCCTGCCATGCTGTATAGCTCAGGAAGAAAACATCTCTTTATAAACACAGCAGGAATGTGGGGACTCCATTATTATTATTTTCTTTTAACTTTGAAGAAACTGGCTCTCACCACTGCTTTGACCACAAGGAGACCGGTGCGGCAGTCGCTCCGCTATGGTCAAAGCGGAGCGGAAGGGATGCTTGCAGGGAGGTAAAATTGCAGGGTGTTTTTCCTTCTTTTTTTTTCCTTAATGTGATAACCATAATGGATTTATCTCTGCAGACTTCAGATCCTGTCTGTGTGGGTCTCCACAGGCTCTGCCGCACCCGAGCAGAGCTCAGAGGAACCTGGAGGTCGTACGGACCAGGCGAGTGGGCGAGTACGGTCCCAGCTCCGAGGAGCAGAGTGCGGGTTTAATATTTAATTTCCTGCACAGCCCTTGCAGTGCGGTAGCTGGCCAGCTGCCGCGACCCTGGGGGAGGTCCTCAGGTGAGCATCGCTTGGCCGTGGGTCCCGCTTCCTCCATTGGGAGGGCACCGGCGGCCAGGTGACGTGCGGTGAGGCTAACGGCCGCCTCGGCCACTCCCAGGTGGTTTCAGTTTGGAAGGCTGGAATGTAGTTTGCAGTCAAAATCCAGCCCTCCTCCAGCAAAGGCTGCCTGCTGATGGAGGATATCGTCCGAGGACGTCGTCTCCTCAAATGAAGCTTTCTGTGTGCGGTGTTTGGGTAGGACCCGCTCCCCCCCTTTTTTTTTTTCCTTTAAACTTACTTTTTGGTGTTCCAGCTGAAGCAGCATGAGGTGAGTAAACTCTGCTGCTCAAAATAAGAGTGGATAAGCTCGGTTTACTTGCATTTATTCATGACTTCACCACTCCACTGGGGCCTGAAAATCAGAGCCAAAAGGAACTGCAGTGAAAATTGGCCTACATGCAATGGCTTTAAATAATCTGCCCTTTTGCTCCAGTTCCGTGTCGAGATGTGCTGGCAGCCTGAGGAGCTGGGATCTGACTTGATGTAGGAGCTGCTTTTTGTTTTCTTGCCCTGGTGTTTGAAGCTGCTGTTGGTTTTCCTGTGGATAGCGTAACTTGGGGGAGTCACGCAGCAGGGGGAAAGAAAAAATCTGTTTGAGAACCGCTGTATTTAGTGCATGACTCGAAATTATCAGCATCAGCACAATGAATTAGCTTTTGTTTCCAGCGATGTGAAAAATAAGAAAGAGAGAAAATAGAAATAAAGCGATTAGCATCTATCACAAATATTGACGCTCAGGGACAGGGTATTATACTGGACTGAAAAACGGTTCTGCTGGAAGGAGAACGGTTCGCGCTAGCAGCGAATCCCTGTTTGCGCTTGCGTTTGTGCAGCCCGGGAAGGCGAGCGGGATTCCCAGGCGAGGCGCGGTACGCGCGTGCCTGACGCTTGCACCAGTCAGGGAAGGAGTCACGCAAGCCATCGGAGAGCCGAGCGCGCTGGATGAGGCTCGGCTTCAGCATCCGAGCAGAAATAGAAATGGATCCATCTGCAAACCAGGTCATTGCTGCTCTTGCGCTTTTTCTCCTGGGCCCCCTTGAATCACATCATGATGTCTTTTCCCCCCCAGCTCCCTGCAGCTGGGATTACTTTTCACGTACTCTGCTCACATAATTGCCTCTAATAATTTCTCAGCTGGCTTTCCTTCATTCTTGAGTCAAATCTGACCACCTTTCCCTTTTTTTTCCCCTTCACAAGGCTGCGCGCACCCGCTCCAGCCTGCGCGTACGCTCTCCTTCCTGCTGCTCCTGCCTCTCCCGCGCGCTTGCCTCATCTCTCGCTGTTTTAATCTTGAGAGTTCCCATCTCCCCTCCTGGAGATCTGCGGGGCGATGGCGAGCGCTTCCTTGGCTGGTCCCAGCGCCGCTCGGCGCCGCGGGGAAGGGGCTCCCACCGGCGCGCAGGAGGACGGAGCAGCAGAAGAGCCGCTGGACGGCAGGGCTGCCCCGCGCCTCCCGGCGCCCCTTCGTAGCCTGGGCGCTGGCACCGAAACCTCCGGGCAGCGCCGTGCCGGCCGCGGGCTCGCGGCACGCGCGGATGTCGGAGGTTTCCCGTGTTTGCTCTGCGGGAAAGCCTTCCAGCCCGGCGAACCTGGTGGTCGGGGTCCTGGCGCGCCGGCTGAAGCGCCAGCGAGTCGAGGCGGGCTGTTAGCATCCCGCGGTATATTTAGTTCAGGTTTAACGGGGGCTCCATATGTGTGTTCTCTTGTTTCCTTTTGCTTTCTACGTGCTAAGTAGATGCAGGAAGGAGCCGAGAAGCCTTCCCGCGATGGCGAGGATGCGGTTTCGCCGCTCCGCGTGCCGCGCTCCTTTGCGGGGCTGCTTCCCCGAGCTCTGCCTTTAGAAAAGCATTAGCGTAAGAGCGGGAGAGGAGCAAGTGTCCCAGGGTCTCCTTCTGTCAGGAACCCCTGAAAGGCGGTGGGGTCTCTCCAGCGACCGGGATTCACGCGGGGCTGTGAAGCGGCACCCTGCAGGCAGCCAGCTCCGCGTGCCGGCGGGCCCTGGGTTTGCGTGTCCGCTCCTTCTCGGGAGCCTTTGGCAGGGTACGCGCCCGAAGGGCCGCTCTGCGCTTCCTTTCAGTTGTCTTTTTTAACTTTTATGTTTTAGAAGGAGGTTAATGCACGAGTTGCAAATGATGCAGGTACTCTGTGAACTCCCAGGAGGGTTCACCAGGGCTTGTTCGGAGGACGCAGGGCAGCTCCTGAGGCAGCCCGCCCAGAAACGCTTCTTGGGAGAAGTCCTGTGAGAAGCCAAGACCTTTGATTACAGGAGATTTTAGCTGTAGGAGGATTGACTGAGGGAATAACTATGAAAACCTTTTCCAGGGAGAGCAATTTGTATGCGCTATTGAGAAATCAGGTCTGAGAGAAGTTTCACTAGGTCTGTAGGAAAAAAAAAATAACCAAGTCACGCTGGTAGGCTTGAAGCAGAGGTGTTAAATCTCGGCTGCGAGGTGGGGAAGGTGCAGCACAGCCCTGTGCTGAGGATGCTGCGATACCTGCCCGCAGCCACCGCGGGGTGGAGGGGGGGAATAAACTGGGGCGCTCAAACCGAAGCAAACAAAATCCGCCTCGGGATGGCAGCTCTTGCTGGGAGCGGGACCTGCTTCTCTGGGAAATAAAGTGTGCGGATGCGGGGAAGAAATGGAAATCTTTCCGGGCGAGTCAGCAAATAGCCAAGAGTTTCATTATTCCATAACGGCCTCGGAAATCCGCAGTCTGTCACAGGCACAATTTTGTGTTTTAATAGAAGCGTTTTGCTTTTGACCCTGCGTGGCAGAGCGGCCTCTGAAAAGCGGGAGGTGAGCGTTTACTGTTTCCATCTGGCTCCGGGGTTCCTCCCTCTCTATTTTCTTTTTTTTTTATCTTCTGCCCTGGGCAGTGGGGCCGGCGGCTGCAGCGGGCGCGGTGCTGGGCGCGGTGCCTGGCGCGGTGCTGGGCGCGGTGCAGGCAGCCCCGCGGGGCGCAGCAGGACCTGGGTTTGGCAGGATGGAGGTGATGGAGATGGACCCTGTGCCCAGAGGCATTCTGGCCACCAGAACGTTATCGTTAATCACAATTCGGCATTTAGGCAGCAACGAGGTGCCTCCGTAAGCGCGGGCTGTGAGTACGAAATAGCCGCCGTCTCCCGGAGCCTCCCGGCACCAGCGGCGCCTTTCGTCCCCGAGCGAGAGCGAGGGTTGGGCTGCAAACACCGGCTTCTGCCTGGACCCAGGGTCGCTTTCCCGGGGCGACGGCCCGAGTCCCTTTGTCTGAGTGAGATGCGTAACTTTAAACCCACGATTTAGCATCACCCTTTAGCTGGAAAATACCGCATTCAGAGCATCTGGCAGGTACTGCAGGGGTTTGCGGGAAGGAGACCGCAAACAAATTGAGAGCAGAAATGGAAAAGAGCAAGGAAATTCTGCGTAATTTTAGAAGCCTTTCGCAGAGCGGCCGGCGAGCAACGCCTGCCGGACCCGCCGCCTCTCTGCGGCCCAGGGGCTTCGGCGAGCGGCTCCCCGGCGCAGGGAGCGCGGTGCGCTGTCCGTAAATCAAAAGCAGAGACTACAAATTTGTTTATTACTGTGGGTTGTGCCGCTGCGTTCGAGTCGTGTAGCTATTTTGTTTCCTTTCTTCTAGCTGTGTTCCTGAAAAAAAAAGATTTGTTGGAACATAGCGGTGCCATTCCCTTTATCCTTTGGTTCTTTTTTTTTTAATTCTTTTTTTCCAGCGGATAGCGAGCGAGCGGCGGCGGAGCTGGCGGTGGTAATGTTCTGCAGCAGGAGTGCGATAGCCTGGAGATGCGCAGCGAGAGCAGGGGCCTGTGCCTAAGCAGGGGGTTAAACAGGGCCGGGTCCGAGAACGCCGTGACCGCAGCTCGCGCCCAGCAGCAACAGCGCTTTGTGCGTTATTTACCCGGGAACAGCTGCTAATACATATACATTCTCCGGTGCGCGTAAACAACTTGTGCAGGAAGAGGATTAGGAGATGTATAAAAAAATTAGAAGCAAGTTAAAAGGGCAATTAGAAGAGCAGAAAGAGATATTGAGCAGTGAATTAGGGAGGATATTTTAACACACAATCAGAGCTTCCCGAGACGTATTCAGAGCAGAGAGAAGGTAAAAGAGAAAATTGGCCAATTATGAAATGATAGCGGGGAATTGGTGACATGGGAGAAGGTAATGGCTGATTTGTTAACAGTTATTTTGATTCTGTTTTCACCAAGGAGGGAGAGGACGGAGGGCAGCTCCAGCCGGGACTGGGGTTGTGCGGGCGCGGGCAGGGGAGCCGAGCAGCCCGCAGAGAGGTAAAGGTGCGCCCGCAGCACGGCTGGGCCTGGGGACGACTTCACCCGCTTTCACGGGGTGGAGGAGAAAATGGATTTTAGCGAGCGGCTCCTTACGGCAGCGAGCCGGTGGCGAGGGGCTTGCGTTACGCTTGCTTTTGTTCGCCTAATCGGCCGCCTCTGGGGGACTCGGGTGAGCACGCTGCGGTCCTGGGTCCTGTTTTCAGAGCTGCTTTTGCTCCCGCCTGTAACCCACAAACCCCAACGCGGTCAGCAGCAGCAGAGCATCCCTGCGATCGCCGCTCCCATCGGCATCGCCTGGCGTCAGCGCCTCGTGCTTCACCAAAGCGGTCGTGGGCTCGGGGGCTGCGGGGCGCGTTGAGGGGCTGGCGGAGCAGAGGAGCGGCGTCGGCCTACGAGACCCCGAGGAATTAGTAAGCGATGGGGAGGGAAACGTTCTTGGTCACGCAGCGGGAAACGGGCAGCGTTCCTGGAGGCGTGGTGGAAGCCAAGACAGGGAAAGCACGCACAGACGGAGGGCTGAGGGAAGGGTGAACCTGAAGGACCACAAAAAAGTGTTATTTAGCCTACGAGAAACGCGAAGCGATGCTTTTGTTCTGCTCTGTCCCTCTGAAGGGGGGTACGTGTCACAGAGCAACCTTCCGAGACGAAGGGAATACTCTGGAGTTGGTGCTGGGGGGCACAGCGTTGTCTGGGAAGCGGTGGGGATACAGGAGAAACTGCGGGCTTGTGGTCTTGGTCTAGACTGATAAACTACAAATTTATTCTCAGTATCCGAGAGGTGTCTGGTTTTCATCCTGCCTGGCAGGATAAAAGAGATGCGGTGTCGTACGGTTTGTGTTTTCAAAGCATGTGTGAAAAGCTCCGTATTAGCAATTACGGGATGAAACTGTGGAAAAGTGGTACAATGGAGAGAAAATTGGCTCCGACTCAGGAAACGGGATTCTGCCGCCGGGGTGAGTTTCCAGAGGCACAGTCTGGGGTCTCTTCTGGGTTCTCCGGCGTTTATTTTATTTAATGGAAAGGATTTGCATGAACAGCCCAAAGTTAGAGCGTTAAAGCTCACTGATGCAATCAGGTGAATAAGGGGAAGGCAGCCGCACCGGCAGGGACGCCTCTCGGCTGCCGGAGCAGCGCGTGGTGCGGGCGGCAGCCCGGGGAGCGCTCCAGGAGCGGGAAACCGACGAGCAAATAAACGCTCGAGTGACGGGTTCCCAAGGGAGGCGTGCGAGCCTGCAGCCGAGCCGTGGGGAGCAATCGGCAGCGTCTGACCGCCCCGGCAGCAGGCAGGGGGTCTGCCCCGAGTCTGCCCGGGCCCCGGCGCGGGAGCCGATGCGCGGCCGAAGGCTGAGCTTGCGACAGGGAACTGCACCAGCTCCCCCCGCGCTGGGAAGGGGAACGGGGGCACGGCCAGGGGACCCCGGGCGCAGCTGTGGAGCATGGAGCCGTTTAGGTTTATAGAATCACAGAATCATTTAGGTTGGAAAAGACCCTTAAGATCATCGAGTCCAACCGCTAACCCAGCACTGCCAAGCCCACCACTAACCCATGTCCCCAAGCACCACATCTCCCCGGCTTTTAAATCCCCCCAGGGATGGGGACTCAGCCCCTGCCCTGGGCAGCCTGGGCCAGGCCCTGACAGCCCTTTGGGGAAGGAGTTTTTCCCAATCCCCAACCTAACCCTGCCCTGGCGCAGCTTGAGGCCGTTCCCTCTCGTCCCATCGCTTGTTCCTGGGGAGAAGAGACCGACCCCCCCGGCTCCAGCCTCCTTCCAGGCAGTGGCAGAGAGCGATGAGGGCTCCCCTCAGCCTCCTCTTCTCCAGGCTGAGCACCCCCAGCTCCCCCAGCCGCCCCTCCCCACCCTTGTGCTCCAGCCCCTTCCCCAGCCTCGCTGCCCTGCTCTGCCCACGCTCCAGCCCCTCCAGCTCCTTCTGGGGGTGAGGGGCCCAGCGCTGAGCACAGGATTCGAGGGGCGGCCTCACCAGTGCCCAGCACGGGGGGACGATCCCTGCCCTGCTCCTGCTGGCCACACCGTTCCTGATACAAGCCAGGATGCCATTGGCCCTCTTGGCCACCTGGGCACACTGCTGGCTCATGTTCAGCCGCTGTCGCCCACCACCCCAGGTCCTTTTCTGCCAGGCAGCTCCCAGCCGCTCTCCCCACGCCTGCAGCGCTGCCTGGGGTTGCTGTGCCCCAAGCGCAGGACCCGGCACTCGGCCTCGCTGGACCTCATCCTGCTGGCCGCAGCCCGTCCATCCCGCCTGCGCAAGCGGGAGCGTGTGGGCCACCACCCAGCAAAGGGGCCATGGTGCCTCCCACCACCGCGGGGCTTCAGCCCTTCACCCCAGGGACCTCCCCGTCCAGCTTTTGGTGCCTGGCAGTGATTCTAATTGAATCTCAAACTTCTCCAACTTATCTCCAGCCCGAGCCAGCCCAGCTCCGGCACTTCGCGGTTGTACCTGCGTCCGCTCGACTGGAGGGATGCTCGCTCTGAGGTTGTGGGAGCGCTGCTTCGGAGAAGAGGGGATTTCTGCCAGCCCTCAGAGCAACATTCAAAATGCATGAAGACATGCTGTGTGAAGGGACTGGGGAAAAAACACGCGAGAGCGAACCGGGGGCCGCGGTAGAGCTGAACCATGCAGATGGGAAGTTAGTTATTGAGGCTAAGTGTCAGAGCATGCCATAAAAATTTCGTTTATCCTCAAAGAGCTGTGGTCATGGAGGAAGGACGCGCGCGGGGAGGGACGGCAGCCAAGGGGAGGCAGGAGGAACAGCAGAAACCTGTGGTCCATGTCAAGTGACACCTCCTATTTAGCAGCGTATCATGTCTCCCTTCTGGTTTTTAAACAGTAGCCTTTATTGCTAGGAGTTAGAGCGCTTGATTGACAAGGCTCGTAATACACCATGGAGTTGCCTTTATTTTTCCTACATGTTAAAGGAAAAGATACTAAAAATACAATTATGGTTTTGAGGCAGGCGTAGTCTGTTCTAATATAATTCATCTCAAAGACTATCCATCGTGCCTGCTGCACCCAAATCATTTATACAACATTAGCATCTCCTGTGCTGACATTTCACTCCTATATTACAGGAGTTACACGCAGACTTAAAAAAAATTAATAAAGTGCTTCTCTTCTTCATTCTCCCACTGAGAGCTTTGATTTCCAGAGTATGAAAGGAAATAACCAACATAACAACATTCTCCACTTCTAAGGGACAGTGCCAGACTCATTCAGTTGCTATTGGTTATAGAGAGTAGGACATGAGGGAGCTATTTCAGATCACGGATTATTTGTTCTGGCTGCATTGGACATCCCTTTAGTGGAGCTTTAGAGCCCTGTAGACAGAAAAGTTTGGGTAGGAGCTGGAAGGGAGAGGGCTTGATGAAGTAACCTCTTCCTTTCTCCTCCCAGAGCTGCTCCCGCCGTTCCCCACAAAGGGTATTTAAAGGCGAAGCACCCGAGCCCCTGCTCCTCCTCGCTTGCGAGGCGGACAGAAGACACCGTGCCCCCAGCTGCCCGCTCCCAGCACCCAGCCGCTCTCAAAAATAGCGCATCGGGGAATTTTCTTCTTTGTTCTTTGCTTGGGAGTTCCCCTTTTCATTTCCAGACGCCTCCGGGGATCTGCCGCTGCGTGAACACCCTCTCCCCATCCCCGAAGAGGCTGGGAGCGCGGGTTGCCCGAGCCGGCCTGTTCTTCCCGCAGCTCGTGGTGCGTCTGATGGCAAACACGAGCCGTCTGCCCTGGCCTTTCCAGCCCCGCATGTGAGCTCCGGGCTAGAAACGTGCCGCCGCTGGGATGTCGTTATGAAATGAACAGCAGCCTTTTCTTGTCCAAGATCACTTTTATTTCCCTTGTTTCATTAACTTCAGTGTCTGTTTGGTCTCACATATCCACGCTGACAGGGAATTCACACCGACTGCAGAATCTGGGCAGCACCTCCCCGCGCCCGTGGGCTGCTGCTGGCGATGCCGCCAGCTCTGCCGTGCCCCCGACCAGCAACCGCATCCCTCCTCCGCGGGGGTTAATCCGGGACGAGGGGAACGCGCAGATCTGCTCCCTCTCCTCCACCTAGCCACAACCCCCTTCCTACGGCTGTCTTGGACCATTTATTTTTCGCTCCTACGGCGGACCAGAAACCCTGGGCACTGCGCTTCTCGCCGGTCCTCTACGAGCTGTAGTTTCCCCCTTCTCTGACTCTTCCCGTGACGCAACCCGTTCCTTTTAAGAAACGAAACACCTCCTGACGCTGTCAGGACTCTCTGCAGCCTGGGAGCTGCTCCTTGCTGCCCCCGTGAAAACCTTAGTCCAGCTATGAAGGTCCTCACGCCACCGACGCGGCTGGGAAGCCCCCCTCTGCCTCCAGCCCCAAACGCCCCTCGCCTCCCCGGGGCCTCGCAGCACTCTCCGGAGACAGAGCTCTATGGCTCTATTTATTTGGACGAATTAATCTCTCTCTCCCCCAGTTACAAATTAGGATGTAAGGGTGAGTTTTGGCTCTCTGGATATGGACTTCGCTGCATTGCACACAACCCCCCACCCCTCCCAAAGTTTAGTGCTCTGAATTGCTGAGAACATTGGTCCGCTGTGGTTCCCCCGTGCGCACTGAGCCCACCCGATGGCTTTCAGCATCTGTAGGCACTGCTGCCGGTTTGTTTGCTTGAGAAAAAAATCATATACTGGTCTGCTATAAATTCAACAATACAATCCTTAGTTCTGAAGATATAGTTTCCATATAGTTTATAAACATTATAAGACATACATATGGATAATTGAGGGGAGGGGGGAGCCTGTGCATTTGTTGGGGTTTTTTCGGATGTGTGAACATGGTTACAAAAAAACGCACCTCCTGCGGGTACCTCATTTCTTTAAGTGTGGGGTTTGTTGGGGTTTTTTGTTTGATTCCACCTCTAATCAGTCTTTCCTTTGGTTGTTGGCTACTCCAAGCCCAGCAGGCAAGCCCTGTTCTGCTGTAATGCCTGAGATATTCAGGGGTTTGAGATTGTCTTCTAAGAGATTCCCAGCCAACTTTGGCCTCTGGGTTTGGAGCCAAAAGGGCTAAAACGTGGGAGAACCAATGTCCTTACTACATCGGTATCGGTGTCCTTGCACTCACTTTCAGAGAAACAGTGTAGGCTTAATTGGTGATCGTTTTTACAGCAATTATGTTCCTTTCGGTAATTGGAGGGGTCGTTCAGAGCGCTCTCGAATGAACGGGATTTCACAAGAGCATGGATACAGTCCATTTGTCCGGTTGTTGTCACCGACGAATTGGCTACCATCCCTGTTTTCTGGGTTTTTGTAAGGTTGGCTTTTTTTGTTGTAGGTGCTCGGTTAGGCTGTTTGTGACAAGGTGTGATAATGCCTTTTAATCCGCTCCCGCTGCGTTCGGCACAGTCCGCGTTGGCAGCCCGGCCGGGCACGGAGAGACCGTCAGAAGCCGAGACAACATTCTTCCCTTCGCCAGGCCAACGCTCGCCACGTACAAAAAAAGAAGAAGAAAAGAAACTCTGGTCCTTTGTAGATTGGTGGCAGTACAGATTCGCTCCGTCCGCAGCCGGGGCTCAGCGTATGACGGCCGCTAACACCATCATAAACGCCAGGAGCGACGCCCGGAGCCCCGCGCAGCCGGCGGCCTGCTGGACCCCGCTGGGGGGGCGGATGGGCATCCGCCGGGTGCACTTACCCTTGCGCTTGGGGGGGAGCGTTGGCATCGCCCCGAAACTGAATTTGTGCTGATAATCAGGCACATAGTCTGGAACCTCCTGCCCGTTTTTCCGCGGCCCCAAGGACACCGGTTTAGAGGTTCGGTTACGGCTTTTGTGGCTGGTGCAGTTCTTGCCGGGTTTGCGATGGCCCGGCCGGGAGCTGGGGTGGGCGGCGGGCTGGCTGCTGTGCAAACTGTTCTTGGCCCCTCTCTCCTTCCCCTTCTCCTTGGAGGAGTGGTGGGGGTGGTGGGTTTTGGAGGCTCCTCTGTCCGCTGTGGAGAAAGTATGTGTTTTTATCTGATGGAGCGACTCGGACCCCGAACAGTTCCTAAAGTCTTCTGCTCTTAGCACCTTGAGGTCCTTGCCGTGCATCTGCTCGGGGGACTCGCAGATGACGCTGGAGCTGGAGCCTCTGAACCTGTGCAGCCATTCCCAGAGCGAACGGGCTTTGCAGTCGCAGCTCCACGGGTTCCCGTTCAGCCTGAGAAACTCCAGGGCTCCCAGGTGGGCCAGGCAGTCCCCCTGCAGCTCCGAGAGGCTGTTATTGAACAGGAAAAGGGTGGTCAATCTTCGGAGGTCGTGAAAAGCCCGCCTGTGAATCCACTGCAGCTGATTTTGATGGATGAGCAGCCGATCCAGGTTTATTAGTCCCCTGAACGTGTTCTGATGGAGGCTCCAGAGCTTGTTTCCATGGAGAAAAAGATGGCTGAGGTTAACCAAGTCAACAAAAATATCATCCTGAAGGAACTCGATGTGGTTGTCTTGCAGGTACAGGTATTGCAGGTTGTGGAGGCCACTGAATATCCCGCTGGGGAGGGAGCTCAGCCCGCACTTGTACAGGTACAAGGCGTGGAGTTTCACCAGCCCTTGGAAAGTGTCTGCAGCTAAAGCCCTTAAGTAGCGGTTGTCCCCCAGGTCCAGCTCTTCCAGGTTGACGAACCCGTCGAAGGTGTTGGGGTCGATGAAGGTGATGTTGTTGGAGTAGATCCAGAGGGTGACCATGGAGGGGCTGAAGTGGCCCCGCAGCAGCAAGGTGATCTGGTTGTTCTGGAGGAAGATCCTCTCGCTGTCCTCGGGGATGCCCTCGGGGATGGTGACGAAGTTGTGAGCCTGGCAGCTGACGGTCATCGGGGACGGGTAGCACACGCAGTCGGTGGGGCAGCCCAGGGCGCCGGGCACCTTCAGCCCCAGCAGCACCAGGAGCAGCTCTGCAAACCCCCCTGTGCAGAGAGAGGGGAGAGCGGCGTCAGCGGGGACTCGGGCACCCCCCGCCCACCCATCGCTGCTGCGGGGACTATTCCGGGTGGAAAACGCCCCCGGTTACCTCAGCCCTCCTCTCCGCTCGTGAATTACCCACGCGGCTCTGATAGCGGGCTCATCACCCGCGGCAGCTCGAACGTGACGTATGGAGAACTCCCTGCCTCCTCGCCCTGCCTGCAACGGGCAGGCGGTTGCGCTCCCAGCCCCAGCCAGGCAGGAGAAACTTTCTCGGGGGAATTCGCACCGGCAGCGCAGGCAGCAAAGCCCTTTGCCGGCAGTGCAGGCAGCGCGGTCGGGGGAAAGGCAGTTGTACAAATGTGTGAGAGCAAACAGAGGAGCTGCGAACCCTCATAGGTGTCCACCCCTCCTGTAACGCATCTCTCAAATCGCCCGCGCTTACGTATCGGAGAGGAAAAGCTTTAGCAGTTCCCAGGGAAATCACCTAAAATTACACTTGTGCAGCACGTCTGCACAGCACACCCGGCTCCCCCGAAGGCGCAGACCCATCCCCGCCGTCTTCTTTTCCTACAGTTGTTAGACACCACCATCCACCCCGAAAACCAAGTGATTTAGAGGAAAATATGTTGTCAGCAGTTGGTGGAAAAGGCTGAGCTGAAAACTCCGTTTGGAAGTGGGATGCTCAGACATATTTTTAAATGGATGTCCTGTGGCAAAGCATATTGCATCCTCTAATGCTACAGTATGTGCCTGTGACCGGGGCTTTCTCGCCGCAGAGGAGAAGCGGTGAGCAAGGCAGTAATCATCCCCTCCCTCCGCTCAGCTCTGAGTGTCGGCTTCGCCGCCCCGTTCCCGTCTCGCTCCCACTCCTCGCACCAGGCTTGCTTTCAGGCTATTCCTTCTGCGCCGAGTGGCTTTTCAGTCTCATTGCACCAGACTTGTCATTTCTCATTCAGATTTTCCTCCTAGATTTGGCTTTTTCCTCTTACGCGCAAAATTTGCTCATGTCTAATGAATTCTGCCTCCGGACTTCACGGGGGAAAGGAGCAGCATCGGAGCAGCGCGCAGCTGCCGGTGCCATCCTGCCCACGAGTCCTGGCCTCGCGCTCGGCTTGTAATAATCTGAAAAACGAGAGTGGAAGTGGAGTTCATCTCTAATTACTCCACGTCGTTATCATCAGCTAGTCCATGAGCCCGGACCCCTTGGGCTTCTACAGTCCCTCTTTTCAGCGCCTACAGCTGAATACAAGTGGGAGGCAAAAAACCCTCGCTGTTTTCTTATTAATTGTGTTTGAAATACAACTCCGTGGTCCCCGTTGCCTTTTGCCTGGTATGGAGATCTATTACCATATAGTTAACAGCAGGTGACCCGTCCATCTGGACCCATCCTTTCAAGGCAAAGTTGTCACATTTTTAAATAAACTGGGTTATTCAGACTCTCCATAAATCACTAGTAAGAGGCAGTCATCTCTGACTGGGCTGTTAATAAAAAAAAAATAGCATCGCTAGCCAAAGCGTTGGACCAAGCCTTGGCTGCGATGAGAAGGGGGGGCTTCTTCCAGGCACTGCCCTTCAGAAATTAAGCATCGGCTACCAGGAGGGATGTCTCATTCCTGTGCCGCTGCCAGAAAGGGGCTGTAAGTCAGGAACGTTTAATTTGCAACAACTCCTACGGCTGTGTAGGAAAAGGAACGTTCTCCAAGTCACCGCCGTAGCGTTTTGGCTTTGCTGTCGTGCCTTTGCGATGAGAGGGGGGGCTGTGCTGGTGGGAGCATCGTGCCGGCGCTGACTATCGAGCGCTCCCTGCCAAAACGGGAGCCCTGGCTGCAACTCGCCGTGCAGGCGCAGCCTGGGAAACAGCGGTATCCCGAGGATATTGCCATTATCCCAGGGCCGGGTAACGGCAGTGAAGATAACGCTACGTTTGCAGATACATTCTGCTGGGTTCTTTACCTACGGATGTGCTTCGCCAAGGTGGAACGGCTTCGCGTTCCCCATCTTACCTCGGTGACACTGAAGTACGAAGCCTTCTGTAGGTCTTATGTTTATTAGTAAAATCCTGCCAGGCACAAGTGCTGTGACGATCTCCCACATGCGGAGTCTGTTATTGCAAATACCAAATCACAAGGGTCTGAATCAATAAACCATCTCCCAGCTATAAGCAGCAGGTTGGAAGATTACATATTGCTTCCAAACAGTTTTATGCGCTCTTCCGTGACACGACAGTTGCCAGGCTAATGGGATTACTGACGGGAGGTGGAGCCGGGCAGGGATCTCGGAGCATACACGATTTCACGTATGGGGATGGTGATGACAGGCGGCTGTTAGCAATGCGCGGCGATGGACGAAGGCAGCCGGGGTCTCCCTGGAGCACGGCCAAGGTAGAGGCTCCTGCCGAAAGGGAGCACGGTGTTTAACGGCTCCCTGCCTGCAGGGATAACTCCGGAGGTAAAGGTCAGAGGGAACCGAGTCCGTCTCTTTAATTAACTGGCGTTTGTGAGTTAAGGGCTGGAGTTCCTACGGAGAGGGAGATGGGGCTCCCGCGGGTGGGGATGGCCTGGGGTGTTTCTGGTTCTCGGCTTCCCAAGAGTAGGACGGTAGGGAGAAAAGCCAGGGATGTCTTTCTACCTACGTGCTGCAACCTGGGCGTAAGGAGGATGGGAAAACAGAAGGATGGATGCTTAGAAAAAATAATAATTAGGTGGGCAGGACTTGGAAAGAGGAAACACGTGGATGCGCTATGGGAAAGGATGCTTTCCCTCCGGGCCCATAAAACCTGCCGATTGCCTAGTGCTGTGAGAAGCTGCTCCTGGGATGCCCTGGGCTTGGTCACGGTTTAGATCCAGGTATGAGGCCCTCTGGAAACAAACAGGCTGTGGTCAGGAAGCCACGGAGCTGCCGAGGCTGGTTACACCAGCATCGTGATGGCCCGCAGCCGAGCCCCCCGGGACGAGACAGCCGGGAGCTGATGGGTCTCACTGGGCTTCCCAGGCTGGGAAGCACTGGTGGGAGCTTCCCGGAGGTCCCAGCCCGGCTCCAGCGAGAGTTAGACCCTGCCTAACTTGTTGAACTCGTTATTCCTGACACAGCCCTTTTGACTTCACCTTGTAGAGGTTGCGAGGCAGACGGAGGGTCACCAGCACGTGTGTTGGAGCTCACCAGGGAGGGAGAGCTTCAAAAGCGGCACGGAAAAATCCTCCAGAAACCTGCCGGTGAAGTGAATAAACCCAAAGCCCCGCTGCCACGGATAAAACCAGCAAGGGGGTGTTTATCTCCTGCCTTCCTCCCTCTGATGCGCTGTGTCACCCCGGCTTCTGCTCGCCGTGTGCTGCTGCCGCCTCCTGCTTTTGACTGAGGTTTCAGTGATTGGAATGAATTCGTCCGGCTGTCCGAGCCATTTCCCATGTAGCATCTCTCTAATTGGGCATTAATTAGACATCAGTTAATGAATGCTTGAAATAATTTATCTTTGGATGCGTCCAGTTTGCAGTCTTACTTTTAACAGCATTAGACTCATTATTAGATTAACATCATTATAAATGTTCTCCATTACCTGCTTGTTTCCATTGTCTTAGCCTTATTACCGAGAGTGAAAATCACTCCTCTCACATGCATTATTGATGAGTAAGGACTTTCTATATGTAGCATGGGATTAATTGTTATACAGCATAATGCATTTAGCGTGAAGCCTCAATTTGTGCAAGAGCTGAAAGCGGCCAGAGGAATGCAGACGCCCGGAGCCAGCGTGCTCGGCCAGACACAGCACATCCCTCTCCAGCCCAGACCAGGTTCTTCCCGGGCCGGTGCCAGCACAGGAAGAAATTAAAAAAAAGCTGGTTTGATACCCAGGATTGGGGGGGAAGGTTCGAAGCACTTCTCTGCCACCGCGGCGGGGATGCTGGCCTCGGCTCCGCTCTGCGGGCAGCCTGTCCCCACGGCACTGCTCGATCCAGAGGGCAGGGTGTACCTGTGCCGGCAGCTCGCCTGCGTTTTGAGGCTTTTAACGCCTGACTGTGTCCTGGAGCAAGGCAGAGCCTTGGTTTATTTAGGAAGATGTAATGCCCCCGATTTTCAGTAGGAGTCTCAGGCTGAAGGGGAAGAATCTTGGAGGTATTTAAAGACGGGGAGATGCGGTGCTTGAGGACATGGGTTAGTGGCGGACTTGGTGGTGGTAGGTTAACGGTTGGACCTGATGATCTTAAGGGTCTTTTCCAACCTAAACGATTCCATGATTCTATGATAATCCCTTAGGACAAGAGCAGATGCTCCAGCCCCGGGGGGACGCACCTGCAGAGCCCCCCGAAAGGCGGCCCTGCCACGAGCCCTCGCCGCCCCCTGCCTGTTCCCTCTTTGCCAGCTGCTTTTCTCAGACGGACGCTGTCACCTCCCCGCCCGGACAAGCTATACGGGTCACGGCCCGTCTAATTCCCCGGTGGGGTCTGGTCTCGAGGATGGAGCAGGCTGCTTCTCTCTCAAATCTCTCCTAAACCGCCATCTGCTTCGGGAGACCCATCTTAGCTCATGTCTACATGCAACTTGACTGCCTGCTTACTGTGTCCATTACCGGTGCTGCTCAGGCTGTTAGATTTATAAGCTCTTTAGAGCAAAGCCCTCGTCTTCTGGCTGCTGATTTATGTATCTTTACTGCCATAAAACACTATGTATAGCTACTACATAATATAAATAATAATACTTAACCAGAGTGAGCTACAAGTGGGGACAAAGCATCTGGCTCCTGCTCGCAGCCGGTATTACAGACAAGGCAGAAGCTTACTCATCACTCACCCTCTTCTGAGGGCAGATTCGCACCCGGGTACCACCGCCTCGCTGTCACCGAGCTCCAGAGAGAGACTTTCCTGCCCCATTCGCACCCTGGATCTATCAAAGGATGCTTTCTCCATCCACCCCAGGGAACTGGAGCACAGAGACGACGGCGACCTCCAGGGGAAAACATGCTTTGAAACTGGGGAACTAACTCAGAACGGGATGTTCGCACCGCCACAGAGGGAAACTGTTGTTTAGGGAGAAAAAGGAGCCTCAGCGGCTCACAGTTTCATCTGCCAAGTGAAGGCCGACGAAAGGCAAGGCCGGAGCAGCGACAGCAACTGCGTGCGAGCCAGGAGCGAAACTTCAGATCTGGGACGGTTCAACAAAGCGGTGTCAGACCCGGGCTTAGTGGCTGCGTATTTTTTTTCCCCTCTTTTATTTGCAATGCAGAGGATAAAATAAACAAGCCCGTCCCGACTGTCGCAAGGACTGACTTCCCCAGCGAGCAGCCCCTTGCTCTCGGGCTCCCTGCAAAGCCCTGCAGGCGCTGCCCCGCGGCTCGGCAGCAGGAGCAGCCGCGCTGGGTTTGCTCCCGGCAGCATCGGCTGCAGCTCCAGCGCTGGGACGCGGCACAGGGCTTGGCTTTCTGCACGGAGAGTGGCAACCACCCATCCACCTTCATCTTTTCAGGGTTTTTTTTGCGAACGGTGTCATAAATAACTGACAGATCCCAGCTGTTTGGAGTTATGGTTTCTGATGGAGTGACAGCTGCTCCCAATCCCCCAGTCATCACCCCGGCAGTTCTGGAACATTTCAGCAACATAAAAATCATTGGAGATAATTTCGGTTTTGTATAATTTGGTTAGGCAAGCTGTGATTTAATGGCAATTATGACCTCCGAGGCAGAAGATGAGCTTGGAGGCTACTGGCTTCACACAACTTTAGCTCGGGGTGCAGCGTCAGGGATGTTCCAGGGAGAAGGTACTGCAAGAAAAATTCCTTCTCCAGCAGCTGGAAATTGCATTTCTTTGCTGGCAAGTGGAAAGACTGTTCCCAGAGGAAGAAGCATACAAGGAAATTTGGAAGCAATATTGCTAAGGAAAGCTTTGGGAAGAGGCCGGTGCCAAAAGATGCACGGGGGGCACCTTTTAAAGAAAAGCCAGGAAAAGGCTTCAGACTGGGGAGTGCTGCAGCCCCTGCGAACCTTCTGTAGCACCGGTATCGCTGTGTGAACTGGGCTCCCTCCTGACCCCGGTTTGGTAGCCCCAGCGTTAAAAAGCAAATCCTCCTCGCGCGGCCGGGACGGGAGAGCCAGCCGGCACCAGGAATGGGCCAAGCCCTTCGCAGGCAGCTGCCCGCTCTGCGGGCACTGCCCGTTGCTCTCCCCTTGTACGGGGTTTCTCTTGCTCCGGGCGGTGTTGCCGCCTCTCCCCGGTGCTCCTCAGCCATCCCGGAGCCCCTGGTTTGCATTGCTCCAGTGGCGACCGACCGGAGCAAAGCCTTGGTCAGCCAGGCTGCGCCGGGCGGGCGGTTGAGGATGGAGAACCGTGCTCAGGAGCTCTGAGGACATCACGGTGCTTCAAAAGGAGCAAAACGGTGCTTAACAGCAGAAGTGGCTCTTGTCTGGAGCTGAGAAGGTCCAGTTTCCCCCCCTCCATCACTGCCGTCGACCAGCTTGGAGTCTGCTGTGAGCTAAAGCTCAGGGCAGAGACCTGGGGTCAGCAGCACCCCAAAATCAAGTCCTTTCGGGTGTCGCAAGTTCATTTACATTTGCTGACCTGGTATCTGGAGCTATTCACCTTCCTCCGCCAAAGTCGAGGCCAAGGTCACCTGGAAGTTTCTGGATGGTGGTCATTAACTCCTATTGCAGTTTGAAACCAGACCATAAATTTCATAGTGTAATAATGTAAAAATCAATAACTCTGTTTGAAACAATAGCTTTGTCTTCCATTTCAGCCGGCTCTGATATCTCCCCGCGGACCACGTCCCTCTGAATCACACAAATAAAGAGAGGAGCGCTGGGTGGCGGGGCGGCTGCTCTCCCGCCGGGTGCCCGGCCCCTCTGTCGTTACAGATTCCATTAGTTAATTTATTCCCCTCTTGCAGTTAAACTCGAGGATGATTTAAAAGGAAAAAAAAAATAAATAAAAAGGGAGCCTTTTAGGCTCAGTCTCTTTGACATCCCGTCCATGCGGCGTCCCTGAGGCTTCCCATGCGAGGGATGCCCAAGCCCCCGCCGCCCATCGCCACGGGCAGCGCAGCCAAAACCCAAAATGCTCCTGGAAAGACACGGCACCAGCTCACACGGGCATCAAAAAAAATTAAAGTCTGCTCTTTTCCAGCCCTGGCTTTCCAGGCAAGGGAGGTCTGGCTTCCTTTGCCTGCTTATTTTCCATTGTTTGCTGTGGCACTGACTCGAAATATACATCGAGAGGCAGGATTGTCTTTCCCATGTTGGTGGATGTGTGATCCTCAAAAACAAATTAGCACCGATTCACTTCTATATAGAGTGCAGCCATCAGGGAATCACTCCTGAATTCACAGCGAAGGAAAGTAATAATGCTTCCAGCGTGCTAATCCTCTCCGAGAGCAGCCCCTGAACTCTCTCCCAGTGCTGGAGGCACCACTGGAAATTACAATTGTGCTGAAAAAATAATAAATAAATATAGAAATTGGCAGGGTTTGTGCTGGTCCAGAGGATTTGTACCCTAATGTGGAACTCCCTGTTTAATTAGCACTCGTCTCTGTGTCTGCAGCTCCTCCTCCCTCTGCTCGAGCTAAAGAAAAAGGGGAAAAAAAAAGAGGCCGACGGTGGAAGCGGCTGTGGGATTGGAAACTCAGCTATAGAAACTTGTTTAATTGGAATGCTTCTTTCAGGACTAACATATGCAGAAACAGAGGGAGCGCAGAGCGTGTTTTCCCCGTGTAATCTGCTCTGCTTAACCCCAGTTTGCAGTGCTCCTTCCGCTGCAGCAGTGCCCTTGGAGGACGGCTGCAGTCGGATGCTGCCGGTCCTGCGGCTGCAGGCACGGGGCACAAACCCGGTGCCTCGGTGCAGAGCCTAAAAGCCAGCGTTTGGGAGAAGATTATCTAAACCAGAGGCTGGGCTGCTGCTTGCATGGGGCTGGAGGCAGATCTTTAGAACAGAACAGACTATTTCAGTTGGAAGGGACCTGCAATGATCGTCTCATCCGACTGCCTGACCGCGGCAGGGCTGACCAAAAGCTACAGCTCGTTATTAAGGGCATTGCCCAAATGCCTCTCAAACACTGCCGGGCTTGGGGCATCGACCGCCTCTCCAGGGAGCCGGGTCCAGGGTTCGACCACCCTCTGGGTAAAGAAACGCTTCCTAACGTCCAGTCTGAACCTCCCCTGGCGTGGCTTTGAACCATTCCCACGCGTCCTATCACTGGATACCGGGGAGAAGAGATCACCTTCTTTTCCTGGCTCTCCTTTCCCTGCTGCCGGAGGGTTTATCGTGCCCCCGCGTCTCATCCCATCGCACATGATGGACCAGCGTCTCAAAAGGCACTGGGGCCTTGCTGGAGCGGAGGCTCACCGGAGGGAAACGGCACATCTGGCTTCACCGATGGATGAGTCGAGTCTTGGGTCCTGCCGCAGCTGGAGGTGCCGATGGACACCGTGATGCTCCCGCTCCTCCGGGAGGGACGGCGTGGCCCAGGGGACACCCCCAGCCTGGCGTCCACAGATCCTGCAGGATTTCAGACACGGCCAGGGGCTTCACCGACTCCCAGCGCTGCGGTCCTGGCCCCCAGCAGGAACCGGGCATCCTCTGCTGGTCCCCGGTGCGGGACAGGGCTCCGGCGGGACACGCCACCGGCCTGCAGCCGAGCCGGGAGGGGAACTGGCAAAGGACAGAGACATCTTGAGGTCCTCAAGAAGGGACTAATAATTCCAATTGCCCCCGAGGAGAGAGAAGTACAGGAGGATGACTTGAGCTTAGTGGATTGTCTGAGGCTCTCAGGGGATGATCAGATACTTCCACTCCCTTTTTGTCCTGAGGTGACAAGTTTTCCTTCCCATTCACAGAAATGCAAAGCAGTTCATTCACAGTAGTAATAAGGAGGGTGTCCTTTGTACAACAGCCAGCTGGTGCTGTACAGCAAAACAATTGCCGATGAAGTGACAAAACCCACCCCAAATGAGCACCAGCCAGATCGGTATCAAATACTGAACAAGCTCACGCATAGCGAAAGCAGATTCACCAGCTCGTTGCCCTGCCAGTGGCTGGCTGGGACCTACGAAGAGTTTCTTTAGGATCAGAAATGCAGCCAGAACAGAGCAAAGGTGCGATGGCGGAGCGAAGTGCCAGCTGCCCCGGCTCTCGGTGCACGCTCGGCCGCCCTGCCATCCAGCCCACGTCCACAGGGGATGCAAAAACCGGAGGCTGCAGGAAAGCAGGGATGCGCTGGATGGACTGGCCAGGACGGGTCTTTACCTGGATGGAGCAGGGAGCGGATGACGGCCTGAAACAGGGAGGCGAAGGGCCCTTCTGCAGTGTTTTTATGCTAGCATGGCTAATAGGGAGAGAATTAGCTCTATAAATGTGTAATCCTGCTGAGGTCCCGACCACAGCAGTGTCCTGTGCCACCGAGATCCACAAGCCAATTACGTACCGTGCCGCGTAGGCTCCCTTTCATCCCTTTTCAGTCTTTCTGCATTTCAGATTTATTGGATGTCCTTGTGTTTGGTGGAGAAGAGGGCAAATTGGAGCCTGTCATGTACCTTCTTCCCCATTCAGCGGCATATCATTCTGCCTGCAGCAGGGGGGAAGGAGACTGACGGGCAGGCATCAAAGCCACCAGCTCTGTCACATTTTCTTCCCACAAAAAAAGGAAAAAAAGACAAAGCAATGGCGTCATTTGGAGCCCAGCCCGCAGCCTCAGGTCTCTCTCCCGCACCTGGAATGGGCAGCAGCACCTTTCCCAGGCCCTTGGTCTCCTCCCAGGGTGGGTGTGTGATGCCGTGAGCCCTCCAGGTGAACATCCCTGCGGGTCGGCAGCCGAGCGAGCATCGCAGTCGCCGGCAAAACCCCACCCCACCGGAGACGTGTGCCGGCACGCTGGGTCGTGAGCGCGGCTGCCTTGCAGAGACCTGTCCTGTGCTTTGCACCGAACTTTCTACCGGCTCGCGAAAAGCACAGCAATAAAAGCAGAGCAGCGTGAATAGCTGCGCTCCGCCGCTCCTCCGCCCATCACCCGGGACCGACCCGCGCCTCACACGGGGGCCGTTAGGAGGTTTAATGAGCCAGTGGGGAGATGCTGCGTCCCCAGTTCCATGTCGGGCATCGTTACGCTCCCGCGCGGCTCTCGGGGTGCGGGGGGATGCGGGGGAGCTGAGGACGGGGCGGTCACCGCTCGCTGAGCATCGACGCTTTGCCAAGCCCCTGAAATCTGTACGGTTGGACGGCGGGCGTCTGGAGCGGTTGGGTGCCAGGAATTAATGTGCGAGCAATGAACGTGGTCGGGACACGGCACTTAGCTAATATCCTGCTTTGTCTAGCTCCGATGCCGGCATTTCATCCCAAAATATCCCCCCACGCTTCCCCCTGGGAGCGGACTTTGTGGAGATGCTGCACATCCCCCAGCGCCACACAAGTGCCTGCATTAAAAGCTTAATAAAAATAGCTTGTTAACGGGATGCGTTGCCATCGCCGGTGGCTTGCGAGCTCGTTGCCGATCTCTGTGCCTCGAATGCAGCAAGGCCAAGTAATTACGGGATGGGGGCTGCAAGGTCTCGACAGTCTAATTTCTATTAATTATAGCCCGCGCGTGATCCAGTCGCAGCGGAAAGGGGAGACGGGGAGATGGTAAATCATTGCAGGGGCTGGGGAGGGAACAGGAGATGCTGGAAGATGCTCAGAAGTGGTACCCGCTCTGCACCCGGCAGGCGGGGGGCTGGGGAAGGGGATTGGACCCCAGCCCCAAACTGGGTGGATTATTTGGGTGGTTTCTAACTGGTGGGGCAGGAGGACAACGTTGCTGCACACAGAGCGGAGGGCCAGGAGAAGTATTCACGGACCGAAGCGGGTGTGTGGGAACTGAGGCAATGCCGACAGCGGCTGCGACCTGCAGCCACCGCGGAGGCTGGGCTGTCACCGAAGCGTGGGGCCACGCGTGGGCACGTGGAGGGGCTGGAGGGGAGCGTACGGGCGGGGAGGTGCTGCCCGAGCTGCCAAAGCCCCCTAAATGTGGAGGGGGGCAAGGAGGAGACCGCGCCGGCCGCGCAGTCCTGCTCCTCCACTGGCTCCGGCGATTTCCTGCTGCTTTAGGAGCCAATTAAAAACTCAAAGCCGATGTCCTCGCTTCCCCTGGCAGGGCTCCGGTCACGGCACAGCCCTCACGGCCCGGCTGCTGGGGAGGGGGGACGCAGCGGGGGCCGGGCTCCTTCGCCCTCCGCTTTTTGGAGCCCTGTCCTGCTGCCGGGGCTGCCAGCGCCCCTAGCACGACGCCCATCGCTTCCCATCAAGCTAATCAGAGCCCGCTTCTCAGTAAGTCGTTATAAATCCTGTTACAATTCCTTCTCCGCTAGGTAATAATGGTGAGCGCGAGACATGCATTGGCGTAAAGCCACCCACGGCAGCATTTGTCTGCGCCAGCAGTGGGATGGACAAGTCGGGCGTCAGCCCCTCGCCCATCCACCCCCCAAGACTGTCCAAGGATGAGGCGGATGAGCCAGAAATGTAAGGAAAAAACCCGCACCTGCATCCAGAGAGGGGGGTACCGCGGGCAGGGTGGTACCCAAGCCTCTCCAGGAGCAGAAGTTCCTGCTGGGGATGGGCGGACTGCAGCCCACAGCTGGAAATTCCCATTAGGAATACGGCTGCGGAGAAATGCTGCAAGGTGGAGAGAAGCGGAGCACAGCCGAGCAGTGAGAGCGTCCGACCCCGCTGCCCCGGGGAAGGAGCTGGGGAGGGGCTGGGGGATGCGCTGGGGGCATTGTCTGGCTGTGGGGGCAGCGACACCCATTTTTTGGAGCTGCTGAGTCAGCAGAAGCGGGGGGACGCGGGATGGCTGTGGGGACTGTGCCCGCTGGCTCTCAGTGCACATAAAGAGTTTGCTTTGAGCCCTGCCATCCGCCTTCGAAAGCAATCCTGCTCCCTGCGCGGTGAGCAAGCATCCTTTCCTCCCCCTCCCAGTTTGCCAGCATCCTCTGGGACTGGGCAGGCTGTGCAAACTGGTCTGGGGGGACTGGACACAGCCTTTGGGAACGCAGCGCTGCTCACTGATGCTCAGCCGGGCTGTTCCTAAAATACACAACCCGTCCCCAAAGGAGCATCTCTGATGGTGGCTCAGCTCCCGCAAAAGGGGCTGGGGGAGGCTGGGGGGGCGGCCGCTTTCCCCCCGGCCCCGCCGCCCTTCCCAGCGCTCTCACAGAGGACCGAGGGGCTGTGGCTGCGCCGGGGCCGGGGTCCCAGGGCCGGGGTCCTGGCTGCGGGCACGCGGTGCCGACCCGGCAGCAGCCGAAACGGCCGGGCCGGCCACAGCGAGTTTATGGCAAGAAGCAATAGGCCAGGCTGTATGGAGTGACAGGGACGTTCTCCCCGCGGCCTCTTCACGTCGTGTTGGTTAAATGCACGTTTTGCAAAGGTAAAACAAATTGCAAACAGCAGAAATCGGGATTTTTCAGGGGCAGGGGGAAAAAGGAAGAACTTGGCAGGAGGATAAAGGAAGGCAACTGAAACGCTCATTAAAACTGAGGGGCTCTGTTTCCCTGTCCAAGTGGCCACATCTTCTCCGGAGGCTCCCAGGTGCTTTGAAATGCCTTGTCAGACAAAGCCTTTCATCCTACCTGATTCTGGCTAAATTCATGGACCCAGACATTTTCGCTGGAAACGGGAAAGAGGGAGCAACTCCGTTCTGACTTTTCACTCCCCATCTGATCGCTGTTGATACAATTTATTCCTATGACAGCATCTGCTGCTTTCATGGGTTTTTTATTCTGAAGTACAACTCGTCTTTGTTAGTCCCATTTTCGGGCCTTTCATCATTTGAGTCACAACATAAAAGGCGTTTAAACACTCCTGCTTGGAAACCAGGCTGGGGAGAGGGTGGGAACAGGGAGACACCATGTCCTCCCAGCCCCAGCCCTCCTGCGGCGCGGGACGGGGCGTCCCGGGGTGCCGCAGCCCCGCCGCGCTTCCCCGCGCCTCCTGCCGAAGATGGTGGGGATGGAGCTTTGCATTTCCATCGTCGAGCCACGCTGTGAAATTCAGATGTGGTTTTTAGGCGCGGCTTCATGCAGAGCCCTGCGTCCCGCATCTCTGCCGGGGCAGCGTCTCTCCTGGCCAGCACCGACCCCTGCGCTCTGCCCTCCTCGCCGCCAGCGTTCCCAGGGGCTCCGTGCCCTCCTCATCAGCCAAACCTCTCGTTAGACCACTAATTGCCTTTTGCCGCTCCAGCTCAGGCTGTGGTGCCCGGCTCCCCATGCCTTCATGCCGGGGGGGCTCTGCCACCCCTCGCTGCCCCCCACCCCACTCCGAGCTCGCCAGGGCCTCTCGTTCCCACCGGTGCCGGCAGATCCCACTCTGCCGTGGTGTCTGCTGAGCTGCTGGAGGCACCAGGGAGTTCACAGCTACCCACAGAGACCTACTGGAGTCTAATAATAGCGCCGTGGTGTCACACCAGCACGGAGCTGGAACGGCTACGTCTGGCGGGGAGAGGCCACCGCTGGCTGCCTCCGCCTGCCCGGGCTCCTGCCTGCTCAGCTGGAAGAGAAACGGTTCCTGGGAACCTCCGCCCTGCCCAGCTCCTCTCCATCCCAGCACCCAGCTCCACTCTGCTCCCTCCTGCAGCCCCGCTGCGGCTCACGGCCGATTCTCCATGCTACAAAGATCCCCTGCACAAAGCATCGCGGCTCGCGCGGCTCCCCAAAACCCTCCCCGTGCAAACGCGGGGGGCACCGGGCTCCGTGCCTGCCGCGGGATTCAGCCCCTGCAGAGGAGCAACCGGTGCCACAGAACGGGCAGCACCCACCCCACCGCGCTCCCGGCTTGGCACCGGCGTGAGCATCCTTGGGGCGCGGTGGCCCGTCCCCCTCCCGCTTTGATTCCCCTGCCATATTTTTCACTCCAGTAAGTGCCGGGCTTCTGCCGGCCTCCGCCGGGCTTCCTTTGGGGGCGCTTACAAAGCAAGCCCTGCAAAATGTTCTCATGCTGCCGCTCTCCCGGCGAGGGCACAGAGCAGCCCCCATGTGCTGCAGGCGTTGCTGGTGCCTGAGCATCCTGGAGCCACATCCCTCGTCCTGCCCAGCAGCTCTCGCCCTGCCCCGGTCCCCTCCCGCGTCCCCCAGCTCCCAGGAAAGCGAGCGCAGCTGCAAACCGCGCTGCCGCTTATTGCAATAACCTTTCAGGTTTCATTTAGCGCCGCTCGCTTCCCACCCCACCTTCCCATCGTCAGCACTTTGCTAATTGCAACTTTTAACTCATTGTGCCCAGGAAGCCCGAGAGCAGCCGCTGCCGTAAGGACGCGGGGTCCCTCCGCTCCCTGTCGCTGCTCCCCCCCAGACGAAGGGCCGGCCTAACGAAGGGCCGTGCAGGCAAACACCACACCGACTGCAGCACATACGGTCCCGCTCCTGCTCCCGGCTCACCCCGCGAGCTTCCCGCTTTGGGAAAAGAGCAATGCATCCCGGCAGACCAAAAATCCCTGGCAAGATCCCGGCTGTCGCCTGGGAGCATAAATCAGCACATCGCTGGGCAGGGAGGAGGCGAGAGATCCCGACGGCTATCAGAGCGCGCTGTCTGCCTGAGACTTATTAAATTATGGCTCTCAAGTTCAGCATCTGAGCCCGGCGCGGCAGGGACCACGGCCAGGAGGGAGGCGGGTTACAGCCCCCTAATTCAATCAAGGGGCAGAGGCGATGGCGCAGGCAGTGGGGGACAAGAGCCATCGCTGTCGATACCGAGAGCGCGAGGCTTCGGCAGCCTTCCCGGCCGGCTCTGCCCCCCGGCCGCTCACGGAGCTCCCAGCCGCGCTTCCTGATACACCGGGAATGGCTCCGTGTCTCCGTCAGGGGCTGGGGCTGTGATGAAGCCGCGGTCCCGGGGCTGGTCTGGCCGCAGCGCCGGCGGGGGGAGCAGGGCATCGGTGCCACCGTCCGGGTTTGCACTGATCAGAGACCACTCGCGCTGAAGGGTGGGGTGCTCCCTGCCCCACAGCTTCCAGCGCAAAGAGAAAACGGGCCAAGAAACCACCGTTTCAGGAGAACCTAAGGTGTTTTTTACATCAGTCCAAGAAGCAGGGAAGGAGAAAGATGAAGTGCCGTTTCCCAAGTGACACCGTGATCCGGCGAGCGTGACTAAAACTTGGGGAGGGTTTGCATAATGGGGACGCGCGTTCCTGCTCTGCCCAGGGGTTCAGGTACCATGGTGATGCGCACGGCATCGAAACTTCGACAGCTACTCAGGGAGATGAGGACGGAGGGACACAATTGGGTGAGAAAGAGAGAGGAGGGAGCTGGAAGGCGAATGCTTTCCCTGAAAGCATTTACAAGGTCAACGATTAAAAGTGGAGCAGAGCGAGGATTTGGCTCAGGGAAGGGAGTCGGATCACGCCAGGATGCTTGGCGGGAGGAAGACGAGCGCCCGGCTCCCACGCCGGCACCGAATTACCCAGCCGAGGGCTAAGTGGGATAGTGAGACAAGGTCGCGGTCCCACCGGAGCGGCAAGGGCGGCACGGGAGCCCTGGCTGGGCCGGCTCCTGCCTCCACGGCAGCAAATTCAATTGTAGCGAATAACAGAGTGGAACAAAATCCAGCAATGCAATAAAATCACCCGGCATCTTGTTCGCCTGAAGCCAAGCGAGCGCGAGCAGCCGGGGTCTGTGCAGGAGGCAGCGTGGCCTCTGTGGGTAACCTTGTGTCTGGGGAGCCCAGCGAGCGGAGGGAGGGGTTTAAATGGCCTTTTGGGTGCTCTCCACGGGTGACAGGTCACCCCGCTGCCACCGAGGCTCCCAGGGAGAGGAGCGGGACCGGCGGATTTCAGAGCAAGGGAGAGATGCTGATTCCTTAAGAAATGGGGAGGCGAAATCCAATTGTGCAGCATCCGCGGCTGCCATTAACCTGTCTGTGTACTGCCGCAGCCGCCCATTCCTCTCCGCCTGACAGCCGGGGCTGCCCGGCACACGCTGCCCCGGCCGCCCGGGGATTTGTTTCTGCCTGCTGCAGTGGCACAGCCAACGCCGCTGAACTGTGCCGCAGGCGTTTCTCCGGTGCTTTGCTCTGCTTCCAAATGGAGAGCCGGCTAAATGTCCCCTGGTGAGCTGGGGAGCCATGGCGTGGATTACTGGAGCAGGAGAAATGGTGGCAGCACGCAGCGGGCAGCTGCAGGAGGAGCTGCCGGAGCAAACCGCAGCTCCAAACCCCAGACCTGAGGCCAGGAAAGAAATGGCATCGGCGGGTCCTTGAAGGAGGGTCCTTGGGATAGCTGGCGTTGGGCTCGTAGCATTGCCTCCGGCCAGCACGCTCACGGCACGTGGCACGGCTCTAAACGCTTGCTCAACGGCAGCTTTTGCTGCCGGGTTGGGAAGCACGGGTGGGTTTGTGCCAGGGTGGCGCGGTGCCGGAGGAGGCGGCGGGGTGGGCGTTAGAGGGGTCTGCACCACGGGGCGCTCAGCCGGAGCCCCCTCGGACGGGCCGGCAGCGGCTGCCGGGGGAAAGGCGGCATCTGGGCCCGCGTCGCTCAGCCCTGCGCTCGCCCCAGCCCGCGGAGAGGCTGAAAGTGAGCTGATGGAGAGGGCAGGAGGAGGAAGGGAGAGGTGGGGAGCGGGGAGGAGGCGCAGCCGGCCCCACCAGCCACCTCGTCTCTCTGCATCCCAGCTCCATTTGCAGATTTATTAAATCGAGAGCCAATTTTGACATCATTTCTTTCAAGCAGCTCCACCTCGCAGGTGTGCAGAATTTATTTGAGATAAAGAAAACCATTACAGAGAGACAGCAATCTTCAAAGACCACCTCGGAGACCTGAGAGAAATAAAAACACTAGCCCGTGCAAATGTGCAATTAAGTTTCAAAATACTTGTGCTCCATGAAAAGCTCCGTCCCTGCAGAGAACAGGCCTTTAAGGCAATTTTCCCAAACCCTATTCAGCATTCACTCAAAAATGCCTTTTAAAAACAACATGTGATTTTTTTCCCCTCTCTGCCTCGCTCCTCCTCCCCCCTGCGCCCGCTCCATCGCTCCCAGGTGGGACCCAGGCAGCTCCAGTGGGGACGCGGTTCCTCCCTGCTGGGTGGGAGACGTGGGGCGCAGGGGGGTCCCAGCCGCGCGGGGCACGGCTCCCTCCCATCCCCCACTCGTGTCAGCTCCACAAACCAGGAATTTTTAGAGCCGGGTTTGTTATTGAGGGGGAGCGCGACACCAGCGCGGCTCCGCCTGGGGACAGTTCGCCGACTATTCCCAGCTGCGGGAGCTTCGCATCCCTTATTCATGGGTCACTCTCTGCTCGGTGATTAATTAAAAATGCATAATTAACCTGTGGAACGCACTGCCACGAGGTATCGGGGAGGCCAGGAGCTTAGCGGGATTCGGGGGAGGATTATATGTTTAAATGGATAATGAGAACATCTGCTGGTACATTAGCGGGGATCAAGCAGAATTAGGGAGACGAGCCCGGCTCGCTGCTGGCGCGGGGTGCAGGAGGGCCCCCCCGGGGCCGGCTCCAGGGGGGCACCCCCGCTCCAGCCCCCGACCGCGGCAGAGATGCCAACGCGCCCGGGCACGCTTGGGGAGCGAGACTTTGGGCTGAGCGGGTGTGCTCGGGGATGGGGCAGTGCCGGCGTTGTCACCGCGGGGCTGGTTGCCCTTGGGCTGGAGGTGGCCGCCCGGAACGGACGAGGGTCACCGCACTGGCAGCTCCTTACCACAGCCCCCAACCCAGCAGCCACCTCTTGTATCTGGAGGCCGGTGGGGGGCCGGGAGTCGACCCTGACCCCCGGGGACACCCCAATAAGCTCAGCCATAGCGTCATGGAGAGCAGCGACCAGCTGCAGCACCTCCTGCAAACGACAGCACGCTTGCATGCAAGGAGAAGGGCTTTGCAGATCATCTGTGCCACTGCCGGTGAGCTCCAAAGTTACGGCACGAACCGAGGAGCCAAGGAAAGTGCAGGAGACACGAGACCAAGCCTCGGCCAAGCTGGCCATGCAGCGTAGCGCAGCTCCAGGGCGCGCGGCCCGTGCAAGGGGCCGTTGCTGGAGGTCTCCAGCCTCTGGACGCCACGTGGCGCCCGGGGCTGAGCCTGGCACAGAGCCTTTCGCCTGTTGCAGCATCCCCCATCCACCCTGGGCTCCACGGCGGTGCACGGACCCCTCCCGCCATCCCCCCTTGCACAGGTGGCACAGACTACTTGCTTTGCTTCATTTTTTCCCCCAGCCCCAGAACTTTTCTTAGAAAAGCCTGGCAGACAAGCCAGCAACTGCAGAGCAAACCTGGGGCCGATGGCAGGGTTATTAAATCCCCGTCCACAATCCCCTCCAGGTTCAAGCCGCTGCTCTTTTGCATTGCAAACCTGCGGCTCCATCGTCAGCCCTAACGGATGGTTGTGCAAGGCCTGGGAACCACGACGTCTCGGCGTGTCCTCAGCCCTTCATCTGGCAGCACAGCCAGGGCAGTGCCAGGCGCCCGGCGCGGCTCCGGCTTTGCAGCAGCTTGGAGCAAGGAGGGGAGCCATCCCCTGCCTGGGGGGGATGCTGGAGCCCTCCTGGCGAGACCCGGGATGCTCCCACCGTCCCTCCGCAGCATTTTGGAGGTGATGCCACGGCCGCAGCAAGATGGGGAGACCGGAGGCATTTTGGGTGCCATGGTCCCCCCCGGCCTCGCTGCCCGTCCCCCAGGATGAAGCAGCTGCAGCACGTTGTGCTCAGCCTGCCGAGCGCGGAAGGGGCCTGCCGGGCCGGGGTTAATCTCGTTGTCACACTTTCCCTCCTTCTTGCTGGCTTGGCGCGCTTTGACCCGCTGTGAAATTGTGGCCAACAGCACTGAATATTTTAAGAGCAGCAATGCAGTCATGGCCGCGCGGCGGAGCAGCAAGGCAGGCCGGGAGTGGGGCTGGGCCCTCGCCTCCCTCCTGCCACTGCCAGCCCATTAGCTCAGTTCAGGGAAACCTAAAAAATTCAAAGGACGCTGAAATATGCAGCATTTTGCTGTCTCTGGAAATGAGGCGCTTCGCTTCCCAGATGCTCCCGAGTTGGAGGCAGTAAATAAGCGGCTTTATGGCACGGGGGGTGTTGCCGACGGGGCTGCGGACTGCTGCAGCACCCAGACTGACGCTTCCATCCCATCCTGCCCCGCACTGGGGACAGCTCCGTGCTCGGGCTGGGCACAGACCTACGCCCGCTGGCACCAGCGCCCGTCCACGCCAGCGCGGCGCGGAGGTACCGGCCATTAAAGGACCTTCACCTCCCCGTCCTTGGCCTCTGCCAGCTGCTCTCTGCCCCTTCCCCCTGGGCATCCCCTCCCCGCACCCCTCCTCCCCTCGGCTGGCCGGGACGCGGGTGCCGCAGGACCTGACGCAAACGCCTGTCCTCAGCACTTCTGCTATCTGGGGCACGGCGGAGCAGCAGCGGCAAGGAATTAAAAAAAAAAAAGGGGGGGGAAAAAAAAGTCCTATTTGCATAAACCTCCCAAAAAGAGGAGCTGGAGCCTGAGACTGGAGAGCCGGAGCGGGTGCGAGCATCGGACGGGGACCACCGGAGCTGACAGCGAGTGCAATAAGTAGTAGGGGAGCATCGCCTAGACCAGGGCACGCTTGGCCACCGGGTCCCCGCACGTCCCCAAAGCGCTGCCCCAGGGCTTGACACCCTGTCCAGGAGTGACATTGGGATACTTTTGCATTCAGGTCTTAAGAGGGCAGATTAATCGCCGTGTGCTGGATCTGTCACGCGCGGGGATATATATTCTTCTCGGAATTTACAAGTAGTTCTGTCTGAGAAATAAACAACCGGAGATAAAAATTACATTGTCACCGTGCAGGTGTGATCGATGGAAGAGACAAGCCCTTGGAGAGGCGGCGAGGTGCCACCGGCACAACCCACCCAGGGAGCACCGGCCCCGGGAGGTGCCGAAGGGGCTCGGGGACAGGCAGCGGAGCGCGCTTCGCCGACCCCAGCCCCTCGTGTCCCTGTCCCAAAGGCCGGGGAGGGTGGCGATGGCCACCTAGGCCATTCCCAAGCGGGGAAGATGCCGAACGCTGGAGGAAACAACGCTGGTGATGGGCGACCATGAGGAGCACCCGTGACGCGGCTGTGGGAAGGATGCCCAGGGCAGAGCAGTCAGCGGCAGAGGGGGCTGCTGCCCCCAGGTCAGCTCCTTGTGAGAACCTCTGGGGCCCCGTCTCGAGCCCCAGCCCTCCTCTCCGCCGTGTTTCCAAGGTCAGCGATGGGCAGAAGGCAGAGCCGGGCAGGCAGCCACCGCAGCCCCCAGGGACCAAGGTGCGAGGAGGATTAATGCAGTTTGTGCCAGGCCCCTTTCGAGTTTGGGGTCTCCTTCATCTTTCCCTGCTTCCCATGGCGGCATTGGCTTTGGCTGGGCTTGTCGTGGAGCACATCGCTTGCCGGGGTCGCTGCCGCTCCCTGGGGAGGGACAGACATGGGCTTCTTCATAGCTCAAACCTGAAGTTGTACTGAAAGCGGTAAAAAAGCACCGCGGGGATCCTCCCCCCAGCCTTTGGCATTCCAGGGAGCCAGGACCCGGCTCCACCCGCCGGGATGGAGATCCCAGAACCGGCCAGGGCAGCCTGGCAGCCGGTCCCGCAACTGCCTTCGGTCTGTTGATAAACTCGAAGCAGCTGGTGGAGCCTCTGCCGAGCCCGTCCTCGGGATTTATCCACATTGCTCGGCCTTATCAGCCATGCTTTTCACAAGCACTTAAATTCCGGAGGAAAAGGAAAAAGTGAAATCAGATAGAAATGCAGGTCTGTTTGCTGTTTTCTCCAATGAAATGGTTCTGGGTAAACAGCAGACGCCTTTGATGAAATCCCAGCAGGCTTAAACAATAAAGCTGGTTACAAACTCAATCTGGCGCAGATATCAGATCTGAAATTGTTTCAAAAAACATGTCAACATTTTCTAATGCTGCTGCAAAACTTCCTCGGCACCTTGCCACAAGCCCGCATCTGTGACGCAGGACCCGCGCCGCTGTCCCGGCTTGCGCCGCTGCTGCCGTAGTTCCCACGGGGAGCCCTGTCCCGGCCCCTCTGCACCCCCGCCTGCCCGGAGACCCCCGAGCTGCGGGAAGATGCTCGGGATCACCTTGGAGACATGAGACTGTCCCCAAGGCGCCAGGGAAGGGCCTTCCCCGCCCTGCTTGGAGGGCACCAGGTTGGTTTCCAGCTGTAAATCCAGTCGCCATCCCCAGCGCAGCCTGGCCAGGGCTTCACGGCGCTGGAGGTCTGGCAGGGATGGACGAGGGGCATCGGGCAGGGCGGCCTCTCCTCTCCTCTCATCCTGGGGACAGCGCTCGGCCCTGGGTTCATCCCAGGTGCCACCAAGGACAATTGACTTTTCCACGGAAAAAACAACTTGCAAAGCGCTAATGATGACAGAGGAGCACAGCCGGCTGCTCCTCTTGAGTTTTGCCTCCAGTGTGCCACATCTGCATCCCGCTGGGAAACCAGCCACAGCCCGGGGCAGGATGAGGCCCCACGGTGATGCACGGGTCCATCCGATGGAACGCCTGGCTGCGGGCACGGCTCTGTCTCCTAAACCCACGGCGCAGGCCTGGGGGCACGGCGGGGACTTTGTCTGGCGGAGATCGGTTGTGGCAGGGCGACAGGCGATTCGGCAGCTCCCGTTAACGAGTGCCCCTCTGTCGGCTTTGGTGTCGGAGCAGGAGGGACAATCCGAACTCGGAGAACATGCGGAGCTGAAGCACAATGAGGCGGGTCCCACACCGGCATCGCCAGGGCGAGGCTGCCAGCCGCCCGGCACCGGCGCTTTCCGAACAGCACCAGTGCCCGGGGTCTCTGGGGGACACCAGAGGACACAGGTCCCCAGTGGGGACTGAGGCGAGGGGGCGAGAGGCTGCCGAGGAGGAGGAGGAGGAGGAGGCAGGTCTGGTCACACCACGAGCAGGGACAGCATCTTGGCACCAATTAGGAAGCTGGTGCCAGCTCCGGGGGTGTCTGGGACCCCCTGGGCTCCGTGCCCCCATCCACGAGGAGCTGCTCCCTGAGTGCAGGGACAGACACCGGCTTTCCGCGTCGGACCCGGCCTTATGCCCCCCCATCCCGCACCCCTGTGGGAGCCCCCAGCCCGGAGCTGATGCCCGACACAGCTTGTGTCCTGCGTGGCAGCAGGACAGGGGACGGCTGCGCTGGAGCAGCGGTCCCGGGAGCCGGAGAGGACAAAGGGGACGCGGGAGAGGAGAAGCAGGGCAGGAGGAGGCGGGGGGCTGGGGCTGGTGGCCCTGGGGGCCGAGCCCCGGCTCCGGCGCAGCACGGGGGGGGACGTGGCGGGCCTGACCCCTCTGCGGAGGTTGCCTTCGCCATCGATCCCTGCTGCACTCAGGCTCATTAGGGCCGGGGAGCTGCTGCGAGCGGCTGGCAGAGGAGACAGACGGGGGGAGCGCTCGCCGTGGCTCCCTGGATCGTATTAAATATTTACTTTGTTTTGTTTTGTTTTTCCCAGCTATATTGATCAGAGATGGGGGGGGGGGCGGTCGGATGCGGGGAGGGAAGAGCAGAGGCAACATCTGAGCTGCAAGATGGGGACGGACCCTGCCGGGGCGCTCCAGAAGGCTGCACCCGCGCTCCCCGGGGGCACCCGCTGCCGCCCCCCGCAGAGCTGCTCCCCCCAGAGCCCTTCGCCCTCCCCAGGGCCGGGACCAGCATCGCCAGCGCAGCGGCGGGGCTGCAGCGGGGTGCCTCTCCCTCCCCATCCGCATCGCCATCCCACGCCAACCCCATCCCACGGGATGCAGGACGGGGGGATGCCCAACGCGAGGGCCCTGGTGGCAGGGGGTGTCCCCCCGCCCCGCCCCGGGAGGTGCCCCCCGCAGCCAGACTGGGCCCTGGGAGCGGCCGCGCAGCCGGCGCTGTTTCTATTTCGAGAGGAGCTCTACTGGAAAAGGAACAAAAGCCGAGGGAAGCTATAAATAGCCGCCTCCTTCACACCAGCGCCTCCTCCGCCCCAGCATCCCGCAGCCCGGGGGGGTCCCGCAGCCTGCCCCGCGCTCAGCCCTGCCATCCAACCCCCCTCGTTTTCGGGCCAACATCCCCATCCAAAAACTGGAGGGAATCAAGCGCTGGGGAATATTTGCCGCTGAAGCAGAACTGGCTCCGAGCAGCGGTTTGCCAAGTTGCCCGGCAGCTCTGCCCGGCTCCCGGGGGTTCACTGCTGCTTCGCCGCTGCCCGGCCGGGCTCCGCACCCACAGACGCCCCTTGGGGCCGGATTCGGCCACCTGGGGATGCTCCTCTCGCCCTCCCTGGCCCTGGCTGCGGCTGGCAGGGAGCAGGGGGAGCCGAGCAGCTCGGGCAGACCTACTTTCAAGGCTTTAATCCTTTTTTGCTTAAAGGATCTTTTTTTTTTCCCCTCTCTTTTTTTCCCCCCTTTTTTTCCTTTTTTTTCTTTCCACGCGGCAAAGATGGGGTCTGATCAGAGGAGAGACGCAGGGAGCTGACAAGCTGCGGAGTACGGAGAGAAAGGAGAAAGAAATACATATTTATTACCCTCAATTATTAAAAAATAGATAGCAGCAGATCTTAGGCCCTGGCAGAGGCACTGCGGAGCCATTTGTCTGAGGACTATTTTGTTTTTTAAATTCCATTGAAATTATAATACGCCGGGCTTGTTAGCACAAGCACCCTGGCACATCCCTGCCGAGGGGGGATCATCCCGGCCCCTCTCCGGGCCCCGGCGCGCTGCCCGGGGGGCGGCCGTGCCCCCAACCCCGTGGGCTGCCCCATTTGCAGGCTGCGAGGAGGCAGGGCGGCTCGGGGGGCAGGAGCTGGCAGAGGCAGGCAGCGGACGCAGCCGGCAGCCTTTGCCCCCTCTGCCTTCACAGCGGGGGATCAGGGGGCTCTGCCCCGTGCCAGCACAGCCCCGTGCCCAGATGCTCACTGATGCCCGGCCGGGCGAAGGTCTTGTGGACGAGAGCTCGCCCGGGCCGCCGCGGGCTCGTCACGAGGCCACAAAGCGCCGGGATATTCTCCATGCAGGAAGATGGGCTTTGCGCCCCTCGGATGGCACCGTGGGGGTCCCGCGGCCACGGGGCCGGGGTTTCTCCCAGCAAACCAGTGCAAATGCCGGTGCAAACACAGCTGGGAAAAAAAAAAGCGGTTCCCAAGTGCGGCACACGGGGCTGGCGGAGCCGCTGGCACCTCCCCTCCGCTTGCAGGGCTGCCTCCGTAAGGAGCCCTGCCAGCACAGCAGCCAAATTCCCTCCTGCCGCTGCTCCCCGGTAAACAACGGCCGCAGTCTCCCCGGGTGATGGGGATGCTGGGACTTGGGATGCACGTGGAGCATCTCCGATGCCCTCCGGCACCAGCACCCCGCTCTCCCCACGGCCGGGCACCGCCAGGATCCGATGGACCGCTGCAGAGCCCCAGCCTGCTGTGCCATCACCTCCCCGGGGCTGAAACCCGCTGCCGTCCCGGCCGTGAGCTGGGGAGAGACGCGGCCCTGAGAGCAACCGGCTTTCGGTGCTGGGAGTCACTGGGGCAGTCACGGCGCTACAAGCCTGGGCAGGAGCATCGCAAAAAGCCGCTCACCAAAGCCGGGCTGGCTCCGAGCCACTGTGCCAGCGCCACCGGGAAGCAAGCAGCCAGCGGGCACGTGTGCTGTTAAAGAGGAAAAGGAGCTTTCTACACCAAATGGAGCATTTTCTGCTTAATAACCCCCCAATCCTAATCTGCGCAAAGAAGATTGCCCCTACATCGCCCCGTCCTGCATCTGCCGCTTGCCGCTGCCCGCACTTAACACGTGGGCAGCACCGTGGCTGCCGGATTGGCACGTGCCAAGCTGTGCCCTGCCCTCGGCGAAACGGGCAGGAGAAAGACCGGCCGCTGGAGAGGGCAGGCGATGCCCGGAGCTGGGCGCGGGCGTTTTCTCCATCAGTGCCAAGCCTCCATCATTTGTCATCGGTAAAAATAATACTCCTAAAAGTGTCCCCCCCGATTGCCGGGCGGCAGGCGCAGGGCTGCGGGTTTCCATGGCGATGCCGTTCCGCAGGGATGGTACAGGGGATCGGCGCTTCCTCAGTTTGGGAGATGGGATGCGGTGCCGACATCCAGAGCGGGGACAGCGCCAGCTGCGCTGCTGGTGGAGGGAGCTGGGGCCGAGCTGGCTCGTCCCCCTTGGGCTTGGGCAGCATCACTCAAAATAGCGGGAAGGAGCACCCTCGCCGGAGAGGACAAGGATGCTCCTGCATCCCAGCGGGGCCCCTGGGGCCATGCCCTGCACCCCCTGCCAACGCCGGCGCACGGACCCCCCGGCTCCTCCTCGCTGACCCCCGCCAGCGTCCCACGTGCTGCCGGCCCCACGGCTCTCCCCGAGGCCTCCCGGCATCCCGCTCGTTGCCTCTGCTCCTAAATCAGACGCCAGCCTCCTTCGGTGGGTGCCGGTCGGGGCAGCCCCTCGCCCGTCCCACCCTGCAGGGAACCCAAACAACAGCCACCATTGCTCGGGTGCCAGCACCTCGCCTGCCTGCTGCTGCCTGCCTCTGCCTGCTGCTCCACCAAAGTGCTTTTAAAGATATAATCTGCCGTTAATAACCAGAGTTTATACTGAACGCGGCTAAGCCCTGGGATTGCACTTTGCAAACAAAGAGTTTTCGGCTGTTGGGGGCAGCTGGAGCCGCTCCCTGGGGTGGGGACGGGCAGTGGCATCACCCAGGGGTGCCCAACATGGGGCGGAGTGGGATGGGTGGCTGTCCCCCGTGACGCGGGGCTGAAGTGGCTGCGTCCTAGGTGACTCCTCTGCAAGGGGGCTTTGCCTCCGCGCTGCTCCGGGGCTGGCTGGGGGCACCGCCGGGGGCTGGGGACACGGTGACAGAGCCCCTGGGGACACCCCAATGGGGGTGGCCTTGGCCACACCCGGCCACCACCACGTCCCCAGGCTCCTGCGCTTCCCGGTTTTTGCCTCCAAATGGGGTTTTGGCTTTTGCTGCCAAAACCCATCAGCACCCCGGCCGTTTCCAGCAGCCCGAGTCCCTGCCCAGCCCCGGGGTGACCACGTCCTGCGCACGGCCTCATCCTGCAAACCACGGGGACCCTCTGCCCGCGGCTCTGGCCCTGCCAGCCCCGGCACCGCCGGGTGCCTTGGGGAAAGGTGGGTGTGAAATCACACCGGAAAATGCATATTTTTATGTCTCCCCGGCAGGTTCGCTGGTGTTTTTAGGGCAGCGCTTCGAGGCCACCTGGAGTGTCACCCGCGGCCTCGGGCACCCGGATGGGACCGCGGGGCGCTGGGTGCGGCACTTTAGGCAAAAGGGGGGAATAACATTTAGCCGAATGTGGCCGCGGCTTCGACCCTGCCGGGCTCCATCAGCGCGGGTCAGCAAGCGGTGACGGCTCCTTCGCATCCCAGGTCCAGGTCCAGGTCCAGGCAGGGCTCGTCTGCCCAAGCCCCCCTCGTTCCCCCCCGGCACCGCCGCAGGAACAGCCTGGGCCGCATCCTGACCCACCCCCAGCCACCCCCTCGCTTCAGCAGGCACAGAGAGCTTGTGGCTTCCTCTCAGCTCTTTAGGAAATTAAACTTTTATAAGCAGAAAGGTTTCTGGGCTCTTGGCTCCCTGGCGCAGGAACCGCAGCCCAGCCTGCGCCTGCACCCTGCCCGCCGGCTGCTCCCCTGCTCCTGGGCTTGACACCCCATCGATGGGCCGAGCGATGGCAGGGATGGGGACGTGGCTGCCCGTGACCTTGGTGTCATCCTTGACCTGGAAATCTCCTTCTCCTGCATCGCCAGCGTTGCACTCCTGCCTGCGGCCACCTCCGGCAGGGTGCACGGCACAGTGTCGGCCCCACCGACACCCTTGCCCGGGCTGGAGCTGCACCCCGCGCTGCCACACCAATGAGGTCCCGATGCCCAAAATGCACCCCAGTTCTCACCGGGGGGCCCGGTGCCTCCGCGGCTGGAGCTCACTGGGCGCAGGAGGCCCCAAACGCCCTCGGGCATCGCAGCGCTGCCCTGGCCGTGCCGCCGCTGCCGGTCCCGCTGCAAGCCTCCAGCAGCAAACACCTTTGCCCCGCACGGCACCGCACGAAGCCATCCCCCCCGCGGGCGGGCACACGGAGCTGCTTCCCCCAGGGACATCGCCTGCGTGTCCCCCGAGCCCTGCCACATCCCCCAGCCCCAAGGCCAACCCCGGTCGCCAGCAGCGGGATGGGGAAGGCGGTGGCAGTGCCACCATCAGCCTGCGCTGCCTCCCACCAGCACAGCCCCACGCTGCCACGTCCCCTGACAAAGCCGGCCGCCCCCGAGCCCCGCGGAGGGCTTGGCCCCGGCCCCGCGCCCCGGCGGCAGCTCTCCCCGTCTCCCCTCACCCCCCCGCACCGAGTGTCCCCTCTGCACCCCCCTGGGGCAATCGCCGGGGACTGGGACCCCCCGGGGACACCTGCCCAGGGCGAGATGGGGAGGGGAGAGCCTCTCGCCGGGATGGAGGCCTCCTCTAACTGCCTGTTGAATTATTCAGGAATGGCATTAACTTATAAATGAGTGTGTTTGACTGATTTTGTGGTTGATGTACAGATAAATTCTAATGAAAGACAGCTACAAGATTTTAAATTATTAATTAGACTGCCACTTAACAAAGCCTATTTGGCACTCTATTTCCTTGCTTAACAAGACAAAAACTTTAAGAATAGGTTTTGCATTAGCCCACAGGCTCTTCAATTTGCATTTTGTTTTTCTAGTTCCAGAAATGAAAGCTGTAGATCTTGACCTTAACAGGCTACCCCTGGTGGGATGCAACCCTGCCGGCAGCCCCGCCGCCTGCCTCCACCTCGGGCTCCCCGTTTCCCAGCCTGGATGATGCTTTTCCTCCAGACGGCAGCACTGGGGCTGGGAACCAGGGCTGGGAACCGGGGCTGGGAACCGGGGCTGCTCCGAGGGCTCGGGGTTTATTCTCAAGACCGCCATCCTGGTTGGGTTAATACGCCAAACAAAGCCGAGGCGGGAGCTGGAGAGAGGAGCATCCGAGCGCGAGGCCCCGCAGCCGCAAGGTGACATTCCCCCCAGTGGGAAAAGGCATTCCCCCCAGTGGGAAAAGGCATCCCCGGGGCGGCAGTGGGGGCTCTGCCCTGCCCGGGGGTCCGCGCCCCGACGCGGGGGGGCTGCGGGTGTGGCGTTGGCACCTTCTCCCGCTGCCGGAGCCTCGCCGGAGAGGGGCATGCGGTGGTGGCGGCGAGGGCTGGGCCCGGGGCTGCGCGGCCGCCCCCTCCCCGGGGCACGGGACGGGAGCGGGGGGGTCCGGCCGGGGACCCCCGCACGGCACCGCTGTCCCCGGCGCCTCCCCGGGACTGGCCCGGGCGCAGCGGGGCCGGGGGTCCTGCCCCCCCCCCCCGCCCCGGACCCCCCGGGAGGGCCGGCTTCTCCCCTCGCCGTGATGTCAAAAAGCTCCGCTATGATGTCCCAGGCGGTTGCCATGGAAATAGCGTGATGTCACAGCGGAGCGAATCTCCTCGGGGGGGGCGGAACGGGACGGCTCGCCCCAACTTCCCCGCCGAGCCCCCCGCGTCCCCCGGTGAGCCACGGTTCCCCTTCCCTCTCCCCGGGGGACGAGCACCGACCCCCCGGGCCCCGCCGTGCCCCCGGCGCCTCGGGCCCCGCCGTGCCCCGGTGCCCCCCCGCGCCCGCCGCAGCCCCGCTGCCCCGGGGCCCCGCCGCCCGCCGCGCCCCCCCCCCCGCTCCTCCCGGTGCCCCCCGCCCCGCCGCGCTGCGCTCCCGCCGTGCGCCGCCGGTGCCGCTCCCCGGGGACCCCGGGGGGTGCCCGAGCCCCGGTGGCGGCGGCGGCGCCGGTAACGCGGCGGCGGCGGGGGGCGCCCGGCGGCGCGGCCCCAACTTCGGCGGGGGAGACAAACTTCGGGGCCGGTCCCGCCGCCCCCGGCGCCCGCGGTACCCGGTGCCCTCCCGGTGCGGCGCTCACCTTGGCGGAGCATCTTGGAGCCGGGGCGGGCGCGGTCTCCCGGCGGCGGCGGCGGCGGCGGCGCTCAGAGCCGCGGGCGCGGCGGCGGCGAGCGATAGCGGCGGCGGCAGCGGTGGCTGCTGCTGCACCGGGAACGCGGAGCCGGGGCCCGGGCGAGCGGCCCCCGCGGGGGCATGGCGGGCCGAGTCGCAGCGGCACCGGGGAGCGCCGGCCCCGGAGCACCGGGGAGCGCCGGCCGCGCCTCTGCCCGCCGCGCGTCCCGCCGCCGGCTTTTAGGGGGGAGCCGCCCCCTCGGGGCTGGGGCCGCCGCCGCCCCCCACCCCCTCGGGCCGAGCCTATAAAGGGGCGCCCGGTGCCGGTGCCGGTGCCGCGCTGCCTGCAGCGGCGGGCAGGGCTGGGCAGGGCGGGGCGGGGCAGCGACGGGGCGGGCAGGGCTGGGCTGGGCTGGGCGAGCCCGGCCGGGGCCCCCCCCTTCCTCCGCCGCCGCCGCCGCCTCTCCCGCCTCCCGTGGACAGTTCGTGAAAGTGCCGCTGCTCCCGCTCCCTGCGCCGCCCCCCCGCCGCCCCCCCGGGGGCACGGCCCAGCGCCGCCCCCCCGGGGCTCTGCAGCCCCCCGGCACCGGCTGTCACCCCCGCCCCATCGCCGTCCCCTCCGCTCCCCCCCCCCGGTGCCCCGCGGTCCCACCGGGGCTCTGCCGCCCCCCCCCGCGCCTGCCGGGGTCCCGGCTGTCCCCGCCGTCCCGGCACCGTCCCTGCCGCCTCCCGGGGACCGGCCGTCCCCACCGACCCCTCCGCTCCTTGCCGCCTCCTCCGTCCCGCGGTGTCCCGGTGTCCCGCCGCGGTCCCGCCGCCCGATCGGGGTCTCGGCTGTCCCCGCTGTCCCCTCCGCCCTGGCACCGTCCCTGCCGCCCCCCCGGGGTCCCTGCCGCCCCCTGCGGTGCCCTCCGCCCCTTACCGTCCCCTCCGGGTCCCTGAGAGCTCGGCGGGGTCGTGGACGCCCCACCGGGAGCTCTTCTGTCCCCTCTGCCCCCCGGTCCCTGCTGTCCCCGCACTCCCCATCGGGGTCCTGGGACCTCGTCAGGACCCCGCCGCCCCCGAGCGGTCCCTCCCGCCCCTCGGGGGTCCCTCCCGCCCCGTCCCCTCTGCCCCACCGGCGGTCCCGTTATCCCACCGGGAGCGCTACTGTCCCCACTGCCCCGCCGGGGTTCCCGCTGTCCCCGGGGGGGGATCCCTGCCGCCCCCCCGGTCCCCTGCCGTCCCCGGGGGTCCCCGTTACCCCCGGGTCCCTCCTGTCCCCCATGCCTCGCAGGGACTTGGCTTCTGCCCCCGCGACATGGAGGGGGGGGGAACACACGGACCCGTCACCATGGCAACGGCCCCGGCGGCCCCGCTCCCTCCCGGCGTTAACGCGGGACCGGCAGCCACGGGGCTTTAAGCACCGGGAGGGATGCGGCGGGACGACGGCCCCCGAGGTGAGGAGGGTCATCCCCGACACCGCAGCGCTTGGCACAGCCCGCTGCACACCCAGGGCCCGGGCGGGACCGTGCCGGGCCCCATCGGTCCCCGCTGCACCGCCCGTCCCGTCGGGGCCCGGCGGCGGCGCGCTCCCGCACTCGATCTTTCGTCCAGCGACTGCTCTGGCCTAGCGCGGGGCTCGCTTAGTGCTGCCTTCCCGCCTTCACGTGCTCCAGAGCCATGGCGGCCTCCGTGAGGGTCGGGAGCGCGGCCCCGGTGCCCGCCGCAGGCGGGACGAGGCCGGGTCAGTGCTGGGCTCCCGGTGCCGGTACCAGGCGCTATTTCGGTTGCCTCGGAGGGGGAGGCCGGGCGGGTGGCGGGGGAGGCCGGGCCGGTGGCGGAGCCACCGGCCCGGCCTCCCCCGCCACCGGCCCGGCCCAGCTGGCCCTTTGTCGGTTCGACCGTGGGCCGTGCGGGGAGGGTTTGGTGGCTCATGAGTACCGGTGTTGGGCTGGAAATAGTGAATAATCCCCCTGCTGTCACTCCCCCGCCGCTCTCCGGCTTTGCCGGAGCTGTAGGGGGGCGGTTGCTGGCGGGGGCCGACTTCAGGATGAGGCTCCCGGGGACGGGCCTGGCTCAGCCGCTGCTGTTGCCTTTTTCCCGGTGGGATAACGGGATCCCCTTGGGGGGGCAGGAGGGACCCCCGGGGGGGCTTGTGCCTGGTGTCCCCCCGCCCTGGGGGCAGCCAGCCCCACTCACAGGGTTTCACATAGTTACAGTGGTGCTTTCTGGGCAAAAAAAAGGTGTTTTCCCCCCCAAAAGTGCCAGCAACCTGCCCCCAGTGTGAAGGGCAGAAACCCACCCCCTTCTCCTGCCCGCTTGTCCCCGGGGGAGCCATGAGGGCAGCGAGGGTGCTGGTGGCCCATGGGCTACGGGGTGCGCTGCCCTCCCAGTCCCTCCTTTAGGCCACCCGGTTTGTCCCACAGCCCGAGGCCCCGCACGGCGAGCGGCACAGCAGATCCCCGAGGAGATCCTCAGTAACGTGGAGCTGCAGGAGGCAGCAGAGGCCCTGCCCCGAAACTACAACTTCGAGATCCCCAAGACCGTCTGGCGGATCCGGCAGGCTCAGGCCAAGAAGGGTGAGCGCCGGCCCCGGGAACGAGGGGTTTTGGGGCTGCAGCGTGGCGGGGCGGTGCCGCTGAGCTCTCCAGCGGCAAGGGAACCCATTCGGGCCTGGGCGCAGGGCCGGTGCTGCTGGCGCAGGGCTGGTGCTGAGCTCCCCGGCGTGCCCCGGCATGCCTCGAGGCCGGTTAATAGATCTGTATCTCTGGATTATAATCGCATCGGACAGGACAGGTTGAGCTGCGCGGAACTGTCAGCTGCGAGATGTGTCTGGGATGCCGGCCAGGTCCCTGCTGCTCTCCTCGCGCTTCCCTGCCACGTTGCTGGGGCCAGGCAGGGGGAGCCCCACAACGCCCGGCTCGGGGGGCTGGAGGGCTGACGGAGAGCTGGGCCACACTGTGCCCTGGTCTGAGCCTTCCTCAGGGTCCTCGGGGGTTTGCTGTAGCCCCGGAGGGGTGGGGAGTGGCCACAGTGGCCCTGGAGCAGGTGCTGCAGGGTGCTGCCAGGGCTGTGCCTCCTGGTGTGCGTATCCCACTGTGGCTGAGCCAGCTCTCGGTGTGTGATCGGCTACAGGCATCAGGGCATGGACCCTCCCGCTCCATCCCCGGGCGTCACCAGCGTGCCCACCCTCGCTTCGCACGCGGGCGGGGGCTGCTTGCGGGGTTGTGCGGTGCCAGGAGCTCCGGGCAGAGCCAGATTTGCAGTGCTGTGTCCACCAGGGAATGTCTCTGCCTGCTGCCACCGAGCTGGCAGGGCTGGCAGGCGTCGGGGGAGGCTCCGGGAGCTGCTGCCTGAGCCGGTCCCGGCTGTGAGGCCGAGGGGCTGGAGGCTGCAGGGCTGCCTGGTCCAGCCCGGCTGCGGTGCGGGAGGCCGGGCTGCCCATCAGGACACGGCGAGGCCGCCCACCCAGCCGTGCCGCTCCGGCTTTCGTTGCCATGTTTTGCTGCTTGGCACCTCCTAATTAAATGTAAATATGCGGCTGGGATTTAGGCTTCAGAGCTGGGAGCGGAGCCCATCAGCCAGCCAGCCGTGCTGGGATTTAAAAATCTGCGCGTGCAGAGCCCAGCCAGGGACTCGTTGCTGGGGGAACGCAGCCTCCCGCCGGGCTGCGGCCAGCCCTGCCTGCACCCTGCCTGCTGCGGGGTTTGAGGGGGCCGGCGTGTCACCCCCTGTCCCCATAGTGCCGTGTTGGCAGAGAGTGACCCAGCTGCCTCCTGCCAACGCCTTGCTGGGGGAGGCAAAGCTGTTTGCAGGTCTGCTTGTTGGTGGCAGTCTGGGGCGGGGGGCAGTCCCAAGTGGTCCCAAACGGCTGGGGAACGCTGGGACCCGGAGCTGCCTGGCCCTGCCGGGTTGGGCAGGGGCTGGCAGAACACGTGCAGCTTTCCTTGGGCCCTGCGGGCTGGAGCAGGGTGAAATTAGCCCAGTTTGGGCCAGGTCTTTACACAGCTCCGCGCTGGCCAGCAGGCTGGGCTTGACAGCGCAGGGATTTCTGTTGGAGGGGGATCTGGAGAGGACGTTTGGGTAGATCTCGCTGGAGCTGGGATGTCTTAGTGGGATCAGGAGGTAAAACGACAACTGACAATGGGATTAATGGGGCCTCCTCCATTCATCTCCCTCAGCATGGTCCCCGCTCCTCCCCACCGCCCCGGGGCAGCCTGGAGGGACCCAAGGGGGGCTCCTGGCTGGACTCCAGGCACTGCAGGGAGGCAAAAGGACTGTTCCCATCTGCGAGGAGGGAGCAAACCAGGAAACATCATTCGCTGATGAATAAATTCCTGCTAGGCACAACGCCGTGGCATTGCCGGCCACCCTCCCGGAACAGGGAGAGAAGCAGGGAGGGGAGGTGCAGGGAAGGGCAGCGAGGATGATCAAAGGTTTGGAATAGCTTCTGTACAAGGAGAGATTAAATAGATTTAGATCCTTTAGCTGGAAAAGAGGCAAACGAAGGGGGACATGATAGAGGTATATAGAATTGTGAATGATGCGGAGAGGCTGAATAGGGGCTGATTATTCACTCTTTCTTGTACCGGGAGAACCAGGGGCATGCGTTTACATTATTAGGAGCAGGTTTAAAATAAACAGAAGAAAGTACCTTTTCCTGTGCAGCACATAATTAAAATCTGGAACTCATTACTGTGGGAAGTGGGAGAGACCAGCAGCGTCAGCGGGTTCAAAAAGGGATGAGGTGTGTGCGAGGGTCTGGGTGCGAGCAGGGAGAATGGATATGGCCTGAGGCAGGACCACGTGCACCCCAGCTGCTGGAGCTGCCAGGAGTTTTGGCCAATTTCTGCCTGTTTTGGGGAGGGTGGTTCCTGTGGCTGCCCCTCAAGCTGGGCACATTGGCCCCAGGGGCTGATGCCCAGGTTCCCATGTCGGGGCGTCCCCTCCAGCCCCTCCTAACCCCGGGGCTGTTTCTCTTTCCCAGTGGCCCTGCAGATGCCGGAAGGGCTCCTCATGTTCGCCTGCACCATCGCGGACATCATTGAGCGGTAAGACGATGGCTTTTCCGTGCTTCCCTGCTTGGCGCCGGGGGCTGGCGAGGGGATGGGGGCTGCTGCCGGGAATGGGGTGGCCGCTGGACAGGGCTACGTGGGCAGGATGAGGCCCAGGGCTACTGCCAAGGGGGGGTGCGGGGTGCCCCGGCATGGCTGCCCTCGCAGGGACACCTCGGCCACAGTCTGGCTGGGCACAGGCAACGCTGCTGCCCTGCGGCAGGTCACAGGGACTCGCTGCCAGCCCTGAGGACAGGGGCCAGCACCGCACCGGCCCAGCCCTCACTGCTCGGCTTCTCCTCCCCTCGCCGCTCTGCCGGGAGCTGCTGACAAGCTCAGCGTGTTGGGGCCCTCGCCGGGGCGATGGGGTCGGGGAGCAGCCGTCTTAACAACGCCAGCTCGGTGCCTGCGCGCTTGCCACGGCAGCGCCGCCGGTGAGGGGAGGGCTGGCAGCTGGGCCACCGCTGCCGTGCAGGTCTCCTGCCCTCCTCCCGCATGGCCCCGTCCTGTCCCCGCAGCCACGGTCTGGCTGTGCCGCTCTCAGCACAGAGGTGCTTGGGGGCAGCCCTTCTCTGGCTGGGGAGGCCCGGAGCCATGATGATGGCGCAGAGGGGGTGACTGCAAGCGGCTCCTGCCAGGCGGCCCCTTCCCTGCAGCTCCTCTCCTGATTTTCTGTGCCGCTTGGGAGGTGAAGTCGGAGGCACCGGAGAGGAGCTGGGCTTTGCAGCGGATGCAGGCACCTTGCAGAAATTGGCCGTAATCTCCTTACGGCCGAGCGCACCTCCCTCCCTCCCCGCCCGCCGGCTTCTCCCCGCTGCGGCTGCCCCCTCCCCAACCCCTCTCTGTTTTCGCACAGTGAATTAGTGCTAATAGCACCGCGTGCCTCGTCTGCCATTGGGGTCGCAGCACTCATTAGTAAGCTGCCTTCCCTGGCCGAGCAGGCTCGCCTCCCCGCCGCTGCTAGCCGAGCAGCCGGTGCCGTGCCGGGTGGGAAGGCAGCCGTGCCCGCGCGCTTTGTCCCCGCTTTGTCCCCGCTTTGCCATCGTTTCCCCCGCGGGACCACAGCAGCCCCACGCTCGGGCTGGGCGAGGGAGCGCCGGGAAGGTGGGCGCAGGCAGGGGACGGGTGCGGGGGGCAGTGGATGGGTGCGAGTGCGGGCGGCTCCGCGTGGGCTTGTCCCTTTAAGCGGAGCTGCCTCCTCTCCAGCTTTGGCACCCAGCCGCTTTCATGTCTCCGACTTCAAAGGCAGCGGATTAAGGGGCTCTTTTATCTGAATGAAACCTTAAGCCCCACTTGCCGGTGGAGGCCGGGGTGCCGGTGGATGCCGGGGTGCTGGCATCCCCGCTGGACTCGCCCTCCCTGCCGGGGGTGCTCCGCAGGGCTGAGCGGGGGTGCTGGGTGCCGGGGCAGGGGTTGCTGCTGGGAGATGGGTGGTGGAGATGGGTGCTGCGTGGGGAGAGGTGCCTGGCCAAGAGCAGGAATGTGGCAGCGCCGATGGGTCGGTGGTCGGATGGGGGATGGCTTCAAGGCCAAGCAGGAGGGCCATATCCTTCCCTCGCTGGCACCGTGCAGCACCCAGAGACACCCCACTGCCGGTCCCTTGCCGGGAGCACCGGGTGCCATCCTGGGGTGATTCTGGCTGGGGACGTGGCCGTGCCGGGTGCCAGCACTGCCAGCTGGAGGATCGTGGCTGTGGGCAGGAGGGAGCCCAGCCCTGTCCCCCTCTCTCGGGGATGCGTGTGGGACCCGGTTACGTTGCTGTAGGTGAGGTGTGAATCGGCAGGTGGCCTCATTAGTACCTGCCTCTTCCTGCTATTAATATTCATTGCTGGCATTAATGTGGAACCGCTGCTCCTGCTGGCCCTCCTCACCCTGCACTGGGCCGGACGAGCCTCTGACGTGACAGGAATCGCTGCAGCCACATGCTCTGACGGCGGCTGCCGTGGCCAGGCTGGGGACAGGGGCTCGGGGTACCGTCAGCCCCAGGGTGGCGTGTCCCCTTCCTGCTGGGGACGGAGGGGAGGCGAGGGCTGAGCGTGCCACGGATACCTGTGCCCACGGGGAGCGCTCAGCGAGCAGCCCCTCTCCCCAGCCCATCCCCGCAGCCTCCTGCCCCCTTCTTGCTGGTGGGAGCTGGGGTTTGGGGATGCCACTGAGCTCCCCCTCCCCTGCGTGCTCTGGTAATGGCTCTGCCGTGCCTGGGGCTGGTGCCCCTGCGGCAACGGTGCCTGTCCCTGTGTGTTCCAACTCGACCAGAGCCGTGTCCACCACCGCTCAGATGGAATATTTATCCCTTCTGCTGGAGCTGCCTTTTAATAAAATATTTGCGCTGTGGCCTGGCGGTGCTGGGGAGGGCTGGGAGCGGCGACGTGGCCTCGCTCTGCCGCAGCACAGGCGGCTCGGGGAGGATGCGGTGCTTTCTGTGGGTCTGTCTGTCCCTGTGCAAGGGGATGGTGGTGTCACCACGTCCCCCACTGCAATGTGGGAGTGAGCAGGCCCCCAGGGAGCCCCGGTGGGGGCAAGGAGGGGAGGGGGCTGCAGGGTGGGGACCCCTGGCGCCTCGTCCAGGCTCCCCAGCATTGCACTGGCGCTTGCCGAGCCCCGAGGGGCTGCGGGGATGAAGATGTAGCCGAAGTGTCATGGCGCTGCCTCCGGAAGGGCCGGTGGGGTACTTAGCCTGGAGCCTTTGGAATCGAGAGCGCACTTACAGCATTGACCGGCGTGAGGCCCAGTTAATTAGTGTTAATAAGTTTGTCATTATCGAACCTGTGCTGGGGCGAGCGGCCAGCTGCGGGGGGGGCGGCGGGGCCGGGGTCTGCTGAGCTGGCGGGGCGGCGGGCTGCCGAAACCGCATCACGACGCTCTCGCGGCACCTTCCAAATTGGCTCCGTTTGTCACGGCTGATGTAATTTGGCAGAGGGTAACTCGTGCTGGGGGGCGGCAGCGTGGAGAGGCGCGTGGGGGGAGCTCGGACCGCGGCTCAGGGAGGGGGCAGCCCCCCAGCCCACCCGCCGTCGTGCCGGGGAGGCGGCAGCGGTGCCCCCGGCACCGCCGGCTTGGCGCGGGGGGCGCAGCCGGGAGCAGACCCCTCCTCTCCCCCCGCCGGGACTGGAGCAGACGGATCAGCTGGGCTCTCAGCTGGGCTTTTGATTCCTTGTTAATAAAGTCGACTGTCAGGCTTCGCAGCTGCTAATCCCTCTGTCTGCGAGTGGCGAGTGGCTCCTGCTAATCAGCCGTGGCTCGGCGGACGATGGCAGGGGGGCGAGGGGCATCCTGATGCCTGCGCAGGCTGCCCTGCCGCAGCCTTACCACCTCCCAGCGGTGCGATGGCTTTCGAGGAGCCACGCGAGGCGGTGCTGAGGGCGTGCAGAGTGTCCCAGTGACCGTGCCCAGCAGCGTACGGGGACATTTCAGAGTGACAGGGGGTCTTGGATGGTCTCTGGTTGAGCAGCAAAGAGTTAAACATCGTGCACACAGCCCAGCAGCTCTGACAAGGCTTGAAATGCCCCGCTGTGGCCCCGCTATGGCCACTGGCTGTGACATCGAGGACAAAAAAAGCCCCTGAAGGCTGGTGTCCCCGGCAGGTCCCCTGTGCCATGAAGGCTGTCCCCTCCTGGGGCTGGCGGGTGGGCAGGACAAGGGCACCGGGTCCCCTGGCCTGGCAGGTCTGCGATGTGCCACTGAGCGATGTGCCACTGAGCGCCATGGCAAAGCCGGTGGCATCACCGGGAGGTCCCAAAGGGCCATCCTGGGACACTGGCACAAGTCAGGATCCGGCCTCAGCTTCGCAGAGCCGTAGCTCTGCCGGCCGGCGCTGCCTTCCCTTCTCCCCTTGTCCTTTAAGCGCAACCCGGAGGCGCTGGCAGCGCGGTGCAGCACACTGTGCAGGGGAATTTAATCACCGTCATTAACCGCACAACAGCATCATTAGGGAGAATGAAGTTCTCACTTCATTGGAGATGTTTAAAGCCTCAGCCCCGGCAGGGACGGCGTGGGGGGGACCGGGCAGGGGGGGAGTGTGTGGGGTCTATAGGGCTGTCACCTCCCAGGGCTGGGACGTGCCAGCACAGATGTGGTGCCTGCCACCACGTGCCCTGCGTCCCCTCCTTGTGTCCCTGCAGAGTCCGGGGAGCTGGCACTGATAGGCAGCGCTGTGGCCTGGCTGCGAGGAAGAGGGGACAGGCACCGTCTGGGCACAGGACAGCCGCGGTGGCTTTGCCACCACCATGCGCTGGGCCCTTGGTTTGCCTTATTTTCATTTGTTTTGCGGCTGCAAGGCCAGCAAAGCTGGGGTGCCCCTAGGACGTGGCCCTCGGGAGGGTGGGGTTGGCCCTGGCACCTCCGGTGAGGATGGAGCGGGAGAGGACCTGGCTGGAGACCGCTGCTCCGGGGGGCTGCAGGGACACGCGCCTCTCCCCGTCCTGACCCACTTGCAGATGCTCTGCGGGGCCCCGCGCTGTGATTGCCCAGCTGCAGCGGGGCTCTTCCAGCACCATTTGCAGTAAAATTGCAAACTCATTATTTTAATTACGTGCAGCCTTCCTGTGCTAATGAAGTTGGGAGTCTGGTAATGGGGCTTGGTGACGGGCGTCTCCGCTAATTAAGCGCATTGTTCTCGGCCGGGGCTGCGCTCAGCCCCCACGCCCCAGGACAGCGGCACCCGCTGGCACCCGTCCCTGGGACGGGCTGGGCTTGGGTGCTGCAGTGCAGGCAGCGGGTGTAGGGTTTGTGGGGTGATCGCGGGGCTCTGCCTTTCCCCTGGGAGCTGGGGCGTGGGGTATTTGCAGGGCATAACCCTCTTGCTTATCCCAGGTGTTCCCGGCAGGGAGGTGACACCACGCTATGGCGTGACCATGCTCTGAAGGGCCACGCGCAGGCGAGGCAGGGGACTGTGAAGCAAGGAGCAGCCCGCTCCGCATCCCTGTCCCCGTGGGACGCACGGGCACCCCAGCATCTGGGTGCCGGCTCCATCCTCCAGCAGCCTCGCGGTGCCAAGACCGGCCACTTTCAGCCCAGTCCCTGCAGTTCCCTCCCTGCCCAGGGTGACTGGAGCCAGGCGCAATGGATTTGCCGGGGCTGAGGACTCCTCTCTGCCGGGGAGAGCGGCTCTGCTTCATGGGGTGAGGACCAGCACGGTATCACTCACACGCCGCCACGATGTCAGGGGACCCCGCGCTCCTGCCGGCAGCAAACGCTCTCATTTATTTGTCGAGGGGCCAGGATAAATCAGGGCTGCTCTGCTAACGGGGACTGGCTGCCCCGTGCCTGGGGACATGCTGGCCCTGTGTGTGCCTGTCTGTCCCAGCGTTTTCAGCTCCCAAACTTGTTCCCAGGTCGCTGTTGCCTCCGTCCCGCACTGTCCAGGGAAGAGCGGGGCTGGGAGGGTCCAGGGTCCCGGCAGTTGGGATCGGAGCTGGGACTTGGCCTGCCTGGGCGCTCATCCTGCCAGTGCTGAGCATGTGCTTTATAAATGGGATTTTGGGAGCCATCTGTTTAAAGGAGGAGATAACGAATTAGGGGGAGATGAGAAAAATGCTAAGGCCAGGCGGTTTTTCAGAATGAGCTGGGGTTTGCGGGACGTAAAAGATGAATAACCTCCCCACGTGTTCAATATTCATGAGCTCCCAGCTGTAGTGAGCGGCTCAGCGCTGGGTGGGGACAGCCCCGTCACCGCGTCCTCCCTGCCAGTGCGCCGCTGGGACCCGTCCGTGGCCACGACGAGCTGCGGGGACGTGAAACACCGCAAGGACGCTCCCATGGCTGCCCCTCGCCCGCATCCCGGTCCGGTCTGGTTGGCAAGCAGCTCCCCGGCCCGCGTCAGAGGCAGGTGGCTGCTAATTGACGTTTCCTTCCTCTGTAGTTTGATGAAAGGCTCCGGCGACACCGAACTGATTAAAACATCAAGGGGAGGCCCCCGCGCTTGCCTTTGATTTGTCTTGGGAGATGATTGCTGCTCCGCTCGACCATCCAGCCCGGCTGGCGCGGGTGACCCCAGCACGTGCCATCCTGCCGCCTCTGCACTTCTCCTGCCGGCACCGCCAGGCTGCCGGCACCCTTCCAGCCTCACCGGCCGCGTTGGCAGCACCGTTGGGCTCCCTCCTCACCAGGTGTCATCCCGCGGCCTCTTTGCTCCTTGCTCGGCCATGGCTCTGCTCCCTGCAGCCGGAGCAGGACGGCTCCCCGTGGCTCAGCCCCCTCTCTCCCTGCCCGTGGGCCGGTGGCTGCAGCCCCGCACACCGGGCAGGGGCCACGGGCGCCTCCACCAGCCTCTGCCCTCCTCCCTCTGCTGTTGCTATTTCACTTTCTTGCTCTTCACCCCGAGGGACTTTCTCCAGGGTTTGGGCCAATTTGCATACATTTTAATCTATAAAAAATGAAGTGGCGCTGGCTGCCGCTCTGAGTCAGACCTCCCCGTCCTGAATCTTAAGGAGCTGAATAATTTTCCACTTTTGCTGAGATGTGTGGAGTCTGATTCATGTTCATCTCATCACCTCTCATTAGAGGAGGGGGCTGGGGGTTCGGGGGGGTGAGGAAGAGCCTTCTCGAACCTTCTCCGGCAGCCCCCAGCCCCACAGCATGGCCATGCAGGCAGCGGAGGAGCCATCTTCCCATCTGGGCCACGCTGGCGGTGAGGGACCGCGGGATTTGGGTGCTGGCAGGATCTGGTCCATCTTCTGATGGTCCCCAACTGCATCCCCAGCCCTTGGGATACTGCGAGGAGCGGGAGATGCCTGGGCTGGACACGGGAGGTGGGGATGGCTTTGCCCCCTCTCCAGGGATGCTCCAGCAGAGCTGCTCCCCTGTCCCCCTCCCTGGGTGCTGATGGATGGGCCAGAGCTGTTAATATTCAGCACGCTCCGCCATTTCTCCACCTTCTGCCATCTGCCCAGCTCTGCCCACCATTTCTATTCTTGCCGCCAATATAACGCTCCCTGCCTGGCGCTCAGGGGGGGAGCGCGCGGGACCCTGGCCCCCAGCCAGCACCGGGTGCCGGCGGGGGGTGACGCTGTGCCAGGGCACCCACCTCCCCCAGCCCCTTCGCCCCAGCCCCGTGCCAGCGGGCACCCCACTGGCACCGAGCTATGGCGGCGGGTGCAACCTCGGTGTAAATAAGGAATTAGCATCTGGTTTAAGTAGCCCCTCCAGGCACGGGGCTTTGTCATCGCGATACCTGCTTTCATCCGTGAACTACCACAGCGGCTTCCTGGGAAGGCAGCCAAGCTAATAATCCCCCGGAATGGTGCAATAAAATACCCAGAAAGGTGGCGCCTTTAAATCGTGCCAGAGCCCCGGCTTTGCCGTCCGGTGCCGGTGTGTGCCCCTCCGCTGGCTGGCAGGTGCTGGGTAGGCTTGGGCCGCAGCACCCGGGTGCCGGCGCAGGGATGGGGGACAGCGCCAGCGTTCGCTCCGTGCTTTTCCTCGCCAAGTGCCACCTAAGCACCAGCTGCTCGTGGAGCACACCCAGCTTGGCCAAACTGGCACCCGCGGGTGATGCAGCCGGGCGCGGGCTGGGGTGCACCGGCTCGCGCGGTGCCTGGGCCCAGGGAGGTGGTGGCTCGGCTGGCACGGCTGGGGATGCCAGGGTGGCTGTGCTGCCCGTCCTGGTGGCTCTGGTCCCCAGGGCTGGCTGGCGGGAGCGGCAGCACTGCGCTGCGCCAGGTCTCCCTCTGCTCCTCTCCCCGCTGGAGCATTAGGAAGCTGGCAGCGTATTGTTTGATGAGCGGATAATCCGCTGAATTGCAAACAGCTTTACCCAATTGAAGAGGCGGATTACCGCTCTCCAGCTTAATCATGTTGACATCTCGGAGAGTAGCCAGTGATCGTCCTCCTTGGCGCGTGGCGAGGGGCTCGATGGCAGCGCGGGGTCCCCCGGTAGTGGCACGCCGCGGGGCTGGGGGGCAGGACGTGGGCTGTGATGATGGCAGCCAGCCGTGACCCTCACTCTTGTGCCTCCCTGCAGGTTCACGGACGCGGAGGCGGTGGTGATGGGCGACGTGACCTACGGCGCGTGCTGCGTGGACGACTACACGGCCCGGGCCCTGGGCGCTGACTTCTTGGTGCACTACGGACACAGCTGCCTGAGTAGGTGACACTTGGCCCCGGGGCGCTGCTGAGGCGGCCGTGCGTGGCACTGCGGAGGCTGCATCACCGCCACCGTGCCAAGTGGCTCCCCGCCCTGCTGGAGGCCAGCTCGGAGACTTAGTGCCAAGGGCTAATCCCTTCCCAAAGGGATTTCTTTTCTCCAGCCTCGGTTGCTGGCTTTGGACTGGGCCAGGCTGGCTGGGCAGCTGCCCGCGGGCAGGATTTTGGGGGCAGCAGGGCGTGCTCCTCCTGCTCGGCCATGTGCTGCCACAGCACCCAAATCGCAGCCCTGTGCCCAAGAGCAGAGCAGCAAGGCTGTGGCTTGGCAGGACCCCGCTCGCCCAGGAGCTGCCGATAGGGACGGGGCGGCTCTCGCCCCCTCTCCGCAGCTGTGGGCTTTGGGGGAAGTCGGGAGCCATGGCCCGGGGTCCCGCTTGCTCGGGGGCTGGCGTGGGGCCGGGGAAGGCGGCTTTGCCGGTGCAGCGCAGGCTGGGCGGGGAAGGGAGGAGGAGGCTGTGTGCTCCCCAGGCGGACGGTACTCTGGATCCAGTTGCCATGGAAACTGCGCTGCTGTCCCAGATGCTGCTAACTTTGAAGTCCACCCAGGATGGAATCAGCCCAAAAATAACAATAAGACGCTCTGGGTTTTAAGGTGGATCGGCAGAATTGCCGTAGCGAGCGGCAGGCATGTGCATTGCTGCTGCCGCCGCGGCGCTCCCAGCACCCGGCGGCCCTCCTGGATGTTTATGGGGCCATATAAATGGGTTTGAAGAATTGCGCCAGGCTCCGTATGAAATACTGACTCCCTGCTTGAGAACTGTGTCCCGAAAGCCACGTTGGCCTGAGCGTTCACGATGATAAATATCTGTGCTATGTGCTTTGTTACAGAGGGAGGGTTATGGGCACCACTGGAACAGGGCGTATAAAACCCCTGGTGTGTAGCCTGCTATTACATGAATGAACAGCGAGGAGGGGAGGAAGGGGCCACATTCAGCAGTGCTTGGGAGCGCGCCAGTGCAAGAGCCAGGCTGCTCTGGGGGACGGGAGTCACATCTTCTGGAGCTGCTCCCCGCAGGGACAGGCAGGCACTGCCAGGCTGCCTGTCACCAGCCCAGCCGCCATCCGCTGCCCGTGGCTGCGTGGTCCTTGCCTGCACCAGGCTGGATGGGTCGCAGGGCACCCTGGGGTGCCCACAGGGTGCTGAGAGGGTGCTGGGCTCCTTTCGGGCTGCCCACAGCGCTCCCGGCACCGGCTCGGCGCAGCCGCCTTCGCGGGGAGCCCCATGGCCAATGGCGGGGCGCGTCCCGGCGCAGCGCACAGGCGCTTGCCCTCTCCCTCCTGGCCCCACGTGCCCCACGGGAGGGAGTAATTTGCACTTAATTGTGATCAGGTGAAGAGCACCAAAATGGGAAGTGAACGCAGAGCTGTGGATCGATGTGGACTCTGTGTACTTTAATTATTCACTTAATCGTGGTGACACAGGCTTCTTAGCACCGGGGGTAATTAGATTTGTGTTCATTGATTCCCCAGGCTGCCATTATCTGGAGAGAAATGAGCGGGTGCTCTCCGCGGCTCCCATCTGCACCCCATGCCCAGAGCGCCTGGGGTGCCAGGGCAGGCAGAGGGGTGGCACAGCTCACCCTGGCCTGCCCGCACCGGGGCAGCCGGGACGCAGGGAGCCGCACCAAGGTGCTTTATCCCCCGTCTGCAGGCGGCACTCACACTCTCTCTCTTCCTCTCACCAGTTCCCATCGACGCCACGCAGGGGCTGAAGATGCTCTACGTGTTTGTGGACATAAAGATCGACACGTCGCATTTCCTGGAGACCATTCGCTTCAACTTTGCAGCAGGCACCTCCCTGGCCCTCGTCAGCACCATCCAGTTCGTCTCCACGGTGCAGGTGAGATGGGCACCCCCGTCAGTGCGGGGTGTGGGATGAGGCTTGTTCCGCCCCCGACCTTGGCCCCGGCTCCGTCCCTCCCTGCCCCGGCTCCGGGGCTGGAGCGGCTGCCCCAGGGTGCTGGCGGTGACGGTTCCCCTCTGATGAGTCGCTGCGATAATATGCTGCTGCTGTAATGTTGATCAAGTACTTTATAATAACTCTGATCAATGTTTCATGGCGGCACCCCTCCCTGGCTCCCCTGGGAGCTGCTCTGTAAATGTCAGGGCAGGCGGTGGAGCACTTGGCATTTTGATGCAGTGCCGGCAGCGGCAGGGGAAGCTCCGGCGGGTCTGTCTGTCTGCCCCTGAACGGCCGGCTGGGCAGGACGGAGGAGATGAATGAGCCTCTTGAGCCATGTCTATCTAAACATGGGGCTATCGAAGCATTAAGCGTTCTCCCTTGTCTTTTAATTGATACGTTGGCTGAGCCTCGCTGAGCATCTTGGCTGTGCAGGGCCGTTACCCTCCGTGATGGTGACGCCCCGAGCAGACCGGCTCCCCTCCGCTGCCGCCGTGCCGAGGCACAACAGCACAGCCATTGCCGCTGGTGCCCCATGGAGCTGGGACTGCCAGAGCCAGGGTGTCCCCAGGGGTCCCTAGCAGTGCCGGGGACCGCCGGCCTCGGCCACGCTCTGTGCCACCGCCTGTCCCTGCTGGCTGGTTGACCCTGCGTCTCCTGCAGGCGGCATCGCAGGAGCTGCGCTCCCAGTACAAGGTGTGTGTGCCCCAGTGCAAGCCGCTGTCCCCAGGGGAGATCCTGGGCTGCACGTCGCCCCGGCTCGCCCAGGACACGGACGCCATCGTGTAAGTACCCGGGGTCCTCCAGGACCCTCCTGCCTGGCCCAGGCTGCCTGCCCTGCCTGTACCCCCTGCCTGGCCGTTGGGCGGTGCTGGGGGTGGCGAGGGGACGTCCGCAGGCTGGGATGGGCTCCCTCCGGCTGCCGGTGCTGCTCGGAGTGGTGTGTGCTCGTAGCACAGAGGAAATAATTGAGTCGTATATCAGAATAGATAATAGATGGAAGGGCGGGTGGATAATTGGAAAAGACAAATGGCCGGGGCCCAACATCACAGCAACATTAATTTTATTTAAGGACAGCAAATTAGAGGGAGCACTTCGCTTCCTATCACCTAATTATTTTAGGTAATGGAAATGCTTAATGTACTGTGAATACAGTGTGCTGCAGAATAAATAAATACAAGGACCCCACCCTTGGGGGGAGCTGGGGAGCCCGGGTGTGGGTTAGGGCCCTGTCCAGCCCCTTCTCGCCCGCCGTGCCGGGAGCCAACAGCGCTGGTGCCTCTCCGAGCACGGCCGTGCGGGCAGCCGGGCTCACGATTGCTGAGGCAGGGGGTTGGCGGGGCTCTGGCTTGGCCCTGAGCCGTGCCAGGGCTGGGGGAGAGGCGCTGCTTTCCACCTCTCCTCAGGGGCGTCGGGAGCGGGCAGGGGCGGCCGGGCCAGCACCGCATCGGCGTGAGCGAGTCCTTCCCACTGCTGGAGGAGCCGCGGTGCGGTACCGACCAGCCGCCCGTGCAGGTGCACGCAGCCGACGTACCTGCATCCTCCCCGCATTATTATTTTCGTCTTTTGCCCGTCTCTGGGGCTAACTTTTGCAGACAAATTAGCTTTGATCTCCCAAAATGTCATTCTCCAATTAAGGGCAAAATCTAGTCAAGTTTTACGTCTGAATTCATTTTCCAAGCCCTCACTCCATTAGGGCAGCTGAATGAAAGGCTTTGAAATGTAATTGCTGACTTGAAATCCGATTAGAAATGGAAGCAGCAACGTCTAGAACCAGCCGTTGAGATGGAGCAGCTCCCAGTCGCCCCACGCCGCCGTGGGCATCCCTCCTCGCCCCGAGTGCGGCCGCCTCTCCCACCCCGGCGTGCCGGGGGCTGCACGGAGACGGGGAGCCCTGGCTGTGCCCGCTGCCCCCGGGTCCCAGCGTGGTTGCTCGGGCTCCCAGCATCTCCGCGGCTTGGGAAACCGGCAAGCGCATGGATGGGCGCCGCCGTTTCCCACGTGCCGTAGCTCTCCCTCCCCTCTCGGCAGGTATTTGGGCGACGGGCGCTTCCACTTGGAGTCCATCATGATCGCCAACCCGGGGATACCTGCCTACAGGTACGGGCAGCCTGCGGGCACCCGCTGTGGTCCCCCACAGCCCCGCGGTGGGGAGCACCCCAGCTCCCCCAGCATGCCGGTGCACCCCAGGAGCACCCCCCCGCCCCGGGGCTGGGCAGGCAGCTGCCTGCAGCGGGCACAGGCAGGCGAGGGGGCGCGGGGTGGGTGAAGAGGTGCGGCAGGGAGACGAACGCCAGCCATTTACTCCAGCTGAATATAAACATTTTGACAAGTACCTGTGAAAGCTCATGGAGGTGCAGCCATTAAAGCCCGGCTGCTGCAGGCAGAGGCCATAAAGCGCGATGATGAGGCCGCTGAAAGCAGATGAAATATCAAGAGCGAAAGGCTGGGCCCATTTGGTGAAATCTGAATTTCTTAGTAGGTCGTTTGTTACTAACGGGAGGCGCGCGTCAGGTTTATGGCGCTGGGGAAGCTGCCGAAACCCGAATGGGATTTGATTAAAATTCTCCTCATCAAACAAAGCAACAAATCAAAGATTTCTCCATAATTGATGAGCCGGGATGGGGGGGGAGCCGAGTGTGGAGCCGAGCATGCGGCCCAGGCTGTGCCGGGTGTTGGGGGTTGCGGTGGGACACTCGCCTTGTCCCCGTCCTTGTCCCGTCTCTGCGCCCCGGCGAGCCTGCTGGGCCCTGCAGCGGCCCGGGGGGAGATATGCCGTGGGAGGCAATTAGTGCTAACGAGGGAGGGGCATCATTTGGGGGGCAGGGTGATGGGGTGCAGGCGGGTGATGGGGCGCGCCTAAGCCCGCTCTGCTTTGCAGGTACGATCCCTACAGCAAGGTCTTCTCCCAGGAGCACTACGGCCACGAGCGCATGCGCCGCGCTCGGCAGGACGCCATCTGCACCGCCGCCAGCGCCCGCTGCTGGGGGCTCATCTTGGGCACGCTGGGGCGGCAGGGCTCCCCCGGCATCCTGCAGGTACCGGCCCCCTCCCCACGGCCCCCACCTGGGCACCCGGCGCCGCTCCTGGGCGGGGAGAAGGACGGGAGAGCGATGGCACCGTCGGCACGGTGGCCTCGCCGCTGGGGCGAGGGTGGAACCGGCACTGCTGGCGCCCCATCGGTTGCCACTGGCCGGGGCCTGCGTGCCCCCGAGCCGAGCGGGCAGGGCAGTCAGCAGCGGGTGAGGGAGGCCAGACGAGGGCTCATTAAACCGGACCCTCGCTGGGGAGAGCTGGCCAGCCTCAGAGCCCCCCCTGCACAGGCAGCTTAGCAATTAATTCCCTGGGTTTCTTTTAATTGGATGAACTTCTGATCGGGTTCGCCGTCCCTGCTCAGCCGCCGCGCTGCCGCTGTCCGCACCCCGGCCGGCGAGGGGAGCGGGACCACAGCGTCCTGCCCCATAGCAGCGGGGTGCCCTGAGCGCGCAGCCCCGCTCATGCCCAGAAATCTTTGGGGAGCCACAGGTGAGATTTGGGGCAGCGCAAGGACCGGCGGGCAGAGCAGGGCAGCGAGGTCCCAGCAGCCGCTGTCCCGCTGTGGCCCCAGGGAGTGGGGGCCGAGGACAAGGACGTCCCTGGCCCCTCCTGGGCCCCTCTCCTCCTGCAGCCTCTGGCCGCAGCCAGCCCGTGGCCCGCGTCCCGGGGAAGGCAGCTGCTAACGAGAACAGATTGTTGTCATTGAGCGGTAATTACTTCATTAGGCTGAGGCACGCGCTGGGGAGAGCTGGGCACGAGCCGGAGCAATGGCCACGGTCGCTGTCACTGCTCCTGGCCTGCGACCGCCGAGGGGACGTGGCCGTGGGGCAGAGCGGGGACCCGCAGAGGGTCTGATGGCCGGGAAGGGGCTGTGGGCAGGGCTTGGGGGGCTGGCCGAGGGCATCTGTCTGGGATCCCCTAACGTCGCCGGGTGCCTTTTCCTCCCACAGCACCTGGAGTCGCGTCTCCGCGCCCTGGGCCGGCCCTTCGTGCGGGTGCTGCTGTCCGAGATCTTCCCCAGCAAGCTGCGGCTCTTCCCTGATGTGGACGCGTGAGTGCTGCTGGCCCCGCTCCAGCCCCCCACGCTGCCCCATCCCTGTCCGGGCCTCCGATTCCCACTGGAAGCTGTCCCTGCCGCGTCTGTCCTGCTGTCACCTGGCAGCGTGCACCCCCACGGGTGCTGTGCCCACGGGGCGGGGAGGGGACAAAGGTGACAGGTGGCTGGGTGCTGGGGACATGGCTGTCCTCGGCAGGGTGGCTCCGGCACAGTGGGGCCTCGCTCCCTGCCCGTTGCGCTCCCTTCCCCGGGGGGCTGCTGTGGGGCTTCATTGCAGCTTGTTCTTCCCAAAACGCTCGTCCCCATCCGTTGCCGCGTGTTTCCCTTCCAGGTGGGTGCAGGTGGCCTGTCCCCGGCTCTCCATCGACTGGGGAGAAGCCTTCAGCAAGCCCCTGCTGACACCCTACGAGGTGAGCACCCCCCTCCCGTTTTGGGGGGACCAGCCCTGGCTCGCGGTGACGCCCTGGAGCCTCCCGCAGAGCTGCGGTGCTGCGAGCCACCAGGACGGGGACATCCCTGCGGCCGGGCGCTGGAATTCCCGATCTCTTGTGAAACCAGTGGGATTCCCGGTGGCGCGAGCTTCCCTCCAGCACTGCCCCGCTCGGCACGCCAAGCCACCGCGCCGGGACCTCTCCCAGCGCCGCCGGCTCCCCCACGGCGGGCAGCGCGCGGGGGCTCAGCTCCGTGTCCCCTCCGCAGGCCGCGGTGGCTCTCCAGGACGTGGAGTGGCAGCAGCCGTACCCCATGGACTTCTACGCCAGCCAGTCCCTGGGGCCGTGGACAGTGAACCACGCCGGCGCGCGGCCCCTGCGCCATGGCCGGCCGGCCCAGGTGGGCAGGGTGTCACTGGGGCAGCGGGGTGTCACTGGGGCGGTGGGGTGTCACTAGGGTGATGGGGTGTCAGGGCGGCAGGGTGTCACCGGGGCAGCGGGGTGTCACCGGGGTGATGGGGTGTCAGGGCAGCGGGGTGTCACCGGGGTGACGGGGCATCACCGGGGCGGTGGGGTGTCACTGGGGTGATGGGGTGTCACTGGGGTGATGGGGTGTCAGGGCGGCAGGGTGTCACCGGGGCAGCGGGGTGTCACCGGGGTGACGGGGCATCACCGGGGCGGTGGGGTGTCACTGGGGTGGTGGGGTCTCAGGGTGGCGGGGTGTCACCAGGGCGATGGGGTGTCACCGGGGCGGTGGGGTGTCACTGGGGCGGCGGGTCCCCACTCTGTCCCTTCGCCCTTGGTGGCCGTGCAGGGTGGCGGGGACGGGTGGTGGGAGCGTTGGCGCAGGCTGAACGCCCGGTGCCTCCCGGTGGCTCCCGGTGCCCGGTGCCGCGTGCCAAAAGCGCCACCCGGTGGCTTCCTTCCCGGCGAGCAGGGCCGGGGCCGGGGCCGGCCCGGCCGGGGGCGGGGGACGCCCGAGCCCCCCAGCCCCGCCCGCGGGGTGCCGCCGGCCGAGCCCGGGCAGCCCCATCGCGGGGCGGGCGGGGGCCGGACCCGTCCTGACCCCCGCTCCCCGCAGGGGAACCCGCCCGAGGGCGAGGAGAGGCCGGGCACCGGGGGCCCGGCAGCCCCCTGAGCGCAGCCTGCGCCCTGTCCTGCTGCCGCCGCGCTCCGGGGCCGGGCGCGGACGCTGGCACCGGCCCCCGAGGGTGAGCACCGACGGGGCCGCCCGGTACCGGCGCTGGGATGGATGGGGACGCGCACCTCGAGGACAGCGCTGCCCGCAAGGGCCGTCCCGGCTGCCGGCGGGGAGTGCCCCCGCAGGGCCAGGCCGTGCTGCGGGCTCTGCCCCCGGGCGCACCGGGGGCCCCGGCCCGGGCCCGCTCCCCGCCGCGCGGCCTCCGGCCGGCAGGGGGCGCGCTGGCGCCTCTGCGCGGAGGGCACCGCCCCTCTCTCCGCGCCGTCCAATGAGCGCGCTGTGTTTCGGCGGGAAGGGGGGGCTCGGCCGGAAGCGGCGGTCTCGGCTTCCGGCGGCGGGCGCCATGGCGGAGGGGCGGCCGCTGCGGCTGCTGGCGCTGCACGGCTACCGGCAGAGCGAGCGCCGCTTCCGCCAGCGCACCGGCGCGCTGCGCAAGGCCCTGCGCGGCCGCGCGGAGCTGGTGGCGGTCAGCGCGCCGCACCCCGTGCCCGGCGGCGGCGAGGACGACGACGACGGGGACGACCCTCCCCGCGGCTGGTGGTTCTCCGGGCCCGGCACCTTTGAGGCGGGGGAGGTGGCGGCAGCGCCGGCGGGGCTGGAGGAGTCGCTGTCGGCCGTGGCGGCGGCGCTGGCGGAGCACGGGCCCTTTGACGGGCTGCTGGGCTTCAGCCAGGGTGCGGCGCTGGCCGCCATGGCGTGCGCCCTGCGGGCCCGCGGCGACCCCCGCTTCCCCGTGGCCTTCGCCATCCTGGTGGCCGGCTTCGTCAGCCGAGCCCCGGCCCACGGCCACTTCTACCGGGAGCCCATCGCCCTGCCCACGCTGCACGTCGTGGGCGATGCCGACGCCGTCATCGCCGCCCCCCTCAGCAGGGAGCTGGCCCAGCACTTCGTGGAGCCTGTGGTCCTCACCCACCCCGGCGGGCACTTCGTCCCGGCGGCTGCCCCGCAGAAGAAGGCCTACCTGGACTTCTTGGACCGCTTCTGCCCCAGACGGGGACAGACTGAGCCCCCGGGGGCCATTTGATAACAGTCTCTGTAATAAAAGGGGCTCCATCGAGCCGCACGCAGCCTGTCGTCGTGGCGAAACATCGCTATGTTTCCGTGCCCTCAGAAGGGCCAAAGAGTCCTCACCGCTCACCGTGCTGCTCTGCAGTGCTGGCTCAGGGCCAGGCCAAATGATTTTTTGTGATCTCCCTTTTCTTCATGCCTTTGTTGTATGCGTGAGCGTGCGGGTGTGACGGCGAGGGCTCTGCGGACAGGAGGGTGGCACCGCTCTGCGGTGAGGTGCTTCCAGAGGCCTGACCAGCTGTTCCAAATTAGGGTCCCTCAGCTCGGCCCCAGGAGTTGCCTGCAGAGCACTCAGCTCCTGCAGCTGCTGTACCCTGCAGATCTGTGTTTCTGATATCCCTGGTGAAAGCTGCTAAGCCAACCTCCGGCTGGTCTGGGTCTAGAAAATCGCCTTGTCTCTGGCAGTGCCAGGGCTGGGGTTTGTTTCAGGAGTGAAATGTCTGCTGGCTCGGCCTGCGTGTGGTGGGAGACTTTTGTATTTTCCTCTGTACAAAGTGCCTTCGTGAACAAGAAAAGCTTGTCACTACCTTTCTGGCTCTGGTGTTTTCCAGAAGCACACGGAAATCTTTATTGTCGTTACAACAGCAGGCGTCCTGCCCGACTGCTGCTGGGGCCGGCTCTCCAGGCTGCAGCCCGGAGGTGCCGTGCCCCGGGCTGTGCTCGCAGGGCTTCTCTCTAACCGCGGCTTTCCTGGGGGGTGCGGCACAATGTAGTTGGTAAAACAGAGGAATTGGATGAAATTTCTGAAATGTTCTCGTCCCGGGGCTCGGGCAGTGCCTGCCCGCTTTGCCACCCCGCAGGACGGCAGCGGGCGGGCCGTGTCGCATCTGTGCTGCCCGCGAAGGCGTGGGGTGCCTGCCACCCCCTCGGTCACCGCGGCGGGGACACCGGAGGCTGGTTTGGGGGGGAAGGGAGGGATGCGGCTGGGGGCTGCGCGCCCAGCAGCGGCGGCAGCTCCGGGGAGCGAGGCCGAACGCGGCGGCCGGCTGTGACAAAGCACCAGGGCCTTTGTCTCCGCCGCTCCCCAGCTGAGCCGGCGGCCGCTGGGGAAGGATGGCAGCAGACAGCGCTTCGCCAGCCCGCCGTCAGCGGTTTAATTCTCGCAGAGCTACAGCTCGCCGCAGTGGTCTCCCGGCGCAGCATCTCGCCTCCCGCCCGAGCGGCTCCGCGGGACGGCGCGGAGGAGGCACTGCAGTCACGGCCGCTGCCCGGCCGCCAGCCTGCACTGCGGCCCCGCCGCCTGGCATCTCCCCGCTCCCGGGCGGAGGCACCGCTGGCGTTGCGAAGGGGAACGGAGCCCGGGCGTGCGGTGAGTGAGCAGAAGGGTCCCGGCTCCGCAGGAGGCCGCGTCGGGTGGGTCGTGGAGGGGTGCTGAGGGCTGGGTGAGCCGAGCTGGGGTGCTACGGCACCCGCCGCCTCCTCCCGGCGTGCGTAAGAAGATGGCTCCTGCCAGGTGGCTCCTGTACCAGTTCAAACAAATTAATAAAACCCAATGAACGCGACCCTCGCCCGCGGGAGGTGCCTGTGTGAGCAGTGGAGCAAGGTCGTGCGCAGCCCCTGGCGCGATGGGGAGGGAAGTGGCTCCCGTGGCCATTGCTGCCTGTCCCTGCCGGACGGAGGGGTCTGCCCGGGAATCCTGCCCGGGAATCCTGCCCTCCGCCTCCTTTTCCACTGCCAAGACGCCTTCGTGCCGGCCCCTGCCTGCCCCTGGCAGGTGTGGGTCTGTCCCCGCGCTGCCGTTCCCGGGGCGCAGCCGTTCCCGGGGCGCAGCCGCCCGCGGAGCCGAGCCTGACCCAGGCCCTCCCGCCCCGCACTCGGCTTGGTCTGGGGGTTTCCTCTTCCCCCACCCCGCGTGGCCCAGGGGAGTGGGGTTTTCCCCCAAAACAGCGTGTGGCGGTGGCGGTCCCTGAGCGAGGGGCGCTGCTGGGGGGGGTGATGGAGCGAGCCCGGGCTCCGGGTGGCAGTGGTGACGCTGGCCTGGGGCACGGAGGGCCCTGGGGACGGCCACCGGTGGCACCGGGAGCCCGGGTGTTTTGGCAGGGCTGCGCTGGCTGGGGCCTGCCGCGGGCACGGGCTCCGGGGCTCGGTGGGGCACGGCTTTGCTCCCCTCCTGCCGGGTGAGCAGGGCCCTGGCCCTCTCCCGGCGTCCCAGGGAGGATGGGGAAGGCCAGCACGGGCAGAGACGCTGCCAGCGCTGCTGCCTCCCCGCAAAGCCCCGCCGCCTCCTCCCCAGCTCCCCGCGTCCCTTCCCCCTGCGCCGCCGCTGACTCAGGCCCTCCTCCGCTGCCCACCGCGCCAGCCGCCCGCGCGGGGCTCGCCGGGCACTGGCGGGGGGTCCCGTGGGCAGCGCTGGAAAAAGCAACGTCCCCGCCGAGCCTGGCATCGGGTGCGGATCTCGCTGGGATTTGAGCCTTACTCATCTCACGCTGTTCCTCCCCTGTCCCCGCCAGCGGGGCCCGACGCGGGCGGCTGGGGAAGGGGTGCTCCCAGCAGGCGAGGTGTTCCTCCGGCGGGTGCGCAGCGCTGCTCCCCCCGAGCCGCCCACCTCCTGCCTGCCGGGAGGCAGCGGCACGGGCAGGGGAGAGCCGGGGGCCATCCCGGGGCCCCGCTGCCGGAGCGGGACCGAGCCGTTGGGAGCAGCCCCCCCCTTCTCGCTTCGCCCGCAGAAGCTTCCAGTTGTGGCTGAGTCACTCCTGCTGTAGCTCCTTCTCTCCTTGTTTTGGATGGAAGTTTTCCATGGAAACCCACGCTGGGCCGGGCCGCGGGCTGGGATAAACACGGCTGAATCACAAAAGGCCGTTTTCGCCAAGAGCTGTCAGATGGCAGCAGCAGCGTGCGCGGCCAGGGGCGGCAGGCAGCTGCCCTGCCTCTCGGGGGGCAGCTCCCCGCGCCCCCGCCAGCCCCCGGCCCGCCCCAAACTCCAGGGTGCCAGCACGGCACGGGTGCCCCTCGGCAAAGCCGGGAGCGGGTCGCAGCCTTCAACCAGAAGCTGGTTTTGGGGGCCACGGGCTCTCCCAGGGATGCACAGAGAAATTCCGGCCAGGGGAAGCCCCTCGGGGGGCCCTCGCTGCAGCCCAGTCCTCAGCCGTGGGGCTCTGTGGGGTCGCGGCTGCTGGAGGTCCCTGGGGAAGAGCCTTCCCGCGCTCCCGGCCGTGCGCCGCGAGCTGCCGGGAGCCAGGCCGAGGTAAAGGGAGCGTTTGTGCCCGTGCCCCACCGAGCACCGTCCCGCCGTAGAAATGGCCAGTAACAGCTCGGCCATGGCGGGCGCCGCGTTCCAACCCGGCACCGCCGCGTTCCTGCCTGGCACCGCCATCATCTCCGCGCTGAGGAGGAGCACGGGAGCTGGACGGCCTCTGTCCCCCGGCACCGACGGCTGGCCCCAGGCCCGGCAGCTTGGAAGCACCATCGGAAGCCAAGTCCCGGTGTCAGAAATCCAGGATATTTTTAAGGACTCTGGAAGAAAAACTAATTCCAGGGTGTCAGCGGGAGAGACTTGGCCTTCAAAACAACAACAGCGCAGCCGGAGCCTTCCCGGGGCCGGAGCGTGGGGTCCGAGGTGGCGCGGTGGAGCCCGTGGGACGTGTCCCCTCGCGGGGACGCCCCGGCGGGGATCCAGGTCCCACCATGACCTGCATCTCGCTGCACGGGCACGAGCGAGGAGGCTTTCCCGGGGGATGGAGGGTGGGTTTCGTGGCCAGCGGCACCTTGGCAGCAGGGCTGCGCTGGGCCGCGTGCGCCGCGCCGAACGCCGCTGTGGCTTTACCTGGGCGCTGGCGGGGCTGCCCGAAGACCCCCTTCCTGGAGGCGTGCGGCGCAGGGCCCGTTGCCAGCGGCAGCGATGGGAAAAGCGGGAGGCGAAGGGGACGGGCAGCGCACGGCGGAGACCCGCTGCCTGCCATATCCCCCTGCCCGCGGCTGCTCTGCAGCACCGCGGCCCCGCTGGCCCCTGGGGACCCGGCGGTGGCCGTGCCCGTCCGGGCGAGGGCAGAGCTGCCGGGCGAGGGGCCCCGGTGGGTGGCTGCTCCTAAGGGGGCTGCTCTGACCCGGAGGGGGGAGCGGGCAGGGGGTCCCGCCTGGCACAGCCCCCACTCGGGTTTGGGTGGCAGCCAGGGGCGCTGGGGACGCCCGTGGGACCCCCCCCGGGCCTGCAGGTCCTCGTTCGGGGGCCGCGTCCCTGTCCCGCCGCTGCCACCCTCGCCCCGCCTGGGCCTGTCCCCCCATCCCCGCTGTCCCCCGCGCCCACCGCCATGGGGTTAGGCACCCCCACCCCTCCGGGGGCTCTGCAGTCACTGCCCCCCCCCCCCGAGGCTTTGGGTCGCCGGTGCCCCCTGCGAGGGGCCCTGCCCGGCCGGCACCGGTCGCCGCCGGCTGCCGAGGGCCCGGTGCCCGGTGCCGGGGCGGGCCGGGCCGCTCTGACTTCGCCGCTCAGGAATCTCCTGGCCGCGGCGGGCGGGTTGTGCAACCTGCGACCGCCCCCGCCCGCCCGCCCGCCCCGTCCCGTCCCGTCCCGTCCCGTCCCGTCGGGCCGCGCTCAGTCCCCGCCGCGCCAGCCCCGCCGCCGGGCCGCGCTCGGCTCCCGGCAGCGGCCGCCGCCCCCCGCCCCGCCGCGGCACCGCGCAGACCGGCGGCGGGGGGGACGCGGGGCCGCGCCGCGCTGCGGGAGCCGCTTCCAGATGCGGCGGGAGGAGGGCGGCGGGGGCGGCCCCGGGCCCCGCCGGGAGCGCAGGTGAGGGGCTGCGGGCCGGGGGGGGCAGGGGGGTCCCCGCCGCCCGAGGAGGAGCCGCTCGGCGCCCGCCCCCCCGAACAGTAAGAGTTGATGTGCGGCGAGCTGCACCCTGCATGTGAGCTCCTACTGCCCCGGGAGGCGGGCCGCCCCCGACGGGACCCCCGCCGCCTCCGGTGCCCCGGGGAGGGGGGGCGGTGCTGCCCGCGGTGCGAGTGCGCCGGGCCCGGCGACCATGGCTGTAGACTGTTACCCCCCCCAGCGGCACAGTAACAATCTAAAGCCACGGTCGCCCGGGCGGCGTCGGGGGGGGGGGCGGACGCGGGGGGCAGCCGGTGCCTTGGCGACGGCGAGGAGGCGGCCCCGCCACCGCAGCGAGCGCGCCCGACCCCCGCCCGCGGCGCGGGGGGGCTCCCGGTGCTTGGGGGGGGGGGGGCAGTGTCGGGAGCATCCTCCCCCCCCTCCTCCCCGCCCCCCGCCCTCCCACGCGTGTCCGCCCCGCCGGGGGGGGCCCCCCCCTACCTGGGCTGCAGCGGGAGGGGGGAGGCGTCCGCCGTGGGGGGGGCTCGGTGTCTGCGGGGGGGGAGAGAGAGAGCGGGGTCAGGCGGGCACCGGGACCCCCCCCCCCCCGCCGCCACGCCGCCCCCCCCGCGGCGGGGAGCGCTCCCCGACGGCTCAGCACCACGGACAGCTCCCCCCCCCCCCCCCCGGCGCTGCGGCGGGGCCGGTGGCGGGGCCGGGCCGGTGCGGGGCCGGTGCGGGGCCGGCGGTGGGTCATGCTTCAGTAGCCATGACTGTAGACTGTTACTGTCCTGTCCCTACGCAGCAGTAAGCAGTCTAGAGCCAAGGTGCCGACGCGCTGACTCGGGCTCTCCTCGACGGGGTCTCCGCGCTCTTCCGACGCCCCGGGGGGGCAGCGCCGGGGCGAAGGCGATCGCCGCCCCCCCCTCCCCGGGCTGCGGGGCCGGCAGCACCCGGGCGGGGGGGGGGCGGCGGGGTGCGGGGCAACCCGGGGGGCGCGGTGCTGGGCACGGCGGCACCGCGGGATGGGGCTGGGGGGGTCCCGTCGGGGGCGGCTCCGAGAGGCTCGGAGCGGGGGAGGCGGTGTCACCCGCAGCGGGGGGGGGTGTCGCGGGGGGGGGCACGGACGCGCTGTGTCACCTCCCCCCGCCCCCGCAGGGTGCGGGCGGCCGGGCCCCGCCGTGCGCCCCCGGGGCGGCTCCGCGGCAGCGCCCGCCCCCGCCCCCGCCCCCGCCCGGCCCCGCACGTGGGGCTGCGCCAGGCGCCCCCGCCGCCCCCGCCGCCGCAGAGCCCCCCCCCGCCCCGGTGCCCCCGGTCCCCCCCCCCCCCGGGCGGGCAGGTGCAGCGCCCGGTGCCGCGGGGCTCCGCCGCCCCCTCCCGCCCCCGCCCCGGGCTCCGTCCCCGCTTACCTGGGCCAGCCCTGCCGGTGCCTTACCTCCGCCGGCCCTGCCTCCCGGCGGGCCCGGGCCCCGCGGCTCCCGGCGGGGACGGCGCCGGGGACGGTGCTGCGCTGTCCGCAGCGCGCGGGGCTTTTATAGGATCGGGCTCGTAGTAACGGGGATCTCGGCTCATTCATAGAAAAGCATCAACCTACACAATGACGTGAGCGCTACGTCAGCGAGGAAATTTAGGGAACGGGAAGACGCTACTATTTATATCGGCGCGGGGGGAGGACAGCGGCCCGGAGCCGGGCAGGGGGTCCGGGCTGCACCGGGACCCCGGCCCCCCCGGCCCCCCCCGGCCGCCCGGCCCCCGCTCCCCGGCTCCTCGGGGTGAGCAGCGGAGCAGCACCCCGCACCTCGCACCCCGCACCCCTCCTCCGCGCGCCCCCAGGCCCGGGGGCCGCACGCCCATCGCGGCAGGAGCAGAGGGGGCCGGGACCCCGAGGGCCGCGGCCTGGGGCACCCCCTGCCCCCGCCCGAGGTGGCCGCCCGGGGCACCCCCAGGGCACCCATTGCCCCCCGGCCACCCCACGGGGCCGGTGCGTGGCCTCGCCGTGTCGCCATGGGGCTGGCGACGCGGGGCTGCCCGAGCCCCCCGTCGCGGGAGGGGGTTGCGCAGGGCCCCGGGGCGCCCAGCCGTGGGTGCCGGCCTGGGGGTGCCCCTGCCCACCTGCACTCCCCACCCACGGCCACGTCCCGGGCAGCGCCTCCCGCCTGCCCCCGGTAAGAGCCCCCATCCCTCCGGTGCCACGCGCACCCATGGGTGCCGGCCCAACGGCCTGCAGGAGGATGGGGCGGCACAAAGTGGTGGTGGGGCGAGTTCAGAGTATGGGGGGGGGGCACCCCACTGCAGCACCGTGCTGCCCTGACCCCTCCGGCCTCGCAGCGGGGCCTGGCCCACGCTCCCGCCGGGGCTGGGTCCCCCAAAAGCCGTCGGAGCCCCAGAGCCGGACAGGTTGTGGCTTTGGGGTTGAATTAATCCTGCCCCCCCCATCTCAAGTGCCAGCCCCCCCAAGATGGGCCTAGAGCTGTGTCCGGGGGGGCCGGGGGGGATCATCCCCCCCTCTTCTGCATCCATCCTTTCCCCCCCATTTCTGCTGGAGCCTTCTGACCTCACTCTGCTCTGGCGAAGCATCATAGCGGTCGCCACAGCAACAGCGGCGTTGTCATTGACAGCAGCATCCGCGCCGCCAGCATCCGCCGCTGCGCAAGGCCGCACGCTGCTATGGGGGCCCAGGCCACAGCCCCCCCCCCCCCCCCCAATTCCCCACTTACGCCCCCAAATGCCTGCAGAGGGACTCAGGCAATGACCCCCCCGCAAAAAAACCCACCAGCAGCCCCCGCATCCTCCCTCAACTCCCGGCTCAGGGTGCTGCCACCCCCCTAGAGCCCCCCCAAAACGCCTTACCCCCCCTCCCTCCCCGAGGAGACGGGGATGCCCCCCCCCCATCCCTTTTTTTCCCACGCAGGACCGGTGCCCGCCCCGTCGGGGCTCTCCGGTTCGGGTACGGGGAGCGGGGGGGGGTCGCTGCCGCAGAGCTCCCCGCCGCAACCGTGACTCAGCCCCGGGATTAGTCAGCAAGCGGGGCCGGCCCACCCGCAACCGGCTGCGCAGCTCCACCGCCGCCACCCCCGAGGGGGGCCGCTTTCCCCCCACCCCACGCCCCGGTCCCCCGACGCGCACCCCCGGTGCGCGTCGGGGGACCGGGGCGTGGGGTGGGGGGGGAAGCGGCCCCCGAGGGGTCGGGATTTGGGGATGGAGGGGGGGGGGGTCGCATCCCGGAGCGTGGCCCGTTGCTGCCATCTCGTGGGCTTTCCACTGGCGGCTGCAGCCGTGTCCCCGTGTGGGTGGAGAGGGGGAGGTCACCCGTGGGGCTGGCAAAGGTAGGGGCGGGGGTTGGGAAATGAGGATTGAAGGAGATGGTGTCCCACGGGGAAAAGGGGGGGGCCCGGCGCCCCACGAAGCGTCAGCCGAAAGGGAAGGGGTCCCATCGCCCCGTCAGGCATCGCCCCGCAATGAAGGGAGTCCCATTCCCTCGGGAACCGTCGCCTCGCAGGGATGGATGCCCTGCTTTGAGTCAGCATCACCCCTCAAAGCAGGGGTCCCATCAGCTCTCAGAGCAGGGGTCCCATCACCCCTCAGAGCAGGGGTCCCATCACCCCTCAAAGCAGGGGTCCCATCACCTCTCAAAGCAGGGGTCCCATCACCCCTCAGAGCAGGGGTCCCATCACCCCACAGGAATGGGGTCCCATCACCCCTCAAAGCAGGGGTCCCATCACCCCGCAGGGATGGGGTCCCATCACCCCTCAAAGCAGGGGTCCCATCACCCCTCAGAGCAGGGGTCCCATCACCCCACAGGAATGGGGTCCCATCACCCCTCAAAGCAGGGGTCCCATCACCCCGCAGGGATGGGGTCCCATCACCCCTCAAAGCAGGGGTCCCATCAGCCCACAAGGCGGGGGTCCCATCACCCCTCAAAGGAAGGGTCCCATCACCCCTCAAAGGAAGGGTCCCATCACCCCACAAGGCAGGGGTCCCATCACCCCGCAGGGATGGGGTCCCATCACCCCACAGGGATGGGGTCCCATCAGCCCACAAGGCGGGGGTCCCATCACCCCGCAGGGATGGGGTCTTCACCTGCCCAAGTGTTGCCCTGCAGGGAAGGGGTCCCAGTGCCCCATCAGGCATCACCCCCCAAGGAAGGGGTCCCACTGCCCCATGAACCGTCGCCTCCCAGGGACGGGTGCCCTTGTCTGACCGAGCATCGCCCCCCCGAGGAAGGGCTCCCACTGCCCCATGAAGCACCATCCCCCAGAGAAGGGGTCTCATCACCTCTCCCCCCAGGTATCCCCCCACTGGAAGTGCTCCCCACCCAACGTGAGCACTGTCCCACAAGGAAGGGTCCCACTGCCCCAGGAAGCATCACCCATAGAGGAAGGGGTCCCGTCGTCTCACCAGGCATCACCCCGCAGGGATGGGATCCTCACCCACCCGAGCGTCAGCCTGCAGGGAAGGGGTCCCAGTGCCCCATCAGGCATCACCCCCAAGGAAGGGGTCCCACTGCCCCATGAACCGTCGCCTCCCAGGGACGGGTGCCCTCGTCTGCCTGAGCATCACCCCCAAGGAAGGGGTCCCACTGCCCCCGCCAGCTGACGGGGACCTCATGAAGTTCAACACGGGGAAGTGCAGAGCCCTGCCCCTGGGGAGAGCGGCCCCAGGCACCGGGATGTCCCGGGGGGGGCAGAAAAGGCCCTGGGGTCCTGGGGGACACCAAGTTGACCACGATCCAGCAACGGGGCAACAGAGGAGGTGACCGGTGCCCTGGGCTGCGTTAGAAGGAGCGTGGCCAGCTGGCGAGGGAGAGGCTCCGTCCCCTCCGCTCAGCGCTGGGGAGGCCACTCCTGGAGCGCTGGGTCCAGTGCTGGGCTCGCCAGTACGAGGGAGACGTGGATGTACTGGAGAGAGTCCAGCGAAGGACCACCGAGAAGATTAAAGGACTGGAGCAGCTCTTCTGCGAGGAGAGGCTGAGAGCTGGGCCTGCTCAGCCTGGAGAAGGCTCAGGACCTCGTCAGCGTCGGGAGGGTGCAGAGAGGACGGAGCCAGGCTCAGTGGTGCCCAGTGCCAGGACCGCGGGCAATGGGCAGAGGCTGAGCCCCAGGGCTCCTCTCTGAACTTCAGGAAACACTTCCCGCTGTGAGGGGAGCATGGGCACAGGCTGCCCAGGGAGGCCCTGGAGCCTCCGTCCTTGGAGATCGCCAAAAGCCACCTGGGCACGGTCCTGGGCAACCGGCTCTGGGTGGCCCTGCTTGCGCAGAGGGTTGGATGGTGACCTCCTGAGGTCCCTCCCAACCTCAGCCACTGCGTGCTTTGGTTCCTCGCACACCTGAACACCACCCCAGAAGGAAGGGGTCCCGCTGCCCCACCAAACATTGCCCTGGGGGTACGGGTCCCTTCAGCCACCTGAGCATCACCTCCCAAGGAAGGGGTCCCCTCGCCCACCCCAGCATCATCCCCCAAGGAAGGGGTCCCCTCCCCACCCCAGCATCACCCCCCAAGGAAGGGGTCCCCTCCCCACCCCAGCATTGCCCCGCAGTGGTGCAGCAGCCATGGGCTGGTGGGGGGCTGTGCCATACCGGGGGCTCTGCCCTTCCCGCCACCCCGCAGGGGCCCTGTCGTGTTGGGGGGCACCGGGCACCTCGGGAGCTCCCGGCAGAGTCCTAGGGCTGCCCCCAGCCTCGCTCCGCAGCAGGCAGGGCTCAGCGCAGGCATCCCCATGGCCCTGCCTAACGCCGGGAGCAGGGCAGGAGGTGGGCAGCGCCGACCCACGCCCAGCCCGGAGCAGCTCAGCGCTGTCATGAGTTTCACGGCCTCAGCCCAGCCCCGGCAGAGGGGACATGCATCCCCCTGCAAGCCCAGGGGCTGCAGCCACGGGGCGCGGGGGGGCCGCCGTACCCCGGCACCGCCGGGAAAATGAAGTGCGAGCTGCCAGCGGGGGCTGCAGGCTCCTGGCGGTGCCGGATGCGGCCCGGCTGGCCAACGCGCCGTAATCGAAGACATGTGTGTGGGCTTTGGGGAGAGGCTGCGCTGGGAAACAGGGCCCTGCGGAGACCGGGGGGCTGTATCCTGTCCAAAAGCCCAGGTCCCACATGAAGCCAGGCATGCGAACGCGATCCAAACCACAGCTGGATTTGAACCGAATCTCCCAGCATCTGGGCTAATTTGCTGCAACTTTGATTGATCGTGGGGAGGGGGCACGGGCGGGAGACGCTCCAGCTCAGACCTCCCAACAGAGCCAATGACTTAACCAGAGCTGGTTCCAATCTGCTCAGCACATTGAGGCGAAAATGCCCCTTTCCCTGCGCGCTCCCGTTCGCCGGCGCTGGCTCGGCCCCGCAGCCCGGCCGTCCCCGTCCCTCGGGGCTGAGCATGTGCGCGGGTCCCCGGGGGGGGCCCGGGCAGGTTTGGGGCTCTCTGGGTGCAGGATGCGGCCGCAGAAGCCAGGTCAGGCCCTGTGGGCTGGGGCTCACCCCTCCGGCAGGCAGAGCAGGGCGGAAGGGGGGATGTTCGTGGATCCAACCCCCCTCCACCTGCCCCAGCCCCTGCGAGCACCGACCCATCCCTCCGCTCCCACGAGAGGCTGGGAATGGGAGAGGAGCTGCGAAAGAGGGTGGAAAAGGTGAAGGTTTTTCCATTGCCCCCTTGGTCGCTGCCCCGAGGGCTCGGCGTCACTCAGCAGGTAGCTGGGGCAGCCCGGGGTCCCGGCCGGCCCCGGGGGAGGCAGCTGTCTGGGAGCCGCTCGCTGCCGTGATTTATACAGCACAGTCCCATAAATTACCGGGACGGAGCCCGCGGGAGCCATCGCTCACAGCGACGTCCAGAGCTCGCTGCCAGAACCTGAAACACTTCCAGCCGTTAATTGAAGAGGAAAAAAAAAAATAAAGGAGGGGGAGCGGAATTAGTGCCCGGGGAGTTGGGATTAAACCACAGCTCTGTACCGAGGAGTCGCCCGTGTCCCGCTCTCAGGATCCCGGTGCTCCCTGTGGGCACGAGCCCAGGATGGGGAGCAGGGAGGGGGATTTCTCAGCCGGTGCCTGGGACGTGCCCACCGCAGGGTCCCCACGGGCAGTGACGCCCCGTCCCGGTCCCCATGGGGGTGTCCCCGTCGTGAGCTGGGGTACCCCGGATCCGACGGGAATCCGAGGATGAGTTCCAGCCGAGTGATGCTGAGCCGGGAGGGCCAGGGCTCCCACCGCCGTGCACCCTCCCCGCCAGCACCCGTCCTCTTTTCTCCCAAATTCAGGGCTGGTCAAACTCTGTCCTGGGGGCCGGGACAGCGCTGCGGGGGTCCCGCAGTGCTTGCCAGCGTTGTGGGACCCCCGCAGCGCCGTCCTAGCCACCGTCGCCAGCCCCTGCGACCCCACGCTGGCTCCCACTCACCAAGGGCCCAGGGTTACGGGGTGAAACCCCGAGAGCACCCAGGGTGGCCGCAGCCGGGAGGGACGGCCAATGGTCGGGGTGCCCTGCTCGGGCCGGGGGGTGCCAGCGGGACCCCCCAGGACGAGCGGCTGGCCTGGAGGTGCCCATCGCGGTGCTTCGCTGTACGAGGAGGTTGTGCAAGAGGCTGCGGCCGTGAGAAAGGAGAAGCGAAAGCGCGAAGCGAGAGGCGGCTCCCCCCGCACCGAGGCGGGGACCCCGGCCCGCACCCCGGCCCCGCAGCCTTTCGGGGGCGGCTGGAGGGACGAAGCGAGGGGAAACGTGGCGCTGCCTCCCCTCCTCCTCCCAAACCGCCGCAAGCCCCCGGCCCACCCCGAGCCGCCGCCGCCGCCGCACATCTGGGCGCCAGGGCTGCGGGCCCCCCCTGCTTTCTGCCCTCCCCCACCAGCGGCAAATTAACCCCGGCTGCCCCCCCCCCCTTAAAACCCTTCCCCACATCACCTGCACCCATGAGGGTCCCCCCTAAGCGCCCACTCCATCCCTCCCCCCCCCGGCCGCCCCCCCCCCGCCTGTCACCCCACCCGAGTGGGGCAGCAGCCCCTCCCTAGCAGGACCCTTTCGTTTACACACGTTTTACCCTTCCCCACCGTCCGCCCCGTCGGGTCCCACCGCGGCACCTGCGCGGGGAGGAGTCGCCACCGGTAACCGGCGGGGGGCGGAGGGCACCGGGAGCCGCTAGATGGCGACCTACGAACGGTACCGAGCCGGGGGGCGGCCGACTTTGCCCGGAGCCACCGGGGGGGGGGGCCGGGAGCCCCTCGGGGCTCCCGGCCCCCCCCCCCGGTGTCTCCGGGCTAACGCTGATGTCCCGAAGATGGAGACCCCCGAGGGGACGGCGGGGTCGGAGACCGGACTGGGGAAAACCGGGCTCGGAGGAGGAGACCGGGATGGGGAGGGAGGGGAAGAAGAGAAGGGGGGGGCCCGGCTTGTCGGTGCCCCGCCCGGGGATGGGAGGAGGAAAACCTCCCGCCGTCCCTTTAACAGCCAGCGGCGCTGCTCGGAGTTCAGGCCGGGGTCAGGGGGAGTTCGCAGCCCGGGTTTCACCTCCGAGCTGGCGGCGTCGGGAACCCCGAGGAACCGCTGCTGCTGCTTCTCCCACCGCCGCCTCCTCCTCCTCCCGTTCCGTAGGACCGGCCGGGAGCGCGGGGTATGGAGGAACAGCAGCAACAGAGGAGGAGGAGGGTGGAGGGCAGCAGCAACCGGCGGCGGCCCCCCCGGGGCTGAGCCATGAGAGTTCACCGAGACCTCGGCTGGTTGGCGGAGGCCACCGGGCGCCCAGGTAAAGCGGGGGGGGACGGGGACGGGGACGGGACGCCCCCCAAAATGTTTAAAAAGAGGGGGAAAAAAAGCCCTCCAAAAAGCAGCCCCGCGGGCGCTTGGCTGTGCCCACCTGGGAGGGGGGGAACCGGCACCGGAGCGGAGGCGGGGAGGGGAGGTCCCGGTGTCCCCCCCCCCCGCCGTCCCCCCGCTCACCTCCGGGGGGGCAGGGGGAGAGGAAACGGGGGCGGGGGGCGCCCGGGGGGTCCCGGCCGGCCGCTCCCGGCACCGGGGCGCGTAAGAGCCGGGGAGGCGCGGCGGGAGCCGGGCAGCGGCGCCGCGCAGGTAACGGCGGGCGGGGGCGGCCCGGTCCCCCCCGCTCCCCGCCCAGGTGGGCGCGGGGCTCCGGGCGCTGCGGGCCGGGGCGCGGCGCTGGCGGCGGCGGGCGGTGATGTCACTTTCTCCGAAAGCCTCCGGGGGTTTTCGCCCCCCTCCCGCCCCCCCGGCCCGCCGAGAAGCGAGCCCCCATATAAGCGGTGGCACCGGCCCGGCGGCCGCGCAGAGCGGCCGGGACGCGGCGGCGTGCGGGGCTGGGGGCCGAGCCCCGACACCCCCCGACCCCACGCATGGGCTGAGCCCCCCGACGCGCGGGTCGAGCCCCCCACGCGTGGGCCGAGCGGCCGGGCCCGGTCGCGCCGCTGACGGGGCGGTGTGTTGCAGGGCGGCGGGCGAGGAGCGGGATGCTGGACGCCATGGAGGTGCCGAGCCACTCGCGGCAGCTGCTGCTGCAGCTGAACACGCAGCGCACCAAGGGCTTCCTGTGCGACGTGATCATCGTGGTGCAGAACGCGCTCTTCCGCGCGCACAAGAACATCCTGGCGGCCAGCAGCGCCTACCTCAAGTCGCTGGTGGTGCACGACAACCTGCTCAACCTGGACCACGAGATGGTGAGCCCCGGCATCTTTCGCCTCATCCTCGACTTCATCTACACCGGCCGCCTGGCCGAGTGCGAGCCGGGCGGCGAGCAGAGCCTGGGCGCCGTGCTGGCCGCCGCCAGCTACCTCCAGATCCCCGGCTTGGTGGCCCTTTGCAAGAAGAAGCTGAAACGCAGCGGCAAGTACTGCCACCTGCGCGGGGGCTACGCGCCCTACAAGCTGGGCCGGGGGCTGCGCGCCACCACGCCGGTCATCCAGGCCTGCTACTCGGGGACGCCGCGGCCCGTGGACCTGCCGCCCGTGGAGCCGGCGGCACCGCTCAACACGCAGTGCGGGGAGCTGTACGCCTCGGCCGCCCAGGGCGCCCCGCTGCACCCCCACGGGCTGTGCCCGCCCGAGCGCCACTGCTCGCCGCCCTGCGGCCTCGACCTCTCCAAGAAGAGCCCCACCGGCCCCTCCGCCCAGCTCCTGCCCACCGACCGCCTGCTGCCCGGCGAGCCCCGCGAGCCCTCGCTGCCCCCACGGCACGACAGCCCCCCGGTCAGCGCCGGCCTCCTGGCCGGCCACGCCGCCGCCTACAAGGACTCCCCGCCGGGCGGCGAGCCGGGGGGGCACCCCCACGCCCCCGACCCCTTCCGCAGCACGCCGCCCTGCGCCGAGCCCCCGCTGCCCCGCGCCGACGGGCGCGAGCTGATGTACCGCTGGATGAAGCACGAGCCCCTGGGCCCCTACCTGGACGAGGGGGAGGCGGAGAAGGAGCTGGAGCGGGAGGAAAAGGCCGAGTCGCCGCCCGCGGCGCCGCAGCCCCGCTACCCCAGCGTGGAGAGCAACGACCTGGAGCCCGATAACAGCACGAGCGAGGAGACGGGCAGCAGCGAGGGCCCCTCGCCCGGCGACGCGCTGGACCGCTACTGCAGCCACCTGGGCTACGAGCCGGAGAGCCTGGGAGACAACCTATACGTCTGCATCCCCTGCGGCAAGGGCTTCCCCAGCTCCGAGCAGCTCAACGCCCACGTGGAGGCCCACAACGAAGAGGAGCTCTATCACAAGGCGGCGGCCGAGCAGGCCGTGCCCTTCCTGGACAAGGGTGGCCCGGGGCTGGGTGACATCCTGCGGCCCTACCGCTGCTCCTCCTGCGACAAGTCCTACAAGGACCCGGCCACGCTGCGGCAGCACGAGAAGACGCACTGGCTGACGCGTCCCTACCCCTGCACCATCTGCGGCAAGAAGTTCACGCAACGCGGCACCATGACCCGCCACATGCGCAGCCACCTCGGCCTCAAGCCCTTCGCCTGCGACGCCTGCGGGATGCGCTTCACCCGCCAGTACCGCCTGACCGAGCACATGCGCATCCACTCGGGCGAGAAGCCCTACGAGTGCCAGGTGTGCGGCGGGAAGTTCGCCCAGCAGCGCAACCTCATCAGCCACATGAAGATGCACGCGGCCGGCCCTGACGGCAAAGCCAAGCTGGACTTCCCCGACAGCGTCTACGCCATGGCCCGCCTCACCGCCGACCAGCTGGGGCTCAAGCAGGAGAAGGCGGCCGAGCTGCTCTCCCACACCTCGCACTTCCTTAGCGACCCTAAGGCCATGGAGAGCCTCTACCCGCTGGCCAAGTTCACGGCCGAGCACCTGGGGCTGAGCCAGGACAAGGCGGCCGAGGTGCTGGCGCAGGCTCCGCACCTCCACGCCGAGGCCGCCCGGACCATAGAGCGATACTCGCCCCCCTAGCGCCGGCCCGGCCGGGGGGCGGGGGGGGGCCGTTGGGCTCCCCTCGCTGCCCCGCGTGGATCTGGGGGGGTGTGAGGCGGCGGGTGCTCATCCCCCGGCGCTGCCGACGGCCCCGGAGAACTCGCTCGTAGCGGAAGGTCCCATGAGAGCTGCCCCGGGACGGCTGGATGGCGCGTCCCGCGACGAGCGCCCCGGCTTGCCCGGGAGAAGCCGATAATTCAGGGACTGACCTCGCGGCGTGGCCCCCGCTTGCCGTGGGGGGCTGCCGGGCCCCCGGCACCGGGGCGGGAGCGAAGCACAAGCTGTGAGGCCGGGCTGCGCCCCGAGGCTTTGGAGGACATGAGCCCGCTCCTTACCTCAGGGCTGTCCCCGGCACCGTCCCCCGGGCGGGGGGACGCCCTCGGCAGCTGCCCGCGACGCCCCGGCCCCGCGGCGGGACCCGCCGGCGTTCGGCTCTGCCGTGACGGGACCAGGACTGTGCCGCCTTGACCGCCGCGGGCCCGTGAGTAGTTCGTCCGTCGTGGCCGGAGCGAGGCCTCCGAGCTGCCGGCAGCCGTCCTGACCGGGAGCGGCGAGCGTGGCTGTGCCGGGGCTGGGGGGGCGCGTGCCGGCCAAACTCCGCGGGGCCATGCCGGGAGCTCGGGGACAGACTGACGGAGGGGGACGGTGGGGTCTGAGCGGTGGGCGGGGGGACGGCGGTCGAGTCCGCGCCGGGGGGGCCGGGGACCCGCGATGCTCCTCGCCCCGGAGCAAGCACTGACCTCCCGGCCGGACCTGGCGGCTCGGCCGCTGGCCCCCGTGTTTTCGGGAGGTGGGGCAGGGCCTGTCACAGACTGAGCCCCTGGGCCCTGCCCCAGCAGGCGCCTCGCCATCAGGGATGCCCGGGGGGCCCCGGGGGGCCCAGGGACCCGGCGGCTTCGCCCTCGGGCGGCCGCTCGCCTCGATTTTTTTTTTTTTTTTTTTTTTATTTTGCCAAAGATGCCCGTCCCCAGCGCGGCCGGGCCGGGCCGGGGGGTCATGACAAAGACAAAGCGGTCTGGTTTGTCAGCTACGGGGCGGTGGGAGGGGGCCGGGGGGGCAGAGCCGCGGGGCTGCCCCGGACTGGGCTGCGGTGACCTGGGGCCGAGTCCCCCCGTGGGCTCCCCTGCCGCCACCGCACCCCCTCCCCTGCCTTTGCTTGGCGCGGGCAAAGCCCCCCCCCGGCCTGGACCCCCCCCGGCCCGTGCCCCGGCCCCTCTGCCTGGGGCTAATGTGAAGCTTCACCCTCCCCAAGCCCCCTCCTCTCCTTTGCACACGAGGCCCCGGGGCGGCCGCCAGCAGCGACCGTCCCCGGCCTCGCAGCCACTGTGCCTTAGCCTGAGCTGGCCGCTCCTGCCCAGGTGCCCCCTCGCCCCCCTGGGCCGCCCGGGTCCCTGCGGAGCTGCCGCGGGGCGAGCGGCGGCAGCAGCACCCAAAGCACAGCTGGCAGCGCCCCGCGGGCCGCCGGCCCCCTCTGTATCACGTCCGATTTGTACACGGGCTCCTTGCCCTTTTTTTTTTTCTATAGTCGAAACCGAACGAGCAATAAAGTGACATTAACATGCGTGGCCTGGCGTCCTTCTCTGGGGACGGGCCCGGCGGCGCGGGGTCGGTGCCGAGAGGGGCTGGGAGGTGACCCCGGGGGGTGCAGGCTGCGCCGGGGGACGGCGGGTGCGGAGCTGCAGGGAGGGGAGGCGAGGGGCTCTGCCCTGCGCCTGGTTTGCCCGGAGCCCCCTCGGGTCGGGGGGCAGCGGCTGCAGGTGGGACAGAGCTGCCGCCGTCCTCGTGAGCACAAACGCGTCCCGCTGCCGTCCCTCCCCGCGCCCACCCCTGCCCCAAGCTCGACAGCAACTCGCCCGCCGACGGCAAATGAAACAATGTGCTGCACAGACAAGTGTTTAATACTAAAAAATTATTAAAACCATCTTGACAAAATAGCCCGAACGCGGCCGCCTCCCCGAGACGCGGGCTCCCTGCGGGGGCTCGGGGCAGCAGCCTGGCACGGGCGGCCCCAGGCACGGGGCGCTCAAGCCAGCGAGCCCCTGCTCCGCTCGCCGTCGTGCCAGCTGGTCTGGTGGCAGCAAGACCCCTGTCCCACGGCCGAGCCCGAGGCGCGGCGCGAGGGGTCGGCGTCCGGCAGAGCTGCAGGTCCCTCCGAGCTGGTGGTACCCCGGGAAGGGCCTTGCAAAGCAGCCCTAGGGCAGCTCCGCTAGAAAACAAGCATTTAAACACCCGGCGTGGAGGAGAAGGCAAAGTCTACGTGGTGCTTATGGCCAGCGCCGTGCTGCACGTGGCCGTGGGTGCCGAGCCGGGGCGTGGGTGCTGCGTGCGCCGCGGCCCCGGGTGGGCTCAGCCATGGCGATGGCTCCGTGCGCCCTGCAGCAGGCGCGGGCACCCCAAAGTCTCTGTCGAACAGGCTCTGCCCCGCAGCGCGGACCCTCCTTCGCTGGCAGCCGCCCTGCTCGCTGCCCCACGGCTGGGACATTCGTACGGCGCAGGTTAGCGAGCACAACCCCGCTCGTCTCCGTCGCTGTGCCGTGCAGCCCCACTGCGGCCGGGCGCTGCCGAGGCTCCGACCCCGGAGCTGGCCCTCGCCGTGAGGCCGGGTGGCCGGCACAGGGGTAAGGCCGGGCTTCCTGATGCAGACACCGGGTCCGAGCCACCCACGCAGGAAAGGAAAACGCTGGGCGCCGTCCTACTGCTTCCTCCGCCACCTTTGACGCTTCCCTCCCACGGCCGCGGTGCCCCAGCAGGGACCGGGGACAGCCTCGGGGTCACTCCCACCCTCTGCTCGTGGGACTGGGACTTGACAGAGCTCCGGTTCGCGGGTTAATGCTCCCTCTTAGCTTCTGTGTATCTGGCGTGTAACTGGGCTGGGGCTGGGACACAGTGGTGGGACAGGGTGGTGTGGGGGGACTCAGCAACCCCCCGGCCCTGCACCGGCTCCCGGTGCGGTACGACCCGGTGACGAGGCAGCGGGGTCCCTTCACGGCTTCCTCCACGGTGAAGGGGCAACTCGAGAGGGGGCCCTGCCAGCTGGGCAAGTGGTGGGGGCCGGGCGCTGCCCCGGCTCTCTCCAGCCACGGGCAGAAGCCAAATCCCACAAAGAGGAGCCCGTGGTGATGTGAGGGGACACATGGGACCTGTGGGACAGCCAGTCCTGGGGTCCTTGGGGACGTGGAGGATTTTGTTAGCCTCACGCTGAGTCTTAGGTCAAAAATGTGTCGAAAGGCAGCGGGGGGGACTGAGGGGTTTGGGGGAGGAGGGAAGGGGCAGGCAATGGCTGGGGCGAGCAGGGGAGCAGAACAGAAAGCAGCTGCGGGGGGACGGGGGGTGTTCAAAGCCTCCCCCAGCAAAGCAGGCAGGGACACACCTGAAAACTAACCTATACTGACGTCTGAAATGAAACTCAACAAGCAAACCCTGCGCCAGGGAGAGGACAAGCACCTCCGCAAGCAGCCCCCCCGCGTGGGGCGGGCGTGGGGAAGGGGCCGGAGGCCTGGGGCTGCCTGGACCGCGCAGGACAACCAGGCTGGGCAGGAGGGAACCCGCCCTTGAAGTCCACGGCCTCTCTGAGGGGCACGAGCTAGACTAAGCAATCCCAAAGTCTGCACTGGCACGTCCCCGGTCTCTGCCCTACGCAGCCTACCAACCCGAAGAGCCACCAACTCGTGACTCGAGCTCTCTGCAACCAAGCAAACCAAGCAAAAGGCTGGCGATCTGGCACGGGCTCACCCAAAGCCTCCCTGGCCAGCGGGGCTCGCCAGCTCCGCTCTGGCACTGCCCAAAGGCTGGCGGGACCCTCAACGGCCCAGCCTCCACGTGAACCATCCACAGCAATGACCTTCCCAGCTGGTCTGCCCTTGGGGAGGGGGGGCCCTTCGCAGCATGGCCATTCTGGGGTGGGTTGAAGACGTGGCGTTTATTGTTCGTGGTGGGCTGGAAGGCGGTGGCGGCGTGTGGCGAGGGCTGCCGCTGAAGCCGGTCTCCCACCGTAACAGGCTGCGTGACTCGCTCAGGGGCTGTCGGCCCCGCTCGGCCCCCTCAGCCCTCCTGGGCCCACTTGAGGAAGGTGGGGATGTCCCGCACCGGCACGTTGCGGGTCAGCGCTTTAACTCGCAGGTTCCGGTCGTCCGTCAGCAAAACCACTTCCCTGAGCAAACGGATGGGATCGTCTGCAACGAGAGAGCGCGCGGCGTGAAGCTCAGACCTCCCCAGCCCTTGCACCCATCCCACACCATGCTGTCCCCACGCCATGCCCCCACCCCGCCCCGGGGTGCTGCGCCCCAAGGCACGGCAGGGCCGCCCGGCACCCCGGCGGCACTCCCAGCTCCCTGCGCACAGACAACACTCATCTCGAAGGCCGCCTTCTCCCCTCCCCGCGTCGGCTGGGGGATGATTTGTGATCTCTGCCCGCAGCCCCGGGGCCGGGAAGGCCGGCGAGTGGCACCAGGGTCCCATGCTGCCCGCGTGGGGTGGTGCACCACGCCGTGCCGTGCCGCGCCGTGCCGCAGGCAGGGACGAGGAGGTCCCTCTGCCTGACCCAGGCCAGGAAGATGGCCCGCGACCTGGCTCCAGCAGGAAGCTGGTGCTATTATTCTGGTGATCTCATTATAAGATCTAAAACCACCCCTTATTTTTTGCAAAGCTTTTTGGAGTCGCCACTGACACTGAGGCGTTTCTGGCTGGGGCTCAGACAGCCAGAGAGAGTTGAAGCCTGAGAAATAACCGAGGGGATCTTGCCCCCAGATGGATGAGCTGCCCCGCACGCAACATGCCGGGCTGGGATGTGGGAGCCACGCTTACGTGTGTGCAAAGCAGGGGAAGCATATGGGGTATGTGTAAGCAGCTGGGTCCTGTGACCAGAGTACTGTTCCTATGAGCACAGGAAACACAGTGCCTCTGAGCCAGGACGGGAATGGAAAAAACAGAGTTTATGGGAGCCCAACATGGGCCCAGATTGGCTGCGCAGGGAGCGGCAGGACGAGGGGAAGGGGAGGGTGGCCAGGAACGCAGGCTACGGCCACGGAGTCTGGGCTGAGGGTGTTGGGGCGAGCGCCCCGGTCGGCCCGTGCCAGGGGGAAGGGGAGCGGGGGCTTGGCGGGAGGGCACGCCTGGGGCCGAAGGCTGCCGAAAGTGGGATCGGGAGGTTTTCTGCGGACACTTTAAGAAATGTGTAACAATAAACATCCTCTTCTCCGCGCTGGTGACGCGCCTTCTTGTTACAAACCAGAGGCTGTCAGCTTGTCAGGCCCCATTCCCCATAATCCACATGATTTCAAAATTCAGCATCATTTGCACATAAACATTTGGTGACGGTTTCTCTGTGAATCTGACAAGTTAAGCTGCTAAGAATTCGCACTGACAAATGTGGGTTGATTTCTTGGGCAGCTGCTGATGCGATTCCCATCCCCACTGCCCTGGCAACAGCCCGGGGGCTGTCTGATCCCAGCACGCGTGACCGGTGCCAACCGGGCATCAGGAGGGAAAAGGGCCCTGGCCAGGAGGCACCGGGGCTTGTGGGGAGGAGGCTCGTTCTGGCCCTTCGTCACCACTGCTGGCACCACGAAATTGCTCCGGGGACATTTCTGGTGGGCTTCTCCCAGGCTGGGGCATCCCCAGCACGGCGAGGTGCGCATTTGGCAACGCGGTGAGAGGGCCACGGCCTGGGGCTGGCCAGAGGCAGGAGGTGGCACCTTGGTGTTGAAAGAGGCAAAATGCGGAAGGATCCGCTCCAAGGGCCGTGGCAGAGAAACGAGAAGGGTCCGTGGGACGCAACAGAGAAGGGACATGGAGGATGTGAGGATGTTCTACCTTTGTTGGAGGGCATGAAATCCTTGGCCTTGTCATTGCAATAGTGGAGGCAGCAGGACAGAATCAGGTCATCGTTGTTTCCCTGGAAGAAAAGAGCAACGTTACCCCTGGCAGGAAAAAACCTGCAACCCCACCACCCCGATTTCTGCACTGCCCTTGAGGCACTGCCGCAGCTCAGCGGGGAGCAGGGCAGCTCGGAGCCGAAACGCAGGCAGCCCACAGGAGCCTGCTCAGTCGCCTGCAAAGGTGGGGACAGAGCTACCCCCTGCCCAGGGCTCGCAGACCCCAGGGTCCCTGGTTTCCCCCAGTGGCCAAGAGCCTCCAGCTTTGGCATCGCTGCCTCTGCATCCCGTCCTCCTGGGGCCGGGACGTCCCTTACCTGCTGGCCGGTGGTGTCTTCGCTGCGGAAGGAGATGGACTCCAGCTCGTTGCCTCGGCTGGTCAGAGCCCTCAAGCAGTTGTCCCGGCTCTCGAATCGCTCCTCCAGGAACTCGATGGACTTCCTGGCTCTCTCCTGCACTTGGCGGGCATAGCCTGCGGCCCGGTGCTCCATCTCCGGGCCCTTGGCCAGGCCGTCCAGCTCGTTTATCACTTCAAACAGGAAGAGGAGGTACAGTTACTATGGGACAAGGTGCTCCCGTGACCTGCTGCTGGAGCACGCAAGTTGCCAAGGCCTTGGGGCCGGGGCACTGGGAGCTGGCTCAGGAAATCTGGGTTCAGCTGCTGCAGCGGCCCTGCACTCCTGGACTTGGCTGCGGGTCTGGAAAAGCTTTGCTGCTTTCCACCTCTGTGGGTCACCTGGCTCGGCCCTGAGAGCGCAGGCACCTCGCCCCTGCGGCGTGCGGGTAACGCTCCCTAAGGGCATCCCGCTCTGCCCTGCGAAACGCCAGGACACCGCCGTGCCCCCTGCCCCACGCTCCTGCCTCACAACCGATGGCACCTCCGTGTGTGCCCGAGGAAACCGGGGCCTCCTGCAGCCCGCTCCTCCGCCTCCGAGCACAGCCGGGGCCAGCAGCACCACGCCTCCCGCCCCACACCGCACCGCCTGGCCCCGCGCCTCTCGGCTCCTGCGCTTACTTCCAGACACGAAAAGCTGCTGCCCTCCCGCCGCGGGGCTGCACGCGGGAACGGGGTCACACGTGGGAGCAGGCAGCTCCCACTTCAGCACTGTTTCCTGCACAAGTCCTGGCCCTATTTTCCCCACCTGAAGCCACTGTCCCAGGCTCCCGGCAAGGGACACGCTCTCTCCAACACCTCACCCATCTGGGTTCGCACATCTGTCCTGACACATGCTTGAGACGAGCCCGAGCCTGGGATCAGGCAGATTCCCAGCCCGTTCGCCTTAACTGGAGCCCGTCAAGCCTTAGAGCCTCCTGTACTGCTGCCAAGCGGCTGGGAACCCCAGCTGCTCCGGCCCCCCGAGCCCAGCAGAAGCCCGAGGGACCCCAGCAGAGCTCCAGGAGGGACCCACCCTCCGGCGCCGGGGCTGCTGGAAGAGCCGCTCCGTCGCAGAGCGCGCGCGCGTGTGCGAGCAAGATGCCGCCGAGGCGGCTAGCGGCGAGGCCGGGCACACAAGCATGCAGCCAGATGTGCGCAGGAGCGTCCTTGCCTGCGATCGTGCACAGGGCTGCGTGTGCGCGAGGCCGGGCACGCGAGAGAGCTGGTGTGCACGTGTGCGCAAGGGAGCCTCTGTGTGCACAGTGTGTGTTTTAGCCATGGCTTCATTTCTGAAGATTGTTTCCGAGCCTGGAGCCAAGTCCTGAGTTCAAGTGGGAACTATGCATTCCTTGGGGGTTCGGGGAGAGAGCTCGGGGTCTGAGGCCTCTCCCCAGTGCTGTGAATCACTGCCCGGGGAGCCTGCGTGATCGTTCTGTTCCATGGTGAGACTGGCACTCACTGTCTGGGTATTCAAATTAAAGCTGCATGGAGCTGCTTTGCTCTTCGCTGGCCGGCGACTCTTCTTGCTACCGACCTGATGCTGCCATTTCCACACAATGCACGGCTGGGCCCGGGGTGGGGGGAGCCGTGCAAGAACGGAACATCAAACAGGAAAAGCTGGTATTCCCTCCCGAAATCCGCCTTCCTGCTTCCAAGCTAAACAGGCTTCAAAGGGGAGGCTTGTTTGTGCTTCTGCACCAGGCCTGGCTTCTCCATGGCGGGGTCAGCCTCAAGGAGCACGGAGCAGGTTAAAGAGCAAGAGAAACAAACCCAACGCGAAGCCGCGCGCTTAACCCCTTGCTGCATCCCCGGGAAGGGTGGGGAGGAGTGCCCCGTGCCGGGGGGAGGGCACCGCGCGCGCCTTCGCTCCGGCGATGGGGCACGGCACCGAGGCCTCTGCCCCCAGCAGCCACGGGCCCCCTGCTTACCCCGGGGTTCCCCCTGCCTGCCCCCGGGCGCAGCACTGATGGCTTTCCTGGGGGACGAGGGGGAGTCTGACCAACACCCAGCGTGGACAGGGCGTCGCTGGCTTCAGGGTGCTTCAGCAGCGGCAGGGGAGGCTCTTGGCAGGCAGTGGGAGATGAGTTACTCTGTCCCCCCATGATGGCCTGTGCCGGGAGGCAGCAGGACAGGAGAGCGCTGAAGGTGCCAGGCTCCTTTTGCAGGCTGAGGGCAGCAGCATCTTGGACAGGGACAGGACCAGGGTCTTCAGCTTTCCTGTAACTGCTGCCCCTGGCTGGGGTTCGGCTGGAGAAGCCTGACGCCAACCACGGGAGCGCACTGGGAGGCAGGGCCATGGCTCCAGGGCAGGTCCCAGCTCTCAGGTGGTAACAGGCTCCACGGCTCCCAGGGCTGCCCAGGCTCTGCCGGCTTCCTTCCCTTGGCTTCCACACAAAGCTCTGGCACTGCAGTGCCAAGCCACGGAGCTCCACGGCAGCTCCACGGCTGAGCTGGGCAGGCAGCCAGCCCTGCTCCCCCCACCCAGGGGTCCCGTCCCCAGCCCCAGGAACCCCTCCTGAGCCTGTTCAGCCTGCAGGGCAGGGCGGCAGCTGGACCTCGGCTCTGGGGCAGGCAGAGCTGTCTGCTGGACAACAGGAGTTGAGAAGGACGCCCCATAATGGCCTGGAGGCAGGCACCCCTGCGTGCCGCAGGCCAGATCGGCACGAGCGTACACCTCGCTGCCTGGACGCTGGAGATGCCCACGGGGCAGAGCTGGCCCCCGGCCTCCTGGGGCTGCGGTTGGGACGGGGGCAGCCCGTGGGCTCTGCCAGGCTCAGCCCCGCTCCTGCCCCGGCCTCTCCTGCTGCCCCCGGGGACCCTCAGAACGCCAGGCTGGCACCGGGACGCGCCGGGCGCTGGAGCGACACTGGCCGGAGGAACGCTACCTCCAGCCCGGAGCGCGATCAAACAATCAGAGCAAAGGCATCTAACCAAATCCTCCCGCCACCCTGGGAGACCACCCAGCAGCACAGCCGTTATCTGCCAGGGTGAGTGTTTACCAATAACGGGAACCAGCTTGCTGTTTTACTGCGAGCTTTATAAGGATAAAAAGAAGGGCTGGGCTTGAGCAGCTCTGAGACGCCGGGACACAGGCCGGCCATTTGCTCAGGCTGCCTAAGCCCCAGCTCAGCTGGGATAAGCTATCTGCTCTGATTGTTTAACAATTCCTCCTCCTTGCTCCCTCCAAAATTCCCTCCAAATCCCATTTAACACCCGTGTGCCTCTCCCAGCCCCTGGCACCCCCAAACGCACCAGGGGGAGAGGAGCCCGCTGAGCGCCGTGGGCAGAAAGCTGGCAGGAAGGGAGAAGGGCGACACGGGCTGAAGGAACGGCGGCCGTGGCTGGGACGAGATGGGGCAGGACAGATGCCAGCTCCACCTCCGCCGCAGAATGAGCTGCCCAGCCCCAGACCACACAGGCACTGCGGGCACGTGGGGCAGGGAGAGAGGGAGCCGGCACGGAGGGACAGCCCGCGGCGGGGGAAGAGGGGAAGCCCCCACCTCACGCCGGCCCTACTCACCGATCAGGGGCACCACCAGGATGAATTTTCTGCAGTCCAGCAGAGTTATCAAGCTGCTGAGGTGGTCGATGAAGCCATTGGTGTCTGGGACCAGGAAGACAGGTCTGATCTCCAGCTCCATCTGCCTCATTTGACTCTGGTCTTTCAGCACAGCCTGGAGGAGAAGGACATATGATGAGTAAGAAGGACGTCAGCCCTACGATCCGTGGACCCTGACAGCAGAAGATAACCCTGGCTGGCACGCATGCCTCCCGCAGCAAGGGCATCGTGTGAAGGGGACCGGCAGGGGCTGCGCCCATCCCACCTGCACACCTCAGACACCAACTCTTGCAGGTCCACAGCGCACACGAGTGGGATGGTGAAAGCCTCCAAGAGAGCGCTCTCCTAGGAGAACAGCCCTGTTCAGGCTCTGGGGAGAACAACTGGGACCAGCCTTGGAAATGGAGGTGTTTTGGGAACTGTCCCGCTTACGGGACTGGCAGTCGCCAGGACTATCTGCGCTGGTGCCAAGGGACCGACCCCGATACAGAACGGCGGGGAGAAAAGGGGGCTGGAGGAAGCGGGTTCTGGGCTCCAGGTGGAAACAGCTCAAAGTGACAACAGCCAAAACAAAGCAGTTTGGGACACACAAGTCCTGCCAATGGCAGCCTAACACAGGGACCCCGAGCAGGCAGCAGGAGGGGAGGTCTGTGGGGCAGGGATGCTTGGCCGAGTATCTCACTCACTGTCCCACCAGCTTCCGCACGTGCCTTGCCTTTTCTGATTCCATCCAGCTGGGAAACCAGGTGGGTTCCAGCCCTGGAAACCGACAGCAGTGTCCTTGGCTGAGCCCTTCGCACCCGCTGGAGACCAGAGGTGCTCACACACACGTGGGCAGGGGCTGCTGGGTCTTACTAGCAACGCTGCAGGGCTGCACCTGGACCTCTGGACAAAGCCAGTTGCCAAAATGGGACCCAAGAGCTCCCATACTACTTTCGACGCTATCGAAGGACTCAGGCTCTTTAGTAAGTCACAGGCTTAAAAAACTCAGGATGCTATTCTAGTGCTTCCTCTGCTTAAAAATAGCTTCCCTGGACTCGCTGATGTTTGTTGCCTCTAATAGGAACCGGTCACCCACGGAGCACAGCAGCACTGCTGTGGAACGCATCCACCATGCAAGCCCTCGCGACAGCGGGCTCGCACCCACAAGACGCGCCCCGGCGACAGGAGGCCACCGCTGACCCTGTGCTGCCCAATGTTACGGGGAGCTCCCCCTGCCCGGGGTGAGGATCCGGACCCTCCCGCAGTCACGCCAAAGCCTTGGAGGCACCCTGGAACGACGAGCTGCACGGGCCAGCAGTGGCCATGGAAAGAAGTGGTTTTTAATCCATTTCCAAGTCTTGTCATCTGGCTTTAAATCAAGGCGACTTGATGCTGCCACCTCCCACAAGTGTCTCCAGGCAAAGCAGCAACCATAACCTCACCACGTGCTCCCATCCGCCTCCCGGCAGCGCCGGTCCTGGGGCCGCAGCCCCCATCAGCCCTGAGGGCAGACGGGCAGAGCGGGGAGCGGGCTGGGAGGCGCTGCATGGCAGCACCGAGCTGGCACGACAGCGCAGGGGCAGCTACCATGGCACCAGCGTCCCTGTACAGATGCTGCCATGGCCACCCACATGCTGGGTGCCATCCCTGCCTGCGCCCTGCCTTCACCCAGGGAGGTGTGGGCACTCCCCAGCGGCACGGGAACCATGTTGGCAACCCCGGCATGGCACTGCCGCTGCCTCCTCACTGTGAGGAGGGTGGCAGGTGGGGTTTCTCCCCAGGGTTTGGGGGTGCGGGAGGAGATGCTCATCCCTGGGAGGCACCAGGACCTACTGAGCTCCACCAAGCTCCACCTGCCACGGGGAGACAGAGAAGGGCCCCGTGGGCCAACGCAGAGACCCAGAGCGAAGCAGCAAGTTCCTTGTGCGGCGGCCAAAGAGGTCAACGGCCCCAAACTTGAAGGAAGGGGGAGGGGGGCGAAACCACGCCACCTCCGATGGGCGACGACAGTCCTATGCGAGCAAGGGCCGATGGCAGGAGGGGGACCCCCGACTGTGCCCCGATACGGCTCCCCGACCCCAGGGCTCATCCCAGTCCATACAGGTGACCTCAGGAGCGCGGCACGAGTGGGAAGCTCACCTACCCCTCCGGCCGAGGGGCGCAGGGGCGATGGCAGAGGGTGGGCAGTACCCTCGTGTGTGGCATTTGCCCCAGAGGCTTTCGCAGGCCATACCCGGCTGATTCCTGGCAGCCGCGAGCGACGCCTGTGCCGGCCGTCACGTCCCATTCCGCTCGCCGGGCCGCCCGGTGAGAGAAGGACACAGGATGCGCCGGGAGTGAAAGAGCGAGGTCGGCGGGGAGCGTGCCAAGTCCCCGCGTACAGCTCCGGGCCGCTCGGGGAGCCAGAGGGAAACTCGCCTTTGCAGAGTTCAGAGGCCGGCAGTGAGATTTATTTTTGTTTGTGTGAGTAAAAGGCTGCAGAAGCCTCTGGCCAAGGGGTTTCGGGGGGGAGAGGAGTGGCCTGTGATTCATGGGGACGCTGGCTGGCCCCGCGCCAGAGATGAAAGGGAGCCCATGTGCGGGGAACCAGGGAGGCGTTAACCCTTCTGCCGGTCCGTGGGGCACGGTCCCGTGGGGAGGAAGGAGAGCGCGGGGATGCGGATCGGGATGCCTGCATCTGGGGCCCGGCTTCTGTGCCACCACCACTACCAGAAACGAGCTGCCCGTCCCACTGCGCCTCAGTTTCCCCGATGTGAGGACAGGGAGAAGGTGGCCCGTGTGCCCCGCCAGGAGGTGGGGTTTGGAGAAGTCCCTAGGGAGAGTGACGTGGTTAAAACAGCGGAGGTACAGCCTCTCCCTGGCCCAAGTGCTTTAGGACGGCCGGATTTCAGCCTTGTCTTACTGGGGTTAAACACGCTGCACGGCTCCACGGCAGTGACCCTGCAGTGCCGGACACGGCAGGGGACCTCCGAGGCCGGGGGCTCTCCGCTCGCCCCGGGGCCAGGCAGCTCCCCGTCTCCTGCCTCCTGCACCCGCACGCTGCGGCAGCCAGCGCGGCTCCCACCCGCAGCCCCCTGCCCGGCCTCCTGCTCCGGCCATGGGGGCTTCTCCCAGGAGCTGGGCCGGAGCTGGAGGTGGCTCCCCCGGCTGCCCCAGCTGGTGGCAGCACTGAGAGCAGACACTCCTGCGCACACAGTCCCAAATTCCCAGCTCATCCATCAGCTGGGATCACCTGGGGGATTCCCCGGAAGCCGCTGCCCGGCCGTGGACGGCAGCGGTCCCCTGAGAGCCAGGCCACCGGGCGCTGTTTTCTGCAGAGTGCCAGGGGGGAGACCCGAGGGTCTCCACCACAAGCGCAGAATAGGAGGGCGCTCCCCATCGGCCCCGCACACGGACCCCCGAGCTCCTCTGCCCGCGGTGCCAGGCTGGCGGGGAGGCCCGGAGCTGAAGCCCAGCAGAGACGAGTGCCCCGCCGCCTTTGGGACGGGTCGTACGGGGTTACACCGCTCTGCTAGGATGGATGGGCCGTCACCATCCTGCCACCACCTCTCCTGCCCGGACCCGCTCTCCAACCGCGGGGAAACCCGGCGCCGCTGCCCCTTCCAGCCCCGCGTGCTCCGCGGGGATCGGAGGCGGATTTTCCAGGGCCGAGAACAATGCCTCTCTAGTCTCTGCTCGAGGGCTTCCTCCTCCCAAGGTTCGTCTCCAGCGTCTTCCTCAGGAGTAAACGTGCCCCGTGCCTGGTAGCAAACCGGGGCCGCCGCCGTGGCGGAGCCGCCGTGGGTGGGTGTGCGTCTTCCGCAGCCAGCAGGCACCCGCTCCCAGGCAGGTGCGTGTCGGCGCGTGTGCACCCGCGGCATTGTTCCTGCGCGCCGAGGAGAGCGTGAATGGGATACGGCTATATTTAGCCACTTACTCACACTACCGCCACAAAGGAGCGGCTGCATCTTAAGGGGGGCGGCCGTTCCGTGGGCTCAGAAGGGACAGGAGAGCGGCTATTTTGGGAAGACATGTCATAATTGGCCGCCCCGGTTAAGCTGCTTCTGTAATGCTGAGCAAAACAATAGCAGCATCCAGAGGAAGAGCCTGTTATGTTTCAGGTGGGATGTTTTCAACCGGTCAGGAAACTCGACCGCTCCCAGCGCACAGCGGCGGCACAAAGGACAGGGGACGCTGAACAGCATGGACCAAGGGCCCGGCCAAGCGGCGTGGGCGGCTGGGAGCGCGCGGCAGGACCCGGCGCTGGCTGGGGACACAGCCCTGCCAGAGAACCCTGCCTGCCCCGGCAGCGCCGCTGCTGCCTCCTCTTGCCCACCTGCCTGCCCGGCCTCTCGTCCCTCCAGATATCTGGACAGCCCCCAGGTACGTGCCTGGTCTTTCGCCTCATCGCGACGCATCGCTGCCGTCACCGGCCTGCGACATGGGGCTGGCAGGAGGCTCCGTCCCAGACTGGGCAAGCGGTGAGGGCAGGGGCAGGCTGGCAGTGGAGCCAGGGAGCAGCAGCCAACCCACAGCGCAGGGCCCGGCAGCAAAGGGCTGCCTCCTTGCAACCAGGGCTGCCCAGGGACACAAGAAACTATGACCTAACCCTGCTCTGGCCCATCTGCCCCCCTCAAAGTGATGGTTTTGGGGTCCAAGCTCACCTAGGGGAATGGAGCTGAGCTCTCCTTCTCCATCTGCCGTCAGCGCTGGCCGAGGGCCACCCCCGTTTGCCATTTACCCTGCCCGGACCTGTACTCCCCCAGCAGCTCGAGCCGCAGTCCTGCGCACACCCAGCCAGGGCAGGCACCAAAGGAGCGCAGTGAAGCCCAAATCCCCCGCTGAGGTGTAAATGCGAGCCCAGCGCTGGTTGCGGTTGGGAGCTACAACAAGGGCCCGCGGGGCTGCCCCGCCGGCCGATGCAGGGTGTAACCAGCAACCCTGGGACAAACCTCAGGTGGATGATCTCCAGCAGCAGCGGAGCTGGGCAGGAAGGTGTGGGGAGCATGGCAAAGGCAGGGACAGGGCAAGAAAACCTGCTGGGGACAAGACAGTGAATTTAGCTGCGAGAAGCTCCCCTCTGGCACAGAGCGCCTGGCCAAGGGATGCAGCGTGGAGGAAGCAGGGAAAGCTCAGGGCTGGGAGTGTTAAAACAGAGAGAAAGAAAACAAATGGCCAAGAGATGAAGGCTTTGCCCCAAACCCTGGGTCCCTGCCCGCATCATCGTCACAGACTCTACGGGAGGCAGCGGTGGCACCTGGGCTCTCTGGACCCGAGTCCCCGCCACCGTGCGGGCACAGGCTTACGGCCGTGCGTGGAGAGCTGAGGCTCTCAGCCGCGCTGAGACATGAGCCGCATCTGCTGGGCTCGGACGAATACACGGAGCTGTGGCTTGTCCCCAGGATAATGAAAGGGGGACTCGGAGAGCAGCCGATGCATGAACTCCCTAAGTCAGCAACGACTGAGAGAAACAGGCTGTAACAGGGAAGGCAGAAGGTCCCCAGGTCCCAGGAAACACAAAACCTCTTGGGAAGACCAGAAAGGTCAAGGACCACAGGCCGAGAGAGGGAAAGTGGAGGGGGTGGATGCTGAGCTGGCTCCGACCTGGCCTCCCCAGGCAGCGCTTTCCACCCGAGCGCCTCTGCTCCTCCGGCTTCGGCTGCGTGGTCAGTACCAGGGCAGGGAGAGGACCGGGGCCTGCACACATGTTCTGCTCCGGGCTGTTCCCAGCTAGCTACGGGCTGGATGACTCTAGCGAAACCCCAAGGACTTCTCCTCCACCCCGCGCCTTCAGACTCCAACTGCACCTCAGCTCTCAGCTGTGCAGCCCCTGAAGCTGCCCACACCCTCGTTTTGACCTCTCTCCGCCTGCGAGCATTGGCCCCAGCACGGCTGGGGAGGAAGGGAGGAGCACGCCGGGGGGAGAAAGCCCCTGACAACATCAGGCAGCCCCCACTCTCCCCGCAGAATGGGCAGCGGCCATCCCGGGGGGCCCTGCTGCAGCTGGGCTAGTCGCCGGGGCCGGGATCTGCCGCACGCTGCCCTCCCCGAACATGTGCAGTTCCTGTTTGCTGTGTCTGTACAAGGCAGTGGGAAGTGGGGAATTTACTTACACCTCCCGCTTAACAACCCTGGGAGGCTGGAAGGCTTCAGGCCGCTTTAATTTACAGCCCATCTCTCCAATCTCTCACTCGTTCGCTGCTGCTTTCTTCCTCCTTGTATTAATGTGACCCAGGTACCTGCCAACAATAATGGACTCGCTTGCGGGGGGCGGCCCCTCCCTCCCGGTGCAACTTCTACCTTCGCCTTGATATGAATTGCTCAAAAATTCAAATGAAAAAAGAAAAAAGGCGAAATCTGAAAGGTTGGGGTGGGTTTGGAAAAGCGAAGCGCAGTGGTTCTGGGCCCGGCGCCAGTAGCCGGAGGGTACACATGTGCACGCTCTCCCAGTAGGGCCTTCAGCAGCCCTGTTTTACAACCACCTCGGCACACACTGCAGAGTTCACGCATATGGCCAGACAGATGTGTCTGGCTTACGTTCAAGGCTGGAAAATGAAGAATTATGGAAGTGAAGGGCCCTGGGCATTAGAGAGGGCGGAGGTGAGGGGGAGGGGAGCCAGGGAGAATTTTTCCTCTGCTGAGAAATCCTCATCTGGGCTGCGAGGCTGGAGGAAGAGGGGTTGCGAGCAACGAGGCAGCCAACAGCCATGCATGTGAGATTGCTCTTAAAGCAACAGTGTGCATCGCCAGGCGCCTGCTCCCAGTCCAGCCAGTTTACTTCACCAGCTCCCACTGGAAAACATGCTCAGATCAGGCCAGGGCCAGGACAGGATCACCTGTATCCCCTCTGTTTGTCCCCATAACGATGGCAACCCTTTGCAAGCGGCGCTCCGGCTGCAGCAGCCATTCGCGGGCTATTTTTCCTGCCGCTGGCTCCCACATGAACTCTGCCGTTCACGTCCCACCCTCTGTCTGCCTGTGCCCCGCTGCACAGGAAAGCTGATTTCTCGCCAAAATTCGCTGTCACGGAGCATCTGCCCCGGGCGGGGGGACAGCTCGCTGCCTGGCACACACCGCACTACAGCCATCAGCTAAAGCGCTCCCCTGCCAGGGCTCCGGGGTGCGGAGAAGCTGCGTCTGGCTTCACGAGGGTCCCAGGAGTCCCCGAGACGTTCATCTCGGGGCCTGGGAGGGCAGATCTTACCCTGAGCGGGGACAGCAACACCGATTTGGTCCTTCCAAAGGGCCAAAGCTCAGCGTGCTGCTGGGATTCACAGAGGCAGCGCAGGGCACCTACCCCCGGGAAGCTCAAGGTGCTACGGGACATCCCGAGAGGCCGCTGGTCCTGAAGCAAGGCAGGGGAACGGCTGCGCACCATCGGCACAGCGAGGCAGGATCAGCCCATGTACCAAAGCAAAGCAGCTCCTCAGCCAGCTCGGGCACTGCAGCCGCACGGCCCGTCCTACCTGAATCTTGTCTTGACGACGCTGTTGCTCAGCTACTTTCCTGGCCAGGGCTTGCTTCTTGGCTCTGAGCTCCTTGATGTCCATCTCCCCTCCGCTGCCTTCAGCCTCAGAATCATCTTCAAATGCTTCAATCCTCACATCATCTTCCTTCTTCCAGGAAATGCAGAAAAACAAAAAACGGGAGAGAAGTCATTGTAAGGGATGCTGGCGGCAGGGACCGTGCCCGTTCTGCTCCCCCCCTTCCAGCAGACGAATCCCCGCCAGGCACGGTCCATCACCACTTGGTGATCAGTGACCGACTATTTTTAAACATCCAAAAGAAGCAAGCAAAATAAATAAATAGTAAACATCCAGGAGATGACAAGGTGAGACAGGAGGCAACGGGACAGGGAGGGCAGCGGCCCAGCAGGGCAGGGGCAGCCCTGCTTAAAGCTCTGGTCTAAAATCAAACTCCCTAGCCTTGGAAAACTCTTCCCATGGCCCTGGGTGAGTCACTGATGCTTTATAGGCTCCAGTTCTGTAAAACCATGGTATGTCCCTGTCTCTCCGCTCTGCCCGGCTGTTTAGGCTGCACGCCCCTCGGAGCAAATGCTGCTTCTCCCCGCCTGCCTGCACCGGGGCTGTGCCACGCTGCTCTAGCACTGCTGCCTCACCCAAGGCCGGGCACGCAAGCCGATCATCTTGACGGGAAACTCGGATCCATGAATGCAGGAGACCAAAGAGCCCATTCCCCTTCTCCGTTTTGATCTCTGAATAGGCCAGAGAGATTTCTGCACCCACCACAAAACTTCCAGCTGAGCTGGAGCAGATGTTTTAGGAGGAGACGCTCAATCTTGATTTCAAAGCCCCACATGATGGACAATCCACTGCGTCTCGAGGTCAGTCATTTCAACAGCTAATTACTTCCTCTGTTAACATTTGCATCCTACTTCTAGTCTGCCTTTGCCATGCTCCTGCTGGCCAGGAACCTTGTCTTTGCTGAACTGAAGGGTCCCCAGTTCTCCAGCCTCCTGCCCACACAGGCACTTCTGGACCATGTTGCATCTTCACCCTCTCCCAGAGACCCTTCTCTGGCTGTCCCCACCAGGAGGTCTGCAGACCCTTCCCAGTATGCCCGCACTGCTTGAACTGGAGGCCCCAGAATGGGCCATGCTGTTCCTACCCCAGGTGAACACTGCGCTGGCCTGTCCCTACGCACCCAAATCTCCAGGGCACGGGAGTGTGGAAGGCGGTGACTGGTGTCCAACTGGGGATCAGCCACAACCCAGTTCTGCCCCCAGCTCCGCTGCTCTTCCCGATGGCTCCCTGCCCGAAGGGGAGACCACAAGTCCCCGTTCCTCGACGTGTCCCGCCAGCAGCAGGCACGTGCTGCCCATGAACCAGGCTCTGCCGCCGGCCCAGAGAGCCCCCTCGGCCTGCCCAGACCCCCTTGCTCCCCAGTGCAGCGACCGTGGGCCCTCCCAAGCCCTGCCAGGACCCATCTCTCCTCTGCACAAAAGCCAAGGGTTGTGATGGGGCTGGGGAGGGCTCCCCGGTGGGAGCCGGGCAGAAAGACCTGCTCTGAGCCCCGAGAGGGCTGCAGGGGATGGACCCTGGACAAGGGGAGCCCGCAGAGGGGTAAGAGCATCACTACACGCCCTGCCCTGCGCAGGCTCCATGGCATGCCGCAGCAGGAGGGACTCAGGCAGGAGCTCGCAGTCTTTAGAACAACCCCAGCGCTGCACAGTTGCCTACTCAATCGTTTCACCCAGACTGCGCACCCGCCTGGCCACAGAACCACGTACTCTTCTCTCCTTGTGACTTTTTAGCCATGGGAAGGAGGAAGATGGAGCCCTCAGGCTCACTTCCCTCTGCCAGGACAGCCTGGACCACAGGGGATGGGGGACGCTGCCAGAGGGACAGCGTCGCGCAAGGGCACAGAGCGTGTGTCAGATGCAGATCTGCTGCGGTGGGTCAGGATCCGCTTGCCCAGGCTGGCGGTGTCACACTGGCGAGCTGGAAGCTCCCTTGCGCTCAGAGCCCAAGGAGGAAGCTCCAGGGTTGCGCAACGAGCTCATGCAGAGGTTCCCACAGCCGAGCAGAGACTGTGGGGATGGGGCAGGAGGGAGCTATCCTCCATCCTGTGTTTGCTCATAGCAGAAGTCGGAGGGACAACCCAACAAGGGGAGTGCTCCGGGGAGCAGGAGCGTCTCTGTCGTGACACTGGGTGGAACCTGAAGATGCCCCCATATCACACGCTCTTGGAGGCGTCACCCTGAAAACCTCCCGCACCGCCTCCAGAAGAGGACAAGGGGCCAGGTCTCCCACCTTACAGAGACATCTCTTGCTGCCTGGGGTTTTGCTCTGAGCCCCAGTGCAAAAAAAAATCACCTAAGATCTGTCTCCTGCTCAGCCGGAGCCGAGGAGGGTGCCGAGCATGTTCTTGCTCTGGGCTCCTCCGGCTGTCAGCTACCCGGGGCACCCGGGGCCACAGGCCACCCAGCGCCGGCAGAGGCGAGGCACCGTCCCCTGCACGGGCGATGTCCCCTCCGGCTCTGCAGCGCCTGGCCCGGCGCAGGGAGGGGACCCGGAGTGAGCCCGGGCAGCGCCGGGCCACCCAGCTCCCCGCTCCCAACGCTCTGCCCCTCTCTCCTGTTTCCCTGGCCTTTCCAACTGCAAGATTAAACAGAAGAAAAGAGTCAACCTGCAGAGCGGCTGGCAGGGCCCTTAAACACACACACGGAGCCTGGAGTGAAGCAAGGCCTACAGGAACAAGCAAGGGCAGAAAAACAAGAGTTGAATTCCTTAATCACATCAGGATGTGAGAGGCAGGGGAGGGACGGGGCGCCAATGTCAGCTCTTCCTGTACGTGTGCTGGAGGCTGGAGCTCAGGCCTCCGCCGCAACGAGCTCCACGGCTATAAACTTGATCCTGAAGCTGAACCCTGACACCCCCTCGCCCACCTCCTCTCCCGGGGCCGCGGCGCTGCACGTTATTAAAGCTCCCCCCGCTTCGGGTATGAAAAAGCAGCATCTGGAACTCATAGCAGCGCGCGAGATAGAGGCAGGCGGGCTGGACTGGCAGGAAAGGGCATGAGCGAAGTACACTCGGGAGACAAGGGCTGTGCACCACTTGCCCCCCCTCTGCCTCCCCCCATAAAATGCACACGCAGCTACGCTGGCTATAAATAGCGGGAGCTGCAGGGCAGGCAGAGGCTGGGCCCCACAGGGGTGATTCTTCCTTCACCGAGGCGCGCTCTTCCCGCACGGTACCTGATCTTCCAGTTGTTTTCCCTCTTGGCTTCCCATTTCCTTTCCCATGGCGTCTGGGACGGGTGCCACTGACACATATTTTCCACCCTTGAATGCCAGCAAAGGCTCTTCTTGTCCACAAAGGGCTTCCAGGAAATACTTCAGAACTGTGACCCTCTTGCAGTCGGCTGCAATAACCTACGGGGTGAGGACGAGGGGGTTGGGGAGAGGGAAAGGAAAACAAAGTCAGTGTTAAGGGGAGGCAGATGGGCAATGGCCAGGGGGAAACGGTCGGGGCTAGAAGGCCCAGCGGGACGCAGGAGGCACCGCACAGCACCGCGGGGATGTGCGGGGTGCGACCCTCTTCTTCTAAACAGGAATGGAAGGGGTTTGCCCGTGCCTTGGAGCCCACTGTCCCCAGGGAAAAGGAGGCAGGCGAAGTCGGCACCGATCCATGTCCCGTCCTCCCCCTCCGCGCACCCCAGGGCTGTGGGGCTGCTGGGCGCGGCCAGCCCCCTGCCCAGCCCCACCGAACGGGGGGAAGCCCTGCTGAAGCGTGAGAGATGAACGATGTGGCCTGTCCTTACTGTTTCGTTTCAGCTCCATCGCCAGAATCTCCCCCTGTGAGAGCTGGGGAGGGATGCAGGTGCGAGAGCGGGCAGGTGGGGGCATTTGAGAAAGCCGAGCCCCTCCTCATCTCCAGCCTGACCCCGTCCCACGGGCCCGTCTCACGGACCAACTGGGGAGCCCCGTGAGGGAGGCTGGGACCGATCTGGCCAGAAGGAAACTCAATAGCTCGGGTAATTATCCAATTTATGAGGCTCTCAAATGGAGTTTCCAGAGTGTGGGAGCCCAGTGCCTCCGCGGCCCCGTTCCGTGCGGCACAGCCTCTGCTGGCGCCTCCACCACGACCGGCCTCGGCTCAGACCTCGTCCCCTCGCAGCGGGGCTCTGCACCTGCAGAGCTCTCCCCCGGTGCTTCCTGCTGACCGCTGTCACCCCTGGCGAGCAGCAGATTTATAGGGAGAAAGTCAGCAAACAGGGGCTAGAAGTGCTACATGCTTGGAGACAAAGTCCACGCTGATGCCCGAGTTCCTCCTGCCCCCCAAACCACCCTGGTTTTGCTCTGCTCGTACAGAGCAAAGCGGCCTCAGAGAGACCCCCATCCCAAAAGGATCCCCGCAGGCTCCCAGGACCAGGACGCCGGGGAGAAGGCCAGACCCCATAGAGGTGACTCAACCGGGTGCCTCGCAGCCAGGGACGCTCCTGCTTTACCCCCGCACGCTCACACCGTGAGATACCAATGCCCCGTGCCCTGGCCCCGGCTTGGCGGAGACCGGCTCATCACGTGCCGTGCCGGCGGTGGTGCGTGCCCTGGACGGGGCCGTGCCGCGGCGAGCGGAGGGCTGGCAGCGGCATGCGGCCCCGCTGCACCAGGTTGCCGTGAGAGGAAACTTCTGCTCTTCCACAACGCTGCCAGTTTCCTCTCTGCGGGCTAATTTTAACCACCGTGTCGCTGTAGTGCGTGTCAAAAACCTGACCCTCCTCTGACCTCCAACCTCCCACCCCGGCTACTGCCTGAGCGAGGCACCCTCATGCACCAGCAGCCGGGGCCGCCTCCGTTTGAAGCTGCCCCCTGGGACCCCGTGTCCCCCCCGTACCTGCGCTGACAGGCGGAGGGGGAGGAGAAGCCCCTTCCTCCCCGCGGGAGGCAGTCGCTGCTGCGGAGAGGGGGTGCGAGCAGGGTGATCACAAGAATGTAATATTTCAGGGAGCAAGGGATCCGTAAGCACCGATTCTGCTCCTACAAAATGTGTGCTACAGGACAGAGGTGAGCGGAGGAGAAGGTGACGCAGGCTCAGCAGCCCCGGGAGCAGGTCAGCTGCTGGGGACCCTCTTTCCTGGGAGAGCCCTTTGCTGCTCGGGACATCCAGCCAGGAGCAACCCCGGCAAGTGTCACCGCAGGAACATTTCCATCCTCCTGGCTCTCCTTTAGGAACGATTCTGTGCAGGGGAAAGTCAGAAGGAAAGAGAACAAGAGCAAAGCGGGAATGGCTGTCATGGGAAACATCCCTCCTGAGAGCTCCGGGCTGCAGCACCCTGGGGGAAGTGGTGGAAACCTCACCGCCTGCTTCATCCCCGGCAGACCGGGATCCCGAAGCTGCGGAGACCCGGCCCAACTCACACGGGGTGACTTCAGCCCAGGGATTTTCCAGCCCCGGTATCTGCAGTTCCCTTGTGCCCAGGCTGCTGGGCGAGAGAAGCACCCGCCACGGCCGGCACAGCTGCGGGGCTGTGCCTGTGGCAGCACCGGGGCTTGAGCCCCGCTGCCAGCAGCCACGTGCCGTGGGATGCCAGACGTGGAGGACGGCAGCATCATTGGGGAAGGGGACGCAGGGACTGTCTGGTGGGGAAGAGATGGGCACCCCATCCTGACACCGTTCCCGGGGGATTTCTCAAGACACCTCTAGAAATAAAAGCCATCGCATCCAGCTTAGGACCCGTGAGGTTTGCATGTACGCATGAAGGGCTGGGCGCTGACACAGCTGCAGCGCAGCCATCTCTGCACAGCAAAGGCTTAAATCTCGCTGTCAGAGCCTCCCGGGTTGCGAATGATCAGGCAGAGCACAGAAGAGCTCCCTTCGCCCATGCCTGGGGCTGGGGACAAGGGCAGGTGGGTTCGTTCCTTCCTCCCCTGAAGAAGAAACAAGTAGGAAACACCAGATTTCCTGCCAAGCCAGCACAGCCCGATGCTTAAATTCATCTCATCTGCTGGGGAGAAAAGAGCCCAGCTGAAGGCCCATGACATAATGCCACAGCAACTCGTCTCATGAACACATTTTTCCAGCCCACATGAATGAAAAACAGGGAAGGAGCAAATGCTCTGCACATCCCCGTCACGTGCAGCCCTGCTCGAGGGGGACGCGGCAGAGCCCCGGGCTGCCGGCAGCCAGGCTGGCCCCGCCGCGGGGCAGCCCAGCCTCCGAGATGCTGGGAACGAAGTGACCTGTGACTGGCACCCAGGTCTCTCTTGAACGGCGGAGCGGGACCTTGCGTGCCGCAGAGCAACCCGCTTTTGTCAGAAACTTCCTGTTTCGGAGTGGAAACGCGAGTGCCCGCGGCAGCGCCGGGATGCCCGGGGCAGCGGGGACGGCCACGAAGGCGCTCGCCGGCTCACGTGGCGATCCCTCGCTGCCGGAGCGGAGCGCGGCGAGGATGCCAGGAGCAGCGCCCACCCTTCCCCAAGGAATGGCCAAGTACACAATGACACCGTGCCGATGTATTTGGCGATGTGGCAGCAGACACCCCGGCCCCGGTGGGGAGTACGGCCGCGCCGTGCACCCTTCCCCCCCGCCCGTGCAGTGAGACAGCAGGAACTGAAAGCCTGGCTTCAAGTCATCGCTGGGTATTAAAATAGGCCTGACATGCACGCAGCCGCTCTCAAAGGAAAACTGAAACTGAGAATTGCTGAAGTGGTCTGGTGCCCCCGTCCGTGACCCGGGCTCAGTTCCCCAGAGGCACGAGCGACCGAGGCATCGCCGAGCCCCTCGCCACCGAGGTGCCTCTCGGGGACACGTGGCTGGGGACCAGCCGCAGGGCGGAGGTGGCTTCGGCTGCAGCAGCCCCGATCGCCAGCCTGATTTCATCAGGCCCGGAGACGGGAGGTTTCTAATCTCCTGCTGCATCAGACAGGCTAACCACCAGCTCCCAGCACCAGCCACCCACCGGCGGGCTGGCGGCAGCTAGGGCAGGCTGAGGAGGCTCATTAGCGCTCCGACTGCTAATTCACGGGTCATACATTAACATACTAATCATTGAGTAAGCCACAGCAGGACGCACATTAACGCACACTAACTGCCTGTAGAGACCCACTGGGCTGCGCATGAACGGTACCAGCTGTTGGATTTTCAAAGCCACTTGGCAGCGCCGGTGCCACCGGTACCCTGCGCGTGTCATCTGCCAGCGGCGAGCAGGGTCCCCAGGTCTAACGAGGGGTCCCCAGACCTAACGCAGCTGATCCCCCGATGGCCTTGGCTGTATTTTCCCCCGCAGATAAAACAGGCTGCAGGGAAAAGCTTCCCCGAGTGCCGTGCGCTGCTCTTTAAGGAGAGGAGGGCAGAGCACTGCCGCACGGGGCGGCTGGCACCCGGCCCGAAGGGGACGCAGCCCCGACGCCAGCACGTGTCCTCCAGGAGATTTAAGGGGAGGGAAGGGACTCGCTCCGAGAGCCGCGAGCGCTGTGCCCGGGGGGACGCGTGCACCTGGTGCTGGCGGGGTGACACCACCAGAAACCAGTCATGGTCTCGCTTTGGGTCAGAGGCGCGCCTGGAGCCGAGGGGGCAGCCCCTCTGCCCCCCGCCCGGCCCCGCTGGCCCCGCTGCTCCGCACACGGCTCTCCCGCAGCTAAGCAAATCGCTGTCACACCCACCGCCGCCTTCAATCAACTTTTACAACTTGTTAATTTTACGCAGCGTCCTAAAGAGCAAATAACTGGGAGGCAGGAATGCAGACTCCTTCAGCTGGTCCAAAGAGCCTCCGGCAGCCAAGCCAGCTGGCCAGGGGAGCCCCGCTCAGCCGCGGGGACCTGCCGCAGCCGGGGGGGGCTTGGTCCGGAGAGGGCTGCCCCGGGCCCGCGGCAGCCTCTGGCAGTGCCACGCCGCTGCCAGCGTCGTGCGGAGGGACCCCAGCAGCTTCTCTCTCGGCAAAAGCTTGCACTCCGCGAGCAAACAGGAGGCAGCGGCTTTGGAGAAGGGTTTGCTCGGAGGACGGGCTGCCATTGCCGGCTCTGCATTCCTGTGTGCGAGGGGGAGACACTAGCACATCCTGACAGCTGGATTCAGAAGGGGAAAAGGACATGAGAAGTTTGAGTCATTGCACGGAGAGATCCCATCCCAGATTCGGAGATGGGAATGGGATAGGACCGGGACTCGGAGCCAAGCTCCAGCACGATCCAGCGTGGGGATAACACTGGTTTTGCCACATCAGTTTAAACATGGCTTAGCTGAAGTAGCTGAACAATGCTGAAACCAAGCGAGCCCCAAACGATCTAAACCATGCAGCGTCTACATGGCCCAGCTGAAACATTTGCACTGACCCTGCTAAAACATCCACACAGGCCATGGCTAAGTGCCTCCCAGTGCCCTGTGCCGCCTCCTCCCGTCCCCGGGGAGCCAGCTCGGAGGGCGGCCCAGCGCGCTGGAGGAGGAGCGCAGAGGAAAGCACCCGGTTTGGTCTCATCCCTTCTGGGTTTTCATCTCGCAGGCTCGCACAAAAGCTGGGCTGGGTTTAACCCTGGACTTATCCCAGCCCAGCTTCTCCAGGCTCGTTGCCCAGCCAGGATGCGGCCTGAGGAGCCCCTCACCCTGCCCAGCCCCAAATACAGTTTGGAAGGTTTGGCCACCTGGGCAGGGAGGACCAAAGCGTCCGTCACGGCTGGGCAGCGGCGCTCGCAGCTGGATCGCAACCCTGGTTTCTGCAGCTGGGAGCTGACTTCAGCCACAGCTTCTCTCAGAGAAACTTCTGATTTTGACTAATCCCACAAGCAGGCTCGGTGGACGCGGCTCCCACATGCCCGCAACTCTGTGCGTGACCCAGGAGAGCCACTGTGGCTGCAACGGGGCCCAGACCAAGGCACCATTGGCTCTGACGTCCCTCACTGCTGCCCTGGCTCTGCAGGACCCAGCGCCAGCGTGGGCAGCGCCTAGCGCCAACCAGAGCACGCGTGGGGAAAAGACCCACCGCATCCGTATCTGATGCTCCACCACAGCAGAGGTGCATCAGAAAACACCCAGGGAAGACAGAGAAGCTCACAAGAACCACTCCAGTTGCTCTTCCCCATCGCCACTGCTGGAGAACCACTTTCTCTGCAAAGCAGGGGCTCCCCAAAGAGAAAGTGTAGCCATGTCTTAGCCAAACCCCTCTCCCAGCACCCCGAGCCTTGCAGAGGCATGGCTCCAGCCTCTGCACTGGGGCACATGGTCCCACACGAGTCATCGGAGCAGATGTGCTCCTGGCCTTGGCAGACGCCTCCGTCTTTCCAGCCTCGGCTACGTAGCTCAGCCACGACTGGCCTTTGAAACTGGAAAGCAGCACGGAAAGGGAGCCAACTGCCCACCGTCACTAGGGTTTGCCAGGCTAAGGCCTTGCTTGTCCCATGCAGTGATGCAGAGAAGACACGGGGATCACACAAAGGTGCAAAGCGATAGATCTGAGCTGAGTCACCCAAGTTCTGGTGTCAGAGATCAGAAGCAGCCCTGGGTAGCTTGCACAGATTCCTACCACGGGGTCCTCCAGCTGCACCCAAGGCACGGGTACCTGTCACCGCCGGCAGCTGCAGGACGTGAAGGTGAGACCCAGCAACGCGGGGGAAGCTTGAGCAATGCTGGGGCTTGGAGCCGGCTCTCAGCAAGCCCCCCCAGCGGAGGGGATCCCTGCACTGGCACGCCGAGGCAGCGGCCCTCCCCAGAGCTGCCCGTCTGCCAGGGGCCAGTTCTCTCTCCCTGACTGGCACCTAGTGGCTGTGGGGCAGGAATACAGACTGCATTTTTACTGATCTAGGCCAGAAGACACTCAAAACTCTGTATGGAAGCCCCACGCTGCCACAGGTCCCAGCCTACGTCCCTGAAACCCGTTGTGCTGCGGCACAGCCTGGCACCGCCCTACCAAAACAGCTCCTCCAGACTCAATGCAGCCAGCCCCTCTCAACTCTTCCCTTCCTTGGCGATGGCTTACCACGGGGTTGGGGTTGTCCACCCCAAAATACACCTGAGGGTGCTGCAGGAACCCTTTGTGACTTGTGTGGAAGAGTCAACACCGAAGTCACCCAAAGCAGATGCTCTGGATGGAAAACCATCCTCCAGACCCCTCTCGAGCTCCAGCCCAGCCCAGGACCAACTGCTCCTCTGAAGCATGAGGAGCTACACAGCCCAGGGAGGAAAGTTTCTGCTGGCTTCCAAACCAAGCTTTTGGCTTTTCCTGATGCTCGGAAGGACTTGCCCTGGTGTCTTAACCACCTATTAAATGTGTTAAAGAACCTTTTTGTCAGCTCATCTCTCCAGTGAGCAGCAGCGTTTGCAGTAGGAAGCAGTTGGCGCCAGGTTGCATCCAACACCTTGTAGGCTGAGGATGGTCAGCATATTTAATTTTACCCCCACCAGCCCATTCCTACTGGGCAGCAGCAAAAAAAGAAAAAAGCATGACTTCAGCCTGGGCGAGAAGTCCCAGAGAAGACGATGGGGTACAGGAGGTCTCCACAGAGTGAAGGAGATGTTTCATCTGGTTTCTGACTGTGGCTCCTGCCTGGTTCTCATTGTGTCCTCAGGCATCGCTGCCAACAGCTCAGCGAGAGCTACGGGCTTCCCCACATTGCAAAATGTTGCCTCCAGTAAGACGCTGTGGGAAATTTCTGCAGGAATTTCCATCGGAGAAAGCATTTGCTTCCACTCCCCGTGGCCACATGCCCCAGCGCTGGGCAAACCAATCCCCGCAGCTGTGAAATATCTGGGGCGTTTCTGCTCTCCGAGGTGAAGCCTTGAGCACAGGACCACACGTTTCAGTTGTCTGTCGGGAGAACAAGAGGCTCAAAAATCACAGCTTTGAAAGAGGCCTGTGAAAGAGGCAGACAACTCCGGGAGAAGCAGCGAGTTGCAGCCAGGGACTCCCTGTTACAGCCATCTCGACGCCCTCCTCTCCCACCCCAGCTCCCAGCACATCCCCAAACTTCCTGGGGGAAAAAGGAGAAAAATTCAGGCCATAGAGTAAAGCCGAGTCCGAAGGAGCCCGCTCTGCTCCTCCCTTGCAGGTCCTGCTGGAACACTACCCAGGGAAGACAAGTCCCTGAGCGCCTACCCCAAGCCCCTGGTCCCGGGCTGGGGAAGGAGGAAGGCAAGATCCGTACCCCCAGCGAAGCCAATGACACCACCGGCAGCTTTTGCAGGGCACGGGCTGTTCTCCCCGCTGCAAGAGTCTCCAGTGTTTTCCTTTTCAGGGACTGGGGGAATTTATTTCCTCTGCCATTTCGGAGGATGCCTGCCTTGCCAGAGATTGTTTTGCAAAGTTAAGATAGATAAGAAAGTGGTTAGCAGGCTCTTTGGTGGAGGAAGGGAGGATTGCTTAGTAAGGGAAAGGGGACCGCTCCGCTCTCGGCAGACGCACGCTGCCCTTCCTCTGAGGCCACCGCTGCAGGAGACGCTGGCGCTGGGGACGAGGCCGGTCCATCCCTACACCTCTCCACCCCCGGCGTTTCTCGGGTACAGCTGCTCGTGGGGCCACACCGTGCTGGCCACCAGAGAAGCCATTCCTGTGCCAGGGCTAGGATCTGTCTCTCCTGGAATTTGGGAAATGCGGCTGATCAATGTTCAACATCTTGACTGCAAATCTCAATGTGCTCTCGCAACAGTAAAAGCCCTTTTTGCAGGGTATGTGGGGAAAAAAAACCAGGCAGGAGCCAAGTCCAGGCTGCCCACGCCATGGGGAGAACGCTGCAGTTATCTGGCAAGCTCCCCATTTCAGAAAGCACCTCCTGAGCGGCGGCAGGAGGGAGCTGGCCTTGCTGGGGCGTTCGCGCGGAGGAAGCCCTGAAGATGCACAACTCCTGCCGAGCGCGCCCGTCCCCGGCACGCCACCGCCTTGCAGCGCTACGGGGGGTTTCGGCTCAGCCCCTCCGGACCCTGCGCCCACCCCGCACCCAGGCACCCCCCGAGCAGATAAAGGTGTTGTGCACGGCGGCGGGGCAGAGCAAGCGTTTTGCTCTCGCCGATAGCACGAGCTCTTTCGCAAGGACTTCCCCATGGAGACAACTGCCCCGTGGTTTGACCCACAGAGTAACTCGGTGATTCCTGTCCCACGGGACAAGACACCCGTGCCTGGGGTAGCAGAGGGCTGAGACGGTGGGAAGTTGGGTGGCAGAAGGAAAAGAGTTACAACACAGGAATGGGGGAGCGGGGATGAGGTTCTACCATACAAAAATAGCAGAAAATGGTGCAAACCAGAGCTCACCCTTACAGCATCCACCTGCCCTGCCCGCACCATCCACTTCTCACCCTTCCAACGTGAACTCTGCGAGAAAACCACTGCGTTAGCCGCTAGCACCCGTGGCATCGTGGACTTCCACCCCCGGAGGTGTTAACAGGCCGCCGCGTCCCTCGCAAACCTGACTTCTGACCCCGGCAGCGGGGGAGAGGAGAGGTAAGAGCTGCAATGCTCTGCCTGGTCCTGGCAGAGCCGGCCGGGAAGCCGTTTCTGGGAGTTTACACAGCTTATACGTTCTCCATGCAGTTCCTGGATGCCTTCCATCGCAGATGAGAGTTTTATGTCGAATTTTAAGTTTGACCACAAATATTCAAACTTCCTTGGACCACAAATGCTGTATCTTCTTTGTGGTTTAGTTGGCACCAAATGAGTATTTACAGATCCCTATACGTCTGTCTGTCATTTAAATATCTCGCGGAGGTGCCAAAGGCTTCAAAAGCGGAGGGGCTCCTCAGGCAGACCCCGATTCCCCCCTCTGCCCTTCACTGCTCGGCGCAGGAGAGGTGCAGACGCCGGCCAAGCCCTTGCAGAGGGCACAGCCGCTGCCGGTCTGAGCATTTCATACTTGTACTTATTAAGCTTGCTTTTCAGAGAATGTCATCCGAGATCCCACCGTAACTTCCACAGCTCCTTGCCCTGGTGGATATTTGAACTGGGATGAAAGCCTGTGGAATTTTCTCCTCTTCTTTTAGGAAACTGAGTCTACAGGAGACTGTTTTAATGAGAACCGCTAAAACCTCCTACAGCAGCACAGCTCCCACCTGGCCGCTGCTCGCAGCCTCCCCACGGGTTTTTTCACTTCCTCAAACACAAGCGGTTCTCAGAGGGTGACAATCCAGACCTGCTGAACTGGGATCCCGCTCTAGGGAAACTGGTTAGAGTGGTTAGGCTCAGTGGCAGAATGATACCGAATTCAGGGAAGGCTGTTCGGCCAGGAAAACGCAATCAAATGAACACCATAAAAGGTGTTTAAGCACCCCTCCTAAGCACCCCGTGCCAAGGGAATTCGGCGCTGCCGTTGCGCGGAGCGGGACAGGGAGCAGAGAGCTGAGGGTCACGGAGCTGACACCCAGCCGGGCGGGTGCGTTACGGGGAGCGGCAGCCCAAAATCTGAGTTCGCGCGCACACGCCGGCTCGAGTCAGGTTGTGTGTGTTTCATTTCCTTCAGACTTTTTAGTCTAGGACACAAATTGGACGCTTGCCCCACTGATTTTAGGGGAACTTTTGAACACGTAGCAGTGTGGTAGATACTGCTCCTGCAACGCCGCTTTTAGCACCCCAGGGAGCCAAGCCACCGGCCGGTCGCGGCGGCGCTCGGGGAGCTCTCCCGCACGTCCCGCCATCCCTTGGGAGCCACAGAGCAATTGCGTGCCCAGGGCAAAAGCTCCAGCAACGGCTGCCCACATCAGAGGAAACAGATACCTGAGTCAGAGCAATGCGATGAGAAACCTCCGCTCTGCAAGCCAGAAGCCAGACTGAGCAACGTCAGCGCTGCCCCACTGCTGCTCCGCACGCCCCGCTGGCCCCGGGCGCTGCCGGGGAGCTCGCGGCACCCTGCCTCCCCTCAGCTTTGGAGGTTGAAAGGGAAGCAGCTTTGCTTTGAACTAACAAGCAGGCAAAGCCCACGTGAAAGGGCCGCTCGCGCGGCCGGGGCTGCTGCGTGCAGGGAGGAGCTCCTCCGACCATCAGCTCCTCCATCGGGGCCGCTGCTAAATTCCCTTGAAAACAGAGGGTGGGGATATGGAAGGCAATGTAATAACACCAGAAAAATGCCACCACAGCTCGGTCGGCTGCGACACCACAGCCCCAGAGATACTAGCAATACTGGCATTTCCACCCACCGCAAGAACCACACTGGCAGCGCGCTCCCAGCGGCTCGGGGCAGGGCGGGAAGCAGCTCACACCACTTCCAGCAGCCACTTCAGGGAGGGACAAACACTGTATTTTGCTTTACAGCGAAATGCTGCCACTTAGGGGACTCCCAATGACGTTCTCGTGCCTGAGAGCCCATGTCCTCTTTGAGGAGGGGCTGCTCCGAGCGAGACGCGCTGTTAGCCTACCAGAGAGGTAACTTCATGCGCTGGATGCGAGCTCCAGCCCGCGCGGATCCTGCTCTGCCTCTAAGGAAGCTGCGAGCGCAGCTCTGCTACTTATACCCAGTACTCAGCTCTTTTGGCAGATGATTAATGGCCCGAGTCTCGCAGTCGCTTGCTTCCAGCCGGGCCAAGAGCTGCAAACACACCTAGGGAAGGGAAGGGAAGGGAAGGAGGAATTGGAACGGCGGCTTGTCGGGGAGAGGAAAACTATTCGCTGTGTCTTTGTTTTCTGCAGAGCTCCTCCTCCCGGGAGCGGGATGCTGAGCGCAGAGCAGGGCCCCTGCCCCGAAACGGAGGAGCTGAACCAGAACAATAGGGTGGGGACTCTGGATGGGCCCCGACAAGTGGGGTGGGCTGCAGCGGGGGCACCGATCCATCCTTTTGACTTCATTCACACTTACAGCTGCATTAGAGACATTTCCTGAAAGCACAGTAGGAAGAGAGGGGTATTCGCTCACTCCACCCTCCATCTAACACTGTCCTCGCGATCCAGCCGCGCACCGAAAGCCAATTTTGGCCTCTGGCAGAGCTGCAGGCCAGACATTACAAGCGCTGGTGTGAGCAGCGCAGGTCCCCACCCGATGAGCAGCACACAGACTTGGAGCAGAGAGGAGGGGTGCTGCAGCCAGCAAAAAAAAGAAAAAAAAAATCAATGTAGGGAAATGCAGAGCGCTTGAGCATGTCCAAGGTGGCCCTGAAGTCAACAAGGAGGTGCCAAGAGTGGGATCTGAGCGTTTGGCTGCGGGACAAGGAAAGGTGCAGCTGCTGGCTGATGCCACATGGAACGAGGCAGAGCTCCCGCAAAAGAAAGGAGGGGAGCGACAGCCGCGCTGCACGGGGGCTTGAGGCAGGATCCGCGCCGCAGCGCACCCACCCCGGGGCGACCGTACCGCTGGGTCTACAGCACGTCATCTCCCGCTGATGGTGCGACCTGCGAGGCGGAGCAGAGGATTGAAAACAGCGCGGCGAGCCCTGCGCCTGAGTCACCGCAGCCGGGAGCCCGCGCGTCCCAGCGCATCGTGATCCTGCATGTGGAGCCTGAAAAACAACTTTTTTTTTTTTTTCTCTAAAAAACAAAAAACCAGCCGCCCTCCTCCAAATCTGGAGTTACTCAGCCTGACTCACACCAAGGCTCTCCTGGCACCGCCGGCAGAGCCTGCACGTACCTGGAGAGGGCTGTGCGGGCTGTGCCGCCGGTACCTGCCGCACCGCACACCTGGAGCCGCGGCACTTCCCCGAGCGCCTGCCACACGAGCTTGCTGCGGCCAAGCTAATTATTTTCAGCTTCAAATTTCAACCATTTTTGGTGAATCCCCGAATAAAAAAAAAAAATAAATAAATGGAGACTATAATTTTTTTTTTAAATGGGAAAAGTATTTCTTTCATTCTCCCATAACACAAATCCAGCAAACATGAAAAACATGAACCCAAACCAAAGCTCAGACATCACATCTGGGGAGAGACCAAGCATGGAAAATTTTAATCCAAAGGTTAATGTTTGGGAAGCTTCGAGTGTGTGAAAAGAGGGGTTAGATGGGTGCTGCTCCGCGGCTCGAACAGTTGTTGCCGCCAAGTGGCGGCTTTCAAACGGTGCCTGCCCGCCCCAGCCCAGGCACTCGGGGTCAGAAGCTAAAATAGAAAACAACTGAAATCATTGCAAGCAAACAGTCAGCTCAGATGCTGGAAAAGCCAAGCAAGGAAGCAGCCAGCAGCATAAAACGCAGCTCGAGCCCTGTGACTGGAAACAGCCTCCCGACTTGCCCTGGGTGGATCGCACCGAAGCACAGGGCAGCGCGGCCCTCGCAGCCTCTCCTGCTCCCCGCGCTCTCCTGGGCCACCTCCGCAGCCCCCAGGCCACTGACAGCCCCGCGCCGCTCCTGTCCCAGCTGCATTCTCCATCTCCTCTGCTCGCTGCTCTGCAGGATCCGGTGGTTATCACATCTTGGGGTTTTTTTTCCACCCTGCAGCCCGAACCTTCACGCTTCTCACCCAGAACAGCCACCTCCTGCCCGAGCGCAGAGCACCCTGCTCCTCACCCTCACCCCAGCCGATGCAGCTCCCTGTGCCTGCCCAGAGCAGCGTCTCTGCAGCTCTCCTGCCCTGCACCCCGAGCTGCTGGGCTCCCATCCCCTCACTCCCGCTGCAGAGCTGCCCTCCGAGCTCGTCATGCCCCCGTTTTCCCCGCATCCTGCCTCCAAAACGCCTTTGTCTTCATCTTCTGCATTAGATTATGCCCTTTCCAGACTGCTCCTTCCAGACACTAGAAATCCCTCTCCCCCCAGCTATAACAGAATAGCATCCTAATTGCCTTTGTTAGGGATGGGGCCACGCTTGTAAAATTGCCACGTCTGCTTGCCGGGCTGTATCAGCAATAACAATAGCTTAAAAGCTACAGGAGTTATAGCATCGAGTCCTCCCACACTTAACCAAACACAAGGAGAAGGGACCATATGTCTGCAAAGGCAGCCATGTCAGGTGGGCCAGGGCCCGGCTCCCTGGGCTCCCCGGGGGTGGGAAGGGAAGGCACGGCACCAGCAGGCGTGAGAGCATCCGGCAGAGCCGCGCTGCTCGCGGCGGCTTATTTACAGCATCCAGAGGGACGCCGGACGGGATGCTTCCCGGGATCAGCCAGGGCAGAGCTGCTCCCTAAGGTAGCAGGGATGGGTTTCAAAGGGCTGCAGCATCCCTGCCCACGGGCTGGGCTCTTCTCCCAGGCGCACGCTTGCCAGAAGAGCGCTCGCGCAGCCAGCAGCCTCGCCTCGCTGCCCGCTGCCGGCAGCTCCCGGCCCTGCTGCATCTGCCCTCCCAGGGGTGCTCGGGAGGAGCAGAATGCTGGAGTCTCTCCCAGACACAGGGAGACAAAGCTGGCTCCATCCTGGGTTGAGAGGGACCACGGCGCATCAGTGGAGAGGTCCGCTCACGCCAGCGTACCTGGGTCGCTACGGCTGGCAGGCCACCGCCACCTCCTGCAGGTCTCCAGAGTGCAAGCCCAGTAGCCTCCTCCCAGACAAGTGCTTTCTGGAGCCAGGGGAAGGTTTGATTTTCAGTACGTTGCTGAGGGATGCAACAGAAAAGGACTGTGTCCTGCTGCAGAGGGAGGAGGAGAGCGACGTCTCCCCAGTAGCTGGGATGTCACACATTGCTCTGCCCAGGATGGTGGTGCTGACCGGAGAAGCAGGATAAGGAGGAGAGTTTGGATGGATGATGGGGTTCAGCTCCAAAGATGCTAATTTGGAAGGGGCCCAAAGCTGCTCAAGGTGTCAGACACAACCAGGCTGCTGGGGGACACACGGACAGCGGCCAGAGAAGGGGAAAGGGGGAACTGTCAGTCGTTAGCAGAGAACCTCTGCAAAAAGATGGGAAAAACACAAAATAGCGCACAAAAATGTAAACAGTCCTTTAACAAACGGTTGGATAACCCATCTTCAGACCTGTTTTGTGTGTACAGTGCCTTGCTCGGCTGAGACAGGACCTCAAAATCCAGGCGCCTCTCGTGTAGCTCCCCGACCAGACTCCTCTCTCTGCAAGAAGAAACCTAAATCTGCTCACGACTAACTGCAGCAGCACGGAGACAAAGACGAAAGGAAGAAAACAGAAGTGAGGTTGAGAAAAACCCTAAGAATCTCTGTAGACACTGAACGCATCTCTAAGCTTAGCCCAGAAAAAGGGCTCTGCAAGGAAAACATGCAAAGCACCTCTGTCCGGGCTGGGGAGGGGGCTGCAGGGGAAGGGGCGGTGGGAACGACGATGCCAAGGGAAGACCCCGCGGAGGAGCCGACGGGAAATCGTGGCAGGGCTCACCTGCAAAGGCAGGGGAAGTGTGCGATGAGAAACACGAGCAGAACTGGCTGGCAGAGACAGGGCTCAGGACTGGGCTCCCCCGGGGTTCGCGCTCACGGAAGCGTGTGCTAGCTTGCTCCGAGGAGTCCCAACAAAGGACAGGCAGGCGTGCTCCAGCTGCCCATGGACCATAGCTCCTGCTCTGCGCTCTTCAGCCCTCCAGCCAAGGGGGAAAATGTAATCAGAGCAATTTCTATTAGCAAGAATATAAAGAGTTGGAACCTCTGGGCTGTCTCTTGACAACTAATTAATTACCAGGTAGCATCCCCTTGAAGCTGCCAACGCAGCACGCACAAGTTCCAGCACGATTTAGGGGGAGAGATGAACTTTACAATAAACTCTAGAATTTTACTTCATCTCCCGCCACCATCTGAGATCCTGGGGGAACAGGAAGGGGTGGCAAGAGGCAAACTCTGAAGCCATCTGGGATCATCATTAACTCATTCACTCGTGGCCTCTGAAACAAAACGCCGACTGCGCTGTGAGCAGCAGCTTCGAGCCAGATGAGAGCTCCTCATATTCTCACTTTCTTAAATGCTCTTCTGCCAGTTTCGGCAACAGGGTGCCACCCCCATGCAGCCCCCTCGCCTGGCCCCAAGGCTTTGGCCATCAGGGCAGCCAGTCTTTGAAACTATTAAGAGCAGAAACTGTATTTCAAATGGCTTTGGGTGATATATTCTTCACTAACAGCAACAAAAAGGAGTAAGTGAAGAAGTATGTCAAGAAAGCAGAGAAAAGGAAAGGAAAAGGACAAGAGGAGACAGACAGAGTGACTGTTGCTGACAGCTTTTATGGGAAAACACAGAAAAAACCCACAGTGGCAGAAGGTGCTGTGTCTTAACCCCAGGGACCAAGGGACCTGGGCTGGAGCTTATTGGCCTGGCTGGTGTGGCTGTGCAGTGCCATGCCCGGCTGGTCCCTCGCCTCCGACCACGTCCCTCTTCTCGCTGTGCTCAACAGAGCATCCCTTTCCAGTTGATTAATTGCTAACTATTATGGGACTGGCGCATCAGGGCAGCGATGGAGCTACACAGCATGTCCCCACACAGCAACTACCCTGCGCCTCTCCTCTCCGAGCCGGGGACTAAGGGACCAAAACGTCAGACCAGCCCAGGATCACTCCCAGAAGAAGGACACGAAAGACAAAGGCTACCTGGGCTGCAGAGGTTGACAGCAGCGGACACTGCTAACCACTGCAATGTGCCGAGCTTTGTCCAGACATCTCATACAAAAAAAAGATAGCGACAAACGACAGTTGAAGATCAGGACGCGTGACCTGTTGGAGAGTGCTGGGCTTGGGCAGCCGGGCCAGAAGATGATTAAACGCAAGCCCTGTGGCAGCACCATGAGGTCTGAGCTGGAGACAACGCATTAACTACGGGGACATTTGGGGACGGTCATCCCAACAGTGTAAGCTTTCTCAGGCTCTAGAGACGTGGGGAGGTGGGAGATGCTGTTCACCTTGGCACGTGTGAACTGAACCATACGGTGCACCAGGCAGCATCTCAGAGGGCTGCTTTTGTCTGCACTCCGGGTGGTATGAGATTAACCACCAGCAGCAGCCTGAACAGCACATGGGGACAGTGCTGAGTTTGAGGACTGCCTCGAGGAGACGTTTTACATGTGATAACTCTCCCCCCTCACCACTTAAGACAGCCCTGGGAGCCAGCTTGTCCAGGTGGGCAGCTTTCGGGCCCAGAATCCTCCGTCTCCCTGCTCCGGGCCACAGCTCTACCGGCGGCCAAGGATTTCTTCCTTAGACACCAGGACAGCCACAGGTCATCTTGCTCAGGTGCAAATGTTCTAGGCTAAGCCAAAACATTTCTTTTCTTTTTTAGACTTACTTGATGTTAGTCCAAAAACTGAGATGACATCAAAGAGCCCCCTGAGTAGATCCCCTCCAGAAAGGCGCGGGGACTTTACCTCCTTAGTGCAAACACAGTTCCCCTGCAGACTTCCTGGGAACAGCTGAAGCAGCGCCGCACTTCAAAAACCAGCCTGCACATCACAGGGGTGGGGAGGAGCTCCGTTCTGGCTCAGGATCGCTGACAACCGTTCAAAGCCCATGCAGGATCACACAAAAATCGTCACAGCCCCGGGGGCACAAAATCACCTTTGTCCCCAGGGACGGGCGGTAAAGGCAATGGCAGGGCAGGAGCGGTCACACGGAGCAGTCAAGGAGGGCACGCGGTCTGATTTGAAGGAGAGAGAGAAGAAGATTTAGATGACGGAGCAATTCGCCCCTCCTGGAACTGGTCAGTGACTGTTTCCATGAGCCACAAAGAGGAATGTCCCCTCAGGATTTCAACCCGTGCCGAAAGAGTCTGTCTTCTTCCGAGGGATGGCAACAGCCAGCAGTTCTGTCCCTGCTTGGGTCTGAGGTCGCTTCCAGAGGGAACGAGGAGACCTGCAGGAGCCCAGGCTCAGCCATGGCACAGAGTGACAGGCAGGAGACACGCTGCTTCCTGGAAGCACTGGGACTGATGTGTAAATAATGGGAGAAAAATGTGGGGCGAGGGAGGGTTAAGGAGAGATTAGTCTGGGGCACACTCTGGGAGATACACAATGTTAAGTATGAGGGCAAAGGAAATGAAAACTGGAAACTCAAACATAGTCAAGAATCCAATCCCAGCTTGGGCAGGAAGTTTACACTCTGCTTCTAAATATACATGTTTTTAAATCAACAAGCTTTCTTGTTCCTCAGCTCTACTATACAACTACACAGGAGAACTAACCGGATAAAGGCACTGCCAAGCCCTGCCTGGCAAGGCTTGCTGTCCCCAGCAAGCGACGAGGTGCGGGGATGGGAACCCCTGCCATGCCTCAGAGCAGGGGAGCGAAGGCAGGGTCCCGAGGAAGCTCTGGGCGAGCAGGATTCCCGGCTCCAGCACCCTGCTCCGCGCGTCGGCGCCCAGTCCTCCTGCGGTCTCCCAGTGCCATGCCTGCAGACCACGAGACGGAGAGGAAGCGATAACCTGTGAGCATGAGTCAGATGTGGTGCCTCTTTCCTTCCTGTTCTCTGGCCACTGCATTCGCGCTCAGCAGTCGGATAGTCACATATTTTTTTAATTTGATATAATTATCTCCTAGAAATTACTGTACACAGCCTCTTGGGATCTAAAGCAATTAAGTGAAGATAAATTTCTTTCATGGAGCAAGCTGTCAAAGGATGAAGCAATTTCATTCCCCATTTGAAGTGGAAGCTTTGGGTCATGCATGGTTTATTTGAAACAATGCCATCACCTAAAGCTGCTGATCTTATCTGTCTCTCTGTCTCTCCATTTCAAACTGCTGAAGATGTGCAGCGTGGCACTGCCTGAAGTGATGACATCTGGCACCGGGCCAGCTACAGAAACAAGCTGCTCCTCCCCGAGCCTGAGTGCAAGAGGCCAAGCATTCCTATTAAAAAGGGGGAGACGGAGGTGAAATCTGGGAAGGGCTGAAAAGTGGGAATCCTGCCCGAGGGAACAGGAGACCCACGAGCTACAGGAGGAGCGAGATGCCTGCAGGAAGGGGATGGGAGCATGCACGCATCTCTGAGCGGCAGCAGTCTACCAGCCCTCCTCTTCATCACCGGACTGCCCCGAGGCCATCTAACCCAGGCTTCGAGGATATCGCCACGACAAGGAACAGCCCATGCCTTCAGTCTGTACGAGGAGAGACATGGCAGGACAGCAATTATATCCCGTTAGCACACACATGCTAAGCCTCTCAGAAGTTCCAGCAAATTCTCTCCTGTCCTCACATTTCACCATGCCAAGATGTTTCATTTTAGACAAAAAACCACATAAAACATAAAATAACTCATTTAAATAAACCATTCTCCAAAGTGGTGGGTTTTTATCCTGAAAAGGGGTTAAGAGATGGCCAGAAATGCTGTGGAGCAAAGAGTGGCCGTGACAAGGGCTCTGCTGTCGCCACAGGTTAGGTACTGAAGATGCTCAGATCCTCCCAGGGGAGGAAGGCATGCTCCACACCCCACAGCATCAGCCAAGCCGAGCTTTGTGTCCTTAAGCAACCTAAAGGTGCCACCCTGCCAGTGGAACACCTTTCACCTAACTATTGGGAGCAAAAAGGCAGAGGACATCAAGAAGAACAAGTATGAATGGACGCTGAAGTCCTCCTGCGTACTGCTGACAGCAAACCGATGCCACTCGTGCCCCAAAAAGCCAACACGCCGCCGGAGCACGCTGCGGGCAGGGGATGGGGAGAGCAGCGGCTGCTCGCAGAGGATCACAGAATCATTTAGGTTGGAAGAGACCCGTAAGATCATCGAGTCCGACCGTAAACCTAACGCTGCCAAGTCCAGCACTAAACCACGTCCCTAAGCGCCACATCTACGCATTTCTGTCATCTCACCCGGATCACTCAGGCAACCTTCAGAAATGCTGCCCTGGGCGTTCGGTCTCTAAACCACCCAAGAGCTACGGAGGACTTGACCCAGAATTATGCAGGTCATGGCCTCGAGTCAGGCTCCGACTCTCCTGCAGCGACGGCCAGTTATCGCACGGGAGACGGCTGCCTGTTGCTGAGGTCAGCAGCACACTGTGCCTTGCTGGTACCTTCGCAGCTGCGAGCCCCTTGCTGTCCTCAGCCAGCATTTCCACCTCTTTGCCCGCTTTTCTGTTTAGCAACTGCTCTGTCTACACACTTGCAACGACACAATCATCCAACGCACCCGTACAGACATTTGCTCCCATTCCCACCTAGCCAAACCCATCCACGCAGCTCCCTTCCGGCTCTCCAGCCTCCATGGATTTATCTTGATAACCCCAGCATTTCCCACATCGTTAAGCCTCTTGTACGTTTAGCAGGTACTACGTACTTCCAAAACATGAGGTGTCCCTCCACGCCGATACCTGGGGGATCTCTCCTTTCCCATTCAGGGCAGTCAGTAGCGAGCAACTCTCAAGTCACAGGGAAGCCGGCGAGGATGCTCGTGTCTAAAAGAAGGCTGAAGCTGCAGCTGTGAGAACATGCAACTGCTGAGCAAATTCAGCTCCCGTGAACTGGACCGACGAGCATTTCATCCATCGGGCTTCTGCAAAGCTCAGATCGATGTTGATCAAAACTTTGTTCATTAGGACAGATGCTGAACTAAAAAAGGTCCTAGTACTAGAGGGAGCTACCAGTGTAAGCTGGCAATGGGTACAACTTCAAGAAGCGTCTGGATGACTTAAGAGTGCAAGCACGGTCTTCAAAAGTGACTTCAGCACCGGGAACGTGGGACATCACTGGCAGCTGGTAGGTTCCAAAAACGTACCTCAGCAGCCACGTCCCCGACACGCTCTGGAAGCGCTGCTCCACGGCCGCTTCTCCACGGGAAACATCGCGCAGGAACCAGGCATCAGGTGAACAGCCACGGCATGAGTAAGGACAGCACAAACTCCATCTTCGGTCTACGGACATAAATCTCTTTCCTTCAATAATGGTGGATGCTATAATAAACGTTACATCATTTATGCTTAAGGTAAATACAGAACCGAAATGTAAATCTGTTCTGTTGTTGGCAAACCAAGCAGACCAGGCAGGCAATGACTTCTCAGATGTCAGAAAACACCTTTGTCTTCATACTAAGAATTTGTTTTATACATGTGTCTACCTATCCCAGGCACAGTGAAGTTTGGGGAAAATAAAAAAACAAATCGAGAAAATAACTAGAAATATATACTATTATTGTCTCTATTCATAATATATAAACTTAGAGACATTCGCTACATGGTGGAGGAAATGCTTTATGTAAAATACTGGTATGCAAAATGTTATGGCAAATGTTGTTAATTTAAATAAATGATGGGGTTTACCGCATGTTTAAGTAAATATATGCAAATATGTTATGGGGAAAATTTTGATTAAATTATGTGGATCAAATATCCAGCATTTTTAGTGTCCCACCACAGACACAGACCAGCAGCAGTGATGTCGCTCATCCAAGGCCCATCTTTGGGAAGAATTTTAACGCTTCCCAGTGAACCTTCACTTAGTGCCCCCTCATCTTCCTACGGGACGCGGGCGGCCTGGGGCCGAGGCGCTGGCTTGAAATCCTGGGTATCGGGGGTTTGTTCTCATCCTGGAGCTAAGGCTTCCTGTGGGACCGGGTCGGTCCCTCAGCCTCGCGTACCTCTGTTGCCAATCTCGAACAAGGAAATTGCTTTTCCTTCTGTCAGAACGTGTTGTGGAGATACGTTCATTAATGCCTGGGAAGTGCTTTGACTTCAATGACGGCGAGAAAAGAAAACAATAAATAAGACCACGGTGGTGTCTTCTCTTTCAGGTCTGGGATGTGACGGCCTGAGGATACCAAGGGTGACAGCTCCAGCCCGCCGCAGGAGCTGGCCTCTCCATCCTCACCCAGACTCAGCCCAGCGCCGGCAGACGGATTCGGTATCCACAAAAAAAGCGCGAGGTCCGGCTGCGAGCAGAAACGTGGGGAGCAGACTCCAAGCTCAATGACAGAGGTCACCTTCCGTCTCCCGTAGAGACAGAGTAGATCCCCATCTGTTATTTGGGCTGACCACTCCCTGCATTCCACCCAGTCCACTTCTCTGGCAAGCTTCCCAGGACGTGGATCTTTCTTATTCAGGATAACAATGAGGAGTTATTAATTGGGTCTTTTTTCAGGTTTCCTGAGATCCTTCCAATAGCTGCGTTGGTGGATACCACAGCCGTCATCGTCTTCAGCAGGGATGTTTTAGGCATTTCACTTGGTCAACGACAAAATGCAAGTAGTGCTGTGAAACAGGGTCACCCCCGAAGCTAAGGCAGGGTCAGAGATGAAGAGTCGGACCCAGGACTGAGTTTAGCACCGGAGCGCAGAGTCTGAGCGGTGGCAGTGGATCCAGCTGGCAAAGCATGAGGCAAAGAGACAACCCCGAGTCCCAGAGCCCTCCTGCATGATCAGAAGCGCCACATTAAGTCTTGAGCACCACAAAGATTGTCCGAGGCGAGGCCACGCTTCATGCCCAGGGACCGGCTCGGCCAGCCAGAACAGCCTTTCCATTTCCTCTAGGTTTCTCCGGGTAGCAATAAGAGATGGCTCATTGGGAGGGGATCCAGCATTAATGGTGTTTTAATGAGGCCTTTCAATATACTTACAGACTAATCAGCAAATTCCATGAGGTCTGGACTCTAATATGTCATTCTGAGTACACTAAAGTCATGGTGAATACCTCTTTTATAGCCAGAGCCGTGCACTATCCGGGCCTGATATCCTGCCAAGACGCGCAGGTTTTGTGCCGTTAGGGTGCCGGTGCGGCAGAAGCGAGGCCGTTACCTGCTGAAAAACCCCAAGGGAAGTGAAGGGTGCGTGCAGCGTACGCCGAGGAGGTGCTGCACAGGAGACTTTGTGGCTTGACTCTCCTTTCCTAGCTCGCTCCACCGATGCCGACTCCGGGAACACGCGGTCAGGGAGTTTCTTGAATAGGACATTTCCCGTTTCCCAAGAGTCCGTGCCGAACCTCGGGAGGCAGCTTTTAGGACAAAAGGACTGAACACAAATAAGTTTTCCGTCTCATTACATAAACCTGGCCTGACGACGACAGAAGCGAAGATGTTCAACAACGAGTGTCATCTGATCCTCACGGAAAGATCCAATGCTGCCTGAAACCAGGCATGGGACAAGGCTGATTTATCCTGTCAGTCTGCGCCTTCAGCTGATGATCACATCGCGCTTCCAGAAAACACTTTAAACGAGCCTTTTGCTGACACCAGAGCCAAACTGTGCAGCGTTGGCTGGGAAGCGCACATGTGCTGGTACACGTGCACGGCTCACGCCCAGGCTGCCTGATTCACTTGGAGCCGACGCAGTGGCTGAAGCGCCCCGTCCAAGACGAGCCTGGAGGAGAGGCAGAGGTGGATCCAAGGCTGGGAGAAGGCAGGGGAGGAAGGGATGGAAACATCACAAACTCCCCGTGGCTTCGCCACGCACCGGGGTGTCGCTCGCTCCCTCCAGGTGCCAGGAAAGAGGCATCTCGGGGTAGGGAAGGTTGCTTCCACCAACTGCCGGTTCTTCCCTTCCCGCTTCCCCCCCAGGAGATGGGGCTGCCTGGAAGGCGGCACCTCGTGCTTCCCTGCAAGCCGCATCCAGACCACAAAGCCACTCTCACGCTTGCTAACAGGCGCATTAAGAGAACGTGTAACTGGATCTTAACACGTTGGCAGGTGGTTCCTCACCTCGTAGTGAGACTGCAGTTCTCACACACCAGCTCTCAGCTTCAGGACGGAGGCAAAGCAGCAGGACCTCAGCTCTGCAGAGGGCTGCTGGCTGGAGGTACTGTTAGATCTGTTCCTCCTCGCCGTCGTGCCTGCCTGGCCAGGGCTATGGGATCCGTTAACGCCTGGCTGTGGCAAAGGAGCTGCACCGCTTTGAACTCCTGCTGCCTTCATCACTGTCTGCAGCTCGATGCCACGGCTGTGCGTCATCAGGCAGGCGGCTGTCCTCAGCCTGAGCACTCTGCACGGCTGGGACAAGAGGACGTGAAAAGCTAGTATGCCCCAGAGACTGCAGTGCACAGGATACGCAGTGGATTAAAATCTGGTCAACAGAGGTCTTAAAATGTCAGCGTAAACAGGAGGGCAGTCCTGGCGGGGCCGCGGGGAAGCTCGCTCGGGCTTATGCTGCTTAACAATAGGCTCAGTGACCTGGACAAAGAAAACCTTTGCTGATAAAGCCTGCAGATTAGACACCGTCTCCTACCCTCCCAATCTTTGAAGAGAGCAATTCACCAACAGACGAAAAACTCAAAATTGCTCAGTCGCCTACTGACGAGCCAGCAACACGCTGTTTAATAGAGCTAAATGCAAAGTCGCCCCTCGAGGAACAAAGGTTGCGGGATGCTGGTAGCGTCTGGTGGGCATGGGGGAGAGCAGCAGAGCAGGGTGGTCACCTCCTCCTTACAACCTGCTGCAGCAGCTCACGGAGCAACACATCGAGCCTGCACGGCCACAGCTGAGAAGCGCCGTGAGAATGGCTCAGGGCATCCAAACCGTGCCCGAGAGACCATCACGGCTCTCGCTCCACCTCTTCAGCCTATCGAAAGAGGATGGGGATGGGGGGACTTGGGGCACATTCATGTATCGGGGGCAGAGCAGCAATGGAGGACTTCCCAACCTACAGCAAAATTCAATTAGTGGAAATTGAAACAAAACAAATTTAGCTTGGCAATAACACACGCATTTAACGGCGATTGAAATTGGCTCCTGCAATAGTTTGCTAAGATCCCGATGTGTCCTCAGCCTTTCGAAACCAAGGCCGAGTGCTTTCTACACGACCGGCTTTTGCTCCCTCGGAAGTTTCGCCGTGGCTTCCCGAGGGAGAAGAGAGCAGAGGGGATGGCCGCAGCTCCCCGGCGTGCCAGCATCCGGGGCTCTCCCGGGCTGGGTTCCCCGCTCCCAGGCCTGACGCTCGCCTCCGCGGGCTCCTCTCTGCAGGGGAGGTTTCTGACCCGCACATTCTTCCCAGAAGCTCCCGCTGTTCAAAGCACCCTGCTGACAGACAGGCAGGTGTGCCTGTGACAGCGGCCACCTCCCCAAACGCGGCACGGGGAGAGCGGCCCCCCAGACGGAGCCCGAGGCCAGGCACGGGGGAGTGCTGCGAGCCCAGCTGTGCCATTTCCTTTCACCTATACCTGTACAGCTGTTTCCTACAGGGCTGCAGCCTCAAGTGAGATGTGTGAGGCTTCTGTAGGTGCTTGGGAACAAGATGGAACAGAAACGCTTCACACCTGGCCCCAAAATTACAGCACGCTGGAAGGTGGCCAACATAAACTGGCAGAGTACCAGTTGCAATGGACATCAATTAAGCAGCCTGTCATCCTCAGACTGCAGGGTTTTCTTTTTGCGATCTGCATCGCTCCTTAAGCCTTCAGCAGCACCAGCGCTGGAGTTTTCCAGATGGGATCATTTCCCTCAGATTCCACTCGCTAGATTTATTGCAGTGTTTTTTTTTTTTAAACCCACCCCCCCTTTTAAGAGCCTGAACTATTATTCCACATTGCGGATTTCTCCAGGGCTGTATTCAGTGTCCTCGTGCAGCGCTAGTGCTTGTTTGCCATGAGTTCCCTTTACCTTCAGCTGGAGGAACACAGCTTTAAGAATATGCTCAAAACTCTCTTAGCTTAAAGAGTGATTAAAAACCGAGCCCAAGTGATAAATGAACAGAATACCTCTCTGGAAGGTGCCCTGCACGGCCCCAGGAGATGCAGCAGCGGTCACTACGCCAGCCCTCGTGCCCATTTCTATGGAGGTACATTTAAAACAGCCCGACGGACACCAGCGTACCCTCCTCTGCCACCCAGCCCGGGGGACACGGACCTGACGCTGCGCTAGTGACACCGGGCAAAGGCGGAGCGAGGCTCCCGGGGTGCCCACACAGTCCCTGGCACCTGCGGCTCAAGGAATGCCAAGGATGGATGAGGAGTTCAAGCCAGGGGATATTCTTCACGCTGCCTTCATGGTGGCATAAAATCCAGCCTCTCCTCCGTCGCCCAGTGACATCATCTTCCAACATGGCCCATAATTTAGCCTAATTGCCTTTTACAATCCAAAGGCACCACATGAAAGGGAAGGTCGAGGCTGGGATGGAGTTCAGATACTGGTCAGAAAATGTAAACATTTCTAACTTTGCCGCCTCGGGGCTGCCAGCTCCTGCCAAGTCCCCGCTCCGAGCAGGGCTGCCTGTGGCAGGGAGCTTTCGCTGCTTGTTTGAAAACCGAGGCAGGCAGGAATGGAAGGAGTTTTTCAAGGATGACTCTTCCTTGGACTCTCCTACTTGGGGCTCCGATCTCTGCTCACAGTTTCCCTTTTCCTCTCTGGACCAAACTCCAAGCTGGAAGCTCTCGCTCTCATGGGCTGAGTACATTTGCCTGCCAGCTGGAGGGAGATGCTCCAAGGCTATGGAATGGGAATATGGAAAGGATGCTGAGAAAACAGTTACATTTGCTCACTGGGGTTTTCTCTCTGCTTACAACGAGTTTGTGCTCTCAGAGCCCTGGTCTTGCTACTCTTCCTCTGACGCCTTGCAAGGAATCCTCCCCAAATCACTGCAGTGTGGCCGCTCTAACGTGGGTTTCACCCCTGGCATTCCAGGAGTCATTAGGTCTCGGAAAGGACAAACCATCCGATGTCTAGAGGCACGACAGAGCCCGGTCGCTCCGACAGCTATTCCTCCTGGGCTTTTAGACCTGGGGCTCCCTTTCCAAGAAGCATGAGACATGAGTACGCGTTGCCAAGAGATATCTGCAAGTCTTAAGAAGACTGAAATACCGTAAATAAGTGAAGGGAATAACAAGACAGGACTAATTTTAGCTCAAGTCTAAATAACAGTTAGCTCCTAAATAGCTAATTCAAAGGCTACTAGCTCTGCAAATCTAGAGCACGTTGGGGCAACTAGAGAGAGGGTCAAATTGGGACTGTCCACTGAGCTGGACAGGACAGAGGAAAGAGATCTGTGCTTTCTCAGGAGAAGAAAGCTTGGATTTTAGGCTGTCTGCGCTGACAAGCGAGCAGTGCAAAGAGCAGGAAGCAAGCACTTGTGAAACAAGAACGGCACCAAGTATGGGAAGCTAACTGGCCACCCTGGAGCTGGAGGAGCCACACAGCACCCAGTCTGTAGGTCTGGGGCAGTAAAACATTGCTAGCTACTTTTCAGAGCCTTGCATTTCAGGGCTTTCATTTGCCTGGTGAGGTGAGACAGGGTTGAGACTAGCTGAGTGGCGAGTATCTGAGACAGTCCACTCCACACATGAGCGTGCACACGAGGGAAAAAAAAAGCGCCTTTCTGTTTGAGAGGAGGGAACCACAGTGACTAGCCCTATAAGCATATGTATTAATCATGCACCGTCTGGTTTTAATCCACACACTGCTGATCCTGCGTCTCACTGTATTGTTATCAGGGGAAGGAGTATTTCTCCTCAATCTTATTCACCAGCCAAAAGCCTGAAAATGCAAAAAACACATTTGTGAAGTGCCTTCCCAAGGACCCTGGGCCCCGGACCTGGTGAGCTGGGGCTGCTGCCTTTTTATTGGCGTTTAAAAACCTTTTATTAAAGTGTGTCAGGGCTGGGGGAGGAGAGAGGGGCTCAGGTTTCAGGACCCCCCATGCAGAGAGGTTTATTGTGGGAAGGGACATTAACACTTTCTCCTCCACATCTCCCTGGCTGGGGCATGTGGCAGAGCGGGCGCTGCAGGCTCAGGCGCGGGTGATGCACGTCGAGCCCATGCAGAGCTTGCAGGGATGCGGGCAAGCAGCGATGCCATGGGCCTGCATGGAGGAGAAGGACCTCCCCGCCCCTGCTCCATGCCGGGCGACCTGCAGCCCTCTTCCAGCCTTGCCACCAGCCCTGGGGCCACTGCAGAGCAGGATGCTCCCGAGACAACGGGGTTCAGTGGGAGCTGAGGAAACCAGACAGGCCCCAGGCTCCCAGGGCTGCACACGAACAGACCCACGCACAGTTCAGATGCACCATCACCAGGGCTTGCTTCAACCTCAACGCGACCCAAGGGTTCTCCATTACAAGTCCCCCACAGCAGCGCCACGTGCGCCTGATGAATCCACATTCGTTACCTTCCTTCTTTCCCCACCTTAACTCAGCCGTGCTGCTGTTCCCTGCTCTTGCCTCGGGTACAACGCTGGGTGAGCGAGGTCCTGGCAGCGTCTCCTTCGGCTGCAAATGCTGCAGACACGGGCTGACAGCTCAGGCACCAGGCTGCATAGTTTGCTGTTGACTGGTACGTTCGATGGTGTTCCATCACACAAGCTGCAATGGATATCTGCCCAACATACGCCCAGGAAAACATCACCAAGTTATGTTCACCCCGGAGCCAGCTTTTGTTGGTTACAGCTTCAATGACAGTGCAAGAGACGATGGGAAGCTCTAAGTGTCACACTGGCTCCAGCAGGAATCCGAACGCACAGCTTCATGGCAACGAACGGAGTCAGAACATTTTCACTCAAAATAAGAGCCAGGCCAAATGCTCAAAAACTTGCTGAGAAACTCTGGCTGAATACTGCACTCCATCTGCTAAATGGGACGTGGAGAACAAAAAGAAATGGGAAGCACAGTGTTTGTCCTATATAGCTTACAAAACAACCATCCTCTTGGTGGAGCCAATAACCTAACACCATTTTAAGCCCAATACTCTCCAGTCTTGCCTTTCAACAGATCCCTTTCCTCCGAAATGTTACAAATTCATTAGACAACTATGGTGCAGAAGCATGGGGTAAGGATTTGGAGCATCAGCAAGCAAGGCGAGATATTATCCTTGCGGTAAAAAGCCAACCGCCTCTTCCTAGCCAAGCAAGTGATAGGCAAGGTATCACGGCGAGCTTCCCAGAGCCACTTCGGCATACCAGAACCCTCCTCCCAGCCCCCAAGACAGGGTGCCATATAAAGAGCAGTACATTTTCATTGCCTCTCCAGCACAGAGCTCTCAGGAACTTGGGCTGAAAACTGGGCCAAGACTGAGAACACTAGAGAAAGAAATTGGGTGCAGAAAAATAACTCCTGCTAAAAAGCAATGAAAAGTCAGTACAGGAAAGACAGTTCTTGCTGCACAGAACAACCATTTCTCACCTGCTCGCAGCTCAGTCAATCGGCACCCAACAAGGAGCACGCAGACGGGCAGGTTCCTGCAAGGCGGCTGGACGCGGTACGGGGCAGACAGAGCTGCTCCGCTGCAGTGCCTGCTGCCATTGCCTGACTGGGGCTCAGGGACACAGGTCCCCTCGTGCCACCGTGCTGGGCACGGACACGGCACCCTTCCACTGCAAGCAGCCCAGCGGTGCCTCTGCTGAGCAGTCAGATTCATCGGGGCTCTGCACGCTGAAAGGAGGGCAGGGAGCAGATGGTGGACAGGAGTCCGCACACGAGGATCCCCCGGTTAAGTTGGACTGGGGGCTTCTTGCAGGGAAGGGCCTTTTTGTATCCTGCTCACAGCCATTTGTGAAAGGCACATGGGTTCATGCCGCTCAGCCATACCTTCCTGGCTTGGTCTGCGCTGCCTTCTACAACACCCCACTTCTGGAGAGTCAAATAATTCCCTTCATTAATACTGCAGAAGGAGAAGATTTGGGGAACAAGGTAGTCATTTGACTGTAACGACGCAGCTGCCACTCCAGTCCCTTTCTACAGCTTTACCGAATCACAGCAAATGGGGTAGGAGCATCCAAAGAGGTCACTTTGCCTCCTTTTCCGAGGCAGTTCACCTCCGCCCAAGTTGTACCCAAGAGAGCCACCCAGCCTGCTTTTAAAAATCTCCAAGGCTGAAGAGATTCTGCAGAATCACTAAGGAAGCTGCTTTCAAGTGCTTAACTACCCAGAGGTATGAAGCCTTTCCTAAAGTCTAGCCTTAATCTATTTTGCTGCAATTTATGCCCATTCCTTCCTGTGCTTTTCAGCACAGAGCTGGAGGACAGCTTGTTCTCCTCCTCTCTGCAACAGCTCACTGCATTTTCCCTGAATTTCCTCTAGACTAAAAAGCCCCAGCTCTTCCAGTCCCTTCTTGGAAGTCAGGCTTTTGAGATCTCTGCTCTGTCCCACTGGTCTCCCCTTAACCCTCTCGGGTGACCTCCACAAAGTGAATATGCACACCTGCCGTTTCACCAGTCTGACCATTAACAAAAACACTGGTCGGTACTGGATCGAGAAGAGACCTTGCAGAACCCGCTGCTTCTGCTCAGCGTGTCCCGGGCAGTGCGGGTACCCGTGGGTTCCTCCGTCTGCCCCCGTGTGATGCGCTGGGCTTACGGCGCAACACAACTGGCACACCGCAGGGGCCCGGACCTGCACGAACACGAGTGAACACCCCAGCCCGCTGCGTGGGATCGCGGTTCCAAAGTCAGCTACTTTCAAACCAAACAAGACCCACAGAGGCGGCAAAAAAAAAAAAGAAAAGAAAAGAAAGAAAGGGGAGACGGACACAGCCAGGCCTGGCTCCTTCTCTCTGGGATCTGCGTTGCCTCCTCAGCAGCGCCGAGCTGGTGCCACCGTGCTGGATAACCCTGGGTGCCTGGGCAGCTGCTGCTGCGCCGCGAAGGGCACCGGCTCCCGCCAGTGGCGTTGTACGGTTTGTGTGTAAAGCACCAGGAGCAAAGGGAGCCAGGACAGCTCGGACGCTCAGCTCGGAAGCTCGGGGGTAGCTACAGGACAGAGACACGTCCCGTCTCTCACACACGTGAGCGCAAGTGCCCGGCGGGGCAGGCAGATGGCACAGAATGAACCGCTGTGCGGTTAGGAGAGGCAGAGCTCGGGGAATACTGACCCGCTCCCTCCGGTTACGGGGCACCAGCCAGGCTGCTCAGCCACCTCACCGGCCTGCTGGGGGCTCTGGTTTGTGGCGGCTGGGGAAAGAGACCCTGTGCAGAGCGGGGCACTGGGACTGTCCCCAGCAGAACACCTGTGAGGCCACAGCACACGCTGGGCAACCAGGCTACCTCGGGGCAGCAATGGCAACCACATGCTTGTTATTTTCACCCCTTCAAATAGAGCCTCGAAAATCTGGTTTTCCACAGTGACCTCCTGGACTAAGGTGCTTCCCCAGCCTGGGAGAGCCTTCAGTCTCACTGGGACCCCGTGCTCCTCTGCCGCGGGCAGTGCCGTGAGCGCGGGCCGGGCAGACAGAGAAGTGAAACAGAAGTGTGCACCTCTTGGGTCCCTCTGTGACAAAGGTCCTAAATTTCTCACCGTCATTTCAGGAAAATGTCAAGAAGCAGCGGCACACGGGAAGGCACGTTGCCACCGTCACACGCAGGCTCTCCACAGAAACCAGCCCCTGCATCTCCACTTCTCCTCTCGTAGCACCAGCCGCTCGGGGAGGCAACGCTACAGCCTCCCAGATGAGCAGCGCTTCTGGTGCTGCGATTCTGCCTCCAAGCAGGAAACTGCTGAGAGCCACTCTCATCCCGCCGTGCCTCCACGGGCGTGCAGAACAAATGCCATTGTGCCTCTTCCATCCCCCATCAGGCTCGGATACGCTATCCAAGCGCAGCCCCCAGGTCCCTTCTGGCCAGGTGGTGGCAGAGAGCAGACCCAAAACCCCACATCAACAAGGGAACTGATTTCATTATTCTAAAAACAAACAGCCAAAGGAAAGTTCAGGCTAGAATGGGCTCCTAGAGCAAAGAAAGGAAAATAGAGAGCGGGCAGTGGGGAATGCTTCATATTCCTAAAAGCCTTTTGTACGTTAACACATGGTGTCTGCTTCTCTCTAGTCACCTATTTATCACTCTCCTCTTTAGAGAAGGAAAAAAGTCCTGGCTGCCTTCCTAAGGCAGAGTTTTGTGGCCGGGGGGAGGGGGAGGGTGCTTTAAGCATGATGCAAACCATTTGGAGTGCACCGAGAGCACTGCCAACACAAGCTGCACTATTTAAACAAGTGAGGAAATGATCGTATATACAACATGCCAGCGAGCACACACACACCAGAGGAAGTCGAGAGGGGTTTTCATGACACAGAGCTGGATGTCAGCGGCTGAAAGGTCGATATTTTCCCTTAACACCCTTCTCAATGACTTAATCGTGTTCCGTTTGCACAGAAAACTTCCCAAGAATAAAAGTCTGGAGGAATCGAGGGGGGATGTTTGGCCTACTGCTGACCTTGTCCGAGGTCCTCTCCACGTAGCAGGGCTCCTGGGGGGCGACCAGCAGGGGAACGAAGCCCGAGAGCAGCCGATCCTCTTCCAGGCTAAGCAGGGCAAGGTCGTCATCTGGGTCCTTGTACAAGGGCACCTCCGACTGATTCACTGTGGTCAGTATGTTACAGAAGTCAGCCAGCGTCGCCCACACATCTACTGAGACCCTGGGAGAACGAGGAGAGACGTGAGCAATTCGGGGCTGGAATGCGCTGGGAGTTGCCTGCAATGCTGCAGCGAATACCAGAGAGGTGAGGCGAGGCGAGGCACGCCACCCTGCGCCGCTGCTAACCTACCCCACCGGGAGGGCTCCAGGCGCAGCTGCGCTGGCACCGAACCCAGGAGGGCTCGTAGCCCTCGCCCGCGAGCGCTGACACCGACCACCCCGTCCCCCTGGATGCGGGCGGCTCCCGGGACCTCGCCCTTCCCGCGGCTCTGCCCACCTCTGCCCGCTCCCGAGCTGGCACAGGCGGCGGGAAGCAGCTTCCCGTGCAGTGCCGGCAGGAACCCAGCTCATTCCAGATGGGAGAAATGCTGCTTATTACTCAATTTCAAAGCCTGCTGGGAGGACGGACCAATCCCCCCGCGCTGCTGCCGGGGCAAAAGCCACGCCTGGGGGGCTGCGGCCCAGCCCGGGGGGCTCCAGCCCAGCCCGGGGCACCCTCTCCTTCACCTGGCTGTTATCTGCTGCAACCACGTGCTGCAGCCGTGCTCTAAAGCACCAAGATTTTTTTAGTTAACCCCCAGCCACGGGGGCGTTGAGCCATGTTTTGCTTCTGGCCACGGTTTCAACACTTGCGAGTGACCTGCAAAGCTGCCTCTGCGGCGTCTCACCCTCCCGGAGCGGCAGTGACATGCGGGGAGCTGCGTTCAAACACAAGGCCAGCGCAGCCCCGGACCGCTCTCCACGCATCCCCATCACACATCCCCATCGCTGAGCACGGCCTGGGGAGGGCCCTGCACCCCAGAGAGGGCCAGCGCGGGGGAAGCAGGCAACAAGCACGGGAGCACTGCAGCCTACCAGGCTGCCTCGCACTGCATTTCTTCCTCCTGTTTCTAAAAGCACTCAGAGAGGGGTTTTTTAGTGCGGAAACTGGGATAAAAGCAGGGAATAGGGGAAACTGGGGCTGATCTGCTTCTGGTGGCAGCAAGGAGGGCTGCTCCTCCACCCCGCACCTCCGGGGCAGCGAAAAGCGCAGAGCAGCCAGCATCACCGGGGTGCAGCAGTGACCAGCGCGGCCCGCAGCAGCCCAGGGCTGGAGGGAGGCCCCCTGCTCTTTGAACTGCTCCAGGTGGACAGAGTCTGCACTCGGTTATTTACGGGAATCAATGTACCAGGAAAGCACACTGAAATGAAACATCTTGTTTTCAAGAGCGTCCTGGGAGCCAGGCAGAATGAGGAGCCATTAATCAAAGCCCGGCACGTAATCAGCACACATGTAACGCAGAGTCGCCCACGTCCCTAAGCCAGCCCCAGCCCGCACGCTGCAGCGGAGAAGAGGTCCTTCAAAGCCCTGTGTGCACAGACACCAGGAGCTGGGTTCATTCACAAAGCTCCATCGCTTGGCTCAGCCAGGTCTGGCTGTCAGAAATGTTTAAATATGGAAAAAAATAAACAGTTGCAACACGTTTTTCGGAGGGATCTGTCCGAGGCCCTTTGTGATGTAATGGGAAACGCTGCGTTTGTGCTACCAGCTGGAAAATAAACAGAGCTGCGAGGGTTAAAAGGAACTGAACTTTCCACGACCCCTATCTGCAAAAGAAGAAAATAATAAGAGGAATGATCCACTGCCCCACAGCCCTGATAGTTTATCCTCCGGCCCAGGCTGCAGAGACAAGCACCGGATGTGATAGGGCTGCTCTGGGCCACCTCCAAGGCGAGCTCTGCCCATGGGAGATGCACAGGGCTTGGGAGGCTCAGCCCTCCCCCAGTGCCCCGCTGGCAACTGGGCCGGGCTGCCTGAGTCCGGTCACATAGCACTGGTGGGGCCCTGCCAGCGTGGGCTGCGACGAGGGCTCGCTCGGACGACGGAGGTGCAGAGGCTGCAGGCACAGGCGGGGGAGAGGGACGGAAGAGCGCCTGCAACTGCCGGGGAACGAGCGCACTGGGGTGTCGGGGACAGGCGCCGACGCAGAGGACGTTCCCGGGGGCTGGGGCAGCCAGGTGCATGGGGCCAGGGCGCAGGAGAAGGGAAAGAAGCACGCTGCAGAGACCTCGCCTGTGTTCCCCAAGAAGCAGAGCTGCAGGCAGGGGATGGAGATAACCAGCGAGGGAGGGAAGGAGGGAGGCAGAGGGCAGCGGCAGGATGCTGGGCAGGCCCGGGGTGCACAGCGGGCAGGGGCGGAGGAGCAGCGCAGATGAAGCACAGCAGCCATCTCCCTCCACGGGGCTTGGCACCCCATGTCAGAAAAGCGCCATGTGAACAGCGACTGACGCCGCTGACACCCCTGCAGCCAGCCCGCCCAGCAGCCCCCTCTCCTCTCCCCCAGCCCTCGGGCAGCGCTGCCAGGCAGGGCAGCCCCTCACCGCCCCCCTGAGCACGAGAGCAGTCCCTGTCACTTTATCCCCTTCATCCTCAGCTCCCTACAGCTTCACGGTGCCTCGCCACATCTGTCATTCGCGCTGGACGTGTTAGGTTTCCACCCTGGGCTTCCTTCAGTCAAACCACAGACTGTGCTGGCTCCCCGGGTAGCAAGATCTCGCTGCAATGCAACGCCGAGCAGCTCTGCGGCAGCGGCTGGCAGTCGGGCAGCACCCTCTCACGTGCAGCACCCTGCAGAGCCTTCAAAAAGCCAACAAAGAAGAAGGTGTTGGCGTTTCTGCTCTGGTTTTCTCCTGCGACACAGAGGTAGCACTGCAGAGAGCGGGTCTGGCAATTTTCTGCCTTCCCCTCGGGTGCAGCTCCTCCTCTGCAGTGCATCTCCAGCACTGGCACCACCAAGACCATTTACCAGCTGCTACCCACCAGTAAAGCCAGCGAGGGCTAACGGCTCGTGCCGACAACGTGCGGCCCCGTGGATCTGCTGGGACGCGCACTCGCCCTGGAAGGTTGCACAGCACTCGGGAGCCGTGTCAGGCGCCTTCTCCCTGCTGCCTCCTCCCAGGACGCCGCCGCGGCCACCTCCAAGCACTTCTGGCTTGTGTCACCCAACGGCGCTGCGGTGCCGGAGCCGCTCTGCAAAGCCAAGGCAGGGCCAGGTGCCTGGAAGCACTGCACACGCACAGTGCCACGGCTTCGGGGTCCCTCTGTGGAGGGAGGCCCCGAATTACTGACACCGAGCCCAGGCACGCAGCTCTCAGGTACAGGGACGAGGCTCCCAGAGCTTTTAACCGAGGAAGCAAGAAGGGGGTTAGCGCGAGGTCTTTCCTCAGAACGGGGGTTCATTCACTTCCCCACAGACACATTTACATTTGCTTATTCCACTAGGACAGGAAAAAAAAATAAGAGTTAATTTCTTTTTTATTGCCTCAGGATTCCAGGTTTAATGTAGCTGTCAGTGTGAGCGCAGCCCAGCTGCACGCCGACAGGACGCAGCCCGGCCAGGCGACGGCGAGAGCGCCGCACAAGTGCGCAGCCGAGCGCGCGGGCTGGAGCGCGGCCCCGGGACGGAGCGCGGCCCCGGCGAGGCCGGGTCTGCGTGGGGATGGCTCCTGGCAAAGGCGGATGCCCGCGATGGGCATGCATCACCGCAAGGCAAAAGGCACGCACCGAAGCGTGGGGAGAGCAGAGGGCACCGGGGCAAGCCCGACGCTCGCCAAATCCCCGCCGGCCAGGGTGCTGCGCAGCACTCTGGCGTGAGCCACCATCTTCACCGGGGGCGCGGGCTGCCTGGTGATTAATATCAAGCACAATGACCCCATGTTACAAGCCTGCGGGGGCCTGTGGAGGTGGCCATTTCCTGTGTAATACCAGCTTGTTTAAACACTAACATTCAAACTCCACAGCTGCAGAACAAACCCGGAAAGCGCGGCGCAGAAGAAGCCCTGCATTGTGTTCCCTAGCCGCCAAGAGCCGTGCTGCCGCGCAGATGGCAAACGCCTCGGGCTCGCGCGCTCCCGGGGCCAGGCGATGCGCACCCACCGGCTCCCGGAGCCAGGCAGCACCGGTGCCCACCCCAGCTCCCGCACCGCCGCACAAAGTGCTCCGCGTCCCCCTCCTGGGTCTCCTCTCTCCTGGCCCGGGAGAGACCGAACTAAAAGCGGCTCCTCTGCAAGGAACAAAAGGGGTTGGCGGTGGGAGCTCTCCCCAAACGGCGTTCGCCAACCTCGCCCTGCACTCAGGCGCAGCTGCCCAGAGCGGGGACGAGGTGGTCCCAGCCCCTCTGCCCCGTGGCACCAATGATTTTCCCCACTCTGCCCTGCACGCGGTCCCTTTGGCCAGCCGGGCATCCGTAAACCCGCTCCTCTCCCGGGAACCTGCCTTTGCAGTTCAAGGGATGCTCTCCTCCCCGGGAGAGGTGCAGTCTCCTCCCAGCCAGCCCCTGCTTCGCCACAGCCCCCTTCTCCACAGAGACTTTTGGCTTCTGCTTCGCTCGACTTCACCTTCATTCTCAGCCAGGTTTACACTACCACGACACCTCTGAATCCTCGCTTTGATGTCTCGATAGGGAAACTCTGGTGGCCAGCATTACTAACTAAGGCTGAGATCTGCAAAAGGGATTTTCCACTTAGTCTCCAGCAAACTCCAGCAAGGTCTTGGCACCCCTGTCCAAGACTCTGTCCATCTCTCCCAGTGGGAGCTGCCATCTCAGTGACACTTCTCCGCAAGAGCGATGTGATGAGAGCGATCTGGCAGATCTCTCTGGGAAGGTAAGCTCTAGAATGTGCTCAGAGCTTTTGGATTTAATTTAATACTTGGTTTAAATTAACCATTTTTAAATGCTTGCAGACAGTCTCCACAAACCAAGAGAGGCCCTTCGCTCCAGCGTGGAAGGAGCGCAGATTCGCCAGGGTCAGCCCTGCGGCAGTTTGTCTGTCTAGCCAGTGCCTTCCCCATTGACTCTCGTGCTTCGTTTAGCAACGGATTCATTGCGGCAACAAAGTAGAGCAAGGAGAAGCTTTGCTCGCCTGTGCCCAGCCCTCTTCACCCATCTCAGTTCTTCAGCCACACGTCCCAAAAGGCGATGGATTCACTCGAATGACAGCAGCCTCCTCGGAGATCTGCCTTTCGCCCCCTCTGCTGCCAATATCCCTGCCTCAGGAAATCCACCCTGCTCCCCTCTCCCCAGGGCTCCCTGCTTTTACCCCCCCGATCTCTGCAAATCACTCCTGGGGACAGCTCGTCTGAAAGACACTGCTCCAACCCAGCTGCATGGCAACGCAACTGCTTTAAACAACCGTCTGTTCGGACTCGATGCCATGTTTGCCATGAAACATGCAGATAGAAAGTAATTTTAAGATACAGAAGTGACTGTTGCTTGCTGCCAGAAGACCTGGGAGCACCTGGTCCAGACACACAGTCCCCAAGCCATGGGACACTGCTGCTCTGAAGCAGAGATGTCCACGGTCGGGTTTAGCTCCTGGAAACACCCAGAAAAGAGCCACGGAAAACTCGCTGAGCCCCTCTCCCAGGCAGGTGGAGGGGAAGGATATCCCCAGCCTCCCAAATACACACAGCAGCCGCAAGAGAGGAATCGAGGCAGGCTGTCAGCTCTCTACGGCCTCCTGGCCTGAAAACACGTCCCAGCGCATCCCGAGCCACGGTGACCGTGCAGGTGTGGCCGAGAGCTGGCTGAACGTGCCAGAGCAAGGAGGGTGGTTCTGGGGAAAGCTCTGGCTTCTCATTCAGGTTCAATTTGGGACCACTGAGCCCCCAGCTAGGGAGAGGATGCCTGCCGGGAGCCGGGCTTCATTCCCAAGCCCCCACCAAGAAAAGGACCCCGAAGACGCAGGCTCCCGAGCCTCCCATCCCGCTCCGCAGAGCCCACTCCTGCATGGCTCGCAGCCGCGCACCGGGTTTCGGCAGCGCTCACCCCTCACACCTTTCCCTCCGCCTCTGTCCAAGGGGGAAAGCAGCGAGCTGAGGAATTTGGTGTGGGGTTTTTTTTTTTATTGTAAGGACTCAAATCCAGCAGTGTGATAAATGCATCCGAGCTACAATTAGGAAGATATATAGCATCAGAACGCGAAGGTCTGGGCAGCGTGGTGAAACGCGGGCTCTCCAGAGCCCCAGCTATGTTTCCCATTATGTAACCCTGGTCATGGGCAGACAGCCAGACTCCAAATGAAAAAGAGACTCTGGCTTGGCACCGTTTCTATTTTCCTATCCTCATTCGGGGTCAGCGCAGTGTCATACAGCTGCAGAGAAAGCTCCGGGGATTAAACCTGGGAAAGACTCCAAGACCAGGACCCGGGTTCAAGTACCAGCTGAAAGCAATAAACCAACTGCCACAGCTGGGCTGAGTTTAGACGTTCTCAAAGTCCCCCAGCTCCTTCCCTAACTAAGAACGAGCGATCGAGAACATGGGGAACGCAGCATGAGCGGAGGCCTCGGGACGTATAGCCCCGGCAGCCCAGGCCCTGGGCTCTGGTGGAGTCTTGACAAGCTGCCCTGCTGGCCCCGAGCCCAGGCCGTCATTCTGGCAGCGGCACTGGCCCCGGATGAGCTGCGCTTTGATGCGAGCTCTGGGCCAGGCCTTTGCTCCTAGGGGGCTGCCAGGTGGGTACGGGGCCTGGTTTTTCCAGAAGCTTTAGCACATTCATGGCATCCTTGCAGGGTGCTTCGGTGCTTTTTTACTGTCCCTTTTCTGTGCCCATGCCACCACAAGGGGCAATGAAAGCAATGGCTGCAGAGCACTGGGAGCCAGCTTCAGCATGTCCAACCAGCTTCTCCATTGGCACTGGTGGGGACCTCGCGGCACGTCCCGCTGCCGTGGGGCGCAGAGCACGCGTGGAACAGCACAGGCCCCTACTCACTTCTGCAACTTGGCATCTGCACTTGCTCCTCACATGCTCTCCCTGCTCCTGAGCTCACCCTGCCCATAAACCTTGGCTTACTCCAACACGCCTGCTGCTCTGACCCATGTTTTACTTCTAAACTTCTTTGAAGCTGCTCCTATCTAAACCCCTGGACTTGGTGACTCTACCTGGTTACTGAACAGCCCATGCCAGACGGCAGGCTTGTGTCAATAGAGAGCTGAAACACTACCCCAGTGCTCCCCTTTTCCTTTCCCACCTCTAGAGAAAACGTTGCAAGTCCCAGGTCGTGCCCAAGAGTGGAGCTAGTTCCCCGCACCCCCAGGGCAGCTCAGCTGCTGCTGTCCCAGAGCCCTGGACCACCGACACCCAGCCACGCGATGCTGGGTCAACACAAGAGGTCTGGGCTGAAAGAGCAGCCCGTCTCCTCGCCGTGGACAAGACAGATGCTCTTGGTGAGCCAAAGAGCACCAGGGTGGAGGAGCTGGGAGCCAACATGAGGAAGGCTGCCCACGCCCCAGAGCATGGGCACGGATGGGACAAGACGGGCCGCTCCGCCACGCTCCGCGGAGAGGGCAAGGTGAGGAAGGGGTTGGGTGTCTGCTACAAGATGAAGACCCTCGTTCCTCCGCCGAGCAGACCATGACCTTGCGGAGCAGAGCCCCCAACCCATACCCACTGCTCCCCAAAGAGCCACGCGTCGCCGCACCACGGGGTGGGCTACCAACGCTGCCTTCTCCCGCCTCGACGGGCAAGCGGGAGCCCGCACCTGCTCCAGCAGCCCGGGGGGACGCGGCCCCGCGCCCCGCAGGAGGGGGAGGCAGCTCGTCCCGGGGAAGGCGCCGAGCGCTGGCTGCGCGAACCCAATCAGAAATTCCATCTCGAGGCTGCCCGTCGCCAAGGGCTCAGCAGCTCCCTGCGCAGGCAGCGCGAGGGGAAGGGGGGATTGGTGCACGCGCTCTCACGTGACAGATCCCAGTTTGAGTTCCTGCCCAAAGATGGGCAGCAGTTCACATGAGCAGGCAGCGGTCCCACACCGAGCAGCCGACAAACAGAAAACAGACTCCATCTCCACAAAATGAGGCCCAGAACTTCCTGTGTGAGATTTCCATTTCCTCAGCCAAATGAAAAAGAACTGGAGTAAGAGGCAATAAACCAGGAGAGCAGGACTGGACCTGACGCACGGAGCGGGGACCCATTAATGGTTAAGCCACTTTGCTGGATTACTCTTAATGCGCCTTCCCATCACCCTGGGTTCTGGCTCCTTTGGATTAACAATAAGACGTGATTTCAGGCTCTGGATCCGGAGTACCGGAGGCAGATGGAAAATCCTGCGGGAAAGCAGCTACGGAGCATGCTCAGACACTGTTTCGCATACTCCATACTTGGCCCTTTCACTCGATTTTCTGTCCAAAAATATGCAAATTGCCTAGTCCGCATTATGGACTAATGGGCTGGAATCGGCCAGTTTAGAAAATTAACCCTTTTGTGTGTTGCAGGGGTAGAGACAAGCTGTTTCTGAAGGAGAAGGGAGGCGACTTTTGGAGCTCCAGCAACAGCCAAGCCACTCCAGGCCAGCCCGGCCTGACCAACGTTGGCCTGATTCAGTCAAAAAAAGGCAATGAAATGCTCATGCTGGAAATGGACTTTCCTCTTGCAAAGAGGAAGGCCCTGCCTGTGCAGCAGGCTGGGCCAGCAGAGCCCGTAAAGGAGACGTATCCCAACAAAAGCAGACGCGCGTCCTAAGCGGAAGGTAAAAACCCAGCTCATGGGACATTTTCTAATGCACGGAAGCAAAGGGCACCTGCCAGGCCCCCTCAGAGCCACTTCACCCCACCCGTGCATCAATGAAGAAGTCACCGTGTCACCAAGGGTGACAAGTCCCCCCCAAACGTCCCCTGCACAGCGAGCGTCTCCTGGGTGCTCAGGTCAGAGTGCCACAGCCAGGAGTACGCACGAGCGAGGGGGAAAGGTGGCACAAGGAGCCCAGGGAGGGAGCGGACGCCAGGAGACAGACCAGAGGATGCACGTACTGTTTGGGGAGCTCGAGAGAGGTCGGAGGAGGATTCCAGGTGTCCGGGTGGCCAAGCATCCAGTCCGACCAGACCTTCACGCTGGGGAGCAGCTCCTTCAGGTCCTGGGGCAAGGCAGAGACCTTGATGTCGTCCTCCTCATCCTCCTGCTCCACCTCTCGTGGCTGAACTGCAAATACAAGATGTGAAAGCTGAGGCAGCTCGCCGCAGCCAGGAGCCAGGCTCAGGCAGGGACAGGGGATGCACAACACGGATCCCAACATCCCAGCCTTGGACGCACAAGGGAACAGCCACAACCCACAGCAAGCGCAAAGACAGATCTGTTCTCCCTACATGCGCTGGCTTGGCGGGCAAGCCGGGACCTCTGCGATCCCTTTTATTGAGGGCAGTGGGGTGCCAGTGCACCAGTCACAGAGACAGGGTCCCAGGGTCCCAGTTTTGGGATGTTTCCCAATAGCTGGCAGAAAGCATGCTCTGCGTTCGTCCCTTTCTTCCAAACATTTCTGCCTGCACGCACCAGGGGCTTTCCTGCCAGATGATCCAGCCCTAACCTGGGCAGAGCTTGGGACACCAGGGAGAATCCAAGGGCCTCAGCAGAGGGGAAGGGGTGTACAAAATAGCTGGGAAAAAGGGCCAGAACCCCACCAGGCTGCCTCGCGGGCGGCTGCATGGGTCCTGCCGGTAACACCTTACCTTGCACGCACTCCCTCAGCAGGCTGGTGCACCTCCTCACCAAGAGTGCAAACATGGAGAGCCCCAGGGCCGTGGCCTGTTCCTGGATGACGGAGCGGCAGTCTTCAGAAATGCACTCTAGGAGACAGAGAGAGGGTTCAGCAGGGAGCAGGTCAGATGCTCCATCTTGCTTCACCTTCGCAGCCTCCCTTTCTGCATCCCGCACGGAGCGGGGATCTCTGCAGGGGTGGGTGATTCCCCAGCTCACACCTGTCCTGGACCCAACTGCTCCATGTAGGGGGGAAAAAGGTGCTGAGTAGCTGCTCTGGAGCGGGAAGGGGCTGCAGTCACGCCGCCCATGTCGTGCCTGACCCCACCTCGCGTGCTGAGCCAGCCCGGCCTGAGCCGGCACTGGGGGCTCCCAGCACAGAAGCTGGAGCCGATGCCTTCCCCTGAAGGAGGGGGGTATGTTTAAGTGTTAAAAGGGTAATTAGCTGCATGTTTGATCTTTGTCCCTGCTGGAGTTTTAACCTCAGCAGCTGAGGAGGGGGCTCCTCCCATTAGTTCACCAGTCACACAACAGCTTGTCAAGAGAGCTTAATTGAAGCTGTTACTCAAGTAGATGCCACACGACCACAGCTCTTCCAGAGCCGGCTCAGAGCGAGAGCAAATCCCCCCGGCACATCTACACCCAGCCAGAAACCACTTCTGAGGCTGCTGAGAGCAGCGGGGAGCTGGCTCGAGGGAGCTGCCTGGAGCTGGGCGTGGGTTTCATTCGGCAAGGCCGAGAGCACCGTGGGGCATGCCAGGCTGCCCGTGCTCGCCCGGGCACCGCGCTGCCTGCTCGCAGATTTGTAAGCCCTGTGGGCAGCCTCTGCCCTCCGAATCCCCTCTGCCCCCTGAATCCCCTCTGCCCCCGATTCTCACCCTCCCTTGAGATGTGGGGGGAGCGGCTGGCCGGGGGCTTGCCCGGAGGGAGGCAGGGAAGCGCTGCAGGGGGGAGCGGAGCCGCTGCGCAGCGGGAGGGGATGCACCCGCACCGCTCGGGGGTCTCCTAAAGCCCGTGCCGTTTGCTCTGTGCGGGCTGCTCTGCCGCAGCACCTCGCCAGCCTGCACGTCGCCTGCTGCAGGACCAGCTCTTCCAGCCCTCACCCTGCAGCCGCTGTGAGAAAAGCTGCCGCAAGCCAGGCAAAGGATTTGCACAGTGAATGCCAATATGTGGGTATCGACTCCAAACCAGTGCCCGTGCGAGCAAAGCCCCAGCACTGGGACAGGGAGGGGGAGCCCCCGCAGAGCCCTGGCTCCTGGGCACCTCCGCCGCACGCGTGAGCATCAGCTGCGTGCGGGCAAGGAGAAGGTGTTGGACGCTGAACGCCCCTGATGTGGCAGACCAGGGATTTTGAGCAAAGGGCAAGAGGATTAAAGCAAGACACCGAGACCCCGTTCCAGCCGGGGCTAGCAAAACACCTGAGGCGCAGAGAACAAACGCTGGGTTTTTAAGTGCAAATTATTTCAGAGCAATGGGGTGGGAGGTTAAAAACAATGAGAAAAAGACTAAAGCACACCTAGAAAATACAGGAAAAAATAGGAGGAAGATCTGTAGGCTTGATTTGGCCAGCTCTTAGAGCTGCCAACGAGTTCGGCACCCAGCAGGCAGACCGCTGAGGGTAACCCAGGGTGGCACCAGAGGTGCCCGGTAGCGGAATGAGGGTGCTCTGCTGCCGGAGCCAGGGCTGAGCCGGTGCCGCAGAGCAATGGTAGGAAGTGCCATACTGCAGGGGCTGTCAACTTTTGGAGGAAACATAAAACTAAAGATGTGACCACTCTGGGACAGTAAATCTCTTTCATGAAGCCTTTCCCACAATTAACAGTGTTAGTCCCAGTGCTCTGGCCACAGTCCAGTTCAAGAAATTACAGTCGTCTTCCCCGCGCTCCCTCCTCCCGCACTCGGGCAAGATGCTGGACTCTCTTCACTTCTTGTCTTAAACGGGCACACAACAAGACCGCGGCCGTCACGGTGCCACACCTGAGTTTGGCAAGTCCCAGCTCTGGGCATTTCAGCAAGCACCCCCACACTTTGGGTGGGCAGCACCCCCGGGACCCTGGGCACCGTGCGCAAGCCAGACTCGCAGTCACCCCCAAACTGGGCTGGTACAAAAGCTAAGTCCTCCCCCTCCAAAAAAGGCTTTCGCGATGCTGAGATTCACGAGCGCTGCGCAGTCCCGATGTATTCCAGAGGTCGGCTCCAAGCGCTGGAGCAGTGCTCTGTGGTGGCCATGGCCAGGCCCGGTACCAGGGCCTCAGCCCTTCCCACGGCCACCGGCAGCTCCTCTTGCAGGCTACAAGTTCCCCATAAAACATTAAACACCCAAAAGAGAGTAAAAACGTTTCATGTACGTGATCTGTCACAGGGACAGCCACCCGTGACCTGCTCACTCAAGCTGAGTGCTACGGCCACGGCTCCATCAAACATCTCGTACTCCTACAGACATGAACCATGTGCCCACCGGCTCACGCTCAGTTTACATAAAGCCACGGTGCTTTGACATACCGCAACGATGCTCGGCCCTGGTACAGCCTGCGAAGCTGCCCACTGTGCAGGTAAGAGGAACAGGACACCCAAATTCAAGGGTCGTTTCCCCAGTTCCAGCTCGGCTACTGTGGGCGTTGTCGTCTCCTCATTAAATTACGCAGAACTCCCCTGGTCCTGAAAGCTCATTCCCTGGCCAAGCTCGTCAGCCTCAGTCCAAGGAGGCTCCCCCAGCCCAACAACCTTGCAGGGAAGGACAAGCGTCCAGGTGGGTGCTTGTTCAAGACCCCTGAACGTACACCAGCACTCCTGCTCCCAGCCCCGCCAGCAAAGGCTCGTAAGAGCTTAATTGCAGGACCGAAGAGGAAAGCGCCATAAATCAGGAGAAACTTTCTCTTTGTGCCTTTTCACCACTTCCCTGGGGAGGCAGGGAGCCTCGGCTTTCGCTGAGCGGGGAGCCGGGAGCCAGGGGTCAGGCCTGCGCGGCGCGGAGGCCGTGGGGTGGCAGACCCCGGGCCGCCCCCGGCTGCCCCGCCGCAGAAGAGTCAGGGTGAGGGTACAATCAAAGGGCAGAGCGCTCACCGAACGGGGGTGGAGTGTTTGGAGTGATGAGCAGTAAGGAAACTACCTCTCTGCACCCACGGCAAGGTCTCTCGCCCACAGCACAAGTCTCCCACTAGGAGAAAAATACTTTGTAGTTGCTGAAAGGGGGTTTGGAGCAACAGATCTGCTCTGGAGCCCCCAGGGCATCATTGCCTCTGAGCTGAGCAACGGTCTGTGCTGCTGGTAATGCACGATGCATTAAGAAAGAGTTGGAAAGAGATGTTCTTGGAGGCTGGCATGACACTTAAGTGGTTCCTGTCCCTGCAGCTGAGCAGCACTAGGATAACCTGGGGCCACCAGCTGCTGCAGACCAACAAGAGCAGGCAGAGAGATCCTGACTGCCCAGCTCAGGGCAGACCCTGTAGTTCCCAGATCTGTTTCCCCAGATCCACAGCGGGTTGAGGGGAAGCAGAACTACAGCGTCAGGTCCGCAGGCAATCCCGCATCCTATCCCTGCAGGCAGTCGCCAAAAGCTTGGTGCCAGAGGCGTTTTCAGGTGGCATCGATGGCATCCCATCAGCTAAAGCTGCCACAAACCTGCACTCCACTTCCTCCCCTGAAACCCCAAATCAGGCAGTAATCAGATAACCCTCCGGTACTCGCAGCCCGCCACGCCGCACGGCCGGGGCGCGGTGCGGAGGTGGTCAGGCAGACTACGGACAGAAATCACGTGTGAAAGAGGCTGCCACGAGGTCACGGGCCCGAGGTGGTCAGAGACGCGGCTCCCCTGTGCCACCAGCAGCTGCAGCAGTGACGCTCTGCAGGAAATCATCCAGCACAACACCAGGCTGTGCCCCAACAGCCGCCACGCGCTCCCCCCGGTCTCTTCTCCCCAGGAACAAGTGACAGAACGAGAGGAAATGGCCTCAAGCTGCGCCAGGGGAAGTTCAGGTTGGATATTAGGAAAAACTTCTTCACCGAAGAGTAGTCAGGCCCTGGCACAGGCTGCCCAGGGCAGGGGCTGAGTCCCCATCCCTGGAGGTATTTAAAAGCCGGGGAGATGCGGTGCTTGAGGACATGGGTTAGTGGCGGACTTGGCAGTGGTAGGTTAACGGTTGGACCTGATGATCTTAAGGGTCTTTTCCAACCTTAACAGTTCTATGATTCTCCCCTTGCAGCCAGGCAAACGTCCCTGTTAATGCCAGCATCAGCTAGGCAGCTCCTGTCACCACGTCACCTCTCAGCTCTCGCCTGCGCAGCCACCCTGCGAACCAGATCACGCAGCTCGTCGGGGTTAGAAATGTCACCTTTCAGCTGTGCCACCGCCATCAAAGGTGCTGTGGGGGGGAGAGGAGGGTGGGTACAGCTGGCACCGCTACCTAAATAACTGCTTGTTAAACCACAGCTTAAGGTCAGGGCGTCAGGACTCGCAGCGTTGGCAGCCAAGACTGATTCAGGGTAACACCACAGCCTCACCGCACGCTGCCTCACCACCCGCTGTACCAACACGCGGCCCGTGGAGCCACGCTGCAGCCACGGCAGGGAGCTGAGCCGGCCTGAAAACCCCCCCTCTGGGAGCTTTGTCAGTCACTTGTACCCCACATCAGCTACGCCAGCAAAACTCTGAGGTACGTGCAACGCTGCACAGGGCTAGAAAGGAGCCGGCGGAGTATTTTAAAGCAGGAATGTCATCAAGCACTTTGCAGCCTGAACCAGCAGCCTGGGTAATTTGCATTACCCCACACTTCATAGGCTGAATTTGCCTTGAAGATCTGTCTTTCCGCACCAGAAAAATAAGCGAGAGCCCTGCGGCCCTCGGCAAACCCCCCGCAGAGATGAGGGCTCCAGATGCTGGACCTGCCCGTGGGACGTGAGCTCTGACAGTCTGTTCTGCAGGCAGGGTTTTGAGCACCACGTTATTAAGCCTGCCTGACACTAGCCACTCGTAAGACCCTTTTTCCAGTTGGCTCAGACTTTAACTATCGGAGCTGAAGTTTCCATGCTGGGTGCCTGTCTCAGCCCAAATTCTTCCGGAAATCTTTAGCCAAAACAGTTCGGCTACTTGTGAGAATGAGGCTAGGAAACAAGATAGTGGCTTACCCTTGTTAGAAAAAAACACTTACAACCTTTTCCTTGAGCTAATCTAGCAACTGCAAATCCTGGAAAGGGGATCTGAGATTTTGCTGCAGAATAACCTTTTTAACAGAGAGTTTTCCTGTCCTACTAGAAATCTGTCCATGCTTGGCCAAGCTATAAACATCTGAAATACACCAGTTTTTCCATATTCAATAGGAATTCATTTCAGCAGCTAAAACTTCTAAGATTTCACCTCCCCGAGCATGCTCCATCTTCCTACCTCCCTTACACCTAACCTGCGTTACGCTCAGCAGAGCAGCTGCCCTGCTCCCATCCAGCACACGGGGACCTCCGAAAAAAACGCCCTTGTACTCGTCACTGCTGCTTGCTGCGAGCTGGAGATTGGACCTAGACTCCTCCAACTGACGCCCGGGCTATCTGCTCTGAAACAGAGCCCAAGAGCGAGAGGAGGGAGAGGGGATGGAAAAAAATGGGAGCTGTTGAGCATCAGACTGCGAGCGCAGAGAAAAAGCAACTGGGAACCAGGGATGGGCGGTTTTTCTGAAGATCACGAAAACCCTCTGAGCTGTAGAAGAGTCCTCCTGTTTCTTCGCATGTAGGAAAGAGAGGTTTTTTTCTCCAGCTGGGTACTGCTCTGCACGAAGAGCGCTGTTTTTCTACCAGGAGGCGGTTTCCTTTGCCGAGCGCCTGGGGAGCGGGCCGGGCCGGCCAGCGCGGCTGCCAGCGCAAGCGTCCACCTGGGCTCTCAGCTGCAGCCACGCAGGGGCTGCGGGCTTCGCTCCGACCCAGGATCCAACCCAGGCTTTCTGCAGCCATAAATCTACCTGCTTCGCAGGGGAAAGAGTGCGTGGGGAGGGGGGAGAGAGAGACGGGGAGAATGGGGACTTTTGTAACGGGGAGAAATCTGTGTTTCTCTGAGAACATTATATTCATAGAAAACATAAACCAACTGTCGTCAAAGTCGTCTGAGCTCAGGAAACGGAGCGGCCGGGAGAAGGCTGCCATGTGGCCGGATGTTATGTATTTCTAATTAGTGCTATACATCTTTCAGCAGCGAGTGTCCTTTTGCTGGGAAACACAACGCGCTGCCCTTGTTATTGTAACTGTCAGAGAGCGCTTAAACAGATAATCTCCAGGAAAAGTGATAAACACATCCCCTCTCCCACTAGGGTGTGCAAAACAGCAATGCCAAACCTCTATTAGGGCAGCGCAACCAGCCACAGGAAATGGGAATGGGAAAAGAGCAGGCGAAGCAAGGGACAGCTGCCTCCGAGGAGAGGGATTTGCTGGAGGAAGCTTCTCGCAGCCGCACAAGTGCCATGTGCCGAAGGAAATCCTGCGAGGGACAATCAGGGCAGAGCGAGCGCAGGCCACGTGGCCTCGGCCGGGGGGGTGCTCGCGGGGACGGGGCAGGGGGGCTGGGAGTGAGGGCTCCCAGCTGCTCCGCTCTGAGCGCGCTCTAGGCAGCGGTGGAAGCGAGCCACAGCAAGCCCCAAGCTCGCAAGCGAGCAGCAGACATGCTCCTTCATCCATCCCAGCTAACACAAGGAGTGCTGAATCTTTCGCAGTTAAAACAACACCAGCCAACAAGCGTTAATCTCGAAGGAGACCAGATTCCTTTGATTCAGGCAACCGGACTGCTCTAGCCAAGGGTCGGGAGGACTCCGGCGAGACAGTTTCCATGCTGGCCTCCCCGTCCTAACCTGAGCTGCGGCTCCAGGCAGCGGCGCTGGCAGCAGGTGGCCCCAGCGCAGGCAGAGAGCGCAGCACGGGTGTGCTTTGCTCCCGGGGAGCAACAGCTGAACCCACCTTCCCCGGTGACACGGTAAAGGCCCATACGCGAAGGCAATCAAACGAACGAACGGGTCTCCGGACACAATCCCGAGGATGACATAACGGGCTGGCCAGGGGACGCAGGAGGTGGCGGAGCTCGGCGAGCGTGGGGCTGCGGGCGAGCCGTGCCTAAGGCACCCGGCTGATGTGTCAGCAGCTCGGCGGCACAGACAACTGATTCACCAGCCGGCTGCTGCCCTGCGGGGAAGAAGACAGAGGCTGGTCACCTCCAAGCTGACACCACCTGAAGGCAATTGGTTTGCTCTCTTATCGCTCAGACACAGGAGTGTTTTCCCCGTGAGTCACCCTCCGCCAGACGCAGGGTTGGCAGGGCTATGGGCAGCCCACCGGGATGGGGCTGTCTGCAGGAAGCGGGTAAGGAGAGCCGCGCTGCCGGTCCAGGCAGCTGGTCCCACCGCCGCCTGCCCGCGGTGGAGACCGCACACAACCGATGGGAATATAAAGCAGCAAAGCGAGGGGGATGCTCACAGCTGCGGGGCATTTCCCCGACACCGCCTCGCAGAGGACCTGAGTCACGGGCACTCCCAGCTCTCTGCTGGGAACCCGCGAGTCACACACGCACTCATCTGCCCCCAAAAAAGCCTGGGAACCTGGAGGCCCTCACTCAGCCCTGGCTAATACCCTGCCAAGAGCCTGGGAACGATGGGCAGCTTTCTTGGAAAGATGCTCCCTAGCTCTGAATTAGCAGGCAGCAGACACAATGGCAGCCCCAGCCCTCCCGGCACAGCCCTGCGGCCGATCTGAACGCCGCCACCTGCAGCACGCAGGGCTCAATCCCTCCCAAAGTGACCTTCGGGTTGCAGTAATAACCTGGATGCCCCCAGTCCACCTCCTGCACAGACCTCTCCCCGCGGAGAGGCGGGAAGGCCCCGGGGAGGTCCCGGCCGCAGCTCCCAGGCACGCAGCAGTGCAGGGGAGCCGGCTGCACGTGTTCCCAAAGCAGCCGGGGCCGCCCAGGAGCCCGCGGCTCCCTCTGCTCCATGCTGAAACCCCGTCTTGTCCGAGGGAGGGAGGCCTAGGAGGTGAGGAATGCCGGGGGCCTGGGGAGGATGGAGCAGCTCTCCCTGTGGAAGCCATTAGATATTCAACACTTCATTTGTTTCCAGCCGTTCTGGACTGCAGCGCTGGGCTCTAGGACGGGAGGCTCTTCTCTGACGTAACCAGGAAGCAGCTGCAAAATTAAGGAATCCCTCATGACATCATAAAAAGGGTCGATGGTTTACAGGGGAAGGTATAAAAATTAATGACATATTCCCACCCGAAGCAGCAAGCCTGCCCGACAGCCACAGGGGAAGCCGTGCTCTGCCCGACGCGAAGGGGCTGCCTGCCCGGGACAGCTCCGTGCTGCCAGCTCCCTCCGGCTGACCCGGGAGCTCGCCTCCGGCTCTGACCGTCCCCAAGCCCAGGATCCATGCGCAGGGCTGGATCCTTGCACCTGGGGTGCGATAACCAGCTCAGTATATCCTTCCTGACCCCGACGAACACAGCTTTAGGCTGGGCAAGGGAACGACTTTAGAGACAGCTTTCTTGTGTATTCGGGACCGGCCAGGAGTCACCGACAAAGAACATCATTGTGAAGTGACTGGGGGGAGAGACAGTTATTCATTTCCACGGGGAAAGCAGACACGTGCACAGAGTGCCCCCAACACCCCGATTGCTGCAGCCCTGGAAGACCAACGGGTCCTGCAAGAGGAGGCCAGGGCGGTGGCACGCTGTCCCCCTCCACCGCACAACTCGGGCTAGGACAGAAAGAATGACATTAGCCTTGAGGGCAAGCACAGAGCCATTTCCACTTGAAAAGGGAAAAGGATAGCAGTTTAAAATTAACTGCAGCCTTTTCCAGGAAATATCAGTGGAAAGAAGCAGCCATTTTTAGAAATGTTATTCTCAGAAATTTCCTGAAAAGACCCATCAGTCAAAACACAGATTGAAGCCATTTCCACTTGCACTGAGCAGCACTCGGAGCTCTCCCTCCGCGCTTGGGGTGCCTGACCCAGCCGCAGGGCCAGGACCCTGCTCTGCACCCCTGGCCCCAGCGAGGCTGCAGGAGTCAGTTCTGGATGTGCAACACCCCACGCAGTGGCAGAAACACTCCTCCTGCTCGGGGAGCCACGTACATCCCAGCTTTCGCTAGTGACATTTGCACCGAGACACTCCAGCCCCAGGCAGGCAGCCCGGCACGGCTGGGGCGAAGGCACCTACAGCCTCACCCACGCTGGCAAAGCCTGGAGCATCGCCAGAGAAACTGTTATTTCTCAGCACTGCCTTCACCGGAGCCGCTGCAAGTGGCTGACGCTAGGACTTACAACACAGGCACAGCAAAATCTTCACTAGCCTCAAGGCTCTGCGTGATCCCCAGAGCTACTGGTTCTGCTGCCAACAACTGACAGCAACACGAATTTGACTGTCTGGCAGCTAAAAGGCTGGCAAACCCCAATGTACATAACTCCTGGCTAGCTCGTACGAAAGTACGTCCCTCCAAGATGGCAAGGCAGCTCATCAGCGTGTACGTAGCTCCAGACCAGCCTGGCACCAGCTGTCTCTTGCTGCGGAGGGAATATTTGCTATAGGATGCACAAGCAGGACGGGACAGAAGGGGCTGCAAGGGTGAAGGTGAGCAGGGCTCGGTACGTGCAGAGGGCATCCGGACCAAACAGGCAACACTGCACCGAAAGAAGAAAAAACGTGGATGATGGAAACATAAAGAGGCGTCAGGGGCACTGCAGTGGGGCAGGACGATGCAGCCTGATACAAGAAAAGCCCTGACGGCCTGTCCTCTGTCTGCACAGATCTTCCATCCCTTCTTGAAGGAGCCAGCTGTGCAGCCAGAGCCCCGAACCTTGCCCCAGAGGGCCAGCAAGGAAAGCCGGCTCCTCAGCAGATGTGCTCGGGGAGGATGTGCCATGGGAGCCCGGCTCGGCGCTGCGCAGCAGGCATGGCAAGCTGCTACTAGCATCCCACCCAGGAGCTGCATGCGCCCAACCATAATTGTGTCAGATGTTATTTACAACGGGGGAGGAGGTGTGAACAGGGCTTCCCAAGAGATTCACTCCAGCCCCGAGTGAAGTTTTACCAGGACAATCGCAGCAAATAAAAGGCAGCCTTTTCTGCCCCCCTCCTCCCCGTGCTGGAGGTGGGCACGTCTTTGGCAGCAAACGCAAACAGACAGCCTGGAACATGCCTCCTCCGGTGCGAACCTTGGTGAGCGCTTCAAGCCTGGAGTAAAAGTTAATGAGAGAAAGCGCCTGCAGACAGGCACACTCGGAGAAAGCAGCCTTTGATGGGGCAGGAACAGCAAAGTGCGGAGCTTCCGTTTCAACACATTCACTCGTTTGCTGCTCTTCTTTTTACAGCTTCCTGAGGGACCGGAGCGCCAGTGTGTCAATTTGCAAAGCGAACGCCAAAACGTAAAGCGAAACCCATGCCCCCCCAGCTCCAGGGAGGCAGTGAATCCCAGGGTCCTCATCGGATGCCTGCAGGCCTGACCTGCCCCTCACCTCCTGCTCCAGCGCCGGCTCAGCCGCTCCAGCCCCGCCGGCTGGTGCCAGTGCCACCGCAGCACCGGGTCGCCCCTCCGAGAGGGGCACAGCCCAGCCGCTGTGCCCACAGGGAAGCTTACCTAACACTTTCCATCATAAGACCCTGCATTTAGTTCCTAACAACTTTGCCAAACTTTAACCATTTAGGCTGCAACCCTTCATGCCAAAAGCTTTCTTCGAGCTAAATTTATTGGGAAAATTTCATCTACAAAGGTTCAGCCATTTGCCAGAATGAGGTTAGGGAAAATATATTGTTCTTCTCAAGTTAAAAATTCTTTGACCATTTCAGCGAAATCCCTAGCACCTTCACACTTTGGAGCAGGAACCAGAAGTTTGGCAGGGGACGGCAGCGGGGTCTGGCCATGCCTTCTGCCACCTCCATCCATCCCTGCTTTGCCGAGGCGGGGGCCTATGGAAATCTGGGCGCTCGCTATCAGACAGCTCTCACGTGCCACTGCAACCGAAGCAGCAGCTGGTTCATCTGCTTGGATGAGGGAAGAGGAAACCAAACCGCGCAAGACAGCGGAGAGGGAAAGGCAGGTAGAGAAGCGGGCGAAAGCGGCACAGGCCAGGGGACAGCGCAGCAGCCCGTTCTCGGGCCCTGCGCTGCTTTGCTGGCACCGTCAGCGGCCGCTCGCCCCCAGCGCCCGGAGCGCACGGAGGGTAACAGCCCCGCGCGTCCAGTGTTCCTGCGGCGGCAGGGGCTCGTCTGGTGAATCGAGATTTACGTACCAGCTGAGGATCCTAGACGAGGTCGGTCCGGTTCCGCAGGAGAGCTTGCTTTTCTAGAAATGATGGGAATTACACATACGAAAACCGTTACGTGAACACGAAGGCAAGCACTCAAAGGTCAGGAACACCAGCTTTAGAGTCGTCTATGCAATTTCAAGTTAACTCCATCGCACGCACGCATTAAAGGTAGTCCTAACGACGTATCACTTTTCCCCCCTCAAGCTGCCATTTTCAGTCAACACAGAAAATGAACGGCCAGTAGAGACGCTCCTGCAGAACCGCTTTCTGATGAAATGCGCACGTGTTCAGTAAGGCTGAGGGCTGCAGGACACGGTAACGTTTTGGGGATTAAGATGGCTTAGCGCTATACCAGAGAACCAGATCCTGCCTTTGCCTTGCTCCTGAACTTCCGGGGGATCCAGAAGTCACCTTAACCGGTCTCAAGGCACGTGGGCAGTACCTGCGTATCCCTCGCTCGTTGGCTGGCCATGGTGACGCAGCGGGCACGAAATTTGCAGATGCTGGGCAACTCTGCTTGGAACAGGAACAAATGCAGTTCCTGAAGGACTATGTTTTTAGGAGAACTCCATCACCTGCACCTCAAGGTGAGCAGTCAAAAAACTAGAAAACCTGTCATTTTCCTTAAGCTCAGTTCCCCCTCTGTACGCGTCAGAGATACCATGCAGAAGGGCATCCAAAGCCGAGATGCTTTAAGACAGAAGCCAGTGAGTTTACGCTATCCAGTTATTTGGACCTGAACCTTCTAGCTCTTCCTATGCTCCGTGCGGCACTGAGCATGATGATAACACTCAATCAGCGACTTCTCGGGAAAACTCCCATGTGAAGGGAAAGGAATTTTGCAAGCAAAAGGACGACAGGAAAATTGAGGCCAGGGTCTCTTTGCCACGTCACCATCTCGTCTATCACAGGAGGCCTTATCTGCATTACACCGCACCTCAAGCGCGTGGAAGAGCTGCTGAGCACAGGCTTCGAAGCTCACTCTGCTTGGAAATGACCCTTCCCAATGGTCCGCATGAGGACGTGGCCAGATTCACCCGCCCGACCTCTCATGGTGAATGGGGACCACAGTCTTCTGTGGAAATTTGGAAGAAAGCCTGCTCTGAGCAGTGCCACGCAAAGGGAGGTTCCCAGGCGTCAAGTGAGCAATTAATTCCCTGCTGGAAGGGCTGGGACCACAGGCACAAACCCACAGCACGCAGAGAAACGACTCCAGGGACTTTAACGTCTGAGCCCCCACATTAGAAAATACGATCTCAGTGCTCCAACAACTTACCTGTAGCTGGAGCCTCAGGTCCCCAAACCCCGTGCAGCCTGCGGCACGCGCACGCCGGCTGTTGAGCCCCCCTGCCACGGGACTCAGTAACTAAAAAGCCTTAACCTTCTACGTTTGTTAACAAGCATAAGACGTAACGGTTTTATGCCAAATTCCTCTTTTCCCCTGTGATTTGAGGTAGGATTGGCACGACCGTGAAGTTCCCCGCAGCTACCGCTGCTGCACCGCTCCCAGCAGGGCCGTCTGCGCCCGAGGGTGGTGGGCTCAGCGCCGGGGTGCCCCACCACCCCTTTCGCTTGCCGCTGCCTCTCCTGCCGGGAGGGCGCGGGGGAGCTGCAGGCTCCCGAACAGCCAGCGCCGCTGCGTTTCCTGCAGAGATTTGAAAACCTGTTGCAGTTCCAAAGCGAGCTTCGATTTCACTGTGACCAGCAGCTCAGAGACTCATAGTTACTATACAGCCGAATAAAATATTTTTTCATAAATTTAACGCCAGCATGTCTGTGTTTGGAAACTTTGAAAATCCATGTTGTATGGTTTACTGCATTGGAAAAGGTGCCAACAGAGTTTCAAAGGAAGGGAAGTGTATAACTGTTTCCTTTCAAATGCATTTTCCAATGGGATCCATTGAGGGAAAAGGCTGGAACTAACTAAAACATTATTAAAAACTGTTATGAAAAGAGACAGAGAGATGGAAAAAGATAGACAAAAACTCCAATACACAGCCGAAAGGGAGGGAGGGAGACAGGCAGCAAGAAAGGGGATATGGGCAGAAAGACACTTTGGGTGGGGAAAATGGGGCGAGACGGGGAGTTTTAACTGGCAGTCACCCTTCGTGGTTTCATATTGTTGCAGATCAATTGATCAGGATTTCAAGTGCTGCTGGCCCGGTGGCACACGGCGAACCACAGAGTTGGCTGCAAGCGCAGCACTTGCGAACTGCTGACCTTCAGTTTTCAAACCAAAAATATTCTTTGGGAAACAGTTACACCAGGTTCCAGCCCGCGCTGCCAAGCAAAAAACAAGCACTACTAACCTGCAGTAACGCCCCCCGTCCCTTACACCAAAGCAACACCCGGCACTAGTAACCTGAAGCGGCTCCCGGCCTGATTCACCCAGCGGTAAGGAGCGTGACACCAGCGCGGGGGCTTGGCTCTTCCTCCCTCCCTGAGTGGAGCAGTTAATTCTCCAATCGCTGACACCCGCCATCGCCACGAGCGTGCGGGATGCAGGCATCGGCCGTCAGACCGCTCCCGCTCCGACGCCTTGGCCACGTTCAAGCTATTCTAACCAAATCTATAAATACCGAAGCGATCGGGTCTGTATAGCGCGGTCGCAGCTCGGGTCCAAAACCACCGCTCCGGCTCCAGGCAGAGCCCTGGGTTTGCTGCCCTGCAAGCGAAGGGGGAACCGAAAGGGGCTGAAAACGTACATTTTGTCAAACACTTCAGTGCCCTGGACACGAGGAGGCTGCGGGGCTGGGGCCCGACCAGGGACGGAGCCGGATCTCTGCTGCTCTGCCAGGCTTCAAAGAGCCAGGCTGGGGGTGGGCAGAGCTCGGCGCGCGCCTGCGGAGCTCCAGGCCTGTGGTTCTGCGGGGTGTAGTAACCGTGGGCTGTAGCACACATGTTGAGGGATGAGGGGAAAAAAATAAACAGACAGACAAAAGAATGAGGATGCTCTGCCAATTCCAATTGTGCAGCTTTTATTTTAAATGCTTATCAAGCTGAGAAAGAGCAGAGTTCTTGGAAAACAAGGTTTCCTTTCTTCCCATGCCAGTGTCAAACACCCTCAAGGACGGGTACAGCACAGGCGCTTGCTGCCGGCCGCTTTCTCCGCAGCAGCCGCCATCCCATCCCGTCCCACCCGCCTCGGGAAGGGCTTGCAAGTAACAGCCCTGGCCTTTCTGGTAAAAAGATCGCTGGGATTTTTTTATTTTTTTTTTTATTAATCTCCAATCTGGCTGGGTTCAAATTATGGCCAATTACCCACCAACACTTCTCGCTAATAAAATAAATTTTTACGGGCCCTAATTACTGCTTTCGCTGAACTGCTCTACAGGAAGCTGAAAGGCTGCGGCTCTCCAGACGGCAGCAGACAGCAAAGCGAGGCACCCGCGAGCGAAGCGGCAAGTGACTCAGAGGAGACAGGCCGCCGGAGGGGCGGGCGGAGGGGAGCGCTCGCGCCTGGCTGGAGCATGACACGCATCGGTTCATAAACGCTGCGCGCCGTGCGCACGGCGCTGCGGGGCCGGCCGTCAGGTCCCCGTCAGTCGCAGCACCCGCTACCTGTGACGCAAGGCTGTTCCCGGCGGCCAGAGCGACGGCCGCAGAGCTCCGCCGGGTATCTGCGGACGCGAACCAGCGACCAAATTGTATTTGGAAATGGCTGCATCAATCACGTGCGGCAGAGAGACGGAGCCGCCTCCCATCGCGGCTCAGGGGACCAGCCCTCGGAGCGGAGGTCCCCGGCGCTGGCTGCGGGGGACGGAGGGGAGGCGGCTTCTCAGCCCAGCTCCCACCTTTGGTCCTCTCCGTTACAATCACAGTTAATTGAAGGAGACAGAAATAGCAGAAAGGTAGAAAATTCCTCTGAAAACGTGAAGTATCCAGCCTGCTCCCAGCTACACACGCGCTCCCGCTCGCCAGCACAGCGCGGCCCCGAAGGGCTCCCCGAGCACGAAAAATGAGCAGGAACCCACGGGGTGACTGCAGCCCGCAGCCGGCCCCCCCGGCCGGCGAGCTCGCCCCTGACCCCGCTGCTCCGCGCGGCAGCAGGGAAAGCAGAGCCGCTGCTCTCGTCCCGGCGCGCGCCGGCGGCAGGGAACACCCTCCGTAGCAGGAGCGCGACGGCAAAACCACCGGCCCACGGCGTGCTGCCGGCCCACGCAAGCCCGGGCTGCTGGAGCCGTTCAAAGCAGGGCTGCCACGCAGGTATCCAGGCTCAGCTGGGGAAACGCGGCTCTGCGAGACTGAGTAATTTTTTTTTTCCTTTCTTAACCAGGATTACTTTAATTTTCGAGGCCTAATGGAGTCCAGCTGCGACGGGGAGGCAACGCCGCAGTAGTACAAAGACAGACCCTTACACGCTGGTGCAAACTTGTACAACATTCAGCACACACACACGCGCGCACACACGCAAAGCCCTATAAAAAGGATGCACTGCAGCGGGATATTTTTAGTCTTGACAATACAGCACTAAAAATACGACTTTGCTAATACATCACTACAGAAATATTCCCAGTGTCCATTCAGGAACGGTTTAAAACATTTATTTTTGTTTCCTTTTGCAATGGTCAGAGAGGAGGGAGAAAATAGAAACTCATTGATAAGAGGAAACGAGAGAGACATGAAAAATTGAAAACTACCTAAAAGCTCATGGAGAGGTTTATTTTATTAGTTCTTAATAAATATCTTGCAGATTTCCTCAGGAAATACACCAGATCACATGTAAAATAGTTTGGTACTGATGTCAACTGTGTCAGCATATGAAATCTATTAGGGTGAAGCCACAGCAGGGTGATCAGTGTGCTGAAAAACTGCACGGCACCGAGGCGAGGGGGGGCGGGGGGAATCTCACGGCCCTTCCAAATTCTTCGAGAGGTAAAAAAGTCAGCCAAGACGCAGAGAGAGAGAAAAAAAGATCCCACATCCTGCTTTGCGCTGCCAGCAATGTGAAGTGCCCAGAGATTAATTCTATGTCTGGCCTGGAAATGTGACTTTAAAGCATTGGAGGGAGCGGGGAGGAGGAGGAGGAGAAAGGAACGAGAAGGCCAGGCGAACCGGGACTGGCACCGTGCCACCGACCCCCCCTTCCCGAGCCGTGTTTCAACGTAGACAGCAGCAAACCCCAACAGACGGCAGCTCCCGGGGCTGCCAGGGCCTCGCACCAGCTGGGGCGCGTCTCCCGCTCCCCGCGCAGCCCCGCGCAGATGGGCCCGAGAGCATCACTTCCGCTTCGCCTGCTTTTAAAGACACACAAGCCCATGTGGCGGCGTTTCGCCGCTCCCCGCCACGGCCCCGCGCGCGGCTGGGGCCCCCGGGCGGGACGAGCCCCGCTCCCAGCACCAGGCACGAGGTCTTGTCAGACCTCGGCTCCCAGGGCCCCGCGCTGAGGGGTTTATGCTGTTCCCAACCCGCCTTTGGCAGCCGGCGCCTCCTTCTCCATCTCCCTGCCATTACCCGGAGAGCAGGCGCTGCTTACGCAAGACTTCCCCGCTCCGCTCCCGGGTCCGGCGGAGAAGCACCGGGAGTTCACCGCGGCAGGGTCAGGGGAGCGCACGCTCCCGGGTGGGACGGGAGAAGGGGGAGCAAAGAAAGCCCAGAGCCGAAGCCGTCCCTACAGGGCATCTCCCTCCCACCCCGTGGCGATGTGCTCCTGTCCGCCTCTCGTCCCACCCTGCCGGATGGGGGGCCCGTGGGCACATGCCAGCACCCGTGCCAACCTCAGGGACAGACAAATCACTCGTGCCCTCTCCGTGTCACCGACGAGCCAGCCCTACGGTCACACTAACCACAGCCATCACAAGCCACATCAATCAGCGTTAAAAATGACCCTTCAATCAGAGAAGGGCCACGTACCTTCGGTGCTGTTACCAGGCCAGGGTTAAACTGCCCCGGTTCGTCCCGGCTGCGAAGCTGGACTGAGCATCACGTCAGCCAGGGCGACTCCTGCAGGTCAGGCTCAACAAGTCCTTGCCTTCCTCCTGCCCATCGATTGGCACGGGCAGAGCCAGCAGAACCATGCTCCAGGAACCTGCTGCACGGTTCTGGGCAGACCCTAACCTGGGAAAACACAAGATCTCCACAGGCCAACCCGCGTGGGGTCACCTCCTAGCTGCAGATGCACTTGAGCCTTGGCTACGCTGCCATTCCCCATCTCAGCATTAAGGCAAGAAGGGATCCCAACAAGCCCCCGAGGGTGCATGTCCTCAGCTGAAGCCCCCCCAGCACCGGGCACCCGATTCACCGAGGGACCGCAGCCTGCGAGCGGACGGAGGCAGGAGGGTGCTGGCGGGGGCGAGCCCGCGGGGCAGCCCCCGGGGAGGCAGCGACCCTCACCGAGCTGGCAGGCTGCACCCGAACCCGCGCAGGGCACAGGGCAGGCAGCCCTCCCTGCCTGCACCTGGCAGGCTATAAAACAGCCCCGCAAGCTCAATCAAGAGTTTTACAACTTCACAAAGCACCATAATTAGCCTAATTATACAATGTTCTCCCAGAGAATTAAACAGAAATACAGTAATTGACTAGGTGCTGCTTAGAAGCATGAGGAAATCAAAGGCGCAACGCACATTAAAGAGTCAGAAACATCTCTTTAAAAGCGAGAGGATTTCCTGGCACCGTGCAAACATCTAAAGCTTCACCGAAGCCGCTGCACCTGGTGCCGCCCCACTCGGGCTCCCTGGCACCCCTCTTTCTCCACCGCCAAGGCAGGGGCGAGGCAGAGCCCCGGGACAGCTGCCTCAGGCACCTCCTTTCTCAGTTTACAGCAGGACGGACGGACACTGCGTGCCAGCGCTCCATTTCCTGCCTTTCATTTTACACAGCGACGCTGCTTCTTCATCGAAACAGTGGTTTTGTTTCAGCGTGCGCAGAGCTGGCCCATGCCTTGGTGGCACCGCAGCATGAAAGCCCCTCCAACCTGACCTCGCCTGTCACCGGCTCTGTCCCAACTTGCTGCTCGGGCTGCCAAAGCTTGGCTGTAAAGCAGACTCGAGCTTTGTGATTATAAATCATTTCCCCTTTATTTGTTGCCCTGAAATGAGATCTCGGTATCGCCCTGCGTTTGGTGGAACAGCGTCGAGGGCAGACGTACGGATGTGCTCGTGTGACAGGCAGAGCGGGCAGGAGCCCCCAGCGAGCTCATCCGACACTGCTCGGCGGGGACTTTTGCTGCACTTTGGCTGGAGGGCAGGACTGGAGAGTCTGACACACCAGCAAACGCTCGGTTTTGCTGGAAACCTTTCCCTTCCCTGCCACAAAGCCCTGCTCGATCTTTTGCCTCCGAAGCCAATGTCTAGATTTCAGAAACCTGAACTGCAAGTGGAAATTCCCTGCAGCGCGCTGATTATTGCATCTCCTGCTGGCACTTGTGGCAAGGGGAAAAAAAGTCACATGGCTTTCTGGACACACGTTTCACTAAGGAGTCTTGCATCAGAGGGCAGAAGCCAGCAGCCAGGAAAATAACTCCAATTACGGTAAATAAATCCCGAAATATGTGACAATCTGCCTTTTAAACAGGAAACAGAGGGGAATAAGCAAAGGAAGACTTTGGTCTAAACATTGCTGCCACCAGCCTCAAGAGCCCGAGAGCGAGACTCTGAAGATGCATCTGGGCCAAAAGTCTTTTACCTGAACTTTGCTGATGCGTCTCAAGTCCGAGACAGCTTCCTTCCCTGAAAGGAAAGGCGCCGACAGTTCCTGGCAACTGTGCCAACCTCCAACACTCCCAGCCGCTCAGGCCAGAGCCTCCAGAGGGTCGGCTGCCACCTCCGGACACGTACGCGTCCCTCAGGAGGCTCAGCACGAGCGAGCAGCTCGGCACAGGATGCCGCGTGGCTCCCGAGATGAGCAACCCCAGCTATCGTCCCCCGCGCCATTCCAACCCTTCGTCCTGCTCACGCGGCCGCGGCCTGGGCTGCGCCTGGACGCAGCGAGTAGCAGGCATCACTCAACGAGGGGTGAAGGATGAGAGCCCCTTGCCCAGGCAGTGACGTCTCAGCGCCTGCTCGCTCCGGAGAGCCCCTGTGCGAGCCAGGCAGCACGGGGCAGCATGGACACCAGTCCCAGCCAGCCCTCCTCGGGGTTTCCTCTCCTGATTACAACTCAAACCCGAAGCAAATAAGAGCAGCAATGCAAAGGGAGGGGAAGGATGAATTTAATTACCAGCTCCTCCAAACTTAAGGCCTTGGGAAACGTTATGTCTCAACAGCACCTCGCTAAAGACCGCGCTACCCAGTCTCCCAGGGAAGGGCACGCCGTGACTGCCAGGTGCGCGCTGGCGATCCCCATACAGACACTTCAGTCCACACTTGCTATATGACGACCGGAGCCCCAGCAGCCCTGAGAAAGCCCGTTACGAAACTGCTGAACTCCATCCTCCTTGCATCAAGTGGGCTGTGTTTGCATTACAAAACCGAGTCCCCCAGGCAGGTGGAGGGCCCGCAGGCTCTGCTCTCAGCCCGGCACACGACTGCAGATGCTCAGCCTCCCCAGGACACAGCCCTGGAAGATATCTCCGTCCCTCTCCCTGTGCCCAAAGCTGTCACGGCCCACAGAGCTGCCTGCTCGAAGGAGCCAGCTGGACTATGGTGAAGCGCGCATTTACCACACAAGGAGGGCCATTAGGAGAAAAGGATTCAGTTCTGTTCCCCGGACAGGGGAAGGTCAAGTTGCTGCTTCTGCTATCTACAGCCTGAGGTTTATTAAGCTTTGTTTTGTGCCTAATTTTAAAACTCCACCAAACCAAGGCAGCTGTCCACAGCACTGCTTTATTTTTAAACTCACTCAAATGCACTGACTCCCTTGTGTTCGACTCCCAGCACCTTTTGTCTGCTCCAATATGCAAGATGTGGTTAGAGCCTCATGAGAAGCCATTGAGATGTGGCTGCAGCAGAAGAGCAGCACACGTTTCCGCTGAGTCTTTTTCTGATGCTGCAGTTAGCTCTTTGAGCAAAGCTGTGTCCGAGCGTCAGAAACCAAACAAGAACCGTGGAGATGATCAGAGCTGAGGTTCTGCTGAGGGCAGACACCACCAGCCTCTGCAACGTCTCTGGGGATATTTTAAGGGTTCACGCTTTAGCTTGCAAGCCAGAGCAGCTGCGGTCAGCAAAGCGAAACACGCTCCATCCAGCGCAGGGCCGTGCGCAGTGGCAGGATGGCAGCGGAGCAGGCTGCTGGTTACAAAAGCACAGGCTGAACCAAGGGGGTCCTTTGGGTTTGATGCATCCTCTCCAGCCAGGCTGGGGTGCTCAACACGTACGCAAAAGGGGGAGTCCTGTACCTGCTTAGACATTGCAGTCCATTTTCACTAACCTGCGGATCCTTTGCTGGGGCTATCAAGAAGACTTGGACAAGATCAATGCCTCAGACGCTGGTGTAGGTCTTCAAGGAGCAAGCAGGACCGTGCACGTTAGCAAACCCTTGCAAAGGCTGTAGTTAGTGGACACTCACTGCGTAAGAGCAGTTCCCTGAGCCAGGCAGAGTACCTCTACACCAAGTGGCCTGTGCAGTATTGACCTGTTCTACGCCGCTCTGAGGACGCTGGCGTGGCAGTGCAAAGGGGACAGACGCTGCTCTGGATTTGCTGCAGGGAGCGGGGCATGAATCCTCCCTTGCTGCATGAGCCCCCAAGGTTTCCCAGCCAACGCTATCTCGCACAGAAAACCCAACCATGTTCCACTCGAGAAGACGGACCCGGGAGGGCCGCAAACCAAAGCCCAGCCTGACCCTGCCAGACCGGCTGCCCCCTCAGACCCTCCTCACGTCCCACGTGAGCTTTGGCAGTGGCACTGCCGCTCAAGAAGTGGGTCTTCCTCCTCCTCCATCGGCCTCGGCAGAGCAGACGCCCTACAGGCTGGTCACCCTGCCCTGCCGAAACTTTCCTCTGGTGGAAACGCAAGCCACTTTCCCAGTCCTCAGCTAAAGCCGCGCGTTTGGCCAGAACCTCCCCGTGCCTCTGTGCCCCGACTCTGCTCAGCCCCGGGGGATGCAACTTCATTCCCTACATGTGCTGAGGATGCACATATGGCAGCCCCCTCCCCTCTCCACTTCCACCTAAGCCCGACCTCCTAACAACCTCCGCACGGCACAACGCGACTGGCCCGAGAGTGCCAGAAGGCATCCAGGTGTTGCAGCCTGATGCTTCACACCCGCAGCCAGGCAAATTTGCTGGGATTTCCGGGAAGTGTCTCTAGGGTGCCCCGTGCTGCTGCACCCCCACTTCGGTGCGCGCTTGTTTGGAATGCGGGGCCGTCGGGGGGGGAGAGGGGAAGTTATTCTGGTGGTGGCCTATGAATAACATCCAGTGATTTATAGGAAGTATAATCCAATAATACAGTAAAATAAAACAGTGTGTCTGAGATGGGTTTGATTCCAGGAATTATAAAACAAATTATTAAAGAGAGAGAGAAAGAAAAAAAGCCTCAGAGAGGCCAGATCGGAGTAAATTGGGCACAGATGGGCTGGGAGGGGGTTTCTCTCTCTCCCCTCACCGAGATGCCCCTGCCGCAAGCACGGCTTCAATTAGTCTTTTCAGAAACCAGAGTTTTATTTCCCCAAATTACAGAATTAAAAAAAAATTAAAATTCTTGGAGTGTTTGTGGTTGGGATAAAGGGATCCAAGCTTCTCTGTAAGTTGATTGTGCAGATGGCTACCAAACTGTTAAACGGGCCACCCCACAAAGGTCCCGCCCCAGCTGGAGCCCAGCATGGCCCAAAACGTTGGTAGTCACCTATGTCCCGTGACGGAAAGCTCCATCAGCTGCCCGTCTCTGCCACGCTGACTGCCCGCCTCTCTCTGCCTCGCTCCCCTGGGCGGGCCCTCCTTGCCCCATGGGTTTGAGGTCTACAAGAAGCTTTTTCACACCTTGAACGCTCCCGACGGGAGGCAGCCAGGAGGTCAGAGGGCCCCTCCATGGCTGCACGCCTCCATAGACAACGGGGAGAGCGGCTCACTCGGAGGAACAAGCCGTTTGATGCCGAACAGCGGGGGAAGCACTTCATGTGGGAATTCTTTGGCTTCCTCTGTCAGAGAAAACAACAGACCCAATCCATCTCCCAGGGTCTCCCAGCGCTGCCCTGCTGCACAGGCAGCTGAGACCAGCTCCGGCGCGGCTGGTGCTGCCCCGGGGGACCAGCACAGCTCAGCTGCCGGCACCGAGCACAGACCGCGGGGCTCCTGCCTGCGCTCACCCGAGCCCCGCCTTGGGCACACGCTGCAGGGTCCGGGTAGCCGGGGGCCACGGCGGTGACCTGCGTGGGAGGAGGCTGTGAAATGCCACGTGCCACTCACAGCTGGCTGGCTCTGAAGCCAGTTTAAACAGCCCACTGCACCCCAAAAAGTCAGCCTGCCAGAACAGCACGTGGTGGCCTGGCACAGACTGATTTACAGAAGAGCGGCAGCTGCTAGGAGCCAGAGAGGCGCAGGAGGACACAACGCAGCTGCCATACGGGGGACCCACCCCGGGGCAGGGACCCCCTGGAGGGACCACGGCCTACCCACGCCACAGCAAGAGAAAACAAGTAAAAAGCAAAGAGCAGCAGATATAAACCATTACGCACGAGTCCCCAGTCTTCTGTGCTGCCTGTTGCCTGGCTGAAGGAATTGGGACAGATTGAGCACAATCTGCAGTGAAAACGGGGGAAGCCGAGACTGAGATGGGGCCTGAGGAAGAGGGAGGAGAGGTGTTTATTAAAGCATTTGATAGTTCAAGTTTCCTTTTTCCCCAATACCTGAATCTGTGATTAAAAGTTTGTGTTCAGGGGCACTAAATTGTGTAAAAATTCCCGACGTCAAGACTGTTTTGCCGGCAACATCGCCCCACAACTGCTAGCACCACTGGATCCCAGCACAAGGGATTCATTAGACACCAGACACAGGGCAAGCAAGCAAGTTTACAAGTTTCTCAGGAGTAGCTGGGGCTCCAGAGACCTGGAAATACATGGCAGGGGAGGGAGGGAGCAGCTGTCCCCAGGGAGAATGACCCCTGGGCAGCAGGGAAGAGAGGCTCTCAGACAGACCCAGCCCCAAACCCACACATCTCCTCCTCTACCGAGAGCTCGCAGCTGAAGGTCAGACAGGCCTGTGCGATGGGAAGGACACAGACACGCTCTGATCCCAGATTTGCAGAAGGATTTCAGTAGGAGGAGATCTCTGGAGGTCGTTCGGTCCAACTGCAAAGTTAGATCCAGCTCTACAGAGCTGAGGCAGCCAAGCTCCGACTGCAGCGAGCCCGGCTCGCGGCTCCCCGGTAACGCTTCCTGGCAGCTGGGATGCCGGCAGGGTGGGACCGCTCCTGCGCCCTCCCAGCCTCCCACACGCCCGCGGCGGCGGATCAGCCCCCTCGCACCCGCTCCTGCCGCTGCCCATGCTACTGCAGCCCAGGGAGGTGACTCATGTGCTGGGAAATGGAAACCCGCGCCCTCCCGGCAGCCGTTCCTGCCCTACGCTCCAGCCAGGCCTCTGCCCACAGCAACCCACACGCCGGGGAAGGAGCCAACACCCTCGATCCATGCTGGGCACTTCGTAATAATTCAGCAAACATTCTTGCTTGCCTTTTAAACTCCAGGCCCTTTGCTTTTTTTTTTTTTTTTTTTCCCTTCTGCACCCAGCTCTTCTCAATATCACAGTGTCGGCACCGAGCCCAACCTGGGCTGTGCCAGCACTTAGCACACGAGTGCTCGGAGACCACCAGAGTATTTGCGCTGACAACGCGATTTGCTTTGCCAACAATATTCTCAGCGATATTTTAGGGTCACCAGAGCAAGGAGCCCTCCGGGAAATCCCTGAAGGGCGCTAGGCATCAGATGGCAGCCACAGCGCCATCCAACCTGCAGGCATTTCACCAACGCCGCCACCTGCTCCGCACACAGCCAGCAGCCCCCAGCAGGAACGGGTTCGCTGCCTCCAGAGATCCAAAAGCTGGGAGCAGCTGGCAGCTACCGACGCAGGAGGCGGAAAACTCCGAGAATACTTATTTTTCACATGAGATAAAAAGCGCTCCCTTTCTGTCACTCACACACATCCACGACTCGGCTACGGATGGAAGAGCAGAGTCCAGTGGTCCGTGAGCTGGGACCGCTTCCAGCTCTGCCACAGGGGCTTGCCGTGGAGCCCAGACAAATCTCTTCCTCTCTTTACCACCAGCTCCCGTCTGCGGCACAGACACCGCTATTAATATACCTACTGGGGGGGCGGCACAGAGGCATTTGCTCATAATCATAAAGTACTCTGCAGCTCAAAGACAAACACACCGCTGCTGGTTGGCATCTAGCAGGCAGGAGGGCAAGGCTGCCGCGCCAGCAGGACTGACAGCTCCCCCAGGGCTTCCCCCGGGAGAGGAAGGTGCCTGCGAGCCTGGCCGGGCAGCAGGCACGGCACACGGGAGCTGCTTCCCAGCCCTCCGGCCGACGCCAGTTTGCTCCATCAGCTGACCTCGGCCACTAACCACCGTCCTGACAAGTGGCCAACTGGCTCACGAGGGAGAAATCTTCCAGCAGCAGCTCTCTGGGGCTCAGCCTGATTGCCCACATGGTGGCTTTGACTGAAATCCATCAGCTGGAGGCCTCCATCTTTGGGAGCTAAATCCCAAGCCATCGGCACGCGAAGCCCTGCTTCCTCCCACCTGGGGAGCGCAGCCCCATCCCTGCTCCCAGACGCGCGGCTCAGGCAGACCCGGGCACCTGCCGCTGTGCGCGTCGGGAGGCCACAGGGAAAGCACGTCCCTATTTCAAACTCAGTGGAAGAGGCTCTGGTTTGGTGGCATCTCTGCTGACCAACACGTTAAACCCGACAACGGCAGAGACCACATACGGCTCCCTGGGCGGATGGAGGAGGGGAGGAGGGTGAGCAATACGAGATCTCTAGGCGTCTCAATATGGAGAACGGCCTCCAGCCTGGCCTTTCCGAGAGCGGCATCTCCCGTCGCATTGCCCAGCCGCCTGCGCGGACACAAGTGGTCACAGGCAATGCCGCTCTCCCAACAGCCAAGGCCCTCTGAGATCTTCCCAGCGCTTCTGGTGCCGGTGTGGGCACTGAGCATGGCCCAAGCTAAACGCTGGGAAGGCAGAGCCGTAAAGCAGCGCCTTCCGTCTCTGCTTGATGACTCAGGCTCAGGGAGATGCGATGGAGCCTCGCTCCTCAGATGCCTCGGCCAGCTCCACCGAGGCTCAGCCACGGTCCCTTTGCTGTCCCTACGCACGCCGACACCCCCGGGCATCCAACCACATCTTCCCCATCCGTCTTCAGCTGGTGAGTCCCCCCCACCCCTCTCCATGAGCATTCGGCCATACAGAGAGCGGCTGATCCCCAGCCCGGTTCCCCTAAAGCGGCACGTGGTACCTTTGGGCTGGGAGTTGTACACTGCAAACATGTTGATTGCCACAAGCTGGAGCATGCGGGTGCTTCCGATGGGAGGGGGGCTGTGCTGCAGCAGGACCTGGAACTCCCTCAGGACCTCCTCGGCCACCGCAGGGAAAGTCTCCATCCTGCAGACAGAGAGAGAGTCTGTAGAGCGCAGGCTATGCCCCGGGGCGCAGGGCGGTCAGTCGGCACAGCTCGCTCAGTGTCATGTCTCCTGGGGAAGGGGGACCCCTGGGGTGCTGCCTCCCGTCCAGGAGCCGTGGGGAACGAAGGTGCAGGCTGCGACGGAGGCAGCTGAAGCCTTCCTTAGAGAGGGTAGCGAGGGATTGCTCTGTGACCGACAGGCAGCATTCCTTTGGCAGGAAAACACGGCCTTTATGAGTCATTTCTGACCAACCATTTTTTTCTACTGACTTCTACCAATCTGGGAGGGCTGCCAAGAGGCCAGCAGCTCACTTGGACCAGGAGCAGCCCATGGGACTCCCAAGAAACCCAGGCTGCAGCAAACTGCACACACTGGTGCCACATTGCGGATGTGGCAATTCCAGCGCATTGAATGCCGGCCAGAGTGCGCTTCCTCCAGAACGGTGCCTGTCCCTGGGCTCTGCACCGCAGGATCAGATCCCATGGCACCGAGCCCCATCTCCCCAGGCTACACGCTCCCCAGCAGCGTGATTGAGCCCCTAAACTTCATCACTTAGAGCCCCACAGGACAGGGACTTGCGGGCTAATGACTAGCCTCGTCTAGCTGCTGGAAATGTCAAAGCTGGAGCCGGTCCCTGCAGCACACAGCGCTGCTGTCGCTCATCAGGACACAGCAGCCAGCAGCTGCAGTGCCACGGCCGGGGATGGGGTGCGCTTTCAACACCGCTCACAAGCGCCCATGGAAATCTGACACGTTTATCCTACTCTTCATCTGGCATCACGAAGGGAATTAGCTGAGGTTACTTATCAGAGCTGTTGGATCCTCAGCAACCACCCAACTGCAGCGGGGTCAAAAACTGAACTGATTGCAAAGAGGAGCACAGTTAATTCACAAAAATGACTGCAACATGGTTGCCTACAACAGCCCTCCCAAAGAGAGGCCTCACCTGGTATCCCATGAAGACAACTTTATAACCAAGAAACTGCCAAAAACCTTGGAAACCACTGGGGGGGGGAGAAGGTCCTCCTGTCCCATTGCCTCTCCTGCTGAGCTTGCTGTCTTACTTCTTGCTCCTGCACTAGAAAAAGCCACAGCTAGACCCAGCAAGAATGAATACCTGTCTCGCAGCAAGTGTCCGCTCCAGTTGTCAGTGACATTGTACTAGTGAGCCTACATGGGAGCGAGGGAGCCAAAATCCGCAATGGGTGAGGCACCTGGAGCCGGGGCAGGCAACCTCAGGGGCCTCCATAGCAATTTCCTCCGTCTTCCCCCGAGAGATTCAGATCTTGTGATATCAGCACGCTACAGGCTGGATTAGCAAGCCACTTCTGGTAACCCACATGGGCAATTCTGCTGGGCTTCCCCAACAGACTTTCAGGACAGTAATAGGCTCTATTTTTAAAGACAGAAATGGCTTTCTTCTTAACCGTATTTCACGGATGCCTTTCAACAACAGGTTTTGCCTAGCAGCAGGGGTACCCTCTCCCCGGGCACTGTTCAAGGTCTCTGTTACCTTCCCACAAACGTGGGCTGTAACAAATAGGCCCCTTGTACTTTGTAGCTGTGCAGAACGGAGCAGCTCCACCGGGACAAAGCACTGCTCCCCCTGGAAGAGGCAACTTCCCTGGATTTGGGGTGCAGCCGGGGAATTAGAGCAAACTGATTGCTTCTAAAGACTTCCTCATTTTGAGAAATCTCAGACCACATCCAGCGTATCCAGCAACATCCTCCTCGTGCAGACGGGACACTGGGGATGGAGGAGGCCTTTGCAGGATGGGTTGTTAGCGAGGAGATGAAGGTTATTGCCATGGAATAAAAACAAGAAGGAGCGAGGGCTTCCTCAGCCCCGCCAGCTGTGCTCTGATACCACAGCACATCTGGAACGTCATGCAGTAACCCCACTGAGCTCGGAACCAGCAGGTCAGGAGCAGAGCGGAAGCTTTTAATAAATTGCTTACCTGTGGTTTTCAGAGCAAAAGAGTCCAATTAGGGCAACATCATCTTTTCCGTACTTTTTACAGATAAATCACTGAAGATCCTGCCCAAGGAGGACTCAACTGTTCCTCACCTTTTACCTATTTTAAGCACGGAAGCTGTTTAGCAGGGCTGTACGATTTTCTCTTCCTGTGCCATGGTATTACTTTCTAGTTCTCTTCTAAGTACTTCAGGGGATATTCTACCATTAAACATGCTCGGGTTTTCTAAATGACTGTCCTGGGAAGCAACCGCCTCAAACGCTGCATCTTAATTTCACAAAAGTCCCAGGAGCCAAATGTGCAAGCAATCTCTGCAACATCCCCATTAATCCCCCTGCTGGCACGCGTTCAACCGGAGCTCGGCCGCGAGCACGGCCCCGCGGAGCCGAGGACCAGCAGCTCCCCGGACGCTCTGCCCTCCGGCACAGACGCGCTGCAGTTACCAAACCTTTCCTGGGCTCTCGCAGCTTTCCTCCTCTTTTCCTGCGGGCGGGAGGACATCCAGTTCTGCCTCCTCGCTGCAGGCCAGCCTGCTGCCCACAAGCAGATAATCAGTGCCTTGTGACTCGGGAGAGATCAACAGCACCGGCAGCGAGCGGATTGCTCTGCCCCTCGCCCTCAGACAATCGGATCTCCAGCAAATTGGCCAGCACAGCTCCTGCTTCCCCTTGCTCTGTGAAGGGTCCAAAGTCAAGCACGTGCCACTCCTGACCAGCCACCCCAGAGAGCGCGCTGGATGGAGCAAGCGCCGAGGCTTCAGGCTGCACGGCAGGGCCGGTGCTGTATCCTGCACTGCCGTGCTTCCCCGCTCCAGGGGGGAAGGGGACAGGCCCAGACACGGGCAGGGAACCGCACATCTGAGTCAGAAAACCAACAGCAGGGACAAGATGCTGCTTTGCCTTTACCTAACTGGCCTGGATAAGGTCTCTCGACCTGTAACTTGTAGCCATTAGTTCCACGAGAGACTGAAGGAGCCAACAGAGCTCGTGAGACTACATCTGCTTACGAGGCACCGGCGGGATCAAGCAGAGACCACCGCTGCCAGAGACCATCTGAACCCACGCGAGGTCTCCCTGCAACAGCCGCCCATCACCTGACAGCCAGGGCCAGCTCCACGGGAAGCCCATCGGCTGCGAGGCTGAGCTCTGCCCTCTGGGTCATCAGGATCTCCCCCAGGCTGTGATCTCAGCCCAGGCCTGAATCAGGCTTGCTTTGCTTCAAGGGTAGCTGTTCAATTACTTGAAACCAGTTTCTGACAGAAATTGCCACGGGCACTTTGTATAAACCCGTTCCCGCAGCCAGGGCAGCTCTCAGCTACGAGGCTTTCACTGAAATGGCAGCGAGGAGACGAAGGGCAAGGCTTGTCTTGACACGCTCCGGATGGTAGCTTTCAGCCACTGCATGGTTCTGCCTTGATGGCTTCGTGCTCCTCGCAGGCAGCGGCCGCCGAGAGCGCCCCAGAGCCACCTCTCTGCTGGCTGAGAGGGGGGGCAAACCCAGAAATTAAGGGGGACGGAGCACGGTTAGGTGATGGGAGAGAGAATACAGCCTCCCGTCCCACCCGTGCGTGTATCAGCTGGTCGAGCTCAGCCTCTGCCAGAGGGTCCCGGTGCACAGGCAGGACCAGGCCTTGAGGTGGGGGAAGAAAAAGCCCAAAGAATAACCAGTGTGGATGGGAGGGCGGGTAAGGAGAATAAGAACCAGGAGGCTAGGCCTGGAAGAATTCACACCCTGTGCCCTCAGCTCCAAACACAGCTTAGTTGCTAACAATATTAAATTCCAAAAAGACTTGTAATGTAGGAAAATAAAATAAACATCCTGCACACTTACCCAATCCTGGTAAACAGCTTCCCATGGGCATGGAGAAAACTGAGGATGAACCTTTTGTTCAGCTGCATGGGGGAAGAAAAAAAAAAAAAAAAAGAGAGAGGAGAAAACAATTAAACTCTCTCCGATTTCCTGTGAATTAAGAATGTCCCCAGTGACAGAAGAACCTGGCCTGGATGCTGGGGGTGGCACTGGAGATGGGAACCAAATGGACATGCCCAAACTCTTACAAACATCATGCACACAGGCACGGGCAAGTGCCAAACAGCTGGAGCCGGAGCGGGGAGCGGCGGTGGAGACACAGCACCCTCTGCTGGGTCCTGAGCTCCCTCGCAGGGCCCGGGCACCGGCACCGGCCCCGGGCACCGGCATTGGCCCCGGGCAGCTCCGGGCACCGGCCCCGGGCAGCTCCGGGCACCGGCCGCCTGCAGGGCAGCTCCGGCCCGAAGGGCTCCTCCTCCACAGCACAGCCCAAGGGCTCAAGCAAAAGCAGTCCCCAGAGGCAGCCTTTCCCGCTAGCGCTTCCCACCAATGGAAAAAAAAACCAACCAACAAACAGAAGCAACTCGTTCGGTGCTCCGCGATTGCGGCGGAGGCCGAGCGGCGTCTGGTCGATGGGGAGAGGGCACGGGATGTCCGCACCAACGCTCTTCTGCGGCGAAGCCAATGCGGCGAGTTCGGCAGCAAAGCTAGGAGCGCTTGTTTGTGCCCTGCCAGGAGCAGCTTGCAGAAGCAAGGGGGCGTTGGGGCGATGCTGCACCCCTTCATTTAACCCCAGCCTTAAGCAATTGGAAAGAGGGAGCTGGTGTTCAGATGAATCAGAAAAGCCCCTGAGAGCCTGCAGCAGCAAAGCTGCTATTGAACAACAGGGAGCTAAGGGGGCAGAGGGGAGCTGGCTGTAGCACATGGCACCAAGGCAGCTTCCTGCCCCACTTAGGTCCGGTAACACCAAAACCTGACTTGAATAATTACTTACTACTGCTCTAAGCCACCTCTGCTGGCTCAGCAGAGCTCTGGGCTTTTCCAGGCTTTATCTAAACGGCTTTGAAGAAGGCCGTGGGTGGGTAAGTAGTCACTCTGCCTGGCCCTGGAGGTGGCTGTGTCACGCTAGGAGTGGACTGGCCTCGCTCTTACCTTCTCCGCAGCAAGAGGCTTTCCTCTCGCGCCCGCACGCCTGCACTGCCTCAGCACGGTGAGAAAAGCCAGGCTCCAAGCACCGCGCGGGGAGATGCTGACCAGGAGCGACCCAGTCTGAGCACCACCGCTCCGCTCCCATTCACGCAAGATTTTTATATCTTGAACCCCTCTATAAAGGTCAGCGACGCCACTTCCATTTACGGGGGGGGATCAGACGTGCGGAGGAGGACGAGGGTACCAGGCAGGGCTGTGGCAATGCCCGGCCAGGCACATGTGCGAGGGTGCCAGACGGCCACCGGCCGGTGCCGCCAGGCAGCACCCAGCTCCCCGCCAGGCCTGGCTGCAGCGGACGGTTATCGCGGCAGTCCTAGCTCTGGCACTGCCTCCCACCCTCGTTTGCTGAACCCCTCGGCTCACGCCATGACTTATGTCGGCTGCTCCGCGAGGTGCGATTGCTCGGTTAGGTGTAATTAACCCGGGCTGCATTCCCGGAGGACCCATGCAGGAGAATGATGCCCTGCTGCAGAGTCACTCCTGGGCCATGTGCGAGTTTAAACATAAAACCTGTCTCATAAAACAAGCCAGACCAATTAAACTGGCCCCCGCAGCAAGGGGTTCTTGCTTACTCACTATTTTACTGCTGCCCTAAAGAGCCCTTTCCACTGGAACTCCACTTTATTTGCCACCATTTTATTAACTCTGCAGATGAAACCCAGAAGAGACTGAGGAATACTGGGACAGCACAGCAAAGCCCTTACTCGTTCTGCCAGCGAAGTCTGGGTAGAGCTGCTTCTCCACCATCCTCCTTAGGACACCAAGGCAGCTCAGAGCTCAAAACTGTTTTCAGGCAACAGCGTGCGGAGGTAGAAAGCTGGTTTGTGACCAGCTCCAGCTGCGATCGTGTACCCTGACAGACACAGCCTAACAAGTCTGAGCCCTGGCTCAGGCGCAAGAGCCCTGGTGGGGTGGTGGGCAGTGCTCAGCCCTGCAGCGAGCCCACGGGCTGCTGCTGCCCGCAGGAGCTGGTCCAGGCTCTGTGCTCTCCGACAGGGGACATGGAAAAGCGCAGGAGCTCCTGACCTGACCCATCTCTACAGGAAAGCCTGTCGCAACGCTGATCAGCGGGCTGCACGTGGGGAAAGAAGAAATTGGGGCAGAAGTTTTTCCTCCAAGGCCCACATTCGCCCACAGCCCCGGGAGCGCTCACCCTGCAATCCCCGCAACACTTTACTGGCAGCGGGGGAGTACCAAAACTCCCCACCTTGAGTGGAAAGTGACGCCCGCGCCCAGCGGGGAAGTGCCCAGCGTGTTCCCACAGAGACGCCCGGCTCTGGGAGGGCTCGCCAGGGCATCGGCTTCACCCCCACCTTCTCAGAGCAAGTTTCACTCTCAGCCTTTTCACTCACAGTCCCAAGGACTCACCAGTCACACTCCACAGGAACCAGTGCTGAACTGGGACGTAGATATGTGCATATACATATAATTTTTTTAAAAGGAAGCAAGATACCTGCCTCTAGGAAAGAGGCATGTTTCATACCTCTGGCCAACTTAAGCACGAACCCAGCAAGCCCAGGCAGACCTGTGTGCCCCGGCACTGTGGCATCTCAAGCAGGCACCTCTCACACTTCTTTCATCACTTTTTCTCTCACAGCCTCAAGGTTTTGATGAGCTCATCACTTAACTTTGGACCTTTCATCTCCGAGTTCACACTAAGGCCATGGGCTGCTTTGACTGGGCTTTTCTCCGAATGACTCTTTCTCTAGTGACTCACCTGTCCCTCGGTCTCCGGGAGCCCTCCCTGCTGCTTCTCACAGCGAGAGGGAAACAGCGACTTCCACCGAGCGGCCGGGCCTTGGGGCAGGGAGGAGGAAGTGCCATCACCTGCTGTTCTGCATTTGCACGGCAGAGAGGAACACTTCCCCAAAGCCCTGCTACCCTGACGGTGCTAGCATGAGACCTGCAACAACTTCTTGCCTTCATCTCCCTCGCTGTGCAGTCCAAAGGTGGCCCCCTCCAAAGGTTTCCTGAAAATAGTCCCTGTGCCGATGTCAGGATGCCAGGGGAAGACAGGCTCCCCGCACGCTGACGTCGCTGCCCTTTGCGGGCAGCTTTGCTCCTTGGGACAGGGAGCCAAACCTGGCTGGTCCCGGTTGGTCGCTTGGGAAGAGCCCACCAAGTAAGGCTTATACAACAACGAAACTATGTCAAAAAATGGATTTTGGCCCTTCCAGTTGAAAAGCGGGCATCACAGATATGGAAGTTATGAGCATATAGTGAAGGCATTAGTTATAAAAACAAACCAGCTGTCAAGAAGAAGAAGGGGTCCCTGCACACAGTAGTGCCTGAAGCTGGAAACAGCTGTTTCGGCTGTCATGAGTCAGCATGTGCAGACAGACTAAATCCACCTGGGAAGAGGCAACCTCACCAGAGGAAGCAGCCCACTGCTGCTTGGGGAGCATTCACACACCGCACCGCCAACCAAACTGGATTTGTTACCATGGAAGAAATCAACAGTGACTAACAACTTCTCACGGAGCAGCTAAGTGCAGAGATAGCAACGGTCCTGGAACAGCCAGCTCAAGTCACTGAGAGGCCACGAGGAGTATGTCCTGACAACACACAGAACAGAGGCGGTCAGACAGCTTCAGGAAAGGTTTGTCGTGTCTTGAGCCAGAAAAGAAGAAAGCAAGACCCAAGTTCAAGAGACTGAGCACCGACCAAAAAGGGTTGAAAACGGCATCTCCCATCCCAGCACAGCAACACTGGAAATGCCACCGGGGTGCACGGGAACAGGAGTGCCACGAACTGGGCTGGGAAGCAGAGCTGCCGCGCTTGAACCCAGCACGGACCCTTTGGCTCACTGCGAGGAGAGCACAGAGCTTTGGCACCTGAGCATCGGTCCCAGCTGTGAAGGAGGCACCAAATAAGGGAAGGATTCTGGAGCGGCGACTCCTGGGGAAAAAGCATTTCAAGTTAAAAATTGTTACTTCAGGTTTGGAAGTAAATTTCAGGATCTGGTCTTTATCAAGCGAGGCGAACTTTCTTCAACATCAGCAAAGCATCTGTGGAGCAGAAAGCGGTGTCAGAGTCAAAATAGGCTGCAAAAGACAAGTCCATTAATCAAGAGACCAGATGCAAAACTGCCTGTAACAAACGCGCTGCCTCCACCGGAGCGGAGGGGACTGGAGCACAGCGGGACGCTCTCCTGAGTCGAGGGGTCTCCTCAGTGACAAGGGGTTGGGATACAGACCACAGAGCCACACAGCTCTGCTCCAAAACACGTACCACACTCATCCCAAATATTTTCAGGGTTTCTTGGGCAGCCAGGCTTTTCCAGGCACAGCCTCCTTGCTGAGAACTCTGAAATAACATCCAGGCACCCAAACCATGCCATATTCCCACTCCAGCTCAAGGGCTAGATATACCACGTTAACTATTAAGATTACTCCTCTCTTCCGCAGGCTTTACACCACCCGGTCCAACAGCAGCAGCGAGCCCACTGTCCTCCCTGGAGACGGCCTTACAAATACGAGCCTGAGCCTTCATCCCACGCCATCCCAAACCTGCAAGGCAGAGCTCTGGCTGATGTTTTCCACGGCAGCATCTCGCTGAAATATCACTGAGCACTGATATAGAGCTTCCTGAAAAGCCCAAGATGCTGCAGTGGGCTCGACTGGCAAGACACCAGGAGGAGGTTTTTACTGTTACAGGTGCAATCGCAACCAAGTGCTGGTGGAAAGTGTTTTGTGCAAATGGCTACCTACGTAAAGGAGATGAGACAAAAGGGCCATTAAGATGGTCTGGCATTTCTGCAGTATTTACAAGATACCCACAGAGCTGTGGGCAAATTCCAGCTGGGCTAATTACCATAATCATTCCTCTTCATATACCACCTGCAACCACAAATGGATACCGAGCTCGCCTTGGCTGCTTCTTGCCACGTGTTCAGTGCAGGTTTCTGATTAGCAGTCGCAATGTCCTGCCCTGAACCAGATTACTTTCTGTAGCGTTAAAAGCAATTCCAGTGAGAATCCTGATACGTAACATCAGGTACTACACAAACGTAAAATCCAATTTGCTGTGACATGGAAGAAAGAGGGAACCCTGACGTGTTGCGGACTTGAGACATACAACATTCATTTCCAGGTAAAGGGACCTTGGGACGCTCGGGCAGCTTCCTGATCTTTTGGACTGCAGCAGCTCCAGGACACATCTCAGGGCTAGAAGAGTTGCAAGTCAGCAACCCAGCAAGACAAAGAGAGGCATTTAGGAAGCCCCCCAGCAAAACCAAGGAGCTTTTGATTTTTCCCTTCATCACTGCAGGGAGCAGGTGAGATGAGAAATGCAAGCAAGAAAATTGTGCACTTTGCTAATGTAAAAATCAAGCAGTAGTGACTCCACTGGCTCTGAAACAAATATCTGACCTATAAATAAATTTAACATTATTTAATAACGAATTTACTAGTAGAACTTTCAATTTAAGGAAAACAGGTCAAACAAAATATTTATATGCATGTTATTTCCTTTTCAACCAAACTTGTATCTAAGTTTGGTTTCTATGAATTAGTAATATGCAACATTTTTGAAAAAAACGTTACCATTAGATAGATTAAAAACTGAGTAAGTAACCTCTTAAAAAGCAGCAGTCTTCAGGGACCCTCACTGAACTGGAAGGAAAGAGGCTGGTAGAGACCCACTAGCAATGTTTTTAATCGACAGACTGAAAACAAATTCTGCTGTCAAACTGCTCGTCACACGCAGGCGAACGGAGCAGAAGTAACGACGGCTACAGCGCGTTCACACAAGGTTATTATAATCGCTTCAAAATCTGGGGTTTTCCAGCATCAAATGTCATGTTACGCATCTGGGATCATGTAAAATTAAGCCTCCAGGAGACCGTGCCCGAGGCAGCTTCTCCAGAGAGGCTCTGGGGACTATAGTGGCTAAGTTCCCAAAGCAACGTCCAGTAAAAAGGGTTAATGTGTCCCTCAGATGTACGAGCAGAGAGCAGGCACTGGACAGCACATTTGCATCTATATACGGCACTGGTGAGGCTGACGCTGAAATACCGCATCCCGTTCTGGTGCCCTTATTTTTAAAAGGATGCTGAAAAATTGGAAAGGGTCCAAAAAACAGCCATAAAAGTGATTCAAAGGCTAGAAAAGATGTCTTGCAGTGAAAAACTTAAACAGCTCAATCTGTTTGGTGTATCAAAAAAGACTGGGAGGTGATTTGATTGCAGGGTGCGAAGTGCCTCCGTGGTACTTACGGGCTCTTTACACTCGCGGAACAGCAAAGCACAAGAACAAACTGGAAACATTCGCTCTGGAAGTAAGGTATAAGTGTTTCAGAACCAGTGCAATTATCACTGGAATGAACTCCTGAGGAAAAGGGTGGATTCTCAAGGCTGGATGTCTTTCTGGAAGTTTTGCTCTAGCCAAACACAAGTTATTTGGCTTCATACAGGAGTAGCAGGGTGAAACTTAAGGACCTGTGATATACAGGAGATCAGACTAGATGATCTAATGGTCCCTGCTGGCCATAAACTCTATGAATCTATGCAAACATGCCAGAGAGTCCTCAGCTGAGATATCAAGTTAACTCTCAACACAAAACTTTTCACAAATTGGCTCTGGTGCCGCAGGTCATTTAGGATACAAGCTCAGCTCTTCAAGGCTGCATCTGGTTAAGCACTGAAAGCGAGATGACCCAGGCAGAGCCCTTCTTTGTCCGGCAGGTAAAGGGGAGGCCACGTGCTGTGCACTGAAGCAGCCTCAACCAGCAAAAAGCAGCTTATAATCAAACCCATACTGCTTGCCAGGAGTAAACAGCATCCCCTTCCTGCGATAGAAAGCTGACTCCAAGAAACGTGTGATGAGTTCTGGTCATAAGAGATCTCCTGTTAATGTAGCTCAGGGTGTCGTCAGCCTTCTTCACTACTCTGGAGTAGATTATTTGTGGGGTTAAAGCACGAAGGAGGCAGATAACACGAGAAATTAAAAAGGGTGAAGACCGAAGAGATCTAACCCTGAAAGGCTTAGGATGGAGTTAGGCCAACAGAGAAGACATTTGGACAGCAGGCTGAGCAGAGACGGAGCCTTCCAGAAGGATGACAGCATTACCGCACGCAACCTCCATGCTCCCGCTCTCCCAGCCGCACTCACCGGCAGGGATAACGGGAGCCGCTCACAGCCAGCCTGTGCCCCGGGCTCCCACAGCCCGGAGGGAGTTGTCCACCCTGCTGCATTCCCAGAGTACTTCTGGAGCCTCCACGCCTACCTGGGCAGGATAACACAGCGGATGAAGACATCTCCCTCCACTTTGAATCATGCAGCCATGAAATCTGCTGGGGAGGAAGAGCAGAGCCAAGGGCAGAGGAAATGACACAGATTCCAACAGGTTCCACTCCCTGATCCTCCGGAAGGAAGTTTCTTTCCTAATACCCACCTCCACAGGGGATGCGAAGCCTGTCTGGCAGTGGCTCATTCAACACTGAAGAGAAATAAACATTCCCCATGGCAGAATTAAGAGGTTGGGCTGTGGAATATGAGGTGCCCATCCCAAAAAGAGTACAACAGACAGCAGAAAAAGTTGGCCTGGGCCAACTTCAGACAAAGATCAAGGTTAGACTAACAAAAAAAAAAAAATGCTCAAGAGAAATCACTGTCTACAGCCTTCACCCTGCTCTGGGTAATTTCCCAACCCCGCTATTAGGCATTTTACTTCCCCTACCAGTACTGCCAATTCTGGCAGCATTCTCGTCTGAAGTGCAAACTCTCCCTCCCAACACCACTCTGCAGCGCCTGGATCGTCAAATCCGCTGCCACGAGGAAGGACGAATGTGCAGCAGCAGGAGGGGGTTTGGTTACACACAAATCCCTGGCTGATCAGCACCAGCAGGAGAGGAAATGAGGAAAGAGTGACTGACAGGGAAAGGCGGTTTCGGGATGATTGTACTTGGTTTTAGAGTATGAGAAGCTTGTTGGAACTTGAAGTCTCGCCCCCCTCACCACAGCCTCTCTGAGCACTGGGATATAGCAGAGCCCCTCGCACAGGCGTAAGTCATTGATGTCCTTGTAGCGCTCCCACCTCTGATCCACCACGATACTTCTACACACATTAGCACCAGATGCCTGTTACCGGAAGGAGAACATGTCGGTGTTTCTCCCATTCAAGTAACATTAGTCCCTGCCTCGTCCTTCACAGTTAAATAAAACCACCAACATGGTCTAAAAAGAAAAGGGGAGAGAAAAAAAAAATCAACACCAACTTCTGGAAACTCTTACCGATAGCTTAGCCTTCACTTTCTGGGTAGTGACAAAAGGTCATGTTGCGCTAGAAAGCAACATGTGGGTTCTACACGACATGCGTGCACAAGCTAAATCGGTAACCAGGCTCTGCGAGCTCTGCCGAGCTCTGGGAGCTTCAGCGGAGCAGCGCTGAGCATCCACGGAGGATCTCGAGTCCGGACAGCGTGCAACAGCGTTTCTGGCTGGATTGCGAACGCAAGAACTGCAGCTGAGAAAGTTTTTACCAGCATTTTAAAGTTAAAAAAAGAGGTTTTTAATAAAGTTAAGTGTAGGGAGGGTGCACAACTGGCGGGCAAAAAAAGCCAGTGCTAAGCTGCATGGCTGAATGTCACGTCTCAAACCCAGAGAGGCTAGGAGTGTGGTTTTAGTGTTTAACCAGTTTCAACTGCAGCCTGGCACTCTTTTACTTCCTCCACAGAGAAGTCTTCTCACTGCTAGGGGAAAGAAACCAACCTTACCACGCGAAACAAAACGGCTAGAGTAAAAATAAAGCCCCAAGGTGGTTTGGTGACCGAGGTCATATTAGGAGGTGGAGAGGTTGCAAGCTGGGGAAAGCACTCAAATACTCATGCTGCCAACCAAGAAAGAGATTACAGAAAAGGAGGCAGGGCAGAGAATTAACACGAGTCCAGCAGTAAAGAGGCTGAGAAGCCTCTTTCACACGCCACCAGCTCCCCCGTGCTCAAAACAGTTTGTAAACCGTTTCCTAAATACAAAGGAAAAAAAACCCAGACCTAGTCCTGACCTCCACGAATGAGTAACCAAACCCAGCAGCTTCCTGCAAGCTCGTGGGGGTGAGGAAGGAGGCTGCCTGGGAAGGGACAGAGGGAACTCCAGGTTTCTCCCTCTCAAGTCCTGCTCTGGGCACACAAATTCAGGATGCAACACCTCTTGCTGCTTTTTCACGTGGGTGGGGGGTAAAGGAGAGAAATAAGGAGGGGCAGCCTTTAGCTGATGGCTAGTGCCCAGCGTTCCCGCCCCAGAGAGCTGCTCTGCTCGGTTTTGCACCACCGGGGAGGCTCGGCAGGGGCTCACAGCACTGCAGAGGTGCGGATCAAATACAAGGCAATACGGCAACAAGCAGCAGGCTGGAGGGGAAGCACTGCCTTCCCTTGACAGCAAGGGCAGACCATAACGCAACAGACCACAGATGGGATCGCTCACGTCAAATACTAGAGAGCACCTAACCATAGAGGAGACAAACTTCCTGACCTAACACGAGGCACCTTCCTACGACAAGGCACTGATGGCAGCCTGACCCAAGCCTTGCTGTAAGACCTCGTGTATATCCCGCTACCGGCTTGTGCGCTGAGAAAAACCAAGGGGACGCTCCCTCGTGTGTCCCCTCCCTTTGGGGACACACCTACGCCACTGCTCTGGTGTGGCTCACGTGTTTAACAGGCGTGAGAAATGGCTTCGGTAGAAAAGCCCACTGGGCATCTCTGGGCACTGCTGGTCCCTCCGCTCTCTGCACAAGCATATAGTGTTGGGTAAAAAAATAAACCCGAAAGCATGCCAGAGTCAGTGCAGGCTTCCAGGGCCCCGTGTGCAGCCTGCTGGGTTATCCTTTTGGGGAGCCATGTCCCGGCAGCAGGGGGAAGGCAGGCATGCCAGCGTTTTCACGCTGCCCATCTAAGCCAGAGGCACAGCCTGGACTTATTTTCCAGATCAGAGGTTCCTAAAAAAAAGACCATTCTGAGCACTATGCCCACCTGACACCATGGAGGGAGCAAATGAGGGAGCCCTGTACTTCAGCCAGCAGGGATTATTCACAAGAGCCTGCATGGAAGAGAAAAGACCGATCTTTCGCTGTCCTGAGAAAAGCCACCCAGCCACGCTGGCAGCGCGGGGAAATGCTGCCACCAGCCTGGCAGCAGCCTCGAGGGCAGACACTGAGTTCCCCAAGCAGCCTCTTATCCACGGACCTATATGGAAGAACAACCATCATTGTAGCAATACATCATTTCCACTTTTGCCTGTCACTTATTTCTAGTCGTGTAATGGAAAAGAGTTACAAGGTGAGAAAAGAGCTGAGAGCGAAGGGAGCCGCTCTCAGCAAACAGGGGTGCCTCTGTGGTACGTTCGCACGAGCAAGCCTGGGCCATGCTCACAGGCGCCCAGCTCACACCACAACAGCCTTTTAAAAAGCCAGCCGCTCCGAGGGACCACAGGTAGTGGCATCAAGGCAACCCCAACTCTGAACACAGGTGACTACCCCTCCCGTGTGTGACTGGTCCAAGCGAAGGACAGGCTGATGGAGCAAAATGGCCAAGAAACGCCCACCAAAACTGCTACCAGACTAACACGAGGTTTTATCCTGCTGTTCCCTAGCAGCACGTCTCTTCAGATGCCGAGGCCAAGAGACAGCTCCCCCAGATGAAAAATTGCACCGACTGAAACCAGCCAGGAGAAGGAGCCAGCCCAGCCACCCAAGCGGTTGCTGCCCAAGAGGAACAAGTGCACAGAGCAGAAACAACAAACGGATGTGAAACAAGCAGGAGCTGACTAGGACAGTGACCCTTTTCACTAAGGACACGTGGCCTCTGTTGAGGCAGCGACTCGGGCAGCCCCGAGGACTCCCCAGTGCTCCTGGATGCACAGGTGTTCCCAAAAGTGCCTTCTCCAGTCTTGGACCGTGACCGGGCTGCAGAAGTGTAAGTAGACGCAGCATCGTGGTGCACAGGTGAGGCAGGCAAAGTCAAATAGAACTAAGCAGGCGAGAAGAACTGAGAAAGACAGAAGGTGAGAATCCTTAGAGGTGTCTCATCTCAGAAGGAAACAAACCAGAGCAAGTTGTGAAGATAGCTCCAACCAGGCATAGCTGGATAAGTTCCCAGTTAGCCGAATCCTGACCTAGAGGGAATAAAGCGGGATAGGTCTCACAACCTCCGCTGCTTTGAGAAGACAGTGCCCTCATCCAGCTGCAGAGGACCATCTCCCTGTGTGCACAGCACTCACCTGATTTTCTAGGACTTGGGAGATGGAAGGAGACGAAGGGGTCCAAAAGAGACTAGCACTACTCATCTGAAAGAAAATACAAACAGGCACCCAAAGACAGGCACCGCTTCCAGCCCCGACATCGCTGTCCCCTGGTAACTGTGCCCGTTGCCAGCACAGAGTGACACCTGAACGTGTAATAAGCTTCCAAAGAAGAGCACAGGAGGCAATAAAGAAGAAACAAAAACCCCTCTGTATTCAGCCTACTGAGACAACTTTGTCCTCTTTTTTTTGGTAGACCTCCTGGTGGTATTTACTGCTCACTTCTGGAAACCCTGATGCACTGTCCATACTCCCTGCTGCTGAGAAGAAAGCCTGTGTAAAGAAACGGAGGTTAAAACCTGCTCTGAACGTCCGAGCTAATGACTCCACCACCATTTCTCTGCTATTGCAAAGGGGTTGTTGCCCCACGGGCACCCAGCGCCAGGCAAATGCAACACCTCTGTCCCCCATCTGAGGGGAAACGGGAAGGTTCCTGCAGCTGACGCACAGGGCTGAGACAGCAGATCTTGACTCTGGCCTTAGCTTTCCTAAGAGCTTTTTGGGTGGCCCTACCAAACTTTTGATGGCTCTACAAGACTGACCTCTCACAAAGAGGCTAGGAGACTTAATTCTTTAATGATGCTAAAGTATTCAGACATCTGGAGAGAAGTATTATTCAATTACTGTTGTGCCAAGGGAAAATCTCTCTTCCCTAATCTTAGCTGCAGCTATGGAGTAATCTTTATTAGCGCATGCATGCTGCGTGATAACACAAGGAAGTATCTACTGCAGAGCACAGGCAGCAGGCAATAGCAACTGTGGGAACTTTAACTCAGCATTTCCTGACAGAGGTGATTAAAATCTCAAACTCAGTGTAATATTAACACTTTCTCAAGAGACTGACAGCACGTTTGCCCTGTTTGCTTTACCAATTCACAGTCTGCACAGTAAGCTGCATACAGTACTATCAGATTTAAGATCAAGACAGACCCACGGCAAATGAAACCAGTGGCAGAGAAGAAATGGCAGAGACTCAGCTCTTCAGCTCACTTTGCCCTATCCAGCTGTTTTTAAAAAAAGGAATACAGCTGCTCATTGGTTCAGCCTCCTTTTTTGCATTTCATATCGGAATCCCACACGAAGAGACCCGACATTTTCAGGCAAGCAGGGCACTGGGTCAGCCCGGACTCTCCTGCCACTGCACACCTAGAAACATGCAAAGTATGAGAGACCACAGAGAACAGCCATTCACAGAATGAAACCCCAAAAGGCTGCGGGCATAACGGACAAAACCCTAAGCACGAAACAGCCAGGCCACAACCCAAACACTTCTTCAGCTCACTTTGAACCCACCCCATGCCCTCCGTGCCAGCAGCGCCCAATCCAGTTGCTAAGGAAGGGGCCAAACGGAGATGCGTGCTCCTTGGCGTGGACAGATGGTACGTTCTTCCAGTTCTGCATCTTCCTAGAAAACACGATGCAGCAAACTGTGAAAGAAGCAGCTATGCCAAGCCTCTACCTGAACACACAGTGCCAAGGCAAATTGCCAGCACTGCACGCCACCTCCTCTTGTCACAGCAATGGCTGCAGCGTGAGCTGGCCTTCTGCAAACTTGCCATCACGCTTTACTAACTCCATGCGGTCGGCTCCTAACCCGGAAATAAAGTAACGATGTTTGCGTCTTTGTATAGGGCTGCAGGAGGAAAAACAGTCAGCCCTGAGAAGGGACGCGCAAGCATGTGCCGAGCAGACTCTCTGCTCGCTCACGGGGACAGCGTGCGCATCGGCAGGTCCTGGGAGAGCAAGCATTCAGCGTCTCCCTGCCGAGCGTGCCACGACATAGGACGGGCACCTAACTGCCTGCACAATGAAGAGAGCGACGACTGGGGACAGAAAACATCCCAAATCAATTTCTTGTCACCTGTGAAACAGCCAGCATCTCCACAGTAAAAACACCAGTCACCTCTGGCTTTGGCTGGGTTTGAAGCCACAGCCTCCGTTGGAAAGGCAGAAGGAGCCTCTCTCCTGTGCTTCTGCCCAGTACATGTCCAGAGCTGTTAGGGTCTACACTTGCGGTGTTATATCTGCTTCTGGAAGCTGAACGCTTTCCTATTCTACCCTGTAAAATTCCCTTCTCTGGCCCAGAAACAGCTGCCACAAAGACTGATGCCCGAGAAGCTACCGGCAGAGCACAGCTGCAGTGCAAACGCAAGGATGCGGCTTGCCTCAGCCTTTTCAAGGGCTAAAGCCGGCAAGGAAGGGACGGAGGAGGCGATGACACAGTTCAGACTCATTTCCCCCACCCAAGTGGCAGTGAGCACCGGCACGGGTCCCCTGGAGCAGAGCGGTGCCCTCCCGCCCGGCCGGGGGCAGAGGGGCTGCCAGGAGCGGGGCTGCCAGGAGCGGGGCTGCCGCCTCCCCGGCCGGGCAGGGCCCTTCGCAGGGCAAACAGTGCCACACAGCGGCCACGCACCGGCCACGGAGCTGCAAACCACCCCCGGTGCAGCCGGGAGGGGGGCAAGAGGCTGCGGCCTCAAGGAGCCCAGAGCTTCCTGAAGGGCTGCTGTCTTTGTCCAGCCCGCAGCTTCACAGCGCGGTATTTTTGGCAGCGACGCGATTCGAGGTTTCCTTTTCACCTGGTTATTTTTAATGCAGATCAGTCTGGTGACACGGCCGCGGCACGGCCCCGTCAGCAGTCGTGCCAACGCGAGCGGAGCGCTGCAGCGCAGCGCAGCGCCGCAGCAGGCACCGGCAGCCCGAGTACAAATATCTTGGCTGCCAAAACCAGCAGTGCCCGAACCTGCGCCCTCAGCTCCTCTTGCCGTTGCATTTCTGATCACGCGGCCTCTCGGTATTAGTGGGGGAAGCTTTCCACGAGCCAACATTTCAAACAGATGAAGAAATCAAGACTAATGGTAGTAATCAGACACACAATCTGTACAGGCATTGCCAGCAACCTGCACTTCGGAGAACGCAGCCCCCCATCGACCAGACCGCGGGCAAGCTCTAGCAAAGTGCTGCGCTATAAGCAAGACATCGCTGCCCCCCGCTTTGCTGGCGTTCGCACTGCCTCACATGGGAGCGCCGCAAAAGAGAAACTCCCAGTGCCCCAAAACCACTCACAGCATCCTATGGCACAGCATCTTCATCAATGATTTATGGAGAGGCTAAAGCTTGGCACATTCCTGTCAATGATGCTGAGGAAGCAAAGGTCTCCAGAAGAGAAGCTGAGGAGAGGGAAAACAACCAAGGGCAGTAACGTCTTAAAAATGCTGCAGCTATGTGCCAGAGCTTATCTTTCAGCACTCCAAGACTTCACCCCAGTTCCACCCAGCTGAAGTCACAAACTAGTTATAAAAGCGCAATCATGTCTGAGCAGCTTTGGGCCCCGCAGTATGCAGGGAAGGTCTTCCCAGTTCTGCTAAACTCGCATCCTTAACAGCCATTTTAGGACAGGCAGCCCAGAGCTCCCTGGCAAGTTCTCTTGCAAGCCGCATGTGCCAAAGCGGCGCAAGGATTCCTAGAGGATGAGCTCCCAACCACCACTGCCTTCGCCCGCATTCCTGTGCCTGACAAACAGAGTTCACCCAGGCTCCTCTTGCAAGGTACGCAGCCCAAACAGACGCACGACAGATACCGTTCGGCATTTTTTTTTTATCCTTGCAAAAGAAAGGCACCAGTCTGGCTGCTCAGCAGAACAAGTAATGCAAATGTGACACCTACACTGGAAATTAAAACCATGGTTTTCACATTCCCAGTGCAAACCTCTGATCATCTGGCACTGGGACAAGCGATCCACTTCCAGATCAAGCCTCAGAGCTTACAGGGTCACTGTTAACCCTGGTCTTCAGCATCCGACCTCGTTTCCCACTGGCAACCTCACCCAAGTTAGAGCCCTCAGCAGAGCCATTTTACAGCATCTTCTGTTTGTGCCTCTCCTATCCCGTATCAGCCACACCAGCACATGCTGCCAAGAAATGGATGGTAACAACATGCCTTAAACACGAGAGGCACGAGGTCACCAGCTCCTCAGCCTGACCCAGGCACAGCTCCCATAGGGGAAGCCAAAACACTGGAAAATTTAGCAACAGGAAAGCAAAACAGATCCAGTGTCATTCCACTGCATTCCAAACACATGACACCAAAGCCAACTGCCGCCTCCTGCAGTACTCACGTCGCTGGGGCTGAGGTTCCCAAGACCGTTGTCCTGCTCAGAATCCCTGCCGGACTCGTGGCCCTGGGAGGCGCGGGGGTGGGAAGGATGGATCCAGATCTCCAGCCGCGTGGCATCATCTCCAACTTGTCGCAATGTGGACTTCTTGCCCTTCCCCCGGCGGCTGGGGCTCAGATCCAGCACCTGATGTTTCCTCTGCTCCATCTGCTCAGCCTGGACAGACAGGACAGATTCAGATCACCCGGGGATCAAAGTTCAGGAAAAGTACATAATTTCATTTTCATGGAGAACTTAGCTCTTCCCCCTGCTTCAGAACCACAGTAACTCATTGACAGATGCAGAATTTGGTTTCTGACACTACAGGACAGTGCAGGTGAGAGGTTTTCAACTCCCGCTGCCCTGGGACAAGAAAAGCTGTGTCCAGTCCTAGCAGCGCGTGACAGCCAACGTGCTGTATCTCTGACTTGGGGTGACCCTCTGGGACACAAAGGGACTGCAGCCTCTCTTGTCCACCCCTGCGGGGCACCTCTGCGATGAGACAATGATCATGCCACATGCCAAGGCCATGCTGCAAACCACAGCAACCTACAGCCCTCACCGAGCTCGGCTGTTTTACAGTTTGCGACCCAGAAACAAGAGATTCAGCTGCCCAAACCACCCCAAAAGGAGTGTGAGGAGAGGCAGAAAGGACACCGTAATTCTGAAGACCGTGTCTCTCATCTGACTGCCAACATGGAAGTAGTAGATAAGAAGTAGATAAGTGGCGACTCCAAGTCCAAAAGCCACCATCGCCCTCCTCTCTGGATCACAGCTCTCCGGTACAGCAGAGCCAGTGCTGGCAGCTGCACCATCCCACAGCCCAGCTCCAAGACTCACCTTGCGTTTTGTCTCTTCAAACAGACTCATGAGGCTCTCCTTGGCTGTGAGGATGGGGTTGCTGGCAGCCAGACTGCGCATATAATAGTAGACAGCATCCAGCTTTCTCCTCTGCAAAAACACAACCAGACTCAGAGCTGCATTCTGGGGCATTGAGAGCCAAGCACCCACATACTTCGCCTTCCCTGTCCCTCAGTACACGTGCCCTCTCCCTCTATACGGCCTGGGACAGACAGACATGCCGACAAACAGTATGACAAGCAGGACCTTGAGCTCTCCATTCACTTTCACAGCTACCTACCACCACCATCACAAAGCACGAGCCCTTTGCCAGGGCTAGGGAGTGCAGGTGACACCGCAGCCTGCAGACTCACCTGCTGTAGCCCCAGGGCTGCTACAGAAACCATCAACCCAGAAGCTCACCCCAAACAGTCTCTCCGCAGCCATCATGGTAAAGGACAACAGTATAAATACTGAATTCCTGACAGCTCAGGAAATAACCCTTTTCAACGTTACCATGAACATGGAAACGACTCCACACAAGTTCCACAAAGAGCAGAAGTCCAGGAAGCCTGGAGGCTTCCCTCATCTCAGCCTGCCGCTGGGCTGATCCCCTCACGCCCGAGCAACTTCTCAGCACCTTTTCTCCCACAGGCTGGCTGCAGGGAATCCATGAGAAGGCCCCCCCAAGTCTTTATGCTGCCAAGACACACAGCCATTTAGGGTTTCGCCCACGTGCTGCTGGCCTTACAAACCACCACAGAGGGCGGGACACTTTGCTGCTCCAAGCCCCACACCGGGAGTCAGAAAGGCCATTCCCAGCCAGGAAGGAAACGTGCTTCTGAACCCCGCAGTTCTGAACCACTCTGCTTTAAACCAGCATCTTTCAGTGTTGCAAACGGGCAGATCCCTACCAGCTCCTATGTCCCAGCCTGATGCTTCCATTATCTGCTGTCACATCCTCCTTGAAGTGAGCTTTCCTGCATGGCTGGAGTTGCCAGCAAAACCGAAACCTAAGAAAGTCGCGTGTGGATGTCGCTTAGACCAGTGCCCACAGGTTCGATGAAGACATGGCAAACAGAAACCGCATCCTCATGACAACATGGACTTGAGCACAAAAATCTCATGCAAAGCTTTAAACACGACCCACTTTTAAAACATGCGCACTCTCAACAGCCCACAGAACAGTCCCCAAAATGCCGATAGCCTGAGGGAGTAGCAAGTATCTAACGAAGCTGCCTGAAGCCACAGCAGCTGAAATCCGCACAGCACATCCTGCCATCAGCTTTTTTTTCTTCTAAGAAAACATCTGGAAGCACTGCCCTAAACAATGCCCTTCTCCACCAGATGGAATCTCATAGCCATCCCAGAGGCTCTCCCTATGCTTGCTACATCCCTGCATGATGAGCATCTTACCGTGTAGATGGCCAGGAGCGCCAGCTGGTTGTACGGGCGGCCGTTTTTGGGAGCAATTTGCTGAGCCTTCAGGTACCAGCTGAGGAAGGGAAGAACCAGAGAGAAAGAGTTACTGAAAGGACATCAGGTTGCCTTCCTCGCTGTGAAGGGCACAGAATTCCCCTTGCAGCGCTGGCAGTCCCGCAGGCAACAGGCCCTTTGCACAAGTGCCCTCTGCCTGCAAGAGCGTGCACAGGCAGCGAGCCTGCACCCGAACGGGAGGGTGCACAGGGCAAGAGAGGGGCAGATACAGCTGCAGAAGGAAATGTTCTTGGCTCAGCCTGAAGATGAGCATTTAGCCAGACCCAGCAGGCGCTGTCCCCCGCGCAGCCTCAGGCACAGACAACAGGCTATTCAGGGAACATTTCTCTCTCGGTCCCCTTTTAGCTCCATGGCAGCTGGGACCAAACCCTCTGTGTTCCTTAGCTCATTCCCCATATTTTCAAGATACTTAATCATCCCAAGAGAAGAGGCATCCGTTCAGCGGCAGTCCATTCAGCCCTCCATTCTCCTCTCTGTTTCCCTCAATTGTATTATCCACTCTCCAGCTTATGTCATGCCACACATGGATCCATCAACACTGTTCAGACACATCATGAACCCACTACGCTCCCTCCAGCCGCCCTGAGATATCAGCACACTCCATGATGTCCGCAGGCCCCCAGATGGGCAGCTTTCCCTGCCCTGTTCGCCAAACCTCCCCCTACTTCAGGGCTCCATCCCCCATGCTGGGCTCACCCGCCCCCCACCAGTCTTTGCTCCAGAAAAAAAGACCAGAAAAAGGACTGTATCCCAGGGAAAAAAAAGAGTGACAGGAAGCAACAAGTGCCAGTATCTCCTGATGCAGTCAGAACATAAGGACACATGGGAAGCTCTCCTAGCTGAAAAGCTTCACAGGACTGCAATACAATAAGGAGGCATGAAAAGACTTCTTTGGCTAGAAGCAAGTTTAAGCGTGAAATGAGATACATCCCTTGTAGACAGAGGAAGAGCTGTGCTCAGCGCTACAGAGAAGAACACGATACCTGCGTGCCTTTCCGTAGTTTGCGGTGTCATTTGCTTGTTCTCTGTATCGGCAAATGTCCCCTTGACAAATCATGCACCTCTGAGCACTGATCAGCGCGTACTTCACCTGGAAAGAAGCATTCAGTACGTCACGTGGGACCTGCGCAGCCCTGGCTCACCTGCGGACCCAGAGAGCACGCAGGGACTGCAGGGAGCCAAGAGGAGGTCACTGACACTGAAGGTCTCACAAAAGGGCAGCAGAATGAAATGACAAGGCTCCATGGCACTGGTTCAGCATTTGCAGGGAAAGCCAATCCCCTGAACACCTCCTCTCTTGCAACAACATCCCGTCTCTCTCTAGACTTGTTCAGTCCATGACCAACTTGCGGAGGGCAGCTGTTAGACAAACACATCCCTCCGGGAATGGAGCTGGACTGAAATCTCCCTTCCCAGCTGTCCCTTGCACCTGCACTCGCAGCTCAGGGCAACACACCGTCGAGCGTCAGGGAGGCAGCGCAACTGTTAGCTTTCCTTCTTCATTGTTCTGGAGTCCACGGACAGAAGTAAAATATGTTCAATATCTAAGGCACAGCCAGGGTACCTTTGGACACTTCTTTCCCTTTATTAGCCCTGGTCACAGAGCTGGTACAAAAAAAGTTCTTCTTTGCAAAGGAAGCTAAGAAATGTTAATGCACTGGAGTTGGTTCAAAAAGTTCTCCGACAGCTGAGAAAGATTCCCTGCAAACATACTGACAGCTGTTCCGAGTACAGCTGCCTACCTCTTGGCAAGGGCAGCACACTGAGTTCAGCATGTTGCACACAATTAACAGGACGAGAAGTCTCCAGGAGGAAGCCAACCTACCATTTTCCTCAGAGGCTTACTGCGGATGGCCATCCCGTCCATATAGTCCTCTAGCTTGAACTGGTATGACACCTGCAGCTTCTGGAGCAGGCCATCAAAAAAAGAAGTGCCCTGCAAAACACACACATACTTGGATGTTACAGTCTTTCTGATGATGAGCACAAAATCACCACACCATGCCTGCCACGTGCAAGAAAGAAGGTTCCCCTCCCCAAGATTTGGGCTGTTTCTCTTCAAAAACCAACAAGGAGGTCAGGGGATCTCCAACCTCAGGGGTTTTCAAGACTGAGCTAGACAAAACCAAGACTGACCTGATCTAGTGTTTGAGGAGTCCTGCTTTGAGCAGGAGGTTGGGCTAAAGCCCTCCAGCAGCCCCTTCCCACCAACCTAACTCTATAAAGCACGTCCTCTCGGATCTGTCAGCCTGCCTTCTACAAAGAGTAAACTGAGCTGCACACCTCCAGGAACGCTTCTGTTTATTTCCACTTCAGGGCATTCATTTCACTTTAGCTTAAATCAATTTCTAATTAACATAAAACACACCAAAACAAGCCTGGTTTAAATTGTAACAAATGTCCACCTGGACCTACACCTGCCCCACTAACCATAATCTGTCGGAGCATTCTCCCTGCGCAAGGATGGCCTAAGGCCCACAGAGATACGAACAGGATCAAGAAGGCTGGCTGCCCAGTTACACCGCCCCATTCTAAACACCAGCCAATCCCACCCAGAGGTTTACTGGAGTTTGGGGATGTTTCTCTCTCCTTACCTCATCTAGAAGCTGGAGCAGTTTGTTCCGAATTTCTTGGGCATTTTCCCCCTGAGGGTCCTTGAGGAGCTGCCGAAATTTCTCAATCACCTGGTAGAACGCATTCTTCCACAGCAGCTGGTCCACATTCTGGGTATCGGAGAACTCGATGTCCATCAGGATGCACCGTTCGTACAGCTGCAGCATCTCCACCCTACAGTGAAACACAATCAGCGGTCCACACAACAGCAACTGCCCAGCCCGAGCCTGAGCTGCCAGGAAACGTGCTGAGCCACCTGCTGCAGGCATGAGACGTCAGCAGTTCAGCCGGCTCACACGCTACGGCAAATCGATGCTTCCACAGCTGTCCCAGAGGGAGAGGGGAGCTGGTGCAGTCAAACACCCTTCCTGCTCCAGGAGGGCAAATCTGAAAGGACCATCTCCCTTTTACATATGCATTGGAACAGGTCAGGGCCTGCCAAAGAGCCAGGAGCCCTGCTACCGCTCTGCCACTGGGCACAGCGAGGCACAAGTCTCTCCTGATACTAACAGAGAAAGTGTGCACGGCCAGGCGCTGCTCCTTCTAGGCACAAAGGCTGGCTACCAAGGGCCAGGAACAAACACACAAAGAACCAGAGGGGCAGGAGAGGTCTTGCCATTAAAACAATCCCCACCTGCCTTCCATCCCACCAAAACACACAGCAGAAACAGAGACCCCGCTTCTTCAAAAGTGAACGAGAGCTGGGAATGTCACACCCGAAGGAAAGAAAGCCTCAGAGTCCCAGAAATCACATTCCCCTCACCAGCTGCCTGCAGCCTTGCCCGGACACTGGAGCGGAATTCCTCCCCTGAATTCAATAAAATAGTTGCAGGCTAAAATCAGCTCCACAACATGCGGGGCAAGTTTACGGTAAAGAGGATCCTCAGCAGTTGCTGCCTTGGCAGCCTTATCCCTTACAATGCTTTGAGCCCTGCAGAAAACAGTGCAACAGCATAGATGGCAAAGCCTGGAGAGAAGCCAGATGGCGATGCCTGGAAGAGCCTGACAGGGTACGAGAAGGATGCTGGCGGGTTCCCGTGCAAGGCACGGAGCACGGTTCTGCTGCCCTACCCCACGCAGCCCCCAAACCCTGCACACACGCGCTTGGACAGCACCAACACCGACCAAGAGAGCTGGGCGTTTCTGCAGACAGCACCTGACAAGCAGCGCTTGCATCCAAGAGCCCCAGCGCAGCTCCACAGGCAGGCTGGCAGCACGCGCTCAGCCGTGGGCAGGAGACGCATCGAGGCGGACGGACGCTGCCGGCAGGGACGGGGCCAACCATGCCTACGCTCCCAGGGCAGGGTGGGCTTCAGATGGGCCACAGCAGCACTGCGCAGTCTTTCCTCTCCCTCCGGACAACAGCTCGGGGTGACCTTGACACCTCGAGGAAGACCTGAAACCTCCAGTGCTGCTTCAAGCGCAGACGCATCCCACCCTGCGCTCTACGGTGCAAGTCCCCAAAACACAGAACAAGCCCCGAAATGAGCTCACCTGCTAGACTTGCTGCCAGTCAGCTCTGAAAATAAGTCTCCAGAGAAGCCCCAGAGACAGGGAGGTCACAAGTAAATGTGAAAGATGTCAAGTAGAAACTTGCTACAGCCATGTTTACTACCCTCCAGAGCACCAGTGTCACTTCCCTCTCGCTAGCTGGCGTCACCAGGCTACTCCCACTGGACCGCCGCATGTCACAGGGTTGAGCGGTGTCAAAGGCAAAACTACCCAGGGCTTGAAAGGCGCCGTCACTGTTACACAGCATCAGGAACCCACGCAACGCTTCGCAAGCACAAGCTGACAGTCGCCGCCCCTGAAGCCCACAATGCAAATCAGACAGCGGATAACCGAGGACAGGTAAGAAAGCAGAAGTCCGCCAGCAAATGCTGAAAGCACGCGAGAGCACTGGAACTGAGAGAGACCAGCTCCAGCAAAAGCAAGGAGAACCCAAGAGCCGCAGCGGGTGCTTGTCCTGCTCCCTCACGTCCTTGCGAAGCAGGCAAGGCATTCCACAACCACAAGAAGCCATGGCTTAGCTCCCAGCCCAGGCAAATGATATCTTCGCCCACAGTTTCCTTCTGATCCCCACACACCTCTGGCACATGACAAACAGTCCCAGCACATCGAAAGCTAGCGAGCCACTGCCCCGTCTCCCGGTCTCCGAGACATCGACGTCTCCAGTCTACCAGATCCCCAAGGAGCACCATTCTCTGGACAACAGTTCTGGTAGCAGTCCACCCTGGAAATGACCCGGTCACACACCCCTCTACAGCCCAGCCACAAACCTCAGCTGGGCCATCTTCTCCAGCCCCTCCGGGCTGATGCGGTCTCTGGAAAGCAGATTGCTGAGCTGCTGCTCCTGGTTCCCAGCCTCGCGGAGGAGTTTGCTGAGCTCCTGCTGCTGCATGTTCCGCATCTGCTGCTCCATCTCGGAACTCAGAGGAGTCGGGGGGAGCGGGCCGCACAGGTACTGCCCCGCCTGGCCGGGGTACCCAGGGTAATAGGCTCCTGGGTACACACCGTTGCTTGGACCCATGGGATACTGCAGGGAGTACCCGCCGTAAGGATACTGGGGGCCTTGACCGGAGGCCCGAGGGTAATAGTAGGGGTTGTCAGAGTTTTGGAACTTATAGTAGGACGTCTGGGCCTGGCGGGCTTCCCCCCAGGAGGTGGGGCTCACTTCATCGTCCGTGTCTAGGAAGTGAAGCTGAGCGGTCTGGCTCTTCAGGGCGGGTTTTTGGTCCGGGTTGTTCGGGTCCCACAGCCTGCGAGCAGTGCCGCCTCGGCCCCTGCTCCGGGGGCCTTTACTCCCAGCACCGCCAAGCAGGAGCCTGGGCCCAGGGTGACTGGGTTCGGGGGAGCCCGCGGTGCTGGCAGAGAGGTCCGTGTTGGCAGGCAGGAACAGAATCCCACGGCCCCTCCCTTGGGGCTCTCTGCTCTGGCTCCTCGCCTCCGAAGCCTCTGAGTCACTGCAACCAACAAATGCCTTCAGGGGCTTTTTTTTATCTGTATCTGCCAGACTGATATCCCTGTTCATAGTCTTGCTGTCAAATGTGACTCGAAAGGGTCCCTTGACTTCCCTGCCATTGCTGCTCCACTCGCTCTCACTCCTAGAAGCTCGACTCTGCTCTGAACGCTTTTTCTTGTCCGAATTCCTGCTGAAGACATATGCTTCTGCCTCATCGATTCTGTCATCGTCCAAGGAGTCAGTGGAGGACGCAGAGAGCTGCTTCCTAGGACGTATTCTTTCTCTGGCACGCTCCTGCCGCCTCTCCACCCCGTCCACAAGCAGGGCTCCCTCTACGCTGTTGTTGCTTCCGGCTGAGCTCGTGCTGCAGGTGCGGTATCGGCTCCGCCGCTTGTCAGAGCGGGAGTAGCGCTTGGTAGAGCCCAGCTTCCCCTGCATCACCTCGTCGTTTGTTCTCCTTATCCTGTCGCTTCGCTCCGTTCGTCTTCCTTTTTCTCCCCTTGAGGCTTTCGCTCCTTCCCCCGCCTGGCTCCCCTCTCTGTCCTCCTTGCTTGATTTGGTTTTCCTGTTGTTGTCTTTTCCAGTACCTTTCTCAGCCTCTTCTTCTCCCTCCACTTTCAGCTGCTCCATCTTACTGGTGACATCCTCGGCAGCTGACCGCAGGGCCGGTTCTTTAGCAGCTGAATGCAGGCGTTTCCCAGGCTGGTAGATCTGCTGGTCCGGCTTCTTGGTTCTCCTGGTGGTCTTGGGACACCACTCATCCGGAGCAGGTTGCTTGGGCAAGTTCTCCTGGCTCTGAAGACCACCTTTAGTCTCTGTCTCTTCGTTCTCCTGCGAAGGACCGTTCTGCTTGGGGCCATCACCTTTGCCGAAATCCTCCGTGACTGGAGCCTCTCCTCCTGAAGGGCCCTTGTCGCTGGCGCTCTGCTCCTCAGCTCTGCTCCTCTCCTTCTCTGAGGCCTCGTGCTTTGGCGGCACGAGTTTGCTCCTCAGTCGGGAGAGGCCAGGCTTGTAAATCTCCAGGTCTGGGCGCCTGTTGTCTTTGCGATGCCTCGGCTCCTTCACTTCCTTCATGTTTTCTGGGGAAAAACAGAGAGAAGACAGTTATTCCCACCACAAACCAGCCAGGGACAAAAAAAAACATCACGACAAATACTCAAGGGGAGATATTAAGTAAAGGCAAAGAGCCTGACACCCTCTGGGCAGGTCCAAGCGAACAGATCTGAAATTCTCTGTCAAGGCCTACAGGAAATCACAGAGCAAGAGTAGGAAACGAGAAAGCGTACAACACTGAGCAAATCCTCGGCCTGATTCGCTTACAGAACACATCCCGCAAGGGTTTTGCCTGAAAGAGCCAGCATGCTGAGAAAGTGACAGACAAAGCACAATGCAATAAGCGAGCGCTCACACGCAAGTACCAGACAAGAAGTTTTAGTGTCACAGGTTCCAGCAGCTGCCTGCTGCTGGTGCGGGAGCCTTTCTGCAGGCGCTGCCCTCTCCAGCAGCCCCCCGCTCTGCCAAGAGATCGGGGCGCTTTCCCCCCGCTCACGCCTCGGTACCGTTTCTCCCCTCCTCTCCGTAACTGTATTTACACAACAGCTCCTCGGAGAGCCCAGCCTGGACAACGCGTCCTTAAACGTTTCACAAAGCCGGGCTGTTACGCCCGGCGTTCCCTCAGCTTTCTCCTCCCGTCAGCAACTTGCACCAGCCCGGACCACCGAGCCCCAGCCACGGGAGAGCCACGGCTGCCGGGGCTCGGCCCCGGAGGCGGCAGAGGGGGCCGGGACCGGCCTGCCCCGGGGCACAGCCCCCGTGCTCAGCGCTTGCGTGCTCTCCCCGCCGGCGACAACCGCGCCCGGGGCTTCGCGGGCGCAGCGGGGCGGCCCTGCCCCGGCCCCTACCCCAGCCGGGCGGCGCGGCCGACGGCCCGGCCCGCCCCCGGGCAGGTGCCGCTGAGGGGAAGGGGGAGGCCCAAGCGGCGACTCCCGCCTCCCGCCGCGCCGGCCCCGCCGCCCCTCACCTCGCCCGCCGCCGGCCGCGGCGCGGGCCTGCGCCGCCACCATGTCCCGCAGCTCGGCGGCCGAGACGCGGACGCGCTCCAGCCCCTCCGCCATCTTCCCTCCGCCGGGGGCGGGGCGCGGCGACGGCGGCCGCGCGGGGACAAAAACCGCCGCCGCGCGCATGCGCGCTCGGGCCGCGGGGCCGCGCGGCGCCCGGCACGTGGCGATGGCGGGGCCGGGGCCGGGCTCGCTGCGAGCCCCGGGGAAGCGCCCGTCCCGCCGGCACCCACCAGCACCCACCGGCACCCACCGCCGCAGCGCTTCCCAGGGCACCGGGGAGGCTGCGAGGAGGGGAATTCCCCACCCGCCCCCCGGCCCGGCGCGCCGGCTCCCGGGCAGCGCCGCTTTCCAGGTCCGCCGGTCCCGGGCGCAGCGGGAGCCTCGCCGGGGAAGGAAGGGGGCAGCCCCGGGCAGGGGGAATCACGGGCAGGCCTCGCCTGTGCTGCCCGGGCGGGGGGCAGTGCGTACCCCGGCCTCCAGCCCGGCTCAGAGCAGCCGGCGCGTCCCTGTCCTCAGCGGGAGCCAGCACAGGCAAGGCACAGCCCGGGCTGCGCACGCAGCGCTCCCGCAGCGCTAACTGGCTGCTTGCGCCTTTCTGGCTGCTGGGTTTGCCTCCTCTCATCACACAGGGGTTCCTGGCTGTGTGGTGGTGCCCTGGACGGCCCCGCGCTGTGAGCAAGCCGCCATCCGCACCCACAGCCCAGCGACAAGGTAAGGCACGGGGGAGACTGGCCAGGGACACGGCCCAGCTGGACCGAGGGGCAACCATCCGCGCTCTTCCCCGTAGTCCAGAGCTGAGAGAGCAGCTGGCGTAGCGCAGGAGACGGGAGGAGGCACATTGCGCCCCAGCCCAGAGCTGGCGGTGGTCGCGGTGCGAGGCGCTGTCGCCCTGGCGCTGCCGGAGCGGGCGAGGGAAACGCACAGCCCGGACCCAGCCCGGGGCTCTGCTCTTCGCAGGCAGGGTGCAGCGAAAGGGAGCACTCACGCTTCCTCTCTGCACAGGCGCCCGAGGTAAATGCAGTGGTGGTTCCCGGCAGAGGCATGACTGCAGGAATAGCGGTTGCCATCAAGGTAGGCAGCAGCTCATCAGGGAAGTGGTCGCTGCATCTCCCCGTGGGAAGGGCAGGGCTCCCAAAGACGGGCAGCAGCTGCAGGAATCTCCGTGTGCCTGGGCCTGCGCAGCAGCAGTACGGCGTTCCTGGCCCCCTGCGCACGCAGCGACAGCGTTCGGACACACGCTAATTTAAACCGAGCGGCTCCTCCTGCTCTCCGCAGGCTTTGAGACCAGATGTGAAAGTGTTCGCTGCTGAGCCACGCAACGCGGGTGGCTGTTGCCAGTCCAAGGTAAGGGGAACTGACCCCGACCTTCGCCCGCCGCATGCCATCGCAGGCGCAGCCAAAGCCAGCATCGGACCAAATGCACGGCCCGTCACCAGGGCTGCGGCTGATGACACCCCGACTCGGGGTAAGAAACCAAGGTGAACGCTCCCGGCTCCCTTCTCACGGTAGCTGCCAGCAGGCAGCTGCCTCCATCCGTGCTCTGCCCCTCCACTCTCACCCCTCCGCTCTCCCAGGACAGCACAAGCCCCTGCAGACCACCGCAGCTGTGCAACACCCACAGCCTCCAGCTGGAAAGGGCTGGCGGAAGCTCCGCTCTCCCCTCCCAGAGCGCTGCAGAGATCTGCACACACAGTGCCCTCTGTGGCCCCGGAGCAGCCTGTACTCGCTGCTGGGATGACAGCTGCTGCTGTCCCGACGGCGAGCCACACGGCTGGTGTGGGAAAGGATGAAGCTGCCGATTGAGCCAGCAGCGGGTGTGGGAGTGGCAGCCGTGCTCTCAGAGCAGCTGCGGGCAGTCCCCCGGGACGTGGAGAACGTTTGCATCGTGCTGTGCAGGGGAAACGTGGACCTGAGCTCCCTGACCTGGCTCACAGACCTCCCTGGGAAAGCGGAGTGAGAACGGAGCTGTGTCTCAAGCAACGGAAACCTCACTCTGCGTTTGTACTGTCTGGTTTGCCCATTGCTAAAAACAGATGAACAACCCCAAACGGTTTGAAGTTTTTGTGGAGGGATATGGGAAGGTGGCGTTGGTCTCTACAGCACAGAGTCGCTTGGTTTCAAAGCAAAGGGTTGCCACCGGGGGGGGCCTGGAAGCAAAGCACTGCCTGTTCCCCCCTCCCCAGCTGCCCTGCTCCGCGACAGGCCTCCACTGAGCTGCACTCAGTCAACTCTCCCCACCTGCTCTTTCTTTCTCAGCCTCAACAATAACTTCAGCAAACTCCTGTCCTCAAAACAGCGAAATCCCCAGACCCGCTGCTATGGCAGGGCAGGGGGGAAAGACAACAGCCCCAGTGGGCCACAGGTTCACAAGGGAAGGGGTGCACACAGCCTCCCCATTGGCCTCCGCAGCCGGCCACCAACAAGACAGAGGCACTCAGATGTTTTTTAAAACATTTTCCATTAAAATAAATAGCTGTAGCTGGTACCTGAGCAGCAGCTGGTGAGACAGCCACCCCTGTACAGACCCCAGCAGTAATACGTCCGAGACACGAGTGCTGTCCTCGCTGTGCACGAGCTGAGAACAGCATCCAGGGAGCTGAGGCACAAACTGCATTAGCCACGCTGGACACTTAATCCATTTCCACCTCCTGCACCGGCAGCGCGCTCTCGCTCCTCACCCACGGCACGGGCTCCGGAACATGGGGGTCGTAAGTCCATTTGGGAAAAACACGCTTGTAGAGGTTCAGCAGCACCGTGTCCTGGGACTTCAGCTGTCCATCGAAGTGGCACTTCATGTGACCGTGGGTCCCTAGGCAGAGAGAGAAGAGGCCATTAGCTGTCTCTCCTGCCCAGGAGGACCGCATCCCACCCAGCATCACAGAGATAAATACAGAACCAAACCTACCTAATGGCTCCTTGATGTGTCCTCTACGACCCCACTTTGTCCTCAGCTCCACTGGCTTAAACCACATCACATCCTCTGGCGATCAAAACGGGAAAGGCGGGTAAGGAACAGGCTTTGCTGCACCAACACAACTGCTCCCGCAGGGGCACAAGTTCTGCTTCCGCATCCCCTCTTCCCACCACGCAGAGACGGGACGTACCTCTGTTGAAGAACATGTATCGCACGACAGCTGTCTTGGTAAAGATCTTGAAGGGATGGCCGCTGAGCACCAGCCGCTTGATGACGATTCTGTCTGGGTCCACGGAAAGCAGAGAACCCGTGGCGATGAGGTCATGCATTCCTGCAAGGCAGAGTCACTAATGCACAGGGCAGCGCCGCAGAAGGTGCCTCCATCACCTCCTCCCTCACCACGACTCCCTTCCCCAGATGGTCCCAGGCCCAGAGCAACCCCACAGCAGGGACAGACAGAGGTGCCAGTGATACTGGGGACGGAAATGCGTTAATCTTCTCAAACGCCGCGAGGGGGACAGCTTTTTCAAGTCATACTTTCTGGATAGATGCACTTGTAAGTGGGGTATGGGAATAGCCTGCTAACGTTTGTTTCCCAGACACCAACCACCTCCTCAGCACTTATCGACTTACCGTTACTTCTCTGTTTAAAAAGCAGCACTGAGGCAGGAGGGAAAGTGATGGGCGCATAAACGGTCACCACCAGGGCAGCATCCGGGCGCAGGAAACGCTCCAACTTGTGCTTATCAGCTAGGACAGAACAGCAACGATCGAGTTCAGGCCCTCAGCAGCCCTCAGAGCTCTGGGAAACCCCATCCAGCCCGTTCTTTCCTGGCAAACGGGCTCTGCACTTTAGGAAAACAGGTGACAAACCCTCCTCCTCTGCTGGCACAGAGCACCTGGGAATGAAGGTGATCCTCTACTACTAGCTCGCTGTGTGGAGCCTGCCACCACCCCGCCTGGCCCAGTGAGCCACCTTGCCCAAGCCCACCCGCTCCCCGCTATTTAGTGCCTCCCCTGGAAGCCTCAGAGCCTAAGTGAGTCTTCAGAAGAGTCCTTCAGCCAGGTTCAGACACCACGGCTAAGGCATCACAGGCTTCCTGCCCTAGCAACCCCAGCCCCACCTCCCGGCATACCCAGACCCCTGCCACCGGTCCCTCACAAACCTGAGGTGTGCTGGGAGAACAGGGGGGATGCTCGGAAGCGCCTGAACCCACAGTGAAAGATCAGCTCCTCCTTTGCCCTCACCGGCTCACTGTTGCTCGGATGCCGACGCACCAGGAAATTCAACACGGACATCTGCAGGAGAGGCAGCACAGCGAGGGGCTGAGCAGGGCTGGCAAACGATGGTGGCCAGAGCAGAAAGGGATGAGTGCCTTTGACAACAGCTTCCCAAAGGACTGCTGGTCACCAATGCGGACACCTCAGCCAGGCTCAGACACTCTAGCCTGAACACCCCTGGCAGCTTCCACCTGCTCTGACCAAAGGGAAGGTCCTACTTTGAAATGCGAACAATGCAGGGAGATTTCAACCCAAACCCTTGGCAGCCAGAGCTCCTCCAAACCAGGCAGCCTGAGGGAATCAAGACAAGGAGCTGCACACCTACAAAGTATCAGCAGAGCCATACTTAGTCACCTTTTGTTCGTGGGGAAGCAGTGAGAACAGGACTAGTGGCTTCCCTTCTTTGAAGCTCTCCATCACCGAGACAGGGACATTGCAGACATGAAGCGTGACATACCAGCCAACCTGCCAAGAGAGGATCAGTTGTGAATACTTCTCTCGATAGAGAACTCAGCCACCGCCCTGCCAAGTCCCTCCTACTAGGAGCAAGGGAGCACAGTACAGGAAGCAAAAAGGTTGTTACCGAGGCTCCTTCAGTCTCCTCTTTCTCTATTTGCCGAAAGAGGTGCTTTCTGGTTCGGGAGAAGTCCTGGAACTGGAAAATCCTGGCATAGTCCCTTGGGAGATTCTCTTTGGGGTCCCATGGAGAAGTCCGGAAGCTCTTCAGCCCCCTGTACTTCTGGAACCTAAAGGACAGATAACAGGAAAAACAAACTACTTCACAAACTGAGGTGTCTGGCCAGCGCCGTCTGTGGTCCTCAGGGACTCACTCCTTCAGAGAGGGCAAAGGGAGAAAAGCAAACGTTAGCTTTCATGCAGGGAAAGCCAGAAAGAGCAGCCAAGTCCCCAGACAACCTGCCCTCGCACCAGGGCTCCGCCATCCTCCTCCCTCTCCCAGGTCAGGACCCAGCTCTCCCTGCCGCAGGGAGCTGCCCAGGTCCACCCGCTGCCCCCCAACTCGTGCCCGCCCTGGAAGCCTCAGAGCCTAAGTGAGTCTTCAGAAGAGTCCTTCAGCCAGGTTCAGACACCACGGCTAAGGCATCACAGGCTTCCTGCCCCATCTCACCGAACGACAGAAGGGCGCCCTCCAGCTCCTCTCCCAGCGAAGCATCCTGTTTCTTACCGGACTCTGGCAGGCACGTCGCGTGGCGTGTCCACCTCATCCGGAAACATTTCATCCATTCTCTCCTGTTTGTATCTCTCCAGCATCTGTTCATCTTCCTCCACCTTCTCATCGTACTGGTCGTCCCGCAAGCACTCGGAAACAGTCATGGTCTCACACTCCTCGTCTGCAGGTTCCTCTTCCTCCTCACTGCTTTCCCCCTCCTGCCACAGAGGACAGCACAGAGCCCATGAGCACAGGCGCTCTGTTGACGTCCTGCAGCACTGCAAACCCTGCGTGTACTCGCACTGTTTGAATTATGCCCTGAGCCACACCACAGTCCCTCATTTCGGTATCTAACAGGCCAAAGAAGCAACGCGATACACGTGAGAGATTTAATCCAGGCAAGTCCTGGCTGTGTTGTGCCCTTGCATGGCACAAGCTAGAATGACAGGATTGTCCTAGGATATGCAATAGTGCCCTGGACATCACCTGCGGTATCAGCTCTTGGAGGTACCTGGGAAACTGCCTCTTCCATCATATCATCATCGATGTCATCATCTTCGTCGTCATCGTCGTCTTCCTGATTGCCCTCTTCTCCATCATCCACAATCCAGGCAGCCTGGTACTTGGACGTGCCTTTGGGGACCTTCACCACCCTCCTGTTGGCCTTCAGAGAAGCTGTACGATTCCCACCAATCGTTAATACAGGAACAATTCCCCTTTCCTTCAGCCACATTTATACCGGGACAGCCCAGATCAGCTCTAGACCAGAATCGCTGTCTCCCAGCACAGAATTTGTCAGGGCCCAGAAAAAGCAGCTAAAACCTAGCCCTGCTAACTGGTAGTCAGGCTGTGGGACTAGGGACAGAAGCCCTGGGCTCCCAACTAGCACACTTGTTCACAGCCACCCTCAGCCATCCTGGTGACAGAGGATTTCTAAAACCCTCATAACAGGGACAAAGAAAAGATACAGAAGTATTGCTGCCACTCACCCTCTGCTTCTTGCAGTTCTTCTTCAGTGGGCCACGTCTGCTCCCCTTCCATAGGATCAGGAACCACTTCTGACTGCAAAGACTCCTGCTTGTTTGGATCTGCCTTCATCAGGACCTTAACATCTTCCTCCATCTCATCAGTACCGTCCACAGAGTCATCCTGAAGGGCAAGAGCAGAGTTCCCAGCTGTGAATACACCTAACTCAAGCTAGCAATCAGTCTGAAGCAAAACTCCCTTCAATATTACGTTCATTGTGTTGTAACACAACATTTGTTACAAGCCACACGCGAGGAATCTCAGCTCAGGGGCAGAACGTGGCCCTGCTGGCTCTCTTGATAAAACTCCCTTCCCTCCCCCTTAACCACCTACACCCAGTTGTATTTTCCTGATGAAAGTTTAGAATCATGGTGTTCCGACAGGACCGGCAAAGCCCTGGCCTCCCACACACCTGCACATCCATGTCCTGACTCCTCTTCTGTCCTTTAACCACTCGGGGGTTCAAAGAGAGGGGGTCGGGGGGGGCATCCACCTGGCTCATCTGGAAGTCTCCGTGCCCCACAATATGCACCAGGCTGTTCACGTCGAGGGTCTGTCCCCGGACAAAGCCGGACACCTTCAAGGTCCCAACCAGGTCGCTCTCCTGACCGGGCACAAACTCCGCAGCATAGGCGAGCAGGTGAGCCCGCCTGTCCCGAAAGGCGAGATGGCGCTGCTTCTGGGTGGCGAGGTGCCTCAGCAGCAGCGAGGACTCCTGCTCCGTGTTCAGGGGGAAGAGCTTGGCCTCGGGAAAGCGCTTCTCAATGGCTTTGGCAAGTTTCTTCCTGGCATCTATCCGCTTCTTCGGTGGCAAGTCAGTGCCCCCTGGGACAGCAAGAGCTGCCAAGCAGTGCACAGAACAGCGTTCAGGATCAGACTGGAAATCTTCTTATACCCCTTTTACCAAGCATTGACAAACGCTCGGCTATCAGCAACCCAAGTAACTGAACAGATTCACACCACGAGGTGCAAAGGCAGCTTCACACATCCAAAAGAACACTCAGGACAGAAAATCTGTCTTCAGAGATAAGACTCCGAGACTAAATGAGGCTGTGGAGATAAGGGCCCAGGAACTGAACTTAGCAAGAAAGCGTCTGAATCGCTTCGCTCTGCACGCCTAGATAGCCATTTCAATACTGACACCACCACGCACCCAGAGGCCTAAACCTAGAACGCCCCTTTTATCTCCAACGCTCCCCGACCAGGGCAGTAACACAACAAGGCAGCACGTGAACGGCATTCACCCCATCGATCTATGCTCAGAAACAGCACGGTCAAAGACCTGTGATCGCCTGCTAACATACAGAGTTTTAAATTACTGCAACGGTAAATCCCCATCAAGCACCCCCTCGACCCATACCCCCTAGAAGCCCTTAATATTTCTCACTCGCTCACCATAACTGGGGAGCCCCTGTGCGAAGAGGCAGGAGAGGCAGTGCTCCCCCGCGCTGTCCCAGCCATCTGCAGGATCCAGGACGAACAGGAGGGAGTCGGCAACCTTTGCTAGGTCTAAGACAGCGTGAAGGTCCCCTGCACGCAGAACACCTCCATTAGTGGGGCTGCCAGGGGTACGGAGCCAGGAACCACACCAACAGCAGCGTTTCCTCACCTGCCTCTGCTGTCACAAAGCGCCAGCGCTGCTTGAGTCGGGGGCAGAGGAGCGCAAAGCCACCAGCTCTCCCCTCATCCACGCGCACGATGGCTGAGTCCTGGCTCTGCAGCAAGCGGAGGCTGTCGTGGGCCGCAGCCCGGCTGTGCAGCGGCACCAGAACCACGAGGTGCGGGGGCCCCTCCCTGCTGCCCAAGCTCCGCTTCTCGGCCAGCACCTGCGGGCACAACCGCACAGCGTGAGCCCCGGCTCCTGTCCCGCCCCTCAGATCAAGGCCGGATCCCTGCGCAGCCCAACCCGAGCCCCCTCGGTCCAGGAACGCTTCGCTCGCCCGGAACTGAACCGAGCCAGGCACCCATTCCTCTGCCTGGCCCAGCTCCTGATCCCCCCGCAAAGACCCGAGCTGGCTCGGTCCCCGCAGACACCCACCCACATCGAGACCCGCACCGGCCCCTTCCCGCTCCCCGCTGCGCCCTCGCAAAAACCCCGCTCCCCCCACAACCGGCCCGGCTCCGGCTCCCCATGCGGCCGGTCCCGGTTCCGCCGCGGCCCTCACCGCCTCCTTGCGCTGCCGGCGGAGCTGCAGCGCCTGGTGCCGCCGGTCCACCCTGCTAAGGTCGCGGAGCCGTCGGCGGGGCTGGGCCTTGACGGAGACGCGGCCTGCGGGGAGAGATCGGTCAGGCGGGCCGCGGCGCGCAGGGCCGGCGGGGAACGCGGCGGGGAACGCGGCGGGGCCCGGCCCGCCTCACCTCCAGCGCGGCGCTGCGACGCCCCGCTGTGCTTCCCGCCCTTGTGCGCCTTGTTCTGCTGCTTCAGCGGCCCGGGCCGGTGGGCGCCCGCCGCCACCATGCTGCCTCCTCGCCGCCTCCGCGCCGCTTCCGCTGCGTCACTTCCGGCGCCGCGGGGCAGGCCGGGAGCGCGCGGCGCCGCGCGCGCACCAAGATGGCGGCGCGGGGGAGGCGGGCGGCGGAGCCCGGGGCCGGGGCAGCGCCGAGGCCCTGCCCGCCCGAGTGGGGAGCGCCGGGCCCGGGCCCGCCCAGGGGGCGGAGGAGCTCCGCAGCGGGGCCGGGGCCGGGGCCGGGGCCGGGGCCGGGGCCGGGGCCGGGGGGGAGGGTGGCGCCCGTCAGCGCCGCGGGGGGAACGCGAGGCAGGAGAGGCAGCCGGGCCTCAGCGCTTCACCGACCAGGGCCCCGCCCAGGGACCTAAGCGCGGGAGAGGCGGCCCGCCGCGGGGTGGGGAGAGGGGGCGGCCCGCCGCGGGGAGGGGGCCCGCCCGCGCTCTGGAGACGCTCCTGGGGGAAGAAGGGGTTGAGGAAGCCCCGGGCCCCTGGGCGCCCAGCCCCGGCTCTGCCCCCCGGCAAGGACTGACCCAGCCGAACCCTCCCCGCGCTCCTGCGGCGCTGGGCACCTCGGTTCTTGCCCATCATGACCCAGCCAGGAACGTCTGCACGGCTGGAAACGCTGCTCTGCCCCCGGGACCGTGCCGCCCTTAGCAATACAACTCTTTCTGCTTGTTCCTGGAAGCGTTAGGGCCACAGCACCCCCAAAACACGGGCAGGTGAGCAACAGGGTTAAACATTTACAGCGGTGCTGCAACTGCCAGTAAAGGTGAAAATCAGTAACCCCAGGGAGAGGCTACTCCAACCCAGCTGAGCAATTGCATGGGAGGGAAAGAGCAGGTTCCTACCGGTCCCTGCTTCCTCTGAACGAGGCATCATCCCCCCATTTCCTCCCACAAATGAATCGGCATGACAGTGGCAATGTGGGGCTGTTCTTTACAGATCCTTTTCTGCCCCTAAATGCAGGCTGGCTGGCTCAGCCTTTCAACTCTACCAGCAACGTAGATAGCATGTCCTACCCGCGAGGAAGGAAGACATCAAATTAAGAGACTGGTGACAGATAAACACTGTTTAAGCAGTAGTAATTAAGTCTCTCTGCACAGGTATCCACTGGCTGCAGGACAGCGTGCACGTCTCTCCCGCTGTCATTTCCGAAGTCTGTCTGTCCATCAGCCGAGACGGCCGATAGCGCTGCCACGGCACTGCCTTGCAGAGCCACGCGTGAGGAGGCTGCTCAGAGAGGACTCGGGGGAAGAGGGGATAACCAGGACACTTCTGAATCAAGAAAAACAACAGTCCTGTGGGTTAGTTATGCCTTGTCGTTTAAGCAAGACCAGGGAAAGAAAGGTTTGAAACTTTCTGCCTAGGGCTCCCATCACAGAGCCAGCTACCTCTGCCCCCGCGAGTCACCCCTAAGCCCGGCCTCAGAAGCCCAAAGACAGACAGAAGGGACCCACCACGGAGGCCAATGTCTCTCCAGATCTCTGCGATCCTCAGAGCTGCCAAGTAAAGAGCTAACATCCGATCTGCACTGTGGACCAGGCCCTTCACGCACAAAAGCAAAATTCTCACAAATCCGTACATCATAAGCTTACGGGTGTTTCGCTGCCCTAGGCGGTTCTGCAGGGGCTCCGCACAGACTACCAAAAATCACAACCCGCCGAGCGAGCAAGCAGGAGCAGAAAACCAAGCACCACCTCACCGTGGCTGACAGCACGGCAGGTTAGAACAAGCTCTTCCTGCCAAAGCAGAAACTACCCAGGAAACATGGTTACAGCCGCAGCGCGAGCGGGGAAGCATCCTCCAGCAGCTGGGACGCACACCCCTGCAGCGAGGCAAGCCCTTGCCGGGGGAGGGCCCCCTTCACCTCTCCTGTACGATCACAACACGCAGCCCGGTGCTCTACGCACACGAGACATGGCAGCAGCCTGCTCAGCACCACTGGCCAAGTCGCCTTCCCCACTGCGCTCTCTGCTCCAACAAAACAGGCTTCGCATCGCTCCAGCGCACAGCCCAGGCAAGCTGTGCAATGAGGAGCGGAGCTCACGGGCTGCTCTGCCACGCGCTGGCTAAATCCCAGAAAGCAGCTGCATTGCAGGAAGGCTGAGCTCACATTCCTGCTCCCTAAACCGTCCTCGCTGCTGCCTTCTGAAGCGGCAAGAAGCCTGGGCTGATGCCGCTTTGCACATGGGCAAGGGGGGAGCAACAAGCTGGGGCAGGCTGGATGCAAAGCCTAGGCCTTGGTTTATAAAGGAAGACTGGTTGCAACTGGAAGGGCCAGTTTATTAGAGAAACCTCACATTGCAGAGAATTCACAACACATTGGAAAGGGTCCAAGCCTGCTGAGGGGGCCGGTCCTCCGATACAGCACAGACCTACGTCCCCCAGCTCCAGCCCCAGCAGGTGCCACAGAGGGAAGGGTTAACTGTAACACAGCTTATGTTTACAAGCAGCCTGAGAGAGCCAGGATTAAAGTTCAAAAAAGCCTCCCCGTTAGACAACAGTTAAAACAAAAATGGTCTAAAATGTTTAAAAGCTCCGTGTTCTTGGTTGGCTGCAGCATAGTGGGGAGGCAAAGGTCTACAACACACACAGGTCTCTGTGGGTCTCGGCACTCGGTCTGCTCTACCAGTGAAGGCCGGAGGGGGGGGGTCTTCTCATCTTTGTTGCTTTCCAGAGAAAAGGGTGGGATTCGGACATCAAAGTGGGAGCCATCAGGCCTCTCAAATCGAAAAGTACCCCTGCAAAATAACGGCAGAGATCACACTGAGGCCAGGGACAAACAGCTAGGAATCATCAGCAAGAAGGCAAGACATGAGCTCTTCCATGCCCTGCGCGGGGACTCCGGGGCTGCATTTGCAAGGCCGGTCCAGCAGCAAGGACATCGGCCTGCCAGGATGACTCATTTATTGGAAGACTCCTGGGCGGTTTACATCACATCTCTAATATACATTTCCTGAATAAAGATGTCATGCTTGGAGCCTCCAGGAGGTAAGCACACTCCACGCGTCTGCAGCAGTGTTTACCTAACTCCCATCCCACAGGAGACGGAGCCATCTGAGCTATTTTTACAAACTGATTACGTGTAAATTCAGATTCGTATTTCTTGGCAGAAGCTCCAGTGGGTAAGAAGCCTGCAACACCACGAAATCCCATCACAGATGTAATTTGGAATAGCTTCCGCTTTGCATTTCAGAACTGAATCTGCCTGTCCTTGTACAAACAAGGAATTTGTTTACTGCCCTGAACTACAGCCGACTGTCCCTGTCATGTTCTGCATGAAGTACAAGAGGATCCTGGAGGTAAAGTAACAGGTTCTCGTGACAGAGAGGACACAATCGAACAGCAGAAGTCAAGGTGAGCAGCTTCTGAGCTGCAGAACCTTTGTCTCTTTCTCTTCAGGATGCACGCAGAGAGGAAAAAACTACTAAACAAGCTGGTTTCGCTCCCCAGGGCATGCATTCAGGCAATTCAAAATGCTTAACATGGTAAACAAGGGCGTATCCTATAGGCAAAGAGCTGCTCTCTTGCTTTTCCCAACTCAAAGGCAGTTTCAAAGCAGCTTAACTCTGAAACAGATTTACTTAAAAAACGCAAGGCAGAAAGACCTGTCATACAGAAGGCAAGAGGTGGCCACACACTTCTTGTCCACACAGAGATGACGCTAAATGTGTAACCCAGCTGAAATGCAAAACAGAGGGAAACTGCTTCAACCCTGCGGCGCAGGAGAACAGCTCAGCTGAGCACTTTCCTACCTGCGCTTGCAGAAGAGGGGACCTGAACGCCGGTTAGACTGACGGCCTTAGCTGGCCTAAACTGGGAATAACCCCGCATGCCAGTTCCTTGCGGACACAGAACTGCACAGCTTCACGCAGGGACAGAACCAAAGCCCAGTCCTCTCCAAAGAGAGAGGATACCAGTGCGGACATCCCTGCTGCCTGGGGAAACACCAGCACGAAGCCTTGCCTCTTGCACCAGGGACTGAAAGGGACAGAAACTGAGTATAGCAGAAGATGACAGAGAACTGCTTCACATCTTTTCAAATCCAGTCTAGCCCAGACCAGAGGAGGAGGATAAATGAGCCTGGAACCTCTCTTGGTGCAGAGAATCAACAGATCTTACCACTAACTGGGATACTGCTATGGAGAAGCTCATAAAAATTTTAACTATCAAATACGTCCAATCCAGTCCACTTCCCCCCCACCTTTCAGCCGTAACTCCAGACTGCAAATGGCGTCCCGGCTCAGCGCTGTGGGGTCCTATAGCTAAAGCGCTACTGCAGCAGTAAGTGCTTCTTACCACATGTGGCCACTGGATGCCTGCAGGGAGACGTGACTGCTGTACTGAAATGCCGGCTGTTCTTTGGATAGAACTGGCTCCTGAGAAGACAAGAAGAGACCACTCTGCATCAGCGACGGATCTTAACGTTTCTCCACAGACAGGCGTCAACGGGAAATTGATACAGCGGGAAGAAAAACAGAGATCCACACCTGAGCATCGCTACCAATTACACAGCAAAGAACTCGCCCAGTGAGTAGCGCCAGAATGACACCTTATTCCAGTTTTCCCATTACCAGTCATTTTGGACCATTCTCTAATACTCGGTGTGAAGTTTCGGTTCATGCGTACTAACAACAGATGAAAAGTTCATGTGGCTTTTTTTCATTGCCAGTTTCCTATCCCGTCTATTTCTACTGCCCACTAAGCAAATCACGGGCCAATCAATCCAAGCAAGGGGACTCCAGCAAAGGGCTGCGCTTCCCAAAAGCAGCTACGCGATACCTACCCTTCCTACAACGCCGCGGCCCCTGACTGTTTCCAAGGTGCCAGACAAGCTAAATATCCTCCAGTGCCGTTCTCGGAGTTGTACCACTTCGCTGTCAAGGTTCTCCAAGCGAATACAGTAGCGCCACTGGACAGAAGAAAGACCGTTATCAAGAACCGTGATCAGCTGCAAACAGTTGATAACCCATAGCCGATACTGGGAAACAGTTGCCAGGCAAGGGCTACTCTCCCTCAGAGCTTATCACACAGCAATGATGCCACAGCAAATAAACTCCTTCCCTTTAGCTGCTTTGTGAAACAAAAGGCACTTACCCAGTAGACATGGGAATTCTGGGCTTCCTGTCAAGAGAAACAAAAGACTTTAGCAGCTGCCCTTCAACGCTGAGCGCCAAAACCTCTTCAGCTGTCAGCACGGCACCAGCACAGGGGCTCTCGCTCCATGCCAGATTGACACAGACAACTCACACGAGCACAAAGACAGCTGCTCTCCGAAGCAGTCCATCAGTTACCACCTGGCACTGGCTCTGCTCTAGACATGTAACCACGAGGTGGGAGATTTGCAAGGATCTCGTGACTACGGAGGGTTGATCTCCATGTTAATTACGCACTTTCTACAGATCTAGAGACACCCGTTTCCTTGCCTTCGGGCACCTGTTTTTCTGACAAGGTTAGGACAAACATCAGTTGGGCTCCGCAGAAGCTGCAGTTCCACACCAAAACGTCCACCTGCCACGGCGCAGGCTCGCGAGCAGCTGTGCTCGTCTGGACTTGGAAATCAAACTGCTGCGGTAATTCCCAGCCCTCCCACTCACAAGTCTATTGGAGCCTCGTTATTTTGGATGGTCCACGTGAAGTTCTTACACTGTAAAGAGCCCATGGTTATCAGCTAAATCCAGAAGGCTTTAGCCAAACCCTCTAACCCGCGTTAGAGCCAGGAAGCAGGGGCAGACACCCACAGCACCTCGCCACCGGGCAGGATAACGGACACGTCTGTCGTTACAGGGCAGATGGTCTTGGTGCCACCCGTTGGGCACACGCCCATCTGTGACTGAGGCAGTAAAGGGCCATTTCACAAGCCTTCCTAAAAATCTTCCTCGGTATCTTGCTAACACTATTCTGCAGAACAGTACGGTGTATTTCCCATCTCACAAATAACAAACAAAAGCTAAGTTGCAGGAGCTGTTCTCCAAATGACAAAACAGTTTCATGTTCATACCTCTGCCGAACATAATGGCAATAAAATTGCAACTGTGATAAAAAAGTCATTTCTCCAGTAAGCAGAAGGTACCTTTGGTCAGTAAACTGGTCTTAGAAAAACGTGCAAGTTAAACAGATGGCAGAACTACCACAGCGACATGCAACGCAGACCTACCCTCATGCCCATGTAGAAGGGGATGACTGTGACACGGATGTTCTCTGTGGTTTCTCGGTGCACATCGGAGAGCTCTAGCCAGGGATGGTTCTTCTCCTGCCATGCACACAGCGTATCCCTTGCTACAAAAGGTGGAACTGTGGGGAGAGAAAGATGAGAGTTTAATCAGGAGAGGCATACCATAACCAGAAAGCTTTCCCCACTAAGCAACTCCTTTCACATAGTTACAAAAACTATTTAAAGGAGGCTTTAGTGTAACAAACCCCAAACCAGACCAAGATTTCTCCACTGTATCCAAGATGATGAGTTCTGGATACTTGTCATAGAATACCTCAAGTATCTGGCTCTGAAGATTTCCCTCTGAAGCCAGAAATTACCTTTTGTTTGGTCGTACATGAGAAACCTCTCAAAGAGCTCATGCTGGATGGGCACTTGATCAGTGGAGCTGTAGGGAAGGATATCTTCATGGCTTACATAGTCTAAACCTGAAAAAGAAACCCCAAAAGCCATGGAACTTCCCCAGCAAAGAGCAGCTCAGAAATCTCCTGACAGAGAAAGGGATCACGCTACTGAGATGTTAAGAAAAGGATTTTGGCAGCAGCAGCCAAAATTGCATGCGAGAATGGGGGAAACAGGCCAGTAATAACCCTTGGCAGCGTCCTCCTGTGAGATTTCTCCATAGAAATCTTCTCTGGTAAAGACACGCTGCCTGGGAAGTGACTGCACTGACACAAGAGGACTTTGGGCAGGAAATGCACAGGACAAGAAGAGATCTGGCTGTCCCGGTAATAAAGGAGAACAGCCCATATGCAACAGGGTACGCGTACGGGCTCTATGTCTCAGGAGCACAGAGCAGGTACGCTTCTGTCTGATCAGAGTCTGCCCAACCTCCGTCTGTCCAAAAGGGCTTCACGTACTTCAGTCGTTCTGTTGTTTCCAGCACAGCCCTAAACCACAGACAGATCCACTACAGGAATATCCTGTAGGAACTGCCGCTGCACTGGCAGAAGTTGACTGTTGGTGACTCTTCTGACCTCACCTCGTGACAATCCACATCTCCGCAGAGGTTACAGGTGCATTTTGCTCACCTGGTATGGCATAGAGGGCTCTGCTGTCATCGTGATTTGCCAGGAACGTCACCGCTTCTGTCTGTGATCTCTGGGACTGAGAAAAAAGGAGGTTTACATCTTTCTGTGTGGATTGTTGTAGGCCAGTTTCACATTTCAGTTTACTACTGTGATTTCTAAAGCGTGCAACATTTATTTTATTTAACCAATTCACCTCAGAACATCTCTCCTTTTAATTCCTCTAGACTAATTCTCCACTCAAACAAGTGAAGAGCATTTTCAGTGCTGCAACCCACATTCATAATGACCCGTGTGCAACAGAACAGGAATGCCAACAGGATGAGGAAGTGAGGTTGGAAAGGGGAAACATGATCCAGAAAACAGTCGTATGACGTTCCAGATTCTCCTTCTCAGGGAAAATATGACTTGAAGAACAAATTTGTCCTAAGATTCTCAACAATCAAGTTAGCTATCATAGCCGTTTTCTTTCAGTGCCTGTCCATCTAAAGCATTCACATAGGAGAAGATATTTGAGTTTCAACACCAAGATTATTGGTTACTTACTATATGTGGACAATCCCGGGCATCTATTAGCACCTGGTAGTAGGTATGCGTTTTGCCCTTGACCTCTTTGGAACCATGGCCTGCCACGTTCTCGCTTCTAAAAAGAAAAGCAGAGTGCTGAGCTCAAGTGCAGAATGGAGGCAAACTGTTGTTACCAGGACCCAGCACATTCATAAACAATTTTTTTTTTTAAATACATTTCACAGTCTGTAATCATTCAATTCCATCCAAATTAAACTCATGTCAGCCACCCACACAACGACAGACGAGCCGAGATGACAATCAATGGTGTTTGTCACAGGCACCACAGCCCTGCTTTCAGGCGAGTCGGAAGCTCTTCCTGCTCAGCCCAGTCTCCTGTTTGGGGGGGGGGTATTTCTGCTGCCCCTCCAATTCCCTCTCTGCTTACTCCTCATTCCTTCCCGACTCCAAACGCATGCTCGCTCGGCACACCTCCAACACAGGCTCCAGGTTGGAGCTCTGGGGAAAGGGATGGAAGAGAGCAGTGAACAGTGACTCAGTCCACAAGAAGGATGAACTTGGCCTACTGGGTTGAAACTGGGGAGGCAGCTGACAAATCCGGCTCACTGGCAACCCACAGAAGAAGCAGATGCAATTTTAACATAGGGGCCTAGACCTCACTCAAAAAGCAGCACAAGGGGCTTTTTTATAACAAAGAATGGCAGGAGCATGGTTTGGTTTTGGTTTGTTTGGGTTTTTTTTATTTCCTTCATACACATACACTCTCATCCTTCACACTTCCATCCTGTCTCTAATTAACAAAAAATTAATACTCGTGCAATGTCTCTTCTTTAAGCACCTCACATCTAGTTTACATTCACACAAAACAGACCCACACCATTGTCCTCCTTAAACAGACTTGTTTGCCCCAACCAGGAAACTCACTACAAAATGTAAATGTAACAGTACAACAACATATAAACCAGGACAAATCCTTACTTTTCTGTGACAGGAGAAGCCACATCTCGATCGTAAAGCCTGGCTTGCCAGGGAAACAGGACTATTCCTCGATAGCCAAACACACTGTGAAGAAATAGCTGAAAGGAACAAATAATTGCATTTGAATACACAGCGAGCTTTAATCAACTTAGAGACAACAGAAAACAGGAAGCCAAAAGCCCTTTTCTGATAGTATTTAAAAAAACCTGTTAATTGAGGTAAAACTAGAAACATTTACAAAGAGTACGAATGCACGGGATAGGAATACAGGGAGAATTGTCACTGTGTGAACCTAGAGCAGAAACACAGAGGGAACATAAACAGTCTGGGATGAGAGAAGAAATTAATGTCATCACTATACCATAAAAGTGAATGACTAAACCAGTAATAAAGCAATAGAATGGCAGAAGTGCAGAAAGGAGACCAGCATGGGAGAGACCGCTCAGGAACACAGAAACAGATCTGTGAGTCATCAGCACAGAAATGACAAGTTTAGTGGTTGTTTCTTAAATTCAGCGATTGTCTCTTTTGCTGCCAGAGGGAGAAAACCCTTAAATAAAACCAGCGGAGCAAATGCCGTTGCAGGAGCAGTTGTGTCATGCTGCAGATTCTTATCAACTTGCTACTGTCAGATGACTGACACAGTGCAGACACAGCAGAGGCAAGGGAGCACTGAACTGTGAAACTTCTGGCCTTCTGCTACAATGCAGCAGCCTCCTTAGGAGTAAACCACTCGGCTACCCACTCTCTGTGGAACAAGCCCGCAGGGTCAGCTCCACTCCCCAGAACCGCTTACCTGACCCGTCTCGTATTTGCCGTGCTGCTTCGGTGCCTCAAACACCCCCACGGTCTCCAGCACTTTGCCCTCTGGACGGTTTCTGGGAGCGGAGAGGTGGTTTGGTGGGTGCGCAAGGGCTGAGCCAGCCCCCGGGCCAGGGGGCACCCAAGCCCCAGGCGCTGGCCAGGCACAGCCCCCCGGCACCACGCATCCCTAGGGGAGCCCCACCATGCACCGGGCTACCCAGGGCCCCCCTTCCCTGCCCCTCGCCAGCCTCCCCTTCCCCAGCTGCCCTGGACACCCCCTGCCCAGTTGCCCCTTTAGCCCAATGCCCCCTCTCCCCGCCCCAGCCCCCCGAGAGCCTTCAACTCCTCCCCAGCCCCCCTCCAATGACCCCACAGCCCCTCCAGCCCCCATCCTCACACACCCCCCTCGCATCCCCCTGCCGGCCTTCCCCAGCCCACCCACAGCCCCCAACTCCTCCCCAGCCTCCCCCCAATGACCCTACAGCCCCTCACCTCACCCCCAAACACCCCCTTCGCACCCCCCCGCCTTCCCCAGCCCCCCACAGCCCCCAACTCCTCCCCAGGCTCCCCCCCACAGCCCCCACCCCCCCACAGCCCCCTCACACCTCCCCCTGCCTTCCCCAGCCCCCCTCGCCCCCCCACCCTCCCCTCGACACCCCCGGCCGCCCCCCGGGCCCAGCCCGCCCCCCCCCCACAGGCCTCACCGCGACGAGAGGTGCCGCCGCGGCGGCAGCAACAGCAGCGGCGGGAGGGCCGCGGCTCCCCCCGCGGCCGGGGGCCGCAGCCCGCGGGCCGGGGCCGGTTCCCAGAGCGGCAGCCCGCGGGCCCGGCACCGGCCGAGCGCCGCCGCCACGTACCGCCGCGCCGCGCAGGCCGACATCCCGCGGCCGGGCCGACCCCGCCGCCGGCCCACAATGCACCGCGGCCGCGGCCCCTCCGCCTCCCGGCGGCCCCCGCGGCGCCGCTCTAGCCCCGCCGCCGCGCTCTATGGCGCCCCGCGTCGCCCAGGCGACGGCGGCCGGGCAAGATGGCGTCGGCCGTGCGGGCCGGGCGGCGGCTGCGGCGGGCGGCGGAGGGCGGCGAGCTGGCGGGGCTGCCCGCCGGGCTGCGGGCCGAGCTGCGGGCCGCGCTGGCCTCCGAGGGCGCCCTGGTGCCCTTCGGCCTGCTGCGGAGCCTGCACGCCGCGCTGCGGGAGGCAGGTAGGCCGCGCCGCCCCTGGCGCGACGGGCCGCGGCCGGCCGGGCCGCCCTGACCGCCCCGTCCCCCCGCAGGGTCCCCGCTCCACCTACACGAGCTCCTGGAGGGCAGCGAGATCCACCTGCCCGAGGTGCCGGTGCCGCCGCGGGTAGGTGCGGGCCGGGCGGGGGCCGCGGGGGCCGGCGCTGCCCCCGGGCCTCAGAACGGCTCTGCCCTTCCCCCAGAACCCCGAGCTGGTGGCGCGGCTGGAGCGGATAAAGGCCAAGCTGGCCAACGAGGAGTACCGGCGGATGACCCGCAACATCACCGGCCAGGTGAGGGGCCTGCTGCCTCCCCCGCTGCCGGCTTCCCCCCCTCGGAAGCGCGGCCGCTGCAGCCCGGCAGCAAAGGAGATTCGCCCTGCAGAGCGGGCGCAGGGCGGAGGGGACGTGGGCAGGACGCGAGGAGCGCACGCTGCCCGGGTGCGGGGACGACGGGCACGGCGTTGAGGGCAGAGGTGGGACGGGGTAACTGGGGCGGTGGAATACAAGAGACACGGGCGTTTGGGAGCAGCTCGCTGTGCCAAAGATCTCGGGTTTGGATCTGGGAGACTGAGCACCCGCGGTAAATGTTTTACTGGGAGCACCTGTGCTGCCTTTTTCTGAACGGTTACATTTTCATCATGGTTTTAAAATGAGATCGTTCCTGTCAAGGTAGCAGCTGAAAGAACAGGGTAATATTTGGGTGCTCGTTCCTTCCAAGGAAGAGGTGGGATCTTTTGGCGCAGTGACCGTTTGGACAAGCCAGCGTCCCTTCCTGCTGACATTCCTCGTGATCCCGTCCTGCCTGTCCCTCCTCCACCCTGGCGTCCCTGCGCATTTGAGTCCCTGCGCGTACCCTGCTGTCACGTTAACCCTGTGGCAAGGTCTGCTCTGCTCTGTCCACCTCAGCCGCCTCATCTGCGAACCAGCGTGGTCGCGGCAGAGCTGGGTAGCAGTGGCAGCAGGGTTCCTTTCAAACAACGGAGAAGCAGAGTATTCCCGCATCCGCGTGCTCATCACGTTCTTCCCTGCCTCCCCCCCAGTATCTGGTGTTTGAAATTGATTTGACAAAGAGCGTGCGGAGCTTCACAACATTTAGTTCTCGCCAGCTGCGTGAGCAGGGGCGAGACCCTTTACTGTCTCTATTAAAGACAAACCTGCAGCAGAGGACCCGCATGCAAGAAACCGCTTACGCTCTGGGAATTGCTCTGATTGGAAACGATCCCTTCTCAACCTCCTTGAATCGGACCACAAATGCAAACCCAGAGCAACCTGGGCCCTGCGGAACCGCTGCTCCCCTGCAGCCCGCCCACCCGCTGCCAGGGCCCCCGCAGCTCCCTGAGCTTCTTGGGGACAGGACAGGGCATCGGCGTTGCTTTTATTATGCAGTGAACATTAAAATACAACTGATCACAAGTTATTTTAATCCCTTCTTTTAGGAGACGAACGGGACATTGGCCGAATTTGGGAGGCAAGGTGAGTGGCTCCCCGTCCTGCTGACGCGGGGCAGTGGGAACCTACAGGTCAGTCACGGGAGCCGCTGCACCGCTGGCTGGTGACGCCGGCAGCCCGTCCCTCTCCGAGGACCTCACCGGAAGGTTTCAGTGCACGAAAGCGTTCCTCGAGTAAAGGAACAGCCTGTTGGTCGTTCTTACAACTATTTCTGGAGGCATAAAGCATGTGAATCCTCCAGTACTCCTGTAGCCTGGCCGAGGCAGCCGCAGGCAGGCTCCGTTAGCAGGATTGCGGCGTGTCCCCAGCCCCGCTCGCCAAGCCTTACCTAAAAGCACAATCGTCTTTCCCCCTTCTCTCCAGTTCGCTCCGTTAAAGCCGTTGTCATCACCATATTCAACTTCATTGTCACCGTGGTGGCCGCCTTCGCCTGCACGTACCTGGGCAGCCAGTACGTCTTCGCAGAGACCGCGGCGGTGAGTGAGCCCGCGGCGGCGAGCGAGCCCGCGCCCTCAGAGCCCGCGGGCGGTGCGCTCTGCGCCGGCCGGGCCGAGCGGCAGAGGTGTGCGCTCCCCAGGCTGGGCAGCAGCCGGAGGCACGCGCGGGGTCACCGATCTCTCTTTATGTCCCCAGCGCGTCCTGTCAGCGGTAATCGTGGCCTCGGTGGTTGGGCTGGCTGAGCTGTACGTAATGGTGCGGACCCTCGAAGGGGACCTTGGGAAACTGTAATCGCGAACTGCGGCCCCCGCGCTGGAGGCTTCGGCCCTCCCCAGGAGTCGTTAATTTGGGGCAGGTTTATCTCCTACCAGCTCTTGGTACCTGCTCCTGCTACCGGGAAGGCTGCTGTGTTCCTCAGGCCTCGTCCTTTGCTTCCTGCTCCTTAACGTTCCTGAAATGAATCATGGATTAAAAACCCCGCAGCTGCAGAACAGAAGAGGGAACAGCTGTGGACTCTCACCACCCCAGCACAGAGAGGGGCGTTAGCTCCCGCTGTCCCCGCTCCCCTCTGAAGTCGCTGTCCTTTTATTCTGGAAATAAATAACATTGCGTGTTTGCAGCCTTCTTCCTGCCCGATGGGAGATGTCTGTTGCTGCGCGGAACGCCGACCTGACATCTAAAAGACACCACAGAGAGCCGTGACTCTTCCCTCTCCCTCTGCATCCTGCTCCTGCCAGCACCTCCCTTCGCCTGCCCTCGCTGCTCCCGCCTGCTCCCTCGCCCGCTTTCGGGAGAGCGCTGCTCCCTCGCCACCCGCGTGGCAGCGCCCGACCCAGCTCGCGTTCGGGGCGAGCACCTTCCCCCTCCGCGCGGATCAGTTCAGGACGACGGCGCAGCCACGCTGGGGTTGGCACCCGGCTGGGCGCTGGCTGCAGCGGCTCGGCGTCGTCACGCAGGGGCTGCCGCACCTCCCGACCCGCGGCTGTCGGTGCCTCGGGGAGCGGCACAGGGCAGCGAGGGACGCGCGGCGCTCTGCCTTCCCTGCCAAAGGGAGGGGACGCGCCTCGACGACGCAGAGCCCGGGGGCCGCAGAGCAGAGAGCGGGGCCGGCTCGGTGCACCCACGGCCCCGCGGTGGGGAGGGGGTGCCGAGGCCGGCACCGCCGGGGCGGTGGACGCGGACACCTGCCGGGCGGGCAGCCTGCCAGGGCCGGACACGGTGATTAATGCTCTGATGGCAGCTAAGCCCCTCTGCGAACACGGTTTAATATCCGATACGGGGAGATCTGCCGGCACCTGCGAACGTGCCTGCGGATTAGGGGCGGCCGTGCCACAATCATCCGCGGATACGGCCTCAGATTAAGGTATTTTTTTCCAAAAGATTAGTCGGTATTAGGGGGCTGATGGGGAGCTGGCCCCGCCGCGGCCCCGCCAGCATTTAGGATATTGGATGACATCCTCGGGACCTTCGGGACCGGCCGTAATTCCACACCCTAATGAAATCGTGGCGCTAAGCTGGAGGCCTCGCTGCCGGGGGTCCCCGCTGCCGGGTGTCTCCAGGGCCGGGTCCCCGCTACGGCTCGCCCAGGTTGGTGATGGCCGCGCTGTAGATGAGGTCGGAGATGGAGCCCAGCGAGGTGGGGAGGACCCGAGCGGGGCTGCGGGCTCCCGGCGGAGGCAGCGGCGGGGCCGCGCCCGGGGCGGTGCCGTCGGGGGGTGCGGCGGGGGGACCCCGCTCCCCGGGCGGCGGCGGCGGCGGCTCCGGTTTGGCGCTGCGGATCCTGCGGGCGCGGCGGTTCTGGAACCAGACCTGGGCCGGGCGGGGGCACCGTCAGACGCCCGACGGGGCGGCCCCGCGGAGGAGGGGGGTCCCGGCCCCGGGAGGGATGGGGGGTCCCGGTCCCGGCCCCGGGAGGGACGGGGGGGTCCCGGCCGCGCTCACCTGGATCTTGGCCTCGGGCAGCTGGGTGAGCTCGGCCAGGCGCTCCCGGGTGGCGATGTCCGGGTAGGGCACGGCGGCGAAGGCCCGCTCCAGCTCCCACAGCTGCCCCCGGCTGAAGGTGGTCCGCCGCCGCTTCCGCGGCCCCCCCGGGCCGGGGCCGGGGCAGGGCCCCGGGGCGCGGGCCCCCCCCGCCGCCGCCCGCCCGCCGCCCGGCCCGCCCGGCCCCTCGGGAAAGCGGAGCAGCGGCTGGGGGGCGCGGGAGGTGCCCGGGGCCGCGCTCATCCTGCCCGGCTCCCCCGGCCCCGCCGCCGCCGCCCCGGCTTTTATCCCCCCGGGCCCCCCCGGCGGGCTGGGACCGCCCCGAGCGGGCGGTGCTGCCCCCCCCAGCCCTTCCCCGGCGGCTCCCGGGGCCGGTCCCCGCTCCGCGCCCCCCGACACCCCCGGTACCCCACCAGCTGCCCGTGCTGGGCTCCCCCCCGGCCGCCGTCGGGGCACGGCGGGGTCCGTGAGGGACCCGGGGCGGCGGTGGGTCGTGGACCCCCAGCAGGCGCAGGAGCCCGGGGCCCCCCGCGCCCCCTCCCCGCTCCCAGGGCCACGCTGCCCCCGCCCGCCCCCCGCCGCGCCGGCCGCTCTCCCGCGGGGCTGGCACCGGTCAATGTTTAACCGGAGCGGTGGTACCGGTGGTGCGGGGCGGCCCGGGCTGGCTGGCGGTGGCCGCCGCCGGGAGCAGCCGGGTGCTGCGGGCCCCCAAGCGAGGGGTGCGGGGATGGAGCCGGAGGGGGAGCGGGGCTGGGAGCCCCGGCGGGGCGCACGGCCCAAGTCGCTCCCGCGGGGCCAGGAGAGAGCGTAAGTCGGCGGGAGCCGGAGGGGACGGAGGCCGCCCCGTCTCGGAGCAGGCAGGGCCTGGGCAGCGGCCGCCCGGGCAGCCGGCGGGGGGCTGGCAGCCCGGAGAGGCTGGGGGACACGGCCGGTCCCTCTGCGGGGACGCGAGGGGACGTTGTGCTCCGTCCCCTGCCAGGCCGCAGGGCACAGCGGGGACGGGAGGACGGCGTGGGCGCAGCGCGACCGGGGGGCTCCTCTGCCCTGGCCCCCGGGGCGCCCGCGGGCAGGGCCCCCAGCCGGGGGGCACCCACCACCCCTCTGTTCCCAAAGGAGCCCCGGAGAGCAGCAGGAGGGCCCCGCGGCGGGCAGGGAGAGGCGCCTGAGGGTGGTGCTGAGGTAAGGGGGACGCGAAGGGCTCGGGGACGCGGCGGGGACCAGCATCGCTCCTGCCCCGGGCAGGGGCACAACGGGGCTCCCGGGGTCTTCACGCAGCAACACCTCTGTGTCCCCGTCCCCCCCCCGCCATTAGGGTCCGGCCACTGACCTGCATGGAGACGCGGCGAGGTGACGGGCGCGTCGTGCACAGCCTTGGCGATGGCACCGTCCACGTAAGTGCCACCTCCCCAGTGGGGCCCAGGGAGCTGCGGCACCCCCTGAGCCGCCGTCCCCGTGCCCAGGTGAGCGCGGCCAGGCACGATGCCGCCTTCGGGTTCAGCGCCGTGTTCGACGCGGGAGCCTCGCAGGAGGCCGTGTTTGAAGGCAGTGGGATGAGGCAGCTGGTGGAGCTGGCGATAGACGGGTGCGTCCCGGCGAGCCCCCCGCGGACCCCAGCCCCCCAGTTCACCCTGCGCCCGCTGCGCTGCGCCCGTCCAGGCCTCGCCGGCGGGTCTGCACTGCCAGGGCCGTGCAGGAGGTGGCATCGCTGTGCCACCGCCTGGGGCCATGCCTGAGGCTCAGCACTTCCCCAGCTTCTCCTGCACTGTCTTCGCCTTCGGGCAGACCGGCTCAGGGAAGACCTACACCCTGATGGGACCCCTGGCCCAGGTACAGCGCCTGACCTGATCCCGACGGTGGAACGGGCTCTTCTCACCTGGCCGTGGGCGCTGGGGTGGTGGGAGGAGGTGGGTGCCAAAGCGGCCTGACGGCTCACCCCCCCCCGGCGTCTCCGCAGAGCGAGACCCAGCCGGCGGCCCCGGGGCTGATGCAGAGGTCCTTCGCCTGCCTCCTGGAGCAGAGCCAGAGCCGCGGCTCTGACCTTGCTCTCAGTGCCTCCTACCTGGAGATCTACAACGAGCAGGTAAGCGCCTGCCCGGCCGCCCAGCCAGGCCCTGCTGGCACCCCATGCCTCCCCTCTGCCACTGCCTCCCCTCCGCCACTGCCTCCCCTCCGCCACTGCCTCCCCAGGTCCGGGACCTGCTGAGCCCAGGGCCACCGTGCGCCCTGCCCCTGCGGTGGAGCAAAACCTGCGGCTTTTACGTGGAGAACCAGCTCAGCGTGGACTTCGAGAGCCTGGAGGCCATCGCTGATCTGCTCCTGCAAGGTGCTGAGCCACGGGCGCAGGGCTGGGGCCATGCAGGGGCATGTTTCGGGGGGTGCTGGACCCGCTGTGGGGGTTCTCAACCCCCGCAGAGCTGTCCCTGGGACTAGCGTGGCTCCGATGGTGGCCAAGGGGGGCAGCTCCCTGTCCTGCTGCAGGGCCCAGGTGGGCTTGTGTCTGGCAAGGGGTGGGCAGTGGGCGCTGTGCCAGGGCATGGGGCGTTGTGGCCCCCTGCAGTTCTCGATCCCCCCGGCAGGATCCCAGAGGCGACGGACCTCGGCACACGCCCTCAACAGGCACTCGAGTCGCAGCCATGCTCTTCTGACCATCCACGTCCGCAGCCGGGCCGTGAGCGCACGTCCTGCTCCGGGCACATGGGGGGGCTTGAGGGGGCTGGGGCTCTTCCTGGGGGTGCAAACAGCCCCAGCATGGGGGGGGTCACATCCTGCTCCCCCCCACCAAGGATGCATTGGTGGGGCTGGGGTGAGCAGCAGGGAGCCAGATCCCAGACCCAGGGGTTGGGACACCACTGTGGGCCACGGGGAAGGGGTGAGGGGGGCCAGAGCATCACCCCCCAACACGGGTCCCCCAGCCCAGCGCCAGCAAGCAGGGCACGCTGTGCTTCGTGGACCTGGCTGGCAGCGAGCGGGTGAAGGAGACCGGCTCCAGCGGGGAGCTCTCCGTGGAGGCCAACAGCATCAACCGCAGCCTCCTGGCACTGGGTAAGAGGTGGGGGACCCCGCCATGGGAGCACGAGCTGCTGGTCCCCGTCACAGCCCTGTTGCACCCTCTGTGGCTCACCCTCTGGCAGGACACTGCATCTCTCTGTTGGCCAAACCCCGAGGGAAGCAGACGCATATCCCCTACCGGGACAGCAAGCTCACCCAGCTGCTGGCCCGCTCCCTGGGCGGCTCGGGCGTCACCCTGATGGTACGTGCAGGGAGGAGGCTGGGAGGGGTGCACGGAGCCACGGGGGCCAGGGTCTCACCCCATGAACGGGAAGGCTGGAGGGGGACGGGTGACCCTTGGCTGGCAGCTCACCTGCGGCTCTTCCTCGTCGGCAGGTCGCCTGCATCTCCCCATCCTCGCGCTGCCTCTCGGAGACGCTGAGCACGCTGCACTACGCCAGCCGGGCCCGGAGGGTCACCACCAGGCCCCTGGCCAACAGGGTACAGCAGGCAGGGGCTGCGGGCAGGTGCTCTGCCCCGCTGCTGGGACCCCCCCGAGCCACCCCCGTGTGCTCCCAGGTGTCCCGGGAGAAGCTGCTGCGAACCTTGGAGGAAGAAATCCACGCCCTGCAGCTGGAAAACCTCTCCCTGCGCCAGCAGCTGTGCCTGCCCAGGGTGCCGACAAGGAACGCAGAGGTTCCAGGGACCCCCCCGAGGGCGGGGGCATGGCCGGGCTGGGGGGGCAGGTACGGCCCCGCAGGGCTGCATCACTCCCCTCTCGAAGGGCAGCTCCCATCGGAGGGAGCCCCAGCCTGGCCCAGCCTCTACAGCCTCCTGCGGGACTTCGTGGTGGAGAACGAGCAGCTGAGGTATGGGGGGGGACGTGCAGGACCCATGAGCTCAAGGGGCTGGCGGGGCAGCCAGAGCCCCTGGCCGGGCAACACCCTGCGTCAGCCAGCCTCTCCTAGGGACTCCCTGGGGCCAGGCAGGGCTCGGAGGTTCGCCAGAGGCTGCCAATGCCCTGCCCTGCTCCCTCGCTGCTCCCCAGGCAGCCCCGGCTGTCCCCAGACCCCAGTGGTGACGTCCCAGCTGGCCCATCCCGCAAAGCCACCCGCAGCTCCTGCGACAGCCAGCCCCCGCTCCACAGTGCCCGCACCCCTCACGTCCCCCCCTGGCCACCCCGCGAGGCTCCGGCAGCCTGATGCGACACCTGCCTCCGGCCCCCGGCTGCCGGTGAGCGTGGGGGGCCCAGGGCTCTGCAGGCATCCTCCTGTGGGGCCGTGCCCACGGCAGGGTGAGGATGCACGAGCTGCTCACCCGCTGCCATCCCCTCTTGCAGAAGCTGCCTCCTGCCTCCGGCCGCCCCGGCTGCCCCCAGTGTTGCCCCGGGCCAGCTGATGCCATCGTGTCCCAGGTACGGCCCCGGGGTCTCTTCGGAGGGGGTGGCACAGCGTGGCACAGCAGCCTGACTGCTCTGCTCACTCCCCAGGCGCTGCCAGGGCCCCCCCGCGCCGCAGCAGGTCCCTGCCGAGGGAAGCGCCGGTGTCCTGCCACCTGGCCAGGAGGACACGGCTCTGCCTGGCTCCCATCAGCTCCTCGGGCACCCCCAGCCGCAGCAGGGGAAGCGGTGAGAGCCGGGGCCTGGGGCCACCCCCCTGGGCATCAGCTGCAGCTCAGGAAGCCCCTGGGGTTACAGGGGCGCGGTGGGGCAGCAGGGCAGGGTTTGTTCATGTCCTCGCACCAGGAGCCGGGGCAGGAGCAGGAGCTCGTCTCAGCGCCACCCGCTCCCCCGGGAGCTGCCGGGCCCCGAGCGCTGTCCCAGTCCCGAGGGAAGGGTCATCCCTTCGGCACCACCGTGGCCGGGATCGCCGGAGCCGAGAGGTGAGCAGGGCGGCTGGGGGGACACTGGGCAGTGCCTTGGATGTGGTCCCTGGGGGTTGGGCACCCGTTCCGAGCCCAGCCACTCATGCACGGTGCTGTGGAGCTGATGCTGGGGACACTGGAGATCTGACCCCGCTGGCTCCCGGCTGGCAGCCGCCGGCGCCGTCCCTCTCCTCCAGTGGGAAGAGGCACCGGACTGGCTGGCGGAGCAGATCTGAGCAGCTGCAGCCACAGCCGCGCCGTGGACAGGGCCAGCGGCGGGGATCTGGCACAGCCCACGCACAGTTACTGTACCTGGGGGGACAACCACAGCCCTCGGGGCACAGGGATCTCGGACTGCAAGGACTGCACAGACCATGGGATGGACGGATGGACGGACAGACAGGGCTCCCCAGCCTGCACAGCACTCACGGTTTATTTCTGTCTAGCTAGGGGCTGTGCTGCCGGGCGGCTCAGGGGCCCCCTCTCAGGTGCTCTCCTCCTCGGGCTGCGGGCAGCCCAGCCAGTACTGGGCGATGGAGCGCGGGTAGCGGGGCTGCACCAGGTCCACGCGCTTGGTGCGCAGGTTGACGCGGTAGTACTTGTCTGGGAGGAAGGGGAGATGGCTGTCAGGACCGCCCGCGGGGCAGAGCTGCGGGGAGCTGCCAGCCCTCGCTGCCAGCGCTCACTGCCAGCCCCAGGCACCTTCCCACCATGTCCTGGAGCTTGGGGACATCGCAGAGCGAGAGGAGACCTCCCCCTGCCCTGGCAGCCCCGGGGGGTCCCGGTCCCGCATCTCTCCCGGATCCTGCCGCCCCAGACTCACCTCCTACAAAGAAGTAGACGCTCTGGAGGGTCTCGCACTGGGAGCCCGACAACCAGTCGCTTTCGACGCCCGCAGAGTCAGAGTCATTTTGCAGCCAGCTCCAGAAACCCAAATTCAGTGACCGGTGGCTCTTGTACCTCTTGCGCTGGCGGCGAGACTTCCTCCTCCGAGGCTGGTGGGAGGCCACGTAGATCCTGCCGGCCATGGCAGCGTCCAGCCGGCTGGGCACCCCCCGCCAGTCTTTGCTGATGGACCGCGGGCTGCTCGCCCCGGCTGGCAGAGGCAGAGGGTGAGTTAGAGGGACACCAGCGCATGGGGGTGAGCGGAGCCCAGCCCCACAGACAGCCCCCAGCACCTGCTCCGAGACCCGGGGGATGCTCCTAAGGGTCCCAGCCTGGATGGGATGCGTGACGGGGACCCCGCGTTGGCTGGGATCAGCCCTGTGCTGCTGAGCCCACCTCTCCTCCTCTCTATCTTTCATTTCTCTTGCCCAGGGCTGGGGTTTTCCTATGGCATCTCCAGCTCCAGTGGGAATAAACAGTCCCCAGCAGTGACGCTGTGGTGCAAGGTGGCTGGTGACGGGCTCGGTAGTGTGGGGCATAAGGGCTGCAGAGGGTGGGATGTGGGGTGCTGTGGCAGATGCAGCCATGGCCTGGGGGTTCCTGCGTGCAGCCCAGGCTCCTGCCCGGCACGGCGGCTCATCCAGCCTGCCTGTGCTTCCAGGCATTGCACCCTCCTCCCTGGGTGCCCGCACCCCTCGTGCCCCGTCGATGTGGGCTATATTGGCACCCACCAGCCCTTTCCCCCGTGGCTGGCCCAGCCCTTACTCATCCTGCTGCCAAAGAGGATCTGGAAGATGTCCTCCCAGCTGTCGCGGTTCATGAAGGCGTAGTGGTTGAACACGGCCGAGGGGGAGGACTTCTCGCAGTCAGCCTGCGTGGGCTGGTGGGCGAAGTCATAGGACCAGTAGAGCTTGTCTAGGAGAGGATGCGCAGGGCGTTAGCAAGAGAATACACAGGGCATCGGTGGGGAACACGCACTCGAGGGGCAGCAGCAGCTAGAGGCGGTGGGGTGCCCAGACACCATGTCCTGCCCACGGCTGCTGGTGCCTGGGAGCGGGGGGCTGCACCCCTTACCCTTGAAGAAATAGACTCTCTCATTGCCATGGTAGCTGTGTGCGGGGAGGGCGAAGGCCGCGTCGACGCTGTTCGGGATGCCTTCGAAGCCCTCGGAGATGTCGCGTGGGTACCCGGGGTCCAGGGCTCCATCGTCAAAGCGCCAGTACTGGCTGCCCTGGGGGGTTTGGGACAGAGAGGAGGTCAGGGCACTGGGTGCAGCATCCCCCAGGCGCAGGTCTGCCGAGGGCAGCGAGCGGATGCTGGGAAGCCCCGTGGTGAGGCCGTGGCTGCCTGGGGCCCTGGATGGCTGCAGGGATTTGGGGATATCTGGCAGCCACTGTGTGCATGTGTGCCTGGAGGGGGACAGGGTGGGGACAGGATGGGTTGGGGAGCCATGCTGGCCGCCCCAGGAGCACCCTCAGCCCCGCGGCCAGGCTCCTGCCCACCTTGAACAGGTAAGTCTTGCCCTGGCAATTGATGCGGGTGAAGGCTGCGTCGATGGGGCCCTCGATGCCCCAGACATCACTGATGAGCTTGGGGTAGCCGGGCCGCACACTTGTCTCGTCCAGCTCGTAGAAGTACTTCCCTGGGGAGAGAGGGGAGGTGGGAGCGGCAGGAGGGGCTGCAGCCACCGGCACGGGGTGACGGCGCAGCAGCGTCCCATGTGCCCAGGGAAAGGTCCCCGAGGTACCTCGGAAAGCGTAAAGGGAACCGTTCTTCAGGTCGGTGAAGGCATCAAAAGGTTTCCTGCTGCAGAGCTCCTCGGGCTCCTCCACGGGGTCCCGCTCCCCGAACCCATCCGGTGTGGTGCTGGGCACCTCCTCCACGGGCGCCTCTGTCAGCGCCTGCTCGGGGCCCGGTGTGGTCTCCAGCGTGGGCTGCTCCGTCCACAGGAACGTCGGCTGTTCTGTGGGGGCTGCCTTGGTGCCCTCTACCGTGCCGAGGTCGACGGTGAGGTTGTAGTCGAGGTAGTCATCCTCCGGCAAGGCAAACACGTCTCCCCGGGTCACTGCGGGAGGGAGCAGGTTGGTCCCCGGGAGCCCTGGGTGTCTCCCACAGGGTCTGGGTGCGGGAGCCGCTTGCTCCCAAGCAACAGGAATTTGCATGGACCCCCGGGACCCCACGCTGCGGGCGGCAGTGAGCCGGCTGCCAAAAATCCCTTGTGCTGCAGCACCCTGAGCACCAAACCCTGGCACTGACTTCACCCTGTGGACACGAGTGGGTGCAGAGCTGACCCAGCATGGACCCCTCCGCGCCCCTGCGGTGTCGGGCACCTGTGGCCACCCCGGCAGCCCCTGCCCTGGCCGGGAGGGTGGCTGTGGGGCCGGTACCTTTGGTTTTGCAGACAGTGGAGTAGTCGGTGCAGCAGCTCTGGTAGTACACGCAGAGGGTGTCGCACTGGCACTTGTGCCGTGCATCGAAGCCATTATCGCAGCGGCCCACGCAGGAGTCTGCAAGAGTCGACAGCGCAGGAGGAGTAATGTGGGGTGGGCAGTGGGGCCAGCGCCTCCCCCCCCCAGCCCAGCCCCGGGGGTGAAAGCAAACACGGGCACAGCCCAGATGGAGGGACCCCACCTCTCCAAGGGCACCCCCATCCTGGGGCTACAGCGGCACCTCTTCCCGCTCCCGCCCAGGTCCCGCTGGGACAGGAGCCACGGACCAGGCTGTGCGGGGGTCCCAGCTCCACGCTGGCAGTCCAGCTGCAGGACAGCCAGGGGTTTGCCCAGGCACCACTGATACCCGTGTGCTGCCTGCTTGCCTTCTCCCCATGCTGCAAGGCATAGCCAACGTGGCCCGTGGCCATGGCCACCACCTGGTCCCCTCCTCACCCTGCCCGGGCTCCCCAGCCCCTCCACCAGCCCAGGAGCCGCACTCGCTCCATCCCCACGCTGGCTGCAAGCGGGATGTGCCCGGCACGGGGCTGGCCAGCTCCGGCTCACCTTCAGCAGCGCGGGCGGCGGCGAGCAGGGCCAGCACGAGAGCAGGGAAGAGCAGCCTCATCCTGGGCGGCCGGGAGCGCAGCCCTCCTGCGACTGTGTGGGCTGGAGCGTGGCTGTGGCCGGGGCCCCGGCATCCACTGTTTGCTCAGCCTGCCCCAGTGGGAGAAAACAAACAGGCCAAGGTCAGAGCAGAGGGGAAAGGGGCAGAGACGCCAGGGTGCGGGTTGTACACTGCTTCAGAGTCGGGGGGACAGCAAGCCAGAGCCAGGAACCAGTTTTGAGGTCCTGCCATACTTATTTCATAGCGAATCTCATGGTATTAAAGCTCCCATCCTCCGTCTCGAGGGGAGGCTGTTTCCCAGTCTGGTCTCAGCAAGACAAAATCCCTAATGAGAGGGGACAAGGGAGCAGTGCTCAGAGGGCAAAGGGAAAAGCCCTGGGCTTATGCTTGACCAAAATGTCACCATTTTGGAGGACTTGCTCTTGGGATTTCAGCTTTCTCAATGTCAGCAAGGCTGGGAGCAGCCCTGGGGAGTCCCAAGGCACGGCGGCTCGGGATGGGGCAGGTGCCACCGCGGTGCACGGGAACCAGGGGCCAGAGGTGAGCAGCCGGAGGGAGGGAGGGAGAGCGGGAACCCTCTGCACTTTCACTGCAGTAGGCAAACAAAAGCCTGTGTATTTTGCTCCCATCATTCCATTTCTGACCAATCTTTTTGGTTACTAATTAATGTTGACTCAGCTCTTTCAGCAGCCCCTGATAACTCCAGGATGTTTATTTAATCAGGGGTGAGGAGCAAACACACAGGAGGCTACAGAGATACTGCCTCCGGCTGCTTCTGCTACCGCGGCACTGCTGGGGCAGGAGCTCCGTGGGGTCTGTCCCCAGGAGCGGCGCAGCCCTGGGCTTTAGCAGGTGATGAAAGATCTGGGGAGAGAAGAAACTGAGCAGGGTGCCCGCTTCTCCAGGGGCCTTGCCTCTGCCAGCTCAGACACAGGCAGTTCCTGGCCTCGGCTGCTCCCACCCTGGCTGGAAAGAGCTTTGATTTGGTGCTGAGAAAGGCATTTCCACCTGGAAAGCCCTGGTGAGCCGAGGGCAGCCACCAGACATGATGGGCTGCTGGGGCAGGACTTGTGCAGTCCCATCACCCACCTCCTTGCCCCCTGGCCTCAGCTATGTCAGGGCTGGCGTCATCCCCGGGTGCAAGCACCTGCCCAGCGTTGCACTCAAGCTCCATCCCATCCCTGTTGAATCGAACGGGGGGGACAAGCACCCCGAGAGGGCGCAGGCTTGCGGGGAGGCTGGGGGCAGAAGGGCTGGGCAGTGTCTGAGCTGCTTTTGCTGATCAGCTGAGACAAAGCTCCCTCCTGCTGCTTCAGGCTCCCGACCACCAGCAACCGCAGACTCACCAAGGCTCGCCGAGCCCTTCTCTGGCTGCTGCGCCCAAAGCATGGCAGGAGGAGCCCCCAGGAGAGGGGCTGGTTCGGGTCATGGGGCCTCGGGGAGCCCCTGCAGCTGAGGGCTGAGCAGAGCCAGCGAGGAGAGCTCAGGCGATGGGGCTGATCCCCCAGGGCCAGGCAGGGAATCCCTGCCATTCCCAGAGCCCAGGCTGCTGGTGCTGGAAAGCCCTCTCAAAAAGCAAAGCAAAACAAAGCAAAGCAAAACAAAGCAAAGCAGAACAAAACTAAAAGCAAAGCAAAGCTCCACTCTCTGGGCTCGTCAGGACAAGCCTAAGGGAATGGCTTGAATTCTGCACCCCCCCGCCCCGGTAGCAGCCTCCTCCAAGGTAGGAAACCCCTCTGCTGTCCTGCAATTGCAACAGCCCCAGTTATTACCCCTGCTTAATAACGATATATCAGGAAAATCCTTACTGGTTCTGTGCTGAGCCTCTCCTGCAGTACGGTGCCACTCAGATCGCCTTGTTTACCGTCCTTCGCTGGGAGCTAATGTCCCTTTCCTCTGTCTGTCCCTGCGTAGTGGATTCAGAGAGGATTAAAAGCGACTCTGTCGCATCAAAACATCAACTTGAATTTAAGTCTCAGGCTGAGCTGGCAACAACCTGGTTTTGGAGCCAAGGATTTAAGCTGCTCCTCCCAACACAGGCGAGAAGCGTCCAAAGCATTTCTGCCCTGAGCACGTCTGGCCTGGAAAAAAGAAAATAAAAGGGGCCCAGGCTGCCTCTGCTCTTTCTTTTATCATGCAAATCCTGAGCCCACCCAGAAGAGCCGCTCTGAATTTCTGCCGTGCAAAGGGAGCTATTTACCCCCCTGGACTGACACCAAACGGGTTCAAAACGCAGTGCCAGAATGGCCACAACCTCACCGTGACCACGGCCACGGCCACCACGGTGCCTGGCCCTTTATTTCCACCCTGTGCCCCCTTCACCGGTCACAGAGGGTCAGGAGAGACCTGCTGCAAAAGCAGCGTGGGGTTCCTGCCTGCCGCGGAGGTGACCACAGGCTCTGCAGCAGCTTGGCAAGGCGGGGGGACGTGGGCCATGGGGACAGCGGGACAAGACCCAGCTCAGGCTGGGCAGGCGGGGGAAGGAGGGGCCTGGGGGGATGCCAGAGCATCTGCAGCGAGGAGGGGGATGCTGCTGCCCAGAGATGAGCCCCTCCTTGGAGAGGCGGCGCCTGCGCGGGGTGACATCAGCCCCTGAGGACCTGAGATGCTGAGCCTGGCTCTGGGCAGGCGGCTCCTGCCACCGCTTCCAGCTCCGCATCCCGGCAGGGCAGGGAGGGGAGAGGGAGCCGGCAGCCCAGCCCTGCAGCTGGACCCCGGGCCAGCTCCGTCCCCCCTCCTCTGCCTCCCCTCCGGCCACTTCGGGTCCCCCCAGGGAGCGCGGTGGCCCTGCCCGGCTGCTCCCGGGAGGCGGGTGACCGAGGATGCTGTGCTAGGAGATGCCGATGGTGCTCACCCTGCTCGTCTCCCTCTATAAACTGTGTCGGTTCTTCGCCATGTCGGGTGTGGAGAGGCTGGCGGTGCCCGAATGTGTGAGCCAGGCGGGCAGCTGGGCAGGCGGGGGCAGCTCCAAGGAGCACCGCGAGGTTTCCCCCGGGGTGAACAGCGATGTGCGGGCAGCCCTGGACCGGATCCTGCCCGCCCTGCACCGGGCCATCGCCCACACCAAGCAGGCAGCCGGCCCTGCAGAGCTGAGGAGGGCCATTGCCGAGGTCTTCCAGCTGGTGGAGGAAGCCTGGGGGATGCCCACGCTGGGGAGGGACGTGGCCAAAGTGCTGTGCGATGTGATCCGCCTGGAGGGGGGCCTGGACCTGCTGCTGAACCTGCTGTACACGGCGGAGCTGGAGACCAAGTGCCAGGCAGGAAAACTCCTGGAGCAGATCCTGGTGGCGGAAAACAGGTGAGTCTGCAAAGAGCCCCCACCCCAGGCGCAGCCCTTCCCACCGCAGGCGTGCCCGCCACCCCGAGCACAGCAGGGGTTTCCTCCACCCACACCCCCCAAATTTCCCTGCTCCGGGTGCCCCCAGTGCATCAACCCCCCTTGGCTCCACGCCGTGTCCCCCCACGCCCAGCCCGTGCGCACGGGTGTCCCTGGCTTGCTGATCACACCCGGGCCACGGCACGACCTGACCCGCCACAGCTGGAGGGAGGAGAACCAAGCTGCAGCTCAGGGATGCTGGTGAGGATCGGGGTATCCTCATAAGCCACCCTCAGCCTGGGGCCACCAGACGAGAAACCCTTCACAGCTGAGCTCGGTCAGTTTGACTGGCCCAGAGCATTTGACCCCAAGGATGAGAGACACGACTCCCCCTTAGCCACAACCGCAGCAGCAGGAGGAGAAAGCCGCTTCCCAGAGACTTTCTGCTGCTGACAGGGCTGGAGTGAGGCCATAAGGAGGGGGCCGGCCGGTCAGCGGCCCTCGGAGCCCCCCAGCCCGTGGCCCCTAGCTCAGAGCCTGGAGACGCCTGTGCTGCTCCCCAGGAGAGGTGAGAGGCGCTGGGCTGGCTCTGCCAAAGCGTCGGCACAGGTGGGGTGGGAGCGTGTCTGTGCGTGTGTGTATGTAAGTGTGTGTATATAAGTGTGTGTACATACAAGTGTGTGTACAAGGGTGCATGTGCAGATGTGGCACCCAACACATCTAAACGCACAGCAGTGCTGTTGCAGCACCTGCATGCATCTCGCCCTTCAAACACCGTGAATGCACTCCCACGAGGTCCCCCGACAGGCAAACTCTCTGCTCTGCCCCATGTCCGGTTCGGCATGCCCCGGCAGCACCGCCTGCGGCGTGCCAGTCCCAGAGAGGAGCTGTGTACCTGCCGTGAGCTGCGTCAGGATCAGGCCTTTCTCTCCTGGGACCCCGCAGGCAAACACGTGGCTCTGCCAGCTCCGCTCTCCCTCGGCACGCCCAAGCTCAGCCGACCCAGCCAGGGCTTTGGGCACATGTGGAGGAAGCCTGGCCGAAGTTTACAGTCTTGCTCCAGCTTCATGGGCCTGTGTCTTGCTGTAAGGTTGTGGACTCGCAGCCTGGACCTTGCTGCACTCACTGGAAGGCAAAAAGAAGCAACAGCTAAATCAGGAAATCCATTAGAATGGAATTAATCCCAGGAAACATCACTGGCACGGTCTGAATTCAGCACTTAGCTTCCTGGCAAAAGAAAGCAGCTGCTGGAGTCGCTGTCTCTGCTCCAGGAGCAGTTCATGGGCCAGGGTCTCGGAGCAGCCGTGGGCCCCCAGCGCCTGGCTCCCCACAGCCTGACCCACCATCAGCCTCTGAGCGACGGCAGGGGGGTGTAGGGTCCCCCCCCCGGGTCCAAGCCTCTGGCTTAGAGATCTCTCCCAGCATCTGTGCGCAGCAGCAGCGGTGCTTAGCTGGGAGCTGGACCAGTCCTGGCTCCATCCTGCAGCTGCAGGGAGTCAGGGACCTAGCAGGGCTGTGTTTGTCATCCAGCTCCGTGGCCGAGTCCGGGCTCAGAGCCAGTCCCAGGCTGAGGGCTTTTTTTCCAGACCTCTCCACAGCGTTTGCTGCCAAACCCACTCCAAGGTCAGCATGAGCCATGCGGGCCACAGGCTTCCCAGAAATGCTCCTCCTGCCTGCCAGCACGGAGAGGCTGGCGTGCCTTCGCCCCACCATTGTGGGGGCCAAACGCGCTGCAGCCCTCGTGCAGCACAGCATGGGGCATCCGCCCCAGCACTTGTGCCTTGCGACAGAGCAGCTCCACCACAGCACCAAACGGGTCACTTCTAAGGCCAGAGATGGAGCTGCCCTCTCATCCCAAGCAGGCTCATGGGAGGGCAGGGGAGAGCCCATCATTTCCCCCCTTCCTTGCTCTACACTTTTAGGACCCAGCCCCGTTGAGGCATTATTTTAAGACCATCCTCACAACGTGCGCTCAAGGCCAGCCGTGGCCGAGCAGCAGCTGGTGGCTCTCAGCCGCCTGCCCCCAGGCTCTTGCTGTCCTCTTCCAGGAGAGCGCAGGATTGCGGAAATACAACAGCTTTCCTCCGAGCTGCCTCCACGCTGCCAGCTCAGGACAGGCAGATCCCCGTCTCTCGCACGCCCCCGTGGCCAGTTCTGCGTGGTTGCTCAGCCAGGTGTGAAACCCCTGTCCTGGGCTTGGCACCAACCTGGAGAGCAGCAGAGGACAGCACTGGTTAGGGACAAACGAGTTTTCACCCCCCGAACATGAAGCAGCTCACACACACCCAGCAGAGCTGACTAAGCAGATCTATTTCTAGCCTGGCATTAGGCTACCCTGCGCTGTTAATTGCTATGCACGCCTTACCTCGAGCACGAGAGCCTCTGGCATGGTGGTCCTGGGCTACACGCCCTATGTCCTGTCCCATCACAAGCTCTTCCATCAGACCCAGACAGGTTCTTCCAACACCAGCCTGTCGCATCTCGCTGCGTTGCAGCCTGATGGCATATCTGGCAGCCATGTCCCACAGGGAAACGTCTGGCTGTCATGGGGCAAATGCCACAAAAGTACGGGGGAGTTCACATGCCAGTCACTGTTCTCGCTCCCTGCACGGACGTCTGCCCCTCACCTGCCTGTGCCTCTCCTTCCTGCAGGGATCGGATCGCTCGGATCGGTCTGGGAGTGATTCTGAACTTAGCCAAGGAGCGAGATGTTCCCCAGCTGGCGCAGAGCGTCTCCGGTATCTTGGAGCACATGTTCAAACACACTGAGGAGACCTGTTTCCAGCTTATCTCTGATGGAGGCCTGGATGCTATCCTCTACTGGTGCCGCTGGACGGACCCCATTGTGCTGCGGCACTGCGCCATGGCCTTGGCCAACTGTGCCATGTACGGAGGGCAGGCCAACCAGCGCCTGATGATCGAGAAGAGGACGGCGGAGTGGCTTTTCCCACTGGTGTTTTCAAAAGACGATGAACTAATCCGCCTGCACGCGTGCCTGGCCATCACGGTGCTGGCCACCAACAAAGAAATCGAGAAGGAGGTAGAGCGCTCAGGGACGCTGGCTCTGGTGGAGCCGTTCATCGCCTCGCTGGATCCTGAGCAGTTCGCCTGTGAGATGTTGGGCAGCAGTGACAACAGCCAGGGAAGGACGGCGGACGACCTGCAGCGGCTGGTACCCTTGCTGGACAGTTCACGGCTGGAAGCACAGTGCATCGCTGCCTTCTACCTCTGCACAGAGGCTGCCATCAAAACCAGGCAAAAGAAAACAAAGGTAAAGGGTAGGCTGGCCTGGAGGAAGGAGATGCAAAAGGGAAGAGATGTCACAACTGCATCTTGGTGTCTTTTGCTCCCCTATGAGCTCACCAAGTGCCCTGGACCTCAGCTGGCCCGGCACAGGTTGTGGGGAGGAGGAGGGAAAGCAAAGTGATGTCTCCTCCCTTTGTGTCCGCAGATTTTCAGTGAGATTGGGGCTACGCAGAGCCTGAAGAGGATAGTGTGCTACTCCACCAGCAGCACCATCTCCTCCCTGGCCAAAAAGGTGCTGCGCATGATAGGGGAGGAGGTTCCTCGGCGCATCCTGCCCACGGTTCCCAACTGGAAGCCCTGCGAGGTGCAGACGTGGCTGCAGCAGATCGGATTCAACAAATACTGCCAGAGCTTCCTGGTAGGGCTGCGTGCCGGGGGAGGGACACCTGGATGGGCCCTTTTGCCCCATCTTGCAGCAGAGGTGTAAGCATCTCACCCAACAGCTTTTCCTGGGACCTTTCCAGCCTGGATTTCTCTTGGCAGGACCACCAGGTGGATGGGGACCTTCTCCTGAGGCTGACGGAGGAGGAGCTGCAGGAGGATTTGGGGATGGACTCCAGCATCACTCGGAAAAGGTAGGATGGCCACCAGGGCACACTGGCCTCTCTCATGGTCATCACCACAGCGGCAGAGCCAGGGAAAAGGTCTGTGCCTTTCCCTTCTTGCAAAGACAAGAACAGAGATCCTCAAAATGCAAAACCTGGGCTGCCAGGGCTTTTCCAGTGCAGTATGCAGTCCCAGGGGGATTCCTGCAATGGGGCCAATGCACGGGAGAGGTGTGGGATGGGGAGAGACCACCCTGTGGCACAGGGGAGGTGGGATCCTGCAAGTTACCCCCAAAGATGGGAACCTACCCAAGCTTCTCCTCCCTTAGCTGAGCTCCTCATACCTCCGTGTCCTGAGGACCAACACTCCTGCAGTCATGCAGCTGTTCTTCTCTTTTTCTGTTCCTTCAGCTCATTCTTCACCACGGCATGCAGCTGCACTCTCTCCTGTGCAGATAAGAGATGTGGTACCAAATGTCTCTAGGTCCTGCCTGGTCCAGCAGCCTCCTCTCCCTGCTCCACACTTCCATTTGTTTCTCTGCCAGGTTTTTCCGGGAGCTGACAGAGCTGAAGACCTTTGCAAACTATTCCACCTGCGACCACAGCAACCTGGCTGACTGGCTGGGCAGCATCGACCCCAAATTTCGTCAGTACACATACAACCTGCTGACGTGCGGCATCAACCGCAACTTCTTGCACCGGGTGACGGAGCAGCAGCTGCAGGAGGACTGCCACATCAACACGGGCTTCCACCGCGTCCGCATCCTCACTGCTGCAAGGGGTGCGGGTCCCGCTGCTGCTTGCTGCGCCGGAGCAGGGGGCTGGGGGCGAGTATCGAGGGTTGTTTGGGATGAGTTGTTGGGTACTTCTAACTTTTGTTTGCCATTTGCTCTGCCTAGAAATGCTTCACTCCCCTATAACGCTGCAAACCACATCCGATGGGACTGATGTATTTATCAGCTACCGGAGGAGCACAGGGTCGCAGCTGGCCAGGTGAGTCCTGCAGGCAACGTTATGGTGCCGTGCTGAAGCCCAGAGCGAAGGCTGGTGATCAGTCGTGGGAAGAGCATGGAGCCAGGAGAGCTGCAGGCTGCAGCGGGGAGGAGGGGGAGGCTGCCGAAAGCTGCAGTGCCAAAAGCTGCGTGGTGGACAGTTTAAGTCCCAGTCCCATCACTGCCACCCTGTCCCTCTTTGACACCGACGTACCCTTTTTCATGCTGTGCTCGTAGGGCTGCAGGGGATCGCAGCAGGGCGTTAATGTCCTGCTCCCCGTGTTTTCTGCGTGGGCCCAGACACCTGTAAGCAGGCTGGGCCGGCAGCTGGCGCCTCAGGGACCGTTCTGTCCTCTGCGGGAGCCCGTTCGCTGCTCCTCTGTCTCATCATGTCTCGGCCGATGCGGTGGGAAACCCAGGCGCTGGCAGTAGCTCTCCTCACGGTGCTGTCTCCTCTCGCCACCAGCCTGCTGAAGGTCCACCTGCAGCTGCACGGCTTCAGCGTGTTCATCGATGTGGAGAAGCTGGAGGCAGGGAAGTTTGAGGACAAGCTGATCCAGAGCGTCATGAGCGCCCGCAATTTTGTGCTGGTCCTCTCGCCAAACGCACTGGATAAATGCATGGGAGACCCCGAGTGCAAGGACTGGGTGCACAAGGTAGGAGATGCCATCAGGTGGGAGCTCGGTGGATGCTGGGGCAGGAGGGGGCTGGCGATGGGCTGACACGGGCCATAGCCTGAGCACTCACATGTTCCTGCAGGAGATTGTGACAGCCCTGAACTCTGGAAAGAACATTGTACCTGTTACAGACCATTTTGAGTGGCCAGACCCAGAAACACTCCCCAAGGACATGAGGGCTGTTCTGAAATTTAATGGTATCAAGTAAGTAAAAGGGACCTGTGCCATGGGGTTCCTTGACACCTGGAGAGAACAGCTTGCATAAGCAGTAGCAAAGAGCACAAGGAGATTGGGAGAAGCAGATGAGAGAGGCAGAACAGGCCAAAGGCGAGGTGAGGCACTTCAGGTACTCCAGAGCATGAAGGGAGCAAACGTCCCCACCATAACCCTTCTGCTGGTTTTGTGCGTGGGGCTCCTCCGGGTAACAGAGCTCCCCACCCCGTCGCCGCTGGGAGGGCGCCCACCCTCGTGCCCCCAGCCCTCCAGGCAGGATGATGCTGGCAGGTTTCGCAGCTCGCCTGGGTTCCTCTCGCCTCCTGCTCCCCCTTTGTGCAGCAGCGCTCCAGGCTGACGTCCCAACCTGCTTGTAGCCCTCCAGCCTGGCAGGGCACAGGGGCAGGGGCTTTCCTGCAGCTTCCAGTGTTCCTCCATTGTCCATGGGGAAAAGGGGGCTCCTAGAGAGCCGGGCTGGAGGAAGGGGGTCTCTGGCTCCTGACCCAAACGCACCGAGCTATCTCATGGCATCCTGCACAATGGAAAAATTAACTCAAATTTTCCCCTTGAACACAGGTGGTCCCACGAGTACCAGGAGGCCACAATCGACAAAATCATCCGCTTTCTCCGGGGCCGCTCCTCCCGGGACTCCTCGGCTGGGTCGGAAAATGGCCTGGACTGCTTGCCCTCCCTGGGGCAGAACTAGAACGAGCGCAGCTGCCTCATCCCCTCCAGAGACTTCCCAGGTGACCCCTTTTTATGTGGGGGTCACCAAATTTCTCCCTCTAGATTTTTCCGCATCTTAGTACCTTGGCTTGAAACGAGGCCTTGGCTCATTAGCCCCCCCCTTCACCCTCCAAATGCAAGCCCCTGGCGCTAAAAGGCCAGTACTTACTTATACAGTGCCTGGTGAGCCAAGCCAGGGTGGACTCTGGGACGGACGAGTTGTCTTCCACATCCTCCCTTGGGGTGGCAGGACACGCAGGCTACGCCTCGCGCAATGCAGGGCGTGCGACGGGGACCGACGCTGTCCAGACCCCGCAAACGGCTGCAGCTTCCCCTAGAAGCATGTCCGAAGAGGAGGGATCTTCTGAGGACAGAAAGCTGGGGAACTGGTGAGGGGTACATCGCAAGAGGACACGTGAGAGAGAAGAGCAGTCGAGAGGGAACGGTCCATAAGCATCGTATGGCCTCTGCTGGGTGCTGCGGGAATATCATCGTGGTCAGAAGCTGAGAGCAGGAAAGGGCAAATAAAAACTAAGCCCTAACGAAATCCCCATGTTTGGGAAAGATAACACACAGTGGCCTTCTAAACTGCTCAGCAGAAGCTTTCTCTTTCCCAGTAATGTCCCTTTATCACACGAGCTTGCTCCCTCCTAGAGGGCCTTTCACCTCCTAATGCTGCAAAACCACTTTGTGCTCTTAACTCTGGCGACAGAAGTTTGGGTTTAGATCACGTGAAGCTTCCGCAGGGTCTTTGCAAAAAGTGCTTTTAAAACAACCCCTTCCCTCCATCTGATGTCTCAGCTTTACCTCTTTATCAGGTCTATACTTACAGGGCACAGGAGCCTGGACTGTGACTCTGGAAAACATATATCCATGCAGATATGGAAGATGCTAACTGCTGTACTGTACTTGCAGAGTTATTATACACTGGCTGTACTTTCTTCTGTTGTTGGTGCTCCACAGCAGATCTCCCGTGGTCTGCTCCTTCAAGCAGGAGCTGGCATCTCTCTTTGCTGAGTGCCACTCACCCCTGACAGCCCTGGCTCAGCTCCTCAGGCTCAGGGATGTCCCTCCTCTCTGCTGGATGCATTACCAAGTAGCATTTGCTTCTTTCTACCGATCTCTTCAACACCCACCAGGTCTTTTTGTAGCTACTCACCTTGAAACATCAGGAAAGAGCGAAGCCGATGCTAGGTGTGCGCCCCGGCTGGGAGCGGGACTGGCAGCAGCTGCCGCTACCGCTGCAGGTGAGGAACCATGGGCACCCCGACACCCTCCCCCGAATTCTGCACTGCCAGCCTTGTCCTGCTTCTCGCACCTGCTTGGAGGGTGAGCAGGCTCTCAACAACGTGCCATTTTGCAATTAGGACCAGAAATTGCAGCTCCTACCTGAGCTTGTCTTTTTTGATGCAGAGTAAAGCGAATAATGCAAAAAGACATCCTTGTTCAGAGCACACACGAGGCAGAGCAAGCCATGCCCAGGGAACACCAGCCTGCTTGATGGTCTGGAGACCAGGCTGATGCACCACCCTGCAGAAGCAGCAAGCTCCTTTGCCCGTCCCTGCTCAAGATAACTCAACCCTTTGAGGAGTCTCAGCCACCTTGTCCTTCTCCTGGCTCTCCCCGAACCTCGCTGCCTGCCTTAACTGGCAGGAACACAAACACATTTCCTTTTGGCTTAGATCCATGAACATTTGAGAAAAAAAGTTAAATTCTGGTGCTTAATCACAGCTTTATGGGTAGTTCTTATCAGCTCACAGTGAATGGCACCTTTGCTCTCCAGTGAAAGGTTAATAGCTATATCTGCCCAGCGTTCATCAGAAATAGAATCTATCTAATCTCCACATTAAATATGAGGAAGGCAAAGGTGAATCTGCCAAAGGATAAAAGCCACTCGTGAGCTGCTTCAGGGAAAAGTCTTGAGTAACTGATTGAATGTCAAGGCCTCCATGGCCACTGAAGGAGTCCCACACAAACAGTCCTAAGGATTTTTCTCCCTACCATAATACACAGTAAGATTATTGCGCCTTGTTTCCCAGGAGCTCTCTAGCAATTAACCTCCTCACCCACCATTCAACGTAGAGATTTAGTTGTTCTCTACAGCGTAGGTGTCTCACCTGCAGCGAGATCCCATCTCATGCTCCAGCTGCCCAGACTGTGACTCTTCCCGTTTCCCCATCATTCAGTTATCTTCACCTCAATGAACTCGCCCTGCTCTTGACAGAACATCCCATACCCAGCCCCTTCCAATCTGAGCAGACAGGCTCAAGGAAATGAATCCTTCTGTTATCACCCTTCCTTATTCCTTTGCTATGTCATGTCAGAAAGTGTTTGAAGTTGTTCTATCAGACATTATTAATAAATTTGGTTTATACTGTAAATCCCCACCTCTTTTCTGTTTGTGTCACATGCTTCTCTCCCTGCAGCCTCCTCCCAGTTGCTCTCTCTTGCCGTCACGCTTTCTCATCCTCTGAAGGGGCAGCAGAACTGACGTTCTCCAGGCACCATTCTCTGTGGGGACCCATGCTTCACGCTCATCTTTGCATGGACTGATGTAGCTCACTGCATCCCCAGGGACTCTCTACCTGCTGCCCACAGGCACGATGCATGGATCATGTATTTACTTTATGGTTGTAGTTCTTGGAGGACAGCCTAGAAAAACTTTGTTTTAATTTTTTTTAATAGAGCATAATAGTTCCTATTGAATTTCTCCTTTGCAAGCACACTGACACGAACAGGAAAGCAGAGCCAGTACACAAGTTTCACTCCACTGCACAACACTGAGCAGCTGCTAGCATTGGCGTCCATGGAGTCTGTCGGTAGAGAAGACTTACTTCACAATCAGTTCAGCTACAAACATCTAATGCAACACTCACAGCATGCCCTGTTCCTCAGGGAGGCTAATGCTGGGCTTAGCCCATCAATCGGACCCGTAACTCCTGCCTATGTCCACTGGCACAACTACACAGCTCAAGTGGCATAACACCAAGTTCTTAAAGCCTCCCTGCTTCTCCACTCCCCAATTCTCCTGCTTTCATCACAAACTCCTAACGAACAGGGAACAAAGCCATATATAAGCATTTCACATTTACTGCATATTGAAGGACAGGTTACAGACTAAGCACTCCTGCAAGCTTTACTCCAGTGTTCAGGAAAAGCAAGCTTTGGCTGCTTGCAAGTCCCAAATCTGCATTTTTCCTGACTCAGGACTCTTACACGCTCATTCTCCGCAAGGCAGATAACCTCCTGCTGCTGCTTCCCTACTGCAGTCTTCAATAAAGGAAGAAGCATGAAAATAATGGAGAGAAGCCCGGAATGAGGCCAGGACAAATGACATCAACAGCTGTACGAGAAAAGCTATCTTTTTATGAACCATAAAAGAGAATGGAGACTTTATTCATTCTGAAAGTAACATGTCCGCTAAGCAATTTCACAGTTAAGGGCATTATGGCACGCATCTGAACAGCATGTGCAATGCAAGGTACACAGAACTGCTCGTTTATTGCAGTTCGAAGAAAATAGGATAGAGGCAATACAGGTAATGCTTTGAGAAGAACAATTATGAACATGGGGTTTGCTTGCTGGCATCAACATATCCTGAGAAGAGCAGCAGAAGCGAGGTCACTGACGCAAAGTTTGGGGGCATAATTTTATCTCCAAAGACACTAGTCCTGTCCCCACACCGGCTCATCCCAGCAGCACTGTGTATGGATGAGGAAGGACTGCTTCTGGCTCTGCCGTGAGCACAGCAGTAATTTCACATGACACTGGGGCACACTCATCACAGTTGGGCCCTCAAATTTATAATGTAAGGGTCTTCGGTTAGGGAGGCCCAATTTTGTCAATTTTAGCCTTTAACTTCATCAGTTTGGGCAACCGTCAATTAAAGCACCTACTTGCACCTTAGTATTCTCACACAAGCTATTACTTCTCAAAAGTACCTTTGAAACCCCGGGCTGAGCTGCAGACAGACAGGCAGGACAGGCCACTGGCACGCCTCACCACAAGCACTTCATGCACTGGATTCTCTTCCTCGGACACCTCTAACTTGCGAAGCTAAAGCTGGTGTAGTCAATAAGGACAGCACTAGCGCTCCTGTGGTGAACTACCGCTCACCATAAGGATTTCTGCAGGAGCCTGGTCTGGCATGCGACATTTGTATGACTTTTATTGACAACACACTGATTTGGAGCGCAGATCTTTCTCCTCAGCAGCACGCTGGTGGGTACCTCTGCTTCAGCCTCGCTCTGCAGGCTTTGGTCTGGGCCTCACCCACACCAACAGCTCATCTGCTGCACACTGTAGTACTCAGAGGGGAACATGTTTGGCAATTAAACCAGAATTCAGTCCTCTCTCACCACTAAAAGCATGCCACAGAACCTTCCCTTCCCAACAAACCCCAAACCACTAACCGGCCTTGCAAATGGCCAACAATTGCTTTTACTCTTGATTGGCTTTTGGGTCTCTTGGGTTTTCTCCGACAGATGAGCCAACACAACGGCGAGGAGGCATTCACATCTGCAAATCAAGTTCCTACTGGTAGTCAGAACCATGATTTCCAACTATTTAGCATTTAAAAATTAGTAAGGACAAGCAAGGTGTCCCTCGCACACTAAGCAGTCCTTCAAGGGAAGAATAAAGAGAAGTCTTCAGATGGACACTGCTGAGCTGGCCAATTCCTTGTTGCTAAGTTGCTGCTGAGCCATCTGCAGGGGAGAGGGAAGCATCTGAGAAGTGACTGTAGTCATGGTTTGAGTCCCAGATTTCTATCCACCTAAGAAAAAAAGAACAGTTAGAGCCTGCGAAGGCACACTGGGATGCTGCTGAATGAAGTGACTTGTAAAGTTCCAAGGGAACAGAACAAAATGACCCTGCCAGGAGCTGTTGCACTTCTACTGCAAATCCCAACACATTCTCTGTCCCAAGACTTACCAGGGACTTGTTTTCTATCATGACACAACTTTTGCTTTAATTAGTAGAGAAACAAGAGGAAGAGAGACTGCTAAAAGAGCTCCATCTCTTCCAGAAAGGAGGACTTTCAAATTCAGCTCCGGATTTTGCATTCCACTCTGAGGGCAGAGTGAGACTTTGGAGCACTTTGAATGTCGGCAGCTACATTACTTGGGCTGTAGGTTAATTGCTGGGATTCAGATGCCTGAAGAAATGGACCTGCACCTCTGCTTACTGGGGCACTAAACGCTCTCTCGTAAGCATAATTGAAAATATACCTTAAAAACTGTGAGCCTCTATCCTAAGTAGAGTAAACAGTGTTTTTCATATTACACTTCACAGGTCCTATGGCAAAGTTTAGAAATGTGAAGTAAATTACCCAATAATAGCTGCTGGAATAAGAAGAATTATAGCCCCAAAGAGAAATGGGAATCCCCTCATGAAGTGCAAGCTGGCAGGGTAGAGAGAGTTGAACACTCCTGTAGCCACAAGTGAACACAGCCCTTCCACACAGGCAACAGAAGCAAAAAGAGCACCTGGAAAAGATATACGAGAGGTTAATGATGAGACGGCCCTGCCTGCAAATGTCTTTACCACATCACCTCCTTCAGTGGGATTCTGTGAACCTTTCTCAGGGTTTGCACTTCCGATCAGAAAACTGGTGTCTGCATTGTCAAGCGTGGTAAGAAGAGCTGGCAGCAGAGACGAGGCACGCTGTGCTGGCCTGGCAGGCCAAACCTGTCAAGCTCAGCTTCTCTGTAGCCAGGACCACCTTATCGACCTCCAGAATTTGTATCACCGGAGCTGACCAGGGATATTACATTGTAAATGCTTTAGACAGGGCTATATAGATCTGTTTACTGCCAAGCACACCTTATCGCTTGTTAAACATTAAGTACAGCAGAAGACTGCGCTTTACAGATTTAGCATCATAAATCTGGTATCAAGTGCGCGCCACCTTCATTCTAATATAAGAAACAGGAATTGTGCAGTCACCGTTCCACCCTTCCCACCTCGATTCCCTCCTCCCCCGTCTGCCTGCAGAGGCATTCCTATGCAGTGTTCAACAGCAAGTGCAGGCTCTTCAAGCAAATTACTGGAAGAAAGGCAAATACGCTCCTCCTACGGGTTATCCATGATCTTTCACCACGGTCAATGATATAACCCTCTAACAGCTCTAGGTTTCTTCCCACTGTTACTGATCTACAGAAAAGAGTCATGGTCAGGGAAATCACAGTTTTCTGCTTGTTATATAATCCATTTTAACTCCTGCTCCTTGTACAAGATTTGGAAAGAAACGGATGAATGAACTATTCCTGAGCTTGAACGCAATACTTTTCATCTTGCTTTTCTTCTCTTGTCCTCATCCTGAAAATGTAGCAAGTCTAAACGGATGAAAGACAATTATTTCAAAAAAATAAAGTGTTACCCTGGGCCTGAGGGTGAACGCAGGGGCACAGGAGTCCAAAGGAGCCAGGGAAGTCCTACCCTCCCAAAGCAGTTTGATTTCAATGCTCCAAGAAGACAGTGTTTCAGGGCCTGGCTTAAGCGCAGTGGCTAACTCCTTACCCTGTTCTGTCTCGCTGACCAGCTTGGAGAGCTTGGCTCTGATGACGGGAGTGGCTGCCATGGAAAGGAACAGAATCCCATAACCTGTGAGCAAGATACAGCACATTAGGGAAAGCTCAGCTGAAAAATAAAGTCTCTAAAGTCAGTCCCGGAAATCTGTAGCTCCAGGCAGTTTCTCCCTGCTATATTTAGAGCCAATTCACCCTCCTGCATCTCACAATGCACTTTAGACCGTGTCTGCAGTGTAATGCAGCTTCTGGGAAACCTAATATTCTAGGAACTATAGGGTTGCACTTTCAACTTCAGTGTTTGGCCAACTTTGCTGTTAGGAAGCCACAGTTTTGTTGGCACACGAGCCAAAACAGAGGCAGAACTTCCTCCACGTGCTTGAACTCCCAGAAGCACACTGCCCTACTGCATCTACTGGCATCTCCAAGCTAAGAGCCTGAGATATTGGGATTTACGAATTCGGCATCACCTGTAAACATCAGTGGTGTTGTAGTAGCAAGAGAAATCACAACCAGTCCAGAAATATTGGAGATCAATCCTGTCTCTGCCACCCAGGTGTCTTCAAGGCAGAGCTGCAGCAGCCGCAGCCCTCCCAGGCTGCTCAGGTAAGCCAGGTAACTGGCGGCTGAGCCGTACCCAATGAGATCAGCGGCCCAGCAGAGAGGGGAGCCAAGCTCGTACAGAACAAAGAGGTCCTTGGTTCCAAAATGTACAGTGACAAGAAGAAAGAAAGCCAGGGAGTAAAGAGCGAGCTTCCGCCTGGAGCTCAAGTGTTCTGGGGCCGTGTACAGCCTGTAGACAGCCTTGTAATGACTGAGCGTGAACAGCTTGGCTGGTTTCTGCTGCTTCACCGATTCCTGAAGACAGAAAGCAGCGTAGAGAGCGGCAGCAAGGCTGGCAGCAAGCACGAGCCAAAAGGGGTTGATATACCCCTGTGCCTTGCGCCACTGGCCGCCGCCGATGCTGGCCAGCATGCCCGCGATGCCGAGACACGCCTCGAGGATGGCGACGCGAAATGTACGTGCGCGTTTGTCGCTGGTGTCGGCCACGTAGGCGAAGCAGCTGGCCAGGATCAGGTTGTAGTCTCCCATGAGGCCACTCAAAACGCGTCCAAGGAGAAAGTAGGCAACGTGCAGCTGCAGGTACATGACGAGAAGATAGACGGCTGCCTGCACGGCCATACCCACTGCCGGCAGGATGAGCGCCGGCCGGCGGCCTACGCTGTCGCTCCATGGTCCGAAGAGAGTCACGGAGAAGAGACCAACGAAGAAGCCTCCCAGGTTGATACAGAGGCTCCAGTGGGAGACCAGCGCTTCCACCTCCTGCAAGAGAAACAGGCACCTGAGGCCCCGGGCGGCAGCGCCCAGCACGGCCCCGGGGCACCGCGGCCCCCCCCGTTCCCCACCTGCCGCAGCGGCTCCTCCTGGGCGCTGCCGTTCCCGCAGCCGGCGGGGCTGCTGCCGTTGGGGCCGCTGTAGCCGCGCTCGGCCCCCAGCCGGTCCCAGAGGTACTGGGTGGCGAGCGGGCCCTGCAGGCCGAGTGACAGGGTGGCCAGGAAGAGGAGCGGCTCGGCGGCGGGCAGCGGCAGGCAGCGGCGGCCGGGGGGCGGCGGCGGCGGCGGGGCGGCCATGGCGGCGGGAGGCGGAGGAGCGGCGTGCTCCGCTCCGCCCGGGACCGGCCCCCGGGACCGGCCGCCCCGCCCGGGACCGGCCGCCCCGCCGCCCCGGCCCCGCCCGGCCCCGGCCCCGAAGGGAAGCGGGGGCAGGGGGCGGTCGGTGCCCGGGGATCCGCTCCCGCCTGCGCTGCGCACAGCGAGGGCCGGGGCTGGATACGGAGCCCGCCGCCCTGGCTGTGTTACGTGCTGCTAGTTAGGAAATTAACCAGCACTTAGAAACTGCTAGAAACTAACTAGAACGTAAAAGCTGATTTTTTAAAGTTATAATCAACATTTTAAATGCACTAGGATCTGAAAAAAGTGTTGTCGTTAGCAGTGTGTAATCGCTTCTATTAATTCACAGCACATTACAAAATATTTATTTTTCTAAAGGACAAAACTTAGAAGCCGTAACACACAAGAGGTCTTGGCTGTGCTGTTGGGTTTCCTGTTAGGTTTGGTCTGCCTCGAAGAGCAGATCGGTAAGCAAAGACCAAGTTGTTCTTTAAATTCAAAGAACACAATTCAGAGTATTAGATTAACCCGTTTGTATAAACTGGAGTAGTTCCAAATTAATGTAAATTGGCATCACTCCTTTAACAGCACTGCGGGAGTGTTCATGGGGACAGGTGAAGCTCTAACAAGTCCCCCTGCAGACGTAAACCATTCGTTTTGCAGTAGCACACCTACAGAGCTCATTTATAGCAGCTTTGAAAGCAACAGGACTCACGTAGCAGTGGAAGCAAGCGCTGTGGATGTGCTGCTTCTAAAGAACAGGCACGATTCATCAGCTGAGGTCCTTCTGCAGCGTCACTTCCATCCCATGGGCAAGGCTGCAGCCGGAGGCCAACCTTCGCGGTACAGAGATGTGAAAACAAGAAGCTTCCTTTTAGATTTTGACTGCAACCTTAGACATAAGGGTAGAAAGTAGAAAAATTACTTTGTCATTGGCGGGTGTCACTGCACCTTTTCAGACACTAATTCAACATTAAGTGGATGCAAAACAAGGGGGTAATAGAATTCATTTGAAAGGTCTTTCTTGTTCTTTTTGTACCAAGGGTGAAATGCTAAAGCTCAGGATCGGCAGTTACTTAACGTGAAGCTGTTTCTTGTGAGCAATGTGCCTGAATCAGGCTTGCAAGAGAGCTGTGAGTTTGCAGCTCTGACAACTGAAACCCCGCTGTTTTTCAGCCATAAGCAGGTTACTGAAAGCAAACAAGCCCCAGCAGAAAAGGGATAGGAGAAACAGCAGAAGCTCTTTGTGGAGCTGACACCAGATGACCTAATGTCTGTGCTCCTCTCTCCCTCTGCTTGAGTAAGCTATAAACAGAGCTGTGACAATTTATACCAATAAAATGGAAACGTTATCATCATTATCTGAAGTATGCGCTTGCATGGTCTACCAAATAAAGCCATCAAAGTGACATTAACAAGACACTCCCTTTGGAATGAAAAACTTCAGTTCTGTTCCAGCCTATTTACAGAATCAAGTAATTCAGTGCTTGTATCGTGGAAGTTTCTTGCACCCAGGACAAGAATTGCTGGTAATTTCCCAGTAGCACCTTTTTTTTTTCCCCCCTCAATACACCCTGCAAGCTACCAAAGCTGTGCCTATAAACCTGCAAGATCAGAAAGGGGAAAAAGAATAGCCCAGTGTCTGCAAAGCGATGCGCTGTAGCCGAGTCTTTCCCAATCCACTGAGATACCACAGGCTATGTCAGAGTTCCTGGGTTCCCTCTTTGGCCCTAAGCCTTTCTCACAGCGTACGGGGCTGCCGCGTGGGAGGAGCTGAGTTCTGACCAGGCCTTGGCATTTCCCCGGTTGCTCTTGGAGTAGAAGAAAATGGAATTGCCGTGAGGGTCACCCCTGGACCACACAAAGACGGTGTCCCTGCTCTCGGGTAGTAAGGGCCGTAAGTCCCTTTCTGCATGGGGACTTGATGTGGCATCTGGTGACAGGAGCCCTGCTCTAGTGGATTTTGCTGCCCAAAGAATTTCTCAGCGGATACAATGATGTTCGTATAGCATTTTGTGTAGATGTTTCTAATCTCTCCGTTTGAGTACTACAGATGCAGATGTGTTTTTCAGTACTCTACATATTTTAAAAACAATTTTCTACCTATTATGGAGGGAGCCGTTTCTCTTTTTTGTGGGAGGAATAACGGTACCTATACAAAGAAGGCATTATTAAAGACCAAAGCATTAATATTCTTTAAACAAAGCGTAGGTCATTTCTGGATGCTTTTAATAAACCTACTTGGTCCACAGGGAGTTAATTCTCTCCTGGATTTATCAGTTATCAGGAAGATTGTCTTAAGAAAGTTCCTGGTCTGACACTCTTTTGCTGTCCCCTCCCTTCTTTGTTCTCTTCCTTCTTTCTCCGATTACAGTTCCAAAAACAACACCCAACCTTCTGAGGTCAACGGTTAATATTCCCGAGTGTTTATATAGTCTCCAGCAGCAGAACTCGGACCTTTCAGCACTGGGCTAGCTCCAGCACCATGGCTGGCTTCTTGCAGATGACCCTAGCCTTCAGGAAATACCTGATCATAGTGTTTGTACCCCTTTTGTTTCTTCCTCTGCCTCTGGCTGTTCCTACCAAGGTAAGAACTTTTTAAACTGAATTTGAGAGCCACATCTCCAAATCTCTCCTTAGAGTTGTTCCTTTTAAGTGACAGAGCTGAAGAGAACATACAGATTCTTTCTCAGAGGCGCTTCCTTCATTTATCGCTTGAAGATCTTTTTTTTTTTTTCTGAGCAGATCCCTTTGGCTACTGACAGTGGGGGAACATAAAAGCAACAGGATGGATGAACAGATACATCTGTAATTGCATACTCTAGAAGAATGCTCAGTGACATGCAATTTTGTAACTTCTGCTTTGCATCTGATTTAGCAAAGGATTTTCTATGCTGAAGCAGATACGTGTGAACCCAAGTTGCAATCTAAGGCTCAATTTTAATCCCCCTTCTGATTTTCTAAAAGTACCCAGTCCACATCCTCTTTTAATTTTTTCCTTGTTGTCGTTGCCAGACAGAAGAGGCATTTTTTCTTGGTCAGATGGACAAGGCATTCTGATACATAAGGACAAAACAATATGTATTTCACTCTTTTTTTAGCATATATCTGTGAGAATCTGTCCAACCAATGATTTAAAATTTAAAATGTCAAGTTTCAGAAGACACCTTGCTTAGGATTCCTTCAGAAAAAGTTAGCTACAAAAACCTGTAGTAGCGGGACAGGTATTTCTGCGACTTTGATGGTTTAAATAGAGCACTGGGAGCAGGCAGACTGCCAGTGTTCTGCTGCTGCTTCACTCTGGCTTACTTCTCCCGCTCCCAATCTCTTCATGCAGACAGATCTTATCTCTGGTCTTCAGGTCTCTTGCTACAGCCCAGCATCATTACACAGCTAGTCCCGATCTACCTCTCCTGTCACTGCTCTTTGGATGTCAAGTCCTCGCTCTTCCCTCTGCTCTCTGCCTGCCTGCCTCCCAGTCCCTCCTGACTCCCAGCTTCTAGTCCCCTTTGCCAAGCTTCCCTCTTCACTCCACGAGCTCTTCCCTGTCTTTTTGTGCAGCCTGTCCCAAAAATCCTTTTTCCTCACAGCTTTTTTTCCATGTTATCAGAGACTTCAGAGTTATGCCCAGAGGATTGCAAGCAAAAATGATAGAGTGGCACTGGCTTGAGGTGAAATGTGGTAACAGATCAGGCATGTCCTCCTATTCCCTTGCTATGCAAATAAAATAGCTTAAACCATCACTTAAAAGCTTACTAAGAAGAAAAATTGTCTCTTCTGCCAAGTAACAAGTGATGGGATGAGAGGAAAGGGCCTCAGGTTGCGCCAGGGGAGGTTTAGATGGGATACAAGGGAAAAATTCTTCTCCCAAAGGGCTGTCAGGCCCTGGCACAGGCTGCGCAGGGCAGGGGCTGAGTCCCCGTCCCTGGAGGTGTTTAAAAGCTGGGGAGATGCGGTGCTTAGGGACGTGGGTTAGTGGTGGCCTTGGCAGTGCTGGGTTAGCGATTCAGCTTTATGATCTGAAAGGTCTTTTCCAACCTAAACGATTCTATGATTCTAAGAAAAACAGAAAAAGTACTTTTTTGCTAGTTAACTTGCCATAGGCAAAGAGTTACTGAAGTTAAGAGATATCTGGATCAGGAAAGTTCTAAGTAGCCAGAAAGAGAGAGATATTTTTTTCTCCTGAGGTCACGAGTGCTGTCTTCCTTGCTAGAGTCATTGTTACCACACGGTAAGTCCTTGGTATTGCCTGTGGAATGACTTGGCAGTCTTGGTTCAGTTCCTCTTTGAAAATGACTCTCTGGTTTCTGTGTAGTCAGCTACAACACAAAAATTTAAAAGGTCCTGGCCTTTTCCCTTTGCAATCTGTAAGAAGATTTCTTGTGTTAGAATTGTGCATCGTGGTACTGCTAAGCAGGAAAAGCTGGTACCTCAGCACGCAGTGTTGTAAGCAAACAACTTACAGGATGGAATTTCACATTTTTCTGTTGAGCTATTAACCTGTCCTATAATGACATAGCACTGGACACTAAACCATTACAAATGAGAGCAGACAATGCTAAAGATTTTGTCTAAAGGCAGAGCAATGTCCTTACAGGACAACTGACATTGTGAAGAGCCGTTTACTGTGAGCCTGTTCCCAGCAGGCTGGAAGAGAATAGCACTGTCCTTATCATATATGTTCCAAAGCCCTGCTAGGGTCTCTCAAAAGGCACCCACGGGCATCTCTTCATAACAAAAATGGGAAAAAAAGATCATCAAAATGGAAAATTGCTTTCAGTGCTTGATAGGATGTATAATTAAGGTTCTTACGGCTCTCATTCAAAAATAAGGCTCAAAAAGGCCTCTTTTCATCTCTTCATGAATCTCTTTCAGCGTTACTTCTCCAACCCTGCTGCTTTGGTAATTTACCACCTAGATTGCGATCTTCTTTCCTCCAGACTATTCAGCTCCCCTGCTCATCCTTTCCCTTCACCAGCTCTGTAACTTCCGTGCCATGTTCAGAAGCCCTGAGCGTGTTCTAAAGCACCACAGGTTTGATCCTGCCCGCCACTATTCCAGCTCCTTGGTTTACTTCTCTGTAATCTAGCCATTACAATTTCCATCTCTTCATTGTTTTCTCAATAAGCATCACTACATCTTCATTCACACTGCCCAGCATATTTTAGTGGACAGCCTTGATCCAAGACCACACAACCACTTTCTTCTTCCTTTGGATTTGCTGGCGCCCATTATTGTGCTAGATCCAAAATGAGAAGACACTGTAACCTGCAGTGTTACTTTTCCTTGCTTTCTTCATCAGCCCAGCCATATGAAAATCTGTTGTGACATGTTATTTTGAATCTTTTTAGTGTATGGGACTGAGTTAAATACTTTTACATAAAATTTGGAGTGGTTCTCCAAAGCAGAACTAAATCAATATTTTCTCAGAAAGAGAGTAACATGAAATAGGGGATCATACTTTCTTCAAAGAAACAAGGCAAAGCCAGTGGAAGCTGAAACTGATCTGTGACCAGTTTGTCAGTGAGCCTTTCAAAGTCTGTACTAAGCTAAAAAATCCAATGAAAAATAGATAAAAGTATTTACAGTACAAGGAATCCAGGCTGTTGAAATTAGTTGGGGTTCATCTGGGCCATGTCCTGAAACACGCGGAGAAAAAGGTGGAGACACCTTGACCGGATCAGTAACTATTTCTGCAACTCAAAGACAGAAATATATAAAAAGAAAATACCACCATCAGCAAAATCAAGAAGTCCTTTGTGCAGGGACTGCCAGCCCATTATCATGAAGGGTTCAAAGTCATCAGTTTGTTTCTTTTCCTAAGTTTCTGGGGCTTCCCCATTGGAGGCTCCAATCTTTTCCTCACAGTTCTGACAAGGTTGTTGAATAGTTTGTAATTTGATTAGAATCTGCATACGTAGGAGGATAGACGGGAAAGAAAGATAGAAAATAACCTTTTCCCAAATTCCTTTATCAGGCAATGAATATAATTATGGGCTGTTGCCTTCTCAAAGCCTAAGTGAGATGTACAGTCTGTTCTGATTGCATGTGCTCTTGTTCTGTCAGGAGGCCCAATGTGGTTATGTCATCATAGTGATGGCACTGTTTTGGTGCACGGAAGCCTTGCCGTTGGCTGTCACAGCTCTCTTCCCTGTCCTGCTGTTCCCACTAATGAATATCATGGATTCAACAACAGTAAGAGATCTTACTCTTTGCCTATGTATTTATTGGTCAGCTTCTCTTATTCTGGGATGATTTCCAGGGTGATTTCCAGAGTGTGGTGCAAAGAAGAGAAAATTGCGCTATTGTTACACAGGGAATTGTCCGTCCTCTCCATGGAACAGAACTTGCATGAGCCCAGAGTGAACTCTGGGTGGAGCTGCTAATCTGAAATCAAACTCACTGTTTAGTTACTGCATGCTAATGTCTTTGGGACAAGATTCTCCCGCAGAAAGTGCCTTCTCTCTAAACATTGGCTTCTTGTCACTGTTTTCTCTCCCACGTTACAGGTCTGCAGGGAGTACCTGAAGGACACCAATATGCTTTTTATTGGGGGACTGCTGATGGCCATTGCTATTGAGAATTGGCACCTACACAAGCGCGTTGCTCTGCGGGTCTTGCTTATCACTGGTGTCAGACCAGCCCTGTGAGTAACAGTCGTGAAAACGCTGTGGGATAAAGGACTTTATGGCCTTAGTTCCCATCTCAGAGTTGCCTGTAGTCTCCTATGTGAATCTGCAAATCATAGTCTACAAATGCTTTTCTACAGTCCAAGTGAGTTAGTGCCTGAGCAAACCCTGCAAACAGGGATCCTTTGATGTGTTACAGACCTGGTGCCTCTTTTTTGAATTCCAAATGGCTTTAGGTGGAGAAAGAGCAACGAGAGAGTCAATTCTGAAAAGACAAGGGTGCTGCTAGACTTGACCAGAAGCACAGCTTTAGACAGGAAAGACTACAGCTGAAACATAGAAAACATATACTCTCTAACTGTTATACTGATTGCAAAGAGAGGAGAAAATATGGGGATGCTTGTTTTGAAAAGAACAAATGTTTACCGGACTAGAACTTTAAGCTATGCAGAGGCTCCATGGCCCTATTTAATTTGTCTCAGATCATGAATACTGAAGGAAATTACAAAGCAATAGAATCAAAATGCATACAAGATAAAGCCCTTTTCATCTAATATATAATCTACATCTCATCTAAAGAATAATTTTGAGACAAATAACATAGTAATACTGAAACAAGGATTAGAATTTTATATGAGTAAGGAGAGAATCTTAAATGACAGAGGTGGGATAAAAATTACAAAAAAAAAAGAGATCATCTTCCTTATGGCTTAAACTGATTGCCATTTGGGATCAAATTCAGTCTGCAATTCCTCTTCAAAATATATTATAATACATTAATATGTGTTATTGTGTTATGTCTTCCTCTGAAGCATACAGAATAAGCAGGATACAGACTAGGTGAACTGTTTGCTCCAAGATACCAGCTCCCACTTTCCTATTCATAAGAATGTAAAAGCACAATTGGCTGAAATTGCAAAAAGGAAAAATTGTGTTAAGTCTTACTCTGTCATTCACAAAGCTAACTAGGGTAAGAGGAAGTGCTAGGTGTGAATTGCTAAGCATTTTCCAAACCCAGCATTTGCAACCAAAACTCTGTAACAAAAAAGGGCATTACAGTGCTGAGTCCTGAACTGGCTTTTTCAAACCTTTTCATTTCAGACTTCTCATGGGTTTCATGGTTGTGACCGCCTTCCTGTCGATGTGGATCAGCAATACCGCCACCACTGCCATGATGGTCCCAATAGCACAAGCAGTGTTGGAACAGTTGCACAAGTCAGAAGTAGAGTCTAGCACAGCTGACCAGGCATCTGAAAATATCAATAAAGCCTTTGAGCTGCAGGAAGAGCCAACCAAACCAGATAGCTCCAAAGAAACAGAGAAAAAAGGTGAGCGGATTATGGGTGTTTTTCTCTTTGGGATAATGGAGGATGACCTGATGCCTTCTTCACTGTCATTACAATTGCTAGTAAATTATAAAAGAAGAATGTACCTAAAGCATCCTGACTGTATCAGAGAGCATTTATGAGGCTCCTCCATGAACCAGACCAAAGCACAGTAAGATCTACTGACTTGGCTGAAGTTAGAAATAGATTGAAAATACGAAGCGATGATAACCAATTAATAAAACAACAAAATGTATAAATTATCCATTAGCTGAAGCCTTCACTTAGGCTTGCTATTTCCCTATATATTTATGTTAGTTCAATTATTATCTACTGTGTAACTTATCAGGTAATAGGGAATTTCCGAGGGGAAATTTCTGGCCTATTTCATGCCAGAAGGCTGGGGATTAAAATGATCTTTCTAATCCAAAGATACACAATCATGCAACAATATCTCTTTACCAGCTGTCTTGCCCTCTTCCCATCTTTGAGACAACTCAAGTGTTTCTGAACGTAAATCTCAGTGCCAGCAGCCAGGTGCTGGTACAGAACGAGTTCCCTTCGGTCCAGCTCCTCTGACTCTGTTGCACCTCCCTGAATTCTTGCCTCTCTCCCTGCCATGTGCAGTTCAGACATTGCCCTAGTTCGCCGAGAAGTGTCAGCAGTATGTTCGGACTCTATCACACATTTCAAATTCTATTCCTCTGAAAAACTGCTCTGTATCAAGACAACCAGTGAAAATGGACACAAGATCAAAGAATTAACAATGCCAGCCGTAAAATGAGGAAATCTGGCTCCTTCAGCTTTGAGTCCGTTGTGTCCTAGCCTTGAAATACTGAATCACGCAGGCACAAGATCTTTTCCTATCCAATCTAGCTCCTGTAACTCTTGTTCCTGTCTTGGCACCCAGGTAATAGTCATGTCCTGACAGTCGAGGAAGACAGAAAGAAAGAAGAAAATCTGCGAGAGGAGAAACACAAGAAATTATGCAAGGGAATGTCTCTCTGTATTTGTTACTCAGCCAGTATTGGAGGGATTGCAACTCTGACTGGGACAACACCAAATCTGGTACTGCAAGGACAAGTTGATGAGTAAGTCTGGTTGAATTTGGGATTACATACTCACTGAACAGCATCATTCTGCTACAGCTGACTTCCAGCCAACACAGAGAAGGAAAATACCAATTTGGTAACTTTGTCAGGAAGTTAGCTTCTCTTCCTTAGTGGGCCTCACAGTGCCTCCTCTTTTCTGAGTCATTAATGAAATATGGAAGAGACTGCAGAATTTTGGACGCTAACAGCCATCTACATTTTACAGGCTCTTTCCTAACAATGGCAATATCATCAACTTTGCCTCTTGGTTCTCCTTTGCCTTCCCCACCATGATCGTGTTACTGATTTTGGCATGGATTTGGCTGCAGATACTGTACTTGGGCTTTAAGTAAGTAGCCTTTACACACTGTAATACAGCTGACAGGCCTGCTAGCAAGTACTCATTACGTGTTGTAACACAAGTGATACTTTTATGGATGAGCCTATGCTTGAAAGTCAGACAGCAAGCGACAAAGTCCTCACATACAACAGAGGCTAGCAGAACAGCATACTATCTATCTGTTAAAATACTGCAACTTTTTCTCCAAGGAATGTGATCAAATCCCAGCTAAATATACTCTGTAGCTGAAAATGGGAAGTTATAGCTGCATATAACCTGTTCCGCAGCATTGCTTTCATGTCCTGAAAGATTGTTGTGCTTCAAACCAGGAAATTGATTTCTACATACAGCTGGTAAATACCTTTGTGACGAGAGTTGCTACAGACCTAGAGGATTAGTATTGTGCCAGTTCCCAATGCTAATCGCCCCATACAACCAGCTTGCCTTACCTACCTGTTTAATGCTTAGCCTACCACTTTTGTATTATCCCCAACCTCCTTTCTTTTAAATGGAAAGAGCTCTGCAATACCTGCAATGGCACTTTCATCTTCAAATTCCTCTTTTAAAATTCTCCTTTTCTATAATTTTAAAAAGCTTGGCAACTGTTTACTCCCTGGTGATCATACTGCCGCATCAGTCACGCCAACATTGCCGTTCTTTCCCCGTGTGCCCAGATAGCACACCTGTTCATATTTAGATCATGAGCTTTTAGGGGTAGGAAGCTGCCCTCTGATCATCTTGGCAGTACACAGTACAATGCAGTTACTGTCCAACACCTATGGCTGCTGATGCTCTGATAGTAATTTATGTATAATTTCTATATGCATATATAAATACATATATCTAAAAGACAATATGACTGAGTATAAATTTTGGATTCTTAAGTCTGAGGATATCTGGCAAATTTCTCTGATATTTCTTGTCCATTTTTTCCAGTTTTCACAAGAATTTTGGTTGTGCTGCAAATGCCGCTGCAAAGGCTAAGGAGCAACGGGCCTATGATATTATCAAGGAAGAGAGCAAGAAATTGGGCACAATGAAATTTGCAGAAATAGCAGTTTTGATCCTCTTCATACTACTGGTACTGCTCTGGTTTACGAGAGACCCTGGCTTCATACCAGGTTGGGCAACAGTTCTTTTCAACAAAAATGATACAAGGTATCACCACTTTTCCTCCTCACTTTGAATAAAAATGAAGTAGGCTAAATTTCATAAAGATGAAAACATGGCTAGACTAAATTTCTGACTGATCTATTGCAGCTATGTCACTGATGCTACAGTTGCCATCTTCATTTCAGTTTTGTTGTTCATCATCCCTTCCAACATTTCTAAAAATGACAGAGACAAGCAACAAACAGGTAAGTTTACCGAAGTCATCAAAAATCAACTGTCAGAGTAGGTACATGGGAAGTTTTACATTTTAGATTTACTAAGGAAATTTCAAACATTAAACAAGATTTCAAACTGCTCTTCCTGCATAGCTACAGCTGTATGCTTCAGGCTAGGCAAGGCCTATACCCCATAAAAGTTCTCCGTTTCTTGTCATTTAACTAAGTAGGAAACTCATCCCAGCAGTGTCCCAGACACTAGTATACACATGTGTAAAAGCTTCTGAAGCTGGAGTCTTCAGGAGAGAACACATGACTTAACAGAAACACGTACAGTTCTGCAGATATGTTGCCATGCTTTTAACTCACTCTTACCTCTATTCTACTCCGCCTCTTGGAGCAGCTACAGATCATTCATTAGTATTTTTGCAAGTCAAGTTTTAAAATCTTTGTTGATGAGGCTCCCATCGTTTGCTTTAGGACATTATTCCACAGCCTACTTGATCTTGCTGACAGCAGCGTTTCCTGATGTTCAGACTAAACTCACCTCCCACCAAGAAGTCCTCCTTTCTTTGGGGAATGTAACATGGCTTACAAAATCTTTCTGGATTTTAGGCAGCAAGTCAAAGATCCGAGCACCTCCACCTCTCTTGGACTGGAAAGTAGTTCACCAGAAAATGCCATGGAACATTGTGCTTCTGCTGGGAGGTGGCTTTGCCTTAGCCAAAGGCAGCGAGGTAACATTCCTCTGCTCACCTGGTATTTGTGCCTTCCTGGGTGTTTTCTGTCTTGCTTTTCATGCGTGCTCTCTCAGAACGCAAGAGGGCATGCTGGCAGCACCAAACGCGCATTTCCTCAGCTAGTGGCAGTAGGACAGACTTCACCATCCTTAGGAGGAGTCCTGTGATTAGAGCAAATCTTTGTTGTTGCCTGCGCGACTGGGACGGTACTACCAATCAAGGCAGCATGATTAACTGTGTTTCTAGAAAAGTGGATGATTAAGAAACTACCCCAATACATTAAAGGTTCTATTAAATAAAACTTAATTGATGTGGCAAGCATGAGGAGATAATGTGCCCAGGATGGGTCTCCAAACTATTTCAAACAAACTACTTATGGAAATATGATTTAAATTAAACTACTAGAAGACAAATGTAGAGCTAGCTAGAGAACCTTCAGGAGCAGATAAAAACATCCGGCTCTCAAACTGAAGGATGTACTGATGTACTTCTGCAGGCATCTGCCAGGAGCCCAGTGCTACAAATTATTTTTCAGTAATGACTCAGATGATGGAACAGACAATACATTTATTAAATCTATAGACAATAAGCAAATTGGAAAAGGCTTCAAGTGCCTGGAAATACTAGTTTAGAATTCAAAGATCACAATGACCTGTAAAAGTGTTTTTAGAAAACAAGGATGCAAGGCAATATGGGAAATAGGAAGAAATAACCAAGTATCACAAATGCAAGATGTGGAAATGACTGGATAAGTTTAAGCTGCTCGTACACCTTATTCTAGTCAATATTTTTATATTGCTGCTGAGAAAAAAGAAAACAACTGGAAACTATAGGTAGGACCATCATACATTAGACATGTAAAATATAATCCTTCCACTCAGGACTGGTAAGTCCTCAGGCACAGTAATGTATTCAGTTTTGGATATCAGTCTTCAACAATGTGTGGGCTATATGAAGAAAGTTTAGAGGGAGGTAGTAAGACTGATCTGATCTCTGGGAAACATGTTTGGAAAAGGAAAGATTCAAGAAATTACATTAATTTATTCTAGATTAAGTCATCAAATACATAAAAGCTGCTGCAGAAAGGAAGATAGTACACTTTTTTATACTCCGATGGTGCTAAAGGGCTTAATTTGCAGCAAAGAAGGTTTAGGTTAAGCGGTAGGAAAGTGTTCCAACTGTAAAGATAGTTAAACACTTGAAAAAATTATCTGGGGAGATTTTTGAAACTTCATTGCTAGGGATTTTTAACAACAAGTTTGAAAAACATCTATCCGTAATGATTTAGGTAGAGCCGATCCTGCCCTAGGACAGGGAATTAGACTAGTCCTTTCAAGATAGATTCCAGCCGTCCTGTGAGACAGCACTTTTCAATGTCAGAAGAGATAGGTTGAAGTAGCCAAGATATGAAATAGGGAGCACATGAAGAAGAACGGTGGTTGCAAAACCACTAAGAAAGCTAGGCCCTAATGCACGAAGAAGCAAGACAGGCACAGTCAGGATATGTTCTCTTGAGAAGAGCAGCTGAATAATAATGATGCCCAAACTACGGCCCAGAATGACAGGGAAGATGCTGACATTTTTCAGTGACTAAGAAGGATGAAAGGTATGAAAAACTTCAGAAAGCTGATCAAGATCTCAGACAACATGACAAAATTACATTAAATTGCTAGAATATCTGCTAAGATATATGAAAGTATTTTAGAAAGTGAGTTCGAAGATCTTTGTTTAGATTAAAAAAAAAACGTGAATATTGATCATGTACAACTAATGGCCTGAACAGAGAAATAATTATTTGCTATTAATAACATGCTGTAAATGTAGTATCTTCTTCTTTCAAATTCTTTGGAAGGGAAAGCACGTTTATTTTTATTTAACCTACCGAATTATCATGTCTATGAGCATTGCCTCTTACATGTTTTTCTCCAGAAAGCAGTTTGTATGAGAACTCCTGTAAGTAAGGAAGGTAGAATTGGTATGAGACCTGTAAATGGACTGTGATGTGGCTATTTCTTCTCCAACCTACTATCTTGACAGACCTCTTTCTTCTGTTACAGGAATCTGGTCTGTCTTCATGGTTAGGTAGCAAACTGACTCCTCTGCAGCAAATCCCTCATCCAGCTATTGCTCTCCTGTTGTGTCTCCTTATTGCCACTTTCACTGAGTGCACCAGCAACGTGGCCACCACTACCCTCTTTCTCCCTATTCTGGCTTCAATGGTAAGTTCCAGTGTTTCAAAATACTCTTAGAAGAACAGCTTTCAACTCTTCTCCAAGCACACATCTGCTCAATTATAAAAACTAACTGGGTGACATAGCCAAGCACTGGTTCGTGTATCCGATCAGGAATACAAGACTTAAAATATACCTATATGTATGTGCATGCATATATATTCACACACACCATGCTTAGTTCAACCTTTCTAAAATCACTGCTGGTGAAAAGTAAAGGGATTAAATTCATTGGCATATTAAACTTTGCCTTCTGGCCTAAACAACCTCATGAGGTCACTGCCAGCTGTACTTGTTTTTTCCTATTTGTTCTGCACAGAGACAGCAACAGCAGCAGCATTTGCTTCCCTGCAACATTCCATTACTGTATTTCACTCCAACCAGTAGCCTTCCAGAAGTCTCTGAAGGTGATAGCATTAGTCAAGCTCTATGACCTAATTCAGACTTCTGCATTTCCACAGGAGATTCCTGTTGCTGGCGTAGACATAGTTCTGCAGTGTGAAAAGCTGGTTCCAGACAGAAACTGGAATAAGCTCCACCAAAATCTTTTTGCACAGACTTCAGCTAACCCCTAAACTGATCCACTCACCTTCAGAATTTGGGCTACCCTGTTTCCTCTGACAATTTAATTTTGTTCTTAACCAGTCTGAAGCCACTCTACATTTTTTCCTGGTTTTAGAGTTGAATACAACTATTATTAATAATTTATCCTGCAGCAGTGATCAGATTCCACAATCAGGAACACAGAGCACTGACCACAAAACCAATTCTTGCATTTGCTGCACACAGACATTGGCTAGAAGTTTCTAAAGCAGAATGAAAATATGAGTGGCTGCAGTGTTTGTGAAAGAATGAGGTTTCTGACACGGACAAATACAATCAGTCTTCTGCCAAAAGATTTCTATGCATTTTTGTATATCAAAACCATCATCTTTGCTCTCCCTTCTTGCATAGGCTGAAGCAATCTGCCTCAATCCACTCTATGTCATGCTGCCCTGTACGCTTTCTGCATCGTTGGCATTCATGCTCCCAGTGGCCACTCCTCCTAATGCCATTGTCTTCTCATATGGACAGCTCAAGGTTATAGACATGGTGAGCAAAAGCACATTCTTCTCAGAATTTCCATCACTAGTTTTGATCTTTCCTTTTTGTAACATTGGTTCTTCTTGAAAGAGTGTTAGAAAACGCATTGTACTCAGCTAAAGTCCAATGGAAAGAAGAACATACATGTGTGAATTAATAAAGGGTCACCCTGACTCTAATATATACACAGAGCCTTATAAAGATGCTGTTGAGCTTTTGAAGAACACCCAAGGCCTCCTGAAGATGTTCCAACAAGAGCTTGCTGTCAGTGAGAAATGGCACTAACTGTTCCAAAAGCCCAAATGTAGATCATAGGGATGTCAAAGAGTCCTACCACCTGGACAGTCATTCTGCAGGGACTAGGGGAAAGCCCAGCACATCTCACTAGGCTGCCCCAATGCCCTTTCTCAATATGTTAAGGAAAGATGGACAAGGATGCCATGTCTCTTGATAACTTTCCTAATTTATAATTGATCCAAGAAGAAATCCAAAGTAACATTAGAGATAGATGCCAGGTCAGAAGAGGAAGTCCTACATAAGTGGGTTAAAAGGATTTCAGGACTTCTAGTTTAAGAGTTTTATCCAATGGAAACTCATTTTCCCCTACTACAAATTATATTTGTGAAGAAAGCCAGCTTGAAAGTAATTTAATGGAGTTCTGATGGAGTTGTGAAAAAAAGCCAAAGAGAAAATCTAACCATAAAAACAATCCTAATCAACAGGGAAGGAAAAAAGTACTCAGTTCAACTAACAACCCTTCTCTTTTATAATTCTAGGCCAAAGCTGGGTTTGTACTCAACATTCTAGGAGTTCTGACGATAACTCTCGCCATCAACACCTGGGCTTCATCTTTGTTCCAGCTGCAGACTTTCCCATCTTGGGCAAACAGGACAGGTACATGCCCGTAAGATGGAGAGGCAAGGGAACCAACAAGTGTTTCTGTCAGAACTGCAATGAGAGCAAGACTATCATCTACACAAGTTTTGCCGAGGCAGTGGTTAAAAGACAGGCCTGTTTTGTGGAAAAGGACAAGCCACCTACAAGCAAAATCATTCAGTTGATAACAGCAATAAAATTGCCTAACAGTGTTGTTACCTCAGCAGTAAGGCAAGGTAACCTTCGGCTTTTCAACTGTTCCAGGTATCTTTAGATTTTCTGTCTCAGCAGGGGTAGGTTTTCCCCAAGTACTAGCTTCATCGCTTTTCAAGCTCCACCTGTAAAGTCTGAAATCTGCAGTGAGAAAGAAGAGAGAGGTGTGTATATAAAAGGAAGGAGAGAGACACTACGTACCTCATTTCATGCATATATCTGTGTATTGTCACAACCAATAGGAATATTCACCTGTATATGAGTATACAGGCCTCTGTGTATATGTTCAAAATGTACATGATTGTTATGTACTCTATGGGCATTCACAGCAAGGCATGTGTTCTATGATTACAGACCAATCACGTACTGTCAGCCCGTTCTATTACTTTGAAACATATTTATTTGCAGTCCACTTGTTATGAATGTAAAAGACCATTTTTGCCTTGAGTATCTGTCCCATTGTTATTTATGTAAGATTACAGCCTGCGAGGTCACAATGAGAATAGCAATATTCCCCTGAGAAGGGGAGAATCCCTGTGTCCTAAAATATATATGATTGAATTAAATTTTTTTTTTATGTACCCCCCGTGTTATGGAGATTTTTCCTGCTACGTATCACTGCTTCTAGTTCTGTCTTCCATGTATCAACTACTTGTCTGTGTGCTTCCCTAAAATATCTTGAAATAATCAGAGAAATTAGCATAATTGATTTTCTCTTATCGTTAAAGTATTAATTACTTCTTTATTGAGAGTCTAGTTTTCTTGGATTCTCAAAACCAATATCTTCCTTTTCAAAAGCCTCTAATACAGTTAAATATTTAATCCCTATTCTGCTGGAACTGACTTTCAGTAGCACATAGACTCCTAATCACCATACTGACAAAGATATGGAATATCTAAAGACACTTTGCCAAATCAAGCACTTAGTACCATAAATGAGGTTGGGTTCAGACAGATCAGTTATACAATACGTGCTCCTGAACTTTGCACCAAATGCTTTGTTCTGGTGTTGCCTGCCTAAGTTTTGCACAAAGCCTACTGCATTTCTGAAATCCCACTTGAACCATACGGGTTCAATGAGCGAACATGAGTGAATCTCACTCTAAAATAATATGCACGCTCTTCAAAATCTTTCTTCTTTCTTTCTCTATCCTAATTATTAGGAGACAAGGACAAAGTGCAGTGTACATTTGATTTATAAAATGTTAGCAATCACTGACCTGCAGTAGTTTCTTTCCAGTTCCAACTGTCAAGACAATTCTGGTATCTGCTGATCACCGATTCCCTCTGCACTGATAGCTTCATTGGCCTGACAAGCACAGCCCCTCTGGAAAATCACTGTCCCAGAAAGAACAGTCGGGTATTAACCCTTCGGTGGCTTTGAAAGTTAGTGTTTTTATTTGACATGTGACAGGGACCCAATAGAATATCCACAGCATAAGAAGGAAGGACATTTATTCTCTCTTGCTAATGAGCTCCTGGGTAATTGATTTCAATCACATAATGACTTGCTCAGGTCACTGCTAAACCACTCACCTTCTTTCCCTTTGCATTTACCTCTATCAAATAACATCCAAATCTGTCTAAATATTTTCATTACCCTGCTCACCCTGTGTCTGAGTACCCAAAAAAATGACAAACTCAAGCAGATGATTTGCTGCAAACCTCTCCCTTCTTTGCTCTTTGTCTACAGCATCAGGGCAGCGCGCATAGCTTTTGTTTGCTTTTTGTTTTCTTTGAAATACTTGCATATAGTTTACATGTCCTTCTAAATTACTGCTTAGCTAAGCAGGAAATGTTGAATTCTTATAACATTTCCCATCAGCCTCTCCTTCCAGCCCTTTAAAACTGTGTTATGATTCTTTGAAGTCTTTTCTATTAGTCTACATTATTCAGAGGCTGTGGTGTGCATAAGTACCTGTAGGAGCACAGGTGCAATCTTCATGGCAATCTCAAGAAGAAAGGAGAGAGACATCAAGTAGCACAGTGTCATGGGGCCAATGCAATAATGCTGGGTGTTCCATGTTCATTAGCATGTATGAGTACATAAAGGTTAGAGACTTACAGAAAATGGTTGCAGCAAAAGTTACTCAAGGGGTATACAAATGCCCAGCTTCCAGAAGAGGACAGGTGAAAAGCTGCAATCTGTAGACAGAGAAGAAAAACTAACAATAATACCAGGACATAAAGAGAACGGAAAACTTCATTAACAGTTTCCACCTTGAAGTGATGGTAGTAGCAAGTACGCACTGGGCAGTTTATTGCCTTGGGTGTGTCTGAGCACAGGACTAGTTGAGGTACAGCTAAATATAGTGTGCTTGTGCAAAACCCAGTAACACTATTAAAAATGTTCATAATTTTCTAAGCAAAGCAGGTAGAAAGTGTTTCTAAGCCCCATTATTACACAGATCACCTTTGAAGGGTGGTTCCCCATTATGTTTCCAGATATTGCCCTCAAGGAGTGGCTCTATTTCCCATTGTGTGATCAAATTTCACAATCTTCTGTGAAACTGCCAGCTCAGCACCTGCTGTAGTTAGGTGTGATTTCCAGTGCAGCTCCTCATTGCAGAGTTGACACTGTTTGTTTCACATAAGAGTTGTAAGTGATAAATTTGTTAATGAGAACGGGATGTCTGCCTTCTTGCCTGCCTTCTCTAAAAAGCAAATGCTCTACAAAACCACAAAATACAGGTTTCCCACAGTATATGCCAGTGAGTAAGTTGGTGACTCGCAGTCACCTCCTCCATTTTGCCTGGAGTTACGGTGCTGTCTCGCCTTGCCTTGCCCAGACACACGCACACACACGCGCACACACACAAGTTCTACAGGCACATACATGTACACCTAAGACAATGTGAAGGACTTACCCTGGTAAACATATACATTTCTACGACACATGACCACACCAGAAAACCAGATGAATTTTAAGCAGGCTAACACAACAATGAAAACAGCTTTGAGAAAGGCACGTCATCATAAACATCTTGACAGAAATTTGTAACGTGTCATGTAAGCGATGCAAGTGTCACTTCATCAAGCACTGAAATCATAAACAGACTTAACAAATGACAATTTTAAAGCCAAAACAGGATAAAGCCAGCATGGTTTTTTCATCCTCAAGTTGGTTTGGAGAAACCAAAAATTTGCTCCCAGTCACTTAAAAGCTATTAAAATGAACTTTAAGGAAGCCTTGTTGTATAGCACTGAAACCTTGAAATATATCTAGATCTTACAATTTAATTCCTGAGCTTTCATTTAAAAAAAAACAAAAAAACCCAAACACCAAACAACCAAACCTGCGTTGAAGGAAGCCTTATCATATAATGGACATAAAATAATTCTCAAAGAGCTGAAAAATATTTTCAGGCAACAAAATACAAACCAATAGAAACATGAAGGTCCTGTGTTTTACCCAATAGTCATCAGCAGGTATGTAAATACGGACCTTTCTCCAGAAGCTGTAAGAGCAGTTCTGCTCTCGTCCCTGGAGGTAATTCCTCCCTCAGATAACTATGGCATGCTGGCAGTAGCCTGCATCTTAGTCCAAAACCCCAACTCTCGCCATTTGGCATATTTGTTCTAGGAATACAAGTCTTTGCTCTCAATTAGCATGTTGGTTTTAGTGTTTGCAATGGCAGAAACAGCGTTTAGAATTTCTGCAATGATGAATAGCCACATAAAGAAGAGAAAATAGAAATACAAGGACTTAGGAAATACATAACTTTAAATCATCAAGGAATTTCACAACCCTCATTTTTTTTCCAACACGGAACCAATAAAACTATTTACAACTTGATTCACTGAACTTTATGATTTGAGTTAGTAATGACCAAGGTACCAAAGTCTGGAAATGAAGTGGTTTGAACATACTAATCACCTGGTGTCCAAAATAACAACTGTTTAATAGAACTTAATCACTACTGTCAATGCTGTGCATTTTCTCCTATTAAAGAAACATTTAATATTATTTATCCTTTAATCATACTAACAGACCGAACACGTCAATGCTATTCAGGATGTGGAGATGCTCTTGCGACGTGCCATCTAGTGGCTGCAGACACTCTACCAGGGCATGCCCAAAGTTCCCAAATCCAGGCCAAGCACCTAGTCTGGTGTTGATCTTCCTTGGAAAACACCCTTAAATAGCTAAGGGGAAAGTAATGGAACAAGTGGAACACTTTTCAAAGGCAGTGCATGACGGCATAGCTGCAAAATTAATAAAATTGATTCAAATTGTCAAAAAGGAAAAAAAACCCCAAAGCACAAACTAACTTGAAAACAGAGAAGGAACAGAACAGTTAATTCAAGGGTTCAACCCGTATATATTGTTACACATGATTTAGATCAGACCAGATGCAACTGCTTCAAGGCTCAGACCTTGTATGCCTGTGTAAGGTATCTATCTTGATAAAGCATTAGTCGTGACTACTTTTAGATGGCACTGCACTTGAAATATTAAGTATGATCAACTAAAACATCAAAATTTTACTCTGCTTCAAGTTTATACTATTCAGCTGACTTCAGATTAGTATTAAGGTTCTCTTGCCAACCTAGCAGCATTACAGAAATTTCTTCATTTCCCTTGATCCCTGTCAAGTCTATGAGAAGTAGAGCAATTTCAAGTTTTCCCAATACGTGCCACTGGGACCTAGGGCTTTCCATTCTTTGGAAGGGAACGGAAAGCCCTAGGACACCAAATTTCATTAATTCTGCTGATTACAGAGCTCCTCACTTCTTTCTATAAAGCAAAAGGAAAAGTGTCCAGAGTTGTCCGTGAAACTAATGTCCGTATTAATACGGAATTGCATAATGTCAGAAGAGCAAGTTGTGTGCAAAAGCAGAAGGGGGATACAGCCTCAGTACAGCTAGCTGTTACGGCAGCAGTTTTCCTGGTTGCCTATCAAGGGGATCCTAGACAGTGAGTAGTGGTTATTCTGGAGCCGTTGTAGTGACTGCAAAGGGAAAGTCACATTTCTCTTTTTGCTGTAGGACTATCCTGATGAGACTTGCCAGAAAATTCAAAAGGATCCTCTTTATTTTTAAGATGTCTGTCACCTGAAGGGAGTTTGAATTTTCCTCCTTATTCTTACCTCTGGCAATATCATTCCTGCTACGTGAAACATGCAATCATAAATCATTTGTCTGCATTGCAGATAACAGTTGTACAATGCAAGCTTCCTCACACCTGTGCTTTTTCTTTTCTCCTTAGACCTAAGCAAGCGGTGTTGTGGTATGAAGAGCTACAACCAGTACTGAAGAAACAGTAGTCTCAGGAGATACTACCTAGCCAATCTGAAATAATCTTTGTAATTCCTTTGGTGTTACATCTTTATCCAGGCTACATAGAAAATAGTAACATCACCAGAATTTGTTCAGATGACTTTCAGAGACTGGACCGCTCAACGTAACTTGCAAGCTTAGGGATGAAGGCAGAACAGTTTTTCCTCTAATTAGAGGCGAAAGCCAACGACCACAGCTGGTGCTCCAGTCCTTCTGGATAGTCACAACGGAAATATCAGTGAATGGCACAGAAAAAACAAACTCCACTTTCATGCTCATACATTAGCTCTTAATTTAAGATGCTCTGACAGTTGATAGAAAGCACGGTGTATGGACAAGACAAAAATTAATTTCTGAGATATATTCAGAGAAGACTGAAGTAAAGCTGCCGGAGGGACAGGTTCTGTCTGCCATCCTGGCTCCAGAAACAAAAGTCTTTCTCCCCAGTGTGCACGGGGTGTGTGGAAGTGCAGGAGTTCATACTGTATGTTTCCATATTTTGGCAGAGACAGTATAAGAAAAAAAACATGCAGCTTATTAGCCTAGAAGAAAAATGTTTGGTCTGTTTACACTGTAACCACACACCTGTATCTCAGAAACATGAGACAATTGATGGGGAAAGGGGAGGGGACTGACATCTTAGTTTCCCCTGCACCAGGTGCAGTCAAGTATGTAATATCTTTCTAGCCACTATTTTGAACCAGTGCCACTCTTGGCCTACTGTACCTGCTGAACAGCCCCTGCAGGGAACGACTCCAAAACATGCCCATGCTCTCCGCTCCAGCAAGATCCGTTCTTACCTGGAGCCCTGGCGGGTGCATACATAAGTCAGCCAAATCCCGAAACCATTCTCGCACAGCTGCAGTTCCTCCAAGTCACAGAAAGACAAAAACACTAAATCTTGTACTGAACGATTGTATCAGTTCATTTTCTTACAGGATGCACCACCTAATTTCCTGTTGCTGCCAGTTTACCTTCCATTTTCACAGGACATAAACGTGGCATTAAGGAAACTCGTCATCTTGTCACAATGCAGCCATATCATAAAACATCAAGGTAGGGACAGAGAGAGAGCTGGACAAGAAAACTGTCCCATCTCCTTAGCTCCTTGAACTAAAGTGTAATACAGTAAAATCCAGTTGGATTAACTGTTACAAATCCAAGTGTCTGGTTCTCCTGAATACGATTGTTCGATATTCCTGGCTAAACAGGGAAGAAGCAAAAAGGTCAATATATAAAAAGAATAAACTGATTTATTTTTTTTACAAGACCAGCTTTCTTTGTGCCATGAGAATGACAGAAATACATGCTTCATATTTGTTAAGATAGCAGCCGCATGAATAAGAACAAAGTAGCTGCTATTGCAATACTGATTACATGAGACTAAACATACTGCTGGCCATGAAAATAGCAAATTTATTTCCCAGCTCAATTCCTTTTGAATTAACTTCTTCCCTTTAGTAATAGTGTGACATGAAATCATTCAGTACTTACTGAAGCAGAATAAGCAATGTGGAACTGTTTTAAGGATGGACATTTTGCCACACAATACATGACAAAGCAAAAGGCATGACATGCTTTATCAGCTGCTGCGTACAGATAGCGACGCGTGGAACTGGACCGTGCTGCTCAAAAGGGGTAGTATGGTATGGCAGTAGCCCATACTGAAACGCACAGAGTACTTCTATCATTTTTATTTCTTGAATTTGACTGCATGCAACCCTACAAACCAGAGAAAGCCAAGTCTCTATGTTTAGGAACTTAGATCTTAATTGGGAAAGGAATATTTAGTATTCTTAGGTGGTGATTAACATGAACTCAGAGTTTATAAATACGATGAGTCTTTAATTTACACAACAAGTAGAGTAATAAAGATTAGAGGAAAGAGCTTAAGAGGGAGGGAAAAATACCTTCGTATCTAACTTAGGCTGCTAACACTCTAATTACAATTGGTATCACAACAAAATATTTTGAGAGTCAGTATGTTTCAGCTTAAGATTTAAAAATAGCCAGGTGCCGTATGCACCACGTTAGCTCAAAGAATTATCAAACACGTACTACAGCAGAATGCCTGGTTTTTCTTTAAATCTTACTCAGGTTATTTTTTGTCATGAAAGAAGTACCTGCATCTTTGGCAGCTGTAAAAATATCGTGCATGGCACCACCTGCCAGACTAATAACAATAATTAGAAATGTAATAAACTGTTCATTGGCAAGGTAACAAATTGTCTTATCCTTTGAAAGTCACACTGGCCTGAGGCAATTCCTCACAGACATTCGCCACTGATGTCACAAGAGCCTGAGTGAAAAGCATACTGTGCAAAAAAACAAGAGAGAAAAAAATAAGAAAGAAAAAACCACTGGCAGAGAGACATTCAAGCTATGCAGAGTAGCTGCAGCGGATTCTCATTTTACTGAGCAAACCATTAAAACTGAGGACTTACAAAGAGCTGACGGTGACAGTGAACCAATCCTATTGCTTCCTATGAAACCTTACAGACTGGAGCGCTTGGAGAACCACAGGAACTCATAATACGTGCTTAAGAAGATGAAACATTTTAAACTGAATTTAGAATTAACACTTCACTTGCAATTACTTCTTTTTATACTCCTTAATTCTTTTCATCTTTTGTACAATGATCTTCCAAAAAATAATTTGCACTGAGTACCTTCTACAGTGGGTTACTCTGACTCTTGTATCTCACACATCTAATTTAAAATCTGGCAATCTGAGATCAATATTTCTTTCTCACTGAAGCTCCTCTAATTGCTAAAGCAATCTCAGTTTGTCTGCCAGATAGGAATTAATGGCGTGTTCAAGATTGTTACCTCCCATTATAACTTTCCATTTGAACAGACCACACAATTTCACACTGCTTGTTTTCTAAGAGAGTGTTTAAAATCATCCTCAGCAATGAAAATGTGGTTTCGTATTTTCATGACCTTATAATGTTTATGCCCCCTCTTCCATGCAATATGTTTTATCTCTAAAAATCCATTTTCCGTTTCTGAAATGTAAAAGCCATCCAGAAATCTGTGAACGTAAAACATTTGCTTCAGTCCATGCCCTTCCTCATCCATCTTCTAGAATATATGCAAGCATTCAAGAGAACACAGCTACCAGTTGCATGCTTACAGAGAACCGAAGAGAAGAAAATCAAGTCATAAACGCTGCATAAGCACTTCTTTCTGAGGCTTCTGATGATTTCACAGCCCCAGTAAGTCATCTAGGAGGGGCCCATGCCAGGCAGCAGCCTGCTTTTGTTCTTTGCTTTGTACTAAGAAGGGAGGGACATTGCTGAGGTATAACACTTTGAGTATTTACATGATTCATTCCTTCTTTCATTGAATCATTTTCTAGTTTCTAAGATAATACCTCTGGGATGATTTCAGCTGCTGTTTGCGGAAGCACAACGTTTTATGTTTTCCACTATTGTATGTGAAGATAAAGATGAAGGAAGGATTGCCCAAGCAAGATGTGAAAAGGTTTTGGGTGCGCTGGGGGAAACCTCTCTCGCATAGTTCTGCTTGCTGACCCGGTGGCGCTGAAGTCTTGCACGCCCGAGCCAGGAAGGTCAGCTCAGAACCCGGACCGACAGCCAGGTATAGCTCCATAACCTTCCTGCTGAACGTGCTGCGGATTTCCCCAGATCCAAGCAATGCCCTAGACTGTCAAATACTTCATCCCAGGCTGCGGCTGCATCATAATTGGTTAGGAAAAGCCAAGTATGCTAGTCCTGAGGAATGTCCCAGGTAAACTCTGCCCACTTTTTCCTTCTGCTTCAAAATCGATGCAATAATAGCTGGTAGAATTTGAGATAACACCTTGGAGCGATGATATTAAGCACCTGTCAGCTTTGCCTATAAATACTGCAGATATAACTCTGTCCTCTTAATGAGCTCATAAGAAACTCATGTTTCAAGAACTAAATTTGAGTTGTATTCCTAAAAGTTTTTCTGCAATACAACTCTACTAATCCTGTTTATGCACCTGTATTTCTCACATTAATATTTTCAGTGCATTTTGGGAAGCTCGGGACAAATGCTTCCCAAAGTCTATGGACGTGGAGAAACGCTAGAAGGGCGTGCATGTATTGGCACTAGCCGCTTATGGAGCACTGTAGTTAGGAACATCGAAGCACGCTCCAAGAAAGGAAGAAGACAGACCAGTTGTACTGGTTAAGGGGCTAAAAAAAAAAAAAAAAACACACCTAAACCAACACACACACACTTCTGCCAAGTCAGTTATAAGAAGATAATCATGTGCTAGCCTAGGCCTCTGGCAGGAGTAAAACACTGTTAGCTGTCTTCTAGTTAGCTAAATATTAATCATCCTGTTTAGAACCAATCCTGTCACTAACTGGTTAGAAACTTGGTTAAAGGTTGTGGTACAGAGGTGTACTGCTTTATCTCTAGCTGCAGTATTCCTAGACTTCTACAGAAAATATGTGAGCAAGGCAAATACAAGAGCAATATTCCAGTTGTTAGCAAATTCGTAAGTTTTTTGAAAGGGATACAGGAGGTTCTGCGAGCTGAGATGTACAGCGGGTCCTGAGCGCACGCCGCTGTTCTGAGCGCTACACGAGAGATCCCCAAACAATTCAAACCAGACTCTTCAGCTGTTGTAAAGGAACGGTGCAAGAACACGATGTCTGTCATCTTGGGTTGCAGAGTGCATAAATACAGTAAATTGCTACCATGCTTCATCTGTACCACAAAGCAACATCGCGTGTCATTCACTAAAAAACGTTGTTTCTAAGCTCTGTCACAGCTCCAGAAAGGATGCTGCATGTTCATGACAGAATGTCAGCAAGGAGGAACAGACCAGAAGACAGCCTGAGAACTAAACGATGCACACTATTTGGGGTAGGTGTGGGTTATTCAACACCTTTGAAATCACCTTGCAGCTTAAAATAAATGGAAAATAAAAAGAGCAGGCAGCAAGCCTTAGAAGCAATAACATGAGGTAATGTAACATATGAGTGATCGTTGCATTGCTTATGCCTTAGCGCTAAGCGGCCAAACCTGCATAACATATTCAAATCATGAATGTGACAGGGTCGGGTTTGGAAGACTCACACAGTTCAAAGGCCTCACTTGTAGCTCCACATGTTCTTGAAACTCCCACAGTCCCTCAGGGCCTTAAAACCAGAATGCAATGCCATTCTCCTTTGAATCTCATGTGGTCTGACCTTTAGAAAGTCCTGTTTAGATAGAGGAGTTAGAGGTGACTAGACAGAGGATCAGCCAACTCTCTTTTCTCTCCAGTACCAGTACCAAAGTTTCCAGTGCCGTTGTCAGGTGGCTTATTGAAACACGTCTAGGATTCAGTCATCTGCCTTCTGACATCGGCCACACTCTATTCTATGTTCTTGACTTTGACAGAGAATGCATTCATCACATTACCATGCTCTGGAAACTGATGTCAGGTAGACTTTCTCCTTATTACTGTCATGTCACCAAAACTCCCCCAGCAGCCTCGCTCTGCACAACTCTGGGACGTTAGAAAAAGCCTGGCAGCCCAAAATGAAGCAGCCATAAGACCAAACAAACAGAGACAGCCTGCCAACCTAACACTTATCCAGCAGCTTCAGGCTAGGAAAGCTTTCCCTCTTGCTGTTAACCTTGTAACAAAAAAGGGAAGAAAATCACAAAAGACTCTTCTGAAGTGCAATGTCAACAAAAAAGGGAAAGTTGACAGAATGCTGCCAACTCTTCACAAATTACATTCTATGAGAAGAGAAGAAAGTTTATGATATGTTACAGGACATTTCAACCTGATTCCGAGGTCTGAAACTTTACTTATTTACAGTGATCAGCTCCAAGGAGGAATAAGCATTCCTCGCTGAGCACAGGAGAAAGGTCCAGCCGCCCTGGAACGATACAGGGTCCTGAACATTGCATATGATACTGAATAGTTATAAGGAACAAATAACTAAGCACAAGACAAAATAAGCCTATTAGGACAATCAGAGATTATAACTCCACTAGCCCAATATCTCTGTCTTAAATGAATTATCTGACTCCTGTATTGAAAGTTGCATACTAATAGCAGTCTTGTCAAAAAAGCAAAGCAAAACATATTGCTAGATGACACAATGACTATAACACGTGTCTAGATCACCTACCTGAATTTCACCTAGAGCAGAAAGGCACAGAGTCAAGTCTAACACCATGTCTTGAGCTCATCCTCATTTCTAAAATGACAAAACAATAATAGCTTATAGTGGCTGTCACATTGCTACAGATGCTATGCTTTATAGGCAACACTAAATCACTGGTCAGGAAATGATATTTCATATATAATAATGGTTCTCTATATTTTAATTTAAGATTAAACAATTAACAAACAGAAAGTTCTGCAAATGCCAACAATAGAGCATCCTATGCGCATGCCAGATTTGGAGGCTGTCATTCAGATGTCCCTGGTGAATTTTATCCTTCAGTCTTCCAACTGAACACTGCAACTCACAGCATCTCTAAGCTATAACGACAGGGCAAAAGACAGATATATTCTGCCAAAAGAAGAGGCTCAGAAGGGAATGAGAATGATACTCAAATATATTGAATGCCAAAACTGACAAGTTCAGTTTGCCAATGTGTTTTTCTAGACACTTTAAAATACCAGGTAAATGCACTTGGAATTATTTCTTAGGGACAAAAATGGGCTGAAGTGTATGTAGGTTAAACCAAGGTGTGTATTCCCTAGGGATATCTGAGAAGATAAAAAGCAAGCCCTGACTGCTATTTAAAGGCAGCACAGCAGACGGTTAAGTTACACCCAGGTGTGTCTTCCCTCAGGTGATCCCAAGGGAGAGATGCTAGGCCACTTTTCCTATTTAATGGTGGCAGAATAGCTGGTTAGATTACGTCTTCAGTCATTTTGTAAGCTTATCATCCAAATGTTAGGATACAAAAATTGTAAGCCTACAAAGCTATTTATGATAACAAATACTGCTGCCATCACTGCATAATAAAATATAAACAATGTATTAAAAATAAGCAATTATCCCACTACTAAATTAAATAAGAATATTTTATCAAAGGAATGAATTTATGTTCTGGTTGGGCACAAAATGAAGTAAGTTCACAGGGAGAACTCCTCACTGACAAAATTCCAGATCAACAAGACCGTTCTTGCCAATTTTAAATAGCAGGTTTATAATGAGGTCAACAGTGGTTTTCCATGTAAGGGAGCCCAATAACATTTTATATTAAACTTGATCAAACATTCTGAATTGGACACAAAGTGTCACGCACACCTTTGAGCTCAGCTTATCCATTTCCAGTGCTCTGCTATGAAAAGCACTAGCTAGTCCAGAAAACACTTCTGAGACAAGGATCAAACTGTGGAAAATAAGAAGATAATAATATTTTCCTAACTTCTATTACAAAACAACCTCGTATACCCCAGATGCCAAAACGTGGCACTACAGGAAGCAGATCATGCAGGATGACTCCCCCTAAGCAAGGGAAACCAATACGGAAGCGGGTTCTTGAGCCACTCATTCTGGACCTCTTACAAAGACGTCATGCCGTGTCAGTTATGCAGACTGCCATTTCTTGTCCCTGTGCAGTGCTGCCCGTATAGAAGCACCAAACAGCACTGCCCCTTTAGTAATCTTCAATGGGCAGCTGAGCCCTCATGAAAGCAGACAGGAGCCATTTCCACCTGCTGACATTATTCCTTCAAACTATGGCCTCCGTCAGACGTCACTGAATTGGTTCCACTGATTTGCATTTTGAATATTCACTTTGCAACTTTGATGGCTGCAATTCATTTTTTTCTCCCCAAAAACGAAAGATTGGATCTGGGAACAGAATTTAACAGTTTAGAATAGCTGCCAGTACACCAAATAAACACCTTAGTCTTTCAATAAAAACTCAGAGCAAGAACAGATCTAAAGTTAACTCATTACAATAGTCTAGTCTGGATCTGACAAAACAAAGTCTGTTCTGATGTAAGCCTCTTGATCCCTTCTGTTCGTTGCTTGTGGCATATGGCTTCATCTCCTAAAGACCAAACTGTTTTAGTTTAACAAAACTCTTCAAGTTGACTATAAGTCAGCTGTGAGGGGAAAAAAAAAAAAAAAAGTATTGACTTCAAATTCTACAAAACTATTTTGCCAGTCAGAAGGAGAAACACTACAAAGCAGTACTGCTAGGTGGGCTGTGCTCTTTATGTCCGCAAAAATGGATGTTGATGTAAGGCTGTGGTACACCTTGGTAAGAAACAGGAAAAATCTGCAGCAAATACTGACACCCCCCTTTCCTCTAGGTATTTCCTCCTGATAGTTATCCCAGGAAAGACAAGATAATGCTTGCCAGTCAGTGGTTCACTTTCATTCAGGATCTTATCTCTGCACTGCAACCGACCTGTGACGCCAGCTCAAGTACACACACCCAACAAGTTAATGTTAAACTAGCTAACTTAGGTACCAATAGCTGCATAGCTGCAGCAGCCTGGATGTCAAGGCAGGCTGCAAAGCTCACTACAGGGACTGGGTTAATAACCAGGCCATTAGTCTGCTTTGGTTCTGGGCTACTGCAGTTAGTACCTAAGTTACTAACATAAAACCATCTCAGATTTGTCTATCTCAGCCACCAGAGTAAGAATCGTAAATTAAAGGTAGTGCAGAATTTGGGGATAATTAAGTGAAGATGTCGAGTGGAGCCCAAACCGTCTCAGAATCTTCCCTGCCAGCTTTAGACATGTAACCCTGAGGAACATCAAATGTGAAAGCCCTTGGAAAGGACAAGTAATTATCCAATACTATCTTTGAGATCTTCCAGACAGGAAAGAGCATATCCACCAACACTCCATGCCCACTATCTCTACAAGATCCAGCAGATAAATTGACAGTCTTCATTTCTAGTATCAGAAGTTCCTGACAGAGCTAATAAAATCAAACTGGCAAACTCTTGATAGGAAGTAATTCATCACAGGTAAAAACATGGCTTTTCTTCCACAGGTCCTACTATCATGACATGTGGATGCCGTGGTAGATCTTTTCTATCACAAATCTGTGTAAAGTGTCCTGCAACAGGAATCACAAAAACACTTCATGAATAGCATGAACTTAACATGAACATAAATACGTCCTCCAAAGCAGAGAGCATGTGTTTATCAAAGTTTCAAGACCTTATTCAGTATCTTACCATAATCGTGGGAGATAAACATGGGTGTACCTATACAATAACCTGGGGGCCGCAAAGATGTTTCTACTGTTTTGTGGAATGACGATAATTATATTTAGCACTCATTCAAGGCTTTTCATCTTCAAAGCACTTTACAAACATTAATTAATCCTCACAACACCCTATGAGGTAGGTAAGTATTATTACAGTAGGTGTGATCAGGTTTGTGTAGGGGACTGTAGAGTGTGCACAAAGCCAGGTAAGGGCAGCAGAAATACGTATTCCTGCAATTGCACATTTAAACTCATAAGCCTCTCTACATATCTGCACACAAAAAACAAACCTCCACATAAATATATATACATACATGCCCACACAAATGCATACACTCCTCCAATCTAGTTCTATTTTTATGACTGTGCTAAGGCAGTCTGCTTTTGGGAAGGAATATTACCTTGAGTATACTGGTCTTGTAGTGTTCCTCTTACATCTAAATGGTGCAATGTGCTCTGACATTCAATGGTGGAGCCACAGTTCCTTTCCACGATGAGAGTTCAGACTGAACAAATGTAAAAAAGACACCTATTTCTGGTAGCTGAATGCTTTCTGATAGTATGGCAAAATCCATGCCAGGAAAGAGTGTTTTTAATAACCACAGGTGGATAATAGGTTTGCAAAACACAGTAACAGATGGGTATTTTAAATCAAAAGAAAACCAGAGAGGTTGAGAGGGAGCACTCTCTTTCCAGACAGTTAGAGCTCAATACCTGCCCAACTTCTCTGAAGAATTACCAAGAGAACAAGGGGAAAAAAAACCTGCAGCTTAGTCATATTTGTATTCTTATTAAATGCAGGACTGCCTGAGGCGAACAAGAGCTGATATCATAATTATTGGCTTGCCTAGCCAGCTGCCTTCTCTCACCTGATGTAAGATCAGATCTTTCCAGCCTTTGGAGACTCTGTACCGCTGAGCCTCCAACTCTCTCTGCAGGGCTGCTTGAATGACCTAATCCTGTCCTGGAGCAGCAGCACGCCGTTTTGCTTCAGTAAAAAGGTAAGAGGAAACCTCTGACAACTTCATATAGCTTTTTAGAATTCAGCCGTGAAAGCCAAACGGAAGGGGGAGCAGAACTCTTTTGCCTTGGCTCATCTATTTAATCTGAAGTCCCTGAGGCTGACTTTGAAGAACTTCAGGCTGAGGGAAGGGGAAGGTCAGCACCTACATCCCGTTCCTCGGCAACTCCTATAGGTATTTATCAGCCGCGAGTGAAGAGTAGCAAGAGAAGGAGTCAAGAAAGCACCAGGTAAGTTCATAGATCCATTGGTCTAGTACCGGGAGAAATGAAGACTGTAGGTGATTTCCCAAAGGAAAAAAAAATAGCTCTTCTTGTCTCGGGTGTATACCAGCTTAATCTAAGCTACTTTCTGTTCCATAGTTACAAAGAAAGCTGAAAGTGTTTACCATTACCTGAAAAAAAGGAATTAAATAACAGAAAGAGAAATCAAGAAAAGTATTTCTAAAAAAAAGTGGGAAGTCTCATGTCTCACAGATTCATAATAGATTTATTTCAAACTTTTCCAATGGCGAATCAAAAACTTGGGAAGTTACATGTTTTGAAATCAAGCTTGCTTTTACACTATGGCGTCCGTTTTAAATCTGTTAATTTTGCCTCGTGTGTTTTGTAGTAGTAGGTGAAAACTTTTTTTAGACTTAGTCCTATATTGAAAGGTGACTGAAGTGACATCCAGACAGAAGCTAGGATGTGTTAACTGCAGAAATTACTAAATTGGAGTACTGCAAATGGAAACTTGTTTCTTATTTCTTTATACGCACAGAAAGTATATCGCTTTCTTTTCACTTCTTAGTTTCAGATTGTTAGATTTCCAGCAAGAAAGGAACTGTTTGTGTTACAAACACAATAATTATCAAACCTATAAATAACACCTAGTCATCATTCACTCTTGGCCCTCCTGCAAATTTACTGGACATCAGATTAAATCTTGGGGAATTAGACTTTATTCTATAAATGTTTCAGTTTGGTTTATCCGAATCATATGTTTCTAACTTGAATACTGATACGAGCTAGGCTGAACTGGATGAGATTTAGGCTGAAAATATATGTATTTTGTTCATAACTAATTATGAGCATAGAGGAACAAAAATATTAAATATCTAGAGTGCATATTTCTTAAGAAGTAAAGGATTGTGTAGTTTGCTTTCAGCCAGGTGATACCCTGTATTATATATGCTGCCAAGAAAATATACAACTAAAGCACATTGTTTACTGTACATCCTGCGGAGGGGAGATGAACATGGGTAGAAGTAGTATTAATGTAAATTAAATAAGGGACTACATCCTGGTAATTTGAGCATCTACACTCACCTCAAATGTTAAAGTATAGTGTGAGAAAATACTAGCTTGTACATGAACACAGATACTTGTATAATATTGCCGTGTTTCTAGATATAACTGGAGCCACGTGTCAGTTACTGAGATAGGAGTCAGTCGAGTACTCCGGGGAGTAAATGGAAATATCTATATGCCACTGTGATAGGTGCAACATAGGAACCTGCCAGGAACACATGAAGACACTTGCCAGTACTGCAAAACACTGAGCTGAAGGAGGAAAGCGTAGAAAGAGGGTCATCTACATGAAGCAATGTCTTTCTGATCCATTCCTTGTAATAACAGGTTTTTATTTTTTAGGAGAATAGCTTGCTGCTCAAATACAGTTTTTGAAGGGGATAATGAGAAAGATACATTTAAAAAAAACCAGAAAATACACTATGTCCCTTTAGAGCATCTATTTTGTAAAAACAGAAATAAAAAGAAAGCCTACTTGTTTAGGATTTCTGGAAACAAAACATTAACTGCAACAACAACATTCTAATCTTTCTGGCCGCACACTGCAGAAATTTAACACAAGAAGTGGTGTCATGCAGAACTACTTTCAATCATGAAATCACTCCCATAACCTAGATTCATAGGCTGTTAAATGACCAAGGACAGGGAGACAGTGATTTGGCATCCAAAAAATCTGAAACAGAAATTTCCAAGTCCTGCAAAAAATATTGATAATTGATTCACATTAGAACCAAAAGGAGCCTTTGATTACAGCCCAGAGTGACCACGGCCAGACTTGAAGCCAGAAGTTCTGCAGTAATCCATGCAATAAAATGTAAAAGGCATAAAGTTACAAAAAAAAAAAAAAAAAAACCCACCACCAACAGAAACCCACCATGTATTTAGCCTTTAAAAGGTAGCAACTCAAAATACTGGAGTGTATAATGAAGAATTTTTACATGTACTATGTCCTCCTTATAAACCCAACAATTACAGATGCAAAATATTCTAGCTGTTTACGCCTCACTCATGCAGAAGCTTTGGAAGGTGGCTCTTTCAGACTGTGTCCATTGGAAAGTAAGGAAAAGTATTGTTTTGAATGCGGCATAAGTGAAACAGTACTTGGTATGGTAAGTCAGTGTCTATAAGCCATAGAAACAGTAAAGGGAGATCACTTCCAAGCAGAGAGAATTTACTGTTTGTGGCCATGTCCTCTATTGCTACTCAGAAAGCCTGAGCTCTATGATTTGGGTCAAACACACCTCTGTGCTCTCCTGCACCTCAAAAATCATTAGCTTGAAATACAAAGAGATTAATTATGGAGATAATGCAGATTAAGCGAGAGGTACAAATCAAATCCTCCTCTCGTACATCTGTGAGGATGGCCAGTGCCATGTCTTTCCAAGGCAATTCTTCATTTAGTTAAGATTCAAAGGCAAGGTGGCCGTTCTCAGAAGCTATGCAAGGTTGAAAGAGGCTGGAACACCCTGAGCAGGAGCCCACTAATAAATCACCACAGAATAGCATCATTCTGTCTGTCTTGGGCAGCAGAGCTGTGAAGTGCTGCTCTTCCTTCTGAGTCACTATTGAATCAATACCCTAACACGGTGCTAACGACAGGATGCTGCTTACATGAAGGACTAAAAGCAAAGTCTTGGCCAATTCTATTTATCAAAGACACTATGCCACTTTTAATAAGATTAGGGAAATAATTAACCCTTTTGCCACATTTCAAACAAATCCAAGTCATGCCCTCATAATCATAGCCAGCTGCTCTGCTACTGCCCTAACTGGCTCTTCACCCCACAGACAAACATTCTGGTTTTTTGTTGTTTTCTTTTAAATCAGTTAAGTCCTGTACAACACAGCCCGTCTTTTGCACCCCTCTTGTGCAACTGAGTCTCCTGGTCATACATGAGATACTACCAGTGGTTTCTTCCACAATGCCGAGAAAGCTCAGGCCCCTCGCTATAATTCAGCACGCTGTGCTTGCTAGCTTCTTGCAAACACCCTCTTCCCGAGTGGCCTATGTGCCATTATTCTTCCTTCAAATCAACACTTAAAAGAGCCACGTATTCCAAACAACTGCGATAGAATCTATTATTCTTTATTTTATTCGGGATGCAAGACCTTTAGAGTTGTCCACAAACAACCGTGTTACTTTTTGCATTACATAAACAAAATACTAATACATCAGATTATTGTATGTATTTTACCTAAATTCCCTAACATTTTCAAATGAAACCTGCATTCTTTGTGCCCTGTTAAATGTTGCCGAGTATTGGAGAGAGCTGCTAAACATGTGGTTAGTAAAGTGATCCCTGTATAGGCTTTGCAAATCTCGACAGTGTCTTCTGAGGCTTAGTAAATACATGTAAAATCATTTTAAGATGTTTGGATGAGACAGGGCTGCTGCAATCCAGAGCATTATTATCTTTCTGTTGGTGAAGTGCTCAGAAATGAATGAAGCATATAGGGTGAGGTTCCATCAGAGTCATGTAATGAAGCTAAACATGCTGTCATTTTAACCCAATTTGTTTCCCTCTGTACTGCTGCCTCACCAGTTTGTTAGAGCCTCTCAAAGGAGCTCATCTAGTGTCAGCTTACAACTTCCACACCTAGCCCGTACTTTACTCCTGGAATGGGTAGGCATCCCTGCCCTGCAAACTCTTAACTGCTGGTTCAACAGACCTGCCAGGACAGGTCCCTGCAACATTCCCCTCTGTGGGCAAATGGTAGGATGCCAGAAATATTAGACAGGAACCTGTTCTCCCAGGAATGTAAGTAATTCATAGAAGGAAATAATTTACTATTTTCCCAGCTGGAATAATTAAACAGCTAGGCACTGTCCTCCCAAGCTGCAGAAAAGAAGCGCAAATGAGAGGGGGGAAAAAGAGCTGGAATGTCCTTCAATACCAGTTCTCTTCCAGACTAAACAGCCTTAATTCTGTAAATCTTTCCTCATAAGCCACATTTTCTAGGCCTCTGACCATTCTCACTCCTCTCCTGGGACTCCAAATTGGAGTCCATTGTTTCAAAAGGCAGTGACCAAAATCGGACACAAACCTTTAGCTGGTACTTTACCAACAGCAAGAGGAGTTAACTCCACAAGTCTCTCAGAATACACTTCTGTAAGCACCTCACACCTGCTGGCAAGTCTGCCTTTTTCATTACGGCACGATGTGGCTGATTTAGGTTCAGCTTATAGCCCATTAAAACCTCAAGACCTTTTTATGCAGAACTGCTACCTAGTCACTTGTTCTCATTCACTATCTGCAGGGTTTATTACTCCTGCCTAGATGCTGAACTTAGTTATTATTTAACTGCATTTTACTTTCTTCAGATCACTTTTCCGGACTCCTTTTGGATATTAATCCTGTCCTCTAAATACATATGCAAAGCCTTCCATCTTCATGCTCCCTCCAAATTTGATTAGTGTACCTCTCTAGTCTATTGCGTACGTCATTAGTGAAAATACTAAGTAGTATCAGACTCTAGGATATCCTTCATTCTGACAACAGTCAGTAACTACTCTTAGTGCTCTATTCCACCCAGCTTTACCTCCTCTCTACTAGAGTTTTATCTAAAATAAATTTTCTTAGTTTGCTTATGAGAACGTCACAGGGGACGGCGTAGAAGCCTCACTAACGTCAAGCTGTATTCCCTGTACACCTTCTCCTCTTCTCGCAAGGCCAGTAAACAGGGAAACTACACTGGTATGACAATTTCTTCTTAGCAAATTCATAATGGCTTTTACTTTTGCGTTTTTTTCCTTAGTTTGCTGTTTTGGTGGTTTTATAATTTTGTACTTTTCTGGGAATTAAATCTGCCATCTGTAATTCCCTTTCTAGGGAAAACTTTCTAGTTTCAAGACAGGCACTATATTTACCTCCTTGCACTCTTCTGATATGGCGCTCACGCTCAGCAAACTCTCAAAGACCTGCAGCTCTGTAGTTACTTCGCTGATTCTCTAAATTCACTAGAATGAAATTAATTGGGGCCACTGAACCTGAAAGCCTCAGCCCTGTCCTCTGGGAGGTGAGAACACACGTATTCTTCAGCGTATGAGATCAGAGGCAAACATTAATATTCCAGAATTTCTCATACTCTGACTTGGCATTGCCCCGTTAGTTTTCCATTGTGCTTTAAGGTCACTAATTAATGTATGCCCTACTTTTCCACCCAGGAATAGACTTGGGCTGGGTTTTTTTTCTTTGAAATGCAGAGTGTCTAGAGAGCACCTGATCTACCATATGGGTTTGGGGTCAGCTTTGTGATATCTGAATTCTGTTTTGGTAATGTGCAAGAAATACGATTGTCTAACATCTTTTATAAGAACCTTTCAAAGCACTGAAAAATTACATACTAGGGCCAACATTTTCAAGATTAGCCATTAATGCAAGGTACTCTGTTTGGGATAGTCTGCGCATAGTCTTCTGAGGTGCTGAGCGATAATACCACTTATTTAAATCTATGGAAATTTACTGTCTTAAATCTATGGAAATTTACTGTCCATAGGTACATATCCATTCAGTACACAGCATAAAATACCTGTACTTTTATGGAAAAACTCTCTGCCTCACAAAATTTTCATTCAATGGTTAAGACCCACTAGAAATCTAGTAATGGCTTCCTAGATTTTGGTCCGTTCTCACATAGGTGAGAGTACCCTGCAGCCTAATTTGACATGCATTGGCTAGCAGTATTTTTCAGCAGACGAACTTAACTGCCAGAAAACAAATGGGGCACAGCATAATTCAGTCACACCTCTTATTTTTTCCTCCCTGACCCTATAAAAATGCAACAGGGGACTGTTTTCAACAAGGAAAATAAGCCGGATTTATCTATGCATATATGCAGAATGGCTCAAAAGGACTGCAAAAGGGACTGCAAAATTTGGCTCAAAGAGATGGTGTTCCTTACTGTTGAAAGTCTCCACAGAAAAAGTTATTTTTAAAAAGATATTCAACAAAAATAGGAAAAGATCAGGTATACATGAATTGAAGATTTTCCCACATATAAGGACACTGTTAAGCTAAAAGGTTTGAGAAAAAATGACAAAGTAAAATTTAAGACAGAATGGAAATGTGGAAACTAGAAATACGCATATACTGAAACCGAAGGTAGGATGTACCAGGAGTGAACTCCTTGAATTTAACAATATGGATAATCAAATCTTATCATCAAGGAATTCTCAAAAATAAGTGTATGATGGATCTATGACACTTGCTTCTGTTTTCAGATGCTATAAGAATCAAGTTTCCACCTTTTTTTCATAATTACCAATGCAAAAATATGCATTCTTGAGAAAACAAGTTATGATTCTTGAGTATTCACTCTTCCAGCAGCACTGAGTTTCTCAAAAAAAAAAAAAAGTAAGATATGCCAAGAATCACAATAATAGAAGTGGTAACTGGCAATATTTAACTTGGAAAGGAATACTTTATAGAAAACCAAATAAAGAGAACCCATATGAAGAATTCCTTTGCCCTAGTTTGGCAAGCCAGATTTGATGATGCGTTCATTAGTGATGCTTAATGTTCAAACAAACATGCAGGTTTTTTTGTAACCCACATAGGCCCTATATTTCCCTGACAGAAGAAACTACACACGTGCTTCTTTTTTATTTTTAGCTGTTTTCCTGCTGATATTCCTCTCTCCACTTTAATCTAGCTGACCTGGCATTGAGCAGGGTGAGTTTAGATGATCTCCTCAGGTCCCTTCCAGCCTCAGCTGTCCTGTCAGTTCCAATGGTATTTCTGCTAAATTGATCTTGTTATGAATTGGAAATAATAGCTGTGAAAACCAGGCACCTTACAGCTCTGCTCTACAGACTCCTAACCGTGGAGAAAAACGACCTTCGATCGTAGCATGAGATCCGCCGTAGGATGCTACTGTCACCACAAAACAAGTTGACAAAGCAAGCAAAGCATGAGGTTGCTTCCAATAGCTGACTGACCTCTTCGCCAGCAAGGAATAACTAAAGCTGACAACAGCTTCTCATACAGAAATTCATTTCACACAGCCGCAGATAAAACTAATCCCAAACACAAATCTTCTTGACTACAAAACACGTTCCACACTTCATAACTGATAGCTACCATAATATAAAATTCTGGGTTTGGCTGGAAAAAGTATTAAATCAGAGGGCATAAAGATGTGAATGTAAACAAAAAAGTCTAAAATAAAATATGTTAATTAATTTCAAGACATTACTTTATGAATAAATATCTAAAAAGTCTCCAAGCAGTATGCTCTTTGTTCAGGACCCTATTTTCCCTTCCTGATGTTTTCTTCCTTCTGCTGAATCTGTAACACTATGTTCTGTTCTTGCATTACAGTCTATAGTCCCCTGAAATACCATAATATTATAAATTTAGTCCTATACTTGTTTAGCCAACCTGAAAAGCTGACACACTAGAATGAGTGAAAAACTGTATTACATAGAGGTCTTTAAGCTGAAGGAGTATGGTGAGCTGTTGCTGTTATCGATGTTGATAAAGATTTGTGGGGTTTTTATAAAACACAAATACATTTTAATATATCAATTCTCTTTTTTCTCCTGAAATTACTATTCCGAGGACAGAGTTAGCAATAATATAAAACTGTATTTCTAGTCCCTTAATGAATATTCTTTATCAGCTGTGCTTTAAGTGTTGGAAACAAACACCTATAAAAAGTTTAATTTGCATTATTTTTTATGCATAAGAAAACAGAATGGTTTTTGTAATATGTTTAGCTTTACATCTCTTTCATGTGGCAATCCCCTTAGATCAGTTAATTATGTTTTATGGATCATTGAAATTTAATATTTTAAGAGAAGAAATGAGCATGCTTTTAACCTCTTTATATCTAGCTGCTCCCAAAAATGTAAGATTCCATTTCAATAAAGGAGTTAATTTTTCACACTAAGGAGAGAATGGACAAAATCCCTATTAGAGGGGGCGTGAGTCTCCCAGGAAGAATCTCTCCTGCTTCATAAGCTGCATGATGATCTATGTGTGTCAAATGCAGCACGAGCACAGGGGAAAAATGCAGGACTTGTACGATTCCTATTTAATTTTAGCCTTTTTCTTGTTTCTAATTTTCATCTCTATTAAGGACTTTGTAACAGCATCAAATATGCGTATGTAATTCAACACACTTGCCTAAATGATGCTTCCTCAATGAAAGGGACTGTTTATTCAGACTGTTTATTGCAAAACTGTTTCTGCACACACAGTTTTGGGATGTTTGCTGTTTCTGTGAAATTCCTATCCTTTATTTCAAGTGTGTTATTACCTCATGTTTTGTGGTGAAAGAAATCTCTACTTTCTAAAGTCATTGGAGCCTTCCTGTAAGTGAGAGGTGGGGAAGGCTACTCATTGTGTAATAGAACTGAATTTCTCCTAAAAAAGCTGTGAACTTCACGTTTTCTAGTTTTTGTGGTTTAATTAATCTAGTTTTAATTATTTTTTTAAAATACTTTGCCATAAGATATTTTAATTAACCATAATTTGGGACAGAAAGAATTAAAAGCTTATTTGTTGTCTCAATTATCAATATAGTAGACATGCTTACCCTGAAGGGATCAGCTCAGTAGATGGACAGACACACAACCAGATAGATTTCGGAATTTGTTAAGAAACAGTGGAAAGTAGATACGCTGTCTTGAATACATATACAGCTCTTGAAGGAGATTCTCTATTGCTTCAGATACTCATTAAAAAGTCAAAATATTTAAGCATGGAAAAGCCTGCTATGATGGTCTCCATTTCTTACTCTATTGACATAATACTTTTGAGATTTAAGCCCTGAAGAGGTGCACTTAAGCCCCTGAAGAGGGGTATGCATGTCAAATTTGTGCATTTTCTTTTCAGTGGTTTTGCTGAGCACAGGCACCATTAATCACTTAGTACCGCTCTCCTGTTCGGGCAGATAATGGCCAAGTAAAAATTGATATAAAAGCACCTCACGTTTCACAAGGCAGATGAATCTGGCTGAAAAAATCATCCTAGATGAACAAATCACATTATTTTGCGAAAATTTTGCATCAAGCATTTAAGTCATGCTGGCTTGAACAACGTGCTTTTAAACAACCAGGAATGAAGAGAACTGGGGAAAGAAACTTGGCTTTGTTTTGCTTTTCCTTTAGAAGAAACAGTTTTCACAAAGCTTGAAGAATTTTCCTGAAAGAGTTAAAATAGCATAAGATGAAGAATTAAATAATATTAACTTAAAAGTCAAATAGCTGTTCTTGATACTTTTGCTTTTAACAGTAAGGAAGCAGTGTTTATGAAACAGAAATAGACTCCAGGAATAAATTAGGCATTGGGAAGCCAGGTGGGCGTCGCAGAGGAGTGAGTGCCTGGGAAGTGGGGAGGGCAAAGGGAAGAACAACCTTTGGTCACTTCGCAGTGAAGCGGAGGAGGTTAATTGGGTGAATGAACCCTGGTGCAACTTCGTCTATCAGATATGGCCGTATTTGCAGTTCTGAGAGACTCTTATGCTGGTCTCACATCTCATAACTGTAAATAGGGATGGGTTTAGCTGTGCCTATTCTTTCATAACTTGCCTCATTTTCAGATCTTTTTTCCCCCGGGAACTTCCTTTGTACTTATATTAACAGCAGACATTAAGTTTTCCAAGGCTCACAAAGAATGAACATAATCCTTCCTGGGAAGTTTAATGCCTTCATGCACGACTTCTTGTTTTGTTCACCATATTAGATTTGCTTTTTCTTCCCCCTCCCTGCTTCTTTTAGTCTTCCTAATTTCAGTTCACTTGTATCTCATCTTGTTCTCAGCAGTTATTCCTTCCTAAAGGATTAGAGTATTTTTATGTTACTCATTTTGCAAAACAATGTCAGGCCATATTTTCCCATAAGGTTCTTTAATCTCCAAACTGTCCCTTATTTATTCTTCAGTCTGTCTGTCTGCCTCTTGCTCCTTCTGATATTCCAAAGCCAATCCTTTAAATTACAAAACTCCGTTCTCAACTTGATGCTGGGGTGTGAATGACTTTGTAATTTTGAGGGCAGGGAGGAAAAAGTGTGGGGATAAACAGGAATTTGCCTTTTTGTTTCTTCACCCTGAAGTTTTTTCTCTCTCCTTTTCCCCCTAACTAGAGTGTCTGCTTCTGCAGGTAGGTAGCTATATCTCTCTGGAAATACGTTACCTTTTACACTGCAGAGAATTTACAACATTGAAACGTGAAACATTCTCTGGGTTTGTGTGTTTAAAATAGCGTGCAATGCAGTGCACGTGATACTGAAACACATCCATCCCGGGTGAAACCAAAAGCCCACCTAGCCCAGTATCCTGTTTCCAGCAATGCCCGGAGAAAAGCATAGAAACAGTAAACGTAGTTTGCAAGTCACAGACCTGTTAAGTCGGAGCGGTGTCCATCTATTTAATAAGCCACAGAGCATTTTCCTTTCCATGAACTTGTCCAGCCACCCCTTGAATCCATATAAATTCTTACGTCTACAGCACCCTGTGGCAGGGGCTTGCACGGCTCAGCTACACGCTGTGTAAAGAACCACCTCGTTTGGCTAGTTTTGAATCTCCTTCCTACTAGGCTCACTTGATGGTCTGCAGCTGTTGACTTAGAAAAAGCTGCCTTTGATGCCTGTTCACCCTCTCCGTGCCACTTGTGATTTAACACATCTCTCATTCTTTCACCATCACCACCACCAATCATCTTTTTTCCGGGCCAAAGCCCACTTTCTCATTCCTGATACGGAAGCTGGTCCAGCCCTTTCCTCAGACTTGCAGCCCTTTCCTCAGCCTATCCTGTACCACTGTCTCCTTGTCGAGATAGGGAGAACCAGAACTGCACGCTGTTTAAGATGGCAATGCGTCATGGCTTTATACCGTGGAAAAAATGTTTATCTGTTTGTTCTGGTTTCCCCTCACAATTCTTAATGTTTGGCTTCGCTTTTGTGATTGCTATTATCGTTGAGCTGACGTTTTCATGGAACCATCCATCATTACTCCTTCCTGAGTATTAATGGTCAGCTAAATGCCTTTTTTTATTTTTCTTTTCTAAAAGGAAGTTAGGATTGCTTTTTGGTAAACAATGTTTTTGTGCTTCTCTTTAGGTTTACCTGTAAGAATAACAGTATCATCTGCAAATTTTGTCATGGTGCTTTTCACCTCTTTTTCTGTGTTGTTTGTGAATACATTAAGCAACACAAAGTCTCAGCAGACCCCTAAAGATCACCCCCAGCACCAGTGACCTCCTTCCTTGTGAAAACTGATCACTCACCTTTACCTTTCATTTTCTATCTTTTAACCAAATCTTTATCCATGCAAAGACCTTTTCTGCGGATATTCAGGATTTCAGTGGATATTTAGTTCCCTTAAAACCTTGTGATGAAGCATCTTGTCAAAAGCTCTTTCTGGTAACCTAAGCAAATTATCAGCCCGATTTCCGCAGTATACCTGTTTTAAATACTTTCACGTGCTAACCGGTGCTGACCACTGCACATACAAAACCAAAAACTTAAGTCTTGTGGACAGAAAGGCTATTGCTAGGACTGGAGGGTGGGTTCCCTCCCGAGAAATAAACACCATTCTCCATTACCTGTTCCTCCATCTTCACTACTTTATATGCAACATTTTTCATGCATGCCTAGGAATAGGTGTCAGCAGAATACATCACTCCAAATCAGCTGTGCTTCTACGAGCTAGCTGAAGTAGTTACTAGTTGCCAGGTGGATGCTGAAAGGCCTTTGATCTTAAGAAGCCAAAGTAGGAGCTTGAGTCTTGGGGTTTTTTTTGGTTTTTCTTTTCAAAGGTTTCCCCAGAAACTAAATGCTTGACCTAGTGCTGCATTACTTCTGACTGCATACAATTTCTTTTCTTCCCTGAGAGTCTTAGAAGCCAGACTGCATAACCCAGACTAAACACTTAAAACAAGTACAAACCGTAGTTTGCACTGATTCAGGTTAATTCAATGTAAAACTAACAGAAACCGTTCCAATGAAAACAGTAACTTACAGCATTAATGCTAACATTAAGAACTCAAAACAGGTGATAACAGGTGAAATTCCCCTTGCACACATGTATCGTAGTCAGACATTTCCAAAGCAAGAACTCCAAACCACTGCAGTTAAATAGCCCCGAACCTGGTTATCTGTGTCTCTGCTGTTTCTCTACTTAACACATCACTGCTCAGTGAATCAGTCACAGTTTTTTGTTTTTTGTTTTAACATACTCAGCTTACGACTGTGCAAATAAGATTCCCAAATCCATTCCTCAGATCAAATAAAGGTAATTACAGAGCTTACTGTGGGCGATTCCCAGTGGGAGGGTGGGAGTGGCCACGGGTGGGGCTGCAAGGTGAATACTGTACATGCACAACAGAGAAAATGGGAATGTACCACACCCATCATAAAACATGCTGCCACAGCCAGCAACAGAAACCATTAGGGTGGATCATCATACACACCTTCTCATAAAGACAGAAAGATGGCATGAGATCCCAGGATGAACTCTCAAGTCACAGGGAGATGAGCATGACTCACTGAGAGAAAAGGAAGGTAAAATAAATTATGAGGCTACTGAAGGATCTATGCCATGTGTCCCCCACGTTCCCCCTGCATGATGTTCCCCAAAGAGGATTAATAAGGTACACTGCATTGCACACAGCCCTTAAGCTATCAAGAGGTAATTCATGGGAACATCTTACATTAATCACCTTTATTGCACTAGCACATAAGAAGCAAGGAACAGGGCCACAACATGTTATATGTTGGGTTCAGAGTAGCTGACAATTACTGACCCATATTACTTATTATAGCATTCAGTGGTTCTCACATGTTTTGAAACGTTAACCAATCTCATCTCTCAGCATTTGTCTTTAAAACCAACTGGCATTTGCCTTTCGATTTAAATGTAATGGTGAACTCTAAAAAAAGAGATCTTATAGAAAATATTGTGGATAGCCCGTAGACCACCTTGGAAACCAGGTACTAGAATAGCCACAGTGGAAGGGAAAGGGATACATTGGAATATACCAAAAGAACTAATCGTGTGATAGAAGAAAGTAAAGTGACATGGACTTTCATTGCGGGGAGAGGAAAGGAAAGAGGATGGATAAAGGAATACTTAGAAGGAGACAACCTACATAATGACAGGAGAAAGGGACACTGATGGGAACAAAAGATTATGTGAAACAGGGCTATAAAAAAAAAAGGTAAGAGTGCAGCACAGATGCAGGGACTGTGAGGGACACCTGGAGAAGAGCAAAGTGGTAATGCCCTAGTATATTCCCCTAGCTTTCAGCAATCTGCAGTTCATGAATTTTTGAGCCAAAGACGGTATCTCTTTATCAACCTTTCAATTTAATGGCTATAGCTGCTTTATTTTTGCTTCTTCCTATGATTTTTTTATAAGTCACACAATTGTACTGACAGCTCTACTATACTTGTTGCATCTATACACTGCCACTCCCCAGACCCGCTGCAGAGTAAAACTTTGCTCTGAATTCAGCGCAAAGAATTCAGTTACATACTTGCTATGATCAGCCCGTGAACAGGCTACGCCGTTATCTCTTGTGCTGGTTTGACCTGCCAACCAAGTTGGTTATTCATGAAAGAATCACACAGTTTCTGTATCATATTAACTACTTCAACTCTTGGAACTGTGTCTGACTTCGTGCTTAGATGTCTAGTACAAAGCAATGAAATTTCATACTCCTCATTCAGGAAACAGCACAATCATTCATCCAGAAAACAGGACAGAGTATGCAGAGGACAGGGGTTTGAAAATACCATCAGAGTTGCAAAGCTGGTAGGGAGAGCTAACATCTTTTTTTATTAGGTTAACCGGTGTAGTTGGAAAGATGTATTAGTCTTTATTACGATGAGGAACAAGGTGCAGGGAAAACCAAGTTCAAATGACAAGCTTATTCACCTTCTTAGCTAAATTTTGCCATGCTTGGTTTCTGTTCAATGCTGAGTTCCCTTTCTGCTGAGCTAATTACATTGGTTCAATACCTGCGAGGGACTTTATCAAGGGCTTCCCAAGTGATGGGTTTGCCCAGTCTACAAGAAATATGGAAGTTCTTACAGTATTGTTATCTCGGCCATACTGCATGAATTTCTGCCGTGTTTTCTATTTCTGCATAAATGAATGCTTTGGCATTAGAGATAAAATACATACCCAAAATGAATAAGATATGCAATGCAGCCGAGGAGATATCCTATGATCTGCTGTGTACTTGGAGAATATCTGCTGCGTAAAAACCATGGCATGCCTACATCTTGAACACTACGTGTAGTTTTGGTCCTCCCCCCCACCCCAGAAAGGTGTTAGCAGAACTAGAAGTTGTTCAAGGAAAGGCTGCAGGAATAACCAAAGGTCTGGAATGGCTTCAGAATGAGAAATGACTAAGTAAGTTTCAGCCCGGAAAAGAGGCAATGGTGGGGAGGAAAATATAACAAAAATGTAATAAATCATAAACACAAAGTCCTCTGTGGGGACAGTCATGCCTTTCCTTCCTCACAGTTGGTGTCAGAAGCAACAGAAGCAGGATAAAGTATAAACAAAAAATAAGAGCTAAAATGTTGATCTAGGGATGGACTGGACTAAAGACCACACTGACAGTAGCATTGTCTGTATATTTTACTATGTTCAGCCACACAAACAAATGTCCTAGATCTGCCTCTAAAAATGTTTTTGTTTTTTGGGTTTTTTTTCCCATACAATAGATTTAGGACAAGTGTCTTTCCTTTTTTTTGGAAAAAGTTTGTTTATACAGATAGTTGTAGTATTTTAGAAATGTGTTCCTATAGCAGATTAAACACCTGCTGCAAACACTCCACTCTTCTCTCCACCTACCAGGAAGCGCCTGGATGTTTAGAGCTCCCAACCACTCCTGCTCAAGAGCACATCTGGACACAGTGGCAATTACCCTAAGTCTCTATAGAGTACACAGTGATCACTCGGTATTTAGCCTTGCCTACAGGTAGCCCTTCATGAAAAGAAATAAACCCTAATAATTCAGGAATGATCTCATTTAAAAATGGCATCCTTCTCTTATGTGAATTCAGTGCCGTGATGTAGTGACCCAAAATGCTGGTAGACTTCTTAAAGGCCTACGATACTGCAGACCACTATGCTGTCAATCACGCTTAAATTTCTCAGAGAATTGCTAGATCCGGGCTTCTTCATTTTTCCATTTGTCATTACATCTTTTGCTATTTCATAATGCCACCATGTTTCTAGCACCCAGTTCCCTCCAGTAATATTTGTCTTAACACACACAGTCTTAATTTACTACTACATGTGGATGTCATCAATCAATTTACTTTCAAATCTCTAATGAAAATAATAAATGACATTAGAGTTAATCCTAAACCCTGAAGTACGCCACTAGACAACTTGCTGTGTTTAGATTTATCAAATTAAGTTCATCATTATTCTGTTCAGGTGTCAGTTCACACAACAAGTCTCAAACCCATATTTACATGGAATTGTTCCACAACCAGATCTACTTGAGTAGATTCTACACTTCTGTGTAGTTCTGAAAACCAACCACCTACATGTAAACTCATCCAGTGTTGTAATGTTCAGGTTATCTATATCACTCTCAGAATAACTATTCCATAGGAACGGACGCACATGGAGAGATCAGGGAAGCTGTAATATAGCTGTAGCCAAGCCCTCTTTCCTCCTTGATAGTTACTATTAAGAGGGTAGGAAACACTTCCCATGTAATGTGATGCAGAAAGGGTCTCATGGCTGCAAACTTTCTTCACCAATACTTGAGGCTATCACTGCTCTGGCCCTGATGAATTGAGCTTATTTTCCACATGCTCCCACTAACTATGCAAAAGTTATTTCAAGATATAGCTAAGTGTGGGCAGTAACTACTAGCTAACCATGAGAGAATTGAGCTCAGAACCCCTGAATAAGAAAGCAAAACAGCACAGTTAAATTAAACAAAGACTCACAAACAGATCTAAATTCAGAAGAGAAGAAAATACAATCCATAGAAGCTCTGTAAAAGCTGTTCAAGTATCCTATAATCAAAGTCCAATACATACTACAAAGATAAGCACAAAAGCAGTAAGAAACTGCTGTGGCTAAACCCCAGTTTAGTGCTGTGCTGTACAGGCTGAAATCCTGCTCCTGAAAATGTCTTCTAAAAACAGGGCAAGCCTTAGTGACAAGAATGTTAGAGATCCACAAAGCAATCACAAGCCATCACCAACATGACCCAGCGCAACCTTCAGTGTCAATCTGTCAGGAATAAAGCTTAAAAAGAAGGTCTTGCATTCGTTGCAAGCCACAAAAAATACTGATACTCATTAATAATTCCTTTCCTTCTGAAAGTTTCCCGTATAAATAATTACACACAGAAATATTCCTGTATACATGGCAAGTTTTAGTCACAAAATTTTGGTCACTTCTACAATATTTGGAACTTGACATTATGGGGGGCAGATTTTTAACTATAAACTGAAAAGTGAAATCCTAAAATCTCATGGCTTCTCTGACTGCTTTCTAATAAAAGACTCGGGGGGAAAAAAAATCCCAAGTAGTTACTTCTTTCTTGCACTAGAAAACATCAGTGTGATTTGGAGAGGGAAAAGATGATTTAGTGTTTTGGGGAGGGGGCAGAGAAGAGAGCAGATCACACAAGCCAGTGTCAAGCAAGGCTCCGTGAGCTGCCCAAGGCATGCATGCAGAATGAATTACGAATTGGGGAGCATCCAAACACACCTTCCTCTCATGAAAGCTGATCTCAGCCCCAAGGGATGGAGAGGGCATTTACAGTAACATACAGCGTTTCGAGCAGTTCGGATTGCTTAGACGGCCCAGTGCCGAGCTCTGGTGAAGTGTATCACCGGCAAAATGCCCTCCAATATCCAGAAAAGACACAAAACCAAGAATTGTTTAAACTATGGATTGCTGCCACAGAACTCCAGTCATGCAGAGCTAATAGATCAGCTGCTGCTACCTTGCTTATTCAAACACTCAGCTGAGGTTACAGTTTCTCACTATTTTTTTTTTTAAAGATAGTTATCTTATCATAGGAGCCTAGGATTGTCACGCAACATTTACAAAAGTAAAAATGACATGGGCTGGAGAGGAATGGTTCCAGCTACATCTGGGATAATCAGATACCTTTTTCCAAATCAAAGCATCATTGTTTTCTTTAACAAGTCCTACATCTAGGCAACCCGCAATTTCCTTAAGCTCCTGCCTCCCAGGAACAGTTTATTGTAAATGATTTATTGTAATCCTGATTATTGACAACCTCCACTGACTGTAACTTCTTCCCTCTTAAAGAAGACTTGTCAGTAAGTGGTTTGATTTCTCTTTGCTAAAATCTATATTAACAATGCAAAGTGTTTTGGGTTTTTTGTTATATATTATTTCTACAGAATAAAGTTATTCTCTCTAAGGCACATTTTAAAAACAAAAAACAAGATTTAAAGAACAATAACAGTAAAGATTTTTTCAGTACGTTACTGTGGCAGTTTCTACTTGTCTGTATTCATACCCTGCCGTGATACGTATCAGTGAAAATAAAGGCGCAAATGGCTTTTGGAGTGAGAAGTTTGGACTCCAAGAAAAAATGAGAAAGTCAGAAGTACATGGCTAGAGGTTTTTCTCTCACAGCAAGACACATCCACAGCATGTCACTTCTAGGATAAGGATAACTTGGAGAGGCAGTTATTACGGAGCTGCTTCAGAATAGTGCTGATCTTAATGTGAAAACTGAAAACAGCAAACAGCACTGATTGTAGGCTTGGGATTCTTCCCCATATGGGAGATCCCTCTGAAATGGATTCTTGACAAAGGCATTAAATAACTCCCACTGGATACAGATTATCAGCTTGACATTGTTGTAGTACAAGGCTGCTTCTCATTTAAAATTCAGTAAAACACTTTCACTGTGCAGGGGAGAATTAGTATAGTATTAAAGTGGCAGTAAGATTCCTCCTTTCCTACCAGTCTCCATGAGACAGCAAAACAGAATTCATAAACAGAACCTGCAAAAGTCTGGGAGGGGAGGGACAACAATCATTTGGTTTTCCTGGACCTTTTGTATTGACTGTCCAAATAACCATGATGTATTCACTTTGTTTTCAGAAAGGAAGTCTGATTGCCTTCAGTAAGCAGAGCCAGACCTTTCTGACTTGTTGAATTAACCCTTTAGATAATGCTTCTTTTTATCTGGTTCTGTCACAGATCCTAATGGCAAACATGAGAACAGAAAAGCTTCAGGCATTATTGTATCTGCAATCAGAGCTCTTTGACTTACCTATTTTCTTATTTCCATTAATCTGATTTTCTTGAAATCAAGCTCCTCCTTTTTCTTTATTTGTGACCATCTGTGAAATGTCTCTTGCAATGCAAAAGTCATTAGGCAGAATCATAACTGTGCAAAAGCTTTTAATAAAATTCTAATGCTTAAGACCACAAATTAGGCAGCCGGGTTGAAAAATTGCAGCATAAAAGAGAGGTCAGATGCAGCTTTGTATAACCTGAAGATAAGTGGGAAACCAGCACTAAGAGAGCAGACGGTGTGGAACGCTTACAAATACACACACATCTATTTCCTAGTTGTCAGTTTTCCCATCTGCTTCTTTCAAGATGAGCGTCAGTTAGAAGTATCCCTCCTCATCAGCCTCCAGTTAAGCTACTGGGGGGAGAGTCTGCACCCAAGACATTTCTGAACTTTATCTAACATCATTTTTTCCTGATATCCTACTACAGGCCTCACACTTGATTTCCAAGCCGCATTGTGCTTTATCCCCTTGGGCAGTGCAGTCTTACTCATCATAAATACAGATTTCTTTTTGAACTACAAGGGCAAAAAAGGTTTTCCACATTTTTAAGTGATATCTCTTTGTTAATCAAACCTAATAAACCCCTTAGTTATTTACCTAGCAGCCATTTAAACACGTGGCAAAGACTTTGCAAATTAACTCTTGAAGTACAGTGGCTTTTTTTCCCCCGACTTGTACACCTGAAATCTAAACTATGAACACAAGACATCTTTACATAGGTACACAGTTGGTGCAGCGTTATGTGCATGACATAAGAGGAGGATGCGAGTTGTTCTTTTGTAGTTTTACTGTATGGTTACAGTGAACAGGGACTGGGAAAAAAACATGGTAGAAACCAAAATACTAGAAGATTAAATATATTGCTCTTAATCTGAAGAACACTATCAGATACGTCTCATATATCCAAAGATCAAAGATCGGGAACTTGAGAGGAGATACAACTAACAAAAATAGGTATGGAATGATGAAGTTATTTACATATCTCAGATACATTTAATCATGCAAAACAGACCAAGAAGGCTGAAGGGATTGGTACTAATGAAAAAGTAAAAGCAAAAATATAAGTCTGTAGTAACCATCAGTCTAATTAATGATAGCAAAAAAAACCCCTTTTATTTTATGTAGTCCCACTGAAAGCAATGAGGGTGCATTTATATAAAAATATCTCAGTAAAGCAATATCACTAAATTTGCATAACCCCAAAGCAATATGTTTTCATTACCTTGTGAACCTATAGAAAACAAAGTAATGACTTATTTTTATAAAAACTGTGTGGTAAATCCATATATCTGTATCACATCTTCATTGTAATTGCACCTACAGAACATTTCTTTGACAGCTAAAAAAAAATTCAAGTGTATTAGGAATTCTGCAGGATGGGTTATTGTCCAGCTGCACAGCTAACACTGTCTGTCATCTGCATGTAACGAGATGGTTTCTTTTACAGTTTAAGTTTTAGAAAATATTTATTGTCATTTGATTTTGCCGTAACAGGATTTCTATCTGACGTGGATTTGGTAATGGTTTCACTACTCCAAGATCAATCTAATATTAAATTTTCTTCTTCGGACACTCTGGAAAGGGACCGACAAGACCTCATGAAGACACAGGGGGATTCAATATCCCCAGTTCAGCAACCTGTGAGTAAGATGGCCCAGTTCTGTTTCTCTTTCTTCAGACACACAAGTTCAGATACAATATTCAGCGATCGCTGTACTAAATCTCAGCATACTTAACTGGCAACAAAGTAAACATGGAAAGTTTTATTCTTGAAGAGTAGAAACCTGAGTTGTTATTCTGAGCTAGTCAAGCTCCATACTAAATTTCCTATTCAATTGTTTAAAAATCATATTACTTCAAAAACCAAACAGGCAATCCATCTAGCTACTAATCCAGTGAAAATGCTACATTTAATGTAATCCTCATCCTGTTTCTGAAATAAATTTTAAAAAAGCAGACAGACAGAAAGACATCAGAACCTTTTTGTCTACTCCCTGGCAGTAGAGGATGCCTTCGAGCACTTCAGAATTCCTTGGGACTTTTTTGGAATAAAATGATCTCTCTCCTGTTGCCTATATATTCATCATGTTTACCTTTCATAACAAAAGTACAACTGAGAATAGTGTTTTTTATCCAACAACAGCAAAATAACTGTTGTCATACTTTTATTATGAATATTTCAGGTGGAGAATTGACAGCACTGCCATTCGTACAGCTTTATAAAAGTAATGGGGGGGGGCATTAATACTTATTTAACAAAAGATATCATAAACACATGTATTAGGACCATAGAGAAGAGCAAGGAAGTAAGAATTAAGAAGTTACAAACTGAGCAAGTTTGCATTCATGTGAGAAGACAAAAGTGTCATGAGGTCAGATTTGCTTTCTGCAGGAATCCATGACAGAACAAAACATTAAGAGCCTTGACGCACAGACCTGTGTGCAGATGAAGGAAAAAGCTGTGCCATGTTCCACTCTGCAGAAAGCACTGGCTTTTACGCTAGCTTCCCTTTGGAACTTCCTGAAATCTGGTTCTCCCATGAAGGCATATATTCCTTTACCTGTTCTCCTAAACCACTGCAAGACCAACTTGGATTTAGAGGGGGAAAGAGGAAAGGTACCACTTGATCCGGTCTGACTTTGTGTGTAACACAGCACACCGCGTTCTCCCCTTCACTGAGCACAATAACCTGCTCTTGACTTAAGCATGTCTTCTCAAAAGGCATCCAAGTTGTTACTCATCCTTGATGTCGGGGAAAATATGCATAATTTCTGAGCTGAATGTGTTCAGCTTCAAGATCCAGACACCAGTTCTTGTTAAGCCTTTCTCTTCTAGATTAAAGAGCACTTTAGGAGCTGTGATTTTCTTTTGGCTAAAATGCAAAAGGGAAGGGAGGAGATGAGACAGGAAGAAGGTTAAAATGTCTGCCTAGAGCCTCCCTGTCTCACAGAATGAGTGTGGCTATGTTAATGAAAGGAAGTGATGTAACTAGCAACATATCTGGCAGCTTGTAACACCGTCAGAGAATGAGATCAAGCTTATTTGACTAAACTTGTAGATGACAAGACTTGCACTTATCATATTCCTGTCATTTAATCTTTCATCACTTGATCATACATCATCTTTCCCCTGAAATTGTCAGACCAGCTAGTCAATAGTTACCTGAGACATCCTGTTTTTCCAAGATAGTTGCACAAATTAAGATTACTTCAGTCTTCTCAATGCTTTCATTAATTTACTTTTGAACAGTTTTGGATACCAGGTAACCAGAAGACCCTTTAGATCTTTTAGGGCTTCTCTGCATGCAGGTGGCTAGGACTAGTAATGTTATACTTCTCAACAATAATATATTTTTAATGTACTTTTTTGTAAATAATAAAAACAATAAAATATTTGCTCATACTAATCCTAAATAAATGCCAACAATTCATTGCAGGATAATCCCAGTTATAATTGCCAACCATATGAGTCAGACAGCAGGACAGAAAGGAAGAGTTCAGAGTCTTCTCACAGTCCCAGCCCTGCTTCTCCAGCCCAGGATCAAATTCATGGGAGATACCCTACAAGCCAAGGAATTCACTGTGGCAAGAACAAATTTAAAGCGTCTTTCAGTACTGAAAAATTCAGACGGTACAGTTACGAGGAAAGTACTGTAGGAAATTACGACAGGTTTCTCAAGAGCAGCAGAAACCCCTTTCACCCTTACAAGAGGCAGATCAGCGAAGACGTCTTCCAGGAAGCACATCAAGCCCTCCCACCAGAAGGTTCACCCTTCAAAAATCCTAGAAGCATTGACGGTTTTGAGGGTTTACCAGGATCTACAGGTCCTGACGAGTCAGAGTCATTTCCTACACACATTCCGAACATCTCCACAGAGCAACCATGGTGTAACAGCCTCCAATACAGCAACACAGGTCAAGATCACAGTTCGCAAGTCATGGTCAGTATTTTTGCTTTTCTTTCTGTTTTCAACGGCAAAAATATACTTTCAGAATTATTTTCTTATCTCTTAACGTGAATACATGGACATTAGCCTCTTGTCAAGTTGCGGGCTAAAGCTCAGCATAGACATCCATATTTATTTGTTAACGTTTTCTATTTTATGGCCTTTCCCTACTGAAAAACAGCCCTCAGAAAGGTGCACAAGGACAAATGATTTTCCACTAGACATGATACACGAATCCTAAATATCCAAGTTCTTCCTGACAACAGGTTTTATATCAGTAGTTGTCATCAACTAGTATTTTCAAGGGACAAAAGTTCACAAAACAGTATTTTTCAAGTATGAGGACAAGTGTTATCAGGTTTGTTACAACAGCTCGGCTGAGCTGCATTTTTCTGGATGGAAAGGGAAGAGAAACTCTAAGACATCAGTACTACTTAAAATTAAATATCTGTTTATGGTACGTGCAGTGTAAAGGTACCTGCGCTAATTCACATACTGGATAGAGGCGACTGCCTATTTAGGGCAGCACAGAGATCCCTGAAAAACAAGGTAAATTACCCTCCAGTATCTCCACAAGGTATCTCTGCTGTGATCCACAGTGTAAAGCATATCTCCGTAATCTAGTGCAGACAAAAACAATGTCTGCATCTGCCAGGAGAGGGCCCTAACCACTGGTTCTGAATTGCTGTGGGGCAAAGAATTTGAGGGTTACCAAAAGAAAGAGGAGTTTAAAAAAAAAAAATCTGAATTGGATTAAGACAATTTACCAGGGAACGGAGGGATGTTGTCAGGGTACATACCTGGGGATTGAAGCCATTCAGGTTAAGGAGGAAATTGATCTAAATCTCTTATTTCCTGGGTAAATACTCATCTAGGTCAGACGAGTTTAATGCAAAATCTATAAGCGGTGGATGAAAAAAATCCCATTTTCTTCCCAAATGCCTGAGCTGCAAGATGGAGAGAATGTAAAGCTAGCACTGCAGGAGCCCTTTACCAAGCACGTGTGACTACTTGGGAAAGGACTGGCTACTTCTTAATGACTCCACTGGTTCAGTCAGCAAGCAACTTCAAAGCTCTTAAATAGCTTACACGCTGCTGGCAAGTTGACATTTCTGAAAAACTTTGTCTTATGGTCACCAAAAGAGCAAGGACATTTATTAACACTGGATGTGGCCTTTGCTTGGTGCCAAGATATCAAATCAAGTCTAATATGTACCCCTACACTAATCTATACCATAAAAGATAGTCATTATGGCCTTGCTTTAAAACAGAAGGATAAGTGCTACTAGTTCCTTGAAATAATAAGATGTCTACGACATCAGCTCTCAGAAGAGAATTCCTGGCCATGGATGTCAAGTGGGGGAAGGACCCTGAAGTCAGTCACCAGACCCGTGGATAGGAACACTGCTTCAGACACGCCATTCCCTGCACTGTTTATTACCACTTAGAGCTCTGCCTAGCTCTCTACTTCGCATGCAGATCGTTTGAATCACTCTTCTAAAGCAACCAGTGTTACCACACACACTGTATGCTGCACTCGGCATTCTAACTAAAAGACAGCAACATTTAACACCCAGGAGCCTGAGCCCTTAACAGAATCAAGCCCTGTGTGGCATCCAGGACAGGCAGCTGGGCAGACTTGTGAGAAATTAAACATACAGAAGCTGATCAAGTCTTATTTGCACATTTGCAGAAATAAATCACAATCTTACTATAGTTCCTATATCTTGATCCAATTCAGTAGCCAGCCTAGTTTGATTCTGCTCTGCCACCTCTTTCCTGTGCATTATAGACCTCACCCTCTACCTAATAACAAAACTCCAGCGTCAGCTTGAGGTACTGACAGTCTGCGAGATAAAATCAGAGTATGAAAGAGAGACAGAGACACATGTGCACACTCGGGAATGAAGGCTGGAGTGTGCAGTTTGGGTATGTAGGGAAAAAGATAAACAGAAACTGACATTTTACGAATTGCTTTGTACCGAACTTGGACTGGGATTTCCTTTTTCAAGCAGTAATTATATAAATACAGGAAACAATGTTTCTTCTTGTACCACTGGATGACAAAACAAATTCTATGTAACACTTACTGTGACAGAATCCAGTCCAAAAAAGTAGTAAGTATAACGAAAGACACATCAGAAGAGTAATTAACAGAATTACTGTATTTTAAATTGAAGTGTTTTCTCCAATAACTCTTTCCTTAAATATTTTCTAGCAGGATTCAGACATCAAGCTTCGGACATCCCCGCTGGAAGGGCAGCCTGGTTTGTATTGCTATCAGCCTCAAGTGCAGCAGATGTATTGCCCCTCGCATCCTTTCCATCAGGTCAGTACAACATGTACACCAAAATCCCCTGTATTTCTAGCACTGTAATGGTATAGTAGTTGCAGTAATAATACAAAAAGGCAGATGAAACAATACCTGCTAAATTTGCGTTTGCGGGGCCATGTTTGTATACATACATTTTGTTTACGACAATAAGATCTTAAAAGAACCACATCTAAATGCATTTTAAAACGGCCTTCCAGAAAAAAAGGCAAAAAAAAAATCTTGTAAAAATGGAATCTTGGTACTGCTTATTTATATTTATACCATTATACTCAAGAAAATTGGCTTTGAAACCAGATAAATTATTAACATAACTGTTGGTATTTCAGGATCCCAAGGAATTAACTGTGCTTTGACTTCAGAATAACAAATTAAATATATGTGACTGTATACTTAAAATTCAGATCAAACATAGAAAAACGCAACATTTTAACAGCTAGACGATGCTTGCTTTCCTTGTGCTTGATGGCACACACATCTCTCTTGCAATCTTTTGACTGTTACATCACCCCAGTGAAAGATTATTCAGCTGCAGCATAATTGACAATAATGCTGATGATGCACGAGAATGCACAGTGTTAAGGTTGTTCTTCCGTAATGTAACTATATTATTAATGCTAAAAATGCACAGGAGTAACTGACACCTTGTTTTTCCTGAGTGTGTTTAGATGTCATTTGAATACATGTCAGTTCATATTTCCAAAGCAGTGTACGCACCGTATCTTTGTAAAATCATACATATATACCTTAACCTTACATGTGACCCCAGTACGTATTTATAGAGGTCAGCGAGTGTGGTCTACTGAGCTTTGAAAACTTGGCATAGAGGGAGGCTGTGTATTACAGAAAGTCATTTTCATGACTCTGAAATGTCTTTAAATTATTTCCTTTAGATATAAATGGTGGTGCTGTTCAATGCATTGAAATTTTCCTCTTTTATGCTCAGTTATCTGCAATGTACAAAATTTTCCGTAAGAAAGATGTTCAAGGAGATAAGAATATGATTGAAACACCCTATTTAAAACAAACAAAAAAAACCCAAAACTTATTTAAGGTGAAATTAAGGCAACAACGATTTTTCAGAGATATATAGGCAGAAATCCATACACAAAAATAGCACAACTACCAAAACTCCCAATCACTAGAACTGAATTAAATTAAACTTACAGGAAATTCATATATGTAAACTATTTGAACATAAAAGCTCACACTTAAGTTACAACTCCTTTGATCCCAGCAACTGATGACTGATATTGTAGAATCAACTATACCATCTCATTCAACTTGCTCAAGAAGTATAAAAAATGTGACTAACAGAGCAGTGACTTAAAACTGTGCAAAGAAGACAAAAAACAGGTTACCATATGATATTTCATTGGGATTGTCCATTCATATGGTGTTACTAGTCTGAGTCACTGAAATAGCAATCATACCATTCATCATCAGGATTTAGTCCCTCATGAGGAAAAAGAAAGGTTATGTTTGGCATGATTTTCTTTAAGAGGAAATTTAAGTAACTTCTGAAAACAGATGCTGAATGACCGTAAAGAAAAAGAATAGACATACGGTGGAATTTTATGATCATTGATAAAATTAAATCATCCGTCACAGATGACTTTTTAGGAATTTCATTTGTTAGAGTTTTGTGAAACATTACTAAGGAAGAATGAAAATATTCCATACCTCAGTAGTGGATTTGCATATTTTTAAGCATGTATTTCTTATAAATCCCCCACCTGCCTACTGAAACTCAAAGGAAGATGTCTCATTACTACAGTATTTAACCCCTCAGATATAGAGAGGAATAAAACAGGGACTAACTGTATCAACCACATGAAAAGCTTCAGGGACTTCTATGGCCTTTCTGAACTTCTAGTGCCTGGGACAGTTAAAATGATCAACAGGACAGCATGGCAAGGCAGCTCAATGGGCACCCTCAAACACCAACCCTTGCATGAAGTAAACCTCTAAAATCAGGTTCCTATTACTGTTATCTTTCTCTTCCCGCTCCCTCAGCTGTGGCCAGCCCCTGACCACTGACTGGACTTTGTATTTAGATCAGCTTAGGAGCTCAGGGGCACAGAGGTTCTTCCCCAATGAGGTGTTGCACAAGGACAGGCCAATTTGCTTAGGGCGTCCAGCTACTACTGAAGTTCAAATAGTTTCAATATCAAGGGCTTTTTGTATCCGCTGTCCTCAGTGGGTAGCCTTGTAAAGCTTGAGAAGTGTACAGATGCTACATAGATGTGAGAAGGCATAGATAACGGAAAGAAGCAGTCTTCCTACACTGATTCAGGAAATACGGCTAGAGAATAATCTCACTCCTGGCTTTTTCTTTTACCTATCACTCTGGCATTCCACTAGCCAGAATTTACTGAACCTTTTTTTTTTCCCTATAATGTGGCAAAAAGGTAATTATCTTTTGAATTCTTATCAACACCATCATAATTAATTTACTTGGTTTTTCTTGTTAATCTAAAACTCAATAGCAGTTATAAAAGGTAATAATAAAATTAAAATAGAATAAAAAGAAAGGTGATATTACACTACCATCCTAACGTACAAATTGATTGCTTTTATTATTGTTATTTTAGAAGAAAAGGGTCCCAGATGAAGGATTAACTTGCCACTCTGCTGCAAACAAACTAGCTCCCCACTGGGACTGCAGTACAGACGTTGTGGATGTGCCACAGCACCACACATCTCACACACAGTATAAATGTCAGGTTTGTGTGTTGCTTTAGCAGAAACTCCAGTTAGCTTGTTAATTCATTTGAATATTTTTTAATTTCTTTATTCATTCTGAAGCAGGCACCCTTCCCCTGTCACTGCTGATTTGATACCAGTACTGTTGTTATACATTGGCATTAACAACATTCAAAAAACCTACAAAATCAAAGCTGAAACACACCTTCTGGGAGTGGCTAGGCAAGACGCAACAAGCACTAAGAGGAAAGTCTTCCATCCACCTGCAGGCTGGCACTGTGACAGAACTTTTACATGCAGCAGGTTTCTGTTAGACTTTTCAATATTTGTGCTTCTTAATGTTACTATAGTAAAAGCATGGCAACATGTTCTACTACTCCGAGGAAAAAAACAATAGGTATAATCAGCCAAAGTCATAACAGGTAGAACTGCTGTCCACGTGCCATACTCAGACACTGGGAAATGAAAGAACATGTGATACAAGACTGAGAAGTGGAATAATAACTTTTGTATGAAGCAGCTCCAGTATTAATACTTTACATTTCAAATTTGAATGGAGCAGAGCAATTTAAATTACTAGGAAGTTACATGCAAGAGAACGGCCCCTTCAGCCTGAAGTGAAGAATGTTCAGGCTATGCCTCACTTTTCATTAGAGGGATGAGAGAGATCAACTCCTTTGTTAATTTTGCCCAAATGATAAAATGGCCTCACCTTCCCCTTTGCTGGACACAACACAGATGGTGACTCATAAGAAAAACTACTTCTTACTGACCTGAAAGAAACAGCAGACACGTACTGAAGTCACTTACCCACCCACCATAAAACCCGACACCTTTCATGCCAGTTGTGCGACTGTAAAACCAGCTCAAGCCTGTCATTCCAGACTATTCCCCAGCCTCTCTTCCCTCAAAAAGGAGTAATGAGACCAATAAAACAGAAATAATCCTTAGAACGCCCAGTTCTTGCCTTTGGTGATGACATCACAGCCAGTCCCATCTTAGTATCCCTTCCTTTCAAAGAGCCACTGAAACCAATAAAATCAGAATTATTGTATGAATTGCCCGGTCTTCCAGTCTGGTGAAAAACCTGCACACAATGCAACAAAGCAGGCAGCACACAACTGCACACAGAAATTAGTTCACAGCTGCTCTGGAGACTGCAGTTCTGCCCAGTATTTAGTTTAACAAGGCAGGACATGATTAATTATGTACATCTCATTTCTTTCACCCTGCTTACCGTAGCAAACTGATTAGTGTATTCAGTATGTTTTTCCAGATTCCATTTCAGGCAGTTCAATGTTAGAAAGATAAAAGCAAACAGGCAAAAACTCGAGCAACAACAATAAAATTACTGAGAAACTGAAATAAGTTATTCAGATTCCAGAATAAATAAACTATGAACACTTGCAAGCACATGGTAACCTCTCACAGGCATTTTCAGAGGACAAAGACCAAGAGCAACAGAAGCTATTGGTCCAAAAATAGGAATGACAGTACAAAACTAAGGAAAGGTATAAACTAATTACCAAGGAAATTTTCCCAACAAGTCTTGAAAGCTACATTATTATCTTTCAGAGGAACCATAAAAACCTCATGACACAGGACTTCTAGAGGTAAGCAGTAAAACACTAGAACAGGGCTCAGCAACCTTTGAGTACTAGGGAAGGCATGCAGGTAGATTTTTTAATAGCATATGACCTGACTCCTAGTTTTGGCCATGCCCTAGCCCTGGCATCTGGAAAGATTCATCTGTAAGAGGCAGAAATTCCTCTCACACTGAGCTCTGAGTTCAGTGGGAGCCTTTGCCTCACGGAGAGCCAACTGATGGTATCTTACCTTAGCAGGGTAGTGTTTCTTTGTTCTCGAAAGTTGCTTGCCAGCAGGTTTAAACTGTAATTTGGAAAAGAAAAATAGGTGACCAACTGCTGTGTTAAAAAAATTGAGAGCAAACCTACAGAAACTCTGATGCAATAGAGGCTATGCATATGTATAATCTCCCCTCTTTCAACCTATTTTTTTTGCATTGGCATATTTCTGTCATGGTGATCGCACGATAGCCAGCCTTTTCTTTAGTGTGTCTTGAGAGCTGGACAGGCTTAGAGATCTCTTGAAGAGATAGCTTAGCATCTCGGTCTCAGGTAGCATTCTGCTGCCTGTCCCTAGGAGGGGGGTGAGGGTAGCATAACTGCTGTCTGATTTTAGGTGTCCTGGCTATTCTTTTTAGCTTTCTGATATAGAAAATGGGGGAAAAAAGAAGCTGCTTGAGGTGGTGGTGAAGAGCACTTCAACTCCCAGCCTCTTGGAGAAGCCTGTTTCTTGTCATTGACTATAAGGGAACCGACAGAGAGTAGCCTCACAGCTTCAGTGCAAGTCAGGCAATATGAACACCTGTGAGAAATGTCTCATATGCCACTCTCCTGACCCTGGAATGACGTTACTAACTTATTCTATAATAATACATTCACTTTATACATATTCTGATGCCATCCACTAAAGCTTTTGTTGTTATTATTGTTTGGTTTTTTTACTGCCTTGCCTGATAACAGCGAATTGAACGGATGCTTTGGGATGCTATTCTCTTGCAGTAGATTTTATACACTTTGAATTTTTGCCTTGTTGTATCCCTCTCCACCTAAAATCAAAAAAAACAGCACACAAAACCAAACAAGGCTCAGTCAAAACTTCCCTGTTTCTTCTTATATTTTTAGTGGCTTTACTTAATAGGCTTATTTTTCTATGGTGTACACTGTTTGAAGTAATTTATTCTAGGGTTTTTTGTTACTTATATAAATAAAATTACATCATTAATTTACTTGTCTGCATAGTACAATGTTCAGGGGAGACTGAGCAGGCTAAGATACTTCAACCACAAAAGAGATGGCTGGAGAGAGATATGCTTTAGGTCTACAAAATTATGAATTATCTGGAGACAATTAATAGGATGCAGTTACCCCCATTCTTCACAAGAACTCAGTAGGCAGGCAATAATAAAACAAGTACTTTTTTTACATACTTCAATTTGGAACACACTGCAACAGGATCTGGTAACAGCCAACGCATCAGTGAGTTCCTCCTCATACATGCATACATTCTTCTACTTCTTAAGCTTTAACTAGTAATATTAATGTTTTCCAATACCATGCTAGGAAGACTTTAGGTCTGACTTGGCATAACAGCTATTAAACCTAGGCAGAGGATAATAGCCTGAGAACTAAATAGTTTAACAGTTATTAAGAAAGAAATATTTTTGAGAGCTTGCTGCTAAGCCAAGTAACATCTCTCTTATTGTATCATCAGTATCCCTCGGGAGGCAGCTATCCTGTGACTTATATTACTTCTTCACACTACCCTTACCAAAGAATTGCTCCTCAAAGCAGTCAAGAATCCCAGCAGCCTCTATTTCCCAAACCCATCTACTCCTACAGGTAATAAAACATTTTTTCAAGTCCTAATGTTACAGGAAATACACTGTTTACCCATGGCCTATTTCCAGCATAATTTGCAATAACATGCTTACTCTTATTTGTCTTGTTCCCAGTGTGCTCTGTCCTGTTTGTAGGAATCTCAAGATGTTCCAGACTCTGGGGCCAAGGCAGAGGGAAATGAAATGTTGTAAAGCATGTGAACAGTCTTGACCACCCCCACAAAAGCTAGACATTTCTCCAGTACAAAGTCTTAGGTGTTGCAAATTTCATCAGCACAAGCCTAATCACACTTGGTTGTCTTTTCCAGGACCTGTATTAAAACTTTTTTTTTTTTCCTCCAGTTACTAGGGCGAGGAAATGCCTAGAAAAAAAAACATATCAGATATGCCAGTCACCACACAGGTTTAGCCCCCAAATAGCAGTCTAACAAAGCAGACCAGACAATTAAATTGTAATTATACCTTCTGTCACTGTCAGTTTGATATCCTCTTTGTGGCCTTTATCAGTTTAAGCATTAAAACACAACCTTAAATAAATACACACTAGCAGGATTTGAAGGCTGTGGTCTTGATTCCACTTTCTGTTACTTTATTTTAAACCCAGGCTGGACCTTCTATATGCACTTTGAGAATTACCTCTAGAAGTTAAGCAGTGTAAGGAGATTGCTTATAAACAACTGAGTGGAAAACTTTAAGCATCATCGGTATTCATGCTATGACAGTGAAAACCAGAGTAATCACACGCACTGTGAAAAACAGTCCTTTTTTCTGCTTCTGAGGAGTCAAGCAGAACAGGCTAAAATACTTTTCTTTCTCTCCCTAAAGCATCCTGATCTTCATGGCACTCAAAAACAGCAAGACAGGGAGTCTGCCAGTCAGTGAGATTTACAATTTCATGACGGAACACTTTCCTTACTTCAAGGTGAGTTCCACAGGGAGTGGGGGGAAATCTCTCTCTAAGCTTACCTGGCAGCAGAGGGAATAAGGGAGAGGATTCAATCTATGAAAAGGGATAATTCCTTACTAGATTAATATCAAATCAATTACATGCTATATACCTTCATGGTCACAAACCACCCAGCACTTCAGGCCTAGGGAGAAACGTGAACATGATATGCGGTAATATTTGACACAAAAAGATACTAAGAACTGCTCCAACTTTGAGTTTGTGCAGTAACAGTGGCCATTCCTCACTAACAACTCATAAATATTTTTAAAAACACATCCATTCCTTCCCCTCAGATCTCAAATACAGGCAGAACTGGTCTTGTGGCTTCCTCTGCCATCCACAGCACCTCCAGACTCATGTGGAAGCAGAGGTTCAAGGTTATCTTGCTCTGTTCTGGAGCTGGGATATCCGTCTTAGGCAACTTCGTCACTTGCATGCACTGTACAAAGAAAAGTATAATATGTGAGAAATGGCACTAAGCTCATAATTACACAGTAATGTTGGTGAAGGTAAGGGTGGATGGTTTGCAGCAGATACTATTGAAATTTAAATCCATGCTGTAAGAGAATGGTGTCTTGCACTTGGAATGCAAGTGGAAAGTGATTAGTCAGCACATGATCCAAGAGCAGAAGGATTACAGTTAAGATTTTGAAAAGAGCTATAATAGAATCATCGACTGCTGCTCAACACAGAGCTTCATTATTGCTGATTCTTCAAAAACATCTCACTCAAAGTCCAGATCAGGTGACCTGCAACTGTTAGCAAGGCCCAAACGTGAAAATAAAGCAACATGAGTCTGTCCTGTTTCCTATCGCAAATAAGCACGCAGCAATTACACCAAATTTAAAGCAGCTACAGAAAGGCCATTCAAACATTTGTATTAAGAAAAGAACACTAAGAATAACTAAAAATGAATGTTCTGATACAATTTTGCAATGGTTTTGGACACTGAGGATAAATAATGCCCGCAAAAAAAAAAAATTGAACATGTCAGTAATCAGAGAAAAAGAATACACATTATCATGAAGGAAGAACTGTTAGGATCCATTACTCTTCTGTATTCCCAGATTTCCTCCCAAAGGAATCACTAGCTACTCTATTATTTGTTACAAACAATAGAAGGGAGAAAAAAATAAAGAAACCTACCATCATAATTCGAGAAGTACCCCATCACAACATGACAGGTCATAATCCACTGAAACAAATCTGAAGCACTTTAACTTTGCTAAGTCACAGGGATGCAACTGATTTTTAGGCTAAACACACATGAAATAAGGTAACAACAGTGATCTAAACGGGGAAAGGAAGGAGGGTAGAATGGCACGTGACAAGAACATAGTAGCTGTAAATTTTTTTTCATTTTCAAAACATGAATAAATTTCAAGATTTGTATTTTGTCCCTAACAGAATATTAACTCTATTTTCCACGCTTTTACCACTAGTTGCAAGAAATATTAATAATCCAAGGGAAAATAGTTTGAGGATTGCGAAAAAGGTCCTGAGCCACATCACCTTGAAATTGATATTTTTGCAGAACTACGCTTCTTAGCATAATGCAGAAATCACTTGATCTACAGCAAAGTAATACATTCTTATCTGATTACTGCTTTCGAGAAAAATAGCAGGAGTTTCAAGCAGAGAGGTGGGAATATTAAAAGTAAGTTTTACAGGCATGTCCACGTTTATTCATCAGACCACACTGAAATTAATTCTGCTTTGTCTGACAACACAATCGATTATAAAATTAATCAGCAGCTTGCAAACCAATTGCTGCTGCTGCCAACATGCAGAGAACTCCTCAGACACAAGACTGTGGCTCTGCCAGGTGTCACCTTCCTGGTCCTGAAGTTAAAGTTATTCTGACACAGCAGAAATGTTCGGGAGGTGTACACCCTTTCCTCAAGTATATATTGCGTGTAAATATTGTGTATTGTATATATTGTGATATTTTCTGCGTAAATGTGTATGGATAGTGTGTGTTCATATGTCTGTCTCTGTGCATATATACAGATGTGTGTATACATATGCTCATCTGTACAGTGGGTATATTTCTACCACAGCTTTAAACAACTGCTTTATACCTAATCTAAACTTTTCCCTTCTTACTTATCAAAACTTGCCTGTTCCACAGGGAGTGGGTTTTCGTGGGGGTTTGTTTGGTTGTTTGTTTGTTGGTTTTTTTTTTTTTGTGGTAGATCCTCATGTCTTTTTCTTAATTCATTTAAAAATTGATGAGAATGAGGTTACTCCTGTCATATGCATTATAGGAAAAGAATGGTGCAGGGGGTACTACTGGAACATTCGCTATTTTGTTACGGCTTTATTTTTTCATTTTACAAATACAGTCAAATGATTGAACAGTTCCACCCCCAACATCCTTAAAATAAGCAGGGGAGAATAAGCAAGCTCTAAGCTCTATCTACCTCTGGTCTTTACAGCAGCCCACAGAATTACCAATATACGGCAAAAGCTAATATCCTCTATCCTCCCTTTTTTGGAGAGTCTTTAGCAAGATAAAGTAGTATAAAAATCAGCAAAGAACGCTCTGTTGTTGCTACCAGAACTCTCTAAATCGCAGGATACAACAGGGGGAGGGGAAGCAATTTAAGTTCGAGAGAAACAGAGTACAAGTGTACACAGAATCTTGCTGGGAGACATTAGATGATACAAGCCTAGTCAAATTAACTTGTATTCGCTGCCACAGCAAATTTAGTTTCTATGATGCAACAATCTCATTTCTAGTTGAAACAGAGCAATCCAACTCCTACGTCCTAAAAAAAACATCTACGCAGCTAAAGTTGAATTACTCTTTGATGTACCTCTCCCTTCTCTTGAGACCTAGATTTAAAGAGAAAGGGTTTTGCAAGATCACTGAACTCTTTAAACTTCAAGAGGCGGTCAGGATCAATGGGTCCGTACAATAATATTTTTTGCCTGTCATCCTTTTTTTTCTTTGTAGTGATTAGTGAGTCTAACAGAAAGCTTTAATCTTGTTAATTGGAGTTATTGCCAGTGGTCCAAGAGGTTAGAAAGGTCTGTGGTCTGATGGAGCTTAGAGCAGCAAGTATTCTCTCGCAGCGTCAAATTCCACACAGCTTCGTCCACACTGTGCTGAATTCAGCAATGGCAGAAGTGAGCCATAGCAAAGAGATTCCAACTACACGAGAACAACTTCAGTAGCCAAAGCTCAGTTCATTAACAGACAATGAAATGTTAACTTAAAAAACTGGTGACAGAGTTGTAACCTGAACACGCTGCCGGAGCGTCCCTTCAGGGCCTTCCTAGGTAGACAACTGTTTTTCGCTGCTCAGCAATACCCAGTTTAATGCAAGAACCTGTTCAGCTCTTGGCAGCAGTCTCCAGAATAAATCCGTGTACTTTTTGCTCTTACGTTTCTAAAACTATCTCACAGTTTACACCCCCACACATTCTGAAAACCTCTGAGAAACACATGCCACTCCCATCTTGCCTGGTGCTTAGCAGAAACACTAATTATCCTGTCTAGATACAGAGGTGTATGCAGCCTCATGTGCAGGGCAAGACACACAAATATTCTTTCGGGTCAGCTTATTCAGTAGCTAAGTACACATCTTACCTAGGAGGAACAGTTCTATTTACTTTCGGAACTGCCAGAAAGCAACTTGAATATGATCTGCAAGGGAGAAAATCTGATTCATCATCTTTAGTATTACTCTATGGCAGAAAGAGTTTTAAAGTGGTTTTTTGCCTTTTTTTTTTTTTTGATAGAAATGCACATTGTCTCACTTACGGGACTGGCTAACAGAACAGTGAAATGCTGACATCAGGTGGGCCAAAAGGGTAGAAACTGTGCTGCTATGAAGGGAAAACAGTTTCTTTTATAGTAAATAACATCTATTCAACTTCAACGGCTAATTAATTTTTCTAATGAAGAACGCAGGTATTAAATTTGACCCTCAGATTCTTCAGTAAGGCTTTTAACACCTTAACCCACAAGATAGTTCTTACAAGCTAGGAAAGAACAGATTTTACATTCCTAATAAAAGTAGAATTTCTGTCAAAGTACGTTCAAAAATTCATGGGGTATCATGCGAAAGCAAAAATGGACACAAGTCCATTTATAAAAGATAGTCTTAGGGGAAATCTATTACACTAGGCAACAATTAGAGAAACTATCAAAAAGCTGGCTTTCTATGAGAGAAGGATCCCTATTAATAAAGCATAAGAATGGAAAGGGAACTTAATGTGCCTAAAAGGGAAATTTTCATTTTTAACCTCTTTAAAAAGACTATGGAAAATCATATTTATTTCTTGTGCTCTTGTTCAATAATTCTCTGTGGCTGATACAAACAATTATGACAACAAATATTTTGCATCCATGAATAAGAATCAATAGTGGCGCATAGACACCTTCGCCCACCTTTCAGGGAGCTGTTTAATTTCTTTTAATTCTTATGACACACAGATGAGGATTTTTTGGAAACAAGAAAGCAAAAGCATCCAAAATTGATTTAAAAAATAAATAAATAAAAAGGCCTCACATACACTAGTACTGAAGATCATTCTTTGTAATCCAATGAGCTCTAAAGTCTCTCTCTTGAGATTTCTCATCTCTGCAAATGCAGACCTTTTGGAAAGAATATCATTTGACTGACATAAGTAAAGCTACAATTTTTTTTTTTCTTAACTGGTCTTACCATGACAGGGGAAGTCTAGCTGGACTAGCAATTGCATCTATTACAATGAAGTTGGGTCTCTCAGGTTGACTCCTACCATTACGTAGCAAGTCATTCTTCCTGCTCCTTTTTTTTTTTTTAAGATTATAGTGCAGCGGCAATGAGCTAAGGCAGTTCTACTCAGATATGAAACAAATAGCATCGTACAGTACCCACGAAAAGAAAAGCAAGGAAATGACACATCAGGAATTTACTACAGGAATCTTCTGATATGAATGCGCGTACTAATTTACAAAGCCTTGATGTGATAGGCAGTATCTTCTGGCTGCATGACTAAGTAAGCAGAAATGAGTGAAATCAAATAAACAAACACCAGAAAAACTCATATGCAATAAAAGGATACAGTGTCATTTCTTCAAGATCAGTATTTCAGACTAGCAAGCAAACAGGCATTTCCCATCAGAATCTGAGCATGACCATTTTGCTCGGTATTTCCCTCTTCATCCCTGACAGCAATATTCTTTTTCAAAGTTCTTTTACAAGCAATCAGGAAAAAATATTGTAAAAATTAAATTGTATAAACAGAGGCTTTGCACTAGGTTTTCTTTTCTTTCCATTCGTGCAGTTGAATACAAAACTGTCCTCAGGGAAAGGAGGGAATTTTGTTTCCCTCATTGATCAGAAACGGCCTAAATAAAAATAGAGGAATCCTTTTAATGAAGCTTATATGTATTGTTCAGTTTAAAGAACCTTCCAGCTTCCAATACCGAGTTAAAAATAAATGCAAAGCAAAAAGACGCAGTGATCAGGTATAGAAACCTGTGTCTCATCTGTAGGGCTTGTGATTAAACCATTTGGTTATCTAATTGGCTAGCATACGAAGTTACACCTACAGTAGCATGCTAAAAATCTTCTGAAGTCTGCCTGGACACTTAATTTGAGTCCAAGTAGCATACAGTCCTTCAATTGAGTGTTTGAAATTTTTCTAGGTGTTCCAAAATAGATTAAGATAGATTTCCTGTTAGTTCACAGTTCTAGAATATAATTCTTCACACACTTAATTCTTGTGATTTGCAAATTCACTCTTAAAAATTCAGCAGCCCCTTTGAAGGGGCAACCTTCTTTCTCAGAAGATCGGTTACTATTTCATCTGATTCCTGTCTTCCTGCACAACACGACTGTAACATTTTTGCGGCTTGTTTCTAACATACAAGTTTAATATTGTAGCAAGTATAATGTAAACAGTATTTCTTATAATCTCACCAGTCAAAACAGAGAAATATATTTCTATTTTTTTTCCTCGAAGTTCCATTCTTAGACTGGATTTGTTTTTCCAGACAGCTCCAGATGGCTGGAAGAATTCTGTACGCCACAACTTATCTTTGAACAAATGCTTTGAGAAAGTTGAAAACAAGTCAGGCAATTCTTCTCGGAAAGGCTGTTTGTGGGCTCTCAATCCAGCCAAAATTGATAAGATGCAGGAGGAGCTTCAGAAATGGAAGAGGAAAGACCCAGTTGCTGTAAGGAAGAGTATGGCAAAGCCAGGTCAGTAATATGTTAGCGTATTAGTTCTCAAGCAGGGGTCCCCAGAACTCTTCTTTGCAATAGGCACCAAGCTGTATAAGAGAATTTATAAATTATTTAGGAAAGCATTTAAGAATTTTTCCTGGTTATAAAGTGATTGGCAAAACAAGAAAAAAAAAAATTAAAATCCAAATTAAATAAACCTGGTTTTGCAGGAATACATCCACATAAGCACAAAGAAGCTTCACCAAGAAAACCTTCTCTCTTGACATCTTACTAAACTAAACTAAAAACAACAGTGAAATAAGTACTCCAGAATAAAATTTGACATTAACTGATAAGTATCCAACCCTTAAACACAAAAATGCAATTTATTACGTACTCACTTGGCAATGATGATTTAGAAAAACATTTCAGGCTTTTGGAGTTCTTATGGGCTAGCACTTTTGTTTGCCATTCCACTCACCCATTTCCTGAGGAACACTAAAATTTTAGCTGCAAGCTATGAAGATTAAGGCTCTGGTAGGAGTCAGTCAGTCATGGCCTATTTTCTTGTTTTGTAGAAGAACTTGACACACTGATAGGCGACAAAAGCGAAAAGCTGAGATCTTCAATCATGTCCTGCAGTCCGACTGGTGTTGCAAGTGCCTCCCTTTCCAGACAGATGGCAGTCCAATCCCATTCCTTATGCGAGCCCTCTCTTTCCTCCAGTATACCACAGCCATTACACAGTATCCACGCGTCAGGAGCTCTACACGTCAAGAACCCCTTACCAAGTTTGCTCGGGGGCCAGCAAACTGCGTGCTATACATCACCGCAGGGTTTTCCTCCAATCTCAAGCACGCTAATGCAGCAGTCACCCGACCCTCAGACCCTGTTTCCTTCTGGGGAGGCTCAAAGCGAACTCAGAAGCCAGCCCAGCATCACCCAGGATTCTCCCCTGCCGGCTCAGACCCCCCCCATCTGTGGTGCGAAGATGCTGACAGAGCACTCGACAGCCAGGACCATGCCGGACACGCTCATGCAGGAAGGAGACCTCAGCAACGACATCGATGCTCTTAATCCATCCCTGACTGATTTTGATCTCCAAGGTAGGTATCGACGGCATTTCGATTTTGTAGAGTCAGGCTTATTACATCACATCCCAAGCTGCACAAGATGCATTTATGTCCTTTTTTAACTACTTGTCCTTGCCACGGCTACAAAGACCAGCTTACTACGTTACATTATTTTGCACAACATGGAATTTTGCGTTGTATCTTTAAAAAGTTTCTCGAGAAAGCTACAGATTTACATCCAGAGTTTAAAAAAAAACCTGCTTACTCTTGACTACGACTGCTGCTATTAAACACTGCAATACAGTATTTAGAATGTATTTTTTAAATTCAGACATACATTCCACTGAAAACTACTCAAGCACAACTATTTAGTGCATATCAAGAGAATGGTCATGAGGGGCACAAAGAGAAATCATTTTGATTGAATTAACATGGTAACATTTTCTTTATCAATATTTATTCAAACACCTTCCACATCTCTGCTCAAAAGAATGCTATTTACTCCTTCACAAGGCATTCGTATCATCTATGCCCTGAATAATTATATTTTCTGAGGTGTGTTCTAGTCATGTAACACAGACAGTAAAGTTCTTGGTATTAAATAATTGAATCATCTGGAACGGACAGGATTTTGAACTCTAAGAACACAGCTTTCCATGCAAAAATAAGAAAAAAAAAACCACACCAAGTTTATGTATGTGCATATATATATAGGTATGTATACATATAAAATAAAACCCGTGGGTTCCAAATGATAAAGCTCTTGCTGTACCAAATAACATGCAAGAATTGTCTTCCTGCACAGACAAGTGGTACACAAAGCAATCTAAAAGACAGAGCAAAAAACCACAGTCTTGATAATCTACATGACTCAGCAAATGCAACTGCCTTGCCATTGCACTGTCACAAATATTCTGCAGTCCTGCCATGCCCAGATTGCCTTACTAAGATTAACAACATAGTTTTTTGAATCCTCAGCTTCTTCCTCTTTCAGGCAGCTGGATCTCACATTCCATTCATTTCTCTGAACCTCTTTCCATTTTATTCAGTTAATCTGGAGCATGCTTCTTTGTACTGTGAATATTCTGTATGCTTCACCAATATGGTACAACTCCAACTTCCCCCTGTCCTTGCCCTTTACCTTAAATTATTTAACCTTATCTAAGCTTTTTACTTTCTTTCTTTATAAAATTATCAAATCTCAAATTAGAGGTCCTAGAACTTAAGACAAGGCCTGCACACTTGGAGCAAAATCACTATACATGCACACCCCAAATAAAATAAAAACAAAATAAAATCCAATGTCTAGCAAAAGGGCTAAGTATTATCCCATTTGATCGTCTGCAGATGGTGGGTATAGCTTTGGAGCAACAGCCTCCTTGCCACCCCCCCCCCCCCAAGAGATCTTCAATGACACATATGAAAAATACAGCCCTCCTGCAGTACTTATTTAATGCTTTCACCGTGATATGCACATTCAATGGAAAGATGAGAACTTTTTGGTACATCTTAGAAAAAAGTAACATTTCATAACTTTTTTAATTTGTCAGGTCAATCACACATCCAGTAATTCAGTTTGCAATTCCAAGAACGCTACACCGTAAGAATACAAGAAGGCCAGCTGTAAAGTAATATTATTTGGAGATTTGTCCCATAAAGTGCCATTAGCTCTTCCATATCTTATAAAGATAACAGAGGCAATTTCCTCTTTCAAAATTAGTGGGTTCTTTTCAAATAGAAGTTATGCTTCATAAAGATACATTTGCAACAGAAGCTTGCCAATTATCAGGTGAAATAGTTTTCTTAAACTAATGCTATTTTCTCCCAGATTTAAATTCATTATGGAGACAGACAAACAATAACTATCTAAACAATCTTCTTCCTTTTACAATCCCAAGTGATGAAGAGTACCTACACATACACAACTGTGTAATTACCGACTTCTCCTGTAAAACAATGTCTCAGAAAGCATATATGAAGAAAGCTGAACCAATCCATTTTGTTTTGTTATAGGAAATCTTTGGGAGGAGCTGAAAGATGACAGCCTAGCTGTGGATCCCCTAGTCCTCATTTCATCATCCCCAACATCTTCCCAGTGTTTCCCTTCTCACTGCCAGATGGAGAACAGCAGCAGCGTCAACATCCAAAACGGAACTCCACACAGCAACCTCCCCGACCTACAGCTCACTACTCTTTACTCTGCCTTTATGGAAGTGGATACAGTGTCTCCTGCCTACCTAAGTAATTCCGGATCCAAACCTATAGCACTAATGTGAACCATGCACCAACCTAATTATTATTATTATTATTTTGTCTCAATACAGTCCTAACCATCACACACACTTACCTATCTGATTTATGTCAGCTGAAACTGTGTCCGTCGGAATAAGAATAATCTTTTTCCAGAACTCGCCCGCAGGATATGTAGCTTTACTATGACAATTTTCTACAGACAGATACTAAAAAAAAAAAAATGTTTAAACTATTTAAAGATAACATTGTTAATGGCTGAACTGGTCAACACCATTTTATCAAGCCACTCACCTTCTGCATCTTCCAGAAACAAATTACTGTAAGAAGAAAACAAATGATTGACGCTTTTTCTTTTTTTTTTCTTTTTTTTCTTTTCTTTTTTTTTAATGAAAACTGTTTGCAAATGAACATAGAAGTCAAAGCAAACAATAACCTAACTTATTTCCTGGAGCCAATGATGTCAACAACATCTGCCACAGACCACTAAAAAAAAAAATAAAAATCTTCATATTAAAACATTTATAGTCCCCTTGAAAGAAGTTCTGGGTTTTGAGAGACAAGAACATAAACTGAAAATTCTGCAAGTATTAGAAGACAGAGGACTAGCTGCTGACAAACCAAAGCAACAAATATACTTTAGTGAAAAATCTAAGTTTTACTGTGTCTAAAAAGAAATTTAAAACTCTGCTTTTTTAATAAAAAAGAACAAAACAATTTAGTAGAATTTTTACTTGGCTGGAAATTATTCACATTCATTCCTCCATTTTTTTCCACATAAGCTGAACAGTAAGATGCATTATTCAACCATTAAATCAAGATTTTGAAAAATGCTAACAAAAAAGAGAACAATAATTGTTGCAGTTAGCCAAATCCAGAGAGCATCTCTATTTTAACATCCAGCTGACAGCTGGTACATCCAACAGGGTTTACTACGATGCTGAACTAGCTCTTGCATTAGGATAGCGTATGGTTCCTAACAGGAGCTAACTAAGGCATTTCAGCAACCAGTTTCTCAGGAACACGCTTCTCTCTGATTTACCATAAAGGTGCTGCTTTTGACACAACAGAACAATGTTTATTTCAAGTGAAGCAATCTAAAAACAAAGAAATCTGGAGCAGGAACCTTTAACAACACTAAGGAAAATAGTCTACAAACCAAAACAATATCAAAGTGTCTTGAACGACATCTCTATTCAGGTATTATGGAAACTCAGAAGAAACTAAGGAGGTTAAAATTTGAGTCATGCTGGGTCACTTACACTATGAAAAAGCAGCAAGGAATTACAATGAAAACTACAGGCCAGGCAGAAGAGCGAGATAGTATTGTTAAAATAAAGGCATGCAGGTTCAATTAGCCATTTTCTCACAGCAAGGTGGGAGTACTGCCAGTTAAGACTGAAGCCAAACCCAGGTTCAAATCTACACCCTCAACCATGCCTACTAGCCCAGACTTAAAACAAAATCAGATTAGGGGCAGACAGATAGAGAAGACTTAGGAAGAACACATGTGATGCAACTTTGTAATCCCTTACGCAGCTATCAAGAAATCCTCACTTGACTCGAGTCCCTCTTCCTCTGCATTCCTGCAAACAGAATATGCAGAGTGAGAAATGCAGGCCAGTTTGCCAAGCTGTTCTATGCAAAAAAAACAGCAGGAGAAGAATTATGCAAACATACTAGAGCTAGGTGAATCAATTATTGATCGTCCTAACACTTAGATAAAGAAATAAGGAAAAAATTAAGTATGCCATGTCACTAGAAATGTGCATATTAAATGATAAGCCTAAAGCATCTAGTAAGTGTAAAGCTGTTAAACATTATATTCAGTATAATTTAAGAGTTACCAAGTTACAAATAAATACCTACCAAGTACAGACTTTAAGAGCAATACTATTATCCTAGATACCTTTTTTGAAAAAAAGAATCAAACAAATATATATTCTAATATAACCATGCATTGAGGAAAAGCAAAACCAAAGCCACCCCCTGCCCTGCACTCAGGCAGCATGTTTTTGTATCCCTGCTGGCTCTGCAACACATAGCTACTATTATTCCTTAAAATATGTCAACATCACTCTTAAGCCAAAAATAATAATAATATTTGGCAAATAATGTTATCCACAAACATTAGACTGTTTACAACACATCTGGCTTGTGCCGGGAGATTGGTTTCCACGGCTCTGTGTTTGTACGCTCGCTCTCCCAGTAGGAGAGGACGACACACGCCTGCGCCAGCACCCCACCGCTGGGGTGGGACCATCTGTCCAGACCCTCCCCAGCTCCTCAAACGCGTTCACTTAACTTCAGCCAACAGCCGCTCGGACGTCAGCAGGACGCTTGCCTACAGCTACCTATATCCTTAAGGACTTGCCAGGAGAAGATTCCCTCTGGTTAGAAGTCCTTCACTACAAACACGAAAGAGCTGGTACGCAGATCAAAATTTTCAGAGGCCTAAGGGAGCAAGATACTCAGTTCTCAATTACTTTCTATCACCATTTGCATCAAATCCTTGTTAGCCCTTTCTAAAATCCTTTTAACGATACATACTGAGCAGCATACAGTGACCGACATTATGGCCAGTACACAGAATGATACAGACCTTTACAAGATATTACCCTACAGAATTAACAATCTTCCCAATATTTTATGTTTGGCAGAGGGAGATGATGACAAGAAAATGCATGAGAACATACCAGATGAAGGGCATCAGGAAGGTCCATCACTCTAAAAACATAGCAAAACTGTAATAAAATATTTGTGATTAAAACAAATCTGTGGCACATGAAAAATCCATGAAAATCGACAGTATGATTCTGGACAAGACTTTACCAAGATGAGCTAAATATCTGCTACAGAAACACCAAATTCACAGATTTTAAATCAAGAAAAGCTAAGCTTCTTTTTCTGTGTTAAAGACTTATCATTTATGGGCATAGCAATTCATTCATGATTTGTAAATTCGTATGTGTCATTCATATACTCTACGATCTGTGTTTAACAGGCTAGGGCATTCTCTCAGATGCACCAATATATTCCATGCTTGTGACCATACACATGATCACAAGGTGGAGAAGGAGGAAGAAAGAGAGAAATCTAAGTGTCATACTGTATTCCATATTTTTTTGGTAATAAGTCTTTGAAGAGTGATCAGACATAAAGAACAAAAAGGAAAAGAGCACTCTAGGATGTTTTTTCTTGTATTTTGCTTGAATTTCTTGACATACTGTATCTACACAAGAGAGGTTTGTCCTCCCTATATAAAGTTATTTATTCTAAGCACCTTAAAGTATTTTCTCCAATGCATTCCCTATTTAACATGGTTGGACATTTCACCGAAGTTAAAAGTCATTACATGATTTTTCTTATATTAAAAGAGTCATTTAAAAAAAAAAAAAAGACTGCAAGTTATTAACTAATATCAGTTGTCTGGGTTTCCCTTCCCACCACCACCCCCCCTTCAGGCTCTTACATCTAGAATTTTATTGTCTTGATTCAATTTAACATTAGTGATTCTGGTACACACAAAAAAATCCCACTGAAATATGGGTGTCATGAGGAAAGAGTCATACTATAAATTACAATTCTGGAACAATTATTTTTTAAAAAGTAAAAACCTATGTTTATTTAACTACTTTTTTTTAAATTTATATAGAAGAATATCCATATCTTGTGCAAGTACTTTAAAAATAGTTTTTGACACAGTTTACAGCACAGCAAACATTTTCTTAGAACTTGTAGAGCTGGTGACACCTTACTTTGTACCTACCATAAAATAAGTAATTTGCACACATTGCAGATCTATTTAAGATACATTTGCATTAAAGACCATTTTAAGCAGTACTCCGAAAACAGCAGGAGAAAGGAGAAAAAGAATGAAGTTTTCCCAGTCCAAGGCTAACAATGTTTGCTTAATCAGCCTAAACCAAACACATCATGCAAACAGCTATTTCTGTCTAGGAAAAAAAAAAATCTGACGTGTAATTACCATAAAAATATCTTATTACCGAAGAGAAGACAGCGTTCACTGTTGCCCTCCCCGACATATGATTAGAATGCAAATTTTTCCTAAAGTTTAGGATTTATTAGTTTAACCTTTTTTTATTGTATGTCTCATTTAAACTTCAGAGAATTCAAATAATAGCAATTTATATTAGAACTATGTTTTCAAGCTCTTTTTTCTTGCCATGAGCCCAAACTCACTGTTACAAGACTTCTGGCTAAAGTAGGCTGCCTCCCATATGTTTGCATGTTCTTGGTATAAAACCATCACCCCTGAAGATTCGTTGCTTTTGTTGATTCAGTTCTTTTCAGATACGTGCGTATCTTTGCACAATCTCTCAAAACCCTGGCACAGCACTAAGCTACTTAAAACCGACAGTGATTAATAGGTGTTATGGAACAGAAAAAGTATTAAATAGCTCGCCAGTGTTACTTTGTGTCTCTAACTTTGTACACAAAGCTTGAAAAGTGCAATTGACTTATTGGCACTTTCGAGTAAGTTTCAACTACTGGCTGAAACAAATATTTGGGTTCCAGAACTTAGTTTATCAGTGCTGATGCTCCATTTTTACACTTCAATCAGACTTCCAGATCTGTGTGTAAATGTTTGTGTTTAGACTACTGAGTATCAAAACCAGTGAACACTTCTACATAAGCTTTTCCTGACTTGTTAATCCATTTCCAGTCTAACACAAACAAAACCAAAACATTCACTAGCTGAAGAACTACATGGTTCGCCACGCATCCCCTCACTGCAATAATGTAAATGGAAGCTTTAAACTAGCGTTTCCCATGTGTGGCCATAGCAAAAATTTAATTGAGAACTACTGCTTTCTTCACTAAAATAATGAATGATGGAGTTAGTTCATAAAATTTAAATCCAGTCCTTTTGAGAAGCAGAAAAGGGCAAACTTTTTTTTTTCCATACAAAGAAGCAAACACTCACAAACAATACTTGTTTACACTGAAAATAAAGAGCAGTAGGAACACCATTAACGCATATTGGATTTATTGCCCCTGGCTGCCTCTCAGTCAGCTAGCACACTGATGAAAAATCACCGATACTATATGTCAATATAGCACATACTGAACGGGTGATGAACTGCCAGATCTCAGCAAACAGCCCCCAGCGTGCCACCATCACCAAACAGCAGCCCTCCCTGCTGGTACGCTGGCGGCCAGTGCTCTTCGGCGTTGTGCAATGGTTTTTTGTCTTTTGTTATCTCCACGTCAAGACTGGATACCGTTCTAGTACCCTTTAGCTACAGATTTCTAAGTCAATTTGGGCTCAATACAGCGAGGGACACAGCAATAAGTAGGAAGCCAGACAGCCTGGCAATCTTTTCTAGGATTAATCTCTCTGAACCACAAAGGGACACAAGATGCCAAGTGCTGCATTAGTTTCCAAGAACCACTGAGTTCACACCAACTTTGCTGCAAATCACTTTTATGCATAGAAAGTGTGCTACATGCCTCAAGGCCAATATACTGATGAGCAGACTGCAGCTGCTATCAAACCTCCGTAATTCAGCCATGTGAATAACAAAGCACCGAAACATTTTGCTGCTCAGATGAATTGAGGGCTTCCTATTCTGAACCTATCGATTCTTGACCTGGGCACAGAAGAGGTGAGTAAAACCATTAAACGTTTACTCCTGATAAAACCAATTAGGCCCGGCTGCACAACGAAGACCGTCATTAGTTGCATTACTCAAATTTCTTACTCACAAGACCGTCAGCGGAAAATTAATTACGTCAGCTAACGAGCAGCAGGCACAGGCGGGGCGGACGCCGGCCTCCCAAGCTAGCGCTGAGGGGATCTACCGAGACCCCGCCGCCCGGCCGGCTGCCGTGCCCGCGGAGCCGCCCCTTCCTGCGGCCCGCCGGCTCCCGTGTAGCCGCCTCCCCTGCGACGGCGACCGACGGAGCGGGCGAGCGGGCAACGGGGCGGGCGACTGCGGGTGCGGGCCGCCTCAGGGCTCCGGCGGCGGCCCTCGGCGGGGGAAGCCCGGCCCCGCCCCGCCCGCTGATTGGCCGCCGCCGCGGTTTGAAGGGGAGGGCGGGAAGGGCCGTTGGGCGCGAGCGGGGTTCGTCGCCACCAGAGCCCCGGGCGAGGCGCTGCAAGTGGAGGTGAAAGGCCTGGCAGCGGGCAATGAGTCACGGCTAATGACTAATGACTAATGAGCTAAAAGCCGGGCAGGTGCGGCTCTGCCCGCGTTTCCTATAGCCCTGCTTTTCCTCTCCAGAAGCCTCCGGGGAGGCGGCTGCCCAGAAGATTCGTGCTGTTAAAGCGAGTGGCTGCAAGTGGCCACGCACCGAGCGCTGGGGTAGAAGCAAATCAGTAACAAAAAACACTAGAAAAGGGAATTTACATGGTTTAGATGAAAAAAGAATTTAAGATCTCACTCATCAAGCAGCTACTGAAGAATTTAATTTCAGCCACATGAATAAGCCCAGCATGTTTGTGCCTGTCTGAGGCACCAGGCTTAAATGATTACTTAAGGCATTTATTATACTTACCTTTAACTTTAGCTTTAGAACATTAAAAAAAAAAAAAAACCGCCACAAAACCAAAACCTACAGAAAAATATTTTGTACCAAGTATCCAGTTAATCCAAGGAGATAAATGCGATGCTTTTACTGCAAAGTTTTGCTTTGGCTGGAAATTATCTTTCTCATTCTAACTTATTTTAAAGAAATATAAATGTTAGCTGAAATAACAGTCTTTATCTAAGCGGTGGCACTCGTGCTCGTGCTTCCTGCAAGCGCCTCTTGCCCCATGGCCCCAGGAAGGTGGGCTGCAAGGAGCGTTCTGGGCCGTCCCCGCGAGTCCGGCTGATGACAAAGCCAGCGGGGAACGTCCTTGAAAGGCACAGGACACCTCCGTCCCGAAGAGACTTGGCGCGTCCGGGGCAGAAAGTTTTGTTTCCTCTGAACTTATAATCAGGTCTCCGTGCAAGCTTTAATTTTAGGGGACATAGTGTGCCCTCTGTTCTCCTGACTTATGAAACTGTACAGACATCAAAACAGTCAGCAGGTTTAATTAGATGCTTAATTATATATATGGGTGGTAAGGTATGCATTTGGGAAATAAAAACATGATTTTCAAAACTAATTGAATGCCAGTAAACAGAGTAACATTTGCATAACTGTGGTACACCGTACCTTTCACAACATCATTCATAAAGAAAATGTTTTGGGTTTGAGTTTTGGTTTTGGTGGGGTTTTTCTTACTAAAATAGCTTCTAGATATTTCTAGCTTTCAGGTCTGGTGCATGTAGTGAAGACACCTTTCATAGCTGAAACAGGGTCTGTGTACACACGCTCAAAGGGCGCTTTGTACGCCCGTCTGCTGGCTGCATGCGCGAGGAAATACACTTAACAGCATACGTGGGACTGGCAAGTGGTGCACGAATGTAACAGTTTGGTATTTTACCGAGAGCTTTACCTAAAACTGCCAGAGGTTTCCCTTTGCCCACGCTTCGCTACTCCAGCTTTTGTCTTGCCTTTATTGAAACAACAAAAGCTACATGCACTTCTATAGCCAAGCAAGTACAAGAAGCACAACTGTGTGCACAACCGTTCCAGTAAATGTGGTAAAACCAGCGTATCCCAATAACTCGTCATCTGGAATAATTTTTTACTCTTTATAGCTAACCTATAGAGATTATAAAATATCCAGTTTGCTGTTCCCTTCTTCTGATTCATTCTGTCATTCAGCAGGAAGGGAAGAACCGCAAGCGTTCGGAGCTCTTCTCTCCCCCATGTGTCAACTTCCGTTCGTGAGTTGCATGCTGTGTTTTCTATATTGCTGTTTGCAACTTCCCTGCCTGCCTTTCTTTCTTGCTACAAATTACTTTCATATGCAAGCTTCATTAACATGGTTTACGCCCTCTACTAGAATAATTAAATTATTATTAAATAAAACAGGCCTTTGTTATTTAAGGTCCCATGTCAGTTTTCAAAATAATGGCTGGGAATCATCCAGCTGCAATTATGCTCTACCTACCTAAATTCTCTTTGTAGTTTTAATTAAAATACATTATCCGGCATGATTTCACCTCCTATTTTAAGTTCTTGTACAGCACTGGTTAAGGAAAAAAATTATCTCTGTAAAGCAATTACTCCTTTTTGTGGACTTAAACAGGTAGAATAAATACCTTTGTTTTATCCTAGCATACAACGGTAGACTTCTGTAATCTCTAAAATTTTCTTTAAAAATAAGACATATTGTCTTAAAGGTATACACTGGGAAACTTGGAATAGTCTGTCCCTGAGAATTGTTCTTACTACAGTTAAGAAATGTCAAGGGAGTGCAAGTCACAGATAGATGAATGCCCTTGAACAATGACAAAAGAACTAGAAGCATGGTGTGAACACGTAAGATTTGCCACAATAGCTAAGCAGCTGACAAATGCTGTAAGAAATAAGAATCTGAGGAGCGGTACAGAACATTTCCAGGGCGATTAGGCATATTTATTAATAAATGAGACTGGCATACTAGCTAAGGAAAAAAATGAAGCAGCATTGGTAATGCAGTATATTTTTGGCAGACATGTAACACTGGGAAGTTTTCTCTTGAATAAAATTTTGATTTTTTTTTTTTAAAGGTTCTCTTCAACTTCAGAAGTTTTTCAACCAGTCCAGGTAATTACCCTTGAGCATCAAAATCAGAGAGGCTGTTTAACCTGCCTTGTTAGAATTATTAGTACTGATTTTGCGATCTCTTCTGCGTAGGTATTCAGTGAAATCAGCATCTAGTCCTTTCAAGAATTCTAAGAAAATAGACCTGATGCTTCCAGTTGTTTGGGTAATTCTGAGAGCAAGCTTAATCAGGAGAGAGCATCTAACCCCAGAGAACCTGTACAGGCAAAACCAGAAACTGTCCTCTGATTTAGAGGAGCCTGTAAGAGAACTGATGTCACGCTTTGAGTATATCTTCATTACAGATTTCAGGTGAGTGATAGCTGAGTGGTAGTTGCATTACAAACCTGTGCTCAGGTCATCACCTTATTGCAGAACTCAGCACAGGGATTCCATGCAGCTCCAAGTAATAGTCCAAAAGTTAAAGCCTTGTATTAATAAATTTCTTCTGCAAGTTCCAGTACACAATGTTTGTTCTGCTGGATACTGTGGTACTAAGGCAGCCCCGGTAATTCTGAGGAATCAAAGTGAGTTACAGCAGATATTTTCAAACAAAAACATTATGCTTCTTTTCCTCTGAGAGTAGGTCAGTGTGCTGGGTTTGGCTGGGATAGAGCTAATTTTCTTCGTAGTAGCTGGTATGGGGCTGTGTTTTGGATCTGTGCTGGAAACAACGTTGATAACGCAGGGATGTTTTGGTCACTGCTGAGCAGCGCTTACACGGAGTCAAGGCCTTTTCTGCCTCTCCCCCACCCCACCCGCGAGCAGGCTGGGGGCACAAGGAGCTGGGACAGCTGAGCCCAGGGACATCCCACACCATACGGTGTCACACAGCACAGAAAGCTGGGGACGTTCAGAGTGATGCCGTTTGCCTTCCCAGGTCACCGTTACGCGCGATGGAGCCCTGCTGTCCTGGGGATGGCTGAGCCCTGCCTGCCCGTGGGAAGGAGTGAATGAACTCCTTGGTTTGCTTTGCTTGCATGCGTGACTTTTGCTTTACCTATTAAACTGCCTTTATCTCAGCCCACGACTTTTCTCACTTTTACTCTTCCGATTCTCTCCCCCATCCCACCACGGGGGAGTGAGCGAGCGGCTGCGTGGTGCTTAGTTGCCGGCTGGGGTTAAACCATGACAGTTGCTTCACAGAGAAATACAGATATTCCCAGGAAATTTTGACTAAAATATCAAAAACATCAAGATAGAATTACTCCAATACAACTCACTTCAGTCTGAGCAGATGTTTCAGTTTTAGTCAATGTCGCAGAGACGGCAATTGTAGGTGTCATATTAATCTCAAAAATTGATTCTCCATAGTGCAGCCGGCAGATTTTTCAAAAGCACAACCTGGTGCATAACTGTGATCTGTGGAACAACTAAGTTCCGTTAATATACTTTGAAAATAAATTATTTTAATTGCGCCCCAAGATATTTTCACCAGTCAGAAAGCTGAATCCTGTTTAAACACTTTTAATTTAATCGTTTTACTCATGTAACTACGCAAACCACTGAAGCGTTTTTACATGTGCATTGGTTAGTTTATAATCATCAGAAAGTGAAGCGTTACATAAATTTGCACAAAACTGGAGTTCAAATATTGATGGAAGACATCTGAAAATGTAAATGTTTTTATGTGCTAATATAAATGTTTAAATAAAATAGACAATCACCCCCATTTCTAGGATCAATAATTTATTTAGTTTTATGTTTTACATTTTGCAGTTTGTTACAGGAGAAGAAACACTTGCTAATGAAAGTGACATGGTTTTTAACCATTTTCCGAGGTAATGGAAAAAGTTAAGCTATTCCCTAGTATGCACATTTAAGACTAAGCTGCCAATATTAAATAATTTTAAGCAAGTGTACTCCCTATTGAATCCTTGTATAAATTAATTTTAGTACTCTCCTTCTCCTACAGGAAGACTAAATTGTAGCATCTAATTTTCTTTATCCTGAAGTCTCAATCTTTGCTCTCGCTACTTATCTATCTGCAAACAAGTCAAAGACTAGTTACTGAAGCCAAAGCCACAGAAGCGGATTCGGTGCCAAGGTTCCTTTTTCTCCTGGCAACCTACTCAGTTTCCTACTGTCCCAAAAGGAAACAAAAGACTCCCAGTTTTCTGAAAACCAGATTCTCTGCATGACAGTGCATTGCATTGCCACCGAACGGGCCACAGTGGATGTTCTCACAGGAAACAAATCAGGTAACTAACAAGATACAAAGAATTATAAATGAACTTGGTAAAAATGTTTCTAACATTTCCCCAATGGTATATTAACTAGAATCCTACTTTCCTTCCACAAAAAATATATTTTTTTTATAAATACATTTTAATACAGACAATTCGGATTCTATGCAAAAAAGTCAATGTCACATTCAAACAGGTTTTCTCAGTGTAGCATTAAAATACAAGCAGACATCACAGTAGGCATTAACACAGTGATCCTAGGGAGGCAGTTAGTTAACTACAGCCTGTGAACAGAGACACAAACACACAATTTCACCCGCTTAGTCAGACTGTCCTGTGATGTAGAAAACAACTCAGCTGCAACGTGAGGCCTAGAGTATCACACTCTTCAAATATATTTCCATGTTTAGAAAATGATATGAACTGTCAATGAGATTTAATATCTGATTAATATTGAAACATTTGTATAAACTTAGGTAGTGCTTATGCTGGGGGTACAGAAAAGAACCGCTAGCAGAAGCTACCAGCTATCTCACACGCAAGAGAAAAAGCATTTACACTTACCATGGCCTTAAAGCGTTCGGTTCCAATTAGCTGAAATTAACTCTTTTCCTGCCCTTGTCCCTCTCCCTCATTTTTTCCCAGAGATAACTTTTACCACTAGCGTCACAGCACGTAAACCCATCCAGCTTTTGTGCAATACATACGGTTCTAGTTGCTCTCCCCCCCACCCCGCTAAAGGAGAGCAATAATCCCTACAGTTTCATTCCCAAGCAGATCTAATTAAAATCGAGCTGTTAACCATATTTTTTTCAGGTTATGAATAATTAATAGAACATTTTTATAATACTTATTAAGTACGAGAGTTGGATCTTAGCATTTTCTTACCTCAAATAGCCCCCAAATAATCTTTGCAGGAATAAGAGTTCCCTTTAATTTTTGTCATGAAGACTGGAATTTAGTTTTTACGGGTCAACATGTAGCACTGTTTCTCACTATACTTTAATAGTCTGTTTGCTCAAAATGAAGGAATTTGGAACTTGGTAGCCTGCAATGTTTCACACAGAGCCGCTGCTCTGACACTCTACACAAGCTATTGAAATGAAACTGAAATGGAGGACATTGGTGGCAAATAGAGCTGTCTTACTGACCTGCTCAACAAGACATAGGGAGAGATGATGAGCAAGAACTAAACCCAACACATTGTTTTCAAACTGAAGAGACTTTCTACATTTAAAAAAAAATTCTTCTGAGTCAGGCAGAGTGGATTATTCAGTTATTTCATAAATGTCACCACATAAAGGATACATTCACAGAAACAATTTTGTTTTGATCTGAGAACAAAGTTTCTAGCATTTAAACCATACTTATACTTGATGTGTTAATTTTAAAAATAAATTGTTCTCTTTCCTGCCACTGAAGTCTGTGAACTATCAGAACATGCAGCACGGCAGCTGACCACAAATGTATTACTGTTGCTTTTCTTTGAAATACCTGAAGTTTAAAGGAATCCAAGACTGAGAAAGTGAAAGAATGTGTTGAGTTACAATTTCCTTGTCTCTCAGAAAAATTATGTCACTATTTGCACTCACAGAGACTTAGTTTCTTTTTCCAAGATTAATTCACTCCGTGAAGTACACACATAATCCTGTTTTATGATGGGAAACAGCTTGTCATTATTAGGAGATAATCTGGGTTAGCTCTTAGATGTTTTCTTTCACTTTCAGAAAGTCAGATCCTGAATTTCCAGACTGGCTCGTTAAAACAGAGCTGTAGTGCTAATTAAAATAATTTTTTAAATGAGACCAAAGAAAAATACAAGAATTCTTTTTCCAGAGCCAATATTTGGTGATTTTGTAGATGAACTTCTGAAGTAAAGCCAATAATGATTAATATTAACATATAAAATAATAACTAGTCAAAGAAACTAACAAATTTTTCTGTGAACAATGCTGTTAAAATTTGATTTTCAACTGGTTTATAATAAGAATCAGCTGCCAATTTAAGGCAAAAAAAATGTGGGTTTCATTTTACAACTGACCTGAGAGCTCTCAGCTCCCTTTCAGGTAAAAGTTGAAGCTGTTCAGTGCTGTACTAAGCACAGTCTTTAACACTAAATTTTGCACATAGTTTTAATGCAAAACAAGGACAGAAGTGGCATTAGAACAGCAACTGTACCGCACAAGTTTTTGAAGAAACACTCTTCTAGTGCTGGTTATGTGCAACAATATAATGTCTCGTGTCAACACTACGCATTATACTGCTGCCTAAACAGGTAGAAAAGGAACGGAACCTCTCCCTTGGCCACTGATTCCCACCTGTTTGTAAACACTGTGGGTGTAGATGACCTTAAAGAAATACTAACAAAGTGTTTCCAAGTGAGAGAGAGAGATAACAGCGATAACTGTTGCACTGGAATACAGAAAAAAGCACCTGCATTACACTTCCCACAGAAAGTTCTGTTATTTATTTGCCTTGGTTTAAGAATCAGAACTTGTTATTTATAGCTAACTGTGGGGACTTTTAAAAAAAGTAGAATTCCTCAAACGAAAAAGCTAAAGCTAAAATAGGTTGAAATTTATTTTATTGAAAATGTCCAATATTTGTTTCTGTTTTAAAGTATTCCTAATAATAGAAGATGACAACTCAATAAAATATCTCCTATATGATTCACACTAAATTTTCAGTCAGCTCGAAATTATTACCCATAGAATCTGAATTATCAGACCAGTTAGCAGAATTCAGGAGATCAGGAGCAGACAGTTCATCCTCTTTAACCTCAGACCCACCATAAAATGCAGAGCATCACAAAGTCCATTCAACACCATACTGCACTGTTGGGAACAAGGTAGCCTCCTCTAGGTTCTTTTTTAAAGGGGCATGTCTACCGCTCGAGTTTTTGTTGATTACAGTAATATCTTTATGGAATTACTTTTGAAGTCCCAATTCTGAAAAGGAGGTAGCATAAAAAAGGAGCAGAACATGACTATTTCAGATCAGCAGACAATGATACGCTATACAGAGAGGATGCTCAGTACCATAACCCGAGACTGACAAGAGTCTGTCCCAAAGTACAACTGCTCTCACCAAAACATACCGAGATGTGTATTTCTGTTTGAAACATACACCTGTCTGAAAGGTTTGCCTGGCAATTCTGGGCAAGCACCCTCGCTAGAAGTTTTTTAAAAATCTTATGCACAGAAGTGATTATTATGAACAGCAGGTGAGAGTTGAGACACCCCCAAAAAACCTGTATAGGGTGTTAGTTACAAACACACATACTCTCTTCTGTCTTCAAATCAGTATATTTTCACCTTCAACAGCTGGAACAAAATTCATAAATACTTAAACTTGCAAAATGTCATTTAATATATAGATAGTTTAATAGCCCTGATGAAAAAAAAAGGGGGGGGTGAACACCTAGACTTTTTGAAACTATTTTCACCTTTAGTAATTATTGTGCTATAAAACTTAATGATCAGTAGCTCAAAGCATTGTACAAATAATGAGGAAATTCTTTGTAATTCTCAAACAGATAAGTCAGCCATAGGCTAACTGTATGATTTAATACACTAGAGACAAAAATAGTGATAAATACAAGTCTCATTGTGACAATAATTACTATAGCATATTAGTTGTGTAAAATCAGTGAACTTTACATACTTTCTTAGCTATCAATCTTAATAAAGAATTCTGTGCTGTAACCTAAACTCACTGCATTTTCTTTAGAAAACTGAATCCTCTTTCAGAAGTAGAGAAAGCCAAGCCAAACACAAATGGTAACACATTTAATAGTGACCACAACACTAATAAGAGCACAGAAACCTCCCTGTTCTTAGGCAGACGGCTAGATTTGGAACCATTTGTAGTTCTGTTTGACTTAGGCTGCGACTAGAAAGATGTTAATCACGACTGGAAATGGTATTTTATAAAAATTATTACAATCACACCTATCTGAGGCTAACATATAATGTTCCACTTAAACTCACAGAATTAGACATGGAGACATCAAGTATTTATAGAAATATCTACAAATTGCAACTGCCTTTGAAAGTGTCAGCGAACTGACCTTTAGAGTAAGGGTTTCATGACAAGAGGCTACCCCACAGCCTTCGCAGGTTTTGTTTTGCATATACTAGTTTACTCTTTTGATGTTGCTACTTTGTTGCACTTCTGTCTTTGTAAGAAGCACATGCTGAGAAACTTGGGCAAAATTGGTCTTAAACTTCTTACAGAGTCTGAAGAGAGAGCTTTTGCTGAATTTTTGCAGTGCCTTAAAGTCCTACATTATTAGACTTACTGTTTCATCTGTATTAATATCTGACATGAAACATTTTTAACAAAGGGAAAACACTGTCATAACATTCTTCAAATTCAGATACAAATAGAAAATTGGAAATTCCACACTCTCCAACTGCCCTAGACAAATGAAAGCGTTGCTCTAACAAGCAGTGCTGAAGCCCTTATCTTAGTACTGAGCAGAGATGAAAGCAAACAGACATGGAAAACAAATAGCATGAATGTTAGCTATGTAAAAATGTTAAATAAAGCTAAAATCCTTCCATTTTTCCTGATATTCTGCAATCAGCTTGCAAAAACTGAAATTAATGGAAAATGCTCATGGAGGTTCATAGGCCCTCAATGCTATTTTGCCTTCATCTGAAATGTAAAAGGACAGTACCTGATTAAAAACAGCTCTGTCATTGAACTGCTGGTCTTCACTGTGAGCTTCAGTGTTTCCAAGATTAAACAGAATATTACATAGAAGGAACAAAACTAAAGGATGAGATACTTATTTAGAGAACTAATCTAAAGATGAAACTTGCTTTTGTAAGATGTTACGCTCGACGTTTTCAGCTGGATGTACAAGTTAAATTGGCCATGCCTTTGAAGCATTCACAAAGAGAAACAAATAAAAACCCCTCTGCATTTGCATCCATCCACTCACGTGGTTTCTCAGATTACATTCTCTGAGAAAGCAATCACGTCCTAAAAGATATTTGAGGGCAAGAACACAAATCCACAGAATTAGGGCAAAATCCCCCAGGTCCCACAAGGCCATTTTCAAAGCAGACACTTCAAGAACTTAGGGAAGTGGTATCCAAAGATCATTTAGCATTGTAGAACTGCTTAAAGTTCTGAAGAACTGGGTCCGCTTCAAAGCTCAAAAAAGATGAGACTGGCAAATTGAGTCATGAAACTCCTACTGTGGCAGAGAGTCCTTGGTTTGTGGATCCTCGTCCAGCTGACGCTGCGGGCAGCTGAACTGAAGGTGTTGGTATCCCTGACGGCTTCGGTAGGAAGGGGAAGGCCAGCGCAGGTTGGCTGCCCGTCCTGTGCTCAAGGTCCTCCGCTGTATGAATAATCTGCCTTGTTGTGCATCACGAGCTTGTTGTCTACAAAGTAGAAACTGTCCGACTGTGTCTCATACGGATGAAGGATCATCTCTCGAACTGCAGGCGGAAGAGAGAAAAAAAAATGAATGGTGCTGCACAGAAGCCCTACTGAGGCAACGCTCTGCGCTGGCTTTCAGTTACGTTTAATAGCATTGCTCAGACAGCAGCAAACTCTCAAGTGACAAACCAAAACCAAAACAGGAACCTACCCAAACCGTTCGTTGACAATGTCTTTTAAAGAACTCAAACATAATCCAAATATTTTAAGGCACCATACAAAGTGTAAGTGTTCCACCTAACCTCAAAACAATATCACACTAGAGTTTGGGGCTTTTTTTTGTTTTGTTTTAAAAAAAGTGATAAAACAGTGAACTCAAAAGAAATTTGTTCTGGTGTGACAATAAATAAGCAGCAGTGCATCGCTGTATTTTCCACAGACTGTAATATTAGTGCTGACATACATGATTAGGGGTTGTAAAGAATATACGGTCACACAGATTTAGTACTGATGCGATTGTGTCTTGCAAGAGAGGAGAAAAAGTAAAAGTTATGTTCATACTAAAACTAAAACCTCTCAAGCTATCAATATAGCACATCAAACGTAACATTTAAGTCACCCTTTTATTGGACTTCTTTATAATCCCAGTTTTTTGGTTGGTTTATAACACAATTATCTTTTTTCTCCTGGACACTGAATCTTCCCTTTTATGAATTAAAAAGAAAAAAAAAAGCAACTGTTTGGTGGGTGACAAGATACACGCTACTAGAAAACGAGATCTGTACTAACACAGATACAAAACCACCTGGAAGTATTCTACCCTACCCACTCTCTACAGACGGCTCTTAAGAAAGGGCTTCCTCAAAACACCTTAGGTTAACATCACTATGTGGCAACCCGGTAATGAAAGAGAGCTTACTGAGGTCCTCAGAGAGCTGCGGGAATTCATAGATGTGCTCACAAGTATTTTTACTGCTGGGGATGCAGAACCCAAATTCGAAATCAAAACTCTTCAGCAGCTGATCCCGGAAGTAGTGCCTCTCGATCATGCGGAAGTTATTAATGGGTTTGTCCCCTACTGTGAATTCCACCCTGAAAGAGATGGATAAGATTGAAAAGAGCTTGCTTCCTTAAGTAAGATTTTCCAACTGTTTCTGAAAGGTAGGAGAGAGCTCTTCTAAAAAAAGCCAAAAATCTAAAGCAATGTTGCAAACCAAATTATCATTTCCTCTTTTTCTTAAAGCATGCTACAGGGACACAACATAGCAATACGAATCATCGATTATACTGGATTTTAATTCTTTTTACTCAAGAAAAAAAATGACATGCAAGACAATTTTACAAACTTAAACTCATCTTCAGTGAAGAAAAGACCCCTCCAACTATACTGGCTAGGCACTTCACTAGGTCACTCACTAGAGTGAGTAGTAGAGTTAGTAGTAAGTTAGTAGTAATAGTGTAGTAATCACTACTAACTTCCACTAAAGAAACAACACACTCTGTCACCTGTATTACAGCAGCAATAACTCTGGCCTAGAGCTTTACAGAAAGATACTTTAGGTGTCCCGTTTCGGTGTGGTTTATGGGCGGATGCAAGCAGTACTGCCAGGCACCTCAAGGAGCATTCCGGTACTTAAAGCGCCAAACTTCCCTTCACCATTTCATGTGCATCTATGGATTAATGTTTGGGGGATGCAATGTGGAAGGCTGCAGACACATCTTCCGAAGCTGGCAGAGCCTCTGACAAACAAACTATAATGTGCAGAAAAAAAGCTGGAATATCTGGATCGTCTGCCCATCCTATTTTGCCCCTTTTAGCATTAATCTCTTTGACGCCGTGCCTATTCCTGAGGTAAATAAACAAGCTAAAGGGATGGAGAAAGCAAGGCATCCAGCAAAGGTGTCTGGAGATCCTCACAGTAACAAAAGATCCCTATTAAATCAACTTCCTGACAGGGTCAACAAGCAGGACCCACTTTTTCTAAGTTTTCAGTTGTTCCCCCTACTAGAAAAAGTAGCAGAGGAGCAATTACTTACGTGGCTCCCACTTGCCGAAGTCTAAGAAAAGCTGGGGTAAACTGGTAGCGTACAAACCGTCCAGCATTGGGGTCAATGTCCTTCTTGTCATTGTGTTCACGTTCTGGAAAAGCGCAAAGTAAAGCTCTGTCACCATCGTCTGAGAAACAGAAACCCGGTGAAAAATACTTGCAATCATACATTATTGAGCCATATAAGCCAGGAAACTATTCTGCGATCGCCTGATGATGTGCTCACCCTCTTCCTACCCTCTCTAAGGCGTCCACTGCTGGTCCCTCAGACAGAGTATCGCAAGATGGCCCTTCGGTTTGATACACTTCTTGTCTTCTGAAGTGACTTACTGCCCTACCTCTGATTCGGGATTGCGTTTCACCGTAGCGTGTCTGGTTTGCGAGCTCTAAGCTACAGAAAACTTCCTCTCACCTGCAGGGAGATGGGGAAGATTTAAAAGAGTGCTTGATCAGGAAAAGAACAGTGGCCCTGGGTTTATATGACCACTGGCAACAGGTAACATTTTGATGGTTACAAGTAACCCCGAAAAATTATGAAGAAAAAACCGCAAATTTGCAGTTTGTGCAATTTGCACAATTGACAAAGTTTCTCCCTTTTGGAAACAGCATTTTCCTGGCTCCTGAGTGAAAGGTGTTAGACTAACAGTTAAACTATGTACAGGGGGACTCTAGCTGATGAACAGCCGAGAAACAAACACATGGTGACCTCCTCCTCCTCCTGGGCTCTGTTTACAACACCCATCTGTCCTTTCTCGCCACAGATGGCAACCACAAGAACACAGCAGCAACAAGTTCTGTTCACGGGGTGGGTGCAAAGGGACACCTGAACCGTATTTCTGCTACAAGCTGGGACTCCAGCTCTCTTGCAATCGAGAGCATCTCCTATTTTTGGGAAATGTATTGAGTAAAAGGAGTGGGAAAAGGCAAAAGCAAGCAGACACCAGCATTTGTTTGTTTGTGAAAACAGTATTTTGCGTGTGCACTCACCTGACGCTGCTGGTTTGGTGATTTCAAACAAGACTGTGCCAGATTCCATGTCCCGGATTTTGAACCTGGTGAAGTCTATCTTGTAAACATTTTCCTCTGGAGTGCACAAATAATCTGCAGAGGAAAGCAAATTTAAACGAAGGCTGCCCAGAATTACCGGGTATGGCTGGCTGTTCTTTGGAGGTCACCACCAGCAGTGAAAGCAGCCCAAACGCATCTCCACTGCTACCCTGTTTTTAATCCAAACCCGATGCCTATGAAGACAGCCCCAGCTCTGAATGCTCACGCTGCCCTGCTTGGATGGGGCAGGGAAAAGGCATCTCTCCCCAGCACTCGGAGGTCATCACCCTTTTCCAACCCTGTGCCAGCATCTTCCGCACCCATTTCCCCTCAGGGTACTGAGAATAGTCAGCACCTCCATCAAATCCTAGCCTTTTCAGTGTAAGAGGCTTTGCCTGTTTTAAAAACTGCCCTCTGGCAACATGCAAGTGCTAAGCAGCTTTGTGAGCGCTAAGCCGACTGCACTTAACTGGAACAGGAGTGTCCTGCCCTGGGCCACCGCCCCGTTCTCCAGCCCTCTGCGACAAAGGGTGGCCTCTTCTCTCCACGACGCTTGTCCCGTGCAAGGATTTTCTTTCCTCAGCACTGAAAATGGTGTTGAAGCCTTTCCCTGTCCTAGGAAAAGTCTGGGAACAGAGCCCTTCCCTGCTTCCACCAGAGTGGGTATCTTCGGGAGAAAGCCATCGTTCCTGGCTTCAGCCTTTCTGCGCCCCGAGAAGCTCCCTGGCCTGGGTATCGGCCGCCGCTCCTTGGGAAGAGCAGCGGTGCTTCCCTTTCACTGCACACATAAGCACAGACTGAAAGCAGCTCCAATAACTTACTTTATCCTGACAAATTAAATAAATGTATGTATACAAGCCTGGTTAGCTTTTGAACAACCACGCATATGCATGTTGTAGGAGGCTTGTTTTGGAGGTTGTAAGGTGAAAGCAATACATTCTAATTCTAAGCCCTTTCTCAGCTACTAATTCCTGCTGTTTGTTAGTCTGCATTAATCACTTATTTCTGTCTGCTTTCCTATTTCTAAAATTCAAATACAGCCATCCACCTAAGGCTTATTCATTGAATATATGAAAACAAGTTACAGTGTACTCAGAGATCATCCCTGCCCATCACAACCCCTACTTCAGCGCCGGTAGAACACATCGAGTACCTACATTATGGCTGAGGGTCATGGGCAGTGGTTAGCACATCCCATAGATACGGAGTTAATAAAAGATTGCTGTGGTATAGTAAGAGAACATCCCAAATGCCATGCATTGCAACTGCCAGACAGCAAGGCTCCCGTGCTGGGATCTGTAATTACAGAAATCAGGCCCCTCCGCAGTGAGGACAAAGCTAGCTGTAGTCGGCACTGTGGGAGATTGCTCCTAGGCGCTGCTGAGCGCAGACTGCACATCCAGCACCTGCACTGTCCTAGAAGCCTTTTATTCTTTGCAAATCTCCTTAACTTGGAGAGCTGTCCGAGTGCTCGCCGGCACAAGGAATAGAGGTGTAAAACATACTCTCTGGACCGTTTTACTGCTCTCCATCATCACCACCAGGCGGTGAATGCTCAAAGGAATGGCCTTTAGGAGACAGGACTGTGTTTGGAGCATCTCTGGCATCTGGCGGGGAGGCTTCCCTTTCCTATCAACACAGCACAAAGAAAAACTATCCCCAGTACCCACACTGTCAGGAAGAACAAGATAAAAGCTCAACATTTTTACCACCACGAGAAAACTCAAGCCTACTGTTAGATGAAATAGCCTAAGAACTGCACAAATCTTCTTTTCTGTCTTTAACAGAGATGGGACAGAAATTTAAATCAGCCCCCTGCCTTAAGCCCCAACGTTTAGCAGTCCTCAGGTAGATGTCCTGCAATTACACGATGATTTTAGGTTCTAACACATCAGCCAGCCCAAATTCTTAACCCGTCCCACAACCTCCCCGCTCCAAGCAGCCGCATGCAAAACACAAATTGCCAGAAGCAGGCGCAGCTTCCCACAGTCCCGGCTTCGCCTCCCTCGGCCCACGGCCATGCTCGGCCCAGCTGCTCTCCGCGAAGGCCAGGGGCTGCACCAGAACAGGCTGCCGGTCGCCTGGGAGCCCGGGACACCTTCCCTGGAGCACGCAGGCAAAGTCTGAAGCCGCGTTTGTCTGCAAGTTAATTATTAAGTGTTTTTCCTCCTGCAGAATTCCTGCCCATCCAGCACCATGGCAACAGCTTCATCCCCCTCCTTGGCAGCAGCGTTGCTGCAGTAACAGTGTCCATGACTCATCTGGAGGAGAGGAGCGCAAAGCAGAACCTCCAAGAGGAGTAAACCCCAGGCAGAATCCCCACCAGGCTCCTGCGCATTGATGTTTGTACCCTGCACTATATTTTCCAACTGTTTTTGCACTGAAAATATTTTAAATCTTTTTTTTTTTTTTAAATCAACACGCCAGTATCTAACTGGATGACATCTGGGAAGATTAGCTGCCAGAGTACTGCAATCAAGTGGGTTTTTTTCCTCCTCTGGCAGTGCCCAGTCTCCTACCAGGAAAAAAAAAGAGGTATATATATTCCTCTAAGTCTCTATTAAATTTGCTTGCTGCAATTCCTGTTCAAAAATCAATCAAAGTAGCCACATGCTGGTTTTTTCCCCCCATACATAACAGAAGCCCGCAGCTACACTGGAAGGTCTTATTGGCAATGGGCTGCTTGCAATTGGCAGATACTTCTGCTTAGCTGAGCACTGTCAGATTTGCTAATCTCATCCCATACATACTTATTTTTAAATTACTGTAGGGCCCAGTTGCCCACACTTCCGTGACGCACTTAAATGTATCATCTGCTTTCATTATCCTAACTCACCATCACCACAAGTTGGGGACCGGAGGCAGCATCCTTGTCTATTTTAGTTAGACATGAGGCAGCTCAAACCTCCATTGAGTGGAGTCAATCATTACAAGAAAGGTGGGCTTGGTCTCTCAGGACAGAACACTTTCTCGTTTCTTCCACTTCCCCTGAAGCAGGTTGCGTTGTTTCCTGTTAATAACCAAATAATTGTGGTATCTCCCCAAACAAACCTTCAGTACTCACTTGATTCAGGGCTGACAGAGAGCACACGCTGGACAAGGGATGGACGAAGCGATGGACACATCAGCACGGTCTTCGGAAACCCAACAGATTGCCTTTTGTCCTGAAGTGCCCACATTAAGTAGTGCAAACACAGGTGACAAGAGGAGCATTTCCTACTCCTTCCTAAAGCCCAGTGAATCGCCATATCCCAGACCTCCACACCCAAACTCTTCCTGGAAAGAGTTCACCAACTGAGTTGAACTTGTTCTCAAAGCAAAGAGCAAACTCTTGAAACTTGCCCAAGCCTGGTATTAGCAGCTACTGCTCACTCACACCTCCCTGTTCTGGTGCCTGGTACTCTCACTATATGCTGGTGCCTCTGCAGCTTCTTTCCCATCATCTCTGTATCGTGCCCAAAGATCTGCAACTCCCTGCTATTAGAGACATTTTCTATCTTAAGTCCTACCATGGTTTTGAAGAGTTTGGAAGCACAACTAGCAACGCTGCGGTGGCCTCAGGAAGCAGCAGAGGTGATGAACTTTCTGAGCCAGCCACAATGGATTCCTTCATGAATTCTCCTATTCCCTGTGTACGAAAAAGTGATTCCAAAGAAACCCCAAACAGCAATCCATAGCGAGGCATTTGTTAAGAGGTCTCTAGCTTTGCTATCAGAAACAGCGGAGGCTCCTTGCCTGTTCACAGTTCTGAGGTGGTACCTCTGCTGTCCAACCCAGAGGAGAGCCAGTTCTCCTCCAGGAAACCTTCCTCCCCTCCCCAAAACGACCAAGACTGCAAAAGAAACCGGCAGAAGAGCCTCAGCAATGACAGCAGGCACTGCCTAGTCTCTTGTGAACAATGGTACCCTGTGGACCCTGGTGCATATTTCCAGTCATGTATTTTAGCAAGCTGGTGTTACAAAGGAGCACAAAAGGTGAGGGATAATACAATGCTAGATAATACAAGAAGAAAGCTAATGAAGGCACTTTCTCCTCCTGCCCTCTCCCTGTTATTTCAGTCATCCAATGGAGGAGATTAGGCGTTTGATCCTCATCAGAGAAAGCTAAAAGTCGATCCTGTATTTTCAGATTTCCTTTGCAACCACCCCCCCAGGCACATTTTATCCAGCGGAGTTCATGGGCAATAGGGTTAGCACTTGGTGTGCTCCTTTCAAGAGCCCTTCTCTGCAACCAGGAGAAAGCACGTCCCCTCTCACAGACATGACAGATATTTCTGCGGTGCTCATCAGAGCGTCTAAGCTCAGATCGGGCAGCTCTTATTTTAGGGCTTTAATAGCCCACAAAGGAAAGCAGAGTGTACCTGGGGTAAGACAGAACTCAAAATCTGGTCATGAAAATGGGTGTGAAACAGGAGGATGCTTTACAAGAAACTGACGCAACAGCAGTGACTTGTAATAGGGACGTCTCTCCCCAACACAGGCAATAACAAGAATCTGAGGAATGAGAAGGCTCCTATTTCTTAACACGTGTTAGCCAACAAGGTCAGAAGCTATTTTGAAGCCAACTCCCAAGACATAAGACAGGTATAAAGCAAAGACAACTGCAGATTAATTGCTAGGAGCTGGAGCTTAGGAGATTATCAGATTGAAGAGTCTCAGGAGGAAGCGAGCAAAAATAGCACGAACCCCATGAAGATGCAGAGCAGTGATGCAGGACAGAGGGCAAGACCTCAAGGGGAAGGCAGGGCAAGTTCCAGGCGGTATTGGTATGCCTGCTTAGACAACCGGAGTTCAATTAAAGAAAAAACTAAACCATTTCCCCTGCCCTCTGCCTCAGCAGTTCAAGTCCTGTAAGGAGAGAGGCAGAGAAGCAAGCTAAGCCAGCCAGGATCCACGCCAGTTCTAAAGCCGTGGGATTTGGATAAGCAAAGACAGTGGGGGCAAATGGGGAGGGAGGCACCTGCAGCCCTCCCGCCTAGCTCAGTCATCAGGCTGCTCTGAACGCCCCAGAGGAAACATCTCGCCCAGGAGGATCCCACAGGAGTTCCTCTGCAGCGGCACATTTACTGACCGACACCGGGTGCCATCCCAGCAGGCTCTGAGCTGGGGCATTTACAAAGGTCCCCGCAGCCCCTAAGGCGTCCCCCCCGGCAGCTGGCCTTGCCACACCGTGCACTGTGTCCTGCTGCACGCCTCACTGGGCTCTGCTTTTTGTGGCAGCCTGCTCATCCTTTTTTTTTTTTTTTTTTTTTTTTTTTTAGGTAGAGCTTTCCAGACTTCACCCTTTCACGATTAATCTGATCACAGCCCTCCAGGCCTTGTTAAGGAAGGACGGAGCTGCTCTTCCCCCATCCCCAAGCATCCAAACTCTCTTTCCTGCCCCCTCATTCCTGCTGATTGCTCTCAAAGTCTGAAACCACGTGCACAACTGACAAAATCAGCTCACTTTGCTCTTATGCAGGGCTGAGCCAAAGCCCCCGGCTGCCTCCCCCAGCGTGTGCCACAGCTTTCTCTTACCTTTGCCATTTCCACCAGGGACGGCCCGCACCCACAACAGCGGCAGAAGGAGGAACCCACCCCGCTGCCAGCCGGCACCCTGTGCTACACGCGCACCATGTGTGCTGCCCCGGGAAATCTTAACAGCCCATATTGTACTGCAAGACTATTAAAAAAACCTTTCATCTACACAACACTTGGAGCTGTGCGTTATCACAAAGCCTTGAAAAGGTTCACAACGTATGTGCTGCTGCCGAGGAAAGGAGCCACGGTGAGAGCAGCTTGACACCGCTCTGGGATATCGCTCTGCAACAAGAAATCAGCATATCAAAACGCTTTTACACATCACAGCCCTGGACAACTCGGAACAGTGATTTATTAACCTCCTCACAAACACCCCCTGCTAACCAGAGCTCCTAATACAATACATTTTCCCAAATAATTGGGGAAGGGAAGGAAAGTCATGGTGCAGGAACGGCTTTGAAGATGGATTCGCGCACATCAGCTTCCCATTAACGCCACAGGGAAACTGGTATGAAAGTCACCCGTGAAGGGTCTGCCCCGACCGACCCGTCAAGGCAGCCCTCTGCCAAGCTGCCCTTTAGCTAAAGCTGCTAAGAGAAGTCTCAGAGAAATCCTAAATGACAGCTTGGGGAAGAGATTAGTTTCAGAAATGATTAAGTGTGTGTTCCTTATTTTTAGGTTTTGTTTTGTAATTGTTTCCAAGTATGTAATCAATTATTTAACATTTGATTTGATAAAACAAAATAAGCTTTAGAATAAAGCTTAAAATATAAGCTTTAACCGAGTATTACAGACAAACTGTAGAGGCACCTGAAGCTGTGATAAGCAGGGCATTCTCAGAGGCTGAAGCTTGCCTTTCCTTACGTATCTGTTTGAGCCTGGTACTATTGCACAATGGCAAAAGGGGAAGGCATTACGGGGGCTGTAATATCATCTTTCTGCTGACCACCAATGGCTCTAACCCCAAAGATGGAGGAAGAAATTAAAGCTCTGCTTGAATTAGCCTTGCCCTTCAGCGAATGTGGGAGTAGCACAGCGTGACCCAGCAAAGCTGCGAGATGCAGCGTGGTCAGACACGAGGGACAGTGCCCAGGGACGGCAGGCCCCAGCTCCTCAGCTGGCTCCACGAAGCAGGACATGGCGTTTGCAGACACCGACATCCCAATAACTGCAGACAGACTCCTCTGATCCTCTGGCTGCTTCGGTAATTAATTGCAATTTGAACTGAGCTCTGCCCCGCTCCTTTGCTAATCCTAAATTAATCACGTCGTAAGGTTTTTCCTCTTTTTGCAACTGCAGTTGTGTGAGCAAGTAACAAATCCTGCTAATTGCAAAGAAAATGGTCCATTCGCCTTATACCTAATCCAGCTGGAGCAGCGCCAGAGCCAGCCCAGCCAAAAGGCCCAGCTATTCCGGGGCAGCACCCCAGATCCCTCAGGCTGGACCCCAGCGCGCCCGGAAACGTCATGGCCCTGGAGCTGCTGGAGAATTTAACATTGAAAGGACGCAGCATATGCAGGACAGTTTGCACAACTCCCCCTTTAAGCTTATTAGAAGCACATTACGAGCAGAGCCCAGCTGGCTCCTCTGGCTGGTTACAGATGGGGTTTCTCTGGGTTAGCAGTAAGCGCGCTTTTGCCACAGAGCCACATCCTGCACCTCCACCCTCCCAGCCTGAGACATTTAACATTTGGTCATTTATCAGCTGTACCTATTGGCAGAGGAAAGCCCAGCTGCGCTCCCTGATGCAAAAGTAAGGGCTCTCCCCAGACCCCAATGCCCGAGCAGGGCTAACAGCCCGCCTGCGTGCTGCCTGGCCAACAGGTAGCAACCACAAGCAGCGGTTGGGTCCACAGAGACCCAGCTCGTCCAGGGCTGAAGGGCGAGCAGATTTGCCCAGTGTATCAGGAAGCATCGAGGAGCTCCGCAGCAGGCAGAGCGAGCATAAAACAGCAAACCCCAGCTCCAAAAGAGCGTCTGCAAGATCGGCACGCCCCAGGCATGTGCAGGGCTGCAAGGGCCCTCCCGGGCGTGAGCACGGTGCCCTGCTGCTGCAGGCAGCCGCGCTGTGCAGTCCCTTCTGTACCTGGCTCCATGCCGTATTCCCTACAGCAGCTAGGATTCTGCCTCTCCCCGCACATGCTGGAAGGCCACTCGGAAATATGCAGACTGCTCGTGGTGTAAGCATTTCTAAACCACACGTTCCTGCAGTACCAAGCCCTCCTCTAACATGGTCCATCCTGGGCTTTGTTTGCTGAAGCATCGTTAAAACGTGGCCAGACCACCCTGGGTCCCTGGGCAGCACGGAGCTGACCGCAGCCCCCCACAGTGCAAGCTACTGCGTTACTGGCCCATGAGTTTGGATAAAGATGAATTATGCTCCATCTGGAACAAAGGACATCAGGGCACCAGGACATTCCTGCTGCAACTCCACCACCAACTCCCAACTGTCTGAAGCACCACAACTTCGGGCATCAAAACCAGAACTGCTGAAATAGGGTGTCGTGTCTGCCCCGACGCAGCATCTCCAAGCGAGAGGCTGGGGCTGGGGCAGCCATGAACTTCTCTCCCACAGTCTGGTCCTTCCTCCTCCCTGCAGCACCCGCCGCTCGGAGCAGAAGACTGGAACGGTTTCACATCAGTATTTTTCGCAATCTGTTTTTAAGAGCTTGCTGTGGCGCATGGAAATGAGAAAAGGCCACAGAATGACCCAAATAATCATTAAATGTTAAGGATCAGAGAAATATTCTTGTATCTTTGCTCTCCGTGTTAAACCCAGCAGGTGGAAAATTGAGCTTGAAAAGAGGTGCTACAAAATATTCCTAGGTAATAAGATACAACATGCGCAACATGGATGTGTTGTATACCTGTATGCCCAAATGCACACTGAGGATTTCAGGCACAGAGAGCATTTGCTGGCTCCCATGTACCCAGCAGGACAGACAAGCGCTTCCCATGAGAAGGCATTGCCCATCGCAGTGTCTGGTTCGTGTTCGGCATGACCCATTCGCACCTCCGCGCTACCCTCGTAGCATCAAGTCTCATAGCAGGAGGGGTGCAAAACATCTCCATGTGTTTCGCATCTTCCCTGCGCTCCAGAGCGCGCTGCCCCATGGTTGGGAGAGGCAGGCGACAGCCAGCTCCGCTCCCAGCCTGGCTCTGAAGCCAGCGTGACCAGCTCAGCCTTCTCGTGCCCTGGGGGCGCGGGTGCTTACCCAGAGCCATGCACCATCCACGCTGGCCAGAGCGATGCCACAGGAGGTCTGCATGCCCTGGGAGCGAGGGTGCGGCATAGCCACGTGCCTGCAGCCTCCCCAGACAGCATCGCCGAAGGCAGGGACACGCGGGCTACCACAGAGCAAGAACACAAAGTGCTTCATGTGGCCATCGCTTGGATCCACCATCCGACTGCTGCTCCTCCGGGTATGCCGGCAGTACGCTTCAGCGCCTGCTGCACAGCTCTTCCTGCTACAGGCAGGGGCTTTGCGGGCCTGGGCAGTGAACCGCGCTGCTGCCCATCAGAGCACCTCAGCTCGGAGAAGGGGACCCAAGGACCCCGCAGCATCAGCAGCCCCTCTTTCAGAGCAGCCTCCATAACCCCTTCCTGAGGGCTAACACCAAGCCCCCGCAGGGCTTTCCTCCTGCCCTCCCTTCCACCCCGCTCGCCACACGCAGGCCCCCCGGGCTGCCTGCACGCACCAACACACAGCCGCATCCTTCCTCTCCAGGGCTCGTCACACCGCACGGCGCGGGCCTGCGACGCGAAACCTGCTCCAACGCCACATGGCAGAGCGCTCCAAGGCAAGGGAGCGTGGCCGGACACCCAGGCCAGCCCCCTCCTCCCCGCCAGCGTTCTTCCCCCCCCGCCCAACCTGCTGCCCACAGAGAGATGACCCAAAGGTCCCAGGACGTGCAAAAAGGCCTTTCTGGGGGCAGCGGGGCAGGCCACCCCCGGGCGCTGCTGATGCCTTCTGCCAGCCCGGCGTGCTGCAATCCCGACAGGTCCGAGGCAGCTGCCTGGTCCCGACCGAGCTGTTCTGCCAAGCACAGCAAACCCTCCAGCCGGCCCGCTCCCGCGCCTGCCGTCCCCTGAGGATGCTCTCAAGACCAGCAGTGCTGTACTGGGGAAAGAGAAACTGGTGGGCTGCAGGATGGGTCTATAGCAAAGCCCCCCACCACGGATCCAGCCTGTCCCCCAGCCCCACCGCTGCGGGCACAGTCCAGGGGCTCGGCTTGGCCCAGCCCCGCACGGAGGGGCACAGACACGGGCGCGGGGCGATGGGGAGAGCACCGGGGAGCATCTCGCCACCGACCTTCGACGCCGGGGGGGCGGCTGCTGCGCAGCCTGTGCATCCCCGGGCGGAGCGGGGGCCGCATCCCCAGCCCCGAGCCTCGGATCCGGGGCTCCCCGGTCCTTAGGCGGCACCCGGACCCCAGGGCACCGCACCCCGGGGGGCCGCTGCGGCACCGCAGCCCCCGGGGAACCGGCTCCCCCCGGCTCCCGCCGCCTCCCCGGCCCGGGCAGCCGCCTCCCCGGTACGCACCGCTGGTGACCCGCTGCAGCCCCAGCACGTCGTCGGGCCCGATCAGCGCCTTACGGCCCAGCTCCTCCTCGGTGCGCGCCGCCGCCGCCGCCCCGGCCCCGGCCCCGCCGCTCTTCTTCACCTTCATGGCCCCGCCGCCGCCGCCGCTGTGAGCGGCCCCGGCCCCGCTGCGCGCCGCCGCCGGCCCCGCCGCACCGGGAGGGGCATCGCCGCCCCGCCCGCCCCGCGGCCCGCCCCCCGCCCGGCCCCCGCCGCCCGGCCGCGGTGGGGATGGGGACGGGGGGCTGCTCCCAGAGCCCTCCCGCCACGGGGGTCAGCGCCCTGCGGTGCCCCCAGGAGCCCCCCCGAACCGCGGGGGTGTGGGACAGCCCCTACACCGCCCCCGAGAGCACGGGGGGGGAACGGACCCCCATCATGGGGGGGCACGGCTGCCCCCTCAGAGCCTCAGGCGGATACAGGGAACAGGGGGGCTGCACCCCATTAAGGTGTAACGGCCCCAGGGAGGCTCCGGCCCGACACTCCTTGAGAAGAGACAGAGCCCCTTAAGAACTGCCCCCCCAGCTGAACCCCAAAAGTGTCCCCCCAACAAGCGCTTTGGGCCAAACGCGTGGGACAGGAGCCAGAGCCCAGCAAGAGGGGGGGCGCAGGGGCAGGCAACCTGGGCGAGGGGACGGTAGGGCAAGGGGCACCCACAGAGTGCCGGGGCAGAGGAGAGGAGGGTCACACACCAGGGTTTTTCTTTATTTATACAGCAGCTTGTTCTGAGCACCGTGCAGGACCAGGGGGTGCAGGCAGGGAGCCCCCCCTCCTCTCAGAGCTCAGCCTTTCTGGGCAGAGGGCTCAGGACCCAGACCGAGAGCATCTCCCACCCTCAGAGCAGCCTCTCTTCCCACTCCCACGTCTTGGCCAGGGCAGACCCGAGCTGAGCTGCCAGGCCTGGCCCCGACCGTTCTGGGGCGCCTTCTCGGGCCACGAGTCCGTGACAACGCACTGCAGGAGGTGGGGACAGCCCCAAAGACAGAGCACCATCGTGAGGAGCTCAGTCTATCTTGGTGGGCTCCTTCTTGCGCTGCCTGGCCTCCCGGACGATCTTGGCCAGGGAGAGGAGGATGGGGACGGCCATGGGCAGGAAGAGCGGGATGTAGATGGCAAACTTCTGGTCATCAGGGAAGTAGAGGAGATGGAGGAGAGACGGGTCAAAGAAGGCCCGCTCCGAGGAGGTGACTGCCTCCTTGCTGGCCTGGAAAGCCGAGTGCAGGTGGCCCGTGGCCAGCTTAGCCATGGCGCTCTGCGCTGAGGCCACTGCTCGGTACACCTGTGCAGGAACAACACCGACAGTCAGTCCCTGGAACAAGCCCAGGGCCTCGCTCGCTGCCAGGCCTGGGCAGCACCACACCAGCGAGAGCTCACGGTCTGCACGGTGACGCCCGGCCCCCTCTGCTCCCCACCTCGTCGTGCCCCAGCTCTACCTCAGAAGCAACGTCATCTTTGATGACAATGTTCCCAATCTTGTCCAGGAGCTGGGCCAGCGAGGTCAAGGTGGTGGACACGGTGGCGATGTTCTCCACGGTGTGGGCCCAGAGCAGGCGGTCCAGCTCCCAGTCGGCCAGCCCCTCGTTCCCTGGGCTCTCCAGCAGGATCTCGGGGGGCAGCTCCTCCCGAGATAACCCAAACAGTAACCTGGGAGTAGAGGGGAAGGTCCCAGCCAGCATCACAAGCCTGCAGTCCCACATGCGCTCCCCACTATTCCCCTTCCCTGCTGCATTCAGCCTTGGCAGGGCTCAACCCACACCTGACGGCCTCCTGCAGAAGGGGCAGGACAAGACAAGTCTCCCACCCCAGGAGATGGGAGATACGCCAACACTCCTGGCCAGAGAGCAGTGCTGGTCATTGGTCGGCACCTCAAAGGCCACAAAAAGCCACCCTCAGCCTCCCAGAGCCCACAGAGGAGCGAAGGAGCTGTATAGGCACAGCCTGCTCTGACCCCGTCAATTTCCACGCGTGCCAGGAGAACATAGAGGGCCCAGGGAGGGAAGAGCGCATCCTCACCGGAGCTGGGCCAGGAAAACCTCCATCACTCGCACCATGTCCACGTCCACGTGCAGCGGGAGAGAGGCTTGGGGGGAAGCAGGGGCTTCAACGTTGTAAACCTGCAGGCGAGCGTGTCAGCGAGGCACAGCCGGAGCCCTGGGGCTGGCAGGGCTGCCAGCACTCGCTGGGGACAGGGAGCCACCGCCTTCCCTGAGCGCTGCCAGCACCCCCACGGCCCCATACCATGATGCCGCCCCAGCGGGGGCTGTGGAAGGCGTTGGTGCTCACTGGGGCTCCGTCCTTGTCCTGGATGTACAGAGGGGAGTGGGAGCGCTCTGGCACGTACAGCAGGAAGTTCAGCACCGGGTAGAGTGAGGCAGCGCTGGAACCTGCAGCGGGACAGAGTAAAGAACTCCCCTGGCCAGCAGGGACAGCGAGAGCAGACCGCCCGCACGCAGTGCTGGGGCGGAGCCCACCCTGCGCCTCCTTCCACGGCAAGCCCCGAGCAGCACTGCCAGCCCAGCAGGCCTCAGTCACCCTCGCTCCCACCCGGGGCGGGCAGGGCACGGTGCTGCGGGGAGGGAAGGGGCACAGGCCATAGGCACAGCTGTGCCCCCTCCCTCAGCGGAGCCAGGAGCGCAGTGCTCACCCAGCCTGGCCTCCACAGGGTTGATGACGTGCGGGAGGCTGTGGGCGCTCAGGAGGAAGCTGGAGGACTCCTTGTCAAAGCGTGGCGTCACTCCTAGGACGGCGTAGTACAGGATCTGCAGGCACACAACAGACGTTGCTGGCAGAGAAGTGCGTCCCCGGGGCACCCGGGAAGGCCAGGGCTGGGCTCTCCTCATCACCTCTCCCAGCTCTCACCTGTGAGTCAACAGAGAAGTTGGCCACCAAGCTCAGTTTGTCCAGGACGGGCTGCACGTAGCGGTTCACGGCATCCTCGATGTCCCAGTCCACTGCGTGGGACTTGGGGTCGGGGTTCAGGAGGCTGAAGGTGATCTCATACCCTGCCGAGGACCCACAGCCTGTGAGGCACTGCCATGGCCATCGCTTGTGGATGCCAAGGCTGGCACGCGGCCGTGACAGAGCTCCCAAGAGCAGCAGGACCCGATCCCCTCCTCTCTGGCCCTCCCCAACGCGGGGTTGTGCACCAGTGCCCCAACACACAGCAATCACCACACGGATCCTGGCCAAGAGCAACTGCCAGGGGCAAAGGCAAGACCCCAGGGTCTGTTACCCCAGAAGACACCCAGGGATGCTGCAGGAACAGTGTCTCCCCCAGAGCCGCGGCCCTTCCCCAGTTCACGGGGAACGGGGCTGGGGCGCACGTCCGTACCCAGGCTGGATTTCAAGTGCCGCCGGGCGTCAGGGCCGAGCTGGCCGTCGGGCGTGCGGTCCGAGAGGGCGGCGGCGATGGAGCTGTCCGTGAAGGACATCACCTGCATGAGCTGCCGGAGGCGGGTGCGGAGGGCAGCCAGGCCCCCCCCCAGCCCTTACCAGGGCGCTGCGGTGCTTCCCCACGTAGATGCTGATGCCCTGGGGAAGGGGCAGGGGTGAGGGCCGGGAGCGGGCTGGCTCCTGCCAACGCGCTGGAGGATGGCACGGTGCCACCTGCGACAGCCTGTGGACGGATGCCTCCCCCCAGGGCACCTTCGAGGGGTGAAGTGTGCAGAGGCTGGCACCACAGGGTGCTGCTCCCTACCTGAGGCAGGAGAGAAGAGGTTTCAGGGACCACATACACAGTCAGAGAGCCCAACGAGGCATCCTGCAGTGGGTGCAGAGCAGCATCAGCCTCTGGGGAAGTAGGAGGCATTAGCAGGGTTGGGAATTTGACTCCAATCCCTGTCCCAACCTGAGACATAGCAAAGCCGAGTCCTCTGCTCAACCAGCCTCAGAAAGAGGAGCCTGCTCCCCCACGGAGCTGCCCCAGCTACTGCGATCCCTTGCCCCACTACCTCGTGCAGTAGCCACATCCAGTGCTGCCTCCTCCTGAGCCGTGGTGCTGCGATAGACCGTCTCGTAGTGGGACGTGACACTGGTTCGCACTGCCAGGGGAGAAAGCCCGAGCGAAGCTGCTAGTCCTGGCCCCCAGGCCCTTCGTAAGAGCCAGGTGCTAAGAGGGACAAGGGACAGCCCCGGGGGCACACGTGCCACAGGGTCCTTTGGGCACCAGATCCAACCTCAGCTGACCGACCCACCCCGACGCATGGCCTGGGCCGGTCCGGGCTGGCGGGCAGAGCAGCCCCACGCCAGCAGGGCACGTCCCCCCCCCGAGGGCTGCCATCGCCCCTGGCCCCAGGGAGGGGAGCGGGTCTCTTCCCTGCGGCACCCCGGGGACCTCGCTGTCCCCACCGCTCCCCTGCCCTGCCCGCTCAGCACGGGATGATGCTGGCGGGCGCGGGGAGCTCCGGGCCGAGAGCCGGTGCCAGCCTCCTGGGGAAAGGGGCCCCCGGGGAAGGACGAGGGCACCCAGGAGGGCAGGGACAGCCCGAGGGGTCTCTCACGGTTCACGGAAATCTCCGTCTCCTGCACGTCCTTGAACGGCAGCGGCCTCGGCAGGTCCCCGGGCACCGACCCCGGGGCGAAGACCACAGCGACGGGCACGGCCAGCTGGAACTGAGCAGAGGCGTCAGCCCGGGCACCCGAGCCCCCGGGCCCGCCGTCCCGGCGCCCCGGCGCTCACCGGCAGCTGGCCCAGCCCGTCGATGTCGGCGTAGGGCAGGGCGGCGCGGTAGGTCTCGGTCGTCCTCCACCACAGCGGCAGCCCCAGCACCACGGCGATGGCCGCGAAGGAGAGGGCGGCCCGCCGGCCCCGCGCCCGCTCTGCGGGGACAGCGCTCAGCACCGGCCCGGCTCCCCGGTGACGGGGCGAGGACCGGGCACCCGCGGACAGGGGACGGGGCACCACCGGTACCTGCTTCATCCGCCGCGGCCGCCGCCGCCGCCATCTTCACTTCCGGACCGGCCGGGGAGGCGGGGCCTGCGCCCATCTCAGCCATCCAGAGCGCCCAGTCCTCACGGCAGCCAATAGGTGTGGAGTGCGGAGAGCGGTGGCGCAGACGGGCGGGCAGCGGCACCAATCAGAGCGAGGAACCCGCCCTGAGGAGGCGGGCTTTGGCCGCACGGTCGCTACGGGTGCCGCGGAGGGACAAGCGGTGCCTCGCGCGGGCGGGACGGGGCGCGGCGGGAGCCTGCGCGGCGCCGAGCACCGCCGCCGGGAACGGGAGGTGGAAACGGGGAGAGGGGGGGACAGCGGCTCCCCGGGGGCTCCTCACCCGCCCCATGGCCCCTAGGGAGAACCCAGCCACGCCTCCCGGCTCCCAGAACGCCGCGACGGGTGCGGGTGGGCTGAGACCGGGCGCAGCTCATGGCACCGGTGAGCACGACAGGCTGCGGCTGGTGCCCGGAGCCGGCGGAGGGATGGTGCAGCGCGGTCCCCGCGTACCCCGCGGCGAGGGAGGAGGCGGCACTGCGCTGTCTCTACCGTTTATTCGTTGTTAGGCTATTTGGTACACGGGGTGCACACGGCAAACACAACACAGGCGCCCCAAGGGCGGCAGCGACCGGGACTGCGAAGCTACGGCAGGGCAGGGGCACCCCCAGGCCTCCCCTCCTGCCCCCCACGCGGCCAGACCTCCCCCCAGCCCAGCCAGAGCCCCCCACCAAAGGGGCACCCGGGTGGCTCCCTTCGGGGGCCGCAGAGGCCGGGCCCCCCACTTCATCTGCAGACGCGGTGGCGTGGGGTCGGCTCGCGGGACGCGCTCCCTTCCCCTCCCCGCGTGGCGGCTCCCCTGGGTGGCCGGGGTGGAAGCAGGGTGTGAGCGGTGGCGGGGCGGGGGCCGGGGCCGGTGGGGCGCCCGGACGGGGCTCAGTAGGCGTGGTTGGCCACGTAGAGGGACTGCCCGGCGGCCCCCGAGTCGTCCCCGCTGCCCTCGTACTGGCCCAGCGCCGCCAGTCCATTCACCTGTGGAGAAAGGAAACGTCAGTGGCCCCCATGGGGTACGGCCCTGGGGGGCCCCCGGGCCCTGGGGACACGGCCTTCAGGGTCCCCCAGCCCACGGGGACGTGGCCCTCTGTGTGCCCCCTCCCACAGGGACGTGGTCCTCGGTGTCCCCGTGCCCTTGCAACACAGCCCTTGGCATCCCCCTCCCATGGGGACAGAGCCCTCGGCGTCCCCTATGCCCCCCAACCCTTGTTGTCCCCCGTCACCCCACGGGACACGGCTTTTGGCATCCCTCTTCCCACAGGGACAGAGCCCTCGATGTCCCATGTCACCTAGGGGGCATGGCCCATCCTGCAGGGACCTGGCCCTTGGCATCCCCCACTGCCCTCTGGGGACACCACGGTCCCCACGGGGACCAGGGCCTTTGGCATCCCGTCCTCTGGGGCACAGCCCTTGCTGTCCCCGCCACCCTATGGGACGCAGCCCTCAGTCCCCCTCTCCCGTGGGGACCGTCCCCATCACCTCTGCGCGCTTGACGAACTCCTCGGTGGCGGCGGTGGCGTTGTCCCGCTGCCCGCGCCAGGCACTGAGCGCCGATGCCTGCAGCGCCCGCCCGTAGGAGAAGGTGAGGGCCCATGGCCGCACCAGCGGGCACGTGTTGATGGCGTTGAGGTTGATGGAAGCCTCCTCCTCGCTCTGACCCCCCGGACAGGAAGGTGACACCTGCAGAGAGCAGGGTTATGGCACCAGGGGGCCACAGAGCGTCCCCCTCCTGGTCCCCGCCATGTCCTGGTGCCGGTACCTGGCACGGCCGGGGGCACGGTGCGGCGCAGGGCGGTGACGGTGGCCATGGCGATCTCCTCGGGGCTGTACTTGGTGGGGCAGGAGTGCCCGGGGGTCACCATGTTGGGTTTCAGCAGGGTCCCCTCCAGGTAGACGTGGTGGTCGCTCAGTGCCTTGTAGACAGCTGCCAGCACCTGGGGAGGACGGGCAGCGTGGAGTCCCCCGGCACGGCACAGTGCGGCATGGTGCCCGCCCCGCTGCCCGCTCCACTGCTCACCTTCTCCGTCACGTACTGGCACCGCTTGAGGTCATGGTCACCATCAGGCAGGATCTCCGGCTCCACGATGGGCACGATGCCGTTCTGCAAACACCGGGCAGATGCCATCACAGGGACATCCCTGGGCATCACCCCGGCCCCACGGCAACGTGGGCCAATGCCTGGACCTGGGGGGCGATGCTCAGCCCTGAGCTTCAGTGTCCACCCTTGCGGGTGATGCCCGTCCCAGTGGGGTGATGCCTGGCCCCAGGAGGTGATGCCCAGCCCCATGGGGTGATGCCCAGCCTAGCAAGGTCAGTGATGCCCATGTCTGTGGGGTGATGCCCACCCCACGGGGCAATGCCGGGTCCTGGGGGTCAATACCCATCCACGTGAGGTGTTACCCTGCCCATGCGTTGATGTCCAGCCCCATGGGGGGACACCCAGGCACGGGGGCGATGTTGAGCCCCACGGATCTGTGCCCGTCCCTGTGGGGCAATACCTGGCCCCTTAAGTCAGCAGCCATCCTGTGGGCCAATGCCCATCCCGCGGGGCGATGCCTGGCCACCAGACACGTACCTGCTGGCAGATGCTGGCATAGCGGGCCAGGACATTGGCGTTCTCCATGATGGCGAGCGCGGAGGGGGTGTTGTCACTGATTTTCAGCACACAGCGCCACTTGGCAAAGTCGGCCCCATCCTTCTTGTACTGGGCACAGCGCTCCGACAGCCCGTCCAGACCTGCCAGGCAGTGTGTCAGCCCTGCAGCCCCAAACCCCGCGGCCCCCACCCCCCACCCGCTTCACCTACCCTGCGTGGTGGTCTCGCCATCCGTCCCGGCCAGTGGCACAACGCCCTTGTCCACCTGCGGAGAGAAGGGGAAGGCGGCGCTGAGCCTCACCAGCACCCTGCAAGCACACTCAGCACCCCACAAACCCACCAGACACCCCCCACACCTTGATGCCCACGACGATGCCCTTGTCCTTGATCATCTGGACGAAGGGGGTGCCGTCGTCAGCCTTCTGGTACATGGTCTCGTGGAAGAAGATGACGCCCCCGATGCATTTCTTCACTCGGCTGTCGGCACTGAAGAGGATCTGGCGGTACAGCCGGCGGTTCTCCTCCGTGTTCTCCACCCCAATCTGGTTGAGGCGCTTCGCCATGCTCCCTGCGGGCACCCAGCACCCTCGTCAGCCTCAGGCGTGGGGAAAAGCGGTGGTGGGACAGATCCCCCCCACACTGACCTACAGATTCATCGGCGGCCAGGATGCCCTTGCCGGGGGCCACGATGCGCAGTGCGATGTCCGACAGCTCCTTCTTCTGCTCGGCCGTCAGCGCGGGGTATTGGTGCGTCATGGTGGCGGTGGCTGCGAACAGACGGCGGCTGAGTCACGCGCCGGCGGCGCGGCCCCCCCGTCTGCCACGCACCCCCATCCTGCCGGGACCGGGGACCCCCGGGGCGGGGACCCCCGGCCCTGCCGGTCCGCGGGGCGGGTGCGTTGCCTAAGCGGGCAGCTGCCCTCACCCCGGGACGGGACGGGACGGGCAGGGCCTCGTGGAGGATGCCGGGGAGCTCCCAGCCATTTTGCTGCCTGCTCGCCCGCCCCCAGCCCAGCCATCTTGAGGGAGCGCAGCTTGGCGGGGGGCCGGGGCAGGGAACCGGGGCCCGGGGATGGAGATATCCCGGGGCGGGGGATACCCCGGGTGGGAGGTACGCGGGGGACGGGGGTACCCCGGGGACGGGGATACGGAGGGATGGAAACACCCCGGGAGAGGCGCTGCCTGGGGAGGGAGAGGCCCCAGGGGCAGCACGGCCGGGGCCGGGGTACCCCGGGACTGGCGATAGCCCCGGGCTGGCGATAGCCCGGGGCCGGCGCGGCCGCGGGGCCGGGGAAGCTCCAGGGCGCGGGTGCTCCCCCGGGGCGGCGATCCCCCGGCCGGCACCGCCGGGGCTGGGGCTGCGCCAGCCCCGGGGGCGTCTCCGGGCTCCCCCCCGCCCCAGCACCCCCATGCCCGAGGCTCCCCCTGCCCGGACCCCCCCAGCGCTGCCCGACCCCCGGGGTGCCGGCGCTGCCGCACGGAGACACCCCGGAGGCTCGGCGGGGCTGCCGGCTCCCGCCGCCGGGGTCCCTCGCCGCGGCCCCGGCCGCCCCCCGGCATCCCGGCTCCCCCTTACCGTGCAGGGCGGGCGGCGGCGGGCGCGACTGCGGGCTGCGCGCTCCGGCCCCGCGGTAAATGGGGCTGCGGTGCCGCAGAGCTACGTGACCGGCGGGGCGGCACACGCTAGGACCGGCCCCCCGGCCCGCTCCGCCCCACGCACCCCGCCCCCGGACACAGCCCTGCCGCCGGTGGGGACCCCAGGGTGGCAACCCCGGGTTGGGGACACCGCCGTGCCGCCCCTTTGCAACCCCCTGCTGCGGGCGGGGACCCATCTGTGCCCCCCCCCCGCCAGGGACCCAACTGAGTCACCCCCCGTCGTGGGCAGGGACCCCCATGGCACCCAGGGACCCCCCCCTGTGCCACCCCAGTGCCACCCCCTGGTGCTGCTGGAGACCCCTCTGTGCCACCAACCCTGCTGTGCCATTCCCGGTTACGGGCAGGGACACCCCTGCCACCCCCTTGCCGCTGTTGGGGACCCCACCGTGCCCCCCCCATTGCCACTGCCAACTGAAGGCGGGGACCCTCCCCTCATCGCCTCTGTGCCACCCCGGGCTGGGGATCCCGCTGTGCCACCCCACCGCTGTGCCACCCCAGCTGCGTCACCTCTGCTACCGGGGCCCAGCCCCAGCAGCGCAGAGCCCCAGGCCCCTGGGACAGGGTGGGGGCTGCCGCAGACCGGTCCCCCCCGCAAAAAGCTGCCCGAAGCCGGCGCAGGGACAATAGCGGTGTCCTCGCTCACCCCGCGGGCCGGCTGCCAGCGCCGAGCGCTGCTGAATCCCCGCCGTAAAAGGAGGCCTCGGCGCCCCGCTCGGCCCTAACCCGGGGAGCGGAGGGCATCTCCCGCTGCCGCCTGGGGGGGCCGTGTCCGAGCCCCTGCCAGCAGGGTCACGGCCGCAGCAGGGAGGGAGGCGAGGCCGGGGGCAGCCACCCACGCTCCCGTAAATAGAGGCACAACCCGAACACCTCCGTTTCCTGGGCAGAAAGGTGCCAGCGCCCCGGGTGTCGCAGCAGCTGCCCCGCACGGGGTGGCAGGGCTGTGATGGAGGGCAGGGGAAGGTGATCCCCCCCCGGGCAGGAGAAGCAGGCCATTAAAAACCAGAGCACTTGTTTGAACGCTGCTATTTTGGGCCGTGCTGGGGGAGGGAGGTGCTGCAGGGCCCCCGTGGCAGCTGGGAGCATCCTTGGGGTCAGGAGCAGCGGGAGGGAGATCCCGCAGGAGATGCCCTAGCAGGGAAGGAGGGAGGCGAGGCTGGAGCTGTGCTGGGAGCAGGGGGGCCCCCGGGGGAGCCCCCCTCCATGCAGCAGCGGACACGGCGGGGCTGGGAGCAGGAGCTGGCAGAGCTCCCAGCGCCTGGCAGGCAGCACTCCCAGGGGATGCTGCGCGCCAGAGCCGCGCTGGGAGGGGAACCATCCCCAAGCAACAGGCCCGCAGCCCCACGATGGGGGTGCAGGATGCGGCCTCCGATACCCTCCGCAGGGGGAAGCAGGAGGTGGGGGACGCAGAGGGAATCTAGGGCAGGAGGAGGAGCGAGGCCTGGGGAGGGAAGCTAGGTCAGCCCGGGTGCGCTGGCTGCTGCCGGGGCCGGGGGGTGGGAGCCTGGGGAACGCGGTGCCTTATTGAGAGCAAGCGCCGGCGCGGGGGGGGGGGGTGGTGTGCGTGTCCCTGGCCAAGGAGGCCCTGGGGTGGCAGGGACCCGCAACCCCGTGACAGGGATGGAGCAGGCACAGCCGGCACAGGCTGGATAAGCTGTCCCCACCTAGGGCACCAGGAACTTCCTGCATCCATGCACCAGGCAGGGTGAAAGTCAACAAAACTTTATTCAACAAATAATTACAGCATTAAGAACAGGAAAGTTTCACGCTCGGCTCGGCAGCTTCCTTGCTGCCACTGGCCGGCTTCAGGCCCAAGTAGCGCAGCAGGCTGGGGAGCTCCTGGCAGCCCGCTGCCACGTCAGGAAAGGCCGACAGGACCTGGGGACAGCAGCAGCGTTAGTGACAGCATTTGGGACGAGGGTTTGTGTTGCTGCAGTCACAGCAATGGTGAGAGCTATGAACCACAAACCTCACCTCTTTCATCTTCTCCTGCATCTCCTCGTGGGTCCTCAGCACTTTCTGGGTGTGATGGAGCCTCAGCTCCAGCCCTCGGACCTGTGGTGGGAGATGCCTGTCGGGAGCCTGTCCCAAAATTGGGCAGGGACCAGCCCAGGAGGGAGAGGGGACTAGAGCCAGGGCAGATCCTCAGGGCTCCCCGTACCTGCTCCAGGTACTTGTTGGAGAGCAGCAGTCTCTCATCCTCTCTCTCCACGAGCAGCAGCCGCAGTTTGTCCACCTGCAAGAAGAGAGCGTGCCGCTGAGAGCTCATTGTGGGGCGAGAGCTGTGGGGTGGGGGGGCTCTCCACTGCCATCCCGCTGGTCCCCTGCTCGAGGAGCGAGCTCTGGAGCGGTCCCCTGTCCACGGAGGGGTGGTGACACGAGGAGCCCGAGGCCCTGGCAGCCCCCCCGGCCTCACCTCCTGCCGCAGCAGGACTCGCTCCTGAACGTAGTCGGCGTCCACCTTGGACTCCTGCCCCCGCACCTCCTCCCACAGCACCTTGGCCTCTGTCTCCGCACGCTGGAGCGAGCGCTTCAGCAGGGAGACCTCTTCCTTCAGCATCTGCAGGGGGAAAGGAGATGCTGAGAGGGGTCCTGCAGCCAGCACCCCCCAGGCGTGCAGCTCGGCTGGGCCCCCATCACGCACCGTGACTTCCCCGCTCTTGTCGATGAGTTGCAGCATCTTCTCTTCCTGCTGTTTCACCACGTCCTGCAGCAACTTCTCGTTCTGCAGGGGGGGGAAGAAGTGGTATCAGGCAATGCCCAGCCTCGGCCACCCCCAGCACCCCGGGCGGGAGAGGGTTTTCTCATGTTCGAGAAGGTCAGACAAGCCAGGAGCACCCACGGGGCATCGCTGGAGCCAGTCACCCAGATTTCTCCGTGTCCTAGATCAGCGCCCGTCCCAGTTTGGCTCTGCCCTGGGGTGAGCGCTGGCCCACTTCTGGCACCAGCTCACCTCTATCTTGCCCCTCAGCGTCTTGTTCAGCTTGGCGATGGTGGCAGCCTGGGTGTCCATCTTCTCCTGGCTCTGGGCCGTCACTGTCTCCAGCTGGAGCTGCAGGTCGGAGCTGGGAGGGGACAGCGGGGCTGAGTGGGTGGGGATCGCAGCCAAGCAGGGTGCCAGGTACCAAACCCCCTCCTGGGCATCCCACCAGCCCTGTGGTGGGAGTGGCCAACCTGCCAGCCCGGCCAGCTGGAAAATGCCCTTCTAGCCATGGCAGGAGAGGTCTAATCCAGAGCTGGGACAAGAGGCAGACCCCAGACAGGCTGCCCGCAGAAGAGGCCATGCCCAGGAGAGCGGTGTCTGTGCCCAGCCCCTCAACATGAGCCCCCACTGAACTCACATCTCTGTCTGCAGCGCCTTGAACTTGCTCTGCTCCAGATCCTGGATGCGGGAGCTCAGCATGGCGAGATCAGAGACCACGGCTCTCAGCTCCTTCATGCTCTCCAGCAGACCATCCTCAGGCTCTGCGGGCAGGGCAGAGGCTCGTGAGTGGCATGGAGGGAACGTCAGCCCCAGGGGACACGGAGCCAAGCAGGAAGGCATGCCTGCTCGCTCCCCTGTGCGGGCAGCCCTGCAGCTTTGGAGCAGGGTCCAGGGCAGGGTGACAGCCCCAGTACCTATTGGCTTTGGTGTAGAGGCAGGTTTGTCCTTGGTAAACGCACTCTTACCTCCAGCAGCTTCATCGGCATCTGCGAGAGGAGAAGGCAGAGGCACTGTGCCCAGCCCTGCATGCTGTGGGGAGCATGACCGGAGCTCACCCAGGCACCCAACCGCCCTGAGGAGCTCAGAGCAGAACCCTGGCCGCTAGCAGGAGCCGTGACCCAACCCATGGCTGCCACAAGGGAACAACCGGGGGATCCACAGGGAAAGGCACGGGGATGGCACTGGGATCTCCTCCTCACTCAGCACCAGTGCACATCCCCAGCACGGGGTGGGAGCGATCCCCATCCCCATACAGGGACCCCCCCCAGCACCCGCTGGTGCCAGCTCACCTTTCCCTGACACCGCTTTCAGGACGCTGCCCACGAAGGAGGCCCCAGCGCGGTACGGGGTGCGGCACACCGGCATGCGGCAGACGGGGGTCCGGGCACGGTGCGGTGTCTGCCAGCCCGGTGTCCAGGCTCTGCTTCTCGACGGGGCATCATCCTTTGGAGGGGAGGGAGAGCACAGCTCCGGAGCGCGTCTCATGACAGCTCTGTGCTGCCCCAGCGAGTGGGGGGGGTCTCGAAGCCACGCCATGGAGAGCCACGGGGGTCTGATACCCCCCCAGACCACCCCCTCATCCTTGTCCCTGGGGCAGAGCTCCTACCTCCTCTTGCAGAGCAGCCCTGAGGCAGTCAGCGAGCTCCTGCAGCCACATCTTGCTCTCGGCGATGTCCGTGGAGCACCAGGAGATTTTGTCCCTCTTGAGCCGCAAGTCGAGGAGCTCGGCCTTGGTGCTCTCCAGCTCCTTGCCGAGGGCAGCCTGCTCTTCCCTGCGGGATGGCATCAGCCTCAGTAGGAGCAGCGTTCCCACTCCTCAGTGTGGGACAGGGACATTTCCCACACCTGCCTCCCGCTGTGGCCCAGGGGGGTGCAAAACCCATAGATTTAGGTAGCTTCCCCCAAGATGGGGTCTGCTGGGCTTCCCCACAGCCTCTTCCACCCGCCTGGGCAACCACACTTGGCTGGGGCAGCAGTGACCGGAGCCGTGTCCCCCTGTGTGTCTCCCACACCCCAGGAGCGGCTCAATTTCCCAAAAATAGAGGGGTTCAAGCACAGGTGGTGAGCGGGGTCGGTACCGCAGGTGCTGGTGGGAGTCCATCAGCTCCTCGTGCTGCACGCTGCACTCCTGCAGGGCGGCCTGCGAGGACTTCAGCTTGGCCTCCACCTCCAGCAGCTGCGTGCGGGATACGTGGTTCTCCTGATTGAGGAACTGCGAGAGGGTGGGGGGACACAGCCATGAGCATCTGCTGAGACCTGAGGGGGCCCATTGGGACCCCCGGCACGGTCCTTCCCATGCCTCAGGGTGCTGTTTCCAGTTAGGGGCAGTTTCACCCCAGCAGACCAACCCCTGGAGACCGGCAGTTTATCAGGGACATAGGACATGCTGGGGGATGGCACCACGCCTGCAGCCAGGGGAATTATCGTAGAGAGCCGTCCCCCCTCCCCGGGAATCGCCGCCGGGCAGGGTGGAAAGCAGTGCTACGTGCAGGATGTCAACCGCCCTCGCCACGCTCACCCCCCCGCGGGAGGGCTAATCCCGCTCCTGGCCAGCGTTCCCGCGAAGCCGCGACAGGGGCCGGCAGCGCACGATAGCGCAGGCAGGGTCAGGCAGCTCCTACCTCCCGGCACTCGGTGGCCTCCCGCAGCTCCTGGTACAGCCCATTGCACTCCTGCTGCAGGGTGCTCCTCTCCCGCGACAGCCTGCGGGGAGGGGACGGGGTCAGGGGGTGCCACATTTTGTGGGCGAGGGGTGGCAGGAGGTGGCTATGGGGGGGGGCCAACGCCCTGCCCCAGGGCTCAGACCCACCGGGCCATCTCCTCCCACTGCTCCTTGTTCTCCTGCTGCAGAGCATCCCGCTCCTGCTCCAGGCTGGCCAGATTCATCATCAGGGAGCTCAGGTCTGTGAGGGGCAGAGCCATCAGCGCAGGGAGGATGGGGGCAGCTCCAGCCCCCCATGTCACCCACCCCTACCTGCGCTCAGGCGCGAGTTGGCCACCGTCAGCTGCTCCAGCTGAGCTGCTGCATCCTGCAGGGCCACTGAGGTCTCCTCCAGCTGGCAGGACGCCTGCAAAGACACGGTGCCCTCCGGGCTTGCTTTGGGCTGCTCTTCCCCATGGGGTGTTCCCACACCAAGGGTGCCTCGAGTCCTCCCGTGCCTGGGGGGTAGCCAGGCAGCAGGGGAGCATCGCAGACACCACTCAGCGCTAGGCAACCCCCTACCTCCTCCTTGGCTTGAAGAGCTTCCTCTGCTCGCTGCCTCATGGCATCCCGCTCCTCCAGGCTGCTCTGCAGCTTGCCGGGCACGCTCTCCAGCGCGGCCTGGCACCGGGACACCAGGGCCCTCACCTGCTCCCACTGCAAGGGGAGATGGCGCCGGGCAGCGCTGAGCATGGCATGGCCACGCTGGCTGGTGGCTCTGCCCAGCTGCGTGACCGGGGATGGGTCTGGCAGCCAGGCTGCTCGTGGTACCCAGGGCACAAAGTGCTCCGAGACAGAGTGAAGCGGCACCAGCCTGGACCGCGCCGGCAGGGAGGCGAGGGGCTGAGCCTGCCGCCAGCCCTCATGGGGACACCCCTCACCTCCGCATCCAGGGCTTTCCTTTCCTCCTCCAGTTTTTCAAAGGTGATGTCTATGAATTCCCGGGAATGCTGAGTCTCGGCAGCCAGGGATGCCTGCAGGGCAGGAGAGACGGGTCAGTGCTGCCGCAGTGGAAGAGCCACATTCCATGGCTGTGGAGGGAGGCGAGCGCCAGCCCCGAGGCGGGATCTGCGGCAGCTTCCCAGCAGCAGTGTCAAGAAACTTCTAATGGACCCAAGCCCATTGCCAACCATTGCTCAGAGCATCACCCAAGCCCAGGACATGGGGATGTCCTTCCAGCCCTGCCTGGGACCCGGGGGGAGGCAGTCGGAGGTGCCCACCCGCTCGGTACCTGCTGGTCGATGGCTTCCACCAGCAGCGTCCCCAGCTCTCGCTGAGAGGCCAGGCTCTGGTCACGGGCGCCGATCTGGGCACTGGCGTGGGCACGGAAGGACTCCAGGAAGCGATCAACCTGCCGCGGAAAGGATGCTGCTCTGGGCACGGGGCCGCACGAGGGGCAGCTCCCAGGAGCCATCCCCGCACACTGCTGCGGCCCAGGGCTCCAGCTCCCAGCAGGACACAGCCCGAGCCAAAAACTCATCCTGAGAGCTCCAGCCACCCCAGGCAGCCACAGCCCCACTGGCCTTCCAGGGCCACATCAGACTTTTGCCCCCAGACGCCAGAGGCCTGATGCCCGCAGAGACGGGCAGAGAGGCAGGATGCCCCATCAAAGGCACGGGGACGGCAGAGCCTGCTCTGACCCACCCCACCGGCTGCCCCCCTACCTCCTCCTTGGCTCGGAGGGCTTCCTCCACTCGCTGCCTCATGGCGTCCCGCTCCTCCAGGCAGCTCTGCAGCTTGCCGGGCACACTCTCCAGCACGGCCCGGCACCGGGACACCAGGGCCCTCACCTGCTCCTGCTGCGAGGGGAGACGGCACCAGCAGGCACCAGCTATAGCCAACGGCTGCCATGTGTGCCAGCAGCACCAGCAACTCCCAAAACCCAGGGGGAAGAATGCCCAGCCTGGCTGCGCGGGGGCTCACCTCCCGGTCGAGGGCTCCCTGCTTATCCTGCAAGCTCTGAAACATGGCACCCACGTGGCCGTGAAACAGGAGGCACTGCCTGCTCCAGGCACTCTGGGGAAGGGACAACGGCACCGGCACTCAGGCAGCGCTCCTGGGGCTGACACCGGCAGCACAGGGCACACGTGTGCCCTGCTGGGCTGAGACACACCATCTCAGGGTGTGTCTGGGGCACACTCATCGCACACCAGCCAGCTGAGACACACCATCTCTGCGGTGGTTAGCTCCAGCTCCCGCTGCAGGTCCTGCTCCGCTCCCCGCTGCCGCTGTAGAGCCTCCATTTTCTTGCGCAGCTCGAGGCAGAGGTTGCAGTAGATCTCTTCCTCCTAAGGGCATCCCGGCAGAGCAGAGGGGCCTTCGCACCAGCCCCGCTCCGCCCTGGGGTCCAGCGAGAGCCATTTGGCAGTGACACCTCCGTCCCCCCCCTCCCCACACATGCCAGGGATGTTTCCCTGCACAAAGGATTCAAACCCAGCAAACTCAGCAGGTTGAGCCGGGCGCGATAATGTGGCCGGACCAGCGCCAGGCACGTGATGCTGGGCACCGTGTCGTGCTGCAGCAGCCCTGCTTTATGTCCACTCCACTGGGCTGCGGTCCAGCCAGGGCCACCAACCCACCGGTGGCATGTGGGCACCATCACAGTGCCGAGGCCACGGAAAATGGGGTGGCATTGCCCCGGCGAGGGCTCTTACCCCTTTCAGGTGGGTGACATCCGTCTGCGTGACTGCATTCCTCTGTTCAGCTGGCCCCACGCCGGGCAGCGGCCGCTGGCTCTCCTGCCAGCCGCGCAGCTGGAGCGAGAGGACTTGATTGACGATGAGGGTGCTCTCCAGCCACCCCTCCAGCTCTGCCCGTGGCAGGGACTTCAGGTGCTCCTGGGGACAGCTGGGGACAGAGAGAAGGCTTGGGGCAGGGAGAGCCCGCAGGTGCCACAGCCCTGTCGGGGAGGAGGACGTCCCCATACTTACTGCCAGAGCAGGGAGTCCGTTTCAGCAGCGCTGTGCTTGGTGCAGGGGGGGGCCACCCCCAGACGTGTTCATGCTCCTCTCCTGCAGGTCCCGGGGGGTCATGAAGGTGCCGGCGACTGCCGTGGGCACGGGGGTGATGCTGGTGCCGGCAACAGCCACAGGCACGGGGGTGACACAGGTGCCAGCAACTGCCACGGGCACGGGGGTGACACAGGTGCCGGTGTCCCACTGTGACACACGCAGGGGCAGGCTGTGCTGCAGGGACTCCAGCACAGACAAGGTGTTGAGGCTCTTCTCCAGCCACGCCAGCGGCAACACCCAGGACTCAGCAGCCAGGACCACCTCAGGCGAGGGGATGGCTGATGCCTCCGAGCCAGCATGCTCTGACCTACCTGCCTCAGTGGGAGGGGGCCCCTGCTCTAGGGGGGCAGGGGCTGGGGACTCAGCCCCCTCAGGGGTGTCTTGGCAAGGTGGGGGACCCGCAATCCCATCTCCAGCCGAGGCCTCGGGGGCCACGGGGCTGCAGGAGACGTCGGCAGGCACCGCTCGCCAGCCATGGAAGGGAGCTTCCCGCGGGGTGGAGCTGGTGCCAGGGGGGCCGGGGGTGCAGGGTGCTAGAGTGGTGCTGCCCAGGGAGTTTGGGGTGCAAGGCACTGCACTGATGATGTTAGGGAGCCCTGGGGTGCAGGGCACTGGGGTGGTGCTGCCGCCGGGGGGCTCTGGGGTACGCAACACCAGGGCTGGGCTGCACAGGCGGGGCGGCACAGTGCTGCTGGGGGGCTCCGGGGTGCTGGGCCGCAGGACTGGGCTGCACAGGGGGGCCGGCTCAGGGCTGCTGGGGGGCTCCGGGGTGCTGGGCCCCAGGACTGGGCTGCACAGGGGGGCCGGCTCAGGGCTGCTGGGGGGCTCCGGGGTGCTGGGCCGCAGGACTGGGCTGCACAGGGGGGCCGGCTCGGGGCTGCTGGGGGGCTCCAAGGTGCTGGGCCCCAGGACTGGGCTGCACAGGGGGGCCAGCTCGGGGCTGCTGGGGGGCTCCGGGGTGCTGGGCCCCAGGACTGGGCTGCACAGGGGGGCCGGCTCAGGGCTGCTGGGGGGCTCTGGGGTGCTGGGCCCCAGGATGGGCTCAGGGCTGCTGGGGGGCTCTGGGGTGCTGGGCCCCAGGGCTGGGCTGCACAGGGGGGCTGGCTCGGGGCTGCTGGGGTGCTCCGAGGTGCAGGGCCCTGGAGTGGAACTGCCAGGGGACTCCAGGCTGGTGCTGCCGGGGAGCTCAGGGGCACCAGGCCCCAGGGTGGGACTCCTGGGGGACTCTGAGGTGCTGGGCCCCAGGGCGGGAGTTCCAGGGGTCTCTGGGATGGTGCTACTGGGGGGCCCCGGGGTGCAAGGCACCAGGGTGGTGCTGTTGGCAGGGTGCAGAGTAGCACTTCGGGGGGGTCCTGGGTCGCAGGGCACGGGGGCGACGCTGCTGGGGGGCCGCCGGGTGCAGGACACTGGGGTGGCGCAGTCATGGTCCTGCAGGACATTTGGGGGGGGGTCAGAGCTGCCCTGCCCTTCCCCCCCAGCACCCCATAGCCGTTTCCCCCAGTCTCCTCATTTCCCCCACCCCAGTAGCTATACCTGTCCCCCCACCGACCCAGTACCCCTCCAGTGTCCCCAGTTCCAGTACACCCCGGCCCCCCCCAGCGGCCCCCCACCCCGGTTCCCGCCCCCCCGCACCGACCTTGAGCCGCAGGCGGCGGAACAGCGGGGTCAGCCCGGAGTGGTCGGCGCCCGCCTGCAGCCGCTGCTCCCGCAGGGGGCCGCGCCAGGGCGGCTGCTGCGCCTGGGGACGGGGGGGCACCAGGGGTCACCGGCGGCACCACCGGCGGCACCACCGGCAGCACCCCCCGCCCCGCACAAACACCGGGAGCGCTCCGCACCAGACCCGCCGCCCCCGGGCAACCCCGCACGGTCGGGGCCGCCCCACCGGGTCTCCCCCCCCGGGGCTCTCTCCGCCGCCCCGCCGGGAAGCCCACTCCGGGACGCTCGAACCGGTACCCCCCCGCCTGCCCCGTGCGGAGCCCCCCGGCCCCAGGCCGCACTCACGACGGGGGTCCTGGCGGCCTGCATGGCCCCGCTCCCGCTGCGGCCCCGGTCCGGTCCCGTCCCGGTCCCGGCGCAACCCGCGCGCTGCCGCCGCCGCCGCCCTTTTGAAAACCACGCGCCGCTGTGATTGGCTGCTCCGCGCACGCGCCGCGCCGGCGGGACGGCTGTTAGAGGCGGGGCTATGGCGGCGGTGGGCGGGGAAGGGGGCGTGGCTTCGGGCGAGGCCCCGCCCCGGGGGACCGCGGTGGCGGCGCTGTGCAGCGCCGAGCACCGGGGGCGCGGAGCCCTCGGCGGGGGCAACGGGGACGGGCCCGGCTCCCCCCCCGGGGCAGGGGCCTGGGGAGGCCCCGGGGGAGCAGCCCCGCACGGCCCCAGACCCCTGCCCCGGGAGGGGGCGGGGGCAGCCCCGCTCGGCCCCCAGACCCCTGCCCCGGGAGGGGGGGCAGCCCCGCACGGCCCCAGACCCCTGCCCCGGCACAGGGGACAGCCCCGCACGGCCCCAGACCCCTGCCCCGGGAGGGGGGGGGGGCAGCCCCGCTCGGCCCCCAGACCCCTGCCCCGGGAGGGGGGGCAGCCCCGCACGGCCCCAGACCCCTGCCCCGGCACAGGGGACAGCCCCGCACGGCCCCAGACCCCTGCCCCGGCACAGGGGACAGCCCCGCACGGCCCCAGACCCCTGCCCCGGGAGGGGGGGCAGCCCTGCACGGCCCCCGGACCCCTGCCCCGGGAGGGGGGGCAGCCCCGCACTCCCCCCCGGGGGTCCCACAGGAGTCAGGGCCGTGCCCGCGGCTCTCGGGTTTATTGCTCCCGCGGGGAGAGGTACAGCGTCGGGGCAAGGGGGACCCGGCCCGGCAGGGTCCAACCCGCTGCCGGGGTGGGGGGATGTCCCTGAGCGATGCCGGGGGTCCCGGCCGCGGCGGCTCAGCCAGGCCAGGGCCGGCCCGGGGGGGCGGCAAGGTCGCAGTCGAAGTCGGCGAAGGCGGCGGGGTCGGGCGGGGGCTGCTCGGGGGGGCGCGGGGCCACCGCCACCGCCACCGGGTCCTTCTGCAGCAGGTCGGCGTCGAAGGCCACCCCGCGGAAGAAGGGGTGGCCCTGGAAGTGGTGGAGGTAGCGCAGGCGGCGCAGGGGGTTGTGGCAGAGCAGCTGGGGACAGAGGGAGGACAGTGAGTGGTGGGGACCCCAGCATCCAGCCTGGGGGGCAACTGGCGACCCCAAAATCTGGGCAGGAGGGTTACCTCGGCGAGCAGCCGGGCCAGCGCGGGGCTGAGCGCGGGTGGGCTCTCGTAGCTGCTCTGCTTGACGCGCTCCAGCATGGCCACGTGGTCCCCCGCCGGCGCCACGGGGAACTGGGGGGGCAGGGAGTGGATTTAGGGGCTCCATGGGGTGCCCCTATCCCTCCCCACCCTGAGGTCCTCACCTCCCCGCTGGCCAGGGCGAAGAGCAGGACTCCCAGGGACCACCAGTCGGCTGCGTGGCTGTAGGGCCCCCCGCTCAGCACCTCGGGGGCTGCAGGGATGAGCAGGTGAGCGCCCAGGGGGGGCTGTGCCCCCCACTGCAGCCCCCCGCTGCCCCCTTACCCATGTACTGCAGGGTGCCGCAGATGGTGTGGGCTCGCTCGCCCCAGCGCAGGTGCCGGGAGAGGCCGAAGTCGGTGAGCTTGAGGTGTCCTGTCGGCAAGACACCACTTGGGGACCCATGGATGGGGCGTCCCCATGGATGGGGCCTCCCCATGGACAGGGCGTCCCCACCCTGGTGCCACCAGGCTCTTACCTCTCTCATCCAGGAGGATGTTCTCCATCTGAAACGAGACAGGCGCTGGGGTGGCCTCTCCATGCCGGGGGTTCAGAGACCCCCCCACCCCATCCTCCAGCCCCCCCGGCCCTGCTGCCACCCACCTTCACGTCTCTGTGCACGATGCCCAGGTCATGGAGGTACACTGGGAAGAAGATGGAGCCATCAGAGTGGCGGGTCCCCTCCCGGCACGGTGCCCACTGCCACCCCCGCGGCACCCGGCAGGCAGCTGCCCATCCCCGGGGATGGCTGACCCTGCCTGCAGGTCCCAGCAGTGGGGACAGTGGTGGCTGTCCCTGGCATGGCAGGCCACTCACCCAGCACCAGCACCAGCTCGGCGGCGAACAAGCGAACGGTGGCCTCGGCGAAGCACTTGGCGGCACGCCACAGCGTGTGCAGGTCTCCGGTGCTGCAGTAGGTGCACACTGCCGGGACGGGCAACGGGCCTTACCGACGGGCTGCGCCACGGGGACGGGCTGGCGTGAGGGGCACAGGCACCGGGGTGGCATGGGCATGGGGGGCCGGTGGGTCACTGGGGCCATGCACCGCGGTGATGCCAGCACTGGGGCTGTATGGCAGCGAGGTGGCACAAGCACCAGGACCGCACTGGCACCGAGGTGGCACAAGCATCAATACGGGCACCAGGACTACGGTGACATGGACACCACAGGGCACTGGGAACATGCAAGCACTGGGGCTATGTACCACGGCGACACGGGCACCAGAGCCATGGGGCACTGGGAACACGTAAGCGCCAGGGCCACGTGAGCTCCAAGGTGGCACAGGCACCGTGGCCAGCAGGCCCCAGGGCTGGTTCACCCCCACGCTGGTCCCTGCCCCGCTGCGGCTCATCCCCATCCCTGCATCCCCGTCCCTGGGGTGGGAGCAGCTGAGCGCCTGGAGCCCCGCGGGGCAGCGGGCGGCAGCGCGCGTGGCGGGGACACGTGCGCGGGCGGCGGGGACACGTGCGCGGGCGGGGGGGCCGGGCAGAGCCCGTGGGCAGATGGTCACTCACTGATGAAGAGGTGGCGCTGGCCCTGCCAGCTGTCCCCCAGCCCGTGGACAAACGGGTGCCTGACCTGTCTCTGGGGAGACAAAGCAGAGAGGGTGAGCGGCCCCCGGGGTGGGGGGCCGGGGACCTTGCTCCTGCCACCCTCCCTCCTCAGCCCCACGGCCTCCTGCCGTCCCCACGGCCACCCCGAGCCCCCCCACGGGCTGGGGGCCCCTGGACCCCCCCCAACCTGGATGCTGACTTCCTCCTTGCACTGCTTGAGGGTGTCGCGACGCAGCACCTCCACTTTGGGCACGACCTGGGGGGGTGAGGGGCTGTCAGGGGGGGCGGGGGCAAGTGGGGGCACCCACGGGCCCCGGGGGCAGCACCCACCTTCACGGCGCACACCTTCTCCCGCCCGCAGTCCAGCACTTTGAGGATGGTCCCGAAGGAGCCTTTGGCCACGAAGCCCAGGATCTGGGGGGGGAGCAGGTCCTGAGCACCCCACGGAGAGGGGCTCGGGGTGGGGCAGGGCGTGGTGGGGTCCTGCGTGGGGCGAGGTGGGGTGGCACAGGGCACCCCGGGCAGGCGGTGGGGACACATGGGGACCAGGAGGAGCCAACAAGGACCCCAGTGGGACACATGGGGACCCAGTATGGGGCACATGGGGACAGGGACATGGGGACCCCAGCACGGCGGCTGCGGATGCCAGCAGGACGCACGGGGACCCCATTAGGGTGCAGAGGGACCCCGGTGGGACGCACGGAGACTCGCCACGGGGCACGGGGACCCGGCGGGGGTAGAAGGGGACCCGGTGGGACGGCCGGGGACGCCGGTAGGATGCGCAGGGACCGGGCACAGCGGACGAGGAGAGCCGGTAAGGCGGTCGGCGAACCCGGGATGGCGGCACGGGAGGTACGGACGACGCGGGAGGACGCTGGGGGACCCCGGGGGGAGGCACGGGGTGCTGGGGGACCCCGGGAAGACGCTGGGGGACCCCGGGGGGGAGGCACGGGGTGCTGGGGGACCCCGGCAGGGCGGTCGGGGCTGCCGGGGCGGGACGCGGGGGGGGCCCGGTCGGGTGGTCGGGGACGCCGCTAGGATGCGCCGGGACCCCGTGAGGAGGGTGGGGGCCCCGGGACGGCACCTTGAGCTGCTGCTGGCGGGCGGAGGGGCGGACGGGGAACTCCGGCAGGAAAAGCGAGACGAGCTGCGGCAGCGGCCACCCGGGCAGCGGCGGCTCCTCGGCGGGGCCCCGCGGGGCCAGGGCGAGCCCCGACCCCGGTGCCGGTGCCGGTCCGGCGCGGCCCAGCAGCGCCCGCAGCCACGACCCCGCGGCGCGGCCCTGCGGAACCGGGGGCAGCGTCAGCGGGGGGACCCCGGGCGGGGGGACCCCGGGGCGGGGGGGGTGGAACCCCCGGGCCGCCGCACGCACCTGGGGGGGCCGCACCGGGGCCGGGCCGGGGCCGCTGCTCGTTGCTCCCATCGCGGCGCCGCCCGGCCGCGCCCCGGGCCCGGGCCCCGGTAATCCGCCGCTTTACATAACCCCACCGCCCCGCCCCGCCCCGCCCCGCCCGGCCGCGACCACCCCCCGCCCCGGGGCCGGCACCGGGGCCGCCCTGGCACCGGCTGCGCGCCCCGGGGCGCCCACCCGTGACCGAGCCCCTCACCGGCCTCTGGGCAGGGCACCCCCCCGCGCGTTTTGGGGCTCCCCCTTCAGCCGCTCGTCCTCCCTTTGCACCCCGCTTGCCGCAGCCCCCCTGCCCCGGGGCAGCCCCCGCTGAGCCCCGCGCAGCCCCGGGCACCGGAGAGGGACGAGCACAAGAGCTGAGCCCGGGGTGACGCAGACTCTGCAAGGGAGCCCCGAGCCCCCCGAGCGGGTGCCCCGAGCCCCTGGGGATGGGCAGGGGGTGAAGCCACAGCAGGTGGGGTGCAGCCGAGCTCAGAGGGGTGAGGGCGCTGAGGCCGGCACCGCAGCGTGAACGGGGAGGCCCAAGACTGCTCCAAATTAAAAACTCTTTATTTAAACTCTCTCCCGTTTCCCTTTCTCCCAGCCTGGAGCGATCCTGCTGCTTCACCGGGCCCAGGGGCCGGGCCCAGCACCCGCACAGCAGGGACGGGGGAAGCTCGTGGGAGCCCTTGGCACGGGGTGCTGTGCCCCACGAAGCGGCCCCAGAGCCGCTGCGCCCCACATGGCCGCGCTGCCGCGCCCTTGCCCCACAGTGACAGGGCTACCGAGGGGCTGCGCGTGGCTAACCCCCACCTCGGGCATCGCTGCGCCGAGCAGCGCAGCCCCCCTGCCATCGGGGTGCCCCTCCGGAGGGGGGAGCATGGGGTGCCCCAGTCCGTTCCCGGCCTGCCGGGTGCTGCCGTCATTTGCGCCTGCCGAAGATCGACTTCTTGCTGGGGTTCTTCTCACCCACGCTCAGGCCGATGAGCAGACGTGCCTTCTCGTCCTCCTCCTGCTGCTGGATGGTCCCGTCCGATTTGTTCTCCAGCTTTCCCCGGGCCTCGGCGCCCGCCGCCGGCTTCAGGCGTAGCTTCTCTTTGATCACCTGCCCCGGGATTTAGGGGGCTCAGCACCCCATGGCCACACCCAGGCCCCTCGGTGTGGGTGAGAGCCCGAGCTGCTGAGCCAGCGTGGCTGCTTCCCGCTCTGGAGAACCCGCCACCCGCCGTGGGGTTACCACCTCCATCCCGGGCAGAGCGGCTCCGGCAGCCTCCCTGCAAGGGGGAAGGAGGCACCGCAGGATGGGGTCCCACGTACCTGTGCCACCAAGGCTTTGCGGCTGTCCCTCTTCACTGCCATGGCAAAGTCCAGCCACGTCCATGTGTTGTTGTGGTACTCCAGGCACGGCAGCACCAGGTTCAGGTCGCCCCAGTCCACGCTGTTCTTCTCGCCCTGGGTGACAGGGGTGTCAGGCAGGGTGGGACGATGCCCCAGGCCCCCCCCCCAGCACACCGGCCCCGCACCTTGTAGCTGACGCAGAGTGGCACCTGCGGGATCTTGATGTAGATGAAGGAGTTGTTCATGGCGGCGCGCTCCTTCATCTTGTCGATGTCATCCACAGGATGCTGGGGACAGAGCAGGAGCCATGAGCAGAAGGGAAGGAGAGGGGACACAGCCAGGAACCAGCAGGGAAGGGACAGCCAGGCACTAGGCCATGGCATTGCTTCACCGGGGAGAGGTGAGAGCTGTTCTGGCATGGTGTTAGGAAAATGAGATGCTGCAGGGATCACATCGAGCGTGCAGGTGCTTGGTTGTAAAGGATGCAAATCCTCTTGGTGGGAGGGAGCAGGAGAAAATGGACAGGCAAGCAGGGGAGGACAGAGCTGCCCAGCCCTGCAGCCGAGGAAAACAGCCTGGTTCCGCAGCAGGGCTCTCCCAGATTCCCCCTCAAGGCAGCAGCAGGTACCTCGGGTGCTTTTCGGAATGATCTTCTGACCCCTGACGTCCGATTCAGTCCCTGAGCGACTCCCTTCCCTGGGCCCAGCGAGTCATCGGCCACGATCAGCTGCCGCGGCTTCACCACAGGGATCCCTGGGATAAACATGGTGGGAGGCGGTGGCTGGTGTCCGGCAGGGTGTTAGCCATCACCCAGACCTCCCCAGCTTCACTGCTCTCCCCACAGGCTCCCTGCCCACAGGGGAGACCGCGAGTCCCCTGTGGCCTGCCAGCAGCTGCCCACAAACATATCCTGGACATGCAGCTGGAGCTGCTCAAGGACATCGCTCAGGTGCGATGAGGGTGACTGTGAACCCCTCACCTGTCGTCACCAGCTTGGACTTGTCTTCCTCATCCCCCACCTCCTCCTCCTCCACGTTGCGGCCGGGGAAGAAGAAACCCATCATCCTGTGGAAGAACTGGTGGGTGAGCTGGATGGTGAGGGGTACCACGTTCACCTGTGGGGAGAGAGGCATGTCAGAGCCGGGCACACGCTGCCTGCGCCTCGCGGGGACCCTGCCACCTCCCGGCCCGGCCCTGGCACCTCGAAGTGCTCCTTGATGGAGATGCCTCCCACGGGCGGCCGGACCTTGCTGAAGATCCTGAGTGCCAGCTGCCGGCCGGACTGGCAGGAGCTCTGGGGACGCAGCACCACCTGCAGGGAAGAGGATGGGTGGCTGGGGTGAGGACAGGCCACCCTGGCCAGGCCACCCGTGGGTCCCCAGGGTGCAGGGCTGCTCCCCCAGGCTGCCGCTTGCCTTGTACACAGCGTTGGGCAGGAGGTTGTTCATCGTGACCCAGCCCAGTTCCAGCAGATGCTCAGCTGTGTCGTCAGACTTGTTGACCTGCGCACAGAAACCCATCAGCCCCACACCTCCCAGGCCCCGTCTCGGGGGCTGCGGGTGCCACCGGCCGGCTCGGTACCTTGCTGTAGAGGAAGCGCTGGAGCTCCAGCTCAGCTATACCCAGCTGCCCGTCCTCCTCGGTCAGGCGCCAGCGAGCCTGGGCGAAGTAGAACTCAGTCCGCCGCGCCACACTCACGTCTTCTGGCTGCTTTCGCAGCTCCATCTTGTTGGCTCGCTGCAGCTGGAAGTCCTTGAAGCACCTGCAGCAGAGAGGGGAGCGCTGGGATGTGGGAGCCCTGGAGTAAGGGGGACATGACGCTGGGGAAGCCAGAGGTGGCCCCTACCTGATCAGTATGTTCAGCTCCTCGCTCTCCAGCTGCAGGTCAGCTTTCTCCTGGCTCAGCTGCTGCTGCAGCCTGTGGTTGAGGTCAAGCAGGCTCTCGTTTTTGCTGTCGTCCTGCAGGGACTGAAGGACAGACAACCCTCAGCACCCTCTGCCCTGGAGCAGGGACCCCGGGGAGCCAGGCCCTGCCGGGATGCGGGCTTACCTTCACGTTGGAGTACATCTGCTTCTCCAGCTGCCGGATCTGGGCGACGTGCTGCCTCACGGCCTCTTGCAGGTGTAGGATACTGCTGCGCTGCTCCTCGGGGTTGCTGGAAATCTCCAGCTGGAAGCGCACCCGTTGTTTCTTCTCGCTGTGCTCCTGGACACAGGGATAGGGGAAGGTTAGGATTGCCCTGGGTACAGTGAGTGACACGGTGACCTGAAGCCTCATGGGTACCTTGCGTTTGGGCTCCACGTGCAGCAGCAGGTTGTTGACTATGTCAAGGATCATGGCATACTGCGCGGGGTTGGTGGAGATCTCCAGGTCGTGGTGGATCAGCGTGAACGTGTCCACTGCTCCTGCAGGGACACACAAAGGGCAAGTGGGGCCTCAGCCTGGCCAGAAACGGAATGCACATGGGGGCCGGCCAGAGACGGAGAGGGATGGGGAATGAGCCAAGGTGGTTACGCTGGCTCCAGCAGGCACAGCATGTCCAGCATCATCTGGTGCACTGCCACGTGGCTGGGGACCCCTCCTGTGTGCACCTCTGATCTCAGCAGGGCCAAGACAGACTATCTCTGGACTTTGCCGGCACCTGTGGGTCAGCCCAGAGCTCTGCCCCCCTGAGACACACTGCCTGGAGGTACCCACCCTCCTGCTTCTTCAGCAGATCCTCCTTCTCTTGGTTCGCGGGAGTCTCGGGGGGCTTTATCTGCGTAGCCAGCTCAGGGTCAATGTCATGGCTGTAGCTGATATAGTACATGCGGCAGCTGCAGCGAGAGATGATCCTCTGCACCTGCTGGGTCTGCTGGGCTTCTGAGGGCTGGTTCCAGTCTGGGGACAGGCAGGGGGACCACGGTCAGAGTGCCACGTCCTGGCACATTGGGGACCCCACGGTCTGGGGACAGGCCAGGCGCTCTCAGCTTCACCAGCCTTGGGGCCACACACAAGTGGGACTGGGGTAGGCACAGCAGCCAGCTCTGGGCAGTACCTGTGGTGGTGCTGACCATGCCCCCCACCGCCTGCCCGCTCTCCATCAGCTCCTGCACCGAGTCCAGGCTCCGTTGCCGATGCTCCTCAATGTTTTTCACCTGGGGACACAAGGAGGCACCACTGGCTGTCCCTGCTCTCCCTGCCTTGGCCAGGGCACCGGCAGCACTGCCCATGCCCCACACAGCAGCTCACCCATCACAGCTTCCCTGAGCCGCTCACCTCCAGCCAGAGCTGCCCGTGCTCCCTTTCAGTCGGGCTGCTCTCCGTCGTGGCGAAGTACTGCATGCCGTCCAGCAAGCACGTCCAGGACGTCTTCTGCTTCAGCGTGTCCCCGTACCAGGCGGGGTGGTGCTGGCACTGCAGCAGCTGGGCCTTCGCGGCAGACACAATCACGCAGCCCTCTGTCTCTGCGCCGCGCAGCACCATCTGCGGGGGGGAGAGACCACGGGGGTCAGAAGAGCCCTTCTGGGCCAGGCATGGCCATGGGGAGCAGAGAGCGTGGGGACAGGCAGGCTGGCTGAGGGCAGGTACCTGGCAGTTGACCAGCTCAATGAGGCAGTTGCGGTTGTAGATGTCGTCGGTTTGGCAGGCGGCGATGCCGCACAGCTGCTCGCTAGCCCCTGACTCCTCCTCTGTGAAGACCACAAACTTGTCCGTCTCCTCAATGAGCTTCTGCAGCATGTAGGCCCCTGAGGAAGCAGAAAGGGTCAGTGCAAGGCTGCGGGGTGAAGGCAGGCACGGCTTTGGGTTTCCCATTGCTCCCCTCCCTGCCGCGCTCACCTCCCGAGGAGGCTCTCTCGGGACGGCCGCTGATGATGGGAGCGGTCACTCTGGCAGGGACAGAGTGAGCAGAGAGTGGGCCCCGCTTCAGCTTTTTGGCTTGCAGCTGCGTGTCGATCTTCAGCCCCTTCAGGGCCTCGGTGGACAGGTTGCGCTTGAGCACAGCCGCTTTCTTGTAGCCATCGTAGAGGCCGAAGGCGATGTCCCGGTTGGTGGTAGTCCAGGATGCCCGCAGGTCCACCAGGTGCAGCTGGTGCGTGTGGAAACCATCGTCCCCATCCCGCAGGGGCAGCTCCTGGGCACAGAGGGTCAGAGCCTCAGCACGGCAAAGCCACCCATAGTCCCTGTCCACAGGCTTCACACACGGGGGCTGGGAGCCCTGCCAGTCCTCACAGGTAGGGCGTGGGGACCAGAGCCCGGGGACCACCCCAGAGCCCTACAGCAGGGACCCATACCAGGGATGCTGTGGCTGGAACAAGGCGTCAGCCAGGCACTCAGGAGATCAGAGGCCCTGCGGGTCTGTCTCCTCTCAAGCCAAATCCTTCCTGCACTGCACCCAAAGACCAAGGTCCCCTTGTCCCAGGGGGATGCCATCAGGCCAGCACAGCCTGGGTTACACCTGCTGTGCCCCGTATGTTTGTAGCGGTACCTCCTCAGCCATGCGGTTGCTGTGCCTCTGGTAGGTGAGGGAGGACAGGCTCAGCAGGTGGGTTTTCTTCACCAGGGTGTCGAGCCGGTGGTCGGCGTTCTCATCGCAAGTGGAGGCCATGAGGTGCACGGTGACCTGGCTCAGGTCGCTCACCATCTGCGTGATGCTCCACTCCGAAATCAGGCGTCGCATCACCGTGCCGGCTGGGGGACAGGGAGAGGGGTCAGCCGGGGCCCCGACCTGCCTCGAAGCACTGCCGGCAGGGCCCCCACTCACCCTGTGGGATGAGCCGCTGGGTGCCGCGAGTGAAGATGTGCCCCTGGCAGCACTCCACCTGGATCCCTCGCTGCTGGGCAAAGGAGGCCCAGTAATGCACCTGCGAGGGTGCAGAAAGCAGAGGCTGAGAGCCCAGTGCAGGCAGAATGGGGAGGTAACACCGGACCCCCACCCTCAGGACTTGCCTGCAGCCGGGGGAAGAGCGCAGTATAAGACAGCTGCTTGTAATGCTGCCCCAGCTTCTTCTTACTGGGTTTCATGTTGTTGAAGAGCTTCCCGCGGCAGATGGGGCGCGTCACGCTGGTCCACGTGGCCCAAAAGTTCTGCATCCAGCGGAGGGTGCTGCTGTAGAGCAGGATCCGGGGCTGGGAGTGCTCTGAGAATACACCCGCTGTCAGCCAGCACCGTGGGGCAGGGACACGGCAGCACCCAACCCAGGACCAATAAGGATCACTAAAACCAGCAAGCCCTGCCCCGTTCCCCTTGCCCCCCAGAGGGATCCCCAGGGCGCTGCCACCCACCCTCACTGGGCCGCGTCAGGTCCATCCGGATGGAGAGGTTGAGGTTCTCGGAGCGGAAGGCACGGTAGGAGTCGTACTGCTGCCCCACCGGCACCTCGGGCAGGAACTCGGGGGAGCGCAGCACCACGCCATGGTGGTCGTGGGGGTTCCCGTGGCACAGCCACTGCAGGTCCAGCGTCATGCACAGGTCGGGCAGGTGCAGGAAGCAGCAGTCGTCATATCTGAATGGAGAAAGAGACCCCAGTTACCCCCCAGCACCAGTGGCAGTCCCCACACTCCCGGGCTCACACTCACTTGGAGGCTGTCCGGACATTGATGTCCAGGTTGCCCTTGAAGACGAACTGCCCGGGCTTCCAGTGGAAGGAGAGGTGGCTCCACTCCCAGTGCATGTTCTCCGTGGTGTTGTAGGGGTCCTGCAAGGACAAGCATAGGGAGAGGCAGGTGTGAGCCAGCCCCACGCTGTGCTCTGCTCCCTATCCCAGTGGCACCCACCTCGGTGGCCAGCTGGTGCAGGTTGGCCTGTTCGATGTCCATGTGCCAGTCCCCGTGGAAGAGAAGGCGGCTCTTGTCCCACCAGGGCAATGGGGCACTGGGGTCCTCTGAGGGCTTGGTGAGGAGATCCACGCACTGGCCGATCAGGGTCCAGGCTGGGTCCCAGCAGGGCCCCCACACGATGGTGTACTGGGAGATCTCAGCTGGGGACAGAGAGCTTGGCTCAGCCCTTCACACATCCCACGCAGCCCCATCCCCACCCCGGCACTGAGCCCCCCCTGCCCCTCCAGCTCTTACAGTGGAAGTCGTGGTAGAACTTCAAGGGCGGCATGTTCCTCTCCACCGTCGCATCCCCCCAGGGCAGCCCCAGCTTCAGGACCTGGCGGCGCCGGGAGCAGGCCTGGCCGCACTGCTCGGCTCCGATCAGCCGGCCCGAGAGCTGCCAGTTTCGGATCTCAAAGAGGTAGCGAGGGTAGTCGCGGATCCGCACTGCGGGGTGGACGAAGGGCGTCGGGACAGCAAAGGGACACTGCCCCGCTCTCCTGCTCTGGGCCACAGCAGGAGCCGCTGTCCTGTCACATCTCTGCTCCCTTCCCCCTCCCATGAACCTCCAAAAATCATTTCCACTGCTTGGTTAGACATCACATGGTGCCAGCAGGTCCCTGTCCCAGGAGCCCAGGCCACGCAGCCACAGGCACTCTCACGCGAAGCAACTCACCAAAGAAGCTGCCGACTCTGCCCTTCATCATGCGGCACCACTGGGTGACCATCTCCAGACCCTCGGGGGGGGAACGGGCTGACACCATCCAGGTCCCTCATCTGCTCCAACACACGCTCCGTGCCGTGGAAGGACTCATCAGCCATGGCCACCAGCTCCAGGTGGGCCAAGGTCCAGGTGAGGAGGGCCCTCCGCATGGGCGTGTTGGCATAGAGGCGCCTCGAGCGCTGGATATAGATCTCAATGTTCTTCTTCTCCAGCGAGGCATAGAGCTCCTCGATCTTGCGGGCAGGCAGCAGCTCGCCGTGTTGCTTGCGCAGCGCAGCCACCTTGGCGTCCAGCAGCTGCAAGCGCTTGGCGCTCTCCTTGCTCTCGTCCTTCATCAGCTCATAGTTGTCTCGTAACTTGACCTCGAAGACATCGTCCAGGAAGACCCAGGAGAAGTGCGTCACTTTGAGCAGGAGGTCGGGGGGCAGCGCCGTGCTGGCTGGGCGCCTGTGCCGGTGCAGACCTTTCAGCCACTTCTGCACGCCCACGGCGGCATCCAGTGTGCGGGAGAAGTCATATTGGTAGGGGAACTCGATGGTCACACTGGCGAAGGAGAAGGCCCAGCCACGGTTGCGGAGGGTGCGCAGGGTGGGGAAAGCGCAGCGGTGCAAGATGACCTCCTCCAGCTCCGGCAGCAGCTTCACCTCCACCTCCTTGAAGCTGAAAATGCTGTGTCCGTCAAAGCCAGCAGCCAGCTCAGGGCAGTAGCCGTGCAGGGCACCACCGTGCCAGCTCATGGAGGTCCTTTCGGCAGCTAGGCTGATGTAGTTGGTTTCGGAGACAAAGGCTGTGAGCTTGGCAGAGCTCAGCTCCAGTGACAGGGACAGGAGTCTTTTGGGGGTGGTCCCATCTGGCTGTGGGGGCCCCGATGTCTCAGTAGGGGTGGCTGGGTGGGATGCTGGGCTCTCTGGGGGCAGGGAATGAGGCGTCCTGTGGCCGAGGGCGCTCTGCAAGGCTTCATGGCACTGCAGGGTGGCCAGGGTGTGATGGTACAAGTGCATGTGGTCGGGCGGGCTCCACAGCACCGCCAGCCCCTCGCCGCACTGCACCTACAGTGGAGAGAGCAAGCAGGCACCAAGTCACTGCCAGGTCAGCACAGCACAGCCCCATTCTCCTCCCCAGCACCTTTCGGTGCCAACCAATCCTCCATCCCAGTCCCACCAGTACAGGATAAAGCAGAGACCCAAGGCCCACACCAACCTCCAGGGAGCGGATGCTGCTGTGGTAGGTGACAGAGAGCATGGAGAGGTTGGCCACCGGGTTGGGGATGGCAGGAGCTTTGCAGCAGGGCTGCATCTTCTCCGTGATGCTCTTCACCAAGGCCAGCACCATGCCCTGGACGCTGACCGTGCAGCTCTCAGCACTCCCCAGGACAGTCAGCGTGTCCAGCCGCAGCTCCAGGGCGCCTAGAGAGACAGCACATCGGTGCTGGAGGCGCGGAGGAGGCACACCACGACATGCCAGGTTCCTCTGACCGTGGGCCTGTTCCAGAACAGCCGTCTGGGACCAGCCTGGATGCTACTTACCCACCAGGGCTGAAAGCGTGAAAAGGTTCACATCCTCCACCTTTAGATCCACCTTCCAGAGCAGCCCCCAGGGCTCGCTTGAGGCAGAGGGCGGCTGCTTGGCAAGCTCAGCTCCGCTGGGCCGCGGGCAGAACAGGGGCAGGACCCTGGCCAGGCACTCGGTGCAGGTGTCCGACGACTCCACTTGCAACCCCCCGGATGGTGCAGTCCAGGAAGAGCGTGTCCGACTGGGCGCTGGACATGCCCAGGGGCTGGTTGTAGCTGCCCTGCAGGACAAACAGGATGACCACTCTCAGGCTGCAGGATGTCCCCATGCCACCACGAGTCCCCATGCTGCCTGCATGGAGTTGCAGACAGGCAGCCCACCCCCTGAAAGCCACCCCTCACCCCCTCAGCTCGCCCCTCACCTGCAGGTTGAAGGAGTCGAGGATGAGGGCTTCTCCCCACACATGCATGTTGGGGGGATGCGGGGCACGCTGGATGTGCGAGTCGTTGCCCACACGCCAGCAGAGGTGGTCCACGGCCAGCACCACTCGCTGGTGCACACTCTGTGGCCGCAGGTGCTGGTAGTCTGCGGGCAGGGAGGAGGGGGTGAGTGCAGGCAGGGCTCACTGCTGCCTGCTCAGCTGCACCCAAACAGGGGCAGCCCAGACACAGCCAGGCAGGGGTCCACAGCCCCTGGCCAGACACAGACATGGGCAGGCACAGAGGTGGCACAGGCCTCCCCATTCCCGTCCTGGTGCCTCTCTGGCAGAGCCACCACCCCCAGGAAGAGCCCAGCAGCCACCCTGGTGCCAGCTGCCAGCCTGTACCTGCAGAGATAGAATTGAAGCCCAAGGCGAAGGGTGGCGTGTCCCCCAGCTGCACTGACACGTTGACGTTGGACAGCGAGGCACACAGGATGATGGGCGCTATGATTTGGGGATAGCTCCTGCAGGGGATAAGCAGGGACGGGCTGTTACTGGGGCGCTGCGTGCCACGGAGCCTGGCAGGGAGCAGGCCCAGAGGGACGCCCTCTCCGCAGGGACCCCCCAGCTGCCTGCCACCCTCCGTACCAGCCTCCCTGTCCCAGGGGCTGTGCACAGGGCAGAGAAGGTGCTGGGTGCCTGGGCACCCTGCCAGAGCATGGCAGGCAAGAGGAAACGAGCTGCGATACCAGCAGCTGCACTGAGGCCAAGTTTACCTTCCCTTGTGCCCTTGGCTGGGGACAGGCACTGCCTGGCACCTGTATTCCTGTGCCAACAGGCCCAGCCAGTGTGAAAACTCTTGGTGGCGGTAGTGGATGATGCAGGTATTGAGCAGCACAGCAGCCGAGAGGTCAATGGCTGTGACCTAGAGCAGGGAGAGGGCAGGGTGGCAAAAAGCTTGTGCCAGGAGCCAAACCAGCCCCCCCCCAGGGGACAGGACTGTGCCCAGCGCTCGCTCACCTGCACGCTGGTCTTCAGGGAGTTGAGGCACACGATGCGCTGGCGGCTCTGGGACAGGAGAAGGCCGTCTGGGGAGAGAGAGGAGCAGAAGTGAGGGGTGGCGGAGGGCAGCGATGACAGCCCTGTCCCGTGGGCGCCCTCCTGGCTACTTGCCCTCCAACTGGAGGTCTACACTCATTTGGTCCAGGTCTGAGGTGGGCGTGAAGTTGCGCAGTGGGATCTGCTCCTCTTCACGCTGATATAGAAACTGCAGCAGCTTCAGGCTCCAGGTGAGGTGCCTGTGAGAAGCAGGGGGTCACTGCCAGAAGGGCACTGCACCATCATGTCCTCCATCTCCCCATCCCTCATCCCCAGCTGACCGGCATGCTGGCACAGACAAAGACACCAGCCAGTGCCCAGCTTCAGCCCAGCCCAGTGCTCTCATCCCATCGGCAGAGGATCCCATCAGGCTGTCCTACTGGAGAACCAGCTCACGTGCCTTCCTCCTTCCCCAAGAGCCTGGCCCCAGGCCAAGCTCAGTCCTTCCCACTGGGGTGGGATCTAGGACTCACCCTCTGCGGTCTGGCAGAGCAGGGGACAAGCGGGGAATGGCACAGTTGTCCCCAAGTCCCTGTCCCCAGTGCTGATCGGGGCTAGGACAGCCTCCCCCTCCACCTGCCTCCTTACCTCTTCTGGCTGTTCATAGACAGCACCACACTGGTGTTCTCCAGCTTCACCTCCACCCTCCTGGGGATGAGCTGCAGCGTGTCCCTGCTCAGCAGAGACAGGGACTTCAGGGGCTCCCCCAGGCCTGGAGAGGGACACACAGAGTCACTGGAAGGCTCTCGCCCAAACCCCCACGCCCTGTGGTGGGAGGGAGCGATGGCACAGCCAAATCCCTCCAGCTCCCGTGCCAGTATGGGGGCTGCCAGCCCCTGCCCTGCCCAGAGCTTGTCCCTGTCCCCATCCCTGACCTGGGCTGGGCTGTTCCCCTGCGCTGCCGTGCTGGGCCCCAGCAGTGACGCGGTGCAGCAGCGGGCTGCAGAAGAGCCCTTCGTGCAGCTCTGCCTGCAAGGTCCAGACGTGCAGCCTGACGCCCACCAGCCGCCGCTTGCTGTTGATCTCCAGCGAGAGGGAGAGCGCCAGGGCCAGCTCTGCCAGGCAGGTGTCATCCTGTACGGGGACGTGGGCAAGGAGCGGATGCTGCAGGTGACGTGCGGGGCACAGCACAGAGCCCAGAGCTTTGCAGCATCACCCAGACTCGGGGACGGGCTGGAACAGGTCCCGGGGTGTCTCAAAGAGCCAGTGCCCAGGCCCAAAGTGCTGAATTTCTCCCTTCCCCAGCACTCACCAGCTGGCTGCTCCGGAGCACTTTGCTGTTCACCTTGGTCAGGCTCACCTCGCAGGTCAGGCTGGGGAGAGCAGAGAACAGACGGAGGTTGTGGGCCCTGCTGTCTCCAAACCAAGCCCCTGCCCTCCCTTTTCTGTGGGACACAGGGACCCCAAGTCCCTGCTCCAAATTCTCCCAAAAGCAGAGCACACCCTAACTCCACGCACAGCGCAGCAACTCATAATTTGGAGAACACACGACTCAAGCTTCCCATGAAGGGAAAGGAGACTAGGCCAGCCTCGGAGAAGGTTAATGTGTCACACCACAGGTGACATGCAATGGTGCCGAGTGGGATGTAGCGAGACACCAGGGAGCCTGGCTGGGGTCGGAGGAGCCTCCCTGCCCCCTGGGACCGGGCTGGGGGAGCAGAGCAGGAGGTGAGCACAGCGTTACCTCTTCCCATCACCATTCAGGAGGAGACGCGTCTTGCTGGCCTGGATGTGCCAGAGAGACTCTGAGGTGGCCACATGCAGAACCATGATGTTGATGGAGTCCATGTGGATGGAAAAGAGCTGGGGGGAAAGCGCTACTGTGAGGGAGGTCCAAAAGCAGCACAGCCCGCAAGAGCCTCTCACCGAGCCAGTGCCTCACCTGGCTAAGGAGCCTCAGCAGGGAGGGTTTAAGACTCAGGTCTGCTCTGCTTTCATTTCCGTCAGCTTCTCTGGGAGCCTCTGGGACAGACGGCTGGAACCCAGGGCCCTTCTTGAGATCCGTGCGGATTCGCACCTCACCAAAACACAGCTCAAAGTAGCGCCTGCGGAAGAACAGCACGAGCAGCTCTTACAAGAGCTCGCACACGGCACATCCAGCCCCATCGCCAGGGATGCCTCCCGCCCTGAGGACATGCAGGACCAACGCAAGAGCATCCACAAGACGCTGCCACCCCAAAGAGGAGCGATTCACTCCCACACAGAGTGAATTCCCCACAGACCATGGGGAAACGAGCACTGCAGAAAGGTGTAAATGCAGCAGAACCACAGTCAGTGGGGCCAGAGATGAGCCAGACCCCCCAGGAGAGCAGGGAGGGGGCTGGGGCAGGGGTACATACGGCAGCTCCCGGCTCAGTTTACTGGAGATCCAGACGTTGTCGATCTCCTACAAGGACGCACAGGTAGGTCAGAGAAGAAACAACCTGGCTCTGCCTTATGATGCTCATCCCGATGTTCCCGCTCCGCTCCCAAAGCCTGGCATCGTGTAGGGAGCAGCCAAAAACCCCAAGTTTGGCCACCGGAGGAAGGGCCTGGCACCAGCTACGGGGCTGCGCAACAGGAGCTCGGCTGCAGGGACTTGCTGCCGGCCTGGAAGTGACCACAGCTGCCCTGTCTGCCCTCGCCTGCCCGCGACCACCCCTCGCCCGGGTGCCCACCACGGTCTGCTGCTCCCGCTGGAACTTGAGGCTGATGTTCTGGGCCCAGAAGAAGCCAAAGGAGCCAATCTTCAGCTCTGCATGAAGCTTCTGCCGGCACCAGGTGATGGCCAGGCGACATGCCAGCCACCTGCAGGGACAGGCGGAAGGCCAGGGTCAGCCTCCCCGCTGGGGCTGGGGGCCGGGGACCCGCTTTGCCCTTCGAGCGCCAGCACCCGCAGCTGGATGGGAGCTCCCAGGGCCCGGCCCTGCTGCCATGGGTGCCCCAAGCTAGGGCAGAGACCCTGCACGGTCACCCCCAAGCCCTGACACCCCCCCCACCCCCTGACACCCCATGCCCACCCCTGCGGGCCCCCCTGGACTCCTGCAAGCCCCCGTGACTCCCATGGGCCTTCTCCACCCCCGACACCGCCCCCCCCCCAGCCCTGCCACCCCCCCAAACCGCTGCGGGCCCCCAAACCCCCCCTGACACCCTGCTGCCAGCCCCCTGGGCCCCCCCATGGCCCCTCCCAGCCCTGCCACCCCCCCCAAAACCCCCTGACACCCCAGTGCCAGCCCCCTGGGCTCCTCCATGGACCCCCCAGCCCTGCCACCCCCCCAAAACCCCCTGACACCCCAGTGCCAGCCCCCTGGGCTCCTCCATGGACCCCCCAGCCCTGCCACCCCCCCCAAAACCCCCTGCGGGCCCCCAAAACCCCCTGACACCCCACTGCCAGCCCCTGGGCCCCCCCATGACCCTTGCGAGCCCCCCCCAGCCCTGCCGCCCCCCCCAACCCCTGCGGGCCCCCCTACACCCCTGTCACCCCACTGCCGGCCCCGCGGGCCCCCCCCGAACCCGCCCCCCCCGGCCCTGACCGCGCCAGCAGCCCGGCGAGCAGCGCCACGACGACGAGGCCGAGCAGCGCGGCGGGCAGCGGCGGCGGCATGGCGGGCCCGGGCCCGGCCCCGGTGCGTGCGTCCGCGGCCCCCCCGCCCCAGCCCCTGCCCCGGCGCCGCCGCCGCCCGTGGGGCCGCCCGCCGCGGGGCCGACCGCCCGCGCACCCGGAGTGGCCGCTGGGAGGGGCGGGGCGGGGCCGGCGGCGCGGCGGGGCCGAGCGGTGCCTTACCCGGAGTGAGCGGCAGCGCCGCGCCGGGGCCGGCGCCGGGATGAGCGGGGGGGGGGGCACCGGGTCCGCCCCCAGCCCCGCCCGTGTCCCGTCCCCCCACACACAAAGAGCCACGCTACAGGGGAAAATTCAGCTCTTTTATGGCCCCCGGCCCCAGCCGGGCGCAGTCGGGGTACAGCGGAGGGGTGACAGGGCGCAGCTCCCGGGGGACAGCGGTCCTGCGGGGGTCCCTAGCCGGAGGGGACCGGGGGGACGGGGGAGGGAACTATAGGGGAGGGCCAGGGAGTTCGGGAATCTGCTCTGGGTCAGGTCTGGACACTGAGCTCAGCTTGGGTCAGATCTGGAAACGGGGCTCAGATTTGGGTCGGGTCTGGACGCTGAGCTCAGATTTGGGTCGGGTCTGGATGCCGAGCTCAGATTGGGTCAGGTCCGGACACTGGGCTTGGCTTTGTGCTGGATTTGGGAGGTGGGGACCTGCTTCATGGTGGATCTTAGATGTTGGGCTCTGCTTTGGGTCAGGTCTGGACGTTGGCATTTGGGACACCAGGATCCACGCCACATCAAACTCAGGACGTTGAGATCTGCTTCGTGTTGGATTTGGGGCTGGAGTGTGTCAGACCCGGGCGGGGACAGGGGCCGTCCCCTGGGTTCAGCGGCCCTGAACACGGCAGGGCAGCGCCCAGAGGCTTGGCGGCAGTCTGTCTGTCCATCACAACTCAGCGTGGTACTGCTCCGCTTTGAAGACCTCGCTGGGTTGCATGAAGATGCCCTCCATCACCTTCCAGTAGTTATTCTGGCTGGAGGCGGCCATGCCATGCACCTCCTTCTGCCCGTGGATGGGCCGCCCGTACTGCTCCCCCGTCACCGAGAGGAAGACATCGGTGGAGGCGTGCTGGAAGCGCACCTCGCTGTCCCGTGCCCAGTAGGTCCCGCTGCACACCACCGTCCAGTCATCCAGGTAGTCGCCTTCGCCGGCCTCCCCGAATGCGCTCACCTCCTGCGGGCGGACAAGAGTTCGTCTGGGGGCTGGGATGGGGGCTCAGGGGTGTTGAGTTGGGCCCAGAGGGCAAGGGGGGGGCAGAGGAAAGGGCTGGGTCTGGGGGAGAAGCCCTTTTGGGGCTCTGTTGGGACTTGGAGGGTCTGGTTGGGCCTGGGGCACTGGGGGAAAGGGGCTGGGCCTGGGGGGGACAAGGGGGAGCTGGCAGGGATAGGGAGAACTCAGTAGGGACCAGGGAACGAGGTGGAACTGGTGGGGGCATGGGGGACAAGGGGGACCCGGTAGGGCCGGGGTGACAAGGGGGGGCCCGGGGAAAGGGGCTGGGCCCGGGGGACAAGGGGGACCCCCGGTCAGGCTGGCGTCCCGGGGGTCCCAGCCTCTACCTGGTTTCCAGAGAGCGGGGAGGTGAAGCGGTGGCTGTGGAGGTTGCGGCCGGTGCCCAGGTGGGTGAGGCGGATGGCCTGTCCGCAGCGCACCGGCGTGCCCCGCTGGCAGGCGGCCGCCGTGCGGCCCCGCACCCGCCAGTAGCTGTTCCCGTCATCCGCCGCCGACACCCCGGTCACCGACTGCTGCCCGCTGCCTGCGGAGAGGGAGAACCGCGCTCAGGCCCGGCCCGGCCCGCAAGGCGCGGTGCCGGTACCGGGGGGGGGGGGTCCCGTTACCGGAGCCGTAGCGCACGTCGTGCGAGTGCAGGCGGACATTGTGCCGCACGTTGAGCAGCTTCACCACGGAGCCGCAGGTGACGGGCCCGGGGCCGCCGCGGGCCGCCGCGCCCAGCGCTAGCACCAGCGCCAGCACCGGCACCGGCACCAGGCCCGGCGGCACCGGCCGCCCCGCCGCCGCCCCCATCCCGCCGCCGCCGGAAGCGGAAGTGCCGCCGCTCCGCCCGCCCGGAGGTCGCCGCTCGTCTGCTCCGCCCCCCCCTCGCTCGCCGCCGCCGCCGCGGAGGCCTCCATTTTTCCTCGGCGCCTCGGGTAAGGCCGCGCCGGGCGGGCCGGGAGCCGCACCGGGCCGGGCGGCGGCCCGGCCGGGTCTGCGTCACCCCGGTACGGCTGGGGGGGGGGCCGTTGCCAGGGGAACAGCGGGGCCGCTGCCAGGGGAACGGCGGGGCCGCGCGGGGCCCGGGGTGGCTCCGAGGCCTCCTGCGCTCGGCGGCGCCGGCGGCTCTGGGCCCCGGTAAGGGCGGTGGGGACGTCCCGGGGCTGGGCCGCGGGCCCCGGTTGGGCGGCGAGGGCAGCGGCGGCCCCTCCGCTCCCGGCCGCGGCGGGGCTGGCGGCAGCGGGAGCCTCCCGGGGCGGGGGTCGCGGCTGGGGCCGGTGCCGCCGCGGGGCGGCCCGGGCTGGGGCGGGCGGCGCCCGGGGGAAGGCGCGGCGGCGGGCAGGGGGCCCGCCCGGGGTGGGGGGCTGCTCCCCCGGGGACGCGAGGGAGCCGCGGCCCGGCTTCCCTGTGGCGGAGACCGCAGCGGGCCCGGCGGAGCAGCGGTGGCGCGGTCGGAAGGGGCGGTGGGGGCGGGCGGGGGCCCGGCCGGGTCCGCGTCACCCCGGTACGGCTGGGGGGGGCTGTTGCCAGGGGAACAGCGGGGCCGCTGCCAGGGGAACGGCGGGGCCCGGGGCGGCTCCGAGGCCTCCTGCGCTCGGCGGCGCCGGCGGCTCCGGGCCCCGGTAAGGACGGTGGGGACGTCCCGGGGCTGGGCCGCGGGCCCCGGTTGGGCGGCGAGGGCAGCGGCGGCCCCTCCGCTCCCGGCCGCGGCGGGGCTGGCGGCAGCGGGAGCCTCCCGGGGCGGGGGTCGCGGCTGGGGCCGGTGCCGCCGCGGGGCGGCCCGGGCTGGGGCGGGCGGCGCCCGGGGGAAGGCGCGGCGGCGGGCAGGGGGCCCGCCCGGGGTGGGGGGGCTGCTCCCCCGGGGACGGGAGGGAGCCGCGGCCCGGCTCCCCCGTGGCGGAGACCGCAGCGGGCCCGGCGGAGCAGCGGTGGCGCGGTCGGAAGGGCCGGCGGAGGAGAGGCGGCGGGGCGGCGACCGGCGGCCTGCTCTTCGGGGGGGGGAACGGGTCCGGCCTTGCTTTCCCGGGTAGGCCGGCTCGCCCCGCTCCGCGGGTGCAATTCCCGGAGCACCGCGTTCGGTTTTTGCAGGCTTCTGACAGCGTCCTCCACGAAAAGCCCAGGGGCAGCAGCCAGGGAAGGCTCTTCTCGGGATTAATAACCGACTGAAGAGGGGCAAATAAAGGGTAGGGACACATGGTTGGTGCTTACCACGGAGCGGGGTTATCGTGGAGCTTTGCAGTCATCTCTGCTGCTTTTTTTCCTGAATATGATGATGTGGAGAAGGAAAATTTAGTCCTAGGTTATTTAGGATAGCTAAACTGGACTGTGGGAAGTTGCAGAGACCAGATAATACTGAGTGGCTGAGTGCTAGCGTGGTAAACGAGATACGATGGTAGCGAGTGTAACGAAGGTAACAAACGCTGCAGCAATTGACTCTACATCAGCTTTTACTGTTCAGGAAAGAGCTGTTGGTGTCTCAGCAATTGTTTCTTTTAAAGCATCACTTCAACACCCCGCCGTAGCCTAAAAAGGATATTTTGGAATTACTTTAAAGGAGCAGAAAACATCATTATGCCGCTGTGTAAATTGTTGGCAGTTTGTGCCCTGGCTGTTGCTGGCAGTTCTGGTTAGCCCGTCTCAAAAGAGGAGCACTGGAAAAGGTGGGGTCGGGAGCAGCGCGGACGAGCAGGTTTCCGGGCAAGCAAAGCCTTCGTTTCCTCACCTTAGGGGAGAAGCTTGCTGACAGGAGATACGATGCAGGTGTGTGAAGTCACGGGCAGGTCAGAGAAAGCGAGGAGCGAACATCAGTTTTCTGTTTCTTACAGGAAATTATGATGCAGCAGGCCTAAAATAAGCAGGCGGAAGTACTTTTTCACACAACATGCTATTAAACTGTGGCACTTTGCCGCAGGATGTTCCGCCACCTGATAGCGTCAGGGGCGCTGGGACCAACAGGGAGCATTAAAACTAACGAAGCAGGTACGGGGAGTTCCTGAGCTGCAGTGGCTGGCTGCCTGGACTTTCCCTGTCGCGGCATCGTTGGTCTCCAGTCGTCGTTTCGCCCCTGTGCTCCTTTGCCCACCTTCCACCGAGGACGCTGGGAATGTCTGGTTTAGGTCCCGACTTCAGAAATTTGTACAACAGCTGTAAAAGCTAAATACAAAACCAGATGTTGCTGATGGCGTATCAGGGCTGGCAGGCCCCGGCGCAGATCAGCCCTACTGAAGTCCCTGCCTGTACCAAGGAGTGGCTCTGAGGAAGAGCTCGGTGCTGACGAGGCGCCCATGAGGGTATTTTATTGTGGTGCGAGTGCCTTACAGTGCTTCACAGGGATGTTTTTGTTAGGCTCATAAGCTTCAAATTAAAAGAAGCCAATGTGATCTTGTCTGAATTCTGTAGTGGGTGCAGCATGGAGGTCATTGCTTAGTGGTTAGTGTTAAATCCACACGTTCCAGCTCAATCATGGCTTCTTTTTTTTTTTTTTTTTAAGAAAACCAAAATTGATTTCATTGTGAGAGCTTCAGGGGGTGGAACAGTGGCATTACCTTTGCAGTTCGTTTGGGTTTTTCCTAACAAGCCATTTATTGTCACAGTCTTTTACTCCTGTGGATGTACTCAGGCCATGCTAAAATTAATTTCATGAGCATTTAATTGACAAAATGAATAGATTGGGCTTCCTTAGGCTCTATGTTTTAATTGAGTCAAGTTTCCCAGCCTTCTTATTCTCACAGAGCTTTCTGAATCCTCTCTAATTTAACTTTTCTCTTTGAACTGTAGACATGAGAACTGAGCGAAACTGTTCAGTGCTGGCTTTGGTAATGCGGTTCCATGGACGTACGTGATCTTAAGTGGACTGTGAGTGAAATGGCAGAGGTGAAAACGATCCCTGTCCAAATCCTCTCCCTCCCCCAAAACCCCCCACAAAACCAATATTAGCAGGGGTCAGGGCCTTGATGCAGTTTCTCCCACGAAGGATGGGGAGAAGTCAGAACTTGCTTCTCTTCAGCGCCCATAGAATCGTTAAGGTTGGAAAGGACCTCTGAGATCATGGAGTCCAACCTGTAAGTCTGTAATTTCTGTCAGTTTTTAAATGCACATTTCTGTTAGTTTTTACATGCACAAGACCTGAACATGTGCACATATGCTTCAGTGGTATTAAAGAAAGAGAAAGTTAGGAGGATTTATTAATGCCTGAAGTTAAGACAGCTCTGACTGCAAGTCTTCATAATGTAGTGTATGTGCTAAAGAAGGTTGCTGCCTCTCTCTTTGGTTATGATGTTAGCCATAAAAGCATTGCTCTACTGCAGTAAAGCCTAGATTAGCGCTTGTTTTTGCTGTTTTGTGCATTGACACTGGTATCCCGAGGTTGATTGCTGAATAATAAATGTATTTTGCTGTGAGGATGCTCCTTGGTTATTCAGTGAGCACCGCTGAGTCTCATGCCTTAGCTGGCATCCCTGGGCCTGGAGAGCACGAGGTGCTTCTGCTTTCCCTCACCCCACACCTGCTCAGGCTGTGAAACTGCCGTGGGCACTGTCATTCCCGGTGCCATCCTGCACGCCGTTGTGTCCCTGCCTTGCCAGAGTGCCACTGTAACTGGCAAGGTGCAGGAGTTTTTCCCATGATGTATTCTGATATGTTGCAGGTGCTTGCTGGGTATTCCCATTTCTAAACCTAATGAGTTAACTTTTGCTTGTGTATGACATACAAAGCTGCGTCTGCCTCCAGCACTGCGATGTTTTGCAGTCCTGAGCAGCCAGCAGGTATCTGGATGCGTGGCCAAGGCGTTACAGGTATTTGAACATCTGGTTTCCAGAGTTCTCAGGTCCATCACAAAGCAGCACTTGTTCCAAAGGCGCTGCCTCGCCTAATGAGGGAGGCAGCCCACGGTGCCTGCAGCCAGTGTCCAGCCCAGTCCTGCCGACCTGATCAGAGATCTACGGTGTCGGTATTGACAGCGAAGAGAGCTATCTGCTCAGGGCCATCCCAGTGAAAAGGAGCCTGTGGACTCTGGACAATTGCCATTGTGCCCTTGAGCTGAGCAAAGTGCGGACACCCCTGGTCGAAAGCAAAGGTCGCGTAATTGCTCAGCCCTGAGCTGCTCTGGCGTTGCTGCCCAGCGAGAGAGGCTGTGCTTGAAGTGCCTGGCTCGGCGCGGAGGCACCTGTGCTTCCCTCACCTGCTGCCGCAGTGCCGTCAGCGCTGCTCGCTGCGTTGCTGTTGTCTTTGGTCCATCTCAGTCAGTGTCTAGTGGCTGTGGGGTATCTTTGGGGTAAAGCTATATATATATATCACCCAGAGGGGCGTGTCTGCTTGTGTACAGGTAAGCGTGCAGGATTAGGCATGGTCTCCCTGCCTTTTTGGTGCTCTAATGCAATTTAGCACTTGCCTCCATGCTGCAGCAATCTCTGCCCCTCCCGGGAGTGTTACCGGAGCAGGGATGCTGCTGTGCTGCTCCGAGGAAAGCCCTGTAGCATGATACAGCTGGGCTGGCCCAACACCCCTCAGTCTGGAGACTCTTAAACCCTCCCCAGGCCAGACAAGCGGTACTGCTTGAGCGGGGCTTTCCCTGCGTGACCGACTGCTCGGGGCTCCCGCCGGGCAGCGGTGCTGGTCTGAGCTCTGCCTCCGCACCTCCGCCCGCGCTGGCTGCAGTTTCTGCCTGCCTCCCTCTCCTGTTTTATTCCAAATGAAGGCTTCTGGGGCGGAGGGTGGGAGAGGCACCTTTAGTCCATGTGTGATTCAGCATCACCTTGGCAATGGCTACCCTTCCTTCCGTTCGCCGTGCTAAGTAACATCCCCACTCTCCTGAGGTGGATTTCACTGCGGCTGAAAGCGCCTGCTTTTGTGGGTGGTTGGCTTGTGTGGGACCTGCTTGGCTGGATCATTAACTGAGATGGGTTTCCTAAGTCATAGCTGTTCCCCGTGTCCACACAAATTTGATTTGATGTGAACTGAAGTTGCCAGGAAATGGTAGACAAGTGATGAGGAGCAAAGCTGGAATTGCGAGCAAAACGCTTCACTGGCAGAGAACAGTAAAATTGCGTGTGGTGCTGTGACGAGGGGTTTTCTTTCTTGCTGGATTTGTGTGTTGACCATAGACAGGAGAGAGATGAGGTTATTAGAAATGGAAATGCTCTAGGAAAAGGCACTTAGCCTGCAGTTTTGTGTATGTTAACAAACCCTGGTGGATACATGTAGAAGAATTGGTGAGAAAGTGTGAAGTTGACATAATATTCATACGCAGACTGGTAAACATAATTCCTGTTCCTCTACTGTATGCAGTTACACAATTCATCAGTGGCATTTGTTTCAGGAACAAGTTTGTTTATTTCTGAGAGGCATGTTTAAATACACGTGTGACTTCTGCAGTGTCCTCTCAAGGATGGGGATCACCCCGTGCCCACGCACCAAGCCAGAGCAGCGATGTCCCGTCTGGGTGCAGAGCAGTAGCCTTGGCCTGCCACAATTTCTGCCCATCTGGAGCATTGTAGATAGAAGTTGGCCACAGCCACGTAATCCACAGCCAAGGAGTATGAGCTGCTATCTGCTTGTGTCTGAAATCTGGCAGAGATCTTTCCCTGGTCTTTGTTGTGGGTTTTCTTTAATGAGATACGGCCGACACATTCCTTTGGAGCTATTAGTATTTTAAGACTTAAAAGATTCTCCAAGATCGGCCTTGCACTTTTTTTTTTTTCCTTTAACTGAGAAATAAGTCCCTGGTTTTCTCCAAGTTATTGTGTTTGTGTACCAGATGTGTGGGTCTCGGGGCAGAACGAGAAGTCCCGCACACGAGAAGTGTCGTGGCAAAGCCTTGATCAGGTTGTCCTGTATGGGGCTGATTTCCTTCAGCTGTTTGTTTGCAGTGGGGAAATGATTATGGGAACACTTTGAAGCGTGTTTGTTTAGGTATCGTTCCCTGGCGTGTGGAATTCTTTTCTCATCTTTTCCTCTTTTTTTTGTGTCAAATTACATCAGATGTAATTTAACAGGGAGGTTTTGGCTTTAGATCTAACATCTCTGAGCTTCTTTCTGTACCTTCCCAAAAGCTGGTTCTTCTTCCTGGGTTGGCGTTTTCAGCTTCACAGCCATTTGAGGAATCGATTTGGTTTTTCTTATAGCTGACTTTTGTAAGCTTCTGTTGTTTTGGTGTATGTAAAAAGGAAGTAAAAAAAATAATAACCTTTGAAAATTTAAAAAATGACAGCAAGTTTTGTAACCACAAGAAGTGAAAGGCTCAGAGAGACAGAACTTGAGCCATGTCTTCGTGGACACATGCTTTCCTTTCTGCCAAGCTTGATTTATACTGTTCCCAGGAACCCCAGGTGGGGGAAAAAACATCAAACAAAAGGTTCTGGATGTAGAAAGCACCCCATTTCTGTAATCTCTTGTTACCTCTTAATCTCTGGTCAGAGGCCCCTGGCCTGGAACATCCCGGCCGCGGCTCCGACCCTGCAGCCCCCTCCAGGCCTCTCCCTGCTTGCTCCATGGGGCTCCCCAGATCTCCGCAGAGCCTTGCTGGCAGCCCGCGGGCGCGACTCTGTCGAGGCCCTTTTCAGGGTTGCCCTGGCTTCATTAACTGAATGAGAATTAATCACATTAAGATACTAATTGGTTGGACCGTGTGCCTAACAGAGTTCTGCGTCGGTGACAGCACGGGGTTGCTTTCCTGGCCGCACGGGAGGGCGTGGAGGGGATGAAGGGCTTTGGCTGTGTGCGCCATTTCAGCCGCAGCCAGGCGCTCGGCTGTGTAGCGCATGCTGCTGTGACGGGTCCTGTCCTGCTCGCTGAGACGTGCGTTGACAGGAGCTAGCAGCGCTCGACTGCTGGCTCTGCTTGCCTGATCTCTGGTGACAGGGATGTCCAGGCAAGGCAGACACTGGGTAATTCAGGGCCTTGACAGATAATTTGAAACCCTCTTGCCTAACTGTCTTCTCTCCAAAACCCGGTAGGGGGAAGTGCTTGTGTTTTGCTCGCTCGGCTGATGCGATGGATGTCTCCTCTTTCCCCAGTTCCTGCGGAGCCGTGTGTGAGACACTGCAGTCATGTCTGACTTTGTAGAAAGTGAAGCGGAGGAGTCGGAGGAGGAATACAACCAGGATGGGGAGGTTGTGCCTAGAGTAACCAAGAAGTTTGTAGAGGAAGATGAGGATGGTGAGCCTGCCTGTCTGTTCTGAGTTTGCTGAATTGTCTGCATGCCTCACTGCTGTATTTTTACATCCCATGACTCTGCAGATGGAGCAATAACTCTGCTATAATAGCATGGCCATCTGTAGTCGATAATCTCAGCTGTTTAAGTGCTTTCCTTCCTCAAAGTGCTTAGGTGGTTTTTATATTTGGCAATAGAAAATACACTGCTTCACCCCCGTGGGACTTGCAGTCACACAATTTGATAGTAAACAGTAAAAGCAGAGGAATTCTCCCAGTGTGACCACTCCACTCGTTCCCTCTGCAGAGGGAGCATGAGACAAGAAGTGGGGTTCTGGCACAAGCAGCTGGCTGGGTTCTGTGTCAGTAAAAGTGTTCAGTTAAAACTCTCTGTGTGGATAGTGTGAAGGAAGATGCCATTTGCACAGAGCCGAGAAGTCTTGGCAGATAACCAATGAGTACATGTCTACCACTTGCTGCTCTCCACCAGATGAGGAAGAGGAGGAGGAGAATCTCGATGATCAAGATGAGCAGGGAAACCTGAAAGGATTCATTAACGATGATGACGATGAGGAAGAGGAAGAGGAGGAAGAAGCCAGTGACTCTGGAGACTCTGAGGACGATGTTGGCCACAAAAAGAGAAAGCGCAGTAAGTTTTATGATAATTGTTCATAGCAGGTCACAGCATAATGCTCTCACACTGCTCTGCGGGAGGGCAGAGCTCTCCCTCTGCCCTGGGTGTCTGCATGGGCTGGGTAAGCTATACCCTTCTCACTGGCTGGTCCATTCCCAGATTAGTAAAGGGAGAGTGTAACTCGCCTCTACTTTCTTCTCTTAGCTTTTGATGACCGCCTGGAGGATGATGATTTTGACCTCATTGAAGAGAACTTGGGCGTTAAAGTCAAAAGAGTGAGTTGTGTTCCCACGCTGCTCTTAATGGTGTGGTGCGTCTTAGCACGAAGGAGGGTGGGCTTCTGCCTGGAGTGAGCGAGTGCTGCCTCCCGTCTGCTCCTGCCCTCTTGGAAAGGGAGAGCTGAGTGCCTGAAGGAAGCAGGATCTCTCCCTGCCCAGGCAATTCCTAGAGTTTGCAAAACACTTTCTTCTGGTTCCTGAAGTCTGCTGTACTCCTCCCTTCCCACCTCTGCAAGACAGTCTTAGAGGAGCCTGTCTTCCAGTAACTTCCTCCTGCATGGTGCTAACCTCAGAGTCAGCACAGGCTATTACGGGCTCTAAAGCTCCTTCCGTAACGCTCGCTAGAGACACACTGAGCCAGGCTAACACTGCTGGTGACAGCACGCACGCGACACAGGCCTGGACGCGGTGCAGTCCTCAGCAGGCAGTTATGCCGTGCATGTGCCGTGCCCAGTGAGCGCCTGCAGCACAGCTCCTGAGTGGAGGAGGGTGGCTCTTCTCCCCTGCGTGCCTGCGCTGGGCTCCATCCTGCTCCCTCTCAGGTGCCACCTGGGGAGCAGAGGAAGTGCGGTTCTGGCCTGACAGAGACCACACTGAGCTTGAGTGTCTGTGCCAGGAATTATGTGCACTAACAAGCCTTTTTACATGCAGCAAAAATTCAGGCGTGTGCGAAAAATGTCCGATGATGAGGATGACGAAGAGGAAGACTATGGAAAGGAAGAACATGAGAAGGAAGCCATTGCTGAAGAAATCTTTCAGGATGGTGAAGGCGAGGAGGGAGGGGAAGCTGTTGAAGCTCCTGTTGCTCCACCAGAAGAGGAAGAGGAGGAGGAGGAAGATGAATCTGGTATGGGTGGTCAATTACATCCAAAGTTTGTCCTAGGATTAAAGCATAGGAACAAAGTTAAGACTTTCTCTGAGCTAGAAGTAACCAAATGCCGTAGCCCTGTTATGGTAAAGCTCTTGTTGGTCTGATTAGTACAATCTTTAGAATTAAATGTTTCTGGGTTGCAGATTTAGTTTGTCTGTCTAAACCGCTTTGTCCAGAATCACGTTACATGTGCGGAGGTGTCGAACATCTCCTCTAAGCTGCCTCCAAAACGAAAATGCTTCGAAGGAAGGAAGTCAAGGCACTGTTTAGTACCTGGTAGCACAGTACGTGCCTGCCCTGCTTCTCTTCAGCATCAGCCTGTCACCACTGCTAGTACCATACTGAAAGAGTTTCAAGAATTCTTTCTGTCTCCTGTCCAAAGCAGCAAGGCCTTTTCTGACTGCATTTTCAGTGCACTGAGCTGCAGATAGTTGCCAGATGGCTTTGCCTGTGTTTGGAAGTTCGTTCTAGCTTGTTATTGTGGTTCAGGCTCCTGGAATGTCTGAGGTTGGTGTAGGAGATGCTGTGGGTAGCTGGGCAGACTGACAGCCATCAGTAGCCGAAGTCTGTGGTGGAGGCTCATAGTTGCACTGGCTGAGCTGAGCTTTTTCAGAGGTACCAGTTGAATATGCGAGTGTCCTGACCACTAAATTGCTTCTCAATGTCCAGACATCGATGACTTCATCGTGGATGACGATGGACAACCTCTGAAGAAGCCAAAATGGCGAAAGAAGCTCCCTGGATACACAGATGCGTAAGTATTGATTGGAAATTGGCCTGGAGCCTCGAAAGCAGTGCTCAGCTTACTTGATTCTTGCAACTGCAGAGTGATTCAGCTTGTGGTTGGATACCACTGGTCTCTTTCCCCAAAGGAACCTGGTAAATTTAAACATGGGGCTTTTAGCCTGTGATTTCTTAAATGTCTGACTCCTTCCTTTCTCCCCTGGATTTTTCACAGGGATACCAAAACCAGTCCCTTAAGAGAAGTACTTGCATGTAAAGCTCAGAGTTGTGTACCTATCCACGATTTTTTAGCCTAGGTGCAAAACTAAAGCTTAGACTTAGGTGCTCTGGCCACCTCTGTGTGGCTAGAAAGATGTTCTGTGAACTGCACCATGGGGCTGAACGATAGTTTTTGCCTTCCAGTGCTTTGCAGGAAGCCCAGGAAATCTTTGGTGTGGACTTCGACTATGATGAGTTTGAGAAGTACAACGAGTACGATGAGGAGATGGAGGAGGAATATGAGTATGAGGATGAAGAAGCCGAAGGGGAGACCCGTGTACGACCCAAAAAGACTGCCAAGAAGCGCGTCAGTCGGCGTAGCATCTTTGAGATGTACGAGCCCAGTGAACTGGAGAGCAGTCACTTGACAGACCAGGACAATGAGATCCGCATGACAGACATGCCCGAGCGGTTCCAGGTGAGGGAATAGGGTGCTGGTGTGCAGGCAGAAAGCGTTTCAGCTCCCACCGAGTACAGCAGGCCTGGGACCTGCAGGCCAGCTTTCTCACCTGGCTGCTGGCTGGATTTTGGCATCTCTTTTTCCCTCTTTGAAGATCCCACCTCTCAAATGTATAGACTGAAACTCCGCACGCAAGCATTAACAGTGACATTGTGAACTGTTCTAGCTGTGTAAGCCCGGTTTTAGCACTGGTCATAGTTTCTCTTTGGCCACTGGGTGCCAGTGTTGCACTCCTGGGAGTGATGCAGGGCTTGTGCTCTGCTGAGATATCCTTTATGCTGGATTCTGTTAGTAATCACGAGGTGAATAGCAAGAGGTACAGTGCCAGAGATTTGCTGCAGTGCCAGAGAAGGTCTGCTAGGGTTTCTAGCCTACCCGTATGCCAGCCAACATGTAACTGTTCTGTACGAGACGTTTCTGTAACCCACTTTAATCCAAGTGACTGGGACTTATACTGCTCTCAGTAGTGGAGTCCTGTTTGTGCTGCTAGGAATCATTCTGGTATCTCATATTTTTGTCTTAATTTTACCCTGTATTCAGATTTTCACTGAACAGTCGATCTCCCTTTAGTATATGTTAATGTAATTCTGTGCAGAGGCTTGTTACCCTCCTTTGTAAAATGGGACATCTGAAGCTGCCAGCTTTTCAGAAGGACCTTTTTTCCCATGCCAGCGTGCACAGCACAAGGGAACGCTGTGTGTAATGTCTTCTGGCCATATGTGGCCTGTTCAGACATTTTGTCGTCTTCACGGATGTCAGTGGTGATTAGAGCAGGCCTTCTGAAAGAGAATTGGCTGGGACTAAATGCCCAAAGAGGGTTTGGAGCTGCTTTATGTTCTGTTATTCTATGGCTGCAACAAGAAAAGTGATAACAAGGCCAGAACAGGCACAGATAGATTGGAACAGAGGATGTAGCTGCAGAGGGTTTAGAAGTCTGGTAGGAAGTGGGGGTACCATGACTTGATCTTCACGGACGATTTCGCACCATTGCAGGCCTTTCCACAAGCCTTTGACAGAATTGTTAGCTGCCTTTACCTGGTATAAAGCTGATGCAGGTTTCCTGTGTGCTCACAAGATGCAGGCATTGAAGTGCTATCCTCAGCAAAGCCTTGTGGGTGTGGGAGGTACTGAGACCCCATAAGCAACCTGCAGCTCAAAACAATAATTTCTAGGCTTCTTGAAGACTTGATAGCACAAGCCCTGGTGGTGCACATGCCTCTGCTCATCCTGTTGTCTTTTCACAGTTGCGATCCATCCCGGTGAAGAGTGCTGAAGATGATGAGCTGGAGGAAGAAGCTGACTGGATTTACAGGAACGCGTTTGCGACACCCACCATCTCCTTGCAGGTAAAGGACTATGCCTGGGACTTCTGTCCTAAGAGGACTTGAAGCTGCTGCAGATTTCCAGCCTGGAGACATTGTTCCAGGAGTCTGCTCAGAGTAATGTGGTGCCCAATATACGTTTCTTTCTGGTTTCCTGGTTTTGAGCAGGTCATTTAACATGCACATGTCTTCATTTTTGCATCCATAAAACAGGACAAAAAGGAACACAGAGAAGTTGCAAGAATAATTGTCAAGAATGATTGAAAGATCTCTGAGCCACTGTGCTCTTAGGGCTAAACTAGTATTAGCGTGATCTGCTTTTAACTATCCATTACCTTGGCCAGATGCTGCTTCTCTGTTTTCCTTTAAGCCAGTCAGGGCTAAGATGCCTTTCTGTGGTGTAAAATTAGAGCGTGTACCTAAGCCTGCGTTCCCAGCTAACAAAAGGACCACCGTTTTCCAGCCTTAGTCTGGGCTGGCCTTTGGGGGACAGCTCAGGAATACGATCAACACAATGTGTTTCTCCTTTTAGGAAAGTTGTGACTACCTCGACCGTGGACAAGCCAGCAGCAGCTTCAGCCGCAAGGGGCCCAGCACCATCCAGAAGATTAAAGAAGCCCTGAATTTCATGAGAAATCAACATTTTGAGGTAATTCGCAACTCAGCTTCATTGCCAAGATAAGGTCCGAGCTGCTGTCTCCTTATCTCGATGGGATTAGCAGAGGGGCTGCTGGAAGCATTTAGGGCAGCAAACTGGAAGGGGCTGAGATACCATACCTGGTTGCCTCTCCTGTGATGAAATGGTGCTTCCCTGGAAAGTGCAGCTCATCTTATGTGGGCCATGGCAATGCAGGTTTTTAAGGCCTGTTTGACAAGGCTGCTATCATTGTATTTCCCTGATCCTGGACAAATTGATGCTAAATGAGATGGAGGAATTTCAGAGTCTCTTGAGCCTTGCTTGGTCCATTTGACCTATCCTCTGAGGCATTTCCCCATGTTGCAGGAGCTTTTTGGTATATGTGGTGTATTCTTTGGTGGAACAGTCTTTAGAGCTGGGGCATGGCTTGGTGCATCTCCCACACTGCTGCCCCGTTAGCTTGTTCTCCCACATGGAACAGGAGCATTCTCTGGACTCCCGGCTGGCAGGAGCAGCCTGGTCTCCCGCACGGTGCTGATGAGTCTCATTTCTGACCCAGGTCCCATTCATCGCCTTCTACAGAAAGGAGTATGTGGAGCCAGAGCTGCACATCAACGACCTGTGGCGGGTCTGGCAGTGGGATGAGAAGGTGAGGAGTGTTTTCACTGCTTGTTATCCATCAACAGTTAACATGTCTTCCCACCTAGCCTGATACTTTCAGCAGATTTTGTTTTGGCTGTGGAGACCGTGTGTGCTTTTTTTACCTATGGTTTTTTTTTACATGTTTGCTGTCATGTGGTGGTAAAGGGTTATCTGACAAAAGAGGGTTCAAAACAGTCTTTCCCCTTCACCGAGTTCATTTGTGTAGTGACCTTTCCTGCAAGGAGTGCAGGTTCCTTCTCTGCTATCAGGTAGATCCAAACATTGATTTTTTTCCCCCCTGCCCAGTTAATACAATCCATCTCTGAAATGAGACCTGCCACACGTGTCACATCTGGGCTTGGCTGTGGATGAAGATTTTGATGATTATTTTTATGTGACAAATATCCCAAGATCCTGGGAGCCCGTGTTTGGGAAGGGAGGAGACAGATGTGACACACCGTTATGGTGCATTTCACTGGAAGTCTTTGTTCTCATATTAGTGGACCCAGCTGAAGATCCGCAAGCAGAACCTGACACGTCTGTTTGAGAAGATGCAGGCCTACCAGTACGAACAAATCTCTGCTGACCCAGACAAGCCCTTGGCTGATGGAATAAGGGCCCTGGATACTACTGACATGGAGAGGTATGGTGCCATGACTTTCTTATATTTATTCCAAAACAACTTAAAATGTACATTAACTTGCCCAAACAGCGCAAGCTCTCTGGCCACTGCAGCACATTGACTTTAGTCTCCCCACAAAGCCAGTAATGAGAAATATTTAAAACTCTTTTGGAAGATGAGCCCAAGCCCTCCCTCCGCCTGACCTGTACCAGAGCAGGTTCCTTGAGTGCTCTGACCACGGCTCAGCTGCAAGCAGGGTGTAACATGCTGGCTTTGCATGCCGTAGGCTGAAGGACGTGCAGTCCATGGACGAGCTGAAGGACGTGTATAATCACTTCCTGCTGTACTATGGGCGAGACATCCCCAAGATGCAGAATGCTGCCAAGGCCGCTCGAAAGAAGCAAAAGCGTATCCGAGAGGATGGTGAAGAGGAGGAAGGTTTGTCCCCAGACTTGATAGTCTCCTCATTGTGGGCTGTTTGAAAATCCTGGTTCAAAAGAGTAGTAAGAAAGTTTGTTGAAAAGCCCGTTTGTTTGCACAGAGCATCTCTGCTGTTTGTTTCTATCTCAAGTCAGTCCCAGGTCTTCCAGGCATCTCTGGAAATGCTTAAAGTTTGCCACACAAGGTGCTGCTTTTTGATGGACCGAATACCACCCTTTGTGGCAGGGTCCAAAGCAAGGATCAGCCACCTTGATGTGTGTTTTAATGTGCAACCCGGGGATATTGCTAGTAAAACTGCAAAAGAGTGAAACTGAAGAGAAGATAACATTTTCAGGGTGCTTTTCTAACCCTGAATAATTTTAAGGCTACTGTGACCTTTGAGATGTGTTTGTGGAATTTAGGGACTCTGTTGCACAATGTAGGTTGTGTTTGATCCCTTCGCTGTGCTTCTGACACCCTGCAGCTGTCTGGATGCCTCTGTAAAGAGGCCTTGCTTAACATATCCTTCCCATAGGTGAAGGGGAGGATGCAGAAGATGATGAGCAGAAAGGGCCGGAGCTGAAGCAGGCTTCCCGTCGGGATATGTACACCATCTGTCAAACAGCTGGGCTGGGTAAGGGCTGTGCTCTGTCATGCTGAGCTTGCAGTGGCCTAGCCCACATGCTTTTCTGGGTGGTGTGGCTTACCTGTAAAAGGAGGACTGGTAGTTTTGCTCAGTATAAGCTACAGTACCCTTGTCCTCATTGTTTTTGTGGTTTTTTTCCCAGATGGCCTGGCTAAGAAGTTTGGTCTGACACCTGAACAGTTTGGGGAGAATCTCCGAGACAGTTACCAGCGTCACGAGACAGAGCAGTTCCCTGCAGAGCCCCTGGAGCTGGCCAAGGATTATGTGTGTGGGTCAGTGTGGGGATCTTCGTTGAGGTTCTGCAGATGTGACGCAGGGGAGGGGATCTGGGGGCATTCTCAACTCCTAAGCCTTCATGTTGCCCTTTTGCCTTTAGTCAATTTCCAAGCCCTGAAGCAGTGCTGGAAGGAGCCCGGTACATGGTGGCTTTGCAGATAGCCAGGGAGCCTTTGGTCAGACAGGTCCTGAGACAGACTTTCCAAGAAAGAGCCAAAATCAACATTTCGCCAACCAAAAAGGGGAAGAAGGTAAGGAAGGGAGCTCTGACTCTGTGGGTCAATTCAGGGAAGGATCTAAATAACATACAAATGCTCATTTTTGCATCTGAAAACTTCTCCCACGTCAGTGGCAACTCTGAATGAATCTTAGAGCAGCATGTGAGCTGGGCTGTTGCAGAGGCCAGCTCAGCAGCATGCTGCATTTTTAGTCTCAGCATTTCATCAGACCTGATTCTTGCTGTTGAGATGTTGCCTTCAATTATTGGAACAGCCTCTGTTTCTCTGGGACTGGGAAAGAATTCCACTGTGTCCTGCTGGGGAAGGAAATGCAGACTGGCAGGCATAGGGGTGAGGGGGTATTGAATAAAAACCATTGTCTGCTATGGTATACAGAAGGGTCTTTCTTCATGAATGCCCTGCGTGCATGCTGACTGTCTCTCCTCTCTCCCAGGATATTGATGAAGCCCACTATGCTTATTCCTTTAAATACTTGAAGAACAAGCCTGTGAAGGAGCTGCGAGATGACCAGTTCCTGAAAATGAGCCTGGCAGAGGAGGAGGCCCTGCTGACTATAGATATCAGCATTGACATGAAAGGAGTGGAGGGGTGAGTCCTCACTGGCTGTGCCATCAGTGCCTTGGCAGAGCTTGTTTATCCCGTGCTGCCATGCTGTTAGAGCTCCTCTGTAACCCACACTGCTCCTGGAAGCCATGGGCTGGTGGTTTCCTGCACCTTAAAGCCAAGCAGCCTCTCAGGGTCTTGCTTTTTTATTCGTCTTAGTGAAAACTTCAGCAGACCTCTGGCTTATTCATTTGAAGGCAACCTGAAGCCTTTAGGATTTTTGTGAAAGATGACACTTGTTTCCCAGCCACCCTCACTGTGTGGCTCCTTGGTTCCTTCCCTGCACATCTGAGTAGCCACACTGTGCAATATGGGTGTGCTGGAGGGGCTGTGGGCTGCCCTGTGTTGCACTGACCAGGCCTCTCTGTGCTGCCAGCATGGCGTTCAGCTGCAATCTGTCTAGCAGCATAGCTTTTGCAGCTAAAGGAGTGTTTGATGGGAGGTTTGGCTCTTCTGTAAATTTTCCAGGCAGCTCCCTGAATCTGAAGTGCTGCTATCACATCCCTGTGCCTGAATCTGCCAGTGGTGGTGTCAGTGGAGGTGTTTGGAGCCCTTCTGTATCTCCCCCTCTCATTTCTTGCAGTTATGGTAGCGACCAGACGTACTTTGAGGAGATCAAACAGTTCTATTATCGGGATGAGTTCAGCCACCAGGTGCAGGAGTGGAATCGGCAGCGTACGATGGCCATTGAGCGGTCCCTCAACCAGTTCCTCTATGTGCAGATGGCTAAAGAGTTGAAGAACAAGCTGTTGGTGGAGGCCAAGGAGTATGTCCTCAAGGTGAGATGGGGGACAAGGCAGTTCAAGTCAGAGCTGGCATTACAGGTGCTGACAGTCCTGCAGCATGCTGGGGAGGGCTACTGACAGGCCATGCACAGGCATTTGGGAAGGAGGAGGGGGCAGGCAGGGGTCTGAGTCTGGTTCTTTCCCAAGGATGGAGAGAAGAGCAGATACCTCATTGGGAGGGAAGATGGGCTCCATGGTTCTGGAGAGCTGGTCCCAATCCTGTCAGAATACACTGTCTTGCTGCCCTGAGCAGTTCATGACCTTCCCTCCGGAGAAGGGTTATGCCAAAGCACCTGCAGTGGATTTTCTCACTCCTCTCTCCTGTTCTCTGTTCTACTAGGCTTGCAGCCGGAAGCTGTACAACTGGCTAAAAGTAGCTTCATACCGTCCCGATCAGCAAGTGGAGGAAGATGATGATTTCATGGATGAAAACCAAGGGAAGGGGATTCGGGTGCTAGGCATTGCATTTTCCTCAGCCAGGTAGGAGGAAAGGAATTGCCTTTGGGTCCATGTTCAGCTTTAGCAGTCCTCCATGTCTGAGCGATCTCTGTTTCGCAGGGACCACCCCGTGTTTTGTGCCCTTGTTAATGGAGAGGGTGAGGTTACAGACTTCCTCCGATTGCCGCATTTCACAAAGAGAAGGAATGCCTGGCGTGAGGAAGAGAGGGAAAAGAAGGTGAGCCTTGGTGCGGCTATTGTCGAGATGAATGTCTGCACATTGCCTTTGGTACCATGCGATCCACTGTGATCTGGAGAGGAAGAGTCAGGCTGAAGACAGCTCAGGCCTTGTCACTCTTGCATGCAAAACTACTGCCTTTTTCCCACCCTGTAATTATCCTGGCAAAACAGTTATTTCCAGTTAGACTCCAATTAATCTCTTCTGCTCCTCTTATGGGGAGGAGTTAGTGCGTTCTGTTAGTGTTGGGGTTTTGTGAGCTTCTGTGATCCCAGCTACAGAAACCTTCTTCCCTTTCCCTGATCACATTATAATAGCAAGAGGCTGTGGGACCTCCTGGAGCTTGGGGCAGGCTTTTGACTTCTGTTCCCTACTCGCAATGATTTCCTGTAACACCAGACCATGAGGCTATCAGTCTTCCCCCTGCAGAACCTTCCTGTTTGTCCTTGCAGTAGTCAGGAGCTGCAAGGCCTGTGGAGACGGCATTTAGCCGTGTTCGTGTCATGGTGGCAGATCCGGGTGGCAGTGGATGAGGATTTGTCATATGAAATAGGAGCCCAGGACTGGTAGCTAGTTCAGTACAGAAACCCTCTAGCTTTTCTGCTCTGACCTGTCTCACTTCCCTTTCCAGGCCCAGGATATTGAAACCTTGAAAAAATTCCTCCTGAACAAGAAGCCTCACGTGGTGACAATTGCAGGAGAGAACAGGTCAGTCTTTGTGTTCCTCCCACTTTCCAGTCTCTTTGCAGTCCTTTCCTCATGTCTGTCCACATTTCATTGTTTCTGTCTGTGGTGTGAAGTCACCCATTGGGGTTATCTCCCTAAGTGATTCCAGGACCCAGCTTTGCACTCTCCCCTCAATCCCCTTGGCCATCTCTCCCTAGGGATGCTCAGATGCTGATGGAGGATGTAAAAAGAATTGTTCATGAGCTGGATCAAGGGCAGCAGCTGTCCTCTATTGGAGTCGAGCTGGTGGACAACGAACTGGCCATCCTCTACATGAACAGCAAGAAGTCTGAGGTGAACCTTCTGTTACTCTAGCTGTCCCTTAATCTGTTGCTCATTTGTGCTGTCTCATCCTCCATTTGTTGTGCTGGCCCTGCCTTCTGTCATCCGCTGCGTCATGTAATCCATCTAGATAGTGATTTACTGATCTTTGGGTCAAGGCAAAACGTCTGATTTAGGCTTCCCTGAAGAGATCAGCACCAGCAGATGTACAAAGTAGATATTGATGTACTCTGAAATGAATCTTGCTCAGTTGAGTGGATGGGGTTGTTTCATTCCTAGTTGCAGCAGAGTTCCTAGGAGCCTTTGACCTCAACTCTCTTTGCCCTGGGCACCAAATGCTTCCCTAGTTCCAGTCCCTGTCTGATGTGTCTTTGCTACTTGTGCTACAAAGTGTGAAAACACCGTCAGGGTTTTCCCTCATTCTCTGGCCTCTTGCAGAATGAGTTCCGGGATTACCCACCTCTGCTGCGTCAAGCCGTCTCCCTTGCTCGCCGCATTCAGGACCCCCTCATAGAGTTTGCCCAGGTCTGCAGCTCCGATGAGGATATTCTCTGCCTAAAACTTCACCCTCTGCAGGTAATTTTGCCTTGAGGGATCCTTCTCTGCAAGAGAAAGTGACCTAGGAGGCCTGGGACATTTTGCTGTCAAAGAAAAGTATTGCAGGTTGAACTGGTGCAAGTTCTGCTTGTTCTATGCTACGTTCAGGCTACACAGCACCTTTCCCCCCCACCCCTCCTTCAGCTCATCTGCCTTCTGCCTTTAGGCTGTTCTCAGGGGTAACTCTGAGGTGCAGTACAGCTCCTGAGAGCCAGCCTGTTGTGTTTGGCTCAGCTCGCTTATGGCAAAGTGTTGCACGCGTCTCCGCGCGAGGCTAACACCTCTCCTTTCTGTCAGGAGCACGTGGTGAAGGAGGAACTGCTGAATGCCCTCTACTGCGAATTCATAAACCGTGTGAACGAGGTGGGAGTGGATGTCAATCGGGCGATTGCTCACCCTCACAGCCAGGCTTTGCTGCAGTATGTGTGTGGCCTGGGACCACGCAAAGGCACTCATCTGCTAAAGGTAAGGAAGCTTCTGTCCTTGCCTACAAAAACAATGCATCACCAATAACGTGCAAGTTGGCCTGATGGCAGTGCTGCTACGAGCTGAGTCAGGGTCCCGTGTGCCAGATGCAGCTGACAGCTCCGTCGGCGTGTGTTTTAGTATGTGTTATCTCACTGCGCCTAACCCTGAAGCTGTGCATGGACTTATGTCCTTGATATACCCGAGCAACTCAGCAGATCTGTCAATCCTAGCTAGCTCCTGAACCCACAGGAACGGAGGCACTGTTACAGTACCAAGACGCCTCCGTACTGTAGAAAACACAAGGCAAGAAACCAGCACTTTTCCTGTGAGTTGGAGCTGTTCCATGGGGAGTCATCTCCTTTCATACAATGTTGAGACACAGGCAGGGGGCAACAAGTGATGAGTTGTGATGGGCTTGGTTATGTCAGATGCTTTGAACACTGCAGTGTCCGGTGTGAGTCCTCTGCTTTTCTGGGGAACCCTTGTGTTTGAATACCAGGGTTTATACTGTTCCCTCTTTCTCCAGATCTTAAAACAAAACAACACGCGTCTGGAGAACAGGACCCAGCTGGTTACGATGTGTCACATGGGACCCAAGGTGTTTATCAACTGTGCTGGCTTCATCAAAATTGACACAGCATCGCTGGGTGATAGGTGGGTACTGGGTTGCGTTCAATGTCATACGGGGTATGGGGTTAGCATGAGCGACAGGCTGAAGCATGAGCAACAGGCTGAAGCAATCTTGTTCTGTGGAGTCCATGTTCCCAGGAGCTTCTGTGTGGCCCCTCTGATCACTGGCCAAGTTCAGATATTGCTGGTTATTAATCTGATTCTTAAGGGCAGCTAAACTCGCCCAGCAATGTGAGCTGCAGAACATTAATTATATAGCTTGATATGGTTTGAAAGACCCTTTGTGGTCAAAAGGAACTAAAGTAAAAACAGTTGTTCCCTACCATAGTCATCATGCATGTCTGTCAGTAACCTCTGTGCACTTTTGCTTAGTTTCTGCCTAGTCCTTCCATCAGTATTTTATTTTTCTAAAGTTTCAAACTTGAGGCATAACTTGGCAATTTAGCTTCCTCTTAAACTAGTAGCAATACTGGGAAGTTTGTATAGCATTAGGTTACGGGTAACTAAACGAGATGTGTGTTTGGAGGACAGTGGTAACCTAGTTTCTAAATCTCTAGCTGACTGCTTTGCGCAGAAGGGTGATGTGTCAGAAATGCGCTTTCTCTACGGCTGGCACAGTATCCTTCTTGCCTTTGAAAAGCAGCCTGAGAAAAGACACCTGCCTGAATCCTTACGCTGAGTGATCCGACCCCGCTAGGTGCCTGGTTCTTGCAGGATACAAATCCCAGACGTGCAGGGGGAAAAGCGTAGATTCCTGCAAACAGCTGGGTGCGGATGGCTGCACTGCCAGTTGGCAACGCTTAATTTGTACGAGGAGAGAAACTGTAAATAGCTGTGCGCTCATAGAGCAGCTATAGCACACAGTGATCGAATCTAGATAGCGTCCAAAATGTCTGGCTGTATCTTTGCTGTGCAGGAGCTGCAGGCTGGAATTTGTCATGTTTTGCCTTGGCTCCTGTTGAAGAATTCATTGTGTCCTTTTTAGAGTAGTTTGTTCCACTGGCAGCCACACAGCCAGCAGTGGTGCTCAACAGCGTGATTTATCATTGAGCTGAAGCAGGTGACTCTGGAACCCTGCAGAGTCCTTATCTGAACATCGCTTTGGTTTCATTTCAGTACTGATTCCTACATCGAAGTCCTAGATGGGTCTAGGGTCCATCCTGAAACTTACGAATGGGCAAGAAAAATGGCAGTGGATGCCTTAGAATACGATGAGTCGGCAGAGGACGCTAATCCCGCAGGGGCTCTAGAGGAGATCTTGGAAAACCCCGAGCGTCTGAAAGACCTGGATCTCGATGCCTTTGCTGAAGAACTGGAAAGACAGGTGCGCTGGGGGTTCCTGGTGCTGAGAAAGAGAGGGTAGGCTCTGCTGTCCAGCTCCGTTTCTTATGTTTCATAGCTGGTGACCCTTATCCTTTTTAGGAGCTGAGCATTTAGCTGTTGCTGTTGTAAAATGTATAAACAGCCATGATGAGTATTCAGTGTCTGACAATGGCATGTAATAAATGCTTACAGAAAGTAGTTGGGGCAGAGGGAGGCAGGAGACAGTAATTAGACCATTTAAGCTGTTCTCCCTGAAAATATTTATAACTTTTTTCTGAATGTATTGGTACTTTTGACCTCCTCAACATCCTGTGACTGAGTTCCACAGTTTGATGGTACCCTGTGCATTCCTCTTTTTTTAAACTTGCTGTTTGATAAATTCCTTGAGTCCTTTCATAACTTATACTGGATTCCCTACTCGCCTCCTTCCTGCTGCTCATGGCTTTATAACCTTTGAATACCACACAGGGCTACGGTGACAAGCATATCACTTTATATGACATTCGAGCTGAACTAAGCTGCAGGTACAAGGACCTGAGAACCCCATACCGTTCTCCAAACACAGAAGAGGTCTTCAATATGCTGACCAAAGAAACTCCAGAGACTTTTTATATAGGTACATCCCTGTTTACATCCCTGGTTTCTGTCATCCTAAGTTGACTTAGGATGTGTAAAGGTGGGGCAGAGGGATCTTGGTAAGGGCGATGTTGGGACGGTGCGATGGTTGCATGTATGTGAAGCAGCTTTTCAAGTACCTGGGTACTGTCCTAACACCTTCATGAACAACTCCCTTAGATCGAGGGAACTGCCCAGCCCTGCAGTTGGCTTTCAGTTTTTCATTCTTTCCTTCTCTCCCATCACACCACAGGTAAAATGATCATCTGCAATGTGACTGGGATAGCCCACAGGCGGCCGCAAGGAGAAAGCTATGACCAGGCAATACGGAACGATGAAACTGGCCTTTGGCAGTGTCCTTTCTGTCAGCAGGATAACTTTCCAGAGCTCAGCGAGGTGGGGCTGCTTCTCCTAACGGGCCTGCCTTTGTCAGGAGTCTGCTATCGGCAGGCTTCAGTGTTTTGTAGGGCTCTTGGGTGGCAAGGTATCAGAGCCAAGATTGTGTCTGCAGTGCCCCAGGATCCAAACCTGAATGTGGCCTTTGGCTGCAAATATAATCTGTTCCACTTTTGACTAATTGCTTCAGTATAGATTTGATAGGTCCTTTATGGCTACATTATGGATTTTAGTGAACTGGGCTAGGAGTGAAATGGCCCTGGGGCTAAGCTGACCAGTTCTTTGCAAATACATCCAGCAGGCTTGTTTGTGGTCCAGGATTGTGTTTTATGCAGAGAAACTGCCTGTGACACTGAGAACAGAAGGTTGTTCTGCCACCTTCTCAATTTTAAGAACTTATCTGGACTCCCTGCTGCTTAATGCAGCTCTACTTTAGATCTCTTCTAAACACTGCTGAATTCCAGCCTTGGTAATCCACAACTTTAAAACCCTATAGCGTTCATTGGAAACCAGCCCTAGCTGCAGGCTTGTGTTCAGGGTCTGAAAATGTTCTGACCTTCCTGGTTGCAAAGCCCCATAAGCTGAGCAGAACTGAAGTAGTAAGATTGCATTAGTGGGTAGCATTCATTGAACTCCTCCATCCCCTGCCCTTCCACACGTCTTTGCTGGCCGCACCAGTTTGCTGACACAGCTTTTGGACTTGTTTGAATGTGAGCTGCCGGGCTATTTTGTTTCCATGCTGAATGACTTTTACTTTTGCCTTGCTCAAGGTTTGGAACCACTTTGACAGCGGTTCCTGCCCAGGTCAGGCCATTGGAGTGAAGACACGTCTGGATAATGGTGTCGCTGGCTTCATCCCAACAAAATTTCTTAGTGATAAGGTGGTCAAGCGGCCAGAAGAAAGGGTGAAGGTATGAAAGCAGTGGATTTTCACATATCCAGCAAGAGCTGGAAGAGTCTGGAGCCAATACCAAAGATTCAGAGTTTGGTTAATAACACTGTTCCCTAAATGACTTTTCAAACCTTATTTTCATTTAAGGACTCTAAATCAGCAGCAAGTTCAGGTTCTGGTTAGTGTCCTTCTCCCAGAGTGCAAATCTCTTGGCAGCTGGTGGGAACCATGTTAATCCGTTAACATGTTGCCCTGCGGGAGGATTTATTACAGTCTGGCTAAAGTCTGGGTTTAGGAGACCAGAAGGCATTCTAATGCAGAGCTGCCCTTTGTTTCTGGCTTTCTAAGGAGTTCGCAGAACTGCTGTTAGATATGCAAGGGTCACTTTCCCTCTCTCATAGCTTTTTCTTGTCTCAATTCATTTGTGGAGGTCATCGGAGTCACTGATCTTGCTCAGGAGAGGGATTGGGGTTCTGAAAGAAGCAATCATATGTTTTTATCACATGATAAAATAGAGGTTTAACATCTTTGCTGTCTTTTGGGTCTCCCTAACAGTACATGCAGGGGATGGATAATCCTGTAAGCTCAGAGGTCTCTTAGCATTTCTTCAGAGAGTCATTAACTTCAGCACGGTTAACTGGACTAAGACATTGCAGTTTTTGTGGACGTATTTTCTGTTTCCCATTTTATTAGATCAGTCCTTTGGGTGTCTTCCACTCTGTTTCTAAACAGACTTAACTGCTTTCCCGCACATCTTGAAGTCCAGTTTTGCTGTTCCCATTGTTAAAGATATGTAAAATAGCAAACTTAATTAACCTCAGCCTCCAGACATGCAGTTTGCTGTGTGGTATGGAGCACAAGTAGCAGACGTGCTGGAGAACTGCCCATTTTTCCTTTAATCTCTTTTGATTCTAGTCATCTTGGGGGTTCAGTTGATTTTCGGTTCATATGGAAGGATCACTTTTAAAGGTTGTATCAGTCTGAAGTATGTGAGGTAATTTGTACCTCCTTATTGGCAGCGTGGCTCCGCACTGATTGCTCTGTAGTGCAGGGAGGATAGCGTATCAGCCAAACCTGCTGATCAGCTTTGCCTGCCCCTCACCTGCAGGTGGGAATGACCGTTCACTGCAGGATTATGAAGATCGACATTGAAAAGTTCAGTGCAGATCTGACCTGCAGGACCTCGGACTTGATGGATAAGAACAATGAGTGGAAACTGCCTAAAGACACCTACTACGACTTTGACTCTGAGGCAGCAGATCACAAACAGGAAGAAGACCTGAAAAGAAAGCAACAGCGGACAAGTGAGTCTCTGATTTTTCTCTCCCTCGTAATGCCAGCCTTCCCAGGGTGCTTCAGGAGAATAAGCACGATTAGACATATAGTTGCAATAAAGCAGTTCCTCTTGGAAGCCTAAACGCTCTGCTTTGTCCCCTAGCGTACATCAAGAGAGTGATTGCTCACCCATCATTCCACAACATTAGCTTCAAGCAAGCTGAGAAGATGATGGAGACCATGGACCAAGGGGATGTGATTATTCGGCCAAGTAGCAAAGGGGAGAACCACCTGACTGTCACCTGGAAGGTGAACGATGGGATTTACCAGCACGTGGATGTCCGAGAAGAGGGCAAGGAGAATGCCTTCAGCCTGGGCTCCACGCTTTGGATTAACACAGAGGTAAGAGCCCTGCAGAGCATGCCTGGGAAGGAGAAGTACTTATTTGGCAGGGACAGTTTGGCACAGCCTTTCTGTCCTTGCAACTGCTTTCAGACTGTTGGAGAGTAACTTCCATTGCAGTTCTCCAGATTCTTAGACAATACTCAGCTCTTTTTTTCTTTTCCTCAAAGCATCCAGCCTTGCTGTGCAGAATGTATGACTGAGCGCTGTGTACTAGAATAAGAGTTCCTCATCATGCACCCTAAATACCTCTTTAAATGTGTTTGTTCAAAGGAGTTTGAAGACCTGGATGAAATTGTTGCTCGCTACGTCCAGCCAATGGCTTCTTTTGCCAGAGACCTGTTGAATCACAAATACTATCAGGACTGCAACGGCGGAGACAAGAAGGTAAGCCTGTCCCGGGGTGTGGTAGCTTCTATAGAAGATATAGAAGCGTTATATAAATTTCTTCGTCTCAGGACAGGTCTTAAACTCTTTGTCTGGCATGAGCTCCTGCTGGAGTGAGCTCTCTGATCTTCCTCTTGTCACTGGGGCTTGGCAGTCACTTTCCAGCTGTAGGTGTCGGGGATTCTGTCTGGGAGCAGTGGAGTTAGGACAGCAATGGGAGTATGGTGTGCTACAGCGGTGTGCCAGAACAGCAAAGGGTTGCCCTGTCAGCGAATATCACTGAAAGGAGAGTAATTGGCTTTCTGTGACCTGGTGACCTTTGTGCACCAACCCTGCGCAGAAACAGTGCAGTCGGTGGTCCTTGTTGGGTTGCTGGCATCGGGGCTGGGTGGAAAAAGGGCTGACCGCAGCATGGAGGGTAGGCTCTGTGTGTTCCTAAAAATGTAGGCTCTCCTTGAGCATTTCTCTTCCTCTCTCTCTAATTAGAAGCTGGAAGAGCTGCTGATAAAGACCAAGAAAGAGAAGCCAACATTTATTCCCTACTTCATCAGTGCCTGTAAAGATCTACCTGGCAAATTCCTCTTGGGATATCAGCCTCGAGGCAAACCAAGGTAAGTGAGAGGCAAGCCCAGCAGCTGCACCTAAGTGCTGAGTACCACACCTCAACTTATTGCTGCCAGTGTCTCTTCCAGCTCTGTCAGTATCCCCAGAAGTCAGGCCTGCCCTTACCCAGGGTTTGGCCTCCTGACGGTAGAGGACCCGTGTCTAGCAGTAAAGCTCACCCAGGAGACACTTATGTTTCTAACCAGCTGGCTGCCACAAGCAGTACTGCCCTGTGCAGGGGGTGTGGTGTCACTGGAATATAGCAGTGATTGATAGCTTTTTGCATGGAAAGGCGTGGTATTTTGGAGCAATTGTTTTAAAACAAAATGGAAGTGTCTTAGGTCGGTCTATCTGTTCATTATCAGTACTGCCATCGCCTGAGTTTGTAGGGTCTTACCTGTTCTGACTGTGACCTGTTAGTGTGAGGGTGCTGTACAGTGGCAGGTATGGCTCTGAAGCAGCCTGTCATCTCTTGTGCTCTCCTGCATTCACTGCTCCTCACAGGATAGAGTATGTGACAGTGACACCAGAAGGATTCCGCTACCGGGGCCAGGTCTTCCCTACCGTGAATGGACTCTTCCGATGGTTTAAGGATCATTATCAGGACCCTGTTCCAGGTGAGTATCCGAAAACCTGAGTGCCTCAGCTGTCTGTTTCCTGGGTGTCACACAGTAGGGGCAGTTAGTAAAGGAAAATTTCAAATTTCATGTTCTTTGTCCCTGAAATGTGTCCTAGGATTTTCTATATGTGGGAAGTTTCAATGCAATGTTTAAGTGTTTGGCTTTCATGGCTCCATTGAGAGCTCTCCTGAGAGTTAATCTTTCAGCCAAGTGGGCCATGCAGCAAAAGCTGGACTTGTCCCTTTCCCTTAGCCTTCCCCACCATACAACCCTCATACACCATTCCCTGGTAAAATAGCATCTTGCCAGTACAAGTGTTGCCTGCATTTTTTTTCAAATCTTGAGCTTCAGGCCAATAGCAGCTCCTCTGTGAGAACTAATGTACCTCTTGGTTTATATTTTATGCAGGTATTACCCCCAGCAGTAGCAGTCGGACCAGAACTCCAGCCTCCATTAATGCTACTCCGGCTAACATTAACCTGGCAGGTCAGTGCGGGCCTTTCCTGGTTGGAATCGGGATGTGAGCTGCTTTTCCAGGCTCCACTTTGTCTGATGTGATGGGTCTGTCTTGCAGACCTGACCCGTGCAGTGAACGCTCTACCGCAGAACATGACCTCCCAGATGTTCAGTGCCATCGCTGCCGTGACAGGCCAGGGACAGAACCCAAATGCCACCCCTGCGCAGTGGGCATCCAGTCAGTTTGGCTACGGAGGCAGCGGAGGCGGCAGCAGCGCGTACCACGTAGGTGTCACTTAAGTTTCTGAGAGGAGGTGCTTCTCAGCACTGAGCACTGGCTCTTCCTTGCTGCTAGAAACCATCCCATGGGGGCTCCCCTGGGAGTGTAAGGGGTTACTCATTGCCTGGGATCATCCAGTCCTGGCTGTGTACCCGTGGTGCTGCACAGGGGAGCCTGGCTGGATTCTTGGACTGGGTTTTTTCTTGCCTTCTGTGGCTGAGGAAATGAGGCAGGTAATACAGCTCTGCTCTGGGGAGACTTGAAGCAAGTAGCAAATTGGTCTGGCCCCCAAGGAATGTGGCAGGGTGGAGAGGCGAGATCCAGCAGTCAGGGCGCACAGCCTTCTGATTGTGCCCCTGAATTGGCAACGTGAGCTGCCAGTGGAAGAGATTAGCTGTGAAACTATGCGCTGAGTTTGCAGGGCTTTTCAGCTCAGCGTGCTAATCTCCGACCTGCACCGGCAGGCGAACACCTCAGCCTGGCCGAACACCCAGAGGCTTTGCAGGCAATAAGATGGAATTGGACAGTTTCAGCTCACGCTGAAGCCTTTCCTCATGTGTGGTGGTGCCTACCTCCTCCCAGGCCACGCTGCCAGCTGACCCCGAGGCTAAATCCAGCTGCAGAAGGACTGAGGTGCCTGGGTACAAAAAATGCACCCAGCCATTAGAGAGACCTAATGAAGAGGTGCTGCAAGACAAGGCTTGCAGGGAGGAGTGATCCTCTTTTAGACCACCTTGGAGGCTTTCACGGAGTTTGGCACAGTAAACACTGAGCTGGGGATAGGCAGGGACTGTGGATAACTCAATGTATTAATCATCAAGACAATCTGAAGGAAAAGGGAGGTGAAGAGAGTAAGCACTCCATGGGACAAATGGTGAGCCAGCCAGCTTGGGATGTGGGAGGGAGCCATCTCGGGAGCTGCTGTGCCTTCTCTGCAGCCCACAGGGGAAGAATTCATCTGCTCTGCATGCCCACTGCAGAACGTCGTTTCTGCTAGCTTGCCCCAAGTATCTCTTGTGCCCACCCCTTGCAGCCCTTACCTTTGCTTGGCTTAAGCATCTCCCCTTGTACCCTGGGTGAGACGAACACGGAAGGCAGCTGCGGTGGCCCTGCTGGCCCAGGTTGGGTGGGCAATCGGGAGCTCTCAGGGGAACAAATGTCCTGTGCTCCAGGGCTCTTTCTGCCCTGCAGCCCCCCATTCCCTGGGCAGTGGTCACTGCAAACCTCTCCTTGCCCAGGTGAGGGGCTCCAGCAGGGCTGGGAGTGTGCTGCAAGGGTGTGCACCAGCCTCCGGGGCAAGTAGGGCAATGCAGAGCATGCCAGACGTCTGCCCCGCAGCCTAGCAGGGTCTGCCCTCTGTCCCTTAACGGTATGTGCTCTCTGCAGGTCTTCACGACTCCAGCACAGCAACCGGTGGCCACCCCTCTGATGACCCCGAGTTACTCCTACACTACCCCCAGCCAGCCGATTACAACGCCCCAGTACCAGCTCCAGGCCAACACCACACCCCAATCCACCCAGTCCCAGACACAGTCGCAGCCATCGTCCAGCTCCAGGCAGAGGCAGCAGCCAAAGTGAGTGGCTCCAGCGCCGGGTGCATGTATCTGTCTATGTCTCACCTTGATTGCTTTTGTTGGTTTTTGTGGAACCAGCGTGGTGGGGTTACCTTGTGCCTTCCTGCATGGGGCCCCTGGGGAGGGAGGGCAGGGAAGCTCTCCCGCTGGCATGTCTCACCTTCTGCCTGTGTCGCTGCAGGACCAACAGTCACGCTGCGATCGACTGGGGGAAGATGGCCGAGCAGTGGCTCCAGGAGAAGGAGGCTGAACGGAGGAAACAGAAGCAGAGGTTGACTCCTCGCCCATCTCCCAGCCCCATGATCGAGAGCACGCCCATGTCCATCGCTGGGGACGCCACGCCGCTGCTGGATGAGATGGATCGATAGGCCGTGCTGGACCTGACCAGTAACCTCCGCTCTCTTCTCCAGGAAGGGGAAGGGAGAGTGAACAGTTGAAAACAACTTCCCTTCCCTTAGCCACATAACTCCTGTTTTATACGTCATGAGATGTTGGGAAGTGACTCGTGGTGACGTGCACCTGAGCAAAAGAATAGACTTGGCAGGGCTGGTCTAAATAGATATACTATATATATAAAAATATATCATAGGAAGGGACGCTGCAGCGGCCTCTGCGTTCCAGGCCCTGGTTCACCACTTCAGAAGCTCAGCAAAGTAATTATGAGGTCAAATGAATCTGTCCTTGTACGTGCACAACTGTCTGCTTTCACCGCAAAGTCTCAGAAGCAAACGTAGCTGAAAGTGCAGACCATCGGCCTGGAGTGAGCCTGTTTTATTTGGATTCTCCCAAACCCTGACTGTCACCTCTCCTTGCCCTGAGAGCACAAAGCAAAGTCACAGGGGTTGTGACAAGCAAACTGGAGCTCTCAGAAAGTTTCTGTTGTTGTTTGCTTTATGTTTTCATGTGTAACGGGCTCTGCGGAGTCTGTGCCAACCCCCAGCTGTGTTCATAGGGGTCTTGCACAGCAGCTCTGGGGCTTGGGGTCTTGCCGGAGAGGAATGCAGCTGTCGTACCAAAGGCTTGCTCTCTCCTCTGTCTTCTTTTGGAACAATATTTATTTAGTTTTGATTTTTTTTCATCAGACTGCAAAGCAAAACACCAGCCAACGGCAGCTTTCCCGAGCGCGGGACAGACACATGGGCTAAAATGCTGCAAGAGCAGCCACTCCTGTGGTGGGGAACGCAAAGCCACCGGGAGTGCATGACATCCTCCTCCGTAACCGCTTAACCCTACCCAGTTGTAACAAAGAGGGGTGAATAAATAGTGTTTCTACTGAACGCTAGTTGAGAGGTTTTCTGCCTGCACCCTGTGTTGCCTGCCCGCCCTCTCCTCTTAGCAATGGATTTGCTTAGAAGCAGAGTTCAGTGGTGAGTCGATGCTCCTTCTTCCTTTGTTGCTTGGAGTTGCCCTCTGTGCTGAAACTTTCACAGAGAAGCTGATTTCTGTTGAGCTGATAAAGAAAAATGTTTTGTTTTGAATGTGTCATATAAAGACATCACACCGACATCTGGGGCCCATGTCTCTCTGGCTGGGGGGCCTGGGAGGGGGGCAGATAATGCAGGTAACTTCGGTCGCGTCAGAAACAGCCCACTGCAGTATTGCAGAACGACTGCCAGCGCTGAGAGCCATTTCTGAACTGGAAAGTTCCTGCTGCACACACTTCCCTCTCTCCTGCTTTGTTAGTAGGGGATTTTCTATGGAAGCAGAGTCTTTGTTCCTTCCAAGTGCTCCTGGTTAGCCTCTTCTCGCTAGGAAATGAGCAAGAACAGCAGATCTTAAGAAACAAAGGTCTTTTTTGCATGTAAATGCTCCTGAAGAATGGCAGCGACCCGGGAGACGAAGCAAAGCTGTTTCCACAGAGAAATGCAGGTCCTGGCTTCCCCACCATCTCCTCAGCTGTACTGGGGGGCTGACACGGTCGCGTTCCTCCCCTGCAACCGCGCGGGCCAGGCTGGAGGACCACGCTCGGGGCCCGCAGCTGCTGTGGGTTGCAGGTGTACTAACTTTATGCTATTTTTTTATTTTATGAAACTCTGTATGACAGGAATTTGACTGGGAGCAGCTCCTTACCAGGGATGTGTCGGACCTGTACGGGGAGGGGCTAGTTGTGTGTTGTCGGCTTTTTGGCTGTCTTTGTTTTTAGTTTTCCCTTACCGTCAATAAAAATTCTACTTTTGGGAAGCTGCCTGCATGCCACATGTCTGTGCTTCCCGTGGTGACGCTGTGGTTGCCACAAGGACTTTGCACCCATTAGCAGTGCTCCAGAGGGTGCGATGCCTCGCTACAACCTTGGTATTTCCCCCCTGGGCTCCTGTGGTCCGCTTATTTCAGGGATTTGGGATTGCACTGCACGCTCCTCCGGGAACAGTGGGGTTTGCATGGGGCAGCTCCGCCCTGCGGGCTGTCTCATCTCCCAAGGCTGCGTCGTGGCAAAACAGGAGAACGCTCAGCTCCTGTCGCCCCAGCTTTTCCCTATTCTGGAAAGTGGTGCTGGTGCGGGAAGATTTTTCTACTGGCCTCACTGGGTGGGAGAGGGGACGCTGGGCCAAGCCACAGTCCTCACTCAGAAGCGCTTTGCAGGAGCTGGTGGCAATGCCCCGTCTCTGGGCGCTGCCCTCAAACTTCGCTACAGGAGCCCAGTTATCAGTGTGGGGAAGGAGCCTGGCTGCGACCACCATCCACAAGGCAGGGACGCAGGCAGCTTGCCCTGCCCCTGCCCCTTCCCGGGCAGTGTCCGCCTTTGTCCCAGGGCTGGAAAAGCTTCTATTGTCCCCTCCAAAGAGCTCTTGTATGGCGCTGGAGGAGCCTTTGGGGAGGGATGCGGCCCCCGCTGCTCGCTGCCATTGCTGGGGGCTGGAGAAGGGGTCGGTGCTGGTGTGGGAGCACCGTGCTTCTCCTAGCCTGGGAAAGCGCAGCAGGTTAAGCAGGATTATTAACTGGTACTCTGGAGAAATACACCCCTGGGGAGCTGGAGCTCAACCTTCTGTGGCAGGGGAGCAGAAATCAGGGCTCTGCCCTGTGCCAGCATGGGGACGGGCGCTGCGTCCCCAGCCAGAGCAGCGTCTCGTCGTCCCTGGTGCCCAGGAAGATGACGTGAGCCGGTGAGGAACCGCTCAGACCCGCTCAGTACCCACCCGGCTCTAGGTGCTGCCCCTCCCGCAGCCCCGCAAGCGGGATCAGCCCCGGGATTTCCCCTGGACACGGCCCCTGGTGCGATCCTTTCTCCCCACAGAGATGGGGCCGAGGCTGTGCTGTCTGCTCGAGCAACCAACTTTATTACACAGCCAAGACCCGCGACAGGGGAGTCAGGGCTGCGGCTCTCGTGCAGGCTCTGCCTCCGCTTTGCTTTTCAGCCTCTTCTTTCTGTTTCTCTCCTTCTTCCTCCTCCTCTTCCCGCTGGTGGTGTGGACCAGGGGTGGGGGGGCTGCGGACGGCTCCCTGCCCAAGCCCTCCCACGCAGGGGCATCCCTCAGGATGGTGTTGGCCGCTCCCCCCACGTCCGGCAGCGGGGCCTGTGCGTCCTGCCCGGTGGGGGCAGCAGCTGCGGGACGGCTCGGCTCCCGGTTTTCAGAAGGGCCTTTCTTCTTCAGACCTTCCCCCTTCTTTTTCTTGTCTTTTTTCTTCCCCTTCCTCTCTTTCTTGGCTGTCTTGCGGGGGGACGGCGGGCGGGCAGGCACATGATGCTCCACTGGGACGGCTCCTCCACCCACGCTGCTCCACAGGGGGCTCAGAGGGACCCCCCCAGGCCTCGCCGCCCGGTCGATGAGCTCCCCACCGAACTCGTACAGCACCGGCTCCCTGGGCACCGCCACGGCCACCGTGTTGTACGCCTTGCACCTGCAGAGAGCGAGGAAGCATGGGGCGAGGCGAGCCCCGGCGGGGCCGAGGGGGGGGACGGGCCCACAGCGGGGGGCACTCACCAGACATAGAGGTAGGGCTCCACGCACTCCTCCTTGTAGGCGAACTCAAAGCAGGGCACCTGGATGACGTTGAAGAAGGCCTGGCCCACTACCCGCGAGGCCGTGTCGTTCACCTGCCGCAGGCACTCCTTCAACCTGCCGCAGGGCAGAGCCAGGGTGAGGGGGCGGGGGGGCTGCTGGAGGGGCTGGGACCCCCAGGACGGAGGGATGCCGCAGGGCACGGCTGGGCGTGGGGCCGCTCACCTGAGGTCGCAGTCGCAGTGGCTGATGGTGTGCCAGCGCAGGTTGCGGTACCCGTAGCGGGCGGTGAAGGGGTGGATGACATGCTGGCAGTGGTCATGGTCCCGGCAGCACCGGTCCGTGTCCCGGTGCTCCCCTGCAGGGAAGGCGTGGGATTCAGGCAGGGCTGGGGGGGTCTGAACGCATGGGCTGGGGCTAGATGGGGTTGGGATCAGGGCTGGGGCTGAGCTGGGCTAGGACTGGGATCAGAATTAGATTGGACTGAGACAGGACTGGAATCATACTGGGATGGGTAGGGGCTGGGACTGGACTGGCACTTGGGTGGGGACTGAGGCTGCACCAGGACCACAGTGGGGATGAGACTGGGACTAGGCTGGGATCAGGATGGGGACCAGGACCAGACCAGGACCAAGAGAGGGACTAGGCTGGGATCAGGATAGGGACTGGGAGTGGACCAGATTGGACCAGCACTGGGATGGGGACCAGAATGGGAGCAGGATGGACCAGGGATCAGGCTGGGGACAGAGGGTAGATCAGGACTGGACCAGCACCAGGATGGGGACAATGATGGGACCAGCGTGGGGACCAGGATGGACCGGCCCTGTCCAGGGGACTGGACAGAGGTGTACTGGGACTGGACTGGCACCGGCATGGGGGCTGAACTGGGACAGACAGGGGTTGAACTAGCACAGGGATGGGGACTGGAGTGGACCAGTACTGGGATGGGACTGGACTAGGATTGATGAGGACTGACCCAGCACTGGGATGGAGACTGGGACTGGGCTGGGGTGGAGCAGGGATGGGATGGGATGGGATGGAATGGGAAGCAGCGGCCCGACCGCCCTTACCCAGCTGCTCGTAGGCATCCGCGTTGCTGCCGGCGCCGCACCACAGCGTCCCGGGGTAGGTGAGCCCACGGCGGGCGCGGGGCCGTCCCGGCGGGGCCGCTCCGGTGCCGGGGGCCGCTCCGGGGGCGGCTGCCAGCAGGAGGAGGAGGAGGAGGAGGAGGAGGAAGAGGAGGAGGAGGAGGTGGCGGCGGAGCAGCCCCGGGGCGCACAGGGCTCCGCGCCGCTCCCCGCCGTGGGGCCGCCTTATAGCGCGGCGCAGCCCGCCCCCGCGGGGCGGCCCGGCAGCCTGCGGAGCGGCCCGGAGAGCCGGGTGCTGCAGCCGCTCCCCCGCGCCGCGGCCGTCCCGGGCCGGCAGCCGCGGGAAGGGGTCGCCCCTGCCGGCGGGGCCGGGCCCCGTTGCTGTGGCAGCCGGTGGGGTGATGTGCGGCGCGACGCGCCCGCCCCGTGACGCACCGGCCCCCGGCCCCGGGGCGGCCCCCGTGGGAGAAGGGTGCTCCCCGCGGCCCCCCGTCCCGTCCCACGGATGCTCCGTGGTGCCTTTCGCAGGGGCAGCCCCAGTGCCCTGTGCCCTGCCGGGGCTGGCAGCCCGCAGGCGCCCGGCAGCTCCCAGCACGGCTGCCAGCGCTCGCCCCCCTCGGCTGGCTCCCCCGCCACGGAGCCCATTGGCAACCCGGGCACGGATCTGGCAAGCCGGGCGGCCAAGGGAGCCAGCGCTCGGCGGGGCAGGATGGCGCCCGGACACCCCAACGGAGACATGCGTGGCCTCGGAAAGTCCCTGCGCTGCCCGAGACTCCGCAGGCTGCAGGGCTGCACCCTGAGCATCACCCTGGCTTGCCGACCCTTGCACCTGTGGGTGCCTCGGGCATTGTGCCACCCGCACTGTGCCCTGGCGCTGCTGGTGCAGGCGGCTGGGCGCTGGGGACACCTGTGCGGGGTGCGAATGCCCCAGCCCCAGTGCTCCCCACCATGCAACCGCCTGGCTGGGACAGCAGAGCCCAGTGGGGGCACATCTCCGGCCCACGGGCAGGGCACCCGCCTGGCATCGGCCCAGGGCCCAGCTGGCCAAGGGTGCTGGCGGGGGCCCAGCACGCAGGGGCTGCCCCCGTTCAGCTGTCGCTGTCTGTGACGCTCCCCGTGACCGTCCCGCTCGGCTCAGCCCCGCTGCCGGCACCCAGGTATGGAGCCGACCCGGGCGCGCTGGGACCCCCCATGTGTGGGGTGCGGATGGGGAGGGTGGGGGGCACTGAGCTGCAGGGAGCCCTGTGGGGACTGCGGGTGGGGAGTCTCACCCCCGTTACGTGCTCAGTGCTCGCAGCACCTGCGGTCCCCACGCATGGACCTGTGCCACGTTCCCGCTGCCCGAGAGAAGGGCTGGTACTTGGCGCTGATGGCCCCCAACGTCAAGGGTCCCAACTACGCCTGGCTGGACCCCTCCCGGCTCTACTGCCACCCGCAAGTACACAGTGCCTAGGGCAGAGGGCACCCACGGGGGTGCCCGGGTGGGCTGCGGCTCCGTGGGGCCATCAGGGCACCCAGCCGTGGCCATGGGCACCAGCATGTGGGCTGCAGGTGCCCATGATGGGCTGCAGGCACCCAGCACCCCCACTCTCTCCCCAGGGCTTGCAGGACTGCGTGGCCGACCTGCTGCAGTCCTTCCAGGGAGACCCCATCGACATGGTAGCTGGTATCGATGCCATGGGCTTCATCCTGGGTGAGGGGGGACGTGGGTGAGCCCAGGGTCCCCATCCCTTGGCCCTGCAGGGCCTGACAGTGCCGTGCCCACCCCCAGGTGCTGCCGCTGCCACCGTGCTACGGAAAGGCTTTCTGGCCATCCGCAAAGCCGGGCACCTCTGCGTGCAGACGGTGACGCAGCCCTACACCGACTACTCGGGCCGAGAGAAGGTGATGGAGGTCCGCACCGATGCCATCTCGCCGGGTGAGCTGGCAGGGTGTTCCCATCATGGCGGGGGGCTGCCAGCGCAGGCACTGGGCACTGGGCACTGAGCTGCAGCCTCTGCCCCCTCCCAGGTCTGCGCATTCTCCTCGTGGACCAGTGGGTCGAAACTGGGGGCACCATGCGAGCGGCCATCCAGCTGGTGGAGCGGCTGGGGGGGGTTGTGGCAGGTAGGAGGGGGGTACTGGGGCACCCCGGGGTGCACCCAAGGGTGCAGCAGGAGCACTGTCCCTGTACCCCGTGGTGGCCAGCGCTGAGCCCCCTGACCTTGTCCCGCAGGCGTCGCCGCCATCTGCATCGAGGACAGCGAGGGCGGGCGGTGGATCCGGGAGAGATACAAGTGCGCCCATAGTGTCCCCCCCGGCCTGCAGCCCCGCTTCGACCGCCACCAGTTCGGCTGGGACTGATGGGGGGCTGGCACCCCCCGTGTCCCCCCATGTCCCCCCGTGGGGTGCAGGGCTGCCAGCTCTTCGGGGCAGGGATGCCCAGGGCATCCACCACATGGTTTGGTTGCCACCGTACCCGAGACGCTCACCCCTCCTCAGCGGCAGCCGTCCTCCCCTGGCTCCATCCTCCCGCCAGCCTGCAAGCCTGGGGGGCTGCACCCGGGGGCAGGGGGACCCGCAGCCGGCCCTGGCCCCCAGCCCCACACCTTTCTTAAAAAGCATAAAAAAGGTTTTATTAAGACAAATAGGAGCCCGGGGGCATCTCCCCCTGCAAGTGGTACCTGGGTTTGCATAGCTAAAGGAGCCGCACGGGTGCTCCTGCCTGCCCTGGCCGCGGGTGCCCAGGCAGGCAGGGGGCCAGGGGGGCGGGGGCAGCTCCCTGGGGCCGGCCGGGGCAGCCCCTCTTTGGTCCGGAGGCGCGAGCGCAGGGGGGCCGGGGGCTGCCCCCTCACTGGCAGCACTTGGGTTTCTTGCGGGGTGCCGACAGGTACAGGTCGTTCTCGTTGCTGCTGATCCCTGGAGGGACAGAGGGGTGGGAGGGGGGAGGGTGGGGGCGAGGGGGGCACCGCTGCGGGGCCGGCCAGGGGTACTCACGCACGGTGTCGCCGATCTTGCGGGCGCTGCTGCGCTCCAGCTCGGCCAGCACGCTGCTCTCGAAGGTCAGCGCCGCCACACGGAAGAAGAAATCCCGCACGTTCTCCCCTGCCCCATGGGACGAGACCCCCTGAGTGTCCCCTCGCCCAGCCGAACCCCGGGGTCCGCAGCCCCCCTGCCTGGCCAGGGACCCACCAGTGAGCGAGGAGACGGCCCAGTACTCTGCCTGCATCTCCTGGGCCACCTTCAGAGCATCCTTCTCCATCAGGTTGTACTGCGCTGGCGTCTGCCAACCGAGCCGGGGTGGTGGGTGGGTGGCGGGGATGACCCCCCCCCGAGCCGGGGCGCAGGGAGCCCACAGGAGGGGGGACACACTCACGCTCAGATCCTTCTTGGAGCCCACCAAGAAGAGGATCACGTTGGATGGGTCGTTTTCCTTCAGGGCGTCAGCCAGCCACTGCCTGTTGGGGCCACTGTCACCGGCCAGTGGCTCACGGCCAAGCACTACCCTCTTGCTCGCGCGCCGCAGCATTGCCAGCAGCCCCGTGCCCTCCTGCCCAGCTCCTGCTTCTCCATCCAGCCCCATCGCCCCCCACGCTCGTCCCCAGTCCCATTCGAGCCCCTTGGCTGCGTGTCACCTACCGCGTGTGGTCCAGGGACGCCACATCGTTGACATCGAAGACGATGACGATGGCTGGGGGGAGGAAGGAGGGGTGAGATGGGGACGAGGACAGCCGGTGGGGTGGGACATGGTGGGGACCTCACCTTGCGCTCCCCGGTAGTAGGTGGAGGCGATGCACTTGAAGCGCTCCTGGCCGGCGGTGTCCCACCTGGGGGGGTGCGGGAGGTGAGGGGGGGCCGCAGGAGTGCGTGGGGAGGGGGCTGGCGCCTACTCACAGCTGCAGGCTGAAGGGCACCCCCAGCACCTCAAACCGCTCCATCTCGAAATCCACCCCGATGGTCGCCTTGTAGTTCTTGTCGAAGGTGTCCTTGCAAAAGCTGGGGGGGAGATGGGTGTCAGCAGCCCCCGGCCCCCCACGCCCCACCCCTGGGGGCTCAGTGCCCCCTGCCCCGGGGGTGCCCAGCACCAGAGTCGGGCCGGAGCCGGGCTCAGCCCAAGGTGCTGCTGCCCTTTGGGGGGGGGCTTTTCCCCTGCTCCCGCCCCGCAGACCCTCTCCGGGGGGGTCCCGTTACCGGTTGATCAGGCAGGTCTTCCCCACCGAGAGGTCCCCCACCACGATGATCTTGGAGATCTTGAACCTGCAGGGCAGGGGGACGCACGGCCGCTCAGCGGGGCGGGGGGGCTCCCCGCCTGCCTCCCCCCCCGCCCCCCCCACAGGCCGGCGGGTTCACAGGGTGGAGGGGTGTCACCCCGCAGCCCCCCGTGTCCGGCAGCGCCCCGCAGCCCGGCTCTGCCACCCCACCGCCAGCCACAGCCCAGCCCGGACCCTCGTGTTCCCCCCGCGCCGCATTCCTGCGCCGTGACGCAGGGCTCGGCACACGGGCAACGCCGGCAGCCACGCGGCGCCCGCCTCGGGGACCCCCCACGCAGGGCTGGTGGGGACGCGGGCCCTCGTCACCCACTGCCCCCAGCCCTGTGCAGGGTCCCCGAATCGCCCCGGACTCACCCCACGGTGCCCGTCCGCTGCTCCTGGCAGGCGCTGGCCACCGTGGGGTGGAAGGCGGGGCGGGCGTGCAGGGCGGCCTCCTTCCGAAAACACTGGGGGGGACAAAGGGGGACCCCGGCGTGACCACGGGGCTCAGCGAGGCCGCCACTGGGCCGGTGTCCCCCCCACTCACCGGGGGCAGGTCGGCGATGACCCTGTCCCTGCGGACCGGAGCCAGCACGTTCATCGTCCCGCGGGGCTGCCGGGGTGGGCTGGGTGGCTGGGGGGAGCGGGGACGGGCCGAGGGCCACCGCGAGGCCTGGGGACGGAGGGAGCAGGGAGCGGCAATGTCCCCGTGTCCCAGCTGTCCCCACGTCCCCATGCACAGCATCCCAGAATACGACTGTCCCTGTCCCCAAGCGGGGCTGTCCCCTTATCCCAATTGTCTCCACATCCCTGGGACACGGCTGTCCCCGTGTCCCGGCTGTCCCCACGTCCCAGCTGTCCCCGTGTCCCAGCCACCCGCACATCCCTGTGGATGGCTGTCCCCTTGTCCCAGCCGTCCCCACATTCCCAACTGTGCCATCCCAGGGTACGACCGTCCCCATGTCCCCGCCGTCCCCAGGTCCCCAAGCGTGGCTGTCCCCACACCCCGGGACACAGCTGTCCCCATGTCCCAGCCATCCCCACGCCCCGGGGTACCACTGTCCCCACGTCCCAGCTGTCCCCACATCCCAAGCCTGGCATGCCAGTGCACGCCCGTCCCTGTGTCCCACCGGTCCCCACATTCCCCGAGCGTGACTGTCCCCGTGTCCCCCGTGCACCGTCCCCCCCGCCCGCATCCCGGTCCACGGCCAAGCCCTCTCCGCCCCATCCCGGACCCCGTTACCGCGAACCTCCTGGCTCCGGTAGCGGTGCTCGGCGCTGCACGCCCTGCCGCGGAGGAACCGGCGTCCTGGCCCCTCCCCTGCCCCCGGGGGCGGGGCCAGGACGCCGGTTCCTCCATGGCTGGGGCCACTGCGGTGCTGCCTGCGCGACAGGACCCCGGTAACCCCCCCCCACCGGGATTCATCCCGGCCCCCCCGCCGTCGGGGCGGCGGGGGGGGTGGCGGCATGCAGGACTACAACTCCCATGAGGCCCCGCGGGCGCTGGTGAGCTTCTGCGCATGCGCAAGGGAGGCAGCCCGCAAGTACTACCATTCCCGGCGAGCCCCTCGGCGCCGCGAGAGTTGGGGCAAACGCTCGCGAGATTTGGGGGTATAAGCCCGTGCGGTGCGGTGCGGGCGGCCCCTTTCGGCTTCCGCCTGGCCAAGATGGCGCCCAAGGCGAAGAAGGAGGGTGAGGGTTTGGGGCGGCGGGGCCCGCGGGGCGGGGGAGGACGTGCTGAGGCATCCCCCGGGGTGCGGGTGTACGCGGCGGGGCCGGGCTGAGCGGTGCGGGGGGTGAGGGAGGGCCGCAGGCCGGTGCTGGGCGCGGGCACGTGGAGGTGGCGGGAGAGGCCTGCACCGGCGGGCCCAGCCCGGTTATCGGAGGGAGGGAGGGAGGGCGGGCCCCGATCTCTGTGCTGGGACTCTCGGGGCCTGTGGGGGGTGAGGGAGCTGGGGAGGGAATGAGCGCTCCCGTCCGTCGGTGCGGTGGGAGACCGTTTTGTTGGGAGGGGACGGGGAAACTTCAACCGCGTTGGGCGTTTTGGGGCTGGTCGCGGTTGGATGAGGGAGCGCGGGCCGCTTGGAGAGGCCCTGTTCATTGAGCTGCCTGACGGGGGAAGCTACGGCCCGTTGGCAGGCAGGGGAGCACACACTGGTCCTGCAGCTCCCGGTTGTGCTGACTGAGCTGTTGTTATAGCTGTGCCTCCGAAGACAGAGGCAAAGGCTAAGGCGCTGAAGGCCAAGAAGGCCGTCCTGAAGGGGGTCCACAGTCACAAGAAGAAGAAGATCCGCACATCGCCCACCTTCCGCAGGCCCAAGACCCTGCGGCTGCGGCGGCAGCCCAAGTACCCCCGGAAGAGCGCCCCACGGAGAAACAAGTACGTGTGGGGCGTTGGGCTTTGCCCTGCTGCGGGGCTTGCGGGGTGGGAGCAGCCCTGTGCGTGGGCTGGTGCAGGGACCTGTGCCCTGCTGCAGGTCCCAGGGTGAGACCTTGCCAGCATGCTGCCGGGGAGCTGAGCCACAGCTTGGTGACAGAGCGGTGGGCGTTTGGGGTGCAGGTGATGATTTCAAGCGACCAAAGCCTGAGAGTTTGTGATTAGAACTTTTTTTGGCAACTGATGCACCCCAAGCTTTCTTAGATGGCACCTGTGGTATTTGAAAGCCCCTGAAGTGCAGAGGTGGTATCTGCCAGCCTTCTGCTAACCGCAGGGTCTCTCTCCTGCAGGCTGGACCATTACGCCATCATCAAGTTCCCTTTGACCACAGAGTCGGCAATGAAGAAGATCGAGGATAACAATACTCTGGTTTTCATCGTCGATGTCAAGGCAAACAAGCACCAGATCAAACAGGCTGTCAAGAAGCTGTACGATATCGATGTGGCCAAGGTCAACACATTGATTAGGTGAGCAGAGGGGGGAGAATAGGTCACTGGTGGGTGTGAGATGCCTCAAGAGCCCGGAGTGGCTTTTGGCAGAAAGTGGGAACACGTGTGAGTTTCAGCAGTTGTGGGTACTCTCAGGAGGTGTGGTATTAACCTCCGTAGCGTTTTCAGTGTTAAAGTTTTGAGAAACGCAGCTTGTGACTGAGCACATCTTAGTGGCAGTGGGAAGTGTTGGCAGACCAGAGGGTCGGCTTCATCAGGGAGCTCTTCTAATGTCTTGTGCAAATGATGTGAATGTTTTTTTACCACTGAGTAAACTGATGTTTCCAAAGGAACCACTGATGCACACTGCTATAGCAGGAATGTGGAGCAGGTGGGAGGAGTTGTGTGCCTCTGTACTGATGCCTCCTGTTCCTCCTAGGCCTGATGGAGAGAAGAAGGCTTATGTCCGACTGGCTCCGGATTACGATGCGCTGGATGTAGCCAACAAGGTGAGAAATCTTTGAAACTTTACGGCTCCCACTGTCTTGTATCTCCTGCGCCCGGTTGTTTGTCCTGGCATACAGGTGAGGTGCTTGTGCCTCAAGCACGGCAGCACTTCTGTGGAGCATTTGTGTAGTTAGACAGGATCCCAGTGTTCAGAAGCAAGACCACATCGTCTGGCAAAATGCAATTTTGCCTGGAAGATTGTGAGGTTAGGTGGGAAAAGTTACTGAGAGACAATTGCTGCTGTTCCTCAACTCCTCCAGGGAGGGGCTCCACTCCACAGGACTGTGAGAGCTCCAGAGTATTAGCGGGGAGGATGCAGAAACTGCCCTGCAGCTTCTGGGTTGACGCAGCATTTGTCCTAACAGCGTTCTTGGCCAGCGCTGTCGGCAGATCATTTAACGGAGAAATGATGCCAGGGGCACCATTAGGGCAGGGGCACTGCTGTGCTGCTGGCATGGGAGGAGGGGTTTCTGTCAGGCAGGGGGCTGGAAGTGGCGGGCAGTTCAGTCCTTGGTGTGGTCAAGGTTGACAGGAGGTGGTGGGGGAACGTTCTGGAGCAGGGGGATGCGGCTGTAGATTAGCACGGGGTCACCGTCCAGTAGATGTTTGAAGTGGTTGTGTGAGGTGCTTGGGCAGGTCTGGGAGGAAGAAGCCTGTCCTTGGGGGACAGGAATCCCGGGGAGATGCAGCCCTGGCAGTGATGCCTGTGGTGGAGGCTCTGCCTTTCTGCCTCCATAACATCTGTTTTAACATGCTTTGCTCCTTTCCAGATTGGAATCATCTAAACTGCATCTGCCAAGGACTGTACAGACAGGATAATAAACCCTGTGACACCACCGAGGGGCTCTTGTGTTTTGTGACAGCATGGCCTGTGTGAACGAGAGCGCCCGGGAGACTTTTGGGGCTTCATTTCAGTAAAAGGGGTCCTCCCTCCCTCCGGCTGAGGCCTGGTGGTAGGTGGGCAGAGCTGGCTGCTCCCTGAGAGTCCCACCCCGGGGTCTCCTGGATCACTGACCTGTTCTCTCAGCTGCGGTAAACACGAGGTGACGCTGCCCCGAATCTCAAATATCTGTTTACCCGAGACCTCTGGTATCCTCATGCATTTTGTTGCCTTGTGTAATTAGCGCGTGTTTGTGATCTGCGTTCTCGGTGTCCTACATAGCTTCCCTCTGGAGCGTACCAGAGGCTGAGGAGTGCCCAGGAGGTAGGCAGTAACCGCAACAAAAACCTGTTTATGGTTCAGGCCTGGCACGAGTGGGGTGTCGCACCATTGTCCGAGTGTATCAGCTATTTGCTTATGCTGCAGCCTTCACTTGATGAAGCCCTCAAGCCAATGCCATCGCAGGGGCTTTGTGTGGTTTGTTTTTTTTCTGACATCATCCGAACTCCCCACGCTGCAGCATGGGAATCAGCCTGATTTCCCCGACGCTGTTCCTGTTAGGTTGCCTGTAACCTCACGGGGTTCACGGCCCTCAACAGGGCTGTTTCCAAACTAGCTGCCGTTGCTGCCTCGACAGTCTTTTGCTTCCTCAAATTTGTAGATGAAACCGGCTTTTCAGAGCACTTGGAGAGTCATGAGAGTGGAGTGCTGGGCGAGCGGGGAATGGAGGTGAAGTACGGATAAGCCTTTAGGGGTACTTGATGTTAAGTATGCAGTTACACTTGACTGAGATGGGGAAAGCCGTGACCAAATATTGATCGGGGTAATCGAGCTCTTGGGCAGCGGGACACCGAGTTCCTTGGAGCCTCTTGCCGAGGGTGACGGAGTCCCGGGGCAGTGGTTTGAACGCCAAAGGATGGTGGTGGATGGAAAGGGGGAGCTGTCCCAGCTGCCACTGCTCTCGGGACTGTGGGTAAAGATCCACGCCAGGTTGCGTGGCCCTTGGCGTGAGACTTCACCTGGCGCTCGCAGCTCCGGGTGCTGGGGAAGCGCTGCTGCATCTGCTGGGTCCAGCGTGAGCTGCCTGCGATGGGAGGGCGCACCCAGGCCGTAGCCCCGTGCCCTGTTCAAGCCCAGGTCAGGGGCTTGAAACTCAGAGGGCGAGGGCTGTTGGCTAGCTGTGCGGGGCCAGGTGAGGCTGAACAACAGGTGGCCTCCCTTGCCTGTGACTGGGAGTACGGTGGTGCAAGGAGCTGGGACAGCCCCGCTCCCTCCTGGGGCTGGGTCTGATCCTGCTGGCCTGCGGGTTTGAGGGCACCAACCCAACCCTCTGCGCTGGGCCTGGGCGCAGCCGGGGAAGGGGAGCAGCAGCAGCAGCTCTGCAGGTACGTGCTGCAGCGTGGAGGCTGGGGAGGGATTTCACATCAGCATGACTTGCAGTCTGCCCTGACCCTGCCTCAACTTAGTGATTTGCTTCCCTGCACTTGCCTCTTGCTCCAGGCTGGCAGCTGGCCCAACCCACAGCTGCCCCAGCCTGGCCAGCGCCGTGCTGCTGGGAGATGCTCCAGCTGGAAGGCAGGAGGGCAGCGGGGCGAGCCAGGCTCCCTGCTTTGGGAAGCTTTGTCATGCCTGACCCTTCCACCCTGCTGGAAGGGTGGTGGGAGCGTGGACTGATCCCCCGAGCCTGTGACCTGCTGGGGCAGAGCCATGTCTGGGGACGTGGGGAAAGGTGCAGTGATCAAGGTGAGGGGAAACTAAGATTTGGGCTTGATTGTGGGGTATTTGTGGATGGAGCCAGTGCACAGAGGCCACGGGGCTTAAGCTGCAGCTAGGAAGATGCGTAGCCGTTGGGATGTGCTGCCGAGGGCAAGGCTGGGCCCTGCTGGGGCTCCCCACAACTCGGTGCAGGGCTGCTGAGCTCTGCTTTGAGCGAGGAGGGGGAAAGGCGGTGGGTTTGAAGCTGGCGAAGGTCCCTGCCCACGCAGCATCCCGAATATCATGTCTCCGCTCCGGCTGCCAGGCTGTTCCTGGCACGCACCCCCTGCACCCGCCATGGCATCGGTGCACACTGGGAACTCCGGCAGGATCCCAGCCCTGTGGGGTGTTTCCACCTAATCACTGGCTTATTTCAGCTGCAGTGCCTGTCTCTGCCTCAGCTGGGCTGGCGGTGGGTTGGTGGGATGGATCCTGTCCTGGAGCAGGGCCTGGGCAGGAGTCCCTCTAAACCCCACTACTTTAATGCCAGTCTGGTGCAATCCCAGAGCTGTCATGTCAGCGGGATTTGCCTTCCCGATGCTCTGGTGCTCCACAGGACCGGCTGGGCCAGTTCTGGCCCTGCTCCCCCAGGGACCTGAACCCCCTCTCTCCTCCCACCGCTCTGGGGGGGCTGCTGGAGGCAGCAGGGTCCTGCCACTGCAGGAGAGGGCCCAGCATGCTCGCAGGGGGCTGGAGCTGTGCAGTGCTGGTGAAGATCGCTCTGGGGGGATGCGAGCATAGAGCAGTCTTCCAGGAAGAGCCCGTGGCCTCACACGGCTTTCCCATGCCAGCTCCACTTCACGTGGCTGCCGGGTGAGTCATGCAGCCCAGCCAGGCTCCTTGCCGCCAGGCTGGAGACAGGCAGGTCAGGGACTGCAGCAAGGCTCGGTACCTATCCTGGCTCCCTTCCCCTGCTCCCTGCACAGCCCTGGGTCTCTGGAAGAGCAGAGGAGTGAGGAGGAGGAGAGGGACCCATCTGTGGGAGGGATGGGGTCTTGCTGTTCAAGGCTCAGCGTGGTGCAGCTGGGCTGGTAGGACCCAGCAGGCTTGAATGCATCCCTGGAGGGTCCCTGGAACAAAGCGAGAGGCAGAAATGTGCCCTCTCCCTCCCCGAGGACTGCCAGCCCTCCGCTAGGAACAGGGCTGCATCCTTTCCCATGGCCCTGACCCCCTCACCCTCCCTGACGCTGCTCTGCCCCACAGAAAAGCCAGTCCTGGTGTGCTGCGGCAGCAGTAAACAGGCCGATTTTAATGCACGTAACACCCAACATCACCATGGGAGGGACTCGTCCCTTCCCTTGCAACCCTCTCAGGCCATCAGCTGTGAAACGCGGCCACCCCTGGCCCTCCAGCTGCCTGCGCGGAAGCCGGCTTGGGCTGCTTTTCCATCGGCTGTGCCTGTGGCTTCGGCGGCATCCCCACGGCTCGGCGAGGCTGTCAGGCTGGTCCAGCAGGGAAGCGCTTTTAGGCAGCAGAGCAGGTGAAGGCAGGGCCCGGGGCCAGGGAGCGAGCCCTAAGGCACATCAGAGCAGGTTTGGAGAGGCCAAGATCTCCAGGAGCCAGAGCCCGGGTCCTCCTCGGCGCGCACGTCTCAGTCTATCAGAAACTTCTCACCATCCACATCTCTCCCCGCAGAGCCCTTGCGCAGGGAGGGGAAAAAATCGGAGCGGAGGAGGCGGGAGAAGTACATGAGGATCATGGCGTCGAGCAGCAGGAGGTTGGCGGTGAGGAAGGCACCCTGGCCCTGCACCTCCACGTAGCGGAGGAAGTACCAGGTGAGGTAAGCCTGGGGCGCCAGGCGGAAGGCGAAGTACATCACCAGATTGACGTACTTGTTGGTCTCGTAGAGCGCCGGGGAAGGCACGTTGCTCATCTTCAGCAGCATGCGGACGGTGAGGAAGATGTTGCTCACCTCCACCAGCAGCAGTAGTATCGCTGCCACCAGGAAACGGCCCGTGATGATGAGTGAGACGAAGGCAGAGATGGCCTGGGAGTGGGGGGGACACAGCAGGGTCAGCTTTCCTCGCCTGGGGAGGCAAGTCCTTCCCCGCCAAGGTTTGGGTGTATGCAGTGCTGTTCCTCCCCACCCAGAGATCCCAACATCCCCCCAGGCACCTGGGCCAAGGGAAAACCAGTCTGGAGAGCCAGTTTCCCTGGGGACCAGTTACACCTCCCTGCCTGGGGAGCCGGGACCAGCCTCCGGCTCTTCTCTCGCCCGGTGTGGCAACCTGCCTGGCTCCCGGCGCTCAGAGCCGACGCTGGCAGGCGTCCTGCCCCGCCGAGTGCCCTCGCCTTGTTGATGCGCAGCCAGGGCGAGGCGGAGGGGAGGGCTTCGGCTTGCCCCGCCGCAGTGCACGGAACCCGCACGGGGTGTGTGGTAGCCCCCCTGTGCTAGCCCTTCGCCTCCCTGGGGCCGTACTCACCATGGCATGGTGCACCAGGTACTCCCAGGAGGAGCGGGACTGGTGGTTGAAGATGATGTCAAGGCTGTCATGGATGAAGTAGCCTGCGGGATGAGGAAGAGAGCGTTGAGGGGGTCTGGCTTGTGTGCCGTCACCTGCTGCGGTAAGGGGGAGCGGCGAGGAGGGTGGCGTGACTGTGCTCCAGGCGTCAGAAGCGCCTCCGCCCCGGCTGGGCGTGGGGAGATGGCTGGGCCCCGGGGGTTGGCAGCCTGTGGGCTCCGCACTGGTGATGGAGTCAGGGGGCACGGCGAGTCGCCCGTGCCCCGAGCTGGGGGCTCATCCCAGGCCAGCGTGCCAGGCTGGAGAGGGAGCGGGCAGAGCCTGGCGGGGCGGCCGTGGCCATTGCCCTGCCTGGCTCCTTACCTGAGGAGAAGCAGACCAGCAGGTGCCCTGAGACGCTGTAGCCGTCCTGGATGTCGGAGAGCAGCTCCGGGGAGTGCCAGAGGCTGGGGGCCAGGAGAGGAGGAAGGGTTCAGCCCGGGCGCCGGGATGGGGGACGCGGGGACCCCGTGCCTCCTTCTCCCCTGGGGGCAGCGCCCGGGGCCGTGCTCCCGCGGGGGCCCCGGTCCCGGTTTGCAGGCTGTGCACCGTTCCCCCCCCCGCCCCCCCCCCCCCCCCCCCCCCAGCCCCCGGTACCTGAAGAGGGCCCACAGCCCCGCCAGCACGGAGTGTGCGAAAGAGACGAGGAGGTTCCGCCAGCGCCAGGCGCGGCCGGGGCGGCTCCGCACGGCGGCGGGCCGGGGCAGGGCCCGCGCCGCCCGCCGCAGCCCCCCGAAGATGGCCACGCTGCCGCCCACCAGCGCCGCCGAGGCCGCCCGCCAGCCCGGGCCCATCGCGCCGGCTGCGGCGGGCGGGCGGGGCGGCGCCGGCCACGCCTCCCCGGACACGCCCCTGAGGCCACGCCCCCGTGCAGACCACGCCTCCCCGCGCCTGCCGGCCCGGCCCGGTGCTGGCTCCTGGGGGGGCGGGTCCCGGAGCGGGACACGGGGCTGTTTGTCCGTCCGTCCCCCGGGCTCGGTGTCGCTAGGTGGCAGCACGGCCACGCGGCGAGGCCTAGGGGCGGCGCCGCCACCGCTGTCCCCGCCGCGGGCCCCGCACGCGTGGTGGAGGGGACGGGCGCGGCCTGCGGTGTTTTGTGCCTCCGCGGCCGCCGTAGCGGCTCCCGGAAGTGTTTCCATGGAAACGGGAGGAGCCCGGGCCCGGCCGGGGCAGTGATGGAGAAATACGAGCGGATCCGGGTGGTGGGGAGAGGGGCCTTCGGGTGAGGGCGGCCCCGGGAGTGGGGCACGGCGGCTCCCCAGGCCTTTTTTACTGTGGCCACGCGTGTGCGGGGAGCGCCGGGCCTGTGGCACCGCGGGGTAGGGTGGGAGGCCGCAGGCGGCGTTACCATGGCAACAAGGCGCACGGGCCCTGTGGCCATGGCAACGCGGGGGTCAGCCGGCGTGTGGCACCCCGGGGGGGGGGGGGCGGATTGCAGGGCCTGTTACCATGGCAACGGCGGGGCAGGGGCCATGTGTCACCCCTGTCCCCCCCCGCCGCCCCGCGCTGAGGCCCTGTCCCTGTCCCCGCAGCATCGTGCACCTCTGCCTGCGCAAGGCCGACCAGAAGCTGGTGATCCTGAAGCAGATCCCGGTGGAGCAGATGAGCAAGGACGAGCGGCTGGCAGCGCAGAACGAGTGCCAGGTCCTCAAGCTGCTCAGCCACCCCAATGTCATCGAGTACTATGAGAACTTCCTGGAGGACAAGGCACTCATGATTGCCATGGAGTACGCCCCAGGTGGGCCCTGATCTCCCCCAGCGCCCACTGCTCGTTCCTCGGCAGGCCCAGGGGATGCCAAACCCTCAGCGCTCTGTGGGTCGGGCTGCTGTGGCCCCACGTTGTGCCCCTTGTAAAGATCCTGTGCTTTGGACCCCCAAAGAGTCCAAACACGTCTCTCTTGAACAGACATTTTTGTAGAAAAGTATCTGGAGGTCCTGGTGGACACCAAGTTGACTGTGAGCCAACTGACCGAGCACTGGCACAGGCTGCCCAGGGAGCTTGTGGAGTCACCACCCTTGGAGAGATTCAAAAGACAGGTTGTGGTCCTGGGCAACCAGCTGTCGGTGGCCCCGCTTGAGCAGAGGACTGGACCAGATGACCTCCCGGGGTCCCTTCCAATCTCAGCCATCCCGTGATTCTGTGCTTATATGCCTTACGCCTGCTGATCATATCCGAAACAAAGAGATTTCTAAAACACCTCTGTCACTGCTAAGTGTGCTACCATCTGCCCTTGGCTTAGGTTTCACATACATTTCCCTGTGTCAGCTCTCGGCCACGCTGTTGGTCCCACAGCTCTGTGTGGGAAGGTGTGATTTCTAACGAGATTTGCTGTGTAGTGTCAGATGAAATCAACATTTGCATCAGGGTTTGTTAAAAGTTGTACGTGAGCCCTCAGTCTGGACCTCCCCTTCTCGAGAGGGGCCTCTCCGTGCCACGTGGCCTCTCAGACTGCAAGAAGTCTCTTTTGCAGAACAGGCTTATCTTGTTCTGCCATCGAGGTTTATGTCCTCCAAGAGCTGTAATTTTAGCGTTTCTTTTCCTGCTGCATTTGACAATATGTCAACAGCAACTTCTCTCTCGCTGTTTCTTCGTCCCACCAACTGTGCTGCCGTTGTTCTCCGCATGCTCTCAGCAGCATTGGAGGATGTGCTGCATGTCCTACCGGGATGTGCTTTTTCCCGTGCGCTTGGCTTGTTAAGATGCCGTGGCTAAATCCCCCCAGCTTTTAGGCTGGGTTTGCACTGCCCTGTGCAGCCACCCTTGCCGACAGCCCTTTGTTGTTCTTTGCAGGGGGCACGCTAGCGGAGTTTATTCACAAGCGCTGCAACTCCTTGCTGGATGAGGATACCATCCTGCACTTCTTCGTGCAGATCCTCCTGGCTCTTCACCATGTGCACACCAAGCAGATCCTGCACCGCGACCTGAAGACTCAGAACATCCTCTTAGACAAGCATCGCATGATCGTCAAGATCGGAGACTTTGGTATCTCCAAAATCTTGAGCAGCAAGAGTAAAGCCTACACGGTGAGTGGCCTGGCTTTGTGGGGGAACTACCTGCCACCGTGGCAGCGGGCTGGAAACTCTGGACTTGGCTCATGATAGCCTCTGGGAAGCTGCTGTAGGCAGCAAGGTTGGATGTAGCATACTTGCAGTAGGCCACATCTGCGTGCCTCAATGCTGCTTTGCTCCTTGGAGTTTATACAGGCTGAAGTCTTCACGCCCAAGTTTGCTGCAGAAAGGTGAGAAAGACCTGCCTGCCCGAGCCTGGGAGAGGATGGGGTGTCTGGGCCCACTGGTGAGGGTAGACAGGGTTCCTCCCTCTGTCACAGTGGGAGAGGTGGTGGTTGCAGGCTCATCTGACACATACTTGGCAACCAAATTCCTGCCTGTGCCCTGCCGTCCTGCCTTGTCTTAATCTCCTCTCTCTGCTTGAGACTTGAGTATCATTCCCCAGCTGGTCTAATCTGACTAGACATTTATATCACGCTCATCGCTCTGGGCTCTGATTCCCTCAACTGGATAGGAGCAAAATTAGAGGTAATCTCTGTGTGTGCAAGGGAGGTCACCGGAAAGGCAAATCCTCATGTTTTTTACTGAGATTGTCAGGCAGATGTTGACACCAGGGAACAAAAGCCCAGCTCCACTAAGCTATGGTTGGTGGTGCTCTAGCCAGCCTGCGCACTGGGCCCTAAACGGAGCCTTTCTCTTTCCACCTCGCTGCCCCAGTTTCACAGCATCATGGTGAATTTCTTTGTCTCTTCTAGGTTGTGGGAACTCCGTGCTACATCTCCCCAGAGCTCTGTGAAGGGAAGCCTTACAATCAGAAGAGTGATATCTGGGCTTTGGGCTGTGTGCTGTATGAACTCGCCAGCCTCAAGAGGGCTTTCGAAGCTGCGGTAAGGGGGATATGGTTTACATGTAGCACAGGGAGCCGCAGCCTCTTACAGAGGCGAAAATGCATGCTCGGATGACTCTTCTCACTGAGCCTGGAGGTGTGAAGGCAGAGGGCAGTGCTGAGAACTTCTTGCTCCTTGGCCTCACCTCTGACCTCCCAGCCACTGTATGTCTCTCTCTTGTTTTCTCTCCAGAATCTTCCTGCCCTAGTGTTGAAGATCATGAGCGGGACGTTTGCTCCAATATCGGATAGGTACAGCCCCGACCTGCGCCAGCTCATCCTTAGCATGCTGAACCTGGATCCTTCCAAGCGGCCCCAGCTGAATGAGATCATGGCCCAGGCCATCTGCATTCGTCCCCTTCTGAACCTCTACACTGATGTGGGCAGTGTCAAAATGAGAAGGCAAGTGATGTTGCCACCTTCGTGTCCCTTGGGAGGGGCTGCCGCAGCCCACAACATGTCTGACCAGCTCGCTGTCTCCGCTACAAGCTCCGAAGAGAGCGTTGTCCCCATGCAGCTCTCCTGCGTTACCCGAAGCGCGGCTGCTGCGGGCCAAGCCTGGCCCAGTGGCTCAGGGCCTGGCAGGTGCCATGGCAGCTGTGGGCTTGTCATCACAGTAACAGTGAACAGAGAGTTGTGAGCTCAGGGGGAAGCGTGCTGATGCCAACTCCCCTCTCTCAGGTGGTTTAAAGCACCTACTGAGGCAATTCTGTGAGCTATTCAGCCGTGGCTTATGCTATAGCTCTGCCCAGACCTTCCAGATCCAGGGCTCTGCAGGACCTCTGGGGCCCAGCTGACATTAAGGACTGGATTTTGCTTTGGCAGGCCTGAAAAACCCTTGGCTCCGGTGCCAACAGTGACCCACAGCCGGACGGGGGGACGAGTGAGCAGTGCCAGGCCGAGGGGTGAGTCCTGGCACAGTGTGTTCAACACAGCTCCATTCAGAAGGACCCTTTCCTTTGGATGTCAGGGGGTCAGACTTGAGCTTCTGGAGAGAGGAAGTTAAGAGACACCACCTTCCCTGAGCCCTGGAGGAGCCCACGGGCACCTTGGCTCTGGGGACCAAGGTCTTGAACCCTTGAATCACGTTTCTGCTGCTCCTGCTGCAAAGGCTGGGAATCAGCTGGCAGTGCTGAGGGGGGATGTCCCAGTGCAGGGCAATGCAGCTGGCACCGGTAACAATTAGCTGGAGCTGTCATGGTGCCGCTTCCCTCAGTTCTGGGATAAAATACAAGGAGTCATTCCCATGTGTTTCTCTCAGCCCTGGCTGGGAGCTCCCCAGCAGCCCCTTGCCAGCCTTGGACTGGTGCTGGTCTGGCCCTGCTGGCTGGCAGGCAGCTCTGCTGGCACCCAGACTGGATGGCTGCTGTCATTTCTCTTCCTGTGGCAGAGTCAGGGCTCTGGGTTCATGATTTCTCTTTGACCCATAGGTGTTCGAGGCGGTTCAGCCAGGACAGGAATCCCTCCTCCGCTGTCATCCATCTACACCTGGGGGAGCGGGATCACCACCCCGCTCCGCCTGCCCATGCTTAACACCGAAGTGGTGCAGGTGTCTGCTGGCAGGACACAGAAGGCCGGGGTCACCAAATCGGGGCGGCTCATCATGTGGGAGGTGAGCGGCGGGGAACCTGGGGCAGGCAGTGGCCATGAAAGCCTCGGGTGTGCGATTTCTGCGGAGGAGACGTTTCTGTGCACTGCATAGGCCCTGGCACCGCGTCCCCCAGGACCGCTGTCCAGTCCAGGGTGCGGGTGACACTGCTAACCTGTGGGAAGGGGCTCATCTAAGTTCTCCAACCCAGCTCTTGCTGCATGGAGGTGCAGCAGCTGACGTGGTTTCTCTCCGCCAGGCTCCCCCGATGGGTGCTGCGGGAGGCCCTTCTCTCCCAGGAGCCACCGAGCAGCTCCAGCCTCAGTTTGTGTCCCGCTTTCTGGAGGGCCAGTCTGGCGTGACCATCAAACACGTGTCCTGCGGCGATCTCTTCACAGCCTGCCTCACAGGTGAGCTGCTGCCTCCTGCCTGCGCCTGGCTGAGTCCCAGGCCCCTCTGCATGGCAGCTGACTTGCAAATGCAGCGTGACGGCCTGGGGAGCCTGCTCAGAGGGGAACCCGAGGGATGCACTGGGCTGGGGTGACACAAAGGCCTCTGTGGCCTCTCATGTAACATCAGATGGGGGGCAGAAATGATGAGCACAGTCCTCCTATGATGCCGCACTGGTCAACTTGGTCCCAAAGGTCTGTCTGGTGAGGGGAGGGTCACAAATTTGTTGTCCTGGCTGCACTGGTGTCACCTGAAGCCAGAACTGGCCTGTGCAGTGGGGACTGCAGTGTGAGGGGTGTCTGGGAAGTTCAGCTTTTCTCTGTCGCATACTCCGTGAGTGTGATGCAGACACAAGCAGTGACCAGCGGTGACTGGCGTTGCAGTGAGAAGTCAGTGTGAGCTCCTGCAGGGCAGGTTGCCCTCAGCCGCAGGAAGGCAGGGTCTGAAGCCCCCTTAGAGTGGGCTGGGAGGCGTTCTGGCTGGGAGGGGAAGCACGCACACCAGCCCGAGGCTGTGTTTGTGGAGCAAAGCCCTCCCAGTGGTCCTCCGGGAGCCCTGTTTGCACTTCTGCTGGGGATCAGGGCAGCAAATGACAGATATGCAACCAGCAAACTTTGTAGGCATGTGTTTGTCCTACCTCTCCATGGCATTTCCTGCCACCCTTCTGCTGGGCGGCTGCTCAGTGATACACAGGGGCTCAGTAAATACACAGTGGCTCTGTGTATTTAACACCTTGACAGACCGTGGAGTTAGCAGCTACGCAGCTGCAATAATGTTATCTCAGTGCTCTCCTATCATCTGCTGTTTGTTTGGTGAGTTGTCGCAGCACATCAAGGCTGCTGCTCTCGGGAAGCTCACTGAAGGCTTCTGGCCCCCACAGCAAGTTAGGAGTCAGAGTGGGTCCAAGCAGAGCCGCTGTCCTGGGAGCCATGGCCAGCCCCACTGGCTCTGTGTGCCTTGCGGGGCCCCACGTGTGTCAGTAACACAACTTCTTTCTGCTTTTCCAGACAGGGGGATAATCATGACTTTCGGCAGCGGCAGCAATGGATGTTTGGGGCACAGAAACTTCACGGACGTAAGCCAGGTTTGTCATGAGGATGCTGGGCGCGGTGCTCCCCCAAGGTAGAGGGTGGATCGTGCCTTCTGCGCCACGTGAGAGGGCTCGTCCCAGCTCCAGGGATGTGCATCCCAGGCATGCTCTGGCATCCGACCCCCTCCCCCTCCTCTCCCTGTCACTGCGAGTTTTAAAAGACCCAACCTGCCTCTCTTTTTCTCTCTCCCCCCTATACAATGATCCCTTTGAGCGTGGGGGAAGTCAAGAGCTGCCTTGTGGTTGCTGTTGGCAGGCACCCAGCTTGGAGGCTGCCTCCAATCACACACCTGCCTGCTTTGCTCTTGGCCCGCAGCTGCCAGGGTTCACTGAGAAAAGTTATTTTTCAAAAGAGCCAGTATTTAAAGAAGAGCTGTGTGTTTCCGATTGGCTCGGAGCACTAGGGCTGAGGGCCCATCGCTCCCTTCCAGCTTCTTCCTTGCCTGCCCTCGGATGTGGCAGCAGCCGATGGCTTCCAGCCGAGCCCGGAGACTGGTGCCATTTGTCGCTGTGGTCAGCTGGCTCATTCGTTCCTGCTCCATCCAGAGCTGAGCTGCTCAGTGCTTATTGCTGGGGAGGGGAGACCAGTTGGGAGCAGCAGCCAGATCCCAACAAATGGTGCTTTTCACTTGAAGAAGATAATGAGAATGAGACTCGCTGTGGTGAGGTGTCAGATCTAACAGCAGGTCACAGCAGGGGCTGGGCAAAATACGGAGATCCTGGTCTCTCCACACCCTAACGAATATGTAGCCGATAGCTCACAGCTCCTCTGCACAAGAGCCTTCCAGCCAACGCATCCTGCACCAAGCCCCTGCCTGCTCAGAGCATGCGTTTACAGCCCCTGGCACTCCCCACGTGGGCAGGGGGGCGAATCCCAGCCCTTCGGCTGAACCTATTCCCTCTCCAAACCGTTGTGCTGGCTGCTTTCTTCCGCCCCAGAGATGTTTGCATTATCTTCTGTGCTGTGTGCACGTAGTCTCTAAACCCTTTGAAGACTGTTTGGAACAAAAAAATTCTCTGGTGTTTGTGTTGGATGAAAACTGGGATGCTGCCAGCGCTGTGTTGAGGCTGGGGGGGCTGGGTGGGAGGGATGGGAGCAGCCGGGCAGGCTGGGAGGTCTCGGCTGATGGCTGCTGCTCTTCCCCTGCCAGCCCAAGATTGTGGAGGCCCTGCTGGGCTACGAGATGGTGCAGGTGGCCTGTGGCGCGTCTCACGTCCTGGCGGTTTCCAACGAACGAGAAGTGTTTGCCTGGGGCAGGGGGGATAATGGTAAGAGATGTCTGCTTTGCAAAACAGGGCTTGTGCTTTCCATTGCCTGTTCCCACTCCCCTCGCTGGCCCTGCTTGCCCGCAGTCCTCTCCGGGTGTGCCAGGCTGGGTGGGTGTGGAAGAGTTGCAGCTGCTTCACTGCATACCAGGGCCCCCGTGCTTTGGATTTCACTGCCTTTCCTGGCAGTAGGTCCCAGGCTGGGCTCTTGCAGCAGCTCTGTCGATGCCCTTGCTCGTGGGGGTTTGCTCAGGTTGTGTGTTGCCATCAGCCGTGCCCTGCTCTGTTCCTCTTGCCAGGTCGGCTTGGGCTGGGTACCCTGGAGTGCCACAACTCCCCCCAGCAGGTCGCAGTCCCGCCGGAGCACGAGGCTCAGAGGGTCATCTGTGGCATCGATTCCTCCATGGTCCTCACAGTGAAGAACCAGATTCTCGCTTGCGGAAGCAACAGGTAAAGGGGTGAGGGTCTGCGCTCCAGAACTTGCCTACAGCCTCCTGGGCCTGTCCATCGGTGTCCAGCCCAGGAAGAGGGAGCAAGGGGCTGCAGAAGACATCTCTGTGTGATCCTGCTCCCCAGCATATCGCTGCTGGTGGTGCAGTTATGCTGGGGCAGGATTTGTCTCCGGGGTGTCTGTGTCAGGCTGCATTCAGCCAGCTCTGAACGGTGCTTTTCCCCGTGCAGGTGTAACAAGCTGGGCCTAGATCGGATCAGCTCAGCAGAGGAGCCTTCCCCAGAGGACCAGGTGGAAGAGGCCACCACGTTCATGTGTGCCCAGTCATCCCCCTTGAACCAAGAGCCGATTGTGTGTGCGGACATCGGTACAGCGCACTCGGCTGCAGTCACAGGTGAGGGGTGTGTGCCCAGATCCCTGTGGGGGGGGACCTGCATTTTCGCTGTCTTCCTCCTGCCTCCGTTTCTCATGGGCAGAGGCCTCAGAGAGGCTCAAGAGGCACCGTGCTCTTGATGTTGTTGCTCTGTGGAGCTGGATGTTCAGCATGGCAGACAGCAATGGGCTTCGGGGGTTTCTGTGCATCCTTGAGTGACACCCAGTTGTTTCTCTCGTTTCTGTTGTCAGCTTCTGGCCAGTGTTACACCTTTGGGAGCAACCAGCATGGGCAGCTGGGCACCAACTCCTGCCGCAACAGCCGCGTACCCCACCTGGTCGTGGGGCTCCAGGCAATGAAAGTCACCGTGGTGGCTTGTGGGGATGCCTTCACTGTGGCCATCGGAGCAGGTGAGGCTGAAGCCCCTGTGTCCTGGGCTGCAGCAGGCCCTGGCTTTCCTCTGCCTGCAGTCCATGCGGTAGCCAAGGCAGGCCTCGCAGATAGCCCAGGGCGGTACCAGGGAGATGGGAACCTGTTTGCCGGTGAGCTCTGCGTGCAGCAAGGCATATATATCCCTCTGCAGATGGCGAGGTGTGCACGTGGGGGAAAGGAGCCAGAGGACGCCTGGGCAGGAAGGATGAGGAAACAGGAGCGCCGAGGCCAGTGCAGCTGGAGGAGACGCATCCATACCTGGTGACCTCCGTAGCCTGCTGCCATGGGAACACGCTGCTGGCAGTAAAGCGTGAGTAGGGGCTTCATTACTGTGATTCCTGCCATGAGGGCCCAGCCAGACACAATGCCTTGTGACCAGAGCTGTACCAAGTAACCCTAGCACATAAGCTCTGTGTTATTCTAGTCCCTCTAGAGCTGTAGATGAATAGAAATAACTTGAAGCCCATAAAAACTCCCTTTCTGCTATGCAGCAATGTGACACTGCCGCTTCCACTGGGCTGGGGGAGCAGAGGGACGGCAGAGGCAGTCTCGTGCAGTCCCAGACAAGTGGGCTGGCCAGGCTATGGCCGGTGGGGAGCTGGTGTGCTGGCAGTCCACCGAGTATCCAAAAAGAGCAGCTCTCTAATTGATGCTGCTGAAATAGAAGCTGAGATTTGAGGCGTCATTTTGGCTGCTGGATTTCCATTGTGGTTTGGAAAAGATAGCAATGGTTTTGTGGTTCTTCTCTGCTCAGGCCAAAGGCAGCATCATTGCACGGTTAAAACGTGCCCATGGCGTGACCTGCCCTTCCGTTGCCTGGATGTGCGATGGGAGCCTGGCCCGGACTGCTGGAGGGGCCTTCTTCCTCCTCTGCCAGGCTGATTATGGCCTCAGCGCTGGGCTGAAAGATTCCAGTCCCAGCCCACTTCAAGGAGGCTAATTACACCCCAGAGGGGAGGAGGCCCGGCTGACTGCCCCAGCGCCGCGGAATCGGCCGTGGCTCCTGTTCCTCCCCTGCGAGGGCCGAGCTCTCACGTGATGTGTGCTGCCACGTGAAAGGGACGGGGAATGGCTGAGTCCCCAGGCTCGGGAACAAATAGGGCATTTGTCATGGGAGTAAAAGGGTTTTGTTTCTGCAGAAAGGCTGCAGGCTGCTCTCCCCTTCCGCTGCCGGAGTCACCCTGTGCTCTGTGGCAGCTGGTTTGTGGGCTCCCACCTGCAGCACCGTAAGAGCAGGGACTGAGCGCAGAGCCCCACTGCTGTCCCTCTGCACTGCCCAGTCCGAAACCTCAACCCTCCTTCCCAGTACGGGAAGTACAAATGCAGCAGCTGTGGTGTCAGGGCAGCAGCCTCGCCTGCTCCAGCACCCCTAAGTAACCAGGGTGCAAAAAGCATCAAGAGCTCTGTTAAAAAGCTAAATTCTGACTCTGGACTTTCACACAGCTCAGTCTGCCTGGAAAACCTCTCCAGAGAGAACACAAGAGCTGGTGACATGTTTGATGTCATTGCCGCTGTCAGCTCTGGCTGTGATCTGGCCTGGAGAGGGTGCTGGCACAGGCGAGCGGTGCTCCACCTTTGGGGCAGCAGTTCTGCACTGCTCCGCGGTTTCCTCCCATGTGGCCAACACTGTTTTTAACTGGCTTGGGCTTCCGCCCACTTTATTGTGAGGCCGTGGCTGCGCCCTTCTCTCAATCCCACTGCAAACACAGGAATAACTGGGAGAAGCCAGGCATGCTGGAGAGGAGGGTGCAAGCCTCAAGAGATTGCTTTTCCTCCTGCTTGGGCTCTGTGCTGAGCATTGCCGCCTGCTTGTGCCACTACTGAGGCCTTGTGGCGGCGTCCTGGGGTAGTGGGACAGGGATTGCGGTGCCCATCTGTTGGGTGTCTGGCCTGCGTGGGGCAGGGCACTGCTCCCTGTAGCTTCACCGATATGGTGGCTTACAGCTTATTCTTGGTCCTTGCCCTTTGTCTTTCAGCTGCCGTGGAAGAGTCACCTTCCCAGTGAGTTTGAGTTGAGAGGGGCCATATCCAGCCTCGTCGTATAGATGCGGAGGCACCCCCAGCCGCCGCCGCCCAGCAAGCCTGCCCTTGCTGCTGCCTGCTACAGCCTGGCTCGGACCTGCGTCCTCGGACTCAGGAGCTCCTCAGCTGTGCTCTGAAGGCAGCGATCTGGAAACAGGGAGCTCCTAACAATGTTCCCACAGAACCGGAGCTGGTCTTGTTTATCGAATCAACGAGGGTCACTGTGAACCTCCAGTGCCCGAGAGCTGCTGCCCTGGACGTGCCGTGGGGCAGACGTGCCCAGAGCTCAGATGCTGCCTTCAGGGGGTCGCGCTGGGGCTGTGCCCCTCCCCGCTGGAAGTGCCTGGGTAGAAGGGTGAGGAGCACAGAGGTTGTTTTCCCCCATGGAAACTGTCTCTGGTTACAAAGCCCAGGCTGACAGCTTGGTGTCTGAGAGAGCTGTCAGCCTTTGCACAGCAGTGTCTGGAGTTAGGGCCCCAGGCGCTACACTGGGTGACTAAGTGCAAACCTCTTTTCTAATTAGAGAAGCCTGTCCTTTCCCATCCCCCCCTTAAAACATTTCACCCATTTGTTGAGCTGTTCATCATGCTTTCCAGGGTCCCGGCCTGCACGACTGGCCGAACCCCGCGTGAGCAACGTCTCTGTGCGGCACAGCCCGGCTCGCTCTCCCGAAATGCTGCCTGGAGCTTTCCAATTACAGCCTCCCCTGGCCCCAGGAGCTCACCGGAGGATCCTCCAGCTGACATTTGTCCTCAGGCCCCTAAATCCTGCTGCTGACCAGCTCACTGGATCCCAGCTGAGCTAGCGGAAGGCAGCAAAACAACGCCAGCGACTGCCAGTAATTGAAGTTTTTTAACCCAGATCTCTCCAGGAAGATGATGAGTTTTCACCAGGGATCCTTTCTGCAGGCGGGAGGGGGCATATCACTGTGTCACAAGCAGAAACGTTTTTTATCTCCAGAAGGGTCCTTTCCTTTCCTTTTTTTTCCTCCTCTTTTCTTTTTTTAACTTACATCTGCCCTGGGCCATTTTTTGATGAGCTTCTGTCTCTGATCTGCCTGACATTGCAAATGCTCTTGCCTTTCACATCCATCTTTGTGCTGTTGCCAATCTGTTGTGTATAAAGTCAGTGCTCTCATAAGCTGGCTGAGATGAAATCTCTCTAATTATTTTTGTGATTCTTTCCTGTTTTCAATGAGGGAAACCTCGCCGGGCTCTGGTAGAAGCCGACTGATCCCTCTGTCACGTGAAAGGTAATGAATTTCTGCAGGTCTCTTGCTCTTTCCTCCCTTGCCGCCTCCCAGGCTCCGGCTGGGCAAGGGTGCAGGTCCCATCCAGCCGGGGAAGGTGTGTGCAGCCCCGACTGCAGACGCAGTCTCCCTGTTTGGCTCCTGGCAAGGTGGGTGCCTGGGTTTTTCCCTGCCGTTTTTGTTTCTTGTGGAGCTGCCTTTTCAGGCGGTTACACCCTGCTATCCCAGGAAGCTGACTTGTGTTCAAAGGCTCTGCCTGTCCCGTGGCACTCGCCTTGTCCTGCAGGTTACAGGGACGGCTCCGGCAGCCCGGTGTCGGCGGAGGGGAAGGTGTTCTCCACTCCCAGGCCAACCTGGGCACCAGGGTAATTGCAGGGCTGGGTTCAATTGACTCGAAGCCCCTCGGGGCCACTGTCCTCCCTGTGCTGAGCTGTCAGCAGCATCAGCTCCTACAGCAACAGACTTCACTTGGCTGTGTTGTGCTCAGCTCTCGGGGCTCCCCTTGCCCCCCACCACGTGTGAACACGTCCCGTAAGAAGGGACTGGCATTCCTGCTGCAGCCTCGCCAGGGCTGAGGGCTGGCTGGAACAGCAGGCAGGCAGGACAGAGGTCTCTGCCACCCTTTGCCTTGTCAGTGGTGGCACCAAAATGCCACCGCTCCAAGGGACGTGCGGCCAGGAGAGCTGGGCTCTCTCGGCTCCCGCTGGGCTGCCGAATCCAGGGGTGAGCCCCCTGGCAGCCCCCCTGTTCCCACTGATGTGCTGGCGTTAGGTGGGTTGGTTTATGGCTTAACGATGCCTTTGCACAGCGGTGCTGGGGCTGGAGGTGTCACTGGCTCGAGCATTGGGACCCTTTGCTCGGGGCAGGGGGAACCAGTGTGAACCAGTGTGCTTTGTGCTGGGCTGGGGGCTCGTGGCGAGGGCTGGAGCCCTCGGGATTTCGCCGCCTGTGCGCTCGGTGCAGGAGTTCAGCTGTGAAGCCCAGCAAGATGATTTGAATAATTTAATACCGGGCTGTGACCAAGCCTGGCGAAAGGGTAAAGGAAACAAAGAGGCCCCCAGCCCCGAGCAACAATAGCTCTTGAAACGACAAGCCGAGGCATGTCTGCGCTGCCGGAGGCAGAGAGCAGCCCGGGCAAATAGGCCAGTTGCATTCCTCACGTCTGCTTGCTTTGTTTCCCTGCAGAAGCTCCCGGTGAAAACTGCAGGTCTTGGGGCTTCTCCCTTTATCCTTGTTTTGTCCCCGCGTCCTGCGGAGCTGGTGGTTGGATCAGCCGCGTCCCTGTGGCTCTTCCCTCTAAGGGAGGCAGGGCCAGAGGGAGTGGGTAGGGGAGGTGATGCGGGGATGGGGCTGCCTGGTCCCATCTCGTGCATCCCGGCTGGTGCGGGTCCCCTCTGGTCACTGTCACCCAGGGAAAGGCTGTCCTGTCCCCGTGCTCAGTAAGATCCCGCTGAGCTGGGGCCATCGCTCTCTGCAGGAAACAGCCCAAACCGCCTGCTGATCCCGGAGCTCATTTGCTTTGATTCTGGCACCTCTGCCGTGGCTGCATCCCCGTTCCCACAAGGCTTGGCAGAAGGTGCGGCTGCCGTCCGTCTGTCCATCCACCTCCCTGCCCTTACCCCCCCGCCTTCCCTGGGCACAGAAGCAGGGAGAGGACTCTCCCTGCTCCTTTCCCCGGGGCGAAATGCTCCACCTTAACTTCTTTAGAAGCTGGAGCGTCGGCTTTCTGTCCCTCCAGTTTAAGTTAAATACAAGGCAGAGGGATGGAGCAGGGGTGCAGGGCAGGGAGAGGCCGGGGGAAGAAGGTGGGAGGCCTCCCCGAGCCCAGATGGGTTCAAGGACTGACCTGTCATAGGGGACGCAGAACATATCGCTGCACAAAGGGATTGCCCTGCCCGGAGGTTGAGCGTCGCCTTTGTGTGAGACAAACGCCTGGCTGTGATGTTGAGTGCGGGGAGGGCTTCGTTAGGCAGAGGGGAAAGGAAGGGATCTTTGTTTGCAGGGTCTGACACCTCCCAGCCGTCCTGCCGGCACAGCCAGCGCCTTCTGATGGCTTTGTCAGCTCCTGGCTAATTAGCGGAGATGCTTTTTGGTGAGGTTAGAAAAGAAAAATTTTTAAAACATCAAAGGGAGGCAGTAAATAGTGATAGAACTCGGCTCTGTTTCATGCCTGTCATCGGAGACGCAGGCTCTCTGAGCTTGCAGGAGTGGTGTGCCCTATGCCTTCTGCAGGGGAGGCCCATCACCCCGCGGGATGCTGACACACGGGGTCGAGAGCCCATCTTTTCCGCTCGAGCCCGGTCCCGTAGCGGTGTCCAGGGAGGGTTTTTAGGGCCAGGTCGCAGCGTGCTGGGGCGGGTGTCTGGGGTAGTGCCTTTCTCTTGTTGGCAGGCGAGCCTGGCTCCAGGGCGTGCTGTGACTTAGTGGCAGAACCAGATGGACCGCGGGGCTGCTGGTAGATCCTGCCCTGGGGGTTCACAGCTCTGAGCAAGCCGGGATGGGAACATCTCAACCCCAGGCTGCCCCCCCCATGACAGATCGGAGGCGCCCGGTGCACCCTGCTGCTCTCTGTACGGTTGCCCACTATCGTTTGTTTTTACATGTTGGGTTTCCAGGCTCTCTGGAAGCTTGGTTAAAGTTTAGCTCGCTGCTCTCCGCTGTCCAAGCAGGCTGCCAGCTAGTAGTCATGACCCTTGGAAAAGACCCCACGGTGGCTGTTCATGCTCAGCGTCCGACGGTACAAGCTTCCCTGCTATTTGGGTGTCGGTAGCTAAAGCCCTGTTGCAGCTCGGGCCATGGCAGGGTAACCTGTTATCCCTCGGGGTAACCCCAGAAATCAGCCTGCCTTCGCCGCCCCGGGCTGCTGGAGGATTTTATTTTAAGCAGAGCCTCTCGGGGAGAAGGGTAACGTGAGCTCCTTGAGTGACAAGTGATAGAGCTTGACTTGCTTAGCGTGTCCCCCAGGAATCCCTCTCCTCTGCCATTTGCTAATTGAAAACTGCTAACATTTGGGTCTGGAGCAACTGCCGCCCTGAATGGGAAGCTGGCTGGAGCGTGCGTTGGTGGGACTAACACATGCTCGCAGCCTGTCATCTGCTCGTCTCCATCTCTAGGGAAAGGGGCAAATACGCCCATATGCTGCTCTGGTTTCTGAAAGAGTGAAGGGGGGGCTGGAGCCACACAGGTTTTTCTTTTATTCTCCCTCCTCCGAGCCCTTGCTAGGAACTTAGAAATCAGGGGCCGAGGGCTGCCGTTGGCTGCAGCCCGGGGCATGAGCCCCGAGCAGGACGAAGCCACGGGAGCGTGCGGTCCCCATGTGCCTGTGGTATGGGGGGACTCAGGGCAGCCCCTCCATGTCCTGCTCCGCCGTTGCCCGGCTGGGACACGGGTTGCTCTCTGCGGCGGGAGCGGGGGGTATGGGACCCCCCAGGCCTCGCTCGGGGCTGCAGCCGCAGCTGCGGGCAGGAGCGTGGTACCCCCGGGGCACCCTGGGCTGAGCCAGCGCTGCCGGGGAGGGGGTGCGGGGGCAGCGGGGACAGCACGGTGCGTGTGTCCCCCCCAGCCAGAGCCCTGGGCCGGGGGAGGCTGCGGCCGGGCGCGGGGGGGGCTCGGCGGGTTGTGCACAAGCCCCCGGGGGGGCTGTCCGTGGTGTGGTGTGATGTGATGATGATGTGATGTGATGCTCCCCGCGGCCCCCGGGGACTGTCCGTGGTGTGCTGTGATGTGATGCTCCCCACGGTCCGTGGTGTGCTGCCATGCTCCCCGCGGCCCGGGGGGGCCGTCCCCGGTGCGGTGGGTCCCCCCCCGGAGGGGCCGTGCCCGAGGCGCCACTCGCAGAGCCCCCGGGCCGTCGGGGCCGCCCCAGCCCCCGGTGCGGCCGCGGCGGGGCGGGGAGGGGGAGCCGGGAGCCCGGCCCCGGGCGCGGGGCGGTGTCAGGCCGGTTCCCCCGCCCCGTCCGGCCCCCGGGCGGAGCCGGGCGCGGAGCGCGGTGGAAGCGAGCGGGGCGCGGAGGAGGCGAGCGGGCGGCGGGATGCCGGGCTACGACTACAAGCTGCTGGAGCGGCCGCGGCGGCGGGTGCTGTGCCCGCTCTGCGGGAAGCCCATGCGGGAGCCCGTCCGCGTCTCCACCTGCGGCCACCGCTTCTGCGACACCTGCCTGCAAGAGTTCCTCAGGTGAGCCCCTGCCGTGACGTCACGGCCGCCCCGCCGTGGCGTCACGCCGCGCACCCCTTCCCCTATGCAGCGCCCCGGTCCCCCCCGCCCCGATCCGGGACTCCGCACCCCGGGGGGGGGCGGGTGCTCTACCCGCCCCCCCCCGCCGGCCCCGGGCGTCGCTGCCCGGTGCGGGGCCGCCCCGCACGCCGGGGTGCCCCGGGGAGGGGTGCGGGGGGCTGCGGGGTGTGGGGTGCCCCGGGACGGGGAGCGGGGTGCCCGGGGGTGCGGGGAGCCGCGGGGCGCCCCGGGCCGGGGAGGGGGCTCCGGGCGCCCCCGCCCCGTGACAGCCGCCCGGCGGGGTGCAGCGGCCCGTGGCTGCTCTCGGTGAGGAGGAGGAGGAGGAAGAGGAGGGCTGGGTGAAGCCCGGAGCGGCGAGTTTCGAGCGCTTGCAGATTTGTGCTTAACCCCTTCCTGCCCCGGCCCTGCCGGAGGAAGCGACGGGGGTGGGGGGGGGTCCACGGGTGAGCGCGACCCGGCTGTGGGCGCTCGCTGGGAGCGGGGGGACGGGGCCCCTTCCCACCCCCCCCTACGCTTTGGCAGCCCCGGCCCCGGTACCGGCAGCGGGGCACGTGCCGGGGCCGGTGCTGCCCGGTCCTTGGCCGCCGTGCCCGGTGCGGGGCCGGGGGTGCCGCGGTGGCACGGCGAGGGGGTGCCCGTGCCCCCCGGGCCGGGCGTGCGGCGGTGCGAAGCGTCGCCCCGGGCCCCGGATTCCGCTGCTGCCTCCGGCTGCGCCTCGCCCCGCCGAGGCGACCTTCGCCCAGGCCGGGGGCCCCGCAGGCACGGCTGCCGCCGGCCGGTTTCTGCGAAACCGGGCGTTCCCCGGGGCCCGTGCCAGGCAGCGCCTCCGCTCCCCTCCCGCGCCCACCCCACGGGCACCTCGGCTCTGCTAGGGCGGCCGGACGCCGGGGTCCCCCCACTGAGCCGGTCCCTTTGCACCAGACAGGTTTGGGGGTCTCATGGGCTGAGCCATCCAGCCCCACCACGGTGCCGGGGTGGGCGCCAGGGGTGCCAGGGGATCCCTCGCCCCATCACCTCGCTGCGCCCCAGCACGCCGCGAAGGTCAGAGGCAAGGACGGTGCCCCCGGGCGCTGCCTCAGCACATTCCCTGCCTGGCCGAGCGTGAGGAATGGGGGAGGCTTTGTTGGGGATTAGGTGCTGGCTTCGGGTCTCTGTCCCACTTCCCCACCAGCCCCGGCACCCCAACACCGTGCATGGGGTGCAGGCAGGGCCGGCTGCCCCTGGAAAGGCGGCAGGATGATGCCAGCCATGGGGCGATGCCAGCCGTGGGGCAATGCCAGCCGTGGGCTCCCCGGAAAGGGCTGGGTGCCCAGCCCCAGCCAGGAGCACCTTATCTCGGCAGGTGCCTGGTGACTCCCGCGGTTGCACGTGGCAGGGCTGGATGCGGCCGTGCCCCACGGGGTCACACCCCGCAGCACTGGGCTGGTTTTCCTGGGGAGCGCTTGGCCCCACAGCACGGGGGTGGTGGCTGCACGGGATGTCACCGCACCATGCCCGGGTATCCTAGGCCAGCACGTGCCAGGTGGCACTGCTGGCTCCGTCACGCTGTCTCACATCCGCTTGGCAGCCCTGGTCAAGGCTGCACTGGTGCCTGCCAAGGGTGCGCGGTGATTAGACGTGCAAGGCTGCGCAGGGGCAGAGTGACCTTGCAGCCTCATCCAGAGCCACCGGGGTCCCTGCTGCGTGTCCCTGCTGCGTGTCCCTGTGGGCAGCACCTATGGCCTCCCACCCCAGTGTCCATCGGGGATGGCGTGTGGGGTGCCACCCTCGTCTGTCCCCAGGCACGGTGTTGTGGAGCCAGGGGTGAGGGTGGCTCCTGATCAGCCGCGTCACAGGCCAGGCTGCCTGTTTGGCTCCATCCCTGTCCCTCCGCCCCATGCTGCCCCTCTGCAGGTCGGGACTCAGCAGGGCCGTTCCCAGCTCGGGCTCGGCTCTCAAGAGGAGCACCCCGTCCTGGGGGCCCAGCAGGATGGGGACCCCTCCAGAGCAGCTGTCTGCCCCCCGTTGTGGCTCACCGCGGTGGCTGATGGGGCCGTTTCCTGTGGTGTGGGTGCCCCGGGGCCACATGTCCGGGCTGCACATCTGGCGCCCAGCTGTTGCACACACCCCACCCCCGGGCCCCAGCACCTGGGGCTGCGGGTGCCCATGGCCCCTGCCGGCACCGCTCCTGGCCCTACACCGGCACCCTGCCTTAATCCCGGGGGGCCGGGGTGGGTGAGGGGGCCGCCGGGGCTCCAGATGGTGCCACGCTCGCAGCGGCTGGCCCAGGCCCCCAGGGACCGTTGCCGCTGTGCCTGGCTCGGGGGGGGGGGGCTGCCCGGGGGGGGCGTCTGGCGGGGGCATTTCCCAGCTCAGACAGATGGAGCGGGATTAGGGCTGCGGCTCCCTGAGGGCCGCGGCTGGATTTGGTGCGGGGTGAGCACTCAGCGGCGGAGGGGCAGCACTGATGTCCTGGGGTGGGATGGCGGGGACCCTGTGGGACATGGTGGCTGTGTCACCAGTGATGCCATTCACCAGCCCCGAGTGACCCTGACCCCCTCTCTGTGTCTTGCAGTGAAGGCGTCTTCAAGTGCCCGGAGGACCAGCTGCCCCTGGACTATGCCAAGGTGAGCCCAGCACGTGGCCGGGGTACCCCGCTCTGAGGGGCCGTCCCCGTCCCCTGTGCCCCCACCAAGGGGCCGGCCCCGGGCTCTGCACACCCGCCTGGCACAGCCGCGCCAGCCTGGCACAGCCACCCGTGCGGAAGCAAGAGAGATCCCTTTGTGCCGCGGGGCCAGGGAACGGAAACCCGCTCCTGACAAAGGGCGCTTGTTTGTGTGCCGGTGGGGGGGATCCGGCCCCGGGCAGCGTGCCTGCGGCTCCCGGCCAGGCTGGGGTGGGGGCTCTGTGTACCCCCGCAGCCTGGCGCGGGATGCTGATGCCCGGTGCTGCCTCTCCAGATCTACCCTGACCCGGAGCTGGAGGCGCAGGTGCTGAGCCTGGCCATCCGCTGCATCCACAGCGAGGAGGGCTGCCGCTGGAGCGGGCTCATCAAGCACCTCCAGGTAGGGACCGGCAGGATGGGGGGGGGCCAAGGCTGCACCCCGCGGCCCCCCTCACTGTCTCTGTGCTCCCCAGGCCCATCTCGGCACTTGCGGCTTCAACGTCATCCCCTGCCCCAACCGGTGCAGCGCCAAGCTGAGCCGCCGCGACCTGCCTGAGCACGTCCAGCACGGCTGCCCCAAGCGCCGGGTCAAGTGCGAGTTCTGCGCTAGTGACTTTACTGGGGAGGCCTTCGAGGTGGGCACTGTGGGGGGTACCATGCCGGGGGGCATGGCTGTGGTGGGGACACTATGGGGGACACAGCTGGCAGGGGTGTCATGGGGGCATGCCCTGACTGGGGGCACCATGGGGGCACAACCTGCCCATGGGGACAGGGCCTGGATGGGGCACTCTATGGGGGGCACAGCCTGGCCTTGGGGGGCACCACATGGCCCCATCCCTGGCAGGGCCGGCCATTGTGGGTGGCTGGAGGGTGACGATGCTGCTGTTGTCCCCAGGGCCACCAGGGCACGTGTCCCCAGGAGAGTGTGTACTGCGAGAACAAGTGTGGGGCCCGCATGATGCGGCGCCTGCTGTCCCAGCACGCCCTGGCCGAGTGCCCCAAGCGCACCCAGCCCTGCACCTACTGCTCCAAGGAGTTCGTCTTCGACACCATCCAGGTGAGACAGGGCCCACGGGAACCCTTGCCCCGCTGCCTCCTGGCCCCGGCTGATGGCCACCCTTCGTCCCCAGAACCACCAGTACCAGTGTCCCCGATACCCCATGCCCTGCCCCAACCAGTGTGGGACGCCCAGCATCGCCCGGGAGGACATGCCCACCCACCTCAAGGAGAGCTGCAACACTGCCATGCTGCTGTGCCCCTTCAAGGAAGCTGGCTGCAAGCACCGGGTGAGTGTGTCCCCAGCCCTGTGCCGGTGTCCCCCTGACCATCCCACCGCGGTGTCGTCCCCGCCATGGCATGCGCCTGTGCCCCACAGCATCCCCACACCTCTCTGGCCCTGACGTCTGTCCCATCCCGTGTGGTGTCCCTGTTCTGCTCTGTCCCATCCACGTGGCTCCATGGTGTCCCCATCCTTGTCCTGCCTCACCCCTGTGTCGCTTTGCCACCCAAGTGTCCCCATGCCATCTCAACCAGGTGTCCCTGTGCCACTCCTGTGTCCCTACGGCATCCCTGTGCCGTCCTGCTCCAGTACCCCCATGCTCCGACGACATCTCCATGACGTGCCCACAGCATCCTTCTGTCCTGTCCCACCCCATGTCCCCACACTGTCCCGTGCCCCCGGCACCCCCCCCCCCCCGCTGACGGTCCCGCTGTCCCCACAGTGCCCCAAGCTGGCCATGGGCCGGCACCTGGAGGAGACCACCAAGGTGCACCTGGGCATGGTGTGCGCCCTGGTGAGCCGGCAGCGGCAGGAGATCCTGGAGCTGCGGCGGGACATGGAGGAGCTGTCAGTAAGCAGTGACGGGACCCTCATCTGGAAGATCACCGACTACACCCGCAAGCTGCAGGAGGCCAAAGCCCGCAGCAACTACGAGTTCTTCAGCCCCCCTTTCTACACCCACAAGTACGGCTACAAGCTCCAGGTCTCGGCTTTCCTCAATGGCAACGGGAGTGGGGAGAGCAGCCACCTCTCCGTCTACATCCGCGTGCTGCCGGGCGAGTATGACAACCTGCTGGAGTGGCCCTTCTCCTACCGTGTCACCTTCTCTTTGCTGGACCAGAGTGACCCCTCGCTCTCCAAGCCCCAGCACATCACTGAGACCTTCCACCCCGATCCCAACTGGAAAAACTTCCAGAAGCCGGGGGCTTCGCGCAGCTCCCTGGACGAGAGCACCCTGGGCTTTGGCTACCCCAAGTTCATCTCCCACGAGGACATCAAAAAGCGGAACTACGTGCGGGACAACGCCATCTTCATCAAAGCCTCGGTGGAGATCCCCCAGAAGATCCTGGCCTGAGCCCCGGTGCCCCAGGGGGGGACAGGACGTGAGTCAGGTGCTTGCCCGGGGTGCTCCAAGTGGTGCTGAGCCCCTGCCCGCAGCCAGTGCCCCTGGCTTGGGGATGCCACCGTGGCCGCAGCCGGTGGCTCTCAGGTAGGCAGGGGATGGGGCTGCTCCCCCCATGTCCTTCCCGGGGCTGGGACCCTGCTGCAGCCCCAGCTGCCCCCCAGGGCAGCCCCTTCTCAGGTGCCCGGGGGTGCCGGGGGGGGCTGGGCCCCAAGCCCCTCACCAGGGTGCCCGGCAGCCCCTGCCAGCCTCACTGGGGACCCTGCGGGACCCCGCTGCCCAGAGCCATATTTTGTAAGCTGGTGCCCCCCGGGAGCACGGTTGTTATTTATTACCCCGGGCTGGGGCCCACTGCCCCCTCCTCACCTCTTTTTTTCAATAAAGTTTTCTTGTATTTATTATGGCCGCCTGAACCTCCTTCCTCCGCCTGGCCAGGGAGGGGATGGGGGAACCCCTCTCCCCAGTGCCTGCCAGCACAGGGGTGCTCACGGTGCAGCCGTGGGTGCTGGGGACAGGGAGAGCCGGGGCTGGGGGCATGGAGGGGGGTAATCCCTGACCCACATCCTGGCAGCAGACGGGCTCAGATGGAGACGGTTAATTCGGTAAGTGCTGGCAGCGGGGATGGCCGGGGGGTGGGGGGTGTGTCGCCAGCCCCGGGGTGCTGTTGTCCTGCAGCCCCCCCCACCCCTCATTAGCACGGAGGCAATTACAGCCCCGGGGGGTGGGGGGGCAGGGATCCAGGGCAGATAAGGGTGGGTGGGCAATGGCTGGGGCCAGGAGGGGCACCGGGGCAGGTTGCGGCAGCCCAGCTGGATCAGGCCCCAGGTGGGTGTTCACCCCCCCCCAAAATCACCCCGGCAGCAATGGGGTGGTTGCTGTCTCTGCAGGCTAATCCCACAATTGCATTAGTGCTGCCCCGGCTTAATACACTTAGCCCCTAATGAGCTGCACCCCGCGGCCCTGGCCGGGCTGGGGGGGGTCGGCGCTGCCGGGGTGTCCCCAGACCCCCTCCCCACCCCGGGAATGTCCCCCTGGGTGGGTCCCAGCCCAGCAGGGGGGGCCTGGCGCTGTCGGGGGCTGTGGCACAGCCTGTGGGCTGGGGATGGCACCAGCTGGCCCTGGGGAATGGGACGAGCCGCCTGCCCATACTGGTTCTCAGTGCCAGCTCCTACCAGTGCCTTCTTGCCCATACTGGTGCCCACTGCGAGCCCATCCTGCTGCCCAGTGTAAGCCTGTACCAGTGCCCAATGCTATTCCTACAGTGGAGTCCATACTGGTGCCCAGTGCCAGCCTGTACTGGTGTTCATACTGGCACCCAGTGCCACCCTATACTGGTGCCCAATGCCAGCCCCTATTGATGCCCAGTTCTTGCCCATACTGGTACCCAATGCTAGCCCTATACTGCCACCCAGTGTCACCCCATACTGGTGCCCAGTGCCAGCCCATTGTGGTGCCCAGTATCAGTCTGTACTGGTGCCTAGCGCCAGCCCTGTACTAGCACCGGTGGCCAGCCTGTTCTGGTGCCTGTTAACAGCCCATGCCAGTGCTGGCCTGTACTGGTACCCAGTGCCAGCCTGCACTGCTGCCCGATGCCATCCTGCCCGGTGCTGTGCTCGGCTCAGGGGGCACTGCTGCTCCCAGCACGGGGATGGGGCCAGCAGGGTTTGGCTGAGCAGAACCACAGCCCCACAGACGGCGTTTGCTAGTGCCAGACCCGCTGCTCCACAGCACATTTCCCCCTTTCTTATTTCTTTTCTCCTACAGAGCCTCAACCCGCTTTTTTGCCTGGTCAGGACTGATGGGACCTGAGCTACGTAAGGGTAAAACCACCAGACAGTGCCTGACCTGTGTACATTTTATTTATGTGGTTTATTTTTATATTTTTATATTTTATATTTATTATGTAAATTTTATTTATATAGTTATGTATATCTATATACACACACAGAGGCACACACACTGTAGAGGAACTGTCCTGTTCCTATAGCCAGGCCATACAGCAGGGTGGTGGCAGCGTCTCGTTGCACACCAGTTATCTTAAAAAAAAAATTAAAAAAAAAATCATAGATTATTTATGAACTAAAAGCTTCAGCTATTGTAGTGAAGTGACTCTGGTGAAAGCCTGCACGGCAGCTCTTGGCTGTGCTCATTGAAAGCCCAGCGCTGGGACGCCATGCTGGGAGCTGAGAGGGAAAACAAACCCAGGGAGCTGGGGACCGTGACCCTGCACCGCCTCATCCCCAGCTCAGAGACCTATTTACAACCCTCTGCTCTGCCTGCTTGTTTGTTTTGGTTTTTTTTTTTTGTGTCTTTTTTCTTTTTCCCTCTCCAATCATAAATGTGAAATTTGCCATCAGGTGTCGCTTTCCAGTAGCTCCAGTGCCGACACTCCAGCACAGAAGCACCCAGCGCCGATTAGCATCGCACGACAGCTCCATTTACCCAGGCACTTTGCAACCGGAGCCATGGCACGCACGTCTCTGCGCAGTGCCTGGCTGGAAATGTCAGCGGGATCTTCAAGCACCTCTTAACCTTCACTTGTTTGCATAAAATGGGGGAGCAAATCCCCTGCAAGACCTGGCTTGTGAAGCAGGAGGTGAGGCTCTTAATATTCGCGGAAAGGGAGAAAAATCTATTTGCTACTAAATTTAGCTTCAAATATCATTTAAAAATAAACTTCCTGGAAACTGGTTGAAGATTTATTCTAAAGGCCCAGGACTTGCCAGCTTTCTCCCTGCTCCATCGGTCCAATGGGCTCGGACACTGGCCGGATGGTTCACAAGATGCTCAGGCCAGAGAGGAAAGCGTTATTAAATACCCTCGAAGTCGAGGCAGTCCCCAGCCCGGATGGCAGGGGCTGGTCCTTTTCTTGTTTAAGACCCCAGCCACATTGGAGATGCCCTTATCTAACTAAAAACCAAATCCTTTTAACGCCTTACAAAACCTTTGGGATGCAGACAGGGAGAATTTTTGGCAAAACCACTCCATCTACTGCTCATGCGGTGGAGTCCTGATTTGTGCTGATTACTGACACTTCTTAGCCAAGGCGGCTACACCAGACATTAATATTTCATCAGGAGAAAAACACAAGACAAATTTGCTCTTCACATCCTTTATTAAAAATCCGGCCGGGCTCCCCTCCCTCCCCCAGCCCTTTGCCTCCCCAGGACCGTGGGGTTTGAGGGCGGCGAAAGAGAGAGGTTTACGGTGGGACCATTTAAATCTTGATGCGATTTCACCACTTCAATTTTAGTGCATCTCTTAGGCTAGCAGCCATCCCAACTGATTTAATGGTTTGTACCCAATTGCCTTGAAATTAACTTAAACTAATTAGATAAAATACTCCAGTAATTTTACTGCAATTTGGCCTTGTTGAGCATTGGAAGAGCATCCGAAAGGCGGTTGTTGCTAGAAGATGTCCGACACAAGCTCCCTGAGCTAAAAGGCGAGGAGCTGACTTCAAAGTGTCCCTGTCCTTCGGCTCCTCCACCCCCGTGGACCCTCCTGGACCCCCACATCGGGCAGGATTTTTTCCAGCTCTGATTTTTTTGCAGTGTCTGCAGCAGTTGCTCCTCTCCAAACTGCCTCCATCACGAGGCGATGTGCTGCTGGTAGAGAACATCTCGGCGCGTTGCCTACCTGGGGTCAAACTCCACGTTTGCATCCTCCCACCATCTACAGTGAGCTCAGCGTAGGGGGAAAAGACCAAACACAGCAATTAAATCTTTGGAAGAAAACCCTATTTGGCCCTGAAGGAGAAGTTTTAAAAGGTTGAACCTTACTCTGCCATCTGCCAGAAGCCTTCAGCTTAGTTAGCTGCGGCTGCAGGTAACTCCTCAGCGGTGGCAGCAGCTGCTCACACCGAAGTCCCCGCTGGCTCATTATTGCACCAGATCTTTGCTGTGGTAAACAGGTCTAACTAGCTGCAAAGACGATGTAAGTGTCTCCTGAAGAAGCTTTGCAGAAGGGATTCATCTTGTTGGGGGGACAGATGAAGAATCCAGGTACGGAAGGAGCTCCAGTGACGGCTGCCCTCGGCACGGCGTTTCTGGATGCTGGAGCTGGGACGCGGCAGTGCCTGTGGGCAAACGAGCTCTTCCCAGCTAAGCTTAGCTGGGCTAAGCTGCCCGCTTTAGCCCAAATTCCTGGAAAAGCGTGTGGGAAACAAATATGTTTCTTAGTATCTGGGGAATGCTGGAAACAGTATGAAAGGTGTTAGTTTGCCATCAGAGGGATTTCAACACGCATGTTTGCAGCAAGTGCAGAGGAGATGGGTTTTGAGTTGTTGTGTCATTCTTAGTGATGAAGGCACGCAGATTAAATTAGATGTATGATCACTGGAAAGGGGAGAAAACCCTCGCAGCTCCTACCTTCCAGAAGGGGTCTACAAATGTTATGAATTCCCTTTAAAATTTTGTATTTAGTATTATGTTAATAAGCAAAACTCTGAGTTCATTACACAGGCTATCAGGTCAGCACTTCGAAGGGCAGTAGCTTCTAGGTCCAGCTTTTGGAGCAGCCCTACGTCTCCCTCCTGGCCAGGGAAAGCTGACCTTTAGGGTGCGGGACAGCCCCGACCCTCGCAAACGTCAGAAATCTCTCCGAGTTCACCTTGACAGGACTTAAACCACCTCCTTGACTCCTCCTCCTTTGCCTTTTTTTAATAATTATTTCAGCACCTTTCTGGCTCTGAGATTTTTGTATCTCTTGTTTTCCCATGCCCAACGCATTCATACTCCCCCAAACTCCCTTTGGGACAAGCACCCACCCCATGCCGCCCGTGGCTCCCCGTGCTGCCGACCACGGCCACGCAAGCCTCACACACTCGCACTGCATCAAACCCGCAGAAGGGGCAGAGGGACCAGGCCTCTCTCTCTCCCCCCCCCCCCCCCCCCCTCTACTTTTTATTTTTCTAGTTCATACCCGTAGCACATAAGCAGCAGCCTTTATAATCAGTCTGTGGTTTAATGAAATACAGCAGCAATTCCCAGTTCTCTCCCCAGCAAGCCCCAGCAAACACTTCCGTTTGGTTTCTATGGGAGTGGCCGAGTCCCACGGAAACATCTTTCACATCGTAAGCTTAAAGAAAATTCACAAGTGTCTTTATAAAATGTTAACTTTGGGCTGTAACAAACTGGGCTTGCGATTTAACGGCTTCAAAGCTCGTGCTCGAAAGACAAGACACGTCAGAGATGGAAGCTTCCTCAGGGAAGGGTTTACACCACTTTCACATTTATCCCTCCTAGGATCTATCTAATGTCCAGGGAGTTGCCAGCAACCATTAGAATAAGAACATCCTGCTAAACCACAATTATCAGTGCGGTACCATAAAGGGGACAGATTTCGGCGCTGATGAGGCAGCGTAAGAAGTTCAGGAAAACATCTGAAAATACCTTACTCTTTCCTCAAGGAGCAGAACTGTCATCTGCAAGGGCCCAGAACCCACCAGGGGGAGAGAGGCCTCGTGCTGGAGCCAGAGGTCAGGAAGCCACTGACCCACAAAGAGACAGAGGGAAAGGAAAGCAGCGGTCTGAACCCCAAAGGCAGGCGACCATCCGCATCGGGGTCCCGGGGAGAGCCCAGGGTGAAGGTGGGTCCCCGGCCTTTAGGTTACCCTTATTTCTGCACCGTGCAGAGCGTGAAATAAAACTGTGCGTGGACAAACGCTTCCAGGAGAGCACACCTCCTACCACGCACTGGACCACCCACCTCTGGCTTGCGCCTCACCTGCTCTCCCCTCCGTCACCTTGGTGAGCGACAGGGCCACATCTGGATCCCTGCGGCGGGCGCCTAGCAGCGTATGCAGTGTTTGCTCTAAGGTCGTACCCGGGAACGAAGCAGGTCAGTGTTTGTGTTTCTCTTTACAGAAGATGTAGTGGGGAAGGAGAAGGAAGGGAGCCCATCAGCAACAGGCTGCTGCAGAAGTGAAAAGGGTTGGATAAAGAAACTCCTAGAACAAAAGGAAACATTTCAGTATATTTTAATAGTAAAATGATGCCTATTTTTCAAGCAATGTCCCACCTGGATGAGTGTTGGGAGTATTTTTGCTTCCCAGCCCTGCTGTACCGGGGCAAAGGCTCAGCGGTCGTGGCGCTACCTGCTACTGCCTGTGCAGGACAATCCCCACAGCTCACAGCACGCCGCCGCGGCTACCGCAACGCCTCCCCTGCATCGACACCACTTCCACAAACACCACAACACAGGACTCGACTCAGTCTCTCTCTCAGAAGAGCAGGAGGAAAAAATTAGCTTTTAATAACAGTCTGGGTTGAGAGTTGTAGCAGGCTACTGAACAGAGGAGATGCCAGTATTTTATTTAGTAAAAAGGTATGTATTCAGGTAGCAGAACACCTTACAGTAACTAACTCGGCAGGAAAGGTTAAAGTCATAGCACAGCCCTAGATCAATTTGGGGGAGTAGGACAGGGAAGACGACAGGGAGACTGTAAGGGAAGCAGCTTCAGACTCGAACCTTGGCTTCCAATATAATGTATTCAGAAAAATATTGCATGAAAAGCCTCAGGATTTTAGTTCTTTCATAGATGTATATTTACCAGTTTTCACAAAGACTGCAGGAATACGATTATAAACAATAAATTAGGACTTCATGTTGCTATCATTTGGCATAACACAATCAGGCAATTTTTCCTTTTTAAATATAAGGCAACACAAGCCAACACATAATTTAATCCGTCTTTAGTCAAATTGCTTAACTTTGCTAAAGAGTTACCACTAAAGAACGGTTTATAGTACACTTAAAAGAATTTAAATAATGACATGATATAAGTGTACTAACTTACGCAAGGAGTCAGAAAACGTACTCTGCTAAGCTTTGAAACCTAAATATTTGTTACAGCCCAGGACTACACGTCTAAATTAAAAAAATACAAATAAATGTTTTCTAATTTTTCCATTTACGAAAAACTTTTAAGAATCTCTAGCCAACTATGACGTCACTTCAAAACTTGTTATTTTTTTTTTTTAAATTTTGTATGATGTCTTAAGATTTTAAACCATGCTCATTAAGGAAAGTTCAAGGAGCAAATACTTAAGGCTTTGTTTTTCAAAGGGCTGTGAGGGAGGCCAGTGGATGGCAGAGGCCAGTGGGTTCACCCATACACAATGCTACTCAAACCCACACTACCAGGCGACATTCATACAGAAATATTACACTTAAAAGTTACAGTGTAGAGCAATATTTTTAGCCAGTGTACATATAAAGAATCAATGCATTTATTTTTTTCTTTCTTTTTTTTTTAATTTCCAAACTTGATTGTGATCATTATGTTCAAGTATTAGTCTCATTAACAGAGATGAGAAATTTTCTACTTACAACAAATTCAGCTGTTAGAAAGGAAAGGTATGTTTTGGTACGCTGAGGAGAACAAGACGCTGAGGTTACCCAATAGTTAGTGTCCTACAGTCACTGACTTGACTAGCTGCTGGAAGTGACGTGGGAAAGGAACAGAAGGAGTTAGGCACCGAGACCCTGGGAAAAAGGGATGTTATAAACAGCTTCGCTAATTCCCAGAGAGGAGAATTGTTCCATTAAATCTGCTGTGGCGTTTTGACAGAGAGGAATACGGGACCGTCAGTCCCACGGTGGCTCGTGAGCGGAGCTTCACTTCAGATCAACCGCCTCCCGTCCCGTCGGGACTGCTGCCAGAACGGGACCGTGCCGCCCCACGCGCCCACTCATTGCACCGGAGACGAGTTCGAGTTACGTCTCCTTGCCCTGAAATGAATTCTTCTACCAGAGAAGCGGCTGAACCCTTTTTGGAGTTGTCAGGACGGCCAGACTCCTAGCAGCGAGGGGTTCAGACAAAGTTAGCTCTTATGCTGGCAAAAGGGGAGCGGGGAAGGGAAACATGATGCAGAAAAGAGGCAGCTACCTATGGCAGCTATGCTGCCTATGTCCTAAAACCTCCGTTTCCCCCTCCTCCATACCCTGTCCGCAAAAAAAAGCATCAGAAAAATCTGCCAGAGACTTTTGACTTTGGACAAAGTCTAAATGATAAATGTGGGCATCTCGGCAAGAAACAGCTGAAAAGCTTCTTCCTATATTAATGCCTAAATACATACCCCTAGCTAGCTCTTTTCAAACGTAGGCTTCTTTTTCAATTAAATAGGCCTCTAGACAGTGCAAATGGTCAATGTTTAATGCATTAATGAAATGGGCTTTCGAGCTGAAAATAAGCCCTGCTTCCTGACAAATTCTGTTGCTCTTAATCTTCAGAGGAAATTGAGATGGAAATTTAAGCAGCTACGCTACCTCGCTCTTTACGGAGCTGGTGAACAGATGCAACTGCGAAACCCTGCAGCAACTCAACATCGGTCCAGCAAGTAGCTACTAAGCAGAAGGCAAAAGCTACACAAAGGGGATTCCGCGGTGAGGAAACAGCTGTGGCGTGAAGTAGTGTAATGAAATTCTTTGAAACAAAAGGCATGTTAAATATTTGATGCATAAAGGAGATAGATAACATGTAAGCAAAGCTTTTAAATATACAGTATGTCTTCTTCCAATGGTTACTATAATGATCACACAAGTTTGCAAGTTAAAAATGCCTTGCTTATTAATTAAAATTAAGACTAAACCTATAATTTTTGTCTGTGAAAGTGACTGCAGCCTATCTATACCCTGGGTGTTGAATATGAAGATTTCGACTATCGGTTGGTTCAGGTGCTCGGTTCATGGGAGGCCGATGGACTTTTCCCAGCACAGCCATGCTCTGATCTCTGAAGCAGGACTGCTGGAAGTCCCCGCTTAGGTAATCCATGGTCTGCATCACATTATTCTGGCTGGATGGGCCAGCTCCAGCTCTGTAATGAGTTCCTCCTGCACAATCTAGCGGCGCTCCTGCTGGCTGTCCCCCGTGGAAAGGCATGGCGAGGTCCTGGGACCCAGAGCTGTCACTGTTGGGTGTGGGCAGAATGTTATTCCAGATGGGCTGGAAATAGTGCCCATTGGTATATGGCAAGGGTCCCTGCAACCCATTCACAGGTGGAGAAGGCGTAGGCTTCTCAATGGGGGGCTTCAAGCTGAACGACTGGCCCATACACAGTTCTTGAGGGTAGTTTGAAGTTTTGCCAGGAAAACTCTGCCCTGCGATCTCTCTCTGAGGGTGCTTCCCTGCGAGTCCAGCAGGCCCAGCAGCATCCCCACACATTTGCTGCAGATGTGCAAGCTGGTGCTGGTTCCATGCAACCGATTTGATTTCGTTCTGGTACGCGGGCGGCACCCTGTTAATATTCACCATGGGCACATTAACAGAGGCAGGAGGAATAGCAGCAGCAGCATGATCTACAGGGTTTACTACACAGGAAGGCATGGGTGTAGGGACATTGTGAGTAGATACCCTGGTACTTGCATTGATAAGCAGGTTGCGACTTATAGGGCTGGGGTTTGCAATCTGTCCCTCACATACTGAGGTAGTGCTAATGCCAGCTCTGGCCTGGCAGAACTGGTTAATCTGGTGCACAATGCTGCTCAGGTCCGGTGGCTGGTTCTGCTGCAGGGTGGCAGCCATAGAGAGGGGAATGGTTGAGGTAGACACGGTCACATTCGGCGGCGCATCTGCATCCGGCATCTTTCTGCTTCCATGTAAACCTGGCTGCAGCAAAGGATTCGGGGGGTGCTGCAGAGTCTGGTGTGCCATGGTCTGAGGATGCTGCAAGCCCTGTGGCTGCTGCATATTCTGAGGGTGCGGCAGCGTCTGCGGCTGCGGTATCCCCTGAGGGTGCGGTAAGCTTTGTGGCTGTGGTATACCCTGAGGGTGCTGCAAAGTCTGTGGCTGCGGTATACTCTGGGGGTGCGGCAAAGTCTGTGCATGCTGGAGAGCCTGCTGGCGAGCAAGTGCCTGGGGGTGGGTTAAAGTGCTAGGTGCAACGTATGGTGTGGAAGGGGGATTCATCATCGCTTCCGGCAGCAGACGCGTGCGTGTCCCGTCAAAGTCTTTGATAATTCCTTTCGCTGGAGATTTGACTATCGCCAGGAGGCCTGTTTTTGTGGTGGCCTGAGACGGGTAGGGACTGTACCTCTGGCCCGAAGTATCAAGTCCGTTCACAGTACGGCGTATGTGTTTCCTCTGGGGAACCTTGACACTGTTTGGAAAAATTTTTATAGTCAGTGGATTGTTGGCGACCTTCTTAGCATAAGCATCCAATTCTGCTGGGGTAGGATACTGTGCAGATCTCATTTTCTGTGTAGTGTCCCCTGCGGAGAAAGGAAATTCATCAATACCGATTCTGGTAAGCAAAGGATCAACCCCAGGGCAAGACAGTTGCACAACAAGGGTAGAAAATCTCCAAGGAATCAAGAGGCAAGAACTTCATCTTCCCAGACCAGCAGATTGTGCACCAGGTACCTCATTCCCTTTATTACCTGGTGACCAACACAACCCCCAGTTCAGCTTAAGGCAAGACCTGCCTAGGGGAGCAAAACAAAACCAGCGTTTTGATCAGAGTATGTTTACAGTTGGACAAAAACAGGTAACGTGCTATAAACATCAGACTGTCTCCAGCTTGAAATATTTCTTACGGCTTGCGGTGGTGGGCTAGTTTCTATTCTCTTAATTTAAAGCTGTCTCCCCATGGCTCTTCAAGCCATTCTCAGTATCTTTACCACGTAATTCAGAAATCAGGAAGTTATGAATTAAACATTAAACCCATGTAATGCTGAGGTGGGAACCATACAAAGCACTTCAGCTCAAGCCTCCATTTACATCTGAGTTCTCTTCTAGATGCTGACATCTGAAAGCACTTTGAGTGTCTTTTTGTCCATTAGGAAGCCCTTGTCAGTCCAAGTTCAGCAAAATAGAAGGAGGCTACACATGCGTTAGTTTGACTTGCTATTTCTTCAGCTGAATTTTCAGTGCGGCACCTTGCTAAGGACAGCATCCTTGTATCACACAGCAAAATTATGCGATTACCCCACAAGATTAAAACCATGCTACTCCCCAAACACAGACAAAAGACTTCTGGAGGCAGGGGTGTGGTTTCACTTCCATTTACCAGATACCTACCTTGCCCACAAGCTCAAAGTGCTTCTAGAAAGAACTTCAGAAATCTAGGGAAATGCTTGTGCCTCTCTCGCTATAATCGTATTCCAAGCAGAGTTGGGCCGTTTCCCTACCACAGCTCTGCTGCTTAACTCCTATGGGACTACTGCTTTAGAAGTGATTTTATAATCTTCAAATAATGGCTTGCAGCTTTGACAATCTGATTTTGCTTTTTCTTGATTTTTTTTCCCCCCACCTTGCAAACAGTTTACTGGAAAAAAACGCCCATCCTTTTTGCTAAAATTTTCAGCATCCCCATGCCATCTGCTGCGAAACACAGCAGCCAGCTCCTCCAGAGCCCAAGAGCACCTCAGCCCCGCATCTGGCCCTCTGACCCAAGGAAATCTAATGCTCCAGTAAAGAGCTTGATGCTCCCAGACAAACAGCCCTTCCTCTTGAAAATCCACCTCTGATTCTTTTAAGCAAATTGCCTCCAGAAGGTTCCTGAGTACAGCTCAAGTCTGAGTACCAGCCATCTCTCTCTCTGTGTCCTGCAGCTTCCAGTCTTCACAGGTCAGGGAGAGCAGTACTGCTCTAAGAGCACTCACTTTCAGAAAGTAAGGGCCAGAAAATGGAAAATAGGATGGATACCAAAAGAAAGGATAATTACAGAAATATTAAAAATATCTTTTGTGAAATAAGAAGATTTGCAAGCAGGCCGTCTTGCGTCTCTAGCACAGAACGTAACACAGCCCCAGTTATATTCTTACTCTCTGTGCTGTCCAAACACTGGCACATAACACCCTTTCTCTTAATCAAAGACAATGCTTATTTGATATTAATCAGAACATCCTCTCTGCTCATATCCCTATGCCTCCCACTGCAGGCAGGTGGTTTATATCTGTCCTTCTGAGCGAGCTGCTATGCTCCTAATGGAGAGAAGAGCCTCTGAATGGAGTTTGCCAGTACTACCTTGCTTCAACGGCCAAGGCCTTCATGAGCAACCTTTATTTTTAGCATTGCCCACATCCATTAAGTTCTGTTTCTTCCTCAAGAAATTACCCTTGCAACTCACCATAAAGCAACAATGGACAAAGGAATCCACTCCTGTCTGTATTATGGCTTACGTTACGGTTACGGCCATGTCACATAAAGCTTTTATTTTCAGATGAAAAATTAAGTAGATACTTTAAGACACCTTTACCATCAAAATTTCCCAGCCTGGTTTACATTTCTATAGGCATATCAGCAAATTAGGTGGTAAAAATAAACAGTGAACAGATACACTAAATATTGTTTTACCCAAGCATCTATTTTTCTGTTACACGGGAACTGCAATGGAAGCTTTTAGAAAGCAGCTAAAACATCAATGTTTGAACAGGCTGTGGCTATCGGTTACAACACACCTGTAATCCCAAATTTGGAAGAACTCCTTCCTCTGATGAGAAAAAATAACCCCTCAGTTAAACTTAAATGGCGCACCAACATCAAGTTTGGCATCCTAGCAAATAGCAAACCATCTTTTAAATCGCTTGGACAGGACCTTCTGAAACCAACCACCATTTCAAACAGAGCCTGTTGTGTGTACAGCTAAGATTATGCTCCTTTTACTATGGACTAACTCAGCTGTTCTACTTAGGCCTGACCAAGGTGATGTATTTACAAGGGTCCCAACGTGCTGCTTAAAACGTGCTTTGCTAGTAGTTCCACAGGCAAGATTCGATGACTGGAATAATTAAGGCAACGGACAAAAATTAGGAGAAAGGAGAAAGGCATTATGGGCCAATCAAGAGTTTGAATATCCCATACAAATATCCTACAAACCAGTAAAGAACAATTAGGTCTGGTTACTAAGTGAATGGAAAACCAGCTAGAACAGAGCAAAAGAAAATGCTGGTATTAGAATACCACAAGTGCAAGAGTTCTGGATCAGGCCATAAAATGATCATGAGGATGGCCGATGAACAAGCTACATTAAGAAAACAATGGGACAAGCTCCACAAAGTTAACTAATGGTAAATGCAAGGCAGATTACTTTTGTTGAAAAGTAATTATGTCATGTTTACTATAAGGTAAAGCTGTGCATATGAGCAATTATCCCAATAAATTGGTGAGCTGCCAGTTCACACTCCCGCTAATCCCGTGGCAGCCAATTCGCATTCCCGTGCACATCGCACCGCTGGAGCTATTTTTATCATGAAATGAGATATATTTCCTCTGCCTCACCTCAGTACTAAGGTAACATTTTTAAGTACATTTCACATTAAGGCTTTAAAACTGCCTATGGTTACATTTTCACTAACATTAAACAAAATACAAACAGGCCTTCAGGATTGCTACCCTAATGAGAGCATCTGCATTGGGACAAGCGAAAAACAGCTGTGCCCATCTTTCACGTAAAAATCTCAACTGCAGCAGTTTCTCTAAAGGCTTTACAGAAAGAGCCCTCACCCCTAGGAGGTGAGGACTCGATTTTAGCTGATGACCCCATATTCAGTCCCAGCCTGCTCTTCTCTCTTTTGTTCCTCCCCACCCGCCCCCCCAGGCTCACCAAGAAGCACCTTTCACCTTGACTTTGCACCACTGTCACGAAAAATCACCCTTTTTCTCCCAAGCCCTGCGGCACTGCCGATATGTCCAACAGTGGCTGCGGACACTGCCCAAATGGTCTTGCCTCAAGTATGCCGACTGACTGGTCAGGTTTATACTGGAGTCACTGGGAGGAAGGAAAGAATATCAACGCAGAGTCAGTGAGAAATCCCCTGCGTGGGTAAGGATAAATTTCAGGGTTAGCCTTTCCTGTGATGCAGGTTGGAATTCCAAGGAAAATACTGAAATTGGAAGTCCCGTAGTGATCAGTTTCTAAAGGAAAAAATACGTGCATATTAATCTAGAAAACTCCTACTGCACAGATCACCTTTAAGAAAAACACCTCTTATTTGAAAGTGAATAAGAAAAAAAAAAAAGATAATTGAGCTAATGTGGATTTTCAGGCGTTAATAAAAAATCTGATCCAGAAAACTACACTTAAAAAATTATTAATACAAACACCGTAAGTCTGAATAAAGGCTGTCCTGTGGAGTTCTATGTCTTTTATAAAGCGATAGCACTATTACTAAAGCCCGCTGTCAACCTGCCATCAAAAGTCACAAGTCACCGTTCATTAAAAATGCTCATTAACTCAGCTTTCCTTTGGCCAGGGGCTAGACTACTTGTGAATATACAGTATGGAGAGAAATGCACCAATTAATCTTACACACATCTGCAGCAGGGGTGAGGCAAGGTCTGTATGAGCAGTTTCATTTTCCATATAAATCAGAACAAACTGGAACAGCTGAGCATTACCACTGCCAGCCAGCGCCTGCCAGCTACTTTATGTCCTAAATTCTTTTAAATGCGGTACCTGGAGCTCTTCACTAAGCAGGATACAGCAATGCTTTCAGCATGGGGATAAGCAGTTCTCAGAAACAGCATCAGGTACCATTAGGTTAAGAAACTGCCCACATACCAGCACGTTGCCTCGTAAATGTGTAATTAGCAAATACCCGATTTATGCACAGCTACCCTCACATCAATCTCAACAATTTGTTTTCAAAACTAAGCTTTCCGATCCACCAAAGAAACTCCATGTAATGCAAGGACCTAGTTATGTTCTCACCACAACAGCCTACCTTTTGAAAAAGCATGTTTTGGTCAGCAAAGCTGGAACTGGAAATGGAAAAAAGAAAGGAGGGGAACGCCCAGTTTCATCCATCTAAGGAAGTTCTTTTGTAAGTAAAGATTTTTACTATTGCCGAAAGTGTCGCTACAATTACCAAGTCCGTGGAGTTGGCATAAATGCTATGCAAGCGCTGAGGGGGGAGCACACCTGTGTACGTGAACAGTGTCATTCCCCTCTGGCAGGACTTTAAGCATGTCACCCTTAGTTGCAAAATTATCTCACCTATTTTCGTAGCACAAGTCTTAATATCAATTTTAGCTATAACTGGAGTGTAAATTACTTGGTTTTAAAGAGCAACGAGTCCATCAGCAAACTGAGGGTACAGAGATCTCCCAATGCACATTTCAAATACAAGAGACAGGTCACAGCCCTAAGAACCAAGCACACAGATCTTATGTAGAAACCTTGGTATTTCTGAAATTTCAGCTGAACAATCAATGTGCAACTTCAGTGATAAAGAGGAGAGACAGAGTAAGATTTAAAAAAATCTCTAGCCATTAAACTTAGATTCCCAAGTGTAAGTTATTCTTAAAAATACTAGTATAACTATCAAAAAAATGACTGAAGTTATAGAAAAAGAATTATCAGAGTACTCTGCAGACATATTTTCAGAGGCACCAAAGAGACATCAAAAAGAAGATGGAAACTTTGAACTTTAGTAATTTGGGCTAGATCACTAATATTTGCAGTATATGCCCCAGGTATGTAGAACAACAGAGCTGCTGACCTCAAAAGGTTTGCATCAGCCTGATCCAACTTTATTGGTGTCTATGAGTAATTAAATGAATGGAAGTGAAAGAGAGTCAGAAAAAAGTTGTGTTAAGAAGCAAGTCAGCTGGCACACTTTTAACACAAAACGTTTTCAGCAAAGAGGCACGAATCTCACAGAAACCTCCCTTGCATTTCATCTTGTTGTGGTTAAAATTAACCTTTATCAAGCCAGGAAGGGGGGAGAGCTTGCTGCACACGTGAACCTCCACAGCGATTTCTCAGAGCCATTATTGATGGATGCCTTGAAGGCATAACAAAAGAAAGACTCTAACGTTAAATAGTTTTTCCACTGTATCCTGAATGTTTATGTCACAGCTGTACCAGAGCCAGATTTAACAGTTAACCACATCCTGCAGACAAAACGTCACTCACATTTCTGAAGTCCAGTGTTCATCTGCGTGTAAGAAAGAAGCTGAAAGGAGAGGTCACCTGGTCCTGGCAGACAGGCCAGCATGGCAGACAGGCACTAACACAACATGGGGCATTCACTCCTCTGCACACTGCAACAACAGAGAGACAATTCAAAGTTATAATACAAGGAGGAACAGAGAAAAGAAAGTGGCAAAGAGCCGTCCCTGGGTGAAGGCCTGACCAAGCACAGATGCGCGACCGCTGCTCCGGCCCTTACTGCATCTTGTAACGGCAACGGAAATACTTCAAGAAATGGGTCATCTGCAGGGTTAAAACTAAAATAGCTGTCTTGCTCTCCTCTGCTGCTTGACACACAGAGGATAATCCATAACTCTAGTCCTCAAATTTCAAAGGTGGTTATTATGAACGGTAAAGAAACCACCATCATTCATTTTACTATATATTGAAATGCACTGGCTATCTACCAGGTATAGCCAAAGCAAGTCCTCTGGAGAAATCCTGTCAACTGCTCTTTCACATTTAATAAAAGGCATGGCATGCATAAATTGAAGGCAAAGTATGCAGCACTCTGCCTCGTGGCAAGATTAAGCTGCATGCTACAGCTTGTAATTTCTGTGGTCCATTAGGCTGAGAGATGAATGGCTACAACTTCCTTCATTTCATAGGAGACTCGCTAACCTGCGCGGCTCTGGGTTAGACAAACAGCAAGACATGCCTTCTGCACACAGGAGCTGCAGAGGTGCCACCATCCTCTACTGCAGAAGTTCAGCATTTATGAAATCAAACCTCAAAACGAATGCACGGAGCACTAGAGCTCTTTATATATAAACACTGCACAGCTACCCTCAAATCCCATCATCGGCATACAGATACAAGGGGGATTTCCAGCAACAAAGCTAACTCAGGCTCAAAGTCTCCCAACGTCACTAGGATTACGGAGAGAAATTTGAGCTGGGACAAGGTCTCTAGAGGCCACCTGGTCCAAGCCTCTGCTCAAGCCCCCCCTGTTGCAGCTACTGCGGCAAGCCACAGCCAGCCACGAGCACTTCAGAAAGCTCTGGGAAATGGGGTGGCTGAGCCAAGCTGGAGAAATCACTTGACTTCTCCTCCTTGCCCAGATCTCCACAAGCATCAGTGCCACTAGACAGGGAGTGCTTTTGCCAAAACGCCTAAGGAGCAGCTAGAAAGGGCTCTGGGAGTTATATGGCCCCCAAAACTTAGAAGAGTTGAAGGCTTCAAAATTAATTCATTTCAGTCATTGTTTCAAAACCCTAATTAAAAAAAATGGGGAAGCATTCAAAGATCAAGACAGGGGAAGCAGAAAGCTCAAGACTGGCACGAGAAACCACGGCTGCAGAAACCCCGCAGAAGCCACTTCTGAAAGAGTCGCACTGCCGAGGACTGCACAGACGATGCAAAGCCTTTGGACGATACCCGATGTGGCAACGTCAGCGCTGCATCCTGGACAGCACCACCACCTTCACGCTCCAGAAAGCTCCAAAAGCAGATTTCTCTGCAGGGACGTTTTAAAGACTTTAATTTGAAACCTAACCTCTGACCACCATCACAAGTCAGACCGCCCAAGGAGTACCTGCACCAATACAGCAAACAGCATGGACTTAAAGCTTACGTGTAGCACAGCAATTACTCACTGTGTGCAATTCATTAGCTCTATGTTTGTATGCATCTCCTCAGTTCAACACACAAAGGCTGATTAAACCAACAGCCAAGAAAACCCATACAAATATTAATTTACAAAAACTTCTGCATCTTCACTGTGCAAGTGCTCTCAAAAGCCAATCAAGTGTTGCCGAGCAAGCCCGTTGTGTGCCACTGCGACTAACAATTAAAAATAATCTTGGACACTGAATGTCAGCTTGACGACTCCATGCTATTGCCCATTCTCCCTACCCACTCAGAGTAACAGCGACTCCGCCGTGAGAAACAAACACACAACCTCACCGAGCTGCAGGGCCGACAGCGAAACCACTAAGAGAACAAGTTTACATTCATTCTCCATTTCGTCCCTAGGAGATAGTAACGATCTGCACTACTATAAGTTCAAGATTTGTAGTTGTAAAACCTTGCAAAAAAGGTTGAAACCTGGATTTTCTTCTCACCCTCTGTAGCAGGTGGAGTTCTTGGGAGTCTTTTCAGCATGTGTTCAGAAACGATGACTGAAGACCTGCCACATCCTCAACTTAAAGGAATTGCTTTAGGAACTGAAAAGTTGCTCGACCTTTATAGATGAGATTCATTCATGACTCTAAGTATGCAATGTTCAGTGAAACTTTGCAAACAGACTGTGGGCAGCAGTTTCTTGTCCCAAATCATGCCCAGTAAAACCAAAAAGACAAAACAAGAATCCAGCTGCTTTTAATGAGAAGACAAAACCACTGTGAGTTGCCAGAGCTTTACCCGAGTAAGCAACAGAAACACTCACAGTCAGCAAGAAAAAAATAATAATTGTATTTTCCTTTTTTCCTCATTTCATCAACTGCAGAAGACTGGCAAAAGGAAGACCTATTTCTCAGCGAAAAGCAGAAAAATTTAAGAGCCTTCACTGTAGTCAAAAAACTATCAGATCACACCATTCCCACATCCACCTAAGCATCTACCTTTTACTCCAGTAATGTCTGACGCCAGCCCAGGATTACTTCCCATCCCTGCGTGGCCAGAGGAGCTCGGTGTCTAAAACATTACTTAACTGATGGCAAGTTTGTGTGCAGCGCCGAAAGAGAGGAAAGCGCTCTACAGCACAGCACTGCACTCAATGTGCTCTCTGACTGAACAAGAAGCATTTCTGACAGCAAGATAAGCAGAAGGTTTGCTCACCTGCTCCGTCATTAACGTTCATTGTAGCCTGAACACTGTGATTCTCTGAGTAAGCCTCTCGCTGAAGTGCCACAGAGAGGCTCAGCGCCACGCACACAGCAATAAACAGGATAATGGCACATTAGGAGAGAGAACAAGTGATTAAGAGTGGTCACAGCATTCGATTCGGACTAGCCAGGCTTCTGCGATAAGACAGCAGTATTTCCTTGAAGGTCACAACATGTATTTACAGAAGATTTAGCTCCAATACAGAGAGTAATGTTTTAGAGAGGGCTATAAAGGCAAGTTGTTCCCGCAGGCGGATAATCATTTTAGGCAATGCCAAAGGTTCATAAAAGACTGGGGTGGCAATAATCATTTTAAAGGAAATACTGGATTCAAAATGATTTTTGTAAGTAGAAGCATAAAATCATTCTTTTAGCTTGATTTGCAATAACCAAATTGATGCCATCTAGGTCACTGCTGAGCATTAAAAAAAGAAATTCAGACTTACATAGAAGTGCTGACCATAACTCTGTTGCTGAATTCCATACTATAATTAAAATCCTGCTCCAATTTTTATTCTCTACGGAATTAATATAGTTTTTCAAAATCGAGATGTCAGTATTTGAAAACAAATGCATTTGAAATATCTTTACAAACAAGCCCATTAGTTTTTTCATTAGAAATTAATTTTTATTCCCTTTGAGATACTCAGCATCTGACTACTTTCTGTCCTGACTGATCTTCAGCACGAGCTGTGCAGACAACTCCAACATACCACCCAGCTAAAACGAACTGAAATCCCCTGCATGGACTGTATTTGGGATTGAGGTGAGCATTAATGGCTGTCTCAAACGCTGTTACGCACGGTCTCAGGTTGGCAGCACAGGGTCCTGATACAAAGGCAGCTGGGCCCATCATCCCCTCCTGCGCTTGGCTTTATTGCTTCTGATTAGTCCAAGAGTAGGAGATAAACTGAACTTGGCACGTCAAGACTCCTCACTAGCAGACTTGGCTCCATGGCAGCAACTTGTGTGGGCACCAGCACCTGCAAAGCTCCCCGCAGGGCTGCTGCCCCAGCCTCTCCGAGGATGGGCGGTGTGTTACTGGGGGAACTGGAACGGATACAGTGATTCAGGAACGGAGGGATTTTTGCAGTGTACCAGGCTCAGTAACACTCTCTTCTAAACCAGTCAGACGCAAACTGGAGAGCAGGCTGGCCTGTAGGCTTTGGCACCCAGCAATGGAGTGCAGCAACCCTTACCTTTAAAGTTTTAAAATTGTATTTTAAACTGATTCTGTATACTGCCAAACACAGCATAACGAGCTCTGTCTTGAAATTACATATAAAAAGATAAAGTACGTTTCTAGAGGAAAACAATCATTAGATTGGAATAAATAAATAAATACCCCTCTTTGAAGTGATTTTAATCTAATCTGGCTGCAGGATATAATCTTAACAGCGCACGTACTGCAGGATGCTCTATGAAATAGCAGGTTTAGACACATGAACAGATTTTACTTCTCCTAAGGTTTATTAATAATTAAATCAAAGCATGTTAAGCTTGAGAGGGATTTGCAGTGCTTGAGATTTGGGGGCAATTGGCACATCCCCACAATGACTGTTACGTTCGGCTTTACCTGCATATCAGAGTGCTTTTTGGCCCAGGCAGTACAGTGCACTGGACTGCACTGATTTTCAGAGTAAGTCCTGTCACCACCAAGGCTCACCGGGCAGGACAGAAGAACTCACCTCCACCCATTGCCCAGGACACCCTCCCTGTAGAGCTAAGAATCAGTTCCAGTAAAACTTACTATGATATTGCCTTTCTGGACTAAAAATATATAGTATTTTCTGGCTGATATTCAAGGATTAGTATTGCCTCTGCCAGACCCAGTGCTCCTCAGGCCAAGGGGGACTTTTACAAGCTAGAGTAAAACCTAGGTGTAAAGCAAGTTGGTACTACTAGGAAATTTCTAATACTCTAACACAGCTTTATCATTATATAAACAGACGACATATGCAGAGTTATTGCCAAGTTTTTAAATACGCCAGTCTCTGAAGCTCCCAAGAGGCCTTACAGGGTAAGCGCACAAAGGAAACACTCCCCACAAACCATCCCCAGCCAGTGAAATATGGGAAACTGAGTTGGTTCAGACGAAAGCGAGCTGGTGAAGTTTAAAGTGAGGTTCCTGAAAGTAAACACGCATGTTTGAAATTCCATGATTAACTGTGGGCTTGTTCACAAAGCTCGGGGCTGGGAGGAAGCAAGAGCATCTACCCACACACAAAAGAAAAGCTCGAAACTATTCCAAGTTTCCAGCACCCTGGGGTCCCGTAAACCGTGCGAGGGTTGTTAAGCGCTTGCGGCTGACTGATACGCTTCTCTTCTCCTCGTTATTCACAAGGTAGCCCCGTGAAATTCCATAACCGCTGGCAGGATTTACGGCAACCCCCAAGCGCACGTGGCACATTCCAAGTTCAGCATATATAAATGCTGCAAACAAAAACAAAAACTAACGGGTTGTGAAGTTTCTTTGGTACAAATGCCTGTAAGAGCTTGCCAGCAAGCATAATTGCATCTGGGCCAATTTTCATGCTCCAAGGGAAACTCAGTGTCTCATTTACCCCCCGGCAGGCTGCTCAAGACCAAATGAGACTCATTCCTTTTCCCTCTCCCAAAGTAACCTAAAATCTAGGGGGTTCAAAAATTTGTTCGCATCAACTGCAGACACTGAACCCCCCCCCCCCCCAACCTCAGCATTCAATACGATTCCTTCCAGTCAGCCATGCCTCGCTTGACAGTGTCTAGACTGATCCTGCAGGCTTCCTGCCCTTCTCCAGCCCTAAACCTCCCCTTTATTCTTGGGCACTTACCAGAATGGCCCTTTCCCAGGACTGTTGAAGAGCCAGAGATAAATCTTACCGTTTCCTGGAACAAAATTACCAAACTAGCAGTGTATTCATCGCCGGCCGGTATCACATCCTCTTAATGTTTTATAAATGGAAAACTGCAAAATAATGCGCAGAGAGGTAGTCTTTTGAAATGGCAATAAATCACAAAAGCATCTAGTGTACTTAGAGATAAATAAATAGGAAGACGGAACAATAGAAAGCCGCCTTTTGTAACAAGAGGAGTGCACCGTCAGCATCTGCCAGCACAGGACCTTTTGGCTTTCTGCATTCAGGTGGACCTTTTGTAGAGCCCTGCAACAGTTTCGATCAAAATCAATTTTTGCTTCTTGCAGTTTAATTAACTATGATTTTGCTTGTACACCATTTCACCTTTTAGGCTGACCTCCATTTATAATGTTACTCAGGCAACAAAATTAAATAGTTCAGAGGGGAAGGCAGAGAGAATTTAAATGTACATGGGGTGCTCTGGGAGAGGGGAGGCACCTGCTGCAGCACAGCTCTGCTCCTCTCCCCCAGCCAGGATGCAAACGCTCAACAAGGAAGAAAATGAAGAAGCTTTGGGGTAACAGCACTTAAATGGAATATTGTTCATATCACAATCCTCATGCCCAAGGGCTACCACTAAAGGCTTCTAGGTGAGCAATTTTGAACAGGATGTAGTGCAGTAAAAAAAGCCAAAGCGGCGGCTCTCGGCTCCAGGCGGGCAGGTACCGCCACGTGTGACATCGGCTCCATGAAATTCACTCTTCGGATAAAGCAGCAGCAAGCTCAAGGTTATGATCTTAGAGTTTAAAAAGCCTTTTTTTAGAATCATAGAATCATTGAGGTTGGAAGAGACCTTTAAGATCATCAAGTCCAACCGTTAACCTAGCACTGCCAAGTCCATCACAAAACCAAAGGTTGGTCCCAAGAGATTATTTTAAAACACAGTACTACGCATCTGCTGAGGAGTAGAACAGTTGGCTTTAATTGTAAGATGGATTTTTAACATAGCTTCTGACCTTTCATCTAATCGAGGCCTAAAGAAAAAAAAAAAAAAAAAAAAAGGAAAAGCTATACGTCACTTCAGTTATTAAAATCCATCAAGCTCAGACTTTAGCCCTGGGATAACCACAGCCAAAAAATCGACTTGCAAGTAATTATCACTGCTATCTGCAATAAAAGTTAATTGGACATAATTGAACTAAAGCCCTAATCTGAATGAAGCTGTTGCTGGCAAGAAGCCTGCTCCTGCCTGCACTTTGCAAATGAAACTGCTAGCAGTAAAATGGACAAACACAAGGCTGCTCTTACAGTCTGCCCACTGCAAATCACAGCGCAATTCTGCAAACAGCTCGTTAGCTGTGCCAAGATAAAGCCATTAAGAGGGCCCGTCCTCACCAAACACACCCTTCCACAATACCCAAACACCAGGAAGGTGTAGAGTTTCAAAAAAAAGTTTCAGTTTTACTGACTTCTTAATTACATGGACTGAAACATAAGATTCAAGTCACGAGATGCTGGTTTCATCAGCCCCCGAATGCTGTAAATACCAGTACAAATAATGTACTTTTTGAGCACATAAAGATAGCAACTCAAAAGGTTTTCAGTGCTGATAATTTACCACCTTCATGCAGTTCAATAGCCTTTCCTGTTGTAGGACCAGCTTCTTTCATCTCCGCAGCAGAGCAGACAATTAGCTGCTTTTTGTGCTCAGCCCATGCAGGTGGCTGGGGGAAGGGAGCGTTAAACTAAATTCCTGCTGATTCGTCCATTTATATTTTGCATTTTTGTCAACTAACAGACCAGAAAGCAGTTGTCATCCCCCATACTACTTTAGAACTTCCTTCCAATTTTAATTATTAACACTCTGCCCTTCACCAAAGCATATCAAATCACTTAACAAACGTTACTGAAGCCACATAACCACTCTGAAATGGGCAAAAATTGCACCCAAATCCTGTTACAGATGCTTAAGGTTTTTTGACCAGATTTATGTTAGAAGACTGGTCTCCCGATTATGGGCTAGCCTATAACAGAAGAGATGGAGGGAAGTATCTGGCTCACCACGGGTTCCTGACATAATTTTGGATGAAGCATTTAATCACCCGATGCCATGGTCGCTCCTTGTTAAAAGGATAAGGGTGGGTAACAGTTTTCTACCACTGAAGAAGACTATGACAATAAATGAAACTGCGGATCATTCAATAGCACCTTGACTTCTCATGTCAGGCTTACAAGGTCATGGTCCGGGCAGTCTCCTGGGGAGAACTGGAAGCAGACCACACTTCCCTCTCCTGAACGCCATTTGCTCACCACTGCTCCTCCGCATTTTCACGGCTCCGAACAGAACTTCTTAGCTCAAGAAAGCTGCAACGGAGAACCAGTGACATCAATTCCCTTTCATGACCCAAATCAGTGGCTTCTTTTACTTCGCTCAAAGCCCTCACCTCTTTTTAAGCCTATTTTTAGATTTAACTCCGTATTCTGCAACACGGCAGGAGCTGACAGACAACACAGGCATAAGTAGGTCTTGCCAGGTGTTGCAGGCCGCCTCTAAGGTGAAGGAAAGATGTAGAAAAGACAAGTCGGGACTATTGCAGGGCCTGGCCAAAGCTTCAAAGGAGTATTTCTGGCTGTGCTTGAAACACATATGCTAGTGGTCAGTTATGAGACAGATGAGATACTACTTTTACCATGGGAACATATGCAAGAAATAGGAAAATCGACCTGCCTGAAGTCAAAAGCAATTTGAATAACTTTGTATCTGCCTCCTCTGAATTTTCACTACACTAAAGCACTCTGACCTTTAATTAATTTTCTTTCTCCTTTTATATGGTAACTTCCAACTCCAAGTTTTTAATGCTGCACTGGTGGGAAACAGGGATGAAGAAACAGTCCGGGATGTATCTTAGTTACGTTTCACAGTACGTAAATCTGCACGGTCATTTAGGAGAGAGAGCAAAGGATGCTACAGTTGAACCGCAGCAGTTAAGAGCAGAGGCCAGGTAAATACAGCGTTGTCATCAAAAGCATAACTTGCCCAGGATATTAGGCTTACATTTGTATGTTCAAAATGCAAAACAGGCTCCCTATCCGTCACTCTAACATTCACAGATGATACCATTTTCTTCAACAAGATACTGAGAGGCGCAAACAAAGATTCCTTCCTCCAAAGCATCCATTATCCTCAGGGCAAACTAAATCCACCTCCTTCCTACATGCTTGAGCAGCATCTATAATATCACAGCGGCTACCATAAAATACGGAACAGACTTACAGATACAAGTGTGCATGCTTTCATGTGAACATGGTGGTATTAAGGTTAGCTGAGATGACTTCCATCCAAAGCAAACCCAGAACAGCCCAGTGACTACCAAACTGCAGGATGCTGCTAACACACGCCCCAACGGAGGCATCATGCATTCCCACTAACAGACGTTCTCCATCCTTGTACGCGACTTCCTTCTGCCTTCAAGTGATAAGAAACCAAAATACACATTGACCCCTTTCCCATAGCGGAGAGTCTGCAGTTATAACCTCAACATCATCAGCAAGAACGCGCACTGCGTCGGTGTTACGTGCAGCTTTCCTACATGTTCGATGTCTGGGAGAAACATGAAGTTGTAATTCTGGGGGTTTACCTTACCACAAAGGACATGCAAGAGCTGTGCACTTCCTCATGCCACTCTCTGCCAGAATTCCTCCCTCTCGACTTTCCTGCCTTCCCAGATCTGAAAAGGAAGCTTTTCAGATCAGCAGCAAGCAGCTGCCTAGGCGAAGGGGAAAGGAAACATGAAATAGTTCCCTCTCCAGTGGCTGCTTCGCACAGATCACCATTATCGTTATCTTCTCTCGTTACACACTTACTCTATAAAAGCCCAGAATTAAAGTCTTAACCATGACTTACAGAAATCCTTGTGGCTGCACATGACAGAAGGATGACAGTTTTTCCTTCTAAAATATCGTTAGAAGTTACAGATTATGACAGTTCCCTGAGTAGGAAAGTAGCTATCTTCCTCTGTTTATTACAAGCTGATTATTTAAAAAAATTTTTTTTTCAGAGCTAACTTTGAACAAATTTTACCTCTATGCAACACACAAACAACAAACCAGACATTTGTTAGATATTGAAAAATATGCTTCGAGTCTTGTTTTAAAAATAGATTCACTTGAAAATGAGAAATATTTGCAAATAAGATGAGGCAGAATGAATTAGACTTCATACAAAACAAAAAACTGAACTCGCATATTAAGAAAAAAAATAAAAAGTGACTCAGTTGCAGACCAGGTGTGGCAGTGGTGTGTGAACACAGGTGGGCAGGCTCACGGGGGGAGGGATTTCAGTTTGCATTGGTTATGCGTGTGTAGCATTTTGACCTGCACAACTATGCTGACAGTTGTTTGGTTTAGTATTTAGCTCTTTGGGTACTGAATTAAGGTCCCACCTATGGTGAAATTTTAACAGCCTATTTACAAAACAAGCGGAGAAATATATGGCAGATTTTTATTTAAGATATGAAATTGGAGATCTCTGTCTAATTGTGCACAGTGCCAGAGCTTCCTGCCAGACCACGAACGCATCAGCTCCTAGATACATGTTTTACCATTTGTAACGGCAAGATAAGACCATCTTCTGCAGCTGGAGACATTGTGCAGCCTGCTGTGAACATGAAGTATTCTAAGAACCTCAGACAGAAGCTGCAACACAAGTACCAAACACTCACCAACAGAAAATACAAGCCATCAGGTGAATACCAAAGAGCTGGACCAGATGCTGGGATGCCATTTTCCCGTCAAGCTACAGAACGAGGCGCTGGTACCCCGCTGGCTCGTCCTGACGTAGACCTAGTGTCCCTATCAGTCCTCCAAGAAACGCAAAGGCCATCTCTTAACAACTCAACAGAAGAAAGGACAAGAAATACATTAATTGTGAGCTACTGTAAAAAGTCTCTGCTATTCTCAGTGCTTTCCCGAGAAGTGTGAAAACCAGCCAGTTACACGGCTGGCAGTTCAAAACAGCCACAGGGAAAGCAACATGAGCGTGCAAGGTGCTTTCAAAACCTCTGCACGCCACAAGCACCAGAGATTTTTGTCTGCAGGAATATTTCAGCGCGATCTCATCTGATTCCTTTAGCAGTCGCCAACAAATCGCTTTTATCCAAAGTTTATGCTCACAAAAGATTTCTTTTTTTTTTTACAGTAAGTTTTACTGACTACAGGTGAGCAGGAGATTTTTGTTTGCTTTTGTGCGTCCTTCCTCCTCTGCACTTGCCTTTTTCTTTAAAAAAAATAAAACCAACACACAGAGAGCAATAAATAAATTGTAGGGACAGGACACAGAGGCAGCTGTAAGTGCACTACAGTGAGTGAGACATCCCTTTGCATGGTAAACACAACCTGGCTGCGTGGGTGAGAAGAGAACAAATACTGCTACCACAGCCCGTACGACCGTACCTCAACAGCAAACGCAGCACAAACCCGCCTGCACGAATGCTGAGCTCCCGATAACCTGGGCTGTAACAGCCGCAGGCAGCCCTGACCTCCACGGTGCATCTCACGCTAAAAGGCAGCACAGCCCCTCCGAACACTCTGCGAGAGTCTGGTCAAGTGTATACTTCAGACGGTTACTCAGGCAATCCCAAAAGTATCGCTTGATTTTAATTTCCAGACAATTTGTCTTTCCAACCACAGAATTGCTACCGTCAACAAATTCAAAAGGTAAATTTTTCTACCTTCAATTAACTGCATTAGTACTGTTTATAACTATGTGATTGATAAATGCTGTACAGAAGCTGTAATTAATGTATTTTTTCCTTGGAACACATACTGAACCCCTTGGCACTCAGACACTTAATGAAAAGCAATTTATCAACTTGCTTTGAATAGCTAAATCTGACTCCTTAATGCAGAGAGAAACACACTTCGCTTTAAGCACTACTATTCTGAAAAAGTAACGTGTACCGCAACATTACGAATGCCATCAGACACGGTTTGGATTTTGATTGGGATGACAGCGACCAGAGCGCTCATCTCGCTGAGAAACTGGGTATGATTTAGTACAGCTTAGCTGGGATCCTCTCCCCCGGGATGCAGTCGAGCAGGAGATTTGCAGATGTGCTTTTCCAGGACAGAGGTCAGGAGTGCCTTTTCAGGACACCAAAGTTCCAAATTCTCTTGTGTCTGCGCGGCCGGGAGCCTTCTCACCCACTGCTCCTCGTGCCGAATGGCACTGGCATGCTCGCCGCAAAGCCGCAGCTCAGCGTATTTCAGCCTGGACATGTGTTCAGCTGCTCACAAAGCGGACAAAAATAAAGTGCTTACAGAGTGTTTGAATGCTAATTTCTCAAATTGAGTGTTGCTTTGTATAGTTGACATATGCAAAAAAAAAAAAGGCATTTAGAAGGAAAGGCTTGACATCACAGAAAACTTGATGTTGATATTAACTGCTGGGGGGATTAACCAACCTTCAAAGCCTAAAATCTAAACTCACATTTCTGGGAGTATAGGCTACAGATTTCCAATACAGAAACTGGTCTGTACTCCATGTGGCAGACTGAACGTAAGGATTACATATTTCCATTGCACATGTAAGTCTGTTTCCCATTCCTGCAGTGTCTTGCTCTCTTCCATTTGTCTTTTGATGCAGATAAAAGCCAATGCAGATTGCAACTGCTGATACAGAGAAAGGCGCAAGACAGTGCGCCTTTGGACTAAGGAAAAAAAAGGACTCGGGTCCAGACTGCTAGAGCATGTCAAGAGATTGTCTTTGAAACTACAAAACTAGAAATGAAAGCGCTGCGTTTTTATTTGATTTGATCAAAGCAACTGGAGGGGAGAGGGAGAAATCACATCCTACAGATGCAGGCTAAAATTTAACTACTTCACACATAATGTGGGACCAGCTGATCCCATACAGGCATAAATAAAGAGAGAAAACAAAGAGGTAAAGCCACTCTCGCTCTGAATTCGGTGCTTCCACAGATCGCTGCTTCAGGGTCTGCCAAAGAGCAACAGGAACCCATTTCAAAGCCAGAAAGACAGAGGAAGCACATACCCAGCACTCTCACCACGGGCACATATTTTCAGTCTCCTGTGAAGAGTAGAGGAGCGAGCTCCTGTCAAATCAGAGAAAACATACTCCAAATGTAATGGCTACTTGAATAAATAACCGATTACTCCCTGTGTGATGCTGTTCCACTGATCTGACTGCAGGATAGCGGCAAACTGTAGCAGTTCTGGAGGAGGGCTTTGTACTGCAAGCTGCAAAGGGACAAGACCGTAATTCTCCTCGAACGGAGCATCCGCTCCAATATGCGCCCAGCACCAGGAGAATGAGGCCTTGCAGAAGTACAAATCGCACTACAGGTAGCAGCCCTGCAGATCCCAAAGAGCAGCACAGAAGAAACAGATACCTCCAGCTGCCATGCTCCCTAATAGAAAGGATTTTAAACATCTGCCGGACAGGCTGTGTGCTTGTGGAAATTTCTAACTGCAGAAGGTGAACCACTCAGATTGCCTCTGGGCTGAAATGATCTAGGTCTTTGCCTTTCACTAAAAATTAAGCAGAAGTCATTTTAACGAGTGAGGCAGACAACAGTCTTGCACAGGAGATCAAAAAGCTCTCCAGATGTTTACTTTAAATGAAATTCAGAAGCCAGTATAAACCAGATTTTAAACACTGAATAATCCTTATCATAATTTGCATGAGAAAAATGGAAAAAAAAGTTCCATCCTGCTGCTCTGAAACTCTCCAGGAATGTGCAGTGTTAGATTTTGTTCCCAGACTCTTCAGATGAGAATCTGAAATATGAACAGCCCCATGCTACAATCTGATGGCTGTTAAGCACATTTCTCCCCTGCGCTATACTCTTTGATGGATGCTCAACACACACATATGGGGGCATCCCGTGTGAAGAAAGCCTTTGACCTTCCTCACCAAGACTATTCAAAATTATGGATTGAAAAGTGTCTAAAAATGTCAGTCCTAAATCTTAAACTTCTTCTCATCTTGCTACTTCATTGAATGCCTCCTGATTGTGCAAAAGCAGAATATTCAGGCGTCAATCTAAGTAGCTTGGGTGTTAGGCTGACAATGTCTCTGGAGAGAGGAAGAGAAGAGAGGACAGATTTCCAATAGCTCAGACGCTTTTCTGTAAGGAAAGCTGAGACACAGCAAGAGGGATAAATAAAGAGGGAAAGTAACACGCCGGAGAACTTTTACCAAGGTCACATCAGGATGCTGAACACTACCCATCTGCAGGGGAAGATTTAGATGCCTATTCCACTACACATATCCATTTGCTTGTTGGCAACAACAGTCCTCATTAAACCAAACCGGTTCTAACCATGAAAGAAGGACACTGGGAAGACGATATTAGCTAACAAATACAAAAGGAAAACCAACAGATCCAGTCCTGGATGGGTGCCCTCTGCAGCAAAACACAGCCCCATGGCATGTGCAGAGCCCCTGCACGACTCGGGAACAGGCAACACAGGCTATCCCAGCCACAAGGATGGACAACTCTGCTCTAACCAACACTAGCGGCTCATAGCTTGCAGCAGAGAGGAGATTCTGCACCCATTCAGGCAAGAGCAGAACCGGGATCCTATCAGGAACAGGAGCTTTTGTGACTTTGCTGCTACGCAGGGTCACCAACACGTTGCAGTTCCTCATTGCTTTGAAATCAAGGCTGTGGACATGTGGCAGATCACTGCAGACAGACCATACAACGAAGAAAAAGCCCTAGCCCCCAAAATACTATATCAGTTACTGCTGTGCCCTTAACAAGAGTGTTTCTTGCCTGTTGCAGCGATCTGAAAGACACACTGGGCAAAATTTCAAGCTATGACAAAGTGATCTTATCACTTCTGTGCTGTTCTCGCTACATAAGCCCCTGATTCAGCAGCATGTAATAAAATCTTCATTTGCATGAAAAGCACTCTCTGATCACAAAGTCTTCTGTTCGACAGTCCTCTTCCCATCTACAGCGTAAAGATGCAAGCACCACTGTCATTTTGCTGGTGACTAAGGTGGAATATTTTATTTATGCTTTATTTGGAGAGACTCTCTACGTTTTAATACAATCTCTTCCTAAAATTGTAACGCTATTTTTGAATAACACAAAAGCTGCACACATCCAAGCTATGCAAGCACGGCAAAGTTCACATACTATGCTTTCACCTGCACCTTTAATAACCGTGCCACGTGAAGGACATTTCATATCAGCACACGGTGAGCACAAACAGTTCTAAAAGTCTTTAGCATTCAACAAGTCCAGTCTTTTCCAGTTTGCATTTAGAGTGTTCAGTGTCATGACATATAGCACACACAGAGGATATATTTCAAAGGAAAGGAAGGTGTAGCCATGCAAAGAACAATGTTCTGCCTGCAACAAGATTAATTGCTGTCATGGGAAACCAATAAAAACAAGTATCTTGTTATCTTTCTTTACAAAGAGACTGTTAAAGCTTAACTACGTTAGGAAACTTTTTCCGTTGGACTAAATCATGAGCCTAATGTATGTGGGCAACACACATACCAGCATATGCAATTAATTGGCTGTCTCCTGATGCTGCAGGAGAAAGTCCCCTGTTTCAGAGGCAGGCTAAAGCCTTCATACAACCAGTTTGTGCCCTCTCCCAATTAGCGATCTCTCATCAAGGCCAGCCCCAGCTCCCTGTCCCGTGCCAGGTAACACCACCTCCCATTTTCACCTGTTTGCCAAAGTTAATCATGTCCCACATATACACCCCGAAATCACACTTGGCTCTGAGCAAACTCAGCCAAAACAGAAATACCTTTCATCACGTCAGCAGCACAGTCCCCATTTAGAGATGTTTTCTTTCACGTTAATCCAGTGCCAAAACATTATGATGTACGCTGTGCCGATCCAGAAATGGTGCTAAGGATGCTGCTGCCTCCTGTCTATCACCAAACGTCTCATCTAGCGCATGGCCATGCAATGACGGCCCTGTGACAGCAGGCACTTTAAATTGGGCAGCTCAGCAACACATGTACACTGAATTTTTGAACAAGCTATTCTAAGCTGCTTTGCTAGCGATTTCTGGCCTGTGTAGTTTGAAAGCACACGGTTCCGGCCCTCACAAAGAGTAGACCTGTAAATGACATCTTGAGGATTAAGCTGATTGAGATGCAATTTGCCTAGCAACCATTCATTAAGCAGAGTTCAGAAACAGGCCAGCAATCTATTCCACCTCCTTATCTGAGCAGTAAACAGATAACAGTCTCTACTGTGTCCTCTATACTCCAGTTCAGACACATTGTAAACAGATTTTTCAGAAGTTTAAACTCCTACAGTAAATCTCAGAGAACAATCCTGCTCTCCAAGCATGAGGGATTCGGTTTCACCAAGTGCCTCACAAGCATGAAACAGCTCTAGAACGAGGTAATGCAAATCAAATTGTGAATGCATTTGCAGTTCCTGTGCCTCCAATATTTTCTCACATCAAGCATTAAGAGCCCATCCTAGTGGTTACAAAAAAAAAAACAAAACAAAAAAACCTTAATCACACAAGCATTTGGCATTGCTATTCTGATCACTGAAAAAAAACTCAATAAAAATCTTATTCCCTTCCTTCATCTCTGAAAGGAATCGATTGGCACTTCCAAAGTCTTTGATACAGGTTCCTCCCTTCAGAGAAGACAACAAAAGTCACGTCCTCCCCTCCCATTAAGCATTTTTTCCTCATAAAATAAGCAAGACAACGCAAACGTCATCAGCGAAAATCAAACCAGCTATTTGAGCTTGAAGAACTTAGCTGAAAAGATTAAGCTAAATCATGATTTTGCATAATTGTTTCTCCGCAAGAAACATCTGATAATATCCCATTCTGCTCCAAAATTAAACAACAAAGATTAGCACGGACCTATTTAAGACTATATACCTGAATGGTTTTCCTTTGGTGTACAGTTCTTCTGGGAAATCACTGTGACATACAGCATGCTATAACAATTAAATATGCAAGAAAGAAGAATTAAACTGACTATGAATAATTAATACCCTATAATAATACTTCATAAGGAAAGTCTGGCTGAATATTCCCGCAGATGAGATATACCTAAATACAAGGCACATCAGAGCTGGTAGCTTAACTTTTATGACGGAGTCTAAAACACTGAGTAACTTTATGGCTGCTACTCAATTCTAGAGAAGGTGCCAGCCATCCATGCCTCCCCTCCGCTTGCTGCCCGTCGAGCTCCAGAAAAGCTGGGAGAAATGCAAGTGTTGCAATAGTTACTGCACTGCTCATCTACATCTTGGAGGTAACAGGTTTCCCAAACACTTCCCATTAAAAGGTATAAAGCAATTATCTCTGACTTCCCAGTAGAGAGAATAAAGCAAATATGATGCAACAATTACTTACATGATAAGATCAGGCTAAGGTTGTGAGAAAAAACAATTAAAAAGGTTTGCAAGAGCTAAGGAATGCAGCTCACTTTCCCAGAACCTATCTTAACAAGAAAGATACCATCAAGTCACAGAACAGACCTTCCTGTTTCAAGTTTACTGTTTTGGAGGCTACAGAACATCAACTGTAGCAAAGCCACAGTTGGGGAGCTGGGTACAAACTCTCCATCTCCAGCACAACTCTCCTTTATTAGCTCCTAGTGAAAACAGCAATTAAAAACATGCTTTTTTTCACCAATAGAAACCCTAAATCGCTTAAATTAATATTTACTGAAGTTCTCATAAAATTGGTATTCAATTCTTGGCATTTTCCACCAGACACCGGTCAGGTCAGCTCTGTGCTAATCGACACACAATACACTTGTTGCACACATTTAGCTGGAAATCCCCAGTTCCCCTCAGTTTATCCAAGCAGCACGGCACACAAACAACACCCCACCGCAGAGCGCTACTTTTAGAGATATACATTTGAAATCCAACCAACATTTGTGATCACTGAAGCGGAACAGGGCACTACTGCTGCATTTGCTGAAGGTGACAGCCCTACAAAGACGCTTCCCCCAGCTCAGAGCCCCACGCTGCTCTGGCTGCCGGCTCTGCCAGAAGGGTCTCGCTCCTGCAGGATTCAACACTCTTCTGCTCCAAAGCAAACACAAACCGGGGGTCTTTCTGCACACAGGAAAAGTCAAGTTAGAAGTATGCTAGCTTAATATTAATCTTCTATTAAAAATTAATAGGATTAAATGAAGCTCACGAGCTGACAGGCACCAAGACAGTTATTTTGCCGATGCAGTCGTTGCCTGGACGAGTGGGATGCAAAGGACGGGCTGCAGTGTTTCTGTAGGATGGTGGCCATGGGGTTCATGTGCAGGCCAGGAGGGGTAGCGGGGGGCTCTTCCCCACATCCCCAGCAGGACCCCGTGCTCCACCAGTGCCGTGCCCCCACTCTGCTGGCAAGCGGCTCGTCCCCCCAGCCAGAAACTGATGGGGAAGGTGGAGCCCATAATGAGATCACCCTGGTGAAAACCCGTGTCTTCTCACTGGAGAACCAGTTTTCTGGGGACTGGCTCTGATCCTCACCCATTTGCACGTGTGCCCCTTTCTTACTGCCAGAATTAATTCCCTTGCCAAACAGCATCCTGCAAATACCCAGAGTTTACATAAGCCAAGTTTAACCTTCAATCCCTATTAATGTTAACAGAATAGAAAAAATTAACCACGGTGCAACAAAAAAAGTCTATCTGCGTTTCTCATTATACAACAAAACAAACCACGTGTCAATATTTCTAAGCACCTTGCTGGGAATAAAATAGCCAACGGACTACGGCTTCCATTTTGAGCAGTGGATGCAAGAGCAACCAGCATTGAGGTTGACAGCATTAAGGGATGAGGACGTGAGAATTAAGGAGAATGAAGTGACATACGTAAACGATGATAACAGAAATGTTAATAATTAGAAAAACAGTCACCTTAAAAATTTAACATTTCATGATCTCTCCTACTTTTTAATGGCTTAGCCTACTTTTTCCAACCTAATTTGCATGATCAAAATAGGCCTCCTGCCAGGAAGCATTAAAATGGCAGCCCCCCATTGAGACAAAACTCCCTTTACCATACAAGACCGAAGGACTAATAACTATTCCTAAAAACATTTAAAATCCATTAATGTTGTTTAGTAAACATTTATTTAGAATTAGTGCAGCTATCAGAATTTTCTTTATCACGCTCCACTAAAGCATCTTATAAAAGCCTTTGACGGAGGAGCAGGTACCCCCACAAACACTTGTACCATCTTCAACCCTCTCCAAAAAGCCAAGCATCCTCACGCTCCTGCTCTGCACTGCTCTGAATGTTTTCCATCCAAAAACCCCACAGCATTCTCCAATGTCAACCAGACAATTCCCAAGAGCTTTTCAGGGTACCGGGCTGGACAGCTGGAAGCTCCCCACCAAGATGCACGGAGCAGCCGGACTGGAGTACACCAACCCCACTGACCTCTACACGTGCCAATTAATTCTATCTGCTGAAAAAAAAAACAGGCTAGTATGATAGTAGTATAAATCTCAATATTCCTGATGTACTGAAGATTTGGATTCTGGTACAAATATATGGTGCTTTATACAAATTCGTCTGAGCTATGTTTTATCCTTTCAGTGCCATCTGCACAAAACCAGAGTTTTATCTAAGCATTGGAAACTAAAATAAATCATTTTCTCTGTATCTGTGATCTTGTCGGAGACAGACGCCACAAACCTGAGAGCTGGCTAGTGCAGGCTTGTCTAGTTAGAAATAAAATTATATCCACATCAATATGATTTATTTTTAATAAAAAATAAGGCAAACCAGACCCTTAGTATTGAAATAGTCTCATCCAGCACCCTCCCAGCTCATAGAAGACATAACGTACAATGTTAAATTGTCAAAATAAAACCAAGATTGGCATAGTCATTTCCCCTAACAAGAAATGCCACAATCAAGAGAGACATTTTAATTGCCACACATAATGAAAAGTACCTGTTCAATCTCCACTTGCTGTATTTATTGCTAACACAATTCACGATTCTAAGGCTCAGCAGGGTATTTTCTGGTATCATTGGCATGTCCGCACCCCACCAGATCATTAAGAGTGAACTCGGCTCCCCAACACCACGCTACAAATGACGCATCTCTGTCTGTCCTGCACGAACTGCTTGAGGTTCTTGGGCTACACTTCTCAAAGCGTCTCATCCTGAGCATCCCCTGTGAGCGGCGGACCTCACAGTAATTAGCACATTCTGATACTGCAAACTCAACTAATATATACACTGATCCCTAAAGACAGTACAGCCCATGATTTGAGAAACACGAGTCCCAGAAGACCCCTTGTTTCTACCTTTGAAAGTCACCAAAGGCTAGTAAATAAATTATATTCTCTGAAAGCATTGCAAACAAGAAATTTCTTTCTTCTAGTTGAATACATTCTCCAACTAGCAGCTGTGGCTTAAAGGTTCATACAGGATCACTGAAAACACCAAAACGGTTTTATTTTCTTACATAGAGTAACTTTTAACATCTGAACTTACTGCTGTGAGATTGCAATGTACTTTATTTGGCAAGCCAAGCTGCCTAAAGCACAGATTATAAAAAATAAACACTAAACATTTTTAGATCTAACTTTCCTCCACAGGCTGCGTTTTATGCACTTTCATTGGAAATGTTATATCAGAATAAAATCAGATTTAATTGGCTCTTAAATAACTGAACAGCCACTTTAATTTTATTTCAATAGCAATAATTCATAAATCAAACAGCTGAAATTCTAGCACAGAATGACAAGTAAATAGAGCAGAACACACTGAAGGAGAGTATGAGCGCCACACGGTGAAAGGTGATTTTTCTTAAACTTTGTGTGTCGCCATTTTATGGACATCACAAAGCTACCGCCACATAAATACTTAGAGCTAGAATCTGCCAGCCCTGGGATGCTACACAGTTTATCAGCAGTACCTGCTTAACAAAGACCAATGGATGAGATGATCCTTGCCCAACTGGAACTGCTAGGAGAACGACTGGGATTTTAACCGTGGATGCAATTTCCCTCATGCACACTAGATGGAAGTATGTAAAATCTTAATTCTTTCCAGCCTTGACTTAAATTTAAGTGGTTGAAATGTTATGTCATACTGTCACATTTTGAGAAGCCTTTTTTTGGTTCTTCATCGGCAACTTCACTCATAGATAATCTGCAAGAAAGACGATGCCCTGAAATATTAAACTAAGCTGTGTTGGAAATTAATAGTAAATACGAGAGAATACACATCAGAAATATTAAATATATTATTCAGGCTAATTTCTAAAGTACATGCATTCCATTTCTAGAGTATTTAAATAATAATCACTAATGAGATCCTTCATATAAATTGAAGTTACATTTTTTAAACATTCAGGCTATTTTAACAAAATAACAATTCTGAAAGTACCACCTTGTCAATGAACGGAAACAGGGAATAGAAAAGGTATAAAAGGCTTTATAAATGCTGTTGCAGTTTTGACTAGGAAAAAAAAACCAACAGATTTCTAGAAAATACTGGGAGAGATATAGGGAGGAAGTCTCATAGAACAAGCTAAACACAGATCAGAGCAGCAGAGCAGCAAACCTGAATGGGATTAAATTACACACAAATCTTCTGGAAACGATCTTAAAAGTGACTTGTTCCAAAACAAGCCATCTCTAAATATAAACACTGAAGAGTTCACAGACAGGAAAACTAAAAATCAGGCAATGGTGTGACCAGGAAAAAGGCACTGGAAGAGCTGTTTTCCCTCGCCTGCTCTGGCCTTTTCACACATTGATTTTCCTCCACGCTCATTCACAAACGCTCAGCATAGTTGTGAACAATTCAAAGTCAAAGGATGCACGAATTACCAGCTCCAGAACATGTTACCCATTCTAGGCAAAAGCTGAGGGCTTTTCTGTAGCTGAAGGAAAAAAAAAAACAACCCAGAATTACAACAGACTGATGAGCTGGAAGAGAAGGGCAGGCAAATATCTAACTTTCCCTGTCCACAATGAAGCCAAAGCACGCAACATTCCTCTCGCTTAGAAGACAAAAAATTAAGAAAAACAGTGACCGAATAGAAGGATGAATGAAGAGCAATGCTGGATAGAATAATAATAAAGTAGGCACAAAGGGCTCCCCTTTCCAGATGTTAAAAATGTATGCTTTTTCCATTCCAGATTTAAAAAAAGATTAGCAGAGGAGGAAGTTTACTTTGGAGAGTGGGAGCATCTACGTCATTTTTTTTTCTGAAAAAGGCTCATACAATGCTATCTCCATCCAACAAAATTTAAACTATATATACACATGGTATTGGCTCGAGACAGTAATTGTACAACATCTTTCAAAGCATTCTGTGTGCAGAAACTGCCTACAGAAAGGAACAAAACGAGTGGCAAAGCAACAGCCACAGGAAAGCGCAGGACTGCGATACACAAGTCCCATAAAATGCATGCTCAAAGTTTAACACCATGAAGGCAACAAGAGGGATAGCAGGATACAGCAAAGGATATGCTGGGGTCAGGAAATGAAAAAAAAAATCCACAGCACTGAACACTGACTTACGCAATATTTTACCAAGTAAAAACATGCATGATTTTTTTTTTCTCTTCCACTGCCCTGTGCTCTCCCTACAGCCGCAAATCATTTTTTCCTGCCAGGAACCCCACACCCACCATATAGGAAGAAATAACCTGGGAAGGCTGCGCATGGCTACCATCTTAGCTGCGAGGCACAGGACAGGGAGATTGCTCAAGTACGAGAAGTGAAATTACAGAAAACAACTGGATGCTAGATCCACTCCAAATAGCAAAGCATGTCGTTTCACCTATTTCTACTTGCTTTCACATGGTTCCCAAATTAGAAACAATCAGAATCCTGCTGGAAACAATATACGGCACCTTAATTGGGTTGGCTGCACTACAGACGTCAGCAACATATCACTTGGTCGATCATTTTTTGCCTGTTTTTTTTTTTTTAATATTAAAAATAGCTTCACTTTCATGGTTCACCTTTTCTGCATCACATTACTACAGACATCGTAAGAAATTAAAAAACCTTCTCACTCACTGCACACCAAAGATGCTACAGAGCCTGCTCCCGCTTGAGGCAGGATCTGTCACCTAATTCAACAGAATTTTACTTAAAGGTTGGCCTCAGATGCGCTGCATTTACAGAAAACCTGTTTTCTAACACATCTCCCTGTAGCATACCCATCAATGCATCATTTAAAAGCCTGAAGCAGTTCAGTTATCTCAAAGTACATCACCAACCCAGACTTCAACTCGACTGCTCCACGCATTCCAAGCACAACGCCGTCCAGCAGACCAGAATCGCTGCCCGGGACTTGAAAACTTACATTAAAAATCTCTCCCAGTTTTCATCCCAGCACGCCCCAAGTAATACACCCCGGCTATTCTGTACCACAGCCAGACTGCAGCCAAACTACGTTCTTGTGAAATTATTCCGATAACGAAATATCACCATTTTCTTCATGAACCCTGGAAACTTGGACTAATCTTCAAACAGTATAAACAAGTTAAGCAATGGGAATACGTAAACTATGCATAATTCCTGAGCACAACGGGAGAATAATTATAGCAACAACATACCAAGTACAAAATGAGCGGGAGGCATGAAGAAACACCCAGACAGAATGTACTGAATTAAGGAAGAGGGGTCCGTAGGGTCTATATAAAGCCAGATCAGCCATGGACCACAGTTTTTAGTTTTTTTAAGTGTCTATTTAAATCAAATTACTAAAAACACGGAAAGTGGCAGCTGATGAACACACCAGTCTCTGTCAGCTCCAGGTGTAGACAAGACCATGGCCAAGCTATGCCTATTTGGGATAGTAAGCTTAGCTTTTGAGGAATACAACCCATTGGAAAAATATCTTTGGGCAAAGTTAAAAACAACTTTTCTGGATGCCAGTCAGCAGAATGCCTTTTCAGGAGCTCTGTTCTCCAGCAGCTGAATCAGTACTTGGAAAGCAATTTTTTTTAGAAAGAAGAAAGATGAATAGCGTGACAAACTCATTTTAGCATTCAGATTCAAACTAATGCTCTGCAATTAAAAGAAAAATTGCTCAAAGACTATTATGGTTAAGATTTTAATACGAGTCACAAAATACAATGGGAAAATGGGAATATGGCATACCACACAAGGAATAAAAATTTAAATTATTCACTTAACTTCCCAGTTTGAAAACATTTAACATGCTGAAACTTGAAAGCAGTGGGGTGATACACGCCATTACAGATGCAGAAAACTGTGAAACCTTTACTCATCTTCAGGAGCATCTTACCCCATAAATAGTCTTAGAGGAGTCAGCAGGCCCCAGTTAGAGTCTACAACACAACGGAGTGACCAGTTACTCAACTGTTGGGTGTAGTATTTCAGTGAACTACATGTTCTTAAAGCAATTATTTAAAAGTTCTGATCATCTGTTAAATAAATCAAGCAAGTCAGGCTATGGCTATGTTCTCACTGGTGTACTTAGTAATTCCATATATCCCAGAATCCTGGAAATTACCAAGCTTTATAGAAATAAAGAACGGACATTACTTCATCTCCCATCCTCATAAATCAGTAACTCCCCTCACTATTACCTCGCTGAACACGAGCGCGCCAGTTTCAGCGATGGAGGCTTTGGGGTCAGGCAGTCAGGGCAACCACCTCTACCTCCTACTCTTCCCATCCTTGCCTGCCGGCCAGTAATGAGTCAAGGTCAAAAACAAAGAATAAAGAAGAATGGACAAACCAAGGTAAAAAAGAAAAAAGTATTGCACTGGGGAGGAAACACCTACAGAAGTTTCTATCCCACGTCCAGGCACTTCAGCAAGTGCCGGTGAGGATACAAGCTAAGGCTCCTGTACATCGTACAGTAGTCTGCATTTCTGGGAAACACAGATACTTCAGTCCTTGACAAAATCCTTACTTCACCTCTTGATCTGGTAACAGTTCCCAGAAGCAAACACAGATATAAAAGCTTATCTATCAGAGGACAACTTGAAACAAATACAAATAAGACTTAAATGAAGGCAAATATCCAAGTTACAGAGAACATAAGGGTTCCTTAATTTTACATTTGGAAAAAAAACAATACTATGTGGACATTCTCCAACATCTTTTTCAATGTTATTAACAGAAATAGCACCCCAGGCTGTGCTCAAGCAGGGGAAGTGTGAATCCGTTTGCAATGGGAAGTGAAAGGGGGAGCAAAAATACCATCTTATTAAATGGTATTTATTTGGTGCTAAGCACATTATTTATTCTATTGAGAAATGTACAAAATGAGAGGGGTAACCGTAAGTAAGGTCACTACTTAATGTCAGTATCAAAGCTGATCCTTAACAGAATTTAAGCACCTGTCTTTTCTTTTATCTCAGCACAAAAGGAGATTTTTTTCTTTTTTTACACTTCAAAAGCCATGTAACATAACAAAATATATGCCAAGCATGAAGGAACAGAGAGCGTGCCAGCATCTTTCAGTAATCATCTTTCCCTTGTCATCCATTATGTCAGATTTATCTATTTTTGCTTAATTCTTGTTCCAGCAATACACATCCTTCCTCTCTCTAGACTATCAGGCTGGCTGGGCTTGAACGCAATATGGCTTCTTAAAATAGTTGAGAAATATTGAAAATATTTGAAGCAATGCTTGTAAATTACAGCCTATTCATCAGCCCATCTTCTAGCTCCAGCTCGACCTGCAGCTCCCCCAGAAAAGGGTCAATCTCCGATTTCTTCACCTCAGAAATTCTACCCAACCACAGAGTATAAATATAATTTAAAAAATAAACAGCCTTTCTTTTATGGAAGTATTTTTCCCCGAAAGCTTAGATATAGCTTATTCCTTAAATATAGGAATATTTAGTGCAAATCTTACCCTCTGTTTGTTCTGACTCTTACTTGCTTTTGATCCAGACCTTCCTCTACTAAAAATTACTGATCGGTTAATTCACCGCTGCTTGCTTTCTGCTGTCGCTGCTTTTTTTCCCCCCTGTTTTCGGACCCTCTGTACTGGCTTTACAGGATGCCAGATCCACCTGTACACTCTCCTGGCATCTGTCGCTCCCCAGGCTGCTGGCTGGGAGAGCCTGCTCTGTCTGCCTCTAATATCTATAATATGCTTCAACAGTGTCTTTCCCCACTGCTTTATGTATTTACTTAAATGAATGGACTCTAACGAGTTCAAATTCTTTAGGTGGAAAAGACCTGATCAGAAATACGCTCACTGAAAGGAGAAAGCAACTATCATCACTATATTCCCTTACTGCCTACGTAGCACCGATCACAGTATTTTCTCAGTCGGCTGCCGAATCAGATGGAGTTTCTACAGCGCACACACAAAATCATGAAGCCCGACACGTCCAGTAGAATTTATTCGATCACAAAGTCATCACCGTTGCTCCAGTGCAAATGACATCACTCGGGAACCCAACCTCATCTACTGAGAGCGTGCTCTCCTGCAGCTACCAGTTCAACAAAGAACTGGGTTCGTGCAACAGAGGGGTAAAAGTATCATTGTAAAAAGTTTTCCAAATAAGCTTATGTTTTCTTGAGACTTTGTGATTAAAAAAAGAAACAATCAGGACTATGATAAGAAGCGAGTGCAAGGAATTATTACTGAATTAACTAACCTGCATCTGCAATTTATCCTAAAACTTGTACTGAGCAATGAGAGGCGATACCAAGAAGAGGATAAAACACATCTGTAAGCCCTCGCAGGTGCTGCTCTGGGAGGATCATATGCTGCATAACCAAAGGCATTTAAGTACTTTGCTTGCACGAGCAGACTGAAAAGAGATAAGTCAAGCTCTGCAGTTTTCTTCGTGATTGTGTGAAGATGCTTAAAAAATGCTCGGTAGGAAATAAAAATGACGAGAAACGTATTAACGATACCTCTTGCAAAAAGACACTTTTCCTGGGAAAGAATTACACAAAGGATTTGCACACACTGCAACGGCAACCCCCCCCTTTTTCCTGAAGGCATTTCTCTGTCGCGACGGCTGACGTATTATCGCGATTCCCGCTGTGTATTTCATACCAAGGGAAAGGTGTTTAAAGCTCCAGGTGCCGGGGCTGCAGGGAGGCCTAGGCGGGCTGCCTGCTCCCCGCCTCGTCTCCTCACAAGGACGAGCCGTGGAGCTCCGGACTGAGGGAAGGAGGCCCCCGGGGAGGCGGGTGGGCCGGGGCCGCTCCCGGGAGAGGCTGAGGGACGGGACGCGGGGACGGCAGAGCCACCCCTCAGCGCGTCCCTCAGCCGCCTCCCGGAAGCGGCCCCGCAGCGCTGTCGCGACAGGGGGAGGGTCGCGACAGTGGGGATACCTCACGCCGCCTCAGAGGATGGGGGGAGGGGACACCCGGGAAGGACAATGGCGGAGGGGGGCGCGCCGGTCCCGCCGCCCTGTGAAACGACGAGCTGCTCGCCCGCCCGCCCGCCCGCACTTACTCTCGGTGCCCCTGCCCGGGCCTCATGGCGCCGCCGCCGCTGTGCCCGCACCGGCCCCGCCGCTCGCCGCCGCCCGCTCTCGCCGTGGTGGCTGCGCCAGCCGCTCCCGCGCATGCGCGCTGCCCGCCAACGGCCCCGCCGCCCCGCCCCGCGCATGCGCGGCTGCCTCCGGGCGGGGGAAGGGCGGGGCGCGGCGCACGGCGGCGCCCCCTGGCGGCGCACGGCGGCGCGGACAGCGCCGAGCAGCGCGGGGCGGGGCGCGGGCTCCGGCCCGGCCCCGCGGGGGAAGCGGGGGGGCCCGGGGCAGGACAGCGGCAGTTTCCAGCGTTGCGATTGGCTTGCAACGTGCTAATTAACCTAATTATCAAACCTCATGAATGAGCAGGAGAGACTTCACACCTGGAGCGTTTCCATCGCTCCTAGGCCATGGCTCCGGGTGCTCGGCTCCATCCCTTCTCCAGCCTGGAAGAAGCCCTGGAAGCGGCTCTGCAGCAGCACAGTGCCATCCTGGCCTCCACGTGCAGAAAGTGAACGGCCTCCCCCTTGTACCCCCACCCGACAAAACACCTGCCACCCCTCAAAGCACGACCCCTCAAAGCACGCTTACCCGGCTTTTTTTTCCCCCTGCAAGGTGTAACCTTCAGAAGTCATGGCTCAGTCACGGAAACAGGATCTAAGCCCGGCTGGGAAGAAAGGAGGAAAGACATAAAAGTGTCCTGGTTTTAGTTGAAATAAAGCGGATGGAAGGTGGCAGCTGCGAGGTCTGGCTGACGGGGAGGAAGAAAGGAGATGAGAACAATCGCTTGTGCTGGGACCTCATTTTATTACAAGGAAAATACAAAAGTCGGATAGAAGCATTCGAGGGACCATGGTGTCCCCCGCTCGGGGGAAACAAGGCAGGCCAGCACACACCTCTCCGGAGACTTCTTAACCTGGCTTTCAGGTGATCTTGCACTCCTGATGGTTGTATCCTTCAGCAGCTTGGTTGTATCCTTCACAGGCTTTTGCCAGTGCTGGTAAAGCATCTCCTTGACGTGGCACCAGAGAGGGACAGCGGGCACAGGATTTGCTCAGCAGGTTTGGGTTCCAGGCAGGAGCAGAGAGTCCCTCGCAGACCCCACCAGATCTCCTCATTTAACTGTCAGGGCAGCAGCCCGGGGCCTCCTTGCTCAGGGATGTTAATTTATAACAGCACATGGGGATTTACACCTGGATTTCTGGCAGGAAGCTACCCAGTGCTCTAAACGCCTGAGCATAGCGGTGTACAGAGATGAAAATCAAGCCCCCAAACACCGGGTCCACGTGGGGACTGTCAGGGAGGGCAGGGGCCTGGTCACGCACACGTGGTGCCAGGCTCCATCGTTCAGTGCCACTGTGCTCCATGCCAAGGGCTCCGCAGAGCGGCACGCGGCGCCCCAGCCCTCCGTACAGCCCTGCTCCTCCAGCCTCCAAGCCTTGCTCGCACCCTGACTTGTGCCAGCTGCTCTCCATCCCCCACACCCCATTCGACCCGAGCTGCAGAACCTGCTGCTGTTCCCAGTTTGGGCTTTTCTTTAGCTGTGACAGCCTCTATGTTTGTATCTGCGACTCTGGTGTGAAGTAATAACTTTGAAGTAATTTTGATGCAATAAACTATTCAAATTCCTAAGAAAGGGGGTCCACTCTGTTTTTGCATGACAAACAAGCCATTCTGAAGCAGTAAGTTATCTATGAGATGCTGCTAGCGGCATCTTCAGACCAAACCACTCAACATTCACTCATTAGCCAAAACATCCAGAGGGGTGGACAGGCAGGACCCCACTGGACACCAGAAACAAGATGTGGAGAGGCAGAAAGACACCCATTCCCTGCTCCATTTCCCTTTCTGATTAATATGCTCCAGCAAATGCTCACAAGCCCATTCTCCGACCTCCCTGCTCCTCTGACCGGCAGTCAGGGAAGCAGCTCGCAGACACACTGAGCACAGATGACAGTTCCATTTCTCGCTTCCCCAGGAACACACTCAGAAGAGTCTGTGACCAGACCCATCCCTCTGGAGTGAGTACCACATGCCAGGAGCAGCGAACTGCTGAGGAAGTTGGAGGGAAGAACGACAGGGGAAAGAAAAGGAACAAGCACTTTTACAAACTACCACACAGAAGAGGTCAAAACGAAAGCAGCAGCTGGTAGTCAGCCAGAGGATAGTGCACGCAAGTCTGTGGGAAGGGCTCTCACACAGAGGTTGGAAACTACTGGCCTTTACGATCTACAGAGCGTTTCAGAGCTCCCTCTGTCACAGCCAGTCGTTATGGCGTGTTTCAGCTAGCCAGCAAACCCCTCCACTCAGGCTGCCTGGGCAATACTGACTCCCTACACGGTCATATGCTCACACCCGTGAACTTCAACAGGGCAGGGAGCAAAGCTGAAATGAGACCGCTGCGTGGGCGGGGGTAGCCTCTTCCTCCTGCATGACCACTGCTGGAGTCATTCAGCCTTCAGAAGAGATGATAAACATGTGCTGGTAATCCTTCACTGCAACCCATTGTCCACTAAAAGACAGGAGATGCTCCTGAACTTCCAGGCACAAACACTTGACAGCAAAGATGTGGGACAGGCCAAAAGAAGTGGATGACAGCGTTGTAGACGCAGTACTAGAATCACATGTGCAGCTGGTTCTCTGATGTCTGTCCCCGGTTTCCACAAGATAAGGTGCCGTAGAAGGCCTGAAGATTTTATTTCAGTTTGGGACATTCCTCCAAAGAATAATATATTCTACTTCAGCCCGCTATATTGATTCCAACATCCTCTGTTTCTGGATTGAACAAAGGTGCCAAGATACCCGTAGGAGAAAATGGGACTGGTTTCTCTGCATGACCAGAGAGCTCAAGGGCTGTTAAAACATATGCAAAGAGCTCAACTCTTCATCTCCACCTTGAGCTTCAAGCGGACATCACACAGGAAAGCGTTCATCAGGTCCTGGCCAGCCTCCTGAGCAATCCTGCTGATAACCTTACCTCCTCTTCCAATCAACATCATCTGTATTAAAACCCAGAGAGCAGATCATCATATTCATCCTTGCATTGCTTAACTGCGGGGAGGAATCACCCAAGAAAATAACAGTGCAGCCACAGAAGCAATTAAAGGGGATACAGTAGTTAGAGAAATCCCAAGATCAAACCACGGGCAAGCGATCACTTCAGAAAGGTGTAAGCTGTTACTGAACAGCCTGTGACTGTGTCAGGCACCTGGCTCTTCCCAACAGAGACCCCACAGCTGAGGGAGAGGGGATCACAGCAAGGATGCACGTGCGCTGCACCTAGGGAACCTCCTTCCATGCTCCCCAGTGCCCCGTCTCTCTTCTGTTACTCACCATATGAGACTTCCTTGGGACCAAAAGGTTCTGCACGATGAGGAGCTCCCCACTTGGTCCTTCCTCCCACATCTCAGTCACCTGCAACAGCAAGCACAAACTCAGCAATTCTGCCAAGCACCTCAGGAACAGCAAACGCCACTCCCTCAGAGATGACAGCTCAGCGCCCTGACACGAGCACACAAGCATGGTCCCCCCTCAAACACACAAAGGGTCTCACAGCACCTGACGTGCAAGTCCCAAGTCACCCCACAAGGCCTATAAAGCATCTGGCAGATTTCACAAATTCAAACAAAGGGATTCTCATCACATAGTCTGGTATTTCCAATAAAATAGCTCGAAGGCAAGTCTGCTTGCGAATGCTTCCCACCTGAATCACACCGTAGGGCACTTCCAGTGGCAGGTACTCCAATATCTTCTCCCTGATGATATTATCACAGATCTCCTGAGGTGACTGGCTGGTCAAGACCCCGCTGTGAAACTCCCAAGGGCCTGGCTTGGCTTGCATCAGGAGGTACCGCTGTCAGCACAAAACACACATCACACCCATTAGTTGTCACGTACCACTCTCACAGTGGCACCAACCCCTGCGCTCATCTTACAGCGAGTCGCTATGAGGATGCTGCCCCTAGTCAGGCATCAGGGCAGTAGTTTAGCATCTTTGGTGGGGAAAGGAGAAAGGGAAGCTTCTGAAACTCAAACCCTGCCAAAGCGTCACACCTCCCTAAAGCTGTTTGTATGAGTTATAAAAGCCCATAGTGTCCCTCGTAGCTGAAAGATAATGCATTGGGTGGCTTCGTCATTATGAACAGGCTGCTGTTTGGAGAGCTCCAAATAAGAGTTCTGTACAGAAAACTCTGGAGATACAGTATGGACGTACTCCACGTCGACAGGTGACACTTCCCCCCACGCCCCAGGCCAAGAACAGCAGCTCTGCTCCTTCCTCACAGGAGATGTTCGGTATGAAGTACTGGGGTCCCACAAGGGTAAGAGCACACCAGTCCCAAAGCATAACAGAAGTTCAGACTGCAGTTACCTTGAGCGTATCCACCTCCTCCCCACGGAGAGCTGCCAGCATGAAGATTTCCTGGAAGTACGGCCAGCCTTTCATATTTTTTAGATCTCTGGGTCCATAGCGCTTTGGCCCTTGTGCTTCTTCTGTGACAAGACTGGACTTGGAAACGCTCATATCACCGTTGCTGGCCAAGTTAGAGCCCTCTTGGGCTTGATCTGTTTCCTGCAGACAGTGAGGCTCACGGGCCCTACTCTCAGGTGGAGAAGCCTGAGTGATTTGAAGAGAAGACTTTGCTGAAGAACCGGAATTATGTTTAAATGCAGATCTCACTTCCAGTTTCTTTCCATTCACAATTCCCTCTGTTAGCTCAGTTACTAATTCCAGCAGGATGAATTTCTTCTTTACCAGATCCACCTAACATGGGAGAGAGGTGTCAGGAATTTGTCCTAAATGAGGCTGACAGCTGGGCCCTGGATCTGAAGAAGCCAGAAGAAACCACCCAGGGGAGGCGGCTGCAGGACAAGGCTTCCGCAACAGAACAAGCTCCTCATTTACCTTGTTCAGAACCAGGACACTGGGGATCTGGGGAAACTGAGAAAGACACTTCAGCACCTCCTCGCTCAGACAGTTTCGTGTCCAGTGATCCGACACGTCCACCAAAACCAGAACTGCCAGAAAAAGGGGAGGGAAAGATGATGAACCTACATTATCAAAAATGTTAATTTTCAGCTTCTCTATGGTCTACGGTCACCTCCCTCCTCCTGCTATTTCTCTCTCTTCTCCAGGACAGCACATGGGTGGAACCAAAAAGAAGTGTTTTAATTGATAAAACAATAAAATGCAGTTTATACCTGTCCTCCTAATGACATCACACATGCTAAAACTCAACATCTAAGTCAACTCAAGCTGCCTCCCCTTAGCACCAGGCAATTCTTAAACCCTCCCCAGCTCAACATTTCAAGTCTTTTCACTACCCTTCCCTCCTCCCCCCTAGCTCACGCTCCCAGGGCTGCCTTTGCTGCCCAGTAAACATCCAGATACCACACCCATAGGGCTGTAAATTTCTGTGGCAGATAAAGGGTTTGGCTTGATCCAAGAGGAGTTGAGTACCCACCCAAATCCGCATGTTTCATGCTGTCCCATGGGTCTGTCAGCATGGCTTCATCTAGTTTATGTCTGAAAGACAAATGCAAATGAGTAAGCCAGACACACTCAATCACGATCATCCTCCTTCCCCTCAAAAGGGGGGAAAACAGTGTTTTTCATCATCCCAGCTGACACAAAGCTGCCTTACGGGCTGTGACATCCTTCATTACATGCACATATGCAGACTCAAACATAACAGGGCTCAAGGGATTCCACAGGCTCTGTGTGCTACTGAAATTGCAACAATAAAAAAGTTCAGACACCAAAATAAGGCTAAAAATACACATTCCTGTTGCTCCTGTTTTACAAACTTTGCACAGTGAAAACCACTCTCTAGTTTTATCAAACCTTGATGGACAGGCCTGCCCCTGCCCTCCCCACAAACTGTGATACCTTTTGGCTTTAAAGGGACTAGTGAGGCCAGGTGTGTCCAGAATGATCTAGAAAGAGGAAAAGACAGATCCTGTAAGTTTGCCTGTAGTTAGTGGCCATTGCTACATTTGCGCAATCAGAAGTGACCTCATGGGATACAAATGAGAAAACCCCGCGCTTTCTGGCTAGCACTCCCCGCTTCCCCAGGCGGGAGCAGGTCTGGAAGTTACCAGTTGTGTGTCCTCATAGGTGATGACACCCCAGGCTTTGCATCGGGTTGTGTGCACTTTCCGGGAGACGGGGAAAACCTGTAAGAAATTAAACAGGTTACACAGCCAGAATGTGTCAAATAAGTGATTTAGCGGCCTGAACTTGTTGCTCCACCCCAGCTTTACCTTTCTGCCCAAGAGCTGATTAGAGAGCGTGGACTTCCCAGCGTTCGGTGCTCCAATGATGGCAATTCTTAAAACCTTGGGGTTCTGAGGCTGGTCAGGCTGATCCCGTAACAGACGGTCTTGCTCCTCTGCCAGGGGAAAGAAGGAGCTTGAACGTTGCTAAAACTCCACAGCAGGTCAGGGCCATCCGTCCCAGCGCTGGGACCTGGGCGGCAGCTGGTACCATTCACCTTTGCTGGTGGCGACGGGCGGTGGGTGCTGGCCCAGGGCGCCGGCTGGCTTCTCGGCGGGGAGGCCCAGGATGCTGCCCAGCGCGGAGCTGCTCCCGCTCCAGCGGGAAGGGAGCGCGGCGATCCGCGGGGTGCAGCTCTCCGGGAGACAGGCTGGAAGGGCAGCAGTAGCCAACACTGCACATCCCGAAGGACTGCATGTACCGAGAACGCCCCAAAATCGCGTCGTCCTCTTTCTCCCCACCCTGCAGCGCCGGGGCAGTGCTCCCCCCGCACCTAAGGCCCCTGAGCCGGCCCCGCAGCACCGACCGTGGCCCGCCCCGGCCTCACGCCCCGGCTCCGCAGCGGCCCCACCACCTGGCTCGCCTCAGAAACGCGCCCCGCGGCGGCCCCGGCCTCACGCCCGCCACCTCACGGCCCCGGCCGCCCGCGGAGCAAGGCTTCGGCTCCCCAGTCGCGCCCGCCCCACCTGGGCCCAGCAGGAGCGGCCCCGCCGCGGCGACCCTCCCGGCCCAGCGCACGGCCCGGGCCGCCGCCGCGGCCACGGGCGCCGCCATCTTGCTGCGCCGCGGGGCAGGGTGGGAGCGCGCGCGGCACCCGCCCTCATTGGCGCAAAGCGGGGGAGCATAGAGAGGAGGCGGGCGGGACCAGCGCGCCGCTCTCCGCCGCAGGGGGCTGTGGGGAGGAAGCGGACGGTGCGGGCTGGCGTGGGCGGGGCGATAGGCGGGGCGATAGGCGGGGCGATAGGCGGGGCGATAGGCGGGGAGATGGGCGGGGCGATGGGCGGGGCGAGGGAGCGCCCCCTGCCGGCCCCGCCGGGCGGTGACACCCCGCCACACAGCCCGGTGCTCCCAGTGCTCCGCCACACAGCCCAGTGAGCCCCGGTGCCCTCTGCAACACACCCCAGTGTGTCCCAGTGCATCCCAGTGCCCCCTGCAACACACCCCAGTGTGTCCCAGTGCATCCCAGGATGCCCAGTGCCCCCTGCAACAACCCCATGCATCCAACTACTCCTCTGTGCTCCCCAGTGCTCCCAGTTCCCCTCTTCAGTGCAACCCTGTGCATCCCAGTGCTCCCCCTGCAGTACACCCCAATGGTCTCCAAGTCTCCCCAGTCCCCCCCCAACACGCCCCAGTGCCTCCCAGTTCTCCCCAGTGCCCCCTGCAACACACCCCACTGCACTCCAGTGACCCCTGAGCCCCGGTGCACTGCCCGCACCCCGTGCCCCCCCGCACCCCAAGGCATCCTGCCCCCCCCGTGCCCAAATGCACCCCAAGTGTCCCTGTCCCACCCTGTGCCCTGGTGCCCCCAAGCCCCCCTGTAGCCCAGTGCACCCAGTGGCCCAGCCCCACTGCTGGGCCTGGAGCCCCCCGGAGACACAATGGAGAAGGAGAGACAGAGCCGCGGTGCTGTAACCCCCTTTATTTCCCCGTGCCCGGCCCCCGGGCTCCATCGCCGCGTGTCTGTGCCATGCCGCGTGTCCGTGCCGTGCCGCATGCCCGACCGTCGGCAGAACCGTTACCATTACTAAACTCAGTAATGGTAACGGTTTCCCCGCCGGCCGCGGGTCCCTGGCTCTGCCTGGAGCTGCGCGCACCTCGGGGTGCCCTGTGGCCCCCAACCTCCCCACCCCATATGCCCCCCCGAGCCTGTCCCTCCGGTCCCACATCCCACATCCCAGCACTGCGTCCCCCATCCCTCCATGCCCCACACTGTGCTCCCACGTCGCATCCCCCGCTCTGGGCCGGTCGGCGGGTGCAGCCCGAGGGAGTACATCATCTATACTGTAGTGTCTCATAGCGAACTTACAGTATACGATGATATCCTGCCCGGGGCAGCGGGCAGCGTGCCGTGGGGCAGCCGGAGAGCAGTGCCTGCACAGGAGGAGAGCACCGTTAGGGAGCACAGCACCGGGGCCACCGCCACGGCATCCTCCCACCCCATCCCTGTCCCCCTGCTCCCACTCTCCTGGAGCAGGACAGAGGCTCCCAATGGCCTCCCCACCCCAGCATCCCTCCTACCCCCTCTTTTTTCCCCTCAAGCCCTCCACCCCGGAGCAGGATGGAGGCTCTTGATGGCTTCCCCATCCCAGTGTCCCCCTTACCCCCTCCTTGTGCCCCCCAATGCCACCACCCCAGAGCAGGACAGCAGCTCCCCAGGCGGTGGCACCTACCTATCGGGGTGGCACTGGGGCTTTGTGGGGTGCTGGGTCTGCACCCGCCTTATAAAACCTGCTCTGCCTCATCTGCATATCTCACATCTGCACTGCACAGCTGTATGGGGCCCCTTAACCCCTTCATGCCCGGGGGGGCACAGCCACAAGCAGCTCCCCCCAGCCTGGCCCAGCCCAGCCCATGGGGGGCTTGGGGACAGGGGGTTGGCACAAGCCCCCCGTCCTCCTGCCTTGGCCCCTGTGGTCACCAGGCTGGTCCCTCCCCATAGGCAGGAGGACCCCAAACTGGGAGTTACCCATTGCAAACTGGTTCCCAGTTGCTGGACAGGGGCTTTGGATGTGGCAGGGTGGCAGCCCCATGGTGATGGGGCCCGGGGTGGTGGTGGTGGGACATGTGGGTGCAGGGGGTCACCCTGCATGGGCACCCCCAGATGAAGTAGATGCATGTGGGTGTAGGGAGGCTGTGTCCCCCTGGGGTGGGTGGCCCCCAAAGTGCTGTGTCCCCTGGCCATATATGCTCCCCTGAGGGACATGTCCCCTAGCAGTGTCCCCCCCCAAAAAAAACAATGTTCCCCCCTTAGCCTGCAGGGACATTTCCTCTGGGAGTACATGTCCCCTGCCTGCATGTGCCCCCCCGCAGAGGGATGCATCCCCTGGAGGGATGTATCCCCCAGCTGTGTGTCCCCAAAGGACATGCCCCCGGCCATGTGTGTCCCCAAGGGGGCTGTGTCACCTCATTGCGCCTGACCCTGGTCATACTTGTCCCTTGGCCACGTGTGTCCCCAAATGGCTGCAGCCCCGGCCATGAGTGTCATCTGCCTGCGTGTGACCCTGGTCATACATGTCCCCCAGCCATGTGTGTCCCCAGCCCTGTCTGTCCCCACAAGGCTGCATCCCACAGCAAGCGCCATGCCATTGCAGCCGGTTGTTTGTGCCAGGACACGTCGGCGTTCCTGGAAGCCTCCTGCAAGGAGGTGATAATCCCCCGCTGGGACTGTCTGCACGGGGGGTCCCGATAAACAGCAGCGTCCAGCTATCGGGGACCCTGCCCTGCCACGCGAGGTGTCCCCAGACCTGCTGTCACCTCTGGGTGACAGGAACAGGGGCAGCATCACCCACACTCCCCCCCAGCCTGGCCAGACGCTGGCAGGAGGTGGCACAGGGTCAAGCCCTGGCACCAGCCTGTCCCCAGGCATGAGGATGCCAGGACTTGGGCGCTGCAAGGGACCGTCCCCTCCTGTCTTTGGCCCCTGCTGTGACCCAGAGGTGTCCTGGAGGGCCTGTAGTGCTCCCCAAACGGTGGCACAGGCACCCCAGCACCTCGAGCAGGGACGCAGGCAAAGTGTCACCAAGAGTCCCCAAAGCCCAGCCAGCCCCAGGTGAGCCCCATGGGACTATCCCCATCTGGGTTGGCCCCTGCGCCTGCTCAGCACCCACGGCATGTGGGCGCAGCCCTGCCCCATGGCCCTGCACCCTGCTGCACCGCACGGGGCAGAGTGGGGCCTGAGCACCCCCCAGGCCAGCACTGTGGAGCTGGTGTGGGGACCCCTGGGTGCCACAGCCCTCCCGCCAGCCTTGCTGCTCCACGGCAGCATGTCTGGCTGCAGATAAGGAGCTGCCGGGGGCTGCTGAGCTGTCCCCCACCCGGCATATCTGCAGGACCACTCTGCTGTGGGGCTCGTGGGACAGGGCCCTTTGTCCTGCCCATGCCCCTGCCCAGCCCTGGGGAGGACACAGAGGGTCCTGAGGGCATGAGGGAACCGCCTTTGCCCCGGGGAGGGCAGTGCAGCCCCATTGCTGGCTGTCACTGCTCCCGCTCACAAGGACAGGTATCCCCAGAGCCACCCTGCTGTCCCTCCATGCAGGGAAGGGTGCGCAGGGATGGGGATACTGGGCCCATGGGGTGCCATGGGACATGGGTGTTGCCTGGCCCCCGTAGGGTGCAGGGGGCTCTGGCAGCAGGGCAAGGGCACGGGGCTGCTCAGGGCTGGCAGCAGAGCAGGGGGAGGTGGTGGTAGCATGAGCTGCTGGGACAGAGCGAGCCTTCAGCCCACATCAGTCCTGCTCTGAACCCTGGGGTGGGTGCCACTGGTTGGGGTGCCCCCATGGTGATCAGCTCCCGGGCTAACGAGGGCGATGCAGCTGGAGCTCACCAGCCACCCTCGGTGGCTCCTGGCTCCATACTCACGTGTGTGGGAGCAGGACAAGGCTTTACCCCTACCTAGGGCTGGCCGGGAGCTGCCCCAGGGATGGGGCAAGGAGCCCATGGGGACACGGTGACCACGGGGAGGCCACGAGCTCCCAGGAACTTTGCAGGAGCAGCGTGAGCTGGGACCTCACTTCCATGCACCCCCTGTTCCCCCATCCCAGCGGGAACACCTGACCGCTCCGGTCAGCAGCCCCCAGCCAGCCCACACCACGGCCGGTCAAGCACCGGCTCTGGAACTGCCCGGGGGTGCCGCAGCTGGGGAGACGGGCACGGGAGGCACAGGACAAGAGCCAAGGCAGGTGGTGACAAGGCTTTATTATCGTACAGCAGTGACAGTCGCAGGGACACAGGCATGCACACGCACATGCAGATAGGGCGCCTCGCCCGGCACGCCCGCCAGCAAGTGCCAGATCTGTGCCTGCGGCCCCACAGCACAAGCACAAGCCAGGGGCTGATAAGGCCAGTCCTCCCCCCACCCCGGCGGCAGGGAGGGGGACGGGGTGCCGGCAGCCCCCCGCAGCACCCACCCACCCCGCAGCAGGTCACTCCTGGCAAAGGGACTGGCCAGCAGCGGGGACGCTGCCAGGAGGGCAGAGGGGGTGAAGGAGCCAGTGAAGGGATCCCCAGCACCCTGCGGTGCCCGGGCAGGTCACCACCCCACAGCAGCGCCAGGCTGGCTTCATGCGTAGGTTTGGCTGCTACAGCCACACTGAGCACAGGCGACAAGACAGGCGGGGAAGGGGCCCGGGCCGGCACAGGGCTCTGGTGGCACTGTGGGGTGTATGGGACACACAGAGGGGACAACCTCTTTCACATTGTCACTGAGGGCAGCAAAGCCGCTGGCCATAAGAGGCAGGGGAACTGAGGGAGGTAGGGGCTTCTGCACTGCCCGCTGGGGCATCCCCCGGCCAGCACAGCTGCTTGTCACAGCCTCACGGCCACAGCACCAGCCCCAGGGGCGCTGGTCCCTGGCCCGCTGTACAGACTGTGGCGCTGGAGGAGCCTGTCCCCACCGCAGCACCCTGCCTGGTCCCCTGCGTCCCTCTGGCCCGCAGCTTCAGTAGCTGTCAGGGGCGAGATGTACCATGGCACTCGGGGACCGCAGCACTGGAGGTCTCGCCTCAGGGTGGCTTTGGCACAGCGCTACTTTTTGGCATTCCTGGTGGTGGGACCTCGCCAAGCCCAGCTCAGAGCAGGGCTGAGCTGGGCTCCCTCCACTAACGCTCCATCAGCCCCTGCCACAAGCTCTCCCACCTCCAAATCCCAGGAGGAACCTTCCCTGAGGGAAGGCAGCACGGGAGCACCCACTGGCAGTGCCCGATTGTCACCCTCCCAGGGCTGTGACTGCTGCCTCCGGGAAGCCCAGCCTGGCAGGACTGCTAGCACCGCGGGGGCCCGGTGGGCGAGACACTCAGACGGGGAAAGCCAGCCACAAAAACAGCTTGTGGGCAGAGGCAGGGGCCAGGCAGCGCCCAGGAGGGTCGCTGCGGGAGGGCAGAGAGCGCAGGGGAGGTGGGTCCTGGCTGTTCTCTTCCTACAGCTCCACACCCCATGCTCCGTGTCCTGCCAAGCCTCTGCTCCGAGCTCTGGGCGACCGCCTGAGGACAGAGAACAGCAAGGCACTGGGATTGCAACACCAGACAAGCTGCCAGTGGTAACTGGGGATCGGATCCAAACCCTGGCCTGATACAATATACAGTTAGTTACAAAATAAATCCCCTCCCACCCTTTGTAATAAAAAGAGCAGCTGATTGGACATGCATCTTTCTGGCCCTACAAAATAAGGCACCAGAGCTTAAAAATGAAACTCCAATTGTCTTTGATATAAAAGGAATTCCCACGTGTTGAAGGCAGTTGACGTCTGAGTGCATAACAGGGAGTGAATCTTCACTAGCTTTGGGTTGGCCAGCCTCATGCCTGGGCCCCAGTGGCTTTCTGGATCAGGGGAATCTGCAGGAGGGGAAGAGAGAAGCTATTAAAGCTGGAGGAGGGGGAGGCAGGGAGCTGCCTGCACTCTGCAGCTGGGTAGAGCTGGGGAAGGAGAGGCTCCCTAGGAGTCTGAAAGTTTTCAGGCAAGTCCTTGTGCCCTAAGAGCCGCAGGAATTGCCAGCTGCCGGTGCCCAGCTCACCTTTGTGAGATCCACACCGGTGATGGCACGCACGGAAGCAGGGATCTCAGCCAGCAGACGGTTCACCTCGGATGTTGTGTTGCTGCTCTCTCCGCTGAGAATAACGATCTCGTCCACTTTGGAGAGGGGAGCAGCCACTTTGGCAGCAATCTGGGGAGGCAGGGAAGCAGGGGGGGATGAGCAGAGAGCCAGGGAGCTGCTCACCAGCCTGCTGGCCAAGCTCGTGGGGCCTCTCTGTACCCCCAGGAGACCTGGCCCAGCCTGGGAACTCCCCACCACTTGCGCAGAGTGGGGGAAGGCTGCTCCCTCCTCACCTCAGGCAGCGCATCCAGCACTAGAGCCAGCTGGGCAGCTTCTCCATACTGCTGGAGTGCTTCAGCCTTCAGCTTCATCCTCTCAGCCTCCGCCATCCCGATTGCCTCAATCACAAAGGCCTCTGCTTCTCCAATCTTGCGGATCTTTTCTGCCTCCGCCTGAGCAATGAGGACTTGCTTCACCCTGGAAAGGGAAACCCAGCCTCCAGCAGCCCAGATCCCTGCAGCGTACCCAGCACTGCTTCCCTCCCTCCATCAGCCACGTGCCTGCCCCACAGAGAGCCCACGAGCTGGGTCTCAGTACAGCACCCACCGCACTTCGCTTCCACCTCACCCTGACCCAGCGTGCAGCCAGGCTCAGGGCTGGACCAGGTCATGGGCTCACTCACTTCTCGCCCTCAGCGATCTGCTGGATACGGTAGGCTTCGGCCTCGGCTGGCCGCTTCACAGTAGCTATCAGCTCCTTCTCCATCCGGATGATCTCTTTCTCTTCAACATCAATCTGCTTCTTGCGCTGCACCACCTCGATTTCAATTTCCTCCTGGCGGATCTTCTGCTGCTCCCGGGCGCTCTGGAGCTCGTAGGCCAGCTGGGCCTCTGCAGTCTGCACATGGGAGAGAAGAGAAGAAGGGTCTTGACCATGATCTCCTGTGCGCAGACATAAGGACCCTTGGCAGGCCCTGAAAACAGACGTGGCTCCTGCTCTGGACCTAACCTCCACCCAGCGTTGACATCCCTATCCTCAGAGCTGCACTTGCTGTCCTTCCCTGTGCACTCTTCCCAAAGTACTTGAGCTGAATTAGCTCTGGGTTCAGCTTAGATGACCCTCCCCATGCTTCCACCTCCTCCTAGTCCCACCTAACTGTTGCAAACAGGAGAGGAATCTGTTGCAAGGAGCTCACACTGTGACATAGAAGCCTGGGTTCTCCATCTCCAGCTCTCCAAACACAGGCAGGAGGAGGAAGCTGGCAAGTCCCAGAGCTACCAATACCATCACGAACCAGCCAGCAAACAGTGGTGGGCTGTGGGATACCTCTCACCTTAATGTTGACCTCCTCATTGAAGGCAGCTTTCTGCAATTCAAAAGCCCGTCTGGAATCTGCTATTTTGGTATCTGCCATGAACTTGACATCCAGCATTTCTTTCTTGCACTCTGCCTCCTGCAGAGAGGAAACACAAAGCAGAGCTCCAGGGTGTGCAGCTGGAGCAAAACAGGCTGCCCTGGGGAAGCCGAGCACGTCTCTGGACTCACCCGAATGCCAGCATCTCGCTCAGCTTCTGCCACACCGATGTCTGCATCCCTTCGGACAGCTGCAGTCTGAGTCTTTCCCAGGGAGCTGAGGTAATCCACTTTATCATAGACGTCCTGGAGAGGGGAAGATAAGTCACAACCACTTCAAATGAGCGACTCCATCTTGCTCCCTTCCTGTTGAAGCTCAGAGCAACCACTTGTGCGGTTAGGTCAGGGTCAGAACGAGCCATGTCAGCCTGCTGCCAAACAGAAACAGGCGTGACAGGGAGAGGCGGGCTCTTCCGTCATCTTCCCTCCGACTCCCTGGAGGCTAGGTTATCAGCGAGCTCTTTCCACGAGCCGTGTTTACAGAGGCAGCTACCGGGTGCCCTTTGCCCAGCTGCCTGGATACGTGGAAACTCCGGGAGGGCTGGAGCAGGCTGTCAGCCGGAGCCTTTCAGCCAGCTGCAGCAGAGGAACCAGGGCCAGGCTCTGTTGTGCTGCTTCTACAGCGCAGCTGGGTGCCCCATAGCGCAGCGCCCTACGGCTGGGTGTACCTTGATGGTGAAGCTCAGGATCTCAATACCCATGCGACCCACGTCAGGAGCTGCCACCTCCCGCACCAGCTTGGCAAACTGATCCCTGTCCTGGTAGATCTGCTCCACTGTCAGGGTACCTGCAGAGGGAAGGAAGGCAAAGCATTTTATTTGGAACAGGTAACACACAACGGTATGGATCTAAGCTCAGCAACACCCTCGTTGCCCCTAATCTCTTCAGGTCTGGGCACAAGGGTGTAATCCTCTGCCCAGGCCCTGCAGTTTGCACCAACATCTCAGTCTCACAAGCGCAACCACCGCGCACATGTGCTACCTGTAGCCCATGGGGACTCAGACTTCTCTTACTGCAGGCACTGAAAACTCATTTATCACAACACCCAACCACACAGCAGGAGCTACTGTAGGGGAGGAACAACCTAAGATGCCACCTCTACAGTAAGCAGAGGAAGCACCCATTGTGGCTGCTGTGGTGGCAGCAATACTGCTGGGACCAGCCAGCAAAGAAGGGACAAAGCTACTCAAGATGCCTTCAAGAGCATGAGCCCCTCCGCACCTAGGATGGAGCGCAGATGCCCCTCCAGCGTCTGAAGGACCACGTTCTTCACATCCTGCACATTCTTCCCCAAGAACTGCTCACAGGCCACAGCCAGGAGCTCCTTCTCGGTCATTATCTTCACCTAGAGACAGGAGACAAAACCAAAGGGACTGAAGGCACCTGTCCAAAGAGGGACAGGCACCCAACAGCAGCAGCAGCAGCAGAAGCAGCAGTACCACCACCAGGCTGCCAGGCCCCTGTGCTACCGATGCTCCAAGGGACCATGCTGAGCTGTCACCACGCTGAGCCAGGCCACCAGATCAGCAAGAGAGCCCCATCTCACTGCTGCTGGGGAGAGCCCTGCTGCAGGCGCACACAGCAGCGCCAGCGGCCGGGGCAGACACCTCTCCAAACCCTGACTGCAGCTCAGCATGGAGAGGTGCTCCCCGCAGCCATCTATCCCACAGCAGCGGCCACTGGGTGATGTGGGGACAGAACGTGGCCCTACAAGTCCCACCTGATGCAAAGAGCCCTGAACTACCAGTTCAGCCACTGCACCAATACTAGACCTAGGAGGAGAGGGCTTTCTATGACTACCCCTGGCCAAAAACCATCTTGTTACCTTTCTCTTCCTCCTCCTTCACTAGAAATAATTTTTCTGACACAGGAAGGAGAGAGAACAAGGAAGAATCTGAAATGCCCAAGGAGCAGCTTGGGAACAGGGGCTCCATTTGGCGTTCCCTGCAAGGAGAGATGAGACGAGATGGCCGTAGCACACTGGTTTGTCCTGCTCGTGGCTGGGAGCTCCCAGCCGCCCTTTGCAGTGACTCCAATGTGCTGCAGCCAGGACCTGGTTGTTCTGCTCCACACGGTCAGTCTGGTAACGATCCCCAGAGGCGGGACACAGCCACCCCAGCGCTGCTTTCACCTCCCACAGTCAGAGCCAGATGTAAAAGCATCCCCAGGTTCAGACAAGCCACGGTCTTAAGATGGTCCTGTTGGTCATGGGGCTGCTTTTTAAAGGCAAAGTGGGTTAAAAATCCCTATGGAGTATGTTAGGCAGTGGAGATGTGTGCTCACGGAGCTCTATAGGATCCAGCTATGAGGAGCTACAGCTCACCAAGGTGACAGCTCCTGGCGGCCAGGTCCAGTCTGAGGGCTCGGACAAAGCCTGGACACAGGGACATCCGTGTGTCTGGCAGCACCAGAGAAGGGAGCAGGGCCATACCAGTGCCTCTGGGCGCTGAGCGGGTCCCACAGCACCCTCTCATGGAGACATCTGGGCTGGGCAGTGCCTCCTGTCCCATGAGATGCCGGTGGCACCCTGCATCCTGCCCCATGGGCCCTGGCTGAGCCTGCTGCTACCTGCGACACCAGTGTGGTCCTGGCTCAGAGACCTCCGAAGCTTCAGGTGCAGCACAGGAGCCCTCCAAGGGTCCCAACACACGCTCTTGATGGGTTCACGATCTACAGACCTCATCCTGACACCTACAAGACTGCTTTTCAGGGTCAAACTGCTGGCAAAAGCAACACAACTATTTCTTGAGAAAGTCTGGTCTGATAGCCAGTGAGTCCGAAACAATCCCAGAACCTAACCTGCGGAGCCGAACAGCAGCACCTGGCACTGCCAGAGAGCAGGACAACTGGGACCGGCCACCTAAGGGGACCAGAGGTGGACCGTGTTAGACGCAGCGAGCTGACCAAGACTCAGCTGCCCCTAGTAATGTGAAGAAACACCAACCTGGGCTGAGCCTATTTCCCACCTTTGCCTCTCAGGCTACGTCTCCCAGTCAAAATGCCAAACTGAATCTCGGGCAACCATGGCAATCCTCTTCTGCTTTCTCCCCAAGACCTCTGGCCTCCTTATGGGGCCAGGCTAAAGCGGTTTCTTGTCCCTGCACCCCGGGCCAGCAGTGTGCGCTTTCTACACAAGGGGGAGTTGGGAGAGCTGCTCATGCAGCTGCACCCAGGAGCGTGGCCCTGCACGAGGCTCATCTCGCAGCAAACAGGAGGTTTTTGCAAATACTAAAAGCAATTAGGCTCAGCAGCAACATTTATGGTGTGCATCTGCCAGCAATTCCACCTCTCTAAACAATCCCCGCCCTTCGGGAGCTACGGAGAGGACAGTCAGAGCATGGAGCGGGATGTTCGTTAAGAGCGTCCCTGTGGTACTTAACAGGAGCAAGGAATGATTCAGCTTCTGTGAATAAAGCCAGCCAGCGGCCTGCCCGTGCCAGTAAACCCTGGACAGCCTGAACGAGCCTGGCTATCCGCTCAATATGGATGTCAACCTACAAAACAAAAGGTTGCACAAAACAAAATAGAGTCGAGCAATTTATGCTCAGCTTGTTTCCAGTATTTCAGACAGGGCACTGCGACGCTTGGTGCTTCTTCAAATGTCATTCACATCAGAGAGAGAGTTTAGCTGGCAGGAAATCAGAGAGCTTCTATAAAACAATCCCATCTGGAGGATCGATACTGCCGCACCCAGCTCCAGCCAGCTGCAATCACAGCGAGGGGTGAGCAGAGACAATCCAATTAGCTTGAGGCTCAGGAAAATGGTACGGAAGGATACAAAGCCCAGCGTGGCCTAAGGCAGCAGCATCCCAGCGCACCCCAAGCACCCAGCCAACACAGGAAGGAGGCTACTGGTGAGTACTCATTACATCTCTCTTCAAAAAAAGAACAGCATCCCTATGCACATTAAGCACTTCTACTATTACAGCAAACATTTTAAAAGGTGTTTCTCTAGCAATAATTTGTTTACTTTTTTTTCCTTTTTTGCACAAGCTCTTAAAAGAAAAATGTTTGCCTCAAAAGTACCACAAAATTAAGGTAACCTCTGCTATGCACATCCCCAACTGCCTCAAGCCTGCTTTCTGCATGGCAATTCCTTGCATCTCACAACCCTAAACCTTTAAAATTAATGGACAGTGAAGAAAATGAACAGTGAGAAGAGAGAATAACATGAATTACATGAATTGGGAGCTGCATTTTTAAATCAAGGCACCTGGTGATCCAGCCTTCTGCTACCATGCACCGCCCAGACGAGATCATTTTGCAGGCAACGGAAAGATGTCCCAAAACTAGGTCAAAAAGGAATGCTGACTTCACAGAAATACCTCTTCCAAATACAGAAGGAAAAGCCTACAGATTTATGAAATGTGTGAGGGGAGACATGGATGCATGCATTTTGCCAACCATGCAAAGACCACTGTGGTTACGTGGCACATTAGCAGCTAAACAGATATAAAGAACTGAAAAATTGAAAACAAGGATGCTGGTTCACACCAGTTAGAGCCAGGATGAGCCCGAGATGCTGGCTCCTGTGCTGGTGCTCTTGCACATAGCCACATTCCCCAACAGCAGCAGGGCAATGGATTATCTGCTGTTGAGTCACGGTTGTGCCCAGCCTTTCTGCCATGTGCGACAATCCAGAAACCGCTCCTGGCTGAATTCATATCCTCAGTTATGCACAGACACAGCACGCAGCTCCTCTGCAACGTCAGTTCAGAGCAAACCAATGAACCTAGAGAGGAATCCACTGCTCTGGAAGGCACTGGGTGAACTCTGTCAAGTGCTTGGTCTTAAAAGGGCTGCAACAGCCACGGTGCTCTTCCCTGGGGGGAGTCTTTTGACGCATGTGGGATTTTGGTCACATTGCTGCATCACTCAGCAGCTCCCCTTGGCTCCACTGCTCACCGCAGGGAACGTGGCAGTCACCTCTCCTGCAACAGCAGACCTGGACATGCCTTGGATACACGGTGACCACAACCTTGTGCGCACTCTGAGAACTGCTATCTTGGTTTTATACACCCAGAATGAGCTGTCAGGAGCAATTTTCAATCAAAGCATCCAGTTGCCTATTCGAGGAGTCAAATTCAGTCAAAAGCTAACAATATTTTCTTCCCAGCATCCTCCCCAAAGCAGGACCTGGTTACAAGGACAGACTGTATCAGGGCAGCAGACCTCGGAGTCTAAGAAATGCAGGTGTTTAAGTGTGCTACCACAAGCAGCAAGAGCTGGTTTTCACGTATAAAGGAGGCTCGAGAGAATCAAAATTCAATTCAAGCCAAAAATTTTATACACAAATTTTAGTGCCCGGAGGGACCAAGTTCTTTCTTTAAGCTTTAACTCACCATGAAGAATTACAAGGTCCGCGTGCTAATAATAATAATCCAAAGCAACATAATGCTCGATACCATCTCAGGAGCGAACGGCTCAGTCCTGCAGGGTCACACACAGCTCCAAGGGCACCGCAGTCCATCGGCGTTTCACAAACAGATCAAGTCACACACACACACCTCATTTGCCACGTGGACAAATGAGACACCAGAAAAAAGGAATGATTTTGGGGAGAGGAGGAGAGGTCACAACCCCCTTCACAACATGGAACATGCTGCAGTGTATTTGAACCAACGAGGACAGTGTGGTTTTGTACAAGAATTTGTTTCAGAGCAGTTGGCTTCTGTTCCTGGACAACAGTAACCTCTTAAGGGGGAAAACCAGATGTAAGTTAGAGACATGCATTCCTGAAATGATGGGTTTTGGAGTTACTGTACCTGTGCCACACCTGTGACAGTTAAAGCTACCCCCTCCGCCGTCTCTACGTCCTCACACCTGGGCTGTAACGTCATTATCTCTAGGGAAATCCTGCCAAAAAACGTAAAATATTTGCACTTTTCCAGGTAACACACACTCAGCTCTTCCCCTCGCATCTCCTGCCCCGGGCTACCTGCTGCACTCATCACAGGTAATGTAAGACAGGCGCAGTATCCAGCCAAAGGACTGCATCTGTGACCAGACACAGACAAGTCACTTTGGCCAAGAAACAGATTTTCAGGTGATGCTTAAAGGCAATTTATTAGCAGAGGAAGGCTAATAAGAGCCAGACTGGAAACGATACCGTGACCCTTTCCCTCCTGCTGGGCTAGCAAGCGGCCAGAAGCTAGCAGCTTTGGGACCCCAAAGGGCCCTCCATCAGAGGCTTGCTGTTCCATGCTGCCCAACACCGGGGCAGCACATGCTCTCGCTGGCTGGTGTCACAGGTTTAAAAGCACAGCATGGACCTGGGATGCTCCTGCCCGCCCCACATGAGCCCTGGTGCTTGGCAAAACCTGGCGCTGATGCTGCAAGAAGCAGCCCTGGCTTTGCCCCTCACTGGGTTAGCATTAACACAGACCTACCCCCTGATCTGGTTCAGCTCTCCCTCTATTTTTCCTGTGTCCCATGACCCAAAGGCAGACAGAAGCAAGTCTCCAGCTCTTTAGGGCCATGCCTGTATAGTATCAGGCATCCAGGAACAGACCCTGCAGCTCCAGAGCTTTCTTGGTCACCCACGGTGGGCTCGAGGTACTTTGGCCAGACCTGGCAATCTACAGGTGATGATTTGGTAAAACAAGGGACATGCTTGTCTGTGGCAGGTTCTGCTTCAGGAAGCAAAGCCTGGGTCTCATGTCAGCCGTAACAAGCTGGGAAGGCATTGGGAGTCAGGACAGGGAGCCAAAGGGCAGAGAGCTTGTGTCAGCGAACATTAGGTCAAACATTTGAACCATGAAGGGGCTGTGCTGGGCTGCTGTGTGCGCGCCGAGTCGCTCCAGGACTGGCTGGAGGTGCTGAAACGTATCTCTGCAAGTTCATGCCTGCCTTGGCCACTGTCCTAAAACTGGCACGCAAGCTGGGAGCTGATAAAAGAGATCTCACTGTCCAGGATGTGCACAGGCATTTTTTTTGCCATATGCGTTCACAGCTTTAATCAGCTAGTGCAGGACTTTAGCCTTCTAAAGACCTAATCTATACTTTGAATTTAATTTCAATACTGTGCTGCTTCTTAGCCAGGAAGTCACAGGGATGTTTGGTAATCACTGTTACACTGGTTCATAACTGCTCACAGTGCAAACGCTAGTCCTGTATGTTGAAACTCATCCAAGGTCTCTGTGCTGTACTTTCAAACATGACAACATCCAAAATGAGCACTGTCTCCATGTGGAGGAAGAAGGGCTGAATGGAAACCCATATCAAAAACTGGAGAGCCAGATACAGTTGCAATTTCCCCACACACGTACAGGTTTCCTTTTGAAACGGCACAAAACCTGCCTTCCCACCTGCCCCAGATCCTGTACAGAACCCGATCTGGCCTGCTTGTGGCTCCACACAAAAGCAGATGCCCTTCTGCTCTCCACCAAGCACACAATGGAAACAGTGCTGTTGAGGAAAGGGTTACAGCTGGAGCAAATGTCTGCAGCCTTATCAGAAGGTGCTGAATTTGGAATTTGCATCTGTCTTCATTACCTATAAACTGTGGAGTGCGTCCCAGGGCAAGTGCCGGAGAAGGGGAAGGAGAGGAGGGTATTGAGATTTCAACGGTCCCATTAGAAAACCATTAGTTTTTATGTTATCCTGCTGCTGCTGCTGCTGTTGCTGCTGCTCAAAACAGAGGGATAAACAGTTAGACACGATGTTAGGAAGCTGGTGGATTATTACCTGTGCAACCCCTGTTACGTACAGTGGGACCCCCTCCGACGTCTCAATATTCTCACAGCGACAGAGGATGGTCATAACCTCCAAAGACAGTCTGAGCAGCGAGGAATAAGGGTAGGACAGCAAATATACAAAGCAGTTATCAGAGAGTAAGACACTCATTGCAAAGGACAGACGAGACTTTCAGGTTTCGGCTTTTCCCTGTTCAGTTTGCCTTTCTCCCACTGCCCGCTCCCAGGGCTCTGTAACGCTGGGCCAGACCAGCTTCCCTTGTCACAGCAAGGGGTTTACAGCATCCAGCTGCTCTTTTTAATGAGGCTGAACAGGCTGGGGGCTCATCTCCACCCTGCGTCCCATAAGTCACCGCAGACGAAACTGAACCGTGTATCCCATCCAGACTGCCATCCTATAATCAGCTGGAATCCTCTGTTGGAGTAATCTTCACACACGGAAAATTCCTTTTTGTAATAATTTAGATGCTTCTATGCCAAATTTAAGAGGGGCCAGAAAAATGGAAACGCTAGGGACTTGGCTACCCACCCCTGGCTAAGGCATTGATGAGAGAAGGTGCTTCCAAGGGCTGTCCTAAGAAGCTGAATAATACCATTTCATTCCCCCAGAGGCACGTAAGACCGAGCTGCCTCTCTCACTGCTTTTATTTCTGACCCTTAAACAGGGACAGGATTTTTTTTTCTTTTTTTTCCAGTCCTCAAGGTTGCAGTAGGATAAGAGCCCAGCACCCTGCCAGCTCTAACCGTTCCTTTTGTTTCCAGGTTAGTGCTACCTGGTGGGATGCCGCTGACAGCAACACAATTGCTGCTGTCTCTCTTGCTTTCAGCACTGGCAGTTCCAGAAAAGTTGTCCTAATTTCGGAGGAGGAAATCTGCCTCACTCTTCATGTTGATGCAGCAGGCTCCGTGTGTGGTACAGCTTATGGTATTTAGGAAAGGCTCTGTTCTCAAAAGGAGAATTAAGCCCCATATCCCATGGCACGAACCAGGAGTATAGATCTTAAAGTAAAAGATTTGTTTGGGTGTTGGCAGTCCTGTCTGAGCCCCATTTGCTAAATAATGCACAGACCTCTATCATATGACAGCTCATTCCTGGCAAGCAGTTCTTGGCCCTGGATTCAGCCTTTGCTTAACTTAATAAGTCAGCCTCCCGAATACATCTGTTATCTCCTGCACACAGCAGGTCAAGGTCCTGCACTGTCCTCTGGGCTTCCCACACAACAAGAGGAGCAGAAACCATTTGTTCAAATCAACAGTTCTCCCAATGAGATGCCTCACAAAAATTCGGGAATGAAGCTTGTCTGGGTCAAACACAGTTCTTAAGCACTGAGCCCACAAGCCGGGCCTTTCCTTCACCTCCCACCTCGTACGAGCACCGCTGGAGAGTCCGGGCTAAAGCAGCAGGTGTTAGCTGAGACCTCTTCATGCAGCCGGAGCACTGTGGTAGGCTCTCGTAGAAGTCCCGAGTACCAGCCACCTGGGAGAGGACTTGAGAGCTGTTGTGAGTCAGTTGCCAGCAGCAGCCAGGACCCCTTCAAACAAGGCAAGCTGCCTGACCCCCAGGTGAACAGCAGCCACGGTAGTGTATCGTCTGCAGAGCAAGGGCAGCAACATGCTCACTTTGTCTGCTGGTGGCAACACATGAACAGGGAAAAGAGGTGGCAAGATCAGGCAGTAAGGGTTAACTACAACCTCTGGCTGCCACTCAGTGCAAGAACCCAAAAGTCACGTCTTTATCCTTTTTCCCTATTATTTTTTACACAGGCAGAGGAAACCTGCATTGGTGAGCATGAGGAAGGTGTTAGGAGAGAGTAACATTCCCACAGATCCTAAAGACGAAGAGCTATGTTAGCAGGACAGCAGCACTATCACAGCACGTTAGTCCAGAGACCAGCGTGGTAAGCAGCAGCAAGCAAAATCCACGACTGAGGAAAGGGAGAGAAAGGAAATCCCGTGGTTTTAAATAGGAACACAGTCTGCTCCCAAGGTGACAGCAGTCAGCACATCTTTAGAAAAAGAGACTTGAGGAGCAGGAGTGGGTACTGGCCCACTGCATGCCACAAACATGTTTGTTTCTGGGTGAGGGTTTGGGCCATACTGGGCAGAACTCAGCTCCTCTCATGAACTCAAGGATGAGAGAGCCCGGTGGGCCCGCTGCCCAGCACCTCTGCGAGAGCATCGTAGCTGCGGAGCGCTGCAAAGGCAGCAGAGGAAAGCAGGGCTCTCGCCTTCCCCAGCACAGGAAGAAACACACTGACCAGCCACGCTATGGCCCTCTCAGCTTGGTGGGTTTAGGTAACTCAAAACAACCAAAAAGGAAAAAAAAAAAAAAAAAAATCTGACTGCCTTGGGTTTGAGGAAAGGTGTGGACAGAGAGGCCATTTGAAAAGTACTTCATCTGAAAGCATGGGATTTCTTTTCTTTGTTGTCTTTTGCACTGTGACACCCAGCTGTCCCCACAAAATTAGTCAGCACAGAACTCCCCCATCCTGTGATTTTGTTTTGCCCACCATTGGTCATCATTTACTGTCAGGTAAGCCTGAAACAACAAGGTTATCTCCTGCAGGGCCCTGGACAACCTCGGCCCCATCACTCAAAGCAGAGGACGGCCAGAAGCTGTGCGGTTGTGAGTGACCCTACACTCCCCACGCTTCAAGGCATGACACAGGGTACGTGTTGCTCCTTTCAGCTACTTGCAATGCTGTACGCAAGGCAGCCTTCCTTCGAAGGACCAGGAGCTGGTCACAGCCAAAGGCAGCGGGCTGGGCTGATGCTCATCCATAATTTCGTATGCAGTGCCCAGTGTTCCTAAAGATACTGCTGACAGCCCCACTGGGATGGCTTTGCCTAACTCATACTCCAAAAACACAAATAACGGGGGTCTCCTTACCTTTGGGTGTCAGTGATGCACCACCAGGCCCAGGCCCAGCCTCCATACACATACTGCTTTACATCAGAGCCACAACAGCCACCTGCAGCACAGCAGAAAGCACAGAGATGTAGGGGTTACACACTCACACATTGCTTTCAGCCAGGAAAAAAACCTGCACCCAGAGCGAGTCACGAGCAGAACAACTTCACAGCAAGCCTGCCCAGCCCCTGGGTGCTGAGAAAGGGGCATCCTAGGGGGTCATCGGTTCCCCCAGCCCCTCGGAGCAGGGGAAGGACTTTGGCTTGGCCACGTTACAGCAATGGGTGCTACCAAGCCAAGCTCTGCAACATGACCCAGAAGAATCCAAGCATGCTTGCAGTGTCTGGTAAACAATGGACACAGAAACCTCTTTCCAAGATCCAGAGCAGCCCTGGAACACCCTTCAGTCAGCCATAACGCGGTCGGCCATAACACAGCCAGCCACCGAGGAACCCAATGCTCTCCTCACCTCCATGGGCTTCACATGGCAATTTTCCAAAGGCAGCCTTTTTTTTTTGGAATTGTCTTATAAAATTGGAAAATAGTATTTGTAATAATTCAGTGTGACAAACAATAACACACAGAAAGCAAATGTATTTCAAACCAGGGTTTTATTTTAGCTTTGTTAAGCAGTTTAAGCATTTTTAGCAAACAGAATCGTTGTAAGCACATGTTTCAGTATCTTTAACTGTGACGCACCAGCTCATGTAAGAAATCCTTCTCCTTTCCCTCACCCACACTGCAAACCACCCTTAAACCCATCAAAAAGCTAGCAGGTTAGCGTTGGAGGAGGGGAGAACCCTTGAGCTCCCCCAAAACATCTCCTAGTTCTGGCTCATGCAAGTACTGTGGTTCCTGAGGCTTTCACAGTCCATCACAGAGCCGGCTGCATCCAGAGTTCAGGCAGCCTCTAGAACTTCTTGGACACATTTAAGATTTGACCCCAGCGAAGCCAGAAGGCACTGTCTGGATTTTCACAGCTTTGATTCAAGGAATAAGATGCCCGATACCTTCCAAGAGAGCACCCTGCCAGCGACCAGCCCTAGGTTTCATGCCTGGCAAGGGAGGAGCTCTGCAGCTCCCCAGCTTGGACCAGGGCTTCAAGCTGCCGTCTCTCAGGCAGATCAAGCCAGCAGTCCCTCCCCTAGTCTGTTATCCATAATCACACTTATTACAGCAGCGCCTGAGGGCCTCAGCAAGGCAAGCGCTGTACCAACAGAGCAAGAGACAGTTTCAGCCCTGCGGGACGTATCCATGCAGGCAAGACAGAGCCAGCGCAGAGGAAGAGCAGGCACGCAGGGAAAACAGTGTGGCTGCAGCGCTGTGGGAGCTTCGCGCTGCGGGAGGGGAAAGGGAGAACTATGAAGGCAGCAGACGGCAGCCACAGAACAACAGCCCTTTCAAGAGAGATGACGATTATTAAGTTTGCTGCACTAAGTCAAAATGAAGAAGCAAAGGCAGCACACATCCAGGCCAGCGTGCCAGCAGGGCCCTCTGGACCACAGGAGGGGACTCTGTCCTCCCCATTCTCAAGTGTTTGGCCATCTTCCACTATCAGCTAAAGATACCACCTGCTTTGCTGGCTTCCATACAATCGTTGATAAACCCACAGATCAGCCCCCATCTACAATTCTTCACCCTCCAATTTCAATAGGAGCAAACACAAACGGGAGACAGATTTACACACTTTTTCAGGTCTCCTGTGCTCCACAGCCTAGAGGAATATTCTCCCTTCACCTCCGAGACAACCTCTGGATAGCTTCTTCCTGTAGCTGGAAGGCTATTTCGGCCAGGCAAGGAGTTACAGAAGCTGATGATACAATATCCTGCAGCATATTAACCACAACAGCTTTTAACGTTTCTTGGAGGACGTCAGCCCGGTTAGCTCAGCCTCTGAGCCAGGCCCTTGTTTTCCAAGAACAGGAAGGGAGGTGTTCCTGGCAGTCGGGAAAAGCAGCTCCACATGGAAAGGTATTTTATTTCACAGGGTGTATGTGGTCTTTACCAAACCTCTGGTAATCATTTCATAATCATGTTCTGAGAAAACTCCACACCCTAAACCCAGTGTTGTTACCAGAATATGCCTATGCACACAGATGTTTTAACGGTTGGACTTGATGATCTTAAGGGTCTTTTCCAACCTTAACAATTCTATGATTCTATGATTCAATGCAAGGAAATACCTTATTTAGTATCACACCCAGAGCGAGCCCCATGCTTGCTTCCCAGCACTACACAACATTGCTGCACAGCACAGTTTACTAAGCTGGATTATATGTCAAAAAATGTTCAAAGCATAAGAAAAAAAGAGGAAAACTAACACATTAAACAGGAGCGGGATGCCAGCTGGTTGCTTTCACGCAAGCCGGACGTTTGAGCGCAGCAGAGCTCCGTCCTGGTAACACAAGTCAGATGAGCTGAACGCTCATTTTCCATTGCAGTCCTGCAGCCTCTTTCCCAAGTCTCAGAGAGCAAGTGAAAAAGGAACCAACAAAGCGAAAGCTTTGCAAGGCTCAAGAATAAACCTTCTTGCACAATGAGATTTGGCAGAGAAATTGCCTTTTCCAGCTATAATACGCCCACTGTTCTAGCAGCCCGGGTCTCACAGCCGCTTGGCCATCACTTCCACAAACATCCACCGTGCCTCTTCCGGGGCAGTGTCCGGCGGCCAGGCGCACTACAAATGGAGGATTCATAGCCGGGAAGCTGCCATCCAGCTTGGCCTCTTCCCAAACAAAGGGGTCCCATGTTCAAGCAAGAATTCCCAGAGCTAGGAGAAAGCATGTCGTCTGTTTTTTTTGGTGGTTTTTTTTTTTTTTTTTTATGAAATGAGATTAATCGCTTGGGAGTTTGTAGATAAATGGAGCTCTCAGCAGATGCAGGAAGCTGCTGCCCTGATGGACAGCACACAAGGAAGAACAGGAGCCCCAACACTTACGGGAACATAGGGCTCAAAACATCAAAGCCGGGACAATTTGAGGTTGTGAACAAGCTCTGTGTTGTCTGCTCTCCCGAGGTAACTCGAGGCAATGCACTTGTATTCTGGCAGGAAGCAGTAAGCGTTCAGAAATCAGGTCGTGGTAAACAGGCTGCAGTAAGCAGGCTACTATAATAACTTGGTAACTATATTCCTTCCCAGAGACTGTGGCAGGCTCAACACAAAAACAGAGCAGACACTGCCGCCTTCACCTGCACAGAAGGAGCTGCCACCTTCACGCCTCAGTTCAGGGCAATCTGGTGCTGGAGTCTCCTCAACCAGGAGGACCCACCACCCAAGCTGGGAATAAACGGCTCGGTCCAGTCAGACAGAAGCTGGGTTTGTTAGAAAACCAGCCCTGTGCTGGGAAATGTCATGGGGTGCTAGCAAGCGAGTGCAGAAAGACAAGGAAAAAATTGATCATTAAGAACAGTTGCTGACAAAAGACATAATGGAGAGGAGAGAAAAAGGCAAAGGCGTACAGAAAGAAACTCACGTAATAAAGCAGGGTCTAGACTAAAGCCAGTGTCTGGATTCTTAGGCCCTACTGTGCATATAAATTAGGCTTTGTCCACATGCAGAAATGGCACAAGGTTAACAAAAATTAATTTTAAAAGATGCAGGATTCCAAGCTGAATCCATAAAATCCTTTGATGGTCACTACAGCAGACAAAAGCAGATCATGCTGGCTAGCTTGTTTTGGATGTAATCTGTATCAAAATGACTCATTTTAAGCTATGAGTATCAATGCTACAGAGCGAGTTTAAAAACACACATTTAGTTTAACTCATCTTTAAAGAGGAAGTCAGAGAAGACAAACCACAATGAAATTACACAACAAAACTACAGAGATAGTACCCCAGAATTCCTCTCAGAAACCAAAAGGAAAGCACCGGGGCTATTCTGTCCACCTCTTTCTCCTGCTATGCTTTCTGAAGAGTAATTTGCAAGTCTTGGAGATTTAACAAGCACCTGACAAGGGAAACCTTGAGCCCCACAACCTGCAGAAAGCCGAAGAACCACCCCTCGAGAAGGAAACACCACAGAGGAGCTGCATCAGTTGCCTTCTGTGGAAGTGGTGAATAGCTGTATTGAGCACTGGCAATCTCATGCTACAAACTTGAGACAAGCTGCGATGCTGCACTCTGGACCGCAACCACTGAGCATCACAAGCAGCATGAAACTGACCGCCAGGAAAGATTTTTGGCCTGCCAAAATGAAGAGCCTAACTTTGCAGGAGCACTCAGTTAAACCTGGCAGACAACAATCAGTGCCACTAGAAGTTTCTGCACAGCTTGCCTGGTGTGAGAGAATACCTTGATCTCAACCCTGGGGAACAGTTTTGAACTCCGGCTCCAAAGGCACGAATGCAGACAAGGGCAAAATGTCACGTGAAACCCAGCTGAAGCTGCCTACTCCTTCCCAGAAACTCGTATTGCTTTTGAGGCTGAAGAACCGGAACTGCAGCTAGCCAGCGTCACATAGGCCTGTAGCTGGAAGTGGAGGGACAACCCCGATGCCATCAGCCCCACCACGAGCGTTAGGTCTCAGATGGCTCTTGCTGCTCACCACGTCTTTCTGCAGGACACAGCCTGGACCTCCTCCTATTCCATTTTCATGCCATCGACTGTTCTCACCTAAGCATAATTGTCTGCATTTCTCCTTATTGAACTGCATCGTATTTCTTTCAGACCATTCGGTCAATCTATTGAGTTCGTTTTGATTCTAATCCAGCTCTTCAAAGCTCTCGAATCCATTCCCAGCTCAGTACCGTCTGCAAATTCAATAAGCACATTCTCGATTCCATTATCCAAGCCAAAACAAGGAACTTACTAGATAAATCCTTTCAGCTGAACAGTGAGCCACTGTCAAGTTCCCTGGCAATGCTTTTCCAGGCAGTTTCATATTAATTTTAGAGGATCTGAGAAACCAGTTCCTCCTTGCACTGTGGACTGTAGGCCTCTTGCAGGAAGGGCTTGCAGAGCCTCAAGAAGCCTTTATTTCGGGCTTTCAAAACTTAGAGAAGTACCATAAAAACAGCATAGTCACATTGGCTCAAAATCACGACCAGTTCCTCTTGCAGGAATAAGGATGTGAGAGCCTAGAGCAGCTCTGGAAGGGTTAACTACCCCTGAGGGCTGGGGTGCGGAAGGAAATGTTTACACAAAACTAGAATTAACTGCTAGCTCTTTTTTACTTTGAAAGAGATCAAGGAGCCCCAAAGGGTGCTGTACTAAAGTGTGAGAAATGGAGCTGGACGGTATTTCTCCGTCCAGCTGACCTCTGAGAAATCATAAGACTGTAACAAGCCTTAGTAAAGGCAAGGTGTACAGTATCTGCTGCTTCTCCTCATCCCCTAGAGTGCTAACCCACCCGAGAGGGAAGTCAGATTAGCTGGGCACGGCTCATACTCAGCAAATAGGCGTTGGTTGTTTTTGAGCAATGTATTTGTTTCAGCATTCTCCTTGGAAATAAACCTAGTTTGACCAGGCTGCAACTCCCCTGACTTTTTTTCCTCCTTTCACTTTTGCTGAAACAGCAGTTTGTTCTGACCCAGGAACGCGGTGGGCTGTGCCAGCCTTCTCCTATCACGTATCTCCAGGTGCTCACCTTGAAGCTGCTGGACCATTGCTGTGTGGTGCCACCCTGCAGCGCTCGTCAGCCTGAAGGAAAATGCCCCAACTATAGAGATTCGGGCAACACCATGTACTTATGGGAACTGTAGGATGAGCAGGGCTACTATAAATTACAAGTCCTTATTATGAGACCCTGCAGAAATATTATAGCATTGTATTTCAAAATTAGCAGATGGATCCTTAACCACAAAAGCTGCGTTCAACCAGACTGTAACCCAAAACCAGCATTACGCATCTGAGACAACCCATTTAGCTGGTGGGAACATTCGGATATCAGGATGAACAGGTATGTTGTGTATCTTCCTGAAAACTCAACTAGCTCCAGCTGCGCTTGGAGAGGACTCAGTGACAGGCCAGGCACCCGCCAAAGCCTTCTCAGAGCTTGCACCAAACCTCACCGGGAGGCTCCCACCACCACTACCCTCCAGCAAAGTTAGACCCACATTCCAGAGACCACCATCGTCTCCGTAGGTCTTTGTGGAGCATTCTTACAAAGCCTGGGCTCTAGATTTCACAGACAGACTGGCTAACCGAGTGCAGTTTCTTAGAAGGAGATCGGTGTTGCTCAACAGGGGAAGGACGCGAGTGCTGGCAGAGCTGACCCGTGCCCAGGAAGCAGCTTCCCAAATAAGGGTATGAAGCTCCTGCACACACAGGCGTTCCCAAGGCACAGGCGGCTGTTCCTTGAGCACTGGAGGAACTCAAGTGTCTCACAAGGAAGTGAAAAGAAAGAACACCACTCCTCAGAAAAAAAACATATGCCAGGGGAGGCACGTGACCAAAATGCCTTCAAGAAGCACAGGCTAAATTTACAATAAAGAAAACTTCCCAATCAGCTTCATGATTTGGAGGTGCCTTCCCGCAAAGTGAAGTCTTTGAAATAACAACTGTATGACAATTCTAGACTGCAAGCCAAAAGCCTGCTTTTAGGATTATTTGCCGTTGGTTCATTCTTCCTTTCCCCCTCTCTCCCCAAATCCAACCTAATATCACACAAATAAATGCTGGTCCCCAAGGTCCTCTCTGCTTTTCCCTGGAGAGACATGGCTCAAGTTCCTGGAACTACAACTGCTTGTAGTTACACGCCTCCCACTAGTGCCCTGGCATTCACTCTGCATGTAAGCACAGAGGAGCCGTGGGGCTCTGCAGAGCTCCCACAACCTCTCAGGCTGCCCCTGGAGCTCAGAGACCATGCTCTCGGGAGACAGCAAGCATTTGCAGACCATGCTGGGCAGTGATAGAGGAAAGCCAGGTCTGGTGGCAGCACCGAACCCAATTCTGACTCGCAGAGCCTGGCGTGATTTACACTCCCTTCCCAGAACATGGACGTACATCAAGGAGCGTCCTCAGCTCACTGCTCCCAGCTGCGGGAAGCGTAATGCTTGGAACTGCAAGCAGATGCCACAAATTCCTGCTGGCTCATCCTGCAAGCCCTGTTTTGTAAACTTCAGAGCTGAACAGAGGTGAAACCAAGCTTTTACAACTGAATGGCATCCTGGCACACCTGGAGCATGGCTTCCCGATTCCTCCCGCCGGATGTGGCATTTCACCAAGCAGCGCTGATTTTGATGGGGGTCCCTTCGGAGGGAAGCGCAGCATCAGCTCTGGATCCCAGCTGGGAACTGCAGAGACGTGCAGCAGCTGCTCACAGAAGATCAGAAAAGCTGCAAGAAATACTGCTGCTCCAGGCAGCTGGTGGGTGTAACTCCTTAGAAGCAGCTGCCACAGCGGGCATATTTGTTTCCAAAACTGCTGCCTGCTTCTGGCATCTCCTCAGCAATTCCCATAACAGGTCTGTTATCCAAGAGAGATGAACTGATAACAGACCAGCCAGAAGCAAGCGCCACAGCCCACTGGAGGCTTTGGCTCCAAAAACATAACAACGTAGTTTCCCATGCACAGCAGAGCTGTGATCGTAGCACATCCTTGACATTCACACGCATTTTCTCCCAGGTGAGTTGAAGTCTGAGCATCACAGCGCTTGCCACAAAACGAGTCCAGTGTTGACAGAAAGGATGTAACATGATTGAGGGCACACGAAGTGAGAAACATCTGTTCCTAACCTGGTTATTACCTTGCGCTTGGCCCCAGCCTCTCACACAGAGTGACATATCCAGCCCTTACAGCAAGCCGTTACATCACTTAACAGTAATTAAGTCCCATCCGTGTGCAGCCTGGTCTACGCCAAAGTGCACTCTGGAGCTTCGGCAGAGTATTGAAGCAGCTACAGGTTGAATCAGACGCAGGGGATTTCGCTGCCAGTTTATTTAATCCTAACCAAAGGAACCAGCTCGCTCGATGATAACATTCCACATATCTGACGGGCATTGACTGCCTTCAGTGCCAGCACCACCGAGAGGCCAGGTGACGTGCTAGTAACGAAGCAGCAGCGGGATACGATGGATGAGAAGGGAACCCAGGGACAGGCCCGCGGTGCCCTGCCCCAAGCTGCCCTCTCTGCCCCAGTGGGATGCTCGCACCCTGCTCCCCTTCCCTGGCAAAGCCAGCCTGCTCCCCAGGAACAGGAGGGCTTCTCGGTAACCCAAGGCAAAGGCTGTTGGCAGCGGCCCAGAGCCCGGCAGCCTTGCCGGTGCCACGGCCTGGCATCATCCGACAGCAGCAGCAGCACGGGGTGTGCCGCTGGCACCGTGACCTCGCCCGCCGCTCTCTGCACTGCGGGGACCCCACCCCGGGGCCCGCACGGCTGGAGCTGCCCGCCGCCCCCGCGGGGCAGGGACACCCCCAGCGCCCCGGTGCCCGCCCGCAGCAGGGCCCCCCTGAACAGCGCCCCAAGGTCCCCTCATGACAGGGACCCCCCAGTGCCCCCTCAGGGAAGGGCCTCCCCCCACAACACCCCAGTGCTCCTTCAGGGGACCCCCCGACATCCCAGGGCACCCTGCAGCAGGTACCCCCAAACACCCCCCAGACCCCGCACTCCCCCCCCAGGCAAGGCCTCCCCTTCCCCGCCGCCTCCCAGGGCCCCCCCCCCGGCGGGGGCCCCCCCCGGGCAGGGTCCCCCCTCAGCGCCCCGAAGCCCCCTCCGTGGACAGGGGACCACCCCCCAACACCAGATCCCACGACAGGGACCCCTCCAGCCCCGAGGGTCCCCTCACAGCCCCGTTCCCACCGGGGCCCCTCCTAGCGGACATGACAGGGCCCCCCCAGCCCCTGCGCGGCCCAGCTGTACCTGACACCACCAGCGCCTCATTGGGCCCCACCGTGTGGCAGTTGCCCATGGCGCCCACGCCGCCGCTCGCCGCCCGCCGCCCGCCGCCACCGCCCGCTCCCGCAACCCCCGGCCCCGCCCCGCCCCGCCCCGCCCCGCGCGTCGTCGGCGCGGCCCGCGGGCGCCGCCATGTTGGTAAGGTCAGCGCCGCGCCCCGGGGGCGGAGCCGAGCCCCCGCGCCGCCGCCATGTTGGGTGCCGCGTGTCTGCGCGCGGGAACATGGGGCACGCGCCTGCGCGCTGCAGCGTGTGCATGGGCGTGCAAGGCGGGGTGCGCGTGCACCGCGGCGCGTGCCAGGCGAGGCGCGTGCACTGCAGCGTGCGGGGGCGCGCGCACGCATGTGCCAGGCGAGGGCGTCTACGCTGCAGTGCGTGCAAGGCGGAAAGTGCGCGTACTGCAGCGTGTGCATGCACGTGCAAGGCACGGTGCGCCGCACGGCAGCATATGCGCGTCTTTGCAAGGCAGGGTAGCAGCTTTGCTGCAAGTGTACAGGCAGGGCACACTGCATTGCTCGTGCATGCAGGGACAGTGCATGGTGCTGTACAGCGTGCGTGCACGCCCGTTGCACGGGGGACGCCGCGCCATGCCACAGGCGGTGGGGCCCAGCCTGCCCCACAAACACGGCCGCTGCCTCCCAAAACCCAGGGCTGCGGCTGTGCGACAGGGGCTGCCCCTGCGCGGGCCGCGCTCTGCCCCCTCGGCCGGCTGCATTTTGCCCCCATCACGCCCCGGGGCAGCGGCGGCACAGGAGCTGACAGGCGGCTCCCTCTGGTTCCCGACCGTCGCTTTTATTGTACGACAGCAGCAGGGGTTGGCGGGGGGCTCCCTCCAGCCCCCCCCAGCCCCACCAGCCTCTCGCTGGCCTCCCAGAGCGCCCGGGCCAGCCGGTCGTCGCGAGCCGGTGGCCACGGCTCCTGCAGGCGGCAATCGGCGAAGTAGCGGCCGCTGAAGCACTCGAGGCCCTCCTGCGTGGCGCAGTGCAGGGAGGTCTGGGCGCCCTCGGCTGCGTCGTGGAAGAAGAGCCAGGCCAGCGGCAGGAGGAATGGCTTCAGCCAGAGCGGCGCATGGCGGAAGAGTTCTGTGTTGACGAACCCTGTGGCGAGGGGAAGCGGCCATGTTGCACCTCGGCCCCCGGCGGGGAAGGGCCCACGCGGGAGCCAGTTGCTCTGCTGCAAGAAACAGAAGTGGCCGCGCCAGGCCTTCCCTGGGGGCAAGGGCGCGCTGTACAAGAAGCGCATCGTGGAAAGGGACACTGTGCAAAGGTTGCACCATGCAAACGGATGCTCTGTGCAAAGGGAGATGCCATGCAAAGGACGCTCTGTGTGAGGGGATGCTCCATGTGCAGGAGTTCTCTGTGCAAAGGCTGCACCGTGCAAAAAGCACACTATGAATAGGCAGCCCTGGGTGTAGAGCTGCTCCATGCAAGCACACACCGTGCAGAGGGGATGCCCTGCACAAAGGGCTGCCCCGTGCAAAGAACACCCCGCGCAAATGCTGACGGTGAGCCCACCCCGTTCTGCCATCCCCATCTCCAGGCTGCAGAGCCGGGTCCCTACCTGGGTGCACAGCGTAGCACGTCACCTGGGTGCCCTGCAGGCGTGTGGCCAGCTCGCGGGCATGCAGCACGTTGGCCAGCTTGCTGTCGCAGTAGTCCTGGAAGGTCGACAGCAGCCCGGGGGGCGGGCGGCCCAGGGTGTCGGGGTGCAGGCGGCCGGCACAGTGGGCGCTGGAGGCGACAATGACCACGCGGCTGGGCGCGCAGCTCTGCAGCCGCCCCAGCAGCAGCTGGGTGAGCAGGAAATGGCCCAGGTGGTTCACCTGGAAGGAGAGGCTGAAGCCGTCCTCCGTCGTGCCCCCGGCGCTCACCCCTGCAAAGGAGACACTGCAGCCCACGGTGGGTGCCCCAGAGGGTGCGGGGGGGCCGGGGGGATCCCAGGGCGCTCACCCGCATTGTTGATGAGGAGGTGCAGGTGGGGCTCCTGGCGCAGGAAGGCGCTGGCGAAGGCTCGCACCGAGCGCAGGCTGGCCAGGTCCAGCTGCATGAACCGCACCTCTGCGTTCCCCGTCTCCTGCGGGCACAGCGCAGGCTGGGGCAGGGCTGGGTGGCCTGGGGTGGAGGCACCCTGCCCGGGCTGGGGGCTGGATCCGGCCCAGGGTGAGGGGGCTGCAAAGTGCCCTGGGGCTGTGCTGTGTCAGGGGTGGGTGGAGGTGCCCATGCAGCCCCTGCGGTGCAGGGTGCCCCTGCCCGGGGGTGCTCTGGGGCATCCTGGGGTCTCCCGAGGGGGCCCCTGGGGTGCGCGGGGTGTCCTGGGGGTGCGCCATGGGGGTCTCCCGGGGGTGCTCGTGGGGGTGTCCTGGGGGTGCCCGTGTGATGTCCAGGGATGTCCCATAGGGCCGCTCTGGGGGGTGCCTGGGCGTCTCCTGGGGGGACCCAAGGGGGTGTTCTGTGGGCGCCCACGCAATGTCCAGGGGTGCCCCATGGGGGTGCCTGGGTGTCCCCCGGGAGTGTCCCGCGGGGGTGTCCCGGTACCGCGGCGCTCACCGTGCGGATGCGGCGGGCGGCGGCCTCCCCCCGCGGGACGCTGCGGGCCGCCAGGACGACGCGGGCCCCGCAGCGGGCCAGCTCCAGCGCCGTGGCCGCCCCGATGCCGCCGCTTCCCCCTGCGGAGCGGAGCAGAGCGGGCAGCGGTGAGCGCGGGGCCGGGGCCGCTCCCGTGCCCGGGCCGCTCCCGGGGCCGCGCCCGGCGCTCACCGGTGACGATGGCGGTGCGGCCGCGGAGCGCGGGGCGGGCGCGGGGCGGCGGGGCGCGGCGCAGCCCGTGGCGGAGCAGCGTGTAGAGGGCCAGCAGCAGCCCGGCGCCCAGCAGCGCCCACCCCATCCCGCCGCCGCTACCGGCACGGCCGCCGCCGCCCCCCCCCCGTCCCGCCCCGCCTCCCCGGGGCGGGGGCAAGGACGGGGACGAGGGGCTACGCCGCTCCTTTCGCAACCGAAGCGCGGGGTCACGGGCGCGGCGCTTTGCAGAGGCCTTCGGCTGCGGGACCGGAGGGATTCGCGGCCCCGGGTGGGGGCGGAGGGAGGAGAGACGGGGAGAGGACGCGGCCGGCGCAGCCTCCCGCCGCCAGCCTCTCCCTCCTTCCCGGCCCCGGCCCGCCCAAAGCCCTCCGCGCCCTTCCCGCCCCGGACCCCCGGCGTCCTCCCGCGGCCCCACGCAGGACAGCGGGCCGCCTCCGTCCAGGCGCAGCCCCGTCCCACCGCCCGGGCTGCTCCTCTGCCGTCAGACACCCGGGGGAAGCTCCGGGGTGCGGTGACAAGAGTTCAGACAGACAGTCAGAAAACAGAATGTGAAGTATTTTTTTTTTATATACAGAATACAGGAAAGTTTCTGTAAAGTCTAAAACGTTACAATTACTATGTACAGTGGAACTAGCTGTTCTGCTGCAGGGAGGTGGCATATAAACAAAAGAGACAGACAGGTTACGACAAACGATCTGCTACAATAGACAATTTGAGGAACGTCATACCACATGTAGCACTGTACACAGCTTTAAAACATTGAAAAATGCCATCACTGATGTATTTACACAGAATCCAACACTTTTCCTCGTTTGAAATAAAAATAGGATGGACACCAGGAAAAGAACTCATTTCTCACTGCCCATAATACACAGTAGCTACTTGTAGTGCAACCATAGCAGGGAGGGATGGGAAAAATAACTGTGGGAAGAAGAGCGCTTCTTTACATTAAATAAAACAATGATATTGTATAGATTTGCTGTATGAAAACTGTATTTCTCTTTTAATATAAAACTATTGTCACTGGCACAAAATAGAACAAGTTTCTGATTATTTTACAACTGCATGGGAACTATCTGTCAGAGAGAGTCCTCGAGTCAGACAGCGGTCGCCCCTCGCTCTGACGCGTCCTGCTCTCACTGCAGTTTTCCTTTTAAAATGAAATGTATAGTACAAATATATGTGCAAATGCCCCTAAAACTTGAGCAAAAAAGAAAAATTAAAAAAAGTTAAACGTTCTTCATTTCATGCAAACGGCGTGTGAACAGTCTCTGGGCCAACATAGAAAATCCCACCTCTGTTTGTACATTTTTGCATTGCAAGAGTCTTGAGGGCGTTTTCCTTACTCCAAAGCTCTCTTCCTAAAATTCCTAGGGAACTGAGTTGGACCGCAGCACGGGCACCTGGTGGGGTTTGAGAGAAAGCTTCTCCTCCAAGTCCATGTCTTGTACTAAGGCAGTGTCACCCTTGGGCTGTTTGGTCGCAAATTCAGTAATGCTGAAAACAAACTGCAGGCAGCCCAGCTTGATGTAACTGCCGTGGTGGAGGAGGGCTGTCCCCTCCCAGCCAGCCCCGCTGCCCCCTATTAAGCTGGAGCTGCTGGCTTTGCAGTTACAGGGTTTCCGATGCTGCCCTTGTGCCTGTGAATTCATCACAGCGGCTTCTTCATGCGGCTCCTCTTCTTGTTTTCTGCTTTTATGTCGTTCTGGGAAAGGGGGAAAAAAAAAAAAAAAAAAGTAAGATCCGGGCAAGCCAGTGGCAGCTTGTTTTCATCAACAGGGGCTACTGCTGAGGTGCCTCAGGGGTAAGATCCTCCAGCCACGAGGCGTTTTAGTTGTCTGCAGTGAGCAGCTGATAAAAGGGAAACAGGAATCTCCCCACAGCCCCGGAGACGTAGAGGCATTTACACATCTATTTCGGCAGCCAAAAAAAGAGGAAGCCGATCAGGTGGAGAGCAGGAGTAAGCCATGTGGGGATGGGATGCCTGTAGCACAGCCCAGATCACTTACTCACAGCCTGGGAGAGGAGGACGTGCATGGGGAACCCCTCAGTCCAGCTCTGAACTGGGGTTCATCAGCCAGGGCTGGAGCTTGGTTAACTCCAGCACCGGAGGCAGGAGCGGGGTGAACAGCAGAGCACTCCACAGGCTGAGGCACTCCCCAAGCCCGCAGAGGAAGGTCTTGTGTAACCCAGGCTGAGGCCTGTGGAGAGACTCCCCCTTTTGCAAGAGGTGCACCAACTGCTTCAGAATGAGGGGCACCAAAACAAGGAATCGATTTGCACCCACTCCTGTCCCCCTCTAATAGCTCCCTGCAGTGTTACATGGGGCTGGTGCTGTCTCAACACTCACTTATCACACTCTGCACTTTGGCAACAATACTGCTGGGAGGAGTGGGCGTCATCTTCTCCGAGAAGTCACACGAATACAGAACGTTGTCCACGGTAGTCCCATGCTCACTGTAGTTCAACAGCTCATAATGTTTCGTATTCTGAAAAAAAAGGGAAGAGGAGCGAATTGAGACATCAAGTCAGAAGGGCTTCTGCCCCATACACCCCTTTGGAGCACTGAAACACGACCCCTCTCTCCATACTGCTGTTGATGGGTAAGTAAGGGCAGTTAAATATCCTCCAGCTTCAGAGACCACCAACCCGAACCTCGTGCATGGTTCATGCTCACAGAACAGCCAGCTTTCCAGCAAGAGCTGCTTCCCAGGATGCTTCCCAGCAGGGAAGGAGGGCCAAAGCAGCTTTGGAGAGAAGTGGGTTTTACCTACTGCACTTGGACCAACAGATCTTTTGGAAACAGGGATTCAAGCTGATTCTCACAAAGCGAGCACACCATTTTAACAGGCACACTAGATGCGAACTTAGCCCAAGACCTGTGCCTAGCAGGAAAGAGCGTGCTTTGGAAAGCAGCCACAAGATAGCAAGAGGGATGCCAGTGTGTTGCAGCAGCCACAAGATGCAGTGTCACGCTCAACTGAGCTTTGCAGAGGATGTTGACAGAGTGGAGGAGATTTCAGGTTAGCTCACAGGAATCTGAGGGCTGAAGACGTTGTCCCCCAGGGACTACAGAGCTTTAATCAAGTTACAAAAACTCCCCGTGCACAGGGGAGTAAATTTTCAAGTAACCTGCTAGACTGCAGAGACCAAGGCCAAGCGTGAGCTGCCAATGGCCAGAAGCAGAAAGAGCAGACAGAGCTCGGGAAGCAGAATTCTCCCTCTAGAGCAACCACAGCCATAGGTGGCCTGCTGCAGTATGGAAGAAGTTCAGCGCCTAGAGCCTGATTTGGGCTTGACCACCGTGAGGAGATGCTTCAACACAGATTTAAGATCCGGATCCCATTACCGAGTGTGTTCTGTAGCTTGTAGTGCACTGGAGGAATGGCTAAAGCCAGCTGTGGGTTAATCCTGGATCCTGCTCAGTAGCTGGTTGACAAATGGTGATATAAAAGACTATCTTGCTTCAAAGACTGTTCCCATGCTAAGAGACGTCTCGGGCGGCGCTTTTATTGGCAGGCCCGCCAGTCTATTTACTTCAAGAACAAACTAATCTCTGGACTGTAGTAAAGGAGCAACTGTAGACCTCTGTTTATGCTGAGAGCTTAACTGAAATTTTAGTTAAATAAATAATTTATACAGAGTACTGCAGATGGCATGAACACTTTGCACCATGATCACCCCTCAAAGCAAGAGCCTCGGAGCAGTTCCCTGTTTTGTTCCAGCTGAGGTTTGATGTCAACACATAAAGTTTAGCTTTTATTAACAATGCAGCTGGATCAAAAAGTATCGAACAGTTTCTATGTCTTTTTCTTTCCCTAGACACCAGCAGTGACAGTGCTTACTTGTGGTCAGTCTTTGTCAGAGAAAAGCCATGCTCAGAGAAATCATGCTGGCAGAGCTCTGTGCTTCAGAAGAGGGTTTGACAGAAAACGCTGACGCAGCCTTCACTGGAGTGAAACCATTCACAGCCCTGGCTCTTACTTTGTAGTCCACAAAGGAGCACCACACAAAGACAACCTGCTGCCTGCATCTCCAGCTCCCACTGCCATGCATGCCAAATAATAAAAATAAAATTTAAAAAAAAAACAACCCCAAAACACCACACTCAGGCACTCACCTCATCGTAGAATATGCAGGCATGTTTGCCAGACACATAGTTACAGTGACCATAGCTTGTAAGGCACACATCCATATCAGCTCCTGTCAACGGGGAGGACAAAAGAGGCTCAGTTCATTTCAGAAAAAACTGTCAGGCAGCAGAGAACAACAGACAGAATTAAACTTCAATTAGCAAAACAACGGGGGAGCAACTGCCTTTGTCTGCTCCCAGGACTGCATGAATAATGCTGCGATAAGCCACCGAACAAAGTTTCGGTGGGGGAAGGGAAGGCTAGCAGCTCCATGAAGGTTGAAGAGCATTTCACAGTTACTGGGTCAATCCAGAGCGCCAAAAGAATCTAAGCAGAAAGAAATGAAACCTGCAAGCAAACCCTACCTCTCCTCTCCATCAGTCTGGCATTAAATCTCCAGGACAGCCATTCTGCTAATTTTGATACCAGCCAGGTTACAAAGGCGCAACCCCATAAAGATTCAAGTAGACGGGGAATTTCCACGTTTCTTGGTAGCAAAGAATCCCCGTACAAGCAGCCACAACGGGTCTGTTTTCTTCGACACCCACTTGGCAAACGCTTAGGGAGGGTCAGGGAGAACCACCGATTCTGAAAGGTCAGGGCAGGAAAAAGCTACTCACCTGTCCCAATATAGAGGGTTCGATAGCACATATTGACTGCACCCCCTAAGCCCATTAGAGGATAGAACACCGCCCGGGCTTGCACTTCCTTTCTTTGCGCTGCAAGATAAAAAGAAATTATCTGAACAATGTTATCAGCCATGAAGCCTGCTTGACCCCAGTGTCCTCAGCGCTAGACTCTCCAGAAAGCACAGATCCTAAGGAGGATGCAGTCAGCTCTGGCCTAAACTCCAATTCCCAACCCTCTAGGAATGTTTGTGCACTGAACATCTTTTTGCCAGTCATCAGAGAAAATTGCTCTCTCCAGTAACCCACACAAGCCATGCAATTGGGGGAACATTAATACCAAGCGTGCACAATGGAGCCACACTGAGGGAAACGCAAGCCTCCTGCCACTAGCTTCTTTCTTAATCTCTTCCACTTTGGGTAATCAAAGAGCTGAGTCTTGCTGTCAAAGTGCCACTTAAAAAAAATTGGTGCCGGTGAACGTCACCAACTTAACAGCTGCGATTTCACTTCTAGTGAAGCTGCAGGAAAAACACATGGCTTGAACAGGGCTTGTCCAGGGACCAACCCAGCTCCCAGGACAGGATGATTTACCGAGTGGACTCTTTTACCCTCAGGTCGGTCCCTACGGCACACTCGACAATGGCTGGTCCAGGGCTGAGCCTGCAGAGCAGCTCCCTGGCAGACAAGTTCAAATCACATGTTCTCACATACCCACATTAACTGGACAGAAAATCACGTTCTGTGGAACAGGTATCAAACTCTGGTGGACCACACAGGCCTAGCCAGGATTTCAGCAGCTGTCCTTTGGAGGTGGGCCCCTTATATGCACAGAGTTTAGGCCTCTCCTGATACTACATCTGCATGACAGTTTTACACCAAGAGTGTGAAATCAAGGAACAGAACATGAGGATTATGGGAGATTGTTTGCAGAGCCACCTACGTCAAGAACATTGGCCACACTGAGTGGCATCACTGGATGTGCAGCACTCAACGTAGCTGAAATGTGCAGGTTCCCACCTCTGCCCAGCTGCCCTGCGCCCAAGTCCTCTTAGCTGTCTGGCTCTGCTGGCTCAATGGGGCTCAGTAAAGGCTCTGGCTCTAATATTTCATCAGCAATGCTAAACAGTCAGCTGGATACATCATTCCTGCCCAAAAAGGGCGATGGGTTAAGACAGCATCAATCTGCCTTTTGAAAGGCAGACTGCTGAAGAATTTCCAGAGCTCTTCTGTTACGAGCAGCACAGAAACATGGCTCATATCACAGCCTGGTGCTGTGTCCTACAGCAGTGTTCAAAAGATTGACAAAGCATTTAGAGAATGCTGTGATGCTACAGCAGCAAGCAAGGTTACTGACTGCGAGCAGACTTCCAAAGATCTTATCTTGGATATTTACCCCCAGGCCTAGCAGAGGGGGAGCAGACAACTGCTCCCACAAGGCTGTCCAGTTAGCGCTTGAAAGCGGATTAAATTCACTGGCTGCATGCAGAGGAACACGAAGCCACGTTCGCCCTGTAGCTTTAGGTGTTAGCATGCCGATACCAGCGACCATAAACAAAGCCAATGCTGAACTCAGGAATCTGGAGATTTCCAACAGAAGCGCAAGTTGTTTTCCATTATTTGCATTAGTTGCATTTAGTGCTTCAGCTTGACAGTGACATTATTCCGAACGGGCAATGACAACATCACACATATATTCTGTGCCCCAGTTCCTCCTGTTCATGTGCTTGTCTCGCAAGCAACTTCTCCAGAAAGAGAGCAGGAATTCACATATTTCTCTTGCCCATCTCAAAGGTGAGGACGGGGAAAAAAAAAAAAAAAAAAAGACAGCTGAACCTTCCCGTCTCTGCTAAGTCTAAGATGACTAAAACACAACTTCACTAAAGATTTCCAGCAGAAAATCAGAACTTAATGAAGGTATTTCCATTGTCATAATTTGTAAATAATCAAGTAGAGGGACCTGAAGGAGTTTCTTGCCAGTGGATATCCAGAGCGGGGGATGAGAGGAAACAAACACGAAAGGCAGCATCAGACAGATACCAGAAGAAGAGGGAGATCTTCTTCAATGGATAGGCAAGGGAGTGCCAAAAAGCTATGGCTCAACATACACCAACTATTCTAGGGCTGCTCTTACCTTCAATGTGGTTTCCCACAGGAGACTGCTGATGGGAACTGACACTGCTCGCTAGAGACTGAGCTTTGGAAGGAAAGAGCTGATGTATTCTCTGCAAGGCCAGAAACTTGATCAGCTGCTCATCCAGCATATTTATCTCAATCTCTGTTAATAAACAAAAAGCAATTAGTAAGTTATTCATGTAAAGGGTGCAATCTGAGCTGCAGTGGATTTAACTGTCCCACTTTCAAACTTGCCATTTGCTTCAACAGCAAAGACCTGACAAATTTTGCAGTTATCAAGAATCCTACATAGAGGTGATCTACTACTTCATATCATCTCCTGTGAGCAGCATGCGAGGAGAGTGCCAGCAATGGCCAGAGAGCTACAATTCAGGCAGCAAGCAGAAGTTTAGGGGAACAAGGACTGATAAGTTGAAAATCTGCTGTTTTGGCTCAGAATCAACAGGTCTGCAGAGGTGGACATCACGCCCCTTTGGGCGGCAGATTGGGTCCTTCTTGTGAAGCTTCATTATCTAGTTAGAAAGTCTAACCCTACATTACAGAGGAAAGCTGTAACCACCTTTGAAGCCGCTACACGCTCATTCTTGAGTCATGCGCTTTTGTAGCGGGGTCAATTAAACCAAGCAGGGCAATTCAGACAATATTATTAACAAGCTTTAAAGCAGATCTGTTGCTGATAGCTTTGAAGTATTTATATTTGTAAAGCCCTACAGAGGTCTGCGTTCTGTCAGCAAGCAGGCCGGCTAACCTCTTCTTCCAAAAGCTTTCTCTACATCAACAACAGTTAAAACGGCAAGCAGAAGAAGCAGAGCTATAATGGCCTTTCCTGATAGCAGAGAGGTAGTCTGGGCAGGCTGAGCAGTCGGGGTTCACCCAAGAAAAGAGGGCCACACTGGCAATGCCAGAAAGGCTGTTCTTCAGATGTAGAAATCTCTGGCAACAGCCTCATTATGCTACCGATGATTGCAGTTCAGCAATCTCCTCCTCCTGAAGTCACTCTGCTAAGGTTTGGCATTTCTTGCCAAGTGCAACAAAAGGAAAATAAAAAATGGGCCAGTCTAGGAGAAGACTGACAGAAGCAGAAATAAATCAGAAAATTAACCGACCCATTAGAGCATCACCACTCAGGTGACTGCTCGACTACAAGATCTATTGTTGCTGGACTTTATGCCCGTCGGGAACAGCTCTGGATTGCAGCTAGCACCACAACATGGCAGGGCTGCAGGTTTCTGCCTGTGAATTCCACCTGGAAAACAGCCCATGCAATAGCTTTGTGATCATTCCCCAGAAAAGCTTCAGGCAGAAACACTTCATTGGCCTTGCTGCCTTGGCAACACTACAAGTAGGGAAGCATGTGACATATTTAAGGTAATGTATACCCAGCCCCGCCCTCACCTGACTGCAACCCTGCTTTATCTCTGGAACTCTTCCCCAAGCAGAGACCGAATGCTCTAGGGAAGCAAACACACAGGGCTAGTAGAGACTGATAATGAACTAAATACTCACCGCCGTCCATAAATGCTTTCAGGGAACTGGTGAGGTCCAACATAGCTGCAGAGTTTGAAGTGAGTGATGAGGGTAGAGTTAAAGCGCTTCCTATGGATAAGGTGCTGGGACTGACCTTACCATCTACAGAGAAAGATGGTGCAGAGAAGATATGTCACTGTGATGTTTGTGAGACATGCACCCAGCCCTCAGGCGGCACTTCGCTTCCAAGCTGCTCAGAATGACTAATTTTGCTCATAGTCATGCTTTGAAGAAGGCCTGAATTAGAGGCTGTTAGCTTGCTTCTGCTCACAGAAGGAACTAGTGTGTGTCTCCAACACAAAGCCAACTGCCGGCTTCTGCCTCTCACCTCCAGCTGTCGGAGGAATTCTGGACCTATACACTGAAGCTCCTACTCCCTGTTTGAAGCGATGTCCTACAGAGACTGAAAAGATGAGCACCAAGTCCCCAGGAGCTTGAAGAGCTTACTAAACCTAGAGCCATTTGCCAAGCAGCTTGTCTAGCTCTGAACATGGATAAAAAGCACAACTGCCCTATTTTTATTCCTGCACGATTATCAAGTCTGGGGTGCACTTCACTGTCCAGTAAGAATGTGACAGTCATATGCAGATTTTATTATTTATAAAACAAAATCCTACTGCTTTGGCGGTGACCATGCAGCTGAAAGACGCCATGGCAAATGCCAGGAAACAAAGTCCCTTTAATGTGTTTTTGATACCAGATCTTCTTGAGTTGGTTTGCTTAGAAGTAGAGCTACTATAAGCCTGAAATTTATGGCAATAAAAAAAAAAAGGTCATGAATGATTTATATTTTTGTACTCGGCAACAAGATTTGCACACCATAATTTAAGATTTGTTATAAATATATATATGCATTATGTTAGATGGAAAAATCTAAATATTTACACCTTTCTCAAGCGACACTGCACCAAAAGCAATTATTTAACATCTTAAGTAACTGCAAAATTATGTAGGGTTTGCAGTGCTCTTCAAACCACAAGCAAGAAGTTTTCTATAGTATGGCCTCATTTCCTCTACCAAAACTTCTTCCAGCCTTGCATTTCTAAGCAGGGCACGGTCAAACTAGCTGCCTCAGAGTAACCAAGTTTGTTCAGCAATAAGCAAGGAGGCCAAGTACTCTGGGGACAGCTTCCAAACACGAGGTAAAGCTCAGAAGTGACTCATTAAGGAATTTTAAAAAGAATAATAAAAAGGTATTGCCTCTGTTGCTTGCCATCACCAGATCTGAGCCACTCCACGCAAGCCTGCCACAGAGCAGCTAGGAACTGCAAGAGAAGTGACCCAACCTGCACAAAGGGTTTACTAGTTTGAGTGTTGAGCTGGTGTGGGGAAAGGGAAAAGAAGGAGAATGCTTTAAGTGAAAGCTTATTCAAGCAAAATTTGAGTTATGGGCAGTAACTCTGACTTTCAGCTGTCAACATCTTTGGCTTGATGTTTTTACACTGAAGAATGGGTACATGCACTTCAGCAGCAAGGTGTTTGGGTACAACTCAAGACAGAGATGGTATATCCGGTCCATAACTACCCTGTATTAACAGACTAGCAGATACTAGACGGACTACAGCTTCCCAAGTCCACATTTCTCCAACATCAAGGCTGTGCAGCTGAAGACTTCAAACACATCTGTACTAGGGAACACAACCACCGCCAGAATATTTACCGTATACAGAGATCATAGGATCAGAGATGCCAGACAGCTGCTCTTGTGAGGACTACCTTGCAATCAAACTAGTGCTTTAAAACAAATCAGTAGTTTTAAAGCAGCACTGGAGTGGCCAGTTGTTGGAACAGCGAGACAGCAGCCAATTGATTTAAAACTACTGTTGCTTTCCAGAATTAAACTGATCTACTATCCTGCTTCTCAGGACAGAGTTCCTCTCTCAGGTATATGCGGCCAGCAAAAATACATCCCGTGGCTCGCATGAAGGGACCTAAGACAGAGGAGACTTGAGAAACTTCTCCCAGCTCTTCACAGAAAGCCCAATTCCCCATTAAACGAGGGCATACTGCTAGAGCCTTGAGGTTCAGAATAACATTTAGCCTGAACACTTTCTCGGCCCTGGGGGCCAAGATCAGCTCTTTGGCACATACCTGAAGGTGGTGCTGGTGAACAGAATCTGTTTGTGGACCCAATAGCAGAGACCCCATCTCCTGCAGCCTGCGGAGGGGTGAGAGCCCTCGTGGCGGTCAGAGGGGAGCCCATAGATCGCAGGTCTGCCGTCAGTGGCGGTCCTATCTGTGTCTGCACATTCTTTCTTTGCAAAGTGCTGGTGGTCTCCAGGCTGGCACAGGAGCTCGATATGGACGTAGGCATAGTTGTGACCGGCACAGAACCCCTTTGTGCACAAGAAACGGGTCCTGCTATGTTCTCCGTTTTGACAATGGTTCCAATGGTGTGATTCAGAAGTCCACAAGTCGCTGGGGGCGTGAGGGGCCGAGGCCACGTTTGCCGATGAGACAAAACAGGTATTGTGTTACCAGATCCAATTAGTCTCTGGGAGTCAGTCAACTGTGCTGAAGATTCGGACGAAACGCCATAGAAATGAGGACCGTTTACTTTAATGTCAGAGGCTGTCGGCCCATTTGAAGTCCCGCAAGAAGACACCTTCTTGGATTTATCTATACAAGAGCTGCAGTTAACATCTTCCTGTGACAAAGTCTGCTGGGATTGCGAGGAGCTCAAGGAATTCTGGGTGGTAATCCCTGAGGTGCAGGATGACATGGAATAGAGGGAAGGTGTAGGTGCCTTGTCAGCTGCCTGGTAAGGGTTGGCGAGTGAGCCGTCTGCCACAATAACAGGCTTAATATCAGCCTTCTCTGTTTGTTCAGAGTCCCAAAGCGAAGTCATCTGCTTAGCAGATAAATGTTTCAATATGCTGCACTGGAGCGCAACAACACTACAGAGCCACTGGGAGGAAAAAAAAGTGCAGGTTAGCTCCACAGGCAGACAATGCTCCAAACCTCACCAGTTACTCCATCGTTCACCCAGCTCGAAGAAATTCAGCTGCCTTACTATGCTGCTGACTGCTCTGATGCAGCCTGGAACTACAGCATCTGCTCTGATGCTCATCTAGAATCAGGAGAAGACTTTGTCCAGAGGTACAGAAGTGCAACCAAAATTAGGTACTGTTTCTCTCCATGCTGGGGACAGTACACAGAGGAGCTGAGATTAAAGGAGGGGGAAGGCAGCAGATGCACTTCCTCACCCCCAAACTCTTCCCTCTCTTCACCTGTTAAGCGTTGCAACTCTACAGCTAGTTACAAACACATCTTTCACTAATATGGGCTTCTATCCAAACACAATCCTCCAACTTACTCTGTAGCACGCTGGAGAGAAATGCTGATCTACCTCATGCTATAGGGAGCCACCTGTCAAAGCTGGGGGGAAGAGCACCTTTCCTTTTACACAAGGCAGAGGAAGACTAAAAGATTTATTTGAAGTTTTAAGCTCCATGGTGAATGTGCACCTGCCACATAGAAGAACGCCGCCTGAGCTAACAGAAGGACTTGACTACACCACTGACTGCAAAGCAACATGCCTTCGCGTTGTGGAATTTGGCAAGAAGTTTCACACAAGATTTAAACGCTCATTTGACCTTGATTTAAAAGTCCAATTCTATCAGCAATAAAATGCAGTCCAGAAATGTGACGTTAACATACAAATAAATGTGTCAGAGAGCAGCCTTACATAATCAAAGTGGAAAGTATTTCCCCTCAGCCAGGAAATAAAAATGACATCTAGACAGAAAGCCCTCGACTCCACTCTTAAGGCCAGAAAACTATTTCACCACTTCCCTGAAGCGTCAAATGAGGAGCTTTACATTTCACCTGGAAAGCCAAAATGAAGTTTTAATGGGCAAGGGTGTCAGAAACAAGACAAGCTATCACCTTCAGACATGATTTTGAGACTGGTTTCCTAGACAACTGCTCTGATCATGACTGAAATGGAAGAGATCTTTGTACCAAAGCAACTGCAGATAGAGAGTCCAAGCGTTTGACTTCATTTACCTCCTGTTGTTCTGTCTGGCTGGCTAAGTGCTCAGTGTTCAAAAGGTGCTTCTGCAAGGGTTCCTCAGGGATCCCGTTACAGATCAGCTCGCCATCTCTAATTGCTGCAGGCGCAAGTAACGGGGGTGGAAGCCGGTATTGGGACTTTATAGCATCAGGAACCTACGCAGAGAAAGAAGATCACACATGAGAACAATTACTCAAGAATGACTAGTTAAACAAAGTGCCTAACCAGCACTACACTTTGTGTTTGCTGCTTTCTGACCCAAAGAAACCCTCCATTAGAAGTTTCAAGGACTGAATACTTTAAATTGATGCAGCCACGCTGAAATTAATAGGTTTTATTCCCTTAGGTCAGGCATGACTTCAGCACAACATGGTGGCTACAGCATAAGAGAAGTCATGCAAAAAAAGCCAAGTAAGAAGGGAAACCTGTATGGCAGCAAATACTCTTTGGGGTTTAACACAGAACATGCGGCAGCCCCAATTCTGACTGTAGGGCCACCTTCAGGAGGTTGTATGTTGTACTTTCTACGCTTGTGCTAGATTTAAAGGCTTTTACTTCTAATAGCCGAGTCTTATGGTTGGTGGAAAAAGAGCTTCTTAAATCCTACACGTAGCGAAAAGTAACTGCTGACTTCCAGACCTCTCACCAACCACCTCTTCCTTCTGCCCCAAGAGGCTATCCCTATGGGGCATGCTGGTTTCCCTTCCAAACTAGAATACATATACAGGGAGTTTCACCGACACCTACTTGTTTACACATACCTTCAAACCTTTTCTCTTTACTGATTGAAGAACTCTGCGATTTGGAGGATGTTTCTTATGGATTCGGTTTAAGAAATCCACTTTGACAACATGCTGAGATATGGTGTCCTGGAACCGGTCAAATACTCGGCACCGATTACTCAGGGTCAAGTTCTTCTGGTTCAGCTGGGTGATCAGATAATGCCACAGGAGTTAGGGATCTGCGGATCACTCTAATGTACCCTAAGACTTTCATAACGCCTCGTAGCGCTGGCAGTACAGCATCAGCTCAGCTTTAGACTATGTTTCCTGCAGCACTAACCATTTCTGTTAAAGGGCACATTGCTGGAGATGAATACAAAAGCATTTAGAGGCCTACTAAGCAGCATCAATGCTCTCAGAAGCAGTTTGTCTGGGCAGAAGCCCTTTGTTTCAGCCCCCTGTTTCCTGAGTATTTAAGTCTCAAGGACACTGCTTTTCCAAAAATGAAAACTCCCTCTTGGAATGAAAGTTTTTTGGGTTAAGCATGCAAAGAATTAGTTCCCCTATTTGTAGCTCTGTGCTGCTTTGTATCGCAGTTCTGGAAGCTCATCTAGATCTTAAGGAGTCCAGTCTGAAAACTAGACAAGCTGTCAGTGAGCCACAATCTGAGCTGTCAGCTTCAGTTACAGGAAGGAGTTCCCCCATCTTTATATTTTATTGCAGATAGTAGCATGGTATTCCTTTGGAGAGTGTGTTGCTTGCAGCAGGAGCTTTACAAGCGTTACAGGGAGCAATAAGAGCTCAGAAGCTGTTTTACATTTGTTGTACTTTGTCCTTTAATGGACCTGCCAGGTTCCACTCCAGCATCCGGTTACCATACTGCAATCATAGTCCTGCTTACCACCACATGTTCTATGTGATTTGGGCACATCCATCTACCCAGAGGCATGGCAGTAAGCGGTGGCTCCAGACAATCCATGTGGAACAGGAGTGGGCAATAATCACACTGAATTAGAGGTGCCACTCTGCAACTCCTGCAAAGAGACAGACGTATCATTTCCCATGCAGAATACAGGGTATAAACCAAACACGCAGGCAAGCTTGGCTAAGCACTTTGGCTTATCTTTCCCCAACAATTCCCCTACACTATGTTACTTGCATCTAAAATTAGGCTTCAGATTTGTAACTTGATCTATATGGACCTTCTGCAAGACCCACTCAAGGCAAAAGGTCTTGCCCATGCATGTGAGGGTTTCTCGGTGCAAAAGAGGTCCTTTGGCAGAAAGAGATGCCGAAGCTGTAAGCACTTGTCAGATTCACATAAGCAACTTTTCAAGTTGACCTTGTGCATTAGTTCTGCGTGGCTTCATTTAGAACAAAATTCAGAGAAGAAAAGGAAATCTCAGATTTAGGTTATTACAGTTTTTCTCAGATGAATCTTGTGTGAAGTTGGGACATTTACTTCAACAAGATGTTCTCAGAACAAGTCTCAAACTCCAGAAAGCTACTACATGTGATTCCCCAGGCTTTAAAGAAGTCTTCACTCTATGACAAAGTCATCAGCTGTTCTCCACAAAAGCTCCACTCTGCTGAGTCTCCAGCCCACTTCCAGAAACTCACTGTGACTGGGTTCCTGAAATAAAGTTTTTCTTTTTCACTGACATTTTGAATTGGGATTTATCTGTGCATTTTTTATGCAGCTATAAAAAAACAGCAGTATTTTGTACTGGTTTTCAGATTTACTATTTCAGCACAATATTCCTATTTTCCTTGGGCTTATATCTCTCTCAGTAGATTTCTATTTCCTAAAGGTCACCTCCTCGCATACTTCCTTCATGAACCATAAACAAATATCTCTGTTTTCTAAACCACCATCACTTTAGAATTTTTCTTAGTAGAAAAATACTGAAGACAAGATGGTTCACTCTCTTCAGGCTACATTTTAAAACCCTTTACAGCCACGCATGGCTGCAGAAGCCACACCTACACTTGCTATGGTTAAACATTTGTTATTTAGCAAAGATGATTATTCCCCCATTTGTTTAGAGGATTGTAAGCAAGTAACGAAGGAGAATGGGAAAGGGAACAGGTCATCTACTTTTGTCAGCAAGAACTTTGCTCCCCTGAAGGGTGCAGCTACACCAAGCAGCTTCCCTGAAAGAGTCAAGTACCTGTTGCATGTGAAGCAGACTTTCACCGGCAAGGGAACCAAACCATTGTGGTCTAACTCGTGTTGTGCTTTCTTGACATTCTTTCCTGTGGTTTCTTCCTTTCTCCTCCTCTTACTAGTACCTGAAAGTAAATTTTAAAAGGCTTTGGGTTACCCACACAGCAGAGATTTGCTTTCTGGTAGATATGCATAATCGTCTCGGGCGGAGGCAAACAGAAAAGGCAAAAGGAGATGCTTAAGGAACCCTTATCAACCACTAAATCTAAGCTTAAGTGACAGAGACTGTCTTTAAAGGCAGGCATATTTTATACTTAATGATTTCAGTGACATCCTATACATGAAGTCATTACTTTGTTACTAGACTATCGTATCATAAATCAAAATCGAATATTTTGACAATTGGAATTTTTTTCTTCAGATTGATGATCTAGACTAAGGTGACAACAGCAAACCTCCATCGCAAGTGCTGGTGGAGGTGTAGTGTGTAGTAGCAGCGTCCCCACAGCTCACATCTGAAAGGCCACCTGCTGTTGGACAGCTGGAGGAGGACCAGAGGTACTTCTGTACCCTTTGCTTTCAACAGTGAGCATCACTGGAGCCACAACTACCAAGGAGTTGAGAGGGAAAAGAGGCAGGATGCAACCGCAGACATCTACACCAACACTACACAAGCCATCGCTCACCTGGAAGTGCTGTGGTGCAGGTCAGTTCATTCGGCAACTGGAACTGCGTTGGGTTCCTTTCCATGGCAGCAGCAATAAGAAGCTCAAAGGGTCGCTTCAGCTGGGGCTGCCCACAGTCCATTTCTGCAATGGCAGAGTCATCATCCACGTCAATTATGTCCTCATCGACATCATTCTGCTCTGAGTTGGGGGTCTCGGTGCTGGCATTGGATGTTGGAGTGCCAGGCCGGCTTGCTCTCCTTTCCAAGATCCTGGCATGCGCATTAGCCCTGATGCTGCTGCTAGACCTGTCCAACAGGTCTGCGTCACTGGTGGGGGAGGTGGTCCTTTTCCCAGATTTGTCCACCAATCCATTTACCTGCCCCAGCTCTTTCTTCTGTTCTCGCTTCTGCACGACATGAATAGGCAGGCTTATCATGGAGGCCACAAACAAAGCACATCAACCTTGTCAAATATGCAATCGAAGACAAACAGCATCTGAAAAAGCTTGAGCCACTTACTACAACTTCCCCCAAGAAGTCATTAAAGCCTTGACCTAGCAAAACCAATTTGATCGCAGCTAATGTACAAATGACAAAACAGCTGAAGGGAACCAAGCATGGGAAGAAAATTAGCCTGTCTCTCTCCTTTCAGGATAGCCGTATTTAAGTCCAGATCAGGACAACGTTTCACAGCATCTAGTCCTAAATACTTGACAAATTGGAGAACTCTGTTTACTTTGATAGCCAACACTGAGAAACTCCACAGTAGACCATTCATTGTTGATGCAGTCTATTAACCCTGGCAGTGCATCCGAACCCACTACGGAATGAGAAGGTCAGCTTGAGAATACAAGCACAATACACAAACAACACTCTGCTATCTCTTGATGACAGGAATCTTGAACAAGGTGGGCAGGGAGAACTGCAGCAGAGGAAAACAGTACATTGCAATAACTGCGAGATCCATTTTGCAACAGGAGGCGATGCGGCATGACCTAGTACGGGCAACTGTGCACTGCTCCAGTGCCTGACAGCATCACCAATACGGATGAACCAATCTACTCAATCACTAGAACGGTCTGTAAAAGGAGCAAAGTCTTATCAGGCAATTTTTAATACAGAAAAGTTGGGGATTTTTTTCTTTTTCCTCTCTCTCTCTCTTTATTATTGTTTTTTAAATTTGCGACCTTCATTTTTACTGTTGGCAGATGGCTGAACAGTACCCTGGAAACTAACAAGGCAATCGCTTCAGAAACAAAAGGCTGAGTACACAGTTTTCTTCCAATCTGTTTTGCGTGTCACTTCAACAGAACAGTTGCTAGATAGTTTGGTGCAGTTTCTAAACCCTCTGCTATGCAGTCTTACGTAGTCACAGCAATAAGATGTTTACATTGTGCAAGACAGCTTCCTGGAGAAAGAGTATCAAGGAAAAAAAAAAAAAAAGACAAGCCACAATCTTGCCCAATCATCTCCTCCCCATCCTGTTCAACAGCCCAGGAAATCATAACTCTCTGTGATTTCACCCTCTGCTGATGTGCAACCGCTGTGAAGTCACACTTCTAAAAAACACACACTAACCAGAATCACAGCCCTGATGCCAAAGCTGCATTAACAGGACTCCTGTTTTGCCTGTAGACAGCTCACCTCCTCAAGCATGCGAGCCATTCCCATTCCCTCTGTGCCTCATCTCTCCCTCCTTTCCAGAAGTCGGGGAGAAGGAAAAGAGTTTAAAAGGCACAGCTTGACAAGAACATATCAGGCACTTCAGTTTTGTGGTTCCTACTAGAGAGGTTAAAAATACCAGGAGGGTCTCATCAAGACGCCTTAGTTTTCTTTAAGTCTGTTCCTAACAAAACCCTTTGCAACTGCAAGCACAAAGAGCAACTCTGGTGGTACATACATACACATTAAGGGGAGAGGAAGGTATAAAACACAGGGTTCACATTTCAAATGGACAGCCAAAAGGGCAGGGATCACGTCTGTTACAAGAGGCTTTACCTTGCGGCGTACAGTGCAGCGGTGACACATCCACTCCCCCGGAGGCAGCATTTCCTCACTGAGCGGAGGGTTGCTACAAGAGAAACACAAAGCAACACTTTACTGTTATTTCTGGAATGCCTCTTCTCACGTACATGCAGCCCGAGTCAGGGTAGCTCTGCAGGTTCCGGTCCCAGGCACTTCCTCCTCTTCTTTATGGTGATGCTCCCCGGTTTCGCTCCCCCATACATCCCCTTAGCAAGACACCTCTAAGAAGCTAGTCTTCCATGACACCCATCTCATCTCCGTGATGCAGCATGCTCCACAGTTTCAGAAGACAGTCTTAGAATCAAATAGCAAAGATAAATGGAAGATTCACTTGTGTGCAACACATATACCTCCCCCCCTAACACCAACACCTCCTTAAATAACTCGATTACTCCATGTAAGACTACACAGATTCCCATGCAGCAAGCACAGTCATGTATCTAGGCATTTCCATCCCTTGAATGTGCAGTCTGAGTCCAACTGAACAAGCTGCCATGAAGTCTACCCACTGCTTCTCATGTACTCCATCCCTGGGCACACTTACTTAATGGTGGAAACCACTTTCTATCTTAAGACAACCCAAATACTCTTAAAAGTGTCACCATATACAGCTTGCCTTGGCTATGAAGCGCAAAATACATCCTACTCATATGGATCTGCACTTACTATAAAAGCTGTATCACATCGAAATGACGTTCTCATTTTGATGCTAGAAATAAACCAAAGCAAATTAGATGAAGGAGTAAGGAGCACTATTTTGAGAAACACTTTTCCTCAGTTAAAGGCAGAGCAGCATATGTTAGATGGTACACTTTCCTTACAGATCCTACTACCAGCTCAAGTACTTTCCAACACTTCTTTATCATTAAGATTTGTTATTTCAGTGAACTGCTGACTCTTGGAAGAAAAGTGTACATGCTGTCAGAAAAACAGCCAGTTACCATGCAGCGTGGCTCTAAGATACACTTTTAAAAGTTCTGCCTGCTGATGCTAGAGACAGCCGCGTACCAAGTCTGCTCTCCTGTGCTGAACACTCAACAGATAGACGCACTATCGCAGGATCTGGAAGCTCCATTTCCCACTGGGAAATGGGTTACAAGGGATCCAGCCGGGACCGACTGGGTTACAAGGTGATCAAGCAGTAGTGCAGCCACACTAGCAAGGAGCTTACAAGACCAGCCCGAGAAGCCACACCAGCATGGGCAGCCAGACTGTGGTTCGCTTCAGGAGTCTCTATACTGATTATTGCACCTACAGACCAATATCAAACCAAATCCAAGTTAAGCTTTAGCAAGTCTCCAGCACTGACAACCCAGAGAGGATACCATGCATACTTGTTGGCCAGTAAGAGCTGTGCTTTGCAGCAACGGGAGAGGCTGTCTTCCTTGAGAATCTTGCTTCTAGTACGGGGAAATGGCACAGGATCCCAGCCCAGGCTCTACAGTTTTGAGCTGTAAAAACAAACATGCTTCCTTTGTTTAAACAGAGTCCCAGCGAGCCTTGCCCCGAGCGTGCCAAGGCGCTCACAGAAAGCCTCTGCAGGTACCGCAGCCATCCAGGGTCACACTCGGTCTTGCAACACTATGCCTGGAAGACTGAAGGAAGAACACAGCACGAACCAAACTGGTAATAACCTCAGCATTTCTGGTGTCAGGCTCCGGGGAATTCAGTAGAGCCAACACATCTGGCAGCCATTTTGAGGAGGAGTGCAGGGTTTCAGAGGCCTCCGTGTTCCAAGCGGTCCAGAAATGCAGCGCTCTGCATACATGCACAAACATACCTGCAGCTAATGTTTCTCATTTCCTGGAGGACTTGGATGAACAAGAGATCAGGCTCTAGATGAGAGCACCAAAGCCTCAACTACTGGCTGCTTTACATGAAGTCTCAAATGTTTGGCTGAAGCAGCAACTCCCCCCTGCCCCAAACTAATCTTTTGCTAATAGAAGCAGGGAAGAGGGGTGGAAGGAGGAGAGTAACAAATGATCCCTGTGTGCTCGCTGCAGCATAAATCCATTCTGAGTCCTGTGGTGGATCCTGCAATAGCTCAGGTTTTACTCCTGCTAGAAACTGAGCTTTTAGATCTGCAGGTACAGCGAGTACAGATTCATCTAGTCCATTGCCCCCTCCCCTCCCAGCACCCCAGGGGAGAAAAAAAAAAAATAATAAACCCTACAGACTTTGATTTGTTCGTAGTGAATTTTAGCCCTCTGAAGCTCCTGACAAGCGTGTCTGAACTGCTGGAAACATGTCTGCCCCATTTCAATGCACGCATGGCATGCCAGGGATCCACACGCTGCCAGATGCCTCCGGTTATTTGTTTTAACTGTTACCTCAATCTTATGCATTTTACAATGAAACAATTAATACCACGGTGAATCTTGAGAGGTGCCTAGAAGAGTTAGAACAGGTTTCTTCTTAAGTGTGTATGCTATTGTCCCATTTGTTATGTTTGAATTATCTGCTCAACAGCCATGAGATCCTACATATACAGTGCTCTTAAATGACAGCTTAGCGAAGCATTTTAATGAATGCTGCTACCCAAAGACCTGTGGAAGGAGAGGGAAAGATTAGTTTCAGACTAGCAGCAAGGTTTTAGCTCTCAGACTAGCCTCCCGAGTTTTTTGCTTTCTGTCAGGGCCTAACTGCTATAGCAAGTGTATTAAAAGACTGATTCTGCTTCTCCTGGTTAATGAACTGTTCATCAAGGCAGCTCGCTGCACTAACAAAGACTGATGAATGCTGTTCCTGCACTGCTGGCATCTCTGCAAGCAGAGAGCATTTCCTGGGTCTTAGCATAAAGCCAGGGAAGCGCTAAAGAATGCCGTTTTAATTGACTAGTTATGACCACATTCTTCAACCTTTTACTGTAAGCATAAGAGAAACTGATTTTTAAATGTGAACAAGATACTTGATCTTCATAACCAAGGTAAGAATTAGCACTTTGGCAGGAGCACCACGGCCGCTTTCTCCCTATCTTTCATAGGTTCATTAGCATGCAGATCTCCAGCCGTTAGTGTTTGCTGCCAACAGGACCTGGAATTGTACAGCACCAAATTTATCTTCAGTTACAACACATCTCCTTTCAACTACACACCCATCAGTTGTACTGTTCTGTACAATTTCGCTGAACCTTAGTTTCAGAAAGTTTCCCCTCTTGTCATCATAGGCAAGAGTGGTGGCCAGTGCTATTTTACCTGGAAGGCCTGGTGTGACCCGAATCAAATCTGCTCAGCAGAACATGTTTCTGAATTTAAGACAAAGACAGCTCTGAAAAAGTGAGTCTGACTTTCAAGGTTAATATCTATGCAAACACCTGGACGACCAATTCATACAAAGCCTCTGAAAATTAAAGGCGATGTTTATCACTACCTATTCAAAAAGCCACTACACTGATACAAAGTCACTTGCCGTAATACTAGTCACACAGCTTTTTCTTAAAAAGTTAAGTAGCATCTCCTGAAATTCATACCAGATTTGTGTTGCCAAGACTTGCTCTTGTAAACTTTTGGGCTACCTCCCATGGTCAGAACATTATGCAAAGTCTCCCTTAAATAAAATTTAAATGGGTATGAAGAAATAAAAAAAAATCTTCAAGAGTCATTCATATATGAGGAGTTTTTATCAAGCAAACAATAGCATGAAGCCACTTAGCTTTTCAATTTCACACTCTGGAGCTCTCATACATCAGATGCCTGTTGTTAGTCTAAATCCCATAATTACTCTTCACTTTGCTGACCTCAATAAATAAGTAAACAAATGCTCAAAGGAATGGCACCTTCTTCAACACAAACTGGGCCACAGCCCTCAAATGAATCAGCTATAAGCAAACCTGAAGTTATTTACACACAGCATTCCTGGTGGACATCTTGCATCAACAGCACACTGACGCTACTGAGAGCACGCTCTCGACCCACTAGGCTACAGCCAGCTATCAGGCTGGGGTAATGGTGCAGGAAAACAAACCAGTGTCTGGTGATGCTTTCTTGAATGACTTGTCTTTGATGTCAGTTGTTTTCAACAATCGGACTTAGATATTTTTTTTTCTATGCAGGGGAAAATAGTAACCCCATGAAAAAAATGTAGGCAAGAACATTTTTCCTTCTCAGAAATCTTCTAATTAACTTACCAAGACTTAATGACAAGCTTATAATGAAGGATGCTGGTTACGTTTGCCAGTTAGATAAAGGAAGAAGGCTTTCGTCTCTTCTGTTGGACTCCTATTTATCCCAATGATGGATAGAGCTACAGCTGTTCCACCAGCTTCATAAAGAACAAGGCTCCCTGGCTTCCTACAGCAGGGCCTCGATGGCAGCCGTAACTAAAACAAACTAGGAAGCCAACCTCACTGTCAGTGCATTACAAGTGCCCCATTGAGAAACAGAGAAAGTTGCATCATTTACAAATTCAGTTCTTTGAAGCAGCTTTACTGTGCCCAAGTTACACACTTCTTGCCACAGCTGCTCCTAAACCCTGCAGGAGGAGGACACCTGGAACCCAGTGCTGGGAGCCTCTACCTTATACATAATAAAAAACACACAAAACAAGTTAACAGCTGCAGCCTGTTTCAAGTTCCTCCCCACTGCAACTCTCTTACCTTCCTATTGCAACTTGTGGATCAAAGAAGAGTTGACCCCTTTTCTGAAGGCAGAAGTCAGACTCCATTACCTGAAAGATGGTTATTAGGAATACTGTCAGCTCTCTACTCTATTCCAGCAGCGTCAGGATTATTCCTCAGCACAAAACACTCAGTGAAGGTCTACAAGTTTTTCAAACTCCATCTGCTCCTTAATATGGATAAAGTTGTGACACTCAGGAGTAAAAGAAACAATCTTCCTGATGAAGCCAAAGATTTCTCAAGCACCAAAGCAGAGACCGCCAAACAAAACAAGCCAGGCACAACCTGATCGCATTAAAACTAACAGACCAACTTTTTGGCCTCGATTAGGCTCACATATTTTATATGTTATACATACTTGAAGCCAGCAGCGCAATTCACATTAACTATGGAGCATCAGCCACTATACTTTTATCTGCGGTGCAACTCCTCCCGAGGGAACTACTAAAAAAAGCTTGATGGCAGCCAGCATAACTTTGTTTACATTGAAGTGAAAGTCTTGGGCATGCATATAAAAAGTTCTAAATTAGTAACATCCAGCAAGGAGACCTGGACATCACTGGACAGGTCAGTACCTGATTATGTCGGCTGCCACTATGCAAAGAAGAGAACCAACATGACCATTTCACACGTCACCAATTATCCCATCATCTGCAACACTGCATCTGCCTAGCATGCATCTTTCCAGCAGCATGACCAGCGTTGGAAATAAGGGTTCGGCAACAGACAGAGAACAGAACCAAGATTAAAACACCATTATATGGCCAGACGGTGAGAAACAAGATGTGTGCAAGGAAAAATAAAGGTACTCTAGCATAATCCATCCACATGCCAGTACAAAGGCAGAGGAAGACACAAACTCTTTAAGAGTTTAGGAAGTAATATCGCCAGGTATGCTATATTCCAAAATGTCATTCACTGTATGCTTCTTTCTACCTTCTAAAACAGCCAGTGTTCAACACTGCAAGGGCAGAACATTGTGCTGACCAGCAGTTCAAGTCTCTGGCAGCAGTACTACTGTGCTCCTAAGAACCAGGTACTGTTTCACAAACCAAAGCACTAGTGTATTGCAAACTGGAGCATTTTGTGAATTTTGAAGCCAGTGAAGTTATTTACTTGCATCCTTCCTCAAACCACTCCTGCTAGTCTCAGCCTGGGAGGAGAGCGCTAAATACAACCTCATGGAAGCACGTGCTATCTACCTTACCTCGCTTCCCTTCCCGCTTGTCACCAGGGGTCCAGCCTCCTCCCCATGCGCTCGTGCGCAAGTAATCCTGAAACTCACAGGGAATCAGAAAAGTTCCCTCTAACGTGATGAAGTAGAACTTTTTTTGTCTCATACCTGACAAGCAGGAGAGTCCAATAAACTGGATAAGCTGCACGTAAACATGTGATCACCTGATGTAATTAGTTACTTCTATTTATAGAAAGAACCTGCCCACAGAGACCATTCCTTAGACAACCCATTAGTTATTATCCTCATTAACGACTGACAAAAAATTTAAAGACGTATTGTTTCTTAAGATACTAAATTTCCACATATATATATATAAAACCCCCAAGTATACATCTATATAAATATGCATAAAAAAGTGTATAATACCACCTGTACCGCACTGAAGTTTTTGTTTTTTTAAATTAGTTTGGTTGGTTATGAACTCTGATATTTGGGGCATATCTGCTAGGGAACTGTCCAGCTTTGTATTTATAAGCAGAAATCATAGAAGTCAATAGGAAGACTTGTTGACTTTGGAAAATTTGGGTCAGACCCAGAAATTCAGGCTTTGTGCACGTCCTGACTCCTGTTTCTTTCCCATGCATCACTCATGGCTGTACTGCAGACAATAGTAACAATAGCCTGAAACCAACGTCCAGATTCATTAAGTGTTCAGATCTTTATAGCACCATCTTCTTAACAGATTGGAAGTCATTTTCTCAAAGCAGGATGACACATAGGGCAGCATCAGGGAAAAGAAAGAGGGCTGAGGAACAACACAGCTCTAGTGAGAATCACTTCATCCAATTTTGTCTTTGAAGAACAATAAATGAAGAGACATCTCTGGTGGGAAAAAAAAAATAATCAAAACACAGGTCTGAGAGATTTCTGAGAAGTGAACACATTCAGCCCTAGCCATTCTGAATGTGTTCAAAGGAGACAGGGGTGAAAGGACAGAAGCAATAAGGTGGAAAAAAGGAAAGCAGCATATCAGAAGAGGATGAAGGACAGACCCATAAAAGCAAAAGTATGAGTTTGTCTTCACACAGGCACAAGCGAAGTATAATTCTGACATCTACATGTGGACTAGGATTTCCCAAGAACACTGGGGAGGAGAGGGAAAAGAGCAGCAATAGAAATATGCACCAAAAAACCGACAACCTTAAAGCACAGTATACATTCTTTTCTGCCTTTTCGAATCACCTTCATATCCTGCTCCTGTTGCTATTCTAGACGGAGATCACTGGGAAGTTCACATGATGCCTTGCCCAAAGTCAGAGGCTGTACAGGCAGGTGTTTCACACCAATCACTAGCGCTTGCCAGAAATTCAGCATGGGGTTTTCAGCCTGCTAAATTGCATCCTCAGGCCACTGCTTTCTGCAGGGTTCAAAGTCGGTAATCTCCAGCTCCATCTAGTTTACTTCAAGTGACTCGTGCAGAGCAGACGTCAGCAGAAATAGGTTAGAGTTGGGTTCAGGCGCTAGATTTCCCCCAGCTGGCTGAGATGCTCTTTGCCTTTTGTACTCAAGATCTGATACACCAACTGGAAGAATGCTTTATAGAATTTTTTCTTCTTCATTTTTGGCTATAGGGAGCATTTACTCCATACCCTAAAATGGTATGTAATTGCATTACAACTGATATCTGTCAACCCCTTTATTAAAAAGAAGGTACAATACTATTTTTACTCAGCTTACAGAGCTACTGGATACCACAGCATTCCTTCGAGGAAGCTGGGCAGACATCTAGCGAGCGGTGGAGTTGAAGGCAGCGTAAATCGACTACTGTAAGAAGAAAAAGCCAGATCTGACAATCCAACTGTGTCACAAAATCACATGTTTAGCCAGTAACCTGACGTGGCAAGATGTTTTTTGCTTACACTCACTTCTTTCAAATCCAGTACATCATACCCCTATAACAAAGCCATATTATATTCTCAGATACATTAGCATTTTCACAAGTCCAAGCTTACTTCCGGACTGGTTAAAAAAACCCAACCGGGTACATCCTTCTCACATGGTATTTACATTGCAACAGGCAGCACTCCCTCAATATTCAGACTTTGTAACACTTGCTTTCAGGAAGATACACCTCCTTCCTACTCTGGAAGTAACTGCTTGCTTTCTTCACAGCAGATTCCTGGTACTGGCTACTGACTCGAGAGCACAGGAAAAACTCAAGAACCTGACACCTACCAGTGAGTCAGTCTAGCAACAAAAACAGTTTAACATCCACTTGTGTGGGTCAATAAACAGAAGAATTCATGTTAGTGCCTTTACTCTGTAGAAAAACTGTTTCAGTATCGACACTGAAATATCGAATTGACTCAGTCTGTCCTACACAGAGAGACAGCCAGGAGCCCTGCCCTCCGTGCAGGTGTTCTTCACACCATCACCTACAACTCAAGTCATAAAGGTCAGTTTCAGGGGGGAAAAATGCATGTTTGGTCCTGACTTTCACTATAAATATATAGCTCTGCTGTTAAAAGTCTGTAACTGAGGACAGTGTGGGGGCACTCCCCATCCGAGATGTCCTTCACACCCACTGTAACAAAAGTACAGCAGGGTGTTAGACATGCTAATCATGACTGCTTCCCCTTTACTACCCCCACCTAAAGCAACACTGAGAAATGGAGAGAGAGGGGAGAATTATGAGAGCATTATACGATTTTGTGTAATAAACACAGTAGTCTTCCCATTCCCAACTACGAGATCCACAGGCGGCTGTACAATCTTAACAGCACTGAGCTTGTCTGTGATAAAAAGACACCAGGCAAGCTAAATGAAGGTGAATATATTTACAAGATAGTGCTGAGATCTCCATAACAAACAGTCATTAGCAGATTAGTATTATGAATCTAATCCAATTAAGAATTTCCTTTGCAAATGCCTAGAGGAGCTGGAATTCCTCTGGGAAAACCTTTCCACATTTTGAAAGGCTCCCATGAGTCACGCCTGCAGGCCTGACATACCAGGAAAGACCAGCTCCGGGGCAGCACCAACAAAGCCGAACAAAGATGTGAACCCCACCTTGAAGCAAGCCTTCACCTCGAAGCAAGCCGTTGCGTCCTACTGAACTTGAGGAGTCAACTCAAAAATGGATCCCGCAGCAGCACAAAAAGAACACTTCTCAGTTCCACAAGTCCCAGTCAACATAAAGCTGGTGCTTTCTCAAGGAAAGGGACAAAACAGTGGAGAACTTTCCTTATTAAGTCTCGTATCGTGCCCTTTTAAACCACTTCAGATCATTACGGATGTTTGACATAACGCTAGTCCATACAGCAGCCATGTCTGAAGACAAAGAGTAAGTTAAGCAGCTAGATGTTGACTTTGACGGAATCCTAATGCCTTGCTCCTACCGCTTTATGCTGATGTTGAGAACTGCAGCAGCAATCCACGGCTTGATCTGAGTGCCCAGCTCTGGCCCACGCTACAAAATCTGCTCACGCTTAGTTTAACATGAGCAACATACACACAGGTGAGAATCGTGGTTCGCAAGTCGCAAGATTAGATTAGTTCATCAAATTCTTACTGTGAATGGTTTTCTGGTGCCCTCAACTTAAGTTCATAGATTGAGGCTGACCTTATCTGCCTTTGCATCGAGAGATTTAGGACAAAATAAGGAGAGCGAAAGATCTCATTGGTACAACTTTGCTGAACAGAACTGCCAAGACTGATCATGTTACCACATCTGCAGACACATGCGCAGTGACCCTCTGCACCGGGAAACCAAGCCAGTGCAATTGCTTCCTTCTGGTTTAGGATCAAGACTATGCTGGCCCCAACGCTACCAAAATATCAGAACCAAAGATACATAAAAATAAAAGGTGCTGTTTAAAAAAAAAAAAGTATATTGTTTTAACAAACTATCAGTTAAGATAGATTCATTTAAATTAATGTTTGGAACAGAACAGCTTACTGTCTGATCTTCAAAATGCAATTACATGAACATTAAAGTAGGTTTTTGCCAGTCATTTAATGTAAAAAAAAAAAAAAAAACCAAACAACAGAATGCCTCAAAATAAAAACTTTCTGCAGTTAAAAGAAAAGCTTTTTTGAAGCTGTCAGAAGTGCCAGTGTGTAAGAGTCGCACCAACACATGTAATTCAATGTACTGAAACCCTGCTCCTCTTTAGTTCACTGTTAGGCCTGAAGTTAAGTCTCTCGGGCACCTTTCTGCTACTCCTTGGGGTGGCAGATGCTTCAGACCATTCAAAGTTTCACCTGAAACCCCCAAGGCAGCCAAAGATCCCCATTAAGGGAGGGATTAGCTAAGACAATAGACAGGCTAATGTTTCCCTCCCCTCACACAGAAGGGATATTTATGTAAAAAACCCAAAGCTAGACCAAATGCCAAGAGAATGCAGGACTTTTTAGACCTGGGTAAGGTGGGGAAAAAGTTATTGATGTCCTACCAGTCAAACACAACTTTTTTTCCATTCTTCGTGCAAAGCGCTTAACTGATGTGACTCATAGAAAATATGCAAAACCCGAGCTAGTTTAGCTTTTGTCTACTTCTCTTTGCAGCTCTGTTACTCCAGTTCTTCGACAACAGCACTTTGGCGAACACTGCCAAATCAGAGGGGAAATGGAGCCAAACGCTCCAAATATAAACATGAAGAGGCAAGTGTTGCAAAAAGTTTGATGGAGCTAGCAGGCCCCAGTACGGATGCAGCGTACCTCGCCCCGCACAGCCGCGGGGTGATCCAGCAGCTAAGGGAAGCCTTTTTGCTGGGCAGTGCCACAAAACCGGTACTGTCTGTTTACCGTAATGGGCAGGTGGTCAGCTTTAGGCTACTGAGGTCACTTTGACATGGTAGCAGTGCTTCACAGCCAGCAGCATGCAATTTATAAGACGGACTTGAACAGCAGCGTTCAGTGAAGTTAGCGATTTTGGGCTCCTCCAACCAGAAACTCGGGCAGTGAGACTTAAAAAAACAAAAACAAAAAAACCCAACAACAAAAAAAACCCAACACAAAACTGTTCTGTGTTAGTTCTCCCTCCTGTTGTCACTCTCCTCCCCCAGCTTGCTAACTAAACTTTTCCTCTCCCAGGGATCTTTCTGATCCTTCAGCGAAGCTGTGATGAATTTGCAACATCAGTCACTTTGCAAACTGACTTCAACATGAATCAAGTTTACCATGAGCTCAAGAAAATACAGGGAATCCTAACAATCACATAGCCAGAAGGAGGATATAAATGGGGAAGAATAGTAGTAGTACTGGAAAATTGGTTTTCAATCATGTAAAGACGGAGCATACACCATTCCCAGGGGCCTAGGTTAAGGCAGAACATCAGAATGAAAATGCATGCTGCACCATTACCCAAAGCAGCAGATTATGGGCAAACAGCATAACCAAAAGTAGACTTAAGAGCTAAAAAACCTATGTTCTGTTTTCAAGAATTATTAAGGACAGAAAAAAAACCCCTCTCTGTAAATTCAAACCTGAAGACAGTCACCGGACTATGATATTAATCCAAGTATGTTGAAACTAAGTATCTGGAAGGGATTTTACACTTTCCTGTATCCCTCCCACCAAGCCAGTTTATCCACAGCCAGGCTGGTAATCCTCCCAGTCCATGGACTCTCACAGTACCTGTAGGGGTTTTATGCTGAACTAGCGATTCTGAAACGGAGTTGTGGAAGAGCTGACACCCTGACAGATGAACTGGGAAGTCACTTCCACCCACATTAATTCAGGAGAGCAGTCATTCCATAGAGTATCAACAAAACTTGTTATTTACCATCAGAGACGTGTAATACTATCAGACTCGGAAAGTTTTGGGGGTTTTGGCCCAGCGCCTTCTGTTTTCTGCAGAAGACAACAGGTTTAGGTACTAAACTGAAGTTAAGGCAAACTGCTAAAGTTTGAGAACCACACACTTACCTAATGAAGCCAACTTGCTCACTACAGGTTTAAACAACACTATACAGAAGAGCCTTCTCTATGCAGGAAGAAAGAAAACTAGTTTATAGGCCACTGAGCTGGGTTAACTCCTGGGTTTGTCTCCGGCCTACTGCGTGACTGGGGCTGATCACACTCTTGTCATTCATTTTCTTTTATAATACAGCCTCTGCTATACAGCTTTAATCAACTGATTACAAATCCTAGACCAATTAAGAGCTGCTCATCTCTTTTCTTTTTTTTTTCCACTATGTTGCTATAATAAATGCAACCTGGTACTAAAGCTTACAATAAATATTTAAAGAACAGGTAAGCTGTCAACACAATTCAGCTAGTATGCCCCAGCAGTATATTTAAACTGCTATTCAAATGACTTAAAACGAGCATTGCATTACAGCTGCTATTCTTTAAATAAAAAAAGGAGGCAGAAAGGAAGTTGCAAGTGCTGCCTTTATGCTTAAGTTTATATCCAGAACGGAAGTTTACTTTAAGCAAGATGTAGGAGGTAAAGGGAAGAAAACACAAGAACAAAACCTGAGCACCCCTTTGAAACAACTAGGTTCACTTGAAGGCCTTGGCCGAGCGACGGACAGAGGTCCACGAGCAGGGAGGCAGAACCGGGCAAAAAATCTATCGAGCAGTGTGCAGCTGGCCCGCTGCGCCACTCCAGACCGTGCCACCTCCCACAGCAGGGTTTGGGCTACTGTCCAAATGATTGCCCGAGAGATACCCCAGGAAAGGCAACAAATGAAGTGAGAAAGTGTAATCAGAATTGCCCCTTCCATTTCTGTTCTGAAGGGTGACTAGTTAGCCAAAGGGTTTTTTTTAATAATTATAATGCAACTAACTCAAGTACAGTCAAAGCTTTACAGATAACTGATTTACAAGACTGTTTCCCACTCACTAACTATAATAAACTTGCCAAATCAAGCCATGAAATTTAGCCAGATTTAGCCATGCACAAAGTGGTCTCATTTACGGTTAGGTTTAACTAGGATTCAGGGTCAACCAGGAAACTCTACAGCATTAGTCACAGCTCTTCATCTCAAAATGTGAAGTTTTAGCCATCGCTCCAGCCTCACTCAGAGAAGGCTCGGGATGCGTTTGGCAGCATCTGAAAGCAAACACTGAGTTTTAAGCAACTACGCCTGATAGAAGAAAAAAAAAAAACCCTTAAAGCTCACCAAGAAGGCTGGACAAAAAAAAAAAAAAATTAGCGTCCTCCTAGTAAATATGAAGAGGATCTGCACTACCACCAGTAGCACTTCCTCAGGGTAGGAGGGATGATGTCATGGCTGCACGCTACAGCATTGTCGGGTTCATCTGGCTATACGCTGCTAACGGGACACTCCCTACAGAACTGTGACCGCAGTCAGTTCTCCTGGTATCAGCAATCAGCTTAATAAGTGTTCAGAGACCTGCAATTAGCATATAAACACAATATAACCACCAAGCAAAAGAAGAGAAAAAAAAACCAAAACAACGGGGTGGGGGGGAAGCAAAGAGGAGACAGCTGTAACAGGGTGGCAAACAAAGCTGCAAAGCATGAAAGAGAGAAAGGAATGCGGTTAAAAAAATCTCCCCTAAGGAAGAATATTCTGTACGCCCGAGCTCCAGCTGTTTGACTTGCCCTGCTCCCTCCTCCACTCCATTATTCACTCTAGCTGCGCTAATTTAACACAAACCGCCCGCCTGTGTCAACTGTTGAAGTGAGATTCGGGTAAGGCAGCCTCAGATGTGTCTGGGCTCCCGGTGCAGAAAGGAAAAAAACTTTAGGGCGGAAAGTTCAGGTGCCTTTGGCGGGTCGCTTTGTGCCTAGAGCTTAGGAAGCTGTGAGGGAAAGCAGCGAGAGTCCTTCCCCGCCGCAGCCTCGACCGACTAGAGCTTTGCCACCGCCTCCACGCACACCTCCGACTCCCACACGGCACCCAGATTTGCATGCAGAAAGATCTGCCTTCATCAATAAAGCCACACAACTCCCAGCAAGAGGACCCGACTGCCCCCAGTTCACAGCAGTCACTCCCACGGATGAGACAAGCAGGTCCGAAGAGTCAGGAGGAAGGAAAAAAGGAGGGAAAAGAATAAACCCGGCCAATTTTAAAGTCTGGAGGCCTAGATTTCCACAGGGAAGGTATTTTCACGTTTGAGATACTGGGGGAGCGCTGCGAGGGTTTGGAAGTCATATATGCAGCCAAAATGGCGCTGAGAATAAAAATATAATTTAAAGGAAGGTCGCCATATTGTAAACAGTGAGGCAGGGAGACACAGAGACAGCAACCTCCATTATTCCCAGCAGCTGCAGCAGCACGGAAGCGCTGGGAATGTCACGCCTGGTGCGAAGCCGCCACCGCCGCTTCCCCCCACTCCATCCAGGGCCCTCCAGAGGCCCCCCCAAGCACCGCAGCCTTAGAGAGGGGTGAGGAGGGGAAGTTTTCCGCCCGGGGGGGGGAGGCGGTGGAAGGCCGGGTAAGGGCAGCACCAGAGCAGCCAGGCTGCGCAGGCAGCGGCCTTGCTCCTCCTCTAGGCCTCTCAGCCGCTGCTCAGCACAAAAAGAAAGGAGGGTGGCAGACCCCCACCCCGCAAGAAAGCAGCGAGGGGGGGCTCTTCACCTCGGCCGCTGTGGATTAGTCCCCGGGGGGTGGACCCGAGTGGGGTCTGCATCTCCTTTTTGTTCCTGCCTGCCACCCCCGGCCCCGTGTCCCCCCCTTCCCCGCACAAGGCAGGGACCTAACGGGAAGCGGGAGCCGCTGGAGGGAAGCGCTGCCTGGGCCGGGACGGCCGGACCCAGAGGGATATCGCTCCAAGCCTTACCAGCACTGGAGATGGAAAGCGGCGGGGCAGTGATCGCAGCACAGCAGATCCCCTCCTTCCTTGCAGCTATCGCAGCTATCGTGGTTAGTGGCCCTGCCACTTCGCCTGGGCTCCTTCTCGGGCCTCCTGCTCTTCTTTTCCCCATCTTCACTCTTGGGGGGAGCCAGGAGGGCTTGGATTTGCTACACATGGACAGACAGACAGAGAGGGGCTCTGAGGCGCTGGGACGGACCCTGACCCCAGGCGCCCTTTTCCCCGCCGCCCGCCGGGACAGAGCGGACCGGGGCCGCCGGGGGGGGGACACGGGACAAGGCCTCGGCCGGGCCCGCCCCGCCCGCCGGCCCCGCGTCCGGGAGGGCCTCTCCCGGGGATTGGGCAAGCCGCCTCCGTCCCTCCGCACTTCCTTCTATGGCCACGGGGCTCCGGGGGGTGGGGGTGGGGGGTGTCCCTCACCGATTTGCAGCCCCGCGGCCTCCCCGGTCAGGCCTTCCCCCCGCCGCAGCCGGGCCTCACCTCCATCAGCCCCCCCGGAGGTGTCCAGGTCGTAGACGATCGTCTTGGTCTCCATCTTCTCCCACATTCATCCAGCCCGGGAGCGACCCCGAGAGCCCCCCCCGGCGAGAGGGAGCGAAGCGGGGGGGGGGGGGGGAGGGAGGCGGCCCCTCAACGGCGGCGGCTTCGCGTCGAGAAGGGGGCGGGTGGCGGGGCCTAGCCCACGGGCCGCAGCGGCTTGCCCGTCGTCGTCCTCCTCCTTCTCCTCCAGCCGGGCCCGGGGGCGGCTGCGGGGGGCCCCGCGCCCGCTGCCATGCCGCGCAAGGGGGGAGGGAGGGAGGAGGGGGCGGCGCGGCCCCGCGCCCGCCGCCGCCGCGCACGCACCACACGCAGGCGGCGCCGACGCTCAGGGCCCCGCCGCCGCGCCGCGCGCGCATGCGCAGACCGCGCCCCGCCGCCGGGGGGGGGGGGCACACGCGCACACCCCGCGCGCAGGCGCGGCCCCGCGCCACCGCCCCTCCCCCTCCTCCCGCCGCCTGCCCGCGCGCGGCCCCGCCTCCGCGGGGGGGCGGGCACACGCGCCGCCGTTGCGCAGGCGCGCCGCCGGCACCGCCCCTCCCCTCCCCACGCGCCCGTCTCGCTCCGCCCCCTTCCCGCGCAGGCGCGGCAGGGGCGGGGCGAAGGAGGGCGGCGCGCAGGCGCGTGGCCGCCGTCACGTTCCGGGGCGAGGGAACGGCCGTCGGTGACGTCACGACGCGGGGCGGGGCGTTGGGGCCCGCCCGCCGGCAGGGGGCGCGCGGCGAGCGGCGCGCCGGGGCGTAGGGGGCGGTCTCCTGCGCGTGACGTCATGTTAGCGCAGGCCACGCCCCTTAAAGGGGCACTGTCCCTCCCGCAGCGCGTGGCGGGCGCGGGACGCCGCGGGGACGCTGCCTGGGGGCCCGGGGAGGGCGATCCCGGGCCTCCGGGGGGATGTTGCACCCCCACTGCGGGCTGCCCGGCCCTGCTGAGGAAGACGCCAGCGCTTCTTCTAAAACACCAGTTTTTATTCATGAAACAAACAAAAGATGGGGGGGGCGATCCTCTCCAGACCGGGGGGGGCGGCTGGGGCCGGGGCCGGGGCCACCGGGACGCGGCAGGGGGCACAGCCATGCTTGGTGCCCCCTGCCCACCCCGGCACCCCGGGCGGGCGGCCAGGGTCCGGCCCCGGTGGGGTGCCGGGACGTGCGGGGGGGACAGGCCGGTGGCAGAGGGGCCGCCCTGGGGAGGGCAAAGCAAGCGGGGGCCGGGGCGGGGACGCAGCATGCTGGGGCACGGGGGGGGACACGGGGGTGCGGGGGGGGCAGGCCCTGTGCTGTGGATGGGCTGGGGGGGGGCACCCCCACGGCCGCCCAGGCCCCTCGACCCCCCCACGGGCTTTGCAGGGCGTCCCGCCGCCCCCTCCCCACTGCAGCCCCGGGGAGCCCTGTCCTTACCTGGGGTGCCCCCGCGGCCCCGCTCCCCCTGCCTGGCTCCATCCTCCATGGCGGGGGCTGGGTGGGCTGCGGTGCCCCCGGGGGGGGCTGGGGGGCAGGATGGGGCCCGGGGATCCCCCGCTGGCTCAGCACCCCCTGAGCACGGGGCAGGGAGTTGGGTGACAGCGGGGCCCGGGCAGACCCCACGGGGGTCTGGGTGGGTTGGGGGTGGCAAGGGGGTGGCCGGCACCCGGGTCGCTCCCATCGAGCGCTCGGCTTGAGCCTCCTTGGGAGAGGTGTGCCCGGCCCGTGCTGGGGGCCAGGAGGCGCGGGGGGCCCAGGAGGGGTGGCTGCAGCGCCCAGCTCCACGCTGCCCACGCCTAGATGGACACCTCATATTCCCTCGTCTCCTGCAAAGAAAACAGACTGCGAGGGGTTGGACACTCGGCGGTGCAACGGGGTGCCCGGGACAGGGATGGGGCATCTCCCACCCCATAGGGCCCTGGGGACACATCCCAGCCCATGGGCGGCCCCAGGGGTGCATGGCCCATCCCATGTGCGGTCCCTGGATGGCTGTCCATCCCATGAATGGTGCCTAGATGGATGGCCCATCCCATGCGTGGTCCCTGCAGCGCATGGCCCCTTCCCATGCCTGTCCCACCCCACGCACAGCCCCTGGCACACATGGCCCATGTGATGCTTGGTCTCCAGGGTGCCTGGCCCCGGCCAGGGGGGTGCGGGGGCCAGTACTTACTCCTGTCTCGTAGGTGGGGTTGTCAAAAGCCGACTCCACGGTGATGTGGTCGTAGGGGTGGGAGCCGGCGAGGGGCAGCTGCAGGGCCGGCTTCCCCTGGAGCCTGTGGGGAGAGGGCAGCTGGGGTGGCCGTGGGGCTGGGGGGACCCCGTGGGGGGGACGGGGGCCACCTGGCCACTCACTTGGAGAAGTAGAGATAAATGCCCCCGATGAGCAGGGCTACCACCAGCACGGGCAGGAAGACGGCGATGGCGACGTTGGTGCCCTCCAGTGCCGTCCCTGAGGGCACGGCCTTGGCCACAGCTGCCCGGGAGAGCAGGGGCTCACCGAGGGGGCATCCCACATTGGCTGTACCCTGGGGTGCCCGTCCACACCCCGGCACCCCAGGCTGCCCCAGCAAAACTTCGCCCTTACCGTCTAGGTTGCGGTTGCTGTAAAACTCATCATAGGAGGCTGGAGGGGGGAGAAGAAAGAAGCCGGCATCAGCAGCAAGAAGTGGGGTGCCAAGCGGTGCCAGTGGGGTGCTGAAGCGGGGGGGGGGTGTGTGTGTGTCCACTCACCTGCCTTGCAGATGGGAGGTGAGCCGCTCCAGCGTGAGGGGTGCCCAGGCAGGCAGTGCAGGCTGCCCTCGCCCAGCAGCGCCCGGCCGGCGGCACAGGAGAAGCGTAAGGTGGCTCCCGCTGGGTACAGCCGCCGCTCGGGGCTCTGCCGCCCACCCGCCGGCACGCCAGGGTTGTGGCAAGGCTCGTATGTCTCCGCTGCGGGGCAGGGGCACAGTGGCATCAGTGCCTGCCACCAGTTCAGGGGACATGCCTGGGGAGGGGGTACCCGACTCACCGATGCACTTTGGGAGACGGTCGCTCCACTTGGGTCCCCCCACAGCGCGGTCATGGCAGGTGAGGGTCCCGGTGCCTGCCAGGACGTAGCCCTTGTCGCAGACGTACTGCACAGTGGCTCCCACTGGGAATTTAGGGCTGGAGACCACCCTGCGGCTGTGCTCGGCATCCCCGGGGTCCCGGCAGGAGGTCACTGTGAGTGGGAGGGACCAGCGGTGACAGCGGCTGCCAGCCACATGCCATGGGGCCAGGGAACGTCGGCGGGCACCACTCACCCCGCTCGCAGGAGGGCAGGTCGCCACTCCACGTCAGATCCCAGTGGCACATCAGGAGGTCCGTGCCGGCCAGCTGGAAGCCAGGGTAGCAATGGTAGGTGACCACGGTGCCGTGGAGCAGCTCTGGCTGCGAGGACGTCTTCCAACCATTGGCGATGTCCGGCAGCTCAGGGCAGGTGTCATTACGGGGGACCTCTGCAGGAACAGGGGTGAGCAGGGTGACAGAGACACCGGGGACGCCAGGGACACCAGGGATGCCATCCCACCATGGGGCTCACCGGAGAAGTGGATGACAAAGCCTTGCCGATAGGCGAAGGCACCAGCACCAGGGTCGGACTGGAACTGGACAGTGACGTCAGCGGTGGAGGCGTAGAGCTTGAAGCGGCTGTGAGTGCCCGTGTACTGGCCCAGGATGCGTGCCGTCAGGTCGTCCCCATCATAGAACGTCAGCACGTCCCCTGTGCCCAGCCGCAGCCTGGGGTGGCAGGGCTGTGAGGATGGGGCGTGTGCAGACCCTCCCGTCCCCCCATCCCCGGTTGACCCTGCACTCACACGCGTACGTCCAGCATGACGCGCTTGTCCTCCTCCACGTGTAGCCCCCAGATGCAGTCCTGGCCCTTGCCGTACGCCTCTGGCCAGTTGGGCGACAGCACCACGCCAGCTGTGTCCGTCAGCTCCCCACTGCACACCGCTGGGGGTGCACGCTGGGCTCGGCACCGCCACACGGGCATCTGCCACGGCACCCACCGGCACCCGCCACAGCCCCCCCAGCTCCAGCATCCACTTCAGCACCCCGGCTCCAGCACCCACCATCCCTGTTGGCTCTGGCTCCAGCACCCACCATGGCATAGTGGCTCCAGCATCCTTTGTAGCCCATCCCTGACTCCACCACCCACAGCAATCCCCAGCTCCAGCACCAGCTCCGGCTCCCACCATGACCTTCAGCTCCAGCACACACTGCAGCACAATGGCCCATCTCCATCACGCACAGCACCCCCCAACTCCAGCACCCACTGAACCCCCAGCTCCAGCCCCCCCAGCCCCCTGGCCCTGGCGCCCACCGCGACACGCCGGCTCTGTCTCGTTCCACTGCGGGTTGCTGGGGTCAACACACTCGATGATAGTGGAGCCCTGCTCCAGCGTGTAGCCAGGGTCGCAGCTGAACTCCACCGTGGTGCCCACCGGGTACCGGGGGTCGCTGGCCGTGAAGTTCCCATACTTGACGAAGGGCTCGTAGCAATGCCCCTGCTCGAAGGCTGCGGGCACAAGGGCAAAGGTCTGCAGGGGCCAGGCAGGTGCGGGGATGGCCAGGTGCCCCCCCTACGCCCCAGCCCCGTACCCTCGTAGCGCAGGGCCATGCCTGCAGCGGCCCCGCTGCTGTCGGTGGTGAGCTCTACGAAGAAGTGGCGCCCGGTGCTGAGCAGCCCCTCGATAGGCAGGTACTCCACCTCGTAAGAGTCGTACACCGGCGGCGCCTCCACGTTGTTGCCATTGCGGATGATGAGCCTGCCGAGGCATGGCAGGGGCAAGGTGCTGCGCCAGCCATGGCCAACAGCACCCATCCTTGAACATGATGAATGACACCCACCCTTGAACATGACCAACAGCACCTGTTCCTGGATAGGGCCAACGACACCCATCCTTGAATATGACCCCCCATCCATGGGCATGGCCAATGGCCCCCATCCTTGAACATGGCCCTGTGCCCGGTGCAGGGTTGTACCAGAATGCCCCCCACCTCCCCAATCCCTCCCTGCCCTGGGGCCAAACCTGTCATCGTCCTCTGCCAGTGAGACCTTCTCGAAGTGGAGGTGCAGGCGGTGGCCGGTGGGTGCCTCCAGCAGCCAGTGGCATGTCAGGTTGTTGCTGTAATTCCCGGGGAAGCCGGGCGAGACGATGCGTCCCACCGTGGCATTCCGGACCACCCCGCCGCATGCCGCTGCGGGAGAGGGACCGTCAGCAGCCAGCTGTGCCATGCCAGCTGTGCCATGTCCCCCCTGGTGCTGGTGCTTACCGAGGCAGAGGGGCTCACGGGCACTCCAGAAGGGGCGGGTGGCATTGCGGCAGGTGAGCCGGCGGGCACCCTGCAGCTGGTAGCCGGTGGCGCAGCGGAAGCGGGCGTCCCCACCAGGGTGTAGGCTGCTGACTGAGACCTCCCCAAAAGCCGGCCGCGCCGGGAAGGGGCAGCTCAGCAGGTAGGCTGGGGACAGGTGGCAGCATTACTGGGGGGGGGGACGGACCCCCTGGGACCCCAGCCCACCCTGCGCCCAGTACCTGCCTCCCCAGCCCCCTGGGAGCACCTGGGTGCTGCAGGGCTGGGCGACACGGTGCCTATCGCTGCTGGTAATGATGCTAAATGAGCCCTGAATTGCTCATGCCAATTAGCTCTCCGTTAATGTTCTTCATCCAGTCTGTGCCCGCTTAACCCACCAGCGGCACAGATTAACTCCGCCACGCATCGCCACTGTCCAAATTAGCGGGGGAGCCCCTGGGGGAGTACCGGGGGGTCCATGCTGGCAGCGGGCGCTGCCCCGTACCTTGGTAGCGGAAGTGGTAGGAACCGGGGCTGGAGGGCCGGGGGCTCTGGAAGCGGAGGGTGAGGAGGTTGGCAGGGCTGCGGATGACCTGGCCCCGCAGCAGGAAGGACTCGTTGGCCAGGAGGGTGGGCTCCAGGCCCCCTACACTCTCCACCATCAGCGTCTCCCCCTCTGCCAGGCTGATGTTCTGTACCTGTGGGGGACGATCAGGCGTCACCACCCCAGCATCGCTTGGAGCCGGTCCGCAGACGGTTTGCCTGCAGTCGATAGCGCACTGGAGCTTGTCTACACAGGGCAGCGCCTTTCAAGCATGGTTAGCAGCACCATAAATCATCCCGCCACGCAAAGAGCAGCAGGGCCCAGCCGGTGGCTCCGCCACAGTGCCACAGCACAGCCGGGCCCACGCCGACAGCCCCGCCGACAGCCAGGCGTGCGCTCCAGTACTCCAGAGCAATTTGCTATTAATGATGTTAATTAAGCAGCGCTGCGTGGTGATGAGCGGTGGCACTGGCGAGCACTGCTGTGTGAGGAGGAGGAGCAGGAGCTGACTGCGGAGCTGCTGCCTCCTGCTTGCCACCGGCTTTTGGCGCACCACGGTGCTGCCCTGTGGCAGCTCAGGCGGTGGGCCAGGCAGGGGTGGGGACGCACAGCCACGTGCCGCTGACGGGAGCAGCACGAGGCCTCGGCACCACGGGAGCTGCCACCAGCCTCTGCTCCTGGCAGATGGGCACCAGGTTTTCCTGGCTCCGCACCACAGCGTCGCACCCGCCGGCATTGCTTACACCTTCTCCATCAGTTCTTCGTTAATTAAATCCCTCATCGCTTCTTCCGTGATGGGTGCCAGCCACGGCAACCAGTGGGCATGGGGTTCCCACCAGCCCACATGCCTGCATCCCTACCCCAGGGACCGAGGGTGGGCGATGCCCTGAGCCTGGCTCGGGGACACAGGGACAGGGAGGAGGACAGGGACAGGACTGCTTGTTTGCTGCACTGTGCATGGGCACGCAGCCATGGCACGGAGCAGGGGAAGGGCCACGCTTGCCTGCGGGCACTTGGCACCCCATCCCACCCGCAGCCCCCAGCTCACCTTGAGCTCCACGCCGTAGCCAGGGTAGACAGAGACGGTGTAGGTGCAGTCCAGGCTGCCATCGTAGGGGACAGCGGCCGGCTCCGGGGACACCAGCCAGCCCTCAGGGCCTGCCAGTGTCCGGTTGCAGGGGGCTGGTGACAGAGGAGACCCCAGCTCAGCCCCATTTCACCCCAGCTCCTACCAGCTCCCTCCCCAGCACTCACCTGGCCCTTGCAGTGTGGTGACAGTGGTGGTGGTGATGGTGGAGGTGGTGGTGGTCCCCTCCTCATCCCCAGGGACCACAGTGGTTCCAGCATGGGGTCCCAGGGATGTGCCGGGTGCCCAGCTGGGGGATGCGGGGCCCGACTCCAGCATGCCGGTGGGGGACCACGAGGGGTCAGCAGCCGGCACAGCCCCCCATGCCTCCCCCCATGGCCCCGGGTGCCCTGCCGGCGTGGTCAGCGGGTCGGTGGGGAAGGCAGCCCTGGGCAGAGCAGGGGTGCGTGGCGGGGGCTTTGGGGCTGGGGGCCCAGGGGCTGGCTGGAGGACGCCTGCGGGCAGGAGGGGGCCGGGGCCGGCAGGCAGGAATGGTGCCTGGCCCAGGTAATCCTTCTTCAGGAAGGCTTCGTGCAGCAGGTCCTCCAGCAGCGGGTGGTGGTTGAGGAGCTTCAGCGTGGGTGCCGTGCTCACAAAGCGAGCCTCCGCCTCCCGCTCCGGCAGCGTGGGCAGCGCCGTCGGCTCCCCCTCGGCCTCAGCGCTCTCCCCAGTCTTCCTCGCCAGCCCGTTGAAGCCTGTGGGGAGTAGAGAGCGTGGGGTGCTGGGGACCCATGGACTGATGCTGCATCATAGACTGATTCTGCACCAGGGACCAACGCTTCATTCTGGACCAGTGATGCACCATGGACCGATGTGGCACCTGGGACCAACCCTGCACCAGGGACCAACACTTGGACATGCACTGATCCTGCATCAGGGATGGATGCAGCGCCAGGGACTGATGCTGCACTGGGGAGTGATGCTGCTGCAATGCCTCAGGCCTGTGCTACACCAGGGACTGATCCTGCACCGGGGACCAACAGTTCATCATGGACCAACGCTTCACCATGGGCCAGTGCTGCCCCAAGGGCTAACACTTCCCTGCAGGCAGCCAGGACGGCAAACAAGCACATCAACCACATGCAGTGGGGCCCTGCCACGCCTCGCCCTGGTATGCCCTTGACTAGGGTAGTCCAGGCAATTAAGCCCTGGCTAATTAACACACAACTGCAGCTTGTACCACGTTAAGGGTGCCCACCCCTCCTGTCACCCAGCCGTGGTGGGGACAGCCCTGGGGTTGGGTGTCCATGGTCACAGCTTGTCCCTCTCCATGGAGGTCGCCATCCTGTGCTGAGGGTCCCCCGGGACCCCACATCCCCACAGTGCAGACATGCAGACGATTGCCATGGCTGCTGTGACCGGCTGCACCAGGGATGCCACCAGAGCTCGAATGGTGGGACCCAGCTCCAGGCCACCCCTGCAACAAATCTGCAAGAGCTCAGCATCTCTCCATCCACCTGCCAGCCAGGCTGTCCCCAGGCAATGTCAATCTGTCAGGGACCCCCTCCAATGCTCCCCACCTCCCACCCACAGCCACGGGGACTCCCCCGCCCTCCCGAGCATTAGCCCCTGAAGAAATCCCTGGTGTGCCCAGCCCAGCCGTTCACAGCCTTTAGACTAAAAAAAAAAAAAAAAGAATTTAATCAGCCCTAACGAGCCACCCAGCACCTCTCCCTGCCGGATCCAGCACCGCACAGTCCCCTCTCCCGGGGGGCTCAGCTCCCCAGCCCCACCGTGCCACGGCGGGGGGGATGCCACGGCAGCAGAGATGCCACGGCAGCACCCAACATCCCTCTGTGGCCCGCTGTGGGACACGAGGCCATGATAGCGCATGGGCACGTCTCACCGCCGTGCACAGGCGCTGATGACACGATACTGCCAATTACTGGGTAATTATACCGATCCGTAGCAGGGCAGGGCCCCACGAAGATTAATTACTCTGCGACTGCCACTTTTAAGGGACTATTAAGAGACATTAGCTTGGATGAGTGGCGTAGGGGGAGCTGCTGGGTGCTGCCAGGCATCCCTACTGCCCTGCCACCCACGCTGTGTCCCCACTGCCCCGGGACAGTGGTGATGCCCAGGGCACAGCAGCGCAGCAGGGAGGTGAGCACCCGACCGCACTGCCTCCGAAAGGTTCACTTGCCCCCCAGCAAGGCCAGGATTATTTTTTAATAGGATCCATTTATTAGAACATAAAAGTTAATGAGTTTATACTGAAGGGCGCCAAAATATCTTTCAGGCTTTAATAGCAAATTAGCACTCGGGGCCGGGCCCTGTGCCACTTGCAAGCCACCACGGACACCCCACACAGCAAAAGCTCAGGTAGAGGCGCTCACTCTGGCCCCCTGTACCTCCCTGCCCACGGTCTCAGCTGCCTGAGGTGCTGGGGAGCACGGTGGTCCCCACTGGGGCTGCTGGGTGAGGCTGGATCCCACAGCAAGGCTCCTACAGCAGGTCCCATCTGGGAGCTGTGGCACCCTGGGCTGAGCAGTGCCTGGGCACCGGGTGCTGTCCTGGGCTCCGCGTGGTGCTCTGGGTGCCACGGGATGCTCTGGGCACCATGGGATGCTCCTGGCACCGGGGGATGCTCAGGACTGGGAATGCTCTTGGCCCTTGGGGGATGCAGGATGCTCAGGGCACCATGGGAAGGCAGCGGGTACCCAGATGTTGCCACTTGTGCCCAGATGTTGCCACCCATGACCCTCGAGCACTGCAGGATTAGAGCCTCTACCTCCACAGATGCCTCTAAGCAGCTTATCTCGAGTGACCGTGCTGCAGCTGTGTCCCTCCCATGTCCCCAGGGTGACCAGGGGCTGGTGACAGGGACCCCTGCTACCCAGCACCCACCCCTCCAGGCCCTGGCACCCAGCAGGGACCCCCGAGGGCTCAGGGTGGGCACAGACCTTTGCAAAGGGGCCGTCAGGTCCCCACCAGCCGGGTGCCTACTGGGGCCCCTCGGCATGCATGGCACGTGCCCGCGGCCACAGCTGGGCCAGGGTCCTAATCCCTCACATCGGCTTTGCTGGGCGGGAGTCTATTAACGGCGGCCAGGAGCCGGGGAGACGCCAGAGACTAATCTGGCTGCAGCGAGCGGCTGCCCCCCCCGGTGGGAATCAATGCCGCCTGCTGTCACAAATAAATAAATAAGGCGGCATACAGCCGCCTGGGGAGCGCCGATCGATGCCGCCCGCCACAAAAGTAATAACACAGCGGCCGGCTCAGTGGAGGGGACAGGGCAGGGCCCTTGGCTGCCCCAGGAGCATCATGGCCCCATGGCACAGTGGTGCTCTGTGCCTCAGTTTCCCCATCTGTAGGAGGGGGCTGGCAGCTTGGGCAGGCAGGAGGTGCAGGCAGCTGGGTCCCTGGCGCAGGAGGAGGGCAGAGGTTGGGGCTCGCAGGAGTCCAGGTTTATTTTCCAATTTAAAATCCAATCTGGCTTTGCCCCCGCAGCCGGGGCTGGCAGCCATGATGAATGAGCTGTCAGGCAGCCGGCACCACACTCCCCCACCCATGGCCCTCGCGGCCCCCAGCCCCCCCCAACCACCCCCAGCCCCCCCGTCAGGCACAGGAGGAGGGAAGCGCCTGGTTGATGCCAGATCCCCATCTCTGTCCCCTGCCCTGGTGGCCCTGGGGATGGGGCCCCCCGGCAGGGAGGGGGGCACCCTTCTGCCTGCCTCTGGGTGGGAAGGCCCCGCAGGCAGGAGCAGGCAGGGAATGAGGGTGGGTGCAGGCAGGGGGTGGGCAGGTGTAGGCAGCATGAGAGTACAGGCAGCGTCAGGATGCAAGCAGGCGCAGGTGGGTGGTGTAAGAGCACAGGCAGGGACCGGTGGGTGCAGGCAGTGGGTGGGCAGATAGGTGCAAGCAGGAGCGGGTGGGTGAGCACAGGCATGTGCATACAGACAGTGCGAGGGTGCAGGCAGGCGCAGGCAGGGGCGGGTGGGCGCAGGCAGGGATGTGCAGCCAGCTCCCCACCACATGGCCCTGCTCCCAATGCCACCCAGCCAACACCACCGCCATGCAGCCAACCCACCAGCACCTGGCGTGGCAAGCTGGGCACCCCATTGGCACCAGCTGGCACACAATTGGCACCTACGTCCTGCCGCCCCGTGGCCTCCTCCACCCCAGCACTGCCAGTGAGCCAGACGCCCACGGCCAAGCCAGGGCTGCCAGAGCAGCTGGGGGGCAGGAGGGACATGACCAGAGGGGCTGTCCTGGTGCCTGGGGACACCACCGGTGAGCACGGTTGCCAGCCCCAGCGGCTGCCGGGGGAGCCTGGCTTTAATATTCATGGCGGCGCTGGCGGGGAAGCGTTTGACCTTGTATGTTTTGCGATTCTCCTTGAATTGAACAGTCATTTACCCGCTGACACGTGTCACATGTCGCCACAACCGGTTCCCTGGAGCATCGCAGCGGCCGAGCGCCGGCTGACATACCAAACACCGAGCATTACCGACACCGAGTGGGTGTGAGGGCAGAACCCAGTGGGCACCAGGGTGCCCATCCCTGGGGCTTTCCTCCCTCCCCACCCAGTGGGTGCCAGCAGTGCCCCTGTCCCCTCCTCACCGCCCACGGCCCGTGTAATCCCACTTCTCCTGCTCTCCCTGCGGAGCTAATGCGTTTGTACAGCAATTTCCCTGAGCAGTGGCAGTGATAAATTGCATGTCTGCTGCTATTTCAGACCCGAGCGCTGGAGCGGTGCACTGCCATGTCCCCCCTCCCCGCACCAGCAGTGCCCAAATTAGCCACCCCAGCCCTGCATCAGGATCCCCTGCGATGGAGCCCCCCCCCACCAGGCAGCATCCACCCTGTGCCACCCCAGGGTGCCAGCCCCCCACAGGGCTCTGCCAGCTCCAGGCTCCCCTAGGACCCAGTATTGTTCACCGCCCTGGGGCACCCAACCCACAGGGCACCCCTGGGTGCTGGGGGTGCCTGCCCAGTGCAGGGCAAGAGGCAGGCAGGGAGAGTGGAGCCGCGCTGCCCTCCAGGCTCCCCTTCCCTCCGCCCGCTGCCGGTCACAGTAATTGAAATCCAGTTGCGGGAGGCGAGCGAGAGCTGCTTGTCGGGCTCCGTGTTGGGCTGCTCAGCCATGTCATCTTCCCCGCAGACACCATTCCCTCCCAGTGGGCGGGAAGCACGGAGCATCGCCGCCTGTCCCCGCCAAAGCCGGCATCCCGACTGCCCCCAGCACCAGCCTTTGCCCCCCTGGAAATTCAATGTGCGCATCCCCTTGCCAGCAAACCCCATACCCTACCCCGTCACCTCTCTTTGTATAGGATGAACCATCCAGTTCTGGAAGCCACCAAGGGCTGATGCTACGGCCACATCCCCCCTCCCTGCTGCCACCCCCCAGGGCAGCTGGGGACCACCAGAGCCTACCCTGCCCATGCATTGCCCCCACACATTGCCCAGCACCGGCTGATCTGGCATTTCAAGCACCTCTCTCCATTTTCACAGGGTCACAGCGGCACTCTCGCAGCTGATTAATATTTGATCCCTTCAGCACAGCTCATTACTGCATTTAAATTATATATGTAATAACCCCTGCTGGCACAGCAAGCCTGCGGGCCAGCCTCTCCTGCAGGCAGGGGATCTAGTGCATCCCCAGCCCTGGCCAACGGGACCCTCTGATGCCTCGGAAGAGTGGCATTGGGTCTCAGCATGGGGCATGCTGTCGGGGAGCCAGGCAGATGGAGACATCCCTGGCTGCCTCCAACGGGTCCAGGCAGCCCCTTTGCCCACCCAAGGATGCCTGTGGCAGGAGAAGTGCCAGTCCCCCAGCTGGCCCTGTCTCCCCAGCAGCCAGAGGAAGGGATGCTGCTGCTTCCAAGCTGCTGCCTGCGACTGGAGGGAATCCATTACCTCCCTGGTTATAGGCAGCTTTCAAAGGCAATCTTTCAATTGTGCACATTTAAAGAATTGATTGGAGGCGAAATTATCCTCTCCCGCCGGAGCTGCCGGAGACACAACTTCATCCGCCTTCCCCGGGGCCTGCCTGCGCTCACAGGGAGCCCGGCAGCCCAGGGTCAGCCCCAGCCCTCACCCCAACGCAGGGCTGCACACCAGGAAACACAGCCCTCGTGAGGCCTGTGCTGGTCTGGTGGTCCCATGGGTGGCACCGAGGGGTCCCCGCACTGCCCCACACCAGGCCCAGGGCTGCCCTTGCCATGCCCTTGCCCCGGCTCCTTTGCACCACATTTTCCATCCCCTGCGATCCCACTGCTCTGGCTCTGCCCAGCAGCTGCATGAAGCCCAGGGCTGGCAGCCCTGCCCGGCGCAGCGCCGCATGCCAAATCCGTCCCCACCAGCGCTAACCCGCAGCCGGTCCTGCGGTGACCGGGCTCCCGGGGGATGGTGGAGGCGGCTGACCCAGCCTGCACCCCCACAGGGCAGCTCTGCCCTCCCACCCTCCAGCTTAAGAGCCTTATCCAGATAATCCTGGCCTGGTGGCATGGCAGCGTGGCAGTGATGAACTCCTCCGAGGCATACAGGGGACGAGCATACACGCTGTTAATTACTGTAGCAGATGCCTGCTTACTTCCCTGGCCCCCTCCTTGCACTGAGACCCCAACCAGCACCCGCATCCCCAGGGACATCATGTCCCCCAGATGCCTTGTCCCCGTGGGCATGGTGCATCCAGCTGACACTGGACGGCGCAACACAGCTCATGGGGGCACAGCCAGGCCCTGTGCCCCCTGCCACAACCCATGCTGCTTTGACCCCAAATTACAAGGAGCTCCCTTCAGCATGGCAAGGATGACCCCCCAAAAAAGCCAGGCCTGCTGTGGCTTTGGAGAGCTGGGGAGGGGGGGTGCGGTGGGGCAGGGTGGATGGAGCTGTGCCCAGCACCGTACCTGTGGCTGCACCAGCAACATGGGGACCAGAACCCCACTTTCCTGCTGCGACAAACCCATGTGGGCACTGGGGATGGAGCTGGCCCACGGCTGGGACAGGCCTGCAGGTCACTGCACAGGGTGACAGAGAGAGAAGATCAGGCCCTGCATTGCCACCACCCAGGGAGCATCACCAATCCCCCCAGTCTGGGTGAGGGGTCCAAGACCCCCAGCCCCATGGCACATCCCCACCATGCACCAGGCCATCGATGCCAAGTCAAGGCCACAGTGACACTGAGCATGGCAATGCTGCATGGAAATCAGGGTGCTGGTCTGGGAGCCCTGCCTGATGGGGGACAGGGAGGAGGTGGGTGAGCCCCACGGGCAGCTCCTAGCACACAGGGGGCACAGGGTGGACGGGACCCCAGGACTCCCAGCCCTGGGAAGAGCTCAGCACCTCCCAGGGCATCCCTACCTCTAACACTCTGGGAAATGCACACGCAGAGTTTAATTAACTTTATTGATATTCAGAAATTAGGGGACTGACTAGAGGTAATTGCTCATTAGAAATCATTAAACTGACACCGTAAGCACCAGCCTCCCTCAGGGGAAGCCTGCCCTGCCCAGGGCTCTGCTCCCAGGACAGAGCCAGGGACACAGACTCCCCTCCAGCCTCACTGTCCCCTGTCAGGGCAGGAGATGGGGGTGCCATGGCCTTACCCCACTTGCTGCCCTGTGGAGGGTCCCCCAAACACCACCACCACCCCCACCACCCCCCAAGCAAGAAGGCTGTGGCAGCAGGCCCGGCTGGCAGAGCGATACAGGAATAGCAGTGGGCACAGGGCCATGACGCCCTTCCCCGGCTGGGCTCAGCTGCCAGATGGGGAGTTTATGTAACTCCCTGCACAGCTGCTGCCTGCAGCTCAGTTGAGCCGTGCAGGCAGCCTACGTCCACTGCCCGCATCCCGCTGGGGCCAGCGGGGCCAGAGCCATGCCCGCTCCTCACCCTGTGCATACTGCCCACCATTGGCATGGCCATGGTAGACCAGGGCACCCCAAGACCCAGTGGGTTGCCCCAAGCCTCGGCGGGTCCCTCATTCTATTTTGTCGGGCAGCAGAGCCGCAAGGCGTCGAGGCAGCCTGTGCCCCATGGGTGGCAGAGCCAAGGAGCTGAGCTGGGTGTTGGCTGCTCTCCTTGGGAAGGACCAACACCCGCCATCCCCACGTCTCCCCGACGCCCTCCCCAGAGCCGGAGGGGTCACCCCAGCGGGGGCAGGGGGAAGAGCCCCAGACCCCAACACCCACAAGCCCCACAGTGGGGACCGCACAGAGGGGCTGGCTCTCAGCCCGCTGCCGGGCGTAGCCGGCGACTCGAAGGGCTCGGCAGCCGGGGGAGCAGGTCCCGCCGGGCGGTGCCGTCCCTGCCCAGCCCCCGGTGCAGTGGTGCCCCCCGCCCCCGCCGGTGATACCGACAGAGGGGCTGTCGCCGGAGCCCGCCGGGGGCGGCGTTGCACCAGCCCGGCTGCAAACCGCTCTGCGCGCCCCCGGCGGCTCCCGCTCCCCGCGCCACCGGGAAGGGGGGGAAGGCGGATAACGGGGGGGGATTCGAGCTTCACCGGGGGCGAGCGCAAGTTGTCAAAGTTTGGCGGTGACGGAGCGGGGCTGGGGCCACCGGTACCGGGGGTGGTTGGTGTGTACGGGGGGGGGGGGGGTGACCGGTGATGGGGGACGACCGGGGGAGAGGGGCGGTCGGCGCGGGGACGGCGCTTACCGTGGGCCGGTGCGCGGAGCAGCGCGGCGAGGAGCGGCAGGAGCAGGACGGGCGGCGGCGAGCCCATGGCCGGCGGCGGTCAGCACCGCGGACAGCTCCGCGCTGCGGGCACGGCCGCGCCGCGCCGTAACGCTCCGAGTGCGGCGCCCGCCAATCCCGGGGCCGCGGGGGGGGGGCCCCCCTCCCCCGCCGTAACGCTCCGAGTGCGGCGCCCGCCAATCCCGGGGCCGCGGGGGGGGGCCCCCCTCCCCCGCCGTAACGCTCCGAGTGCGGCGCCCGCCAATCCCGGGGCCGCGGGGGGGGGGGGCCCCCCTCCCCCGCCGTAACGCTCCGAGTGCGGCGCCCGCCAATCCTGCAGGCTGGGAAGGGGGGCTCCTCCCTGCCACCCCACCCCCAGCCCCGCGCCGTAACTCTCCGAGTGCAGCGCCTGAAGATGCTAGGAGCTGAGGGCTGGGGTAGGAGGATCTCCTACCCGCCCCCCCCCCCAATAGCGGCGACCCCCCGGGCTGGGGAGCCACAGGAAAGGTCCTCATTGCCCACCCCGTCATATCCTGCCTCCCCCCCCATTGCCACCATCCCCCACATGCTGCACCCGCCAGGACACTCACCCCAGCCACACACAGCCCCCAGCCCCAGGGACCCTCCCAGCTACCCTTCCCCACCCTTAAATAGCCCCAGTTGGGGCTGGGCTCATCATCCCTCAAGCAGGGAAACCTGGGCCCAGGGCAGCCCCTCCCAGCTGGGCACTGCACAGAGGGGGGCCCTTAGTCCTTATGGCGAGGGGCTGCCACCCGCTCCCTAGCCCCCTGGCTCGGGGTCTCACTCCCCCGGGAGGGCCAGGCAGTGGGGGGGCAGCCAGCCCTGCAGCAGGCAGATGGTGTTGGCACCAGCACCGAGAGGCTCTGTGCTGGCTGTTGGACGGCTCTCGCGTGTGTTAAAAATAAAAAAAAAAACCAGCTCTTTGTCTAATAACCCCCTCTCCATCTCCACGAAAGCCCAGATGGCTTTGCCTCTCTGCACTGATGCTGCGTGCGGCACGGATCCCCCGCAGCTCGGCCTGCCCTGGCTGCAAACGTGGCCCACGCAACCATCACCGGGTGGGTTTTTAATTTTAATCCCAGCCCCTGCTTCTGCCACGGAGAATGGCAAACCACGTACTGCACAGCTCGGCATGGGGAGGAAAGAGCAGCAGCCAGCCCCACGGCAAGGGCTGTGCACCGCCAGCCCCGCAGCTGCAGTGAGAGTGGGGCAGGCAGCAATGCCATGGTTCTTCTTGTCCCGGGGGGACTGCGGAGCGGGTGGGGGGCAACTGGCGCTCCTGCAAAGCACTTTCAGCCTTAAACCCGAAACTTTGATCCGCCGGTAGCTCCATCAATGTTTAATGCACCAAAGCCCTGGTAGGGCTTGGAAGACGAGCATTTTGAGGCCAAATTGGAGTTTCTAATATTATGATATTCAAATAATTTTAATCTGCCTGACGCTTCCCCAGGCATGTACCTGGACTGCTAATGAGGGGCTGCCTTTGGCGTCTGTTGATTTTGACACAAAGCAAACAAGCCCTTTGCAGATGCCTTCAAAGCATCGGGGATGGCAAGGGCCGGGGAGGTAAATGGGGGCGAATGCAGCTGGAGCTGGCATGCCGCAGCTGAGCAGAGGGGACACCCCGCTCCCTGCAGCCACGTGGCCTCGGCTCCCCGGGGAGCGATGTTGCTCCCTAATTCTTTTTTAAGTGCTGGCTTGCACTTGCTGGAGAATGAGGTTGGCACAGGCCAGCAGGCAGCACTGGCATGGATGATGATGGGCTTTCAGGGAACTTCAGCCACCATCCCAGTGTGCAGTGGGCGCAGTGGGTGCAATGGGTGCAATGGATGCAGTGGGTGCAGTGAGTGCAATGGGTGCAGTGGGTGCAGAGCTCAGCAGGCAGCAAGCCGCTGCTGAGCCCTGCCTGACCTCAGCCAAAGCTCCTCATTCCCAGTTTCTCCAGCCCCACATGTCTCTGAGCTGGGGCAGCTCACACAGCCTGCACCAGACTGTTCCCCAAACGCTCTCCGCAACCCTCCCATGCTGGTGCCAGCCCTGAGCTTTCCCATCCATCCACCCAGCTTGCACAGTGAATATTTCATTTTTACTGTGCTCCCAGTGCAGCTCTCCTGACCCATGCCGGCTGCTTTAGGAAATGGTTTTCTTCCTGCCACGAGCGTTGCCCCCGATTAATTTAAACCCAGGAAAAGAGGATGACAGCAGGGATGCCAGAGAAGGGGCACAGGGCTGAGAGGGGGACCCCAAAAACTCACCCCAAAGCAAGATGAGCCCATGCAGCTCCTTTTTGGGGTCTGGGGGTGCAGACCTCTCTGATGCCTGGGAGCAGCCCTGGTTGGGGTCATCTGTGCAACGAAAGCGATGGTTTGAGGGGTCCTGCAGAGCCCTGGGGACAGTCAGCAGCACTGGAGGAGAGGGCCATGCCCCACCCACCAGGGCACGGCCGTCCCCTCCAGCCCGGGTGACCATCCCCACACCCCTGCGATGGTCTCCCCAGCTTCCTAGCAGCATGAGCGAGGCTTTTCCAGCCCGATCTATTAACATGCCGTTAGCAGGAGAAGAGTTCATTTTTGCCATTTAACATTTCACGGATAATTAATTATCCTTCATCTTCCCAGCAAAAAAGGAAGGGCAGGTAGAGGGGCTGTTCAAAGCAAAAAAAGCAAGCTGAAACACGGGAAAATTGGTGAATTATTTGTAACATCAAAGGCGAGGGAGAATGTGCTGATTTAATGGGGCACCGCACAATGCAGAGCCCTGGGCATCGTGGTGACACTGAGACCAGCACGCACTCGTTGCATTAGTGGTCCCGGGCAGCAGCATAGATGAGAGGCCTGGGGGGGCAGCCCGGCCTTTGCCTGTGCTCCCCATCTGCCTCCTCTCACCTTCCCATCACTGTTAGCTGCCAGTTCTGCTTTTGCATGATGCCGGGGTGTCCCCATGATCTGGCCGGGAACCGTGGTTGTGGGGGCTGGAAATCTCCCCCCAGCCCAATGTGGGCCTCCTGCACTCCCCGATGCTTCATCCATCACTGGACGCAAGCGGCAAAATAAATAATGATATTTAACATTTCGTAATAACAACAATTAACCAGTAAATAATGCCTTTTACACCATGAAAGCCAGAGTAAATTAATTCCCCTAATTAGCTGTCAGGCAGCACAGGGTGGTGGCAGTGGTGGGAAAAGCCAGCAGCCCCTGCCCGCGTTATCCCCCCGCCGATGCATCGCTAAGTGTCCCCAAAGCCCAAATCACATCCCAAATTTTTTCAGGCTTGCAAAATCCCTTGCAGCCAGTGGGACATGGGGCTCTGCATCGCATTTTGGCTGCTCCAGTGAGCCCTAAATCATGCCTATCTCCTGCTAAAAAAACCAAAAGCAACAACAAAAAAAGACAGCAACAAAATAGTTTATGGCCGTAATAAATTCTGCCAGAGGGAAACGCTAGCGGCATTTCCCCTACCAGCCCCTGTCAGCCGGCAGCACTTCCCCTGCCTGCCCCTGCCCACTGGTGACATTTTCCCCACTGGCCCCTGCTGCTGGACAAGCTGCCTTCCCCGCCAGGACTGTGAACCAGCGTTAGTGGGGGAATGGAGATGCTCCTGCCTGGCCCGGCCCAAGGAGTGGGAAGGATTTGGCCCTCACATGCCCCCACTGTTCCCATAGGGGCTGGAAGGTGGCCAAGGCTCCGCCACCCGCTTGGCTCAGCTGGACTCTGCCCTGTCCCTCCCCCTGGCTCGGCTCCCAGCTGCTGCAGGACGGGGACGGGGACAAGGACGGACATGGCTGCCCCGAGCCAGCCCCACCAGGCCACCTACGATGCCATCGTCATTGGAGCCGGCATCCAGGGCTCCTTCGCCGCATACCACCTGGCCCAGCGCCACAGGGACACCCTCCTGCTGGAGCAGGTACCAGTGGCCCCAGACCTGCCATGTCCCCATCCCACCATGTCCCCAGCCCCAACATGCTGGGATGGGTGCCTGCAGACCTGGCTGCCCTCTGCCATGGCATGAAGCTGAGCCACTGCCAGCACCCCTGATCCGCAGTGCCAGCACCCCTGTGTCCCCGGTGCCAGCACCCACATGACCCCAGTGCCAGCACCCCCATGTCCCCAGTGCCAGAACCCCCGTGTCCTGCCGTTTCCCAGTGCTGTGGTTGGCAGGGCAGGCTGCGTCCCCAGGTGCCCGCTGCGGCACAGTGCCGGTGCACATTGGGCCGGTGGGGTTGGGGGGTGGCGGTGGCTGCAGTCACCCCCACGTCCCCCCTGCCCTGCAGTTCCTCCTGCCCCACTCGCGGGGCAGCTCACACGGGCAGAGCCGCATCACCCGCAGTGCCTACTCCCGGGCGCCCTACACCTGCATGATGCCTGACAGCTTCCTCCTCTGGCAGCGGCTGGAGGCCGAGGCCGGCACCAGCCTCTACAGGTGACGGGGAAGAGGACGCAGCCCCCACCGGGCACCGTCCCCTCCCTGTGGGGCTGGGCTGGGGGCTGCGGCCACTGCTCCATCAGGGTGCAGTGCTGGGCAGGATGAGGTCACCCCAGTCCCATGCAGGGGGGGGAGGCAGTCGCTGGCTCTAGCTAATTTATGGAGCTCTGTAAAGAAAGCACCATTAAGGAAATGAGCATCTAAACAATCCCCTGATGCCAGGGTCAGGGCTGATGGCGCTTGCTGTATTTGAGGGGGTGAGCATGATGCCGGCATCCAGACCCTCCCCGTGCATCACCCCATGCACCCTTGCCCAGCATCCCACCAGGGTGCAGCACATCCCAAGCATCACCGATGCTGCCATGCCTCGGTTTCCCCCAGGGCAAAGCAAGGGGTGGTTTGCGCGGAGAGGGGGCAAGGGAAGAGCTGATGTGGCTGCTGGGGCACAGGCGGACAGGGCTGGTGGTGCTGGGGCCGGTGGGCAACCCGGAGCTGGAGGGCTGCCGGCGCAGCCTGGGTGCCGACCAGGTCCTCGATGCCAACGTGCTGGCCTGGCGTTTTCCTGGCCTCCGGCTCCATGCCGGCGAGGTGGCCATGTGGGACAGCACCGGCGGGGTGCTCTTCGCTGACCGGGCACTGCGGGCGGTGCAGGTGGGTGCTGCCAAGGGATGGGATGGGGGTGTCCGTCCCCACAGCCTCCTCCCATCACCATCCCCACTCAGGATGTCTTTTGCCGGCACGGGGGCACGCTGCAGGATGGGGAGAAGGTGCTGCACATTGAACCTGGGGCTGTGCTCACCGTCACCACCACTGCCGGGGTGTACCAAGCCCCCCGGCTCATCATCGCAGCTGGAGCCTGGACCGGTGCCCTTGTGGCACCACTGGGTCTCCGCCTGCCGCTGCAGGTAAGGGTTGGTGGCACCGTGGGGCAGCCTGGCCATGGCCAGGGCTAACGCAGTGACCCCAGCCCCTGCGCATCGACGTCTGCTACTGGAGGGAGAAGGAACCGGGGAGCCCCAGGCCCAGCAGAGCCAGTCCCTGCTTCATGGCCCTGGGGCTGAGCCGAGCCCCCCACGGCATCTATGGGCTGCCTGCCCTTGAGTACCCAGGGCTGGTCAAGGTGAGCGGGGCATGGTGGCAGCGGGGGCACCCCGCAGCGGGTCCCCCCCTGACTGGCTGCCCCCCAGGTGTGCTACCACCACGGCAGCCCCACTGACCCTGAGGAGCGGGACCAGACCTCCCTGGGTGCCCCCCGCCCCAACGTCGCCCTCCTGAGCAGCTTCATCAGCGACTACCTGCCTGGGCTGGAGCCCTGGCCAGCCGTGGTGGAGACCTGCCTCTACACGGTGAGACCCCCACCAGGAGCAGGACCCAGGTGTTCGGGATCCCAGCCCCTCCCCCACTCCAAGGTGGACCTTGCCATCCCTTCCCCCTGCCCCGAGAGGACCCCCTGGCCCCGCACCCTCACACCATGGCTCCCCCAGAACACCCCGGATGAAGACTTCATCCTGGACCGGCATCCCAAGTTCAGCAACATCGTCATTGGGGCCGGATTCTCAGGTAGGCAAGGGCACCCAGCCCCGCCCCCAGCACCCCAGAGTTGGCTGGGGCCATGGGGGTGGCTGTGGCTCCCACCCAGCCACCCTCTCCTCCCTGCAGGCCATGGGTTCAAGCTGGCACCAGTGGTGGGGAAGCTGCTGTGCGAGCTGAGCCTGGGCGAGGAGCCATCCCACAGCACGGCCCCCTTTGCCATCACCCGCTTCCCTAGCGTGCTCCAGGCTGCGCTGTAGGTGTGGGGCCCCAGCCATGCCCACACTGTATTGCGTTGACCCGCAGCTCTGTCTCTGCAGCCTGGTGTCGTTACACGCCAGCATGCTGGCATCCCTGCTTCCTCGTGTCCCCATCTCCATCTCCCTGCATCCTTACGTCTCCACCATCCCAGCACCCAGCATCCTGGCACCCCTCTGTCCCAGCAGCTGTCTATCTGTGCACCCCAGCACCCCCGTACCCCTGCACTCTGCATCCTGACAACCCAGCATTCTCACATCCCAGCATCCCTGCATCCCCATACCTCAGCATCCTGGTACCCCTCCATCCCTGCATCCCTGCATCCCAGCGTTCTGGTACCCTGCATGCCCACATCCCAGCACCCCTACACCCCCATATCCCTGCATGCCCACATCCCAGCACCCCTGCATCCCCATATCCCTGCACCCTGACAGCCCAGCATCCCCACACCCCAGCATCCCTGTCCCCCTGCATCCTGTCATCCCCCATGCCGTGCAGTGCCAAGCAGTCTCTGCCAAGTGCCTGCTCCCCGGAAACAAATTAAGGAGCTTTGTCAGCCTCATGAAGATGGAGCTGGAACAGCGCAGAGAGACACACTTGCTTAGGAGTCAAGTTAAATGTTTTAATGTTAAATGTGCCATTTTATTATCATTAGATCGCTCCCACTTAATGAAAGCGCATTAGCGCAGTGTGGCTTTATGGCAGCGAGTGCCAAGCTTGGCCCATTTGTTTCCAAGAGATGGTGGGGAAAGGGATCAAATGACCTGGTTTGCTGGGGTCCCAGGGGTGCAGGGAGTCCTGGGGGTGTCCCTGGGGTTGGGGGGGGGGAGAGGGGAAAGGGGCAGCACCCAGCACGAGCTGCCGGGTGCTGGAGCCAAGGCCAAGCCGCGTGCTGCGCAGGCAGCCAGCAATGCACATCATCATCTCCTCCGTGTTAAATAATTAATGCCGGCAGGCAGAGGGCTCCCATCACCGCTGCTCATCTGCTTATTTATGAAGATTGATAAATGATTCAGTGCCGGCACCCATGAGGGCTGTCTCCCCCCTCCCCTCCCCATCACCCGTGGGTGCAGTGGGCTTGGGGAAGGTGCCAGGCTCTGCCTCTCCGTGCAGCCCTGGATCCTTGCTGGGGCTGGATCTGTCCCGCCAGCCCCCACCACCATGCAAACATTCCCCAAAATGGGGTGACCCTCCCAGCACGCAGAGCAGGCGGCAGCTGGTGTCACCAGCCAGAAATTGTTTATTTTCATACTGAAAGTAAAGGGGGGGGGGGGGACGCACAGCTGGGCTAGTGCAAAACAATCAGGCAGGGGTGGGGGGCCGGGGGGGGGGGGTGTGACGACAACCCGGGGGGAGTGCGGGACCCTGTCCCCATGTCCCCTTCCCAGCTGCGGGGCAGCTACTCCCCAGGGCCCAGCCAGTGAGAGACGTCTTTGGCTCAACTAAAAGGGATTTAAGAGGATGCAGGAGTGCCCGGGGGTGGGGGGAGTTTGACTTATAAAATAAGGAGCCAGCAGGCACTGAGGAATAAACTCAGGGTGCCGGACATGCCGGCTCTGCCGCCGAAGACAGACAGGGGAGGGGAGTGGGAAACTGGGGGCGGCGTGGGGGCTGCAGCCAGCGAGCCAGCCGGGCTGCTCCCCCCGCGGCCAGGGCTGGGGGGCTGCTGCATGTCCACCCTTCCCCGGTGCAGAAGAAATACTGGCTGCCCGGGGCGGCCCCGCAAAGGAGCTGAGTGTTTCTGGGGCGATGAGAAAGGAGCAGGGGGCTAGGCAGGGGTCTCGGCAGCCCGGCTCTCTGCCTCGCTGGCGCTGGGGGAGCCGCGGGAGGAGTGGTGTGTGCTTTCCCCGGTGTCCTGCTCCTCGTCCCATCTGTCGTAGGCAAAGGGGTGCCGGGAGCCTGCGAGGCTGTGCGGGAGAGAGCAGGGTTAGTGGAGGGATGGGTGGCCCCATGCCCCAGCACGTGCAGTGCTGCAGCCGGGCTCTGCTGCCAGGCACACCTCCCCTCTGGCTGCGCCGGGAGCCGCGGCAAGCCGGCACACTGGCAGCCAGCTGGATGGAGCCTCGATGGCCACCTTTTTTATTATTTCTGAGATATCTGGGGCACACTCCACCGCAACTGACTCCTCGCTGGGCTGAGCTGAGCCCCTGCTCTGCAGCAGGGCCAAGCCGAGCCTGCCCAGCGGATGCAGCCCCCATGGGCACCTGGCACCACGTGCTCAGAAAAAGACACGTGGCTGTGGATGCAAATGCTGGTGCTCGCGGGTGTCACCACTCGAGGGTCTTGGTTGCACTGGAGCCTATGGTTGAGTGCTGGGGGTGCTTCCCCCCTCTGCCACCCTGTAATGCCTTCCCTGGCCCTGGGACAGGCAGCCTGGCAGGCAGCAGGCAGCCTAACTGCGACCATGTTTCCAAAAGGCTTTTTTCCCTCCTCCAGCCCCTCTCCTATTCAAGTTGTTGGAAAGGATCAAACCTGCTCTGAAATCGCTGCTGGCGAGCCCCAGCGCACCCTCTCTTCTGCCATTAAACAGAGTGCAGGGCCCCAAAGCCCTGTTCACACCCTAATTCCCTGTCACAGCCACCCTACATGGTGCAGGGCAGCAGGATGCAGCTGCCCTGAGAAACACCTCCGAGCCCCAACCGCCCACCCCAGCTCCCCCCCGGCAGGTGCTGCTTCCCCCACACTCACAGACACTCACAGACTGCTTATTAGTACCCGCCCTGCTCTTCCCCGCCACCTTTGGGACCCACTGCCATCCCCGGGGTGGTGAAACCCCCGAGGTGAGTGAGGATGCTGCGCCGCCCGGCAAACCCTTAAATTTCCTGAAGGAATAAATTCAGCTATGTCCTGGCCAGTGGCCAGGCAGCCAGGAAGGGATTAGCACTTCCTGGTATCCCGCATGCCACAGCCGCTAATCCTGAACACACTGCATCCTGGCAGCACAGGCAGCTGCTGGTCCCACCATGGCCACGCCGAGGATGCTCCCCACGGCCAGAGATGTGTTGGGGATGCCCTGCAGTGCCCCAAAAGCAGAGCTGCCTGGCAGAGGTGGGCTCCATACCTGGAACCGGGCAAGGGTTAGGGTGAACAGTTAGTGGCACACGGGGAAGTTCATGCTGCATGGCACACACCGCTCCCACCTCCTGCCTCAGTCGCTCTCGGGCCGGTACAGGTACTTCATCATCAGGCTGTCGACCTGCTTCTTCCGCTGCTTCTCCTCCTTTCTGCCCCGGCCAGGGCGTCCTGGCTCCTCGCCCCCCGCCACCTGCGGGCCCTTCTTGACGCTGGAGGTGCTGCGGTAGGAGCTGGTGGAGCCGGAGGAAGAATCGGAGGAGGAATTGGAGGAGGAACCCGAGTCGGATGATGACTGCTGCTGCTTCTTCTTCTTGGCTTTCTTCTTGGCCTTCTTGGCTCGCTTCTTGGCATTCTTCTTCTTCCACTTCTCTTCCTCGGAAGAGCCTGAGCTGCTGCGGTGCCGGCAGGCACGCCGGGAGAAGTCGAGGGCGGATGCGGAGCGGCGGAGGCTGCCGGGAGGGCGGTCGGCAGCACCCAGCGGGGCCGCACTCCGCACACTCCGGCTGTCGTCCCCCGAGTCAGCATCGGGGCTGGAGCAGCCCCTGGCCCGTGGTGGGCGGTAGCTCAGCACCTCCTGGATGGCGGCTTCCAGGTCGGGGTCGAGGTAGGAGCGCTGCCCCACAGGGTGGGTGTCCCCGGGACCCCCCTCGGAGGCAGCGCTGCGGGGCCGGGGGGGCACAGAGAAGCTGCGCCCCAGGGGGGGCTGCCCACGGGACCCCTCATCCGCCTCCTCCAGGTGGCTGCGGGCTAGGGAGAGACGCGACTCGGGGCGACCCTCGGGCCCCCCACGCCGGCTCCGCAAGCTCCCGGGGCTGGAGAGGGCAAAGCTCAGCACCGAGCACCCCTCGTCCCTGTCCTCCTGCCCGCGCCAGGAGGCGGAGGAGGCCCGGCTCACTGGGGCAGAGGCGACGGAGGCTTTCTCGTCATCAGCAGCCGAGAGGGACCAGCGCTTGCCCAACCCTTGCCGAGCCCGGCCACTAGCATCAGCGAAGGCACGGGCAATGACGGCCGCCCGGTCCTCGGCCTCGCCTCCCCGGGCCGCCCTACGGGCAGCACGCTCAGGGGAAGGCGGTCGCTCGCCAAGAGCGCTGAAGAGCGTCTGTTCATCCCCATGGCCACCTATGGAGTCCTTGAGGCCTGGCCGCTTCCTATAGCTGAGGCAGCTCAACACCGACACTGGCCGCTCCTCGCCCTCAGGACCATCCGGCAGGGCTGACCTGTGCCAGCGGCCCCGCAGCCCCGCGCGCGCACCAGGGAGACAAGAGAGAGACGGAGATGAGCGGGTGAGGTGGGGGCAGCGTGGCGGTGAGGCAGCCTTGGTAATTTGCGTCAGCGGGAAATAGCATCATGGAAAAATGTCATGTAAATGGGGGAATTGTTCTAGCCCAGCACTTTGATTCCCCTTAAAAGTGTTGCGTTCAATTTATTTCATTGTCGGCTACCTGGAGCCACTGCATTTGATTCCTGACTTCAGCAAAGGTGGAATTATCTCCAATAACAAAATGTTTTACATCTGCACCGCTGAATAAATTAAACCAATTAAGAAAAACCGGCTCAGATCTTTCCCGCCTGCTTGGCAGAGGCAGGGGAGCCCCTCGGGACACCCAGGAGCCCTGCTAGGAAATTAGGTTTGGATAAAAGCAATCTGTGCTCAGCAGGTGAGTGCCTTCCCTGGGGAGTGGGAGGGGGGCTGTGTGCCCCAGCCCCATGTTGGCCCTGCACCATGGGGGCACCCGGGCATGTCCTCCCCCTCTGCCAGTGCTGCCAGGGGCTGGGTGGGCAGCTGGTGTTTGCCAAGAGGTGTGGGGAGGGATGTAGTGGAGCTGCAAACGAGGGGAGGATGGAGGGGGGAATCCAGCCCCAGAGCAGGGGGATGATGCACCGGGGTGGAGCCCACCACTGCTGGCAGAGGCCCATGCACCTCCAGGGTGAGTCCCTGTGCCACAGGTGCCATGGGTGGAACGTGTCCCCAGTGAAGACCAGAGCCACTCACCAGGATTAACCCTTCCCTGGCCGGCCACACAAGCACCAGGTGGCAGCGCAGCACCCAGAGTGCCACATCCCATGGGTGCCCACCCTACACCCCAGCCATCCCCCAGCACAGCCCACCCTGTCCTCTGCCAGCCAGCCCTGCACCCAGCCCTGCACCTACCTGCTGCCCTTCAGGCTGCCATCATCTGAAAGCGCTTTGGAGGAGCCTTTGTTCTTAGAGAGCCAGGACTTCACCCCGTCCACACGCTCCTCCAGCTCTGAGTCCACGTCCGAGTCACCATCACTGCCAGAGGAGTGGGTCCGGGTGGGAAAAAGCAAAAGGTGAGCATGGGGCAGTGAGATTTTGGGTGCTGGGGAGGCAAAACTGTGCTGGTGGGTGCCGAACTCCCCCAGCACCCACTGCCTGTGTAGGCTGGTATGGGTGAAACCTCATCCTGTGGTCCTGCACCGTCTCCCGGGGCACAACCTGCATGCATACAGCTCAGCCTGCATCCTAGGGGCTACCTAAACCACAGCCATGCCACGCACCCTCCAAAGCCCCAAACCACTCCCCTGCCTGGCCAAGGGGCTCCTGCACCCTCTGCCCAACGTCCCCCCTGCCACTGCACAGCTCCAGGGCTGGAAAGATAAGACAGCAGGGCCGGTGTCGGGGCAGCGAGGGGCAGCAGGCGGGGCACGGCTCCAGAAACACAGGAGACTTCCAGCTCCGGGGCTGGGAAGGAAATAAGTGCATTCATTTTATAGGCCACCGTCAAGTGCAAAATTACAGCGAGGAAGACCGATGTTGATGGCCCTGGGTAAACAGGAGTTTAGCAGGCAGAACAGAAATGACTCCGGCAAGGCGGGTGCAGGAGCACAGTGGGCAGATTTACAGCCCTGCCGTGCCAGAGAGCCCCTGATTTACGTCCCAGCGTAAAAAAAGCCCTATCTGGCTTAAACCATCTAATTTATAACGGCCGTTCATAACCATATTGATTGCCTTTAGAAAGAAGGTGCCGTATGCATTGCGAAATCCATTCCTCCATGTTAAAAGCATCCCTGCATAAATCTCCCTTAATACCTAACTGCTTACTGCTTTCATTAGGGTTATGGCAGTACCAGCGGGATCTATAAGGAAATCGAAGTGGCACGGCCCCCTCTCTCCCCACCCTGCCACCGGCCAGCGAGAGGTGAGGGCTCCCACTGAGCCACTGCCAGGGAAGGGATATATCATATGATCTTCAACGGCTGTTTTATCCACCCGGCTTTGGACTTATTCCCTGCCTGGGGATGGCAGCAGACAGCATGGGGGACGGGTTGGGATAGACCCTGTATATGAATCCTCCTCATTAAATTCAAAGCAATGAGCTGCACTCCATCACATGCATCTCCCTCCCCTGCAATACATCCAGGCAACGCTCAGCTTGGAAAAAAAAACAACAAAAAACCACAGAACGACAACAAAAAAACCCCCAGTGAGCCCCGTAAACAAACTCCAGGGGCAGCTAAGGTTTTATAACTGGCGGAATTAAACTCCACGTCAAACGCAATTTATGTCCAAGCGAGCGTGCCGTTAGTATAAGCAGGACCTGGGTCGTGGGGGAGCGACCGCAGCGGGGGATATTAATTGTCCATGGCAGTGGGGCTCCATCACCGCTCCACGCCGATACACTCATCATTAGCCACGGCAGAGCATCACCCCCCACCCCAGCCCGGGGACTCATCCCCTGTCCCCCCACATGGGATGCAGTTACGTGCCGTGTCATGCCGCGGGTGCTGTTAGGGCATGCAGAGGTGGGCCAGTGGCATGCAGGGCCCCGGCCCATGGGGGTGAGGTGGGTGTTAGGGGAGGGGAGGAAGGAAAGAGGAGCTCCTCACAGTTTACTCTTTCTTTTCTGATACTTTGCCACCATGTCCTGCAAACTGGGATGGGTTCAGGGAGGTCAGAGAGGGGAGAAACACAACAAAAAGGAAATCAAATGGAAGTGAAAAAAAAGACCAAGTGGGTGGGGAACATATGGGGGGCAAATTAAATGGTGGGGAAGGGCCAGGGGAGGGAGGTGTGGCTGCCCTGCACCCCTGGTGTGGGGCTGCACCTGGCTGGATCCCAGCATCCCAGGTTGGTCTGGATCCCAGCATCCTGGGCTGGGCTGGATCCCAGTGTCCCAAGGTGGACTGGATCCCAGTGTCCCAAGGTGGACTGGATCCCAGCATCCCAGACTTCCTGCCAGCCTGCACTGTCCTGGCTCCTGGGGCTCCACGGGCTGCTTCCAGCCAGCCAGCCCAACCCTGGCTGCATTTCAGGCACCTCTGCAAGCGGGTGAAGCTGCACGGGGGCCGCGGGTGGAGGGAGGGATGGATGCACCGACTGATGCACATGTGCACAATGCATGGATGGACGGATGCACATGTGCCCGATGCATGGATGCATGGATGCCAGGGCCAGGCAGAGCCAAGGGGTCCCCACGGCATTTCATAAGTGGTGAGGAGAAGCAGTGAGCCCCGGTGATGTGCCCTGCGCAGGAGCCAGGCCCAGGTCCTCTCACCTGTTGATGAGGTCCTCATTGCTATCGCTCTCCATCTCATCCTCGATGGCCGCCTGCAGGTCCCCGATGCGCTTGAAGGCCAGCTTCAGGTCCGACTGCAGGCTCTGGTTGGCAGCTTCCAGGCTCTCCAGGTCCATCTCCTGCGGGGAAGGAGCGGGGTGAGCCAGGTACCCCGGGGAAACCCCGCTGCCCCCCCTGCCCCGACCATCACAGGTGCCTCACCAGCTCGTGCTTCTTGCGGCTGGCCTCTGCCTCCTTCTTGGCCAACTCGCCCATCTCCTCCTTGACGTCGCGGAGCTGCCGCTGCAGCCGCTTGTTCTGCTCCTTTTCCCGGTTCTCGGCGGCCGCGCGCTGATCCCGCTCCTCCGTCAGCTTCTCCATGTTCTCCTTCAGCCGTGTGGCCAGGCTCTGCAGACCAGTGGGCACAGGGTCACCCCAGATCCCCCCATGGACCCCACACCCTGCAGCAACACCCAAGGGCTCACACGAGGACGGATCCCATCCCCATGAATTTACACAAGGAGATGGAGGAGAAACCTCTGCCCCAGGGCCAGGGAAGGGGCAGAACAACCCACGGGGGCTTTGTCAAATTGGAAAAATAGATTTAACTGTGTGTGAAGTAATTACAGCATGTAACGTAGGGAAAAAATAGCTCCCATTCTCTCCCAGCCGCTGAGCCAGCCGCTGCATATTTATGGCCCTGGCAGAGAGAGCGGGGAAGGGAAATAACAGCTAGGAAAATATTAAGAGAGCTAAGCTGCTCCGCTCCCCCGGCAGAGCTGCAAAGGCAGAATATAAAGCAGGCTGCGTTTAGCCGGGCTGGGAAAGTCTATAATTTCCCTAAGTCAATGCAGGGAAATAGCAGCACTTTGCTGGGCTGGGTGGTGGATTATCGTTATCAGCGCTTGCAGGGAGCTTTCCCTGCGGGGCTGGGGCCGGGCTGCTGGCAGGGGAGGGCTGTGGCGTGGGGGGGTCACGGGGAGGGGATATTGCAGATGCGCTTGGTGGACCCCCTGGGCAGCTTTGCATCATGGTCCCATTGCATCCCAGTCCCAGATGGAGCAGAGGGACTGCCCAGCGCCTACCTCCAGGCGCTTGACTTGTGTCCGCTCAAACTCCAGTCTGGTCTCCAGCTCGCGGATCTTGGCCTCTTGCCGGCTCACCAGTGACTTGTCTACCATGGACTGCTCCAGGAACTCCAGCTGGCTCTGCAGGCCTTGCAGCTGTGGTGGGGGGGCACAGTCTCAGCCTCAACCACCACCTCCCTGGCCCCCCACCACACCACCCTGGAGTGGAGGTGCCGGCCATGCTGCTCCCATCCCAACGGAGAGCTCCCTGTGGAACTGCTCTGCACCCCCAGGGTGCAGGGCCCCCCCCCCCAAGTGTGGACAGCAGGTCTCTGGGTGCCCCCCCCGGCTCCACTCAGCGTGCATGCCCGTGCACAATGTTAGTGCTCCCCACCTTCTCCTGCAGCTCCTGCTTCTCCTTGTTGACCTCCTCCAGCTGTGCCTGGAGGTCGTTCATCTGTGCCAGGTCCCGGGACGCCTGTGGGACACACTGGGGCTGTCAGTGGGGACCCTACTGCGCCAGCTCCGAGAGGGGCATTACAGGAGGGGCATGAGTGCCCCAGCTGCTGTTCCCTCCTCACCTGGGCCACAGCCGCCTTGTGCTTCTTCATCAGCTCGTTCATGTCCTCTTGGTCCTCCTCCAGCCGACTCTGCACCTCATTCTTCTCCCGTTGCAGCCGGCTCAGCTGCTCCTCCAGCTGCGGGGAGCCACCTGCGTCTCCCACTGCACCCCGGGAGCAGGGCACCCACCCTCCAAAACCACCCTGAAAGCCGCGGGGGTCACCCTGCCAGTGGGGGTCTCCCCTTGGGTGCAGGTGGGGCATGGCCCCATCATGGTGCATCGCACCCCAAAAACCCTTACCGCTGCCTTCGCCTTGCTGAGATCGTCAATCTGCAGGTGGAGGTCTTCAATCTCCACCTCCATCGACTTGCGGGCCTTGACGGCAGCTGCACAGGTGAACTCTGACTCCTCCAGCTGTGGGGACACGGCTCAGCAGCTGGCCAGGGGATGGGAACACCCTGCATCCCTCAAGGGCTGCAGTTTTGGGGGGGGGTCTGGATGCACACCTGGTTCTTGAGCTGGGCGATCTCCCTCTTGCTGGGCGCATTGTTCTTCAGGTGGTCCAGCATGATCTGCGCGTCAGCCAGCAGTGCCTTCGTCCTCTTCAGGTCCCGGCGCAGGCGCTTCTCCGTCTCAAAGTCCCGCTGGTTGGCCTGCAACAGTGGGGACCATGCCAGGGCACTGTGCTGGCAGGGCACCCACTCCACCACGGCCACCTCAGGGTCCCTGAAGCGAGGGATGTGCCTGGCTGCCCTGCACCCTACCTGCTCACTGACAGCAGATAACTTGCTCTCCAGCTCCCGTTTCTCTCTCAGCACCTTCTGCTTGTCCTCGTACTCCTCCTCCAGCTGCACCTCCATCTGCTTCAGCTGGGGGACAGCAAGGGCAGCCCAGTCAGGGTGGCGGGAAGGGGCTGGGCACCCCTGCTCACGTGTGCCAACATACTGGGATGCTGGGTGACCCCACTGGCTGAGTATTTGCGCAACCAGAAGCTCAAAGCCCAGCGCATGCCGGCCAGGGCGGTGGAGGGACCAGTCAGACCTGCTGGGCCAGTGGAGCCGGGCCATGGCTGTGTGGGAGCCAGGTGCTGCATGACGGTGCCCGGTCAGCAGCTCCTGGCAGCTGGCCGGGGCACAGGGACACATCCTGTCCCCGCCTGGGCAGAGGGGCTGCAGCCAAGCCCTACCTTCTTTTGGCATGACTGCCGAATCTCTTCCACCTCCTCGTCACGGCTCTCCACCTCCTTGGCATGGGTCTGCCGCAGCCGCTCCATCTCCATCTCCAGCCGTAGCTTGGCCTGAAAAATCAGGGTGGAACACGGTCAGAGTGAAGGGGACGTTGGACACCCCCCCCACACCCCCCCACCCCCCCCCCCCACTCCTCAGGCACTGCTCACCTGGAAAACCCCCCGGTCTGAGGCTGGCTGGGCTGCCCGCCCCATGGTGACCTGCCGGGCCATAGCACAGAGGGCCAGGAGCCGTGTCGGCAGCAGCAGTGCCTGGCTCGATGCCGGGCTGAGGGTGACTGCCTCCACTTCCCGGGCAAGCCCAGCCCAGGTAATAACAGCCCTGCATGAAACCACCCCACCCAGAAACCTTGCCCCTCCCCGCCTCTCCTGGTTTCAGCTGGGATAGAGTTAATTCTCTTCCCAGTAGCTGGTATAGTGCTGTGTTTTGGATTTCGGATGAGAATCATGTTGACAACACACTGATGTTTTAGTTGTTGCTAAGTAGTGGACTAGTCAAGGACTTTTCAGCTTCCCATGCTCTGCCAGGTGCACAAGAAGCTGGGAAGGAGCACAGCCAGGACAGCTGACCCAGACCGGCCCAAGGGCTATTCCATACCATATGACGTCATGCTCAGTATACAAACTGGGGGGGAGTTGGCTGGGGGGCAGCAATCGCTGCTTGGGGATGGGCTGGGCATCGGTCAATGGGTGGTGAGTAATTGCATTGTGCATCACTTGCTTTCCTCTGCTGTCCTATTAAACTGTCTTTATCTCAACCCATGGATTTTACTTTTTTTTCCTGATTCTCTCCCCCATCCCACCGTGGGGCGGGGGGGTGTGAGCAAGCAGCTGTGTGGTGCTTAGCTGATGACTGGGGTTAAACCACGACACCTGCTCCAGCATCTGAATCGTCCCAGCCTGCTCGTCCAGTTCCTCCTCTTGGTCTTTGACCTTCGCCTCCAGGTCCCGCAGCTGCTTCTTCACCTTGGCCAGGGATGCCTCGTCCTTTGACTCCTGGGAGGAGATGTCCTGCAGCTCAGCCTCCAGCGCCTCCGCCTTCTGCATCAGCCCTGCGATGTCTGAGTCCTTGTCCTGCCAAGAGAGGAGGTCACCATGAGCCGAGGGTGTCCACTGGCTGGGGGGCTGGGGAAGGGACTGGGGTCCACTCACCTCCAGCAGCTGTTTGAGGCCGAAGACCTCGGCCACCAACACATCCTTCTCACGGCTCAGCTTCTCCCGCTGTAGCCTCTCCCGCTGCACCTCCTCGTGCGCCTGCGAGAGCTCGCTGTCAAACCTGCGCGGGGAGAGTGGGGCGGGCGCTCAGTGCCCCGTGACAGGCACTGGGGAGGGGTCTCCAGCCCCGTGTCACCAGCCCCGCACTGAGCATCCCCATCCCATGGCAGCAGGCACGAGAAAGGACGGCATGCTGCTGGGCACTCATTGGAAACATGCTGTTGACGAGCCTTTAATCGCCAGCATGGTGGCGCGGAGTCACTTGGAGAAACTCCTGACGTCTTCACTCAGCGGCTCATGGAGAGTGCAGCCCCCACAGCGCAGACCCCATCAGCCCCATCAGCCACCCCACGGGGCCGGCGCATGCCACGGATGCTAATGGTGGGGGCATGGCTACGCAGTGGCAGCCGGGGACACCGTGACCTCCAAGCAGGACATGGAAGGGCCATGACACGTGGGGGGTCTCCAGCAGAGATGGAGCTGGCTCCCCCAGCCACAGCCTGGTGCCACAGTCCCACGCGGGGTGGCACCAGTCCCATCCCCAGAGGGGACACTAGCCCCCAGCAGGGGAGTGCTCAGCGCAGCCTGGAGCCGGGCAGCACTGGGGCAGCCTCTCCCAATGCCCCTGGGATGGGATCAGCCAGGCTTTCTCTGAAATTGCTGTCTTTGGGGCTTGGAAAACAACCCCGTGCTTGAGTTTGTGACCTGCGTTAAACACCTTGGCAGCTAATCCTCATCTTTCCTCGCGCTGGGTAATAAACAGCTGCATTAGCACAGACTCCAATCCGCGGAAATTGAAATTAATTAGATTGGATTCTCTTGCTGTATTTATGTGTGTGATCATTACCATAATGAGATGAAAGCGTCCCTGCTGCTTAATAACGTTAGCAAACTTTGGGGCTAGGAGAGGGGACAGGATGAGAGTGAGTGCCGAGCAGAGCTGCGGGGCATGAGCAGCCTCCACCATGGGCCACAGCCCTACACGGGGGGATAACCTGGCTCTGAGCCCCCCCAAAAGGGCATCGGGGTCCCCCCCCAATGAACACATCTGACCCAGGCAGCCCCATCCCACTGGAGATGCCTCAGCCAAGCGGGAGCTGGTGAAGTGCCCAAATCCCTGCTAAAATGGTAATGCTGCTTTGCAAGAGGCTCGCCGTGCGGCGAGGATGTCATCCCTGCTGCATCCCCGCCACCGCCAGCATGCGGTCCCAACCTCCGCTGCTTCTTCTCCAGGTCATGGTTGCGTCCTTGCTGGCCCTCGAGGTGCAGCTTGGTGTCCTGCAGCTCTGCAGCCAGGCGCTGACACTTCTTCTTCAGCTGCTGCAGCGCCCGCTGGCTCTCCTCACTGTCTGCCTGCAGGTCTGTCAACTGCGGGCAGGAGCAGGCAGAGCGGTCAGGGCTCTGGGAAGCCACCACGTCCCCACTGCCCTGACCACGTGCTCCCTCAGCTCTGAGCAGGCAGCGGCTGCCCATCCCCATGCTGGGGGGGCTGGGGGCTCACCAGGGCTGAGCCCCACTCACCCGCCGCTCCAGCTGCCTCTTGCTCTGCTGTTCCACCTCCAGCTTGTCCTCCAGCTCCTGCTGCAGCCGTTTCTTGGTGAAGTCGATCTCCCGCACCGCCCGCTCATATTTCAGCCGCCATTCACCACCTGCGCAGGGAAATGGGGTCACCGAGGGGCTGCGTGGGGTGGTACAGGGCCCCATGGGTGGGCAATGCCTCCGTGGAGAGGAAGGCATGGTGCTGTGACCACGGGGCACCCAGGGTGTGCTGGCAGCGAGCACCGAAGGCAGGATGGTACCTGAATCATCATCGTCGAGCTCTCCGTTGAGCTCGGCCGCCCGGATGAGCCGAGCCTCCATCACCTCCATCTCCATCGACTCCATCTGCTTCTTCAGAGCATCGTACTTGGCCTGGGAGGGGACACGGCCATGGTGAGCACTGGGAGGGGGGCTGGGAGACACTGCGAGGCCGGGGAGAGGCACGTGTACCTGCAGGTCCTTCATCTCCTTCTCGGCCCGCAGCCTCTCGGCCGTCTCGGCGTCCAGCAGCTGGGAGGCCGACTCGCCAGTGTTTCGCTCGTCCGTCAGCTCTGACGTTAGCTCTGTGATCTGGGGGGGGGGGAGCCAGACCGTGGGCCGAGGCAGGCGGCGCCAGGGCAGGCCAGCACAGCTCTGCAACCCCTCCTGGTGCCGGCAAGGACCTACCCTGCTCTCCAGGCGGTCGCTGTTGAGCCGGAGCTCGTTACGCTCCTTCTCCACCTTCTCGAGTTTGCTCTTCAGCTGCTGGATCTCTTCCTGCAACAGAGCAGGCAGTGAGGGAGGGGGCAGGCGCAAGGGGAAGAGGTTGGGAGGCAGGAGCCTGGCAGGTCTCCACATGCCCCCCAGTCCCCCCCGCAGCGCTGTGTGGGCAGGGTGGGGGCTCCCCGGGGCGGGGGTCGTTCTCCCTTGCCAAGGGCTGGGCAGGGACTTTCCCCAGCTGGCTCTGCCGCGGTGCTGACTCCAACCCCATAAATGGTGTTGAAACGCCAGGCAGCCCCGGCAATGCTGGTGAGGGGTCCCCGTACCCCCTAGGAGAGGGGTGGGAGTAAACCCACCCGCCAGCACCTCGCTGAAGGGTTTGGGTGCACCCAGCCAAGGTCGGGAGGGAGGGGGCCCACCAGCCAGCACCAGGGAGGCGTGCCCAGCTGCCAGCTTCAAGCACATCTTTCTCTCCCCTCCTCTGGACCCAGCACAGGCTGGGGGGGGGCAGGGCAGAAGGGGGCCCAGGTGCCCCCACCCCGGGCACCCATCCTCGGCGGGTCAGGGTGAAAGCTGAGCCAGGCAGCAGCTCCATGCCGGGCGGGCTCGGTGGGGGCACGAGTGTCTTGTTGCCAGCGCAGCATGGAGCCCCCGCATATGCCTCTCGGCACACAGTTTCATTTCCATTCTCCACGCCTTGTAATTGGGCTCATGCAACAGCCGGCTCTCGGGATGCTAATGACATGCTGATTTGCAAATTAGGGAGCAATTCGAGCCTGGTGCTAGTGGGGCCGGTCCTGCATCCCACCCTTTCCTGGGGTCCTGCATCCCAGCCCACTGCAGGGCCCTGCCTGGGATCAGCGCTCCCCTGAGGCCACCCTGCCCCATCCAGTGCACCCCGGCACAGAGATACCCACGTCTTTGCCACGGATCTGGTCCTCGGTGAGCTGCACCTCGATGAGGGGCCGCACGGTGGTGAAGAGCTTCCACCAGGGCCAGTCCTTCACCCCCTTGTTCTTCTTGATGTTCTTCTGCACGCACCGGATGGCCAAATCCTGGATCTGCACGGGGTACAGTGTCAGCACGGGGTGCCGCCAGCAGGTCAAAGTGGAGCGAGCAGGCACTCAGCACCCCAGCACACTCCCCTTCATTAGCATTTGGGCTAATTGCGCCTGGCTTATCTACTGTTTGATCCCCTCCAGCCCCTCCAAACGCCAATCTTGGAGAAGGCAAGGCGCTGCAGAGATGCCTATTTTACGTCCTCTTTAATAATAAAAGTAGGAGCTGATACACCGCTTCATCCCACCGCGGTGATGCCCAGCACCCTCCCTGTCGGTTCCCCCGCTTCCCCCTGGCCCCCCACGGCTGGGCGGGCACTGGGGGGGGAGGCGGGAGGAGGAGGTGCTGGCCCAGGCAGCGGCAGAAAGGCTGCGCTGCCCATTTTAGGCGAAATTGTGCGGAGGAGCAGGGAGGGGAGAGACGCTGGGACGAACCTTCCTCTTCTTGAACTGCTGCCGTGCCAGGAAGCCCCTGCAAGCCGCCTGGAAGAGGGTGATGTTCCTGCTGGTCTGTGCATCCCGCTGCTCCTCCAGCCTGGCCAGCGACCCGGCCCGGAAAAACACCTGTGGGAGAGGAGCAGGGTGAGATGCCGATGGGTGCCAACATCTGTACCACCCTCCTGCCACATCAGCTGGTGGGAATGCAGCTCTCCCCTCTGCAGCCACTGGTCCTGTCCCGCCGTGGGGGTTTTATTTCCCAGGCACGAGGAACGCGGTAGGTCAGAGCAAACAGTGCCGCCCTTGTGCTGCCCCACCACGCTGTGTCAAGCCATGCCACCCACCCCTGCCTGCGCTGCTGCCTGCAGCCAGTGTCAGGCATCATACCCGGCTCAAGCCCATGTGGTAGCTGCTCTTCTCCAGGTCCAGTGACTCCAGTAGCTCCTCCACCGCCTGCAGGGAGGGAGAGGTGTCAGGGCCGGGCTGGTGGCATCCCAGGGTGCAGGGGACCCCTCAGGTGCAGGGGACCCCAGACTGCAGCACTGGCCCCAGCATGGGGCATGTACCCGCTTCTCATCCACCACGATGTAGTTGCGCCCGTGCTTCTTCGTCAGGTGCGGGGCCAGGACATCAAAGCGCCGCCTGAACTCCGCAAACACCATGTGGTCGGGGTATCCTGGGGGGAGCAAGGGAGAGTGGGGCTGTGGGGGCAGTCAGGACGCCCGGGGGATGGACAGGGACAGCCCCGTGTGCCCTGACTTGCTGAGGCCTGTCTCTTGGGAGAGCTGATGGGGTCACCCCACGTGGCACAAGCTCCCCATGAGGCCAGGCACAGCCGGAGCACCCTGACCCTCCCCAGGAGGTTTTCCTTGGCTGTGTCCTCCAGCAATTTTGGCTGAGATCTGGGGAGAAAGCGGCCAGATCCCGCCTTGGGGGGAGCGCAGGGACACGTGTGTCGCCTGTGCAAGCAAACAGGCCCTGCTCCGGCTCAGTTCTGAGCCACAGCCAACTTCTGCATCAGGCTCGCAGTGCTGAGCCTCCACATCTTAATTAACAATGGGGTATTGATGGGGACGCTGACCCCGGCACAGCCGGCTGGCTGCGACCATCGATCCAGGAGGTGTGCAAGTGGCATCGATTTCCGATCATGGCAGGAAGGGTCCAGCCTCCAGGCAATAAAACCTCAGCTGAACGGCCGGCCACGCATATTGATAAATGCTTTGCTGAGCACAACCCGGAGTCCCTCGCCCCAGCGGGACAGGGGCCAGCTGCCAGCGGGAGAGCTGCCAGGAGCCGGCGGCACCAGCAGAGACACCCAATTAAGGCCATGCCTGTCCCCGGCGCAGATAACGGCCCCATGGGGGAGGAGGGACGGCTGGCAGCCATGGGGCTTGGAGCAAGGCCGTGTGCCAAAGCAGTTCCCTGGGGTGGCTTTGGCTCCCCAAGGAGGAGAGGCAGCTGGGACCCCCATGGCATCCGTTCCCACAGTGGGATGCACGCCACAACCCTGGCATCCCCCGGCCCTGGGTGCCGGGGGTGCCGGCAGCGCAGCTCACCTTGGCGGTACATGCGGAGGGCATCAAGCAGGCGGGAGCCGCGGAGCTGGGCACGCAGGAGAGGCACATCCAGCTGCATGAGCCCGGCCTCGCAGTGCTCCGCCGGCAGCTCCAGCTCGCTGCCGCTCACCCGTCGGCACGGCAGAGCCCGCGGGTCCCCGCCACCCCCCCGCCGCCTTGGGCAGGAAGCAGTGCACGAAGTGGAGCTTGGATTTCTTGATGCTGTCGATGAGAGCATCCTGCAGGTATGAGAGAGCAGGGTGAGCAGTGACAATCAGCAGTACCCCAAGCTGGACCCAGGGACCCCCTCACTCACCACTTGCAGCTTGATTTGGATGCAGAGGGACTTCTTCTTGACGGCAGCCACACCGGTGGTGAAGGTCTTGCGCATGCTGGTGGCCCGACGCAGGGCCAGCTGGGAGCCCCCCTCCAGCCCTGCCACTGAGCCCGACAGCACCAGCGCCGACCCGCCGCGGCCAGCAAACAGGCTGCTGATGACCTTCCTGCAGAGCACAGAGGGGACGTCACCCCTCAAAATCATCTCTCCCCCCTGCCATGCCCCACCCCACCCCAGGACCCCACTCACTTCTGTGACTCCTGCAGCAGGATGGAGGCATTTTGGGAGGCTGGGTTGTGCTTGACGTGGTTGAGCCAGCCCGTGGCATCGTACTCCACCCAGTTGGTCCCTGAGCTGTGACCCAGGAGGAAGTGTCGGGGCTTGTCACTGGGAAGCAGCAGGTTGTGCCCTGTGGGGAGACACGGCACCAATGGGCACGGGACCGGCGCTTTGCCAATGCACGGCCCTGTGGTGCCAGGCGCCCCCTGACCTTTCTTACTCCCTTCCTGGGGGCCATAGTAGGAGAAGAGCCGCTCCAGCAAGGTGTCCTCATTGCCGCCCGGCTGCAGCGCCTCCTCCTCCAGCAGCCACAGCAGCCCCCGCGCCTCATCTGTGTGGGCCAGTGACCGGACCTGCGGGCGACACTGCACTTGCACCCAGCCCGGCACACTGGTGTCCCCCAGGGCAGGGATGGGAGGACACAGGGGACCCAGGCCACCCGGGGAGCATGCAACATCGGCTGCTGTCAGCAGCAAGGTAAAGCAGTACCACACAAGAGGGCCCCTGCTTAATGGAGACCCAGCAGGGAGAGTCAGTACGTAATACTCAGGGCAGCGAGATGCTCACTGGGGTGGAAAACACTGTGCTCAGGCACCCATGGGATGAAACCCAGTGCACAGCTGGCACTGGCAGTCCCCCTTGATCTCTGCAGCCTCCTCCAGCAGGGAATGGAGCACCCTAGGGACTGATGCACCCAGGGGACCTATGCACCCACAGAACCAGAGCACCCCAGGGATGAGAGCATCCCGGGGACCAGAGCACCTCAAGGACTGGAGCACTCTAGGCACCTGCCAAGGGCTCCTCACCCTCCTGCCCACAGCACAGGCAGCTCCCAGGGTGGTGAGGGACACCATACCGGGGGATGCACCAGGGATGCGGGCTGCACACACGCTCACAGCCGCACTTTCATGGCCAAGCATTCGGGACAGCCCCCCTGCTTCCCCTAACTAACTACCGCCAAAGGGCCAGGAAAGCCATGATGCGGCCACGAGGAAGCATGATGGGTGCTTACCAGTGCCTGGTGCGAGGGCTGGTCTACAGCGGCTACAGAGCCAGAGGAGCCAGGCTCGACATCAGCCAGGGCAAGCTCTATGTTCTCCTGGCGAGAGGGGACAGAGGCATGGTTAGTGACCACACAGCGGGGGAGCAGCGATAGGGACTGGCAGCCAGTCAGGGCATTGGTCTCAGTGGGGCCTAGGCAGGAGGCAGGGCTTTCCCAGTGTCCCACCATCCCACTGCACCAGCATGGCGCAGGGCAATGCCAGGTGCCGAGGGGGGACCAGGACACACGGAGGGGTCCCCCTGGGCTGTCGGTGCCAAGATGGAGCAGCAGCAGTGATCTTCCCTACCACTGCCACCCACAGCCACCCCATCACTTCCCAGCTGGGCACATTTGCAGGCAAAGCTGCCTGGCTGGAGCCAGAGCTGCTGGCAAAGGCACCGCTGGCGGTGGGAGCCCTGGGGAAACCCCTGCTGCACCGAGCATCGTGTCAGAGCTGCTTCGGTTGGACCCAGTCCAGAGCAACTGTGGGGTAAAGAAACTGGGGGGACATCATAGGAGATGCTCACGCAGAGAGGGTAGGGGAGGGCAGGAGGAGAGGAGGCGAGGGCAGCCCTGGGTGTCCCTGTTACCTCCTTGTAGCGATCCAGCTCGTGGGCGAAGGTGCGCTGGTGGAAGAGGAGCTGCAGGCGCTCCTGGGCGTAGTTGTGGCAGAGCTCCTCGAAGGTGGCCCCCCCGGCTCTGCCCCGCCAGCTCGGGGTTTTGCGCCCCGGGGGTGTCCACCACTGTCACCGAGCACACCGAGTGCTGGCTCGACTTCAGCGCCCTGTGGGGGACAAAGGGACACAGCGGGGTGAGCGGGTGCTGCCGGGCGCCCCCGGCTCTCCCCCCGGCCCCTCAGCACGTACCTGTTGAGGAGGGAGATGAGGAGGGTGAAGAGTTCGGAGTACAAGCCGGCCGCCATGCCCTCCAGGCACTCCAGTGCCGTCAGCTTGGGACCTGGCCAAGGCAACCCTGAGTGTCCCCAGCCCAGCATCCCCTGGGGCCACCCGCTGTCCCCACTGTCCCTCACCCTACCTGTGCCGCCGTCGCCCAGGGGGGACTCATCAGGGCCCTGCCGGAAGGAGGTGGATCGCTGCAGGGTGCCCTTGGGCTGGTGCTTGAAGATGGAGGAGGAGAGCTCCTCCAGGCTGCAGCCCAGAAGGTAGGCGGCTTTCTGAGCCCACTCGTGCCGTGCAAACTGCTTCCTCCCGGCTGGAGGGTGGAGAAGGGGGCTTAGCGCCGGCCAGGGCATCCCCCCAAATGGGGGGCATTTCCAGCCAGACCTGGGACGGTCTCAGGATCCCCCAGAGTAGCCTGGGGATGCTGTGCACAGTGGGAGCACGTGCTCGGTGTTGGAGGGCTGGGAAGTGTGTTTTGGGGTCTGATTAGAGGAGACAAGTGGTGAACGGCTTCATGCCTCTGCAGGGCTGAGCCCAGAGCCATGCTGTGGGGTGGGGAGCGGGGATCACCCCTCGCCACCGCTGCCCGGGGACCCCTGGGGCCTGCAACGGTACAGGGCTCTGAGCCACCCCAGCACAGGGACATGTCCCTGCTCGGCCACATGCACCGAGCAGCCCCGCTGCGACGCAGCAGGACAGACCGCGGCTGCTGGACACAAGCACACGGATGCTGGGGGAGGGCAGGGGAAGTGGGAACAGGTTAATGGTGACATGCAAGGACACAGGAATGGTGGTGGCATGTGGGAGGGGGAAGCCAGAGACACGCGCGGAGACCAAGACTTTACCTTCGTCGGCGTCTGCATTGCAAAAGGGCAGCATGCACCATGCAAACAGAGACAGGGATTAGAAACAACGGCACGCGACAGCGCAGACACGCAGCACGGGGACACCCTCCTGCTGAAACACGCCATGTGCAGCCACCGCCACGCCACGCACATGCCAAGCCTGGTCTCCCCCCAGGCATCACTGCAGTGAGACACTGCAACCTGGCATGGGGGCCCTTCCCCTGTGAGCCCCAGCCGCATTGTGGGCACTGGTGGGGAGCAGCTCAGTTCTGCCCCAGAGCATGGGGAGCTGCTGTCAGATCCAGCCTGGTACAGGTGTCAAGGGGCCAAGGAAATGGGGGCTGGTGTGGCTGAGCTGGCTTTGAGCATCCCCAGTGTCAGTGAAATGCAGGGAAGGCTCCAGAAGCAGCAGAGCTGGGGCTGGGATGCTCACCCCAAGCAGGATGCGGGGATGCTCCCCCAGAGCAGGATCTGGGGTTCCCCCCCAGCAGGCCCCCATGAAGAGGCTCCTGAGCTGCCCAAGCATCACGCTGCAGTGGCTGCAGCAGGGCCCTGCTGCCCTCTAGTGCCTCAAAGCACCCCATGGGCCAACATTGCACCCCGCTGCACCCCCGAGACACCTCCAGTCTCTCCCTCCCCATCCCTGACTCATCTTTTCCCCCAGGGCTGCAAATTCCCTCAGTGTAGCCACCAGCTCCAGGTGCCCATTTTGGGTGTGCCGTGCCTGAGCCCTCCCACCAGCATGCAGCACCACGGGGGCTTCCCGCACCATGGGGGGAAGGCAAAAGCCCCAGGGGGAGAAGAGCAGCCCCACGAAGCCGAATTCACCACCCCCAGGGACGGAGTGTGAAGTCGGTGCCTGTCAGAGCAAGCCCTGCAGCCCATGGTGGGCTCTAGGTGCTGGGGCAGCCCTGCCCCGTGCCACCAATGGTGCCAAAAGGACCAGGTGGGAGTGTCCCGACAGGCAGCAGGCAAATTTGGGGCTGCCAGCACCCAGCCCGGGGCCAGGGTTGGTCCTGGCACACCAGCAGTATCCCAAGGCCCCATTTCAGCCCCAAAACCAGCAACGCGCGGCACCACCCGGAGCAGAGCCCCCTGCAGCTCCGATTACCGGCTCTGTCTGCCAGCAGCTCTGCGGGGAGGACAGGGGGGAGAGATGTTACACTGGGGATGGGGGACACACGCACCCCCCCGACTCCCTCATCCCCAGCCAGGCCCTTGGTCCCCTCAAGTTGGCAGGGGCCAGCCCAGGGTCTGGGGTGTTCGATTCCCACCAGCCAGTGGGACCACCCTGACCGAGGGGGCAAAGCCGGGTACCCCAGAGCACTCAGGGTAGCAGGGCACTGTTTCTCAGCTGACACAGCCCTAGACACCTCCCCCAGGGCTCGGCCACACTGGGGGGGGGGGGGGGGCGGAGGGCGTTTGCAAGGTGCCGACGTGCCAGCGGTCACTCTGGGACCCCATGCAGCCATCAGCCCAAGCCTTGGCTTGTTAATGCCTCCCAGCCCTGAGCAGCTCATTACCTTTTGTGGCCCCAGCAGCCCCCAGATGGTAAATGGCCCCCAGGACGAGCCATAAGGCTTTCTGCTCATCGACGGAGATGCCCATCACCTTCATGGCAGCCTGGAGCTTGTTGAACTGCTGGGTCGCCTTCTGCTTTTCCTCTGGCTGCAGAAAGCAATGGAAGCCATCGGTGTGGGAGCCTGGCTCTGCCTCCCCCTGCACCTGAATGGGCCAGGGAACCCCGTCCCCCTCCGCAGCCCCATAGCAGCGACCTTGGAGAGGGGCACGATGCCGAAGACATTGTTCTCTGCCAGGTGGTTGAAGTGAAGCTCAGTCCTGCAGGGATAAACACCGAGATTGGTCTCGCGTGGGAGAGTCCAGAGACCCCCCGGGCCAGAGGCTGTGCCCTCACCCACCCCAGCTCACCGTAGGGTGCTGTCAGAGCAGGCCAGCAGGTAGTAGAAGATGTTGAAGGTGGCCTCGTTGGCTGGGCGCTTGGCGACGCGCAGCTTCTCCAGCAGCAGTGTCTGGTGGAGGTGGGAGGGTTGGGAACCGTCCCCAAGGGCCCCGCTCCCACGGAGACACCCGCCCCGCCCACCCCAGCCTCATCCTTGCTGCCTGCCCAGGGTCCCCAAGGAGATGTGAGGGTCTCCTGCCCACCGCAGGGCATTGTATGAATGTAAACATCATCCAAGCAACCCGTGAGCATCTCCTCTCCTGGGGTGTCTGCTACTACAGGAGCACGAAGCAGCTCTCTAGAATTTTAAGGGCTCTGCTGTTATCACGCTGGGGCAGAGTCTGGAAGAAACACACCCTAATATCGGGGCTAACTCAGCAAGGACAGGGAGTCGATCTGATTTGCACACATCTGGCTGTGAACAAAGATAAGAGCAGGATGCCTGGATGCTAAGTGCTGCGAGTATGGCCGGGCAGCCGGCGGGGGTCTGTGGCAGAGCTCGTGGGCTAGTGTGTGGCCAGGCTGCCGGGAGGAAACACCCCAGCAAGGATGGGCTGGCTCCCATGCTGAGGGGGGCCACCCCGGCCCCCTCACCTGTATGGAGGCAGATGCCACCTGCCCCGCCTGGTCGAAGTCCAGAGAGACGATCTGGGAGAAGCGGGTGGCGTTGCCGTTCATGCCCGTGCTGCTATTGCCAAAAGCCTCCAGGATGGTGTAGAGAGCCTGCCACTTCTCTGCTGCAGGAAGAGAAGCAGGGCGGTGGGGTGCAGGGGCTGTGCAGTGGGGCAGCCAAGGCCAGCACCGCTGGCCAGGCAAGCGCTGCTGCTTCTGTGCCGTGCTCCACGCCGCGGCAGCCCTCGACAGCACGGTAAAGGGACTGGTGTGAGAAAATGAAAGCGTGCTGTGTGGCGTGTGTCTGGCCGCTGCCGGGTGCGGGAGGCTGCAGAGGGCTGTGACCGCAAAGCAAGGGGCTTGTGCAGGCAGCACGAGGACCCCACACCCTGCCGAGGACTCACCGGAGAAGACCTTGCCGGTGCTGCTGGCGATGGTGGTGAGGTACTGGACAAGGTGCTGGCAGTTGGTGGTTTTGCCGCTGCCACTGGCGCCCAGCAGCACAACTGCTTGGTCCTGGCGGCTCATCAGCATGCTGCGGTAGGCAGCCTGGGCCACTGCATAGATGTGTGGGGACATGTCCTCCCTGCGGCAGCCTTTGAACATGTGCATGACCTGGCAGGGAGGGCGGGAAGTGGGCGAGGGTCAACACCCTGCCAACCCCACCAGCTTCCTCTGCGCGGTGGCACGGCTCCCAGCCGCATGTCCCCTCCGGTCCCCCCCCAGCAGCAGGGTCACCTTCTCAGAGTACATGGAGGGGGAGCTCAGGGGGTTGATGATGACCATGGTGGGGCCGGCGTAGGTGTGCAGGAGGTTGCCGCCATAGCGCTGCCGCAGCGTGTGCAGCACACTGGACTCGTTGAGGTAGAGGAGGCTGGCGAGGTCCTCCACACGGTCACAGGATGGAGGGTTCGCCTGGCAGTGAGGTGGGGGGGGGGTGTCAGGCAGGGAATGGGGGTCTGCCCCGCCATCCCCCACCTCACAGCCCTACCTTCTCCACGTCGTCCTCCTCCACCTCCAGGACGGCTCCGTCGTGGTCCAGCTTCACCTTCACCTTGCCCTCAGGCAAGGGGCTGCTCTCCTCTGGCCTCAGCTGGCTGCCTGCGAGGGGCACGGGGCACTCAGTGGGGCCATGCCGGCAGCCCCCTGGGGACACCGTGTCCAGGCCAGGCAGGGCTCGCTGTGCCACAGGAAGGACAGGGCACCCCTTGTCCCAGTGGTGCTGGGCTGACCCCCGACTCACCCAAGGAGAAGCCATCCCTGTGCACCAGCCACACCTTCTCAGTCTCATACCAGGCCTCCTCAGCCGCTATCTGCTCCTCCGTCTTGGCCTGTGGGACAGAGGGATGTGGGGAGGTCGTGGTCACCTGTCTCCCATCTCATCCCCTCCCCACATCCCTGGGGCTGGAGGGAGCAGGGCTGCCTGGCCATGGGACCACATGCCAGGCAGCCACAGCCACCCTCCGCAAGCCCCAAGCCCTCCCAGCACGTGTCCCCAGCTTGCCCGCTGCCCCCAGGGACCCCAGTGGGCTCGGGGCTGCAGAGACTACCAGGGCCCTGCCACAGCTTGGGGCAGACATGAAGTCATAGTGGCCCATGAGAGCATTCACCACAGCCACCTTGGGCAAGCCTGGAGAAGCCGAGCTCCCAAACCACAGCCCAGAGAGCGGGCACCTATGCCAGCCATGTGCTGGGATACAGGGACAGCGGGCATGTTGTGGGGACATGGGGCATGCTGCAGGGACACAGCTCAGGGACACACTGTAGGGACACAGGACATGCTGCAGGGACATAATGGAGGAACACAGGACATGGCACAGTGATGGCAGAGTACCGCGGCATGGGAAATGCCAGGCTGGCATGGCCAGCACAGCGGGGATGTCCCCACCACCCGGGAGCAGGGTAAGCGCCAAAGCCAAACCTGAGCTGCAGCAGGGACAGGGCCAAAGGGGGCTGCCGGGGCATCGTCCGCTTGACCCTGGCGAGGCCGAGAGACGGGGAGTGAAGGCGAGAAGGGTTAATCTCTGCCCCGCAGAGAGCACAGAAAGTGGCAGGGGGAAGTGAGTGGGGGCAAAGTGCCGCTGTGCCAAACCCCGTGGGCACTCCTGGTGAGGGCCACCACTGCAGCCAGCGGAGTGACAGGTCCAGTGCAGCACTGGGGACACATGGAGCCAGGAAGGACATAGGCCACAAGGCCCTGCTGCCAAAGCCCCCAGGGTTGGGGGCCGCCATGCCAACCCGCTGCAAGCCCAGCCAGTGCTGCACGCCACAGCTGCTCTGTCATGAGCTACGTGTCCTGCCTGTGCTGGCTGCTCTGCCCCTTTCCGTCCTGCTCCACACCCCTGCCCACCCCAGCTGTGCCACCTCCACCGAGCGTGCCCTCCCGGGACGCCCAGCTCCCTGGCACGGTCCCACTGGGGAGAGGCATGCAGCCCTGTGGCCGCATGGGTGACGCGGCAGCCCACGGAGCAAGGTGGGACAGGGAAAGCCTTACGCTCCAGCACGAGGCGCGGGCGCAGATGCCAGCCCAGCGGCAGACAGAGGACGGCAGGGGGTCGCTGGCAGAGGCAGAGGGCTCCTGAGGACAGGGGTACAGTACCTGGCTGGGTGCCGAGGCGGAGGTGGCGGGGTCCAGCTAATGGCAGCGAGGAAGGAGGAGAGAAAGGAGAGGGGGTGAGAGGCAGAGAGCAGCGGCACCACTGCCACGGGGCCCAGGCATGGCCGCAACCCCCATGGCACTGCCTGGGCATCAACCCAACCATGGGCAGCCATGCTCGGGCTGCCACGAGGATGCCACCAGCAGGGGCTGCTGGGCATCGCAGCTCCCCATGGCCGGGCACGCTGGTCCAGGCAGTAACCCCAAACCCACTGGCATCCCCCATCATCCATCCCCTGTTGCTGGTGCCACCCAGAGAGGCACCACGGGGCTGGTGGCCAGGCACAGGGGTACAATCACCCCGTGCAGAGCGCATGGCACAGTTGGGGCAGCCACATGCTGCCCATGTGTCCCTGTCCCCGGGCAGGCAGCACGCGAGCGCCAACGCCCCTGGAATTACAGAAGCAGTGAAGATCCTCTCCAGCCGGCGCTGCGCCTCCTCCGACGGGCTCAGCTGGGATGCGGGGCCGGGGGCAGCCTGGAGGCAGAGCACTGTTAGCACCAGGCCAGCCGCCCTGTGGCCCCTGCTGACACCACAGCCCCTGTCAGCCCCGCGCTCGTGGCATGCAGGCGCCAGAGGGGCTATCGCAGAGGCTTTCCCGGCCCTGCAGCCCACCAGTGCTTGGGGTGGGTACTGGGGTGAAGGCTGGCGCAGACCCGTGGGTGCTGAGGCCAGCACAGCTGGGGTACCGGCACGTACCCTGCAATGCCCAAGGACCCAGGTCCCTGCTCCCACACACCTGCTGGGGGGGTGCCAGGGCAGTTTTCACAGGGGTCGACCGCTTCTCGCTGGGCTGCAGCTTCTTCTCCACACAAGCCGGAGGGGAGACAAGGGGTGGTGTGATTGGGTGGCCGCAGTGCACACAACTGCCCTGAAAAGTGACTCCCACCCGGCACTGCACACCCCAAAACCACTCCAAACCATGCAGGTGAGCTCACACCATGCCACACGAGGTGGCACAGCCCTGCCGCCATGTTAGAGCATCCCCCACCAAGCACACACCGGTACCTTGTGCCTCTCCAGGGCGGTGGGTTTCGGAGCGGATGCCTTTGCCGGCTCCGCTTTCCCTCCCGAAGGCTGCACTGGCGGCTCTGGCTTGGCTTCGGTGCCTGGGGACAGGGACAGCCTCGCGTCCCCCCCAGCCGGCTCGGGGGACTTCTCCTTCTGCCTGTCCCCCAGCCGGAGCCGTGGCCGGTGCTCTTTGGTTTTGCCCTTCACCATGAGGGTTTTGAGCCCTGCTGAGATCTCATCCTTGGGCTCCGGCTTGGCCGGGGCTGCCGGCATGGCGGGGGGAGGTGGCACAGTGGGGGGAGGCGGGACGGCAGGACGGCCTGTGTCCTCCTTCCTGGGGGGCGGCACTGGCTCGGGAGGCTTGGCGTCTTGCCCCAGCTCCCTGGCACTGCCAGCGTCCTCCCCTGGCAGGACTTTGCGGACCACCTTGCGCACCACCCGGACCACCCTGCGGCGGGACAGCCCTTGGCCATCGTCCCCTTGTGCCTCAGTGCCCACGGCTGGGCCCTCCAGCCTGTTCACGGCCGCCCCGTTCAGCACTGGCTCCGGACTCTTCCCTCGGCCAGGGGCTGGCGTGGGGCTCTTTGGGGGCTCAGGATTCGGGGGCTCAGGATTCGGGGGTGCAGACGCCGCATCCTTCGGGTTCTCTGACTGCAGCCACAATGACACCAGTGTGAGTGGAGGTCTGGCGGTGCAACGCCTGCCACCACAAGCACCTGCTACTTGGGACATGGTAGTGTCTGGGGCTTTGTGGCCTACTGCAGGAGCATGGCTCCCAGCCAGACCCTGGCACCGAGGGACACAGCACCTAGTCCCCTTCCCCAGCCAACCTACAGCCCCCCACCATACCCCAGGGCAGGGAGCAATGGTGACCTCCTCGGTCCTGCACGCAGGGACCCATCGACCCATGGGCTGCCAGCACGGGGGCAAAAATCAGTGCTCAGGGCACCAGTAGCCTCTGCAACGCACAGGGCAAGCCACAAGATTTCCTCCACCAAGAGCTTTGTCAGGCAGTGCGAGAGCTGGCACTGTAACCACAGAGTGGACACCAACCCACTGGGGTGTGCAGGGCAGGGACAAGCCTTGGGGAGGAGGAGGAGATATCGCTGTGCACAGCCAGGCATCCCTGCCGAAAATACCTGCCACCCTCCACACGCTGCCCTGGAGTGGCCACCAGCGCTCCCCAGGGACCAGGGCGGGTACGGGGGGAGGTTGCTGAGCTCACTACCCTCTGTGATGCCCTCAAGCCTGGGGGGCACGGGGTCTGTCCCCACCAAGGGTGAGCCCCGTCCCCAACACAGCTCCACCCTGCCCGTGCCCTGCAACACTTACAGCCCCGTCCTCCTTCCCGGGTCTTTTCACAGCTAAGGATTTGTCCTCGTCCTTGACCTGAGGGTCAGACAAACAAGAGGAGCGCGTTTCAGCCCACCGCAGGGCCTCGCTGCCGGAAAAGCCACAGGGACTGGGAAAAACCACTGGGACCAGGAAAAACCACTGGGACCATCACTCCATGCCAGGGGGGTGGGAGGCTGCTGCACGAAACAGCCCCAATTTGCAGCTTGTTGCAGCCCCAGGGATGAGGTCATGTGTCCTTCCAGGCTTCCCAGCAGCCAAAAAAGTGGGAGGAAGCACAGGGATGCACAAAACCCCAAAGGTGGGAGAGGAAAGTGCTCTGCCCGCCTGGCCCAGGCCCACTCCTTGTGTGCAGCTGGTGAGCGAGCTGGTATATAGAGCCCTGTTGCTGCTCCCCACGGGGGCTCTGCATTTCTGCACATCACCCTGCCGAGCGTCACAGCACGTTTTAAGTGTCACCACCTAATCTCTGCGGCAGCCACACAGTGGCATGTGCCAGCTCCGTGTCGAGCAGGGCAATCAGGGGTCTCTAGGGTGGGTGGGCAGCCAAACCCTCCCCTGCCCTGGGCCATGCCTCTGAGCTCCAGGGCTCAGCTGTGGCACCACAGCAGCAGCGCATGGTGTACCCTGCAGGCAATGCTCCCTGACTCGCCATCACACAGCTCCTGCAAGCGCTTGGGGCTGACCGGCGGCAACAAGGTGGCTCACACTGTGTTAGGGGCTGCACTAGCCACTTGCAAAGCGGTCATTAGGGATGGCGTTAGTAATTGCATGCGTGGCTGCATCGGTGACCGCAGCCGTGCTGCAGTGGGGTGCGGGGCAGCTCCCCGTTTGCTCAGCGCAGCCCCCAGCATAGCAGTGCAGCGAGAGGCTGGGAGCACCGCTCCGAACATGGTGCTGGCACTGGGCAAACTGGGGGAGTTGTTCGGCAGCGTGCGGCAGCATGACCCGAATGTGGGGTGCGGGCAAACGCGCGCGAGACTTCCCTTCTGCTCCCAGAATGCAAACCGGGATGAAAACGCCATGGTGATGTCTCATGGAGCCGCAGCCCTGGCTGGGGAGAGAGGGAGAGGTGAGACAGGTCGGAGCTGGCACGCAGGGCGCTGAACCGTGGCACAGTGTACGAGCATGTGCCCTTCCCTGCCAGCCCTGGGAGCCCAGGACCCTCAGGAATGGGAGTCTGAGCCCATCTGGCCCTGCTCAGCATACAAACAGGCACTGCCTATAGGAAGGGCTCTGCGGACAGGCAGGTGGGCGGGCTGAGACCAAACAAAACTCATTGTGCAAAAAAAGCCCCTTTAGTCAGGCCACAGGACTGTGCCCCAGTTTCCCCCCTGGGCGGGCCAGCCCGCTGCGGTAAGCAAATGCCAGGGTGAGAGAAGGGATATTTTCTGCCCCAGGCGCCCTGCTTGCCCTGATAGCCGGGGTTTATTCTGAGCCTGACACCGTGCCAGCGGCCGGGCAGCCCCGGCAGGACACACTGCCCCAGCCGGCGCCGTGCTCCGAACCCCAGGGGGGTCACACCCGGGGCCGTCAGGGAGAGCTCCCCCTCCCAGGGGTGGGCATGGCATAGAGGAGCACCCGGCCACCGAACCAACCTGCCTGTTAGGGGGCACGTCACCCTGTCCCCAAGGGGTTCCCTGTCCCCCCCCATCACCGCAGCATGAAATGCTGGTGCCCGGAGCACAGACTGGGCAGGGAGACGAACCTGCCCACGGGTCAGAGCCCCCAAACCCAGCCTGGCACCGCCCCAAAGGTCCCTGGAGAGCACCGGCGTCAGGGTCCCCCGGGGGGGCTGCAAGAAACGCCCCTGGCCGCCAAAGCACCCCAGGGGTGAGTGCAGCCTTGCAGCCCCCGACCCCAGTGCTGGGACTGGCTCCCACGTGCCCCCCTCGTGCTCCCCCGTGCCGTGCCGGTCCCCACCTTACCACAGGGTTGGGGCGAGCCGGGAGCAGGGTTTCTGCCGGGGCGAGCAGGACGCAGTTTGGTGGAAGAGGCGCACGGGGCGGCAGCCGGCGGCGCGGGGACAGCTGGGCTGATAGGGCCACCCTAAAAATAGCCAAGGAATGCGAGGGCCCCACCGGCGCGCGCAGCAGCCGGAGGGAGTGCTGGAGGGGGACACGCGGGCAGCGGGGCCTTGCCGCCACCACCACTGCTGCCGCCGCTGGAGGAAGTGATGTGGGCTTGCGGCAGCCCAGCGCCGCGGGGGGAACTGCCTGGCCTCTGTTCCACCACCCGCCCTGGGGGGGGCACGGAAAGACGCCCCCCAGGCCGAGCGCAGCTGCGGAGCTGGGGGAAGTCAGGGAGGGTCCTGCGCCGCAAGGGACAGGGTTGCACGCTCCTGCACCCCAGGGTCCCCTGGTGTTGGAGCAGGGTGCCCAGTGTCAGAGTTGGGTGTCCAGCATCGTGCCAGGTGGTGCAGCCCCAACACCACTTGCTCGTCCCTTTGCTTTCTCATGAACACAACAGTGCCCCAAAATGCTCCCAGGGACAGACAGCCCCCCGCCCTGAGGCAAGGGCCAGCACCACAGAAGTGTGCCAGCCCAGCGGCCCCCCCGGCATGGCGTGGCAGCCCACAGTAAAGGCACTTTCATGGCAAAGCTGCCTCTGGAGGTTCAAGGTCTCCCTGGAAACAGCAGGAGCGGGGCGGCAGGCAAGGGGCTGGGGGCCTCCCTGCGCGGGGCCTGCCGGGAGGAGGCTGGCGGCAGGGAGCCAGGCACGCCAGCGGCGTGAAGGAGAGGCGGCGACTGCCCAGCATGGTGCCTGAGCATGTCCCTGCCTGACGCCGGGGATGCAGATGTGCCCCGAGCCAAAAACCACTCCCAGAGGGAGCAGTGGGTCCTGGCCTCACCGGGAAGGCTGTGCTGATGGCAGGCTGGAAATGCCCGCGCTGGGAATGCTAGCACTGGGCCACATCCCTCCCAGCCCACACTAATGCCAGGTTTTGCAGCACTGCCCCGTGGCTGACACCACACAGCAGCTCCAGCCCCTCTCTGCACCAGGCACATGCTGTGGAGAGGCCACAGTAAACACCCTTGGCAGGACTGGCATGACACAGCGGAGGGTGCCCGTGGTGTCCCCAGGTAGCACTGGTGGCAGCCACTGGGTTATTTGCAAAAAGTCAAAGTCACGTCCCCTGACAGCAGGAACAAGAGGCTTTGGTGAGGGCACTGGCTCAGCCACCGCAGCCCCCTCCACGGTGAGCCAAACCCACACAGACCCAGGCGATGCAACATGGTCCTGCCTTCCCAAGGGGGTCCCGAGCATCTCCGAGGCAGGGCACGGAGCCACCTGCCAGGGAGGAGCCCGGCTCCCGCAGGCCATCTCTACCGGGACCCCCAGCCTGGCCAGGCAGCAGTGTTTCTGCCCGGCCAGCAGGTTCCTCTAGTTCCTCCACCAGGAACTTTGGCGGAGATGCACCGACCCCACGGATAAGCCTGCTGGACACAAGCCCCCTCCCCAGGGCCCCTCAGCTACACCCACGCCAGGGATGCCCCGGCAGCACCATCCCTCCAGTGAGAGCAGAGAAAGAGCCAACCCAAGAGCTTCCCCTGGAGGAAATATGGACAAAAGGAGAAAGCGCCTCTGGCAACAATGGGAGTCCTGCAGCCCCCACCCCACACACCCCCCGCCTCCCCACTGGTGGGACAGGGGGCACAGCAAAGAGCTGGCACCCAGCCACACCATGGCACGGTGGCCTTGCACCCTGGGGACAGCAACCTCCGGGGACCAGGGTGCCTGTGGCTGGCACCTAAGCATGGCACGCGGGGTCTGCCGGCGCAGCCACTGAATGCCTGCAGTCCCGCCAAAGCGCTAGAGTGGTCGACGGCGTTTCTGGAATATTTCTACCCAGCCGGCGCATGCCTGGGCCCTGCCAGAGGAATTTCACCGGTAAATAAATAAATACAAGCGCGGAGCCAAGCCAGCCCAGCTGCCCCGTGCCGGGAGCAAAGCTGGGACATGGGGCGGTGGTTTCACCCAGTCCCGGATGCCCAGTCACACCGTGCCACCGGCCAGCCCCCCATGCACCCCACAGCACCAAGAGCCCCCCCAGACATGGCGGGTGCTGCCCCTGCGGGGCTCTGGTGTGGGTCCATGGGGATGAAGGCAGCTTGGTGCGGCCCCTGCCGAGGGGGTTAAACCCCCTGCGGTACGGAAGGAGCCTGACACCATCCCCACTCCAGCCAGGGAGGGGCTTCCAGAGCAACAGCCCAAAATATGTCTATAATTTCCTGTTTCAAAAAGGATCATTTTTATTTAAATTAGGACCAGAAACATTCCAGGGAGCTTAGCAGGGCCTGTGGGAGAGCCGGGCCTCCCCGTGCACCAGCACCTTGCACAGCCCCGCTGGGTGAGGGACCCCTCACTGCACCCTGCACCGCACCCTCGGCTCCTCAGCACTGACAAAGCTGCGGTGCATCCGCTGGTGCACCCCTGCACTACGTGGGAGGGGGACAGCATCTTGCGTCGGGGGTGCCCGTGCTGTGGTGGCACCTGAAGATGCCACGGACACGGTCACTGCCACCCCTCTGGTTGGTTTCCTCTGGCTGATGCCATCTAACTGTGCCAGGACCTAGCACAAGGCTGTACGCTGCAGCCTCTCCCCACCAGCCCCAAGGGCACCGGCATCTCCTCTTCCCCCTTCCCAGCCGGAGCACCACACTCTTGGCCAGCACAAGCACCTCACCAGCCCCTGCATGCTGGCATCGAATGTGCACCAGCTCCCATGCCGGCACGCTGCAGCAAGGGTGGCAGCCATGCTCCCCACTCCTGTGGGGTTATCCAGCCAGGGGTTATCCTCGCGACACAGCAAGCATTGCCCAGTGATGCCTGCCAGGCTCCGGGGAGGAGCTGCTGGAAAGCCGGTGCTCCAGCTCAGCGCAGACTCCACTCCGCAGCGTCGGCGCCTGCTCAGGGAGCACATGGAGCCCCACGGCCACCGTCATGGTATCCCCGCACCACGGCCACCCTCACTTCGTCCCAGCCACCACCCCACAGGGACGGGGCCCCGCCATGCTCGGCATGGCTCTCCCCAATGCAGGCAACCTGCTAATACACTAAACAAGCCTGGTTATAAGCTAAACCAATGCTGTGCTGCTGCACCCCCCTGCCACCATGGAAGGTGTCCGGCCCCGCAAGCTGTTGGCATTTTGGGGCCTCTGCCAGGATACCGGCTGGTCAGGACTCTGGTTAGCCCGCAGCAGGGTCAGCGGAGCCGGGCGGCTCATGCGGGAGATGTGGGTCACCCAGCCATTAAGTTTCTATTTATACAGCCCCAGCCGCACACACAGAGCTGCACACACTGTTGGCAGCTCCTATCCCCTGACACACCACGCTGCCCTCCCTGGTCCCCGGAGAGGGATCCCATCATGAGGAGGCTGATATGGGCAGTAGGACAGGCAGCAGGGCAGGCAGCGCCCCTGCTGCAAAGCAGCGTTAGGGATTTCCTGTCAGCAAGGAGCAAAGCTCCTTTCCCTGCCAGACCATGCTGCCTCGGTGACAGGACAGGGACAGACTTCCCCCAGGTGACACAGAGCTGGGCTCTCCCGAAGCCCCTCTGGCAGGAGGAAGACCAAACGCAGCAGCACACTGAGCATTTTGGGGGGGAAAACCCACCGGTGCTGGTTCACGAGCCCTGATGCAAACGTACCCTTGCAGCCACTCTGCCACCCTGGGGCACAGGCAGGCATCGCCCCTGCATCCCAGCCACAGCTTCCCACTCCTCCCCATGCATTGCTCTCGGTCAGAGCAGCCCCGGCGCCCGGTGGTTCCCACAGCCCCTGCCAACCCAAACACCCACCATGAGGACACTGGTGGCCAGCAGAAACCCAGGGCACTGGCCCTGCGGCGGGTACAGTGTTACTCACATCCCAGGCAGCACGGCACATCCCCTGGCCACCCCGCAGCCAGCAGCGGCTCAGCTCGCTCAGCTCCAGGATGGGCTGCACCTTCAGCTGCACTGTCTCCCCTGACTGCCGGATCATCTCCACAATCTCATCCCGGGATTTGTTCTCCACATTTCGCCCGTTGATCTCCACCAGCCTGTCACCTGGCACCAACCCCAACGCCAAGTCTTTCGTGCCAGCTCCGGGTTCGGCAAAGTGCACAACGCGACGGTACACCTGCCCATCAGGTGCCCGGTCCAGCATGGTGGTGCGGCGTAGGGAGAAGCCGAAATCGCCGGTGTTGCGCCTCTGCAGCTCCAGCTGCCGTGGCATGGGGGGCTGCGGGGGCACCAAGGCGGGCAACCGCAACTCAGTGGGGAACCTCTTGCTGACAAGCTCTGGCACCCTGGAATGCAGGGAGGCGGTGGGAGGGGTGCAGGGGTGTCCTGGGGGGACCCCTTGCTTGGCGAGCTGGGTCTCCAGCATGCGCACCTCCACCTGCGGGGAGGGGGCCGCCGAGTGCTCGGAGGGGGTGGATGTCTCTGAGGCGCTCTCGTCCCGGCTCTTCTGGGAGAAGGAAAAGCGTTTGACGATCATCTGGGAGTTCTGCTTGGCCAACGAGCCGAACTTGGCCGCCCGCTGCAGCACCGAGCCCTTGAAGTTGGCATCATCCACCTTGAGATCATCACTGGAGCTGGCCGTGCTCAAGTGTCCCGAGTCCAAGATGACACTGCCCCGGTTGCTGTCAGAGTCAATGTCTGTGAGATGCAGGTCAGAGCCACTGGCCACCTTGATGGGGATGGGATTGGAGATCTCCAGGCGGGTCTTGGAGTCCCGCTTGGAGGCACGGTTGAGGTTGAAGAAGCCCCGGCGCATGCTCATCTCCTCCAGGCTCTTGAGCTCAGCCGCTGACATCCGCTCCTTCTTCTCCTTCTTTTCCTTCTTCTCCTTTCGGGCCCCATCCTTCTCTTTGTCCTTCTTCATCAGGTTGAACATGGTGGAGGGGGGGCTTGGGGCACACTTGCTCCCGTGGCAGGGCGCTGGGTCGGGGTGCTGGTCACGGCACGGCCACCTGCCTACAGAAGGACAGACAGGCAAGGGTGCCATCAGACAGCGGTACAGCCAACACCCACCCCACTGCCCCTCACTCCACCCTACGGGTCACCCCCAGCTCCAAGCCATGTCCCAGCATCCCCACCCTCCCTGGGGACGGCAGCACCATGGGGCTCTGAGACTGCCCCAGTCATCATGTCCTTGCCCTGGTTGGACAGCAAGGGTGGCCCTGAAAGAAGCCCAGCAGCCTAGCACCGCCATACACCCCCACGCCAGCACCGGAGCTGACTGCGGGCAAGACCCCCAGCACCTCCCACAGCTCAGGAGCCGTTTCAGAGCAGCACAGGCAGGTAGGGGAGGAAGGCATCCTGCTTGCATTTGCAGTGGTTACCGCTGGCGTGGATGCTCCCCCAGCTAAAAAACTGCCCATCCCTGCTGGCTGCAGCACCACAGGTGTCCCGCCTGCTGGTTCAAAAGCCCCTTGTTGAAGAAACAGAAGCCTCTCTGCCACTTGTCCCGGCCCTGGCCACCGCAAAGCCACAAGGGACAGCCACAGGCAGTGTCCCCACCAGGGAGGGAGCTAGAAACACAGCCCTAAGTGAAGGCCGCTCTAATAAACAGGAACCTGTAAAATCACATCCCTCCCAAACACTGATAAGTGTCTAATTTTAGCCGGGGTGACGCAGAAACTCGTGACGCTGCCGGTGACCTCCAGGAACAGTCACTCTTTCATTCGGGCATCCCATGCAGTGGGGGGAGCACCCAGCCAGCGGCAAAACCATGGTCAGGCAGAAACCCCGGCCCTCCCTGGAAAACCCCACATGCACCCACAGCCTCGCCCCACATGGGGCTGCTATGGGACCTGTCTGCCCCTGGGGCAACCGGTGCCCACCATCCCCGTGCCCCCCCCCCCCCCCCGACCTCCACTGAGTGCTCAGGCTGCAGATAAACAACTCCAAACTGGAGCAGCCGGCTGGCAGCACTGCACAGGACAGGCTGACAGCTATATATAACAGGGCAGGAAGCTGCACAGGAACTTAACCTCGGCACAAAGGACAACAGGAAAACCTCCCGCTTTCGAAGCATCTGCTTTAGAACTCTTCGATGGGCACGGGGGTGAGGTTTCGGGAACCCATGGGGACGGGCAACACTGCCCACGCTGGCAGCGTGGGCTCCCTGGGATGCACGGATGCCATGCCATGCTGTGCTATGCCGTGCCGTGCCAAGCTGCACCTTGGCTCCAGCGCAGCATTGGTGCTGCATCACCACCATGGCCTGGGCCACCTCCCTGTGGGGGCATGTGGTCCCCACTGCCCCTGAAGGCACCCTTGCCAAGGCCTCCCCCCTGGCAAAGCCAGATGGGTTCAGGGGATGGCAGGGGACTGCCCAAACCCCACCATCCCTCGGGGCCGGGGCGGGAGCACACGCATGTCCGGGAGAGGCCCAGCCACAGGGCAGGTGAGGGCAGGGCTTTGCAAGCCATGGCATGGTGCTGGCCCTGGGCACGCGATACAGCTGAGGCAGTGAGGGTAAGCAGTTGGAGGGACAAGGTCAGGCACGCAGCGCAGTTGGGCAGCTGCGTTCGCTGGCTCCAAGCCTCCTGCCCACAGCCAGAGGGGCTGCCATGGCTCTGCCCACACCACACAGCCCCGGAGCTCTGCCTGTTCTGCCTTCCACTGCAGCACTCAGGGCTTTGCTTACATCCACAGCCAGGACCTAGGCTGGCAGGACCCCAAAATGAGTGAAAACAAGCTCGCTCCTTTCTCCCCTCCCAGAAACGCTGGCTGTGGGGTGACCGCTGACCTGAGCCTGTGGACAGTGCGGCTCCTTCCCCTGACCCACAGCAGATGCTGCCAGCAAAGGGCCCCATGGCCGTGCCACTGCAGGGGCTGCTCTCCGCCAGCTCCTCCACAGTGGTGCCAGGGCCTCAGTACAGACAATGGCAGGGAGGGAACCACCTGCACCTGTCCCCCTGCCATGACACGTGCCACCAGTACCCCCAGCTGCCTGGGCACCCTCAAAGCAGTGCTGCCAGGAGGATGCAGAAAGGGCTACACCCCCGGGAGCACCCTGTGCTCGCCCCATGGCAGGGAAGGGGCTGCTGGGACCCCTTCCTGGGTCCAAGCAGGGGACCCTTGGGAGCAAAGCCACTCACCAGGCAGGTGCTGGTTAGAGCCAAGGCGCTGGGAGGCAGGCGGGGTGTGCTCTTTGTCCTCGGTCGTTTCTCTCTCCCGCACACACGCTCCCTCCCGGCCTTTGTACACTCAACAAAAAGGGGGAACAAGCGTTACCATCTGCTAATCAGGCAGAGCCGGCAGCCAGCAGCCCGGCCATGTGTGCCCCACACAAGGCCACCGCTGACAGCAGCGGGGCAGGGGGGGCGGGAGCTTCGTGGGCTGGGGCAAAGACCCCAAGCATCCCCCCTGAACCAGCATCCCCAGCCCATGTGAGATGCCGTTGTGATTTGCTCCCTTTTCCCCTGCCAGCGGCATGCACACACCAGGGATGCCGGATGGGTGCAGCCCAACACCGTGAGCAGGAGGCAGCTGCTGAGCGTCTCCTTGCTCCTGAATCAGACCCAAGGCGCCTTCCCTGACTCAACTCGAGCTCACTCCGGGATTACCCATTGCCAGGCGTGTTCAGGGCAAGCAGTGTGCATGAGCCATGACAGGGGAGGGAGAGGCACCTGTGGGCGTCGGCTGTGCCCAGGGATCGCACGCGAGGACACTGCTGTGACACCTGGGATGGCAGGGGACAGCAGATGTCACCCTGGAAGGGCCGGGTGGCAGAAAGGGAGACCCAGCTCAAGGCCCCCAAACCCAAAAACCTTCCCTGAGGCCCCCAAGCAGGAATGAGGGGGATGCAACTTCCCCCTCGTCCCCCCCACCACGGCCATGAGCCCCCACGTCCCTGCCAGGGTGCCAGGGAGTTTCAGGCGGGGAGGAAGGCGTTCACTGAAACTCTGGGCCACTCCTTCCCTTCCCGAGACGCAATCTCGTCCAACATGCTCCCCACGCAGGGACCTGCAGTGCAAGTTTCCCAGTTGCCTGCTCTCCCCACTCTGCACCCCGCCGCAATGCCAGCAGTAGGGCTGCACTCGCCCACCGCTTTGGCACAGGAGATGGCAGCTGTCGCCTCCTTGGGCACACCATGTTGAGGCACCCCACACCCCATCGTCCCTGGCCAGGCAGAGACGACACCATGCCAGGGAGCGGATGTTGCCGGCAGCAATGCCAAGCGGCCAGCCCAGCTCCCACGCAGGGCAAAGGGGGCTGATCTGTGCGATGGCTCCTCGCCTCCTTGCCGGACACAAGTTTTCCACAGAACAAGGAAATTTAGGGGGTTTCCAAATCCCTCTGCTCTGCCTGCCCTTATGGACAATGCTGGGATGCATCAGGAGGAAAACAATCCCAGATTTACCTGAGTCACAGCCGGGATGTGCTGCCAGGCTGTCTCCAAAGCAGGATTTTGGGTCCTACCACGGGAACCCCATGTCCAGCAGCAAAGGGGACCCAGCCTGGCTTTGAAGTGTCACCCCGGGCTGGCGGTGGAGGCCAGGAAGGTGCATGGGGCACGTGCGTGAGGTGCAGGGCAATAAAACAGCCTGAGAGTCCTTACAAAACAGAGGTGGCAGGGCGGTGATCACTGCCAGGCTCTGCTGGGTGGGAGTGAAAGCGGGAGACAGTTTAGCAACCAGCTGGGGGGAGGACAGGTGGGTCGCAGCCCCTTTGCCATTGGGGACACGCCTCCCCCACTGCCTGTTTCCTGCCCCAGATTTGCAACCTGACCCCCCACATTGCCCAGCCCACAGCAAAGGTGAAGGGCTGAGCCACAGCTCGTCAGCGGGCAAAGTTCAGGGCTGGCGCAGCCACTGCAGAAATGCTCGGCTTCTGATGGGGGATGGGGCGGTGGGAGCTGCTGAGTGGGGGTCCCCCAGTGCTGGGGTGCCAGGGCCAGCCTGGGGTGCGGGAACGCCAGCTGCCACGTGCCCTCGCACACCCGCTGTGGGCCCACACTTTTCTGTAATTGCCCTAAGTTTAGCTCCAGTGCTTGTTGACCAGATGATTTGCATCTCACAGGCCGGCTAGAAACCACACTATTTCTGGACGCGCGTCCCAGCCCTCACCCGCCACTCTATATATTCCTCCCCGGGGCAAATTAATGTGCAGGCAGGCGCCATGGCGGCCGCAGGCCCTGTGAGCCCCCACCGCCCCCAGCACAACAGCTTGCTGCAAGGCCACCCACCCACCTTGTGTCACCCCAAAAAGGTACCCAAGTGCCAGTGCTGCTGGCCCTGGCAGCAATGCGGTTAACAGTGAACCAGGCTAATGGCTTTGGATGCAATTCCCCAGCGGTGCAGGAAAGGCCCAGGCCAGCCGCTTCTCCCTGGAAGTGGGGCCGGCCCTGAGGAGCCCCAGCACCCAGGGCTGGGGCACCCAACATGGGGCACCCTGCAGGGACAGGCTATGTATGCCCAACCTGGGGGCACAGCTGTCCCCACAGTACCCACAGCTGCCCCCAGCGGGGTGCACACACCTCCAGCACCCCACAGCGTGTGGTAAACACACAGGTGCTGCAATGCAACCGAGGGGCGGGGGGAGCCGCACAAACAGACCCCGCAGCTCAACTGGGGGCATGCACAAGGTGACACAATGGGGTCCGCCGCACACACGCGCGCACACACACACACACTGCGAGACACCGGAGGATGCACAAGCACGGGCGCTGGAAGACAACAGCGGGCCATGCGCATACACACACTCTCCAACAGCACCGCGGGGGGCACGCACGCACACCCCCACACACACCACGGTTGTGCAACGCCGCGGGAACACGGGCACACGCACGGCACGGCCCGCCCGGGGGGGCGATGCAGACGCAGGCGGTGCGTGCCCGTGCCCCTGCCCCTGCTCCGGGGCCCGTACCGGCGGCGACGGAGACACGGCAGGTACTCACCCGGCGGCGGCGGCGGAGCGGGGCCCGGTGCTGGCGGCGGCGGTGCCGGGCCCCGGCGGCGGCGCGGGGCGGGGCGGGGCGGGTCTGCACCGGGGCGGGCACTGCCGGCTCTGCGCGCGCCGCCCGCCGCGCCGGGCGCGGCTCCGCACGGCACGGGATGGAACGGCATCAATCGGCCCGGTACGGAGCGGTACGGCGGCGTCCGGCCCACCCGGGAACACTCAGGCTCTGCGATAAGCAGCCCCGGTGCGCACCGCGCACACCCGCCCGCTGCCACAATACACACTCGGGGTGTGCCCGCAGCACACCCCGAATACACACACTGCGGCTGCACACGCCCCCGGTGCACACACAGCTGGGGTGCACCCTGCGACACACATACCTGCTCTTAAACTGGAGTGTGTGCGCGCACACACCCCGCAGCACACACTGGAACACATGCACACCCGCTTTTGCACAGCTGGTGTGCACCGCTGCACGCACACACACAGTGTGCTCACACGCCCAGTAAGCACACAGCAACACGGACTCCCTCTGGCACACCCCTGCAACCCACACACATGCTCTGAAAAACACGCTCGCGTGCTGTGCAGTCTCACTGGTGCACACAGACCCATGCGTCGCACCGATGCAGACACACACTCCTGGAGTTCCCCCTCTCGGAAGGATCCGATCGGGCGCAGCACCTGATCCGGCACAGGGATCAGGCTGCCAGAGCAGGGTGACCGGTCCCCAGAGGCAGCTGCACGGGCCGAGCCTGGGAAACACAAAGCAAAAACAGGACGTGGCGGAGCTGCCTGCAGAGCCATTTTGCAGCTGGTGCTTCTCCCCACGCCGCCTGTCCACAGGGAGAGCTGTAAGCTTTCAGAAACCAGACCGTTCAGAATGGTGCCTGGCTGCCTTGGCCAGGAGATGGCACGTGATTAACAATGAGCATCTCTCAGTGAGCCTGGCAGCGAGAGCCGCAAAGCCTTTGTTACGCCTGTTCCACTCGTGTCCAGCTTTGGGATGTCGCATCAGGGTTGGTCAGAGCCAAAATCCTGTGGGCCCTCCCCCAGCCACGTACAGCATGAAGGCCGGCAGCAGCTGCCCTAGGATAGATGATTTCAGGACAAGCCCCGCAGTCTCTGTGCTGGGACAACCTCCCTTATCATCAGACGTGGAAGCAGCTGGGTCACCTCTGGTCTGTTCACGGGACGTGGGTGGCCCAGCAGCTCGGGGAACCTGGAGCGGGGCTTGGGAACAGGGACCCCAGAGACAAGCATCCATGAGCTCTTTCCAAAAGCATTTTTTCATGGAGTGCTTTGTCCCTCCTGGAAAGCTCAAGCTGGACAGAAGGACATACGGGGACGGGAGTCTGCCCACAGCACCATCCCTGCCACCTCCCATGGCTCCTGCCTTGCCCCGGGGTGCCCCAGAGCCCTCACTCCAAAACCCTGCCACTGTCCATTGGAGGCTGAGCCAGGCTGAGCCACGTGGGGCTCTCTTGCAATTGGGCTGTGAGTGTGATGGGGTGAGGGGGACTCAGGTCTTCCCTGTGGTCACAGCCTCAGTGCCATGCCTTGCCGCATGGCAGTACCAGGCAGTGCACTAGCCAGAGGCTGAGCCTTGCTGTGCATGGGGGAAAGGCTCCCGCCACCCGGCCCTCAGCACAGAGCATCTCTGCAGCAGTGAGCATCACCTCCACATGCACTGGGAATCGCACTGGGTTCACACACACCCCGCCCCGGACACGCTTGCCCGGGTGTCACAAGCCCCCGTTCCCTCTCAGTGATAAGGCTGGGTGTGATTTCCAGCCCACAACACGTGCCCAGGACGCGGCCCTGCTGCAGCAGCAGAGCAGCATGTGTGTGCAGGAACATGGAGAGAGCAAGCTGGCAGCTGTGCACGGGGCCCCATGCTGCGCCCTGGGCCAAGGGACCCAGCAGTGGAGGAGATGCAGCCCCTGCAGCAGCAGAGGATGGAGGCAGTCAGCGCAGCAGCCTGCTTTTGTCACACTTTCCTTTGTCCCAGATACATGGCGCCCAGTGCAGGGAGCCACAGCCGTCCGGAAAGCAGTGATGGAGATGTGTGAGCCAGCAGGGAAGCAGAGCCCCAGCTCAGCTTCCAGGAGGGTTTTCCGGCTGCGGTGGCAAGGGAACACATCATGTGACTGTACCTCTGCCCTGCCTTCCCGGCACAGGCGGGTGAACAGTTGGTTACAGCCTGCAGCAGCTCCTGCTTCCTTATCACACCAGGCAGGTGGTGGCAGGGCTGATGCCAGTTGGAACTGCCGAGCTGTGGGACAGTGCGAGGTCCCCAGTGGCTCTCACAGCCCTGCCACCAGCAGCCACCCAGCAGGGCCAGCCTTCTGCCACCTCCCCAGGGCTAAACACCTCCGTGCTTCCCAGCAAGGCGGCCAGGTGCCCAAGCCCACAAGATCCTGTCCGACCTCGCAGCCCCTCTCCCAGGGCCGGGCTGCCCTGAGCAGCTCTCCCTAGGACAGAGCAGCACAGGGGTTTCACAGGCATCAGCAAACCCCCATGCCCAAGGAATGTCTTAGCATTGCCCACGGCTTTCTAGGGAGAAGTGAGACAGAGCTCCAGTGCCAGTGGCGTTTCATGGTGCCCCGGCAGGTGCAGATGGCTAGCCAGAGCGGCGAAGGCCCCGAGCTGGGCTGGGAGGGAAAGCATCCGTTTTGCAGCACCACAGGGTTTTCTAAATAGGTCACTGCTTTTTAATAGTCTCTGGGATCTAGAAAAACCAGTTGTTCCAGACAACCTGTGGACCCACCAGCATAGTTACAGTGGTAGCTCCCCAGGCGTGTACCACTGTCCCCCCCCCCCCCCCCGGTCCTTGTGGATGGACCTGCCCCACCCCCCCCAACAGTACTTAATGTAAGCTGGAGAAGCTACTGCACCCCAAGCTGTACCCGGGGGTCCTGCTCTTTGCCGAGGATGACCTGTCCCCAGCCATGCCTGACGCAGGGGGGTGCAGGGGGGGGCTTTACCCCCACCCTGTTCCTGGCCTGGGGTGGCTGCCGGCTCCAGGCTTTGCCCTGGGACCATTTGCAGCCAGAGCCAGCGTTTTGGCTTCGCAAGGGGAGCCGGGTGCCCGTGTGGGGCGTAGAGGGGTGTGCAGCGCCGTACACCCACTGCACACGCCGTACACCCGCATGCGCCGGCTGCAGCGCAGCTGCTCGGGGTGAGCTCTCCCCCTAGTGGCGCCAGGCTCCTGGCAAAGCCTTCGCACCGCCGGGGCGGCCGAAGCCACGGCCAGGGCATGCTCGAGGGTCTGGAGGGACCCAGGGAACGAGTTCCAGCCTGGCCTCCCCCTCACAGCCAGGGGTGCACATGGCGGGGTGCACAGGGAGGGTGCCTGGGGGCTTTGTGGGAGTGTTCCCACACCGGCCCCACATTTTGGCAGCCCCACAGCAGGTGGCCCTGCTCCTCCCTTTCCCTGACCCCACATTTTCTGGGACATGGCAATATGGTCAGCCAGCGTGCCCTGGGAGCCAGTCAGGCCTCAGGGGTGCAGTCCCACAGTTCTGCTTCCCAGTGATCCCCCCGGCTTCACCAACTCCATCCCCGTCCCCCCACAGCACCCAGGCTCCGGTGGCAGCAGCTGGGCAGGGGAAAGGCCCCCGCAAGCCCCAGCTTCCCCCCTGCCATGGTGGAGCCCTGCCTGCAGGAGGGGTCCCCCAGGACCCCGCTGGGCCCCCTCAGGCTGGGCTGGGCTGGTGCCATCCCTGTAGCGCGGCCCCGTCAGGGTCCCCCAGGCCGGGCGCCAGGCTGTGCCGCAGGCAGCGCTGACGGGGCGCTTTGTTTTGTGCTGGCTGCCCGGCAGGGAGACAAAAGGGGCAGTCAGACACAGGCGGTGCATTGTGCTGGCAGCCACACGCTGAGGCAGCAGCCCGCGCTGCCGTGCTCTCCTCGTGACCCCCAAGGGCCCAGGCCTGTGCCCACCATGGCACCCCTGGGCCTGCAGCGCCCACCACGCCAGGGCCCTGAGGAAGCCCTGCCGCAGGGAAAGGGGAGCAGGACCTGGTTGCCATGGTTACCGTGAGGCCTGAGGCCTAGGGGTGCCTCGTTGCCATGGTTACCACAGGCCCGAGGCCTCCCAGGCCCATGGCGGGTTTCCCGGGGCATGGAGCCAGGATGGTGGCAGCGCTGCGTGGAGCAGGGGGCAAGCACTGGGGCTCAGTGCGGCTGTGGGGCCATGGCTGCCAGGCCGGTGAATGGGAAGCCCCACACCAGCTCCCACCAAGCAGGGAGGAGCAGCCTCACAGCTCCCCTCGCCCACCGTGGGGCCACGGTGGGAGGAGGGTGTCCACACCAACATGGAGACAGGGACCCGCCATGGCCAGCAGAGCAAGCACCCAGCCGAGCCCACCACCCGCAGGGTCTCTCACCAAGAGGGTGCCGTGCAATCCCCACCGTGCCCACCGGTGCCAGGGCTGGGCCAGCCCCTGCGCTCACCCCGTGATGGCACGGTGCATTGCCCCTGGAAAATGCCGGAGCAGTCAAACCGTTGAGTCATTTGTGCCCAAGATTATCTGTGCAAACAGCCACCCCGATTATTTTTCTTTTTTTATTATCTTTTTTTTTTTTTCCCTAAGAATGTGGCTCAGACCATGGGGATGAGCAGCTGAAATCTCTGGGGATCAGTGGGACAATGCCATAGCAAGCATTGTGCTGATGGCTCTGCAAATGCTGGCGCTGGCTCCCAGCCAGCAGCACCCTATAAAAGCTGAGCTGCTGAAGTAGGCAAACGTTACATGGGCGAAGCAGCAGTAACCGCCTGAGCTAGGTGAGTCCTGGGACCGATTCGCACCTCTCCCACCTCACCCCCTGCTCGTCCCCGCTGCCGCCGGCTGGCTGGGCAGACACCCTTCCTCCTGCCTGGTGGCAAAAGACACCCAGAGGGAGCGTTGCCATTTCCCGTGGCAAAAGACAGGCTCACATGTCCGCACTGGCAGTTGGGGTGGCTGAGAGCCCCTCTACCATGGGGAACCCCACTCCTGGCACCCACCCGGCCCCAGCCCCTGGCACAGCACACCGGTTGGCGTCTCCCACCATTAGCCGGGAGCATCCATGGGAGCCCACTGCGCCTCTCAAGGGAGGCATAGCCAAGGCATGAGGGCAGGCAGGAGGGTCTGTTGGACGCTGCCAGATACTGGGCAGCCTGTGCCCCCCTGCCACAGCTCCCCACTCCAGCTCAGGGGTGTTTTTCCTAGTGATGGCCTGGCCTCAGGGAAGGAGAAAGGGGAGCTGGACACTGTGCCCCGGTGGGCATGCAGGCTCCGTGCCACGGCCAGGAGGAGGGAAGGGGCACTGCAGCGACGAGAAGGGAGCACCCTGCTTTGGATGTGTCCTGGAGCCCCCCGCCGTGCCCCCCAGCCCGTCCTGCTGCTAGCAAGAGGGTCTCACTGCAACTGGCGTGGCTTGTCACCAGGAGCAGGGCAGCTGCTTTCGAACAGGCGCCGTGGGCGGTGGGCACAGAGCCGTCCCCCGTCCCCATGAGCAGGCAACAGGGATGCGCAGGGGCATGCTGCAGTGCAAACAGCTTTTCCTTCCTTCTCCAGACACCGTTCCAGCAGCAAAGATGGCTCAGACAAACCCTCTGCCTGTCCCCATGGGCCCATGGAAGGTACGTCCTCGCACCCCCTGTATCTCTCCTTTCCCTGTGTGCAGGTGGGGACAGGGAGAGGGGCAAAGCCAGTCCTCCAGGGCCAGGAAAGCTGCACAGTGGGCAGCGAGGCAGGGGGGGAGCACAGGAAGCAAGGCACCCCTGTCCTCTGCCCCCAGGAACTTGCCTCCCGCCTGCTCAAACACCTCCCGGGTGTTTTTCATAAGCCTCTTTGCAGCACCCTGGCCCAGCCTTGCCCTGCTCTTACCAGTTGTCCTGTGCCAGGCAGTTACAGCAGTCCCCAAAAGCCACATGCTGTTATTTGCCCTCCCCTGTTGGTGCAGGCAGGCTGGCAGGGCAGGCAGGAGCAGGCACGAGGGCTGCAAAGGAAGCGGCGGGCACGGCAGAGCAAGGTGGGGAGCAGCTCTGAGGGGTCTGGCAACAGCTCTGGGGACACAGTTCGAGGAGGGAGCCAAGAGGGAGAGGAGAAGCACGTGTGCAAGCAGGGCGCACTCTACCGAAGCCTGGAGCTGTTGTGGGAGAGGAGAGCGTCAGCCGCAGCCCCCCGGGGAGTTCCCCCTCGCCCTTTCCCCTGTTAATCCTCTTTGCCCTAGAGTGTTCGGAGCAGAGGCCGGGAGAACCGCCAGCTACAGCCCTGCCACCTGCCCGTCCCAGAACAGCTCCGCTCCTCTCTCCAGACGGCACCACTGCCCCGGGAACTGATCTCTGCAGGGGTGAGCAGGAGAGCGGAGCGGGGGCCGGTGTGCGGCTCCCCCGACACCAAGGCAGGGCGCTGCGGGGCCAGCAGTGCAGGGATGCGCGGAGGTGTGCGGGGCTGCGTCCCAGCCCAGAGAGGTGCCCAGTGCAGCCTCCGCCGGCTCTTTCCCAGACGGAACGTGACCCTCCGTCTTGAAGAGGCGTTGAATCACCTGAGGCCGCTGCCGGGCAGTTCCCGACTCGGCAGCTCGCTCTCCGTTCCAGATCACTGTGTACGACCAAGAAAACTTCCAGGGCAAGAGGATGGAGTTCACTTCAGCCTGTCCAAACATCATGGAGTGTGGCTTTGACAACATCCGCTCCCTGAAGGTGGAGTGCGGCGCGTGAGTACCTGGTGGCCAGCGGTGGGGATGCTTTCCCAGGCAGGCTGGCGGGCCAAGGGGTGCCTGTGCGTGGCGCGGGGCTAGCTGTCCTTGCTCTGCTCAGCTGGGGGAAGCCAGGCACGGGGGATCCCACCCTGCCACGGTAGAGCAGCCAGTCCTGGGCAGCACTGACACAGACACAGGGCCAGAGGACAGTGGCAATGCCTTTGTCATCATCCAAAACTGCCTCCTGCAGTTTGGGAGCAGCCAGGTTTGGAGCTCACCAGTGCCCCACAGGGATGCTGCCCAAGGATGCAGCGAAGATCAGTGCTCAGCGAGTGGCTCTTGAGCTCAGCCTGGTCCCCATCCGCTTGCGTAACCCCATGAAGCACCATGCTTAAGAACCACTTCTCATGCCCCAGGGCCCAGCCCTACTCTGCCTCGTGCTCTCCTCGCACTGTGCAACTCTCCAGGGCCGGAGCAGAGCCTTCCTGCAGTCTGTGCTGGGCTGCCCCAGTTGCTGACAGGGGTAGCGGGCAGAGCCGGGCTTCTACCTGGTCACGGAAATCTTCCCTGGCACAGGCAAAACATCTCCTGAGCTGCTCCAAGATGCTGTGTGTAAGGAGCAGTCCCCACAGCAAGCATCCCGCTGGGGCCAGGGAAGCAGACAAGATAGATTTGTGCTGCTATATTTAGGATTTGTAATGCTAATGGGATTACAGCGGCATGCGTGCTCACGCCGTAATCAGCTCACTGCTCCAGTTGACGTGTTCCTAATCAGGCTGGTCACCTTGCACGGGGGGAGGCCAACTGCGGGACACGGGATCAGGGCTCAGTTTTGGTCAGTGGCAAGAGGCTCTCGACCCCCCGGCTCAGCCTGCCCCTCAGTACCCTGCATACCCCATAAGCAGGAGGGTCTGTGGGCTGCACAGCCTGTGCCATCCTCCTTCTAGCCCCCTGTACAGCCTCTGCCTCCCCGTTTTGCCCAGCTGCGGCTGTCCCATTCCCTGGTCTCTGCAGGGGGATGTGCCCAGGAGAGGTTCCCACCCTGGGGACAGGCAGGCTCTTGTGTGGGCAGCACCAGGGCTTGCAAAATGTCCCCTGCAGGGCAGAGGCATCCCTCTCACCTCTCCATGTTTGTTTTCATTGAAGAGCGGGACCCAGAAAGGGGAAAGGCAATAGCTCCCTGCCCTGCCCACAGCCAGATGGGTTCTGCCTGGTTTGGGCATTAGGAATTCAGGTTTTTCCAGCTGTGCCATGTTGTAATTGGGAAACAAGTAAGAAATTAGGCCTTTGGGAAGAGAAGGGCAGCTGCAGGTGTCCTGTGGCATCCTAATGCAATGCCGATCTGTGTAAATAAGCACAGAGCAGTTAGGGGAAAGCAAGCCACTGTTGCAGGCTGGGCCCCTTGAAGGAGGGACCCCCATCACCTGCTGCAGCCAGGGTGCTGGGGATGCTGGCTGCCATGCAGGCAGTCTCCCAGGCACCAGATGCAGTTACACATCCAGCATCTCTTCCTTTCCTCCTGTACTTGTGGGCAGAGGCCAGACCCCAACCTCCTCCTCTCACCTACATCCGTGCCCCAGTGCCAGCCCTGAGCAGGAGGCCCAGAGCTGCTGCAGGAAGCCCTGGCAGCCCTTGCTCTGTTTTCGCAGCTGGGTCGGTTATGAGCACACTGGCTTCTGTGGGCAGCAGTTCATCCTGGAGAGGGGAGAGTACCCACGCTGGGATGCCTGGAGCGGCAGCAATGCCTACCACATCGAGCGCCTGATGTCCTTCCGCCCCGTCTGCTCTGCTGTGAGTGTCCTGGCTCCGACAAAGCTCTCACAGCTCTGAGCCCATTAAAATGTCCCAGGCAATAGCACCAGGCCAAGGGAGTGAGGTTAGGAAGGGCAAACACAGCCATGCCAGGGGCTCTGCAGGTAGCAGAGGCTCCTTGGGGTGGGCTCAGCTCCCCCCCCCCCCCGTAGGATTTGCTCTTTCTGTCCTGTTTTCTGAAACTTTTAAGGGAACTTCTGGGCAAGCTGTACATGACCAGAGCTCAGGGACAGCCAGCCTGAGATGGTAGCTGTGGCATAGCTGTCGCTGACACCTCCCAGGCCAACCCCTGCCCTGCCCTGGCCCAGCACCACCCTGCTGAGCACCTCCACACATTTGGGTTTTGAGAAAACCAGCCCCCTGCAAAAAAAACAGCCCAGAGTCTGAACACCTCCCTCCCTTGGGCTGTGCACACAACCCCCAGGAAACCCTCTGAGCAATGCCATAGGGAGGGATAGTCATTGCCCTGCCATCCCCATCCACGCCGGGGAGGGAGCACTGCCTCCCCCTCACCCCCTGCTCTTCCCCCCCAGAATCACAAGGAATCCAAGATCACCATCTTCGAGAAAGACAACTTCATAGGCCGCCAGTGGGAGATAGGTGACGACTACCCCTCACTGCAGGCCATGGGCTGGGCCAACAATGAAGTGGGCTCCATGAAGATCCATTGTGGCGCGTAAGTGATGGGCAAAGGACCACAAGCAGCAGGGACAAACCGCTGCCATTGCTGTGCTACCACAGCTGGAGGGGGGACACCCTGTAACACCGTTGGCTTACCTCTTATCCCCCTTATGGCCACCTGATGACTCCTTTTCTTCCAGCTGGGTTTGCTACCAGTATCCCGGGTACCGTGGCTACCAGTACATCCTGGAGTCTGACCACCACGGAGGAGACTACAAGCACTGGAGAGAATGGGGTTCGCATGCCCAGACCTCCCAGATCCAATCCATCAGGCGTGTCCAGCAGTAGCTCCCCACTTTCCAGTACATCTCTGCAAGGTTCCTAAAGCTCACCGGCTCCCTTTTGGTGCTAATACTCCCCTCCTGAAATAACCACCCCTTCTTGTACTGCAACTGCTTATGGAACAATACTCCCAAATAGTACCAACTGCCACAATTGCCAATAAATGTGACTGAAAGAAAAAAATAAACCAGCTTTGGTGGGTGTTTGCTGTTGTGTGTTTGGGACTGAAGTCACACATCCCCATCCCAGTAGCAGGGACCAGATTCTTCCCTGCCTATTTTAAGCAGGACTGAAGCCCAGTGGGGCACATTCCAAGGCAAGTTCATCCCTCAGCTGCCTCACAAGCACAAACACAGCAGCCAAATCTTTGGTCGCTGCAGCTCCGCAGCCATGTGGCTTCCTTTCCTCCCTGCCCTCCCCTTCCCCAGTCAAGGTGAAGGGCACCGTGCCCCTGGCCCCCTGCCCCGCCAAGCCATGCTAGCACCAAGCACCCATGTACACACAGCCACATGTGCCATGCTTTTCGTAGACTTTGTGGCCAGTGTTGCCAGGCCTGAGGGACCGAAAGTTGAGTCCGTCCCAGGACCAAGGGATACTCCCTGAGAGCGCAAAAAAGAAAGTCACGCTGACACCCACAAACTTTAAAATTTTTATTCAACAATTTACATCACTTATTGTCTGTCTTAACGTATTCGATCTACACAAATTTCTTTTTTTTCCTGATAAAATAATAAAATTTGGATACGTTTTGAAGACCTGTTGGTGCAGAATAAACAAAATTTCAGGTAACTTTTTTTTTTTTTTTTAAAACATTTAGTGTGAAGTATGACATCATTGGTAAAGATACATCATGCCATTACAGCTCATGGACATTACCTATCCTTACAGTCCGTGACATTACCCATACCAGCGCAAGGGGCTGCGCCAGACACAGCTACAGCAGGTATTACACTAACTCTTCTAGCCACCCTCTCACGACTGGGAAAACGCCTACATTTCCAGCTGGGCACACAGAGTGCATTAACCTAATCGGAAATACTGGGGAGGGGAGAAGAAAACAAAGACTACCTTTACCGATCCGTGTGGTCGTACACTACAACATCGACAACAAAGAGGGGCTGCCCCTCTCCACAGGTCAGAGGTAATTCAGCTCCTGAGCAGGTAGAGCACAACCCCTCACGGCGATTTTAATACACACCAGGAAACTGAACGAAATGAGAACTTATCGACGAGGGTGGGCAGGAGAGGAGGCGGCTCTGACAGCTCCGCCTGGAGGGACCTGTCCTGCCCCAGCTTGCAGTCGAAGCGCACGGTTGTTTCGCACTGCCCTTAACACTGAAATATTCAGGGGAGGGGGGAGAGAGGGGCATCCGTCCCCCCCAGTAAACAAGTTGAGGACCTTCAGAGGCTCGTAAGCCACTGAAGGTGTGTAAGTACACGTGTGATGGTAGATAGAAAAGCAGCCCTGTTCTGTATGAAAAAAAGCCGTTAAGTTAGTACAGATTTCTGCCATGGCGAAGGGAACACGAGGAGAAAGCTGTCAGGGTCCTTCTCCTGTCACAAAATCCCGACTCTCCTGCACAAAGGCTCTGGGCTAAGCAACAAGTTTCCAAAGGTGGTACCTGCAACCCAATGGATCCAACTCATGAAAACAAAACCAAAATAAAGCTCTTGCTCCAGAGACTGGTGGGAGCCCATCCTCCACTCCAGCGGGCCAAGGACTACAGCCCCCGCAGCAGGGACAGTGAGGAAGCCTGTCCTTCTCGCCTCACAGTGAGAATATGCAACAGTAGGGTTTCTCTTCAGTTAATTTTGTCATTAGAAGCCTCAAGTTTGCCCACACCATCAGCCTGCAATGCGGCCGACTGATCTCCATCCCTTCCTCAAAGCAGCTTCGCGTGGGGCCAAGCTGCGCACTCCCCGTCCCCATCGCTGCCCGCATACCCGGCGGGATGCCGGTGGGTACCACTGCTGTTCTCTCAACCAGAGAAAAAAGGGCACTCATTCATCTGACAGTATATCTGAAACACAAGCCAGCACACCCCGCTCCCTCCAATTCAATTACTAAAGTAGGCTCTTTAAAATAAAAAAATAATATATATATTTATATAGCTATACAGAGAGATACAGAGAAAACAAAGGGGAGAGAGAGGCTACTAAAAAAAAAAAAAAAAATCAAGAAGCGCCAGTTTTCTGCTACAGCTGTCAGCAAAGAACTGTCACTTTACATCATACCCTCCAAGATGGTGAAGATAATGCAGGCAATGACAGCACAGGAATGCAAAGGAGGGCAGATAAGTCACTTCTGGTAATGAGACACAAATTAATCTTTCAAAACATGTGCATAGCTTTATTCATCTGCTTCAAACTAACCTTTTCACGGAGCTTCAGCGAAACCCGAGTGTGCAAAACGCATTTCTAAAAAATAATGCAAGCAAGCTTTCACATTTACAGTGGCAGAAGTACAGAGAGACTCGGACAGAAATCACACATTGGGGCGAGTGAGTCGGGAGAGAGATGAAGAAACAAGAATTGCACAGTTTCATATTCTGAGTCACTGACTGCAAACATAAACATTTCTATTTCATTAAGTTTAAGCAAGACGTGTTTACTTCTCCTTTACAAAAATACTGAAAAAAACCCACAGTAACAAGAATCATAACCTGGAAGGGAATAAATCCCCCAGGTAATGGGGTCCCCGACACTACAGAGAGCCCTAACTCCAGAGCAAAGCCAGTTCCAGACCTTCACTTGTTTTCACTTTGCAGGCAAAGCATTGCAATACTTATTTTTGTCCGCAGGAGAACAGCAAAGCAGCTTCTCTTTCTCCCCACCCCCCACCCCAAAGTCACAGAAAACGGCTCGTATTAGGAAAGGAAAGGTGCCATCCCACAGGACGTTGTCCCCAAACTGTAAGACAGCCACTACACAGGCTTGAGTGCAAGTCTCATTTCGATCTGATGGGTTACTGGGACAGTAACGAACCCTCGACTGTAGATGGGGCACCGTCATCATGCTGCCAGCCAGGAGCCTGGCCATCCCACACCATGTCCCAGCAGCTCACACACCACTACAAACTCTCTTCAGCAAGACTAAGCACACACGCAAGGCACATTTAGTCAGATGGACACACACACACGCATGTGTGTAAAAAAGCAAGTGCTGGCTGAAAAAAAAAAAAAAAAAAGATGCTGAATAAACTAATTAAACAGGCAGAGAGTTCTGGCCTATGGCATTTATATACTATTTTCCAGGCAGTTGTAATCCCCAAGCGTTTTTCCTACATGACTTTAGACCTCCCTTACTCTTCCCTCACTCTACAGAGTTACTTTATTTTTCTAAAGGATCTTCTATAAATAGTCAAGTAAATTCCTTTTTTTTTCCTCCAGTAAACTCTTCCTTCACAGTACACATCCCTCCACGGTGGTTCAGGTGTGACCCACGAAGACAAGAGGTTCTGGACCTGCCCGTGCCCTGCAGCAGCACTTTGATGCGGTGAGACCTCCCTCCACTACCCCCTAAGCCATGGGCTTTCATGCCTCAGCCGTCAGGTTTCAGCTGGGTAGATGGCCTGGCATTGCCTTTTTTCCTCGGAAAACATCCGACTCCAGGCACCGACCACTCCCCAGCACCCAAGGGCAGCCTACAACTCCCCAATGCCAGGGACACAGGCAGGAAGGAGGCCATGCAATCATTAATACTGCTGGCTAACTTCACATTGAGATAAAACATTAAAAAGATCTTTTTGCAGAGATGAGCAATGTCCTTCCATAGATAGATTCAAATAGAAAACAAAAATATTAAAACCAAAGACGAGACAATAGTTGATTGAGATTTTTCTACCTTACAAGTTACTCAGGCATCTTTCCTGCACCACCAGCCATTGAAGAAGTTGAAAACCTCAGGGATTTGCACTACCCTTCCAATAGCAGCTTGAGAAAAGGAAGAAGAAGGAAAAAAAAAAAAAAAAAAGAAGAAAAAGTACAGTGCGCTCTCAAGTTGAGAGTTCTCCTTTGCTTGCGTTTGCATAGAAATTCCCGTAGGTCAGCACCAAAATCAGGTACACCCCTCTCCTACACCCCGGTTTCCCCAGGTCCTATGCTACCCGCAGAGTTAGTGGCTGTGTTACAGGAGGGTTCAACTATCCGCAGAGGAACTACATGGTCATGTAAAAAAAAAAAAAAAAAAAAAAAAAAAAGTGCATCACACATTCTTGATTTTCAGGGTTACTTATAGCAGCAGCAGCATTAATCCAAGACAATGAACAGTTGTAGATTCATTCTTAAATGCAGCAACACTTAATGAAATGTCTTCAAGGAAGGTCATAAGAGGGTCCTTCTCAAAAGGATAAAATGAAAATTAGACTATTCAACATAGACAAAAAGGAGATAAAACAAAAATTAAAGACACAATCTTATTTACATTAAAAAAATTCTTGTTAAAATATCTTTACAACACCTAAGCAAAAAAATATGTATTTTAAGAATAAAGCAGAAACTCCTAAAGCAGTATCCATTTTTGGAACCCTTATTTAGCACCTGAGGAAAGACTGTATGGAAAGCAGATAGGGTTTTTTTTGTTGTTGTTTTGTTTGTTTGTTTTAAGAAAACTGTAAGAAGTTGTGGTTTTGCTAAATGTTCATATGTTCGCAGTACACAAGTTTCATACCACAGAAAGAAATGAACTATTTTTTTTTTCTTCTTTTTAAAGATACTCTACTCATTAATAAGGCTGTAGAAAAGGGATACTGCTATCTTACCAAATGGCTTTAGAGCTCTGGACGCATTATACGAAGCTTTCTGATTAACAGTCAAGATAAATACAGCTCAGCATCCCCTGGTGAAAGCATAGATATGACTTTTGCTCCTGTCCCAGGACAGAGAGCAGCCCGACACCCCCAGCAGCATGCCTCCGAGGGTCTCATGCTCCAAACACAAGGCGACCGCGGAGCCCTCTTGTACCTCCCCAGACATCCACTGCTTCAGCGTCTCGCGCTGCTGAGCGATGCCACTTTTGAGGATCTCAAGCAGGATACAAGGAAGCCAGCCTTACCCTGCGGTGTAACATGTACTGTGCAAAAGTCTAAAGCTCTGTAATCTCTGGAAGGCAGCGCATCTGGCAGCGCAGACCGAGATATTCTGCTCCTTCACACCAGCCCAGGTTCCTGCTTCTCACCTGCTTGTGCTAGGGTTTTTTCACCTGGAAAAAAATGCTCTCATGGTGGCCAAAGCTAGAATTACTCTGGCTTCTTTGGCTACTCCACCAAGCTAGAGCTCTTCCAGCCCCAGCCCTCTTCCTGCCTCACGCACTGGTGTGAAAATGTGTAGCAGCTTTAAATTAGGTGTAGCCTTGTTCTCTCCTCTCCTGACCTCGACCATCTCCCTTGTAAACAGCCTCTGTAAGGAAAACAAATCACTACAGACAGATGTACAGAAAAATCTTCTAGGGACAAGACTCCTGAAAGCTTCAGACACCATAGAAATTTACTGAAAATGATGAATCAAGAGCAAAAACTGAACACACAGTAAAACTACCAGCAGTTTTGAAACATGTCTGTGAATGCCATCACTCCCAGTTGTCCCTGAGGTCACCCACCAGCCACTTCTGGAAAGGATGCTATCATGCTACAGTAACACTCTCTTGAAGGTGAAAAGCACTAATTACACATGCAACTGAGAGGACAACTTCTATCTCTTTTTTCTTTTCTCTAGCAGGAAGCAATTTTTCTTTTGATTTAGCTAGCTGTTCCACCCCGTCACCCGCTCCCAGCCACCGAATAGCTGGCATACTCACAATCTAATGAGAATTGTTTTTTTTCCACATTTCAAAGAAGCTCACAGCAGGTACAAAAGGCAAACAGCGAGATTTACAGTTCAGAAAGGGCGATGGTTTGAAGTGGGTTAGCGACAGAAACCATGCCCTGGAGCTACCCCCATTGTCAAAGAGACAGACTTCTAACGATGAAAACAGGTTTCACAGATGACCAAGGTAGGTTTAAACCAAAACCAAACTCCAACCAAACTTTGAAAGCCATCACATTGCCAATCCACTGGACGGATGGAGTGGGAGGGAGCAAAGAGGCTGAACGTCCCCAAACCACTGTCACCGGAGACAGGAGCACAGAGCAGCTTTTAAATCGTCTCTGAGTGGAGGAAACACTCCCTGATCCACCAAAGAGAAAGCAGATCCCATGCTGGATCTGGCTGGCGGTACACACTCCAGCCTGTTGCACAAGACCCTGTACAGGACACCCGACAGGACCTGCTGGCAGAGGAGGAGCAGTGGGGAAAGACCAGAGGAGTGACAGCCCCTGCCCGTGCAGGAATTATTATTCCAATAAACAGAAAGCCTGACAAGGGGACCAGAGAAAAGGGACTCGTTGGACCCACAATGGAAACAGAAATGGGAGAGAAGCCATAACCTGAATTAGTATCTTCATAGCCAATAAAAAAATAGGTCATGATTTCACCCTTAGTGCCACTTTCCAATACTACACATATTTAAGGGTTTTTGTTTTAAAACTTTACTCAGCATAATGACAACAATGGCACAAATAAATACACGCTCGCTCTCCTTACTCGAGTAAGATGCTCGCACACATACCATCAACTCCTTGCCCCCCCGCACGCGTGCACGCACAGACACCCTTGGGTGCAGACCCAGGAGAGAAGGCTGCTGCACCCCCTCCCGGGCTGTATTTGGTTTATGCTACAGTACTAATACTCTGAGTCAAACAAAACCAAAAAAACCCCAAAACATAAGACTTATCAGTAACACCTTAGCATTATTTAAATGTGCTAAATTAGTCACAGCTCGATTTCATTTTTGTTATAAGTTTACACAAAAATAATCAGAAAACAGATTAAATCTTAAGATATTTTTAATAAGTGCTCAGTAAAGAATTGTGTGAGGACTTCGGGAGGACAGTAGACAGTGACAGGGCGAGTTACACGATGGCACAAGGAAGTTTCTTCCATGGTCCTGCCCGGCTCTAGGCAATAGTCTATCCCAGAAACACCGCCTGCACCGGCAAGCCAGAACTACAGGAGCTCAGAGAGAGGATTTCCTAACTGCTTAGCGCTGAGCATGCGCTGTGGAGCTCATGGAGACAGACAGACATTTGAAGAGAGGATGGTCAGAAATACAGCAGAGAAGCTGCAGAGGGTGTTTCTGGATGGGTACCACCGGCAAGGGGCCACGTGCAGCGAGGAAAAGCAGTAGGGACGAACATTGGGGAAAAAACAATCCAACCCATCGCTTGAACCGTGTTTCTTTCAGCACTTCTTTCGCTATTTAGAAGACAGACTGTACTAGGCCAAGACGAGCATCCTCAAATATTCAGCAAGACTCAGATCTTTCTAAACATGCAGGGTCAGATTCAGCATGGGTTATTGCTGTTCAGCTTCCACATCGCACCAGCCCCGAGAGCAGATCTGGGGGTGAGGGTACCAGGACAGCACAGACCCCAGGTAAGCAAAACAGGGTTTGGTTTTGTCTTTTTTTTTTTTTTTCCTTTTTTTTTTTTTTTAATGGAACCCAGACCTTAAGGCGACAAGTGACTACACAAGGCAAATAAATACACAGCAGAGCCTTAAAGCCAGTAAAACAAACTGGAAACTTTGCTATTAGCCTTCAACTTTTTGAAAATAATAATAATAAACAACCCCCCAACATTTCTTCCACCTTAGTCTTCCCAGTCCCACTGTCCAGTTTGTTCAACACTTTAAAGCTCAGGCACGCCCCAGCTCTTCCACAGCGGAGCCAGAGACGATTCCAACTTTTGGCAAGCAGTTGGGAGACTCAACAGAATTAAAAATAGGAACATCAGAGGACTAGATATTGGGCACATCTGTAAACATGTTATACATCTGAAAGATACACACACCTGTAAAGGCGGTACAGTTTATAGGTGAAACAGAACTATTTGTGACTGGCCAACCACACATTTCTGAACCTGGACTGATAAAATGCATGATTACTATATAGTATTACACTACAGTATTATACTATATAGTATTTTATACATAAAATGGAGTAGGCAATCCATATTCAAACTTTTAAGACTAAGCGTGGCAGAAAGCTACCAATCTTACAAAAGGTACAGAATTAAGTTTCATTGTCCCACCGTGAACATAAGCATCTCATTCAGGAACAATCTTATTAAAAGAATGAAAACAATTAAAAATGCATGCTACATATTCCTAGTTAACAAAAAAAAAAAAAGAAAGAAAAAAGTGGATAAATCTAAGCACAAGGGGTAGGCAAAAGTTTTGGGCTTATCTGCTTCCTGTAATGCCCCACAGGGTCCAGTCTAATTTTAGGAGACACCAACTGCTGCTGACCTTGATGTCCAGACATATATTAGCCAGTATTCAGCCACAAACACCCACCATGAGCACTAGGTACATGTGGAGCTTGGGTGGGTCGGAAAACCCATTTTTGATTCATTCACTGCTTGCTCTTGCACTGGACCCTGTGACCTTTCCACTTTTTAAAAAACCCAGAAAAAAATACCCAACCCCAAGATGATTTGGACACGCTACACAAGCTGCAATGGGACAGAGCGGGTTACACAGCTAGAGCCGGCAGTCTGCTCAGTCTTCTCTACCGATGCTAGGAAGCTTTCCTTTCCTTGGGATTTTTTTTTAATGATTTTTAAATTATTATTTTCATTCCTAAGTCCTCCATTTTTGTAATAAAATATATTTTTATTAGGAGATAATTAGAAGCAGAGCCCAGAAATACACAGACTGCATTAAAATATAAAAGAGCATTTCCAATGGGCAGGTGCGGGAAGCCCAGCCATTGGCATTCTATGGACAAATGCAAAAGGATTCAAATTCCCATTTTTCTTTTTTTTTTTTCTTTTTTTTTTTTCTTTTTCCCCTTTTTTTTCCTTTTGATTTTTTTTTTTAAGAGAAAAAAAATAATTCAAGAAGGGTGAAAGTTAGCAGAATTCAATTCCTCTTCAGTTTTCCAATGAAAATGGGAAAAAAATCCAGCACATTGAGTGTTAGGAGAGAGACAGAGCAAATATGAAGCACCTACAGTTGAAAGCAGAAGATACTTTTTTTTTTGGTGTTTTGTTTTTTTTTTTTTTTTTTTTTGTTTTTTTTTGCTCCCAGTAATACAATGGCATTAAACTATGGGAACAGTGTTTTTTTGTTGGTTTTTTTTTTTTTTTCCATATTAAATGCCTAAACACATTGCTTATTTTTGCATGTTGTCTTTTAAAATGAAAGAACTCTTCAGTTGCAATAGTCCAACGTGTAACCGGAGCCAGGTCAACTGTGTGACTTCACCATGCATCCTAGAACTGCAGTATTACCATCTTTCCCCCAGAAGAATGATGCTTTAAGACAATATCCCCAGCATAGGACTGGCTGCTTTACTCCTGGCAAAACATGCGGATTATAATTCTCTGGAAAAAAAAAAGAAACTCTGCAAACTTCAAGGCGTTTCTCCAGCATTCAGTGGAAAACAAAACAGGAAAAAAAAACAAATAGGGAAGGTGGAAGGGAAAGGGGAGACGAAGAAGGATGAATCATCCTGATTTCCCTGTGATTAGTGTGTCACTACAGCCACAGAACAAGAAACAGAAACCTTGTCAAGTGGAAATGCCTCTCCAGTGGGTTGCTGTTGCCCATGTAGACGACAGCAGAAACTTTAGAACCGGGCTTGTAAATTGAGTCTGTATTCGTTAATCACTTGCATTCACTCTTTAAACAAAAACAAAAAAAAAAAAGAAAAAAATCTATTCAGTACCGGAGATTAAATAATCACGTGTGTAGTCTCGTTGAAATAAATTTTCAGATTCCTTAAGAAGTCTAATTACTTTCAGTTGCCATTTTTAAATAACTATATATATATTTGTATATATTATCCTGTGATTCTAGTTATGGTTCCTCTGCTGCACTGAAGATTTAGAAGGAGCATAAAAGCCTTTTGTCTCCCATGAACAGCACAAATGCTGCAGAAAGGTTATAACAGGCAGTCTTGTCTTGCTACCTTCATTGATCCGGGCGATCCATGGCTTCATCGTAAGTGATTATCCTTTTGGGATCTGGAAAGCAAGCAAAATCCTAAGTTTTCGACAAGCTACTTTCAGGACCCATGGCTGAAAACATTCACAAGGGATCTGCAAGGTACTCAGCCATTAACAAAGTTTTCCTTAGGACCCCCAGCGATGCCACCTCCTGCAAACACACTCAGGAGCCCTGGCTGACCCTAACAGAGCAGTGCCTGCTCCCCATCTTACATCCCTGGGCAGCAACACTGCAGGAAGCACATGCGTCTCCACTTACTGCTCTTCCCACAAGCTAATACAGAACACCTTCACAGGTGAAGTGTGGGGATACACCAGAATTTAAAACTTATTCTTGGGTGTGGCGCCCAACACCAGAAATAGAAAGCAATTATTGTATACACACAGGCAAGACTCATTAAATCTAATTTGACACTGGTTTTATTTCTTTTTTAGAGACTGCTTCTCTTTGAACACCCCACCATTATGGTAAAGCTTACTGTCCCAACTTTTAGCGATCCAACACACCGATAGACTACAAACAGCAAGCACTGAAGAACCAAACTTGGGCATCTCTGGACATGAAGACAACCCGCTCTCAACACCCATCCCAACAGACAGAGCAGGAATTATTTATTCCTTTCAATATCCTTACCTTGCTTCTGCAAATTCCAAACTGATTCCATTTCTGTGGAGGCAAAACAAGAAGACCATTGTTACTATGCAGATTTATGCTGCCATTAGAGACAACTCCAAACACGCTTTAATTTTCTGAGTGTGGCATGACACCACTGCAGTTGTGCTGAGGCTTTCATACAAAGCCAACCCCATTCAGCCCAGCAGCGCATCACCAACCCAGCCCACAGGATTGTACGAATTTGACGTGAATGATCCAGCAATAAAAGACAGCGAGATGGATGTAACATGGTCTTAAGGGTCAGATGGCCAAAGTGAGCATCAGAAATGTCATCGCCATTCTCTGCTCCTACAAATCACAATATAACTTTGGGCTTTACTACTCTGAATCCAATGCTGCTTCACACATTACAGCCTCAACAAGTAGCCCGGAGAGATGATTTTTACAAGTTGACGCTTAACATGTGTGAAATCAGAACCGCTGGACAAAGCGAGTTTCTCATGGTTCACAGCATGCATCTGCTGAAGCACACCACGCAAAGATTACTCTGCTAACATCACTGCAAAACTGCTGCCAACATATCATCCGAGAACAAGGTGCAATGCTCCAGACACCCAGCTCCCTGCTTGGCTTGCAGCTCTTTCCCCGATTTACCTCTACAATGCACTTGTGGGCCAAAGGCAAACAAACCCTTCTCAATTCTCACTGAAAGAGCACATGCTTTTGTTTACCTAAGAAATAACAGCAAAGTTTAATGCTCTTTTCGCTCTTCCCTTTAAAATATCCCAAAAATTAAGTCACATCTTTAGAGACCTATTCAAAATAACTACATTTAGCCACTATCAAGTTGGAATTTTCTGAGCTAAAATATTTATAAAGACACTAACTGTACCCTGCGCCCAAGTTTAAGAGACAAAATTATAGAAAAGGAGCATTTAGTAGGAAAACAACCTGCAAGAACAATCTTTCAAGTCCCCCTTCTGCCAGAAAGGAAGGTGACAGGACCTTGGTAGGGGCTAGGAACGAAGAATGGCAATGGATTATTAAGCTACATGCCATGTACAGTAAAGCACAAAACAATGCAATAAGTAAACTAACCGGCATGGGAAAGAAAGAAGAAAAAACCCTACAAAACTCATGGCTTCAGCACAATGTGTGCCAAGCGTCACCTTGATCAATCGCTTGCGTGTTTATGTCCCTTCTCCAACCCTTCATCTGTCCTTTGTCCGCTACAATCTCAAGCTCCCTGGGGCAGGAAATTGCATGCAAATAAATATTGCCAGCCCCCTCTGCACAATTAAGTCTTTTTGTAAGGAAGGCTCGAAAAAATTTTACAAGGTCTGTTATTTTTGTGTCACGATAACAGCAGCAATACTTTGTACTTTCACTGGGGGAACCCTAAGTGATTTGGGAATAGTAACCAGCCCCTAACACCCCAGGGATATAAGCAACCTAGCAAGGCACTACCTCCCTCACCTGCCAAATGCAGATTACCCAGAAGTAAAATGAACCAGCTACTAAAATTACGTCCAGCAGAGCTATTTTTCCATTCAGTGAAGTTAGATGCATCATCTCCTAACGGCTAAAGAACATCATCTATTTTAACAACTTTCCCCAAAGGCAGGGGACAGAAAACTACGCTCAAGTTGTTGGCTCCTCCACACTGGAGCAATGTTTGAGCACCAAATACAAGGCAGAGACTGAAGCGCTGCCCACTACTGTATCTCCATGCAAAATACCATGCTTTCTTTTGCACTTCCATTTGGTCCTAACTTCACTGGACACCATGAGAATGTGAACTGCTTGTATTAAGATGTGCCTGACGATAAAATAGACAGTGAGATATTATAAAAGACACACCAAAAAACTTTTAAGTTGTCAAAATTCTGTTTTAAAAAAAACCTAGCAAACCAACACCCAAACACTTCAACCTTTTCAGACTTCAATCTTCCTTCTCCGTCTTCAGAAAGACAGGTAGGAGAGAGGGTGGTATAAAGTGTCCTATAAATCCCAAACACCTGAACACATTGGCTGGTAGATGCGCAGCCTGATAAAGCTACAAAAAACAAAGACCATCGGCAAGCTGGATGCAATACCAACTGTTACTGAATATCATCTGCCATCAGAAAAGCAAGAGCAAGGTCCTCCCCTCTACCTGGCCAGCAGCACACAGATACGGGATAGCATGGGTTAAGCACATTTACCAACTGAAACAACTTCACTGGCGGTGGGGGAAGTCTTGGGCTAACTGCAACACAAAATGAGGAAAACAAAAAGGTTTTCCTTCAATCTTAAGATAGAATTTTATGATTTATTCTGCTTTACTTGGTAATACATTAGAGTGAGTTTTCCTCCCAGTTCTGGTTACAGGCTGTGGTAACCTACGACCATCGCAAGGTGCTGTGACAAGTGCCGTGACCACTGTAATAGTGGTTGGACAGACCTCAGTGACCGACTTGGTAGACAGGCAGCTCAGCAAAGCCACCACTGCACAATGCCTGGCTCCAGCTAACCAGAGCAGTAAGCACAGGGATGCAGGGTGGAAGAAAAGGCAGCCCCAACAAGCTGGTCATATAAGAGGTCCCAAGCCTGCTTTCAGTCCTCCTTCCTTGGGCTCAAGGAGCTCTTTTCTTGAGCCCACTTTCCCTGGATAAAGCTTCCAGGGCAAGTTTGCTCACCCCTGCGTGGGAAAAGGGGTATCCTCACCATGAGTCTGAGTCCACGTCCCTCAGGTACTGACCCAAAACTTAGTACTGCCGCTTTCCAAAGCAGAAGGTGGTCAAGACCTGACCAACAGGCAGGGGCCACCATTCTCAAAAATAGGACACACGGCCAGGGAAATGGCACGCTTCCTTCTCAGCTGGAGAAAATGCCATCAACAAACCCTTGCACAACGCAGAGTCAAAGCCAGTCCTGCTCCAAGCCAGGGGCAGAACTAGGTCACCTCCCATGCCCCTTCCAACCTCACGTTTTCCAGGATTTTTTTTACAATTAGCTGGCCTCTCCACAGCCCTCCAGATCACGGTTTGCTGAGGAACTGCCGACAGCCCCAGCCACATCCACCTAACAAGCTCCAAGGAGAGGAACCACTTTTTCAGGGGACTATCACTGAAACAAAGGGTTGGTGGAAGGAGGCTTTGATGTCAGGAACAGACTAAGGCACACTCTGGTAAATTGCAGTGAGATTCCTCATAGGTCAATAAACTTTATAGCAGTACTGGTACATAACCTTGGAGGGGAAAAAAGTTTCTGTGATAACTTGCTAAGACAGGCACTTTTACATGTATTTTCCTTGCTAGAGAGGCTGCCCCTGCAAACAGAAGTGTCTGCACAATGCTACAGTACTAGTTCTTTGTTCTTGTAAATCTAACATATAAACTGACAATTGTCCCTAAAACGAAGTGCTAAAACAAATAACAAAGAGGGACCATCCTCCTCTGATTTTTCTGTTTCTATCTGCAGGACGCAACGATTAAGTTGGGGGATTGCCCCGGAAACAAAGCAAAGACTAAAAATTCAATGCTGCGGAGACTCACTGCTGTACCGAATACACTGTACTCATCCTGACAAGTGGAAAAAGCAGACCCTCAAAGAAGAATTAAATCAACTTTTGCCCCACAAGCAACAGATTGAATCTAACCCCTTCCCACCAAGGGGGATGGGAAACCAAGGCTTCCCCCCCCCCCCCCCCCCCCCCCCCCCCCCCCCCCCCCCCCCCCCCCCCCCCCCCCCCCCCCCGATGTAAAGGATGAAAACTGCTGAATTCACAGCTCTGCTATTTCTTCTGACCCAGTTCACCATTCCAGCAAACGTCACTCCTGGCTGGTCCACGCTGCCTTGCTCTGTTTTCCATGCTGCTCTTCTGCTTCTTCACGCAAGCAGAGATGCTGGTGCAACCGAGATGCCAAGAAGGAACAAAGCAACAGCACAGGCAGAAACTTCGGGGCAAGACAGAAGAGGGAAACACTGCAGTTTTCTCACCTCCACCTATGCAGTCTTTGCTACTGTGCAGCTGAACTAGAAACCTCGATTATTTGCTTTTTAGCTAAGGACAAGCAAACTACTGAGCTTCCCACCACAAAGCTTGCCATATAGAGCCCAGCGTTAGTGACAGCCAGCCTGGCCTGGAACACTGCAACTGCCCAAACACAACAAAAGGAGGAGGACTAAAGCAGTAAGAAGATACTGATCTTAATAGAATTAAAACTGAGATAAACCCAGCCTCCTCTTTTGAAGGACCAAAAAGTCTGCGAGGACCAGTTTTACCTCAAAAAGATTAGGATTTTGGCAATGCGACACCAAGGCAGAGGTTCAGTTCTAAGCTAGATAGGGACAACGTCCCTAAGGGAGAGCATCACTCCTTCCTGGTGCTTTCAGTCTCCCATACTAAGCTACTGTCCCTGTCTCCAATCACATAAAAAGTAGGCCTACCAGTGCTCAACTAAATCAGATCTACCTTGCTAAATCAGGTATGTCACCTGCAAGTGTTTCAAGGCACTGTCACTGAGCGGCACGCGCTGTCAATGAAGGCAGCCACGCTGAAGGATCGTGTTTTACAGTCAAGCAGATTAGATGATCAAGGGAGTCTTTCTGTCCTTTAAAAAAAAAAAAAAGAAAGGCATGGTGCAGGGGCACAGAAGAAATCAGCACAAAAAGCATCCAAGAGAAGAACAGGAGGGCGCATCATCAGCCTTGCCAGCACATTCTCAGTGCCCTGACTTCTGGGGAAAAGGCAATCTGGGCATACACAAATGAGCACAGCTTCCTCCACCAGGACCTCACTCCGCTCTGCAGCCACCCAGCCTTACACCCCAGCACAGCCTTGCCAGGATGCACAATGCTGCAGTCGTTTAAACAGGATTACTGTACCAGAGCCAGCCCACCCTATGCGTTACTTCCTCCATCCATCCTCTCCCAGGGAAGCTGTGAAGCAATTACAATCTATAATGCCCATTGCAGTCACCGGGCAAACTGTGCCCAGGAAAGCCTGGTTTGCTGGAACAAAGCTACTGAGTAAGCTGGAGGCTTTCCCATAGCCTATTTACAGTCCAAGATGAGGATACGCATAACCTGATCACAGCTACAGACACAAACAATGCAAACAAGGGTGGAAGCTTGCAACAGGCAGGTTGAAACACTGCAACTGCTCACGCTAGAGCCCATTCCTCACTGCAACACCCAGAGCTTCATCCTTGCACCACGGGTAGCTTGCACTGAACTACCACACATGGAGGAGCTCAGGGTAGGGACCCCACCAGTGCTCCATGCTCAGCCCTGTCCTTGCCCCGCAATCGTTTCTCTTTGTGCCCATAACCCCAGAGGCAGGACAGATCTGAAGATCAAACTATCGAGACTTTGCTCAAAAGCAAACAGATCAATCTGAAGAGGGAGAAGTTCACCCTTCTCTCAAAATCAAAACCAAACAATCTGAGGATCCAGCTGCTCGGGACACCCTAACACTAGCCCAGGCAAACGTGCATGCTCTCCTGAACAAGAAGGAGGGGAAGGCAGCGTGTGAAAAATAAGCAAGTGAAATAAACTGAGAGAATGGTGTGGGAATTATCTTGGTCCTACTCCTAGCCAACCAGTTCCTCTGCAATAGGAAAGAAATTAACGACTACACTGCTGTCCCGCACAGGCACACCCTCGCAGCTCTGTTTTCTAGACATTTTGCAGCACGCTGTGCCACAGGAGCTCACCCACTGGGCTCTGGCTGCAGGATCACAGCCATGAAGAGGGGACAGTGTTTTCCACCTGCGTGGGGCAGAGGAAGGCACCGTTCCTCCCAATACCCCTTAACCCAACTCACCCCAGTGAACTTGAACACACACGCAACACCCAGCACTTTCACAGAAGATGTACTAAGACCTGGACTGATCTCCTGCTTTGTAAACTAGCAATAACACCTGAAGACTAAATAGGAGAAAGACAAGCTCAAGCTGTTTGGAGCACCCCTATCACTGCATTAATGACAACATCGATTAGAAACATCCATCATCTTTCACCCCTAAGTAACACCCTGAAGTTGGCACAAACACAGCTCAAAAAATAAGTCAGCACAGAGGAGTGGTGGGGCAGGAACCCGTTTCCCCAGGGCATCACAAAGGTGCCTTGCTCTGGATGCACAAAGCAAGAGCATTCACATGCAGAAGCACGGAAATAGCGGGGAAAACAGTATTTTAAAGAGTGCTTTAGGTGTCCGTTCTTGCCATTGAATGAATTAACTCCTGCGTTTAGAAGAACTAAATGCAGCCAGACTTTGAAGTTAACACCTCCTTAAGAGGACATGGGAAGGGAGTGTTCTTTATTTTCCTGTTGTTACTATTTTTTTACTGGGGTCTGTCTTTCACACAGCTAGTGAGAAAGGGAGAGCTGATGAGTCTCGCTACAGCTGTACAAAGTTGCTTTTCTACAAGAAAGTTCAGGCTGATCAAAATCACAAAGAGACAAACTAAGTGTTAGAAAAATTTGTGAATTGCTAAGAGGAGGACTGCCTAGGACTTCCCTTCTACACCATGCTATGCTTTCTGGTAGCCCCAATTTCTGATGAGAAACTGGGATTTAGGCTGCAGGCAGACACAAGAAATGAGAACAGAAAGCTTGCTTTAATACTAGAATAGATTGAGCAGTGGGTAGAGGACAAAGACCCAGATAAAATCAATTGATGAATGCTGTTCTCAAGAATACTAGAGTTTAAAATGTTAACATTGTGAGAGCGTTATGACCTGGAAAAAAATATTTGGAGTTATTCTTTTTAAATGACTGGGCTTACTATTACCAAAGGGAGCCATCTAAGTTTCCATATGCTATACAAAGAGTTTGTGAACAGGTAATGTAAGAAGTTTGCAGTGGATCAAAACACAGCAAATTTGTCAACGCCATCCAAATACCAACCCCTCTGCAAGATGTTATCCACCGTATGTGGAACAGTAAACGAAAAATGGATGATCACCTTTTTCCCTTCAGGTGGGGGGGATGCAGGGAGAAGGAAGCGGAGGGAGGCAAATAAAAACAGAATGCCTGGGTGTTCATCAGGGGTAGGTAGGTAACACCGTGGCAAAAGGGAACACACAGCCGGGGTATGGCTAACACTGAGCCAGGACCAAAAGCCAAGAACTGCCACAAGACCTTAGAGCTTCTGCGGCTGAGGCTAAAGCAGAAAGCAAGCCGCCCCACAGGATGCCCTCTCTTCGTTCCCAGTTTAAAGCATCTGTATTGTGTTTGAGTCATTTCAGTCTTGAAGAAAAACAAGAAAAAAAGGAGCTGGACTACAAAGGACTCCATGAAAGCAATAAAATAATCTGAAAGATTTGGCCTACAAAGACAATGAGAGAATTCAATCTGCAGCTTACAGAAGAGTTGATAAGGAAAGATCTGTCTTGCTGTCGCCACAATACTCAAGAAAGGCAGAGGAAAAGTGTGTGTGGGGGGCGTTTGCTTAAAAAAATAAAACAAGCACACCATGAAAAGCTGTAGGAATATTTCTTTTCTTCCTTCAAAGCCATGATTTCATGGCCTGATCCACCCAGGGGAAAAGCTGCAACACTTTGATGGTAGAGGTGTGAGCGCAGACTCTGAAGCCTTTTCGGTGACAGAACATCACCTGGTAGAGCTGGAACAGAGCAGGTGGACCTACACATTTAACCCCTTCCAATGCCAGGAAGCTTAGGAGGAACCTGCTCGTTCCATAGGAATGAAAATGTAAAACACACTAGCTAACTATTATCCCTATGAACATCACTTATGCTTGTCCGTAGGAATGGGGAAACAAATACCTCTTAACATTAATTAAACAACCATTTGAATAACTTTCCCAAACCGTTATTGCCATTAGAGATAGAAAAGCAAAAAGCTTGTTTTCAAAACACTCAGAATTGCTGTAAGGAATAGATCATGTTAGAATATTGCACTTAAAAAAATAACTAAAAAAAAAGAGAATGCCCTTAGGCAGCAAGTTAAGCCATTACCTTTAGTGTGATATATAATAGCAGCCCTCAGGTCAAAAGAACCCCAGCTATCTTTTCTTTCTAGGCCTCTCTGGTACCTCTGTTCTTTGGCGGAGGCTAGCAAATTGTTCGTAGGAGAGGCCAGAGGATTCTCTATTTCATAGTCTTTTGAAAGAAACACTAAAGCACCTTGGCTACCGGTGTCTGCCTTTTGTAGGTCACCTGTGTGATGCGACTCCAAAGCTAAGACACCACCCTCAACAGCAGTCCCAGGCTTAAGAACAGCACTAAGAATTTGAGGGCTAGTCCGTTTATCCAGCTCATAAGCCTTAGGAAACACAGGTTGTTCAGTTCCCAAGGGAATGATTTCAGCACACTGTGAAACCAAAGTGGCAGGATATTCCCCTTGAAATGTCACTTCCATTAACTGATTATCCGCAGATTTCCCCACAACAGTTTCGGGTCCAGCACTGGGCTCATTTATGAAAGACAAGCCCCACTGATTCTGGAAGATATCTCCCAGGTTCTGCTGATTTGTCTGCGATGGGAAATCGACTTGTGCTGCACCCAGAAGCACAGTTTGCATATTTGAAGGGTAGATAAAAAGGCTAGATTTCTTTTGTTCAAGAGCTGTTGGAGTTGTACTCATGTCCTGGAGTACTGACTCAGAGGAGGTTGATGGTACAGTACTAGCAGCAGTTGAGAGCAGTGGCTGGGTCCCTGGAGAATACACACTTCCATCAGTCCCTGCTAGAATTGGCCCATTCGAGAAGCTAGCAGAAGTAACAGATTTCATAGCAGACATGGGGACTTGGGACAGTCGACTTGATGTTTGGGCCTGAGTTTCCCCGGCAGATGACGAAGATGATGAAGATGATGTGGATGGGGTTTGAGCTGCTTTGTTGAGGTTTTCTTTAACTTTGCTTGCATAACTTATTTTGGGAACAATTTTAGCACTGCTGTTGTCCACTGGAAAAACTGGGGGTGGTTTAAATAAGGTCCATGAGTCCTCTTTAGACGTAGCTGATGATGCATGCTTCCCTTTGGGCCGGTCATCGAACTTCTTGCTGCTAATCCCAGGTTTGGCATCAGAGTTTTTTCGCTGTACATCCCCAAGCCCAGGCTTTCCCCGGCCTGCTCCACCAGCCCCAGCCTCATATTTCCAAACAGGCTTAGTAGTTTCAATTCGGTTCCCCTTTTGTTCACTATAATCAGGCTTGAAACTCTCAAGTTCCTGTTTTAAGGTTGGTGCACTGACCTCCTGTTGCATTATTTTGTCCTGTACTAGGTTCAAGTTCTCACAACCCTTGGCACTGTTGCGCCTGCCTTTCCGTTTTTTAGGCGTAGTATATCCACTCTCAGAGCCGCTACCATCGTTATCGGCTCCTTTGCCTACATAGCCATTCGTGATATAGCTAGAATTGTTGGTTACCACACCATTTGGAATAGACACTCCCTCTGGCTTGTCTGAGGACTGGCTTTCTCTAAGTTTATTTTCATAGGACTTCTCATTCTTTTTGTCCATGCTATTTTTCTGAATGAAGTTCTTGGTTTTGATTCCAGCTTTCCCCAAAGCACTGGCCTTCACAGTCTGCTTTGGGGTCACATTAGTGTCTACAAGCTGCTGGCTGCCATTGGGTACCCTGGATCCTGGGGTGGTGGTTTCATCAGAGCACAGGCCCTTTAATGACACTTCTCTTTCTCCTGCATTACCATTTAGCTCTCCGTAGCCTAGAAGAAAGCCAAAAACAACAAAAGGCAAGAATTAGAATGTGAAATGTTAAACTTCTGATTGCAGAAAGCTGTAATCAGCCCCAAACATATCCAGTTTCCTCAAGCAGACATTTTAAAATAGGAAAACATCTAGTCTCTGACATACAAAAGCACATGCTTATTTGATGGAAGCCATGGCAAGAAGGGTTAAGCAGAAAGTACCAGCAGCTACTGACTCTCACATACAACAGAGTGATGTATAGATAACAAAACAAAGCAAAAGTATATGCAGATACAATGTAAGGACACTATACTGTACTAAAGATCACTGGCAAGCTGGAGAGCTATTTCATCAGCTACTATTTCCAGGTCACACAGAGGAAAAAAATTAATTCCCAGGATGCTTCAAGACAGAGGGATCCGCTGCCTTCGCTACAAGATTTGTTGAAGTTCAGCATCCATACTGTGAAGAAGGGCCAAATCCTATCATCTCCATCAGCTCCCAGACCTGCAACACCAGCAGCCCTCCTTCCCACCCTCCTCCCAAACACCATCTCTAGTAAAGGGGGGGAAGCCATTTTCCAAAAGGACACGTGCAAGTCCAGTTGGAAGTTGCGTCTCCTCACTTCATTTCAAAATAGCAACCAACACCTCCCTACATGTGCTCTTTAGCTTTGGAAAGGCGATAAAACTGGGAAGAAATGCATCCCTGCAAGCGCCCTTCTACCACCACTGGCAACTGGCCTCCTGCCCACTGAGAAACTTCATTATTTCAGAGTCCCTGGGAGACCCAGTACTAGCTTGAGACCCAAGCAGTACAGTACTTGCCAAGGGCTCCAGCTCATCAAACCCTGAGATTATGCTGTATACTCAGCTTTCCTTTTTGCTTCTCAAGTTCATTTCTAGGCCTTACAGTTCTGAAATGAATCTTGAGAGTGCAATTCAAATGAAGGTGGAAGCCCAGGACAGTCCAGACTGAACCACCTCATCGTCCTCAACTTTTTTTTTTTTTTTTTTAATCTCTGGCCAGAGACCTATTGCTTTTGAGGACCCTGGCTACAATGCCCCAAGAGAAGCCTTGAAGCCCCACCGAGAGTTAGGAAGAGCACACTGTAGCCAACTCAGCAAATACACTCCAGCTGTGGACTGAGCAGAGGGACTCCCTCCTACTGCACCCGCTCCTCCGGGAAGAGCGCTATCCTCACTCCCCCTCTGACTCATCCAACTCTCCCATCCTCCTTCCCGAGGGTGGAAAGCCTTTTATCTCCCACAACAACTGACCCACCTAAGGCTTCATCTGTAGCCATGGTGGTGCAAAGTCAGCACAGCACACGGAGCCCCCCAAGAATGAGAACGGGCAAAAGTCCAGCTTGAAAAAGAATGCTTTTCTTGTTGCCGATGTTGTTGAAATTAACTGCTACACTAAAAATCATTGTTATCCTAACATCCTGGAGCCTCAGATGTCTGGCAGATGTAACTGCTCAAGTTCTGTGCAAGTCGGGAACACAAGAATCCTTGTAGGAATCTTTACAGAAATTCCACAACTGAGTTTGCTGAGAGGGATCAAAAAGGATTTTACTACACGCAAGTATCTGTAACCACCACAACTTCCACTATAACTTTCAAATACGCTGTTAAGAATATTGACCATAAATACTTCATCCCAGAGAAAACTGATAGGATGGGCAAGGACTAAAAATTAAGTATTTCAGAATAACATGCAGAGGAAGCCTTCTCAAGAGCAACGTGTTATAACCGACCTTGTATGACTCGAGACTTCTGACACCACTTGTTAATGAAACAAAACAATAAGAGTGGTCATAAGACCATTACAGATGAGGAGCAAAAGAATAAAATGAAGAACAAAATCCATTTCAGCAAGTCAGTGTGTCAGCAGTTTCTAGTTCCAATTTTCAAGTATTCACAACTCAGCTGCCTGAGTTTTCCCCAAATCAACATTTGGCACAGCTGGCTCTGGCCTTGACACAGAGGCACAGTAACCAAAATTTAGGGGAGGAAAAAAAAAAGGATGTCAAAATGAACAGGTGAAGAGTATTAGGCAACCTCACAAATCCTTTCATAGCTGGAGAGGGAGGGGTGTCAGAGTAAGTGCATATTAAAACCCCGGGCACACTGCAAACAGTGAAATGACTACTCAACTTATTTTTGCTCAGTAACTTATTTCAGCGTATGCCTGATCAGGTCCCTTCCTACCCCCGCTCCAGAGGCTGCACACGGGGGCACCATGCGTGGCCCTGGGGCACTACCAACCCTTCTCCTGATGCAAGCCAGGTCCCTTCTCCTCTCCCGCCTGATTATATAAATAAAAATTTCAGCGGTGGGGGGGAAATGTGCACGGCATTCTGGCCGTTCTTGTAATCACACCCTTGCTTTGAACCCACACAAGCCTCCACATGGGATTTTTTAAGACACAGCAGCCGCGCAGCCCCCCAGGATGAGACGGGGGCTCCGACCCTGCCCGGGAGCAGCCCTCCCGCCGCCGTAGCCAGGGCTGCCCGGCTACCGCCTCTGCGGCGCTGCCGCCCGCCCAGCGCGCCGGTACGCCTCCGGCTCGGCACAGCCCCTCTCCCGGCCGGCCCGGAGAGAGCAGCCCCGGCCCCGGCGCGCCCCAGCTACGGGCGGCGGCTGGGAAGGAGGCGGCCGAAGGCCCCCCGGCCGGGCCGGGCCCCACAGGCCGCGCCGCCTCCCCGCTCCTGCCGGCAGGGCCGGGCCGTGCCCCTCCGCCTTATCTGACTCATTGATTTTTTTTACGCTCATCAATTTTTAACCAGCACCTCGGCCCCCCACCGCCCCCCCGGCTCGGCGCGGCGCGGCCCGGGCGGGGGGCAGTGCCCCTCGGGGCGGCGCGGCCTGGCCCCACGTGCCCGGCGGGCGGCGGCGGTGCCGGCGGGCCCCGCGGCTCCCGCAGCCGCGCCGGCCCCAACATGGCGGACAGGAAGCGGCCCCAGCGCGGCGGAGAAGCTTCCAGCCGGGCCGGGGGAGGAGGAGGCGGAGGAGGAGGAGGGCCCCGCCGCCGCCCCGCGAAGGTCACAGAGGCCCCGGCCCGCCGCCCGCCCGCCCCGACCTGCTCTCCGCTTCGGCGCCTCCGGGTGCTGCGGGCCGCCGTGCTTGTGCTCGTGTCGGAGCGGCGGCTTGGGCTGGGCTCGGCCGTCGGGCGGCGGCAGGTAGGCGCTCTGCGGGTGGTGGTGGTGGTGGCTGTAGTAGTAGTAATGGTGGTGATGGTGGTGGTGGGGCTGCTCCTCCATGGGGGGCGGCTGAGCAGGGCCGGGCCGGGCTAGGCGCTCGCTGCTGGGCCGTGCGGCTCCGGCGCTGGGACGCGGCTGGCGCGGGGGAGGCGGCGGACTGGCAGCGCCCGCCCTGCAATCAGCGAGCCGCGCCGCCGCGACCGCCCCCCGCCCCGCCCCGGCCGCCCGGCGGAAAAGGAAGCGCCAGCCGCCCGGCAGAGAGGCGAGGCGGTGTGGGGGGAGCCGGCCCGGCCCGGCCCTGCTATGCTACCGCGGTGTCAGCCCGGGCGGGCTCCACCTGGCCGCCCCATCGCCAGGGGCAGCGGCAGGTGAGGCCGCGCTGCCGGAGATGGGGCCGCCTCTGGGGCGGGTGGGCCGGCTGGCCGGCTGGCCTCCCTGCTTCCCTCCCCCTCCTCCGTGCAACGGCCGAGGCGGAAAAGGCGGCCACGCTGAAGCCATCTCCTTCCCCTGCCCTCGCCCCCGAGTCAGGCCTCGGAGCCTGGCGAGCAGCCCCGCGCCTTCGCTTCCACAGAAGTGGGGTGTTTCACAACCCGGCACCGCAGCCTCCCCTCCTGGAGAGGAGCGGCGCGTTTCCCAGTAGGGTTTCGCTGCAGGGTCAGCCGGGAGGAGGGCGGCTGAGGATGCAGCAGAGCCTCGTTTTACAATAAACGAGTGGATGAACCGTGCCCCGCTGCCGAGCGGTGCAAGGCGGGTGGCCGCAGCAGGCGGGGGTTATTGGAATAGCGTCGGACAGGGCCACACCGGAGGGGATTTGGTCAGGGACGTGAAGCAGCAGCAGCGGTAACTGCCGGGTTTCCAGTCGCAGTCATGGAGAAGTCGGGAGCAGCGGCAGCACCCTCGGAAAAAGGCGGGGTTGAGCTGCGGCGGCTCCCGCAGGAGCCGGGGCCCCGGTCTGCTCCCGGGCTCCACCCGCAGACTCCCGGCTGCAGCGCAGCCCGGGACAGACCCCGCTGCTCCCCCTTTCTCGGGCCTTGCCGCTCTTAGCCGAGCGCGGTGCGTGCTCAGTACCAGCTCTGGTGAGGGAAAAGCAGATTCCAACAAATACTCCTGCCCGCTTCTGAGAGAAGCACCGGAGATTTTGACTGATGCTGAATTAAAAAAAAAAAATCACAGGTGGTTGGAAAGCCTGAGACAACTTGAAACTTGTCAAAATTTGTAACATATTTCATACCGTTTCAAACTTCCAATAATCCCCACTGGAGCATGTTACATGGGGTGTTTGGCAGCTAAAGGACCTGAACTCCTGCCTCTGCTCCAAGCATGCTCCACCACAGGAGGAACAGGCCAGCGAGACTTTCCCCTCAGATTGCCTCTCTCTGGCCAATGGCTCCCCATTACCTCTTCGATACTGAGGCAGAGCACAAACAGACCCAAGGATTCTCCACAGGCACCCAGGCAGCACTGAGGCAAAGGGTCTTGATTTGAATGCAGAGCAGTGAGGAACCAAGGCAGGAGTTAATTAGCAGGGTAAGAAAAGGGCAGAGAGAGGGATGGGGAGACCCGAGATAGACATATAGGCTGGAGTCAAAGGCGGAGTCCTGCTCCAAGTTATTCACTAGTCTGGTATGATTCATTACCTCCAAATACTCACAGTGTGCACCACAGCAAACAGGGAGGAAGAGTGACAAAAGAAAATGTGATCATGTAATTAAAGACTGTTATAGTTAATGTGCACAAAAAGAATAAACAGGCTGCATAAACTATCTTAAAAATAGTATTTCCTCGCTTCTCAGGGCTTGCACTTGCAGCTTTAATGCCTTGCTATATTTTTTCAGTATTTTAATAAAAGTAAACAAAATTAATAAAGTTCCTGTGTCCAGAAAGCCCTATCAGACTTTGGCTCTGTTCTGCTGGGCACTGTACAAAAGACAGAGCCCTTGCCGGAGATTTTACAGTTCCCAAGTTTTATTTCAACGGAACGTAGTTGAAAGTTTATGCCTCAAGCACAGCTTCCCACTCCACCCTCCTCTTTAATACATAGGAAGTAAAACTTTTCCTACCAGAAATACCAACTTCTACATTAATATAGAGGATTTTTTTTCAAGATTCGAGGTACCTGAAATATCATGAGTTCTGTGCCAAACTGGCCCTGCAGTTTACATTTCTTTCAGCACAATGCAAAGCAATTTAAAATGCAGTGAAACCATTTAAGCAAGCAACTATGAACTTCGGGCTTTACCCATGCTCTCAGGAATAACAGTCCTTTCAAACGCTGACTCGAGTGACCTCACATTGCTTAGGAGACAAGTCTTAAAATAAGGAGTCAGGCTTTAATCACAGTTGACATTTTATTGGTGGCTTGGAAGAATTTATTTTTAATATAAGGAACTGGCTTGAAGACATAAACTTCAAAAGGCTCTGAAGAAAGCAAACAATTATGGACAAATCAGCTCTGCACGCACATATACCAGAAATCTAAATACAGAGGGCAGTGGGTTGTCTCTTCGTGAATGACAAAGCAACTATTTTGCTGCTTAGAAGTTTCATGTTGTTAGTATTATATTATCTAAAGCTTGCAAAAACAGATTTTAAAAAGTCCAAAATAATACAGCCTGGGGCCCATCACCCTCAGTAACACACCTAGCAAACGAAGCACAGGCATCCCACACCACGAGGTGGCTAACTGCACGTGTGTCTACAAGGTGGGTGACCGCTGCTCAGTGCAGAGATGCATTTTAAAGTTACTACAAGTTCCAGCATGCAGTGCTGCACAATAGCCTGGGGTTGCCGGCCTGCTGTGCTGGGACATGCAGTCTTCAGAAGCTATACTTTATCTTAATCCCATCGCTGCACAACATTGCACCAGTTACACTGTGTATTAATATTCAACAGTTGTTCTGGATGCGTTCTCTGTGGAAAAGGGAAAACAGAAGTTTTCTGTGCCTCCTCATCTGCGGCAGTTTTCCTTCTTACTGCTCTTTTGAGTTTGGCAAGCCAGCAGGGTCTCATGCAAACGAAAGAGGTAATTTTCCTTGGAATTCCACACCCAGTGCCAAGTATTCCTACATCCAGGCACAAAGTTAGGCACAGCCAGTATAATTTCTAACTCAATAATTTATTGAAAGCTTTATTTTATACAGCTTTGAAGTAGATGGCTTTTCAGAGAACCTGCCATTTAAAGCTGCAAAATGAAGGCAGCGAGGAATCAATGAACTGCTACAGAAATCATGAGAAAGTTTTCCTGGAGAGCCTGACCTGAGATGAGTTTTGAATTCATATGAAAATGCAGTTAAACTGAGAAAGCTATTCTAGTGATTTTCTAAGAACAAATAATTTCCTTTCAAAGGCAATCCTCTTTAATCCTCTTTAATTTCCATCAAGTGTTTTCAGGTAAGTTGAAACTGAAACTATAAAATTAATCCATTAAAAGAAAAATGCTGGCTTTGTAATATTTCTTGTGTCTGTCTCCCATTTTAAGACTCAAAATTGGGAAACATCAAAATTACCATATTCATAGATATTAGGAAGGGCTCTTATACAAAGTATGTGTGACATTTATTTACATTTTTTTGCCACAGTGTTTTCATTTATAGCAAGGGTTCAGACTTGCAAAATGCTCTGTATTCTAATACATCCAACTAACAAAGCACTCAAGCAGATGTTTAGTTCCAAGTACATAACCATGCTATTCAAAACCTTGCCACATTTGGCCCCTGAAATCTAATGTATTTCAGTACAATGCAGTCATAATTTACCAGTTGATATTCAAATGTTGGAGGAAGACTCAGATCTCCAAGTAGTTTAGTCAATATGGATGACAGAGGTGACAGCGCTCCTTGCAGCCTTCTGCTTGACCAGGGGTACAGCTATCCTCACAGAACTCAATACCAGCCCTCGCAGTTATGTTCACGTAAGGTGGAGCCTCTCCCTGACTCCTTTTTTGTGCTCTGCTGTGTACATTATTTATAGGTACAAAGCTGGTCTCTTTAAAGACTTCTCCCTCTAGAGACAGCTTGATAGTCAACTTTGGGTTAGAGGTCTTAAAAAGCAGCCAAAAAAAAAAAAAAAAAGAAAGATTTAACCCCTAACTGAATTGTAGGAATGGATACCATGGACACTTACCTTTCCCATCCCTAACAATTTAAGCATTTCCACCTAATAGCACATGCTGAATTAAGATTTTTTTTTTCCTAAAAACTTAACTTCCAAATGCCATAAGCACACTACGTTAATCCTTCATTCACTCTCCAGAAAATTAAGGCAGCCCAGCACCAAAAATAACCATAGAGCATAGTTTTGTGAGGCAGCAAAACTGACGTAACAGCTAGCTGCTCCTAAAAGGGAAGGTCATCTTTCTCTCTCTGCCTGCTTCTGCCCTGCCCTTGCAGCAGCACTAATGCTTCTCTGAGCCCATTTGAGAAATTAAACTGAAAGACAATTCTTCAGATGAAAAAGTGCACATTTTTATTCTGGTTAAGCTTCCTGAACTGTTTCACAGAGGAGCCAGACAAGTATTAATGCCCTTAAGAATGGGCTGTCACTACAGTAACTCAGGAGTTGCATTCTACCAACAACCCTGCTGCAGGGATGACCCCTTCTGGGAATCAGGCAGTGGGGACACAGCTGGGGTTGCAGCCACTTAAGCCATCTAATTTTATTTTGCTCATATTTGTGAATCAATCCCCTCGAGTGCCCGAAGAGGGATGGCGTGACCACCCTTCAAAGTGTTTTGAGCAAGCTATAACAGAATGGCTGTAACCAGTGGGACATCTGGTGGCTACATCCATTGTTTAATAGGGCTAGATCTGAGGAACGTCCCCTGTTGTAAACACATTGAAGTGTTCACACAAGCATGAGTAACATCTGCTGCCCATATCCGCATGAAAAATTGTTTACTAGAGTGCAATCATATAAACTGGAGGAAGCTTCTTGGACACATAGAAGAAGCAGCACAGGAGGCAGGCTAGCAGGTTAGCCTCAGCCAAGTCTCTCATTGTTACTTGTCTGAGATTTCAAACAATCCTGGCTCTGGGCTTTCAGACAGCTCTGGATCTCCTCCTGCTTATGGGGAAACATAACCCCCATTTTTAAAAAGGGAAAAAAAGACGACCCAGAGAACTACAGGCCAGTCAGTCTCACCTCTGTGCCCAGCAAGATGATGGAGCAGATCCTCCTGGAAACTATGCTAAGGCACGTGGAGAATAAGGAGGTGACTGGTGACAGCCAACACGGCTTCACTAAGGGCAAATCGTGCCTGACAAATTTGGTGGTCTTCTGCGATGGGGTTACAGCATCGGTGGGTAAGGGAAGAGCAACTGACATCATCTACCTGGACTTAGGCAAAGCATCTGACACTGTCCTTCCTTGTCTCTAAATTGGAGAGACATGGATTTGGTGCATAGATCACTCAGTGGATAAAGAATTGGCTGGATGGTCACACTCAAAGAGCTGCAGTCAATGGCTCGATGTCCAAGTGGGAACCAGTGACGAGTGGCGTTCCTCAGGGGTTGGTATGGGGACCGGCACTGTTTAACATCTTTGTCAGCAACATGGACAGTGGGACTGAGTGCACCCTCAGCAAGTTTGCTGACGACACCAAGCTGTGTGGTGCAGTCAACATGCTGGAGGGAAAGCATGCCATCCAGAGGGACCTTCACAGGCTTGAGAGGTGGGCCTGTGTGAACCTCATGAAGTTCAACAAGGCCAAGTGCAAGGTCCTGCACATGAGTCGGGGCAATCCCAAGCACAAATACAGGCTGGGCAGAGAATGGACAGAGAGCAGCCCTGAGGAGAAGGACTTGGGGGTGTTGGTTGATGAGAAGCTCAACATGACCCGGCAATGTGTGCTTGCAGCCCAGAAAGCCAACCGTATCCTGGGCTGCATGAAAAGAAGCATGACCAGCAGGTCAAGGGACATGACTCTCCCCCTCTACTCTGCTCTCGTGAGACCCCACCTGAAGTACTGCATTCCTCTCTGGGGCCCCCAACATAAGGAGGACATGGACCTGTTGGAGCGAGTCCAGAGAAGGGCCACGAAGATGATCAGAGGGCTGGAACACCTCTCCTAGGAAGACAGGCTGAGAGGGTTGGGGTTGTTCAGCCTGGAAGAAGAGAAGGCTCCAGGGAGACCTTATAGCAGCCTTCCAGTACCTGAAGGGGGCCTACAAGAAAGCTGGAGAGGGACTTTTCACAAGGGTTAATGGCTGAGAGAGGGTAGATTTAGATTGGATATAAGGAAGAAACTCTTCATTCTGAGGATGGTGAGGCACTGGAACAGGTTACCCCAGAGAAACTGTGGATGCCCCCTCCCTGGAAGTGTTCAAAGGCCAGGTTGGATGGGCTTTGAGCAACCTGGTCTAGTGGAAGGTGACCCTGCTCATGGCAGGGGGGTTGGAACTAGATGGTCTTTAAGGTCTCTTCTAACCCAAACCATTCTGTGATTCCTAGGATGATCACAGGGACCACAGAGAAATCTGCACAAACTTCTTCCAAGGTGCTCTTGCAAAAACTGTCCTGCTGTTAGGACCTGACGCACAGGCAGTCTAGCCTGACTTACATGGGGCATTGTATCAGTCACTGCTTGCAGTAGACTTTGGCCTCTGGAAGGCAAATGAGAAAAAACTCAATCCAAAAATCCCAAGCACTTCTTATCTTGTTATACAACACAACAGTCACAAGGTTGCTAGTCACCTACATTTCATTCTCATCACATTTGGATACCAAGCATGTATTATTTCGAAACAGGGATTTTTAAATTATTTTTTAAATATGCATTGGGTGTGTCTGCATCCAGCATGTGGGGACTTAAATACTTGTGTTTGGTCTCAGGGTCTCCAACCTAACAATGCCCGGCATTAGCAGAACATTGACTCTGGAAGAGTTATTATTTGAGTTATTGCTACGATGGCTGTTTCATTATGTGACACAGGGCAATGACAGTTCACTACAAGATTAGGGATCGAGAAGACCCCTTGTCTGAAGGAAAATTAAAAAGACTGTGACCATTCTCCTCTGAGGGAGTGAATAAAAAAGTTCACAGTGAAGGCATTACAGAATGCATAGCCTGGAGATAGCAGTTTGAGAACTTTTGTTCACCTTATCTCAAAACATAGGAACGCAAGAAGATGAAGGGAAAAAAAGGTAAACTAAAAGATAAGCAACCACATTTTAATTGTTTGCATAAAATATATATGGAATTCACTGACATGCAACATTGTTAAGAGCAAGGTATTATTAGTATTCTCAAAGGATGGGCATAATTCAGCTAAAAGTAAATATTTAACATCTAAACCAGAGGTTTTAGAAGGATTATTATCTATCATTCTTCAGGGCACAAGTGAGCTTCTACCTCTCAGGATTTAAGAGATTTCTGCTAGGTATCCAGCACCTGGAGAGCTCAAATAGAAGGAGGGGGCAGAATTTACTCATAATAAAACCATCTACTCTGAAGAACTCATGAATTGGATATAAACAAGACAGCTGATCGCTCTAGCTAGACAGGGAGAAAAACACAAGGCACCAGACACCAGTAATGACTGGCAAGGCAAGCAATGGTCACTGTGTAGCAGATGCCTGTTAATATCTAGATTCCATAGAGGGGTTCTTGCATCCTCAACTTAATGGATCTATGCTTCAATTTATAAAATTTGGCTATTTTAGTTACTAAATGACATCACAGAAGGCAAAGGCTAACTCTCACTTCATCTTTAGCCCTAGTTCCTTATCTTGGAATCTGGTCCACAGTGCCGCTCTTGTTTTCCCACACAGTTTCTTTCCTTCACTGCTTACCTACTCATGAGGATTAAATTACAGGACAAAGGCTATTGTTCACAGCAAAGGGTTTGTGGAACAGCTATTCTAGCACAGCTCCTGAGGTGGAGATACAGTTCACATAGGCAAAAGAAGTCACTAAACCATCTCCATAAAAGGCAAACTACACCATCAGAATAAATCATCTCTACATCTTTGCTTTTTGCATGCCATCATTGCTGCAGGGTTAAGTCTGGGATTTTTACATTCCAACCTGCATAACTATTCTGGCAAGGCTAGTGGTTCCTTGACCAGGAAGACAAGATGCACCAGGAAACAAACAAGAAAACCACCACAGAAAAAAAAAAAAAAAAAAGAAAAAGAGAAGAGCTTGTTTTGTTTTCTTAACAAACTGCTTCTTTTTCATACATATTGAAAGAGAAGAATGAGCGAATGAGCCATGAACACTGGTTCTGTTAACAATGGTAAGGGGAACTGTATCCAGAAGTCACCTCTGGGGTGGAGAACAGCAGCTGAATAGCAGTACACAGCAACCCTTACAAAAGAGTTTATTTACTACATGTATGGAACAAGAATACTACATCCTGATGAAACTATAATAAAACACAAGTAAAATCCAAGGACATAACTCATCTAGAATTGAACCAGAATTCTAGATATAAGACCCCCACTCTACTGGAAAGTAGCCTAGGAATTCACACACCAAGTCCAATTAATAATATTAATTCTTCATTATCATCTTTACACTGCAGTAGACTTCATGCTGGCCCCAGGAAAGTCTGTGAGCCAATCCTTGACTAACTGGCTTGGAATCACTAAGGAACCAACATATATAAAATCACTGAAGATAAAATGCTAATGTTTGCCTCACTGATAATTTATCTAATAGCTGCTAAGATTGGAGTAATAGGAGAGAGATGAGAGAGAACGGCACTACATTGCTATGGAAACTAGTATTTTCAAAATAAATGCCTTTGCAGAACTGAGATTGCAGATCTAAAATAATCCATACTGGTTTTGATGTTACCTCCCTTTGCCACAAGATCCATTGAGGCTGACCAGCCAGGCATAGGCAAAAAGCTTGCATGCGGTGATATAGTATATCCCATGGGTAATGTTCCTTATTCCAGTGCAGGTATGGACCCTGAATAGAAACCTCAGCGTTTGGTCTGTTACCTGTACAATTTTGGGAGCCTCTCTGCCACGCAGCCAGTCTGGCCAGGCCAATGCAAAATGAGTCCATAACCACTTGAGGAGGGAAGTGTTACCTTTATCCCACTATACTAATAATCCCAAATATTTGCAGAGTCCTTTTTTTTTTTTTTTTAAGTGAACTAAGACAACACAATATATACAGCTTTGTGAAGTTCTGATTCCCTTACTCACACTAGAAAACTCCTTACCCTGCAAATCGCTCCACTGCAGTTACTGTTCAGGGTATCCAGTCTTTTGCTCCCCCTTAGTCCTGTTTTGGAAAGACAGTTGGTAACTTCCCCACTTGCACCTGGGCAAAGCGTTTCTCATTTTAGACACACAGATACCTCCACACCCCACCTACCTACTACCATCTCACTGACTGTTGCTGTAAACAAGTCTAGGCTCCAAAAATGCTGACTCACAGTGCTAGGACTATGGAAAATATTTAGAGTTGCTAAAGAAGTGAAGCTCAGCAGGTTTCCTGCCCTTCCTCCTTATCTGTGAGCCCCTTGCCATGACAGGCTGTAATGAAGGACCTTGCTTCCTGACAGGAGGCAAAGAGTACGTACTTGCTTCCTAAAGATAGTCCAGATTCCTTTGAATTCCCAGTTGTTAGCTAGTAATTGCAGGCAGGGGAAGAAAACCCCCAGTGCTTACAACCACAGGGCTACAGATGTTGAGAGATTAATGTTAATGTTGAGCCTGGGTAGGCTCTCTTGCCTAACGCAGCATTGCTTACAGTGCGCTTCCTGGGACGTAGTCAAGTTCCTTTAAAGTGCCTCAGTATCTGCTATGGAAGGCTATTCTTTACCTATACACTTTACTGAACTGGATTTAGCTCTGATTTCTGCCTTCAGCATACCTGAGTCAGTGCAGACAGGCAAATCACTATTTGCTTTGGGAGGGTTTGTCACCAATCGAGATACAGGCAAGCAGCGCTGGGTGCAAATTATGGTTTACTGTGGGCATGCCGGCACAGGCAAAGAGAGGGACCTGTGCTCACACTGAACTGCAGGGACGGTGGAGAGCAGTGTGGGGAGATGGGCGCTATCTAGACAGGAGCCAGTCGGGGTGCATTCTGCCTGTGTTAGCACACTGCTGTGCCCAAACTAATCAGCTGTAGATTTTATCCAAATGACAAGCTGACTACCCACCACATCAACAGCCTGTTTTCTCCACTGGGAAATGACCTCCTGTTTCAAAAGGCAGAGCATTTAGGGAAACAACAAAGTTTTATACCCACACAATTCTTGTGGCAAATAACTCCAGAAAGCCTAAGAAGCAGAGAGCCTTTACGACTGGCTGGGATGGGCAGGTTGCTGAGCTGCTGCTGCCACCTCCTCCTCCTCCCATTACCTACACAGCTCATCTGCAAAGAAGCAGAAGCTGATGAGCTACATTTGCAAGCTGGGCAGGGCAGACCAGGGAGCAACTCTCACTGAAGGGAAAGAGCAGGCTGTGGTGAGAGCTGTAATGCGGTGCGCAGAAATGACTGTGCTAAATGGTCATGGGAGTGGTATTGAGTTGATTTTACCTATAACCTGTTCTAACTACAGACTGCAATCAACGTGGCCTACAGCCTCAAAACGCACTAGAAGCGCACAACTAGGGATGCAGAACTTCCTTTTTTATTGGCAGCTGACTTTCAGCTTAGCTTAGTTGTGCACCAAATGAAATCCTTAGCAAGCTGATCTTGCGCATAATTCTCTCTATACTTGTCAATTTGGAGATGCATTTGGCTGAAGTCTCCCTCTTTCAAAGCAACAGGAACCATTTTGCATAGGTGGAGACTGGGGTTGGTCCTACAAGGCTCTCAGACTAGTTTAAGAGAACAGTAACTATAGTGCTTTTGCCCTCTTTATAGTGCTTACACAAAGCAAACCTGAGGTCCTAGCTCTCATTCATCTCAGATAACTGCTGTTACAATGAAGGTGGCTCAGTGCAAAGATGGCCCTATATGAAGTATAGATCAGATCATAAGTGCAGAACAGCTGCTTAAGCAGAATACAAGGAAAAGAAGCAATGATTTTGCTGGGCAAAGAGCATTGCAGGAGCTTATAGATAGCCTCCTTTCTCCAAAAGGCACATGCGCACTGCTATCATTCAGTCACATTTCTCTCAAGCTTCGTGGTAGCAGCATCAGCAAGTGCGTTCTGTCACATCTCACTGGCTGCAGGACTCTCTCCTCATCTGACAGTAATGACCTGGCCTCAATTTTTCACAATTTTGTCACCTCCTTCCTCTCTTTCAGCACCATAAAATCACTAGGCACGAAACCTGCAGCACAAAGGAAATTCTCCCTAGCACAGCCTGCTGCAGTACACTTCCCTCAGCAACACAGGTGACTGCAGGCACAGCAAACCTCTCATAACCTACATTAGATTCCCATAGTGTTTCAAATCAGGCACTTAAGTTCCAAACTTGGCCAAGACTTCTCTCCATGGCCAGACTTAGTATACACAACAGAGACTAAAACTCTGAGCATCATGGTGAGCAGCTTTGCTACTTTGGTAAAATGTAATGCTTTACAACAACAGACATTCAACCCCATAAACCCAGCTTTTTTTTAGGCCCAAGAACAAATATTGGCATCCCCCTAGAACTAGGGGCCATACAGATTTCTCCACATGAAAATTGCACTGTAAAAGATCAACTCTCTGGTGGAATGGCTACAGCAACACACACCTGACATTGCCATAGCCTCTGATCTGCCACTGGCCAGAGGTGATGTCATGGGCTATGTTCGCTGTCTGGAAATGAGGAGCAAGAAACCGCTGCTGTTGGTTGGCTGGCCAGTCCAGTGACACATCCTGAGACGGGACACCACAAGACATAAATGGGCAGACTGACACCTCTTAAACATCATGGAAATAAAGCCCCCAGGAAAAGTTGTCTGTGCAAAGTACCTTGGTCCAGTGGCAGAGGGTCTGTCGAGGCCTTTGATGTTTCTGTCCGTGTCTCTTGCTGCACCTCCTTAGTCCTTTCCCACCCCTTATCACCGCTCTTTCCTCAAGGCTGCTTAGCTAACTAAACTGCTGCTGTTCCCCCTTTGTTTACCCAGTTCTACCTGCACCGAACAGCAGCAAGAGTGCTCTCCCACTGATATCACCATTACCTTCAAGAAAAAAGCTGACCTGCAAGCTATTTTTAGCCACATTGTAAAGTTGCGGAGCTATTTTTGTCACATCTCTGTACTGTAAGCTGCAGGATGCTGACAGGCTCTCTGTTTGCCTAGGGCAACAGGGGCTTTAACTGTGAATGAGAATGGCTTGTGACTGTGCACTAAGGCTTCTCTGCCCTCCCTATGGCATAGGACTCTGTACACCAAGATTTGATTTCTCATCATTTTAGAAAACAGCAACACATCTTCCTGAATTCTGCTGGCATACCAGAGGCTCTGTAGGGCCTTTGCATTGTTGTCCTCTAGCCTTCATTGTTTCTAGGTCTGCAGAAGGTGCTATTTATTCCATAGGCTCCCTCACTCCCATTTTCCTCACTCACTAGGAGGAGACAGGTGCAATTATGAGTCCACAAAGACACCAGACAAGATTTTATCAATCTTCCTTTGCATCAGACCTTTGCAAAAAGATCAGTAAACATTAGGCTAGTGCCTGCTGAGAAGCTGGGTGCATGTAACTCTGTGGAGGTAGAAGGAAGAGCAGAAAGGAACCATTTGCACAGCCACATGTTCCAAATACAGACTAATGCCTGGGAGCTCCGAGGTACATCCAGAGCACTGGGCAGAAGGTACCTGGTCTAGACAGCTGTTTTCTCTAGAGTGCCCAAGGGTTGGTTGCAAAGTTTGCTGGGGCTATGTAGCAGCTACAAAGCACAGGCAGAGTAGAAGCCAAAGCAACTGGATTTAATAGAATTAAACCCATATATACAAAAAGAAGCTTGAAGGATAGGAAATATGAGATAAATGAGAAGAAAGAAAATACTGAAACTGGTGTGTTTGGGACAGGGATGGATGAGTCAGATCTATAAAGGAGGAACAATGGAGTAACTGTATATGCAAGTTTTTGAACAGCTGTCAGCCATCCCTCCTCAGAAAACTCCTCCTAGGACTACTGCTGTCTTCAGCTACAGTGCATGTTTTCCCAAGACACTTCAGATGATAGGTGCACGACTGTTAATACCCCTATCCCATTTGGGGCAAGCCTCTCGTGCTGCAAGAGGAATCAGAATTTCACAAAGTTAGATTTCATCTCATGTATTTTTCCCCCAACTTTCTTCTAGAGGTTCTTCTTTAAGAGTTCTCACACTAAAACCTACATCCTGCTCCTAAGGTGAGCCACTCCTTACTCTACTGATGCAACTTGCACCTGTTTTCATGAGTCAGCACAACCCACATCTCTCCTCCACAGCAGGATCACCGCCTGCTAACAGGATGGATTGTCCCAGGCAAACACTGGCAACCTGTTGCAAACAGAGATTTTATTTACAGAGCATCACTGTATTTCACCAGGTATTTCAGCAGAAGGAGCTGCTTTAACTCATTTGGTCCCAGGCAAGCATTAATTTGTCAGTGTTATATACATTACAATCTTCATGCTAGTGAAATCAGCTGACCATTAACTCATATTTTATGTAAATTAAATGTTAATATGTAATATAATATGCAAATGTCAATTGGTTTAGTAAGAATTTAACTTTTTAGTCAATAGGTGGAAATGGCATGGACGGAATAATACTGTTTAATATGATGTTATTTTAGCAGGACAGAACAGAACTGCCACAGTTCAGATCAGACAGAGACATGTCCAGCAGCAATATGTCAAGACCCGTTGGGTCAAAAAAAAAAAAAAAAATCAATGCAGCGTTCTATGTTTCAGCTTCCCCCAGAGCTATGCACAAGACTAGTAGTAAGCATTACATAGTGAAAACATTTTGCTGAGATGAAATAACACAGCAACACGTTGCATTCTTTCCCTGCTGAACTTCAGCAGCCTTGCTTTGGGACACAGCGTAAGCAGGATAACAAACATGGCAGGACAAGAGTGTCTGACAGAACGGACAGAACAAATAACCTGTCAGCTCCTGCATGGTGGATGCATGCTCCTGCTAGCAGAGCTTTGCCAGTGTAGGGAGTTACTAGTTTACCTTTCGTCACCTGTCTAGATCCTTATATTTCATCCATTTTCACACAATTTATCTTACTGTGAGAACACTACTGGAATCATCACTTGTGTCCACCAATTATTTAATGAAGCCATCATATCACCATCTCCACAATGCAGATATTTTACTAATAAAGAAAATGCATTTTTAAATATTCCTACACCTGTTCTATTTTCTGGTATGGAAACACCAGGCATACAAATCACAGTAACAAATCACAGGCAGCTCACCCCATAGACGTAGTCAGAGGTTGTCCACCAATTGTGTGGATCCAGACAAGCGCACATAATACGCTTTAGCTGACAACTGCAATTGTTCCAAGTCTCCTCTAGGGAGTGCAGTCGTAAAGGAAGAAATGAAAACTCCAGCACACAATGCCAGCTGGTAATCGGTGAGTCAGGATATTCAGGCAGTCACAAATGGTGTCTGTCCATTTCCAGCTGAACGCAGGGAGCACCAATGAGGTTTGAGCTTGATAAGAGCAGGATTCTACTAGAACCCGAGGTATGCTTCAGTATGTGAAAGAAAAGTCTGCCAAGATACTAAAAATCAACATGTAAATCAAGCAATAGGACTTCAAATACTGTATCAATCATTTAACCCAACACACCCACAGCTGAATGCAGCAGGGACATCACCGCTATGGGGCTTCCACCTCTTGCCCACTAGTACATCATGCTGCATATCCCTCAGATCATCCAGGGGAAGCATGCTCAGTCTCAAAACATCATTTAGGCCTTGGCCTCTGTGCAAAGAGCAGCAGAGAGACATTCATTTCCAGAACGAGCTGTATTTTGTATGTATGTGCACATCTCTGTACTAGAAACTGTGCAGAGCCATCAACTTATTTCACCCTGGATTCATGAAACAGCTAAGCAGATAGTATCTGGCTGATCTTCGTGGTAAGGAATCGTGGATGAAAAGGCACAAGGTTGCCTATTTCCTCCTTACAAATTGCATGCATACCTCTATGACCTTCTATGCCTTCCTTAAAGGAGCACCAGAACATAAAATGAATCTGCTCAGAACAGGAACTTTGCACTCTGCCCCCCCCCCCAATCATGTTCCCAGTCTCAAAAAAAAAAAAAAAAAAAAGGAGTTTTGACTGCCTTTTCATGTTCTAATTTCCACTCTCAGGGTTTGCCTTTCCGTAGGAGTGAGTATAATGGACGGGCAATGACAGAAAATACAGGTACATGCTTCCTCCAATATCCTAAAGTTCCCATTAGTTGTTGTAACTCCTTCCTTGATTGGGGCATTTGCAGCTCTTTGATTTTTCTTAAGGTGTCTGGAGGAATCACTGCACTGCCTGCTATCCACCAAGTACCTAAAAATTTTACCTCTCTACTTGCCCCCTGACATTTTCTAGGTGGACTCTCAATTTCTGCTTTATTTAGTGCTTGCCATACTGCTGCTGCTACTCCCCCCACCTTCTCAGGGGAAGTTCCTCCAATCAGAATATCATCTGTATATTGGTACAGTTTCACGTCTTAGGGGAGTGAGACTGTACAAGTCCAGCAAGTGTGGGTGAATGTTTATACCCCTGTGGGATTCTGTTAAAAGTATATTGTATTCCCTCCCAAATGAAAACAAAGTTCTCTTTATCCTCCTCTTTTAAGGGAACCATAAAGAACGTATCTTATACACGTAGCGCTGCCATCCACGGGTTTGCGATGCTCGGTACAGCAGCTAGTAGCGGGGCTGCACGGGCATCAGGCGCCGATCATCGGCTGTTAAGCGCCACCTCCCGTCTGGTTTCCGAACGGGCCAGGCAGGTGAGCTCTATGGGGAGTGGGGTCTGGAGATCATTTCTCGTCTCTCCAAATCGGCTAAGACCAGAAATTCCATGTCGTGCTGCAGCAGCAACGGGGTGTTGCGGCCCGTCAGTGATTTTTGACTCGGGGAGCACCGGGGCTGCGTGGAGTGCCCGCACTGGAGCCTCCCCGTGTCCGCCAGGGTTGGGATCGGTGTTTGGGCCAAAGGACCACACACTGCCATTTGGCAGGTGCCAGGTTCGACCGTTGAAAACATTGAAACCTAAGAGACTTTCACGATGACCTTTAATTGCAAAGCGAATAGTCGACATGCGTTTCTCGCCTGGGAGCCATAAATTGACCGTGGCAGTTTGACACACAACACTCGCTCCGTTCACACCGGTAATTTTAACTCTTTGCCGTCTAGATTGCATACCCAGCTTTCCTCTTCCCTCTTTCCTTCCTCTCTCCCTGCTGCTTCTTTCCCCCATTCTTTCTGTCGGGCTCCCTTGTCCCTGTGCTTCTCTCGCTGTCCCGTTCCCTGCCTCATGCTTTCTCACTAAATCCCTCTGTCCAGCTGGCTGCCACTTTTCTCTTCTCTTCTAGTGTCCTGCGCCCTGCTCCTCATTTTTTGGTGGCCTGCCCTGCTCCTCATTTTTGGTGGCCTCTACCTCTGCCCAGCAGCCTATCGCTCCAGGAGCCAGCCGACCGACCGTCCGTTCCCCACCGAACCGACGAGCGTGGGGAACGACTGCCGAGGTGTCCCGGGCCAGGGGGAGGGAGCATCGGGGGCCCCGAGCCCCGGGGCAGACTCGCTCCCGGGACTTGTTACGTTTATGTGCGTGACTGAATAAACACTCGCCTTCTCCTTGCCCTCCCGGCTGCGTTTGCGCTCTCTTTGCACCGGGCAAGGGGCTGTGACAGCCCAGGGCAGGAGCTGACGCACGGTGGGGGTCGGGCGATGGCTCCCTGCTCCTGCTGGGCTCCAGCTGTGGGCCGGGACTGGAGAAGCCCCAGGTGCGGGCGGCGAGGCTGATGGCGCCGGCCCCTCCCTGTAAAGGGGTGGCTGCTTGGAGAGGGGCTGGTGCTGCCCTGCTCCAGGTGGGCGTGGAGGGGCCAGTGTGAGCCCAGGGAGGAGCGCAGCGCAGCGGAGCGGTCGTTGGGCTGCGGCTGCACCCAGGGAGAAGGTGAGCTGTGACCGGGGAATGCCCCGAGGAGGGTGGAAGTGCCTGCGCCTGCGGGGGGAGCGGCCGGGCCGGCGGGAGGCACGGAGCGGGGAGGGTGCGGCTCCGCGCCGGGGCCGGGCGGGGGGGGGGGGGGGGGGGGCGCCGCTCCGGGTCGGGCGGGGGGGGCCGGCTGGAGCCGGAGCCGGCGGCGGGGGCTGCCCGGAGCCGCGCTGGGGGCTCGGCGGGGCTTCCACGTGCGGCGGCGGCGGGGGGAACGGTGTCCTCGCAGGGTCAGAAAGCATGGAGGGCTGCGGCTCGCGGCATCTCGGGGCACGGGGCTTCCGGTCGGCCATGTTGCTTCCCCGGGGGATGCCGGGAGGTGTAGTTTCTACGGACGTGGGTGCCGGGCAGGCGCGTTGCTCTCGGGCGCGTGCGGTGCGCCGCGGTCCCTGCTACCGCCGCGGCACGAGGTGCAGTTTTGTTGCCGATTTCGTGCGGTTTTCTGCGGGCTTCCGGCTGTGGCTGCTCCCCGAGAAGTGGCGTGCTGCTGTCCTGTAGACCAACATCACCCCCGAGCCCTGTTGTGAAGACCACAAGCTGGCTCTCAAGTGGGCTGGATTCTCCCTTAACGCGGGTGCTGTTACCAGCAGTGCGGGGAAGGAGCAGCGTCTCCAGAAGCCCCTGCAGAAGGAAGGGCTTCAGCCAGGGGCGATCTACGGTCATAACGGTCGCCGCTTCTTCTTTCCCTGTCCCAGAGGCCACGCTGAGGACGCGGTTGTCCATTCCTCCCCTGGGGATGCTGCTGACAGCACCTGCCTCAGGCTTGCGTGGGTTATCTCTGCCTGACCTCACTCTCCTTGCGGTGTGGGGGCGACAAGGGACAGGCAGAGTGCTTACTGGCTGTGGACAGGAGCTGCCACAACTGAAGCTGGAGAGGCTGGAGAAAGGTAAAGAAGAAGAAACGGAAGGCCGTCTGGCCGACCGCTGCCTCCCGCTGCAGGCAAGAGAGAGCCTGCCTCTCCGGGTGGGAAGGGATCCCTCTTCGTAGTGCACCGCAGGCCAGACCGCCAATGTGCACTGCAGGGTCTGTATGCATAACCCAAAGCGCCGTACAGCCGCGTAGTGCACGAGCGAGGCTATGTGTCTAGGAAGCCTCGTTTCATAAGAGCTGTAAGACACCCATGTATCCTCTTAGGTGGAGGACAGCCGAGCGACCAGAGTTACAGAAGAGGAAGGGAGGAAAGAAGTAGGAAGAAGCATCTGAACCGGCCAGTTCTCTCAGCAGCACTGAGAGCGAGAGTTGTAGTGAGTCCCGGGCCCTCGGGGCCCTGTCACCCCTCGTCTGTGTCCCAGTCCCTCCCTGCCCCTTCCCTGGTCCCCTTTCTTTTGCATGCTGCTGTGATTTTTCTTTTCTTGTGCTTCCCTGTACCTGTTCTCTTCTCTTTGTTCTTCTGTCCTGCTCCCTTTTCCTCTCTCCCTTTATCACTCTTGTTCTACCGCCCCCCTCTTTTTTTTTTTTTTTCTCTCTGCGCTTTTGGCCTGCTCCTTCTCCCTCCTTTTGTTATCCTCTGTCTCTGTCCTGCAGCCCATTGTTGTTTTTCCCCTTTTCCATCTTTTTGTCCTGATCTGCATTCATCTCTTTCCCCCCCATTTCTCTGTCCTGTTCCCTGGCGTTCTTTTCCTCTTTGCACCTGTACATGCCACTCTGTGTCCCTGCCTTCCTATTTCTCTTCTCCCTCCCTCCCTCCTTCCTCTTTCTCTCTCTATCCCCTTGTCTGGCTCACTGTTGCTTTTTTTTTTTTTTTTTCTCTATTCCGTATCTCACTGTCCCTGTCCTCTGTCTTGTTCATCTCTTACTCTTTCTGACACTTTGTGCTGCTCCCTGTCCCTATTTCTTATTGCTTCCCCTCTCTGTTCCTGTTTGTTCTCATGGTCCACCTCTCTGTTGTTCTTTCTGTTGCTCTCGTTTGCTCTCCATCTCAGCGTCCGGCTCCCTGTCCCTCTCTCTTTTGCAGCATCCCACTTTCTGTCTCCCTGTCCCTCACCTGTTTTCTAGATTGCTCTGTCCTTCCTCCAGTCTTTCCTTGTCCCTCTGGCCTGCTACCCATCACTGGTTTGTTCTTTCATTGTCTCTCTGCCTTGCTGCTGTCACTTTCCTCCTCTCTCTGTCTCTAATGTTTATTTCGCCATCTCTGCCCCGCTCCCTGTCCCTTTTCTCGTCTCTGTCCTCCATCCTCCCTGTAACTCTTTGTCTGTAATCTCCGTACCACTTGTTCTCCCATAATTTCTCACTATACCCCCCTGCCCAGCTCGCTGTCCCATTATCCCCCTCTGTTCTGCTCCCTTTTTTCTCATCCTGCAGCCTAGTGCTGGTTTTTCTTTCTCCCTCTCCTTGTCCTGATCTCTCTCTCTCTCCCTCCCTGCCCTTCAATTCCTCTGGCTTGTTCCCTGTCTTTTTGTCTCCCTCCCTCCCTTATTCCTCTCATTTGATTTCTCTCTCAATCTATCTGTTTGGCTCCCTGCTCATCATTTTCTCTCTCTTTCCCTCTGTCCTGCTCCCTCACCCTGTTTTTCTTCCATCATGTCCCTGCAGGGCTTCTCATCCCCTTTTTTATTGACTTATCCATCTCCCTGTCCTTTTCCCTGTACATTTCTTTCTCTGCTCCTCAGTCCTCCCTCATTTTATTTTTCCTCTTTCTGTTCCTCTGTCCTGCTTCCTATCACTGTATTTTCATTTTCTGCATCTGTTGCTCCAGTAACAACTGGCAACTTGTCCCAGGGGAAGGGTGAGTGTACAGGTAGCGAGCCCCATAGCAGACTCACTCCCGGGACTTACATGCGTTAACAAATAAACACTTGCTGTCTCCTTTGCACTCGTGGCTGTGTTTGTACTCCTTTGTACTTGGCAAGTGGCTGTCGGAGTCCAGGGGAGCAGGTTACACGGTGGGTGTCAGGGGCCATGGCTGCAGCTGTGGACTGGGGCTGGAGGAGCCCCAGGGGGGCCAGTGAGGCTGATGGCGATGGCCCCTCTGTGTAAAAGGGCTGCAGCCCCAGGGGATGGTGCCGCTGGGGCACGCCTGCCAGAGAATGCCGACGAGTCACAAGGATGTTTCCAACCCACCGGTGTAACAGGCTGACGGTCAGTTGGAGTCAGGCCCCATCAGGGCAGGTCCCAGGGATTTTCTGAGAGCTGGTGGAGAGGATGCAGGAAGAGGGGCAGGAGATGGCTGCCCCCACCCCTCTGGGTGCCCACCCCCTGGAAAAGGCGCTGGGTGCCTCCCCAACTCAAGAAAACTCCTCCAGCCCTGCTCACCCCATGCAGCTGCCCCCAGCTCCAGCAGCTCCCCTGAAGCCTGTCCTGTGGGCACAGACTGCCCCCAAACCCTGTCCTCATGGCAGCAAGCTGGCCCTTGAATATGCTTCTCCTTAAATGCAGGTGCCATTAGCATCAGTTCAGGGAAGGAGTGGCGTCTCCAGCAGCTCCTGCAGAAGGAGGGGTTCCTGCCTGAGGAGAGCTACAGCCGTCCCTGTGGATAATGGTTGCTTGTTCTTTCCCTCTCCCAGAGGCAGCACTGAGGATTTGGTTGGCGATGTTGGTGACTGCATCTGGCTCAGGTTTGTGTGTGGATTGCCTTTGGCCTCATTCTCCTAGTGGCACGGTCAAAAATGGACAGCTGGATGCTTCCTGGCTGTGGACAGGAGCTGCCGTGGCTGAAGCTGGAGAGGCTAGAAAAAGGTAAAGCAGCTGAAGAATAAAATAAAGAGGAGCCAGCCGGCAGCTGCGTCCAGCTGCAGACAGGAGACAGCCTTCCTGTTGGCATGAGGAAGGATCCCTCTTAGCATAGTCCTCAGCAGATCCAATTGCCAACGTGCACTGCAGGGTCCGTATGCGTAACCGGAAGCGCAGTACAGCCAGGTAGCGCATGCACATGTGAGGCTATGTTTCTGGGAAGCCTTGTATTGTAAGAGCTGTAAGACACAAATCTATTCTCTTAGGTGGATGACAGTCAAGCGCCGGAGCTATGGGGCCAGGTGAGAGAGAGAGAGAGAGAGAAAGACACATCCGAGCTGTCCAGTTCTCCAGGTGGCTTGGAGAGGGGGAGCTGCGGTGAGTCATGGACCCTTGGGGCCATGTCGTCCCTATTCTGCATCCTGCCCCACCTTGTCTTTCTCTCGCTGCTGTCATTTTTTTTTTTTTCCGCTTCCCTGCACCTCTCCCTCCCTCCTTCTCCAACTCCCCCTCTTTATCTGTTGCTCTACCCCTATGTTTTCTTTCTCTCTCTGCGCTTCTGTCCTGTTCCCTGTCCTCCTTTTTTTCATCCTCTTTATCTGTCCTGCAGCCCGTAACTATTTTTGTCTTTCTCCATCTATATCTGTCATCCTATCCCAACTTTTTAAATTTCTCCTCATCTGCCCTTTAGCCCTTCACAATTCCTGCCCCTCACCTCTCTGCCTTCATGTCTTTATTTTTTAATTCCTCTATCCCTGCCCTGTATTTTAGGTAGACTTTTTTTCTTTCTTGAATTCTCTCATTCCAGGTCCCTGTCCCTGTCTTTTAACTTCTCCCCTCTCTGTCCCACAGCTGCTTTTTGTCTTTATTGTTCTCTCTCTGTCTGGCTCCATGTCCCTATTCTTTAATTCCCCTGTCTCTCCCCTTCAGCTCATTAAGGTTTTTTGGCATTTCTCAGTTTCTCTCTGTCCACCTCACTGTCCCCTTATTAAAATCCTCCCTCTCTGCCCTGTGGCCTGTAGCTATTCTTTGTTTTTCTCCATCTCTCTCAGGCTGGTTCCCTGTCCCTGTTCTCCTCTCTGGCCTTTAGCCCATTGCTATTTTTTCCCCCTGTACCTCTCCCTCTGTGGCTTCCTTTCCCTATTTTTCAGTCCCCCTTCTCTGCCCTGTAGCGAATCACTGTTGCATTGGGTTTACATGGCAAGGTTTTGTTAGCTGGGGTGGGGCAGGGGCTGCAGGGGTGGGTTCTGTGAGAAGATACCAGGAGTTGCCCCCACATCAGGCACAGCCAGTTCAAGCTCCAAGATGGATCTGCCGCTGGTCCAAGCTGAGCCCATCGGCAATGCTGGTTGTGCCTCTGGCACGGACATTTAAGAAGGGATAAAAAATGCTGCACAGATGCTGTGATAGAGAAAACGTGAGTGTCAAACAGCCCTGCAGACACCAAGGTCGGTGAAGAAGGAGGGGGAGGAGGTGCTCCAGGCACTGGAGCAGAGATTCCCCTGCAGGCTGTGGTGAAGGCCATGGTGGGGCAGGTTGTCCTCCTGCAGCCCGTGGAGGTCCACGGTGGAGCAGACATGCACCTGCAGCCCGTGGAGGACCCCATGCCGCAGCAGGTGGATGTGCCTGAAGGAAGCTGTGACCCCATGGAGAGCTGGTGCTGGAGCGGGCTCCTGGCAGCACCTGTGGCCCCGTGGAGAGCACCCCACACTGGAGCAGTAGAAGAGCATGAGGAAGAAGGAGCAGCAGAGATGATGTGTGACGAACTGACTGCGATCCCTGCTCCCTGCCCCCCTGCATTACTCAGGGGTGGGATGTAGGGAAGTCGGGAGTCATGAAGATGAGCCCAGGAAAAAGGAGCGGCGTGTTTTTTAGATTTGTTCTTATCTGTTATTGTCCTACTCTTGATTTTGATTGACAATAAATTGAATTAATTTCCCCAAGCTGAGTCTGTTTTGCCTGTGACAGTAATTGGTGAGTGACCCCTCTGTCCTTTTCTCGACCTACAAGCTTTTTTGTTGTATTTTGTCCCCTTGTCTTGTTGAGGAGGGAGAGCGATAGAGTGGCTTGGTGGGCACCCAGTGGCCAGCCGAGGTCAACCCACCACAGTTGCCTTCTATCAGGCTCCCTGTCCCTATTTTTCAGTTCTTGCCTATGTTTCTTGTACCCCATCGCTTTTGAAACTTTCTACTTCTCATCCCTATTTTTTAAATTCTTGCATAGGTTTCTCAAACCCAGTCGCTTTTTAAATTTTCTTGCTACCTCTCCCTCTCTCTGTCTCCCTGACCTAATTTTAATTTCTTGCCAGTGTTTCTTGTACCCCGTCACTTTTCAAATTTTCTTCCTACTTTTCCCTCTCTGCAGCTCCGTGTACCTGTTTTTTTAATTCTCGTGTATGATTCTTGTATCCTGTTGCTTGTAAAGTCTTCTATTGTCTCCCTCTATTCGTCTGTGTCTCTAATTCATAATTATTCCCTCTCTGTCCTCTACCCTGTCACTTTTTACACTTTCCACATCTCCCTCTTTCTAGCTCCCTGTCCCTATGTGTTAGTTCTTCCCTATGTTTCTCATACCCTGTTGGTTTTAGAAAATTTTCTTTCTATGTCTACCTCTATCCCGCTGTTTCTATTTTTTTTTTTTTTTATTTCTTGCCTATGTTTCCTTTCCCCTATCACTTCAGAATTTTTCCCCGTCCCTTCTCTTGTCTCTGTCTTGTTGTCCTGCTGGTCCCTTCTGCCTCTCCTGCTCCCTCTCTTATTTATTCCTCCATCTCTCTGTCCCTGTTCATCCCCGCAGTCTCTCTTCTGCTACCTGTCCCTCTCTTGTTCGCAGCATCCTGTTTTCTGGCTCCCTGTCCCATACCTCTTCTCTACGTCCCTCTGTCCTTCCTCCTGCCTTTCTCTTCCCTTTTCTCCCTCTGTCGTGCTGCATTTGGGCACTGAGCCTGGCAGCCAACTCACTGCCAAGATTTCTTATGTGCATCAATGAATAAACTTTTCCTGCCTCCTCTGTGCCTCTGGATGTGCTTGCAGCCCCTGGGTGCAGAGCACGTGGCTGCGGGCAGGTGCAGGGGAGGGGGTGATGTGCTGTGGGGGTGTGGGCAATGGCCCCTATTCCTGATGGGCTCCAGCTGGGGCAGCCCCAGGTGGGGCCAGTGAGGCTGAGGATGGGGCTGGCCCTGCTGTGTGAAGGGGCTCTAGCTGTAAAGGGGGCTGCCTGGGCATACCTGCTTGAGGAAGCTGATGAAGGGGAACGGGTTGAGGAGGGAGTCCTGCAGGCAGGTGCCTCTAGCAAGGAATGGCCAGTCCCTGTGGCGGCGAAGGATCCCTCCGAGCTGTCCCCGACAGGGCAGACACCAGCACGCAGTGCTAGGAGCTCAGTGCTTCTGTCGACTATGTGTGTGAGCCACTGTTTATCGAGGAAGCCTTGCGGATGAGGAGCATCGAGGCATCCGCTGCATGCTGCTGAATGGGCGAGGGTCAGGCAGGTGGCACTGCAGAGGAGGAAGGGGCAGAGGCAGAGAGAGGTGTCGGGGCAGTGAAGGTCTCTTGCTGGCACCAGGAGCTGCGGTGAGTCACGTGTCCTCTCCTCTGCATCCTGGCCCATCTCTGCCACCCTTCTCCAGATGTCTGCCTGCCTCCCTTCCTCCATCTCTGTGAGACCCTTTGAGCTCTCCCGCACCGCAGTGGGCTGCGCCATGAATCCCCCTCCGAGCAGGACGCGTCCTTGCTGGAGGCACCTGCCTGCAGGACTCTCTCCTATACATTCTTTGTATTTCTATGGTTGTTTTTGTGTTTTTTGCCTTTGCGACTCATCTAATTCTGTTAAGCGAATCTGTCACAGAGTCCATCAAGATGACTCTGAATTGTTGGTGATTTACCATAAATAATTTACTTTGCAACCAGAGATATTTTTGAGAAGGGATTCTTACGGGATCTAATTCTGCTTTGTCGTTCAGTCCTATCTGGAACGTACTTCTGGTAGAAGTTGTGTGGTCTTGCTAGAAACAAAGTGTAACCCCATAACATTTTGTTTTTTTAATAGGAAACTAAGCACATAATTTTACATAATAATATTGCTGTTGGGTTTAATGAGGTACTTTCCTATGTAGCTTTGTATGACATCTATGTTGTTCTATCCACACCCCAGAAAAATGGTGTTTAATTCCCTGCCTGGTCACGTTGCTGATGCAATAGATATAGCGAAAGAGCAGATCTTGTTCTATCCACACCCCAGAAAAATGGTGTTTAATTCCCTGCCTGGTCACGTTGCTGATGCAATAGATATAGCGAAAGAGCAGATCTTGTCATTGCTAGTAACTGTAGCTTTCTCTGTTCAGTGCTTTGCATGTTGCAAATCTAAGGCATAGGAGGAACTTTCCTGCTGCTCCTCCCACAGGTGTTATGGCTTCTGGTGGTTTGCCCCTCCCCTTTCCCAGGTGAATGTGGGAAGGGTGGTGGGCGGGGCCCAGAGTATATGAGCCGCAGCCTCTGCTCAGGGAGCTCATTCTGCTCCCTGGCTTCTTTGGTGTTAGTGTTGTGTTGTTGTTTGAGTTGATTGCAGATTTTGACCTGCCTCAGCCATTTGGGCAGGTGTGTTTTGATACTGAGAGAAGCAGAAGTGTGTCTTTGAGGTAAGAACTTTGGGACTAGTCCAGGTTTTTAGCAGCATAGATAGTAGAAAGTATATTTGTAGGCATAGTTTTGGTTGTTTTCCAGTCACCCGTTTTGTATGGGGTGTTGAGGGGTGGCAAGATGGCTTAAGAGTCTGGCTTGGGTTTTCTTTTTTCATTCCAAGTGCCTTGTGTTTTTCTGGAATTCCTGCTTTTCTTGAAGATGGAACCTTGTTTTTTCTCACCAGTTTTGCCATGCAAGTTGTCGACACCATCTCTGAATAGGACTGATGGTGACATGATATAGCAGGGGCTAAGTTGGCCATCTTGTATGTATCTGTAGGTGGTGTTTTAGTGTTTTTCAAGAAAGGTGCAGGGACATAGGGTAGAGTGTTTTTCAGGGTACTGAACGGTTTATCGCTTTTCCTGATTGTCTCTAGAGTAGGATGTTGTCTCTCGAACCTTTGCAGACTGCAGTGGGCCCCTGGCAGATCGCAACCACGAGGACCTGAGGTATTTTGTGAGCCTGTAACAGAGCCCAGAGTCTGTGGGAAGAGGAAAGGTCAGAGGTGTGTAGAGAACACAGGGTGCAGTTTCAGAGGAGCGGCCGAACGGGGGGTTCGGGGGTATCGATAGAGGGAAGGAGCGGGCTTGCTTCCCTGCCTGTTGAGGAGAAGAGAAGGGGTTTCTCCAAGTTTTGGGCCCGGGGGATGGTTGGGCAAGGGAAGTGGGTTCATGAGCCTTTCTCGGATAGGTTTTGCGGTTTGATTTGGGTTTTGCTGGGGTCTGTTCTGGTTCTGTCTCTCTACAGACGATGGCAGATACAACGAAGTCACGAGACATGTAGCGTAAACTGTCCGGGCTTCCGCATGGCAACATATGAGGCCGAATGTCAGACGAGTCTCGACTTGGAAAGCACTGGCTACATGAAGATACATAAAAATACACCCTTTGGAATTCTCAAGCATCTCAAGCGTCTACTCTGTGCCTCTTACTTACCTGATTCCCTGAGCTAATTTTTGCATCCATCCCTTTCACCGTCGATCAGGATATCGCAGAAATCATGGCTCAGAGGCATTGAATAGGCACTGATTGTTAGCACAGGCTCGTGTCACTGTCTTGCCTTGCATTTCTTGGAGAAGAGGATGCGTATTCTTTGTCCTCTTCAAAATCTCCAGGGAAACGGCGGTTTTGATCGCAGTGCTGGGCGTGCAAGCTTTTACTTTTCTTCCTACTTTTTACCCTTCTCCTTAAGTGTCAAATGAGGCTTTCTCTAGTGTAGGTCATGGCACTGTTGTTATTGTTGATAGTGTTTTTACCAGCAGCTTCTTTGGCAGTAAGGTGTCTGCTTTAGATGTTTGAGTCACCGTGTCACGCCGTTGTGGTTTTTCAATCTGCAGGCCGCCGCCGTAATTCCCCAAGGGGCTTTGTAGGTTATCGGCTCAAGGGTCTCGAGTCTCTTTTGCGGCGGACATCTCATCCTCGTGCCTTGTGGAAGAGGTATTGAACTTTGTGAGGCTACGGAAAGAGAGAGCAACAGCGTTTGTGGGGCTGTGAATGGGGTTCCTTGTATACTTTAAAGGCAGCAAGAGCTTTTGTTCCTGGCACCTTTGGTGTGGGCGTAATCCCTGGACGATCGCAATTTCTGAGTTTGGTTCTGGGTGTAATGAGCATGCCATGTAGAGAGACTCTATTGACTTTAAAGGCAGCAAGAGCTGCCTTTAATAATCATTAATACCTCTTACTGATTTAATAACAGCAATGTTAAATTTGTGCATTAACGATGCCCAAGTGCTATCACCATAATAAAAATTTCCAGATAGGAAGCAGAAATAGAACGCTAATTAGGAGCACTCTATGGTCCGGCAGTGCCTGTCAGTCCTCCGGAGGTCACACTCTATGATCTGGCAGTCCTCCAGCAGACCGGAAGTTCCCGTCTGTCCCTCGGAAGTCGCACTCTATGGTCTGGCAGTGCCCATCAGTCCTCCGGTGGTCGCACTCTATGATCTGGCAGTCCTCCAGCAGACCGGAAGTGCCCGTCTGTCCCCCGGAAGTCACACTCTATGGTCTGGCAGTGCCCGTCAGTCCTCCAGAGGTCGCACTCTATGGTCTGGCAGTCCTCCAGCAGACCGGAAGTGCCCGTCTGTCCCCCGGAAGTCACACTCTATGGTCTGGCAGTGCCCATCAGTCCTCCGGAGGTTGCACTCTATGATCCGGCAGTCCTCCAGCAGACCGGAAGTGCCCGTCTGTCCCCCGGAAGTCACACTCTATGGTCCGGCGGTGCCCGTCAGTCCTCCGGAGGTCGCACTCTATGGTCTGGCAGTCCTCCAGCAGACCGGAAGTGCCCGTCTGTCCCCCGGAAGTCACACTCTATGGTCTGGCAGTGCCCATCAGTCCTCCGGAGGTTGCACTCTATGGTCTGGCAGTCCTCCAGCAGACCGGAAGTGCCCGTCTGTCCCTAGGAAGTCGCACTCTATGGTCCGGCAGTGCCTGTCAATCCTCCGGAGGTTGCACTCTATGGTCTGGCAGTCCTCCAGCAGACCGGAAGTGCCCGTCTGTCCTTCGGAAGTCGCACTCTATGGTCTGGCAGTGCCCGTCAGTCCTCCGGAGGTTGCACTCTATGATCTGACATTCCTCCAGCAGACCGGAAGTGCCCGTCAGTCCTCCAGGATGCGCACTCTATGGCCCGGCAGTCCTCCAAAACTCCAGAAAAAGGTCCAAAACAAACTGCAAATATAATAAAAAAAAAAATACAAAAACCTAACCCCCCCGATCTTTTCCCAGGCTTTACTGATGCTCGAGCGGGGCCCTGCTGCATTCCAGAGTCTCCAGGGCTTCGTGCAGGTGTTGATGGAGCTGGGGTAGGGGACAGGGCTGACAGCGCTGGTCACTTTTAATATTGTCTATATCTCCTTTTATCCAGTTCACTGTCTGTATTTTTTAATTTTGTGCTTGTCTGTCCTTTACACCTTGGCTTTTTACATTTTCTTTCTGTGTCTGCATTTTAGTTCACTGTCCTTATTTTTCATCTTTTTTCCCCTTTATTTTCTTAGTCCTTTTTTTTTAATGTCCTATCTCCCATTCGCTGGCTTTATTTTTCAATTGTTTCTTGTCTTTTCTTAGTGCTGTCGCTTTTTAAGTTTTCCTTCTATATCTGCCTTTATTGAGCTCCCATCCCTACTTTTGAATTCTTTCTTGTCTGTCGTGTATCCTGTTGGTTTTCAAATTTACTTTCTATGTCTCCATTTTAGTTCGCTGTCCTTACTTTTAAATTTTTTCCCTTTATTTCCTTACTCATGTCTCTTTTAAAATTTTCTTTCTATGCCTGCTTTTATTCAGTTTGCGGGGCTGTGAATGGGGTTCCCTGTATACTTTAAAGGCAGCAACAGCTTTTGTTCCTGGCACCTTTGGTGTGGGCGTAATCCCTGGACGATCGCAATTTCCGAGCTTGCTTCTGGCTGTAATGAGCATGCCATGTAGAGAGACTCTATTGAACTTTATGAGGCTATGGAAAGAGAGAGCGCCAGGGTCTGTGGGGCTGTGAATGGGGTTCCTTGTATACTTTAAAGGCAGGAACAGCTTTTGTTCCTGGCACATTTGGTGTTGGCTTAATCACTCGATGATCGCAATTTCCGAGCTTGGTTCTGGTTGTAATGGGCATGCCATAGAGAGAGACTCTGTTGAAATTTATAACAGTATAGAAAGAGAGAGCGCCAGCATTTGTGGGGCTGTGAATGGGGTTCCTTGTATACTTTAAAGGCAGCAACAGCTTTTGGTCTTGGCACCTTTGGTGTTGGCGTAATCGCTGGATGATCGCAATTTCCAAGCTGGGCTCTGGCTGTAATGAGCATGCCATGTAGAGAGACTCTATTGAACTTTGTGAGGCTACAAAAAGAGAGAGCGCCAGCGTTTGTGGTGCTCTGAATGGGGTTCCTTGTATACTCTAAAGGCAGCAACAGCTTTTGTTCCTGGCACCTTTGGTGTGGGCGTAATGACTGGATGATCGCAATTTTGTGAGCTGGGCTGCGGCTGTTCTCAGCAGGTGTGGGAGAGAGACTTTATTGGACTTTGTGAAGCTACAAAAAGAGTGAGCGCCAGCATTTGTGGGGCTGTGAATGGGGTTCCCTCTATACTTTAAAGGCAGCAACAGCTTTTGTTCCTGGCACCTTTGGTGTTGGCGTAATCCCTGGACAATCGCAATTTCCGAGCTTGCTTCTGGCTGTAATGAGCATGCCATGTAGAGAGACCCTAATTGAACTTTGTGAGGCTACGGAAAGAGTGAGTGCCAGCATTTGTGGTGTTCTGAATGGGGTTCCTTGTATACTCTAAAGGCAGCAACAGCTTTTGTTCCTGGCACCTTTGGTGTGGGCGTAATCCCTGGACGATTGCAATTTCCGAGCTTGCTTCTGGCTGTAATGAGCATGCCATGTAGAAAGACTTTATTGAACTTTGTGAGGCTACAGAAAGAGTGAGCACCAGTGTTTGTGGGGCTGTGAATGGGGTTCCCTGTATACTTTAAAGGCAGGAACAGCTTTTGTTCCTGGCACCTTTGGTGTGGGCGTAATGCCTGGACGATTGCAATTTTGTGAGCTGGGCTGTGGCTGTTCTCAGCAGGTGTGGGAGAGAGACTTTATTGGACTTTTTGAGGCTACAGAAAGAGTGACCGCCAGCGTTTGTGTTGCTCTGAATGGGGTTCCTTGTATACTTTAAAGGCAGCAACAGCTTTTGGTCTTGGCACCTTTGGTGTTGGCGTAATCCCTGGACGATCGCGATTTCTGAGCTTGCTTCTGGCTGTAATGAGCAAGCCATGTAGAGGGACTCTATTGAACTTTGTGAGGCTACGGAAAGAGTGAGCGCCAGCGTTTGTGGGGCTGTGAATGGGGTTCCTTGTATACTTTAAAGGCAGCAAGAGCTTTTGTTCCTGGCACCTTTGGTGTTGGCTTAATCACTCGATGATCAAAATTTCCGAGCTTGGTTCTGGTTGTAATGGGCATGCCATATAGAGGGACTCTATTGAAATTTGTAAGGCTATAGAAAGAGAGCGCGCCAGCGTTTGTGGGGCTGTGAATGGGGTTCCTTGTATACTTTAAAGGCAGCAACAGCTTTTGGTCTTGGCACCTTTGGTATTGGCGTAATCACTCGATGATCGCAATTTCCGAGCTGGGCTCTGGCTGTAATGAGCATGCCATGTAGAGGGACTCTATTGAACGTTGTGAGGCTATGGAAAGAGTGAGCGCCAGCATTTGTGGTGCTCTGAATGGGGTTCCTTGTATACTTTAAAGGCAGCAAGAGCTTTTGTTCCTGGCACTTTTGGTGTGGGCCAAAACAATCGGGGGGGGTTTAGGTTCCAAAAGCCTTTTGCCATGGGAACAAGAGGACAGCTAGATTTCTAGGAGCACGGTATTTCAGCTGTGTTGCTTGCTGAAAATGGCTTGCAGGCCACGAGATGTTCAGAGAGGTCTGAAATAAAGAAACCGAGTGTCGTAGTTATTGTTTTAAGGCGGCAAGTGAGGCAGCCAAAGGAACGGAGCAGCTCACCTGACACCTTGGCGGAGCAGCCCCTCCAGCCTCCCGAGCCTTGCGCGCTGCTGGCGGGAGCAGCGGGGAGCGCAGAGCTACGCTCCCGTACAGAGCGGCGAGGGAACTCACAGGGCTCTGCGGCCATCTGGTTGCGGAGAGCTGACGTGCCGCTGTGCCTCTTTGCTTTCCCTGTTTCCCGTCTAATTCCTTTGCACGCTGGAGGGCGGGGTGGTAAGTAACATCGTGCAGCGTCTTATTGAAGTGACGAGCCCTGTGCGGGAAGCCTGGTGTGCGTGCAGGATGGGGAGAGCAGAGCACGCCACAACAGAGCCCAAGGGCCAGCAGCGCATCGCTCGCTTGCAGATGGTGCCCTTGCACGTGGTCTGCTCGGATGCACCGCTTGCTGATAATCATAGCTGCCCCTCTAACAGCAAGCAGCTTTCAGTATCTCCTCGCCTGCCTTCAGGATGCCATCGGTGTCCCTTTTTTTCTTTTTTTTTTTTTTTTTTTTTTTTTAAAATGTCTCCAGTGTCTGTTGACTTGCTGCTGTCACTCTCACAGCCCTGACGCCACACGCAGGTGAATACAGCAATCCCGGGGGCTTACTCTGGGGGGGAAAAAACCCCAAGGCAAGCCAAAGCTGTTGAAGAGGTTCCCTGTGCTGCTTCCCCTGCGTAGGTGATGGGGTGGGGGGCGCGGACAGAACCAGCCCCCAGGCTTTGAAAGCTGTCGGGTGCAGAGGACTGAAATGCTCGAGCCAGTTGGGTGCTTTTTGGTAGCGAGGCAATGACTATTGCTGCATGGGCTGTGAGTGGGAGAAGGGGCAGAGAAGCATGGGGCTTGTGCCCCCCGTCAGGAGCTCCCGGCCGTGGGCGGTGCAAGCCGGGCTGGGGGCTCGGTCATTTCTCCCCGCGGGGAGGGCTGGGGGCGCAGGAATTGCTGCGGTGGTGCCGCCTGGCGGCCAGAGTTGGGTACTAAAAATAAAATAAGGTCTGTGCTGGAGCGTGTTATGCCTATGCAAAGTCGACTTCCCTCCATTTATTTTGCCTTCCTGAAAGCACTATCTTCTGTTTCCGTGCTCTTACTATGAAACGATATTGCGAAAATAATTTTGTCCTAAAAGAGGAAAGAAAATGTTTGTAAGAGTTCAGCTGTTCAGAATAAACAGGCTTTGTTTTCATCGTAAAAGCTGTACGCTTTTTCAGTCAACAGGTTTTTCAAACCTCTTCTAGCGGTACTTGAAAACCTTCCTGAGATACTAGCGTCTGTACTAAAAGCAATCGAGGTCAAAGAAGGGACGTGGACAAAAAAGGAGAAATGGGCATCGCTTCTGCGCGTTTTCTAGGCTTTTCCGAGAAGCGTCACCAGCCTTGTAACTAGTGACAGCGAGTCCTGATGTGGTTTTGGTGAGTTATTGCTTCGGCAATGGCCTTTTTCCTTAACCTACAGTGTGTGATTTCTTACTGCAGTTGGCAAGAGATTTTCCAGAATGGCAATCTTTCTCAGTCAAAGAAGTTGCATTTTATGAACTCCCCATCAGAGTGGGACTCCAGAGATGATGTACTTGGGGGTAGAAGCCATCAGCAACGAGACTTTCTACTCTCTTAAAAAGAAAGAAAAAAAAAAAAAAAAAGAAAAAAAAAAAAGTCCACTTGCTTCCAAAGACCTGAGCACAGCGCGTCTTCCAGAAGTTGATGGCATCGCTGGTTCTCGGTTGTAACAGCTGAGACATGATAAACACGCCTTCCTCTGCGTGCTTCGGTGCAGCCAAAAGCGATAGCGAATTTGCTGGTCCTTTTTGGTAGCCTTATGCATCATGGCACCGGGGATTTGATTCCACCCCCCCCCCACCCCACCCCACCCCCCCAATAAAACCACGTGGGGGATCTCTTATCTCACTGATTTTTCTATCCTAAGTGTAACTTTAGGATAAAAAAAGTTAAAATTGTATCTACAGGCTGCCTTGCGTTGTTTAAACTGTAACTGCCAAATAGCCGTAGCGTACGATTTCTTCAGTGTATTTAAGCAGTTCTAAATGTTTACCGAGAGAGGCAACTGAAGGTTGCGGTTTTTTTCCCCCGCTATTTTGACGGAGCGCTCTGAGGTACTTTATTTCTGTCTCGCTTTCAATGGTGCGTTTCCCTGGCAGTTTGGTAGCATCTCTCTTGGGCAGTGCAGCTGGCCAGATGTCGCTCCTAATGACGTGACATGCAAAACCCACCCCCGTCAAATGATAATGGTGTATCTTGGAGACAGGTAATCGAATGGTATCGATTCACAGCTGTGCGAGTTAAATGAATGCAAAAGGGAAATCAAATCCTTCTCCAGTATAAGTATTTTTATTGGCTGTATAGAAACGCATGTGCACCTTTGTTAGCATAAAGTGAATTACTGCGACGTGTCCTTCGGTTTTCATTTTGCTCTCGAAAGCGTTACGCTTCGCTTCCAGCTTTATCGACCAAGCCAGCAAGATGGGCAGCAGCAGCGCAAGGGCTGAAGCTGTTGCGGCGGATCTGTAAGCGTAGATTCTGATTACAGCATGCCCTTGTCCTGCGGCCTCGCAGGTTTATCTCCCTACAGCTGTGCTGTAAGGAAGGGACAAGACGTTTTCCAACACCGGGAAGAGTGTTTACTTTTATGCGAAGAAGGTGTTCCAAATCGCACCGGTTAGTCTTAATACCGGTTGGAAGCGTTCAAGTTGCTCTAGCTTTTAAAGGATGGATTGTATTTGGAGCTGAGCCGTTTACCTAGAATCCTCCTTGAGCTCAACTACTCTCCTATCCCTTACTCTGACTGAATTCCTCTACTCGCTTCTGTGCTATGTTTTTAATACGCTGAAATATCATTTGGGATTTTTGTTTTTCAGGTGTCTTGTTGTAAGCATCCCGTGATGCTCTCTAGATACCCCCCAGCCCAGGTTTGCCTGCCAGTCGTGGAGCGTCCTGAGGGTAAGGGGCCGTCCCTGTGCCCGGAGGCTCCTGGCTCTGCCTCCAGCGGGTCCCCCACGGGTGCGGCAGCGAGGGCTGTCTTGGGGGGGGGAGAGTCCCGGGCCAAGAGGGAGCGGGGCCGTTGGTTGCCCCAGGGAGCCCGCCCCAGCGCGGGAACGGAGGGGGAGCACAGCAGAGCCTGAGCGAGAGGTGCGGCACCGTCCTCCGGCACGCTCCCACTGCGGCGTGAGGCAGCCGCCAGCTTGCGGGACAGGGGCTGGGGGGGCTGCGACCCTTTGCGGGGGGCTGCCCCTATTTTATTTTTCTAGCGGAGCTCCCCTTTCCAGGGGGGGCGCGTAGATATGTAAATGGCATTATTAAAGTATAGCGAGCTGCGGGCCAGGGCTGTCTTCCTTGTTTTGTGCCTTTTTTGGGGGGTGATTAAAAGGGGGGGTGAGGGGTGGAGGGGCCTGGGGAGCGAGGGGGTGATGTCATTTGGGGCACCCCAGTGTCACTGGGCGGGGGGATGATGAAACAGAGGAGCAGGTGAGCGGGGGATGGAGGTGTCACGCGGAGGTTTCCCCCCAGAGAAGGGGGCTCACAGCCCCAAAATGCCTGAAAATGCGTGTGCGTGTGATTAAAAACATTAAAAACTGTAAATATGGGTGCGAGGCACTGCAGTAGAGAAAAATCTCTCGCCTTTTCATATATCTATAAAAATAATATATATATATATATATACGGATGTGGCTGCTGGGAAGCTGCATTGCTCTTGGGTGCGTGTCGTGCGCCGTAGTCCTTGCTACTGCTGCGGCCCCCGCGGCACGAGGTGCAGTTTTGTTGCAGATTTTGTGTGGTTTTCTGCGGGCTTCCACCTGTGTCTGCTCCATGACAAGCGGCGTGCCTCGTGACTTTCGCTGCCGCCACCTGGGAGGTGCGCAGGCGTGGTGCCACCCACGTGATCCACTTCTGGTGCCGATAACGGCAATGGGATACTGCGGTGCCTGTGGAGTGATGCCACTGTGCTTGTTGCTGCTTCCAGGTAAGGAAACACCTCTCCCGCCCCACGGGCGCACTGTCCGCTGGTGCTTGGTGCACAAAACGCAGACGGCAGTGCTGGTGCTGCCCCTGGGAAGTGCTGCGCGCTGGGTGCTTGCTGCTGTTGCTCCTGCCGCCACCGCCTTTTTCACTGTTACCACTGCGTGGTGGCGTGCGAGGCGCGATTCCCGGTGGTGGGTGAGAGCCAGGAGCACCAGGGAGGCGAGTGAGCTCCTTTGAGGGTGCAGGGGTGTCTCCTGCCTGCTGGCTGCCCAGGGGTGGTGGGACAGGAAGCTTCAACCTGCCTGCTATTGCAGGCTCCTGGTCTGCTGAAGGCGAGACGGGCCAGGGCAGCCCCAGGGAGGTACCCAAAACCTGATAGAAGGTAAGAGGGGAAGGAGGCGGATATCCCCCAGGCGCAGAGGCCGGGTGCCTCCCTAACTCACCAGAGCTCCCCCTGAGCCTCTCCTGGCCCCGCTCGTCTCGTGCAGCTGCCCCCTGCTCCAGCATCTCCCCTGAAGCCTGTCCTGTAGCCCTAGATCGCCCCCAAGCCCTGTCGTGAAGACCACAAGCTGGCTTTCAAGTGGGCTGGATTCTCCCTTAACGCAGGTGCTGTTACCAGCAGTGCAGGGAAGGAGCAGCGTCTCTAGAAGCCCCTGCAGAAGGAAGGGCTTCAGCCAGGGGTGATCTACGGTAATAATGGTCGCAGCTTCTTTTTTCCCTGTCCCAGAGGCCGCGCTGAGGATGTGGTTGTCCATTCCTCCCCTGGGGATGCTGCTGACAGCACCCACCTCAGGCTTGCGTGGGTTATCTCTGCCTGACCTCACTCTCCTTGTGGTGTGGGGTGAAAAGGGACGGGCAGAGCGCTTACTGGCTGCGGACAGGAGCTGCCACGGCTGAAGCTGGAGAAGCTGCAGAAAGGCAAAGAAGAAGAAACGGAAGGCTGTCTGGCCGACCGCTGCAGACAAGAGAGAGCCTGCCTCTCCAGTTGGGAAGGGATCCCTCTTCACAGTGCACCGCAGGCCAGACCGCCAATATGCACCGCAGGGTCTGTATGCATAACCCAAAGCACCGTACAGCTGCGTAGTGCACGAGCAAGGCTATGTGTCTAGGAAGCCTCGTTTCATAAGAGCTGTAAGACACCCATGTATTCTCTTAGGTGGAGGACAGCCGAGTGACCGGAGTTACAGAAGAGGAAGGGAGGAGAGGAGGAAGAAGCATCTGAACCGGCCAATTCTCCCGGCAGTACTGAGAGCGAGAGCTGTAGTGAGTCCCAGGCCCTCGGGGCCCTGTCACCCCTCGTCTGTGTCCCAGTCCCTCCCTGCCCCTGCCCTGGCCCCCTTTCTTTTGCATGCTGCTGTGATTTTTCTTTTTTTTGTGCTTCCCTGTACCTGTTCTCTTCTCTCTGTTCTTCTGTCCTGCTCCCTTTTCCTCTCTCCCTTTATGATTCTTGTTCTACCGCCCCCCTATTTTTTTTCTCTCTGCACTTTTGGCCGGCTCCTTGTCCCTCCTTTTGTTATCCTCTGTCTGTGTCCTGCAGCCTACTGTGTTTTTTCCCTTTTCCATCTTTTTGTCCTGATCTGCATCCATCTCTTCCCCCCCGCATTTCTCTGTTCTATTCCCTGGCGTTCTTTTCCTCTTTGCACCTGTACATGCCACTCTGTGTCCCTGCCTTCCTATTTCTCTTCTCCTTCCCTCCCTCCCTCCCCTTTCTCTCTCTATCCCCTTGTCTGGCTCACTGTTGCTGTTTTTTTTTCTATTCCGTATCTTACTGTCCCTGTCCTCCGTCCTGTTCATCTCTTACTCTTTCTGACACTTTGTGCTGCTCTCTGTCCCTATTTTTTATTGCTTCCCCTCTCTGTTCCTGTTTGTTCTCGTGGTCCACCTCTCTGTTGTTCTTTCTGTTGCTCTCGTTTGCTCTCCATCTCAGCATCCTGCTCCCTGTCCCTCTCTCTTTTGCAGCATCCCACTTTCTGGCTTCCTGTCCCTCACCTGTTTTCTAGATTGCTCTGTCCTTCCTCCAGTCTTTCCTTGTCCCTCTGGCCTGCTACCCATCACTGGTTTGTTCTTTCATTGTCTCTCTGCCTTGCTGCTGTCACTCTCCTCCTCTCTCTCTGTCTCTAATGTTTATTTCACCATCTCTGCCCCGCTCCCTGTCCCTTTTCTTGTCTCTCTGTCCTCCATCCTCCCTGTAACTCTTTGTCTGTATATCTCCATACCACTTGTTCTCGCATCGTTTCTCGCTATACCCCCCTGCCCAGCTCGCTGTCCCATTATTCCCCTCTGTTCTGCTCCCTTTTTTCTCATCCTGCAGCCTAGTGCTGGTTTTTCTTTCTCCTTCTCTTTGTCCTGATTTTTCTCTCTCTCTCTCCCCCCGCCCCCCTTCAATCCCTCTGGCTTGTTCCCTGTCTTTTTGTCTCCCTCCCTCCCTTATTCCTCTCATTCGATTTCTCTCTCAATCTGTCTGTTTGGCTCCCTGCTCATCATTTTATCTTTCTTTCCCTCTGTCCTGCTCCCTCACCCTGTTTTACTTCTGTCATGTCCCTGCAAGGCTCCTCATCCCCTTTTTTATTGACTTATCCATCTCCCTGTCCTTTTCCCTGTACCTTTCTTTCTCTGCCCCTCAGTCCTCCCTCATTTTATTTTTCCTCTTTCTTTTCCTCTGTCCTGCTTCCTATCGCTGTATTTTCATTTTCTGCATCTGTTGCTCCAGTAACAACTGCCAGCTTGTCCCAGGGGAAGGGTGAGTGTACAGGCAGCAAGCCCCATAGCAGACTCACTCCCGGGGCTTACACGCGTTAACGAATAAACACTTGCTGTCTCCTTTGCACTTGTGGCTGTGTTTGTACTCCTTTGCACTTGGCGAGTGGCTGTCAGAGAGTCCAGGGGAGCAGGTTACACGGTGGGTGTCAGGGGCCATGGCTGCAGCTGTGGACTGGGGCTGGAGGAGCCCCAGGGGGGCCAGTGAGGCTGATGGCGATGGCCCCTCTGTGTAAAAGGGCTGCAGCCCCGGGGGATGGTGCCGCTGGGGCACACCTGCCAGAGAATGCCGACGAGTCGCAAGGATGTTTCCAACCCACTGGTGTAACAGGCTGACGGTCAGTTGGAGTCAGGCCCCATCAGGGCAGGTCCCAGGGATTTTCTGAGAGGTGGTGGAGAGGATGCAGGAAGAGGGGCAGGAGATGGCTGCCCTCACCCCTCTGGGTGCCCACCCCCTGGAAAAGGCGCTGGGTGCCTCCCCAACTCAAGAAAACTCCTCCAGCCCTGCTCACCCCACGCAGCTGCCCCCAGCTCCAGCACCTCTCCTGAAGCCTGTCCTGTAGGCACGGACTGCCCCCAAACCCTGTCCTCACAGCAGCAAGCTGGCCCTTGAATAGGCTTCTCCTTAAATGCAGGTGCCATTAGCATCAGTTCAGGGAAAGAGCGGCGTCTCCAGCAGCTCCTGCAGAAGGAGGGGTTCCTGCCTGAGGAGAGCTACAGCCGTCCCTGTGGATAATGGTTGCTTGTTCTTTCCCTCTCCCAGAGGCAGCACTGAGGATTTGGTTGGCGGTTCCTCTCCAGGGATGTTGGTGAGTGCATCTGGCTCAGGTTTGTGTGTGGATTGCCTTTGGCCTCATTCTCCTAGCGGCACGGTCAAAAATGGACGGCTGGATGCTTCCTGGCTGTGGACAGGAGCTGCCGTGGCTGAAGGTGGAGAGGCTAGAAAAAGGTAAAGCAGCTGAAGAATAAAATAAAGAGGAGCCAGCTGGCAGCTGCGTCCAGCTGCAGACAGGAGATAGCCTTCCTGTTGGCATGAGGAAGGATCCCTCTTAGCGTAGTTCTCAGCAGATCCAATTGCCAATGTGCACTGCAGGGCCCGTATGCGTAACCGGAAGCACAATACAGCTACTGCGCATGCACATGTGAGGCTATGTTTCTGGGAAGCCTTGTATTGTAAGAGCTGTAAGACAAAAATCTATTCTCTTAGGTGGATGACAGTCAAGCGCCGGAGCTACGGGGCCAGGTGAGAGAGAGATAAAGACACATCTGAGCTGTCCAGTTCTCCAGGTGGCTTGGAGAGCGGGAGCTGCGGCGAGTCCTGGACCTTTGGGGCCATGTCGTCCCTATTCTGCATCCTGCCCCACCTTCTCTTTCTCTCGCTGCTGTCATTTGTTTTCCGCTTCCCTGCACCTCTCCCTCCCTCATTCTCCAAGTCCCCCTCTTTATCTGTTGCTCTACCCCTATGTTTTCTTTCTCTCTCTGCGCTTTTGTCCTGTTCCCTGTCCTTCTTTTTTTCATCCTCTTTATCTGTCCTGCAGCCCGTAACTATTTTTGTCTTTCTCCATCTATATCTGTCATCCTATCCCAACTTTTTAAATTTCTCCTCATCTGCCCTTTAGCCCTTCACAATTCCTGCCCCTCACCTCTCTGCCTTCATGTCTTTATTTTTTTAATTCCTCTATCCCTGCCCTGTATTTTAGGAAGACTTTTTCTTTCTTAAATTCTCTTGTTCCAGGTCCCTGTCCCTGTCTTTTAACTTCTCCCCTCTCTGTCCCACAGCTGCTTTTTGTCTTTATCGTTCTCTCTCTGTCTCGCTCCATGTCCCTATTCTTTAATTCCCCTGTCTCTCCCCTTCAGCTCATTAAGGTTTCTTGGCACTTCTCAGTTTATCTCTGTCCACCTCACTGTCCCCTTATTAAAATCCTCCCTCTCTGCCCTGTGGCCCATAGCTATTGTTTGTTTTTCTCCATCTCTCTCAGGCTGATTCCCTTTTGCTTCCTCCTTTCTGGCCTTTAGCCCTTTGCTATTTTTTTCCCCCTGTACCTCTCCCTCTGTGGCTTCCTTTCCCTATTTTTCAGTCCCCTTCTCTGCCCTGTAGCCGATCACTGTTGCATTGGGTTTAAGTGGCAAGGTTTTGTTAGCTGGGGTGGGGCAGGGGCTGCAGGGGTGGGTTCTGTGAGAAGACACCAGGAGTTGCCCCCACATCAGGCACAGCCAGTTCAAGCTCCAAGATGGATCTGCAGCCGGTCCAAGCTGAGCCCATCGGCAATGCTGGTTGTGCCTCTGGCATGGACATTTAAGAAGGGATAAAAAATGTTGCACAGATGCTGTGATAGAGAAAACGTGAGTGTGAAACAGCCCTGCAGACACCAAGGTCGGTGGAGGGGGAGGAGGTGCTCCAGGCACTGGAGCAGAGATTCCCCTGCAGGTTGTGGTGAAGGCCATGGTGAGGCAGGTTGTCCTCATGCAGCCTGTGGAGGTCCACAGTGGAGCAGACATGCACCTGCAGCCCGTGGCGGACCCCATGCCGCAGCAGGTGGATGTGCCTGAAGGAAGCTGTGACCCCATGGAGAGCTTGTGCTGGAGCAGGCTCCTGGCAGCACCCGTGGCCCCGTGGAGAGCACCCCACACTGGAGCAGAAGAAAGGCACGAGGAAGAAGGAGCGGCAGAGATGATGTGTGATGAACTGAGTGTGACCCCTGCTCCCTGCCCCCCTGCATTGCTCAGGGGTGGGATGTAGGGAAGTCAGGAGTCAGGAAGATGAGCCCAGGAAAAAAGAGCGGGGCGTTTTTTAGATTTGTTCTTATCTGTTATTGTCCTACTCTTGATTTTGATTGACAATAAATTGAATTCATTTCCCCAAGCTGAGTCTGTTTTGCCTGTGACAGTAATTGGTGAGTGACCTCTCTGTCCTTTTCTCGACCTACAAGCTTTTTTGTTGTATTTTGTCCCCTTGTCTTGTTGAGGAGGGAGAGCGATAGAGTGGCTTGGTGGGCACCCAGTGGCCAGCTGAGGTCAACCCATGACATTTTCCTTCTATCAGGCTCCCTGTCCCCATTTTTTAATTCTTGCCTATGTTTCTTGTACCCCATCGCTTTTGAGCTTGTTACTCTTCTGGGAACTCTGCCCCGTACCACTTCACCTATTAATTTTTTCTATGTTTCACTCTTCGCAGCTCCCTCTCCCTATTTTTTAATGCTTTCCTGTGTTTTCTGTACCCCATTGCATTTTAATTTCTCTTTCTACATTTCCCTCTCTCCAGTGCCCCGTCCCTATTTTTTAATTCCTCCCTCTGTCCTGCACCCCATCTCTTTTTACATTTTCTTTCTATGGTTCCTTCTATCCATCTCCCTGTCCCTGCTTTTCTAATATTCCCATTTCTTGTACCTGATCACTGTTTAAATTTTCATTCTACATTGTCCTCTATCCATCTCCCTGTCCGTATGTTTTAATTGTTGCCTATGTTTCTTGTACTCAGTTGTTTTTTAAAATTCCTTCTAGGTCTCTCTCTATCTGGCTTCCTTTCTTGATTTTTAAAATTCTTCCCTATATTTTTTGTACCCCATTGCTATTTGATGTCTCTTTCAAGAATTCCTTTTATCTGGCTCCCCGTTAAAGAATTTCACCAGAAAATGGGTATCTTTAGGTTTGCTTTATTAACAACTCAGAGTTGGGCCATCACCTCAGTGAGTGGCAACTAGGTGTTACAATTGTCACCTTATATATGTTCTTACAATAATTACATAATCAACAAAGTCCACCGCAATTTTCCACTGCTTTCAATTCTCTATTCTTCTGGTCAGTAAAAAGCCCATCAATTTCCATCCGCAGGCTAATTCTTATTGTTCTGTCTCGGTTCTTCTTTTGAGCACAAAGTTCATTGGTCCATTTCAAGATCACAAAAGCCATCTATTTCCAGACTACATTTCTTCTTATCTGCTTTTAACAAGTTTCTTGGTGTTCTATTTAAAACATTTCATATTCTAAGAACTCTTAACCTCTTAACCTTTATATAGAGGCTAACTCTACCTACACCTTTTATCTATTGTCTATATCAATTAAAAAAACCATCTTAATCAATTATTTAATTATTTTACTTTCCTCTAATCTCATTTATCTTTATTTGCTGATTAACTTAGCTGGGGATTAGGCCAACCATGGAAGGAACTACACAAGGGCCAAATGAGCAGTACTGCATGGACTTAGATTGCTTGAACACCTGCAAGTAATCTATTTTAACTTATCATTAATCCTATTTCTATGATCTCTATATAATAGTTATTGAATTCTGAGTTCTATAGATTAACTTAGTTCTTAACACTCCCTTTCCCTGAATTTTAATTCCTCCCTTTCATCTGTATACCCCCTCGCTTTTAAAATTTCAATATTTCCTTCTATTGTCATCCCTGTTCCTATTTTTTAATTTTCCTGTATTTCTTGTAGTCTTTAAAAACATTCTTTCTATGCCTACTTTTATCCCGTTCACTGTCTTTATTTTTAATGATTTCTTGTCTTTCCTTAGTGCTGTCACTTTTAAAAATTTCTGTCTATGTCTGCATTTTAGTTCAATGTTGCTACTTTGTACTGCTTTCCTCTCTTAATCCTTTGGCTTTTAAAATTTCTATTTGCATCTTGTTTGCTGTCATTAATTTTTAATTATTCTTTCTTGTTTTTCCTTAGTGCCATTGCTTTTAAAATCTTCTTTTCCATCTCCATTTTAGTTCACCGATGCTATTTTCAAATTTTTTCCTTATTTCCTTAATCACCATTGCTTTTAAAAGTTTCTGTCTGCTTTTATACCATTTCCTGTCTTTATTTTGATGTAGCTATCTTTAATTATTTCTTGTCTTTCTTTTGTGCCCTCCCTTTTAAAATTTTCTTTCTACATCTCTCTTTTAGTTTGCTTTCTTTTTCTTTTAGTTTTCTTTCTATGCCTAATTTTATCCTGTTCAGTCTTCATTTTTTAATGATTTCTTGTCTTTCCTTAGTGCCTTTGCTTTTTAAAATTTCTATTTAGGTCTGCGCTGTAGTTAGCTGTCACTATTTTTTAGTGCTTTCCTTTCTTAATCTTAATATTTGGGTTTTTGTTTTTTCCTTTCTTAATCCTAAGCTTTGGCTTTTAAAATTTTCTACTTTTATCTCCTTTGCTGTCATTAGATGTTAATTTTTTTTTCTTGTTTTTTGTTACTGCCATTGCTTTTACAATTTTATAGTTTTAATTCTACGTCTCTCTTTTAGTTCACCGTTTTGATTAATTTTTTCCTTATTTCCTTAATCCTATTTGCTCCTAAAATTTTCTGTCTACTTTTATTCCATTCGCTAGGTTTATTTTTAAATTATATCTTGTCTTTATTACTGCCTTTGCTCTTTAAATTTTCTTTCTATATCTCTGTTAGTTTGTTGTCCCTGTTTCATAGTTTTTCTCTTTATTGCCCTAATTCCCATAACTATTTAAGTTTTTTACTTTTGCTGTGTTCCCTCTCTTTAGTTTTCTGTCTTTATTTTTTCAATTGTATCTTGTCTTTCCTTTGTGCCCTCGCTTTTAAAATTTCATTTCTATGTCTCCGTTTTAGTTTGTCGTCACTCATTTTTAATTTATTCAATATTGCTTTAATCACTATTTCTGGAAGGATGGCTAAGTGAGAAGGGACATGATCTTTTCAGTGTGAGCAATCCTGCTTTTAGTGTATCAAGAAGCACAGAGGATACTATAAACTGACCTTGAACAGCAATGGACTACTTGGCAAACAACATAAGAGACAACAACTAAGTCCGGAATGTGCTAACGAACCTCTTCGCGTGAACAGCAACCCTGTACCAATCATATAACTGTCTTAAGCGCGTGATGAACACATGTAATGAACCAATCATACAGATATTGCTACCGTGTGCTTTGCTGATTGTCTATATAAGCCTTGTAATTGTCGGAAATAAAGGAGAACGATCATACTCGCATCGAGGTTACATCGTTACTCCGGGTCCGAACTCTCCCACTCCGACAACTATTGCTTTTAAAATGTTCCCTCTGCTTTTATCCTATTCATTGTCTTTATTTCACTGTATATGGTTTAATTATTAATGATTTCTTGTCCTTCCTTAGTGCGGTCGCTTTTTAAGATTGCTGTTTAAGTCTGTGTTGTAGTTCACCATTAGTTCGTTCTTCTCTCTGTCCTTTGGCTTTTAAAATGTTCTACTTTTATCTCATTTGCTGCCGTTAGTTTTTAATGTCTTTCCTCGGTGCCACTGCTTTTCAAATTTTCTTTTCCCTCTCCGTTTTAGTTCACTGATGCTATTTTTGAGTTTCTCCCTTATTTCCTTCATCGCCGTTCCCTTTAACATTTTCCATCTCCTTTTCTCCTCTTCGCTCTCTTGATTTCCGTGTCTTCATGTTTTGATTATTTCTTGTCTTTCCTTAGCGCTCTCAGTTTTTGCATTTTCCTTCTCCATCCCTTTACTTCCCTGTCCTATTGTTTCATTTTCCTATTTACTTCCCTAACCGCTGTTGCTTTTCCAGCGTTCTAGGTTTACTTTTTCCCCTTGGATTTATTGATTTTTTAATTATTTCTTCTCTTCTCTTGCTGCCCTTGCTTTTTAAATTCTCTTTCTACACCTCCAATCTCGTTCGCCATCACTATTTAGTAATTTTTGCCTTATTTCTTCAATCGCTGTTGCCGTTAAAAGTTTCCGCCTACTTTTATTCCCTTTGCTGTGTTTATTTTTTAATTATTCCTTGTCTGTATTAGTCCCTTTGCTTTTCCAATTTTCTTTCTACATCTCTGTTTCAGGTCGCCGTTCCTGTTTTTACATTTTTTCTCTTTGTTCCCCTTATCCCCGTCACTGTTGAAGTGTTTTACATTTATTCCATTCCCTGTGTTTATTTTTTTCTCTCTCTTTTTTTCATTATATCCTGTCTTTCCTTAGTGCCCTCGATTTTAAAATGTTATTTCGACATCTCTGCTTTAGTTTGCCATTTAGTTTGCCAAATAAAATTTTATTTTTACGTCTCCATTTTAGTTTGCTGTCCTTATCTCATAATTTTTCCTTTATTTCCCTCATCCCTGTCGCTTTTAAAATTGTCTACTTTTGTTCCCTTTGCAGTGTTTATTTTGCTGTCTTTTCTTTTAATAATTTCTTGTCTTTCCTTAGTGTCCTCGCTTTTTAAATGTTCTTTCTCCATCTCTGAGGTTGCCGTCCCTATTTTTCAATTTTTCCCTTTATTTCCCTAATTCCCCTCTGCTTATTAAATGTTCTTTCTAGGCCCACTTTTATTCCCTTTGCTGTTTTTTAAAAAAATATTTCTTTTTCTTTCTGTAGTGCTGTTGCTTTTTAAATTTTCTTTCCACATCTGTTCTAGTTCGCTGTCCCTATCTTTTAATTTTTCCCTTTATTTCCCTAATCCCCATTGCTTTTTAAATGTTCTTTCTATTTCTACTTTTTTCCCTTCGATGTCTTTATTTTTAATTATTTCCTTAGTGCCTTTGATTTTCAATTTTCTTCCTATTTCCCCTTTTAGTTCACTGCCCCTACTTTTAAATTTTTTCCTCTATTTCCCTAAACTCTGTTGCTTTAAAAATGTTCTGTCTACCTTTATCCCGTTCACTGTTGTTATTTTTTAATTATTTCTTTTCTTTCTTTAGTGCGGTCGCTTTTTACAATTTCTGTCTCTCTGCATTTGTTCAGTTCGCTGTTGCTGTTTTTTTAATTCTTTCCTGTCTTAGTACCTTGGCTTTAAAATTTTGGTTTCTATGTCTACTTTTCTCTAATTTGCTGCCTCTGTGTTTAATTTATTTTCTGTTTGTCCTCTACCCAGTTGCTTTTGAAATTTTCTTTCTGTATCTACTTTGATCAAGCTCCCTATCCTTACTTTTTAACAGTTTTTGATCTGTTGTGTACCCCGTTGCTTTTTAAATTTACTTTGTATGTGTCTCTCTCTTTGTCACCCTTTCTTTATTTTGTTTTTTTTCCTTGTTTTTCCTAAGAGATGTGGCTTTTATTTTTCCTATGTCTAATTTTATCCCATCCAATGTGCTTATTTGTTAATGTTTTCCTGTCTGTCCTACAGCCTGTGCTTCACTTTTTATGTATTTTCTTTGTACGTTTCCGTTTATTTAGATCGCCGTCTCTATTTTTTCATTTTTTCCTCTCTTCATCTCTTGGCTTTTCAAATTTTGGTTTGTACAAGTACAAAGTCATCTCGTTTGCTGTCCCTGTTTTTAGTTCTCTGCTGACCGTCCCGCATGTCTTTGCATTTTCAAGTTACCTTCTATGTCTACATTTACCAAGGTCCCTATCCCTGTTTTTTAATCATTTCTTGTCCCATCCCTTTTGATTTTTTTCTCTCTTTCATCTTTTATTCAGTTTGCTCTCTCTATTTTTTCCTGCTTTCGTTACCCCATCACTTTTAAAAAATTTTCTTTTTATGTCTCCGTTTATCTAGTTCCCCTTCTCTTATTTTTAATACTTTCCTGTCGTGTACCGTGTTGCTTTTAACATTTTATTTTTATGTCTCCATTTATCTAGTTCCCTGTCCCATTTTTTTGTTTGTTTGTTTCCTGTGTTTCCTGTAGTCCATTGCTTTTTATGCTTTGCAAAACAAAGGCAGCTGCCTCCAGCAAGGAATGGCCAGTCCCCGCAGTGAGGAAGGATCCCTCCCAGCCATCCCCGACAAAGCGCACCACCAGCATACGGCGCCGGGAGCTCGGTGCCTCTGTTGGCCGCACATGTGAGCCACCGTGCACCCGGGAAGCCTCGTGGGAGAGGAATGTCGAGGCACCTGCCGCCTACTCCTGGGTGGGCGAGGGTCAGGCAGCCGGCACTGTGGAAGAGGAAGGGTTAGAGGCAGAGAGAGAAGCCTCGGGGCGGTGAAGGTCTCCTGCCGGCGCCAGGAGCTGCGGTGAGTCACGCATCCCCTTCGGTGCATCCGCGCCAATCCCTGCCGTCCTTCTCCAGATCTCTGCCTGCCTCTGCCTGTCCCTGCCTCTGTCTCCCTTTCGGACTGCACGGCTCCCCAAAGCTTTTTGCTCTTCTGCTAGCTCTGCCCTGTACACCGTCACCTTCTCCATTTCTTTTCTGTGCCTCTCCCTTTCCAGCTCCTCATCCACTATTCTTTCATTCTTCCCACACTGCCTTTTTCCCAACTGCTTGTGAAAATTACATTTCTAGATCTCCCTCTACCCAGCGACCTGTCTCTGTTTTCAGTGACTCCCTTTTGAATGAATTCCATAGCATTTTGCGGGTGCTGAGGGGATGATCAGAGCCGTTTGGGAGCAGCACTAGGGCGCTGCTAGTTGAGCAGATTGAATCTCAAAGGTGTTAAGGCTTGTATGGGTGGGGCTTAATGTTTGAGTTATATATTTCTTTTAATGGCAGGCTGTAGTGGGGCTCTGGATGGTATTCCTAAATGGGAACACCACCTCTGGAATTGTTAAGCTATTGCTCTGCATCTGGGCGATTTGTTCAATATTCCTTTGGCAGATGCAGAGGGACGAGCTGTGTAGGGTGATGGAGGAGAGGTGAGGTGAGCGCTGTAAGAAGGTGGGTCGGTGTGTGGTATTAGAGGGAAGGTGTGACTGATGGCTATATGACTAGCTTACGGTTTGGGTTTTTGGCTTTATTTTGAAGGTGTGAAGCCATGTGGGAGGCTCTCGTTTTGGGTAGTATCTCAGCATGTGTTATTTGCTGTGATTGTTGCAGATGATGCACGTAGCGTCAGAGGAGTGAAGTAGCACTTTGATGAGCGGTCCGAGAAAGCGAGGCAGTTGTGGGCCTGTTGGCACCTGAGAGTAAAGTATCCTGTGGCAACTCAGTGAAGCTTTTCTCTTTGGTTTTGCAGGTTCTGCGTGGGCTGTCTTTGGAATCGGATGAGCATTTGAGGTGAGGTGGGAAGTAGAGAGAAGGAGCGCGGGACCGGTGACTTTTCACAAGCGCAATGGTTACTTTGTGTCTCTTAGCATCTTAGGCGCCACAAAGAATGACGGCTGCAGCGTCCGACTCTGGAATCGGTGCGGAGGACACGAGCGGAATGCCACGGCACTTCTGAGGGTGAAGGTGGTGCGGAAGAGGCTGGTGTCCACTGTCACGATGCTTACTGCGGGTGCAGTGGGGTTTTTTTTGCAGATGAGGAAGAGGAACCTGGCGACTGCAGGAAAATATCAGATAGCTGATGTGTATTTTGTCAAGGATGGATGCAGACCCCCGGCCCTCTGAAAGATAAGCTGAGGGGCCAACACTGGGAAGGGGGTGAGGAGATGAGGTTGGCAGACGAGGATGACAGCCACGGCGTCTGACTTGGGAACTGGTGTGGAGGTGGTGAGCAGCACACCGCGGCGCATCCGAGGTGGCGGATGTTGTGGAAGAGGTCCGTGTGGACCGATGCGATGCCGACCGATAGCATTGTTTTTGTTTCGCAGATGGTGGAGAGGAACCAGGTGACCGCAGGATGAGTCCAGCGGGCCGAGCGTGGTTTTCCTTCTCGAGGATGGATTTGGCCTCACGGCCGTCTGCAAGCTAAGTTGAGGCACTGGTGCTGGAGAGGGGTCGGGGGAGGGAGGGTGCAAGGTTGGCCATTGCGGGAAGGGGTTTTAAAGGTAGCGCAGGGGAGAGGGCTGTCCAGGAACAGTCCCCTCTGGGCAGGTAAAGGGAACAGGTTAGTCTTCGTCTCGATGCCAGCGTGGGCCGGGCAGGGCAGTTCCAGGCTGTGTCTGTCGTTGCGTAGATTGCGTGGTCCGTCTTCTGTGTCGTAGACCTTCCTCGGGTCTTGATGTCTTCTTTGCGCCCAAGCAGGGCGGAGCGCACCTCAGGCGTCATCCCTAGGTCTCGAACGCCTGTGCTCGTCAGCATAGTGCCAATCGGGCGCTTCTTTTCTGGCGTTACAAGCGTACACCGGGAGCAATGGGCAGTGGGACATTCAAATGCTGGGATACACATTTAGTAAAGGCCCACTGGTTACTCAACGCTAGGGGATCTGCCCATCGAGCTGGCCCTGCCCAATCAAAACTTTTATGTACTGTAGAGGGGGATAAAGTCCCTGTAACGCACATAAGAAATACGATGGGAAGACAGTCTGAGTTACTCCCGCCTCAGACAAAGGTATACCCATTTGTGGGATTGCTTTTGCTTGAAGACCTGGGCACGCTCGGTGGGAGATGTGGGAAGATGGGGAAGTCCGATGGGTACCTCAAAGGGATTTTATTTTGGGTGAAAATAGCCAATGAACTGAATTGTATAATGTTAGTTGCTGTATAAAACTGTATGTTATCACTTCAACAATTACTATCTGCCATATCAACAGTATACAGCAAGAATCACCCAAATTAATGAAGAATGAAAAGGAGCAAAGTGCAGCAGCGATGGAACCAGAACTGGCTTCAGCATCTGAAAATCCAACACCACACACCGTCTCTCATGCCCTGAAAGACTGTTAAGACGGATGAAGCCCAAAGTCATGGACTAAATGAACTCAACAAATGTTTTAGAGGGATAGCCTATAGACTAAAGGAAATTACATCTATATGTGTATATATCTAGATATATCTATATATTTATAATTATTATATCTATAGACATATTATATATCTATATATAAATATATAGATATACAAAAGACTGGAAAAGTGGTGGTGATGAATTGGAATGTATTGGAAAATGTAAGATCTAGGCATGACATATATGGTATGGAATAAGGGGTGGACACTGTCGTGGTTTCAGCTGGGATAGAGTTAATTTTCTTCCTAGTAGCTGGTATAGCGTTGCGTTTTGGGTTTAGTATGAGAATAATGTTGGTAACACGCTGATGTTTTCTTTGTTGCTAGGTAGTGCTTACGCTCGTCCGGGACTTTTTAGCTTCCCATGCTCTGCCCAGTGCTCAAGAAGCTGAGAGGGGGCACAGCCAGGTCAGCTGACCCAGACCTGCCAAAGGGCTATTCCCTACCGTACGATGTCACGCTCGGTATATCAACTGGGGGGCGTTGGCCAGGGGTCAGCGATCGCCGCTCGGGGACGTGCCCGGCATCAGTCAGCGAGCGGTGAGCAATCGTACAGTGTATCACTTGCCTTGTTTATTAGTATTGTATTATTATATTATTATTACTGCTACTAGTATTACTGCTGTTCTATTTTATTTTACTTCAATTGTTAAACTGCTGTAATGTCAACCCACGAGTTTTCTGACTTTCACCCAATTTTCTCCCCCATCCCAGCGGGGCGGGGAGCGCGCGAGCTGCTGCGTGGTGCTGAGTTGCTGGCTGGGGTTAAATCACGACAAAAGTTTCTGTCTACTTTTATTCCATTCTTTAATTATCCCTTGTCTCTATTAGGACCGTTGCTTTTTCAATTTTCTTCCTACATCTCTGTTTTAGTTCAGTGTCCCCGTTCTTAATTTTTTTCTCTTCGTTGCCCTAATTCCCATCGTTACTAAACTTTTTTACTTTTATCCCATCCCCTGTCTTTTGTTTTCAATTAGTTGTTCTCTTTCCTTAGGGCCCTCCCTTTTTAAATTTGCTTTCTCCGCTTCTCCTTGGCTCTCCCTATTTTTTACTTCTCCCCCTTGATTTCCCTAACGCTCCCCACTTTTCAGGTTTTCTTTCTAGGCCTCCTTTTATCCCCTTCACCACCTTCATTTTTTAATGGTTTCTTGTCTTTCCCTAGCGCGGTCCCTTTTTAAAAATTGCGGCTTATGTCTGTGTTGTCGTTCGCCGTCGGTATTTCTTTAGCGCTTGCTTCTCTTAATCCTTTGGCTTTTAAAATGTTCTACCTTTATCTCGTTTGCTACTCTTGGTTTTTAATTGTCCTTTGTCGTTTTTCCTGAGTGCCGCCTCTTTTTAAATTCTCTTTTCCGTCTCCGTTTTAGTTCGCCGATGCCGTTTTTTAATTTCTTCCTTGTGTCCTTGATCGCCGCTTCCTTTAAACTTTCCTGCCTCCTTTTGTCCTCTTCGCTGTCTTTATTTCCCTGTAGTTAGGTTTTAATTATTTCTTGTCTTTCCTTAGGGCCCTCGTTTTTTCAGTTTTCCTTCTCCGTCCCTTTAGGTCCCTCTCCTGTTTTTTAATTTTCCCATTTATTTCCCTCATCCCTGTTGCTTTTTCAGTGTTCCGTCTTGACTTTTCCCCCTTTGATTTATTTGGTTTTAATTATTTCTTCTCTTCCCTTAGCGCCCTCGCTTTCTGAATTTGCTTTCTCTGTCTCCAATGGAATGCGCTGTTACTAGTTAGTAATTTTTCCTTATTGTCTCAATCTCTGTACTTTTAACAGTTTGTCTGTTTTGATCCTGTTCCTTGTGTTTGTTTTGCTGTCTTTTTGCTTTTAAAGTTATATTTTGGGTTTTTTTAGTTGCTTTGCTTTTCACATTTTCCGTCTCCATCTCCGTTTTAGTTTGCGGTAGCTTGTAAAATATTTTCTCCTTAATCACTGTTGCTTTTAAACTTGTCTGTCGTCTTTTATCCCATTCGCTTTTCTCATTTCACTGTCTTTATTTTTGAATTATTTCCTATCTTTCCTTAGTTTCTTTGCTTTTTAGATAGTCTTTCTATATCTGTTTTAGGTCCCTGTCCCTATTGTTCCCCCCCCCGCCTCCTTTATTTCCCTAATGCACTTTGCGCTACTTTTAAATGTTTTCTTTATTTCTTTAATCGCCATTGCTTTTAAAATTTTCTGTCTTCTTTTATCCCATTCAGTGTCTTTGTTTTGTTGTCTTTCTGTTTTAATTATTTCTTGTCTTTCCTGAGTGTCGTCGCTTTTAAAATTTTATTTCTACCTCTCTGGTTTAGTTCACCATCTCTTTTCCTTATTTCTTTAATCGCCATCACTTTTAGAAGTTTTGCTTTACTCAGAGACAACTCCCTCTCAGGCTTTCATTTTGCCCCAGGGCACTCTTACCTTCCCCTCCACCATGTCGGATGTCTCTGTTTGGTCCCCCGAGGGCATCCGTACTCTGTTCGGATCCTCTCCCACGTACCTCATCGCGTCGGCGATCCTTCGTTTGTCTCTACGTCCGTGTTCCCCCACGTCCTGGAGCCGTCCTGTTCCCATCACGATGCCATCCGAGACCGTCGTCGTGCCCCACGGCACCCTTTGAGCTCTGCAGCCCTCTTTGTGTCTCTCTCATTCAGACAGAACCCTTGCTCAGGCTTTGTCTGAGACCCAGAGCTCTCTTACTTTATTTGCTGCCATTTAGGATATCTCCATTCAGTCGCTCGTCCCCCAATGACATACACACGTACATTGTTAGGACACCTTCTTGCATTTTGCATCGCGCCCCAGAGCCTTCTTCTGTCTCTCGTTCACTCTCGACACCCCCTTTTGCCGTCATTGTGCCTACCTAGGCAGTCCTGTGCCCCACAGCCCTCTTTTGGCTCTGTAGCGCTCTTTGCGCCCTTCTCGCTCCCCGAGAACCTTTCCCGATGTCATATTTAATGGGGTTCGTTTGTGCCTCCGAGCGCTCTTATCGTCCTATCTGCCATCTAGGGTGCCTCCATTTGGTCCCCAGCCTCCTGAGGACATCCGAGATTTTGGATGGAACCTTCCGTTTTTTATTCCTTTTATATTTTACTTTCCCTCCAGCAGCTGTTTGTAGAAAGAATGTTGTGCAGATGCTGTAACTTTTTCTCTCTTGCCTTTACATCTGTTAGCTTTGAAATTGTGTCTACAGATACAATGGGCTAAAAGGAAAATATTTGGGGGATTTGTCTTTTGTTAGAGAGAAACAAATGAGGTTTTTCTAGTGTGCACAAACTGATGTCAGCATGAAGTTATTTTAAAACTACAGATGTTTTTTACAAAGTATATTCTCATTTTTGGCTTAGGTTTTTAGTTTGGTGGTTTAATTTTTTTTTTCACCCGGTCTTTTCACCTGATTTTCTAGCTAAAGTTCCGATCACCTCCAGACATCTTCCTCGTGTCCCAAGCCTTCTTTGGTCTCTCCGGCCCATTCGGGACCCCTCTAACGGCATCGCGATGCCTATCTACGCCTTTGAGGTCGCCCTTAGCGCGCCTTTAGCTTCATAGCGGACCTCGCGCACCTCTTGTTCCCTCGGAAGACTTCCCGAGTCCCTGTCTGTGACCGGCCCAGTTATTCCAGCCTCTCTTCCCTCTAGCCTTGCCTCTATTTGTTCCCCGGCTGTCCGATGATGAGTTTAGCCGGTTTGGACCCCCTCCGTATTTAATTGTCATGTCCCCAATCCTTTTTCTGTTTCTTTACTCCCTCGGGACATTTTTTTCTCCTGCTCACAATGCCTCCGGAGACCTTTCCTTGTGCTCCAGCTCGTTCTCGTAGCGCTTTGAGCCGTACAGCGCTCATTCGTTCCTCTACGCTATCTAGGATTCCCGTGTTCAGTGTCCGGCCACCCGAGACCGTTGGTACTGCGCTCGGACGATCACCCCAGTTCCTCCTTGTCGTCCCAAGCCGCTTCTTGTCCATCAGCCCCCCTTGACGCCCATCTCCCCACAGTCACAATGCTTCCCAAGACCTTCCTCATTTTCTACGGCACACCGTAGCACCGTATCTCCCTTCCTATCTCTCTCATTCCGTCGGACCCTCCCGTCTTTCTTCGCTACGCAGCGCTCTCATGTCTCTGCTGTCAAGGGTGTCTTCCTTCGGTTCCTCTCTCGCTTAGTCATGTGGAGTTTGCCTAGCTGTTCTCCTGAGACTCTGAGGCTCTTGCTGTGTCTCCCAGCCTCTTTTTCTTACCCTGCCCCCTCATAATTCCTCTATATAACGATGCCTTCCGAGGCCTTTCTTGTACTCCACAGCAGTCTCGTAGCACTTTAACTCCAGTTCAGTTTTTTTTTGTTTTGGTGCACTTTAGAGCACTCTTCCTCTTTGCCATTTAGGATGCCTTCGTTCAGCCCCCAGCCCCCTGACGACATCTGTACTTTGTTGAAATCCCCCTCAGAGTTCCTCATTGATACCTCGGAGGGTTTTTTGGTCTCCCAGGCCCCCTCGGTTCTCCTCCACTCCTGTTGCTGAGCTCTCGTGAGACACCCCCTATGCCCTAGAGCCCCATTTTAGCTCGGCAGGGCGCTTTGCGCACCTCTTTTCCCCTACGAACCCTACCGAGTCCGCCTCCGTTACCCCGGTCGGTCCTTCCGTCCTCTCACCCGTTTGGCGCGCCTCCGTTCGGTCCCCGAGGACATCCGTACTTTGTTTGACTCCCTTTAGAGCTCACTGCATCCTCGAGACTTCTTTGGTCTCTCTGATCCCTGCAACAATGCCTCTCGTTCTCTCATAACCTTTTCTAAAGACACCTTTGGGCTCCGCAGCAGTCTCTCTGGTTTTTTGTCTTACCCTATGTTTCTATTTGGTGGCTGGTACCCCAAAGACATCTATTGTCGGCTCAGATCTCCTCTTGAGTTTTTCAGAGAAGGCGATAGCCGCCTTTTATTTTTATCAATAGGTCTCCCGTGGGGTTTTTTGTTGTGTTTTGCAATTTATATTTGTTCTAGCTACTTAGGCATTCATTCGGTTGCCTTATACGGCCTTTGAGTTTTTTTTGTATTTCTATAGGGTTTTTGTGTTTTTTGTCTCTTGGGACTCATCTGGTTTCCTTAAGGGTGTCTGTCAGAGAGACGTTCAAGGTAATTCTAAAGTGTTGGTGATTTACAGTAAATAATTTACTTTCTAACCAGAGGAATTTTTGAGAAAGAGTTATGGGATCTAATTGTGTTTTGTTATTCCGTCCTATCTGGAACATATTGCCGGTAGAAGTTAGGTAGCACGTGTGGTCTCGCTAGCCATGAAGCCTAACCCCATAGCATCTTATTTTTTTTATAGGGAACTAAAGCATGTAATTTTTGATAACAATATTGCTAATAAGTTTAACAAGCTTCTTTCCTACATAGCTTAGTAGGACATCTATCTCATTTAATCCACACCCCAGAAAAAATTACATTTAATTCCTTACCTGGTCACGTTGCTGATGCAATAGACGCAGTTGCTGTAAAAGAGCCGACCTTGTCATTTTTAGTAAGGGTCATTTTCCCTATTTAAGTACTTTGCACGTTGCAAACGTAAGGCATAGGAGAAACCTCCCCGCTGCTCCTCCGGTAGCCTTTATGCCATCTGGTGGTTTGCCCCTCCCCTTTCCCAGGTGAATGTGGGAAGGGTGGTGGGCGGGGCCAGGAGTATATGAGCCGCAGCTTTGCCTCAGGGAGCTCATTCTGCTTCTGGGCTTCACTGGTGTTAGTGCTTTCCTGCTTCTTCAGTCGACTGCAGATTTTGACCGGCTTCAGCTATTTAGGCAGGTGTCTTTGTTTGAAGTAAGGGCTTTGGGACCAGTCAAGGTTCAGCAGCATATATAGTAGAAAGTACACTTGTATGCAGCTTTTTCTTCTTCTTTTTTTTTTTTTTTTTTTTCCTCCTGCTTAGCAATTTTGTATTGGTGTTCAGAGATGGCAGGACGATTTAATAGTCTGAGTTAGTTTGTTTTAATTTTAAGTGCATTCTATTTTTCTGAATTCCTGATTTTATTGAAGATAGAACCTTGTTTTCCTCACCAGTTTTGCTGCATAAGTTGTTGACACCATCTCTTTATAGGGCTGATGGTCAGATAATCTAGCAGGGGTTAAGGTGGGCATCCGTATATGGAATTTTAGCATTTTTTGAGAAAGTAGCTGGGTCATAATGCATAGAGTCTTTTGGGGTATGGAATAACTAATCAACTTTCCTGATTATTTCCAGAGTATTGTGTTATCCCTCGAATCTTTTTGGATTGCAGTAGGCCTTTGCTAGATTATAAGTTTCAAGACTTAATTTATTTTGCCGGTCTGTAGCAGAGCCTCCAGTCTGTGGGAAGGCGGAAGATAAGCCGGGTTCGCAGAACACGAGGCACAGCTCAGAAGAGCAGCTCCCGAGGAGCAGCCGACACGGGGCGGTTCAGGGGTGCAAATACAAAGCAGGAGCTTCTCCTGCTACGCCAGGAGAAGAGAAGGGGTTTCTCAAGTTCTGGGAGCAGGGGATGGTTGGGAAAGGGAGATGGGCTCATCAGCCTTTCTCAGATGGGTTTTGCAGTTTTATTTGGCTTTTGCTGAGGTCTGTTCCATTTTTGTCTTTCCATGGCCGACGGGAGATACGACGGAGTCACGAGAGGCGCGGCATAAACCGTCCGGGCCTCCGCATCGCAACACGCAGGGCCGAACATCAGACCGGTCTCATCTCGGAAAGCATTGGGTACATTAAGGTACATAAAAAGATACCCTCTAGAACTCTCAGGTCTCCGCTCCTCCGTGCCTCTTTCTCACTTCATTCCCTGAGATAATCTTTGCTTCCGCCCCTTCACCGTCTATCAGGAGGACACAGAAACCGTTACTTAGAGGCATTGACTGGGCACTTATTTCCAGTGCGGGCTTGTGTTGCCCTCTTCCCTTCTCTTTCTTGGAGAAGAGCATGTGTATTATTTGTGCTCTTAAAAATCTCCAGGGAGGGGCGTGTCTTTTATCGCAGTCCTGGACACGCAAGCTTTTTCTCTTATTCTCTTTTTGCCTTTTTCCTTGAGCGCCCAAGGAGGCTTGCTCTAGTGTCGGTCACGACAATGATGTTCTTGTTTATAGTGTTACTAGCACCAGTTTCTGTAGTCGTAAGGTGTCCGTTTCAGATCTCCGAGTCGCCGTGTCACGCCGTTGCGGTTTCTCCATTGGCAGACTGCTGCCGTAATTCCCTAAGGGGCTTTGTAGGTCGTCAGGGTCGAGGGTCTCGAGCCGCTCTCGCGGCGGACCTCTCGTCCTCGTGGCGTAGTCTATCGGGCAGTCTCGGTTGCCACGTGGTACCACGTTCAGAGCTTTTTTGAGCTTCCTGGGCTTTTCATATTCTCTGGGTTTTGGTTAGAATTTCTTTTGCAGGATTTCTGTTGTTTATTCCTGCAGGTGAAGTCAGATCTTCTTTTGACATCCAGGTCCCTGTGGTTCTCTTTCCTCTCGCTTTTCTTCTTTTGTAGTTATCCTCACCGGCTTTTTCCCACGACGGGAGCGGCGGAGAGGGGAGCGGTGCCGTTGGGCATCTGGGGAGGTAGCGTCAGGATTCCTCCCGCGTTTGCAGGTCTGGCCCTGAGGAAGCCTGGTATGCGGGTCGATACCGTGAGTATGTATTATGTGGGTGCACTCATCCCTTTCAGAGTGTGTCAGAGGGTAAGGATTTTGTTATGTTTGGTGTCACGTTGTTCTGTTTTGTGTGGGAGGAAGCTGGCTATCTGACTGGTTTTGGGATCAGGTGGGGTACATGTGTTTTTAGGTCATATCTTATTTCCCAGGTGTTTTGAAGTAATCGTATCTGATTTTGCAGGGAGTCGTAAATGGGTTTGGGGCACCCCGACGGCAGGCGCCGTTGCCGCAAGGCAAAGCGGGGTCATAGCAGAGTTTTCCGTTTACGTGGATGGGCTAGGCCATCTCTGGCACAGACTCCTGTTATGTAGCGATCGGGGATGGTAGCTTTCTTTTGATTTCTCAAAGAACGAGAGGAGGATGGAGCGCGTCGTAAGAGCGTAATCGTTTTCTCTTCCTTTGGCAGTACAGGCATCCGAGGGCCAGCCCGCATTCGAGGAACGGCAGCAGGATATCAGTGTCGACTGTCAGCAGAGGAAGGAAGCTTCTTTCGGAGGCCAAGGTGATGAAGTAGAGTCCTTATTTGTTTGGTTGGATTTTCATCACGGGGTTGGCCAGGGGCTGGGACATGCAAAACACGGTCCTGGATGGGGGATCCGTCTGTGACGTGGGAGGCCGTGAGAAATATCACGGACACTGCCGGACAGGCATTAGAACCCGGTGCTTGGGTCCGACTGACCCGGCAGAACCATCCCGCCATCTGAAGTAACGCATGCTTCTGTACCGAGATTTTAATAGCTCGGTCCGCATCACCTTTGGCTTTTCCTCATCGAGCTTGTATTTTGGTAAGAAACATCTCTCATCAAGCGTTTGGGTCTGCGGGGCCTCCGTGAGATTTTTGGCGTCTTGCTCCACGAGTTTTTGTGACCGTCGATTCTTCATATTCAGCATCCGTCTGCTGTCAGGTCTCCCGTAACTACAATGCAGTTTTGGCTTAAGACTTTATAGCGCAGCGTTACCTAATGGCAACGTCGCGTACGCAAGCAGCTTCCGGCAGCCCGGCGTCCTGTCCCGTACGTGTCGGCGCTGTCACGCGAGCGTGCCGCCTACCGAGGGGTTCTTCATGCTGCGGTTTATGGAGTCCTTCAGGAGTTATTTCTCCAGACGATGAAGAGGATCTGGGTGATTGCAGCAACATCCTAGGTAGCCTATGTGGTCTTTTTAAAAGATGGTTTCTGACCCCCAGCCCTCTGAAAGGCCAGTTGAGGGGCCGACGCTATCTTTGTGCGGGCGGTTGGGCGGGGGAAGCGCCGGCGGGGCAGGCGGGGGTTTTAAAATCAGCGTAGCGGAGAAGGCGGTTTGAGATCGGACATGTTTGGGCAGACAGAGGGCACGGGGTCCTTTCTGTAAAACAGGAGCGTCTGCTGGGCAGGGCGGGGTCCAGTGTGTGTTACTGTGTAGTCTTTGTAGTCTGTCTCCTGTGTCTCATACCATACCGTACTCAGGTCTCGATGCGTCCAGTCTTCTCTGTGTCCCGTGGGAACATCAAAATACCCAGGGTCTCGCAAGCTTCGGCTCGTCGATGTAACGCTAACTGAGCGCTTCCTTTATCATGCTGTAAGTCTAAGGCACGTATCTTTCTTGTCTCTTGTGTATCAGAAGATTACAGATGGCAATTTATCGTGGTGGCGATTAAGGCGGCATCGCCGCTCGAGAGCGGTCAGTTTTCCCAGAGCCCTTTTCTGGGACTCCTTCCCTGCATCTTTATGTTCTTCAGTCTTTAAGCCTGGCTTCTCACGCATCTATCGTCACAGTTACGGACATGTGTTTATACATATCTTTTTATTGCTGGCAATGGCATTTGACATTTCAGGGGCCCCCACAGATTGTTCCTTGTGGCCCCATCGATGTGCTCGCCCAATGGCATCTCCAGGCCGGCAGTCGTTCCTCTTGCAGCGAGTTTTCTTAGATCTCTGGGTCGTGTCGTTTGTAGCGTTTGAGGGCGGTGTCGGTCTGCGCGTGTCTGTCTGTGGGTTGGAGCTGCTCTGCCTGGGGGTGTAGCGACGGTAGAGTCGGGGGAAGATTAGCACCGAGAGCGTACGGTTAATGTTAATATGCGTAGACCGGAGCCGTTTGGGAGCGGCACTACGGTGCTGCTAGTTGAGCAGATTGAATCTCAAAGGTGTTAAGGCTTGTATGGGTGGGGCTTCTATAACTCAAACATTATTTCTTTTAATGGCAGGCTGTAGTGGGGCTCTAGATGGTGTTCCTAAATGGGAACAAGACGTCTGGAATTGTTAAGCTATCCCTCTGCATCTGGGCGACTTCTTTGACGTTACCGCTTTTGCAGATGCGGAAGGATGAGCTGTGCAGGGTGATGGAGAGTCCACGTGGGTCGGCGTGTGGTGTTAGAGAGAAGATGTGACCGGTGGGTATACGACTAGGTTACAGTTTGGGTTTTTGGCTTTATTTTGAAGGTGTGAAGTCACGTGGGATATGGGCACCGGAGCTGACTCCGGCATGGTGAGCGATGACTAGCTGGCTGATGTAGCAGTTAGTTTTCAGGTGTCATATTGCGGGTGAAGCTTTAATCATCCCTTCTTGTTTGGGTTTTACAGGCGGTACGCATACTTCAATCTGGCAACCCAGAAACGGCAGAGGCAGCGCCGGAAACGGGCCGAGGTAAAGGAGGGGAAGATGGGAATCGGTGTGGGCAGGGTCTCATTTTGGGTAGTATCTCAGCATGTATTATTTGCTTTGATTGTTGCAGACGATGCACGTAGTGTCAGAGGAACGAAGCAGCATTTTGAGCGGTCCAAGAAAGCGAGGCGGTTGCGGGCCTGTTGGCGCCCGAGAGTAAAGTATCCCGCGGCAACTCGGTGAATCTTCTCTTTGGTTTTGCAGGTTCCGTGCGGCCTGTCTTTGGAATCGGATGAGCATTGGAGGAGAGGGGGGAAGTAGCGAGGCAGAGCATGGGATCGGTGACTTTTCACGAGCACAATGGTTATTTTGTGTCTCTTGGCATCTTCGGCGCCACAAGGGGCTGTGACATTCCACTCTCTTTCTGGGGCTGCCGTAGAGCCTCGTCACATCGCCATCACGGTGCCACGGACCTTCGTGCCGGACGGCGTCTTCCGTCCGGGTGTCATTCTTCTTGCCGAGAGTTCTCTCTCGTCCTTGTTTGTAGTGTTGCGTGGAGGGTAGGTCTGTGTGTTCGGCCTGGAGCCACCCTGCCCGGGGGGGTGTAGAGTCAGGGGGTAGGGGGGACAGCGATAACAGTCTAAGGTTAATGTGTTGCTATGCTTAGACTGAGGCAAAGTTTGTACAGTCACCTCGGACGGAGTAGCTGTTGGCAGTGTGGGAGGACAGCAATTATTGTAGCGTTAGGCAGGTGCCGAGGGGATGACCGTAGCGATCTCAGGGAGGCAGCTAGAGTACAAGCTTGCTCATTCTGCTTGAGTGGAATGAATCTCAAAGGTGTTAAGGCTTATATGTGTAGGCCTTAATATTTCAGATATGTTTTTTCCATAGTAGGCTGCGGTTGGCCTGTAGATGGTATTGCTAAATAAGAACAAGACCTCTGGAATTGTTAAGGTATTGCTCAGCATCCAGGTGACTTGTTTGGTGTTATTTGATTTGGAGATGCAGAAGCACGAGCCGTCCAGCGTGACAAAGGTGAGGCGAGGTTCAGCGCTGTAAGAAGGCGGGTCGGTGTGTGGTGTTAGAGGGCAGCTGTGACCGGTACCTATTCTACTACATTATGGTGTTTCTATCTTTTTATTCTGAAGGTTCCAAGTGAGGAGCAATGTGGGATATGGGCCCCGGAGCTGACTTTAGCAGAGCGAGGGGGGGATCGGTGGGCTGAAGGAGCGGTTATTTTTCAGGTGTTGCGTGCGGCCGGTCCAGTTCTAAGCAACCCCTGTTGTTTGGGTCTTACAGGCGGTGCGTCAGCCTCAAGGCGGCAACCCAAACGGACGGAGGCGGGGTGGACGAGCTTTTCAAGGTAAAGGAGGGCGAGACGGGGATCGGTGCGGGCAGGCTGTGGTTTTGGACAGTCTATCAGCACGTGCCTTCTCGCTTGTGCTTTTGCAGGTGCCATACCTAGGCTCGGAGGGGTGAAACCGCCTGGTGACGAGCGGTCCCGGAAGGTGAGGCGGTGGTGGGCCGGGTTGGTGTCTAATGGCCAAGTATTGCATGGCGACTGAGTTGTGGTGTTTCTCTTTGGTGTTGCAGGTTCCGTGGGGGCTGCCTTTGGAACTGGAGGAGCGTTTGAGGTGAGCTGGGTAGTAGGGAGCGTGGGGCTGATGAGTTCTTGCAATCCAAAGGTAATTTTCCGTCTCTCGGAATCCTAGGTGCCGGAAGCAATGACAGCTGTGGCGTCCGACTCTGGAATTGGCACGGAGAGGGTGAGCGGCGTGCCACGGTGCGTCTGAGGTGGCGGATGTTGTGCGAAAGGTCCGTGCGGACCGATGCGATGCTGACTGAAGGCGTTGCTTGGTTTAGTTTTGCAGATGGTGGAGAGGAACCAGGTGACTGCAGGATGAATCCAGCGGGCCGAGCGTGGTTTTCCTTCTCGAGGATGGATTTGGACTTGCAGCCATGTGCAAGCTAAGTTGAGGCACTGGTGGTGGAGAGGGGTCGGGGGAGGGAGGGTGCAAGGTTGGCCATTGCCGGAAGGGGTTTTTAAACATAGCGCAGGGGAGAGGGCTGTCCAGGAACAGTGCCCTCGGGTCAGGTAAAGGGAGCAGGTTAGTCTTCAGCATGATGCCAGCATGGGCCGGGCAGGGCAGTTCCAGGCTGTGTCTGTTGTTGTGTAGATTGTGTGGTCTGTCTTCTGTGTCTTTAGGAGGTTGACGGGTGTCGATGTTGTCTGTGTGCCCAAGCAGGGTGGCATGCGCCTCAGGTTTTGCGAGTCGGGCGTCATCCGTAGCGTCTCGAATGCCTGTGCTCGTCAGCATAGTGCCAATCAGCACTTCTCTTCTGGCATCACAAGTGTGTGACGTGGATCGGTCTGGCGTCTCGGAGGTTTCTGGGCAGTCCCATTTTGCGGCGTCGTTCCTGGCTGCGTGAGCAGCTGTGCTCTTGCTGTCCGTTTTTGCGGACTGGGCTTTCTTGCCTGCATCCTTATGTTCTTAGGTCTTGATACTGAGCTCATTGCGCCTACATCCTCACAGTTTTGAGAGTCACTTCTTGTAGGTCCGTGATGTTCCACTATCTTTCTGGGGCTGCCGTAGAGCCTCGTCACATCGCCGTCACGGTCCCGCAGGTGATCTTGCCGGACGGCGTCTTCCGTCCGGGTGTCGTTCTTCTTGCCGAGAGTTCTCTCTCGTCCTTGAGGCACGTTGTTTGTAGCGCTCTGTGGAGTGTAGGGGTGTGTGTTTGGCCTGGAGCTGCCCTGCCCGGGGGGTGTGGCATCAGGGGGTAGGTGGAATAGCGATAAGAGTCTGTGGCTAATGCGTTGCTATGCCTAGACTGTTGAGGCAAAGGTTGTACAGTCGTCTTGGACAGAGTAGCTGAGGGATTAGAGGGAAGATGTGTGTGGTGGCTATATGACTGCATTATGGTTCTAACATGTTTTTTTTTTTAATGTGAAGGTTCCAAGTGTGGAGCCATGTGGGATATGGGCCCTGGAGCTGACTCGGGGAAGGTGAGCGGGGATCGGTGGGCTGAAGGAGGGGTTATTTTTCAGGTGTTGTGTGCGGCCGGTCCAGTTCTAAGCAACCCCTGTTGTTTGGGTCTTACAGGTGGTGTGTCAGCCTCAAGGCGGCAACCCAAACGGACGGAGGCGGGGTGGACGAGCTTTTCAAGGTAAAAGATGGTGAGACGGGGATCGGTGCGGGCAGGTTGTGGTTTTGGGCAGTGTGTCAGCACACGCCTTCTTGCTTGTGTTTTTGTAGGTGCCATACCTAGGTTCGGAGGGGTGAAACCGCCTGGTGACGAGCGGTCCCGGAAGGTGAGGCGGTGGTGGGCCGGGTTGGTGTCTAATGGCCAAGTATTGCATGGCAACTGAGTTGTGGTGTTTCTCTTTGGTGTTGCAGGTTCCGTGGGGGCTGCCTTTGGAACTGGAGGAGCGTTTGAGGTGAGCTGGGTAGTAGGGAGCGTGGGGCTGATGAGTTCTTGCAATCCAAAGGTAATTTTCTGTCTCTCGGAATCCTAGGTGCCGGAAGCAATGACAGCTGTGGCGTCCGACTCTGGAATTGGCACGGAGAGGGTGAGCAGCGTGCCACGGTGCGTCTGAGGTGGCGGATGTTGTGCGAATGGTCCGTGTGGACCGATGCGATGCTGACTGAAGGCGTTGCTTGGTTTAGTTTTGCAGATGGTGGAGAGGAACCAGGTGACCGCAGGATGAATCCAGCAGGCCGAGCGTGGTGTTCCTGGTCCAAGATGGATTTGGACTTGCAGCCATGTGCAAGCTAAGTTGAGGCACTGGTGCTGGAGAGGGGTCGGGGGAGGGAGGGTGCAAGGTTGGCCATTGCCGGAAGGGGTTTTTAAACATAGCGCAGGGGAGAGGGCTGTCCAGGAACAGTGCCCTCGGGTCAGGTAAAGGGAGCAGGTTAGTCTTCAGCATGATGCCAGCATGGGCCGGGCAGGGCAGTTCCAGGCTGTGTCTGTTGTTGTGTAGATTGTGTGGTCTGTCTTCTGTGTCTTTAGGAGGTTGACGGGTGTCGATGTTGTCTGTGTGCCCAAGCAGGGTGGCATGCGCCTCAGGTTTTGCGAGTCGGGCGTCATCCGTAGCGTCTCGAATGCCTGTGCTCGTCAGCATAGTGCCAATCAGCACTTCTTTTCTGGCGTCACAAGCGTGCGGTGTGAATCGGTCTGGCATCTCCTTTTTTTGCGGCGTCGTTCCCAGCTGCGTGAGCAGCTGTGCTCTCTTGCTGTCCGTTTTTGCGGACTGGGCTTTCTTGCCTGCATCCTTACGTTCTTAGGTCTTGAAGCCAGGATTGTTGCGCCTACGTGCTCTCAGTTTTGAGAGGAAGCTATTGTCAGGGGCTGTGACGTTCCACTCTCTGGGGCCGCCGTAGAGCCTCGTCACATCGCCGTCACGGTCCCGCAGGTGGTCTTGCCGGACGGCGTCTTCCGTCCGGGTGTCGTTCTTCTTGCCGAGAGTTCTCTCTCGTCTTTGCGGCACGTTGTTTGTAGCGCTCTGTGGAGTGTAGGGGTGTGTGTTTGGCCTGGAGCTGCCCTGCCCGGGGGTTGTGGCATCAGGGGGTAGGTGGAATAGCGATAAGAGTCTGTGGCTAATGCGTTGCTATGCCTAGACTGTTGAGGCAAAGGTTGTACAGTCGTCTTGGACAGAGTAGCTGAGGGATTAGAGGGAAGATGTGTGTGGTGGCTATATGACTGTATTATGGTGTTTCTAACATTTTTATCTAACATTGTTTTATCTAACATTTAAGGCAGTATCTCAGCATGTGCCTTTTTGCTTGCGTTTTTGCAGGTGCCGCACATAAGCTCGGAGGGGTGATGCTGCATGCGGAGGAGTGGTCCCAGAAGGTGAGGGGGTGGTGGGCCGGGTTGGCATCTAATAGCCAAGTATTGCATGGCAACTGAGTTGTGGTGTTTCTCTTTGGTGTTGCAGGTTCCGTGGGGGCTGCCTTTGGAACTGGAGGAGCGTTTGAGGTGAGCTGAGTAATAGGGAGCGTGGGATTAGTGATTTTTTTTTTTTTTTGCAAGGGTAAAGGTAACTTTCTCTGTCTTGGTATCCTAGGAACCAGAAGACATGACAGCTGTGGAGTCCGACTCTGGAATCCGTGGGGAGGTGGTGAGCAGCACATCATGGTGCATCCGAGGTGGCGGATGTTGTAGAAGCGGTGCGTGTTGACCGTTGCGATGCTGACCGAAGGCACTGTTTTTGTTTTGCAGATGCTGGAGAAGAACCAGGTGACCTCAGGATGAATCTAGCGGGCTGAGCGTGGTTTTCCTTCTCGAGGATGGATTTGGACTCTCAGCTGTCTGCAAGCTAAGTTGAGGCACTGGTGCTGGAGAGGGGTCGGGGGAGGGAGGGTGCAAGGTTGGGCATTGCGGGAAGGGTTTTTTTAAATGTAGCGCAGGGGAGAGGGCTGTCCAGCAACAGTCCCCTCTGGGCAGGTCAAGGGAGCAGGTTAGTCTTCAGCTCGATGCCAGCGTGTGCCGGGCAGGGCAGTTCCAGGCTGTGTCTGTTGTTGTGTAGATCGTGTGATCTGTCTTCTGTGTGTTAGGACTTTATGAGGTCTCAATGTTGTCTTTGTGCCCAAGGAGGGCGGCATGCATCTCAGGTTTTGCGAGTCGGGCGTCATCCGTAGCATCTCGTATGCCTGTACGTGTCGACATAGTGCCAATCGGCACTTCTTTTTTGGCGTCACAAGCGTGCGGCATGAATCGGTCTGGTGTCTCCGGGCGGTCCTTTTTTGCGGCGTCATTCCCGGCTGCGTGAGCAGCTGTGCTCTCTTGCTGTCCGTTTTTGCGGACTGGGCTGCTTTTGCCTGCGTCCCTATGTTCTTACATCTTGAAGCCGGTACTGTTGCGCCTACATCCTGTCAATTTTGAGAATAACTTCTTGCTAGGGGCTGTGATGTTCCACTCTCTGGGGCTGCTGCAGAGCCTCGTCACACTGCCATCACGGTCCTGCAAGTCGTCTTGGTGGCCGGCGTCTTCCATCCAGGTGTCGTTCTTCTTGCCGAGAGTTCTCTCTCGTCCTTGAGGCATGTTGTTTGTCGTGTTCTGTGGAGTGTCTGTGTGTGTGTTTGGCTTGGGGCTACCCTGCCCGGGAGGTGTAGAGTCAGAGGGTAGGTGGAATAGCGATAAGAGTCTACGGTTACTGTGTTGCTCTGCCTAGACTGTTGAGGCGAAGATTGTACAGTCACCTTGGATGGAGTAGCTGAGGGGTTAGAGGGAAGATGTGACTCGTGGCTTTTCGACTACTTTATGGTTTTTCTAACTGTTTGGTTTTTTCTTTTTTTAATGTGAAGGTTCCAAGTGTGGAGCCATGTGGGATATGGGCCCCGGAGCTGACTCGGGGAAGGTGAGCGGGGATCGGTGGGCTGAAGGAGGGGTTATTTTTGAGGTGTTGTGTGCGGCCGGTCCAGTTCTAAGCAACCCCTGTTGTTTGGGTCTTACAGGTGGTGTGTCAGCCTCAAGGCGGCAACCCAAACGGACGGAGGCGGGGTGGACGAGCTTTTCAAGGTAAAGGATGGTGAGACGGGGATCGGTGCGGGCAGGTTGTGGTTTTGGGCAGTGTGTCAGCACACGCCTTCTCGCTTGTGTTTTTGCAGGCACCGCACCTAGGCTCAGAGGCACGCTGCCGCCCGCCTGTTGAGGAGCGGTCCCGGAAGGTGAGATGGTGGTGGGCTGGGTTGGTGTCTAATGGCCAAGTATTGTCTGGCCACTGAGTTGCAGTGTTTGTCTTTGGTTTTACAGGTTCTGTGGGGGCCGCCTTGGGAACTGGAGGAGCGTTTGAGGTGAGCTGGGTAGTAGGGAGCGTGGGGCTGGTGACTTCTTGCAAGCGTAAAGGTAATATGTCTCTTGGTATCCTAGGTGCCGGAAGCAACGATAGTTGTGGCGTCCAACTCCAGAATTGGCGCAGAGCAGGTGAGCAGCGCACCGCGGCGCATCCGAGGTGGCGGATGTCGTGCGAAAGGTCCGTGCGGACCGATGCGATGCCGACCGATAGCATTGTTTTTGTTTGGCAGATGGTGGAGGGCAACCAGGTGACCGCAGGATGAATCCAGCGGGCCGAGCGTGGTTTTCCTTCTCGAGGATGGATTTGGCCTCACGGCCGTCTGCAAGCTAAGTTGAGGCACTGGTGCTGGAGAGGGGTCGGGGGAGGGAGGGTGCAAGGTTGGGCATTGCAGGAAGGGGTTTTAAAGGCGGCGCAGGGGAGAGGGCTGTCCAGGAACAGTGCCCTCGGGTCAGGTCAAGGGAGCAGGTTAGTCTTCAGCATGATGCCAGCGTGTGCCGGGCAGGGCAGTTCCAGGCTGCGTCTGTTGTTGTGTAGATTGCGTGGTCTGTCTTCTGTGTCTTTAGGAGGTTGACGGGTGTCGATGTTGTCTGTGTGCCCAGGCAGGGTGGCATGCGCCTCGGGTTTTGCGAGTCGGGCGTCATCCGTAGCGTCTCGAATGCCTGTGCTCGTCAGCATAGTGCCAATCAGCACTTCTTTTCTGGCGTCACAAGCGTGCGGCGTGAATCGGTCTGGCATCTCGGGGCGGTCCTTTTTTGCGTCGTCGTTTATGGCTGCGTGAGCAGCTGTGCTCTCTTGCTGTCCGTTTTTGCGGACTGGGCTTTCTTGCCTGCATCCTTACGTTCTTAGGTCTTGAAGCCAGGATTGTTGCGCCTACGTGCTCTCAGTTTTGAGAGGAAGTTATTGTCAGGGGCTGTGACGTTCCACTCTCTGGGGCCGCCGTAGAGCCTCGTCACATCGCCGTCACGGTCCCGCAGGTGATCTTGCCGGACGGCGTCTTCCGTCCGGGTGTCGTTCTTCTTGCCGAGAGTTCTCTCTCGTCTTTGCGGCACGTTGTTTGTAGCGCTCTGTGGAGTGTAGGGGTTTGTCTTTGGCCTGGAGCTGCCCTGCCTGGGGTTGTGGCATCAGGGGGTAGGTGGAATAGCGATAAGAGTCTGTGGTTCATGCGTTGCTATGCCTAGACTGTTGAGGCAAAGGTTGTACAGTCGTCTTGGGCAGAGTAGCTGAGGGATTAGAGGGAAGATGTGTGTGGTGGCTATATGACTGCATTATGGTTCTAACATGTCTTTTTTTTTTTTTATGTGAAGGTTCCAAGTGTGGAGCCATGTGGGATATGGGACCCGGAGCTGACTCAGGGAAGGTGACTGGGGATCGGTGGGCTGAAGGAGCGGTTATTTTTGAGGTGTTGTGTGCGGCCGGTCCAGTTCTAAGCAACCCCTGTTGTTTGGGTCTTACAGGTGGTGTGTCGGTCTCGAAGCGGCAACCCAAATGGATGGAGGCCGGGCAGACGAGCTTTTAAAGGTAAAGGAGGGCGAGACGGGGATGGGTGCGGGCAGGCTGTGGTTTTGGGCAGTATGTCATCATGTGCCTCTCTGGGTTTTTGCAGGTGTTGTTTGGAGGGGTGATGCTGCCTGCTGAGGAAGGGTCAGGAAGGTGAGGCGGTGGTGGGCCGGGTTGGTGTCTAATAGGCAAGTATTGCATGGCAACTGAGTTGCGGTGTTTCTCTTTGGTGTTGCAGGTTCTGTGGGGGCTGCCTTTGGAACTGGAGGAGCGTTTGAGGTGAGCTGGGTAGTAGGGAGCGTGGGGCTGGTGTTTTCTTGCAAGGGTAAAGGTAACTTTCTCTGTCTTGGTATTCTAGGTGCTAGAAGCGACCAGAGCCACAGTGTCTGAGTCTGGAATCGGTGTGGAGCTGGTGAGTGTCGTGCCTTGGTGCATCTGAGGTGGTGGATGTTGTGGAAGAGGTCTGTGTTGACCGATGTGATGCTGACTGAAGGCACTGTTTTTGTTTTGCAGATGCTGGAGAAGAACCAGGTGACCGCAGGATGAGTCCAGCGGGCCGAGCGTGGTTTTCCTTCTCGAGGATGGATTTGGACTCGCGGCCGTCTGCAAGCTAAGTTGAGGCACTGGTGCTGGAGAGGGGTCGGGGGAGGGAGGGTGCAAGGTTGGCCACTGCGGGAAGGGGTTTTAAAGGTAGCGCAGGGGAGAGGGCTGTCCAGGAACAGTCCCCTCTGGGCAGGTAAAGGGAGCAGGTTAGTCTTCGGCTCGATGCCAGCGTGTGCCGGGCCGGGCAGTTCCAGGCTGTGTCTGTAGTTTGTGTTGTCTGTCTTCTGTGTGTTAGGACTTTGAGGTCTCAATGTTGTCTGTGTGCCCAAGCAGGGTGGCGTGCATCTCAGGGGTTGTGACTCGGGTGTCATCCCTAGCATCTTGAATGCCCGTACTTGTGGGCATAGTGCCGATCGGGCGCTTATTTTCTGGCGTCACAAGCGTGTGGCGTGGCTCGGTCTGGCGTCCCGGAGGTTTCCAGGCGGTCCTTTTTTCAGCATCTTTCTCGGCTGCATCAGCAGCTGTGCTTTCTTGCTGTCTGTTTTTGCAGACTGGGCTTTCTTGCCTGCATCCTTACGTTCTTAGGTCTTGAAGCCGGGCTCGTTGCGCCAACATCCTCTCAGTTTTGAGAGTAACGTCTTGTTAGGGGCTGTGACGTTCCACTCTCTTTCTGGGGCTGCCGTGGAGCCCTGTCACATTGCCGTCACGGTCCCGCAGGTCTTCTTGCCGGATGGTGTCTTCCATCCGGGTGTCGTTCTTCTTTGCCGAGAGTTCTCTCTCGTCCTTGAGGCATGTTGTTTGTAGTGTTCTGTGGAGTGTGTGTGTGTGTGTGTGTGTGTGTGTGTGTGTGTCTGGCCTGGAGCTGCCCTGCCTGGGGGGTTTAGGGTCGGGGTAGGTGGGACAGTAGTAAGAGTCTACAGTTACTGTGTTGCTCTGCCTAGACTGTTGTGGCAAAGCTTGTACAGTCATTTTGGAGTGACAACCTGTCAGTAGGTTCTGCTTATTTAATCATGTGTTATGGGGATGTGCAGAGCCATGTGGGGAGGTGCCTTTCAGGGGTATCAGGGGTTTGGTCAGCTTTAAGTGGTTTGATTAGGGTGGCCTGTTCGGGTGGAGGTCATCTGGGCGGGTTTTTTATTTTTTGGAGAGCTGGTAGGTATTGTTAAGTGGCTTGCAGAGTCCCTTTAGTTGTGTTTAGCATGTGCCCCGGAGCTATATGGATTCCCAGAGAAAATCCTCAGGTGAGTCTCACCAGAGAGTACAAATCAAAGCGACGAAGTAGCGGGATCGTGGCATGTTGCGAAGCATCTTCTTTGGCTTGCCGTCAAGGAAGCTCAAACTTGGGAATCGTACAGATCCATGATGATGGTGAGAGGCGCACGGTGAGGCTGTTCCGGGGATGGCTCTAGAAGCTGGGTGAGGAGCTATAACGGCGGGTGGGCGGTGTAACAGTTGTGTTTTGAGCGAGTGGCTGTTGAAGGAGCATTTATTTTGTGAATGTGTCTAACCTTGTATGTGTGAAGTATGTTATTGCAGGTTGTATATAATGTTGAGAGTTATTTTTTTTAATGCAAATAAAATTAGAATAAAAAAACCCCAGCCGGGGGATTTTTTTTTTTCTCCCTCGGCTGGGTTTTTTTTTCCTCGGTCCCGGCCGCTCTGCGAGGCGATGCGCATCGCCAATGTTTGGGCGGAGGTCCGGCTCGGGACGGGGTTTTCGCAGGCAGGGCGATTTTTCGAGGCCCCCGGGAACATTGTTCCCGGGGAGCACGGCAGATGCGGGGCGATGGCGCGTCGTGGCGTGCGGGCGGCAGAACGGATCGGGCGGGAGCGAGGTGGGGTTTGTGCGGTAGCTGAATGAGGGGTGTGTTTTGAATGCATCTAACCTTTCATGATTGTGTGGTGGTTGCAGGAGTGTGTTTTGTTTGTGAATGTGGCTAACCTTGTATGTGTGAAGTATGTTATTGCAGGTTGTATATAATGTTGAGAGTTATTTTTTTTTTAATGCAAATAAAATTAGAATAAAAAAACCCCAGCCGGGGGATTTTTTTTTTCTCCCTCGGCTGGGTTTTTTTTTCCTCGGTCCCGGCCGCTCTGCGAGGCGATGCGCATCGCCAATGTTTGGGCGGAGGTCCGGCTCGGGACGGGGTTTTCGCAGGCAGGGCGATTTTTTTTTGAGGCCCCCGGGAACGGCGTTCCCGGGGAGCACGGCAGATGCGGGGCGACGGCGCGTCGTGGCGTGCGGGCGGCAGAACGGAGCGGGCGGGAGCGAGGTGGGGTTTGTGCGGTAGCTGAATGAGGGGTGTGTTTTGAATGCATCTAATCTTTCATGATTGTGTGGTGGTTGCAGGAGTGTGTTTTGTTTGTGAATGTGGCTATCCTTGTATGTGTGAAGTATGTTATTGCAGGTTGTATATAATGTTGAGAGTTATTTTTAATGCAAATAAAATTAGAATAAAAAAACCCCAGCCGGGGGATTTTTTTTTTCTCCCTCGGCTGGGTTTTTTTTTCCTCGGTCCCGGCCGCTCTGCGAGGCGATGCGCATCGCCAATGTTTGGGCGGAGGTCCGGCTCGGGACGGGGTTTTCGCAGGCAGGGCGATTTTTTGAGGCCCCCGGGAACGCCGTTCCCGGGGAGCACGGCAGATGCGGGGCGACGGTGTGTCGTGGCGTGCGGGCGGCAGAACGGATCGGGCGGGAGCGAGGTGGGGTTTGTGCGGTAGCTGAATGAGGGGTGTGTTTTGAATGCATGTAACCTTTCATGAATGTGTGGTGGATTTTTGTTTCTTTGCAGGTTCTGTGTGGAGTTGAAATTGTTGTTTTTCAGACATTTAGACATGAAAATGAAAATCAAAAACTGTAGCTGGGGAATTCAGTTTTTTATGTCAGCAGGGGTGGTTTTTGGTTTTTTTGGAGCACCACAGCAGTTACTGACCTGGAGTTTGGTGATGTGATGAACAGCTACCAATGTCTAAGGTCAATCATCTCTCAAAGCTATAAACGGTGGAACAGCGTGAGAACATTTGAGCCCTCCTGGACCGCAGGGGACCCCACCAGCATCTCCTTACGAGCGGGACGAGTCTCGGAGCCGCGCAGTCTGCGTACAGGGGCCGGACGACGGGATCGGGGCCAATCTCTGACGCCTCTCGCTCCTCTAGAGTCAACCTTCGCCCGTTACGATCATCGTTCGATGCGCGTATATCACGAAACTCGAGGGGAGTTTGTACTAGGTACCTTATATATATGGTTATTGTGTATATTTTGCTAAGTTGTGAGCGTGACTAGGCCTAGCCTGTACGTGTGCATTGCGATACCAATGTTGTCATAAATCCTTTGTAATGACTTTGTAAACGGTAAATGAACCAATGAGTAGCTATTGTGAAATTCCAGCCATGTTGTCTTGACTACGCACCCCCCCTTAAAGCGCCGCTAGCGCAGAGTCATCCTTAGCCATAAACCGTCGACCAAGTCTGGGACTAGGATCGGATCCAGCCGCACCTAGGCTCCTCTCCAAGAGGGAGTTTAGAAAGCAAGGGGGTCCGTTCCGAACCTCGTGACTCGATGGGAGGGCCCTCCTTCCCCCCCCCCCCCCCCCCCCCCGGTATTCTGTTCCAACCCTATAGTGCCTGTATTTGTCTAGATGTATATGTTCCTTTTGGTTTGAATGCGCCTATATTCTATTTGGCATAGAAGTAATAACAAAGCTTGCTGTTAATAGGGCTCTAAGGTATAGTAAAATAATAAAGTTTTAATCAAGTTGTACTAAATGTTTTGGGCGGTCTGTTTTGTCTGCCGAGTCTGTATTAAAACGTTAAGACCGGTTGTCATTAAGGTGTCAATAAGTTGGATCTGTTTTGTATCCTATGTCAGCATAGAAAGTTTGAAAACGGTCACAGTAAAGTTTTGGTCG